>OZ038374.1:87535688-90177057 GCA_964036015.1 Leptarthrus brevirostris
AAGCTCAAAAGCTCACTTGCCCGCGGGCATAGGTTTGGACATCACTGCTCTAAAGCAACGTCAATTGGGAGATGTTGAGGGATAGTGGCAATGTTAGAGTTGAGGAGCAAATGATTTAATTTTTCATCATGTATACTCGCACGTAACAAGTCACATTCTTTCAATTAAAAGTATATCGAGGTGAGAAATAATAATTTTATTCTGCTTCTTCGATTATTTTTTCTTATTTACTATTAACTATCAGATACTAAAATTTCAAGTAAAGCCTTAAGTCATAGTGGCTATATAACATACTTTGCTTATTATAACATACTTTGTCAAGTAGATAAGCTTATCGTTCGGTCCTTTCGATTTTACAAAATTCCTTTCACGATTATAATAAATGTAAATATTTAGAAAGAAAGAAGGATTCACAAGACACTCTTGTATATGATACTTAATGTAAAGTTTTGTTTTTGCTTAATTAATTTTCCACTAGTCACGCATTCGCTTTATTAAGAATTAATTGAATATATAACTATGGCTAGATATACTGATATATAAAAAATAAGTTCCTTGTGCTGATTTTAAGAACACCTGATTTTCAAAGTTACTCTTCCGAAAGATTTTATTTTTTAAAAACTAGGAAATACAAAGCTTGGCCATAAATTCAGGGCTGATAGGTATTAATAGAAGTCAATTTTATTTTAATAAACGCTCGAAATAAGTAATGTGAACTAAATTCGAAATTTCCTGTATAATTTTTATTTAGGTTAGGTTTGAATGTGTATTTTCCTTAATTTTACTCACTTTTGTGTATTATTTGATAACGCTCTCGGATAAATTTATATACTGATAGAAAGAGTCTCAGAAGTTATTCTTACATATTCTTGTATCTCATCTACACACAGTTAAGATTTCATCTTATTTTGTTGATATTAAAGATTGCTAGTTTCACTTGCCAACTTCGTGGCAAGATAGTGTAGTAAATAAGAGATTTATCCTGTTTTAATTTTTTTTCGCTCTCCTTACTACTAGTATACGAACAGAATAATAATAAAAGAAAAAGAGTCAAACATTTATGTTCCCAAAAAAAAAATGTAATAGAATTTTGCTAGTGAATAAGATCAATCATATACTTAATTTCTGGATAGAATATAAACTGTTACTTTATGTAAGGTCTTAGGGTATGATAAGCCCCATTGTACATTTGTTTGAATACAATCAGAATTTATAAAGATCATGTGAATTTCTAATATTTATTTCAAGAACCCTCAGTGGGCTTCTACCCCTGCTTACTTCCTTCATCCCTTCTCCCTCTATCCTAATGTTTTTCGTTTGATTCCGTTTTAATTTCTTTTCAGCCTTCTCTTTATAGGTTGGACCTATACCCTAGCCAGGTGTAGAGACGGCGTGGGTTAGTGACCTGAACTATCGATAAGAGGGGGGGGGGGGGGGGGGGGGGGTAAATTTTCTTGATTTTCTCGTTTGTGTTTTCAAGATAGTTCAGGGTGGCTAGGAACAACAGGTGACACCAGACCTGCTGTTCTTCCTTAAATATCGGTCTCTTTTTTATCCTTTGTGGCAGACCTGAAAGGAGGAATCCACAATCTTCTTTCACCACAGGCACGCAACTACTGTTGTGGTGTGTGATGATGTCCAAAATCCTAGACCACAAACCGACGAGCTATCCACGTGCTGCCAGCTAAGCGTGCCACCTGGACATCACGCGGCAATTCCACGCTGCACATACCGCGCATGCACATTACAATATGTAGGATCTCAGCAGTTTTTGGTTCGGTGGCAGTTAGACAGTCATCATCTGTAGCGCTCTGCGCTTAGAATTTTGTCTAGTATCCGCGGTCTTTCAGTTCGCTTCAACCTCCCAATACCCCAAAAATTAAATGGGGGCTCAACCGGGATATGGAGAAAAGGACATATTGTGAATTGGATTACTGCACTTGAAGATATGACGCAGACAGAGTTTAGCTGAGGACACGAGGAAGTAGCAACATATGATAAATCAAGATAATTTTAAGGAGAAAGGCAACTTCTTTGCATTAAACAATGATGGCTACCTAAAGAAAAATCGTGATAACGAAATGGTTAAATAAAATAAGTAGGGCATTTTCATGGAATAAGTTTGCACGTAGATATACAGATCTGACGTCCTAAAATAAATGGGCTAATAGATCTCACCTAGCCTAGAGCATCCCACATTTTGAGCCTTTAAAGCAGTGATGTCCAAACCTATGCCCGCGGGCAAGTGAGCTTTTGAGCTTTTAAATTCGTATATGCACTTGTTTGGATGTATTCAGTTTTCTGTTTTTGCGTTTTTAATTGTTAAAGCAAGCAAAAGTTAAAAGAAATTTTCATATTTGAGTAGTTTTGTAAGCAATTATACAATATCTTAAGAGATACAACCTTTTGCAAACATTTAAAGGTTCTAAATTAAACAAACAGTACAAAATGCTTCTGAAGCTTTTAAGCATTCCTCAAATTAAGTAGTGTGAGTTTGGCCATCACTGCTTTAAAGTGTAGGGAACAAGACCCGTCTTCCCCACTAGTGGATTTGCACCAGCTGTGGTTTTGACTGGTGCTGGAGTGGCTCCACCTCTCGAGGCCGTGAGACCTATATTAGTAGCCCGCTTCGTCAGGTGTTAAGCTACTTTGGAGCTAGACTCCACCGAAGACTGGACCTTGGCAAAACCACTTTAGGGCTGAGTTGCACTTGCCCGAACATGTAGTTGACCTTGAGTGAGCCTCAGCTGAGAAGTCATCTACTGAAAGGACTATTACGCAGGCAGTTCCCTCTGTCTCCTTTTTCCGTATCTTCCAGGCCGAAACCCTTAGTTGTTGAATAAGATGGTTGTCGAAAAAAATTCCACCTCGGTTTTATCTAGTTCTGTTACATTTCCGACATGTAATATTTTCCAGTTGAAAATTAGATGGCATAGTTTTCAACATAAAAATGTCATGTTTATTTATCTAAACGTGAGATGGAATTTTTTTCGATGAGATAGCATGTTTTTCAACTACCATCTGAGACGGCGGCTTATACCGCTGAGGAATCGATATATGAACTACAAAACCGCCCAGAAATATCGCTCAGGTTTGAACGACAAAGCTTAAAGTAAATGATGGGTACCGGGGCATAGTTATGTACCGAGAAACTGTAAAGACGACGAGCAAGCGAGACTAGACATAACTCTACCGAACTCGAATATTATAACTCAGCAGTTATTCAAGCTGATAGCCACATGCAAGCTGCACATTACCTAGTATCCATCAGGGCTACATATTCCGGAGAATACATTTCTGATATATACTATAGATGCCTTTCGTAGGTGTTCGGATTGTTCGGGACACGTTTCTGCAATAGATATATGTATTTTGGATATATTTTTGAAAAAAGTTTTGTATGTCATACGCACCGTCGCAGTAAAATGTATTTTAAAATTGCTATATTTTGAATCATTTTTAGTTTTAAATGAGTAGAAAAGTATGTGGATTAACGAAAAGAAAATTGAGAAGGTTGATTGCTCAGGACCAAAAGTGTTTTCGTCGGACCTACCAAATTGAATGATGATTATTGAAATCGAATTATTGAAATACATGATGATTTTGTGGGTGTCCGTGGTGTGAGAGCCTAGTCGAGGGCGAGGATTGTCAAGGTTCAGATGAGTACAAGGATTGTGAAGGCAATTCGAATGATGATCTGGAAAATCAGATACAGCAGTGACGAAAAATTCGAATATTTTCAGAAAAATAGGCAATCAGTGTCACTCGAACGCGTGGTCATTACTCCGTACTCCTAGAGAAGTTATAACAACTCGAATTGTGATTCCTGTCGAATATTATAATTCAGCGTTGCAGACTAAAATACCGGATATTGTTGAAATCGATATCGGCGTGGACCAAAAAAACTAATTAGAACAGGTCTATTTATCGGGGGTAAACATTATTCTTTTAGAATTCGATTATTTTGCTGTGATACTCTAGCTCGAGCATTCGTCAGTGGAACATGGTCTCATCAAAGTTTTCATGGTTGCTCGAAATGTGAACCAGTCGGATTTAATTTAAACAGTAGAGTTGTTTACCAATCGACAGCAAAATTCGTAAAAGATTATACAGAATTACATGGAGAAGATCAAATAAGTTTCAATGTGCACAACTTACTACGGTGTAATTCTTTAATTCCATTAAATCCATTCTCAGCATATAAATTCGAGAATTATATACAGAAACTATAGAAGAACATTAGAAAATATTTTTCAAAGTTATAAATTGGCAATTAAAAGATCCAATATGTATTGTTGCTGCGTCAAAAGGAAACAGAAAACATCCTAATACAGATAACGAAATTGTAAAAACTGGGGAAGACCACTTATTAAAAGGAAAGCGTTTTTCTGATTTAACTTCCTTTTTCCAGTTAGTTAGTTAGTGGTAGGCGGTGTTTAAAAACCCAAATTACCTTACTAATTTAAACTTAGGGAGTGTACACAAAATATGTACGCAATGTACTCTTGACTCAGATTTGTGCTTCATGTATCAAAAATACAATACATTCTTTTAGTATCAAAAATATGTAATTTTTTAATTCAAAAAGAATATATCTTTGAAGCATCAATGATATATCCATATCATGATCTTAAACAACAGTCGAAATCAAAACAACTTTTAACGCCTACACGAAAAAAGCAGACATCACCCTAAGAAAATGAAAATGAAAAAAACTGCACCACTTCAAATTTATCCAAATAAGAGTAGACTTTTGGAAGTCCATTTTTCACAGTATATTTATCCCCAAGTACTCTTCAATGGCTGGTACCAAAATATTCCTTAATGACTTGTTCACTTGTGTGGTGCGATTGGGATAGTTAATTAATGATTTATCAAGAATATAAATAAGAAATGGCACCGGGAGCACACATATTCAGCCGGCAGATTTAGACGAACTTTATCCTAAAGCGATCAAAAAAGCTTATTTCGCTTAAGCGAAATACCATGTCGTGGCTGTGACATCATGGACCATTGTGTCATAGGTAGACATACTAACAGACTCGGTGCAGAACTTTTGTCGGAGTTTTTAGGATGAAGAAAGAGAGATAACCATTCAGTCAGGGTCGCCAGATGTGGCGATTTTTCATCAATCCTGGCGACAAAAAATATGAAATTGGCGATGGCGATTTTTTTGGCGATTTTAAATCGACTTTGGGCGTTTTTATGGCGATTTTTCTTGAAAGAAAAATTGACAGATTAAAAAATAATTTCCAAAGTTTCACAAATCTAACAAAAATCAATTTAGCAGAAATTTCTAAAAAATTTAGCTAATTTGAGTAAAAGTTGCCGCAACTGCAAGTGAAACTTAAAGTGACATGAGTTATTTGCCGGCTTTTTCGCAGTTTAATTCTGTGATTTTTAATAAATGTTAGGAGAAATAATGGAAAATTATTAAAAGTAAGAGATCCTACTTTAGCAAAAAGTGGTATACTTTTGGGAAACCTACAAACATGTACCACAGAAGAACTCGAAAGTATCTGTAATAGATGGGGAATAATTCTTGGCTATTTGGAGCAAAAGGCAGCTCAAGCCCTCTATGGATCTTTGTTTAGAGGGTACAAAATAACAGTCCGCAAAAGGTAAAGGAAACCACAGCTAAAGAAAGAAACTCTGAAGGCAACTCATGCTAATTTACAACAGCTTCAGCAGCAGTATCATGCTCACGTCCCTCCTGATTACAATGATTGTGAGATAATTGTCGTTAACCAGGCGCACTTGTAATTGGACTTTTGAATATGTATAGATTCATGACTTTTTTTACCTTTTATAGAGTATATGCCGAATATGAAAAGGTTATATTTAAAAGTTGATTTGCTTTTCCCAAATAAAGAATTACCAATTGGGAAAGTTAACGCAAATATTTCATGACGTGGATGTTTATATGCATTACTTGTCACCGCCCAAAACGAAGAGCATCGATATAAACATGCTTTATGGTCAACCAGAGGAGCACCGAAATATGCCAGTGGATAATGCCATTAACTTGAGGCCCGATTTACAATTCCAACGGATCAGTCAACTGCAAATTTGCTCAAATGGGAAAGTCATGCGACATGATTGCTACAATTTAACGACTTATCAGTCGACTCAGACTGAACTTAGACTTTGCTCAAAGTGCAAAGTTGTAGTCACAAAACACGTCTGCGTCTAATTTCATTTGAAATATACACGCAAATATCTCTGAAAATGACAGAAGCTGAAGATACAATTTAATTTCAAATTTGGATTTGGCGTTGGCGTTGACTTCGATTGAAAACTCACTTTCAGTCAACTGATCAGTCGGAATTTTAATTCGGGCCTAATAGCGAATAATCGAATGATTCTCAAATCAAATTGCGCGCAGAGAGGCAGTTATTACTGCCGACAGCTTTGCTAATCATTCCTCCAAATAGTTCAGTTGCTCCTCCTTTAAAAGAATGTCATCCAGACGAGATTCAAACTTTATTAACCGCACTTGCTGACAATCGTTTCTTAACGGTTTTATAATTGATACAAGAAAGGTGTGAGTTACAAAAAAAGGCAGAGTTAGGCGACGCAGCTGACCTTCCAGCTCCTCAACCGAAAATTGTCGAACCTGATCCAGAGATCGAGTTGCAGAAGAAAATTCTAAGCATCCTCAATAATCCCATGTACACAATGTACAAACTAAACACATGACCCGAGAAAATTTAAAAAAAATGTTTAATATAAATTCCCAACTAAACCGTTCAACTCGAGCAAAGTAAGAAATATTAAAATATTTCTTAACGCGATCGGCGTTTCTAATAAAGAAAAGCTAAATCCCTTTGGCTCTTCTTCGACAGCAGCACCAAAGGGTTAGCTTTTCTTTAGCTGCTGGATGAAACCAACAAATTTAAATAAAAACACCGATCTAGACAGCTGTTTTTTTATTAAAAATCCTCAATAAGTCATCTATAACGGAGTCAAAATCCGATCTATTGTATGCAAATGTACAATCACTGCAAAACGATTCAAATACAATTGAACTTCTAAAAGATAATAAGGTGCAACGAAAATCTGAAACTATAGGTAGATATTGAAAATCACTTTAACTATAGGTAGATAATGAAATATATTTTATTGGAAGTCTTTAATTGGTTGGCGTTTTTTGTGAAACACTTTCATATAGGGAGTTCATATTTGGCACGAAGATAGGAATTGGTGGCAGAATAAAAGCCGTGTAGTTAAATTTTAATGTTTGGGTCTAATTTTCATTGGGGTGAAATGGGAATCAAATGAAATTGTGCTTGTAAAAACGAGTTCAAAAATATGTATTATTAGTGGCTTAAGCAACATGCTGGTAACGATTGCTTTACTAAAAACCAACGAAACTTAGGGTGTGTAATTAAAGAAATTACTCGTACCTTAACACAGTATATTGCATACCCAATAAAAAAACATTTCATTGTTGTATTATCGTGATAAGTTAAAGGAAGTGACAATTTGCACTTACGTGTACTTCCGTGTTTACACGTAATTGCCACTTTGACATTTTGGCTATAATCATGGCTACAAAAAAGTAATAGATTGGCGATTTTGGCGACTTTTTAGTGCCCATTTGGCGATAATGCCTGTGTAAAGTCTGGCGACCCTGATTCAGTATGTCCTTTGCCACTGACAGGCTTTAACCAATCGTTGGAGCGATCTCCAGGTTTTCCATTTTTTGTGAATGTAACCGAACTTGATAAGATACTAATTGCTTTTAGATTCCACTTACGGGAACCTGGCTGCAATGTGGCTTCACAATGGGTCACTATGGTTTAAGAGTAGTTTCTCTTCGGGAAGCCTGTTATATGCTTTTTGTTGAAGCATACATTATGCCGGCTAGCATGGAGAAAGGGAGTAGGTGGTGTAAACCTAACACCCGCTGAGCGCCACGTGATTTTTGTGTTTTCGTTTAAGTCTACGAACTCGTCAGAGAAACCAATAATTTAAGCACTCACATTCCAAAATTTAATGAATTATGACCGCGGCAAAAAATTTTACAAGTTTCGCAGAAAAAAAGAAAGGAAACGAACTCACTCCAAAACTCAAAAATGACAAAAATTCAATATAATAAAATATTTTACAATGTACTTAACTTTTACTAGACGTGCTATCCGAATTCCTCTTCTCTCCAAATTTTGTATTTGTATGTTGGTTCTTTCCAGCTCTTCCTCTAATTTCCCTAAATGTACTCTCGAAAACGTTTATCACTCTTTTCGCTTTTTTTTAAATAAATTTAACTTTCCACTTTCAGCAAGAGCTATCATATCGAAGCGGCTGTATTTATAGCCCGATGCCAATCGGTTCAATTATTAAAATAATAAAATCTTTTTTTATTATCAAAATAATCTATACAGTTTTAGACATATTTTGGTGGTAGGTACCCGAAAGTTTATAAAAATTCATTTTATTATCAAATTTGTGTGTTGTTTTGAAAATTTGACAACCACTTTTATGTGCTCTAAATTTGTCTAATAAGCCATCTTGGAGCCCTATAGATTCAGTTCTGTGTTCTATTGGTTCCCAACATTTATACTATTAACCTTACTTCATTCGAGACAATGAAGAAGAGTTAAAACTGGTTATGTATGAGGGGCCCCTATGAATGTTACGTGTGACTAAGTAAAAAGTATGTTATAGCCCTTAGGAAGAGAAATTCGGATTAGGTTAGTTGAAAATTAACTAAATTATACAAAACTACTATCTTTTATTTTTCCCTACTTTTAGATATCACTATTTCAGAAACAATAATCTTTTCTGCCTGCCTCATCTATAACATTTTATTTGTATTCGCTACTATATCGTTTTCAATAATCTTTATTATCGAACTTATGTTACTCTAATTTTATTTTTTAGCCATCCAGGGTACCAAAGATAAATTCCTTTGGATGATCCTTTAAGTATGTCCAACTATTGACGCGGGTAAGGCTTGATAATACAACATCTTTTTTGAGTTGATCACTTTCCGCTGTAGGTGTTCCAGCACACAGACGAAGAAAATAGATTTACCTTGCCCGACGTCTCCCGAAACAAATAAAATTCTTTGTAGGATCATTGAAAATTTTTTCTTGAAGTGACAAAAGAAGATACATTAAGGGTGGGGGGGGGGGGGGGGGGTAGAGTTAATTTTCAATATAATATTATAGTACAACATTTCAAGAATCTTCTGTAAAATTTTTGGGTAAAAATATTGTGAATTGAGCGACTGATATATACTGATCTTCGTATACACAAAAAAAAATATTGCTTTGTGGTGATCATCATAACTCAGTACTGGATCATCTGTTGACAAAAAACCAAAAAGTTTTCGTTAGTTTATGAGTTTCTCGAGCTAATAATGTCGAGGTTTTGTTTATTTTATTGATTTTTCAATTTTAGAAGTAAAAAAAACACGAATTTTTTGAATTTATGAAAATATATTGATAAAAATCGGCGATTTTGTTGTTGTAAAATTAACTATAATAATAAAAAATACAAAATCTCGGCGCTTTTACCTCGTGATTTATGTATAAAAGAAGTGTACAACATTTGAAAAGGATCGTATGAGTACTTTTTGAGTTACAGTGATCACTGTCTTTGAAAAAACTAAATCTGAGAAAAACGCGTTTAATGTTTTAACACTGTTCTTTTGTATATGGGATGGCTCGAAGGGAGGGAGGCCCGAGGCAAATAACCCCCCCCCCCCCCCAGAGTTTCTTATAGGCCTCAGTTTCCGGTAAATTTCAGCCCGTAATAAGCCACAAAACACCGTACTAAATGTGTTTTTGTTAAAAGAAAGAAAAACACTACCGTGTACACGACGCGTTCCGCCCTTCGTAGGCCTACATGTAGGGAAGACCGGGTATGGTTGGCAACAGGGGTTGGTTGGTACAATCAGTAAACACAACAACGCAGAATAGTACTGTGCTCCGGCATGGCGTTCAGCTAGCACTTGCTTAGACGCGACCTGGGTATGTAACTTCCTGTGACGTTAAAGTAAAAATTTTTTGTTTTACTTATTTTGTACCTACCGCAATTAATATTTATTCATGTTAGGAATTTTTTACTTTATTTATAAGTGCACTATTTTTCCGAAGTATTTTAATAATCTCATCATAAGTAACGTTAAAATTCCCAAAACTGACTTGGGGTTGGTTGGCTCGTTTTCTTCGGGGTTGGTATATAATTTCTTTTTATTGTTTAATATTGTGATCGTATTAAAACACGATCGAAATTTGTACAGAGTAGCTAGGATAAAATTACGAGGAGACGAGGGTTCGAAATGAAAATAAAATAGTTTTTAAAAAAAAAGTTGAACCGACTTCACAAAAAGCGCTAAAAAGCATAAAATAATTTTTAATTTTATATCTATTACGACATTTTGAAGTCGGTGCAAATCAAACAAACCAAACAACAACACAAATATTTAATCGGCATTTCTTATGATCCCGTAAGCTGAAACGTTCAGGTAGTAGTATGTATTATTTTCAATTGTGGTTTTGTAGTTGTTTTATTTGTTTAATTTGCACCGACTTCAAAATGTCGTAATAGATATAAAATTAAAAATTATTTTATGCTTTTTAGCGCTTTTTGTGAAGTCGGTTCAAATTTTTTTTAAAAACTATTTTATTTTTCACTTTTAAGTGTCTTCTACTCTATACAACGAACAAAGAACCATCCAAATCGGTCCACGCGTTAAAAGTTAATATTAACCCCCTACCTCACCCCCATTCCACTAAACTTTTTTTCTCATGGTATCAATCAAGGAACATACTCTACCGAACATAAAAGGAATCATCGAAAGCGGTCCACGCGTTACGAAGTTACTACCTCTCCCCCTCCCCCACCACCACCATAGGACCATATTATTCTCCTATTAGCAATGGGGGATCACACTCTATACAACAGCAAAAGAACCATCTAAATCGAACAACGCGTTACAAAGTTAGGTTCCACCCCCTTCTCCCACCTCCACACCAGCAAAATTTGTTTGCTCGTAGTATCAACCAAGGATCATATTCTAGCCAATAGATAAAGAACTATCCAAATCGGTCCACGCGTTACGAAGTTTGACTACCCCCCCCCCCCCCCCCCACCCACACCTTTCACCATAGGACCAAATTATTCTCCTATTAGCAATGGGGGATCATACTCTGTACAACAAAAAAAGAATCATCCAAATCGGACCACGCGTTACAAAATTAGGTTTCACCCCCACCCCCCACCCCCACCCTACCAACAATTATTTTGACATGGTACCAATCGGTGAATATACTCTACCCAACGAAAAAAGAATCATCAAAATCGGTTGACGCGTTACGAAGTTATGCCCGGTCAGACATAAAAAAAAATACGCGTCGAACTTAGAACCTCTTTGTTTTTGGGAAGTCGGTTAAAAAGAGTTGGCAATAAATTCAGTCAAAGTATTTGGAAACAATTCCACCCTTTTCACGTAGACTAGGAATTGTTTATTTAGGATTGCGTGATCATGAAATAGGCGACAATATATGCCAGATCCTTTTAAGATTTAACTGGTTAGTTAGGTAATTTCTAAGAATAAGCAAATTCTGAATGCTTAAAGAAAACAAACTATACCAAAATGTACCCAAATAGGTAAGCGTGCCAGGATCCTGGGTAATTTCCGTAATAACAAAAAGTTGCAAGGGCATTTCATATTGCAAAGATTACAGTAATGAGTTATTCATTATGGAATCTTTAGAAGTGAAGTAAAAAATGCATAGGCATATGAGTATATTCTACAAAAGAAGAGGCAATAAATTCAGTCGAAGTATTTGGAAAAAATAGGTATATGTATGTTATGTCTTATGTACATATATTGTCGTATGTATATATATAGTTATTGGTTTTTGATTTGCTTAGATGCTAAATTGCCAACGATCCCCTGCTTCTGTGCCAACCATCCACATTACGGGGTTTGTTGGCACATTTGCATCCCATTATTAAAATTCGAACCGGAGACATAAATACTCCAATAAGGGTTTGGTGACAATGTTTACTATAACACAATAGTCAAGCTAAGTTTCCTATAAATATAAAGGTAATAGCAGTTTTCTTCTCCTCGATATGACGGAGTTTTGAAAAGTGTAGCCAACCAGCCCTGTGTGGTCCCCCTATTTTGCCGTTCACGTCAATCGCGTCGAGGCTGTGCAGCGCAGATTCCTTAGGTTTGCTCTCCGTGGACTTCCCTGGATTAATCCTTTGCTTCTTCCCTCTTACCCCGATCGTCTATGTCTCATTTCTCTCGACTCCCTCGAGAAGAGGCGTAATATTGCTAAAATAGTATTTCTGTTCGATTTATTGCAGGGAACGATAAACTCGCCTGAATTGCTGGAGGCCGTTAATATCTCGATCCCGCAGCGCTCCTTAAGAAATCGAGACTTCCTGTACATCCCAGGTCATCGAACTCTATATGGGATGCACGAGCCCATCACGTCGATGTCTCGTCTCTTTAATCAACATTTTGCCGAATTCGACATGGACTTCTCTAAGCTTGAAGTGCTTGCTCAGGCAGCGCCTAGGTTGATGCTGGCGATATGAGTTGACTGCTTCCCTGCAGTTATCTTCTTATTTTTAGTTTTAATTATAATTTTGTATACTCCAGTATTAGTCAGTTTTTGACGAACCTGTTTTGAACAAATAAAATAAGCCATACCCGGTCTCCCCTACATTATCTACAGAGCGGCTAAGCTGCTACTGAAAAACAACTGTTGGTACTGTCCATACATTTCATTTTGCATGTGTGTATATACATATATATTATTCACTTCCACACGAGTTCATGATTAAATAGAAGGCTATTATTGTTTACGAAGTCTAACTAGTCATTAACTAAAGTTGAGCCTCCATAGCTTATATTTCGAAAATTTTATATATCTCCAATATCTTCCCACGATTTACTTTGAGCAAAAACCTTAGCAGATTGTAAATATTTAGATAATACGTTTATTTCCAAATAATAATACACAAATTACAAATTTCTTCATTATTGAAGAGCACCAGTATGTAAATCGTTTTGCTTGCACTTTATTTGAAGATAAATTACAACTCCTAATCGTTCCTCACCACGAAGATTTGAACTAACGCAAACTGATTTTTGTTGGTTCCGATTACTCAGAAATCTATTGTTTTTGTCATGCTTCTCGCAAAATTTCCGTAAAAAAAATGAATCGTTATTTGGAGAAATGATGATGCATTCTTTAATTTGCTACCTGGAAATTTATTCAAACAGGCGAATTGAGTTACTAAACTTAAATAAATAAATATTGTAAATTCTCTAGTTATCCTATTACCTTTATGACTTTGAACAGCGTGAAAATGCCTTTTTCGGCGAATCTAACATCTGCGCTGCTTATTGTGAACATGATTCTAACTTAGTTTGACAAAATATTGAGCTATATCGTGACGAACGAATAGCACCAAATGTTCGTAAACAAACCATAAATATTCCAAAAATAAATTTCAGTAAAAATAAAATTTGGTGCAAAAGTGAAGTTAATTATTACTTCTGAATGTGCTCCACATTAAATGTGCTAAATCATAGGATTTTCAACACTCACTCGAGGTGTGATCGTTCCCATTTGATATCGCATTTCGCTTACTGAAGTAAATTTCCATCAACGATTTTATAATTTCCTTTGACCTTCAACAGTAAATTGCTGTGGCCCCCGGGGGTAGCAACAACTAACCGCATACCTTGATTTGAGACAATCTTTCTGAGGACCCCCCGGAGCTCTTCCTCTTATTTATCTTGAATCTTTCTTATCTCCAAGAGATAATGATGCGATAGCTTTTCTCAAATCTTGTCAAATATTCGCATACTTAAGTGGAATTATATTTGGTGGACATAATCTAGGGGTTTCAGGGTTGCGGTTCACTCCGGCTACTGGATTGTTTGGTACATAAGAAGATTCCTAGGGTAAATTTCATCTTGATGTTTTCTAGAAATTCTGTCGTAAACAATTTTCTCTTAAATCAAAGCTATCTCGACAACACGTGTTATTTACTAAGTCGTATTGATATTCTTAATTAAAAATGTTCTTATTTTTATGTTCAGATTAGCATTTTTGTTGTGACGGCATTAGAGCCGGCTAAACAATAAGTATATTTGCTGATTATTGTAGTAAAATTCTTTTATTTTAGCAGCGTAATTTATAATCTTGTTTTCATTTTTGCAATCTACTCATGATACAGCTTATATTACTAAGTACGGTAGAAATGCTATTAAATGACGCATTGAAAAACAAATTTTTATGATTGTTTTTTAAATTGGGTGACGTAAATCATAGTGGATTTATTGTCAGACTCTTTAACATACAATGAATTAGTTGAATTTTTAAGCTAATTAAAGATATTAGTATAACATAATACCTAGTTCTATCAAAAAATCTGTAAATACATTTAAAATGCTAAAGGTGCATATGCGTGTTTAGAACTTCTAAACTCAAAAACTGCTTCACGAATTTTGATGGATGAAACCTCCACTTATGTATTTCTTGAAATTTCAGAACAAAAAATTATTATTATTTCTATTGGAGCAATCTAGCAACGTGAAATTAATTAAAAGATGATACAATTTCTATTTCAATGAGGTTATATGTATAAAGTTCCCTACCGTCATGTTTTTTGGTATAAAATAAAGGAAAAATATTAAGTTTCGGAAAATTTATTTAAGTGAGTTTTTTTTCAAAAATATTATGTCATTGAAATAACTCTTTTTTAGGAAATTAACGTAAAGGATACTGGTATTACTATATTTTCCTTTATTTTTAACTTTATGACACCAGGGGGTGACTAATGACTTGTATTTATTTTATTAAAGGAACAATTTGATATCGTTATTTCACAGAGCCCATAGAAAAAACATCGCATTTGAATTAATTAACTGATTAATTAGCTGAATTTAAGCGAAACGTTTCATTTGTAGTTTGTGGCGTTAATTTATTCGAATGCGATGTTTTTTTTCTATGGGCAGGATCCTTTACGTTACTTCCTAGAACACAATAAATAATAAGTTATAGGGAAATCGGACGAAATAAGGATTGCCGATCGACGATACCAAAGGCAGTTATTAAATAGAAGTGCTCCGGATAAAGCTGTTAAGAGAAGCCGGAACCGTTGTCCATTGCCATAATAAGAAAGAATTGAAAACACAAAGGAGGAGGGTCAATAAGGCCGGTTTTCGGCCCTATCAAAAATGATTTTAATGTCATGGAATATATTGTTTGGACCCTGAGAAACAATATTAAATCGTTTTTAGCTTAAACGGAAACACCCTTTCTATTCCCTTAAATCGCGATATTTCGATTTTGCATATGTATATTCAGTAAAACAGAACACATAAAATATTATTAATAGTACCAGATCAGCTAAAGTCAACTTTGGAAAATCTGTTAATGATGTTGCCTCTATTTGTTTCTAAATTACGACTTTTTTAGCTAGTTTATTATCTTCAATACACTTCTGAAGATCATTAGATTTTTTACTTTGGGCCAGCATTTTTTCTGCAATTATTTCATCGTCTGGGGATGATTGCACCCGCGCAGGACGATAAGCATTGCAAAGTGCAGTGTTTCCGTTTAGGTTTAAAACGATTTAATATTGTCTCTGAGGGCCCAAACAATATATTCTATGAGATTAAAATCATTTCTTGATAGGGCCGAAAACCGGCCTTAGTGGCCCACCTCCTTTGTACATCTGGCGATTGTATATGGTTTTCCCATTGTAAAATGAACAGAAGTCATTTGCAAACAGCTGGTGAAATCGAAATGCACTTAAAGGTAACCACAATACTTTAAGCTACTATAATTTCTGACTGTTTTTTTATTAAATTTATAGCTCTTTCAAAGCCTAAAGACCTATCGCAAACGGACATTTCGTACCCGGACATTTGGCAAAAAAAAAACATTTAGCAAAAAGACATTTCACAAAATGGATACATGACAAAAAGACCTTTGGCTAGTGGATACTTGGCTATTGGACACATGGATTTATTCCTGCATAGTGAGTCATTCGCGCCGAATTCCATGTGTCCATCTTGAAAATAATTCTTTGTCAATTTAAAAAGGTCAAATTTTCATAAGAGAAATCATCATCCTGCATCAAAGAAAGGTGAAAGAATAATCGATTTTAATTTATATTAAATTCTTTTCAAAAATTCAGAAGTAACAAAAATTTTAGCATACAATTTTTACGACTTTTTCCAAAATTGAGGAAATTATTTTAATTTTAAATTCGTTGCTGGTGCTTCTAGAAACTGTACCTCATCATATTCACTTTTTTTGCTTAATATTATTTTTACCTTTCGTCATTTCGTACATATTTTTTCCTCTTCGGCGCAGGCGATGGACCAGTCTGTAACTTTCCAATTTCAGCTTTGACGAATAATATCTCTTTGCGCAAGCATAATTTTGAGTTCTTGGAATGTTGGTTTGATCCAAGTCAAAGCAGCTCCAAAAAGTAGGCGAATATAAGGTAACTTCATTTGATGATCCATATATATAATTTATTTGGAACCAATCAGCAACCTTTTTCCCATCCTCATCAAGACTTTCGTAAAACTTTTCGAAATATTTTAGGTTTTCAGATGCTGGTAGAAAACTTAGTGAGAATTAAGCTCGCATTTTTAACGAAAAACTTGCATTTGTTCCATATTCTGATTGAAACCCTAATGCTTGTACCCGTCTGTATAATATTTGGTCTTACTTCGCAACGCGTGGACTGATTTGGATAATTCTTTTTCTGTTGGGTTGAGTATGCTCCCTGATGATACAAGGAGAAAAAAATTTTTGGTGCGGTGGAGGGGGGAGGGGGGGGAAGTAGCTTTGTAACGCGTGGACCGATTTGGATGGTTCTTTTGCTGTTGTATAGAGCGTGATCCCCCATTGTTAATAGGAGAATTATTTGGTCCCAGGTTGGGGGGGGGGATGATTCTTTTTCTGTTCGGTAAGGTATGTTCTTTGATTGATACCACGAGAAAAAAAAATTTTGTGGGATGGAGGTGGGATAGTTAAACCTAACTTTTAAACGTACATCCTTTTTTGCCTCTAAATCAAGCCGATCGTTTTCGCTTACATCAACTGCGGAATGAACTTTTAAAGTGGTTTTTTTAACAAAATTCTTCAGTTTATATTTACCACTTGGTTTAGAAACTGATATTGAAGTACTGCTAGATGATCTCGAGAGTGTCGGAGAAAGCAAACCGATTTTACTCAACTTTTTCTTTATGTTATGGTATCTGTAATATATTTTTCCACTGGGGTTTTTTCCTAGCAGTCTTGCAGGTCTATAATATGTCTCCTATTTGTAAATCGATAACTCGTCATTCTTCACACAAAATTCAAAGAACAACCTTACTAAATTAACTGAAACTCTGAGAAAAATTTTTTACATATTGCTTTAACGAACTGTTGTATGTGCAAAGGATTCATAGGTATTTCATTTTTATAAAAATATTCAACAACTATATCGGATCAAATGTGGTGATGCTCTTCTCGAAGAATTTTATGCCCTTCAAAATAGTTTTTAAAAAGACTCCCAATTGACGAACCATCTAAAATTGCATCAATGTCCTTAAGTAATAAAGGTATTAGCATAATATAAAGTATATGTTACATTGATACTTACGTAAATGTTAATTTTGCCAGATGAAGTTGCGGCTGAAGAAATATTTACATTTTTCTCAACCCACCTTCTAAGATCGCTGTTCATTGAATTGGTTTCTGCGTCGATGTCTTTAATATGACTCTCTAAAAAAATTATTTCCAACAACACATTTAATACTACTCAATACTTAATGCAATGTTTACTTTTCCCTCTCGCTTTATTTTAAACTTATCCGTAAATGTTATTAGATCATGTAAATGTCCTTCGGGGTCTATTAATTTATTTATTTCATCACTTTGTATGATTTTTAGATGATTTATACAAATTCTGTTTGCTAAATTAAGAAAAGGAAATCATAAATAATGATAATGGTATTTAACTTTAAATACCTGTACACAGTGTACACACCTATAAACGTAACTGAAATCGTCATTTGAAACAAATCCCACGTCGACAGTAATTCTTTTAAGTCATATTCACTTTTACTTTGTTTTTCAGCACTTGTGTTATCAGGTGCAAAACTCACATTAAGCGGCTGCGTTACTTTACAGCTATCTTCACGATTCACTACCACGTTGTGGACATCTTTATTGTTATAATTATTACAATTTATATCAGCGCTTATTAAACTCTCTGTTTGTAATGGTACAAAACTATGATTCTGTGCTGGCAAAATTGAAATTTTTTCACTATTTTCGGTCCCAATGTCACACCAGTCTCTGCTTTGTAAAATGTAATATTCGTTATGAGCCCTTTCTAAATAACCTAAATTTACGAATTATTCTGCATATTCACTACCCTCATGAGTAAGAGAACTTAGAAAATTAACCGATAAACACAACAAGAATCCCCTTTCTGCGCATGCAGTGCACTTTCTCAACTGAACAGAAGATACATTTCGAATACTGTTAAAACATAATGAACTCCATTCCCAGTAAGCGGAACTGTGCAACGACCGTTTACTTGCCTACTGACAATGTTAAGGGAGGTTGTAGTTGAATTGAAGAGGATTTTAAAAAGCAACCAGACCCCACTCACATGTATTAAACTGGACTGACTTATAAGCTATCTCATATGGGTACAATTTTACTTTCAGTGGAGGAAAACAATTTTTAATCTCCAACGTTTACTGTGAATTTGCAGCCATTCAGAGTAGAATATAATAAAAAAATATATACGAAGAGACATATTTAATTTTAATCTTCTATATTGTTGTAAGGAAAATGTAAAAATCATTGGAATTACTGGAATACAAATTATAAATAAAAGGTTGTTTTAGTCTGGATAATGCTTACCCAGAAAGAGACGTAAGATGATTGTGAATATTGTCATCTATTTCTAACGCCAGCATTTAATAGACGACATTACGTTGGCAATTAAGAAAACCATGTTGAAAAAAAAGATGCTTACCCAGAAAGGGACAACTAGCGAAAAGTGATACCATTTTCTTGAAGAAATTTCATGGCACCAGTCACTCCAGTATTATATACCTCAGTGCCAGACCCATTGTCGCAAGAACTAGAAAAGTGTTTTATTTTAAATCACTTTCAGCCAACGCACACGGTCCTCTCTTGAGTCTACACAAACAAGTTTTTCAAGGTAAAGGATCGCAGGGAAGGGGAATCGTTCCCTCAAATTTTCCACCAAAATGATTTCTATGTGCCATCCCACACTTGTCGTGCTTCCGCGCTATGAAGTCCGCACGAGTGCCCACACCTGTCGTGATGGATTTTGCGTAGAAAACGTAATGTAGCGTGTGTAGTGGTAACATTAAAGCATTTTCCGAACCCAAATAAACCTTGCTTTGAATGTATGCGTGCCGATGCGACGATAAATAGGTAAGTCCTGAATTACACGAGAGGGATTTTACCCCATAACTCACGGCAATTCTCTTTTGTGCAAAAGTAGAAAAACCCTCGGAGTGTTGCTACGAAAGGGGCTTTGACTGACGTTAAAAAACCGGTTCATAAGTGTTTTGCAGGGTTGAAAATTTGTATTCGCCGGCTCAAGCAATACTAAATCAACCTGACGCCAAAAATTTGCCAAACCCTAATGAGGAAGTTACGAAAATGGACAAAAGCAAATCAGGAAAAACTCAAGCAAAACCTCTACGATTCGTGATTGACACTCACAGATGACCCTCTTGCTACCTCATTTCTCTCACCCAGAAAAAAACAGGTTTTCGTCACTCATGGGGTAAAATCCCTCTCGTGTAATTCAGGACTAAGTTCCGTGCGGATTTCCCTATACACCCCTGCACGCCCTCTCTCCGGCAAACTACGATGAAGCAGGACAAGTGTGGTACGGCACTATTTCTCGGTTGCAAAGCACCACTACAAGCATAGAGAGGATATTTTGTGACTGGAGGGTTCAGAAAATTTTTCTGCATGCGCTTGGTTCATTAATGTTTTAGTTCTCAGGTAGTCAACTTGATAATTAAAATGAAAATATTTCAGGTAAAAGATCGCAAGGGAAGGTAATTGCAAACACATTTTTGCACCAACATGATTTCTATCCCTCGGGTGCAAATTACAACTTTAAGAATAAAGTTGATATTTTGTGACTGGTGGGTTAATTAAATGATCTTGCCTGCGATCGGTTAATTAATGTTTTAGTTCTCAGAAAACTGAACACACTTTTCAATTTCTGTACTGACATGTAATCAGAAACTAAGCCGAATAATGAACCGAAAGAAAGTCAACCTGATTAGGTTTAAAAATTTTACTTGCTAAATACACTTTTTGGTTTAAAGTACATGTTAGTAACGACCAATTGTGAAGTATTTTTATAACTTTAAACTTCGTATTTTTATGCCTCAATCACGATAATCTCAATAAGGAAAACATTTTTTTTGAAGTTATGTTTTCCAATTCTAAACATGCAGAAACGCATAATTATATAAATCAATTCCACTCAAATTAAATTTTATACCGAAATGACAGCTAAGAAACTCATAAAACATTTAAAAAGTTTCATTTTTAAATATGGTGATGTAACAATAGACGGAGATTGTGAACTCATTTCAAACTAATTTCGGTTTAATTTGGGTCTGTAATGCTGTTGGTAATCAGGGACGCCCAGAGGAGGAGTGGTGGCGAAGGGGGTAAACCCCCCGGGCCCGGGCTTTCAAAAGAGGCCCAGTCTACAACAGAAATTTTTTTCCATTTTAATTATATATATAAAAAAATGTTTCACGATCGTAAAGTGTAATATACTAGACAGATTATTAATTGAAAGTCACTCATTCGATTGGGCCCGTAAACGTTAAGCCCCGGGCCGAAATTCCTTTCGCGGGAGCCCGTATGTGGTACCCCCCGGGCCAGAATTTTGTCTCTACGGGCCTGTTGGTAATTAAGAAGAAAATATTTCAGGTAAATAATTGCAGGAAACTGTAATTTGTTCCTAACATTTTTCCACCGAAATGATTTCTATATCTCGCATGCAGAACACAAATATAAGTACATATTTGATATTTAGCACAGGTTTTTGAAATGTCACAGAATGTCACTTTCTGAATAATTAAACCAACACTAACTCAACTCGCATTCTGACATAAAATTGAGTCGGAGCAAAATATCTTCTACGTCAGGCTCACATCCACAAACCGGCTTGAGGGAAGAAATTTAGAGTCAGGTGTGCGTTGGGTCTTTCATAGTCAAATTAGCGATAAAGTTATACGAGTTTAAATGCTTTATCAAGATAATTCAAACCGTACATCGTCAATTCAATAATATCTTACTTTACTATCGATTAATTCGTTCAAGTGTTATGTGCTTTCCGCGAAGCGCATAAATTATGCTAGCTTCATTGGAGAAGGGGTGGGTTTTCTTAAAGTTTTGGGCGCTACATGGTTTTAGAGTCCACGAACTCAAATGTTGCCGACCCAAAGTGAACAAAATAAAAGAATATCTCCGATCAATTCAAATTTAAAGAAAACAAATATTGCAAAAATAACTAGGACTATATTTAACAAAATTTCACTTATTTTATTAAATCGCAAAAATTTTTCTATCCACAAGACTAAATTTTAAATCTATTTGATCTCTTCTATCGAATACAATACAATACTTTATTCAAGGAAAAAGTACACAAGATTTGCAAATCTTTTATAAGTACTATCATACAAATGTTGGGTCTAGAGATAATATCGTATCGATGAAAAGATCACACAATTTCAAGCATAAAAAAAAAATATAACAATCATAGATAAACAAAAATAATGAAAAATTATTTAATTGATATCTAAAAACTAAGCTATAAAAGCATGTACTGCAAAGATGATAACGCGTCATAAAAAAAAGAAGTTTAATCTCAAAATATATAATCACCAATAAGCGTCTTGAATGCATTGACTGAACAAGCACTCTGGATGTTAGTAGGAAGATTATTCCAGAGTCGGGCAGCCTGGACAGTGAAAGAACCCTCCAGAATTGACCTATTGAATCGAGGAATCAAATATCTATATTTATATTTCACCCGAGTAACTTCGCACGATATACTAATACCAAACTCGTAATAATACCGACCAATCTTTAACCAATATTCAATTAGCAATTTTTGTTGTTGTTTTAATATTTTGCAAAAGAAAACCAAAAGACAATTAAATTTAAAATAAAAAAGGTGTACTCATCTTTTGGATTTCCAACTCCTCCCTTTACTTTAATGCCTTCTTGCGTCCTTTTCTCTGCAGGCTCCTCTGTCTTTTCTTCCCTTGATTGAAATTAACTTTTTCACTATTTTACTCTTCCATACTCCTCCAAAATTAGCACCAGACTGACTGCTTCACATACCAAAGGGGTTGGTTAAATAGCAAATGTGCCCCTATTATGACATTTTCCTCATGAATCGGTTGAACTTTTCCCAATCGGTTTAAAATTTTATTAATTAAATTTGTTTTTCTTATTTTAAGTTCATCTACGGAATCCAGGTTCCATTTCTGCAGACTTGGAAAAATTTTAAAATGTTGAAAATAATGCGAATTTTTACTCCGAAGTTTCCTCTGACATTCGGGTGCACATGTCTCCAAATTTGTTAATTATATTATTTCATGGCGGCGTGTATAACCAACCCATACTTTGGGTTACAGTTAGTCCGGAATAGTCGTTCGTTATTTCCGGAAATTGAAGTTTCGTGTAATATCCTCGGTTGTTTTGTGCTGAGGTTAGAAAGTGGTATTTGTTCATCTTCCGTCGCAATAGGAGAGAAAATCCAAAAAGTAAGGCTTTGTAAATTAATTTATCTTATACAACTACTAATATTCGTGGGTAAAATTGCTAATTGTTTTCTTTTCTTACTTTTTTTAGCAGTTCCGTAGATTCATGAGCAGTTCCGTCGGGCTTACATTCTCTTCACAAGTAAGTAAATTATTCCTAAATATCCTTATCCTTAACTACTAAATTTCCAAATACTACTAATTTCTCTTACTATTAGAGCTTTTTTTTAATTCATTAATTAAGAATCCTGCCTCTATACCTATATTTTCTTCTAACTGATATAATTCCATACTTTACTCATCAGCCTTATCCTGTCTATCCTAATTCATTCATTAATTAACAATCCTGAATCTATGTATACCTATCTTTTCTTCTAACTAATATAATTCAATACTTTACTCATCAGCCTTATCCTATCTATCCCAATTCATTCATTAATTAACAATCCTGCATTTATGTATACCTATCTTTTCTTCTAACTAATATAATTGATATACAAATCGCTTGGTTCTACACCAACCATCTTCCAAGCATCCATGCCATCGAAATCTGTGCACGCGAAATTGCCAATAGAGGAATACGCGGTGCTAAAATATATATTATGTCCGACAGTCAGGCGGCACTTAAGGCATTGGGATCCTACACCTTTGAGTCTAAAATCGTCTGGGACTGTCTCACTGCTCTTAAAGAACTGGCCCGGAGCAACAGCATCACGCTGGCATGGGTACCAGGGCACGAGGGCATTAAAGGCAACGAGAAGGCGGACTACCTAGCAAAAAAAGGTGCGGATTCTCAGTTTATTGGACCAGAGCCATTCTGTGGCTACTCAAAAAGCCGAATAGCAATGCGTATCCGGTCATGGGAGGACTGGACTAACATCCCAGGGTCAAGACAAGCAAAGAGGTCTATAACCTACTCAACACAGAAAACGAAGGAGCTGCTCTCACTCAGCAGACCAGATTTAAGGCTGATAACAGGACTTTTAACTGGTCACTGTTACCTGGGCTACCACCTAAAAAAGTTAGGGTTGGCTGATGATGACACCTGTCGATTCTGTCTAGAAGAGGAAGAGACTGCGGAACATATCCTCTGTCACTGTGAGGCCCTCGGCCGCATCAGGCTCTGACACCTTGGTGGGGCTTTCCCATCACCATCAGACATAGCCAAGATAGCCCTCAAAAAAATTTTAGGCCTGATAAGGGAACTAAAAATTGACGGGGCAGCCTAATAATGAACCTGGATCAGGTCACAAAAGATCAAATTGGTCGTAGTGACTAAAGGATGCGGAAAGTCCTTGTTCCAATCCTTAATAATAATAATAATAATAAGCTTCTGAAACAATAGAACATATAACGGCTGGATGCAAACTCCTTACTCAAACAGATTACTTGCATAGGCACAACCAGGTCTGCAATGTCATACACCAACAGTTAACCCTAAAACACAACCTTATTACACCCGCCACATACACACCATATTACAAATATACACCAGACAGTGTTCTTGAAAACTCCACACATAAAATGTATTATGATCGGTCAATAATAACTGATCGGACAATACACCACAATAGACTGGATATTACTCTCATAGATAAACACAGCAAAACAACATACCTAATTGACATTGCAGTACCCAACACCAACAATGTGCAAAACACTTTTAGAGAGAAGATTACGAAATATACAGATTTGGCACACGAGGTGCAGCGGATGTGGAAAATGGACAAAGTGACTATCGTGCCAATCATCTTGTCTTCCACAGCCGTTGTACCGAAAACACTAATCACAAATATACAAGCACTAAAGTTACATAAAAACACTACACACACACACTACAGAAAGCGGTTGTTCTTAACACTTGCCGAATGGTTCGCAAATTCCTGAACTACGGACAGGACGCCACAGACAATACATAAGGACATAACGAACGAATGACAAATCCCCGAAGTCTTGGCATTACGCCCGACGTAGGGGAAAACTACCGCCGCGCCGGCTAAAAGCCGAGATGACACGCGTCAAAACCGAAAATAATAATAATAACTAATAAAATTCAATACTTTATTCATCAACCTTATCCTACCTATTCTAATTCTCTCCAATCACGGAGTTATTTAGAAAATATTGATCCGACTGTCGCATCTTCGGCCATGGGTTATATATATACATTCAGGTACGTTACATTAATTGCATTCGCAACTCGTTTAGTAACCTTCGCCTTTTCGCGATATTTTCTTACAGCACATCAGTGGAAGTTCCAAGGTTCTATATGGTGACTATGCCTTATTATTTTGGATTAAGGACTTTTGGGTAACTTGTTCTTTTAGGGACTTCACATCAGCGTCATCATGGGTCTTCTTCATCTTCAGTGCGGTTATTTCCGGAAGGAGGGACCTCCTTGAGATTATGCTCCTCCACCAGGTAAGTAGGACCTTTGAGTGCTTCCTCTAAGTAAAATTAATTTCTCTTGCAGCATTATTCTCATTTTTATTTGCGTACAGATCACCACACAGGTAAGTGTAACTAACTTTGGTTTTCTTTTGCTTATTCTATTTTCCTTTTCAGTTCTCAGCAACCGCGCTAATTGTGGACGTAACACAAGAGAAAATTTGAAAATACCATCTTTAAAAAAGGTATGGGATTTAGTTCAGTTTTTATTGAGAGCATATTAGTTGCTTTAACGTAATTTAATTAATAATTCTACGAGTAAATTATCATGTTAAGAAAATTTTAGTTAAATTTACGAGATATTCACACATAGTTAAATCAAGAGTATAGTTACAATATTTTAACAACATTTTATTTTTTCAGTGCATCAACAAATCATAGCATAAATACGTAAATGCTAAATAAATAGTAAATGTAATGTTATGCCTAAAATAGTGGTTTTGTGAACTACATTGGTGTAGTTTTATAAATTATGTATAGATCGGATTATTAGATCGGAATTTTGATCCTTCATAGGCAAAACAATGAGATTGAGACTAGACTACGAAACATAAAGAATTGTAAACAAACTCAACATTAATCAGATACTATTAACCATCAATTACTACCTGAAAACTTACCAACTAACAACTAAGCAACTAATGGACCTAGACGATCGATATGATAAGTGTCTCGTGGTAGGGATTCCTTGGGTATTGGATGAAGGTATCCCTCTTTCTTCCCTTATTCCTCAACTTTTTTAACACCTAAATGCCCTTTTTCATGAGCTTGCCATATTACTTCAAGTTGTAGTTGCTTTGGTACTACTAGTAATATTAAGCCATTAATCATCTTGTACAGAATGCCTTTTTCCGTGAAATAGTTCTCAAAATCTCCGTGTTTTAACACTTTTGAAATTGCTTTTATTTTCTCGTCATTTTCTTCAGCGCGGTTTATATTGAAAATCAGAGTATCCCTTTCTATGTTCATCACGGTGGAATAGCGACTTAGAGAGTCTACATGTTTCATCTTTTAACCCACCCGATGCTCTATGGTATAGTCAGATTTTGACAATAGCATAGCCCATCTTGCGATTTTTTGACTATAACTCAGTTAATCTTTCTATAATCGATACATATCCTTTTGCTGCCGTACAATGACTATTGTGCTAGCAAAGTCTGAATTGCTCGTTTTAATAATTTCCTCATTGATCCATTCTTCGATTTGTTTGTAAACAATATCTCGTTCATACTATGAAAGTCTTCTCGAAAGCTGTGAAATCGATATTTAGAACAATAATTTTCATTTTAAAATTGCTGGGTCTAGTGTGTCTAAGGGGTGAGCACCTTTTGCTTAATTCTTCCACTAGTTATCTTTTCCTGCGATCTGTGACATGGTTTAGGTTTATAGTATCTTCTATTAAAATTGGATTTATCTTAATCTTCCCTTGTTCAATGGAGAGATTAGCATTTTTGAGAAAAGTTTTCCCTATGATGAAGTTTTTCAAGGCTTTGTAAGTAAACTTTGTTGTTTGTGATGTATCAGCTTTAATTCCGAATATTAGCTACTTTACAAACCGCAAGAGAATTTTTACATATCAGCCATAAAATTTAATTTCTTGCTTGAATAAAAAAAATTTGTAATTCCCATTTTTTCATGAATATTGTAATTAATGGTTTTTTATTTATACTAGTAGGTGACTTTGACATTGTTAATATAAATTCAAGGAAACACAGAAACTACTCATAGTAAATTGCCAGTAAATCCATCAACAAATCATAGTATAAATACTTAAATGCTTATGAAAGAAGCTCAAGTATAGCGGTCAAATTTGCAAGGAGTAAATAATAGTAAATTTAATGTTATGTCTAAAATAGTGGTTTTGTGAACTACATTGGTGTAGTGTAGTATAATCGCGATACTAAAAGAATTTATAGAAAGTATTTATAGAGCGGATTATTAGATCGGAATTTTGATACTTCATAGGCAAAACAATGAGATTGAGACTAGATTACGAAACATAAAACATTGTTAACAAACTCAAAATTATTCAGATACTATAAACCAACAATTACTATGAATCTTCTGAAAACTTACCTTTCAGGCTCATTAGGTAAGCCGTAACATTTTAAGCCGCAACCTAAAAATTTTACACATAAATTTTATTTTAATGGTCTCCATTTTTGGCATAAGTTTTTCACTGCATTTTTAATAACAAATTTTCACGGTGATCATGCCACTCAACCAATTCATCCAACTCCGTCTTCCTTTATTTGTGATGTAGAGAAATAAAAAATGATTGTTAAAACTTTAAATTTATTTTAAAAGAGTCTGGATAAATCTGTGGTCACAGGGTATAACCTGGTAAATCGAAAAATGGTCATTTCCAATATCTTATACGTACTGTTAAGAAGTTGGTAACTTATACTTTCCGACTAAATTGTTATCAACAAAATGTATTTTTTCCCAAAAATGGAAGAAATTCTTCAAAAGTAAAAAAATGCTGCCCTCGAAAGTTGCGATTTTCGACTTACCAACTTATTCCCTGTGACCACAGTAATAAGAACAAGTACTTTGATTTACGTCTCCGCAAGCCCATAGTTTTAGTAACAAAAAATTATTAAAGCATAATATTTAAGATAAGATATATTTAAAATAATTACTATATCTGTAAATTTGTTAGACTTAAGAGAAAGAAAAAGTACTCAAACATGCACTACCTACCTGTAACATTTCCAGATAAAACCAAATTCACTATGGTAAATATTTGCGGTGTATCTTCAAATATTACTAAGGTATTATTACATTCTAACGATTATATAAAGCAGGAAGCAATATGACTTAATCCCACTTAATCTTTGTCAAAATAAAGAGTAAGACGTGACATACATTTTAATTTAACAATAAATTTTTTCACATATAGCTGCGAATAATCTTATACTTTAGACTGTGACTTTTACATATCATTTAAGTACTTTCCCGTGATCATTTTTTATCTTTTTACCATACAAAACTCTTACATCATAAAACAAAACGTCTCGCAGTTTGCAAGTTTTCTCAAGATAAATATTTTTTGTTAGCTATACCAATAGTTGATAAAAATACAATGTAAACAAAGTTTAATTTGTTTACAAGGCTTTGCTAAATTTGCAGTTTCTTCATTGCCATCATTAAAATACATTATACTATACTTACAGTAAGCAAATAAATTTATAGTCTATTTATAGCTAAAAAATAAAACAAAGATATTTTGATTTTGTTTTGGTGTTGTTAAACATTTAATGTAATTAAGGTCGTTGGGTCAGTAAGAAAAATAGTTATTCGATTTGCTAATGTATTTCTTTATTGATCATTTAATAAAAAATGTATTAATATATTAAATGTATGAAAATTGAAAAATGTCAGACGCCAAGCATTTCGAGCAAGTGGCCTGAAGTTCATCCACCTGATATCCCAATCCCCCTGTTATTTATTAAGGGTGTTTTTTTAAAAGTCGGGTATAATTTTAAATAAAAATAAAACAAGCAAATATTGCCGAACTGACATATTTTTTATTGTGCTCGAAAGAATGAAATCATACATTTATTTTTTTTTGCTCAGCGAATAGCAGTTACGCAGTCCTGCTGTCTACCAAAAATTAGACTTTTTATAAAAATTTTTTATTTAGTTATGAGGCTCGTTTGTAGTTGAATTGATATGTGAATAAATAAAATTCCATATCTACAGCGAAATTAATTCTCAGACTATTGATGAGACTTCACAACGCCCTCATTCCAATTATATTTGCTTGTTTTATATCAATTTAAAGTTGTACCACGCTTTAAAAAACAAAACAAAAGGCAGTACTGTAAATGCTGATATATTGACTGTTTTGCTATTTCAAGTACGATTTTTTAAATGATGCAAGAATCCTAAAAATGTCAGTCAATGTTCATGCCAGATGTCTCTAAGTACTTTTTAGAAAATAAATCAAATCCTATCTTTAAATTAGGCCTGTCCGCTATGAAAAAGTCATTGAAAAATGAGGGGAAAGTGAAGTAGCTTTGGTTTGCTAGGGGAGGAATGGGTTCCGTTCAATAGGAAATTTAGTGCGTAGTCCTGGGCCTTCGGATTAACGCTCCATTTATGCATCTAAAAAATAAAATTCATACACTACATATATACTTATTAAAAACAACTTTTTTTTAGTTTTATTTTTTATTATTAGATCCTTTCTTCTAATGGATTCAAGTCTTACTAACTATTTATTTACAATTTCTAAAACCTATTTGTACAACTAATACAACATTAACTAGTCCTTAAATTTAATTTTAAAAGTACAGTATAATGAGTATTTGATACAAAAAGTTTATTTTTGTTTCTAAAGTCTTTGTTTATAATATTATTCAAAATTATTTGCAGTGTACATACTGACTAAAAATTATTATAATTTATTTGTTCCTGGATAACAATTATCAAAGTGAATTTATTAAAAAAATGTTATCGTGATAATAAAATCAAAAGAAATATTTTTTTATAAAATTAATAAAACTAAATTTCACTCGTCTAATACCACCAGACAGGAATGGGAGGAAGGAAGGAATGCATCTCTGCATTGATGGCTATATATAATATATGGCTGCTATGGTCGCTATATGTTTGTGTGCCGAAAACTTAACCATCATCCGAAATAAGGTCCGAAAAAGGGTAAAATGCTATGCCCGAGGTGTGGTTGAACTCGGCTGATTTTCCGAATTCGTTTTTTGTACCCCAAATCCCGAAAAATTGTTTGTATATCCATTCCCTTAATTTTCCTATCACTCCCAATTTTCCTTTTATGCTCCACGAGAAAACAAAATTTTAAAACATCCCAGATCTATTAGCCTAAGTAGTATAAATATGTTCGGAATAACCGGCCGAGTCCAACGGCACGATCCGAAGAAAGATCTTTGACACGGAACCGGAAAATTGGTTTTACCGAAATAATTTCTTAGGGAAAATAAACTTGCATTCTGTGAAAGTTAAAAATATACCCGCATCGCATCGCTTTGCCATCACAATCCACGACAAATTTCACGAGTTTGAGTATTGATGCGATACCCCAAATACATTTTACCATAATAATACCTTTTTGTGACATGCAGAAATTAACAACACCATCGCTACTGCCAATCAAACATAAAATGGCGACTCTGCCTTTGCTTACCAAGAAAGAATGGAAAATCGCTGGAAGAAAACTCACAAGCTAGACACAGGCCTATTTCAATTTAAAAATATAGCAAGAAGTACCAAAAGAAAGATTGAAAAAGAACAACATTAACAAATAAAACCATAAAGCCGCGGTTAAGTAAACTGGTAAAGCAGCGCCAATGAATAGCTTATAATAACTAAAACGCCTTTTAAAAACTACGGCAGGTCTTTTTAAAAGTAAAGCAGAATCATAATTAAAAACATTAAAAGAGTTATAAAAAAATATACTAAATAAATAAATAGTAATAAGTGAAGATATGTAATATAAACTTAACACGATGGGAAACACCAAATCTCAGGGAGGTATTGTTAAGTGTAATATAGAAGAGCTACAGAAAAATCAAATAATAGTTTATATAATATTAGCTGTAGCAATACTGTTACTATGAAATATGATAAAATGCATTTAGTTAGAGAAATAAATATATTAAAAATTTTTTTTTTTAAATTTTAGTTCTGGTACTCGGCGTTTTTTTTTACGATGTGACCAAAGACTAGGGGACAATCCGTTGATGCGTTAGTATGGTTGGCCGAAAGGGAATTAGAGTAAAGGGAGTTTTCCTCACTAGAATGTCTTCTTTCTGAATTACTGCGAGGTAGACAACAGCACAGAGACGGAGTGGATTTTTTTTAACTCAATTTTAAAAACCCACGGAGGGACCTGGTCTCGAACCCGGGAACCATCGCATGGTGGTCGTGCCGCTCAACCAATTGATCCAACTCCGTCTTCCGTTATATAACACAGCTCCACAAAAAATAATTTTAAAAATTAATAATGAGGTCTGACTATGTTTACTATATGTTTTCGAGATCGCTGAATCTGAATCCGAAGTCCGTTTAACCCCATCACATCAGGATTTTCCATAACCTACAAATTTAGACCAAAAACCCTTATTACCCCTTGAATTCAAAACCCCATAGCCCCATAATACGAGAAACCCTTAACCCCCAACCCCTCAACCCATAAACCGCATAATCCCATAACCCCATAATCTCAAAATAAAAGCGGCAGAGATCACAATACGCTCCTCATTTCCGAAGTTAGAGCTAGATAGGCAGTTCGACAGTACATAACTTATGGAAAATCCTGGTGTGATGGGGATAAACGGACCTCGGATTCGGATCAGCGACCTCGAAAACATATAGTAAACATAGTCAGACCTCATTATCATTTTTCAATTTTTTTTTTGAGGCGCTGTGTAATTTTTTGTTGTAATGTGAGACAGGTGTGACTTAAAAGCGAACTAGTGACACCTATGACCGGTATTGAGAAACAAAAAAATAGCCTTCACATAAACATACCTTCTTCTTCTTCGAAACGTGCCTTATTACTTTCGAGATTGCCGACCCTACAACTGCCACCAACTTCGTACTACGGGTGAAGTTGTCAAAACCCTGGCAGCTGGCATGTGGACAAGATCGAAAGGTAATTCTTTGAAATTTTATTCATTAAATATCCAAATCAAATCAAATCGAGTTTGGATGATGGCTTAACAGTCGTATTTTTTATCCATAGTACACGCTAATCAAGCGCAACATGCTATATATATGCTGTAATGTGAGCCAGGCTTTAGCCTGTCGAAATTTATACTCTGTGGTTGGCAATTCTGCTAGCTGCCGCGGATGTGATCATTTGGGGAAGAAGAAGATCACATCTCGTTGACAGCCGCCAGAAGTGAGACCAGCACAGAAGGTAAGTGGAAAAATAATATCAAGATATTTTCCGTTTTTATTCGAGCCATCCCACCTCGGATGAGCTCAATTTACACTAATTTCGAATCCACAGTAATTCACCCATTTACGAGTTAATCAAGTGCATCGAGAACATCAATTTGTTTACAACACTTGGGGCGCATATGCTGGAGACTCTGGTAGCGTGTTAGCTTTTCGTTGCCCCCATTGAAGTTCAGGGCCTTCATCGTCCGAAGCAGCAGAAAAAAAACACCATCACAGATAAGGGCATCCAAAAAATTTTTAGCTCCGTTTGGCTATCCCAACCTGTGTTGGTTGGGCCACCACTTTCCCCCCATCCCTCTCGTTTTGGCACAAGGCACGAAAGCAAACGAGGATAATAAGATCACGGAAAAGGTAATTCTTTTGTTTTCGTATAGAGATGTTTGCGGAAATCATGATAGATTCCCCCCCCCCTAGTTAGGACATTTTCGGTGTCACAATTAGCCGAAAAAAAAGTAATCCACTCGCCCACGCGGTAAAGAAAACGGAAGCAGACAGAGGAAAGAAAAAAGACGAGAATTCCGGAAAAGTATAGTTCTGAGGAATAGACTCCTCACACCCCCCCCCCCCCCCCCCACATATGCACATTAAAGGGGAGGAAGAATTCGCAGATGAGGAAATTAAAGAACAGGACTTCCGCGCACGGCATACAGTTGCGGTAGATCCGAACTTCCAGACGGTGTTGGCAGTGACTACAGTCTCGCTCTGCTAGTTTGCAAATTTGCACTTCTTGTGGAATGGCTATATAAGCCCGAGATTCAGGACAGGATAATACCTGTATTAGGTGGCCTGGGCATATCTAATTTTCCCCTGGACCCTGCGTTATGTGGACAGTACCATATTTAAAAGTCAAGTAAGTTGCATACGCATTGGATATTTAGCAGCCATTAAGTTTTATTATTTCGAAAATATCGACCGTGAAAAATTTACATAATTCTGTAGTTAGTATACCTAATTAGTATTTAGAAAAGAAAAAAAAATGTCCTTTAATACGGCACGAATGTATAGATTGTAGTGCCTAAACACATATTTTGTCGTTATCTTCGCTCATTTAATAGGATTATATTGTTATTAATTGGTAACGGAAAAATTTTAACTACAAAAAAAGATTGTTACATTTTCTTTAAAAAGAACAGCTGTGAAATTCTAAATAGGAAATGATCTTATTCGTTCAGTTTTGGAATTGAAGTTTTAATTAAATGACACCGAGTTCATATATATCCTAAACTGAACCAATTCTACTTAAAGACGGTATCCACTTAACGCTAGTTTTAAATTATCTAATATTCCTGCTCTAAATTTGGGGATAAGATTCAATTTTGCACGACGCTTGGGGTTTGGAAATTGGGGTAACTAATCAAATTACTATTCAAGAAAGCAATGATTTTAAATTATAAATTCGTTTTCGTACGAAACTAAATTTTATATTCACAACAGAAGTTTTACCTTGGGATACTATAATTTGGCTGACTACTTAGAGTCTGCCAATGAAGAAAATTTTTGCTGAAAATGTACGCGATATCTAGCTAGATACCCACACCGTTAAAATTAAATTTTATTGAAAAAGAAAAAAATAACCTCAACCTTAATTATAAATTTAGCATATAACATCCAATAGATAATTCAGGTATTTTAAGGCTACCATATCAAAATTTTTGTTGTTGTATTATTCTCTCATGGAGACGTTATGCGTGCACATTTTTTTTCTCAAACGTTCCTAATGATAGATAAATATTCTGAATATTAGAGTTAGTACTTAGTTTTGGTATATTTTATGAACTATAGCCATTACTATTTCATTACGATTTAATGCACTATGTACGATTATTGAACTTAATTCGTTGTTTTGTGGTCAGTAGGGTAAAGCCTTAGGAATTTAAGATTTCGATTAATTTGTCAGTATAGTATACTAATATAAATTATATGAGTTAAATTTTATTCTTTTATTTCAGGAAACCCTATGAAGGTTCTTCCTGATCTTGTTTCCCTCATCCCTTATCCTGGATTCCCATGTTACTTATTTTTAATTTGATTTGATTTAGATTTGGTTTCCAAGTCATATTTCTTTTACAGTTTGGGCCTGTACCCTAGCCAGGTACAGGGATGGAGTGGGTTGATTGCCTGAACTGTCAGCTTAGGGGGTAGATTTTCTTGTTGGATATTTTTCATGACAGTTCAGCAAGGCTAAGAACAACAGATGACACCAGACCTGTTGTTCTCCCTTCAATGTCTGTTTTCTTGTGTTTTTATCTTGTTGTGGCAGACCTGAAGAAAGGATACCACAACCTTTCTTCGCCACAGGCACGCGAACTTCTGTCTGCGATGTGTGATTAGATGTCCAAGGACCCTGACCCCATACCGACGAGCTTGGACGTGCTGCCAGCTAGCGCGTGCCACTTGGACATCTTGCGCAAATTCCGCACCCACATTACAAAGCATTACGGATAATTTTGAATTATTTCGGCGGTGAATTATCTGACATTTATAATTAAGCCTCACTATCTCGGCCTATTCTCAGCTCTAAAAAGGCACCAGCAAATGACGAAAAGTGGTAAATTGCCCATGATCATCCCGCTTAAAGTGAAAGTTGTACACCAGGGTGAAAAACTGTGAAGGAAAATTCCTCCCCGTTGCGCGTTTGCAACGATTGTTCTGGGAAGCGATCTAGTGTTCAACAAGAGGATAATCATAATTGGAACATAAAGCCTGGTAGTTTTTTTTCTTTTGTCTAGAAGTCAGTCCCACCGTTGCCACCTCTCTTCCACCAGCCAGTCTTCAGGCAGAACTTTAGCCATCCAACAAGGTAGAAACGGAAAAAGGCAGAAACGACCCTCAGTTATATCAAACTGGGCCAATCTTAACGACTTTTATGAGTTTCGTGTTTTCTCAATTAAGTCTTGTACCTTAATTGCTCTTTTAGTTTAAGTCCAGCCGTAAAACTTGCACGCTGAATTATTGTTTTTGTGCTCAAATAGGATTAATACAATCAGAAACTTCGTAATGTATACATACCACTTAATTTAGTAGACGGTAATACCTTTTTGACTCTTATCATGAAATTTCTGTGTGCTAGTAATGTTTAGATATTTTCTACTTAAAAACTAAGGTACGACGTGGAATACGCGCTTATTTCTTGAAGCCAGTTCTATACAATCTGTTTTATTAGAAAATTTATGAAAAATATTTTTATTTGTCAACGATGAGAGGAAAGCCTAATACATTCTTCATGAGTAGAACTTAACAGACGATCTAGAAACATGATACAACGGCACGTTTAAACAACATCTACCAACAATTACATCAGAGATGCATAAGCCATGGGAACTACAATTCATGGGAACTGCAACTCTGCATTTTCTTCCTCATAATTTTCAAGTACAAGTTCAGATAGATCTTAAGCTTTGAGTTCAAGTTTAGTTTTAGCCAAACCGTGTACGGAAATATATTCATAATAAAGATTTATCTAATTCGACTTTGTCGAAAATTAAAATTTGTTTTTTTATTAAATTAAAGTAACAGTGTTAACTGGCGCCCGAGCAGGGACCGGTGCAAAAAGTGAAAGTGTGAAAGTTCTTAACTACTGAAAATCATCAGGGTAACCAAACCTGAAGTGAAAGTGAAAATCAGAGGGACAACCAAGCCCTTAGTTAAGAGTGATAACCATACCTCAAGGAAACTCGACGCAGGATAACCACGCCTGAACTACTTCGACCTCACCGATCACACGCAGCACCGGAAACCCAAAAAGGATGCGAACCCCGTGTCTTATAATTTTTATGTAAGTTAGAATTTAAGGAAAGTGTTCATAATATCTTTATATTCTTTAAAAATATTTGAAAAAAGAGAATTTGAAAAAGAGAAATATTTGAAACGAGTTAAGTGATTAATAAGCTAATTATTTACAATTTTTTTGGATTTTCGAATAAATATTTAGAAAAGCATTTTTAGAAAAGCAATCGAATTATTTTTAATTTAAGAAATAAATGTTTTATTGAGACAACAGAATTTCTGGTGAGTAAAGGGAAATTTTCAATTATCCATCTGACAGTAACGTTTATTACAATATCGAATTAATTTTACGAATTTTTATATAAAGAAAAGTGATTTAAATTTGGTGTAATAAAAATTGAAGTGGTCTTAAGGAAACAAAATTTTCCAAATTGAATCGAGTTTAAATAAGTTTCAAAAATATTTTTAGTGAAAGAAACAAATTAAAATAAAGTTCATTGACGTGACAAAAAATTTCGGTGTACCAAACTAAAATACATCAGGAAAAATTATTCCGAATCCGAAATATATTTTTTTCTTCATTTGCTATTTTTCGTAACAAAACGGCAAATAATAATATTATAAGGCCAGCTGTCTTAGGCCCTTTACCCCTTAATCAGGGCGGTCCAAACAATAGCCCGCCTCCTCCTCCTAACCAAAATCTAAACGATAGAAACGAAACCGAACTAGCTGAAACAATAAACAGACTAGTCATAGACGCTCTAAGACGGGAGGGCAAAACAATCCTTCAAGCTATGCTTAATCCTGGAGCGGATATTAATAATGATGTCGATCAACGTATCGACGCTGGTCAGGAAGGAAACTTATCCGACATGGATAAAATACCTGACGTTGTTAAAAGTCTCAGGGAATTTTCAGGACAAGTAGGAGAATTCTCTTCATGGAAAAAAAGTGTAGATAGAATTCTTAAAATCTACGAACAGTTAAAGGGTTCACCAAAGTATTACGGAATACTGAACGTCATTAGGAATAAGATTACGGGTCATGCAGATATCGCCCTAGAATCTTATAACACCCCTTTGAATTGGGAGAAAATCTCAAAGTGCCTAACCCTACACTACGCTGACAAAAGAGATCTGGGAACCCTAGAATATCAAATGACTACGTTGATACAAGGTTACCAATCGATACCAGAATTTTATCAAACAGTGTATCATCATTTGTCATTGATCCTTAATAAACTCAGCAGCATAGAAATGAGCCAAGAATCATTAACAAATATGACACAAGCTTATCGAGACAAAGCTCTAGACACCTTCGTCAGAGGTCTAAAGGGAGACCTTCCTAGACTTCTCAGCATGAAGGAACCAGTAGATCTGCCTCAGGCATTACATTTATGCCTCAAGCTTGAAAATATAGACTACAGAGTTCAACATGCAAAACATACCATCCATAGAACGCAACGACCATCAATGCCTCCTATTCCCATAAAAAGAAATAATAGCCATCGGCAACAAATCAATCCAACTCCATTCCCCCGAACACAATTTTACCCAGAGTTAGCTCATTATCCTCAGAGATCACCAAGACCGCAATTTCTCTGGCAACAAAATCCCCAAAGCTATCAATCGCAAGGGCAACCGATAAGACTACCTCCCAAGCCAATGCCTAGGCCGGAGCCCATGGAAGTAGATCACTCAATCCATTCCCGCGTAGCAAATTATCAAAATTACCCGAATCGAAATCACCTACGACCATTTATCAATAAACGACCAATATCTCAAAGAGTGCATCATGATAATAAACACCAAAGGGTACATCATGTCGAACAAAATCAACTTGAAGAACACGACAGCTTCAAATCCCAAGAAACTTCTCAATGCCATGATGAGAATGAATACGAACAAGACATTAAAACAGAGGATTTAAACTATGATCAAAATCTCATCGATTACATAAACTGTAGCGATAATTCCGTCTTAGATCCACCCGATGAACTAGATGATATTCATTTTGTAGGTTAAAACGCTCTTCGCTTCCCTATTTCGAATATGCAGCGGAGGGGAAAAACATTAAAATTTCTAGTGGACACTGGCTCCAATAAAAATAATATTCAACCACGACATGTCCGTTATCCAATTCCCAACAGGAAAAGGTTTTTCGCCACTTCGGTGGGCGGAAATATTGAGATAACCCACCATACAATAATAAATCTATTCGGACCACAAACAGAAAGCTTAAAAATTTTTTTACTACCCAGCCTAATTTCATTTGATGGAATAATCGGCAATGATAGCCTCAAAGAACTAAAAGCTGTCATTCATACAGACGAGAATTATATGGTCATTAATCCAAATATTAAAATACGTCTAAAACAGCATACATCGGATTCCGTAAACTCCATTGACATTAGAAGCTCCCACATGAACAAAGAACAAATAGCTAAACTCAATCTTATCATAGAAGATTGCCCAAACCTATTTTCAGAACCAAATGAAAAGCTAACCTACACAACTACTGTTAAAGGAGAGATTCGTACTATTACAAACGATCCAGTGTATTCAAAATCATATCCTTATCCAATGTCTTTAAAAAATGAAGTAGAAAATGAAGTAAAAAAACTACTTGAAGATGGCATTATAAGACCATCAAGATCACCCTATAACTCCCCAGTTTGGGTCGTCCCAAAAAAGTTGGACGCGTCTGGCGAAAAGAAATATAGGATGGTTATTGATTATCGGAAGTTGAACACAATTACAATACCCGATAAATATCCCATCCCGGAAATCAACGAAATGTTGGCAAACCTAGGAAAAAATAATTGGTTCACTATTGTGGATCTAAAGAGCGGTTTTCACCAGATACCATTAAAGGATTATGATATCGAAAAAACTGCCTTTTCCATCAACAATGGGAAGTACGAGTTTACTCGCCTACCTTTCGGGCTAAAAAATGCCTCTGCCATTTTTCAAAGGACGCTAGACGACATCTTACGGGAACACATAGGGAAGAGATGCTACGTCTACATAGACGATATAATAATATTTGGGAAGGATGAAAAAGAACATTTTGAAAATCTAGAAGTAGTGTTCAAAACTCTGGAAAATGCCAACATGAAAATCCAGTTGGATAAGTGCGAATTCCTTCAAAAGGAAGTCGAATTTCTTGGATTTATAGTATCCAGGGACGGAATTAAAACCAACCCGAAGAAAGTAGAAGCAATCGTTAAGCTGCCTCCCCCTAAGACACTCAAAGACCTCAGATCATTTCTTGGCATATCAGGTTACTATCGTCGCTTCATAAGAGATTACGCAAAGCTAGCGAAACCCCTGACATCCCTTTTAAGAGGGGAAGATGGGCATATACCCAAAAATCTCTCTAAAAATAAGATCATTAATCTCAACAAGGAAGCCATGGAAGCTTTCCAGAATATAAAAAGTTCGCTCATATCAAAACAAGTCTTTCTCAATCATCCAGACTTCGGAAAAGAGTTCGAACTCACAACTGACGCATCTGATTACGCTATAGGAGCCGTACTGTCTCAGAACAATAGACCAATAACATTTTTGTCGAGGACATTAAACAAAACCGAGGAGAACTACGCCACCAATGAGAAAGAAATGCTGGCGATTATTTGGTCTCTGAATGCTCTAAGAAACTATGTCTACGGATCCAGGAAAGTAAAAATTTTTACAGATCACCAGCCTCTAACGCACGCACTCAGTAACAAAAACACAAATTGCAAAATGAAACGCTGGAAAGCAATTTTAGAAGAGTACAATTACGAACTCAAACACAAACCCGGAAAAACAAACGTCGTAGCCGACGCACTATCAAGACTTCCCTTCGTAACACACGCCAATCCACTGACCAGTACACAACATAGCGATGAGAGCTCATCTCATAATTTAATACCAACAGTAGAAGTCCCCATTAACGTCTTCCGCAACCAAATAATATTCCAAATAGGCGAAGAGACAAGCTATCAGCTAAAAACCCCTTTTCCTAGTTACCGCAGACATATTATAATACAACCTCAATTTACAGAAACAGATATCATTAATTTATTCAAAAGATACCTCAACCCTCACACCATTAACGGATTAAAAACAGAAGAAGATATAATGGGCCAAATACAAGAAATATACCCCTTACATTTCAAAGATTATAAGATTAGATACACACAAACAATAGTTGAAGACCTAACAAACGAGACCGAACAAGAAGAGGCAATTCTAAATATTCACCGAAGAGCCCACCGTAATGCGGAAGAAAATAGGCATCAATTATTAGAAAAATACTACTTCCCACGAATGAGTTCAAAGATAAAAACGGCAGTAAAACGATGTAGGATATGTAAGGAGAACAAATATGACAGACACCCTAATAACCAACAATTAATGCCAACCCCCATTCCTAATTATCCTGGTCATACACTTCACATAGATATCTACTCCACGGCAGGGCATTTGGTCCTCACAGCTCTCGATAAGTTTACTAAATTTGCGCAAGCCAAAATTATCAAATCGAGGTCTATAGAAGACATAAGACGCCCACTGCGAGATATATTATTTTCCTTTTGTATTCCCGAAAATGTGGTAATCGATAATGAGAAGTCGTTAAATTCAGCCTCGATCACCTCAATGATGGAGGATGAACTCAACATAGGCATTCACAGAACACCGTCATACAAGAGTGAGGTAAACGGACAAGTTGAACGTTTCCACTCTACCTTATCCGAAATTATGCGATGCATAAAAAGAGATGGTACTGAACGCTCATTTCAAGAACTGTTAGAGCGGTCCGTAAATGAATACAATTTTACGATTCATTCCACCACCGGAAAAAAACCAGTCGAACTCTTTTATGGTCGAGACCCCAGAATTAGTCCTGAGCAATTCGAGCAAACTCGCGCGAATAATATAGACAAACTAAAACAGAAACAACAACAGGCCGTTCAATATCATAATAAGAAAAGGAAACCCATAAAAAATTATCAAATCGGGGAAACAATATATGTCAAACATAACAAAAGAGTAGGTACAAAATTAACAGCTAGATATACCCAAGAAATAGTGAAAGAAAACCATAACACAACTATCCTTACAGAATCAGGCAAAACCGTTCACAAAAGTATTAGAAATTGAATATTTCTCGTTTCAGATGCACCGTTTTCCAAACAAAAGGCGAAGTCCAGATTTTGGATTACTCAAATTCACAGGTAATAGCTCTGAACACTGGCACCGCAAAGATACAAGATGGTAATTTTAAGCTGATTCATGTTATCGACCTTAACCAATATGAATCGTTCATATCCGAAATTACTTCATTCCTAGAGAAACAAACACCAAAAAGTCATTTTTTATTTCCTTACCTTAACCGTGAATTAATTCAAATCCAAGACTTGCTCCACAATTTAAAACCACACAAGGTTAAGAGATCTTTGGATTTCATCGGTAGTGCATGGAAATGGATTGCGGGGAATCCTGACCATGAAGATTTCGTAATGATACAAGAAAAATAAATAACGTCTTACAGAACAATAATAAACAGGTCATCATCAATGAACTTTATAATGAAAGAATCAATAATATAACAAATATAACTAACACAATATTAAAAATAATAAAACAAGACAGCGGATCTAATGACAATTTGCTCATAAGCATTCAATACAAGTTAAAATTAATTAAAGAAGAATTGACAAATATTGGATATGCGATTCACTGGGCTAAACTAGGTGTTATTAACTCAATAATGCTGTCAAGAAAAGAAATTCAAAAAGCAACAGAGATATTAGATATTCAAAATTTGCCATACTCAACACCAGAAGAGGCATTAGATTTTGCTAATGTTAAAGTTATAACAAATTCCATTTCTTTACTTTATGTTATAAATATACCTTTAACAACCAATGTTACATTCCAAAAATTATTAGTTAAGCCTATTAAAAGAAAAAATGTAATCAACGAAATACCTTACGATAATATTTTAAAAAATAGAGATAGTATTTTCGGTATAATCAGTAATTGTAAAACTTTAGGCTATTTATCTATTTGTAATCAAAGAGACATTATAGACATAAGTAAAACAACTTGCATCCCGCCACTTCTTAAGAGCCTCGACGCAACCTGCAACAAAGTCAACAATCAACACGTACCTGCAATAGATGAAATATCCGAAGGTATGTTACTGCTAAACCAATTCAACGGGTCAATGAAAATTGAAGACACATCGCACGACCTTGATGGAACCTTCATTGTAAAATTTCATAACACAACGATCAGCATCAATGACAGAACTTTCATATCAAAAGAAGAATCAACCTTTCACGCATTACCTGCTATTCTACAATTAAATCCGAAGGAAGAACAATATAGAGAATTATTATCATTGGAAATGCTAAAGGAACTCCACATAAATAATACAGACAAGATAGAACTTCTGCAAGCCGAGAAAAACTTACATCAGTGGACAAATTATGGATTCCTCACCGTAATGGGGATCATGTTAGCAATAGTAATTATATTTATCTGGAAAAATAAAAAGACACAGATAAACATCAATCAAAAAAGAGAAGAAATAGCCCAAAGGATCATTACTCCAGAAATAAGTAAAGAAGAAAAAATCAAAACATTCAACCAACAACCAACACAAGAAATCGCAATTTTTGACCTAGCACAATATCACAATATTAAAAAGCCAAGGTTCTACGAAATTTAACGAATGAGGGCAACCGTACTTAAGAGGGGAAGACTTAACAGACGATCTAGAAACATGATACAACGGCACGTTCAAACAACATCTACCAACAATTACATCAGAGATGCATAAGCCATGGGAACTACAATTCATGGGAACTGCAACTCTGCATTTTCTTCCTCATAATTTTCAAGTACAAGTTCAGATAGATCTTAAGCTTTGAGTTCAAGTTTAGTTTAAGCCAAACCGTGTACGGAAATATATTCATAATAAAGATTTATCTAATTCGACTTTGTCGAAAATTAAAATTTGTTTTTTTATTAAATTAAAGTAACAGAGTGTTAACTTAGATATTGACTAAAATTATCAAATTGAAGGGTATGACATATCTGTTAGCACTTCCTAAAGAAACTTGTACGCTATATTCATGCTTGTTTATCTACTCATCTATTCATTTTAGTGTTAATATCATATGAACTATCTTTAGCCACTTCAATAACGCTTGTATCCGGCGGTTTTTTTTTTTGTTCTTTGTAAATAAGTTGTGCACAATTTATGCGCAGAGTAGTAATACCTATTAGGTGAGTTTTTTTTTAAAACATAGAATCATTTCCTGTCACTAAGCCTCTGAAACAGCGCTAGAATATCGATAATTAGTCAGTATATTGGAATTGAGGTGATAATTAATTAGGGCCAGCTTTTATTCATTCCTTAACCAATTTGTTTGATTGCTATTTTATAATGAACTCACATTAATATACTTATTGTTAGACCCCATTTCCAAACCCCGTGATAGCACAGAACCGGCAAAATAGCGCTGTTAGGATACTTTACATAATAATCATGTTTGCATTAAAGATAGTATTAGTAGATCATTATCACGTAAGCTACAAATCTGAATTAGAAAGTAGAATTACTTGTAACTAAGGATAAAACGTACATGTTAGATTTTACTGTGAGAATTATATGTTATGAAAGCCTAAATTTTCTTTACTTTCAGGAGCCCCGATGAAGCTTCTTCCCCCTATTCCCATGTTTTAGTTTGATCAATTTTGTTCTTCTATTTTTCAGTCTTCCTTTATAGGTTGGGCCTACACCTTAGCCAGGTGTGGGGAAAGGTGGATTAGAGCCTGAACCATCGCGTAATGGGGTTAACATTTCGTGTATTTGATTTTATTTCAAGATGGTTCAGTACGTCTAAGAGTAACAGATGACACCAGGCCTGTTGCTGTTTCTTTTATCTGTTTCTCGTTTTTTTATTAACTCGTGGCAGACCTTAAAGAAGGATTCCACATCCTTCTTTCGCCAAAGGCACGCGAATACTGTTGTGGTGTATGATGATGTGCAAGAACCTAGATCCCAAACCGACGAGCTAAGCACGTGCTGCCAGCTAGGCGTGCCACTTGGACATCACGCGGCAAGTTCACGTTGCACATACCGCGCACACATTACAGTGTTCTAATAGAAACCTTACTCATGCACACGTTAAACTTTAAATGGAATTGAATTTGCTGATTTGCAAATTTTTAAAAGAATCCGATCAAATCCAAAAATTATATATGTAGCACTAAGAAATAAAGAAATTTATGAGGTGTGGCTGAGAATAAAAGAAAATATCACTTAGTATAAATGAATTCTATAAAGAGTCCTTAGAAGAAGACCAAGAAAGTATACTACTAAGATTTATAACAATAGTAAAATTATCTGATAGAGTAAAGAACATAATTTTGTCAGAGAGTTTGTCCGCAACAATAACAAAACAAATCTGCAAAAAACTTATAAAATAAATAAAAATCCACTGAAGATACATAACGATTTGTCTATAATACAGCAAGGTAATAAAAGTGTAAATGCTTTCGCATTAAGGATAGAGTCATTTAATTATGTTCAAATAACAAAACGAATGTGATCAGGTATGATAGTGAACATTAATGATCAATTAGCTTTATATTATTATTTATATTAAAATGGCATAAATGAACGATACAAGTCCATTCTCATATCAACGAGTCCAATCAAATTGGCAGAAACTGGAGCCATAACTACAGAATTGCTGACAGTTCTGTAAAAATTGTCCGCGCCATCTGTGTGCTGATGATGCAAGATACAAGAAGCACCTAAATCGTAACGTACAATTTTTCTACTTCCGTGGTTGGCACTCCTACCTTCTGACACGAGAACATTGTGACACTTCTGCAAAGGAATGAGCCACATTATTCTTGTGCCAGCTGTTGTTACAGATTGGATTCGCTTATTTTAAGATAAGCCAAAATTCTACCGAATCCAATCTGTCATTAGAAATTAAAAACCATTAAAATTTTACGAGTTGGATTTCATATATTCAAATCCAACTCATGCACTCATAAATTAAAACAAACAAATATTAAATGAGTTGGATTTCGTACAACGATTTACGTTGCAACAAAGTTGCCATGTACTCAAATCCAACTGGTGAAAAACAACGAGTTACGTTGCAACTAAGTTGCCATGTACTCAAATCCAAGTCACGAAAAACAACGCGCTCGGGTTACCGTCGACATTCTTTTAACACGGTAGCCATACACGATAAGCAAGAGAAATTTGCTTAATCAGCGCGAAAAAACAACTATCTACAGCGACTTTGCCACAGCCATCTACATCAAGGGCAAAAGCCAAAAAACGAAGAAAAAGCGCGAAAGCTTTTTCTTCATGTTGATCGGTTGTGAATGATTTTTGAGGTAGAATAATTAGAGGAGTCTGTCTAAAACCGTCGCGGGAAAGAGTTTGTTTTAAAACGCGAAGAGTAATAAGAGAAAGAGTAATAATAAGAAAATAAAAATAAAACGGTCCGGTCAAAACTTGAATAAGTGGAAATCAATTTTGTGTAAATTGTCAAGAACATAGAGACACTAGAGGATAAGCAATTAAGTGAGTACAAAGTGTATAATGAGTTTTTTCTGTAGCACGCACTTTACTAGTAGAATAACTGATAATCAATTTCGTGTAAATTGAAGTGGACATTAGGACACTAATGAATAAGTAATCAAGTGAATAGACGTTAAATTAGTAACCACGGAATTGTGTTTTATTATACGAAAGCAACAGTGTGGCAGGAGTGTGCGCAGCGTTGGGTGTGCTCGTCGGCATCCCTAATAAGGTACAACACTGTCAGGTGTGTTTCCTTAGGAGGTAAATGAATAATATAATAAATTTCTAAATTTATCTAAATCATTTTGGCTTGGATAAATTTCTAACGTATCGAACTCATCCACAGCTATACTAATAAAAGTGGGAATGGAGTAACATTCATCTTAATTACTCGATTCCGGGAGTGAAGAACTGTCATGTGCGCCATTGTAATGTTAGACATAAGGCATTTAATATTTAATTAACGCCATCTATGGTTATGGCATGGTGATTTGTGCCACTAGTCACAAATCACCATGCCATAACCATACGAACACACCTTTAGGAATTTATGAACGCGTCTGGTTATTCCAGCTTCTGAGGTTGTCAGCCGTGCCTTTTGCCAAGAAATGAAAGTGGCACTTCCGAAAAGGGAGAACCATTTTTATTTCTTTACAGCAAGCTGGGAGCGAAACACTTTCAGAAGGTAAGTTAAATAATTTGACATTTTTTTCAATGGTTAGCCAAGCCATCGTGGCTTGGACAAACTTATAACGATCAAATCTAATTAGCAGCTTGGTTGTTGGTTGTCGAACTCGCTGTAATATTAAAATATTTTTGCACCTGAGTCAAAGAATTGCCTCGAGAACACTTTTTTACTTGTGACGTAATCTATAAGGCCTAATCGGCGGCCAGTCGCTAATTGAGGAAATCTGTAACACCCCGAGAAAACCAACGAAGGAAAAAAAAAATATCCAACACGGTAATTTAGCTGTAACCTCTAAAATCATGTGCTTGTAAAGAAATCCTTCCCCTCTCTATAGATTGGAGTTAGGCGGGCGAATAAATATCCCGCCAAGCAGCAATCTCAAGTTGGCGGTGCAATCTACGGTGCAATCCGCACAGTAGATTACTATACACCTAAACCCAGACATTGCTTGAAATGCCTAACATGGGGACATACAGGCATACAATGTAAAGCAGCAAAAACTCTTTGCACAACATGCTTAAGGGAAGACTGTGTCCCACCCTGCAACAACAACCCCTACTGCATTAACTGTAAAGGAGAATGCCAAGAGAAGGAAAAAGAAAAGGACATATTAAAGCTCATAGCTATCAAAAATATCAATAGACCTACTGAAGAGTAATGTCAGAATAAACAATCAGAATTCATTGGCACTCCTTCAAGATTGTGTAGATGACCCAGCTTTTCCGCCATTATCGAGTAACAGAAATGTTAGAAACCCCACAGCAGACGCGAACAAGGTTATAACAAAGAAATCCTACTCCAAAATTGTCAAAATTCTCCCGGATAATACCATTAATGATTATTACAATACCTTCACACACAACAATGTTCCGAAAGAGAAGGGTACAGCGCTAAACATATTACTTCCCAAAGTAACCATGTTGGAAAATCTTATTACTTGGATCAGATCCAGCATTATCTCAAACAACCCAACAGAAGACAAGCAAGTTTACTTGCATCAGATCCAGCGTTATCTCAAACAACGCAACAGAAGACAAGCAAGTTTTTATTCGGAATCTTAAAAAGAAAATTGAAGAATTAGACCTACAATCCGACCTAGACTACATTAACAATAGCACTAGCAGCAAACAAACTATAAACCCGGACTTATGAAAATTTTACACTACAATATCCAAAGCTACTCTGCAAATAAACACTCACTAGAACTCCTACTTAACACCAAAAAATATGATATAATTCTTCTAAATGAAACATGGCTAAAACATCACCACCATGCCTCCCTGAAGAGCTTCACACTCACTTAGAAGTGACAGACTAGATGGCTATGGCGGCACATTGATTGCGATAAAAAAGGGCATTGAATTCTACAGAATCCAAATAGAAACTTCTTTTGACTGCACTATCACTGAAATAAAACTGAGCAATAAAAATCTAGTAATAGCAACAGCATATGCACCCCCTTCAATCCCCCTTTCATCGTTTAAAAAAGGCTGCGAAGATATTTTACATACCCTCAACAACCATAGCCAAATTATTCTCACTTGTGACTTCAATGCAAGGAACGAGCTATGGGATAAAAAAATCATCAATGCCGACAATAGTACAAGGAAAGGCAAAATTCTGTTAGACTGAATTCTAAATTCAACCCTGCACATCTTAACAACGGAACATCATACCTTCATACCAACATTCAAGAACCCAGATCATGGCTCAACCCTAGACTTAGGACTAACCACACTAACAGACCATAGAATCTCAGTTTTAAAGACACCAATCGACAAATCTCATCATCTTCCTTTAGAACTTACCCTTGACGAAAAGGCATCTACTATCCCTTATTACAAGCAGAACCAAACTCATCAAGCTGGCAAGAGAACTAAACACCCTGTCTGTTAACTACAACTGTATTACAGAACTAAAGGACCTGACGGAAAAATGCATCATTAATAAACCACACTGCAACTTTCACCCAAAACCCTGGTGGAACAAGGAAGCCGAAAAGATGTTTCTAATCAAGATGAAAACATTCACTGACTATAATGCAAACAAATCACCACTACTTCTGAAAAAATTCCAGGCAGCTGAACGTAGGCTCAGAAACATTATTCCAAAATTGAAAAAAATACACAGGAACAATTTCTTACAAACACTCTCGGAAAACATCCCCAGACAGCAATTCAAAATTTTTAAAGCTCTCTCGACACACACCACCAGCAAAACAAGCCAAAGTAAATGGGTCTCCGAGAAATCTCTGAATTTTCTTAAACACATAGGATTCACGGCAAACAGCGAAAGCACACCCAACACGGCGTCACCCATAGCTTCAGCACATCCACAAAAAAAATTCAACTCACAGAGACAGAGTTAAGGCTAACTCTAAAACAAAAATCCCTCTACTCGGCACCAGGTATAGACAAAATATCATACGCTATCATCAAAAACCTTAATAATGACTGCCTCACATCATTTCTTACCTATCTAAACTCACTGCTCGAAAGCACAAAAATCCCAGATGACCTAAGGCAAGTTAAAATTACACCCATCAGGAAACCAAACAAAACGGGAGAAGAACCAAACACGTACAGACCCATAGCACTAGTCCCCACACCTCTTAAATGTATAAATGCAACCATAAACGCAAAACTTCTTGATTTCCTCATAAGCAACACTTTTTCCCACGAGAATTCCTATGCCTATACCAAGGGCAAATCAGTAAATAAATGCATTAATACGCTGCTAAATCAAATTGCAAATGATAAGGGGAAAAACCTAAAAACAATTCTTGTAACAATAGATATCACTACAGCCTTCGAATCGGTCTCACTGCCAATCCTTAAAACAAAATTAGAAGAATACAACATCCCATTAGAACTCCAGTGTTGGATCCTAAATTTCTTAAGCAAACGCATTCTAATTATGACGAAGCCAGACTTAATGTATACGACGGTCTTCCACAGGGCAGTGTCCTTAGCCACACCCTTTTCAACGCGTACACTTTAGACTTTCACAATGTGGCTAAGAACAATGTAAAGTTACTGCAATATGCTGACGACTTCCTAATCATTGCATCGGAACCTAACCTGGCAGAGGCATCAAAAACAGCTGAAAAAGCTCTCATAGAATTCTCAGTCATAGCAAACACTCTAAAGCTCAACATAAATATAGAAAAGGTCAACTTCCTCCCACTCCATTGCAAAAGGAACACCAACACTAAACTAAGATTCAGAAACACATACCTCATGCCGGCAAAACCCCTTACATTCATAGGAAAAACAATAAACCCATTTGTCTCGATTAAACCACAGATTGCGAACATAAAACAATCACTAGCTCCACACACAAACACCCTCAAACTACTAACAAACAACCTCTGCACCCAGCCATAGCTTTTAAAATATACAAGGCCACAATTAGATCAAAACTTGATTACAAAGCATCAGCAATCCCAAATAGAGCGGACTATGCAGAAAAAAACCTTCCGTACTCAAATCAATGCCGCCCTGAGAAGCACCCTAGGACTCCCGATCACTACACCAGTTCAAACTACTACTGGCTAAAGAAGTTGCAGATGCAATAGTCAGAGAAGACATTAACAAAGACCTACTGTTAACTCTGAATCCAAAAATTTCAAACTATGCATACATCTAACAAAAGTACACAGGCATCCTTGATAAACTAGCTATTCATATCCAAACACATCTGCCTCCTAACCTAACCATCGAAACGGATACGCTCTCTAAGCAAAAACTAGACAAACAATCAGTATCAAAAGAACAACTCAATCAAACATACCTGGAGGTTCTTCATGTCAATAGAGATTGGCACATTCTGGCCACCGATGCAGCGTTCAAATACCCTTATACAGGAGTTAGTCTCATAGAACATCCGACGTTAAACCCGTACTGCAACAAACTATACCTACTGGGATCTTCCACCTCAGGAGAACTCATAGCCATCCGAAAAGCCGTAGAACACGCCATAAACACCGAAAGGAAGAGATGCATTATTCTCACAGACAGTAAACCGGCATGCTTGATCTTGAAAAATGCGAAAAACAATACTCACGCATAATATATCCTGAAACTAATGATGGATACCCCAGGTGGACAGATAAAAATTATCTGGATTCCAGGACACAAAGGACTGAAACTAAATGAAGAAGCAGTGCCAAAGCAGCACTTCAGATACAAGAAGATGAAAACCCTGTTCCTTCTTCCAAAAAATTGGACAATCAGAAAAAACAGTATGTACTATCTGCAACTCTCACAATAATGTGGAGCACATTATCTTCCATTGTAATAAATTTACCCATATCAGGCACAAATACAGCATCATCTTGGATTGTAACCCACCTAATATTGAACAACTGCTTATAAATTTCCGTAAAAATACAATCATATCTTTGCTCAATTACATGAAAGAAATAGAGTTACTATCAATTTAATTTTCATTATTGTTTCTACACATATCATTAATCTTACCTTTCTAAACATTTATTCCTAAAGGATCTTTTTGTTTTCACAACCTACTAATATTCCACAACGTTTCTCCCACAACGTTTCTTTTCACTAACATGAAACCCAATAATCCCTAGCAACCTCAATCATATCTTTCAACCAGTAACGAGAATAGAATGTTACAGACCAAACATTGCGTAATCAGTTCTTATAACTCAAAACAAAAAAACATTAAAAAATTGAATCGGTTACCCCACTTAAATCATGGCGATGTGCCGAGAACGGATGAGCCAGGAGCACTTGGAGTCAGATTCTCCCTGATAACGCGATCAACAAATACTATGAGAGTCTATCAAACAAATGGACATCTAAAGAAAACGGTATAGCACTGAAAAGTGCTCAACCCAAAGTATCACCCCTAGAAGAACTTCTCAGCTGGATCAAGAAAAGTATATCAGATGAAAGCATTACATCTAACAGCAACAAATTCATCACAGTCCTCAAGAAAATAATCGAAGACATAGCAAGCAGACATTGACTTAATAAAAATAAATACAGACAAAACTACCACTAACAATCAAAACATATGAAAATACTCCATTTTAGCCAACAGAAACTATCTGGACCTATATCTAATCAACAATAAATATGACAGTTTCTACTCAACGAAACATCGCTCAAAAAAGATCATCACGCTTCTGTAAAAGAGGGAAGAATAAACGAAAGAAAAGCTTAAAGCTTTCTTTTCATGTAGATACGGTTGGTTGATCGAAAGAATTAACCGAGAGAATCAGAGAGTCTGTCTAAAACCGTCGCGGAAATGAGTGAGGTTAATTACGGCGTTCAGTGAAGTCGCGTTTAAGAAAAGTTAAAAATGAGGGTCTATCTGGAAAAGTCGCGGTTTGAAAAACGTGATAATTTTTTAATAAAAAAAAGTAAAAAGTCGGTAGTAAGGAGAAGTGTGGCGGCGTCGAATTAAGATTTTGTGTCATTGCGTGCATTACTGTGTAGTTAATATAAAATTGGATTTCTGAAGTAAAGGACATGAAGTGAGTAAACTCAAGGTTTTTTTTTGCATTGAGAAGTGGTTATAAGAGGGCCCCCCGTTGAACCTTGACACTGTTGACACCCGGGTCGTAACACACTGCCTACGCCCCACCAGCACTTTCCACAGAACTGTTCAAAACAGGTTGCGAAAACCTACTCCAAGCTTTAGACAATAACACGCACTCCATATTGACAGGTGATCTAAATGCTAAACACAGCCTTTGGGGAAACAACGTACTGAAATCGGATACAAGTACTAGAAAAGGTGACATTCTGTTAGAGTTAATCCTAGCATCCAACCTACATAGAATACAATAAGAAAAAATCCCAAGCCCACCTCAGAAACTCAAGACATGGAATGGAGTAATAACTTAAACACAAAGTGGAATTGTACGGCCACCAGCCCGACAAATTGTTAAGTCCCCCAAACCCAACTCGTTGAGGGCAATCTAATTAAAAAGAGTGAATTTTCCTATCTAAATTACCACAAACTGCAATCACTGTGTGCATAAACGGTCCAGACGGTACATTCCTGGCATGTGATGCTCACAGCTACGATCGCATCTTCTCAAGGAGGTTAACCTTTGCCGGGGTCACCCATTGCCCTTAGCTGCCTTAACCGGATTCACATAAAGAAAGGTAAATAATTCTCTCAGTTCTCAAAAAAGAAAAAAAATTTTTTTTTAGATCTATAACGCTACAAGTCCCTCAGTACTCTAAATAAGCCAACGTTGGCCTCATTATCGGAAGAAGAATTGCCCAACGAGGCAGGAGTGGATAAGGGACTCCAATTATCAACTCCCACGGCGCTATTAAATGGTCCAGGATTCACATACAAGAAAGATTGTTACCAAAAACAAGGAAATTGTTACCAGAACGAAAATGAATATAAACAGGGCAAGTACTTGGCCAAATATGTGAGTACCAGCATTCTCAAAAACTCGTAAATTTAATTAATGCTAATTAGGTTGTCCGATATTTTAATATATTAAAACTACATTTCATAAAGTGCTAGATATAGTAACTATAAAATTACCATAAGATGTAGAGGAAAAGAAATATTTTTTTTACGTCCATAAGGCTGTCATAAGTAGTCACAGCTTACTTGTAGTATGTTTTGAATTGTTCTAAGGACCACATTTCCTTTTTAGTACCTTTTAAATTTGTGTTTTGAATTTGTCATGGTAAGATAGTTGTTGTTCCTTTCCTTGATATCATTTAGGATTAAGTAACTTGAGAATTTCTTAGAAAGCATTAATTTGGCAGAGACATGAATCTAAGAATAGGTGTTGGAATTAGCACAAGGAATTAGGATGCTGACATACCTTTGTAATTATGATAAGGAACAAACAAAATTTGAAATTTAGCTCAGAATAGTGATAGCGAGCTGGGATAAACAAAATATGTTATTGTTGAAGTTGTTCATAACTTATCTTTCTGATTGTAGGATAGTCATTTATAATCTAATCAGGCTGATTAACCTAAAAGAAAATTTTACCTTTCTCTTCCAACTTCTGCTTTTGTAATATTTAATTTGGTTTAATTTTACGAGCATTATTAAGCACAAAGATTTTTACTTCGTGGTACGCTTAGGTTGCGGATGATCAGAGCTCGGAAACTACGTCGGTGGTTTGTTTTTTTTTCTTCGCGGAAAGTAAAACGATGAATCTAGCTAGATGCATTGCACGCTTTTTTTTTAATCTTAAGTCTTAATGCTCATGACAGTAGTCCAGTATACGGATCGTACTTTTCGATCATATTTTTTTTTGCTATTGGTGACACAGGTGTATTAAAGATGATGTAACACTTTTCGGCCTGTCTAATTTTCAATAGAGTCTTCTTTTACTATCTTCGGAGTGTGCTCTATTATCAACGTATGAATTAGTTTTGAATAAATCATTAATCGCCCTAGTAAATGTAGGTAAATCAGAAAATAAGACCTTGATCCTATACACAATTAGTAAGGTTAAGCTAGCGTACTGTTAAGAATGTACTATTGATTAGTTTTGAAAATTTAATATATTTGTGAAATGTAAGCTTCTCTTTTTTTAGGAACCCTCATAAGGCTTCTTCCCTTTCCTGCTTCCTCCATCCCTTCTCACTCCAACCTTATGTTTTAATTTAATTTTCAGGTGAATTGTTTTTTTGCTTTCCTTTATAGGTTGGGCCTGCATCCTAGCCAGATGCAGGGTAGGCGTGGGTTAGTGTCCTGAACTGTCAGTTAAAGGGGGTAAATTTTCTTGTTGTGTAATTTTTCATGACAGTTCAGCGCGGCTAGGAACAGCAGGTGACACCAGACCTGTTGTTCTTCCTTTATATCTGTTTTTGGTTTTTTTTTCTTTTGTGGCAGACCTGAAGAAAGGATACCACAACCTTTTTTCCCCACAGGCACGCGGAATTCGATTGTAGATGTGTGAATCGGATGTTCAAGGACCTACACCCCATACCGACGAGCTAGAACGTGCTGCCAGCTAGCTCCTGCCACTTGAACATCCTACGGCAACTTCACTTAACGAAGAAGCGGATATATACGCCAAAACATCCTTCCAAATCCAATCTGCGGAAGCTCACGAACTCTCGATGGATGACGCAATAACTAACATTAAACATCTTCTACTCAAGGAATGGGAAGAAGAGTACAAATCCCTTAACAGTAAAACAGTTTCATTTTTCCAAAAAATGTTTCCTACCCCAAGTAAACCCCCCTGGTTTAGCTAGAACCTCCCCACCCAAAGAGATCAGATTCTTAAATAGACTTTATACAGGATGCAACTATGATGGAAAATTTTTCCAAAAAATTGGTAAATCAGAGAAAGTACAATGCGAAATTTTACATTTTAGGTTTCATCAAGGAAGCTTATTTGCTATCAATATAAAATTATCATACTCATTCATTCATTTTCATTATATTTCATTCATTAAGATCTTTTTTCACGCACTCCCCCAGTGCTCTACCCCCTAAAAAATAACAAACCCGCACACTATTTCCTCTCCAAATCACACCCCCTATAGCAGTTGCTACTGAAATTTCTTTTATAAGCTAATCGGATATTTAAGGAAGTCACATCTGCCATTAATCGATGGCGATTTGTCGTGTATGGCTGAGCCAACGCCATCTTGATAACTACAGGCCGGAAGGTAGAAACAATGACGTCACACAAAATGGAAATCAAGATGGCGATGATCCATCGCACAGCCAGCGCCAACTAGGCGGCCGCCGAAAGAAAAGCTGTCACAGCTGCTCAAAGTGACAGAAAACTGTTCTGTCACTGTCACTTGTGAAAAATTTCGCGCGCAAAGTATTTGGACTCTTGCAAGGTAACTATCTTTTTATTTATTAGATATCCAAATATACATTTTGTGCTAGGTTTCACTTTGTTTGGCAGATATAACGCAGATCCGTCCTCATTTTCATGTGCTTTTGCCACAAACAGATTGCATCAGCACGAAATATAACCCAATTGTAGCACAAACATATTCAAACGAGGCAAAGATAGCACCAAGATAATGGAAAGCATTGTAATGTGAGCCACACTTTAATGTTCTCATATTCGAGACTCTGTGATTGGCACTTCTGTTTTGTTGCCACTGGCACGCAACGGATGTGCTGCTTCCATATTGAAATAATCAGGAGGAAGAGAGATTCGTTCCGTGACAGCAGCAGCATCCAGTTCAGACAAGTTAAGGTAAATAAACATTTTTCTGGACCTACGATAAAACTTTTGTTGTCGCTGTATTTATTTGAAACTTAGAAAATGGTTTAGGCCATAAAAACAACGGATTAGGTTAGTGAATAATATGTAAAGGTATGACTTTTTAGGCTTTCGCGGTAGCTCACTGACATTTTTTTTATGTTTTCCGGATTATCCGCGTAAAATTATTAAGAGTGCTAATAAAAGTACTCACCCCCAACGTTTCGCATCAAGTTTCATTGAGCGTGATCACCGGGGCCTGAAGTTGTCAGTGTCGATCCGTTGTTGCGGTTGATACCTACACGCTACTTCCCACCACCACCCAGCAAATTTGAGATCCGTCGTCTCTACACTAGTTCACCGCGCCCACAGAATCTGTGATGAAGAACACTTAGCGGCTGAACTCAAATATGTAGATGAAGTTTTAAAATCCAACGGCTATTCAAGGAAACAACGGACTTGGAAGCCAAATGCATCACGGGTAAGGGACATTGACCAGGAGCAGTCGAAGAAGAGAGCTTTTCTGCCCTATTTCAGAGGTGTTACGGATAGAGTGGGAAAGGTTTTGAAGCGATACGGGATACAATCGATCTTTTTACCACCCAAAAAGGTGCAAAACTACCTGCGTCCACCAAAGGATCGTTTACCTCTCCAGTCGCCAGGCGTTTACGCTGTCCCTTGTAGCTGTGGGTCATCTTATATTGGACAAACACAACGAAGTATTGCTACGCGTCTTAAAGAACATATAAGTGCTGTAAGTAAGAATCAGCGGGAAAAATCAGCAATATGCGAGCATATTTTAGATCATCCATCGGAACATCATTGGATTCACTTCGAGAAGACCGAAATCTTGGCCCGCGAACCTCACTACACGCCTCGGCTCGTTCGTGAGGCGATTGAAATTAAACGGCGACAAAATTTCAATCGCGACAACAGTTTCCAGCTTTCACGAACATGGGATCCCGTACTGAAATCTTCTCAACGGTCGATACGAAACAACATTTTCACGCCAGGCGACACAGTGAGTGTAGTTTGTTTGGATTCCTCTTCGCACCATCAACAAATGCAACAACCGCAACAACGGCCTACGCACCGGTACAATCTGCGCAGTGTGGATCGACACTGACAACTTCAGGCAGTTTCCCGGTGACCACGCTCAATGAAACTTGATGCGAAACGTTCGGGGTGAGTACTTTTATTAGCACTCTTAATAATTTTACGCGGATAATCCGGAAAACATAAAAAAAATGTCAATATGTAAAGGATTATTCAAGATTTTTTTTTTGTATTAAATGATGGCTAAAGTAGTGCGAGCTTAAACAGCAGCTAGAATTAAAGTGCAGTGTAATGTTTATAATCCAGTTTTTTTATCCAGGATAGGCTAAACCATTTAGAATGGGAATTTTATTCATTTCAGAAAATCCAAGCCATGTCAAGTCTTGTTAATTTCTTTGCATCTCCAATTATCTTTAAAACATAGCGAATTCAATCTATTGGTTACCTTAGTTAGAAATTTGAATTGTTCGGCAATTTCTGCAATACAGGTTGCAAGGATGACAAATCGACAATAATGTGCACGCGAAGTAGAACACGGTGAAATCCGTATACGCACAATATAATCAATTTTTGTTTTGAATTCTGATCAGTAAAGTTTTCATGTTTGTGCACAAACATTAATTGAAAATTCTTGAATATAATTTTAAATCAGGATTTGTTAATGCAGCCTGTGCCTACAGTTAATAGCGAATAGTAATGTTGTTTTATCCATATAGTTGAATTTGAGAGTTATTTTGTCAGGATATTTTAATCTACTCGTAATTTATCTTGGAACAACGTATCTAAGTTGTATAGCCTGAATTAAATTAATTTGTCGTTTATACCTCCTAGTTAGGTAAGAATTCAAGTAACGTATGAGCTAATAATGTATGTTTATAATAGATTGCTGAGGTAATTTACTTATGTTAGGATTTATCCATTACTCTATAAATTCGTTTATATTATATTATAACCTAATGAAATTGAATATGCTGTAGATAATTTCTTTTGATTTCAGGAATTCCCTCACGCTTCTTCCCCTTCTTGCTTTCCCCATCCCTCCTCCCTCTATCCCAAGGTGTTTGACTTAGTTTTTTTTAGTTTCTTGTGTTTCAGCACTCTTTTAGGTTGGGCCTGTACCCTAGCCAGGTACAGGGATGGTGTGGGTTAGAGACTGAGCCATCGCATATGGGGGTAGTTTTTCATATTTCTTTGCGATTTTTCGGTTCAGTTTGGCTAGGAACAGCAGGTGACACCAAACCTGTTGTTCTTCCTTTATATCTGTTTCTCGTTTTTTTTCTTTTTGTGGCAGACCTGAAGAAAGGATACCACCACCTTTCTTCGCCACAGGCACGCGGAATTCGATTGTAATTGTGTGAATCGGATGTTCAAGGACCCCATGCCGACGAGCTAGGACTGTCAGCTAGCGCGTGCCACTTGAACATCCTGCGGCAACTTCACGTTGCTCATCCGCACACACATACATTACAGCATTTCGCAAATTGTTTGTTAATATTGCGTTATGTTTGCGCAAATATTACTTAGTAGAAATAATTATATGAATTGCAATAAATTTCTCGTGATGATTCCAAACGAGTATGGGATTTATTACGAACTTTAAATAAGTAGTTTGTATTAAATCCTATAATCGTTTATTTTGTAAAATAAAACTTAGTTTGCTTTTAAGATTTACAACTTTTGCTCTATTCTTTTAGCGCACAAGACCGGATTCGGGCTAAATGTCAACGTTGTCGAGCCAATAATCCTTTCGGCTGATGAACCGAAATGAGCAAATTCTACGATATGGTTGCCTATTGAAATCTTCGAATCAACCTAGAGAGGGCCAATCACAAAAGCATTTCAAACGACTTCATAACCTCCTGTGGCCTTAAATGCAAGGTAAGATTTAGGCTAAACTTGAACTTAACAACCAAATTTTAATTTAATTTAATTTTAAAATTCATTTTAATTTTTCAATTACATTTCGCGATATTCTTCGAAATAAAAAAGTATTCGATGTGCGTTAAATACAATTTCAAGTAATAAATCTCTTCTGAGTCAACTAAACATTCGAATATTTGTCGGTAATTGAAAAATCCTTACTGTGAGCAGAAAAAGGCTGTTAAAAGAGCTCAATTTTTCCACTTATATTTCATTCGTTTAAATATTTCTTGATTGGCTGAAGCAATAAGAATAATTCTCTGTTTATCAGTTTAGGATGCTTTGATTGATGGTGGCACCATTCTGAGGATTCTACATGCATCTTCATGAAGCCTGTGGAAAAAAATGCCAGAAAGAAGGAATCCTTCGGACAACGTCATCGACCGGATCATGGTTAGATTAAGGAGTGTAGATCTAGTTCAATTAGACCTCTGCAGATTAATTTCTAGATAACAAGTGCATTGTAAATTTAAATATTTAGACTATTTTATGAAATCAATGTTTTAAAATTATGATCCGTACAAAACTAGCGATAAGTTTATTTTCTCAATAACATTTATTGTCCTGTAGCAGTAAATTAGGATTATTAAAGTGAGCTACTATGTACACGACTTGTATAAATATTTTCATATTTCGTTCATTAAAGTTATTTAAGATATTTGAATTCTTTGTATTTGCAAAATTCATTTTATATCCTTTAATCGTCCCAATCAGGATCAAACATCTCCCATCGACTGTGGAGTCCCTGCTGAGATGACTCTAAAAAAAACTGGTCAAAAGAGGACTTAAAATAATGAAAATAGACAATAAAACGATTTCTACTCCGTCCATGTCCAATTTTTCATCTTTTTCGTTAATTTCAGGACTTAATCCTTGTCCGAATTGGGATCTGACTTTATATTCTAGTAAAGAAAATATCCTAGAATACCTCCCAAAAATTCGGTCGAAAAAGTCCTTAAAACAAGGAAAATAAGAGCAAAAGTATCGAAGTCACTTTTTATCCCGAGAACTAGTTTTTTATCCATGTTGGCGTTGGCGTTGGTTCAAAGGTTCTGCATCAATTTTATCTGTCAATATATGCCTTTCCCGGGCATGTTTGTAAGCAATTCTTCTCTAGAAACGAGAGTCAGCTTATTCCAAGAAGTAACGTCGCATCTACACAAACAATTACGGACAGAATTATGAATTTTTCAACTTTTTCCATTTTGTGTGACGTCACGGTCAAAGACCCGTGACATCACACTATGAGGAAAAACGTGAAAAAGTTTAATTTCTGTCATCCGAAGTTTTGTTTAATTATAAGAAATTTTTAGTTAAAGTGAAAATTTCGGCTAATTCGCCTCGGACTTTAAAGTAATATTGTGTGAGTTTCAGACATTATTTAAGTGAAATAATTAGTGTATGATAAAATTAACTTGTGAGATGATGTCGTGATAAAAGTTTCGTTTAGATCTATTTAATTATGTATGAGTTATCGCCGGTCAAACTATACATATTGGCAATATCCAAAAGAAATGTCAAATGGAGGGAAGTTATGACGTCCGCTCTTCAACCTAGCGGATGTAAACAACTCTCAATTGCATTAAAAAGTGAAAGAAATTACGTTTAACTTTATTATAAGTAATAATATAATAGTTTTGTGATGTTGTGAGAATATTGGTACTAGTGATTCGAGTTTTGTTGGTAAATGGGGACAAATCTATTGACAATGGTGCCAAGATTTTGTAATGTGAGCCACTAATAATATTTCGCGCCATCTGTGTGCTAAATTGGGAAGGCACTGTTGCACACCACCTTAGACTCACCTAGTACTTCTGTAGCTGTCGTCTCCGGAAGCTGTCACGAATGCCGTGTCTTTGGTAAGAAGAGGCATTTCATTCCGTGACGGCTGCCTGAAGACGACCACTACAAGAGGTAAGTTAGCAGTTTTGAAATCCTTTTATTTCCCAAAATTATCTGACCCATCGCTGTTCGGATAATTTTCCTAACTATGTGTTTAAAATCGTAGCACCAGGAATAAGTCGCAGCAGAAGAAAAGGGAGTGACGACACCCCAAATTTTAAAGAGGTTCACAACCTAACCTCATCGCCCTCAGCATCTTTAGGGACACCGAACCTCAAGGAAAAACGGTCACTTACATAATTATTGGTAAGATTCAATAACAAAACTTTAACCCTAATTCGATTATTGAGTGGTTAAAGGAAAAATTTATTCTTTTTAGCTCCCGAAAAGAAACATTTTTGTTTTGGTTGATTTGGCAGAGCCCAAAAGGAACAGGCGCCTCAAGGGTTATTGTTCTGTGTAAATTCCGGCCAGCGGAACCCCAAAAACACCACACCACCCCCACCCCCCCTCCCCACCCCCTCCCGGTGGCGGCAGGGACTGCATAAGGCAGCTAATGCCACCATCAAGCCATTTTGGCTGCAGTGTCACCCAGTGCAAGTGGGCAAGTTATTTTCGATTGCGCTGACGTCTGTGCGTACGAGATTGGCAGGAAGATTACCTACAGAGCGTTTTCGTTAAGAAATGCACTTCCAAGTGAGGCGCACGTAGAACAGCAGTCTTTCTTTATCACCAGGATAATACTAAAACAAAATTCAGCCAAGTAAGTCCTACTACATTAATGAAAGAGTAGCACGCAATTTAATCAGTTTAACATTGGAGCTCGCTGTTACATAAATAGGTTTGTTACAAATTGCTGCCGGTAGCAGTCTGACCGTGATTTACGTCAACAATTGTGATGTACACAGCCCGATTTTAATATGAATAGTTTTTTTATAAAACAGCATTACGAAAGACTTCCATGCTTTAACTTAATCTATGAAATACTTAAGTAAATCAATAATTGTAGCACAAGTGTCCTTCCAGTAGAGTTCTATAAATTATAAAGCCAAAGATTTTTTTTTATAATTGATATTTTTCTTCGGATTTCATATCCATTGGTAATAAGATAACGCTAGACCTCTAATGAGAATTTGAACAGATCTTTCGAATGCTTGTCGACATATAGATCAATTTCGATTGACTGTGCGCGCTGTTGCGGATTGGATTCGCTTATTTTAAGATAAGCCTAATTCTAACGAATCCAATCTGACATTTATAAAAACAACTCGTAAAAAGTCTCATGAGTTGGATCTCAAATATCAAATCTTGTTATTGTATTCAAATCTAACTCAGGAGTACCTAAACAATAAAAAAAACCAATAATTATTTAATGGGTTGGATTTCCTACACCGAGTGCATTGCAACAAAGTTGCAACGTACTCAAATCGAACCCATGATAAACAACTTGAGATTGGCGTGCGTTAATTTGAATTAAGGATTTAAAGTGTCTATCGACAAATCGTAATTAGAGTTTTTACTGTAACAAAAAATAAGTACTTAAGAATTTTAAAGTGATAAGCACTAAATTGATCTTAGAGTGTTTTGTTGCCAAAAACAAAGTGGAATTTGAAAATAAAAAGATTTGAAAAAAAGCGAGTATACCCTGATTGCTAATTGATTTTATTTTTCGACGTACCTGCCCCGAAAAGTTGTAACAACAAATTGGCGCAGCCGGTAGGATCAAGGAAGCGTGGTAAATCAAAATTACCGTAACAGCTTGAAAAGCCTTGATCCCAGATCGAAGTAAAGGGGATCCTTTGACCACTGCCGGGTAGTCAATAGCCTTGTACGTCACCCCCAACGCTCAGGGTTCGGCAACTTTAGCTGCCTCTGCTCCAGGCGAGCACGCAGTTGCCCTAGTTTAACTGTGCAAAAAGGCACCAACTGTACCTAAAGAAGACTTTCCGAAGGAAGCCAACTAACTACGAGAAGGAAGTCAACGACGGCAATCAACGACGCACAACAACCAACACCAGCAATCAACATATCACCAGTGGCAGTAGGAAAAGGGAATCGCTGAAGCAGGCACAAGCCCCCCTTTTCCCCAACACAACTTTAGTACTGCAAACAAGGGAACGGTAAGCAGGCCAAAAGCCCCCCTTGCAACGCCGAAAAGCAGGAGTTGATGTCCAAGGACACCCACTCTACTCCCGCTCATTCACCAACTGAAGAGAAGACAAAGGACCTCCTCATACCCTCCCTGGACCTGGAGATCGACGAGGAAGAACCACGCCAGGGTTCCCAGTCATCGATATTCACCGACCAAACGCAGTTCAGTGAACACCAAATCACCCCAGCACAACCAGGACCCAGTTCAGAAGGACTCACCCTCAGGAGCGGGACCGTCCTCTAACGAGTAAATCAAAACCAAGTAAGCCATAAATATAGTAATTTTAATAAGTTGTACGAGTCCGCGCGAGAATCCGAACGCCTAGCAACTCTCTATTCTAACCTCCTCGAAAACCGGAATACAAAGTCCAGCGAGGAGAGATTGGAAGACCTAGAGCGCTTTCAAAAGGAAGCCGCACTCTTTCAAGCCAAGCTAGACGGATTCTCGCGCATACTCAATCCTGAAGAAAATATTGAAAACAATTCGGAAAGCACAACTAAGGAAAACCTCATACAATCCCTACAAGACTCCCTGCGAGAAATCAACCTAAAACAGGGTCTAAATCGATTTCTCGCACAAGACTCACCCGACACCGACTCGAATCAGAACTCCACTAAGGCGACCGATTATACAAAAATAGTAAAATTAACTGCGCAAATGGTGCCCATTTTTTCAGGTGAGCCAGGCCCGCATCTCGGATCAGAGTTGCAAACATTCCTGGGTTGCTGCCGCCAGGCCAAACAGTGTCTCTCCGAAGGGGAGCAAGAAGCTTTCCTCAAGATCCTCCCCACAAGACTTCGTGGAGGAGCATATCAACTGTTGGCCTCAGATGTACCGACAACATTTCAAGAAGTCGAAGCAAGGTTAAACGCCGCATACCTTCCCAGAGAAACTTACCAGGAACTGGTAAACAGGCTCATAACAGCTCATCAAAACCCCTGCGAAACACTCATCGCCTTCACGGCTAGAGTGAAACAGTTGCTGGCCCTCTGTAAAGAGGCCGCACAAACCAAATACGGAGCTGCGGCCACCCCAGCTGTTACAACGCAGCTGGAGGACTTCGCGAAAAACGCAGTCCGCAGCGGGGTTACGAATCCGCACCTTTGCCAATATCGCCTCACCGTCACCGACGGCACGCTCGAGGCGCTGATCAATAAAGCATGGAGAAACTACAGCAGGGCGCTCAGTTCACGCAAACCACAACAACCCAAGGCTTTCCTGCTCCGGTTGTTGTAGAACAGGGCTCAACCATGCCAATCGCTATGGACCCAACTGCCAGAATACGGGCATTCCATAGAACCCCATATACACCTGCTAGCAATTTTCCACAACAAACGTTATACAGACCGCCGCCACCACAAAACTTTCGCCGACCGACTCCACCATATACGACTCCACCTCAACGCTCGTCTCCCCCACGAATCGACTACCGCCGCCAGAACCTCGACCAGATAAGGTCAAACATCACTTGCAACTTCTGCCAGCGAAGAGGTCACACTTACGCCGAATGTATGAAGCGTAAAAACACACCCTTCTGCTCTAACTGCAAGATATATGGGCATGATGTTCGCGATTGTAGAAACAATCGCCAGGTTCTGGGCCCGAGTAACCAGCCAAGGCTGCCCGAACGACGGATTCAGGATCAGCAACCTTCCGCTGGTCCTCGAGTTTTTAACATAAAACTCAAATGCAAATTCTGCAACCGCCGCGGCCATTCCATAGAGGAATGCCGCCAAAAACAAAAATGGGACTCTAAGAGCCAGGAAAACGGCACTAAAAACAAAGAATTTTAATAAAGGGTCACCTCAGCCGCCCGAACCCTGTATCTCTACAGTTAGCCTTCCGTTGGATATTAGCCTGAGCGGCAATACCAAACTTGTAGTAGATACTGGCGCTGGGGTTAGTATTATAAAAAAGAAAGCAATTAAAAATCCCGACGATATAAATACCGGAGAAACATATACTTTACAAACACCATTTGGTACCGGAAAGACGCTGGGAACATGCCAGGGCAATTTTACATTAAAGAATAACATTCCCTGCAATTTTCAGGTAATAAAAAACCTACCCGGCCTTTCCGACGACGGCTTGCTAGGAAACGACTTCCTAGCAAAGAATTGTAACGTTGAGGGTCCGAATAAAGCATTGCGATTCCCTCGAACGGAAAATAACCCTGAGGAGTTTGCTGTTCCATTAACAGCTGCTTTGGATAACCTGTGTTCTGCAAAAGTGGTCAAAATAAATACCCGAACGGATAGCGCAGAGCCCAGAAAGGCCGATCTGACAATCTGTGGTACTTCAAAAGTTTCTCAAGAGGAGAGAAATGACCGCCGAACACTGGAAAGCGAGATGGACAAACCGACTGAGAGTGATTTGACTTGCGAAATGAGGCAGCAACAAATACAGTTGAAAGACCCTGTATGCATACCTGCTAGGTCACAGATCATAGTCGAGGTTCCCTTGCAGCTGCAGGAGGAGATGCTCTGTCTATCAAGAGAAATAGATCAAGGAGTCCTAGCGAATGGCCTACTCCCCGCTGGTTTAAAAGCAGTGTCTGTTGGAGTTCTCAATACACACAATTCACAAGTAGTTCTGACTAACATTAGTCTGCATCTAGTCCCTGTCCACAACTACACCGTCGTCCAACTGAAACAGGATAATGAGGAAATAAACAATCAGGAAACCCCGAAAACGGAGAACGCGCCGAGGATGCTCACCTGAAAACCAGGAATTACGGTGACTCGAAACCACCAGCACCCACGCACAAAGGAAATATAAGGAAACACAGAAACCAAAGGAAAGGAAAACCCAATAAAACAAATGTCGACGGAGCTCACCTAGGAAGAAGGAATTACGATGGCAAAATCCCATCAGCTCCCACCTCCTCTCAAAATAAAACTTCGGAACACGTCGACATTGGAAGCGAGCTCACCACAGGGACGGTATTTTCAAAAGCTCCAAAATCATCATTCACAGTAAGTAAACAACGGCGAAAGAGCCTATTAGAAGACGAAAGCGAGTTCGCCTCAAATATGGCAATTTACGGCGGTTCAGAAACCCCAACTCCATCGTCATTTAGTATTAAGCGTGATTTAAATAAAATAAAGTGGGGTGAAAATAAAAATAAAGATAAAAATATTTCTGAGTTAAATAAAAGAAATAGGAGTAAATTAAAACATAAAAATAAAGAAACAAATATTTCTAGCGCCGAAAAAATGGCCACTTTAGAGCATATTAAATATTTATACCAGGAGTACGAAGAACCAGAAAACTCAAATAAGAACCCGCGTCTCGTCAGGCTAGACAAAGAGCTCAGCCTAGACGTTACAACAACTCTGTTACGAGTACAACGATATCTTTTTCCTCAAAGGTGATCGGCTAACTTTCACAAACGCCATCACTCATGATATAGCATTGGTGCAGGACCAAGCACCAATCAACCAGAAAATATATCGCTTGCCAGAGACGCAGCGAAATGTAATAAACGAACAGCTTCGCGAAATGCTAGAAAACGACATAGTGCAGCCAAGTAAAAGCCCTTGGAATTGACCTCTCCTAGTCGTCCCCAAGAAGGCGGGACCAGACGGTGAAAAAAGGTGGCGCGTCGTCGTCGACTTTCGTAAATTAAACGAAAGGACAATTGGAGACGCCTTTCCGCTACCTCGGATCGAGGATATTCTCGACCAATTAGGTCATTCTCGGTATTTTACCACCCTCGATCTCGCCAACGGCTATCACCAGGTGCTCGTCGATCCTCAAGATCGGCCTAAAACTGCGTTTAGCACCAATTACGGCCATTATGAATTTAGGCGTATGCCATTTGGGCTCAAAGGAGCCCCGGCAACATTCCAACGCTTAATGAATTTCGTCCTAACAGGATTACAGGGCTTGGAATGTTTTGTCTACCTAGACGACATAGTCATCTTCACAAATATTAAAAGTGTTTAAAAAGAAGCATCGACTTCCCGTAAATATCGAAGACGTTAGAACTTTTTCCAAAATAACAGCACTTATCGCATAAAAGATCATGTTTTTCACAGCACATCAAAAATCTGCAAATACAATTTATGAAATGCCAAACTTGACAGCGGTTCGAAGTAGTCGGGTAAAGAAAAAGCGTTCCATTGGGGAAGTTGTAATGTGAGACTTTATTCCCTTTGGTTTTTTTTTGGTGACATTTGAAAACTATTCAGCACCACCTGCGAGAATGGAAGCGCGGTGTATTACTTCGTTCCAATGTGAAATGGGCTCGTTCAAGAATTCAGTCGACTGCAGCAAGCAAAGCAATCGAGTGTATACGAATTCAGTCTAGTTGGCTGCACAAGCAAACAACTGTCATAAATTTCAATTAGCTAACGCAAACGTATGCAAACAAAGCAAACGACAGATTCTATGTGCTCTGGTTGCTTTTGTGTGCTAAAAATGCAAAATAATAGTATGTCTCAGCAAGAACTAGACCGGTAAGTTAATTTAATTGACTAAAATAATATAATAATTACATACGTGTTTTCTTTTTCAGAGAGTTAGAAGAAATATTAGGGGAAGAGGAGGATACCTGCGGACCGATAGGAAGAGATGCATGGACGAGCGAAGTTACCAAACTCCTTATTGAAACTCGGCTAAGCATGGAACCACAATATATAAAGGGAGAAAAGAGTAAGAATACTCTGTGTAATAACATTATAATGAGAATGAAAAGAACAAAGTTTCAATTAAACTTAACTGGAAAGGAAGCCAGAACAAAGTTTAATAATATGATGCTAACCTATAAAAGAAACAAAAAGAGAAAAAATCAATCTGGAGCGGCTCCCACAAACTGGCAATACTTCGATCGTTTCGATGAAATCTATGGATCTCGGCACAGCATTCAAGCACCAGAAAATTCAACTATAGATACTTTACAAGAAGCGGCGAATCACAGCCAAGGTATGGACCATTTTGAAGAAATCAATAATGATAGATTCCAAGAGGACACTTCTAAATCTATCTATCTGCGATCTAAATAACGCAAGAAATTGTCTCAATTAATTTCATATTGGAAGCAGGAAGATAAGAATGAGCAAACGCGGCACAATGAAAGAATTAAAATTGAAAACGAGCGCAATGTAATTGAACAAAATAAGATTCAACTTTTACTAGAAATAAAGGATGTGCTGCTAAAACTTATTGATTAGTGGAAGAGAAGTATGGCAAGCTTTCTGATGAAAAAGAGTGTTAATAAAAATCAACTGAGTGAATTTTAAAGGTTGAAAAGTATCTTAATTAATAAATGTTACATTTTTGTTTATAACAGTGTTTATTAGTTTTAACAATTTTACATTAAAATAGTGCTTAATAGATTTCGCTTTTGTTTTCCAGTTTTATCCATTTCTGAGACATTTCTACCACTACTTAATAAATAAGATTGGTAGGTGATTTCATTTTCATTATTAATCTCTTCAGAAGATTCGTCTGAGTCAGTACTGAATACATCTAATCCAATATTTGAATCAATAATTAAGTTGTGTAGAATTAGTGAACTAATTATAATGTACTTTGCATTTTCTAGATTACAAAGTTTCAGAAACTTCAGCCTGCGAAATCTTCCCTTTAGTAAGGAAAATGCCTGCTCTATTACTATGCGTGTAGAGCTAAGGTTCGAATTAAATTTTGCCTTTCTTCTGTCGATGGTTCCGTCATCTTTGTAGGGAGTCATCAGATAGGTGCATAAAGGGTACGCCATGTCACCTAACAAGTGATATTTTCCCGGTATAATTAAAGTACCATTAGTTAAACGCTTGCCAAGTTGGCTATTTTCCCAAACGCGAGCATCATGCGTACTTCCAGGCCAACCAAAGAAAACGTTTATGAATCGGTATTCACTATCGCATACACCCTAAAATGTGAATAAAATTACGTAATTTAAAAGTCATCGTTTTTCATCCTTACTTGTAAAATTAAAGAATAGTACCCTTTTCTATTATAATAGCTTATTTTATCATCTTTTGGAGCAGTAATTTCAATGTAGGTACCGTTTACGCATCCAACCACATTTGGAAAGCTCTCAGATCCTCTTAGACTGTTAAATTTGGTGGAAACTTCTTTTAATTCTGCTTCATTTCTTGGCCATCTGATATATTTTTCTGCTAATCTGCAAATTACTTTGCAGGTGTTTATAAATGTGGAGTGAGCACAACCTTTAGATACAATTAAACCTATCCGAAACTGATCGGAAAGTGTCCTTTGATGCCAAGGTCTATAAAACAAGCAAAAGTGCTTTTTTAAGTGGTACTTTTGGACGTCTTTTGCCTCCTTGGTACAACGGCTTTTATTCTTGTTTTAGTATCTTAAGATAAAATTAATTTCTTAAAATCTCTGCAACTGAGCTTAAATACTTACTTCAAATTGTCTTCGATTTAGCCTAAAATGACTGCGGAACGTTTCATCACTGTATTTTTTAATGGTACACATAAAGTTTTCAATTTTTTGCACTAACTTTCGGTTTCCCACTTTTTTAAATAATAAGATTCTCCGTCTTCTATTTTTACAACTGACCCTAGATACATTTGTATTTAAACTTCTAAATTGATTCTCATCAATTATATTATTTAATATCAAAGCAATAATTTTCTTTTTTAATGACATTATTAAATATTTATTGATAATCAGCTGATTGTTGACAAATCCAATTCTCGGTGCAAACATGTGTTTGAAATTTCAGCTCATGCAAGTGAAAACGTTTTCATTTATTGCCTAGTTGTTTGCTTCGTTTGCAGCAGTCGACTGAATTCTTGAATGCGCCCGCTTTATGAAATTAATGAACGAGTCTTCTTCTTCTTAAACTGCGAAGTTGTCCGCCCTGCTGTCTGTCATGACGTGGACGTGACACTTCCAAAAAGGAAGCAAAACACATTTTTACTTTTGTGACAGCCGCACATACGGCAAAATGACCACTTTAGGGGGTCAAAAATAGATTTTTCTACTTTAATATAAGGTCTAAAATTTCTTGTATTCTTCGAGTCAAGTAATTGGTCCATCGTGTTGGCCATAAATATCCTTTGTTATGTTTATAACAAAGGCGCCCGAGGCTCCGACAGATAAGCGTTGTGCAGTGTACGGCTAATTGCATACGAAACCCAAAAGCATTATAACGTGTTATTTTCGTTTACCTCGTACAAAAATCTCAATATTCATTATGGACATAGAAGTCACAGGTATGTTTATTAATAACAAAATATTTTGTTTACCCTAGTTACATACTATATCTAATAATAAATGACGATTTCATTCCACTCCTACTTTTCATAAAAAAATATATTTCCTTAGACTTTCAAAAAAAGTTCCGCTTAGTACCGCTTTCTGTCCTAAATATTTACACTTGTGCGTTTGTTAACTACTAGTATTGTGAATTACAGGAACTCAAACCAACTCATTGTAACACTAGACCCTTTTTTTCACAGGTAGTCGGAGTGGACCAAGTCACTCGGAATTAAATATTAGCAAAATGGATCTGGTTTTAGTGTTAAAAAGCGAAAACTTTTATAAACAATCATCGTCTCAGTGTGTAGAACAATTAACTAGTTAGATATTAAACAAGTTTAGTGAATATAAACTGTAAAAAGACAGTGTAAATAAAATTAAGTGTTTTCTGAAAGCGTTTGTTTCAAAATTGTTACAAAAGTGGAAAAAATCGAATCGGACTATGGAAAGATTTATGAAATGCAATTCAAAATGGTTAACGAACGATTTGGTCTTGCCAGCAGTAGGCACTACAAGCGCAAACAATGATTTGCAAGTGAAAAAAACCACAGGCAGAACTGCAAAATCTTTTGAAGAGAGCTCTCTACGAACAAAACGAAGGATGATAAAAGCAATTGTTTCTGAATCAAGCACAGAGCTATTGTGTTCTGCTGCTCAAGCCAGCCTTACTAAGAGCGGAAAAAGGACAGCTGCCAAACTAGTGAGCTTAGCCTTAACTACAAGCCCTAGCAGATACAAACGCATGAAACAATTTCACGATACGCCATCATATTCGGCTATAAAGCTTTACTCTCCTGAAGAAACTGATGATTACATTCATTGGCAAAAAGGAGCGAAATCGCGAGGCGTTAACATCTATCCAGCTTACAACGTCATAGCCCAAACAAAAAGGCAGTGTTAACCGAATTATATAAAAATCACGGACACTGAATACGGCAAGGAAGTTTTTTGCTGAGCCTACAAAATCTGGGGCTATCGCAGGCTTAGATCCTGAAATTATAGAAAGATTTGCCAACATCCTGAATGTTTTATCATGTGGATTTAGCGTGAACTACGTTAGTTTTAAAAACTACTGCATCGAAACAACAAAAATGTGCTTAGAACGTTATAACTGGTACAAAATGAGTGCATCTGTGTACAAACTACTAATACACGGTGCAGACATAATAAAGGAGCTACCTTTGCCTGTGGGGTTGTTTTCAGAAGATGTGCTGGAAACTAGTCAAAAAGAATATAAAGGTTTACGACTTTTCCATGCTACAAAAACCTCCAGAATCCACACTATTACAGACATTGTGAACTGGATGCTAATAGCTTGTGATCCAATTATTGCATCCAAGAGGAGGAGCCATAATAAAAAAAGAAAACCGTTTCCTAAGGAGGTGCTGAAAATCTTGAACGTGCCACAATGGATGATCATGACAAAAGTGATAGTAATTAACTGCCTATCTGTTTACAACATAATTGATGTATGATTGATAATTATGTGTACTTTAAGTGAAATATAATTAATTTCATTTTCAATACTATTTTATTTCTAGCTATAAATACCTTTTAGGTAGGTAGGTACTTAAAAATCTTCTCAAGCTTCAACACAAAGTAACCAGGTCAGAAACATTTCTTATCATAAATGCACATATTATTTCACATCTTTGATTTTTGACCCCCTAAAGTGGGTATTTCGCCGTATGTGAGCCGGCTGGAACATACTGCTCTCGGAGGTAAGTTGAGAAACTTAACAAGATAATCCCATATAATCTAAGCCATCATGGTCCAGATTACTGCGTTACATTGGGAATTGGGCCGATGTCGTTTTTTTAGCAGCAAATTAATTGCCTTCTGCCAGCACCTGGAAATAAATTTTATGTGGATACACAAAACCTCTGACAAAGTCCTAACACCCACCTAACCTCGGTATCCGGGCTGAGCGGCCCCTTTTCATCCACGGCGCAAGAGGTAAAGTCGCCAAAAGTGGATTTTTTCCGGCTCAAAGCAAAATTAAAATAACCATTTAACGTTCTTTTAGGGTATCCTTTATAATTATAATGTCGATAATTTTAATTTCTTCTCTTTTGTCAACGTTTTAAGGTTTCTGGTTCACAATACCAGGTATATGAAATGAGTTAAATAAAATTTAGTGATAGATATTAAGCCAGTCATGAATTCTAAATTCATATTCATTACCTTAGAAGATTTGATTGTATTTCGTTATCTCGGCAGTATTTCTTATTGAAAGAATTGAACTATTCTATATTCCAAGATTTATAGACATATTTTTGTAATACCGTCGGAAATGTACATGAATTTTAAATTAATGTTACTTACCTTTTGTCAAATTAATTCTTGTAAATAACTAGTCGAGAATATTCTTTTTTATTAATTCCAAGTGAAGGTGTGCGAATCAACCATTCCCGTAGTGTAACTTGCTTCTTACCACCCTCATCTGCGGAAAAAAAGCTTGTTGGCACCTCATATGCTAACTTGATATATTCCATAACTTTTTTTTCGGGATTTTAACCGATGCATAAGGACACAGTAATTCTTCTGGATATATTTGACTTTAGAAATTTATGAATGTTTATTTATAGAATTGAAGTGGTGTCATAGCTCTTAAGAATATAGCTAAATAATAATTAACCTTGTCTAGCCTAAAGTTCATATGTAAAAGAGTTCGTTTGATTATTTTAATTATATTTATTATTACAAATGAGTTAAATTATTTCATTTCAGGAAACATCAACAAGAATTCTTCTCCTGTTTGTGTCCTCCTCCCTCTTCCTATTTTTTTCCATCCTCATATGTTAATTTAATTTGCTTTTAATTTTTTTTCAGCTTCCTTTATAGGTTGGGCCTACACCCTAGCCAGGTGTAGGGATGGCGTGGGTTAGTGACCTGAACTATCGTTAGGGGTAATTTGTCTTTTTTTCAAGATAGTTCAGGGCAGCTGGGAGTAACAGGTGATACCAGTCCTGTTGCTCTCCCTTTCATCTGTTCTCGTTTGTTTTCATCTTTCGTGGCAGACCTGATAGTAGGACTCCAAATCCTTTTTTCGCCACAGGCACGCGAACTTCTTTTTGTTTATGTCTGATGATGTCCAAGAACCCAACCTCATACCGACGAGCTATGCACGTGCTGCCAGCTAGGCGTGCCACTTGGACATCTTGTGGCAACTTCACGTTGCACATTCCGCACACACATACCCTATAAACTAAGCCGGAGTACTCTGCATGGCCCAATGGAACGCAGCTATTATTGTGAAGTAAGCAGGTAGATTTCTAAGCAAGATTTTTAGACTTTCAAGAGTTACTCAGTTGAACTCGGAATAAAGTAGTCGGTTTTTTAAGTGACACTTTTTTTATTTCTCCAAAAGGAGATAATCTTAGCTTACATATATACAACATGAGAAAGTTCGAAAATATTTCCTAAGTTACGTTCATTTTGCATAAACAAAAAAGTTGTACATGATAAGGATGCGAAGTTGCAGACCGGACGTGAGAAAGAATTCCTAGTAAGGAACTGAAAATTTTGAACTTTAGTTCCTTTTGTTTGCAGTTTTATTAGATTCATTATTAAACAATCCACAAAAAAATATGAACAAGATATGTTTGCTTTAAAATGACGCACAATAGAAAGATAACATTTGAACTGTTGTTGTACAAATTCGGACTCAAGGAGTTCATTTTGAAATCACAATTAATATTCAAAGGAAAAATGACACTAGAAAAAAAACGGCTTAAATAGGTATCGCTTTTAGTACTTTTGTTGATATTGCTCGACAAAATTTAGATTCATAGATTCTTACTCATAAATTAACTTACAAATTTTCTTTTTTCTTTAAATTCGAATTGTATGCGAATGAATTTTGATTATATGAGTTAAACTGCTGTTTCATTTCAGGAACCCCCACAACGCTTCTTTTTCTTGATTCCCTTATTCCCCTAGTTTTTGTGTGCTTCTTTTTACTTTTTTTGTTAGCACTTTTTGTAGGTCGGGCCTACACCCTAGCCAGGTGCAGGAATGGTGTAGGTTAGCGAACTGAACCAGCTCATAGGGGGGTAACTTTTTCATTTGTCTCTTTCATAATGGTTCAGCGGCCGGGAGAGTCAGGAGTCGCCAAGCCTCTTTCTCTTTTTTTTTCATTTTTCGTGCCAGATATGGTTTTCACAACCCTCCTTCGTCACAGGCACGCGATACGAATTATGTGTGTTTGTCTTGGATGTCCAAGAACCCGAGCTCCAAACCGACAAGGTAGGACGTGCTGTTTGTACATTTTTTAAGTAATAAATTACGATATACGTTTTTACTTGCGGAAAAGGGAAAGAACACGGAATTTTATTGGTGCGAAGGGCCACAAATTGTAATCATGTAAATTCAGTGCGCAGCTATTGCAAGAAAAAAGGACATTTGAAACGTGTGTGCATGAAGGCCCGTAAAGACGGAAACAAGGCTAACGCAGTCTACAGTTCTGATGCAGTTTTTGAGACAGATATACGTTAATACTTTGCGCAAAATATTGGATGCGGATGCTGGAAAAATATGGTATTATGCACAGGTAAATTGTTATGTGAGCACATAATTTGACTGGCTCATTTAAGTCTGAGTCGACGACGAATTAGCACTGCCACTGCAATGGCGCTGTCATCCGTCGTGCTTACTCCAGGCTATTTTCAATTCTGTAGAGCCATCTCGCGGGCAGCACAACTAACGTTCATGCTAATCACGTTAATGGACGCAGTTCGTTATTCATTCCGAATGAGCAGAACGCACCTAATGGGTTTCTTTATTCGTGCTGAATATACTATGTATCAATAGGGAAGGAAAAAAAAGTCATAATTGCAAATAAATACACAATTTACCGCTGAACTATGCATTTTGCGTTCATTATAAATAATATACAAAATTGAAACATCAAAAAATAACCTAACTTCAACTTTCAATTGGAAGGAATATTCCATTGTGTTTTCATATTGCTTATATTCCGATTATTCTGTTGCGTATTCTGGTCCTTCTATTCCTCCCATGGAATGAATAAGGAATTGCAAACAATGTCTCGCGCGATGTAATTGCCCGAGGAAACAAAAATTGCTGCCGTGAAGTGCAATCTGATATGGTCGGCAGCGAAATAATCTGCTCCCATACATACAATCGTAAATGTTCATCTGGCAATGCGGTAAGCCCGGAAAAAGTGCAAGAAAAGCTCACTGGCAGAGGAATTCTGTAATGCAAAGAATAGGAAGAGGGAGAGACAAGTGCCAGCCGGTCTTTCCTTTTGGATAGTGAACCTGTCAGGGACAGAAGTCACTGAGATCGTGTTGCAGTAAAATAAGTTTGCGTCTTTTTTTTTTGTTGTATTCAAGGATCCTGATTACCTACGAAAACAGGAATTTGTTTCTTTAAGAGAAGATTTTCAATTCTGCACACCGAGGAAGGAAAGGAACAAAAAAAACAAAATTTCGCCTCGCGTCGCTGGACGGTAGTCGGCAGAATGGAGAAGCGGCGCTTTATGCCACATGTGGCGTGATTCCCGTCTCATAGGACCAGTGCGAAGGAAGAAAATTGAAAAAGTGAGGACTTCTGTACAGGAATTAACTGCCCAGGGAAGGAAAGGAAAGCAAAAATTTTTTTTCAGGAACCAGTAAGGTAGGAGATACATTCGCTTTTTTAATCCTCGATGTGATTTTTCAGGTATTGAAATTTTCTTTTTTTTAATAACTTTTTATATTAGGTCTGTTCACGTACTCCGTTTATGATTAATGCATTAAGACAATTTTTTTTTAAGTGTTGTTTTGATTTTTAGTTTAAAAATTCACTCGGGTCATGTGTATATTTCCTGCACATTTTGTGCATTTTTTAAATTTTGTTCTTTTATTTCAGGAAACCCTATGAAGCATCTTCTTCCTCTTGTTTCCCTCATCTTCAATCCCTAATTCCTTGTTCCAGATCTTCTTATTAATTATTTTTATTGTTGTTTTGATTTAGTCTGTTTTTCAGCACTCCTTTTTATAGGTTGGGCCTGTACCCTAGCCAGGTACAGGGATGGCGTGGGTTAGAGACTGAACCATCGCATATGGGATAGTGCTTCTTATTTCTTTGCGATTTTTCAAGATGGTTCAGTTTGGCTAGGAACAGCAGGTGACACCAGACCTGTTGTTCTTCCTTTCATATGTTCTCGTATTTTTCATCCTTTGTGGCAGACCTGAAGAAAGGATACCACAACCTTTCTTCGCCACAGGCACGCGGAATAATGTTGTGGATGTGTGATGATGTTCAAGGACCTACACCCCATACCGACGAGCTAGGACGTGCTGCCAGCTAGCGCGTGCCACTTGAACATCCTGCGGCAACTTCACGTTGCACATTCCGCACACACATTACAGTATTCTAGAGAGAACCAGTGGCTATTTAGCTTAGCCCTGGGGCCGTTCCTACATGTGTTAAGCCTAGGTATATACCTCTCACACACATTGGACCACATTAATTAGCTAACACATGTCGTACCTCCTCTCCAAAACCAAATGGTCATGTGCCAATATTCGGGGATTTCAAGGTGACTTTGAGCACACAATTGCCAGTCGAAGATCGTCCACTACCTAACTTAGATGAACTCTTCTCCATTTGTTACAGATTGGATTCGCTTATTCTAAGATAAGCCAAATTCCATAGAATCCAATCTGTCATTGGTAAACAAAAGTCGTTAAAATTCAATGAGTTGGATTTCATATATCGAATTATGTTGCAACAAAGTTGCCATGTAATCAAATCCAACTCATGATAAACAGGTTACCGTCGACATGCCTTAGTAATTATTGGCATACTATAAACACGGCTCACTATGAAATATTAACAGATGAGGATATAGGATCCTACGATCAAAACATGTATATACAATTGGAATCTCGCTACCAGACCATGGCAGTAAAATCACTAGGGCTTAGCCAATCCAGTCAGCATCCAGATCAACAAACTGGAACTATCCATAATACTAATAACACTGAGCATCCCCAGCAATCATTAGTTAGGCTTCCTAAAATTACGACACTGATCTTTGAAAGTAATTACTCGAAATGGAAGCAATATCATGACTTATTCGTAAATCTTATCCATCTACAGCCCATGTCCGCTTCACAAAAAATGTTTTATTTAAAGTCAAATTTAACAGGAGAAGCAAGTCGTTTAATTCAACATTTATAGTTATCAGATGAGAATTACAAGACAGCTTGGGATCTATTGAATAGCAGATATGATAACAAGCGACTTATCGTGTCCGCCTTTCTCAATAGCATGTTATCGATTCCCAGCATGAATGGAGAATCGGCCAGAGCACTAAAACGATTACACGAAACCGTAAATGAAGCAATTCTAGGTATCCAGAATCAAGGTATAGATACAACCAAGTGGGATGCCATAATACTTCATTTACTAATGCAGAAAATTGATAGAGAAACTCATCGCCTATTTGAACAAACATTGGAATACCCCCGTGAAATTCCAAGCTTAACTTCTTTTCTAAAATTTCTTGAATCTAGATTTCAATTACTAGAAACTCTAGGTGACAAGAAGGAGAAAGGGCACATAAAGGCACAAAGACAAAACTCAAGTCTGTTCACTGCAAAATGTGTAGCAACATCTTCGCTTTGCAAAAAACAACACAATAGTCTAAATTGTAACGTTTTTCTCAATTCACCTGTGACTGAGCGACTAAAAATAACACGCAGACTACATTGCTGTATAAACTGCCTTAAAAATGGACACAATTTGACAGCATGCTCATCACGAGGATGTCTGAAGTGCAATTCTCGACACAACACTTTGCTGCACTACGATGAACAACGAGAAAATTCATCATTATAGGAAAGCCAGAATCAGACTCCACGCAGCATTTAAAGAACATGATAAAACATCTGGTTATGTTTTCCTTGGTACTGCTATAATAAATGTGGAAAACAACAATGAAGAACAAACAAACTGCAGGACAATTTTAGATTCAGGATCGCAGCTGAACTTTATTTCGGAGCGTCTTGTCAAGAAATTAGGCATTCCTACCGCTTCTTAAGAAATTACAAATTCGTGGTAGAGTAAACTTATACATTCATTCAAGACTAAATGAATTTTCGGTAAGAATAGAAGCTCTTGTAATTCCAAAGAATATACAAGATTCCGAGTTCTATAAACCCAGACATGTAGATATGCTTTTAGGTGCAGAGATATACTGTGATCTCATGTCAGTTGGACAAATTAAAATTACAAAGGACCTTCCAAGCTTACAGAATTCTGTATTTGGATGGATCGTTCTCGGTAAAGTTAACTGTAAGACTCGTCAATCTCCAATCTATTGCGGAATTAGCACAACGTCCTTGGAAACACAACTGGGAAGGTTCTGGGCTTTAGAGGAATGCGATACGACAGAAAGACAAATGACACTAGTAGAAAAAGATTGTGAAACCCACTTCAACAAACATACTTACAGAAACGAAGAAGGGAGGTTTGTTGTCAAACTACCATTCTCAAAATCCCCCAGCACACTAGGGAATTCAAAAGACATAGCTGTACGACGATTTTATGTTTACAAAGGCGATTACAACGGATTACAGCCTTGAAGGAGGAATACAGCGCGTTAATGCAAGAACTTATTAATCTTAAACACATGGAACCAGTTGATAGCATACCAGAACACAACTACTTCCTACCTTATCATTGCGTGCTCAAACCAGACAGCACAACTACAAGACTAAGAGTAGTTTTTGATGGATCATGTAAGTCTTCCACTTATATTTCACTAAACGATATTCTGTTAATAGGTCCAACAATTTAAAGCGAACTCTTTAATATTTTGCTACGTTTCCGAGTATAGAAATATGTGTTCACGGCAGACATAACCAAGATGTACAGACAGATTCTCGTAGCTCAAGACGATAGAAGATTTCAAATGATCGTTTGGAGAGATTTGCCATCTGAAAGATTACAATACTACCGTTTGCGAACGGTCACTTATGGGACGGCTTCAGCAACGTCCCTGGCTATTAAATGCCTGCATCGTCTGGCTGAAGAAGAAGTAGATAAATATCCTTTAGCCTCAAAGGTCTTGAAGCGCGATTCTTACGTCCACGATGTAATGACTGGCTCCGACAGTCTTCATGAGGCTTTAACTCTTCAAACCGAACTAAGGAAGGCACTCACTGAGAGTAAATTTCCTCTAAGAAAATGGTGTGCAAATCATCCGAGATTACTCCATTCTATACCCAAGGAAGATATAGAAACCATGATTAATATTGGCGATAACGAAGAAGGTCAAGTTAAAACGCTTGGATTAATTTGGACTCCCAACTCGGATAAATTTTCAGATAAACTTACTCCTGCAGATAATAAACGAATAACGAAGCGTTCAATTTTAGGGGATATATCACAAATTTACGATCCCTTAGGATTTGTTAATCCAGTCGTGACCATGGGAAAAAACTTTATGCAAGAATTATAGAGATTTAAATTAAATTGGGACGAAAGCATCCCACAAGAACTCCAAACAAGATGGCTATCCTTTCGACAAGAACTAAAATATTTGAAAGACCTTCAGATACCTCGACATATTCTGGTAACAGATATGCGGAAGAACGTTGAAATTCATGCTTTTGGTAACAATGCCTCGACTTGAATTAGCAGCAGCGCATTTAATGGTAAAATTGGTCAAACGTGTTAAAAATTCATTACAAATTTCAATCGACGCCGTATACTTATGGACAGATTCCATGATCATCATGTCGTGGATCAATTCAGAAAGTTCAACTTTTAAGGTTTTTGTGGCCAATCGAGTGTCTTATATACAAGAACATAATCAGAAGGACTGGTGGAAGTATGTTCCAACAAAGCAAAATCCAGCTGACTTTACGTCTAGAGGACTAACACCAAGAAAAATATTTACTTCAAGGATATGGTTTGAAGGACCAGAGTATTTAAAGAATGATCCAGAATACTGGCCAAGACCACCACAAGAGCAACTTGTTGTAGAATATGAAATTCGAAAACAGAAATCAGTACTAATTACAACTACCCGAACATTATAGTCTATTAATCATAAAAACTCATTTAAATTTCTACAACACATTAGCATACATTCTGCGGTTCAAAAACATCGTTAGGTCTAAGCATACACGAACAAACCATAGATCTTTGCAACCAGAGGAGCTTCAAGAAGCACTTATCATTATCATAAGAGAACTACAGAATAAACACTTCACCAAAGAATTGAAGCAACTCTCAAGACAACACTCAATAAATTCTTCTAGCAAAATAAAATCATTGACTCCATTTTTAGATAACAATGACGTTCTACGAGTCGGAGGAAGACTTCAAGCTGCGGACATACCGTTCGACGCTAAGCATCACATATTACTGCCACATAAAGATGAAATCGTCAAACTTCTCATTAAAGAACTTCATGAAAAACTTCTTCACGCTGGTCCACAGGCTCGTGTAGACCATTCTTCAACACAGGAGTCGACTTCTGCGGGCCAATTGAAATACACTACAAGATTAAGGGAAAGCGACCCACTTCAGCCTATATTGCGGTTTTTGTATGCTTTACAACGAGAGCAGTTCATCTGGAACTCGTATCAGATCTCACAAAAGATGCCTTTCTAGGAGCTTTAAGACGTTTCATTGGACAACGAGGTAGACCATCCAAAATACATTGCGATAACGCCACCAATTTCGTTGGAGCCAAAAATGAGCTTAAGGAAGTACAGCATTTGTTCTCACAAGAGGAATTTCAAACAAACTTGACCCAATATTGTGCGGATGAATATATTCAATGGTGTTTTATTCCTCCAGGAGCACCACATTTTGGCGGCCTATGGGAAGTGGCAGTGAAGGCAGCAAAACACCATCTTCGAAGAGTGCTTCTTGGTGCATCTCTTACCTACGAATAACTTAACACAGTGCTAATAGAAATCGAACAGTGCTCAACTCAACACCTATTACGTCTCTTTCTAGTGATACAAACGACTTGCAGGCATTGACGCCTGGACATTTTTTGATAGTAGAACCAATCACCAGCATGATAGACCCCCATTTAAGAAATCAAAATTGCACACTTCTCAAAAGGTGGGAATTAGTTCAATCAATGCGCAGCAATTTCAGGAAAAGGTGGAGCAAAGAATATCTGCAACAGCTTCAAGAAAGAACGAAGTGGCAACAAACAACCGAAGGAATTAAACCAGGAGTACTCGTACTTCTCAAAGAGGATAGTACACCACCATTGAAATGGCCACTGGGAAGAGTAATTGAAGCATTCAAAGGACCAGACAACCTATCACGTGGAAGTGAAAACTGAAAAAGGTATTTTAAAAAGAGCAATCCATAAATTATGTCCTCTTCCAATAGATACAAACCATCATGAAAAACCACACTCAAATGATAATATTGGTCAAGGAAGAATTCAACAATCGAAGCACAAAACGGTCAAGATTTTGCCAATTAATGAGTCATGGCTACAGGTTCCTTTCAAGCCCTCGACTGCACTACTAAAATATAACAAACATAAAGCAGATTCAGCTGCTAAAAATCAGAGCCATTAGTCAAGCGTAGAAAACGCATTTCCTCACCTCACATGAGCCTGCTAAATTTGCTTCTAGTGCTTATCACAATCCCATTCGCACCAACCAAGCCTTCAAAGGTTAACAATGTAGTAGAAATTAGCTCATGGACACATCGACCACTAATCTACTTCGAAGACGTCGCAAAAATGTCAATGGTAACAGATCGCTGGAATATTATGGCCTACTATAGCTTTAACAACTATTGGAAGGAGATAACTCAATTCAGCAACCACTACTGACTACTGTCAACACATTTTATCACAGTTTAATCGTCAACTAAATGTAATAGGAACCAAAAACATGATATTACTGAGGAGAAACGGAAATGATATGAGGACTAAACGATCACCCCTCGACATTGTTGGAACGATCGGTAACAAGCTGTTCGGAATTCTTGCCCAAGAATACGGCAATGAAATGTCCAAGATGATTGAAAGAGTACAACAGAATGACAATCATCTTTTGGAATTAATCAAGAACCAAACTTCTATTATTGATTCCACTGAAAACATTATAAAGAAAGATCGCGAATTCTCAGATAAGCAATTCGCAAGGATAAATGATTACTTAACTGAAGTACAAAAAGCGATCCAAAATACAAATAAGGTTTTATCTGAACAAGAACTCTTGCAAACGCTCAACATAATCTCTATTCATTCAACTTTAGTTATGATTAATTTTCAACAACTGCAGTCAGCATTGATAGACATCGTAACCGATTGCCATAATGGTAGGATTTTGTAGGCACTTGGTAGAATTTCTGGTTATTCACCATGATGTTTAAATGAAAACACTTTTTAATTCTACAATATTATTTTTATTATATTTATTATAACTATTTCATCCCATATTAAGTACTCTAGTAAGCTGCATCACTCACTCATCCCTTCAATGATGCTCGATATTAAACAACTTAAGGTCATCTCAGCAAACAGGAAGTAAAGACGACTCCAGTCAATCTGTTATTGCGAAATAACACTGAAGATAAAAGCCAGTTAAAAACTGTGATACAACAACTCCAAACGAACGAGTAGCTACCACACACAGTGTCCACGGATATCCACCAATATACCATAAGCTACCTAGCCTTAGCAGTCATCCTAATATCTTTCGTAGCCCACCTATCATAGAGGAAGATGTCGCAAACCCACCAACGAAGATGCAAAACCAGAACCTCCACCACGTCGATCCAATTTCCAGCTAGGACAAGGTCAGTTGAACATCAACGATCTTCAACGGCCGGGACTATGTCAGCAACCTCAAGAAATTAAAGTCATTGACCAAGCCAGTCAGCAATACAATTAACAGGGCATTAACCGCCGGAAAATGCAAAAATCATCAGCAGGACATTAACCGTCGGAAAATGCAAAAATTGCACTTTATGTAGGTTGAGTAAAATTGTCAATTTGAAGACCTAGCATTTAAGTTAGCATAAAATTTTGTATGAATATAAATCTGAAATAAAGCTTTTTCATTCATAAAGTTAACGTGAAACCAAGCCTTTTATTATCACCCAGAGTGAGGCTGCTCTGGGCACGTTATTTTACCTTGAATCTTGGCAGCAAGGAAAAAGCTCCGCGCTGCGGTAAACGAAACGGAAAAAAAGCGTAGACCGAATACTACGCCTGTACTAAAATATCAAAGGGACACCCAACTATGTATTACAGTATCTTCAACGTCATCCGAAACAAAATCTCCGGACAAGCAGACGTAGTGTTAAAATCTTACAATACCCCCCCCCCCCCCCCCCCCCCGTAACTGCATATGCTGATGCTTAAAAATGCATTATGCTGATAAACGCGATCTGTCCACTCTAGTATATTAAATGACTTCTCTAGTGCAAGGGAATCTTACGGTACAGGTATTGTATATTCCCAATTATCTCTTATCCTTAATAAGATCGGTTGCATGGAGATAAGCAATAAATCTCTGACTCTTCTAACGCAGACTTATAGGGACAAAGCACTCGACAATTTCATTAGAAGATTGAGAGGCGATCTGTCAAGACCTCTCGGTATATAAATTACAGAACACAATACGCAATCTCGTACCACCTCCTCGTAAGAACGTTGTTAAGAATTGTACAAGGAAATTAGAATTGATTTATACTTTTTAAAAAATGCATTACTAAATTTTTGCAATTTTAATTTGGAAAGCATCATGAGTTGAAGCATTTATAAACGTAGTCATCCATAATGGCAGAAAATACTTATTTCCGCCTAAAAATTTATAAATACTCTCTCAGTGAATATACTCTCTCTTGTCGTTACACAGTCCCCTTAAATTTCATTCTATCAGCAGTCAGGCTTCTTCGCTAAAACTTCAAATTTCCTTTTTTTTTATATAACTTAAAAAGGCTTAAGTTATCAAAAAGGTCCTTCGAGTCGGATATAATAAATCCCTACAAATTTATTTAAATATCGATTTTTATCGGATTAGCTAGACATTCCACGTTGTGCAGCTGGGAAAAAAATTCTTGAGAGAGAAATAAAGAGCAGAGTAATTTCTCTACTATCTGCAGTAAAATTCAAGCCGAACGCAAGTTTAAAATCCCGATTCAACGATTTTCCGCTAGTATGGAAGCTCTTGTTTTGCCCTCAATTACCTCTAATCAACCCGACAACTTCGTCGAACTTCATAAGCCTGAATAAGGTTCAGCTGTCGAATGCTTAAAGATTCACTCTTCTATCACTAATTGAGAAAATAAACATAATGATTTGGCGAAATTAGACAAGAACGATTAGAGAACACACCAAATTTCAACATCCATGACCTATATCACTACAGTATTTCATATCTTAACATGTGTGGCATCATCGCCATCGGACTTTACGTATACTGCAAACGAAAGGGAGGTTTCAAATTAAGAACTAGGGCAAGGCCGATCCCAGCACCTAGGTCCAACAACCAGGAACATCTACACACCAGCATCGATTTATCGGCACTTAACCTTGAGGCGGAAGAGTACAGAGTACATACATATGAATCAAAACTCGAGTCAAACATTTTTTCTCTATTTTTCTTTAATTAAAGGCATAAAAATGTTTTATCCTCAATTTCTTGTAGTCAATGCACAAATTCATTCATTGCAGCGAATATTTCATCCTAATCATATTTCACAAATCATGAAATTCATGAGTCAGCAAAGCAAGCGTTGACTGAACTTTTCATTGTGTTAAGTTAAGTAGGTATAATATTGTACGTTAGCATTTATTGTTTGTTATAAATATAGCGCCTGATTTAATAATGAGGAGTTAAAATTTAAAAGCGGAATAAATCAAGTGAACAAAGTTTGTTACAGATTGGATTCGCTTATTTTAGGATAAGCCAAAATTCCATCGAATCCAATCTGTCATTAGAAATTAAAATCCATTAAAATTGTACGAGTTGGATTTCACATATCGAATTTTGTTGCAACAAATATTCAAATCCAACTCAGCAACACATAAATTAAAACAAACAAATATTTAGTGGGTTGGATTTCGTACACCGAGTTACGTTGCAACAAAGTTGCCATGTACTCAAATCCAACTCATGATAAACAACGCGCTCGGGTTACCGTCGACATTCCTTTCACACGGTAGCCCAGTACACGATAAGCCAAAGAAATTTGCTTAATCAGCGCGAAAAACAACGATCTACAGCGGCTTTGCCCACAGCCATCTATATCAAGGGCAAAAGCCAAAAAACCAAGAAAAAGCGCGAAAGCTTTTCTTCGTGTAGATAGGTTGTAAGTACTTCTTAAAGGAATAACTAGTGAGTCTGCTTTTAGCCGTCGAAAAAGTGAGTTTTGTAAAAACGGTCGCGAAAAGTTTGAGGTTCTGGTCGCGGTCGGAGCGGGTCTATTTAAACGTGTCAAACACAACTTTGTAATTAAGGTATTTTGGTTTAAGGAGTTTAAGTGTCCAAGAAATAAGGACAGTGTTAGATGCTGCATCTAAGCATCCCAAGTATCAAGTAGACTTAGTTAATTGTAATCCACATAGTCATGTAAGCGGTATTGTAATTTTATACGTTTATACATTTAATGTAGGTCAATAGCCAAGATATGTAATACTAAGCTTTATTCATGTCATTTAACTCAAGTCATTCACGAAATGTAACACCATGCACATCGAAGAATGTTTGCGTGAGTCATTAACCTCATGCAACGTTTGGCATGAAATTCATTTCTGATGACATTGCATTATAAACATTTTGAATATCGATTGACCTTGTTAGGTTGAACTTAGCTTTGTTGCACTAAGCAATTATTAATTATTGTTGTTAATGTTAGCATTATTTTTGTATTTAAGTTCAATTTAATAGTAATTAAAGTTCACTTGTCTTATTGCATTTGAAGTGTTTTAATTAAAGATTCACATCGGTTCTTTTTACAGAAGTCTGAGTAGTTACAATTGATAATCATCTTCGGGCGAGTGTTTTGTTAATTAATTAATAATTCATTACCTTACAGTTCTGGTATTCGGTTCAAGTGCCGTTTATACCAGCGAGACTTAAACGAGTTCATAGCCTTGGTATAGTGGTTCAAGTGCCGTTTATACCTCAGCGTTGAAGGCTAATTTAAAGGAATTATAGGCAGGGCAAAACAGTCCTAACTTAACAGACAGTTTAATTGTTAAACACAAGATTGTAATTAATGTGTTTTGGTTTAAGGAGCTTAAGTGTAAGAGAAATAAGGACAGTGGAAAAGTTTAGTCGTTAAGCACAAAATTGTAAAATTAATGTGTTTTGGTTTAAGGAGTTTTAGTGTCAAAGAAAAAAGGAAAGTTTAATTATTTAGTTACCAAACCCAATTTGTATTACGAATCGGAAATAAAAGTGAGTATACTCTAATTGTTAATTGAATTCGTTTTCGACGTCGTCGACATATTTAAAAAGTTGAGTCTTTCTGTAAGCCACTGATCCAGCTATCTTGGGCACTTAACACCTACGAAGGAAACCCCTGTGGACATGGCGTCTCGAGGCATCTGCCGTCTCGCATAGTGAAGAATCAGCTTTGGTGGAATGGACCAAGCTACAGGCTGATGAACACGATTGGCCATCCGAAACAATTAAGGATTTGAAAACGGATGTAGAAACAAAAATTACAAAAAGGAACTTGTTAGCAATGGAGATTCAAGGGGAAGACCTACTGACTAAGCATTCATCGTATAAAAGACTCACACGCATAATTGCGTATTGTCTACGTTTTGTTTACAACTGTAGAAATCCCAAGGAAAAACGTGCTCAGCATTTATCGCCGGACGAACTCGCCAATGCAACAGGAGTAATAATTCAGCTCATGCAAAAACATTGGAATTCCAATTATGAAACAAAATCAAATAACAAAACTATCTCCATTACTAGGCCATGACGTAATAATTAGAGTAGGCGGTCGATTACAAAATTCGTCATTATTCAATTCCCTTAGAGAAGCAGTCAACGGAGAAGACAGCTTTTACTGTGCCTGGCAGGAAATTATATCAATACACCGTTATTGATTTTGGGTTGTGCAATGCCCCACAGCGCATGTGTCGTTTGATGGATAAGATTATTCCTGGTCTTTTACGCGAAAATGTCTGGATGATTTACTTGTTGTATCTCCAACCTTTGACGCCCACCTGAAGGTATTAAGAGAAGTAGCTGATTGTCTGCGCAGCGCTAAGCTTACAATCAACGTTGAGAAAAGCCGCTTTTACGTCAAGCAAGTCCGCTACTTGGGTTTCAGGATTGGGGATGGAACTCTGAAAACTGACCCCGAGAAAGTAGCAGCGGTGGCGGATTTCCCCATACCTCGCTCTGCTAAACAAATCCGCAGATTTCTTGGAATGACGGGTTGGTATCGGAGATTCATCCCCAATTATGCGACCCTGGCAGCTCACGGACTGTTTAAAAAAATGCAAAAGTTTCGCCTGGACAGACGAAGCGCAACAATCATTTGAACGACTCAAACAAGCTATGTGTAGTGCACCCATCCTGACAACACCTGACTTCTCCAAGAAATTTTATATCCAGTGTGATGCTAGTAGCTCTGGGGTAGGTAGTGTACTCTTTCAAGTTGATGAGTCAGGAGCCGAAAAACCCATACCATACATGTCGAAAAAGCTTAATCCAGCACAACGCAATTATAGCATCACTGAATTAGAATGTTATGCTGCTGTGCTGAGTGTAAAGAAATTCCGTTCTAAAGTAGAAGGACATCCATTTACCATCATTACTGATCATGCCAGTCAGAAGTCTGATGAGTCACTCGGATCTCTCCGGACGATTGGCTCGGTGGAACTTAGAGCTGCAAGCTTTTGACTTTCAGATCGAGCATCGCAAGCGTTCACAGAATGTGGTCCCTAACACTCTGTCCCGAGCACACGGTGAAACGGCAGAGGAGTTGAAAGTAAGTGCAGTCAAGGAAGACTTAAACTCGCCATACTTCTTCAAGGAAGAATATGAGCATTTTAAATCGGCTGTGCTTGCTAACCCAACACAACTCCCTGATCTCTGTGTCTCGGACGGGTACATTTACAAGAGGACCGAACCCCGAAGCGGTGACTCGATGCAGGAAGACTTAGCCTGGAAGCTTTGGGTTCCATTGGGTCTAGTGGAAGGTTTGATCCGTGAGGCTCATGAGTCACCTCAATCACCTACATGGTAACACATGTACGCGCATACGTGTTAAGTTGTCAAGTATGCAAAGAAACCAAATTGCCTAATACAATCTTGCGACCGCCAATGGGCAAACCTCTGGAAGCCCAACGTCCCTTCCAATTTTTCTATATTGACTTCCTCGGACCCTATCCTCGCAGTAAACGTGGAAACACGGTGATTTTCGTCGTGTTAGACGGTTTTACAAAGTTTGTTTTGATTAAGCCTATGCGTGCTGAGCGAACATACCTAGTCAATGCCTTTTTGAAGAAAGAGGCCCTGTCTGTCTTCGGAGTCCCCGAGACGATCTTCTCAGACAATGGCAGGTAGTTCATCTCAAATAAATTCCAGAAGCTGCTGACTGAATATGGTATTAAACACCTAAAAACCGCCAAATATTCGCATCACCCTAACGCTTCGGAACGAGTGAATAGGTCCATCCTGTCAGCCATCCGCGCCTACTTGAACGATGATCATAGTGCATGGGACTTAAACCTCCCCGCCATAGGAAGTGCATTACGCACCTCAGTTCACCAGTCGATTGGCATGGACCCGTACTATGCTCTCTTCGGTCATCATACGGTTCAGCATGGGTCGGCATATCCAGTCCTTCGTCAACTTGACCAACTGAAATCTGGCGATGTATTAGTTTCACCCGCTGCAGACCGCCTCCAGGTAATTCGCTCCCGTATTTCTCCGACCACTTCCAAAACGCGCACGGAAAGCACGAAAAGGCCTACAACACTCGCTGTCGCGACGTTAGCTACACTCCTGGTCAGGAAGTGTACTGTAGGGTCTTTGTACAGAGCGACATGCAGAAAGGCATTAGTGCTAAGTTGGCTAACAAATTCAACAAAGCCAGAATTGCCAAAACGTGGGACAGAGTTTATATCAGCTGGAGGACATGCAAGGCAAGTCCTTGGGAACATTCCATGCCAAAGACATCCGGCAGTGGGATATACCCCAACTATACACAGCCAAATTTCAATCGTCCGTCCGTCCGAATTTTATTGTTAGTCCGTCCGTCCGCGTCCTAGACAGAAATGCCCGGCTTAGTCAGTAGAGCGTGATATTTACTCTCAGGGTCGTGGTCGTGCCATCTGTGCGCGGTAGGGAAAAGTTGAACGCGACTTCATACTTCTGTGCTTGCCAATCCTGCTTTTTGGTCATAGCTTCGGATGTGTCATGGTAACTTCGGTAAGAAGAAGAAGGCGCATTCTCTGTGACTTCATTTTTGGCGGAATTGTGGACAAGCGCAGAAGGTAAGCAAAAAAATTATTTCTTAATAATTTTCCAAAATTATCCGTAGCATCTAGGCTTGGATAAATTACTAATTTGTGAGGATTATTTTAGATCCAGTTATTTACATTCCGTGGAAACAAATTTTAGTGAGTGGTGCACAAGCACACCTAACCTCCCGGCCAACGTGAGACGAGATTTAACCCAGCACGAACGTTGGAAGGAATTCTCCGAAGTTCATTGGGTTATTGCGTTCTATAACCCCAGAAAAGGAAGCTCCAAAGACGTGTGGAACAAAGTTCTCCACCGCGCTACCCCCCCCCCCCCCCCCCCCCCAAACTTCACAAAAGTAAAAGGATCTACTCAGTATTAATTGGTAATTTTTCACAATTTCAATTGCCAATCACTATTGTTAATCCATCAATACTCCATTTTTTAGGATTTAATACAAGCAGCAAGTGCCTTGAAAGCGCTCCCCCTCGGGCAGCCCACACACACTTTACCTGCGCCCCCTTAAGACCACAAAGGGGAAGACAATTTCGCAGCAGCAAGTCTGACAGGATTTGGGCACCAAATTATAAATTTTTTTGTTTTGTGCACCCTAATAACATTCGCTAAAGGGACATCAAAGGACGCTGTATTAAATTACTTTCTTGAAAAGAACATTCCGCGGCAACTTCACGTTGCACACGCGCACACACATACATTATAACATCACCAAACTAATAATTCTCGAACGACTCAAGAATTGGATTCGGACTACTTAAAGCGTGTTAAAGTGGAAATTGAAATTCAAAATTCAATAAAACTCAACAGTAATAAGAACTAGATAATTATTTGACAACAAATAATTATCTAATTTTTGTATCGTTTGTGTGTTGTGTGTCGTTAATCGTAAAAAATACTTGAACTATGAATAATTAAATTCTTTTTTCTTTCACAGAATCGGAATCTCTTCATTGAATTAAAGTAAATTAATTAAAGTTTCGGAATTAAATATTGCCTTAATTAGTAATAATTTAAGTTTACAGCAAAGAATTGAATGAATAGTGAAATAGTATTTCAAGCTGACTTCCCTTTTTTATTTAAAGAGAATGTTGAATTGTCCTTTTCTTAGTGACTATTAGAGGTCGCTACATACTCATTCAAACTTCTCTAAAAGAACTAACAATGATATGAGAAAAACTACACCAATAAGTTCTAGCATTCAATCTGTATGTTCTTATTGTAAAAAAAAGTGATCATTTCATTACAAATTGCCCAAATTTTATTGCGTTAACCCCTGTTAAACGATACCAAGAAGTCAAATTATTAAGATTGTGTATAAACAGCTTGCGAAGCGGTCAATCGGTAAAATTTTTCTGGACGATGTCGGGATTGTCAGTGTAAACATCACTCATTACTACACATGTCGTCGTCCGAAAGTGATCCCCCGAATTCCAACAGTGTCCCATGCAAGGACGTAGTTTACAATTCGTCACAATTACATAAAATTCCACATACTGCAACGTAAGCTTCAATTAATGTTTGCCAATCCCTCAGTGATGCAGATAAGTCAGTTGAAATCAATCAATTATTTCTAGCTATCGTTGTAATTAAAATTAGAGACATTGATGGAACATATTGTGCTTGCCGAGCTCTGCTCGATTCTGCGTCTCAACTCAATTTTATTTCGGAGAAATTGTGCTTTTCTTTGACATTTGGAGTGTTGAGTAAATCAAGCTTGGAGAAAACTTGCCACAATTACAAAAGACTCGGTTAGGTTGGATTGTTTCCGGTTCTTGTGTGACCAAAATTCGTTCCTCATTTTGCTATATTACAACCAATTTAATTTAAGCGTAAGCTATTTGGAGCCCGGTCACATTCCAACGCTTAATAAATTTCGTCCTAACAGGATTACAAGGCTTGGAATGTTTTGTCTACCTAGATGATATAGTCATCTACGGCAAAAACCTTGTGGACCTCAATAATAAGCTAATTACTATCGAAAGTTCATCCTTGACTTCTCCAAGATTGTGCGTCCCATCACGAATTTGCTCCGCAAGGATGTCAAATTCACATGGACTGAGTAGTGTCGGGAGGCGTTCGAGAAAATCAAGACCTCATTAATTTCCCCTCCACTCCTTATTTATCCCGATTTCTCGAAACCTTTCAATCTAACCACATACGCCAGCAGCGAGACATTAGGAGCCGTCCTCTCCCAAGAAGAAGTGGGACACGACCAGCCCATTGCCTACACCAGCCGCATAATGAATAAGGCGGAACGCAAATACTCGACTATTGAAAAAGAATTGCTCGCCATAATCTACGCCACGCGTAACTTCAGATGTTACTTGCAAGGCCGAAAATTCATGGTCTATACATACCACAAGCCTCTCAAAGGACTCTTTAATATAAAAGACCCCACTTCCCTTGTGATGAGATTTCACCATAAACTTTCCGAATACGATTATCAAATCGAATACAAACCCGGAAAGTATAATACGAATGCCGACGCGTTAAGCCGCCTTCCACGGGAAGTCAGCGATGACACAAGTGGCCAAAAGGTAATGGTCCATCATACAATGGATTCGGACTCGAAGGATGAAAGAACCTCTATTCGCAAAAATCGCCTAAAATGTAACGCTGTGACCCGGGCTCAAGCGATAAACGCTCAAATAGAGCCCAAGAGCCCCGAAACACGGGATCACACGACTCGCGAAATCGAAATAATTACAAGTACAGAAGAAGTTACACAAGAAAACCCGCCAGATACTAATCCGCTAGTCGACGATAAACCCAAACCTACTGAAATAATCACAAGCCCCAAGGAGATACAAACAATTCTACATGACCCTTCTTATGGCGGCCATCAGGTATAAAACGTATAAGCGGATTTGAAGGAAGTACTGGTGGAGGCACATGCTTGTCAATATCACTTTGTCTATTGGGTCGCCATAGCTAACGGGGAAGCCGTCCCTGTAGCGCAAAATCTTATTCGACGAGATCGGGACCGCATCCCCAAACGAATAGTCCCTGATCAAGGGAACAACTTCCTTTGCTGACATATTTAAAAAGATATGCAAACTATTACGGGTGAAGAAGTTACAAATCTCTGCCTACCAAGTGCGCAAAGGCCGTTAATCGACTACTTACATACCATAGTGGACGAGAATCCCAAATCATGGGATCAAGATCTGCGAACCGTTCAATTCTTGTACAACAACAGTGTACACCAAGGGACAACATTATCTCCCATGGACTACTTTTACGGCTTCACAAGATCCTGAACCCGTGTATAATCTACTACTATTTAATCTTACTATACAAGCTCCAAAGGTCTAATGCCATGGCACGCAAAAAACTGCTCGTTAGTAAACAACGATCAAAAATATATTACGATAAAGCTGTTCGACCCTTGTAATTTCACGTAGGGGACAAGGTCTTACGCAAGAGCAAAAGTCGAAAACACAAGCTCTCACAAATCTGGATAGGACCATATCTGGTAATCGATCGAGTCAAATCCCAGAACACAAACCCAAAACAACTATTGTGAAATTCAGTCAGAGACTGGACAATCATCTCTTTAATGCTATATCAAGAAATTCTTTCTGCTGGCAAACTGAATTATTGTAACACCCTACTTAGCTCCTGCACCCCGTTATCAGGGGACAGGATTATGAGAAAATCCTCTATTGAGAGAGTCCCGAATTTAAGTAGATTTCTTACTTAAAATCCCCAATCTAGGAGGACAATTATAATAACATTTTTCTTTAATGCTTTTACAAACAACGGATTGTTTGACTTTTATTTTTTCACACATGAATTTAAACTCTTTACTAAAACCACCACCAATCTCATACCAAGAAGCTCGTCTTGGTAGTCCTTTGTGCTGAAGTCGATCTCTTCTTTAGTCATATCTTATTGAGGAAAACTCTAAACGACTTCACCGAAGATAAAAGCTCCGTGAGAGAGCTAACCACTACAAACCACGAATTCAAACCTTCACTTATACCTTTTATACTAGTGCTAAGCCCACCATAATCACATTTGCCTCCAAGGCTGCCACAGGAACTTCTCCTGATAGCTCTTGCCCTGAGATACACCCGCGGAAACACAAAATCAGCATGAAACCACGTTAGGAAAAGTCTACGATTAATAAATAAGAAAACTAATTTAGTAAGCCCCCACTAACCATGTTCCTTTCTCCAGGTATGATACGAAATGTTATCATCCTCGGACTAATTATGTCCATTTTGTGGAAGTTGTACTTCGGAGCCCTACACGGTAAACCCACTCAACCGAGTTGGATAACTAAATGCGGAACGACCTGAATACTACGTACATCAACTATGTGGAAACAACACAGAAGGAGACCTTTGCGAACTACAGAAAAAGTATATGCACGCACTGATGAAAAAAAAAAATAAAATAACGTACCAAGGTAATTTAACAGAGTTGGAAACTAACCATCAGGTACTTGCTGATTTGGAAAAACAACAAATCAGCTTAGTTAAGACCGCGCTAAATAAAATTCAAAAAGCTTTAAATTCACTGGTGGAAAGACAACGGCAAATATTCTACCAGATGAATGATTAATATAACCTAACCGACAAAATCGTAGCTAGACAAATGAGAAAGGTAATATTCTCTAGTCTTTTGCTACAAATAGTAGAAATCGAGTTTCGACAGCAGGCGCTACAGGATATAATAACCGCTAGCCGAAATAACCAAATTCACGCCCCTGATTCACTTCTTGAAATTTATCACAAATCTGATGCCACGTGTTCAAACGGCCAGAATTGTCTATAAATTCGCTACCAAACGGCGGAACTACGAGCACACTTCTTGCAAGAGAAATTGGTTAACAGAATAACCTTACCAATTTCCATTCTTCCCAAAATGTAACTGCAACGAATCTGATGCACGGAAGCCAATCACTCTTTGGTCCCGGAAATAGAATATTTCTATGGGAATATGAGTCAACTTTCGACTCGAAAAGTCGAGGAAAACTCATACGCTGGTTTATTAAACACGCCAATAACCAAGGCAATCCACTGAATGAAAACCCAAGGTGTTCGCTAAAAGTGCAAAAACCTACCAGGGACATTGTAATAAAGTGTAAATTAAGTTTTGTTATTTAGCAGAAGTGTAAATTAAGTTTATTAAAAATGAATATATATAGTTATATTACGGGATCTTTCGTTTTAACAAACTAACAATCCATTCCACAACTAATTGGTGTCCGAAGTGGGATTGCTAAGGGTTTCTGCCAAAGTGAAAATAAAACCGAAATATGTTACAAGTGGAGATAGTTCCAGTTACTCATCATCCAATACTATAAACTATCCGGCTCACAGCATACTCGTTAGCTTGGACACCAGAATCAATTTTCAGCCCTTTATCTATCATCTCAAGGGTCAAACCAACTTGCATAATTCCATTGAATCATCTTCTGTGGATCTTTTACTAAGGAAAATCTCAATATCACTAGTGTATTACTAAAGTTCCAAATAACTTCTCTTCACCGGCAATCAAGATGAAATCGTTATCAGCTATAATCCTGTAAGTCCCCGAATTACACGAGAATTTTATAATTATATATAATGATGCTATTTGAATTGTGTGATTAAAACCAAATTTTTATATTTCCGTGAATTAAGCCAAATATTATTAGAAGTGTTAAACCATTACTTAAGAAACGAAGTAGTTAAAACTAAATATATTAAATTTGTTCTCCGCTTAGGAATCCTAATTAAGTAATCAGTTCAGTGTAATTATAGGAATTTGTGAAAATTCGTAAGAACAAAAGTGCGTATAAAATTTAACCAAGATAATACGGTACCACTATTAAATTAATCATGTCAAAGAAAGACGAAGAACCTAAAAACCGAGAACCACTACAAATCTTGCATCATAATACCTCCGGTCACTGCACTACAGAACCATGTATTTTTCTCTTCCGTTACCAGCTTGGTGTCGTTTTCACTTTCGCCAGTGACGCTGCCGTCAGCAAAACAACTTATAAGGGAGTAAAGTAAATATTAAAATGTGTCATTGAGTTCAATTACTTGTTTGGAATTCTTTTAAGTAATCAAGTTTATAAATTTTGTTTATTTATCATCAAATTGCTAATTTGTTTTAGACCATTCATTTAGATCAGTGATTCCCAAAGTGGTCTATATCGACCCCTAGGGGTCTATGACAACCTGCAAGGGGTCTACGTCAGCGAAAAAAAATTTGGGGGTCCATGAAATGAAAATTGGGGTCCACGATAGTGGATCTCAACACATACACTGATAGTACCTATTTACTTACATCATACTATCTTATAATATCAAGACATATACATTATTTTTAAAAGTACCTATGAAGTAAAAAATTTATTATATATGTTTATAAAATTGTGTTAGTTGTAGGATGTTGGTATTCGCTTTGTGGTCGCAATACATTTTGAACTTGTAAAAACCTGAGAGTCGCAGTCTCAGAGCTTCGCTACCTTGCACTGACTTGTTCAATTCGTCACTCTATAAATACGAATGTGGGACAAATACGTTTATTCGTTTCCTGAATCTTGAAAAGGAAAGTGCTAAGAAAATATTTTAAAAAATATAAACAGATAGTATATCACACAAATTATAGTGAGTCAGTGTTATTTTGTTTGAGAGTGCTGGAGAAAAGTAAGTACATTATTTTTTATTAAATTTTAGTTTTGTACTCGTAGTTAGCAAAGATAGATAAATTACGCCAATCATGACTTTAGTTATTAGTAGTTTAATATTCAATCATGCAAAATTACACGAGTACTCCTCAATAGTTTCTTTTTGAAAGTTTTAGCAATCGGTATTATAATTACAGTGCAATCTCCGTAATTCGAGCTAATTGTTGCAAGAAGATGTTCGGATTATGGAATGTTTTCGGAAAAATCTAAAAATTTTTTTTAATATACAGCTGCTGGATTTTCTGTCTTATTTAAATAATTTAATTTTGCCTACAGATGACTGATGCCATGTCCGAATCTAAAAAGAAATGTAAACAGTACAGTGTTGATTATTTGAAATTTGGCTTCATTCCATCATTGCCGGACAAACAATTGCCTATGTGCCTTTTATGCAACAAAGTTTTGGGCAATGACGCTATGAAACCATCTAAACTGCAAGATCATCTGAGAAGATGCCACCCTGATAAAACAGAGAAAGATTTGAAATACTTTCAAACACTCAAAGATAAACTTCAGAAGAGACCTACACTGGACAGAATGTTCGCTTCGACGTCACAAAGAAATGATGATGGTTTGCGGGCGTCTTACAATATCTCGTTACTTATAGCAAAATCCGGAAAACCGCATACTATCGGAGAGAAGTTAATTTTGCCAGCCGTTGAAGAGGTTTTAAAAACTGTTTTACACAAACCTGCATCTGATATCATTAAAAGAATTCCCTTAAGCAACAATACTGTTGAAAGACGTATTGATGAAATGAGTTCTGATATTGAAAGTTTCTTATGTAATTATTTGCAAACGACCCATTTCTCTATACAACTGGACGAGTCAACTTTACCTGATAATGCAGCATTATTATTGGCATATGTTCGTTTTATTATGAATCAAGAAATCTACGAAGAACTGCTCTTCGCAAGAACTTTGATAACCGACACTAAAGGTGAATCAATATTTCATGTTTTGAAGGATTACTTCATTGAAAAAGCAATTCCTTTATCAAATATAATATCAGTAGCTACAGATGGAGCACCTGCCATGGTTGGACGTTATCGTGGATTTATAAGCTATTTAAAACAAAATGTGTCAGGGGTGTTAGCAATACATTGCGTCATCCATCGACAACATTTAGTTGCTAAAAATGTGAGTGTTAGATTGCATGAATCACTTCATTTAGTCATTGATGCAGTAAACCGAATCCGAAGCAACGCGTTGAATACGCGGTTATTTGCGCAGTTGTGTGTTGAAAATGACGAACACTTTCATCAATTACTCCTTCACACTGAAGAACGCTGGCTGCCGAAAGGCTTATGTTTGACAAGATTTTTTGCACTTTTTGAGACTATTTTAGAATTTCTGGATACTAAAGATAAAATTTTAAAAGAAAATTTAATGAAGAGGAAAACAGACATCGCCTATTTAACAGATTTGTTTACAAAATTTAATATGGTTAATTTGCAATTACAAGGCGACAGTTTAAATTTGATTAAAACAAAGTCCATCTTATCAGCGTTTCTTGCCAGAGTTAAACTAATGAAGCAAAATATTGGACGGGGCGAATTTTCTCAGTTCCCCAATTTGTCACAGACAAACTGCCAGGAAGACGACGTTTCAACTTACGTTCAACATTTAAATGCCCTCTATTCAGATTTTGAATCTAGGTTTGAGGATATTTTGGTAATACCACCGTGGATAATTAATCCATATGGTGACATAGAAGAAACGAATGTCATAATACAAGAGGAACTGACTGAACTAAGTACAAACGAAGAACTTAAGGTTCAGTTTAAAAACGGATATCAGCAATTCTGACTGCAAAACAACATGCCCGTTACTTATCCCGTATTATGGAATATAGCGAGGAAATTTTTAATTTCCTTTCCATCGTCAAACCTAGTGGAAAGGGGGTTCAGCGCTGTTACCAATCTCCTAACGAAAAAAAGAAACAGACTGGACATCATTAGCCGAGGAGATTTAAGATTAACCCTTACAAAATTGACGCCAAATGTTGATAATTTATTATTAAAGCATCAGGTTCATCCTTCTCACTAAAAATCTTGACTTATTGCTTATGTTATTTTATTTATAGTTTATTTTATGTTTATTTTATGTTACGTATATTTTACATAACAGATACAAAATTTTATTTTGAGTAGTTTTAATTTAAATTCAATTAATAAATGTATAAATTAACATGTGTTTTTACTTTAAGTTTTTAAAGTACACAGTCACTACAGTTAGAAATTTACAGGAAATCAATATCAGGTAAGTAGGGGGTCTACCCAACACGGAAAAACATGGCAAGGGGTCTACGACACAAAAAAGGTTGGGGAACTCTGATTTAGATTAAGTCATCACATTTATAAATATAAATATTATTATACACTGAAGGAAAAAATCAGAGTAAAATAAATCAAGGTAAATACAAGTACTGTCTTTTGTTTTTGTCTTAAGGAGTTTAACCTTAACATTGGTCCTTCGAGTCTCTTTGCAGCGCAATATACATCGAAGCTACTTTAACTCCTGCTGGACGGATAAGGAATATACACTCATACAGCTAGCACTAGAAGCAGCCACTAACAATCCAACTTCTTGCAGAAAAGTCACCCGAAAGAAACTTCGGAATCCAACTTCAAGCAGACCTTATCTTGAGGGACAACTACTACTGAGCACGATAACATATTAGCGGACTTCATTTGAGCTACATTTATAGACTTACAGTTCCTAGCCCAATCCTGGCACGATACTACTACAAGTGTGAAAAAACCTGACTTTGTGCAACTGTTATATGCCAAATTTAAGTAAATTAAATGTTGGTCTTCACGGCACATTAAATTAAAGAATTTTATTTTGCGATATAGCGAATTAAAACATTAATTCATAAAATTAGTTTGTTGCACTCAAGCAACCAAATATCGCCTACACGGCAATTATTACCTTTGCGACAAACAAATCGCTCAGATTTCCGCGCATTCCTTTCCCACAAAATTGTGTCACGCCGGAAACCCTAAAATGCGAAAAAAGCATTTAAACCATCAGGCACCTGAACAAAGTTAAGTTTCCAGCCAAAAGGTGCCTGATCATCAAATTCCAATAAGTACATCGCCTTGCTCAAGGTCTATCGGTGCTTGAACTTGATCAAGCCAGTGAGAGGAAAAAGCTCTCACACACACGACCAAAAGCTTACCTAATGTTTAACGACTGAACGAAAGGTATACGATCGAGAGCGAAAGCTCAAAGCTTTCTACCTTGATCAAAAAGTTCAAGTCGAAAAAACAGGTAAGTGGTCGTGGAAAAAAGATTTAACAAAAGTCTGGTTTTTTCCAACACGGGGTTAAGTCGCGGTGATTTTAAGAAAAAAAAAAGATTCTGATCTTGAAATCGGTAGTCAGTAAAAAGTTTCGTCGGAAAACAAAAAAATGTAATAAAACAATAGAATAAAAATAGTAGCAATAAAACTTAATGTATTAATATAGTTAAGTGTGATAAAATTTTGTGTAAACTAATTAATAAATAGTAAATGTGTGAGGAATGTCAGTGTTTTTAATGCCAACGGAATACACTACAAAAGCTGTCTGTGTGCAGATTTTCGCCGTCTAAAATATAACACAACAAAGAGATACATACAAAAATAGCTAACAGCACAGACACCTGCCCACCGTCGGACTTTGAGTTACATGCAGCCTTTATCAAGCAACCACTAAAAAACCAGAGTGAAGCTGAGGGAACAAAGTTTCAAGCTAAAAAACATATACACTAGGCGGCATGGCAGGAAATCCTCAAAATAAAATCCGATTTCAAGAAAGACCCAGAGAAAAGAAAAACCGTTGCATACATCAAGGTACGGTAAAGTAAGCTGGAATTCCTATTGTCTCAATTCTCAGAACGAAACTTAGAGATTGAAAAATAAAGAAGACAATCTAGAGCAGCCATATTTTAAAAATAAATACTATGAATAATATCATGTTGAATCACACCGACATGATAGCAAATTCAAGTGAAAGATACCAGGAATACATTCAAAAGAACACATTCTCGAATATGGAAAATAACTATCAAGCCACCATAATTTTACTACAAGAAAAACTAGGAAAATCAGACCGAACCGAAGATGACTTGAAGTTACCAAGAATTGTAATTCAAATTTTCGATGGTGATTACCAAAATTGAACTTCATTTCATGACATCTTCCTGCGGTTGATCCACAAGAACAGCAGACTTGGAGAAGCGGAAAAAATGCAATACCTTAAAACTAGCCTGAGGAAAGAAGCCGCTAGTTTACTCCAGCATCTGACGATTTCTGATGGGAACTACGGTACGGCATGGAAACTTTTAAACGACCGATTTAATAACAAAATAAAAGTATGCTCTGTACAACGGCAGGCACTACACGCTCAACCAAAATTAGATGTGGAATCTGCGGCAGGCATACGAAAACTACATGAAACAACTGAAGAATGCATACACGCATTAAATAATCTCGGCATAAAAACCACTGACTGGGCGCCGATGATTGCACATATAGTCATACAGAAATTAGACTTTGAAAGCCATAAACTGTATGAACAAGGGCTTGACAAACCTCGAGAATTACCAACCTATGATGCACTCTTTCGATACTTGGAAAACAGGTTCCAATCCTTAGGATCTCTTAAAGACTTAAAAAGGAGACAAAGTTATCAAATATCTAAAACAAATCGACCGGCTAGAATACAAGAATGGTCGCGCTTCAAAACTTATCATACTTCAATGGCAATGGGAAAGTTTTAACACTGCCAACAGTCACATAAAATCTACACATGTAAGAAGTTTCATTTCCTTACTCCTCTAGAAAGAAAAAACTTCATTCAGACTCATAAACTCTGCCTAAACTGCCTAACACATAATATTGGAGAGAAGCCGTTATAAGTGTAATATTTGCAAACAATCTCACCACACATTATTACATCTAGACCAAAAGGTGCATAGCCATTTATTACCAACAAAAACAGATGAGGAGTCAACTATACAATCTCTTATGAGTAATGGAATTAAGTGTTTTTATTAATTTAATTAAGTGTTTTCTTCTAGTACCGATTGCAATTTTTGTATTAACTAAGTTCCTGAAGCAATTAAGAACTTTTGTGTTAAAATAATTTGAATAAATTGTACTTAAGTGTTTTCTTCTAGTAACGATTGCAATTTTTGTATTAACTAAGTTCCTGAAGCAATTAAGAACTTTTGTGTTAAAATAATTTGAATAAATTGTACTTAAGTGTTTTCTTCTAGTAACAATTGCAATTTTTGTATTAACTAAGTTCCTGAAGCAATTAAGAACTTTTGTGTTAAAATAATTTGAATAAATTGTACTTAAGTGTTTTCTTCTAGTAACAATTGCAATTTTTGTATTAACTAAGTTCCTGAAGCAATTAAGAACTTTTGTGTTAAAATAATTTGAATAAATTGTACTTAAGTGTTTTCTTCTAGTAACAATTGCAATTTTTGTATTAACTAAGTTCCTGAAGCAATTAAGAACTTTTGTGTTAAAATAATTTGAATAAATTGTACTTAAGTGTTTTCTTCTAGTAACAATTGCAATTTTTGTATTAACTAAGTTCCTGAAGCAATTAAGAACTTTTGTGTTAAAATAATTTGAATAAATTGTACTTAAGTGTTTTCTTCTAGTAACGATTGCAATTTTTGTATTAACTAAGTTCCTGAAGCAATTAAGAACTTTTGTGTTAAAATGATTTGAATAAATTGTACTTAAGTGTTTTCTTCTAGTAACAATTGCAATTTTTGTATTAACTAAGTTCCTGAAGCAATTAAGAACTTTTGTGTTAAAATAATTTGAATAAATTGTACTTAAGTGTTTTCTTCTAGTAACAATTGCAATTTTTGTATTAACTAAGTTCTTGAAGCAATTAAGAACTTTTGTGTTAAAATAATTTGAATAAACTGTACTTAAGTGTTTTCTTCTAGTAACAATTGCAATTTTTGTATTAACTAAGTTCCTGAAGCAATTAAGAACTTTTGTGTTAAAATAATTTGAATAAATTGTACTTAAGTGTTTTCTTCTAGTAACAATTGCAATTTTTGTATTAACTAAGTTCCTGAAGCAATTAAGAACTTTTGTGTTAAAATAATTTGAATAAACTGTACTTAAGTGTTTTCTTCTAGTAACGATTGCAATTTTTGTATTAACTAAGTTCCTGAAGCAATTAAGAACTTTTGTGTTAAAATAATTTGAATAAATTGTACTTAAGTGTTTTCTTCTAGTAACAATTGCAATTTTTGTATTAACTAAGTTCCTGAAGCAATTAAGAACTTTTGTGTTAAAATAATTTGAATAAACTGTACTTAAGTGTTTTCTTCTAGTAACGATTGCAATTTTTGTATTAACTAAGTTCCTGAAGCAATTAAGAACTTTTGTGTTAAAATAATTTGAATAAATTGTACTTAAGTGTTTTCTTCTAGTAACAATTGCAATTTTTGTATTAACTAAGTTCCTGAAGCAATTAAGAACTTTTGTGTTAAAATAATTTGAATAAACTGTACTTAAGTGTTTTCTTCTAGTAACGATTGCAATTTTTGTATTAACTAAGTTCCTGAAGCAATTAAGAACCTTTGTGTTAAAATAATTTGAATAAATTGTACTTAAGTGTTTTCTTCTAGTAACAATTGCAATTTTTGTATTAACTAAGTTCCTGAAACAATTAAGAACTTTTGTGCTAGAGCAACTTTAGCAGACATTAATTAAGTGTTTATTGTTTGTAACGATCGTGACTTTTATACTGGTTGAGTTGTTATAAAGAATTGAAGCTTTGGTGTAACTTAATAAAAGGAATTTGTTGTTGTCACTTGAGGTGTGCTTTTAATCCACGGCACGGTTACGGTACACAACAATGTCAATGGTCAGGAGAACGGTTTTTAATCCATCTTTTGTTTTGTTACTAACTGATTTACCTTTGGTGTATGCATACGAGTTAGTAGGCAGCATGTTGTTGCTGTTTAAGAAGCAAACAAGTCTTTTGTTAACAATGGCATTAATACAATACAATACAGGGTTGTAGGAAGGAGTGCAATGTGTCTAAAGCAATTTAGTGTATCACCTCGATTACCAGGTTTTCTGATTGGAATAATTTTAATTTTTCTTAATTTGTTAGGTATGTTGTTTTTTTTCCAAAGCTCATTTAATAATGTGAGGAGGCTGTTTAGTCCTTTGTTATTGATGTTTTTCAACATGAAGAAGGAGATGTTATCTTCCCCAGGAGCAGAGTAATTAGACTTTTTGCTCAGAACTTCGTTGAGTTCTGATATAGTAAGTGGAGAAGTGGAGTGAATTCATCCCTGTTAATCAGAGTGCTAGTAATTAGGATAGATTTGTTAGTACAATTGTTTGCAGTGATGTGATTAAGGAAGTCCAATGAGAATTCCTCATTCCAGGTAAGTTGACAGTCAGTATTGCCGTGTTCTTTCTCATGCCTCTGAAAATCACTCGCCAACCGACGTAAACAAATCTCGGAATTAATATTTGTTTTGGAACCAAGAACTAAGTATATATTAAATGATCTCATTTAATATATTAATAATAAACCTTAAACTTTAACGTCAATTTATAAATCTTTAAAGTAAAAAGTTTCCCGCCAACATCATAGTTAAAATTTGAATTCTTTGATTCAACATGGCGAAAAAATATCGAATGCTAATTAACAAGCGACTATCTCTCGATTTCAACCAATTTCGATATTTTTGTTTGAATTCAAACTATAAAAGAGCTGCATGCACAAGGGCTCTTCCTCTTTTTGAAAACTAATATTCAGCGAGTTGGTGAGTACAATTGAAAATTTACTTAAAAAATATTCAGAACCTGGCTGTTCGAATATTTTATCTAGTTGTAAAAAATATAAAAATATTATCAGAGCCTGGCTGCTCGATTATATTTACTTTGTGTAAACTAACCTATTTGTAACAATTTATTCAGAGCCTGGCTGCTCGAATAAATTATTGTGTTGCCTATTAACATTTATTAACATATTTATTCAGAGCCTGGCTGCTCGAATAAATACAGAAGTTCGTTTTGTGTTCGCACTAATATCTTCCCAATACTTATTCAGAGCCTGGCTGCTCGAATAAGTATTATTCCCAATAGATTGTCAATATAATTGCAGAACCTGGTTGTTCGCAATTATATCACATTAATTAAACACTTGTTAAGAAATAATTCAGAACCTGGCTGTTCGAATTATTTTAAGATAAATATTTTAAGCTAATAAACATTTCAAATTCTTTCAGCAATTGAACATAAGTGTAGGAATAAGGTATTTAAGTGCTAGGTTAAGAGTTTGAAGTGAATGTAAAGTGAATTATAAATGTGCAAGTGTGAAGAACTACAATTGAATAAAAACTTATCTTATCAGCAATAAATTCTTTAATTTTCGCGTAACCAGTATCCCTTTTCAGCGGGTAGCCTAAAAATTGGTCCTTCGAGTAACCGGATATTGCTGAGAAAGATTAAAGTTTTAAAACATTGAAGTCTAAGTAGTGACAATTTTGTGAAAACTTAGTGAACATTCGTGAAAACTAAAAAAACTTAGTAAACATTCGTGACAACTTAAAAAACTTAGTGAACATTGTATCTAAAGGTGAAAAAGCGTGACAATGGAAGTGTTATTGAAAAAACAAGTTACAAGTGTCTCAGGCAATCGTCAACTTCAAGAAAACAGGAGAGGCTAGAAGAACGCCAACCTATCTTCAAGCTAGGATCACACAAGTAAAGGATCTTTTTGACACATTTTCAAATAATCACCAGGAAATTTTCTCCATGGATTGCGCACTAAGTAAAGATCACGAATACATCAAGAACGACATATATGCAGTGACAGAGGAAACTATTTAAGTGAACTTCAAGATCTTCTTAATTAAAAACATCCAGTTCAAGAGCCAAAGAAGTGAAGCCAGAAGTGAAATCAGATATACAACTACCAAGGATAAATCTACCCAAATTTGATGGAAACTACTCAAAGTGGAGGGCGTTTTATGATTTATTCACATCACTTATTCATCAAGATGCGAGGATTCCAGCTGTACAAAAGCTCCATTATTTAAAGGCGAGTCTATGCGGCGAAGCAGAACGCCTAATCAACAAATTCACCACAATCGCAGCAAACTATCAACCAGCGTGGGAATTACTACAAAAACGCTACAACAACAAAAGAATCCTGGTCAACAATCATCTCAAGGAATTGTGCAATCAATTTCCAATTCGTGCTGAGACAGCGGAAGGAATCAAGAAACTAACACTTCAGAACGACTGAATGAACTGAAGGCATTAGGTGTATCTATACATCAATGGGACATCATAATCATCCACATGATGGTTCAACGTTTACCATCAGAAACACACAACCTCTGGGAACAGACGCTTGGGAACACACAGGAATTGCCAACTTTGCAAAAATTCATGGACTTCTTAGAAGCTCGTTATCGAACACTGGAAGCAATCATGGGAACTCGATCAACAAAACCTCTACGCTCACCTTCAGGCAACACAACAACTTTAACTCACCATTCTCTACAATCTACAATCTGTTATGGTCGCCTTTACTGGGTGAAATTTGGATTCGGCTATACGAGCCGAATCCCTTATATTTGACTAGGCCAACGGAATCAGGATTATCTTCTCACCTACATTGGGACATCCTAACCCGACTTCCCAGGCACCCCACAATACTTACCTGCATTTCAGGGCACTAGATCCGGCTCCTATAGCCGAATTCAAGAGCATGCACATTTTTTTTTTTCACCTGCAAAATACCTGAAACAAGAAAACCTGAAAAGGGATAAAAAAAAAAAAAAATTTTTTTTATACGCGCATTACTATTCAGCATTCGGTAGAGCATAAAATTTCCTTTTCATAAACCCCTCAAACGTTAAAATCGGTGCGCGAAGAGCTGAAAAAGATGATTTAATTCAATTAAATCATCTTCATATAATCTCTCAACACAAATTCCCACAAAAATTGCTAAGAGTTGCATTTCAATAGAAATTGCAACAGTCCACATAACAGCACCCACCCAAGCCCCGCCTATAAACGGGAGAAATAACAAAACCAAACGGCAAAAATCCTCAGCCGCCTGTAAAAGAAAGAAAAATTACAGCCAAAATTGGCCCGGCTGAAAAATAATTCTAAAAAGGGAATTATTTTTCAAGTCAAAGCAGCAAATTGCAACCGAATTTGCAACAAGAAATGAACATCTGGCATGAAGTGGCCTGATGACACCGTTGGACGGCACACAGTGCATGAGAGGTGGGATGTCGGCAGCGGTATGCCTACACTGGTGTATGTGTGTTAGCCGGCAGTAGATGAGTGGCGCGATGAAACGAGAGTCGATGGTTGGTCTTGATCGCGTACGGTTGAAAGTCGTGAAAATTCATTAGTGGTGAAATAAAAAGAGAAAAAAAGGAAACATTTTTTAAGGGAAGAAAATCTAGAGTGCGAAATTTGATAAGACGGGGAGACAACTAAAACAGCAAAGAAAAGTGAAAAAAAAATTCTGAAATAATAAAGAAAAAGTGGAAAAATTGTAATCATCGATTGTATAGTGAAAATTATTGAAAATGATACAAAAATTTAAGAATTGAACAGCTCATAATTAAAGCGGCGAGAAGAGAAATTGAAACGAAAACCTGAAGGTAAAATGAAAATTTAAAAAGGGAAAGTAGAACGTTTAGAAATAAAGTTGGAAGAAAATAGAACAGAAAAAAAAGGAAAGTGAAATGTGAACAAAAGCGGAAATAAAATAAAACGAAAATATCAAAGGAATATTTCTATTTTATCCTTAAAGTGCAAAGTGAAAGTGAAACTGGAATTAAAGTGAAGACGAAATAAAAGTAGAAAATGCAAATCGGTAAAAGTGTATACTAACCGGTACTGACAACGTAATAGGGATAAGGGAACAAAAGCTAAAAAGAAAAGGGGTTCAACTAAAGGCTTTCAGGCATTAGTGTGAAATTAAAGACAACTAAGAGGTAAGAAATAGAAGTTATAAAAAGGAAAGTGAGAAAGTGATAAAATTGAAACGATAAAACTAAAAATACAGAAAGAGAAGTGAAAGTGAAGAAAAATTAGAAATTAAATTAAAAGGAAAAGACAAAAAGACAAACGAAGAAGTAAAATTGAAAAAAATTGGAAATTAAGTTAAAAGGAAAAGACAAAAGACAAACGAAAAAGTGAAAGTGAAAAGTTAGAAATTAAATTAAAAGGAAAAGACAAAAAGACAAACGAAGAAGTGAAAGTGAGAAAATTAGAAATTAAATTAACAGGAAAAAAACAAAAGACAAAAGAAGAAGTGGAAGTGAGAAAGTGATAAAATTGAAACGATAAAACTAAAAATACAGAAAGAGAAGTGAAAGTGAAGAAAAAATTGGAAATTAAGTTAAAAGGAAAAGACAAAAGACAAACGAAAAAGTGAAAGTGAAAAGTTAGAAATTAAATTAAAAGGAAAAGACAAAAAGACAAACGAAAAGGTGAAAGTGAAAAGATTACAAAACTGAAACGATAAAACTAAAAATACAGAAAGAGAAGTGAAAGTGAAGAAAAATTAGAAATTAAATTAAAAGGAAAAGACAAAAAGACAAACGAAGAAGTGAAATTGAAAAGTTAGAAATTAAATTAGAAGGAAAAGACAAAAAGACAAACGAAAAGGTGAAAGTGAAAAGATTACAAAACTGAAACGATAAAACTAAAAATACAGAAAGAGAAGTGAAAGTGAAGAAAAATTAGAAATTAAATTAAAAGGAAAAGACAAAAAGACAAACGAAGAAGTGAAATTGAAAAGTTAGAAATTAAATTAAAAGGAAAAGACAAAAAGACAAACGAAAAGGTGAAAGTGAAAAGATTACAAAACTGAAACGATAAAACTAAAAATTCAGAAAGAGAAGTGAAAGTGAAGAAAAATTAGAAATTAAATTAAAAGGAAAAGACAAAAAGACAAACGAAGAAGTGAAATTGAAAAGTTAGAAATTAAATTAAAAGGAAAAGACAAAAAGACAAACGAAAAGGTGAAAGTGAAAAGATTACAAAACTGAAAAGATAAAACTAAAAATACGGAAAAAGAAGTGAAAGTGGAAAAAAATTGAAAATTAAATTAAAATGACAAATTAAAAAGACAGCAAAAAAATGAAAGAAAAATAGACAACATGAAAAGTGGAAATGAAAAAAATTTAAAAGACTAGAAAAGATGACAAGGAAAGGAGACAACGACAAGGGAAGAATATTGGTGAGTCCGTTCCATATGTATTTTTAATAAATTCGCTTTGAAGGCCGGATACTGCTATTCTTGGCCACGTTGCAGTCGTGTCTATGAACAGATAAAAATTTTACCTTGCCCTCTTGCTCATGAGTGTGGCATTGACAAGTATTTCATTTGTGTCGTTTGCGGAGAAAAAAATTTTCACCAAAGTACCGGGCTGGCTACTCATATAAGAAGACGACTTCCCGAAATTGTAATATGATGTCCATCTCACAGGAAAAGTATGAAGAGACCTTATACGTAGTATTAAGAATTTCTCTAGGTTTTACAATTTCATTTGGTTGGATAATTTAATTTATGACCGTATTGATTTCTCTAGTAAGAGTATAATAGTACAGCTTCAAAAATTTCGCTAGGGAAATTTAAACACCTTATCTGGATTTCTGGTTGTTTCAAAAAGAAAAAAAAAAGAGATTGGATAGTTATCGTATCATTTATAAGTCTAAATTATGTAATTTATATTAGGTGCCATAGCCTGAAAATTGGCAATCAATTCAGTGCAGTTAGAAAGATATATTTATAGCATATATATAAAAGGAAATAAGGTATGATTACTATTTCTAGTTTTGGGTTGCTCGGGGAGGGAAAATGCGCATTTTTCTTTGGCCGAACCGCCATTGTTTTTTTTTTAATTTTAAACTGGTCCTTTGAATTTCAGGATAATCCAATGGTAATTAGGGAATTAGTTTGAAAATTGAACTTGATCCATTTGTAATTTAGAGTAAGGTAGGGATAGACAGTTTTCTTTTCTCGTTTGGAATAAATGTAACCTGGTAGTGTGTATGTAGCCTCAGAGCCTCTTTGCAAGGAGGTCAATTGACCCTGACCCTCAGTCAGTTGGTCGTGTGCCCTCCGCAGGAGGGGTTAGCTCTATTTTTTTTCAAAATTAAAATTTTTTTGTGATGCACTTTAGCTAACGAGTTTCCATCTCTCTCTCTCTCCTCGTCGTCCTTCCTTAGGGCGGCCATGAACAGCGCTACATCGGTGGGCGGGGTCCTCACAATGAGGTGAGTGACTCTCTCTCTTTTCAGGTCGTAAAAGGGCATCTAGAAGACGTTGGCCCCCTAGATGCATAGGGTGGTTGGGGCATGGGCCATGCAAGGGGAGTCAGGACACCAGACTCCCCCAACGACAGCCGGTAAGTCGAGCAACGCCTGCTCGTATCCTCTTCCCCCTGTTCCTTTTTGGTTGTTCCTTTTCTTTTAGTTCCTTTTGAATTCAAAATTTTCGTTGGATTTCTTTTCTCTCTTTTTCTTGGTTTTCTTATTTTCGCGTCTCTAAATCTTTTTGGTTTTCGCGGTTCGTCTCACCCTTTCCTATCCCTCGGCATGATTCATGTGCTTTTGCTGCGCGACCGCGGGCGGAGATGGCTTCCCCTTTTGAACCCCCCTTCTCTATCGCAAAGCTAGCGATACCAGCATGCCATCCTCCATCTCTGCCCAAGCATCTGCTGACAGATGAATGTCCAGCGGAGGCCGTGATCCTGGCTGGCATCAGCTGATTTCCAGTTGATGTCATCCAGAGTCATAGCCTGCCTTGGGCAATCATCCAGCAGCAGTGTCGGTCCAAGCTCGCAACAAGAGATGGCGCCCAACGCGCTGGCCTTAAGGGTTCCGAGTAAGTGCAGGCTCGAAGCTCGCGGATGAGTAGCTCGAGTGCTGAACTCGGAACCTGAGCCCACGCGAACTAGTCTTCGAGGTGGTCAGGTCCTCTGGAACAGCGGCTTAAGGCTGTTACGTAGCCTACTGCCAGCCCGAGGACCTAACCATCTCAACACCGTCGGCAGAGACTCTCCAGGAATCGCAGACATATAGCAGGCGATAGCCAGCTGTCTGTCTTGGAGAGGCACTGTCCGACATCCTTAGGGTTTCCTTCCTTTCCCTTTTCCTTCCTATATTTTTCTTCTCCAAAAACCCTTTTCTTTTCAAAAAATTTTCTTCTCGGTTTTTTTTTAAGTCGTTTTTTTCTCTTTTTCTCAAATTTTTTTTAAATTTTATCCTTCCCTACCTATCTTCCTTTTCCCTCAGGAGGCACGACTGCATCGCCTGATGTATGGAATGCACCACGTCTCCGAAGAAGGTCGGTGGCTGGCTGTTACTAGCCAACCAGTCGACTCGGAGACCTGGTGTCTTCCATTCAAACGGTAATGACAGGTGTCCTCATCCTTGTTCCCCGGCAGGCGTTGTAGACTTGCTGAGGAGAGAGAGGACCACTCAGTGGGGTGGCCGTCCTACGAACAGCGAGGGAGGATCGTCGTTGAGAGGGAGAGAGAGAGATTAATACGGATTCATCGTAACTTGATTTTTTTCAAAAAAAAAAAATTTTTTGTGTGATTTTTGTTTGGCTCACAACATTTTTTCTACTTTGGCTCAGATTTTTTTTAACTTTGGCTCGAATTTTCTTATCTATTTTTGAATTTGTGACTTTTCTGAACTTTGACTCAATTGTTCACGTGATATAATTCTGGACTTGTGAATTTTTATGCTCAAAATTTTTGTTTCTCCTAGCAATATAGTTTTGGACTTGTGAATTTCTTTCGGCGATGCAAAATTTTTTTCGGTTTGGCTCAAAAATTTTTTTTTCGTTGGCTCAAAATTATTTTCTAGTATATTTTGATTTGTGATTTTTGTTTATAACTCTTGCTTAAAATTATCTTATCATATATTTTGACTTGTGGTTTTTTTTTGCTTTCGCTCCAAAATTTTTAACGTTGGTTCGAGCTATTTTCTCAGATAGTTCTGAACTGATGAATTTTCCTTAGGCTCAAAATTTATTTTTATTTTCTTTTGAATTTTCTCCAGAATTTTGGCTCGAGTTTTTTTTCTTGTAATACAGGTTTTTTTGTGGTTTTTTTTTGGTTTTGGATCGCTTATATTGTCTCAGAATTTTGGAACGGAATTTTTTTTCAAAGCTTCGGCTTGTTTTGTTGATCATAATTTTGACTGGCTATATTGTGGACTTGAAGTTGTTCAAAACATCGGCTCGATTGTTGTACCAGGTCTTTGGACGGAATTTTTTTGTTGAAACATCGTCGCAATTGGAGATTGCAGGGAACTCCAAGGACAACTGCAGGTTGATATAACACTGGTCCTATACCTAGTGGCAAAATGTGGGTAGCTCGTTCCCCGCCTGGAGCTTCGGCGGTCAAAGTTATGTACTGTCTGTATGGACAACCTAGCCACAAGCAACGCAATAATGACTAGCTGTGGACACGAGTTTCACGAGCATTGCCTACGCCAGTGGGAGGAAACAAGCCAAGTATGTCCCAATTGTCGACAGGAACTGCATAACCGGAACAACGGAACAGGCGCAATCCCTCGTAGGTATAATACTAGAGCTGCTACGCGACAACCAGCGACGTCACCCCCTGAAGAGGTACGGCTAGCGGAGCCACAAGCTCAAAGTTCGAGACCAGCCTCAACAACAGCTTCACCTCGGAGTCCAGAGGAGACTCATGGAAGGACGCGGCCCGTATCCCGCGAGCAGTCCACCATTGCAGGTGAGCTGCCTCCGGAGGACGTCCCGCCAGACAGGTCCGCCAGCACACAAGCGCTGTTGGCAACTATAAGGATTCAAATCGCTGACGCTGTTAGGGAAGAAGTGGCTAGAGGCCTCCAACAACACCGGTCACCACCAGCTCCACAATCACGGCTAGCTGCAGCAAACTCCTGGGCAAACGCTTCTCGAGACATGCCTAGTCTCGACAATATGAGGGAACAACCTGGACCTGATTTCATCTCCGTTCGGCCAAGTCAGCAGAGACATCAATATATTCCCCCATACCAGGCCAACCAGCACTACCAGCATGACCAGTATGAAACACCTACACCTAACCCGCAACGACACAGCCACCATGGATACAACCGGCCAAGGCGCTCAGCAAGTCCCATCAGAAGATGGCAACTGATGTATGATGGGGATAACTCGAAACTGGACGTAGAAGAGTTCATATTCCGAGTGGAGACACTGACGATAACCACGCTAGGGGGAGATCTCAACCTTGTCGTCGATAATTTGCATACCCTCCTGGGAGGGAGAGTGAACGGATTGTTCTGGACAGTACGACGACAGAACCCATCTCCGCCATGGGAACACGTAAAGCTGGCACTGAGGACAGATTGGGGCGAACACAGAAGCGACGTCGACATCAGAAGGAGGATGTTGAACCGACGACAAAGGCCCAACGAGCTCTTTGCATCCTATTGCCAGGACATGGTGCACTTGCGAAACCAGCTGCGTGCCCCCATGACGGAGATGGAATTCGTCGAAAACGTTCGCACCAACTTACTACCCTCTATACAGGAACAAATTTGTTTGCACCATACAACATCAGTGGCGCAGCTTCGGGCCTTAGTTATGGAAGTGCAGACCACCAGAGCACGCATCCGTTCATCTTTACCATCCATGTACAACCGGTCGAGAGTTGATGAATACTACCTGCCCGAGAATCCGATGAGACACGACGAGGATATGGTTGACCATACGTCAGAAAATGGACGACATGTAGCTGCCATCGAACCGGCCCAAAGGCCGACGCCAATCTGCTGGAACTGTGATCAGCCGGGACACTATTACACAGACTGCAATATAGAGCCACAGGGCTTCTTTTGTTATGGATGCGGACGGAAGGGAGTTGTTAAGCCTAGGTGCCCTGTCTGCGTTCAGAAAAACCTGAGGAGGGTCGGGGGCAACAACATCAGTCCTCGACCGACAGCATACTATCGGAGGCCAGTAGAGCAGAGGGACAATGGACCGCGGCCGAATCCAGCACTGCTTACGACTCCTCAACAGCCGCCTACATCCCAACAGGAATAACCACTACTAGACCAGACATAACTCCCGTACACTCAACACCGGATGTAACACCTTCATCGGACTTATTACCACTGCCTACCATTCCTACGGAAGACAATGAGAGCAAGCCAAGGGTATGCCCGCCTAACTTAATGGATCAGTTAATAGACGCTTCGGATAACAGCACTACCTCTGAGATGCAAATACCATTGGTGCCTATACGTTCTACACCACCCAAGGCACAATCAGGCGAGACCAAGGCAGGGCCCATACAGTTACTGCAGCGACACACAACCGTCCCGATTTAAGAACGGACTACACCAACTGCTCGACCTCTGAAGCCTTACCACCAACGGCTCAGAGAGTATCAGGAAGCCAGACGGAGAATGTTTGCTGAAAATGATCCTGCAAACGACACCACCCTCCCCAGGAAACCCAAGCGCTCAACATTACGGCTGAGAGCATTTTGGACAAAAGTCCGAGAGAACAGGAAGAGGTTGGCCTCAGCATTCGTGACTGCGCCTCACGACATCCGGCCTTATGCCGAGGTGTTATTGCTGGGCCAGACTCTTTCTGGTCTCCTGGACAGTGGAGCCAGCGTCAGCGTTCTGGGTAAGGATGCAGTGGAGAGGTTGGCTAAAGCTCAAGCTTCGTGGAGCAAGTATCGGACGAAGCTCATGGTAGCCAACGGAGAGACACCCGAGGTACTGGGCCACGCGGACGTGCAGATCACCTTTCGGGGTGATACTAAGGCTGTACGTCTGTACATAGTGCCCAGCCTGACTCAAGAATTATATCTCGGAGTGGATTTTTGGAGGCTCTTCAACTTGGCACCGGATATTATTGGCAACGTTTCAGCAGCAACTGTATGGCCCCGACCAGCAACGATAGCAAGCATGTCTCAACCCCTGGACCCAAACCAATATCCATTATCTACAACGGACCAACGTCGCCTACAACAGGTAAAGCAACTCTTCCCGTCATGTTCAACGCTAGGTCTCGGGAAGACAGAGTTAGTCCAACACCTGATAGACGTAGGAGACGCTGCTCCCATCAAGCAGCGTTTTTATCCGGTCTCACCAGCCGTGCAACAGCTGATGGACGCCGAACTTCACCGAATGAAAGAACTGGGCGTGATAGAGGAAAGCCAGAGCCCGTGGAGTTCGCCCGTGGTCCTAGTGCGGAAGCCAGGCAAGGTCAGGCTGTGCTTTGATGCGAGGAAGGTCAATGCGGTGACCAAGAAGGATGCCTATCCACTACCGCATATAGATGGCATCCTTAGTAGACTTCCTCCAACAAGGTACATTACCAGCCTTGACCTCAAAGATGCTTTCTGGCAGATCCCACTGGACCAACAATCGCGCGAAAAAACAGCTTTCACAGTCCCCGGCCACCCCCTCTATCACTATACGGTGATGCCATTTGGGCTGTGCAACGCGCCCCAGACAATGTGCCGGCTGATGGACAAGGTCATCCCCTACGATCTTCGAGACCAGGTGTTGGTGTATCTCGATGATCTGTTGGTGCTGACGGAGGACTTCGACTCCCACCTATCGCTCCTCGCTAAGGTGGCGGAATGTTTGAGGAAGGCTGGACTTACGATAAACGTGGAGAAGAGTAAGTTCTGCTTAAAGGAAGCGCGGTACTTAGGATACATCATCGGTAATGGAGGGATAAAGACGGACCCCGAGAAGGTCGCAGCCATAGTCGAATACCCTCCCCCTAAGTCCGTTCGTCAAGTGCGCCGATTTCTAGGCATGGCAGGTTGGTACAGAAAGTTCATTCCGAACTACGCCGACCTGTCAGCATCCATTACGGATACGCTGAAGAAGTCCAGCAAATTTGTCTGGACCAGCGAAGCCCAATCCGCATTTGAACAGCTCAAAAAGCAGCTAACTTCTTCCCCAGTGTTGGTAAGTCCTGACTTCACCAAGCCCTTCGTCATCCAGTGCGATGCGAGTAAACAGGGTGTGGGCGGAGTCTTAATCCAGTTGGACGACGAAGGAAACGAAAGACCGCTTGCCTATGTGTCCAAGAAATTGAATTCGGCCCAACGCAATTACACCATTACGGAACTGGAATGTTTGGCAGCGATGATCAGCATTGAAAAATTCAGGGCATACGTCGAACTCATGCCATTTAAGGTGGTGACGGACCATGCGAGCCTGCAATGGCTGATGTCCCAAAAGGACCTCAATGGACGCCTGGCCCGGTGGAGTCTAAGGCTTCAGGGCTTCGACTTCACCATAGAACACCGTAAGGGCAGCCTGAACGTGGTACCGGACGCGTTATCCCGCGTTACACGCGAACAAGGCCCGCAGGTTGACCTAGATGCACCAGACTTCGACTCTCAAGAATATCAGGACCTTCGGGACCGAGTCGAGAAGCATAAGTCACCCCTGCCGGACTTAACTTTGTGCGACGGCTATGTGTATATTCGGACGCAGCCCAGAACTGGTGATCCAGTTCAGGAAGAAGAAGCCTGGAAGCTTTGGATTCCGCGGCGCCTGGTACCTGACGTCATTGCGAGAGCGCATGATCCGCCACAATCTTCACATGGAGGAATAGGTAAGACGTTAGAGCGAATACGACGACAACTGTATTGGCCCAAGATGACCGCTGATGTACGAGCCTATATGTTAGCCTGCGACACCTGCAAGGAGACGAAAGCACCAAATTCCATTTTACGACCACCAATGGGAGCTCAAGCGAAGACCGAAAGACCATGGCAACGAGTGTACATGGACCTACTAGGGCCATATCCCCGCACGAAACAAGGCCATGTGTGTATCCTGATAGCTCTAGACCATTTTTCCAAGTATCCCTTGCTAAAACCATTGAAAAGAGCGAGTACCTCATTAATTTGCGAACATATTGAAGAAGAAATCTTTCACAAATTCGGCGTTCCAACGACAACGGTAGTCAGTTCCGATCAGGGCAATTCGGGAAGCTACTGGAAAGATATGGCATCCACCATTTGCGGACTGCCCCATATTCGCCCCAAGCCAACGCGTCAGAGCGAGTCAACAGATCCGTATTGTCAGGCATTCGAGCATACATCCAGAATAGCCATGACCGTTGGGATGAAAAACTTCGCAGCATAGCTAGCTCCTTGCGGAGCTCTGTACACCAGGCATTAGGTTGTTCTCCATACAAGGCACTGTTTGGACTACAAATGGTGGAAAATGCTTCAACTTATGCTCTTCTACGCCGCTTACAATGCGTTGGGGAACCTATAGAAGTCGACTCCACAGACAAGCTTCAACTCCTGCACACCCAGATTCGTCAAAACTTAGATAAGGCCTTCGAGCGCGGAGCCAGGTCGTACAACTTAAGAGCAAAGGCAGTGGAGTTTAAAGTCGGACAAGAAGTCTTCTGAAGGAACTTCCAACCAAGTAATTTCGAGAAACAAACCAACGCCAAGCTCTGCAAAAAGTTTATTAAGTGTCGAGTGAGATCGCGAAAGGGAAATTCGTTGTATGAGCTGGAGGACTTAAAGGATCAACTCATTGGAGTATATCACGCGAAGGATATTCGGCCTTGAAGTGCGGCAACATGGCATGGGAGAGTTTCGCGAGGATAGCCATACTGGAGTGTGTGTGTCCTCTCCTAATGATGATAAACGTCCACGAGTACTGAGTCTTAGGACCATAGTGCCGGCGTGACGTAAACTGAAGGAGGAAGGTACATACACACACCAAGGTCCGGTTTGCACGGCAGTAATCGCGATCCTCAATCTAGTCGTGGGGGAAGCATCCGGCTGCTCGCGGAGGTATCATTGGAACTCATGCGTCTCTCATTAGGACGACGTGATTGTCTCGATGATGCCACCGCTGAGGTTAGGCTCAGGTTCTAACGACTGCACTCTCATTAGGTGTATGCCTGTGGGAATCTGAGACCTGGCGAGCTGCGATGACATACCAGCTGCGTCGTCAAAAGGAAAACCGTATCCGTGACCAGGTTGTTCACTATTTATCCTTCTCGTAACTCCTATATTGAACAATTAGCTCCGAGCCTTCAGCAATTTATACCGGCGTAAAGCTTGTGTTTACGCCTCACTCCAACGCATGACTTATGCTTCTTTCTCGAAACTCCACAAAAACTTTACCTTCGCAAGTGCCGTATCCAATTACTGTTTATTTGTCTACGCATCACCTCTTATGAACTAGCTTCTGGAGAGTGAGCAATCGAAAGGACTTACCAAAAGCGGTCGAGTCTCTATTTTGAATCGTACGTGTCATACCGACGGCTGTTAAATTGCCCTAGCCTCTCCGTAAGAGACCTCCTGGTTAGGCTTGGTCTATTGATCAACTGTAGATACCCTGTAGGGATTTAGCACCAAGTGCTTCTCCGTCCGAACGACATTAAACATTCATGCGATATAAATCGCACCATCTCTACGATGGCGTCCTTCACGGACATAAGCTCACCCCTCTCGCTTCGCCTCTAGCCCTAGTGGCCCATCATCCGCTACACAGCGCTCCAAGAACAAAGACTCGTCAGTTTAGCTCAGAGCCCTCAGCAGCTTATCGGCGGGAAGTTGTGTCCACGCCATCCTTATCGCCTGTCTCAAGCTTCACCTTATACCGCGAATAATTCTCTTCCCATCGTCCCATCAGACCGGATAGAAGACCTAAGAATGGTCGGCCTGGACACGCGACAGCAGGGCCTGGGAGAGTCTCGCGAGGATAGCCATACTGGAGTGTGTGTGTCCTCTTCCAATGATGATAAACGTCCACGAGTACTGAGTCTTAGGACCATAGTGCCGGCGTGACGTAAACTGAAGGAGGAAGGTACATACACACACCAAGGTCCGGTTTGCACGGCAGGAATCGCGATCCTTGTCCAGGTTGTGGGAAAGCGTGTCGCGCGGTCAGGCTGGCCAATATGCGTCTATCCTCCCATAGCAACTCTTATAGTATATCATGCTCCGTGCCCTCAGCATCTCATTACCGGTGTAAAGTTGTGTTTACACCTCATCTCAAAGCCGTCAAGCTTCAACTCGCACCACTAAATTAAAAACACTTTAACTCTCGCACTATGCGACCAGCGTTGTCTAGGTATAGCATTCTATATTGTTGATAAGATCCGAGCCCTCCGCAACTCTACAGACACAACATTTTGAGGTTGTGTCTCACTCTACCGCATGCCAAAGGCTTCAATTAGTATCACCAACAATTTCACCGCTCAAGTCAGGTCAGCCCTGCTAATGGTCCAATCGACCAACACACCTACCCTAGAACAATCGTTCCGTTTGTATATCCCAGAGCCCTCAGCATCTCTACCGGCGTGAAGTTTGTGTTCTCGCCTCACACTGCAGCCTACAACGGCTTCAAGTTCAACACCCATCGAAATTTTTGTGCTGCCCGAACCATCAGGCCAATCTCCCAACTCACAGACAGTTGAGGAAAATGGATGGGAACCGGTCCCGCAAGGATCCGGTCTGGAAGCGTGGCAACACAGTCAGGGATGGTTTCGTGAAGATAGCCATACTGGAGTGTGTGTGTCCTCTTCTAATGATGACAGATGTCCACGAGTACTGAGTCTTAGGACCATAGTGCCGGCGTGACGTAAACTGAAGAAGAAGGTACATACACATACCAAGGTCCAGTCTGCACGGCAGGAATCCCGAGCTTTGACCTGATAGTGGGGGGAGGCGTTCGGCTACTCGTGGAGGGATCATCGGGGCTCACTCGTCTCTCATTAGGACGACGTGCTGTCCCGGTGAGACCACTACTGAGGTTAGGCTATGATTCCACCGGCTACTCTCTCATAAGGAGTATGTCCGGGGGAATCTTAGTCCTGACGAGCGGGACGAAGAACCAGCCACATTATCCTGCCCGGCCGTCAGCGGTGATCCGGTGTACACCATCGACCACTTCCATACCTATCTCGTCAGTCCGCACCGAGCCCTCAGCAAAATTTTTATCGACGTAAAGCTCTTGTTTACGTCTTTTCTCAATGCATGTTTCATGCCTCTGAAGTCTTCTTACGTAACGTTTTTCTTGTTTTTGTCAAATTTGCAGCCACTGGTTACTCCGTTGCCCTCGTAAGGTATCCGGCGATTCGAATTGTGGAATGTGAGAACCCCACAATTGAGATGTTAATGTCGGCCTAGTTCACGTAGTGGAACAGGAGATGTCCTCCCGACACAATCCTCCACTCCTAACCTCTCCTTAAGAGACCTTCTGGTTAGGCTTGGCCCATGGGCCCCTCAATACTACTTTCCCGTTACCCGTTACTTTCAGACCTTAGTGCTTTTCCGTCTTAACGACTGGTGAACTAGTTTGTGAGACCGCTCACAATCATCCAAGAGATGTCGTCCTTAACGGACCCTGCCCCGCCGCACTTGCCCACTGTCCGCTCACCGCCGGACACGCTTCGTCTTAAAGACCGGCTAGCTCAAATAAAGCATGAGACTGAAGATGGGTCGTGCCACACATTGGGCGCCTCGCAAAGCTGCGAGAGGGTACCTAGAGCCACCTGCGTCTCTCTCATTAGGAGCACGCAAGGAGCTCAGGCTCACTCTCGCTAGCTGAGCAAGGTAAACTAGTGTCAGCGACCTTTCTCAGCCTCCTCTGTCCTCGCTAGCTCAGCAGCCGACGCTGCCCTGTTATGGTCGCCTTTACTGGGTGAAATTTGGATTCGGCTATACGAGCCGAATCCCTTATATTTGACTAGGCCAACGGAATCAGGATTATCTTCTCACCTACATTGGGACATCCTAACCCGACTTCCCAGGCACCCCACAATACTTACCTGTATTTCAGGGCACTAGATCCGGCTCCTATAGCCGAATCCAAGAGCATGCACATTTTTTTTTCACCTGCAAAATACCTGAAACAAGAAAACCTGAAAAGGGATAAAAAAAAAATTTTTTTTTAAAGCGCATTACTATTCAGCATTCGGTAGAGCATAAAATTTCCTTTTCATAAACCCCTCAAACGTTAAAATCGGTGCGCGAAGAGCTGAAAAAGATGATTTAATTCAATTAAATCATCTTCATATAATCTCTCAACTCTTGCACACAAATTCTCACAAAAATTGCTAAGAGTTGCATTTCAATAGAAATTGCAACAGTCCACATAACAGCACCCACCCAAGCCCCGCCTATAAACGGGAGAAATAACAAAACCAAACGGCAAAAATCCTCAGCCGCCTGTAAAAGAAAGAAAAATTACAGCCAAAATTGGCCCGGCTGAAAAATAATTCTAAAAAGGGAATTATTTTTCAAGTCAAAGCAGCAAATTGCAACCGAATTTGCAACAAGAAATGAACATCTGGCATGAAGTGGCCTGATGACACCGTTGGACGGCACACATGGCATGAGAGGTGGGATGTCGGCAGCGGTATGCCTACACTGGTGTATGTGTGTTAGCCGGCAGTAGATGAGTGGCGCGATGAAACGAGAGTCGATGGTTGGTCTTGATCGCGTACGGTTGAAAGTCGTGAAAATTCATTAGTGGTGAAATAAAAAGAGAAAAAAAGGAAACATTTTTTAAGGGAAGAAAATCTAGAGTGCGAAATTTGATAAGACGGGGAGACAACTAAAACAGCAAAGAAAAGTGAAAAAAAAAATTCTGAAATAATAAAGAAAAAGTGGAAAAATTGTAATCATCAATTGTATAGTGAAAATTATTGAAAATGATACAAAAATTTAAGAATTGAACAGCTCATAATTAAAGCGGCGAGAAGAGAAATTGAAACGAAAACCTGAAGGTAAAATAAAAAATTAAAAAGGGAAAGTAGAACGTTTAGAAATAAAGTTGGAAGAAAATAGAACAGAAAAAAAAAGGAAAGTGAAATGTGAACTAAAGCGGAAATAAAATAAAACGAAAATATCAAAGGAATATTTCTATTTTATCCTTAAAGTGCAAAGTGAAAGTGAAACTGGAATTAAAGTGAAGACGAAATAAAAGTAGAAAATGCAAATCGGTAAAAGTGTATACTAACCGGTACTGACAACGTAATAGGGATAAGGGAACAAAAGCTAAAAAGAAAAGGGGTTCAACTAAAGGCTTTCAGGCATTAGTGTGAAATTAAAGACAACTAAGAGGTAAGAAATAGAAGTTATAAAAACGAAAGTGAGAAAGTGATAAAATTGAAACGATAAAACTAAAAATACAGAAAGAGAAGTGAAAGTGAAGAAAAATTAGAAATTAAATTAAAAGGAAAAGACAAAAAGACAAACGAAGAAGTGAAATTGAAAAAAATTGGAAATTAAGTTAAAAGGAAAAGACAAAAGACAAACGAAAAAGTGAAAGTGAAAAGTTAGAAATTAAATTAAAAGGAAAAGACAAAAAGACAAACGAAAAGGTGAAAGTGAAAAGATTACAAAACTGAAACGATAAAACTAAAAATACAGAAAGAGAAGTGAAAGTGAAGAAAAATTAGAAATTAAATTAAAAGGAAAAGACAAAAAGACAAACGAAGAAGTGAAATTGAAAAGTTAGAAATTAAATTAAAAGGAAAAGACAAAAAGACAAACGAAGAAGTGAAAGTGAGAAAATTAGAAATTAAATTAACAGGAAAAAAACAAAAGACAAAAGAAGAAGTGGAAGTGAGAAAGTGATAAAATTGAAACGATAAAACTAAAAATACAGAAAGAGAAGTGAAAGTGAAGAAAAAATTGGAAATTAAGTTAAAAGGAAAAGACAAAAGACAAACGAAAAAGTGAAAGTGAAAAGTTAGAAATTAAATTAAAAGGAAAAGACAAAAAGACAAACGAAAAGGTGTAAGTGAAAAGATTACAAAACTGAAAAGATAAAACTAAAAATACGGAAAAAGAAGTGAAAGTGGAAAAAATTGGAAATTAAATTAAAATGACAAATTAAAAAGACAGCAAAAAAATTAAAGAAAATTAGACAACATGAAAAGTGGAAATGAAAAAAATTTAAAAGACTAGAAAAGATGACAAGGAAAGGAGACAACGACAAGGGAAGAATATTGGTGAGTCCGTTCCATATGTATTTTTAATAAATTCGCTTTGAAGGCCGGATACTGCTATTCTTGGCCACGTTGCAGTCGTGTCTATGAACAGATAAAAATTTTATCTTGCCCTCTTGCTCATGAGTGTGGCATTGACAAGTATTTCATTTGTGTCGTTTGCGGAGAAAAAAATTTTCACCAAAGTACCGGGCTGGCTATTCATATAAGAAGACGACTTCCCGAAATTGTAATATGATGTCCTTCTCACAGGAAAAGTATGAAGAGACCTTATACGTAGTATTAAGAATTTCTCTAGGTTTTACAATTTCATTTGGTTGGATAATTTAATTTATGACCGTATTGATTTCTCTAGTAAGAGTATAATAGTACAGCTTCAAAAATTTCGCTAGGGAAATTTAAACACCTTATCTGGATTTCTGGTTGTTTCAAAAAGAAAAAAAAAAGAGATTGGATAGTTATCGTATCATTTATAAGTCTAAATTATGTAATTTATATTAGGTGCCATAGCCTGAAAATTGGCAATCAATTCAGTGCAGTTAGAAAGATATATTTATAGCATATATATAAAAGGAAATAAGGTATGATTACTATTTCTAGTTTTGGGTTGCTCGGGGAGGGAAAATGCGCATTTTTCTTTGGCCGAACCGCCATTGTTTTTTTTTTGAATTTTAAACTGGTCCTTTGAATTTCAGGATAATCCAATGGTAATTAGGGAATTAGTTTGAAAATTGAACTTGATCCATTTGTAATTTAGAGTAAGGTAGGGATAGACAGTTTTCTTTTCTCGTTTGGAATAAATGTAACCTAGCTCAAAGTAATTTAGATGCCTGCCTAGAGATACGATAGTTAGTAAGCTGGTAGTGTGTATGTAGCCTCAGAGCCTCTTTGCAAGGAGGTCAATTGACCCTGACCCTCAGTCAGTTGGTCGTGTGCCCTCCGCAGGAGGGGTTAGCTCTATTTTTTTTTCAAAATTAAAATTTTTTTGTGATGCACTTTAGCTAACGAGTTTCCATCTCTCTCTCTCTCCTCGTCGTCCTTCCTTAGGGCGGCCATGAACAGCGCTACATCGGTGGGCGGGGTCCTCACAATGAGGTGAGTGACTCTCTCTCTTTTCAGGTCGTAAAAGGGCATCTAGAAGACGTTGGCCCCCTAGATGCATAGGGTGGTTGGGGCATGGGCCATGCAAGGGGAGTCAGGACACCAGACTCCCCCAACGACAGCCGGTAAGTCGAGCAACGCCTGCTCGTATCCTCTTCCCCCTGTTCCTTTTTGGTTGTTCCTTTTCTTTTAGTTCCTTTTGAATTCAAAATTTTCGTTGGATTTCTTTTCTCTCTTTTTCTTGGTTTTCTTATTTTCGCGTCTCTAAATCTTTTTGGTTTTCGCGGTTCGTCTCACCCTTTCCTATCCCTCGGCATGATTCATGTGCTTTTGTTGCGCGACCGCGGGCGGAGATGGCTTCCCCTTTTGAACCCCCCCTTCTCTATCGCAAAGCTAGCGATACCAGCATGCCATCCTCCATCTCTGCCCAAGCATCTGCTGACAGATGAATGCCCAGCGGAGGCCGTGATCCTGGCTGGCATCAGCTGATTTCCAGTTGATGTCATCCAGAGACATAGCCTGCCTTGGGCAATCATCCAGCAGCAGTGTCGGTCCAAGCTCGCAACAAATCTGTCTAATATGCAACGGCAAGCATAGGCTTTACAAATGCTCCAATTTTCACAAGATGGATATCGCTCAAAGACGCAACATCACATCAAAAAACAACTTGTGCTACGACTGCTTAGGAGCAAATCACACAACTTCAGAGTGCAAAAGTAAGCACAAGTGCTTCAAGTGCGGCAAGAAACATCATTCTCTTCTACATTCTGACAACATTAGATTAAAGAGCACAAACTCATCATCTCATCAAGGTTCACTACACAACACTCAACATAAGGGCATCGACAGCAGCATCGTTCCTACATCGTCTAACACAGAAAGTACATCTGTGAACACACAGATCAACGCTTGCAGATTTCAAGCACTATAAGCCACCGCACTTGTAAAAGTTGAAACCACATCAGGACAATCGCTGGTTTTACGAGCCCTCATCGATCCTGGGTCACAAGTGAACATAATCTCCGAACAAGCATATCAAAAACTTCAGTTAAAAGGAAATTCTACAGAAGTTCAAATTAACGGACTTGGAAAAACTAAAACGACTACAGCAACAAGGGCTGTAGAATTTATTCTAAAATCGCTAAATAACACTTTATTTCAGCTTCATTTAAACGCGCTTGTTCCGAAACACATCACCGACGTTTTACCACCAAACACTCCTTACTTAGACTTACTCCTGGGAGCAGAAATATACGCAAACATACTTCTAGACGGCATCAAGAAACATACACAACCAGGATCACCTACAGCACAAAATACATCATTGGGATGGATTTTATTCGGAACAACGAATAACGCAGATCAACCGAAATCAGTTTTCACCCTCAACATCGAGGACAACTTCCCACAGTTAGAAAACCAACTTAGGAAATTTTGGGCATGGGAAGACATACCCAAAACTAGAACTTGGACTTCAGATGAAATGAAGTGCGAGGAATTTTACATCCAAACACACAAAAGAAGGCCAGATGGAACATATGAAGTTCGCTTACCGTTTAAGGAACAACAAACGTTAATCTTGGGGAATTCACGCAACATGGCCATCAAACGATTTATGCAACTGGAGAAAAAATTCTCAACTAATCCACAACTACATGAGGACTACTCACGTGTCATCAAGGAATATCATACTCTCAATCACATGAAAGCAATCAACAAATCAGATGGAGCATATTCGGAAGCTATAAAACACTTTTATATGCCTCATCACGCCGTCTTCAAGGAAAGCAGCACAACAAAACTTCGGGTGGTCTTCGATGCGTCCGCCAAATCTTCAAATGGTAAGTCTCTTAATGAGCAACTCTTTACAGGTCCAACTCTTCAACCAACTTTATTAGCAACATTACTCAAGGACCTACAAATATTCCTTATCAGCCGACATCGAAAAGATGTATAGAATGATACATCTTCATGAAGACGATCAGCGGTATCAACGGATTATTTGGAGAGATAATTCGAATAATGCTCTACAAGAATTTGCAATGACTACCGTCACCTTTGGAACAGCTTCTGCACCATTTCTTGCCATCAGGACATTGCAACAGCTTGCAAGAGATGATCAACACAAGTATCCACAAGCATCGAGAATCATCATGGAAAATTCGTACGTAGACGACGTCGTAACTGGAGCAGACACTATTGAAGAGGCTACACTTATTCAGAAAGAGCTTACCAACTTACTCAAAGGCGGTGGTTTTAATCTACGCAAATGGACTAGTAATCATCCGAAAATACTGGAAAATATACCACCCGAAGACCGCGAAATCAACTTTCCACTTTCCTTTGAAGACGAAGAAAGGATTAAGTCATTAGGAATTCACTGGCATCCTTCAACAGATGAATTCAGCTTTAAAACCAACATTCCAGAGACGCATGGAATTCTTACCAAGCGAAAGGTATTATCAGAAATCTCACAACTCTTTGATCCCCTAGGTTAGCTAGCCCCAGCAGTCATAGCAGCAAAAATCATGATTCAGAAACTTTGGCTTTCTGGTCTTACATGGGATGAACCTGTTCCATCTGAGCTTGTCAGCGAATGGAAACACTTCAAGGAAAGCATTCCCATCATACAAACAATAAGGATTTCCCGCTGGTTCAACTTAAAATCTACTCATCAACATTATCAACTTCACGGATTCTGTGACGCCTCCATGCAAGCATACGCAGCAGTTATTTATATCGGAATCATCGGAGAAGATGGTCAAATTCATACTCATTTATTAACTTCAAAATCAAGAGTAGCACCTATTAAGACTATTTCTTTACCTAGGTTAGAACTATGTGCTGCAGTCCTTTTGAGCAAAGTGATAAATTCAGCTCGAAGGGACATGGACATAACCAACATACCGAGCTACTCCTGGACGGATTCCAAAATCACCCTCAGTGGGATTAAAGGACACCCCAGCAGATGGAAGACATTTATAGCCAACAGAGTAGCTGAAATCCAGGACCATGGTCAACTGAATTCGTGGCATCACATCCCATCTAAAGAAAATCCCGCCGACTGCGCATCCAGAGGAATAAGCCTAACAGCACTAGTCAACAACGAATTATGGTTTCATGGACCAACCTGGCTAAGGGAAGACCAGTCTACGTGGCCACCAGTTACATGGGAGGCACCAAGGGAACAACTGGAAGAAGAATCAAAAACGAAGACTCTGATAGCGACCAACTCTAATTCGCAAGAAATCATCGCACGCTTCTCATCATATCATCGTCTGACTCGAGTGTTATGCTGGTGTCTTCGGCTTAGTCAAAATTGCGAGAAAAGAAGAAGGACTGGACCACTAACCGCGGAAGAAATTCAAGAAGTAGAGGCACGACTCATCAGGATAGTACAATCAGCCGAGTTCCATGATGATATCAAACAATTATCCTGGAAGAAGGAAATTTCTAGTCACAGTCGGATAAAGGGATTGAGTCCGTATTTATCTTCAGATGGTATTCTTCGAGTTGGAGGCCGTTTAACCAACGCATCCATTTTTTTTTAATCAACAGCATCCTATTATTCTACCTAAATTTAATCATTTCTCTAACCTTTTAATATATATGCACCACAAACGAAGCTAACATGGAGGTACACAGCTAACATTAAATTCTTTACGAAGCAAATATTGGATTATCGATGGACGAAATTCAGTAAGATTTCGAATATCGAAATGCGTCACATGCATTAGACATCGTGGGAAAACGCAAACGCAACTCATGAGCGATCTTCCAGCACCGAGGGTTAATCAGGATCATCCATTCAACAATTGTGGAGTCGATTTTGCGGGTCCCATCCCTTCAATCCACCAGCTTGGCCCCAATTTGGAGGGCTGTGGGAGGCTGGCGTCAAATCCATAAAGCATCATCTTCGCAGAATCTTGGGAACAACAACTTTAACCTACGAGGAATTAAGCACAACATTAATTCAATGCCTAAATTCACGGCCGCTTTGTCCACTCACTTCAGACACTTCAGATTTGAATGCTTTAACCCCAGGACACTTTCTTATCGGAAAACCTCTAATCTCGCATCCCAAAGGAGATTTAACCGATAATAATCTTTCCTTTTTATCTAGATGGCAGTTCACTCAACAGTTGACTCAGTCATTCTGGAAGACATGGTCTTCAGACTATCTAGCGCATCTGCAGCAGCGACCTAAATGGCTTAAACAGACAACCGAGATCAAAATTGGTGATTTAGTCATCATAAAGGATGAGCGACTTCCTCCAACGCGATGGGCACTCGGACGCATCATTGAAATCCACCCTGGAAAGGATAACCACATACGGGTTACAACCATCAAAACAACACATGGTATCATTAAACGTCCTATTACCAAATTATGTATTCTTCCAACCTACTAATTTTGGTGACGTGTGGCGTCCTGTTTATAATTGTCCACAATTGTAACATATGTTTTACTGATACAAGATTTCATTCTACAGAACAAAAAACAAAAAAAATGTCTCAAGAGTTCGAGTACCCACCACCTCCTGGAAGATGCATCGACTGGGAGGAACTACTTGCACAACCAGAAGATTTGTTAACCGTGGATGTGGAAGACATCTTTTCGCTATGTTCAACCACATCACCTCCACCAACGCCTGGGATCAATTGGGCAGAGCCTCTTCCTCCTCAAATATATACCATCGACCTCGCAATGGAAGATGATGAGGATGATGGAGACGAAGTAGAGCGGGAAATCTTCTCTTCACAAGCTTCTGTCGATCGTACGATAGAGGATGGAGAAGATGAGGCTGACAACAGCACTGCAGCAGGAGCACCCTTGTCTCCACCACTTACAATCGACCTTACGCTAGAAGACGACCAAGAATTCGATCCACAAGGTGATAAGGCACATATAACACGATCCCAACAGAGGAATATCTCGGTATCAATTGGGTCGGATTGGAACGTTCGAGACGGCGCAAGAGAACGATCCAACTGCGCGATGGCCGAAGTGTTGGTGTCAAACTAGTGAACCGGGAGTTTCAAGTGGTGCCTGGAAGGTATGAAATATCAAATAATTTAGAAATTATATGGTTTAATTTAAAATGAATTATGTTTAAAAATACAAAGCTTTTTTAATTTCGGGCGGGAGAATGTTGCGACGCAACCTAAAAATAAACAAATTTAATAAACATAAATCCAAAGTTTTACCTGATCAGCCAAACATCCCTGACAGTCTGTCAAAAAACAGCTGATATTTGGCAGGAGCACTTTGGTTACACGGTGCTCGGCAACCGACGTAAACAAATCTCGGAATTAATATTTGTTTTGGATATAATCCGTGTAACCAAGAACTAAGTATATATTAAATGATCTCATTTAATATAATAATAATAAACCTTAAACTTTAACGTCAATTTATAAATCTTTAAAGTAAAAAGTTTCCCGCCAACATCATAGTTAAAATTTGAATTCTTTGATTCAACATGGCGAAAAAATATCGAATGCTAATTAACAAGCGACTATCTCTCGATTTCAACCAAATTCGATATTTTTGTTTGAATTCAAACTATAAAAGAGCTGCATGCACAAGGGCTCTTCCTCTTTTTGAAAACTAATATTCAGCGAGTTGGTGAGTACAATTGAAAATTTACTTAAAAAATATTCAGAACCTGGCTGTTCGAATATTTTATCTAGTTGTAAAAAATATAAAAATATCATCAGAGACTAGCTGCTCGATTATATTTACTTTGTGTAAACTAACCTATTTGTAACAATTTATTCAGAGCCTGGCTGCTCGAATAAATTATTGTGTTGCCTATTAACATTTATTAACATATTTATTCAGAGCCTGGCTGCTCGAATAAATACAGAAGTTCGTTTTGTGTTCGCACTAATATCTTCCCAATACTTATTCAGAGCCTGGCTGCTCGAATAAGTATTATTCCCAATAGATTGTCAATATAATTGCAGAACCTGGCTGTTCGCAATTATATCACATTAATTAAACACTTGTTAAGAAATAATTCAGAACCTGGCTGTTCGAATTATTTTAAGATAAATATTTTAAGCTAATAAACATTTCAAATTCTTTCAGCAATTGAACATAAGTGTAGGAATAAGGTATTTAAGTGCTAGGTTAAGAGTTTGAAGTGAATGTAAAGTGAATTATAAAAGTGCAAGTGTGAAGAACTACAATTGAATAAAAACTTATCTTATCAGCAATAAATTCTTTAATTTTCGCGTAACCAGTATCCCTTTTCAGCGGGTAGCCTGAACAGTCAGCATTGCCGTGTTCTTTCTCATGTCTCTGAAAATCACTGCACCCCATTTATTGGAACAAATAGATCCGAATTATGGATCCTCCTCTGGAGGATCCACCACCGGATTAAAAAAATACACTAAACGTTTTGTAAAAAGCAGATTCAGATCCAGATTTAGATCAGACAACAAACACTCCCTAGATATATTAAAGTCTGATAAAAGGAAACTAGTCAAAATAATAGATGTAGGCAACAACAATCCCCCATCGTTACAAACCAAATCACCAAACAAAATGACTGAAACTGTCAATTATGAACAGCCAGCATCACTTTTAGATGACTCTAGCTTTAAAGGTTTCGCCTTGAACACTAATACGTCTGTGTCCCCTAAAGCAACATTAATCCCAACTGAAAACAACCTTAACACCCCTCTGCTTTATGAGGAGAACGACAAAGGACCTTTCTGGGTAATTGTCCAGCTAATTGATAACGAAAAACCCTCTTTGAATAACCTGACGGACATTGGTCTAGGTCACCTACTCAGAAAATTAAACATTATCGAATTTTGTTCTATTAAGAAGCACAATGCAAATAGCGCTAAAGTATTTTTCAAAAACTTTAAAGCTGCTAATAATCTAATCCTAAAAGATCTGTCTACTTACAATAATATAAGGGGTAATAAAAGGGGTACCTTTTCACATCACCGAAGAGGAACTGCTTCAAAACATCTCATCACCTGTGCAAGTAACTGAAGTTATGCGCTTTACAAAAAAAGGTGAAGGTGAAACAAGAACTCCCACAACGATTATTAAACTAACATTCAAGGGCAATAGAATTCCTAATGAAGTTTCAATTTATGGTGCTTTAAGACATGTAGGTTACTATACCCCGAAGCCACTGTACAAAATGTCACAGAAGGGGACACTTTCAACCACAATGTAAAGCCACCCTGGTTCGCTGCTCTAGTGACCAATGCACTACTACTCCCTGTAACAACCCGCCTTTTTGTATAAATTGTAAAGAACAGCACAGAGCTGATAGCACAGACTGCCTACACAAAGAAAAGGAAGTAGATATCCAGAAAATTATGACCATAAAAAACTGCTCGAGAAGGGAAGCCTCCTCAATCATAACCCAACACGAAAAATATAATTTTTCGAACTCCTTCGGTTTACTAAATAAAGCAGATCTAGACAATGCCTTTCCGCCTTTAACCAGGACTTCAAATTTAAAAAACCCTGATCAAGATGTTAACAAAATTATTACAAGAAAAAGTAAGACCTACTCGAAAATTGTGAAAATACTTCCTGACAATACCATAAATATATACTACAATTCCTTTCTAACTGATAATAAAACCGCAAATGGTACTATGCTGAATATCCTAGTAAAGTCACAGAATATGAAAAAGTCTTGAATTGGGTGTGAACCAAAGTAATAGCCACTACCACCTCAAACTTTTTGAACGAACTAAGGAACAAAATAAAGCTCTTAGATAGCAACATTGATATAATAGATATTGATAATCCGAATGATAACACTAATTTAAAACAAGCTCAAAACACCACACCTAAACTTATAAATAAATCAACGCCTAACAGTTTAACTTCTACTTTACAAACCAAAACCACCTAAAATAACATGACACAAAAATCTTTTCTAAACATATTACATTATAACATACAAAGCTTGAATGCAAATAAATCTAATCTACAAATCTTCTTAAACACAAATAAAATTGATATTATATCTTTAAATGAAACCTGGCTCAAACCAATACAGCAGGCTTCCCTTCCTGGATACAATCTTATAAGAGGTGATAGACCTGACGGATATGGTGGCTCGCTCATTGGCTTAAAAAAACATCTAGACTATACCAAAATCCAACTTGATAACCCGCTAGACTGTACTATAGTACAACTAAATAGTTCTAGTCGAAATCTCCTTATTGTATCTGTTTACGCTTCCTCATCAATAGACTTACAAACATTCAAAAAAGGCATAGAGGACCTGACAATGTCATACTATGTGGTGACTTCAATGCCAAAAATTCGTACTGGGACAGTAACATAACAAGAATTGATCTGAGTGTACAGAAAGGGCACATACTGCACAACAGCGCACTAAAGTCAAACTTAAATATAATGCCTGACTCGAATACCTTCTTTAAAGATCTACACTCCATTAATAATGGATCCACCATTGACCTCTGCTTATTAACGAATTCACAAAACACAATAAATTTAAAAACACTAAAACATCAAATTGGAAATTCTCAACACTTCCCCTTACTGCTGAATGTGGCAGGAATAAACTACAACTCGAAGAAAATTCACTTTTGAAAACTACTTAAACAACAATTAGCCAATCTCTCTTACATCCCCACATCCCTTTTAGATAAACTATCTAGTATAGCAAAAGAAAATTCCTTCGTAACTTTAATTTGTACAGTAAATCGCTGACAGGAAGCAGGTATTGTTTCTTAGATATTGTAATCGCTCTAAGTATGTGTATAAAGAGAAAATTGTCAGAATTAATACACTGAAGGCATTTGTATTTAGAAATTTGGATATAATTAAGCTTTCCTGCTTTTTTTTGCAAGATGTCAATATATAGCTTTTTAGGAATTCCAATTTTGAAATGTTATCGAATATCAGTTGCTGAATTTAAAATTTTAAAGTTTCATACACGTTTCCAATTATTAGGGTACTGCAGACTTGTGATCCCATTTGAATTTAATATATATTGTTACGTTTCTATTTAAGTAAATCTGTCTTCCAAGTGCAAGTAATCCCAGCGAAGCGGCAACTCTATATTTCAGCCAGCAACCTTGTCCGAACCGATCAAGGTTATCAAGCAACCACTTTACACACCGAGTGTGATAGACGCGAATACCCTACAATACTGCAACGAAGTATGTAGTGTGTGTTACTTAGAATACCCAGGCGAACACTAAAATCTTTTCGTGCTGTTGCATACTCCGATAGGACAATTTAGTGGTGTCCAAAAAGAAACAGTGCCGTAGGAATGCCGGCGAATTGGAAATTGTGTGCGTGTGTGCTGAAGTGGACAGGGCGAAAATGAAACAAGTGCCGTGGAATGTAAACAAAGTATTAATAATATAACCGAAAAACAACACTACACATTCAAAATTTACCTTTACCGGTACCGTCAAATTTTTGAAAAACGCTTTTTTCAAGTCGAATGCATTTCGATGGGCATTCCCATCCTCGTCAGCGACAACCGCAAAACTAAAACAACAGCTGAGTCTGGTCAAGTGCAGCTGGGGTCAACGTTCGAGGTCCGTTTTGTTTTTGAGCTGACTTTACAGATTTCAAAAAGTGACGATGTTATTGGGCCGTTATCGTTATTCATGACCTTTTCTGCATTTTTCTGTATAACTAAGCTTTCCCATGCATCGAGAGAATTTATATTCTTCACCGCTTTTTCTAGCTTTAAGTTATTAATTCCAACGTCATAATGATTCATTGTAATCATGTGTTGTGCTACAGCTGATTTTAAGGGCTGATTATTCTTAGCATGATTCAAGTGCTCTTTATATCTTGTTCTAATTTTTCTTCTTGTTTGCCCAAAGTACACCTTTTCGCAGTTTCCGCAACTTATACTATAGATTCCCGATTTGTCAAGTGTGTCCATTTTATCTTTAGGATTTCCTAATAAATCTATCAATCTTCTTCTATTCTTATGCACTATTTCCAAGTCGTTTTCTCTGAAAATCTTACTTAATTTTTCGGTCGTTTTTCCCTCAAATGGCAAACTTATTTTCTTCCTTTTTATATTTTCTAAAGGTGTGAGAGTAGTTAAGCTCTTTTTCTTAATCTTTTTAGTGTGTCCCTTAATTAAACAATCTATGTCATGTTCCTTGAACCCGTTTGTGGTTGATATGTCCTTTATATAATTATACTCTTTTATGTAGTTCTCTAAGGATAGGGGTATTTTGCATAGTCTATATGTCATACTATTAAAGCTTGCCATTTTATGTTGTCTTGAGCAATATGAATCTCGAGTTATAAATCTTTTTGTTGATGTAGGCTTCCTATATATTTGAAAATTTATTTTTCCGTTCTCTCTTGTTAGCATCAGATCTAGAAATGGTATCTTTTTGTCGTTTTCTCTTTCTATAGTAAATTTTATTGTAGGGCAAATGCTATTTAATTCCTCGTAAAGTTTTTCCACTTCAGATTCTTTTATAACGACAACAAAGTATTGTTGTCCGTCGTCGATAGTTTTGTTTATCTATTCAGATAACTCCCGGATATGTAAGTCGTAAATTAGGTACGGTGTGCTATTAACAAGCAGGACCTTCTGTCTATTGCCGATCTTAGGAGTTACTTGTTGTGATCTTGGATAATTTGTGCGTGATCAAAGGGACTGCTAGAAGGTTAGACTCGGTGTATCGAAGTGAAGTGAAATTCCCTTACAGGTGAGATCGACGACTCTGCCGGCGATGTGAGAAACTGCACCAACCTACGTAGGGATTGCATTCAAGAAAAAGGAAGGAGACACTTCAGCCTCTGGACAGGAGCAGCAACTAGATCAGGTATGCGATTTTGCCTTTATTTTTCTATGTCGATTATGACGGGTCGTGTAAATGGGGAAGCCTGGGAGAATCCGATCTGCCAATATTGACGGATACCCCGGTCTTTTTTATTTATTGGACTCAAACCAACAATTCCACATGGCGACACTAAAACAGATATGTAAAAGGGTAATGTTTCCTTTAAATGACCTGAAGTTTGCAATTCCTTAACTAAATTATAACCTCTTTCTTCTCTCTCTGCCGATAACGTTTTGCTAAACTTAAAGGTATATAACGATAAAACACTAGCAGCTAAGGATTTTAATGAATGAAATTACTTGAGAACTTACAGCAAACCATACGTGTCTGGAGTACACTCCTGTAGATATGTTCCTGTATTCCTCGTGGTCTAAGATAAAGACTCCAAAATTTTCTGTATCTTCAAGTTCCTTTATTCTTAATCCTTACAGCACAGAAATTCAAGAAGTTTGGTGGGAGTAAACTTATTTACTTTTTATGTTTAAAATTTCTTTTAATGGAAAAAACAAAAAAAATGTGACTGGACTCCGTGAAGACTGACTGACAAGAGAGACAGCGTTCGTCGTCTTTTTTGACTCGGGCAGTCCTTTTACATCACCCGGAAACTCTAATGCCAACCATCTTTAGAACAGAGCACGTTCGTCTTTTAGTAGGTAAATTATGACAAAATTTCGATTGCTTACAGTGATTAATAAATTCTATTGTAGGAAACAAATCCAGGATTGAAACATTACACAGCAGAAATTCAATAGAAAAATATGTGACAATTTAAAATACAAGGTATTACTCTTTTTAGTTCTTTAAAATAATTCAAAATTTGTAAAATTTTACTAGATTAGACTCTTTAGTTTTTTTTACGTTTTTAAGGGATAACATTTATAATTTAAATAGAGAGTTATATTTCCGTAACAATATCTTATATATATTTATATATATATATATATATATATATATATATATATATATATATATATATCTTGCTATTATGTAAATTTGTTAGATCGAAGTTAGCCCAGGCTAGATGTGTAGCTAGAACGATTAAGATATCCATTATACGTCATAGAAATTGTTCAGCAGAATTAGCAACTTTCCCTATTAATCGTCAAATAATTTAATTTCCTCAAAGTACGAGGTTGAATTCCAATTGAACTCACGAAAAATGCAGACTTGCATTTCACAGCGATTTTAGTGAAGTTCAATCACCTACGCGAGCATAGGAAAATCAAAATAAAACAAGCTGAAAATAAATGCAATCTTGTAATTTTTTGTATATATTGATTTGAAATACCTTAAGATTTTTTTGTATAAATATTGTAGCTAGTTTAGGGAATGATCAGAATAAAGTTTATTCTAAAGGTGTAAAGACGTTCTTTACTGTACAGAAATTTTACCTTGAAAAGATTAATTCAATTACGTAAATAAGTTCCCAGCAGTTGACAAGACTGTACATGTTTTAGACACTACACTCTCGAAAACTTGTAATTATCTTATCGTACCGCGACATTAACTATAAATTTAGCTAGATACATCGTTCGGGAAGTATGTAATAGTTGTCTGAGGACTCATTTCGTTTTGTTATCGCTTACGTGAATAATTTTTAGTTAATTATGACTAAAACATATGACGTGAACTATTTTTTTTTGCACAGTTAAGAATCCTTATTATGTTTGATATCCTCCGATTTATTTGATCGATTTCTGGTATTCTTAACATTTATAGGAAGATTTTAATAAGGCTGTTAGCTTTAGGTTAAACATTGCAATTACATTTTGTATTAACTTAGGATATTATTATTAAATTTTGTAATGAACTAGATTATTTATTTTGATTTCAGGATAACCCAATGAAGCTACTTCTTTTTCATCCTTCTTAATTTCCTCATCCCTCCCCCCTCTATCCCAATGCGTTTGAATAAAATTTTATTGTGTTTGCGTTTCAGCACCCTTTATAGGTTGGGTCTACACTTTAGCCAGGGCTGGAGTGGGTTAGAGCCTGAACCATCGTATTAGGGGGTACATTTTCATTTGTCAGTTCAAGATGGTTCAGTGTGGCTAAGGGTAACAGGTAACACCAAGCCTGTTATTCTTCCTTTTAGCTATTTTCTCGTTTTTTTGTGATTCGTGGCAGACCTGAAAGAAGGACTCCACAAAATTATTTCGCAACAGGCACGCGAATTCTGTGATGAAATGTGTGATCGGATGTTCAAGAACCCTCACCTCATACCGACGAGCTAGGACGTGCTGCCAGCTAGTACGTTCCACTTGAACATCCCGCTGCAACTTCACGTTGCTCACACGCAGGGCCGGATTAAGCTAGGGGCTAGGGTGGGCTGAAGCCCCGGGTCCCGCGTCAGCAAGGGACCCCATGAGTTGAAAAAATAGTAGATTTTCTTACAAGGGGATAAAAAAGAATTTCCGCATCAACGTGTAATGAGGCCCGAGGCTACACTTTGATGCGGACATTTTATTTTATCCCCTTGTAAGAAAATCTAATATTTTTTGCCATCCCCGCGTGAAAGTTTTACAAAATTAATTAATAAAATATTATTAAAATTTTTAATAAATATTTCTTTGACACAACTGAACGTTTGCATTTGTTTACTTTCGTTACTGGCATGGTTTTGCAGCGGCACAGCGTTTTTTATGCAGTATATATAACGGTTATGATGTTAATTGTATAAAGAAATCGGTTCCATTTACTATAATCGTTGATGCTCGCCCCCAACATTTGCATCACGAGCAAAGCGTTACTTCAATAAATACAAACGTAAAACGTTACTTCAATAAATACAGTATATAACTACGGCGTACGTGCTTTTGCATTTCTCGGTATCATAATGAATAGAAAATAGTGTTAGTAAATATTTACAGAAAGTTAATGTTAATTTAGTTACTGCTAACGATGTATTACGTGGGTTGTGTAATTATGTGAAAGATATCCGAGAAAATTTTGTAAATTTTGAAAACGAAGCAAAAGCTTTAAGTCCATTAGTAAGTCGATCATATTCTGCCGAAGGCAAAAGGAAGCGTATTAAAAAGTTGAACAATAAAAGCGTCCAGGAACCTGTTATACAAAGCTCAGATACATTTAGAATCGAGGCATTCTATGTAATTGTAGATAAATTAATTTCGGAATTAGAAAAGCGAAGTGAAGCTTACAATCATATCACAGAATTATTTAGTTTTTTATGTAATTTATTAACTATTAATATTGAAGAAGTTCGCATTAAGGGGGATAGCCACTGTGATGGGTCAAAATAAAAAATTTTTTTTTTTGTCTTAAATCAAAGTTTATACATTCAAAAATATGTCTACAAAATTGCAGTTAAAAATGTGAAAAATTGACTAAGTTACACCGATTTTAGTGAGAGCAGCTAGACCGATTGTTTTCCGCGTGACCTCCCGATCGGAATGTTACCCGGATTAAAGCTGCTGAGGATCGCATTGAAACAGTTCATCACAAAATTAAAAAAGTCACCAAGACCCCTGGAGATGAAGAGGGAGAACCGTCATATGATCCAGGACTTGATAGTTTAATATAGGTATGAAAATTTTACAAGATATATGATTTCATTGCGAGAGAAATGGACTAAAAACTTTAAACGCGTTTTTCTCGAAACGACTTTTTTCGAACTGGTCGCATTGATAACTCGGACAATTCTTAATCGATTATTAATTTTTTTTTTGTTTTGTTCGTCTTAGTAGTGGCTAAGGTTGTGCGTAACCGATTCATGAAATTTTGTTTTTTTTACTATTTTTTAAACTGTTTGAAAACAAAAAAAAACGGTCGAAAAAGTAAAAATATTTTCAATCGGTCGCCATTTTGTGAAAAATAAAAAAAAATAAAAACGGCTACGTACAACGATAACGACATCCATACAGATTATAATGAATTTTTATTTTTTTTTTCATATCACCAGTTTTTGAAAAATCGATGCGACCATGGAGGGTGAATTTTTTTCAACCTCTACGGAATCATTAATATTGTTAAAACTATGTATGATTTTTCAATAAAAATTTGTGGAAACATTATTCGATGTGTACTTAATAAATTAAAAAAAAACCCGATCCAAAAATTCCTTTATTTACCCGGTCAAAAAAATTCTCAAAAATCACTAATTTTTTCGGCCGTCACAGTGGCTATCCCCCTTAAAGCCAATAGACTTATAGAAGTATACAAAAATGATTTAAAAAATGACTTTATCCCAGAACTAAAGCATTTCATATCGCTTTTAAGATTAAAGGAAAAGGGTTTTTTCTCAAATCGTACAGAAATTAATGTTGAAGAAAGCGATACGTTGTGCCCGATTTTAGTTTTGAATTGGATTGTTAGCAATGATATTATAGATGCATTTCCAAATATTTACATTGCATATCGTTTATTTGTAACCATTCCAATAGCTAATTGTGAATCGGAACGATCTTTTTCAGTGCTTAAAAGAATAAAAAATACCTACCGATCAACTATGCTTCAAGAACGACTATCATCATTAGCCTTACTTTCGACTGAATCAGAATTAGTTAGATCGTTAGATTTTGACGATATAATTCAAGATTTTGCTGAATTAAAATCAAGAAAGGTCGACATTAATTAATGCTTCTATTTTTTGTAATTAACGTAAAATAAAAAATTATTTCATAGAATTTAAAACAATATTTTCAAGAATTATTTAATAAAATATTTTCCTGACCCCCTCCAATTTTGCACTATTTAATGATATATGTAGAAAGGGCCCCATTTCAATTTTAGCCCCGGGCCCCACAAAGTCTTAATCCGGCCCTGGCTATGAGCTCTGCTTGTAACCTTTTGGCCTCTGAAATTTTGTTTGCTCCTGTCAATAAGTCGTCGACATAAAAGCTGTTCATCGTTGCCTTCGATGCTAAAGGCCATTTCTCTTTTTCATCTTATGCTAACTGTAACAACGTTTGTATAGCCAGGTACGGTGCAGATGAAGTTCCAAACGTAACTGTCTTCAGTTTGCAATCCTTAATTTGTTTGGTTATAGGATGAGTCCACACTATTCGCTGATAGGTTTGATGTTCTGGATGTATCCTAATCATCCTATACATTTTTTCAATATCGGCTGTCATAGCTACCTTGAATTTTCTCCAATTTAACAATGTAGCAAATAGTTTGGGTTGTAAAGTTGGTCCTGTTAACATATGTTCGTTAAGAGATTTTCCATTACTCGTCTTACAAGATGCATCAAAGACGACGCGAAGGTTCGTGGTGCTATTTTCTTTAAAGACAGCGTGATGAGGAATATAATAGTGTGGCTCGTTTTCTGTTGGAAGACTCGTTTCTTCCATATGTAAACGCAGACAAGTAATACATTTTTATTTTCGTGGCTTTTCCACATTTTAATTTTAGCCGCAGTTACTTGTATTTGCGAGTCGATGAAAACTCGTTCATATTTGTATTTGTTGTTTATTCCTATCGGTGTCCCGTTGTCGCTGTCGTTTCTAATTACATTGTAATCATCATCGGTGCTTTTGTTTCAAGTAAGTTTCAGTTAAGAAAAAAATGTCAATTTTTAAATTATTAACTAGCTCTGTTAAGAGAGCTCTTCGATTCTGCGCGATAAAACTACAAACATTGAGATTCAGTAATTTTAATTTATTTACTGCCATTACTATTTGTTAGCTTTAACATTAAGTTGATGCATTTTTTTTGGCTTGCCATTCTGGCATATTGTTACAATCTCTGTTGAATATATGGATCTCTTCCATAAGCTCGTCCATATTATCTCCTAAGAGTCGTTTTGCATTTTCGGCAAATGTTGCCAGTCCGTTGAATTGCTCTTCATTTTGAGCATACTGCGTAAAAATTTTACTTTTATGAGAGTTAAAATTTACGTTGGCTTGTGGAACATTAAAATTCGTTCCTTTATTTAGTGGGGGAAAGTTGTCTCTGAAATTATCCGCGAATGACCTCCCCGCCATCACTCGCGAACTGCTAAACCTCTTGGTGTTAGCATTGACGCTTTGGTTTTGATTTTGGTTTAATCTTTTTGTGTCTCTAGAGACACAAATACTAACATTCCAAATAAACTATGCTTAAACTAAAGTGGTCAATGAACCAATGAAAAAATTAAAATATTTTCCTCCGATTATAATGTCAGAGGAAAAAATTGAAACAATTAGAATATTTCTTAAACAAAAATGCAATGCTAATTTTAATATTCAGAGAATTAACAGATTTAAATCCAAAATATTTATCAGGGAAGACCATAGGGAAGCCAGGGAAAGGCTACTTAAAGTGATAGACTATGATAGTCAATTGGGAAGTGGGGAATTTGAGGCATATATATACACGCCCAAAGGCGAGAGGCCTGTTGTAATGCTTGTTAAAGGTATGAACTATATGATACCTACAGAAGAAATAAAGCAGGAAATAAATGAGATTATGCCAGATATAAACGTAGAAAATGTTAGTGTATTTACGACCAAAAGGTCAATAGAAGAAAATATGAATTTGAATATTTTCAGAGTTGTTTTCGGTCCTCAAACTAATAATAATTATTTATTTGTGTAATTGTAAGGTGTATTGGGAAGGGGTCAAGAGCGAAGGGCCTGTAAGATGCAAGAGATGCCAGATATATGGGCACCTTGCAATTAATTGCTACCGTGTAGCAAAATATGTAAGATGTGCGGGAACGCACAAACAAGGGGAATGCCAATTAAGGCAAGAGGAGAAAACAGAATGTGCAGCTCTGTTAAGAGAGCTCTTCGATTCTGCGCGATAAAACTACAAACATTGAGATTCAGTAATTTTAATTTATTTACTGCCATTACTATTTGTTAGCTTTAACATTAAATTGATGCATTTTTTTTTTGGCTTGCCATACTGGCATATTGTTACAATCTCTGTTGAATATATGGATCTCTTCCATAAGCTCGTCCATATTATCTCCTAAGAGTCGTTTTTGCATTTTGTTGCCAGTCCGTTGAATTGCTCTTCATTTTGAGCATACTGCGTAAAAATTTTACTTTTATTAGAGTTAAAATTTACGTTGGCTTGTGGAACATTAAAATTCGTTCCTTTATTTAGTGGGGGAAAGTTGTCTCTGAAATTATCCGCGAATGACCTCCCCGCCATCACTCGCGAACTGCTAAACCTCTTGGTTTAGCATTGAGGCTTTGGTTTTGATTTTGGTTTAATCTTTTTGTGTCTCTAGAGACACAAATACTAACATTCCAAATAAACTATGCTAAAACTAAAGTGGTCAATGAACCAATGAAAAAATTAAAATATTTTCCTCCGATTATAATGTCAGAGGAAAAAATTGAAACAATTAGAATATTTCTTAAACAAAAATGCAATGCTAATTTTAATATTCAGAGAATTAACAGATTTAAATCCAAAATATTTATCAGGGAAGACCATAGGGAAGCCAGGGAAAGGCTACTTAAAGTGATAGACTATGATAGTCAATTGGGAAGTGGGGAATTTGAGGCATATATATACACGCCCAAAGGCGAGAGGCCTGTTGTAATGCTTGTTAAAGGTATGAACTATATGATACCTACAGAAGAAATAAAGCAGGAAATAAATGAGATTATGCCAGATATAAACGTAGAAAATGTTAGTGTATTTACGACCAAAAGGTCAATAGAAGAAAATATTAATTTGAATATTTTCAGAGTTGTTTTCGGTCCTCAAACTAATAATAATTATTTATTTCTGTAATTGTAAGGTGTATTGGGAAGGGGTCAAGAGCGAAGGGCCTGTAAGATGCAAGAGATGCCAGATATACGGGCACCTTGCAATTTATTGCTACCGTGTAGCAAAATATGTAAGATGTGCGGGAACGCACAAACAAGGGGAATGCCAATTAAGGCAAGAGGAGAAAACAGAAGGTGCAGCTCTGTTAAGAGAGCTCTTCGATTCTGCGCGATAAAACTACAAACATTGAGATTCAGTAATTTTAATTTATTTACTGCCATTACTATTTGTTAGCTTTAACATTAAGTTGATGCATTTTTTTTTTGGCTTGCCATACTGGCATATTGTTACAATCTCTGTTGAATATATGGATCTCTTCCATAAGCTCGTCCATATTATCTCCTAAGAGTCGTTTTTGCATTTTGTTGCCAGTCCGTTGAATTGCTCTTCATTTTGAGCATACTGCGTAAAAATTTTACTTTTATTAGAGTTAAAATTTACGTTGGCTTGTGGAACATTAAAATTCGTTCCTTTATTTAGTGGGGGAAAGTTGTCTCTGAAATTATCCGCGAATGACCTCCCCGCCATCACTCGCGAACTGCTAAACCTCTTGGTTTAGCATTGAGGCTTTGGTTTTGATTTTGGTTTAATGTTTTTGTGTCTCTAGAGACACAAATACTAACATTCCAAATAAACTATGCTAAAACTAAAGTGGTCAATGAACCAATGAAAAAATTAAAATATTTTCCTCCGATTATAATGTCAGAGGAAAAAATTGAAACAATTAGAATATTTCTTAAACAAAAATGCAATGCTAATTTTAATATTCAGAGAATTAACAGATTTAAATCCAAAATATTTATCAGGGAAGACCATAGGGAAGCCAGGGAAAGGCTACTTAAAGTGATAGACTATGATAGTCAATTGGAAAGTGGGGAATTTGAGGCATATATATACACGCCCAAAGGCGAGAGGCCTGTTGTAATGCTTGTTAAAGGTATGAACTATATGATACCTACAGAAGAAATAAAGCAGGAAATAAATGAGATTATGCCAGATATAAACGTAGAAAATGTTAGTGTATTTACGACCAAAAGGTCAATAGAAGAAAATATGAATTTGAATATTTTCAGAGTTGTTTTCGGTCCTCAAACTAATAATAATTATTTATTTGTGTAATTGTAAGGTGTATTGGGAAGGGGTCAAGAGCGAAGGGCCTGTAAGATGCAAGAGATGCCAGATATATGGGCACCTTGCAATTAATTGCTACCGTGTAGCAAAATATGTAAGATGTGCGGGAACGCACAAACAAGGGGAATGCCAATAAAGGCAAGAGGAGAAAACAGAATGTGCAGCTCTGTTAAGAGAGCTCTTCGATTCTGCGCGATAAAACTACAAACATTGAGATTCAGTAATTTTAATTTATTTACTGCCATTACTATTTGTTAGCTTTAACATTAAGTTGATGCATTTTTTTTTGGCTTGCCATACTGGCATATTGTTGCAATCTCTGTTGAATATATGGATCTCTTCCATAAGCTCGTCCATATTATCTCCTAAGAGTCGTTTTGCATTTTCGGCAAATGTTGCCAGTCCGTTGAATTGCTCTTCATTTTGAGCATACTGCGTAAAAATTTTACTTTTATGAGAGTTAAAATTTACGTTGGCTTGTGGAACATTAAAATTCGTTCCTTTATTTAGTGGGGGGAAGTTGTCTCTGAAATTATCCGCGAATGACCTCCCCGCAGTCACTCGCGAACTGCTAAACCTCTTGGTGTTAGCATTGAGGCTTTGGTTTTGATTTTAGTTTAATCTTTTTGTGTCTCTAGAGACACAAATACTAACATTCCAAATAAACTATGCTAAAACTAAAGTGGTCAATGAACCAATGAAAAAATTAAAATATTTTCCTCCGATTATAATGTCAGAGGAAAAAATTGAAACAATAAGAATATTTCTTAAACAAAAATGCAATGCTAATTTTAATATTCAGAGAATTAACAGATTTAACTCCAAAATATTTATCAGGGAAGACCATAGGGAAGCCAGGGAAAGGCTACTTAAAGTGATAGACTATGATAGTCAATTGGGAAGTGGGGAATTTGAGGCATATATATACACGCCCAAAGGCGAGAGGCCTGTTGTAATGCTTGTTAAAGGTATGAACTATATGATACCTACAGAAGAAATAAAGCAGGAAATAAATGAGATTATGCCAGATATAAACGTAGAATATGTTAGTGTATTTACGACCAAAAGGTCAATAGAAGAAAATATGAATTTGAATATTTTCAGAGTTGTTTTCGGTCCTCAAACTAATAATAATTATTTATTTGTGTAATTGTAAGGTGTATTGGGAAGGGGTCAAGAGCGAAGGGCCTGTAAGATGCAAGAGATGCCAGATATATGGGCACCTTGCAATTAATTGCTACCGTGTAGCAAAATATGTAAGATGGGCGGGAACGCACAAACAAGGGGAATGCCAATTAAGGCAAGAGGAGAAAACAGAATGTGCAGCTCTGTTTAGAGAGCTCTTCGATTCTGCGCGATAAAACTACAAACATTGAGATTCAGTAATTTTAATTTATTTACTGCCATTACTATTTGTTAGCTTTAACATTAAGTTGATGCATTTTTTTTTGGCTTGCCATACTGGCATATTGTTACAATCTCTGTTGAATATATGGATCTCTTCCATAAGCTCGTCCATATTATCTCCTAAGAGTCGTTTTTGCATTTTGTTGCCAGTCCGTTGAATTGCTCTTCATTTTGAGCATACTGCGTAAAAATTTTACTTTTATGAGAGTTAAAATTTACGTTGGCTTGTGGAACATTAAAATTCGTTCCTTTATTTAGTGGGGGGAAGTTGTCTCTGAAATTATCCGCGAATGACCTCCCCGCAGTCACTCGCGAACTGCTAAACCTCTTGGTGTTAGCATTGAGGCTTTGGTTTTGATTTTAGTTTAATCTTTTTGTGTCTCTAGAGACACAAATACTAACATTCCAAATAAACTATGCTAAAACTAAAGTGGTCAATGAACCAATGAAAAAATTAAAATATTTTCCTCCGATTATAATGTCAGAGGAAAAAATTGAAACAATAAGAATATTTCTTAAACAAAAATGCAATGCTAATTTTAATATTCAGAGAATTAACAGATTTAACTCCAAAATATTTATCAGGGAAGACCATAGGGAAGCCAGGGAAAGGCTACTTAAAGTGATAGACTATGATAGTCAATTGGGAAGTGGGGAATTTGAGGCATATATATACACGCCCAAAGGCGAGAGGCCTGTTGTAATGCTTGTTAAAGGTATGAACTATATGATACCTACAGAAGAAATAAAGCAGGAAATAAATGAGATTATGCCAGATATAAACGTAGAATATGTTAGTGTATTTACGACCAAAAGGTCAATAGAAGAAAATATGAATTTGAATATTTTCAGAGTTGTTTTCGGTCCTCAAACTAATAATAATTATTTATTTGTGTAATTGTAAGGTGTATTGGGAAGGGGTCAAGAGCGAAGGGCCTGTAAGATGCAAGAGATGCCAGATATATGGGCACCTTGCAATTAATTGCTACCGTGTAGCAAAATATGTAAGATGGGCGGGAACGCACAAACAAGGGGAATGCCAATTAAGGCAAGAGGAGAAAACAGAATGTGCAGCTCTGTTTAGAGAGCTCTTCGATTCTGCGCGATAAAACTACAAACATTGAGATTCAGTAATTTTAATTTATTTACTGCCATTACTATTTGTTAGCTTTAACATTAAGTTGATGCATTTTTTTTTGGCTTGCCATACTGGCATATTGTTACAATCTCTGTTGAATATATGGATCTCTTCCATAAGCTCGTCCATATTATCTCCTAAGAGTCGTTTTTGCATTTTGTTGCCAGTCCGTTGAATTGCTCTTCATTTTGAGCATACTGCGTAAAAATTTTACTTTTATTAGAGTTAAAATTTACGTTGGCTTGTGGAACATTAAAATTCGTTCCTTTATTTAGTGGGGGAAAGTTGTCTCTGAAATTATCCGCGAATGACCTCCCCGCCATCACTCGCGAACTGCTAAACCTCTTGGTTTAGCATTGAGGCTTTGGTTTTGATTTTGGTTTAATCTTTTTGTGTCTCTAGAGACACAAATACTAACATTCCAAATAAACTATGCTAAAACTAAAGTGGTCAATGAACCAATGAAAAAATTAAAATATTTTCCTCCGATTATAATGTCAGAGGAAAAAATTGAAACAATTAGAATATTTCTTAAACAAAAATGCAATGCTAATTTTAATATTCAGAGAATTAACAGATTTAAATCCAAAATATTTATCAGGGAAGACCATAGGGAAGCCAGGGAAAGGCTACTTAAAGTGATAGACTATGATAGTCAATTGGGAAGTGGGGAATTTGAGGCATATATATACACGCCCAAAGGCGAGAGGCCTGTTGTAATGCTTGTTAAAGGTATGAACTATATGATACCTACAGAAGAAATAAAGCAGGAAATAAATGAGATTATGCCAGATATAAACGTAGAAAATTTTAGTGTATTTACGACCAAAAGGTCAATAGAAGAAAATATGAATTTGAATATTTTCAGAGTTGTTTTCGGTCCTCAAACTAATAATAATTATTTATTTGTGTAATTGTAAGGTGTATTGGGAAGGGGTCAAGAGCGAAGGGCCTGTAAGATGCAAGAGATGCCAGATATATGGGCACCTTGCAATTAATTGCTACCGTGTAGCAAAATATGTAAGATGTGCGGGAACGCACAAACAAGGGGAATGCCAATTAAGGCAAGAGGAGAAAACAGAATGTGCAGCTCTGTTAACAGAGCTCTTCGATTCTGCGCGATAAAACTACAAACATTGAGATTCAGTAATTTTAATTTATTTACTGCCATTACTATTTGATAGCTTTAACATTAAGTTGATGCATTTTTTTTTTTGGCTTGCCATACTGGCATATTGTTACAATCTCTGTTGAATATATGGATCTCTTCCATAAGCTCGTCCATATTATCTCCTAAGAGTCGTTTTTGCATTTTGTTGCCAGTCCGTTGAATTGCTCTTCATTTTGAGCATACTGCGTAAAAATTTTACTTTTATTAGAGTTAAAATTTACGTTGGCTTGTGGAACATTAAAATTCGTTCCTTTATTTAGTGGGGGGAAGTTGTCTCTGAAATTATCCGCGAATGACCTCCCCGCAGTCACTCGCGAACTGCTAAACCTCTTGGTGTTAGCATTGAGGCTTTGGTTTTGATTTTAGTTTAATCTTTTTGTGTCTCTAGAGACACAAATACTAACATTCCAAATAAACTATGCTTAAACTAAAGTGGTCAATGAACCAATGAAAAAATTAAAATATTTTCCTCCGATTATAATGTCAGAGGAAAAAATTGAAACAATTAGAATATTTCTTAAACAAAAATGCAATGCTAATTTTAATATTCAGAGAATTAACAGATTTAAATCCAAAATATTTATCAGGGAAGACCATAGGGAAGCCAGGGAAAGGCTACTTAAAGTGATAGACTATGATAGTCAATTGGGAAGTGGGGAATTTGAGGCATATATATACACGCCCAAAGGCGAGAGGCCTGTTGTAATGCTTGTTAAAGGTATGAACTATATGATACCTACAGAAGAAATAAAGCAGGAAATAAATGAGATTATGCCAGATATAAACGTAGAAAATGTTAGTGTATTTACGACCAAAAGGTCAATAGAAGAAAATATGAATTTGAATATTTTCAGAGTTGTTTTCGGTCCTCAAACTAATAATAATTATTTATTTGTGTAATTGTAAGGTGTATTGGGAAGGGGTCAAGAGCGAAGGGCCTGTAAGATGCAAGAGATGCCAGATATATGGGCACCTTGCAATTAATTGCTACCGTGTAGCAAAATATGTAAGATGTGCGGGAACGCACAAACAAGGGGAATGCCAATTAAGGCAAGAGGAGAAAACAGAATGTGCAGCTCTGTTAAGAGAGCTCTTCGATTCTGCGCGATAAAACTACAAACATTGAGATTCAGTAATTTTAATTTATTTACTGCCATTACTATTTGTTAGCTTTAACATTAAGTTGATGCATTTTTTTTTTGGCTTGCCATACTGGCATATTGTTACAATCTCTGTTGAATATATGGATCTCTTCCATAAGCTCGTCCATATTATCTCCTAAGAGTCGTTTTTGCATTTTGTTGCCAGTCCGTTGAATTGCTCTTCATTTTGAGCATACTGCGTAAAAATTTTACTTTTATTAGAGTTAAAATTTACGTTGGCTTGTGGAACATTAAAATTCGTTCCTTTATTTAGTGGGGGAAAGTTGTCTCTGAAATTATCCGCGAATGACCTCCCCGCCATCACTCGCGAACTGCTAAACCTCTTGGTTTAGCATTGAGGCTTTGGTTTTGATTTTGGTTTAATCTTTTTGTGTCTCTAGAGACACAAATACTAACATTCCAAATAAACTATGCTAAAACTAAAGTGGTCAATGAACCAATGAAAAAATTAAAATATTTTCCTCCGATTATAATGTCAGAGGAAAAAATTGAAACAATTAGAATATTTCTTAAACAAAAATGCAATGCTAATTTTAATATTCAGAGAATTAACAGATTTAAATCCAAAATATTTATCAGGGAAGACCATAGGGAAGCCAGGGAAAGGCTACTTAAAGTGATAGACTATGATAGTCAATTGGGAAGTGGGGAATTTGAGGCATATATATACACGCCCAAAGGCGAGAGGCCTGTTGTAATGCTTGTTAAAGGTATGAACTATATGATACCTACAGAAGAAATAAAGCAGGAAATAAATGAGATTATGCCAGATATAAACGTAGAAAATGTTAGTGTATTTACGACCAAAAGGTCAATAGAAGAAAATATGAATTTGAATATTTTCAGAGTTGTTTTCGGTCCTCAAACTAATAATAATTATTTATTTGTGTAATTGTAAGGTGTATTGGGAAGGGGTCAAGAGCGAAGGGCCTGTAAGATGCAAGAGATGCCAGATATATGGGCACCTTGCAATTAATTGCTACCGTGTAGCAAAATATGTAAGATGTGCGGGAACGCACAAACAAGGGGAATGCCAATTAAGGCAAGAGGAAAAAACAGAATGTGCAGCTCTGTTAAGAGAGCTCTTCGATTCTGCGCGATAAAACTACAAACATTGAGATTCAGTAATTTTAATTTATTTACTGCCATTACTATTTGATAGCTTTAACATTAAGTTGATGCATTTTTTTTTTTGGCTTGCCATACTGGCATATTGTTACAATCTCTGTTGAATATATGGATCTCTTCCATAAGCTCGTCCATATTATCTCCTAAGAGTCGTTTTTGCATTTTGTTGCCAGTCCGTTGAATTGCTCTTCATTTTGAGCATACTGCGTAAAAATTTTACTTTTATTAGAGTTAAAATTTACGTTGGCTTGTGGAACATTAAAATTCGTTCCTTTATTTAGTGGGGGAAAGTTGTCTCTGAAATTATCCGCGAATGACCTCCCCGCCATCACTCGCGAACTGCTAAACCTCTTGGTTTAGCATTGAGGCTTTGGTTTTGATTTTGGTTTAATGTTTTTGTGTCTCTAGAGACACAAATACTAACATTCCAAATAAACTATGCTAAAACTAAAGTGGTCAATGAACCAATGAAAAAATTAAAATATTTTCCTCCGATTATAATGTCAGAGGAAAAAATTGAAACAATTAGAATATTTCTTAAACAAAAATGCAATGCTAATTTTAATATTCAGAGAATTAACAGATTTAAATCCAAAATATTTATCAGGGAAGACCATAGGGAAGCCAGGGAAAGGCTACTTAAAGTGATAGACTATGATAGTCAATTGGGAAGTGGGGAATTTGAGGCATATATATACACGCCCAAAGGCGAGAGGCCTGTTGTAATGCTTGTTAAAGGTATGAACTATATGATACCTACAGAAGAAATAAAGCAGGAAATAAATGAGATTATGCCAGATATAAACGTAGAAAATGTTAGTGTATTTACGACCAAAAGGTCAATAGAAGAAAATATGAATTTGAATATTTTCAGAGTTGTTTTCGGTCCTCAAACTAATAATAATTATTTATTTGTGTAATTGTAAGGTGTATTGGGAAGGGGTCAAGAGCGAAGGGCCTGTAAGATGCAAGAGATGCCAGATATATGGGCACCTTGCAATTAATTGCTACCGTGTAGCAAAATATGTAAGATGTGCGGGAACGCACAAACAAGGGGAATGCCAATTAAGGCAAGAGGAGAAAACAGAATGTGCAGCTCTGTTTAGAGAGCTCTTCGATTCTGCGCGATAAAACTACAAACATTGAGATTCAGTAATTTTAATTTATTTACTGCCATTACTATTTGTTAGCTTTAACATTAAGTTGATGCATTTTTTTTTGGCTTGCCATACTGGCATATTGTTACAATCTCTGTTGAATATATGGATCTCTTCCATAAGCTCGTCCATATTATCTCCTAAGAGTCGTTTTTGCATTTTGTTGCCAGTCCGTTGAATTGCTCTTCATTTTGAGCATACTGCGTAAAAATTTTACTTTTATTAGAGTTAAAATTTACGTTGGCTTGTGGAACATTAAAATTCGTTCCTTTATTTAGTGGGGGAAAGTTGTCTCTGAAATTATCCGCGAATGACCTCCCCGCCATCACTCGCGAACTGCTAAACCTCTTGGTTTAGCATTGAGGCTTTGGTTTTGATTTTGGTTTAATGTTTTTGTGTCTCTAGAGACACAAATACTAACATTCCAAATAAACTATGCTAAAACTAAAGTGGTCAATGAACCAATGAAAAAATTAAAATATTTTCCTCCGATTATAATGTCAGAGGAAAAAATTGAAACAATTAGAATATTTCTTAAACAAAAATGCAATGCTAATTTTAATATTCAGAGAATTAACAGATTTAAATCCAAAATATTTATCAGGGAAGACAATAGGGAAGCCAGGGAAAGGCTACTTAAAGTGATAGACTATGATAGTCAATTGGGAAGTGGGGAATTTGAGGCATATATATACACGCCCAAAGGCGAGAGGCCTGTTGTAATGCTTGTTAAAGGTATGAACTATATGATACCTACAGAAGAAATAAAGCAGGAAATAAATGAGATTATGCCAGATATAAACGTAGAAAATGTTAGTGTATTTACGACCAAAAGGTCAATAGAAGAAAATATGAATTTGAATATTTTCAGAGTTGTTTTCGGTCCTCAAACTAATAATAATTATTTATTTGTGTAATTGTAAGGTGTATTGGGAAGGGGTCAAGAGCGAAGGGCCTGTAAGATGCAAGAGATGCCAGATATATGGGCACCTTGCAATTAATTGCTACCGTGTAGCAAAATATGTAAGATGTGCGGGAACGCACAAACAAGGGGAATGCCAATTAAGGCAAGAGGAGAAAACAGAATGTGCAGCTCTGTTAAGAGAGCTCTTCGATTCTGCGCGATAAAACTACAAACATTGAGATTCAGTAATTTTAATTTATTTACTGCCATTACTATTTGTTAGCTTTAACATTAAGTTGATGCATTTTTTTTTGGCTTGCCATACTGGCATATTGTTGCAATCTCTGTTGAATATATGGATCTCTTCCATAAGCTCGTCCATATTATCTCCTAAGAGTCGTTTTGCATTTTCGGCAAATGTTGCCAGTCCGTTGAATTGCTCTTCATTTTGAGCATACTGCGTAAAAATTTTACTTTTATTAGAGTTAAAATTTACGTTGGCTTGTGGAACATTAAAATTCGTTCCTTTATTTAGTGGGGGAAAGTTGTCTCTGAAATTATCCGCGAATGACCTCCCCGCCATCACTCGCGAACTGCTAAACCTCTTGGTTTAGCATTGAGGCTTTGGTTTTGATTTTGGTTTAATGTTTTTGTGTCTCTAGAGACACAAATACTAACATTCCAAATAAACTATGCTAAAACTAAAGTGGTCAATGAACCAATGAAAAAATTAAAATATTTTCCTCCGATTATAATGTCAGAGGAAAAAATTGAAACAATTAGAATATTTCTTAAACAAAAATGCAATGCTAATTTTAATATTCAGAGAATTAACAGATTTAAATCCAAAATATTTATCAGGGAAGACAATAGGGAAGCCAGGGAAAGGCTACTTAAAGTGATAGACTATGATAGTCAATTGGGAAGTGGGGAATTTGAGGCATATATATACACGCCCAAAGGCGAGAGGCCTGTTGTAATGCTTGTTAAAGGTATGAACTATATGATACCTACAGAAGAAATAAAGCAGGAAATAAATGAGATTATGCCAGATATAAACGTAGAAAATGTTAGTGTATTTACGACCAAAAGGTCAATAGAAGAAAATATTAATTTGAATATTTTCAGAGTTGTTTTCGGTCCTCAAACTAATAATAATTATTTATTTCTGTAATTGTAAGGTGTATTGGGAAGGGGTCAAGAGCGAAGGGCCTGTAAGATGCAAGAGATGCCAGATATACGGGCACCTTGCAATTTATTGCTACCGTGTAGCAAAATATGTAAGATGTGCGGGAACGCACAAACAAGGGGAATGCCAATTAAGGCAAGAGGAGAAAACAGAATGTGCAGCTCTGTTAAGAGAGCTCTTCGATTCTGCGCGATAAAACTACAAACATTGAGATTCAGTAATTTTAATTTATTTACTGCCATTACTATTTGTTAGCTTTAACATTAAGTTGATGCATTTTTTTTGGCTTGCCATACTGGCATATTGTTACAATCTCTGTTGAATATATGGATCTCTTCCATAAGCTCGTCCATATTATCTCCTAAGAGTCGTTTTGCATTTTCGGCAAATGTTGCCAGTCCGTTGAATTGCTCTTCATTTTGAGCATACTGCGTAAAAATTTTACTTTTATGAGAGTTAAAATTCACGTTGGCTTGTGGAACATTAAAATTCGTTCCTTTATTTAGTGGGGGAAAGTTGTCTCTGAAATTATCCGCGAATGACCTCCCCGCCATCACTCGCGAACTGCTAAACCTCTTGGTGTTAGCATTGAGGCTTTGGTTTTGATTTTGGGTTAATCTTTTTGTGTCTTTAGAGACACAAATACTAACATTCCAAATAAACTATGCTAAAACTAAAGTGGTCAATGAACCAATGAAAAAATTAAAATATTTTCCTCCGATTATAATGTCAGAGGAAAAAATTGAAACAATTAGAATATTTCTTAAACAAAAATGCAATGCTAATTTTAATATTCAGAGAATTAACAGATTTAAATCCAAAATATTTATCAGGGAAGACCATAGGGAAGCCAGGGAAAGGCTACTTAAAGTGATAGACTATGATAGTCAATTGGGAAGTGGGGAATTTGAGGCATATATATACACGCCCAAAGGCGAGAGGCCTGTTGTAATGTTTGTTAAAGGTATGAACTATATGATACCTACAGAAGAAATAAAGCAGGAAATAAATGAGATTATGCCAGATATAAACGTAGAAAATGTTAGTGTATTTACGACCAAAAGGTCAATAGAAGAAAATATGAATTTGAATATTTTCAGAGTTGTTTTCGGTCCTCAAACTAATAATAATTATTTATTTGTGTAATTGTAAGGTGTATTGGGAAGGGGTCAAGAGCGAAGGGCCTGTAAGATGCAAGAGATGCCAGATATATGGGCACCTTGCAATTAATTGCTACCGTGTAGCAAAATATGTAAGATGTGCGGGAACGCACAAACAAGGGGAATGCCAATTAAGGCAAGAGGAGAAAACAGAATGTGCAGCTCTGTTAAGAGAGCTCTTCGATTCTGCGCGATAAAACTACAAACATTGAGATTCAGTAATTTTAATTTATTTACTGCCATTACTATTTGATAGCTTTAACATTAAGTTGATGCATTTTTTTTTGGCTTGCCATACTGGCATATTGTTACAATCTCTGTTGAATATATGGATCTCTTCCATAAGCTCGTCCATATTATCTCCTAAGAGTCGTTTTTGCATTTTGTTGCCAGTCCGTTGAATTGCTCTTCATTTTGAGCATACTGCGTAAAAATTTTACTTTTATTAGAGTTAAAATTTACGTTGGCTTGTGGAACATTAAAATTCGTTCCTTTATTTAGTGGGGGAAAGTTGTCTCTGAAATTATCCGCGAATGACCTCCCCGCCATCACTCGCGAACTGCTAAACCTCTTGGTTTAGCATTGAGGCTTTGGTTTTGATTTTGGTTTAATCTTTTTGTGTCTCTAGAGACACAAATACTAACATTCCAAATAAACTATGCTAAAACTAAAGTGGTCAATGAACCAATGAAAAAATTAAAATATTTTCCTCCGATTATAATGTCAGAGGAAAAAATTGAAACAATTAGAATATTTCTTAAACAAAAATGCAATGCTAATTTTAATATTCAGAGAATTAACAGATTTAAATCCAAAATATTTATCAGGGAAGACCATAGGGAAGCCAGGGAAAGGCTACTTAAAGTGATAGACTATGATAGTCAATTGGGAAGTGGGGAATTTGAGGCATATATATACACGCCCAAAGGCGAGAGGCCTGTTGTAATGCTTGTTAAAGGTATGAACTATATGATACCTACAGAAGAAATAAAGCAGGAAATAAATGAGATTATGCCAGATATAAACGTAGAAAATGTTAGTGTATTTACGACCAAAAGGTCAATAGAAGAAAATATGAATTTGAATATTTTCAGAGTTGTTTTCGATCCTCAAACTAATAATAATTATTTATTTGTGTAATTGTAAGGTGTATTGGGAAGGGGTCAAGAGCGAAGGGCCTGTAAGATGCAAGAGATGCCAGATATATGGGCACCTTGCAATTAATTGCTACCGTGTAGCAAAATATGTAAGATGTGCGGGAACGCACAAACAAGGGGAATGCCAATTAAGGCAAGAGGAGAAAACAGAATGTGCAGCTCTGTTTAGAGAGCTCTTCGATTCTGCGCGATAAAACTACAAACATTGAGATTCAGTAATTTTAATTTATTTACTGCCATTACTATTTGTTAGCTTTAACATTAAGTTGATGCATTTTTTTTGGCCTTGCCATACTGGCATATTGTTACAATCTCTGTTGAATATATGGATCTCTTCCATAAGCTCGTCCATATTATCTCCTAAGAGTCGTTTTTGCATTTTGTTGCCAGTCCGTTGAATTGCTCTTCATTTTGAGCATACTGCGTAAAAATTTTACTTTTATTAGAGTTAAAATTTACGTTGGCTTGTGGAACATTAAAATTCGTTCCTTTATTTAGTGGGGGAAAGTTGTCTCTGAAATTATCCGCGAATGACCTCCCCGCCATCACTCGCGAACTGCTAAACCTCTTGGTTTAGCATTGAGGCTTTGGTTTTGATTTTGGTTTAATCTTTTTGTGTCTCTAGAGACACAAATACTAACATTCCAAATAAACTATGCTAAAACTAAAGTGGTCAATGAACCAATGAAAAAATTAAAATATTTTCCTCCGATTATAATGTCAGAGGAAAAAATTGAAACAATTAGAATATTTCTTAAACAAAAATGCAATGCTAATTTTAATATTCAGAGAATTAACAGATTTAAATCCAAAATATTTATCAGGGAAGACCATAGGGAAGCCAGGGAAAGGCTACTTAAAGTGATAGACTATGATAGTCAATTGGGAAGTGGGGAATTTGAGGCATATATATACACGCCCAAAGGCGAGAGGCCTGTTGTAATGCTTGTTAAAGGTATGAACTATATGATACCTACAGAAGAAATAAAGCAGGAAATAAATGAGATTATGCCAGATATAAACGTAGAAAATGTTAGTGTATTTACGACCAAAAGGTCAATAGAAGAAAATATTAATTTGAATATTTTCAGAGTTGTTTTCGGTCCTCAAACTAATAATAATTATTTATTTCTGTAATTGTAAGGTGTATTGGGAAGGGGTCAAGAGCGAAGGGCCTGTAAGATGCAAGAGATGCCAGATATACGGGCACCTTGCAATTTATTGCTACCGTGTAGCAAAATATGTAAGATGTGCGGGAACGCACAAACAAGGGGAATGCCAATTAAGGCAAGAGGAGAAAACAGAATGTGCAGCTCTGTTAAGAGAGCTCTTCGATTCTGCGCGATAAAACTACAAACTTTGAGATTCAGTAATTTTAATTTATTTACTGCCATTACTATTTGTTAGCTTTAACATTAAGTTGATGCATTTTTTTTGGCTTGCCATACTGGCATATTGTTACAATCTCTGTTGAATATATGGATCTCTTCCATAAGCTCGTCCATATTATCTCCTAAGAGTCGTTTTTGCATTTTGTTGCCAGTCCGTTGAATTGCTCTTCATTTTGAGCATACTGCGTAAAAATTTTACTTTTATTAGAGTTAAAATTTACGTTGGCTTGTGGAACATTAAAATTCGTTCCTTTATTTAGTGGGGGAAAGTTGTCTCTGAAATTATCCGCGAATGACCTCCCCGCTATCACTCGCGAACTGCTAAACCTCTTGGTGTTAGCATTGAGGCTTTGGTTTTGATTTTGGTTTAATCTTTTTGTGTCTCTAGAGACACAAATACTAACATTCCAAATAAACTATGCTAAAACTAAAGTGGTCAATGAACCAATGAAAAAATTAAAATATTTTCCTCCGATTATAATGTCAGAGGAAAAAATTGAAACAATTAGAATATTTCTTAAACAAAAATGCAATGCTTATTTTAATATTCAGAGAATTAACAGATTTAAATCCAAAATATTTATCAGGGAAGACCATAGGGAAGCCAGGGAAAGGCTACTTAAAGTGATTGTTCAAGAGAGCAATAATGATATTGCAAAAAATAGGATGAAAAATTTAAACAAGATGTTTAAATTACTGACAGTGTTAATAAATGTGTCTACTAGAAAATCGAGAAGGCTGTACGAAGACAAATCTAATCTTTAACACTGCTTTCAAAAGAAACTAGAGCAACTTGAAAGATTTAACTAACCTCAAAAATTACTCACTTCTGAAATCAAAAAATTTAGCGAAATCAAATGTAAGAAAAAATTGTGAAAGGAAACGCGCATACAAATTTAGTTAATTTTCACTTTAATTATCACTTATACAAGTTATATACGAATCGGTAATTACAATTCACGTTAATTAACTGTCATAGAAATAAATTATTCAGTTACAATATGGGCGAGAAAATAGTCAACGGTTAATGAATTTCATACAGGAATAGCATTACCGTAAAGGCATAAATTATTCAGATGAAAATTTCATTAAATTGACTATTTGCACAATAGTTGGGCCTAACTGATTTTTTAACTTTTATTCTTTTTAGATACAATGATAATTCACTTTGATTCAAAATTCACTCAAAAAAAATTCTTAATTACACTGCTGAAATAAAATGGTTAAGTAAAATATGAAATTCAAAGAAAAGTATTAAATAAATTATTAAATTCTGTCACCAAAAAATGTTCTCGTAGTCAAATGCTAATCTAAAGCATAATTTGACTACTCACTTTAAGTTCACTTTGAATTATATGAAATTCACGAAAAAGCAAAGAAATATAAAAAAACGTAATGCCAAAATTTCAAATTAAATTAAAACAAAGATTACTTGTTAATACCTGGACGCTTAAATTGATTTACAGACAAATCAAATTAAAAAATAAAAATAAAAACCTTTGCTTTTTGATTCGCACAAAATGGCTGCCAAACTTGAACTTCTTTGAATTTTAAATAAACTTATCGCACTTGCACTTTTTGAAAATCACTACTAGAATGAGGACGAATTGACATTTACAATGCCCTTTTATGCTTTCTGCTGTCGCCATTTCCCCTCCAAATATTACATATTACTATTATTTTGCGTATTTTCAACTAAAACCCTTTCCAAACTGGTTTTATTAAATTCCTTATCATTTTTGTGAATTTATTAATCTCGCTTTATCAAATAAAAATTAGGATTTATGCAGAAATTTAATTAAATTAAAAACTTCCTATAAAATGGCGACAGCAGAAAAGCTCATAACTACAACGAACTAATCCCAAATCCTTGCGCCTTTTTCCTTCTCATTTTTACCTTGTGCATCTCTTTCGCACTCATTGGTAAAATATAATTTAATTAAATCGCGAATTATTCGAATTTCACGTAATTCACCGCGATTCGGGCATTACCAAAATGTTCCCCGCGAAAAGCTACCTCGATTTCTGATGTCATCCGCTGTCAGAAATTGAAGTAGATGTCAGTTCGCGGTTTTCAAGTTGTGCCGTGGTCGCGATTTTTTTTGTTAATTACTAGTGAATTACGTATAAAAACTAGGTAAGTACGTGTTATATTCGTTGTATGTGATGTGTTGTGCGTGATTTGTTAAAAAAAGTGGGCAAAAACTGCCGATTTTTATGTATTTTGAGTCAGGTGCATCAGCTGTCACAGGTACAAAAGATGCAAAATTATTACCTGTAACTGATGCACCTGACTTCCCAACATATATTAATCGTATTGCTGACACCTCCTTTACGATTTTATGTGGTCAGGTGTCAGCAATATGCAACATATTTCATGTTTTATGCATGTGTGTTGTTGTTAATGTTCCAAGAAATTTGTTTACATTTTGTAAGTTGCAAATTTCTTGGAACTTTTCTTGTTTTGTCGTGTAAAATATATTAAATTATTTCTTCTTTCTTTTTTCAGGATGTGCGGGACAGGAGGATGAGGAAAAGGATGGCCTGTAGACTTCCCAGGCATATCAGGTAAGTATAGTCGAAAACATTATGTGATGACTATTAATCTTTTTATTTTCTAGGCATCATCGAACATTCTCCCCCCCGTTGAACCGTCAGTTCAACATAAGTCTTCTTATGCCCCTCTTATGAAAACTGTGGAACAGCAAAGTGCCATTCTCCCTTACTCTTATTCGCACCTGGTAACGTCCCGGAAGATTTAGAGTTTTCTCATGCCGTGGTCGTCTTCGGATGTCTTCGAAATCTAAGGCCTGTATTACCTTGCTTGGCAAATAAATACTTAGGCCTTCTCGGGTGACGAACTTCTGGTGCGTATTAAAGATCCGCAACATTACTTCTTTAATAGTAGATGATGGTCGGAGACGCTCTAGTGTGTCGACATACCGCCCGTTGATATACCCTGGTGTAGATAGCTTTGGGTCGGTGTAGGGGGTGGCCGCCATAGGATCTGGACCAGCGGACTGGGTAAATCCACTAGGACCCGCCTCTGAAACACCTTGTACTGTCTCCCTTGGCGTAGTTTCTTTGTCCACGATTGGCTCAGGGCTGCTCGGTGGAGTGAAAACTATTTCCTCGTCAATCCTGAGGAAGTCTTCATTACTTGATTGAGACATCTGAAAAAATTGGTTTGATTTACTGAGATGCCGTAAATCTGAGGACAACACAACATAAAAAACATCAACATGCACCAAGTACCGACACCGTCACATCGAACTTTGGTAATGTATAGATGTCTCTACCGGTAGACGACATAACTTTGAAATTGGTCGTTTGAATGAACTATCCCGTGTTTTGACTTGAACGACTCTAACTAGACCATCCTTGCCTGGAAAGACTTCTTCGACTATTCCTTATGGCCAGTGAGTCGGGGATAACATCTCGCTCTTTAATAAAACGACATCTCCTTTCTGAATGTTTTCCGTAGTGGCATTCCATTTCGGTCGTTGTTGCAACTGGTTTAAGTAGTCCTTGGACCATCTCTTCCAAAAATGTCTAGCTTGTTGTTGCACATAACTCCATCTTGATGCATAAGACATACTTTCTTGGTTTGCTTCTGGGATAGCTGATAATGACTGTCCGATTAAAAAATGGGCTGGTGTCAACACGCTAGAATCTTCTGGAGAGTTGGTCACGTAGCAAAGTGGTCTGGAATTTAAGCAGGCTTCAATTTGCGTAAGAACGGTGGCAAATTCCTCGAATGTTAAAATTGCGTTGCCTAATGTTCGACGCAAATGAAATTTAATTGATTTTATGCCTGCTTCCCATATTCCTCCGAAGTGAGGTGTAGCTGGTGGGTTAAAGTGCCAGTTAATGGCCTTGGATGCAAAGTATTGTGCTGCGTTAGTTATTGATTGCTTGATTGCTTGTTGTAAATCCTTGTCCAAGATTGTCTTACCGCCTACGAAATTCGTACCACAATCTGAATAGATATCGGTGCATAATCCTCGTCTTGCTACAAATCTCTTCAGTGCGGCGATAAAGGCTTCTGACGTTAGTGACGATACTAGTTCAATGTGTATAGCTCGTGTTGCCATACATACAAAGATGCATAGGTAAGCCTTGACACGTTTAGCATTCCTTAGTTGAGATGCCTTGACAGTGAATGGACCAGCGTAGTCTATGCCTACCTTGTTGAAAGTTTTGGTTATGTTAACCCGTGCTGTTGGCAGATTTCCCATTAACTGCGTAACGTTTGACCTTCGAAATCTGGCACATCGAATACATTTATGGATCCTGCTTGTTATTGTCTTTCTGGCGTCTAAGATCCAATATTGGCTGCGACTGTGTGCCAAAACTAAAGACGGTCCACCATGCAAACATTCTAAATGTAATTTATCGATCAACAGGGCTGTTACTGGATGATCTCTAGGAAGTATGATCGGATGCTTTTGTCCATACGAAATCATTGCGTTTTGTAATCGTCCGCCAACTCTTAGTAAGTTGTTACTGTCTACAAGTGGATTAAGCTGGAATAGTTTGCTTTTTGAACTGATGGCTTGTTTGTTCTTCAAGCATTTGTGTTCGTCTGGAAATGCTGCTTGTTGCACTTGAGCTAGGACTGTTCGTTCAGCTTGTTGGTAGTCCAAGCCGGACAAGAAGCCAATTTTCTTGTTGTTTGCATGCTTGCAATTATAGATGAATCGTTGTATTGTAGCTACAACTCGTACCAACCGAGTAAATGACGAGAATTTATATAAAAAGTTCTCAGTTGGTTTAATAACAAAGCTGGAGATCGCATTCTTTTTTGCTTCCAGATCAGTTTGTTCTTTGATTCGTTTGCTAGTCGGCCATTCCTTTTCTTGATATGCTAACCATTGTGGGCCGTGCCACCAAAGTTGATTGTTTAACAATCCTTCGACTGAAAGTCCTCTTCAGGCTAAATCAGCTGAATTATACTGTGTTGGAACATGTCGCCAGTGGTCGTATTTTAGCGTGTCTTGAATCTCGACCACTCTGTTGGCCACATATGTTTTCCAACGTGATGGATGTTCTCTTATCCATTGTAATGCAATAGTTGAATCGGTCCATGCATATATTTGAAGTGGTTTTAACTGCATGTCCTGAATGGTTTGTTTGATTAGTCTAGCTAATAATAGCGCACCATTTAACTCCAACCGTGGTATAGTTATGGGTTTTGTTGGAGCAACTCTAGTTTTTGCTGTCAGCAAGTTTACTGAAGTTATGCCATCCTTATCGATTGTTCGAATGTATACTGAAGCAGCATATGCCTTGGCTGAAGCGTCACAAAATCCATGCAGTTGAAATTGGGTTTCATTGTGATATTTTATCCAACGGGGAATTTTTAATTGTGGCAGTTTTTTTAGCTCGTGCATGAAGATTGTCCATTGTGTTGCTATGGCATCGGTTACTTGACTGTCCCAAGAATACCCAGTTATCCATAACGTTTGCATAACCATCTTAGCTACGACTGTAATTGGAGCTAACCAGCCGAGAGGATCATACAATGATGCAATTTCTGATAATATGTTCCTCTTTGTTAACTTCACAGGATCTTGCCGCTGAGGTACCTTGAACGTGAAGTAATCTGATACTGGATGCCATAAGATTCCTAAGGTTTTGATGGATTCTTGCTCAGCAAATGATAATGTTCCCTTTAATTCCTGATGTTCTAAAGGGATGTCCTGTAGGACTGTGTTTTCGTTACTAGCCCACTTTCGCAAGTTGAATCCTCCTGAATTCATCATGGCTATGAGCTCTGCTTGTAACCTTTTGGCATCTGAAACGTTGTCTGCTGTCGTATTTCCTTTTGTCGGACGTCGGGGATAACTTTTAATTAAACACTCACCCAAGGTACGGTACACTTTATTAAATATAGTTCAATTGTGGACAAAACACTCCTTAATTAATACGGTCACATTTATATTGTGTTTTTTTTCTATTCGTACAAACTTTGCTTATTTCAATAACTACACTTACGCTTAATACACTTAAATTCCTTTTTTTTTTGAGTGAACGTTCACTTTTCTTTTACCGTGTTTAACAGCCTTTTTTACAATCATGACTCAACTGTCTCGCGTTTTAACACAGACCCTTAATTGACGATTACGTCTTAACCATTCCGCGCTCTGAAAACAGACTCTATGTCGCGGTTGAAAACAGACTCTTTATTGGCGATTAGAACTTAACTATGCCGCGGTTGAAAACAGACTCTTTATTGGCGATTAGAACTTAACTATGCCGCGGTTGAAAACAGACTCTTTATTGGCGATTAGAACTTAACTATGCCGCGGTTGAAAACAGACTCTTTATTGGCGATTAGAACTTAACTATGCCGCGGTTGAAAACAGACTCTTTATTGGCGATTAGAACTTAACTATGCCGCGGTTGAAAACAGACTCTTAACTTGCCGCCACTTACACTAGCCTCCAACGAGTTTAAGACCAGACTCCTTTTCTTTTTCTTAATTTTTTCGCCACGACCAGTTACCTGTTTATTCGACTGAGCTTTTTGATCAAGGTAGAAAGCTTTGAGCTTTCGCTCTTGATCGTATAACTTCCGCTTAGTCGTTAAACATTAGGCAAGCTTTTGGTCGTGTGTGTGAAAGCTTTCTTTCTCTCACTTTTTGGCTTGGAAAGTTCAAGCACCGCTAGACCTTGGATAAGGCGATGTACTTATTAGAATTTGATGACGAGGCGCTTTTAGCCTGAGACTTTGAATCTTACCCAGGTGCTTCGCCATCATTTTCAATGTACTTTTGCCTTACTTAGATTTCTAGGAAAATTTACCCGTTAGCCACTTCGTGAAAGGGGATATGCAATTTCCTCTGGAATTTGTTTACGAAGTGGCTACTTGATGGTAAATTTTATGTTTCTTGTTTGTGGTCATATGCGTTATCCGATGTTGTTGACAAAAATGTCCAGCATCGGGTTTCGGATCTGACCTGTAACATTCCTTCCTTCTGGGAAGAAGATAACTATTCTTTGGAGAGGAATAGTTATCGTTTGAAAAATGATTGGTCAGGGATATATTTATATTTAAAAGGCTGGGTTACGGGGACAATTTACATAGTTTGTGCTGAAGCTCTGTACCGCGCGTTTTAAAGTGTAAAATTTAAAAAATTTTTTTTTTTTTTGCGTATCTATAATGAATTTCGTCGAGCTCGTGAATCGTAAGGGACTTCGGATTAAGTCCGACCATGTGGTCGAGGTTCGAGGTATTACCTTAGTTGGAGTGGCAAGGAATTGGAAAGGTCCTCTCCGCCTCTAGCTTATCCGAGATGGGTTGCCTTCTATCACCATTTGGACGGCTCCTGCCGTTGCCAATGCCACCCACAAGGTGGAGCTGACGCTGGAGAAGGGTGAGCGTTGGGTTGCTAACGGTAAGTAAATATATTATTTGGATTTATCGATTATTATTTTGTTTTCTCTCTTTTTTTTTTTTAGATGGTGTTATTTCTGTAGTTGGGAAGAGCCTCTACTGCGGAGCTCCATTTGTACCCCCCGTAGAGGTTGAGCGTGGGGTTGACGACAGAAGGGAGCCAGCCGAGGTCGAAGCCTCCGGACCCCATTCCAGCATCGTCTCTGAGGAATGGTGGGACTAGTTTAGTCATATATGAAAATACTTTTGTGCCCCTTCTCTCGTTTTTTTTTTTTTTGGAAAAATAAATTTTATTTTGTTTTCTTAAAATGGTTTCTGTATATATATAAAAAATATTTGTTCTTATTGTGTGGTTTTTTGGTGGGTTCTTTATTGTTTCTATCAACGTTGGAAGGGAATTGAGGTTTTAATCGGCGGTTTGTTAATCGGCGTTTTTATGAGTTTTTATTGTTGCGTTGGTTTGTGCTGGCATTTTTGGATGAGATTTGCGTTGAGAGAATTTTGCATTCTCTATTTTTAGGTAAACTATGTGCTGAAAGGACAAAGTTTCAGTTGTTTTATTGTTTTCAGGGTTTTTTTTTTTTTTTTTTTTTTTTTATTAACATGGGATCTCTGTTTTGGGACTTAAGTGGTGGGATTAGTTCTGCGCGAGAGCTTTATTGTCTTGAGGAAAATAAATAAATTTCTTCATTTAATTTAGTTGTCTTTTTCTTTTTATTCCCTCTTTCCTAAAGTTATTTTGGAGTTTGCCGTTTTGCTTTTTTGTTTTGGGTTTTGATTTTGAGTAATGTTGATTTTCTTCGTTGGAGCGCTTGGGTGAAATCTACTTTGGGGGCAGCAATTTCTATTGTTTTGTCGTTTGGCATGTTTTGGTTACGCGTTGAAAACGGTGTTGGATGAGATTTGAAAAGGGAAGTTTATATGATGTTGGTAAATCCAAATCTGGTGGTTGAGGATGAAGGTTTAAAGAGGTGTAATCGTCGTTGAAAAATTTATTATTATATATTTTTTTTTTTTATTTTTTTTTTCGACTTTCGGCGTTGAAAACTTTTGAATTTATTTGGTGTTGTTGTTTTTAAAGTTAAAAAGTTTAAAAAATTGTTTTGGAACTTAAATCTGGATTCTGTTTTTGAACTTAAATCTGGATTTTGTTTTTGAACTTAAATCTGGATTCTGTTTTTGAACTTAAATCTGGATTTTGTTTTTGAACTTAAATCTGGATTCTGTTTTTGAACTTAAATCTGGAGATAAAATAATTGGATAAAAAGATGGTTTTCTGGTTTTTTTTTTGTTATTTATACGAGTTGGATTGATTTAACTCGTGGAAGTGTTTGGGGTCTTTGAGGTGTTTGTGTCTTAGGGAGTGTTTGGGATTTTTCTATTGTTTCGGGGAGGGTGGTATAGATTTGCTGCATTGGTATCTCGTTTTGAGGGGGCGGTGTGTTCCGCTGGCTAATCAATAGTGTGACTTTGGGAGCCACATATTTTATTAGAATATACCCTGTTATGACTAACAGCAGTATGCCTGAGAGTGATAGGGAGGTAGTGGATAAAGTATGGGGGACCTTGGCTTTCGTGTTAATGCGAACCTTTTCTACCTGGGTGCGAATCTCGTCTAGGGATTTTGTGCCTTGGTGTATTAATTGGTTCGTATTGTCCCCAAGGAGTAATAAGGAGTGTTCCTGTGCCTGGGGTTCCGGGAGTGTGGCCATGAAATTTTCCAGCTCTATTTTAGTTTCGTTTGTGTTAGGGAAGTAATCCGGTTGGGAGATCTTTAAGGGATGAAGATTTTTGGCTTCATAATATATAGTGTTTGGGCCTATTTGTAGTTGACAGGCTTCGTTAATTACTAATATGCCTTGTCTGCTTAGACGATTAGTGAGTAACCGTCGGGCACAGGTGATATGCACTATTGTTGGGGAGGCTAAAGAATATAACCAAGTATTGGGTCTTTTTAATTTGATAAGGGTATCTCTGGGGGTTAGTTGTGCCCTAAGGTGACATCTTGGGTTTTCTTCTAGTGGGTTAATGTTCTCCATCAGTGCATGAACATGTTTTTTCTGCATTTCGCACAGGCCTGTTGCTGATGAAGTATTTCCACAGAGTTGGTGTACATAATGCTCTGCTCGTTCCGCCAACATTGTTTGATTTTCCAATTCGGACAGATCCAGTTCCGTTATGACGTTCCAGGTGTTATGATACACCATCAGGCTTCCCAAGTCTTCAAAGAGTACTCCGGTGTTGTTCAGGGGAGTTATTGTATATGGCTCTATCTCGCCTTTTACCACAGGGGACAGGAACAATCCGAGTATAATGATTGCCAAGGGAATGTCTATGGGGAGAGGAAAGGTTTGGGTTAGATAGTTTGTACTCAAATTAAAGGTATTAAAGTTTAGTACTTATTGCAATAAATGGGGGAATTTAGGTATTATTTAGTTGGTTTAGTCGTAATACGGCTTCAGCCTGTTATTATGGACGGTGACTATTCTCTTACCAACTCGTATCGTGGTATTCACTGAGCTGGGAACGCCGGTTACCGAATAGGGTCCTACCCAGATTTGACAAAGTTTATGTTTTCTATTTTCGCTCTTGAGGAGGACCCTGTCTCCTATATGGATGGATATAGGGCGTATAGTTTTGTCGTAGTAACCTTTCGAGCGTTGTTTACTGGCCAATATGTTTTTCCGAGCCGTTGCATAAGATTTTTGAAGCTTATACCGTAATATGTGGTAATAGCTCTCGTGGTTATACACGGGTTCTGGGTCCCGTTTAAGGTTGGAGGGGACATCTGCTGTAAAGCCGTAAAGGCAGTCCATGGGAGTTAGTTTCGTCCCTTCGTGCACACTGTTGTTGTACACGAATGCAGCGGTTCGCAGGTATTGGTCCCAAGATTTGGGATTTTCGTCCACTATTGTTCTGAGGTATTCAATTAATGGTCTATGTGCACGCTCTAGTGCGCCATTAGACAGTGGGTGATACGCTGAAGTTTGGAGTTTCTTCACCCTTAGCAATTTACATACCTGTTTGAATAAATCACTCAGAAAATTGCTTCCCTGATCGGTGACAATTCGTTTGGGGATGCGATAGCGCGTTACTATTTCGTCAAAGAAAATTTGCGCTACTGTTACAGCTTCTCCATTTGGTATGGCATACCAATCGACGAACTTTGTGAGGTTGTCCTGGAACGTTAAGATATATTTATTTCCGGACTCTGTTTCCTCAAGTGGACCTACCATGTCGAGGTAGACCTTGTCAAAGGGTTTTTCTGCGATGTCTGTAATAACCATCGGCATTCGGAATTGTGGTGACGCTTTCATCTTTTGGCATTTGGAGCATCGCTTAATGTATTTCTTTATATCACTAATCATGTGCCTCCACCAGTACTTTCTTCTGATCCGTTTGTACGTTTTAATTACGCCCTGGTGGCCACCGAAAGGAGAATCATGGTAGTCATGTAAGATTGTCCTGATTTCCTCGGGGTTTGTAATAAGTTCAGGGGTTTTTTGTCCATGTGTGTCTGGATCGTTTCCTGGTGGGTCTATTGGTTTTATTTTTTGTTCGAGTTTTGGCGGTTCGTGATCCTGGTTGCTTAACGAGGGATCCTGTGTCTCGGGGCTCTTGGGTTCTGTTTGAACATGTTTCGTTTGAGCCCGAGTCACCGCGTTGCATTTTAAGCGACTGTGGGGGGTTGTACCGTTTTCTTCCTCCGAGTCTGAATCCATTTTATGGTGGACTATGGCCTTTACTAGAAGAGTGGTGTCTTCGGTTTCTTCCCGCGGGATGCGACTGAGGGCGTCGGCATTTGTATTATATTTTCCGGGTTTGTATTCGATTTTATAATCGAACTCGGAAAGTTTATGGTGAAATCTCACCAAACGGGAAGTTGGGTCTTTGACGTTAAAGACGCCTTTGAGAGGCTTATGGTCTGTGTAGACTGTGAATTTTCGGCCTTGTAGGTAACATCTGAAGTTACGGGTGGCCCAGACTATGGCTAGCAACTCTTTCTCTATTGTAGAGTAGTTGCGTTCAGCTTTATTTAGTGTACGGCTGGCATATTCAATAGGCTGGTCACGTCCGACTTCTCCTTGGGAGAGGACAGCTCCTAAGGCCTCGCTACTGGCGTCCGTGATTAGGTTGAACGGTTGGGTGAAATCGGGATAGATTAGAAGTGGAGGGGAAATTAGGGATTTTTTAATTACTTCAAATGCCTCTTGACATTTGTTAGTCCAAGTAAATTTCACGTCCTTGCGAAGCAAATTCGTGATTGGACGTACTATCTTTGAGAAATCGGGTATAAATTTCCTGTAGTAGTTGGCAAGTCCCAGAAATGATTGGACTTGTCTGACTGTTCGGGGAACGGGGAATGTTTGGACGCATGCCGTTTTGCTGGGGTCTGGGAGTGCTCCTTTGTTGGAACACTTATGACCTAAGTATACAACCTCTCGTCTTAGGAACTGACACTTCTCGGGTTGCAGTTTCAGGTTGTTCTCTCTCAGTCTGTCGAAGACCTTGCGGAGCTTTTGATTGTGGTCTGCCAGGTTTTTCCCGTAGATGACTATGTCATCTAGGTACACAAAGCATTCCAGGCCTTGTAAACCTGTTAATACGAAATTCATTAGACGTTGGAAGGTAGCCGGGGCTCCTTTGAGCCCGAACGGCATACGCTTGAATTCGTAGTGCCCATAGTTTGTGCTGAAAGCCGTCTTTGGCCTATCTTTGGGGTCGACTAATACTTGGTGATAACCATTGGCCAAGTCGAGGGTAGTGAAGTATCGGGAATGACCTAGTTGGTCGAGTATGTCCTCGATACGTGGTAGTGGATAGGCGTCGCCAATCGTTTTTTCGTTTAGCTTGCGAAAGTCGACGACAACGCGCCACCTTTTTTCACCATCAGGTCCCGCTTTTTTGGGGACGACTAAGAGAGGTGAATTCCATGGACTCTTGCTCGGTTGGACTATGTCATTATCCAACATTTCTCGGAGCTGATCGTTGATTACATTGCGTTGGGTTTCCGGCAATCGGTACATCTTTTGATTAATGGGTGCTTGGTCTTGCACCAGGGGAATGTCGTGGGTGATGGCTTTGGTATGAGTGAGCCTATCACCTTTTAAAAAGAAAATATCATCGTACTCATAACATAGTTTGGTTATGGCGGATGACTCTTCCGCGCTTAAGGTGTCGTCCAGGTTGAGTTCTTGTACTAACCTGGCGAGACGCGGGTTATGTTGGGGTTCGTCCGGATCGTCACTGTCCGGGTATAGATATTTAATGTGTTGCAGAGTGGCCATCTTATCGGCTCTAGTAACTCTGTTCTTGTTTTTATTTTTCTTAAAACTACTGTTCTTGAACGTTGGAGTTTTGTGGGCCTTGATACCTACGGGTTCAGGCATTCGTTGGAACTCGCAAGCGTTTGTCGTTTGTATTTTTGGGCTTGAGCCTCTGGGCGATGGAGTTTGCAGATCTGGGCTTTCATTGGGTACCAGACATTTGTTGTACTCACAAGCGCCAGACGTTGGGGTTTTCTTGAGGGACCCGCAAGCGTCTCTGGAGGGGCTCTGATGCCATTTTACATGTTTGGACGTGTTTCTACCTCTAATTGGCGTTGGGGCTACTGGGTCTTTGTGACCGGTTAGAGTGGACCTTTTGTGGGGATTGTCAGCGCCATTATTCCGGCTCATGGGCCGTGTCTCTCTGTATTCTTTGTTTTCTTCATCTAATTTTGTTTCATCCGATCCGTTGGAGATAGGGATGACGGTGTAGTCTTTGGTGTGGACAAGCGTTATGTCGAGGCTTGTCAGAACTACTTGGAAATTGTTAGCGTTGAGGATCCCAATGGGCGCTACCTTGATTCCTGATGAGAGTAAGCTATTTGCCAGGAAGACTCCATCGTCTATCTCTTGTGATAGACAGAGCATTTCTTCCGCCAATTGCAGCGGGATTTTGACTACAATCTGGGATCTTGCAGGTATGCAAACAGGTTTGTCTAAGACTATCTGTTGCTGCCTTATTTCGCAAGCCGGATCTTTGGTAGTTCTCTTATCCGAGTGGTGTTCTTGTGTGCTACAGCCAGCATTCTCCATTTGAGATGCCTTGAGGTTACTGCAAGTAGAAAGCTTGACCTCGGGGGCCTCCGTGCTACCTGTTAGTGTTTCTACTTCGACTGCGTTTTGTGAACACTCCTTGTCCGATGCAAATGTTAGGGGTATAGCAAACTCTTCGGGGTTAGTTTCCGTGCGAGGAAACCTGAGCGCCATATTTGGACCTTCAACATTACAATTCTTTGTTAGGAAGTCATTTCCTAACAAACCGTCGTCCGTGAGACCTGGAAGGTTTTGAATGACTTGGAAATTGCAGGGTATTTTGTGCTTCAGTGTGAAGTTTCCCTGGCAGCTTACCAAGGTTTTTCCAGTTCCAAACGGCGTTTGTAGTGTGTACACCTCCTCGGTATTGATGTCGTCGAGGGACTGTAGTGCTTTTTTCTTAATAATACTAACCTCAGCGCCAGTATCCACTACCAATTTGGTTTGGCCGTGTAGGCCGATGTCCAATGGAAGTTTTACGGTAGAGATACTAGCCTTGGGCGTCTGAGGTGACCCTTGTTTGTTTTGCGGAGGGTTTATAGTCGAGCCGGGGAGTTTTGGGTCGACTGTGCGTCGTTTCCCGGATTCTGAGACTCCCATTTCTGTTTCTGTTGGCAAACGTCAACAGAGTGTCCGCGTCGGCCACAGAAATTACATTTGACGCTTATGTTATACACTCGGGGGCCGCTGGATGGACGTTGTTCTGGAGTCGGTCTGTTTTCTCTTGGGGGCCCCCTTACATGGGCTGTCTCTTGGATTCTAGCAGAACGATTTGTTCTGCAATGGCGAACATCATGCCCATAATTTTTGCAATTCACGCAGAAAGGTGTGTTTTTGCGCTTTAGACAGTCGGAGTACGTATGACCCCGTTTTTGACAGAAGCTACATGTAATGTTCTGTGCCGGTGTACTGAGGTTCGGTCGCCTGTTTCCAAACCTGTGGTCTCTTTGCTGAAATGAAGGGCGTTGTGATGGATGGGGAGTTAATGGTTGGTTTTGGTAATTTGGTGGTGCTGTCCTAGGGGGTACCTGTAAAAAGTTTATTTGACCATGGGCTAACGGGCTGGTCCCTGTGTGTGTGTCATAACTTTGTGTGTGTGGTAATGTGGGCATTTGTGAGAGTGGGGATTGTATAAATAGGGCGCTTTGCTGGAGCCTCTCCATGTCCAGCGCCTTTTGTATTAGTTCGTCCACTGTAGCATCGCCTATTGTAAGGAGATACTGGCACAAATGCGGGTTTCCTACTCCGCTTTTTAGTGCATTTTTAGCGAAGTCTTCTAACTGAGTCTTCACTGTGGATGCTGCATTGCCGTATTTGGTGTCGGCAGCTTCTTTGCAAAGGACCAGCAATTGTTTGAGTCTGGTCGTGTATGCATTTAACGTTTCTAGGGGTAGTTGTCGAGTTGTGATTAGTTTATTTACCAACTCTTGATAGGTTTCCCTAGGTAAGTATGCCCTATTTAGACGTTCTTCCACTTCTTTGAAGGTGGGTGGCACGTCTGAGGCGAAGAATTGATACGCTTCGCCCCGGAGTCTGGTAGGCAAAATTTGGAGGAAAGCTGCTTGTTCCTCTGTGGTAAGGCATTGCTGTGTCTGTTTGCAGCAACCTATAAAGGTTTGGAGCTCTTGGCTCAACTGAGGGCTATTTGCGCCAGAGAACAAAGGAACAAGCTGTGCCGTTAGTTTGGCTACTTTGGCGTAATCTACCATCTTGGAGTGTTTGTAGGTTGTTTTGGGTTTATACTCGGGTAGACTAAGCAAGCTTTCCTCGTGACTGGTGTCCGTGAAGGATGCTTCCAGCCAATCGAATAAGAGGTCTTCGTCGGTCGGGTCGGATTTGGTCTGATCGTCGGTGTCTGTTCCTGATGAGGCTCTTACAATTACACTGGCCTCTTTACAATTTTCCCTATTTAACTTATCTTCCTTAACTAATTCGAGCGAGCGCGAGGTTCCCTTAAATTCGGCGATGTCTGCCTTAAATCTCTCTGTATCTTCCTGATATTTTTTAACTAAGGCGAGCCTATCCTCGCGGTTTTGTGTGAGTTTTTTATCTAAAACGTCACACTGAGGTACAGAGAGTTTATCGGAGTCCCGCGCTTTCTCGAGAACCCTATCTAAATATCTATTTAAACTTACTTTACTAGCGGTTGTAGGAATGGGTAAAACTGTGCCGCTTCTAAGCTTTCTTCCTTCGGCTTCTTTCGGCGAAGGGGGTGGACGTTCGCTATTAGTCGGGGACGTCCTCTCAGCCGGAAACTTGGTCCACGGTGCGGCTTTCGGTGGGGAGTCGCCTTCCGACTCCGACATGCACTACGTGTTGTTGGTGGTTGCAAGGGGGGCTAGTAGCCTACTTAGGTACTCCCTTGCCGTAGTTCTCTGTTGATAGGGGGGCTACTTCAGCCGTCTTTTGGTTTCCCTGTGATGCGATCTGAAAGGGGGCTTTTAGCCGTCTTCTGTTTTTCCTCTCAGACCTACCGCTGTGTCGTAATTGGTGGAGGCGAGTCGTTCCTTTGATCGTCTCGTTATTTAAAGTTGCGGACGGGTTGACCTTTGAGTCGTCCGATGTGAGGGTGGCTTTCCTTAAAATCGTCCTTCTAGGATTGGTTTCGGGAGCATCGCTGGCCCTGGAGGATGATTTCTGGGTTTCCTTCTGTTCCTCTCTGGTCACGGGGAAATGTTCGGCTCTTTTAAAGATGGTGCCTTCGTGCACTTGTTAAAAGGACAACCGCTTGCTCGCCTGGAGCAGAGGCAGCTAAAGTTGTTTAGCCCTGAGCGTTGGGGGTGACTTACTGGGCTATTGACTACCCAGCAGTGGCCAAAGGATCCCCTTTTATTCGATATTAGATCGAGGGTTTTAAAGCGTTTACGGTTTGTACGAACCAAGCTTCCTCGATCCTACCGGCTGCGCCAATTTTGTCGTATTTCCTTTTGTCGGACGTCGGGGATAACTTTTAATTAAACACTCACCCAAGGTACGGTACACTTTATTAAATATAGTTCAATTGTGGACAAAACACTCCTTAATTAATACGGTCACATTTATATTGTGTTTTTTTTCTATTCGTACAAACTTTGCTTATTTCAATAACTGCACTTACGCTTAATACACTTAAATTCCTTTTTTTTTTGAGTGAACGTTCACTTTTCTTTTACCGTGTTTAACAGCCTTTTTTACAATCATGACTCAACTGTCTCGCGTTTTAACACAGACCCTTAATTGACGATTACGTCTTAACCATTCCGCGCTCTGAAAACAGACTCTATGTCGCGGTTGAAAACAGACTCTTTATTGGCGATTAGAACTTAACTATGCCGCGGTTGAAAACAGACTCTTTATTGGCGATTAGAACTTAACTATGCCGCGGTTGAAAACAGACTCTTAACTTGCCGCCACGTACACTAGCCTCCAACGAGTTTAAGACCAGACTCCTTTTCTTTTTCTTAATTTTTTCGCCACGACCAGTTACCTGTTTATTCGACTGAGCTTTTTGATCAAGGTAGAAAGCTTTGAGCTTTCGCTCTTGATCGTATAACTTCCGCTTAGTCGTTAAACATTAGGCAAGCTTTTGGTCGTGTATGTGAAAGCTTTCTTTCTCTCACTTTTTGGCTTGGAAAGTTCAAGCACCGCTAGACCTTGGATAAGGCGATGTACTTATTGGAATTTGATGACGAGGCGCTTTTAGCCTGAGACTTTGAATCTTACCCAGGTGCTTCGCCATCATTTTCAATGTACTTTTGCCTTACTTAGATTTCTAGGAAAATTTACCCGTTAGCCACTTCGTGAAAGGGGATATGCAATTTCCTCTGGAATTTGTTTACGAAGTGGCTACTTGATGGTAAATTTTATGTTTCTTGTTTGTGGTCATATCCGTTATCCGATGTTGTTGACAAAAATGTCCAGCATCGGGTTTCGGATCTGACCTGTAACACTGCTCCTGTTAAAAGATCGTCGACATAAAAATTGTTCATCGTTGCCTTCGATGCTAAAGGCCATTTATCTTTTTCATCTTCTGCTAACTGTAACAACGTTCGTATAGCCAGATACGGTGCAGAAGAAGTTCCAAATGTAACTGTATTCAGTTTGTAATCCTTAGTTTCTTTGGTTATAGGATGAGTGCACACTATTCGCTGATAGGTTTGATGTTCTGGATGTATCCTAATCATCCTATACATTTTCTCAATATCAGCGGTCATAGCTACCTTGTATTTTCTCCAATTTAACAATGTAGCAAATAGTTTGGGTTGTAAAGTTGGTCCTGTTAACATATGTTCGTTAAGGGATTTTCCATTGCTCGTCTTACAAGAAGCATCAAAGACGACGCGAAGCTTCGTGGTGCTACTCTCCTTGAAGACAGCATGATGAGGAATGTAATAGTGTGGCTCGTTTGCTGTTGGAAGACTCGTTTCTTCCATGTGTCCAAGTTCTAGGTATTCGTCTAGACACTTGGTGTACTCCCTTTCTAGTTCTGGCCTTCTAGAAAATTGCCTTTGAAGTGTTAGAAACCTAGACATTGCTTGCTGTCTTGATTGTCCTAACAAGGCAGCCTTGTTGCTTGAAAATGGCAGCTTGACTTGGTACTGTCCATTTTCCAATCGTTTGTAGGTTTGTTTGTAATATAGTTGACAGTCTTCTTCTTCCTTAGTGAGCCTTGGCTCTGAGAGGATTTCTTCTGTCTCCCAAAATCGCTTGACTTGTTCATTTAGGTTGCAGTCAACCGTTGTGACTGAAAAGGAAGCGGTATTCCCTTCTTCTGCTTGGGTCGCTGATCCTAGTAAGATCCAACCAAGACTTGTGTTGATTGCTACTGGATCTGTTGTTGCTCCTCTACAAATACCTTCTCGTATTATTTGTGCGTAGACCGAAGCACCTAGTAATGCGTCACCACCACCCGTTGTGACAAAAAATCCGTGATTTTCTTCAGGACTAGGAAGTGTTCTTCCAATAGGACTGTGTCCGTTTGACACCCCTTTAGTTTTAGCAATGTTTGCTTACGTGCTCTCGATGTAGAGCTCGTGCTCAATCCTGTAATCGTTACAGAAGTTGATGTGCATGTTGCACCTAATTTTTGACAAGCTGCCTCAGTTATGAATGATGACTGTGATCCTGGATCTATGAGGCAACGAAGTAAACTTGGTTTACCTTGCTTGTGTTGTGCCATTACTAACGCCGTTGATAGTAATGCATGTTGATTTTGTCTTGTGACAAAAGTTTGTAGTGTTTGCTCATTAATAGTTGATGCTTCTGGATGAACGTTGGAATCATGCCTTGTTTGGTTGTTAGCATAATTCGCTTGTACCTTGGCTTGGTGTGGATTGTTCCTTGAAGCTTGTTGTAGTGAATTTTCTTCGTGTAGTGACGTGTGGTGTTTCTGTTGACATTTAAAGCATCTATATTTGCTCGTACATTTGGTGACTGTGTGATTGCTGGAGAAACAGTTTAGACATCTTCCAGAAGAAGTAATTGTCTTGCGCTTGCTGGCTGTATTCATCTTCTGGTATGTCGGACATTTTGCAACAAAGTGTTTGCCTTGACATGCTGGACATTTGTTGTTGTTAGCAGTGTGGTATGATAAAGTTTTCTCCTTCGTGAAGTGTGTTGCTTGCTTGGGTTTGCATGCAATAGTGTCTGATATTGACTCTAAAATTTTCAAACGAGTATTTAAAAATGATCTGAATTGTTGAAACTCTGCTAAATTTTGATTGGAGCCTTGTTCTTCTTCCCATAGTTTCAATGTGGTAAATGGAAGCTTTTGTACTAGCAAAAATACCAATAATACATCCCAAGAACTTGTATTAACTTCCAAACATTTCAATTGTTGTAGCACTTCTTCGGTGACATCTATTAATGATTTCAACCCTTTGCTGGTTTCCAAGTTCAGCTTGGGTTGATTCACAAGTGTTTTCAGCTGATGGTTGGCTAGAATACGTTTGTTCTCGTATCGCTCCTTTAATTTATTCCATGCTGGCTCGTAATCCTGATCTGTTATTGGTGTATGCCTTAAGAATCTTTCTGCATCACCCACTAGACACGATTTCAGATGATGCAGCTTTTGTACTGGTGTGATTCTCATGTTGCTGTGCACCAATGATACGAACATGTCATGAAATGATCTCCACATGTCGTATTCACCATTAAAAGTCGGTAACGAGATTCTAGGCAACATTGCTTCCTGTTGTGGCGTTGAATTATTTGTTGGTGTAACAATAGTGCTGTTTGCCTCCGACGGACTTGAAATTTTGCGGAGGCCTTCAACTAATTCGCTGAGATAATCCGTGTACTTTGTTTCTAAAATGCTGAAATTGTCTTCTTCTATATACTTATGTGGTTTTTCAGTGTTTAATTTTGACAAAGTTCTCCTTAGATCTGAACTTTTGACCTCATAAAATCCTTGAGTCCTTTTCACTAAGGCTGTCTTGCGTCCATTTTCAATTAACCTTTCGATCCGTGATCGCATTATTTGCTCTTGAGCTATTAAATTTGTCAACTCCGCCATTTTGAAATTGGTTTATATTGCGTTGGTATTGACTTTGTATCACGATTTGATTGTATACGTAGATTGACTTGGTATTTACGTAAACCGAACTTGTATTTAAAAACCCAAAAATTAAAGTGAAAAACACGATTTGTATACTGTTCCTGGATGGAACCACCAAACAAAATGTTCAAGAGAGCAATAATGATATTGCAAAAAATAGGATGAAAAATTTAAACAAGATGTTTAAATTACTGACAGTGTTAATAAATGTGTCTACTAGAAAATCGAGAAGGCTGTACGAAGACAAATCTAATCTTTAACACTGCTTTCAAAAGAAACTAGAGCAACTTGAAAGATTTAACTTACCTCAAAAATTACTCACTTCTGAAATCAAAAAATTTAGCGAAATCAAATGTAAGAAAAAATTGTGAAAGGAAACGCGCATACAAATTTAGTTAATTTTCACTTTAATTATCACTTATACAAGTTATATACGAATCGGTAATTACAATTCACGTTAATTAACTGTCATAGAAATAAATTATTCAGTTGCAATATGGGCGAGAAAATAGTCAACGGTTAATGAATTTCATACAGGAATAGCATTACCGTAAAGGCATAAATTATTCAGATGAAAATTTCATTAAATTGACTATTTGCACAATAGTTGGGCCTAACTGATTTTTTAACTTTTATTCTTTTTAGATACAATGATAATTCACTTTGATTCAAAATTCACTCAAAAAAATTCTTAATTACACTGCTGAAATAAAATGGTTAAGTAAAATATGAAATTCAAAGAAAAGTATTAAATAAATTATTAAATTCTGTCACCAAAAAATGTTCTCGTAATCAAATGCTAATCTAAAGCATAATTTGACTACTCACTTTAAGTTCACTTTGAATTATATGAAATTCACGAAAAAGCAAAGAAATATAAAAAAACGTAATGCCAAAATTTCAAATTAAATTGAAACAAAGATTACTTGTTAATACCTGGACGCTTAAATTGATTTACAGACAAATCAAATTAAAAAATAAAAATAAAAACCTTTGCTTTTTGATTCGCACAAAATGGCTGCCAAACTTGAACTTCTTTGAATTTTAAATAAACTTATCGCACTTGCACTTTTTGAAAATCACTACTAGAATGAGGACGAATTGACATTTACAATGCCCTTTTATGCTTTCTGCTGTCGCCATTTCCCCTCCAAATATTACATATTACTATTATTTTGCGTATTTTCAACTAAAACCCTTTCCAAACTGGTTTTATTAAATTCCTTATCATTTTTGTGAATTTATTAATCTCGCTTTATCAAATAAAAATTAGGATTTATGCAGAAATTTAATTAAATTAAAAACTTCCTATAAAATGGCGACAGCAGAAAAGCTCATAACTACAACGAACTAATCCCAAATCCTTGCGCCTTTTTCCTTCTCATTTTTACCTTGTGCATCTCTTTCGCACTCATTGGTAAAATATAATTTAATTAAATCGCGAATTATTCGAATTTCACGTAATTCACCGCGATTCGGGCATTACCAAAATGTTCCCCGCGAAAAGCTACCTCGATTTCTGATGTCATCCGCTGTCAGAAATTGAAGTAGCTGTCAGTTCGCGGTTTTCAAGTTGTGCCGTGGTCGCGATTTTTTTTTGTTAATTACTAGTCAATTACGTATAAAAACTAGGTAAGTAAGTGTTATATTCGTTGTATGTGATGTGTTGTGCGTGATTTGTTAAAAAAAGTGGGCAAAAACTGCCGATTTTTATGTATTTTGAGTCAGGTGCATCAGCTGTCACAGGTACAAAAGATGCAAAATTATTACCTGTAACTGATGCACCTGACTTCCCAACATATATTAATCGTATTGCTGACACCTCCTTTACGATTTTATGTGGTCAGGTGTCAGCAATATGCAACATATTTCATGTTTTATGCATGCCATGAAATGTGTGTTGTTGTTGTTGTTAATGTTCCAAGAAATTTGTTTACATTTTGTAAGTTGCAAATTTCTTGGAACTTTTCTTGTTTTGTCGTGTAAAATATATTAAATTATTTCTTCTTTCTTTTTTCAGGATGTGCGGGACAGGAGGATGAGGAAAAGGATGGCCTGTAGACTTCCCAGGCATATCAGGTAAGTATAGTCGAAGACATTATGTGATGACTATTAATCTTTTTATTTTCTAGGCATCATCGAACAGTGATAGACTATGATAGTCAATTGGGCAGTGGGGATTTTGAGGCATATATATACATGCCCAAAGGCGAGAGGCCTGTTGTAATGCTTGTTAAAGGTATGAACTATATGATACCTACAGAAGAAATAAAGCAGGAAATAAATGAGATTATGCCAGATATAAACGTAGAAAATGTTAGTGTATTTACGACCAAAAGGTCAATAGAAGAAAATATGAATTTGAATATTTTCAGAGTTGTTTTCGGTCCTCAAACTAATAATAATTATTTATTTGTGTAATTGTAAGGTGTATTGGGAAGGGGTCAAGAGCGAAGGGCCTGTAAGATGCAAGAGATGCCAGATATATGGGCACCTTGCAATTAATTGCTACCGTGTAGCAAAATATGTAAGATGTGCGGGAACGCACAAACAAGGGGAATGCCAATTAAGGCAAGAGGAGAAAACAGAATGTGCAGCTCTGTTTAGAGAGCTCTTCGATTCTGCGCGATAAAACTACAAACATTGAGATTCAGTAATTTTAATTTATTTACTGCCATTACTATTTGTTAGCTTTAACATTAAGTTGATGCATTTTTTTTTGGCTTGCCATACTGGCATATTGTTACAATCTCTGTTGAATATATGGATCTCTTCCATAAGCTCGTCCATATTATCTCCTAAGAGTCGTTTTTGTATTTTGTTGCCAGTCCGTTGAATTGCTCTTCATTTTGAGCATACTGCGTAAAAATTTTACTTTTATTAGAGTTAAAATTTACGTTGGCTTGTGGAACATTAAAATTCGTTCCTTTATTTAGTGGGGGAAAGTTGTCTCTGAAATTATCCGCGAATGACCTCCCCGCCATCACTCGCGAACTGCTAAACCTCTTGGTGTTAGCATTGACGCTTTGGTTTTGATTTTGGTTTAATCTTTTTGTGTCTCTAGAGACACAAATACTAACATTCCAAATAAACTATGCTAAAACTAAAGTGGTCAATGAACCAATGAAAAAATTAAAATATTTTCCTCCGATTATAATGTCAGAGGAAAAAATTTAAACAATTAGAATATTTCTTAAACAAAAATGCAATGCTAATTTTAATATTCAGAGAATTAACAGATTTAAATCCAAAATATTTATCAGGGAAGACCATAGGGAAGCCAGGGAAAGGCTACTTAAAGTGATAGACTATGATAGTCAATTGGGAAGTGGGGAATTTGAGGCATATATATATACACGCCCAAAGGCGAGAGGCCTGTTGTAATGTAATTTACATCTGTTTACCAATTATCAGTATTATTCTCAAATTACTTAAGTACAGTGCTTTGAATCAATTCTAAGATCCACGAACTTGTGGTCAAACTGAGTACGAAAACGACTTCCTGTACCTTCGTGAGCGACGATTAATACTCCTGCGGGTACGTGAACAGATCTATTGACGGTCATTATCTGGACTTAGCCGTGAAAACGTCCCAGGATTCTATTGTGCCAGCTGGTAAGATAAGCAATTTATCCAACGAAAGATAGACCCAGGCAATGATTCTTACTCACACAAAATTTCAAAATTTATATTAACACAACATTTTTCTATTATATTATGGATGAATTTCTTTGATGTACTGGATTCGAATTAAAATTTATTGAACTAGTGAATATAATAATACTCGTTGACAACCTTCTTTGCATGAAATATTTTCTTTGGTGGTTTTACTATTTCTCTTTAGAGACAAAAAGAAAAATATAAGACCACTAATTTACAGTACCATTGCTTAACCTAATTATACCTCATCTCGTATGTAAATGAAGTATATTACATTACCTCAGCAGCCTTCTTTACATAAACTTTTTTTTGTTGGATGCTCTTCCTCAACTTATATAATATGGATAGGTAAATATAGAAGATGCCGAGATTGGTGTGGTTCCTTTATATTTATCAGAAAGTGTCAGAGCAACATTAAATGTTTTGCAGCAAAGTTCAAACTCATTCCATTTTGTTTACCATTTATTGTATTTAGCATTTCGTTTTTTGCACACTGAAACCGAGATATCTAGAGAAAAAATGTTCCAGTTATCGTGATTGGTATGTTCCAATGTTCAGCAGAAAAGGGAAAAAGAGATTATTGGAAAGCAGTGAAGGAATGGATGTAAAAATAAAAGAAAAAGAAAATTATAAAGTTCATGCAACCTTCATCAATTGGGCGATAATCTGGCTGTCCATGATTTATTGGGATTTTAGAGTCCATCAATTAACATGTTTTGTCAGCTGTGCTTTATAGATAGGAAGTCGTTCTTAAAAGAGTTCAGCTCGAGATTTCCATATCGCACGGTTCGAGAACACAAAAAGCAAATTGAAATTGTGGAAAAGAACAAAAAAATATTAAAAAGTTTTTAGTTAAAGAAGATACCACTTTAAATCGTTTAAACAACTACTGTACACAACATTTTTCATTTGACCCAATGCATGACTTACTGGAAGCGATAGCCCCAATGGAAATTAAACTTGTACTTCATTACTTTATTGTACAAAAGCAATACTTCTCTGTTGAAATTTTGAATAAGAAGATTAATTTATTTCGATATGGATATACGGTAAAAACCTAGTCCAAATTTTTCGAAGTTGTCTATTGCGATCAAATAAATCAGGTTTTGATATGCGAATTAGATGTCATTTTACGGTTACACCATACACTTTTTAAAAAATTATTTCCTAATAAAAATATGATTAACAAGCACCATTATATTTTGCATTATCCTGACTGTATTAAGAAAAAAGGACCACTAGTATTTTCGTCATGCCTTAAATGGTCGAAATTTTAAAAATGTTTCAAGCAGCGTGGTCAAGAGGCAATGTCTTTTAAAAAACTCATATCTTCAGGGCAACGTTTCCTTCGCGATCGCTTGAAATAAAATCAAGCCGTTTTGTTCCCATAAATAAATTTATAAGTCTGCATTTTATTTCCAATAAATTTCCAGATTTATTATAACTGTTGACTTTTTCTTTTCTTTAAACTAGACAAATTTGGAAAATTGGTGAACAGGCTATTTGAAAATACAAAACGTTTTCTATCAAGACATAAGAATTATTCATTTCATTTTCAATTATTATTTTATCAGCGGACAAGGGAAATGTTACTGTGGTCATGGAAAAAGTGATTACACGAAAAAAATGGGTACCTTATTGGGTGACCGTAATACGTACTGGAGAGATTGAGATTGAGATTGATCCAACGCCAGAAGTACAAGCAAAGAATAACGAATTTGCAACTTATCTAAGGGTAAATAATTTCATAAATGATAGACAAAAAGCATTACTTACTACTTACAGAGCAATAGCCCCTAGGATATATAGTCTACCCAGGATCCATAAACCGGATTGCCCAATGCACCCCATAGTATCTTTTATAGACTCACCGACATACCAACTCTCCAAACTTATGGCGGAGATACTAAGTAAAAGCTTTGAATCTGAGTATAATGTCCGAAACTCTATGGAATTTAAAGCCGCAATTGTTATATGCCAAATTTAAGTAAATTAAATGTTGGCATAATTAATAAATAAAAAGGTTATATTCGCAAAATTGCCTTCACGGCACATTAAATTAATCGTCAAATTCATAAATTTTATTTTGCGATATAAGGAATTAAAATATTAATTCATAAAATTAGTTGTTGCACTCAAGCAACCAAATATCGCCTACACGGCAATTATTACCTTTGCGACAAACAAATCGCTCAGATTTCCGCGCATTCCTTTCCCTCAAAATTGTGGCGCGCCGGAAACCTTAAAATGCTAAAAAGCATTTTAACCATCAGGCACCTGAACAAAGTTAAGTTCCCAGCCAAAAGGTGCCTGATAATCAAATTCCGATAAGTACATCGCCTTTCTCAAGGTCTATCGGTGCTTGAACTTGATCAAGCCAGGAAGTGAGAGGAAAAAGCTCTCACACACACGACCAAAAGCTTACCTAATGTTTAACCACTGAACGGAAGTTATACGATCAAGAGCGAAAGCTCAAAGCTTTCAATCTTGATCAAAAAGTTCAGTAAAATAAACAGGTAACTCGTCGTGGGTAAAAAATGTAATAAGTTAGTCTGGTTCTCAAGGCGAAAGAGTAAAGTCGCGGGTCCGTAGGGCCTGGTAAAAAAATATCGAAAGGAGTAGTTGGTCTAAACCAGTGATGTCCAAACCTATGCCCGCGGGCAAGTGAGCTTTTGAACTTTTAAATTCGTATATGCACTTGTTTGGATGTATTCGGTTTTCTGTTTTTGCGTTTTTAATTGTTAAAGCAAGCAAAAGTTAAAAGAAATTGTCATAAATGATCATTTTTTGTAAGCAATTATACAATATCTTAAGATATACAACCTTTTGCAAACATTTTAAGGTTCTAAATTAAACAAACAGTACAAAATGCGTCTGATGCTTTTAAGCATTCCTCAAATTAAGTAGTGTGAGTTTGGCCATCACTGGTCTAAACGGTCTAAGGTTGAATTTAAATTCGGTTATGAAGAATATATAAGTGTAAAATAACTATCTAAATAGTGTTATTAAACCTTCATCAATATTAAAGTATGCAGAATACATTAAGTGTAGAATAACTATCAAATAAGTGTAATTGAAAAAATAAATTAAGTACTAAATAATAAAATATTTACCGGCAATAAGTAATAAAATGTAAATAACCAAATATTGAGTTAGTGTTTCAATCAGGCCATCCCCAAAAAAATATAACACAATATCGAATGTTACAATAGAGGACTCTAAGGAAATAGTTTCATTTGATGTTAGGAACTTGTTCACCAATGTCCCGGTAAAATTGGCAATGAAGATAATTGATGATAATTGGCAAAGGGTTGAAAGCAAGGCAGACATCCCAAAGAATAAGTTTATGGAAATTATTAGGATCTGTTTAGTTGAAGGGAATTACTTTGTATACAGAGGGAAATATTATAAACAAACGTTTGGCATGCCTATGGAAAGTCCGCTTGCACCCAGGCAGACTTTTGAATTACCATTCATACCATCCTAAACACCAGAAGATCAATGTCGCTATGAACTTGATAAACAGAGTCTTAAGTATTAGCGATGGAGGTTCTACGTTGAGAATGAAAGGAAAATCCATCAGATTCTAAACAAAAACGGTTTTCCGAAGGGCTTGGTGAATGCATGGGGGGTTCAGTTGGGTTTTTTTCCTTTTCTGGAGGTGTAATTATTGGTGTATCTGCTTTTTTTTTATATTTTAAATTATAAATTAATTTTAACAATTGTATCCATGAGAACAAAAGTAAGTTTACAAACTTAACTTCTAATTATTGTGACTTTCAATGTATGTATTTGTAGGATTGCTTTTCATTATAATAAAGATTTCCTGAAGGTTGTGCTCCTTCACAACAAAACGTTGAAAAATGGTGTTTTACTAAGGTAGGGGAGAATACACCCATCCACATAGACCGAAAAGTCCGGAAAAAGTCAGCAGTTATTAGGAATTACGGTCAAAGAAATTTTCCTATACATAGATTTAATATACCTATGTAAACAAAAGTTACAGTATTGACTCTCAATTGGAAGCGCAATATGTGTATGAACTTGTGGATGACTTGATAAAACAATTGAAGTGTGTTTCTTAAGAAATTTTCGAGTTAAATCGAAGTATTTAACCGTGTAGTAAGCTGAAATAATTATATCCGCACATTCGGCAGGAGCCATAAGCAATGGCGCCTTAAATAATAAAAGTGTACCAAACTGAAGAGAAATGCGCAGTCGCGTCTTGTAGAAACAATAAACTATGGCGTCGTGAAAAATAAAGCGAAATTTAAGTAAAAGGATCGCAAATGTGAAATAACAAAGAGTCCAGGGAAAACCCTCCTGGTAAAATGTGTCTAGACGCTTGGATTGTCTACTAGGCTTGAGGATCGCTTGTTTTAGTCTAATGCAGGTACCAGTACGCAAAATGTAATTAAGTATGACCGACTAATCCTTTGTGAATGTTGTATGTGTGAGATTGGGATGATAATGATCATCAGATCGAGTGAGGGTGCTTTCAGACGGATGAACATTCGATCATGAGGGCTCAAGCCTAGTTGACGTGAACGAAATTTTCTTAAAGTGTTCCGAGTTTATTACAACCGTCTCATCACAATAGCGGTAAGAAACAGCTAACGGTAACTGAAACTCTCAGAATGCCTCAGCAAATTCAAAACAGTAAACAGCTAATCCCTTTCATGGAGTGAATAAATCAAAATCTATGGAGGTTAGAACAAACCCCGTTACTGGTGGTCGCTCGTCAACATCAGGATTAGCGGATTTATCTGCAAGTGCTTCACATACACCTGAGGCACACAATAACACTGATTGGGTACAGTAAAACACAAAAAGCATCGTAACAAACGTATAATAGGAACAGCACCTGATTTACATATTGTCTCAAAGCTAAAGTGGATCCATTTGTCTCGCCTTCACCCAAATACTGCAGAGAGTGCACTTATCAAATTCATTTCTTCTTCTTTTGGGATTGATAATTCTTTGCTGAAATGCAGTGCCCTGGTAAAAAAAGATGCGGATCTATCTGAGTTAAAATTTATTAATTTTAAAGTGGGAGTTCCTGAAAATCTTTAAAACAACATGTTGGATTCTTCTTTATGACCTGTTGGAATACATGTACGCTTATTTAAACATTATCCAAAAAACCAGAATGCGCTGAGTCAGCCAGCAGTAACTACAGTGAAGTGCAAAACTGATCACATATTTTTCCGTTTTTAATTCAGTGACCTCTCACACATTAACGGCAGTTCACATTTGAATGAAATAAATTTTCTTCGATTCTTTATGATTAATGTAATTATTGGGAAAAAGTACTCTGCAAAATGTTTGAAGCTATTTCCGTTATTTAAAATTTTCTGTCAGTTACTTATGTGATCACTTTTGCACTCCGTTTCACATGCCAATCAAACACTATGTTTTTAATAATTAATCCATAAGCCTTTATTTTTCCTTAATTCTTTAACTCTGTTTTGCATAGATTTATATAAATTATCTATAAATTCATGAGGAATTTTCTTCCATTCTGTTTTAAACCGACACCATAATTCATTTACATACCCCTTTTGGCGGTTCTGGATATCCTGCCAACTTTCGTTTGACATAAGCCCATACATTTTCTATAGGGCTTATATCTGGGCTTTGTGCTGGCCACATCAACATAGAAAATTGTTGGGTCCCCAACCATTCTCTTACTAGTTTGGCTGTATGTTTGGGGTCCCCATCATGCTGAAATATGACTTCTTGTTCAGGCATCCCACTTTTTCTTATTGCCTGAGGTAAGTTGGTCTGCAAAATTTTTAGATAATCCTCCTTTCTCATCGTACCTTCAATCCGAAATACTGGGCCGACACCATTCCTTGTAATACACCCCCAAATCAGGATGGATCCACCCCCATGCTTCATCGTGGGCTTTACAAAATTGGCTTGAATGCCTGTAGGGTTGTTTGTCCAGCACCATGAGCGCCCATCGGACTCGAACCTGTTTACTTTGGTCTCGTCGGACCATATAACCTGATAACATTAAAACAATTTTCTTAATTACAATAAATATACCTGTTTCCAGTCAGCTAGAGTCCAGTCGCGGTATCTCCGGGCAAACTCCTTTCTAGCTAAAATGTTTTTAGGCGAAAGAGCGGGCTTCTTCTTTCGCTCAATAGCCTTTAGACCAATTCTGTAAAGTGCACGACGTGCAGTCCACACACTAGCACTACTTCCGATGGCAGTAACTGCTTCTTTAGCGGTCTTAACTTTACCCGATGTCAGCAGTCGAGCCATTTCCCTACTCCCTTTTACCGATATCTTGCGCGGTCTTCCACCTTTTAATCCACTTGCGCTAATATCACAACTTTTTCTTATTTTGACAACCATTGGCTGGCTAACTCCACATTTTCTAGCGATTTCACGCGTCGACAATCCGCTGTTGAGATGTAATACAATTTCAGCTTTTCTCATTTGGTTTAATGCACGCATTTTGAAATATTTGATCCGAACGAAAGTGCGACAAATACTAATTTGAGTAACAATAAAATACCCAACAAATTCAATGAAAGTAACGGTGCACTGCGTGACTTTCCTTCACGTCGCAAGCGCGGTGCAAAAGTGATCACATAAGTTGTTCTCAGAAAATTGGAAATAACGGAAATAGCTTCAAACATTTTGCAGAGTACTTTTTCCCAATAATTACATTAATCATAAAGAATCGAAGAAAATTTATTTCATTCAAATGTGAACTGCCGTTAATGCGTGAGAGGTCACTGAATTAAAAACGAATAAACTTGTGATCAGTTTTGCACTTCACTGTATATAGGCAATACACTTCCTAATTCATCTTCGAATAATGCATGTAAAAACAAAATTTCTTCAAATTCTAATAAGCAGTCAAGGTCACTGTTAATTTAGGGAATACCTAAAAATTTCGCCAAAATAAATGTCGCCTTTTGCCGCCAATCGAAATCTGAAAAATGTCGCCAAATTTTTAATCGAGAATTATAAATTCGCCACTGAGAAAGGTCGACCATAAATAAAACCGATCTTCGTGTAAAATGTCGCCTATCTAAAATATGACAGACCAATAATTTTTTTAGTGGATTTTCCTGTACTGTACTGTCCTGTACTGTAAAAATCAAAGTTGAAGTTGTATTTGTTGATGTGAAGTAAATGAGTATAAAGTAGAAGTCGCAGTTACTACCAGAGTTGCCATTTTGGCATAAATTGTGCTAAATTGGCATAATTTTCTCTTGCAAAGCATAAAATAATTTACTAAATTATGCCAGCATATTTTTGGAATATTTTTATATAGTGTTCATCTGCTCATACTCTTTTTAAGTGTTTCGATTTCGTCAAATAATTCTATCGTATTAAGCGTAGCCAATGCATTTTCTGGCTGTTACTTTAAATATCACCTAGTATAAATAATTCCTTTCTGCTGCGCACACACTTCAGGTCTTCTTCTTATCTGAGTTTTAGTTGTCACTTTGCGTTTGATCTGTGAAGTGATTAATTTGAGCTCCTCGTAAAGTTTTGGATTTATGGACCGGTACGGCGAGAACAGTTTAATTTAAACACTTATGTTATTTTACTTAATATTATTGTAGATTTTTAGTCAGAAATATAACTCAGACGGCCTCTGCTGTCCCCTTGTCGTCGAGCGATTCGGAAAGCGAGAATGTGAGTTTCATTCCGAATAAGAAAAGAAGGTTAATAAAATTTTAAATCTGACCAATGGCTTGCCCGAAAAAGAAATGATTTGCTGCTACTTGCAACACATCATCCTTTATCTAATATTTTAGTATTTTAGATATGCGCAGAAAGCTAGAATTGACTGGATGAGGGAACCTTCACTGCAAAAATGGATAGTAATACGGGAAAAAAAATACGGAAAAGGTATACTGTAAATATTGTAAGTGTGAGATCCTGGCCAAAAAATCTGTTTTGAAACAACATATGGTTAGCAAAAAACATCTGCAAAGGCAAACTCCTTTTAATACGATTAAAAAGCAGAAAACATTATAATTTACGAGTAAAGATAATTTTGAAACCAAAAAGTGGGAGGCGCAAATGGCATTGTACATGGTAATGCATTCGGCCATAAATCCGGTCGATCATTTAGTGAAATGTGCGCGCGAGAATTTAAAAAATTTTATAATTAATAATTTTTCATTAGGGCGTTCAAAATGTACGGCTATAATAAGAAATGTTTTGGGGCAGCATTTTCAGAAAAGTTTAAAAGAAGATTTGGGGACAAGTCCGTATAGTTTGATTGTCGATGAGTCTACAGACATTTCAATTAATAAATATTTAGGCGTAGTAATTAAATACTATAGCGATAAAGAGAAGAAAATAATCGTTCAATTTCTAAAATTAGTTGAACTCGCTGAGTGCAATACTGATGGAATCTTAAGTGCGATAAAGGCTGCATAATTTATCTATTTCAAATATGTCTGCTTTGGAAACGGATAATGCGAGCGTTATGGTGGGGATAAATAATGGGTTATATAATAAATAAATAAAAGAAAATAAGTCACTCATCCTAATTCCCTGTGTGTGCCATTCTCTGCAACTTGCAGTATCTGCTTCGGCTCAGGCGGAATAACCATCACAAATAGAATTTATTCAAAATGAATCATTTAACTGGTTTTCAAAGTCAAGTACTAGGAAACACATTTATAACAACATTTTCAAAGCAATTAATGATGATCAAGAACCGCTTACATTAGTTAAACAATGCACAACTAGATGGATGTCAATTGAGAGTTCCTTGCAGCGGATTATTTTTCAATGGTTAGAGTTGAAGACTCACTTTGGCATAGTATCGCAATCTGAAAAATGTTACACTGCGAAATTACTATACCACTTATATAACGATGATATTAATTATGCATATTGTTTGTATCTAAGAAATGTTTTGCAGGATGTACAAAAAGTTAATAAGGTTTTTCAAACAAAAAACGCCGACCCAACCAAGATTTTGGATGATTTACTTTTTCTATTGAAGACGTTAATGAAAAAAATTGTTATTGAAGAGAAGTGTGTTGGTGATGTCTTAGACGTTGATATTGAAGAATATTTGTTGCCCAATCCATATTTACGATACGAATTCGAAACTTTTGTTAAGAAATCTATTACACAAAGTAATATGACTTTAGAAAAAGAACAAAAATTGCGAAAATATTGTATTAATTTTACGAAAAGACTAATAACTGAGATTAGAAATAGAACTCCGAAAATTTTAAATATACTGAGGAAAATTAATTACTTTTCTATTCATAACAGATTAAAGGCAGTAAAACCTTCACTTATCCCTTTACTTCCAGAAGGAAAATATTCATTAACTGTTATTTCCCAAATAGAAAATGAATGGAAAAATTGAAATATTGTTCAGTGCGATACAGATCTTAATACCGTGGATTTTTGGATAACTGTTAATAATTTCAGAGATGCAAATAATGAAAACCCTTATGAAAAACTGTGTAAATTTGTATTGTCTGTATTAGTTCTACCTTTTTCAAATGCCGAAGTTGAAAGACTCTTTAGCTCAATGAATCTTATTAAATCAAAATTACGGAATAGAACTGGTACGAATTTATTAAACAGTATTCTTTTTATTAGAGATGGTTTAAGAGTCGCTGAAAAATGTTGCTTTTCGTATGAAATTAATGATACGATAATAAAAAGAATTTCTTGTAGTGATAAATATTTAGCGAGGACGAAGGTTCTGAAGAAGTATTCAATTTATTCAATTATTAATGTATATATATATATATATATATATATATATATATATACATATATACATATTATATTTTTGTATTGAAAATGTTTAATTTCTTTGTTATATTATTTTTAAATGTGTTTGTTCTTGTTAAGTTTTCAATTTTGTTTCTTTTTTGCAAAAAAAAATATTAAGTTTTGGATTTGAAATTTAGCATATTTTTTCCCTAAAAGGCATATATTTTGCTACCGTATAGCATATAAGTTAACACAGAATATCAGAGCTTTCTCATAAAAAGTCTAACACCTCTCATCATATCATCATTTTCCCACAGAAAAGTATGGAGCATCATGTTATTTACCTTGCAACACACCGGTGGCACATTGCTGGTCTCTAGCATGTGAATTTCCGTTCCCATGCTAAATATACCAAGTCAACAGTTTGCACAAATCTGGAATTCTAGATTTTAAGCTCTTTTTAGAAATTGTTTTAGATTAAGTCCTCAGTTGTATTTCGGAGTTTAAATAAATCAGTCGCTTTGAATTTGATTTTTTTTTTAATTATTTAAAAGTAAAATTTATTAACTGGCGCCCGAGCAGGGACCGTTGAGATTGAAAGTAAATTAAAAAGTCCAAACAAAGTGAAACTTTAAAGATTTTTTTTTAAAGAATTTAATCAATAATTCAAATAAAATCTTGTGAAGTGCTAGTGTAACCATCACATCAGCTTTATCCAGAAACACTTTGGATATTACTTTGGATACTACTTCATCTCTAGTGGCAATTAAAAAGGGATAAAATCCTTGGAAATTTCTGCAACTACAAATTGGGAAAAGAGGCCCCGGAGTCATCCACACTAGGAACAAAACGGAGTTGATCAGTAGGAGAAATACAGGACAACCGCATCATATTTTTCAGCATTACTCATCAACAGCCGCCCAATTGGTTGCGAAAAAGACCACAAACGGCCCCAACAAAAAGGACGAGGCAATTTCTGAGCATCCATCGTCACCCATACAACTCCAAATGTTAACCATACATTTGTTATTTTTTATACGATGTGGCCAAAACCTAGGGGACAAACCTTTGATGCGTTAGCATGGTTTTGGCCGGAAGGGAATTAGGGTAAGGGAAGTGAGGAAACTTGAGTCCTGTTTGCATTGCTGCGAGCTAGACAACAGCCCAGAGACGGAGTGGATTATTTTAATTTCTTAATAAAAGCTCACGATCATCTGGGCTCGAACTCGGGACCCACGGCATGTTGGTCTTGCCGCTCAACGCATTGATCCAAGAATTGAAATAAAAATAAATACAATTATATTGAATCAAAACTGTGAAAATAAAAGTGAATAATAATAATTTTTAGGATTTTAAGTAGTGAAAGGTTTAAACAAAATCATTAATCTTGGTTCACAAACCAAAAATTTCATGTGTTAAATTTTGTTTCTTTTAACATTAAAATAATCAAATCAAACTACTATTGATATTTCAAAAAGTTCTGTTTAAACAGTGAATTTTAAACACATTTACAAGATTTCAAAATATTCTGTGATTACAAAACCCCACATAACTTCCACGAAAATAAATTAATCTTTGATATCTGGAACAAATTTTTTAAAGCCTTTCGTAGTGATATTAGTTCATGTAATATAATTTATGCATTTTTGACAAATTAGACCGACAAGAACATAACGAACAGTGACAGTTTTAATTACGTTTCAAAGATTTAAGTGATTCCTCCCAAGTTTTTATAGAAAACTTTTCATCTCTACACAATTTTAAAAGAAAAAATTTTTTCATTATTTTCTGTCAATTAACAATTTGCTTAACTTCATAGTTTTATCCTGATTAGAATTCTGTGGACTCTTTTTAACGTGAATAAAAATCAAAACACATAATTTCAAACATGACTAACAGAGATATCCTAAAGCCTTCCATATTAGGGCAATCCGAGAGCTTAGCCAGCATCTCAAATAATTCTGGAATAATTGGCAATGACAGCCTCAAACACCTTGGAGCAACTATTCATACGAATAAAGGATTTATGACAATTCACCCAAACCTAAAGATCCCCTTGAAACAGCACATTTCAGACTCTGTCAATAACATTAATCTTCGAATATCCCACCTTAATACAGAACAAAAGGCAAAATTAGACCAATTAATTAATTACTGCCCAAATCTTTTTTCCGAACCAAACGAAAAACTAACTTTCATTACAACAGTTAAAGGAGAAATCCGACGTATAATTCTGATCCAGTTTACTCAAAGTCCTATCCTTATCCCTTGTGCCTTAAGGATGAAGTGGAAAAACAAATCAAACAATTATTAGAGGATGGCATTATCAGACCATCCAAATCTCCCTACAATTCACCAGTTTGGATCGTCCCGAAAAAGGACGATGCTTCCGGAAAAAAGAAACATAGATTAGTTATTGATTACAGGAAACTTAACACGGTCACAATACCGGACAAATACCCCATTCCAGAAATACATTACGTTCTAGCAAACCTCCGAAACAACAGATACTTCACGGTGATTGATTTGAAAAGCGGTTTTCACCAGATTCCATTAAAGGAATCAGATATTGAAAAAACCAGCCTTCTCAATCAACCACGGCAACTATGAATTCACACGTTTACCCTTTTGTCTTAAAAACGCTCCCTCTATTTTCCAACGGGCTCTAGACGATATCCTTCGTGAGCATATCGGAGAACGTTGTTACGTCTATATAGACGACATAATCATATTCGGAAAAACAGAGGAAGAGCACTTTAAAAACCTAGAACTGGTTTTTAAAACATAAGAGGCAGCAAATTTGAAGGTACAGCTAGACAAGTCTGAATTCCTCCAGAAAATTCCCCAAGAAAATCAAAGCAATAGCAGACTTTCCACCCCCTAAAAACGTTAAATACCTTCGGTCTTTTCTCGGACTAGCAGCTGACTATCGACGCTTCGTCAAAGATTACGCTAAACTAACAAAACCCTTGACTGCGCTCTTAAGAGGGGAAGATGGACATGTGTCCAAACAACTCTCAAAAGCGAAAACGGTTCATCTAGACAGCACAGCAATCGAAGCTTTCAATAAAGTCAAAAATTCCCTTGTCTCGAAAGACGTGTTACTCTCTTTTCCGAATTTCGATAAGGAATTCGAGCTTACTACTGATGCATCTAATTTCGCCTTAGGAGGTGTTCTTGCTCAAGATGGAAAACCAATTACATTCTTGTCTAGAACTCTTAACAAAACAGAAGAGAACTATGCAGCAAACGAAAAAGAAATGCTTGCCATAATATGGTCCCTCACTTCTCTTCGAAATTTCCTCTACGGATCCAGAAAAGTAAAAATATTCACCGACCACCAACCCCTGACATATGCATTAAGCAACAAAAATAATAATTCCAAAATGAAACGGTGGAAAGCTATTTTGGAAGAATATAACTATGAGTTAAAATATAAGCCTGGTAACACGAATGTCGTTGCAGATGCTCTGTCTAGAATTCCCAAAAATTCTCAAACAAACACTCTGTCTATTAGTCAACGCAGCGACGAAAGTTCATCACAAAATTTAATCCCGTCAGTCGAAACACCTATCAACGTCTTTCGAAACCAAATAATATTGAATCGAGGAAATAGCAATAATTACCAATTCATCAATCCCTTTCCAAATTACACCAGACATATTTTTACCCAGCCCAATTATCTAGAAGTTGATATAATAAACATATTCAAAAAGTATCTTAACCCAAATACCATTAATGGACTTAAAACGGAAGAACCAATCTTGGGAAAAATACAAGAAATTTACCCAGCGCACTTCCGAGATTATAAGATACGTTACACGAAGAATATGGTACAGGATGTCATTGACGAAAATGACCAAGAAGAAAAATTTTTTCTGTTCATCGCAGAGCTCATCGCAACGCTGAGGAAAACAATTACTAGAAAAATATTATTTTCCTAGGATGTCAAAAAAAATTAGGCACCAAGTAAAACGTTGTACCACTTGTAAGGAAAACAAATATGAACCAAATAATAAATCCCACACCGATTCCACATTATCCAGGACACACTCTTCACATAGATATTTATTCAACCGAAAACCACTTAGTTCTAACCGCGATCGACAAATTCACCAATTAGCTTTTTGCAAGCCCATAAAATCCAGAGCAATAGAAGATATAAAGCAACCTTTAAGAGACATCCTTTTTTTTCTTTAGTATCCCTGAAGTCATTGTTATTGATAACGAAAAATCCCTTAACTCAAATTCTATAGTTTTCATGTTGGAAGACTGTCTAAAAATTAAAATTTTCAAGACCCCTCCATATAAAAGCGAGGTAAATGGTCAAATTGAAAGATTTCACTCTACTCTCTCTGAAATAATGAGGTGTATCAAGTCCGATGGTGTAGAAAGAAATTTTGAGGAATTACTACAGAGATCAGTCAATGAATACAATCATTCAATTCATTCTAGTACCGGAAAAAAACCCGTGGAACTCTATTATGGTAGAATCCCAAACGCAACCCCAGAAGAATTTGAAAAGATTAGGCTTAGTAACATAGAGAAATTAAAGACGAAACAGGCAACGGATATTAAGTATCATAACAAAACCCGGAAACCAATAAAAACTTATGAGCCAGGCCAAATTATTTATGTCAAACATAATAAAAGAATAGGCTCTAAACTAACTGTCCGATACAAAACACAAATAGTTAAAGAAAATAAAAACACAACTGTTTTAACCGAGTCAGGAAAAACCATCCACAAAAGTAACATTAGGAACTAAAAGCTAACCCTATTCTTTACAGGTATGCTTCAAGCAGTCTCGCCGAAATTCAAATATTAGACTACACAAATTCCCAAGTTATCTCCATCAACACGGGCAAAGCTAAGATTCAGGAAGGAAATTTCAACCTTATCCACGTAATAGAATTAGACAAGTACCAAAACTTCGTTGACAGCATCCAAACAATACTGGACAATCAAATCACGAACAAGAACCCTTTGCATCCTTACTTGACATACGAACTGGCACAACTACAGACACTACTTGACGGAATCAAAATTCATAAAACGAAACGGTTATTAAACTACATCGGTAGCGCATGGAAATGGATAGCAGGCAATCCTGACCATGGAGACTTTGAAATAATAAAGAGCAAAATTAACACTGTTTTAGAAAATAACAACAAACAGGTAATAATAAACCAAGTTTATAATGACAGAATAAATAATATTACGAAGATGGCTAATGATATCAAAAATACGTTATTGAAAGAGAATCCAGTTAATGATCAAATAGGCTTAAATATTCAATATAAAATAAGATTAATTAAAGAAGAAATTGTAAATATCAAATACGCAATACACTGGGCCAAATTAGGAATTATTAATTCACTTGTTTTATCAAATATGGAAATAAAATTAGCAATCAATACGTTAGAAGAAGAAAATTTACCTTTTGCAACACCAGAAGAAGCGCTAGACTTCGCGAATATTAAGATAATAACCGATAACTCTTGTCTTCTTTACATAGTTTATATTCCAATGACAAAAATAGAAGTCTATGCAAAATTGTTAATAAAACCAGTTAAAATAAATAACATAGTAAACGAAATCGAATTTAAAGAAATTTTAAAGAATCAAAATAAAATTTATGGAATAAGAAATAACTGTAAGACATTTAACTCTCTGTCAATTTGCAATCAAAATGATATTGTAGATATAAGTTCTTCGACATGTTTACCAAATATGCTCAAAAGCCGTCCTTCAACTTGCGACCAATCAAATAACCAACACATATTATCATATTATTGAACCAATTCAATGGCAGCATCCATATAGAAGACGAAAGTCACCACCTTACCGGTACCTTTTTGGTTAAATTCCATAATACATGCTTATCCATCAACGGCAGAACTTTCATTTCTAAAGAAGAATCAACAGTCCAAACCCTCCCGGCTATTCTACAACCAACTCCTTTAGAGAAGCAGTTTAAAGAAGTAGTTTCCTTACAAATGATGAAGGATATCCAAATCAATAACACCAAGCAAATCGAACTTTTAGAAACTGAAAAAACATTCATCAAATCACCGGCATCAGTTCAATCACCGTCTTTATTATAATAGGTCTTTTAGCAATCATTCTTAGAAACAAACGGTCTATTGCTATAACCAATAGAAACGATGCAGATAGGAACAACACGACAACCACCAAACATCCAGAAAAAGATACCATACCTGACCAGTCGCATCAAGAAAATATCCAGATGGAAAATGCAGCATCAGAACCAACAACGACGAAGGTACCAATACCCGGCAAAAGAACGTTCTACGAAACACCATTTTTTGAAATGAAAATATAAAACAAAAATCAAATGAGGACATTTGAACTTAAAAGGGGGCGAGTTAACACACAATATCAGAGCTTTCTCATAAAAAGTCTAACACCTTTCATCATATCATCATTTTCCCACAGAAAAGTATGGAGCATCTCTCCGTTATGGGAAAGTACACGGCCTGGCGGCACATGGTGAAAGAAAAAAAAGGTAACCTAGCCTCATTTACATTTTTCCCGCGGACGGGCGAACCGAAATCAACAGGTAATTAGTTAATTGCCGGCAGCAAAAAAAAGGAACACTGCCGGAAATCACCTCGTTACGTTGCATTATATTTTCTATTTAATTGAAGGCAGCAAAACATAAAAACACTGCCGGGAGTCACAACTTTGTTTTTGAAATAAAATTTTTATTTAATTGCGTCAGAGAAAAAAAAACATAAAAACACCGCCGTGAAGTTGTGTAGGTCACAACATGGCTCTTGGATCACAGGCGTGATTCCCCGCATAATCCATTGTGATCGGTATGTAGGTAATCCAAAATTTAATTTAATTTCTAGCCATATACATTGATTTTAAACGTGAAGTGCAAAACGAGACAAACTCCGGAATAAATCGCCTAAAACGATTTCTATCTAAGGACGATTACTCTAATTAATCTGCTTGCAACCAGGAAAATAAACCTGAACCGAACACAGGATGATGATGATGAAATTCACGCAATTATTTTCCTAATTTTTTTGAGGCTCTTATAAACGCCCAGAGACCTGCATACATTTTAAGTGGAGATTATGAAGTGAACTGCAATATTCGAATGCAAATAGAGCCAAAACTTTACTTGGCCTAGTAAAACACTTATTGAAAATTAAATGGGAAGTTCTATTTGAGGACTGAATCCAGTGTGTATATCCCGCAATTATTATACATATCAAATAATGATACTAATGAGAACAATATTTTTTATATAATCAAATTTTTTTTCGTTACATTTACTTTGCTCGATCGCCCAGTAAGTTTCGAGGAGAGAAAAACCTAAACTTTGAACTTAATTAAAATATCTTATTATTTATGAGAAGTAATGAGAAAATTTAAAGAGTTTTATAGCTTTAAGTTTTTTTTTATAGTGTGAGATTGATAATGATGATGAGTGGATAGTGTTCCTTGTATGCATCTGCAAAAAACTCTGTCGTTTATATAATGACATTTTATTGTTACCTACGTTACATTTACGTCGCTCGATCGCCCAATGAGTTTCGATGAGAGTAAAACCTAAACTTGGAACTTAATTAAAATATCTTATTATTTATGCGAATTAATGAGAAAAAGTTGAATAGTTTTTATAGCTTTAAGTTTTCTTTTACCCAGTGTGAAATTGATATTGATGATAGGAGGACAAGGTTCCTTGTAGGTATCATAAAAAAAACTCTGTCGTGAATATAATGAAATTTTATTGTTACCTACGTTACATTTACGTTGCTCGATCGCCTAATGAGTTTCGATGGGAGTAGAACCTAAATTTGAATTTAATTAAAATATCCTAGTATTTATGTGAATTAATGAGAAAGGTTAAAGGGGTTTATATCTTTAAATTTTAACCTAGTGTGAGATTGATACTGATGATGAGTGGACAGTGTTCCTTACATGCATCTGACAAAGCTCTGTCGTATATGATTTTTACTTTTTTTTTATTTCTCGGAATTTCCTCAAGCATTTATGAAATAACTCATCATCCAAATTAGGTGTAACTAACTGAATTGCAATTTATTTTAATGCTACCCGCAATGAATAATCTGTAGCCTGAGATTTAATCTACCGTATATCCTCAGCATCACGGCATTGAAGTTGTCTTTAGAACGACCAAGTTGTTTATGTAACAGTTTTTTTGGCATCCCCATATATAAGGTATGTGTAATTCGACTTGAAGTTCACGAATTACCCCTATTTTTTTTTTGTACATCCTTTTTATTGTTTACCAGGACCTTGATTATCACTCGCAGTGAATGATGGAGTGCTAAAAAGTAGCCTGATTCCTCAAGATCTGCTCTCTCCATGTAACCACTAGTTCCGGACAATAGTGCGAGTAATAGGGACTATGAAGTAACCAGAGGGCATACATAGTCGTAGGATGGGGAGGGTTAGCCCAATAAGCCTGATACAAACTGCAGGCTGAGGTTGCTCTTCCGTCAAGAACATGATAGCGTTTGTTCTTTTATCTTATTCCTTTTTTTTGCTCCCTTAAAATTTTTGTGCGTTCCTATTTTTTTGGATAGTCTTCGGTCTGGCTATAGGACACAGAGTGCCCGCATTAATGTTCGGGTGAATGTACCGAGTAGTGTGAGGCAAGATCCCACACCGATCCGGCGAGCTAAGCACGGCTAGCTAGGCGGGCCCCACACCTCTTCGGACACTGACCCAGCTTGCACGGCGAATATAACGCTCACCCCGGTTTTGTGTTTCAGATAACCTTCCTAAATCCCATGGTTGTGAGCCCAGACTTAGTCAGGGTTCTCACAACCCTCAAGCCAATTCATGTCCTCATGCTACCGCTTGATGACAGCATGGGTACATGGATTCCAGCACATCACCGATAACACTTGCGGCAACTTCACGTTGCACATTCCGCACACACATTACAGGTTTACAAAAATTAAGCTTCCGACATGATTGCTTTCGATCTATATTTGTTAAAGATATTTTGTGCTATATTATAGCATATAATTCTCCAGATTTACTTAATTTGATCAATATATTTGCGAGTGTGAGAATAATACGATCAAGAAGTTTGTTATATGCTCCTTTCCATATAACTAATTACGGTCGTCATGAAATCATATCAATGTGTATATTAAAATTTAATGAGTTTAACCGTTTTGTAGATTTTACTCTTCACGAAACACGAAAAGCACATTCCCAACTTTTTCACTAATTAGTGAAATTTTTGAAATCGAAATCGTTATATATTACAAATGTGGTTTGCTTTCTTTTTCGGAATATGTTGAGGATTTGAATGCGGGTTGAATCAAACGGTATATTTGAAAGCAACTGACGTCACAGACCATTATCCACACATTTTTTACGCATCAAAGATAATCCTAAAAGATTCATATCTGTTATATATAGATACTAAAATGTATTACAATATTAAAAGTGATCTACTGGGAATGTAATTTCTCCCAGTAGTTATATACATATTTTGCATTGAAATATTATGTTTTATAGAATATGCTAACAAATAATTTATATAATAATACATATATGAATATTGTTAGGGCAAATACTTTAATTTAAACAAGTTAGTTTTAAGATAGCTTTAGTAATTGATGTTTACAAAAATAATAGCGGAAGGCGTCAATGAATCTGTTGCAAGTGATATTAATAAAAATGACTTGATTGTTTTGAATATTAAGCTCGGCGAAAAAAAAAATATTACGCGTACTTCAATCAATTCGAAAACCCCCAGAATCATCTAATTTTCTTGTTATCGATGATATTTTCAACATCAACTGCTCACCAGCAACAACGGTCACAGTTCTTTCTACATCTACAATTTGCAATTTTGAAGAACGTAGTCCATCTATCTACAAACAGATACAACTATTTCATTTTAATTTGCTTTGAAAGTAAAGTATCTAAAATGTTTTTTTAGAATCCGGATCTTCAAGAAATTTCAAAAACCAGATAAGAAGGACAAAAAATATACGAAAAACTTCTTCGAGGCGAAGATCTGGATAGCAGGGAATACAATACTTTTAATAGAATTGTCGTCGATGACCTCGTTAAAACCTTCAAAATGTTTTTTAGCTACCCATCTTCTCTCAGTAAGGAAAATCTTGCAAAAGCCATAGTATTAAATTTTAAACAATTAGGGAAATACATTATTCTTAATATTCCGGCTCATGTAAGTTAAATCAAATAATTACGATAGAAAATAATTGTTCAAACTCAACCCTACAGCAGAAGCCGGCAACAACACAATTACACATTTTTGTCAAAAGTTTAGTATTCTGTAAGAACTTGTGCAGTCAACATTGTAAAAATAAAACTTGAACTTTAACCCACAAAATGGTTTTATTTAGTTAATTTTGTTAAATCGCCTGTGCAAAAGGAACTGTTGAACATTTTGGTCCTTCGGAGTTGGATATTATTTTGGCAAGTAAAACTCAATAATAATGTTAAAGTGATTACCTGTGTAGCATTAAGGTTTGACCGCGTGTGTCCAGCAAGTGAAAAAGAATTTACTTACCCGTTAAGTGATATTTAAAAACTTTTGTGAACTTAAAAGCTAGCTAATAAAAGAAAAACAGAACAAAAACGCTGAAAGGGAAAACATAAAAGCATTGTTTAGTGCATAAGTGAGATCTGAAGCAAATGAACTGTGAACGGAAATCTACCGTATTTTGATCTGATCATTTTGAACTTCCTCGAACAGTTTTTTAACAAATAACGAAAAAAAGTGAATTAATTAATGAAAGTGCTCAAACAAATATTTTGCGTCTTTATTGAACACAATTCTTCTTCTTATTCTATTAAATTATATGAGATTTTACTCCTTTTTCTATGAAAATTTTCTCATTTAAATACCAAAACATGGAAAAACTTAAAGTTAAAGTAACAACACTTGCCGACAGAATTACACGGTTCATAACAAATGCCAGCAAGACAGATAAAGAGAAGACAAATGAGGTATTTTTGAAAGCACGCTTGCAACTTCTGCAAAACTATTGGGAACAGTTTAACGAAGCCTACGAAAACTTAATTGAAAACGTTGATGACTGAAAACGGATACCTTGTTTACTTCCGATATTTATTCCGAGATGTATTGTGTTTACGTGGAAGCAATCAGTTGGTTGCAGGAACAGTTGGTCCGTTTTCAACTTAGCTCTTTCGAATCTACGTTGCATCAACCTGAAAATTTGTCTCATTCTCATTCAATTATAAAGCTTCCTACACGATAACTCGTCCTTATCCGATGTGCAGAAAATGCATTACCTAAAGTCAACCATCACCGGGGAGGCGTCGAAACTATTAAAACATTTTTCTATTACTAGTGCAAATTATGGGTCTGCCTAAAGCAAAATAATATTATCTCGCTGCCAGAATAAAATAGTGTTGGTCAATACAAATCTACATGAGCTCATTACATTGCCTAGCTTGTCGGCTGAAAGCCCTAGTTAGCTCAGACGAGTACTAGATAGATTCAACCAAGCAGTGAGATCACTAGAAAATCGCGCGAGACTAGTAAAAGATTGGGATGATTGGTTGGTGTGTTTTTTGACAAGTAAGTTAGACAGTAGCACTCGAAAAGACTGGGAAACTTCCCTCAGTTCTTCAACTGATGTCCCTTCCTTGATATCGCTACAAACATTTTTGGAAGCACGATTACACGCATTAAGTGCTTTAAAGGACAACATTTCTACGGGGAATACTTCCAGTGCGAAAGCCGAGATTTTCGTCACGCTCTTCTAATTCCTACGCCCATAATCATCATGTCGCATCAACGAGCAAAGTCTATCGATGAACAAAGCTTCGAGCAAAGTCTATCGATGAACGTGCAGCCTTTCTGAAATATAAGAGATTATCCACCAACTTTTTAAAAGCTAATCATACCGTTATAAACTGTTCTTTTCAGAACCGCTGTCAACACTGTAATCAACAGAATCATACAATGATACATCAAGTGTCCACTGCAAGTTCTAATTAGCCATCGTTACTTCGACAAACGGATGCCGCGATACCATCGACATCGAAAGAAAGCCAGCCCACGACTTTAAACACCATTCTTCGGTTCTTTGGTGCAATCACCTGATGGTCGTCTGCTCCGTGTTCACGCCTTACTAGACCAGGGATTAGAGTCTAGTATTATTACTTCATCACTAGTAAATCTACTAGGCTTACGCAAGAAACGAGCATCTATATCTGTAATAGGTGTAGATCAGTGTGATGCAGGTACTGTTCGGGGTGTAGTTATCCACAATATTATATCACATATCGATTCGTCAGCCAAGTATTGCGTCCAGTCTCTCATTCTACCAACGTTAACTCATCTAATCCCAAAAAAAGCAGTTCACCGAGAAGACTGGCCTCACATCGTAGGGCTACCGTTGGCCGACCCAGAATTTGAAAAACCTTCACGAATAGATCTGATCCTAGGAGCAGAAGTTTATAGTCAGATTCTAAAAGGTCATATCCGCAACGGTCCACTTGGGGCTCCTCTGGCACCCGGTCCACTTGGGAAAAATTGAGAAAGCTTCTCCGATAACTACTACTACTCTCAGCCATCACACCACATCTGTTGAGCTTCATACACTACTGAGAAAATTCTGGGAAACTGAAGAAGAAGTTGCATTTCAGGCACTTTGTTCCAAATGAGGGAGGTCTATGAAAAATTCCCTCGAATTATTAACTTTAATGGATCTTTCGTAGTATTTTGAGAATAAAATTTTAATAATAAATCAATACGTACTTTTTTTCAAATTGATAATGACTTCGAAAAGTTAAAAAACTATGGTGGAAATATTTCAGGAATCAACGCTTATGAACAGAAAATTTTTCCTAAATATGTAGTCAGAGACCTTATTTGCAATGGTTGGTATAATATGTTTTTCCAGTAGAGTCCAATTACAAGTACATTTTGTAATTTAACTAAGGTCAATAACTTAATAATACAATAAACCGTTCATTTCATATAGTTAATTTATTCTTAATATCAGAATCAGCTAAAGTTCAATTTGTACATAAACTCTATCATCAATACCCCTTAATTCCTCTGCGAAATAATTAATTTCTCTTTATTTCTTAATATATTTTAACAGATAAACTTAAGATCATCATCAGTATCCTGAAAAAGCTTCCTAACAGGCAATTAAAAAGGAGCTGAGCCCTGCATGGCAAATGATTTGGATCAATGGGAAAGAGAAATATTTAAGAATTTAATAGCACCGTTAATACAATGTAAGCATTTTGAAATTTTAGTTTTTTGTAATAGATTGAGCATGGTTTCGACCATTTTATCAAACAAAAGAATAAAACTCAACCATTCATTATTTGCAGGGCAGAGCAGGATTTCCACCAAAGGACGTATTACGTACTCTGTGACAGTGTTTTTATTGACGCGGGCGATGATGCGTTAAAAGCTTTTAATTTGCTTTTTAAAGTTCATTATGTTTTTAATTTAAAATATAATACACACCTATCAAAATTATTTAACTTTTTTGAGAGTTTCGTACTTCATTGCAATTGTTTCCATTTTAATCAACGAAAAACCCGTTTGTTCAAAAGAAAATAAACGAATTACATGAATCAAAGTCAAAATTGAAATATCTACTTGAATTCAAGAAATACAAAATTCTAAAATTAATATTCAAGTCGAACCTTAGATAAATTAAAAAAAAAGGAAACACGCATACAGATTTGGTTAATTTTCACTTTTACACTTGTACAAATGTATACACGTTACTGTTTGATCAAAGATCATAACAATAAAACAAAAGTTCAGACGTGACAGAATAATCAAAGATCATAAAAACAATCCAAAAGCTCTACAACAAATCGCAACCAAGAAAAATGCAGTCCATGCAAAACAAGAGGTCATTCCCCATGTATGGAATCCCCTGCAATCAACTTGACATCACAAGCTCTGCAGCACGATGAACTTTTGCTGACCACTCTTTTAATTATTTTAAGCAGGCATAAAATTGTAAATACGTTGAAAGTTAAAAATTGCTAAATAATCAATAAATGTATATATAAATCGATGTAAGTAAAGAATAAATTCAGAATATTTTTCAAGTCTAAAGAGTGTATTACTTCAGACTATCTTAGCCCCCACCTGTGGTAAGCTAAATAGTCTTCATCATCTTATTGCGCCCCCACCAGTGGCAAGCACAAAAGACATTATCTGACTAGTACAGCTCTTAAACATCTTGTTGCGCCCCCACAAGCGGTAAGCGCAAAAGACATTTACTAAACACTGTTATATAAATTCACTGTTTAAAACTGGCTGTTATATGAAAATTCAGTTACTAAATTTGCGATAAAATAATCAAATGTTAATGAATCTCATACATGAATAGAATTACCGTAAAAGCACGAATTATTCAGATGAAATTTCACTAAATCTTTTATTTGCAGAAATATTGGGCCTTACCCGTTTACATACATAAATTCCCAATAGTTCGATAATGTTCACTCAAAAAAAAAAAATATATTGATCTAAAATGGCTGCCAAACTCAAAATTAAACTCACTGCTTCACCATTTTTAAAAACACTTCTAAAATGAGGGAGAGTCGACGTTTACAAGTCCTTTTTATACCTTCTGTTGTCGCCATTTCCCCTCCAAGAATTTATAAATTGCTATTATTTTAAGAACTACTGACTAAAGGCTTTTCGCAGGTTATTTTTGCTAGAATTCTTACCATTTAATGAAAAACACATGATGTTTGAATTTTACGGATTTTCCCAAAGGCAATAAAACATCAAAAACATTCATCGACTTCGCAATATGTAAAACTTAATAAATATCACACCTAGCTATTATCTAAATTGGAAATATCATCAAAATTGCTAACCAAGAGCTGCCATCCAAGTCCATTTTGAGTATACGTATTGTTTCGCAATGTAAATCGATTTACCGATAACTTCATCAGTTATTTTGTGCTTGGTTGAGAGGTTGGTCACTTCTCGGTTAGCAGAGAGAGAGGGCACACTTTTGCTAGTGTATTAAAAGTAGTTTCTTTCAATTAAAAGAATTCATTTGTACAGTGCATTGTGAATTATGAAATAAAACAGTTTTAGTGACGATTACTCTTTTAATCGGAATTAGTGCCCTAAACCCACTTTTAGGTCAGCATAATTCAGAACACATGAAATTCTTGCTGCTGATACATGTACTATGTTTGTATAACATCAGGTATTGGCAACATGTAATGTTTTTTGCATGCCTTAGATTTGCCTGTTGTTGTTAGTGTAAAGTTCCAGGAACTTTGCTTACATTCGTAACTTTGCAAATTCCCTGGAACTTTCTCTATTTGTGGAGTTTTATAAGTAATCTAATTATTTCTTTTTCTTTTTAGGAAACACTGGAGTTGCCTGTAAACTGCCCAGGCACTTCAGGTAAGTATGATTGAATACAATTGGTATGCGTGAAATTAATCTTCTTTTTATTTTTTATGTATTGCTGAACACCGTTTCATAGCAAAAGCTGCTATATACATTCTTGCATTTGTTTCCATTCAAATCAATCAGAAAACAGTTTTGTAAAAAAAGCTGTTCTATAATTTATTTCAATGCTTTTCGTTCGAAACAACCAACAATCAGTTTTATAACATACGCTGCTTTCTGCTTTATTTCACTACTCTCCAATCGCATCCACAGAAAAACAGTTTGGTAATGAAAACCGATTGCGAGTTTATTTCAATGGATTTAATTTGAATTTTGTTGGAAGTAATTGTTCATTACATTAAAATGTTCTAGTTCGTACACTCTTACTTATAACGCACACAACACAATCCTTCTCTTTATATTTGTATTCTGTTATCTTTTCAGTAAAGAGTACAGTTGCTACTTAGCTCTTGAAAAAGCCGTTCGTTTTTCTCAACAGGTTGTGGGCCCAGACGCAAATCCGCAATAATCTCTTTTTTTAAGAAAGTTTCATTGCGTGAAATAATATCTTTTGCGGAAATTAAAAAAATTACGGATCGCTGAAATTAAAAATCGGATACTTCACTCATACAGTTTTTTTTTGGAAAAGTCGAGAGTGTGGCCATGGACGGGGAAGTAAATGCGAGTGAACTGTTTGAAGTTGTGAATGGTGAGCATGCAATGCCCGTGGCCAGTGATGGGGTTAAAACAGAGGAATTCGATAAGAAATTCAAGGCATGGCAGAAAGCAGATAGGAAGGCGTGGAAAATTATTGCGACGACAATCGGCCAACAACCGTTAGCTCACATTATGAACTGTTCAACAGCACATACCATGTGGAAAAAACTCGAGTCGGTGTACGAACCAAAATCTCAAACCAATATCCACATGTTACAACAACAATTTTACAGCTTCTCAAAAATCCACACGATGATATAGCAACACACATATCCAAGCTCGAGTTTGTGGTTCAGCAGTTAAAAGATCTGGGAGAAACGGTATCCGATACAATGGTGATGACGAAAATTCTGATGACTTTGCCAGACAGTTATAGTCATTTTTACTCTGCGTGGGAGTCAACTGCTGCTGCAGAAAAAACTATTGAAAATCTAACTAGTCGTCTGATCATGCAGGAGTCCAGTATGTCGATTCAGCCAGCAGAAAACGATAATGCTTTTCTAGCTAAGAGAGAGCCTTACAAGAAAAGAAGTCAGCAACATCGTCAACTTTCACACAGTAGTGATAGTAAATTGAAAAATCAACCCAGCGGTAAATGCTTACATTGTAAAGAACCAGAGCATTGGAAAAAAGACTGTCCAAAAAGAAAAAACGTATGCACAAGTCGTAAAAAAGAAATTTGCTTAATCAGCGCGAAAGGCAACGATCTACAGCGGCGCTGCCCAATGACAGCCATCTACAGCCAAAAACGAAGAAAAAGCGCGATGTCAAAGTGAAATTCAACGATGATAAAGATTTTTGAGTGGAGAAAGTTTGTTAAGCTTAAAAGGAAAAAGATATAGTGTAAATTCCAAGTGGAGATAGTTCTTAAATTTAAAAGAGAAGAAGATTTAGTGTATTTTAGAAGTGGAGATAGTTTTATAAGTTTAAAAGGAAAAAGATATTGTTCAAGCCTGAACAATTAGGTAAAGAAAAGTAGAACAATAATTTCGCTCATTCATTACGCGCTAAGTTCATTTACCCATGAAAATTTTGAATCTCTGCAATATGAGCTTTTTCCGCAGAAGCAATTTGCTTACTTTGCTTTTCATGCACATTGTGCATGAGTCAATGAACATAGCGTGAATTTTGTAAATCCATTTGTCAAGTAATCAATATTTCCTAATTATGTATGTTCGCAATAATTTTATTATTTAAGCTCAGTCATTTTTAATAAAGTTCAGAGTCAAACCAAAGTTAAATCGTTTCACTTCTTTGCAAAAGCTCTCTCCTAAAAGACTTCAAGAATTCTTGGAATCTAATTAATCTTTGAAGAGTACCATCGTTCAGTGCTCATCACAGATATAGTGTAATTTCCAAGTGGAGATAGTTTTATAAGTTTAAAAGGAAAAAGATATAGTGCATTGTAAAAGTGGAGATAGTTACTAAGCTGACAAAAGGATTTGTATATGTCAAAGTGAAATTCAACGATGATAAACATATTAGAGTGAAGATAATTAGCCAGCAGGAGACCCTTTCGCGAGATTGTCAGTTGTAAGACGAACTCCGCCAAGAAAAATCGAGCGAAGGAAGAAAGCAGGTTGATATAGGAAACTATAGTGTAGAAGTAGATGCACCATCCAACAAAAGGAAGAGGTTTGAGGCAGACACAAGTACAACTCAGGAGCGCAGGGACATTGGTTATCTAGTTCCAAAAGTCCTGAAGAATGTTTGCAGCCAAAGAAGAGCCAAACTGCCAAGAGAGAGATCAAGGATGTCAGTAATAGGATGATGCTCCAGGCCAGGCAGGGGATGGGACGCTAGGAGCCTATCTCAAGATGGATGATTCGGCCTGGAGGGATGGAATCTTTACACGCGCCCGTATGGTGGCAGGAAATGTGTGGGACGCCCCTATGGATACAGTAGTCGTATCATCGTACAGGGCACAGACAAGCCAAAAGGGCCATTAAGAAATTTGGGGGCAGAGATGGCCTACTGAGGCAAGGGAAACGGAAGGGGAAGTGGTCATGATGTGCCGCACACTAGGTTTCCCGGAAAAGGAAGGGAAGCTCGCCCAATCCACAAGGGAGCTTCACTACCCCATAATCGTCGATGAAATTGGTATGAAAACAGATACCGATGTAAAAAGTGTATTTCGGTCGGTCGAAGCCATTAAAGCCGATGTGTTCAAGCAGGATAGGAAGAGGATAGCCGTTCCGGGAATGGATTAGGACTTAGGCAATGTGCTAGAGAGGATTCTAAAGTATATATTTGGGGACACTGGGGTGCTGGTTGTACTGTTTGGAGAAGGCCAGAGTAATACAGGCCAGAGTAACGCCCTGCTGAGTAAGAAGAAGTCGGAACCCTAAAGTGGTTCAAAAAGTAATCTTATGAAGCACGTTTCCCACGGGTACCGCACGTGACACCAAAAATACAAAATTCCTTTCCTAAATGTAAATTCGTCATGCATAGAAATGCTGGTATAAACATATCAAATTCCCGGAAATGCTAGCATAAACAAATCCAAATTAAAGCCTTTCTTTTACTTTTTTTATACTCATCTCAAGTTGCATATGATTTTTCTGGCTAAGTCCATTTAACTTTACGAAATGCAAACGCTAGCAAAAAGGAAGACCATGTGTGGAACCGTGCTTCATCACGATTTCATTAAAATCCAATGTGTAAGGTTTAAACTCCGATACGGTGCGGGTCGTATTCGTTTGTAGCTGGTAGTATCGTTGCAAATTTTGATTTCAATAAATTATAAAATAGTTGTGAAAATTGTTAAAAGTATTGTGATTTCAATTATTCCTTAAAGTTCCCCACACCACACAATATGCGCGAAATTTTAATAATTTTGTCACATTTAGATCCCTAAATGAAATATTTTTATATGGCTTCAAAATTAGAAAGGGAGAATTTTCTGTGCTTTCTATCTGGCATTTATCAGTGAACAAAATTTCTGAGTTCATCATCTAAGCATAACAACATCAGATGAGACACGAACCATAATTGAGGAAACATCTATCGTCATCTGTAATAGTTTTACACCGAAATTCATAGGAAAGAAAAAAGTGAATAAAGATCGCGTTCTCAGTTGCTATGCATATACAGGGTGGGGCATTTAATTTGAAACAAAATAATATCTCGAAAACAACACATCGGATCACAAAAATTTAAAATTTAAATTTGTTCGTACTGGAAGGGGACATCCAATGATTCCAAACTGGTTCCCTACTCCCTACCTACTACGGGGTGGGGGATAAAAAATTTAAATAGGAACCTATATTTTTTATTTCAAATTCGTATTCTTAAACGTGAACAATTTTTGTAACTAAAATTTTTTTTAAAACGTAAATTTCTTAAAATTTTTGAGGGACAAACTTGAAAATTTTGGAGCTTTAAAGATATCTTACTCAACAATGGTTAGGTTTACAGACAAATTGCAAAGGAGTAAAAGTGTTTAGATTTGTACAGGGAATCTGAGCAAATTTTGTAATTATTTTTTTTAGAAAATGTTGGGTAAACAAATTTTTTTTAGATAAAAAAGTTCATCAGCCTTGGAAATCAGCGATATGTACAGGCCCGGCAGATAATATGGATACTTTGGGTAGTTGTACCCACTCGAAAAATTCCGAGTGGGTAAAATACTCACTTGGTATTTGATGCCATTTCCTGGAAAAATGTAAAATAGAAAAAAATGCACGCGGTTTTAGTTACTATGCAATAAAAGATTTAGGTGGAAATTCGGGTCTGTAAGAGACGGTCGAGATCTGAGAATAGCATAGTCGGAAATATTTCTTGTTTCGGAATGCTTTATCCTACAGAACTTTAAATGTTTTCCAGATGTAGTATCGGGAAGCAAGCACGCTTCAAACTGTTAATGCGTTTCTTCCTCAATTCTGATTCAGTTTTGCTCGTAAAAATGGAACATAGCAGTGCCTAGCTTGACTTGTCGGTCTTCCATTATTACATGTTTTTTTCAACTTTTCGGATTTTCTTTCAGTATCTGTAACCTCCGCGAGTGTATTTGCGTGAAACAAGGCAATCGTGAAACAAGGCAATCGGCTTCTGTGATCTTGAATGAATATTAGTTGATAATTATAGTCTGAAATTTTCAATCAAGAGCGATTCTTATGCAATCTACAAATATGGATAAATTCGTGGAGCGACTGAAAAGAAGCAACGATAAGAACGTAGATCAAGCTGTGTGGAGGGAAAATGAGGAGGCAACAATTGCTGTATCATCAAAAGTAGAGGCTTCTCAAGACTCACTGTGTTGAAGTACTTACCTGTCAAGGAAGCAATTTAAAAAATCGTGAGTGAACAATAATTCCTTCTTTTCTGTAATTCTTGTACTTTTGAAAAATATTATTTCTAATAATATTGTTAATCCGGAATCGCTTGATTGAAAATATAAATAATAATTTTTGCATATCACGTTGAAATTAGAAAAAACTGCAGATTATTTTTGTAAGAAATTAATATTTCAGTCGAAAAAAGTTTTGAGTGTAAATTTCTCATGAGATGAACCATAGGGAAAATTTTTTCATAAAATAGCTTTCATAATTCAGATATATTTCCAGAGAAATTATGCTACAGAAATTGTTTTGTATTTCTTATAGAGCCAACTGCAAACAATTCTTCAGTGCCTTTGAGTTTCCAATACTGGACCAAAAACAATCCATTGCTCAAACTTAACAACTCTGATAAAGCAATTTGCAGTGTTTGCACTGATGCATGCAAGCGCAATTTAATAATTGATCAAGACTCGCGAGCTATAAAATCAAAAAATGCCTGGATCGATGAAGGATTTTCCAATTGGAAACATGCAGCTGAGAGAATAAAAAATTATTCGACGAGTACTCTTCATTTGAATTCTGCCGAAGCATTAAGAAAAGTTCCAAAAATCAACGTCGTTCAAACGATAGCAACAACTCATAAATGACGGAAAATCGCACAGCTTTAACGAAAATATTTAGCATAATTAAAGCATTAGGAAAACGACGTTTATCTTTACGTGGGAGCAACAACGACCAGAATTCCAATTTTATGACGTTTTTAAAGACCCGCGCAGAAGATGTAGTTGAATTACAATCCTGGCTGAAAAGAGATGGCCACAAATAGCTTCATCACGAAACGCAAAATGAAATTCTTGAGTTGTTATCAAAATTGTAGATGAACTATCTTCACGATACAATTCGCAATCATTCGTCTGATAGTGTCCTCCACGGATTTTGGCTTGCCCCTCCCCGCCTAGCCACTAACCCTAGCTGACCTATCATCAGTTCTCGCACATATATTGACGGTGTAGAACCGTTAGGCGTATCTATTCTCCCATTTTGTCACGGAATTCGTGTCCTTCTAGTACTCATAGCCCTCAGTCGAATGGGGTAACGGAATATGAGAACCCCTCGCAGCCTGGGATCGCAAGTTAATTCCAGCGTTTCGTCGTCACCCGACCTCTTGGTCCCGTAATCATCGTCGGTAATGCCCCGCCACGAATCTGGTTTTCAGAATTTATACATCTTACTATTCTACTTTTGGTCTTATTTTCAAAGTTTTCGCCGAACAAGACAGTAAAATACAGGCTAGCTTAAAGAGAGCATGAGACTAGGCATGATGCGTGCCATACATGGGCGCCTGGCAAAGCTACGAGAGAGTACCTAGAGTTACCTATGTCTCTCTCATCAGGAGCACGCAAGAAATTCATGTTCGCTCTCGTTAGCCAAAGCCATACCAGTTCCATAGGCGACCTTTCTCAGCCTCCTCTGCGTTCGAAAGCTCAGCAGCCGACGCTACAATGTTACGGTCGCTATAAATTTTGGTTCGCCGAAACTGAACCCTCGCACAAAGCAAAGGTGTGCCCACCACTCGGCTGGCTAAGTCAAATTCATTTTCCTGTCCCAAACTCCCGTTTTTATCACTTTTACTACCTCCCCATATCCTAATCCTGCACTTATGTTTTACCCGAAAAACCTGAAAAAATATATATTCCTTTCCTACCTGCATAAGTAGCATAAATGGATTTGACAAAATCAGCCCACCTCCCGCATAAAAATGCGTGCCATGCAACCGGAGAAATTCATTTTCTTGCATTTTTTCTGCAAGTGGAAATTTACCCGCAACGGTAACAAAGTTCAAGCCCCGCCTACGAACGGCAGAACTAACGCGACCACTTACCGTTCGCGTATATGAACGGCAAGTGAAATATACGAATAATCCGAATTTCCGCGTTGAATTTTGAATCAGAAAATCAACAAAAGTGCCGACGGAAAATGCAATGGAGAAACTGTAACAGAGGGAATAGAAAACAATAAAATGTAGAAAAGTGATAGTCACTTGAGCTGTTCAGTGCACATCAGCGTTGCCAGACGTCCCAATTTTTAAATCAAAATTAAATGTCCCGCGCGGGACGGGCTCAGTCCCGCTTTTCGGGGATAACTCGACCGTGCATGCAGCGTGCTGAGGAAGCGCGAGCGGGTGGCACAGACAAGTGTGGACTGCCCACCCCCCCTCCCGGTGCGTAATGAAGATAAGCGCGCGGGAGAGAGAGGGGTGCGTCACGCAATCGGTGCGGGCGACCGCGACACCTTCTCTTTCTCTTCCGCTTTTTTCTTATTCCCATTTGTTTATAAATTTCTATTTCGCGAGAACATACGATTACGTACGAAGGAATAACGAATATCATTTGTTTTAGTGCTTGGAAAGCAGTGAGCAAGTAGTGTTAGTTTAATTACATTAAGCAAACAAAAGTTTAAGTTTTTTACGTGTTTTTGTTATTAAATTACTGGAGTTTACTTATTAGAATCGTTTAAGGATGAATGAAACCGATAGTGATGTTTCGGATTGCTCGGAACCGAAAAACATTGCACCCAAGAAGAACGTCAAACTAGGAAAACATCGCCTCACGAAATACAGTACAAATTGGCAGAATGATTATAATTGGTTGTGTATTGTGACGTCGGATGAGTATAAAGCTTACTGTAAACTGCGTAAAAAGGAGTTTACTATTTCTCATGGCGGATTAAACGACGTATTGAAGCATTCAAAAACAAGTAGTCACTCGAAGATCGCGAGTTCTCTAACTCTAACTAGCTATTTCTAGGCACCAGGTACTTCCACATCTGATTGTAATCGCGATGATATTATGTACAAAACGTCAGCCGCAGAAATTACTTCTATATATCACACCGTTAAACATTCGTTTAGCTACAATAGTATGGATTGTTTTCAAAAGTTATTACCTCTCATGTACGCCGATTCTAAGATAGCTAAGAATGTTAAATGTGGTAGGAAAAAGAGTGAAGCAATAGTTTGTGAAGTATTGGCAAAAGAAGCTTTGAAGGACGTAATTCAAAATATAAAAGAAGATTTATTTTTTTTCGATTTCTACGGATGCCAGCAATAAAGGAAATCGGAAAATGTTTCCAATATGTGTGCGATATTTCAGTTTGGACAAAGGAATACAAAACAAATTAATAGATTTTTTGAGAGTAATGACGAAACTGCCGACCAAATAACAAAGGTACTTTGTGAAACATTGGATAAACATAACATAAATTACCGCAAGTAACATCATATGGTGCTGACAATACAAATGTAATCTTTGGTTCAAATCATTGTGTTTTCATGAATCTCGTTGCCGAAAACGCAAAAATTTTAAAAGCTAACTGTTCAGTTCACATCTTGCATAACATGAGCAAATTTGCATGTGATAGATTAGACATCGACGTAGAAGCTATCATCTTAAAAATATACGGCCATTTCTCCCATTCAGCTAATCGTCGTAAAGCGAAAGCCATTGAAAAGATTTTTTACTCTGAAACAGAGGAAACAAAAACTCTTTTGTTCGTAATGTGATGAGTGCTTTTGGTACATTAATGAAAGAGTCTCAGGGAAATGATATTGCCATAACAGAAATGCATGAGTCATTGTGCCTCTTCCGCTCAAGGTTGACTCAAAGGCTAAAGGATAGGTTTTTCAGCTACCAGACGAAACAGATTTTAAATAAATTGGTTGAATCTGAACGGACCAAAGCCATCGAAGACTTCAAAATTTTTTACACAAATTGCCAACAATATATAGACAAACGTTATAATTTTTCAGATAAAAATATTTTTTCTAGACTTAAATTCATAAATCTCGAAAGTGAAGTTAGCTTACATGATTGAAAATGCTGTATCTTTAATAAAATTTCAAAAAATTGCTGATGCATATTTGTGAAAAAAGTCGAAAAAAATTGATTTTTCCATTTTTATGAAGATTACACGATGTTTGAGATCACAATTCTTGTTCCTTTAATTTTTTCCAAAACTTTGACCAATCGGGCCGAAGGAACCGTCCAATGGATCGATCTGCGGATTTACAGTACTATTGGACGTACATTGAGGTGTAAATATTCCTACAACCTTAGCCATTCCATCAGTATTTACAAAGATGCGGTCAATTTATCAAAAAAAGGAAAAAAGTAACTTTTTTTGACATTTTCAAAATTGAAATTACGGATAAAAAAAAATTATTATTTTTTTATGTCTTGGCGGATTTTTTTAGAAAATTTATTCCAGTTTCCGAAACTGCCCTTAAATTTTCTGTACGATCATTGGTTGCTGAGAAATAGATGGTTAAATACAAAAGTGTCCTTTTTCGTGTAATATCGGATATCTCCGCGACAAATCGACGTATCAAGGATTTGAAAAAAGATAATTAAAGCTGAATTAACAGGCTGTCTGGTCCATAGGGTGGTCAAATAAAAAACAATTTTCCGAGTCCGTGGACCAAAAAAAAAATGACTAAAAATGTTGAAATTTTTTTTTTGCGCTATTCCTTTGGATTGCGTGAGCACCGTGGCCTTTAAAATTTTTTAGCTGAAAGTTTCAAAAACTAGAGTTCTGGAGCTTTAAGATTCTCGATACGATTATTTCTCGCTTAGATACAGCCCGTCAAAAATCACAAAAAAATTTAGGTATTTTTTTTGTTCCCTTAATTGTTTTGAGTAGTGTACTTATTATAAGCAATTTATTGCTAACTTCTCTCGAATTGCTGCTCCACTTAATGCTCTTAGATGTTCTAATACACGTTTTCGCTGGACAAAAAAAAAACAGGAAACATTTGATGCCCTCAAAGATAGTATAGTTAATGCAACAAGATTAGTACATTTTCATGAAGATTTACCAATTATCAAATTATCAATTAAGTATCGCCCCACGAAACAACATGCTAATGCTGACCTACTCTCGCGTCTCCCAATGGGCCCAGATGATAAATTTGATAAGACAGAGGTGTGTTTAGAAATTACAGATATCTATTCTAATACAGGATTACCCGTTGGACATCCACCTTGTACGGAAATTCACAAAGGAAGATACACAACTGAAAAAGGTAGCATATTATATTAGTTGCGGCTGGTCAGATAAATTACCAAACAACGAGCATCAACTACAACCGTTTTTTACAAGAAGATTGACTTTAACGCAGCATGATGGCATTATTGTCTTAAATGGCGAGAACAATCGTGTGGTTATACCTTTTAAGTTACGGGAAAAGGTACTTAGGGCACTTTACGAGGGTCATTGGGGTGCCACCAGATTGAAGCAACTTGCTCGCAGATACGTATGGTTTCCAGAAATCGACAGGCACATAGTGGAAAGAGTTGCCTGCTGTAAAAATTGCCAAAGTTAATTACTCGAGCCTAAATGTTATAGATAATATTGATATGGGTGAGGAATTAGTAAGTACTCACCATAATACAGATACTAATATACATGGTACAAATTCCAATCCATGTAAATCATCAATTACTGGCCATATAATTTAAAAGGCATTCAAATTTATAATTCTACATTCCCACGGGAACATTCTTTATCTTATCATAAAGAATTTTCACACCCGTTCTCAGCCTCTCAAGTATCGCGGATTCTTGGTATTTTATTCCCATATTTATTCTTTCAAAATAACATATTGCACGTATGCAATGATTTTCAAGCGAAGAGTGCAAATCTTCGAATTACATGAGAACATTTTGCTATATGCTACTTCAGCATAAATCGGTCAGTTTTGTAAAAAGCTCTGAAACAGTTACATAGTCTGGAAGTAACCGTCGCGAATTAAAAACGTTTTTTTAATTTAAAAGCTGTGTCAAAAATTAATTAAGTTAAATCTTTTGTGAGTGAATAAAAAGCAATAAATTATGAATTAAGACAAGTTGATTGTTTTATTGATATATTTTTTTGCTGTGACGGAATTTGAAAGTGAAACTGGCGCAGTCGGTAGGATGTGCCAAGTACTTTACTTATGTGTGAATCGAAATTGATTTAAAGTGTCATATCGTGATATCAAAAGAAGTGATGCACCCACACAAAATCAATTAAAGTGCTCTACATAATCAACAGAAGTGATTAGTAGAACTATTTTCGTATTCCACTGAATTTTACATTCTCAGTTGAAGTGAGGTGTAAAAACTGTTCTGGTTAATTTACAAATCAGCAGAAGTGGTTTGTTAAACAGCAAAATTTCAGTCACAAGACATTCACGTATTGCAGAAGAAGTGCTTTACGATATTTGAAAAAAAAATTTCATAAAATCTTTCAAAGTTCAAGTGTAAAAGGTGAACATTTTTTTTTCTCCTACAAATATTAAAATAAAAAAACAACAACAACAGAACGCATCGTCAAGTCAAGACAACTTATTGATAATCTAAGCGTCGAGGAAAGCTCACCAGACCGGAAGAAAGTAAGGAAAACTGCAGCAATTTACTGCCGAATAATTGTGGATTCATCTGTAGCAGCATAAATCACCATCTCCATCTACAAGAAAGCAACGTAGAAGAAGAAAAGAAGTGTATCGGCAAGTACTAATACTTCATAATTAAACTTTGTTATGAATAGTTGTGAAACATTAAATGAAATAACAGATTTACTGGGTAACATTAGCTTAGGTAGTGATCAAATAAATCATATTGCGAATCGAAATTCAGCTAATAGTAATTTAGCGCCTGAATATTACGAAGGTGAAATTCCAGACAGTTATTTTCAATCTGATAACGATGCAACCACAGTCTTTAATATCTCTGAAGTAAAAATGGAACCTTTAACGCTTAATATTGATCCACTTAAATACCTAGAAAGACTTCCTGAATGCTTTGGTGATTACAGAGATCTCCAAAATTTCACTAGTTTGATAGACAAAGTCCATCCAATTTTGCTACGTTATGATAACCTAGCACAAAGCATTTTCTCAGATGTAATTAAGTCAAAGCTTAAAAATAAAGCACGCGAAGTTATCGAAATCAATAATCACGTAACATGCTGGCTTGAAATTAAAGAAATTTTAATTAACAATTTCGGTGATAGAACTAGTATGGAAGAATTTTTTGACCACCTTAGAGGTGTTACATTTAAAACAAATTCTGTAAATTTCTATAATGAAATAAAAGTGATCTTAAGAAAACTTAACGTAAAAACAGCTCTTACCTTAGCCGAAGATGCTCAGCTTTCAGAAAGTACCATCACAAATAATAAAAATTCCGCTCTAACAATTTTTAAAAATAAATTACCGGAACCAATGGGATCAATTTTGTACTATAGGAACCCAGAAACACTAGAAACAGCAATGGACATTCTCCATGAGTCCGGTTATGCATATTATAATGTCTTTATTAATAAACCGATAAACCAAAATCCAAGAAACAATGCAAGGAATATTAATTACAGTAACAAAAACAACTTTAACAATAATTCGAGACTAAACAATTATGGTAACAGTGATAATAATAATTTAACTAATAATTTTAATGGTGATAGAAACAAATATAGGAATAATCGCGGAAGTAATAATAAAAATTTTACAAAGCGAAATCACGGTTTTATGCAATCTAATAGATATAGATATGATAACAGCACAGATCATCGCTATCAAAGACCGACTTCTTATTTAAGAGATCAAACTCCAACGCAACCCTTTAACAGAAACACATATAATAATAATTATTCACAAAACGAACCTCAAAGATCCTTAGAAAACCCCTTCAGAATCACATATCGTGAAAACTCAAATAATGTTCAGCAAAACCAAAATTTACCTCCTCCAGAACCTATGGATGTAAATACATCCGAAATGTTTAAGACTACTCAATCACTAAATTTCCCTTTGCCAGCCTCGCCTACCAGTTACCCCATGTCGTAGTGGACAGTAATACAAGACCACTCAAATTTATTATAGATACAGGAGCTACGCATTCAATAATAAATCCTAGTCTATGTCACCCTAACTTATTAGAACCAATTAAAGAAAATATTATTCTTAAAACACTTAAAGGCGAAGTTAACATAAATCAAAAGGCAATAGTTTCATTGTTTAAAGAATTTGGTGATCCCAAGATAAAAGTGGAAATGTACGTTTTTCCTTTTCATGATCAATACGATGGCCATTAAAATTCAAGATCGAGAAATAAAATTGTGTTTTACTAACAAGGAGAACAAATTTAACTATAATTTACATAAGAAAGGAAACTTTAAGCTAAGTGTACCGGTATTACAAAAGGAAGGCTTAACCTATCTGAAGGAGCAGAAGTTCTCAGATGGCAGAATAACTATATATGAAGGCGTATATAAAGTCGAAAATTATAAAGCTGATGTGAATGTACGGATAAACAACGACGGTTACGAGCTAATTTCTGTTAACCCACTCCAGTCTCAAGTAGTAAGTAACGAAAACTTTAATATAATAGAAGAGCATGAATATAAACCTCTCTTAGAACAGATTCGCGTTAATCATTTAAATTCAGAAGAGAGGCAAGAATTATTTAAGATCGTTAAAAGATTTTCAAAAATTTTCTATGAGGATGAATCAAGTTTATCTTTTACAAATGCCATTAAGCATAGAATTCGAACGACGAATGACGTACCGATCCATGTAAAATCTTATAGGTATATTCGTCCATAAACAAGAAGTTAAAAAGCAAATTAATGAAATGTTGAAAAGTGGTATAATTCGGCCTAGTAATTCCCCTTACTCAGCTCCAGTCTGGATCGTCCCGAAGAAGGCGGACGCCAGCGGTAAGGCTAAGTGGCGTATTGTCATCGATTATCGAAAATTAAATGAGATAACCATTGATGACAAGTACCCAATCCCAAATATCGATGAGATATTAGGAAAATTGGGAACATGCCAATATTTTACCACTTTGGATCTCGCAAAGGGCTTTCATCAAATAGAGATTGATGAAAGAGACATTCATAAGACGGCTTTTAGCGTGGAAAATGGGCACTATGAATTTCTTAGGATGCCTTTTGGTCTGAAAACAGCGCCCGCTACATTCCAACGTCTTATGAATAACGTCCTTAGAGATAACATAAACAAGATTTGCCTTGTGTATCTAGACGATATTACTGTCTATTCTTCTTCCTTACAAGAACATTTAGATTCCTTAACAAAAATTTTTAAGAGACTTCAAGAAGTGAATTTAATGGTCCAATTGGATAAGTCCGAATTTTTGAAAAGAGAAACGGAATTTTTGGGACCTGTAATAACATAAGATGGCATTCGACCTAATCCAAAGAAGATTGAATATGTCAAAAAGTTTCCTATACCAAAATCCCCTAAACAAAGAAAACAATTCCTCGGACTTACAGGGTAATATCGCAAATTCATTAAGACTTACTCCAAAATCGCTAAACCTATCACAAAATATTTAAAGAAAAATCAGAAAATCAACATAGATGATCCGGGGTATATTCGTAGCTTCGAAATGTTAAAAAAAGCTTCTGATTAGCGAACCAATATTAAAGTACCCGGACTTCAGCAAAATATTTACGTTGACAACCGAGGCGAGCCAATACGCTATAGGCGCTGTGTTATCGCAAGAAGGACAACCGATATGCTATGCAAGTCGTACTCTCAACGACCACGAGCAGCACAAGTATTTTCGCCCCTATTTGTTTGGCAGGATGTTCATAATAGAAACAGACCACAAACCTCTGCAGTGGCTATTTTCTATAAAGGAGCCAAACTCAAAACTAGTGCGATGGCGACTCATACTGTCGGAATTTGACTTCGAAATCAAATATAAAAAGGGAACCAAAAACGGAAATGCAGATGCACTTTCCCGCATCGAAGTAAATCTTACTCAGGAATCGGATGAAACCAAAATCCCAGTAAGCAAATCCCCTTTAAATGCCTTTAAATCGCAAATAGTAATAAACAAAATGAAGGGTTCACTAAAGATAAAGAATTTAAAAATTTTTAATAAGTCTAAAAAAATAATTTATATAAAGTCACTTGATGAACAGACAGCAATTACTCTCTTCAAATCACATTTTAACCCTAAATCACTTAACGCAATTTACGTAGAAGATACAGAATTTTATTTTTTTATCAAACTCTAAAGGAAACAATTCACACGCACTTTTCAAGTAGTAATGTTCTAAAAATAATTAAATGTGATAGATATCTTAGTGATGTAACAGATGAAGAACATCTAGCTAAACTAATCGAGGAAGAACATCTCAAAAACAATCATCGGGGCATTACGGAAGTCTGCAAGGAATTGCAACTGAAATATTACCACCCAAAATTAATCGCGCGGGTAACACAATTTATTAATAATTGCGAAATATGCAACATAGAGAAATACGAAAGGAAACCGATTAAACAGAAATTTCAAATAACAGAGACCCCTTCAAGTCCCAATGAAATTGTCCATATTGACGTATTCTATACCTTAGAAACAAATGTTTTTCTCACGTTTATAGATAAATTTAGCAAATTCGCTCAAGCAATTAAAATAAATGCAAGAAATTGGATAGAGTTCAAAAGAAAAATTCTGCAATATATGTCGGCCATAGGAAAAGTTCACAAAATCATAGTTGATAATGAACTTGGCTTTAAAGCTCTCCCTTTAAGAGAATTTGTAAAAAACGAAGGCATCGAACTACATTGCACGTCAAATAATAACCATACTTCAGATATCGAAAGACTACACATTACAATTAATGAGCACTTGAGAATTCTTAGACACGATCCGAATAAAGATACCGATACAGTCGAAGAAAAAATATTGAAGGTGATATATTTCTACAAGAATACAATTCATTCAACGACCAATAAAAAACCGGTAGATTTTAACAATGGAAAAATAAAAGATGATGAATATAGCGATATACAAGCAAGAATTAAAATAATTAAAGAAAAAACTATACAAAAATTAAATCGCGATAGAGAAGACGTAGAAATAGATTTGGGGAAAAACTATATTAGAGATCTGCGGGGAGGGAAGAATCATGCTAAATTTAGGAAAATAGAAATTGACAGAATAGATGAAAATCACGTAGTAGACAAGGATACAGGATTTAAATATTACAAATCACATATAAAAAGAAAGAGAAAATTTCAAAACAATGATAATCCTACTATTAAAGCAAAAGCTAAACAAAAAGGAAAATCTAAAGGTAAAATTGCTATTTCAGGTCAAAATGTCGAGGCGTCGATGTCGATGACGTAAGAATTATAAAATCTTTCATAAAAGTTATGCATATAATAAATATAACAGAATATGAAAACACTAAAACTATAATCTACAAAAACATAAGAATAATTGAAGAAAAGGCCAATCTAATACAAACCATGTATAATACCCTTACACACAATTTCAACATATTAGAAAAGAAAATAATAAACTTAAAACCACATACTCGACAAGCTAGGAGTTTAATAGACATATTAGGAACAGGAATTAAATACTTGGCAGGTACAATGGATCACAACGATGAAATTGAAATTAAAGATAAGCTAGAAACATTGTCAAAGAACAATAAAAAACTGATTAAAGAAAGTAATAAACAAATTCTAATAAATAACGAAATAACAGATCAAATAAAAACTTAACAAAGCTAATCAAAACTCAACAAAATATAATATCAAACTATCTAAATAACTTCACCATTAAAAACGAAAATCAAATAGTAAAATTGGAAGATGAAGTAGAATATATGCAACAAGTTTATCAAATTAACTATGACATTGATCTACTCAAAAATCATATTGATGACATAGAACAGGTCATACTAACTAGCAAATTGGGTATTCTATCCAGAAATATCTTTACAGAGCAAGAACTCAATTTAATTCCGGACCTTGAAAATTTCAGAGATATTAAAATCGTTGTGGTGTTTCATTTGGATCAAATCGTTATTATTTTGTTGATTCCTTTATTATTATGTGAAACCATTGTCAAAAATCCTAATCGAGCCAATGCCTAATGTTCAAAATAAATCAATATATTTGAACGAATATACTGTATTAGTAGATAATAATAATAACGTTTATAGTAGTAATGTAAAAGATAATTTAAAGAAATATTTAATAAGGATCAAAGATAAATGTATCCGCAATATCATAAATTTTGAAGAAGCACGCTGTACAATGCAAAAAATTTCAAAAGATGAAATTAAAGAAATTATTCCATGATATATTGTAACTAAGAATATTGCGAAAACAAATATTTCCCAAAATTGTAATAACTTTAATATGAATATCCTTGGTAATAATTTAATACGTTATGAAAATTGTAAAATAGAAATAAATGACAATCTTTATGAAAATTTGTATACCAAAATAAAAGATAACATTGTTCTACCTCATTTTGTAACTAAGGTCCAAGAAAATAAAACTGTCAACTTAATAGAACTTGAGGAAATCCACATAAAACATATTAATAATAATAGGGAAAAACTAAATGAAATTGTTAGTAACAAGCATACGAATTTTGTGATAAATTCATCTATAACCATTATCATGGTAATAATTATATTATTAGTAATATATCTATTAAAAATGTTAATATGCAAAAAGCAAAATATTGTTATAAAGCATACTTCTTCGGAGCCTCAGACTAACGGTGGGGGTGTTATAGATAATATTGATATGGGTGAGGAGTTAGTAAGTACTCACCGTGATACAGATACTAATATATATGGTACAAATTCCAATCCATGTAAATCATCAATTACTGGCCATATAATTTAAAAGGCATTCAAATTTATAATTCTACATTCTCACGGGAACATTCTTTATCTTATCATACAGAATTTTCACACCCGTTCTCAGCCTCTCAAGTATCGCGGATTCTTGGTATTTTATTCCCATATTTATTCTTTCAAAATAACATATTGCACGTATGCAATGATTCTCAAGCGAAGAGTGCAAATCTTCGAATTACATGAAAACATTTTGCTAAATGCTACTTCAGCATAAATCGGTCAAGTTCACGGGAATGAAGTTTTGTAAAAAGCTCTGAAACAGTTAGTCTGGAGGTAACCGTCGCGAATTAAAAACGTTTTTTTAATTTAAAAGCTGTGTCAAAAATTAATTAAGTTAAATCTTTTGTGAGTGAATAAAAAGCAATAAATTATGAATTAAGACAAGTTGATTGTTTTATTGATATATTTTTTTTTTGCTGTGACGGAATTTGAAAGTGAAACTCCTAAACACGAATACTTAAGTTGGCCTTGCACAACAGTACCGTGGGAAAGAGTTCATTTGAACATCACAGGACCGTACTTCAATCGAATGTGGTTAATAGCTATTGATGCACACTCAAAGTTTCCTTATGTGGTACAAATGTCATCGATAACATTGGAATCTACAATTAGAGCATTGCGAACTATTTTTGCCATCGAAGGGCTACCAAAAGTAATTTTTAGCGATAATGGTACTCAATTTACGTCAAGACTGTTTACGGGATTCTGTCAATAAAAATCATTGAGGAAGGAAAGCCTATAGATGAAGCTTTAGACATAGTTTTGGCAACGTACAAGTAAGTCCAAATCCAGTTTCAGAAAAGTCTCCATCCGAGATGCTGCATTGCAGACAACAGCGAAACATATTGTCAACGTTGGTTCCTGAAAAGAATAATCACGAACGTCAGCCTTTAAAAAGTTTCATCCAAATCAAAAAGTTCTAGTGAAGCAGTTCCTGAGGCGAACTAAATGGATTCCAGGAGTGGTGAAAAGAGTTGTTGGTCGAAACATGTATGAGGTAGAAACCCGAGCAGGCATTTGTCGAAGGCACCGAAACCAATTAAGATTTCTCAAGTTAACCAAAGGAAGTTACGATAGGATAATTGAGCTTTCGAGAACATATTCACCTAAACAATCGGGTAACCTTGAAAACAAAGAACTTAACGTTTCTAATTCCAGGTCACCATCATTACAATTCTATTCCAATAAATCGGCCGCGGACTCGGAGGTACGAGGTTTGAGTTATCCTCAAGTTGGAGATTCTTCCCAGGTCCCAATAGAAGAACGCGAGGAAAGTAATGTGAGCCATCCTGAAGTTGAAGTGGGATTCACTCCCCACGTTCCAATAGAAGACACCCCTACAGTTAGCAGTACCGGTACGTTCCCACGAGGTGCAATTAGCGACGCTACGCCAGGTATTTGAAGGTCAGAAAGACTATTTTAGGGTTTAGTTACTAGTACCTCAAAATTAGGCTAGTTAAAGAAAATCTAAATTGAGATGCAGTCAATCTAAATTGAATGCAGTCATACAAAATGATACATAAATGTAAACTTTAATACACACATTGTAAATGAAATGAATTAGCTTGTATTGAATTCTCTTGTGTGCGTGAGAGTCAGAGAGTTGTACTCGGTTAAATTTATTTAAGAAGTAAATAGAATGTAGTATTCGTAAATGGTTTTTTCATTTAGTGGAACCCACGCAGGTCATAACATTAAGAAAAGTAAATTTAGAGAAGAATTGTAACGAAAAGAAGTTGTGAAAATTAAAACATAAATTGTGAAAAGAAGAAAAGATGGATGTTGTAGAGAATGGAAACAAATCAAGAAGTTAAAGAAAACCTAAAATTGAGGAAAAAGGAATGTCAAAAAATTTAAAATTAAATTTAGAGAAGTATAATTAAAGAAAGTTGTGAAAATTTAAGGAAAACATAAATCGTGAAAATCAAAGTGATAAATTATAGAGCTGAAACTAAATGAAGAAGAATATGAAAAATAAAAGAAAAAAATTATGAAAAGAAAATTGTGAAGAAAAGTGAAACTAAAATTTTTTTTAAAGACCTTAAAAGAAGAAAACCAGAAAAAAAATCTTCGGATTATTATAGAATAAAAGCAAGTGAAACTAAAATTATATAGATTTTAAAAGAAGAAAAGGAGTGTAACAAAAGCTGAATCCAAAGTGAAAATTTGAATACTTCAGAACGTGAAGAATGAAAATTATAAAATGGTGAAGAGATTTAGACAAAGTGGATCAGAAGAATCAAAGGGAATACTTATGATACAACAAACATATAGTGCAGAATTATTAAGTTATAGGAACACGAGATAAATAAAACGTATACAGGAACCAGGATTACAGGAAAAAAAATTTTTAGCACACTTTGTATACATATGTAATAGTTATCCTTAATTTTTATCTTAGTGTTTCCTACCGTAGAGAAAAAGGTGTCAGTTAGTTATCGGTTGGCGGTGATAATAACTGATGAGCTTGGCTCTCGTTTTTTTTTCTTGTTCTTTGTATCTTTTACTTTTGATCATACATCCTTCACCTCCCTAAAAAAAAACGCATTTTTTTTGTTTTGTCAGGAGGAAATTGCTTTCGTCTCTTGCAACTTCGAGGAATAACCCGAATTAAGGACGCCCTCGATCCTACGCATATCCATAGATAATATTGTTTTTCTATTGAATTTAACTTGAAGCCATCTATATAATATTGATATATTACTAAGTTTAACAAGATAGTAGCAGTATTCTGTTGCTATTTAATTTAGCGTGAGGCTATAGATATATATTATATTATTAAATTTAATGAGAGCTTTATATCCTTAATACTGTTCTTTTACTATAACATTTATCGTGAGGCTACAAAAAATTATTTGTTCTTTAAATATTAAAGTTACTAGAAGACTAAATTTAAGTAATAAAGGTTTCGCTATTAAATTTAAATTTTAGCGTGAGGCTGCACATTATATAACATATTGTTTTTCTATTAACTCTTACCACAACATTATTCTATCAATCATATTAGTATGAGGCTTCCGACAAATTTAGGGTGAGGTTGCATTTAAATGATAATCTTCTTTTGCTATCCAATTTAGTATGGAATTATATTCAAATGATATTATCTTGCTATTGAATTTATTTTGAAAACATATCATATTGCTTTGTTATTAAATTTAAAGTGAAGGTACATAAAGATGACATTGTTCTAGTGCTATCAAATTTAGGGTGAGGATATACATGAATACTTTTGCAACCATATATAGTGTAGATATCTATATACAAATTACATTAGCCTACCTGTATTTTTGCTGTACGATTCTATCCGGGGTAATAATAAAATTGTAATGGAAAGGAATTAAAAATCTTCTTTTTCTCCCTGCTCTCTCTTCTCGTCGTGCTCCTGATCTAGGGCGGCTGCTACATCGGTTGGCGGGGTTCTCATAATGTGGAGATTCTAGGAATATCTTCTAAGACGAGTCACTAATGCTAATAGGTTGAGTTGTATTTGCAATTTGGACAGATAATCTTCATATAAAGGTAATTGAGTTTAGAGAAGGATATACAAGTATTCGATGGGATAGATGGGATAGAACCGACACAGATAAAGTCCTATCTCGACGTGTCCCAAGATTTAAATGAAGTGCGAACGTGGTTAGACGATTTGAAGACAGAAGTAAATGAAAATAATAGTAGTAGGTTACAACGAGTTAAGGTCAGATTAGGATTTCTGCAGCAAACAAGAACCGTCATAATGCAGAACATGGATTTGGAAATATATTTAGAATTATGCTTATGTGAAATTCTTTAAGTAAGTGAAGTTTAGGACATAATTCCCACTAACATTTTAGATATTCTTTTAGACTGTAAGTCAAAATTTGTATATATATTCGATTAAGATCCAATAAAGTCAGTTCATTCTTAATCAAGGAACTTGCAGCGTTTCAATCCACTCCGGATTCCTTTTGCAATTCCTGTTTTTCAACTCAAACATTGGCATAGTAAAAAATTAATGTAAAAGTACTATAGGAAAGTTGTAAATTTAAACACAATCACGTTTAAAATCACATCTATAAGATGTAAATTTACCTCAAGTCCATTGGTGCGAAGTTTTTGTTATTCATTGCAGTGTATAACTTAACAACACATTTTATCATTACTTACATTCACGGGCAGCTCAACTATCGAGGTCACCTATGCAACGTGATTTCCGTTCACACGCAGCAAATATGCTGACACTATGTCTTCGACGGCGCGAAATAAAGATTGATTAAAATATAATTTTTTTTGGTAATTAATTAAATAAAAAGTTTAACTGGCGCCCAACGTGGGGCACAGGAGTGAGTGTTTAGTGAGTTGATATAAAAAAAAAGGTTTATTGTAAAAAGCCCTGAAGTAGTGCGAGGAAACCTAATCAATTCAGTGCGCGCTCATTTGCCCTCAAGTAGTGCGTTTCCTGTGCCCTGGAACCCGGAAGCTGTTGGAAGTGTAAGGTCCGGGAGGAAGATCATACTCGTCTCTGCGGAATTGTAAACAGGATCCTGAGTCACCATAAGGAGAAAAGGGAGTCATCCATTGCAGTCCCAGTGTACGCATCGTCCATCAGCATGTCCATTTTATTATTGTAAGTCCTAATTATCTTAGAGAACGTAAGAAGATTATTATAAGAATAAAAGTGCAAAGGTGTGTATTATTTAAGAGAAAAATTTTAATCGTAATTAAATCAAAAATTCGAAATATTACGAGACGCTTCTCATAAAAGTGTAGAATTCACGAAGATATCAATATAAATAAGAGAAGGAACAAAAATAGAGCATAAAAAATTTAATTATTGCAGGAAAAAATTTAAAAAATTTTAATTATTGCAGAAATCTTGATTCGAGTGATTTAAATCTTTGTTTTTAATCAATTTAAGAGTGAATATTTTCCATAAAAGAGTGAATAAATTAGAAAACCTAATTAACCTAATTAGATCCCCAATTTTACAAAATACCACCCCACCTATTCAGCCAGCTTCGACAGAGCGAGTGGCCTCATCAATTAACACAAATGAATTACAATCTATGATTACGTCTATTGTAACCCAAGTGCTAAGTTCACAAACAAAAAATTTGGTCCTGACATACTTAAATCCAAACGCGGACTTAACCACGGCTACAGATCAAATCATAGACGAGCAATATCGTAATAACTTATCTGATCTTGACAAACTACCAGACGTTGTCCGTTGCCTTAGAGAGTTTTCTGGCAATCCCGGCGAATTTTCTTCTTGGAAAAAGAGCGTGGAGCGGGTATTGCAAATCTACGAACCTAGTAAAGGTACACCTAAATATTATGGAATTCTTAGCGTGATAAGAAATAAAATCGTGGGCAATGCAGATATAGCCCTCGAGTCGTATAACACCCCGCTAGATTGGAAAGCAATCTGCCGTTGTTTGACGATCCATTACGCGGACAAACGCGACCTAGGTACCTTAGAGTACCAATTAACATCCCTAATCCAAGGCAAAGCCTCTGTCCAAGAATTTTATCAACAAATTTACGCCCATCTTTTACTAATATTAAAGAAAATTTCCTGCATGGAGGTAGGTGCGGAATCAATGCGATTACTTACAGAAACCTACAGAGACAAAGCATTAGACACGTTCATACGTTGACTCAATGGTGATTTACCAAGACTTTTCGGGATAAAAGAACCAGTTGACTTGACAAGCGCTACATTTCTGTCTTAAGTTAGAAAATCAAAATTTTAGAGCCAATTATGCAAATAATTACCACGGAAATAATAATAGAAAACCACCACCTAATCCACCACCAGTACCATTTAGGAAAAATCATCAACTCCACTTCAGTCGGAGAGAAACCTTTTACCCAGAACTGGCCCATTTTCCCAAACCAGGATTCAGGAACCACGCAAACGGACAACCGTTCGCTCCTCAAAGACCTTATAATCAGGCTCAACAGTTTCAACCGTTCGCTCCTCAAAGACCTTATAATCAGGCTCAACAGTTTCAACAGGCCCCTCAAAGACCATACGCGCCGAAACCCCAACCTAGGCCCGAGCCAATGGACGTAGATCGAAGCATGCAGACGAACGCAGTCAACTACGCAAATAGACCAAGACCCATGCAATATGCGGGAAAAAGATCACCAGGTGACAATTCGATCCGTAGACAATTACACCCTCAAAAAATTCAGAGAAATTACCACATAAATACCGATCCACGATTATCAAATACCTCAGGAACACGACAATGGTTATAGAGAAGCCCAAGAAGAGGTACTAAAAATTTTGATAGATACAGGCTCCAATAAGAACTATATCCAACCACGTTTCGTAAAAAAACCTATTCCTAACGAGCAATGTTTCACTGCCAGTTCAGTGGGAGGACAAGTGAAAATCACTCATCATACATTTGTCAACCTCTTCAACCTAAGAGATAAAAAAATTAAATTCTTCTTACTACCGTCACTAGTGTCATTCCATGCTATACTAGGTAACGACAGTCTTAAGGAATGATCCGCCGTTATCTACACTAAACACAATTACATGATAATCCAAAATTCAATTAAAATCCGAATTAAACAGCTTATAGCCAAATCTGTAAATTCAATAGACATCAGAAGCGACCATATGACAGAAAAGCAACCTGAATTCATGAATAACTTAATCAAGAAAAATTGTGAAGTTTTCTCCGAGCCAAATGAAAAGCTTACCTACACTACACAAGTGGTGGGAACAATCCGAACAACATCAAATAACCCCGTCTACACTAAATCCTACCCATATCCTATGTCCCTAAAAGAGGAAATTGAAATAGATAAATTATTAGCTGACGGAATAATCAGACCATCGAGATCCCCATATAATTCACCTGTATGGGTCGTGCCTAAAAGCAAGACGCTTCAGGCGAAATAAAATTCAGGATGGTAATCGACTATAGAAAACTAAACAGTATAACAATCGCAGACCGGTATGCCATACCCGAAATTAGTGAAGTGCTAATGCAACTGGGTAAAAACAAATTATTCTCCGTAATAGACCTGAAAAGCGGATTTCATCAGATTCCATTAAAGGAATTCGACATAGAGAAGACTGCTTTCTCAGTGAACAATGGCAAGTACGAGTTCACTAGATTTCCATTTGGACTCAAAAACGGCCCAGCAATTTTCCAACGGACACTAGATGACATACTTAGAGAACATATAGGTAGGAATTGTTTCGTCTACATAGACGATATAATTATATTTAGCGAAAATGAGGAAAAACATTTAAAGAATATCGAAACTATATTTAAAACCCTTAACTCGGCTAACATGAAGATTCAACTTCAAAACAAGTGTTGAATTCTTAGAATTCATAATTTCTCCTGAGGGAGTCAAAACTAACCCTACAATGGTAGGAGCAATCTTAGATTTTCCACAACCAAAGACGTTGAAAGATCTTCGATCCTTTTTAGGCCTGTCCGGTTATTACCGACGCTTTGTCAGGGATTACGCTAAAATAGCAAAACCCCTAACAAACCTTCTAAGAGGGGAGAATGGCCGACTGCCCAAAAATTTTTCAAAACAAAAAATTATACACCTTAGCCTACCCGAATTTGAACAAAGAATTCCACTTAACAACGGACGCCTCCAAATACGCAATTGGCGCAGTCCTGGAACAAAACGGCAAGCCCATCACCTTCATCTCGAGAACTCTAAATAAAGCGGAGGAAAACTACGCAGCCAACGAGAAAGAGATGCTTGCGATCATCGGGGCACTGAATTCCCTAAGAAACTATTTGTATGGCACCTCAAGAGTAAAAATCTTTACCGATCATCAGCCGCTCACTTATGCGCTGAGCCACAAGAATAATAACGCGAAAATGAAAAGGTGGAAGGCAATACTAGAGGAGTATAATTACGAGCTCGCCTATAAACCTGGTAGGACAAATGTAGTTGCGGACGCATTATCACGGCCTCCACGAGACAGTGCGTCAGTGCAAATAAATTCAATGACAAGTACGGCACACAGTGCAGAAAGCTCTGACCACGATCTTATCCCCACAGTACAATCTCCCATTAACGCTTTTAAAAATCAACTATGGATTCAAACAGGTGATGAGAGTGGTTACAAATTTTACATCCCTTTCCCAACATACCATAGGCATATTGTTACTCGAACAGATTACTCAGAGGAAGATTTAAGCGAAATACTCAAAAAGCATCTCAACCCAGCAATAGTTAATGGAATTTTCACCTCAGAAAACATCATGGGAATGATTCAAAAAGTCTACCCTCTTCATTTCAGAAATTATAAGGTCAGATACACTCAAACGAAAATCCAAGACTTAACGTCGGAGGTGGACCAGGAAGAACAAATTATCTTGGAACATAGAAGAGCACACCGTTGTGCCAAGGAAAATAAAATGCAACTCTTGGAAAAATTCTACTTCCCAAAGATGACTAAAAAGATAACGGAAATAGTCCAGCAATATAGTACATGTAAAAAACACAAATACGAAAGACACCCTGTAAAACCAGAAAGAGGAGAAACCCCAATACCTCAATATCCGGGGCAAATACTGCATATGGACATATACATTGTCGAAAAAAATTTGGTTCTTCCTGCAATAGACAAGTTCTCTAAATGTGCCCAAGCTAAGATCATAAAATCACGATCTGCTGAGGCAACTTCTTTTTATGTTCGGAGTACCAGAAACACTAGTTATAGACAACAAAAAATCCCTAAATTCCAGCTCCATTAGCTTCATGGTGCAAGATCAGTTAAGCGTCAACATTTTCAAAACGCCCCCTTATTTCAGCAGTGCTAACGTATTATACGTAGTATACGAGTGCAACGAGTGCAACTGCTCAATACATTCCACGACAAACAAAAAACCCATTCAAGTATTTTTTGGGAGAAAAGTTCGAATAGATCCAGAAACTTACGAAAAAGCCAGACAGGATAATGTACAGAGACTAATAGATAAGCAGGAACGCGATTTTAAAACGCATAACAAAAACAGACAAGGCTTCAAAACATCCAATCCGGGAGATATAGTCTATGTTAAAATTAATAAACGACATGGAACGAAACTTACACCTCGATACAAACGAGAAACCGTGAAAGAAAACAGGAATAGCCTGATAATTACCGAATCGGGCAGAACAGTTCATAAGAGCCACATAATTAATATTCTTTCTCTTCTAGGATATTTTTCACTGGATGCATGGCCGAGACGCAAATATTGGATTATTCAACTTCTCAGTTGGTAGCGATAAACGTAGGAAAGGCACGAATACAAACTGGAACCTTTCGGTTAATCCATGTAATCGAATTAGAGGCATACGAGAAGAAAATAGAAGAGATAAAATCGATAGTTGAATCAAAAGCAGCCAAAAGCGACCCCCTTTATCCCTTCCTAATCCATGAGATAGTCCATATTGAAAATCACTTAAATAGATTAAAACCAAAGATAAAAGTAAAACGATCAATAGATTTTTTAGGGAAAACGTGGAAATGGATCGCGGGAAGCCCCGATCAGGAGGATTTTGAAATTTTAACTGAGAAAATTAATAATGTACTAGAAAACAAAAACAAGCATGTTGTATTAAACAAGGTCGTTCTAGAAAGAATGAATAAACTATCAAATATTACAAACCAATTGATGAACATTGTTAAAAGTGGTGATACACTTCCAAACCAAATAGTTTTAAGCATAAAATTCAAATTAGAAATAATTAAGGAAGAAATTACGAATATTGAGTATGCAATCCATTGGGCCAAAGCTGGTCTCATTAATTCATTCATATTAGATGATAGAGAACTTAATATCATAAAAGAGTCCTTTGAAGAAAATAAAATTCCGTATATAAATATAGAAGAAGCAGTCGAATTAGCGAATGTAAAAATAGCATCAAGTAATTCATCCATTATTTATATTAAAGGTATTCCTCTAACTGAAACGAACCAATGTAACATGTTAGTAATAAAACCGACAAGGAATAATAATAATGTAATTAATAACATTGAGTATGAAAATGTTTTAACTTGTGGAAAAAGAGTATACGGAATTAGGAAAAAATGTAATAGTTTTAATAGTCTTAACATATGTAATAGAAATAACTTAGTAGAGTTGAGAGAGGACGATTGCATACCGAAACTACTCAAAAGCCAGCAACCATCTTGCACGAAAACAACCGGACTACATATACCTACAATAGAGGAGATAGGACCTAGAGAGTTGTTCCTGAACCAATACAACGGGTCAATCATGATCAACGGAGACGCGACAAACCTCACTGGAACTTTCATCGTCCATTTCGCCAACGCAACAATTACAATCGGCAACAAGAATTTCGCCGCAAGGGAAGTTTCCAGCTGCAAACCCTTACCTGCCATCCTGCAGCCGAACCCCATCCTTAGCTCATACGAGGAAATACTTACGCTCGAGGCGATGAAGGAACTACATGTCAACAGCACAGAAGAAATAAAGCTCCTGAGGACAAGGAACCGACTAGGCCTTGCCACCAATCTTAGTCTGTCGTCCTTAGTTATCGTGGCGATCATCATCATTAGCATCAGTATCATAAAGATGCGCTGCACGATAAAAACAGGGTCACCTACAACTCCCATCTCAATTCAGATGCCAGCGATTTCAGTTGCGGAAAAGCCACCCGAAGAAGCAGAGTTTCCCGAACCACCGAGGGGTCAGCAAGATTCCTTATTTTTGAGGATCAACGAGGACGTTGAACTTTAAGAAGGGAGGAGTTAACAACACATTTTATCATTACTTACATTCACGGGCAGCTCAACTATCGAGGTCACCCATGCAACGTGATTTCCGTTCACACGCAGCAAATATGCTATGTCTGGGACGGCGTGAGAAAGGCGGTAGCAATCAAGTAGAAGTAAGTTAGGTAGAATTAAGTGATTTCAGTTTTTAAGAAAGTTTTGTAAGAAACAGTCGCGAAATAAAGATTGATTAAAATATAATTTTTTTTGGTAATTAATTAAATAAAAAGTTTAACTTATACAAAGCAGAAGTTAGCATCATTTGCGCATTATGTCGGGTAAAACTGTGAAAAATTATTGTCTTTTTGGGATAAAGTCAGTTTATATAGAAAGAGTGTTGATAATAGTGATTTAAATTAAATTATATTGAAGCTGGTAAAATAATTATAATCCGGACATATTCGGACCCTTCTCCCGCAATGCAAACAGCAAATTATTTGTAATTTTTAATTGTTATTAAGAGTAGGATAATTTTCTAAAAGAATAAAGTGTTTAGTAATTATTTAAATTCCCTTAATTCAATCGAAGTTAAAATAAGCCTCTATAAAGCTATTAGATAAAAGTTCTTTTTTATTATCGTTGATTTCATATAAAATTGTTTTGGAATTTATGACAGTTTATCTCTAAGTGAAAATATGTTTTTATGTAAAATATGCAATTTTAAGTGTGATACTATTTGTGTATACAATAAACATTTGCATGTACACAGAGGTAACAAATATTCTAATTTTAAGTGCATGTGGTCAAATTGCAAAAGGGAATTTTCAAATTATGGCACATTTAAAATGCATTACTTTCGAAAACATTCAGCAGATTCAAAATCTATCAAAAAATCATCTGATACTGGAAATCTACGATTAGATGTCATATGTTCAGAAAGCAAAAAGAAGAAAACCCTCGGAATTTAAGTTATAGACAGTTTAATTATAAACAACAGCAGCCCTTAAGTGAAAGTAATGAAATAATAAATAAAAAAGAATCAACAAAATCTATCTTTTTCTAAAAATGTGTTTAAAGATTATAGTCAACCTTTTAGTTATTCTCTTTTATTCCAGAAATTGAAATCAAATTTTCAAATATCTGAGGCCGCATTATAGTTTCTATCTACTGAGCTAAGTGAAATTTTAAGTAAACAAAACGAAAAATGTGTTAAAGATATATTAGTACGACATTAAGTACAAGGTATAGGAGAAGAGAGTATGGGAAAAGTAACTTTGCATATGTTAAACCAGAACAAATCAACTTACATGTAAACGGCAACCATCAAGACTGCCTATATCATTACGTTCCCGTTTTAAAAATGATAAAATCCCTATTAAGGAACAAAAGTTTCATTAGAATATAAACACTGGAAAAGAATCACAATGTGGAGTACTTTTTGAAAATATAGGCATCTTACACAAAACATTCAACTTGTAGTATTGTGTAAAGAAAGTCACCAAATAGGAGGCTTTACTGAGAACTTAAGTTATGGGAAAGGTGGAATGGGTCAGCAAATTTCGCATTTGCTCAGATTATTGTAAAAAGTTATTTATTTCGTAAAGTTAGTAGATTTCCGGTGAATTAACTATAGATTGCATGGTGCTAGTTGCTCGATGTGCTTGATGACATCAATGAAGATTTTTTTGGACTAAGCAAGAGGACTAAAGGCGTGCTGAAAAGGGGTATTCTAAGGCAAAAAGCCGATTCCGGTTGTATCAAACTTTCCCGTATCTACAAAAGTTAAAATTTTATGTGCTATGAAAAATGCTCAGTGAAAATAAAGTGGGCCAAAAAAACTTTCTTTCTCAACGTAATGATCGTACCAGACAATAGCGATTCCAAGTCACTAAATACTCAGGAAATCAAAACAAAGTGTTATCGAAGGAAGCATTAGTGTGAAAGAAAACTTGAATTAAAAAAAGGCGAAATATAAAAACAAACGTGAGCAGTAACATTAATTAGTGGCCAAACTTATGAAGTGTGAGAAAGTCCCTAATAACTATTTGATTTTCCAATAAAGTAGTGAAGAAATTAGGTTCTGTGGGTTTGTGAGGTTTGTGAGCACCACTAAGTTGTTTGTCACAACCTAGTCGTATCTCACAACCAAGAGGGATTGGGAAGGTTATGGGGAATACCAGGGTGAGCGTAAGTTTACGTGCAGGCTTGGTCGGTGATCGAAGAGGTGAGGGGCCCGCCTAGCGAGCCGTGCTAAGCTCCTCGGATCGGGGTGAGTTCTTGCCTCACACTCCTCAGTACACTCACCCGAACAATTATTTTGCGGGCACTCTTTATGTCCAAGAAAAAAAAGGAAGCACAATGGGAAAAAGGATAATTGAAAAATAAATGCAGAAAGGATCGGCCTAATCATGCCCCTGACGAAGAAGCAACCTCAGCTCATAGATGTTAAAGGGCTTATTGGGCTATCCCTCCCCATCCTGTGACTATGCTGAGCCCATATTATAAGACATAGTCCATATAAACTGGGACAGTTGTCCGGACTAGGTGTTAGGAGAGAGATCGTCGGGAGGAATACGGACAGCGTCTACCACTTCATCACATTTTCTCAGCCACTGAAGAATTAAAAACAAGGAAAATCCGAGAAATCACCGCGAAGATATACCTTTATCAAAGTAAGAACGGCTGACTGAATATGAAGTGGTGTAATGAGCCGGTAACCCGATCATTACCATACAAACCCAGCAACCTTCGATTCTTAAAGTCCCCATTGCACATATGCACATGTCTCCTAATCTAGCAAAAATGCATAAATTATTTCAATAAATAAACAAGTTCGACGGAAATTCGTATTGAAATATAATGCCGAATTTCCGTCAAAACCAATAATTCATTCAATAATTTCGCTTCCAATGCAAGTCACAAAGCACATTGCATTGGCCTTCAAATGAGCGCAATGTGACCTTTTTCCCAATGTATAATCCCACATGTAACATAGGAAAAACTTTCCTATGTATATGCCTCTTGGAGCAAGTCATTTACGATGGCACGATGTGCGCTGGGTCTTTAACCTTTAACTTTAACTTGCGATTGTTTTCCCCGCTTCAATGACATACGCAGGCACATAAGTTAGCCAAGCCGGCTTAATCTGAGAGAGCTTTTGCTCTCTAGTTTCCCCTGCTTAACCCATTCTTATGATTTGGGTAAATTCATAATTCGGTTGCGTGTAATTATGTACGCTTTCCTCAATCGATGCGAGTTCCGATCAACCAATCGGAACTTAACTACAAAATAAATAATAAATGGTTGATTGAGGGGTAAGTATAATGGGCATAAATATAGCCTGAAGGAGGCCAGAGGTTCAGTTGATTTCAGTCTATAGCAGTTGAATTTCAGTTAATAGCAGTTGATTTCAGTCTATAGCAGTTGAATTTCAGTTAATAGCAGTTGATTTCAGTCTATAGCAGTTGAATTTCAGTTAATAGCAGTCGATTTCAGTTAATAGCAGTTGATTTCAGTTAATTGCAGTTGATTTTAGTTGATTTTGAATTAATAAATACAATCAGTGTATACAGTGTTTTTTTAAAATAAATAAGAAAAGACAAGACATCATCGATAATCAACTCCCCTGGCCGTTTCTTCCCGTCAGCACAAAGGTTGACGAAAGCACGAGCGGCAGGGTAATACAGTGGCTGTCCAATTAACCCAAAAAACTGGAATTCTTTCCTTACACTACAATTCCACTTTTATTATTTTTTTATAGGCTTTATCTAATTCGAAAAGTAAAAATAGGTAACGAACATTTCAAAAATTATCTTAACATGTGGGGTACCGCAATAATAAAGAAAATATTTCCGAAGTGCATTTATAAATGAAAAATATGTTTTAGTATTTTGATCATAATTTAAGAATAAATCTTAAAAGATAGAATATAAATTTCAATGGTAATAAAGCAATACCAGATGTAAGAAAACGTAGATCTATTTACCTTAAGAAAAAAAAACCAAATCCCAATATTCTTCAGGGTTTATATAGGTATTAACTTCGTTTATAGTTATTAAAAATGGTTCTTTCCGCCTTTTTTGTTAAAGAAACAAACTATGAATTGTTTTCAGAGTTTAGTTTCAACAACTGATAGTTGATTACATTTATAAATTTGAATTAAAAAAAACCTGTAAATTGAAATTTTACTTAAAAATAAAAAAAACAAGCCTAAATGCACTAAAGTTGTAAATCAAGGTGTCTAATCCACCGATCTTGTTTAATTCACTAATTTGGGTCAGTATACAATCGCATATACTTCAAATAAATAAGTTTGTGGGTGGGAGTTAAGAATTCTGAAAAATCCACATGAACAATCTAAAGCCTTTAGTGTTAATTTAATGCGCTACAAACATATATCCGCCAATTGAAATAATGAAATACAAAGCGGAAATTAACAAAACAAGGATGTCTAAAAGAAACTGTCACATGTTGGGTACTTTCATTAATGCATCTTTGCGCATATTTGCTTTTGCATAAAGTTCATTAAAACAAGAAATCAAAACATGCGTTTGCACAAGGTTCATAAATTCAAACGTGCGAATAAAGTTTTGCATTTGTTTTTAGCTGCGTGCGGCACATATGTTCAAGAAGAGGAATGAAATGTTAGGAAAGGTAACGCCGGTTATGTTTTTGCTTTCATATTAAAACGAGTAATGTAATTTAACTAATTGTAGAAATAATTAATATCATTTGGAATTATGCCAAAGAAGTTCACTAATGCATGCATGCAAATGCGCACGCAAATATGCATTAATGAAAGCACCCGTTATCATTAGTACCGGTTTTTGATTACTTGCAGCTTTGGGTAAACTCATTGCATTCGTGCAAACATATCCCAGTATACTATCTGTTAGATATAAAACACCGGTTATGAAGCCAGAGGTAGAGCGATCTATCGGAAAAATTCGATGTACTCTGCTTTGTGTTGAATCCCTCTTCTAGCCTTACAGATTTAACGCAGATTCGATGCAACACTTCTAAAGTACTATTTGACTACTTCTCTGGGCTGCACTAGTTTATCTCACCATGCAATTTTGTTCTTTAAAAATTTAGATAGTCGAAGTCAGTTGATCATGCCTGACAAGGAATCTTTAACCTATTTGTGCAAGAACTTAGTTATTATAAAATTTGTACAAGACAGCCTCCTACCACCACAGGCTGAAAATCTTAACAAATACAAATTTTTTATTGTAATTAGAAAAAGATAAAAATTCGAAAATTTGTCTTCAATGTACACGGTGAATTTCCCAACGTTATCATTATTATAAGTGAACAAGCTGGAAATAACCAAACACGTACTACTACGGTTACTACGGTTTATGTTTTCTAAACTAGAAATTATAAAACAATTTCAAACTACTACTTTGTTCACTGTGGGGTTTCCACATTCAATCGAAAAGTCTCGTTTTTGCTCACTATGTGTTGCAATTGCTCAAACACCCACCTCACTCGATAGATGGATTAAGAGGCTTTGGCTAGTTAATATTCTACCACTAACTGCCCCAATAGAAATGCACTGAATTTAGCAGCAGTAATAAATAATTATTTTGCAAAAATTTTATTTAAACTGTGACAATGTTTGCATTGATTTCTGATGAATGGATAAATACGGCACGAGTCCAACTGATCAAATGCGACACCTCACAATTATGAATTTTCAAAATCTGAGAGTAAAAACACATCAAATTTAGAAATAGTGGTAACTTAATGTTCTTGCAATAGTTGACGAGAATGAGGCACCCACAATAAATTACCAATTGCAAGAAAGTCCAAATCCGAAAACTTAATTGGAAAACAATAAAATCGAAATATAACAACACAAGTCTTATAAGAAGGGATGGTGCTTAAAACAGAACCAACTTTGGCGGTGACTAATAATGCACCAATACTTACTGGAATTTTTTTGATATAAGATATTTATAGGATACAAAAAGTTAGTTGAAGCAAAAAAAGATTGTCATTGGAATTTTTCCTTCTTTTAAATAAAAATGATATCAAGCGTATATAATTAGGATATAATAATACTTATCCTACTCATCCACCATGTTGTGTACTTTCCATGTTATGTGAGCACAAAATTGTAGCACCAAACAAATAAATCGATTCAAAACAAAATGGCAGATCAAAAGCTAAAAGATCGATTCGCATCAATCGAATCGAAGTTCGCCCATCCCTACCTGTCAGAAGAGGAGGAGATTTTTCGAGGTATCGGTGAGGCAGTCGAAGATTAAAAGTGAAACAGTGAACAGTGGAAATTAAGAAAGCGAGACGGGACGGAAAGGTTGCAATTGCCAGGAAAACAGGAAAATCAAAACAATTAATACAGAGGAAGGAAAAAAGGAAAGATCGCCATCAGGAAATGAGGTGGGTAATAGTGATACTGGCGTAAGTATCAGGATACCCTCTGGAATCCCCACGTGGCCGCCAAGTAATCGAACCACCGGAGTAACGGAAGACCTGATGAAAGGGTACCGTTAAAAGCGGGATTAATTACACCAGCTTTAAGTGAACGATTGTTCTATTGTCATTAAAACCGAGAGGTAATTTATTTAATTTATGAAATTGATTCATACATACTGCAAATTTTAAACGTACTGATATACTGCAAATTTTAAATAACGCTTAAGGCGTTATTATTGGAAAGAAAAAAAAATCGTGGGTACAATCATAAGAAAGCAATAGGTGGAGAGCTCACAATTTATAAAAAGGGGTTGCTCTGCTATTGTGTACTTACGCAATCACATCACTTCAACACATATTGGCTGAGTCCGTTAAATACTTTCTAAGTGAGACAACATAATAAATTTCTAAAGGTACGTTTGCAATATTGATATAATTTTTTTTTGAGTGCCAAAAAAATACATATACATTAGGGAATATCAAATAAGCCATCTCTAATACTTGCAATTAATAATCACCTTCACGTAAAATGGATTAGAGAAACACCTGATTTTAGATATTAGACTTCTTCCTTTCAGGTACCAGAAAACATCTATTTGTGATGTGATCATCAGATAATAAGTACAATAACAAACACTATTTGTAAGTACTTTTACTTCCAACGTTGCTGGAATTATGTTTGCCATTTGGTGCAGTTTTTTTTACAGAAAATTATTCACGAGCTATGATAACAACAGTTTTCAGCAAAAAGAAAAAAAAACATTACATTATTGTTTAATATGTTGACCATACTGTGATTAAAATTAAAAGCATAAAATACGTGTATCTTGGACAGATTCCAATTTTCATTGAATCATACGCAAAGCATATTCGAATTCAATTGTTTCCTTAACTTAGTGCACCTTAATTAAACATTACGACCCAAGCAACAAATATATGCACTCTCTACTGTGAAATATGAGAAGCTCTTAAAAAGAAAATTAGGCCATCGAACTATTTGGTGTACATATACAATTAATTTAAATTTATATATGGAAATGAGCAGAATTTTATTCATGGGGATGAAGCCTCAATATTGGAATCCGTGAATGACTTCGCAAAAGCAAACGGCAATACTGTAAAGATATGTTTTGGAAAATTTGAGAAACCTCAAATTCTAAAATGCTTCGGACGATTCCTTTGTATCTGTAATTTATAATATTAAACCAAAAAAAAAAAAATCAACTGCAGGATTATCCAACATTCTTAAATGTTCTTTAGTTGTGGTGCTTGAATTTAGATATAGGTAGCCAGAGCACCCTACCTAATATTGATTTCGTTATATTTGCTGTTTTCCTTTCGCTAACAAACTAATAGTTATAGGTATTAGTATTTTGATTATTGGCCGACAGTTCGTCAAGTTACACGCATCTCTTTGCCTAATGAAGCACATGCAGCCTTATCAGTTTAATTTGTGATCAGTCACCTGGTGCTAAACAATAATTAGAACTGTTGATCATTTAGTTGTAAAGCCCCGGTGTTTCAGATTTTGTGCTGATTAGTTCAACCTCTTTAATATGCATTAAGGAACGTAAGGTTTTTCTTTTTTAATCCAAGCGTGGTATCTAATAATTTTAGTTTTAAGGAATCATCAACACATTGAAAATTGGTTAGTAAAATCGTCATTTATGGTAGTTTAAGTTTAATTACATTTTATGATTATTAAAATTCACTGGCGACATAATTACTACTTCTATTATTTACTTATGTTAAATCATTCAACTCCTAGTCTTTGAATTATAAAGTTACATTTATTCCAAGAAAATAACAAAAAAATAAAAATCTTTTAGCCTCTGGAAAAAAAATGGCATATGAAATATGATGAATTTTTATTAAAAAAACATTGATCTATCTTGCAAGATTGTTACGTATGAATTTTCTGAATCAATCTTTATACTCGTGTCTGGCACGATTTACCTACTAATACGATTTCACTCGCTCAAGCCCAGATTTCTTTTTATATTCAGCTTTCTGGTAGTCTGTTAAAGGATGCTCAGGCTGACCAGTGAAATATATAGCTAATGGTCGTCGAACTCGTTCAATCCCTACAGTAAGGGAATCATAGTTGAATTTTTTTATGTATTAAAGCAATCGTTGGCACTGCTTATAATTATCCTCATAGTTACCTCATAAATTTTTGTTATCTTCTTTTTGATTCTTTCATGATTTATAAGGCATGAAGGAGTGAGGTCCCCCTCAGCGTGCCTCTCTCATTAACTTCTCTCTCTACCGTTTAGCTCAGGGCAACCGTCGGGGTTTTATTGGGACTATGTTAAAAGACACAGGCTCAGCATAGTCATCGGATGGGGAGGGATAGCCTGATGAGCCTCGAACATCTGGAGGCCGAGGGTGTTCCTTCGTCAGGGGCATATTTTGTTCGAGCTTTTTATCCTTTTTTTTTGTATCCCTAACGATTGTGCTTCCTTTATTTTCTTCGGACTTAAAGAGTGCCCGCAATTCAAATGTTCGGGTGAGTGTACCGGAGAGAGTGAGGCAAGAACTCACCCCGATCCGACGAGCTAAGCACGGCTCGCTAGGCGGGCCCCTCACCTCTTCGGTCATCCACCAAGCCTGCACGGCAACTTGCAATTGCCCTGATAGTTCCCTTAACCTTCCCAATCCCTTTTCAGTTGTGAGCTACGACTAGGTTGTGATAAACAACTTAGTGGTGCTCACAACCCTCAATCCAATCCATGTTCACCTGTAGCCATCTGCTGGTTGCCTGTGAGCATGGATTTCACAAATTTATCGATAACATCCACATGTATCTAAAAAATTTATTGTTTTATTTCTTCTTAATACACGTCTGAATTCTTTCACGTCACAACACTTACTGCCGTCGGCAGCTTGCCGGATTTCGTTCCCCTCCGACTATACTTTTATTTCCCCAAACATGGCGTGAGTGGCCTGCCATATTAACATATTAATAAGGTTCGCCATATTGGAACTTAAGTTCGAATATGGGCAGTTAATTGTTAAATTTTAAATTAAAAAAAAAAATTCGATAGCAGCCTACTTATAGCACCATTAGTTACTGGCGATATAAAACCCATAACTATAGTATTTATATTGAAAAGAATCGGTCGAATTTATGTTTTCACAATGCAACAATTGCCGCTCAAGTATGAACGAATATCGATGAGATTAGTTTATTTAAAGTGTTGGGCTTGTTTTTGCTAAATGAAATGTTCTGATTTTTTTTATCGTGCTGCTTTGTTATTATTGTGGTAGAATTTTTTTACGGTTTACAGTTGATGTCGAATTGAGTTTTTTTTTGTTCCTATTTGAGTTATTTTGGTTGACACAATTTTTGTGGTTCTTCTGTGCTTGGACCTGATTTTTGATATGCTTGAAATTCGGAGAGGATTCCCTGTTGCAGCTTCCCTTGCTGGCAACTAAGATAATTTTTACGTCAGATGAAAACATGGCCAATATGTTTAATTATTTTGGATACTGAGTCAATCACTACTGTTTATTTATATAAAATCTACTCTTTACCACTTAATACAATCGTTATTCTATTTTAAGAAGTTGAAATCCAAACGACAACATTTACCTTATTTTAAGTCCTTATGCCACATAACGTATTCATTTTGCATTTACTTGCTCCATCTTTGCACATGATATCTAATACCTTTTTCCGAAAGCATTTAGTATCGCAGCGACGGATATGTAACATGCCTGATCACTTTAGAAATTAAAAGTCCATATTCGTTGGTTCTGACTTCAAAATATTGCAAAATTGTTCACTTAGACAAACTCACTATTTAAACTTTTCTGCGGCTTTTTTTGCTAGAACCTATTTAGCTATTTGCTCTCTTTGCTTCTGTAGGAAGCTCTTCTTGTACAGCTTCTTTGCCAACGTTTGAAAAAATTTTACGAACTGTCGAATCTCTTTCTAATGATTCTGGCTCATTAAATTCCTTTCGTATAGTCCACATATGGACGGAACGGTTGCCCCTGAAACCTGGTGATGATCTTCTTCGATTTCTTTTCAATGAGAGTCATAGACTGCGAAAACCATTAGGTGCCAAATGGTTTCTCTGTAACTTCCGGGGACTCAACATCAGCAGGATTTGTGAGTAAGGAGGAATAAGGTCAGTTTTTTTGATAGATTCGATTGACTGTCTTTTAGACGATTAATGCATTCTACATATTATTTGTTAAATAAAGTGGTATGATCATTGAATAGCGTCCCACCCAGTTTAGTAGTGACGTATTCAAGGGTTGCGGATGACAAACATTAACATAGAAAGAAAAATATCATAACATATACATGAGTAGCTGACTATCATAGATATAGGTATGTTTTTGTACCGGTAAAATTTTGGACGTTTTGCCCGGAAAAATGAAAATTTAATAAAAAGGGATTTTTCTTTATGCAATATACATCTCCCTCAGAGCCATCTTTCCAATAAAATTTAAAAACCCCCTAGACTACGGACCTGTAAAAATATTTGCAAAATCAACGCACTCCCGACCTCAGCTAACCAAGCCTAAAGCAAGTATGGTATTCATAATTGCATACCATTCACCTACTACCAATACGTGTCTTCAGAGAATGGGCCTTTATGTGTATGAGGCGTGTATGTGAAACTAGCCACTTGCTCGAGCGCAAGGTGAATACGGGAATGTAAAAGAAGTTGAACGGTCAACTCGTAATTGTTTTGATTCGGAGTCTAAAGCGGGCTTGAAAAAAAAGAAAGATTTTTCTTAAGTTTCTTACAAACTGGGGTTGGATTATCGGTTCTGACTTTCTTAATAAATCAAGAACATGTCTAAAATTGTGTTAGGAATGTTCAGTGCTGCGAGTAGTGGGACTTCATCATAAAGTGCTGTGCTTTCTGCTGTAACAAAAACCCCTGTAATTCAAAAACACGAGATGCCGTGGAAGTTTATGGGTGATAACTACTTCCTTGTGAAGGTTCAGTGTCATAATATACCGGAAAAGTTTAAATCCCAGAATAAAAGTGATAATAAGCGAAAGTTTTAATTCCAACTTCCAGTTTGTTTACATCGTAAACAGTGCCATTTCCATCGTCGCTGTGATTTGAACAGGGGCATGTCATTACTCATAGATAATAATAATTTTGTTCTTCGCTATATAAATATCGATCTTTGAAAAGATTGAATGTGACGGATAAATAGCTGCAAATTAAATCCGTGGTACTTCAATGGTGTACTCACAGAAGAAATAGTTATTCCATCACCCAGATAAGTGTGTCGAAGTTGCCGGAGCTCACGAAGTATTGGTGCTATACATGGAAGTGACCAACATATTCCGAGTACAGACACAGAAGTGGAACCGATGGCGGCGGCAGTGAAATGGGCACAAGGGTAAGAGTACAAGTGAGTGCAGTCCAAACGATGATCGCAGTCAGAGAGAACGGGAAATTAAAATCGTGTGCGTGAAGAATAGTGGCAAAAATTAAGCAAGACTGGAGTCCACCGGTCTTTTTGAATACGACGTTGGGACCGACAAGCCACACATAAAGAAAGATATTCAAAACATAATCTCATGGTAATGCGAGAAAATTCAATAAGAGGATAACCTGGGAAACCCATCAGGGTGCGTGAATTAAGAAGGACAGAAAAGCATTCGTAGGTTTAACCGTAAAAAGAGGCCCCGATGAAGGATTTATCATCAAGAACCTCATGGCGGTCCTAACACAAGTTTCTTTTATTCCGGTGTCCGAGCTGTGGATCCTAGGTAAGAAATCGACATAAAATTTTAAATTAAAATATAAATCAGTGACACGGAACCTCATGACAGATCGCTTTGCACAAGCCGCAGCTGAGTAACATATCCAGGATTAGAGCACATCTCAAAGAAACATAATTTGGTGACCCCGACGTGATTCTTTGATCACGTTTGCAAATTTCAGTGCAAGTATTAAAGTTAAAATCATCGCTTAATCGTTCAACACCCCAGGATGTATAAATTGGTACAACAACAAGCGAAGATCGCCGATGAAGTCCAGAAGGCGATACAAGGTATCGAAAACAACCATAGGACAGAACAACTGCCTCATTGTTGGAAGAGCGGCTTCAAAGGCTAGAAGCGCTTTGGTATTCATTAGATAAAATCTATCCAGAAATTAGCACGACCTACGGACATCAAATAAACCATGAATACTTCGCAAAGGCATATCGATCAAAAATTTGTACGAGTTATACTCCGAGGAAATATCAACCAAGCCTCAGGAAGGCCCTCTCAAGCAACCAGGTATACTTGGGAACATTCACCAAGCGATCGATGAGCCACAAGGGGCCTCAGCAATCATGTGAACACCAACGACTCAAATCAACACCTCAATCGCAATTACAAGGCGGCGAAAGGGTTACCACGACAACACACCCAGCGGGCCTATTCGCAAACAAAATTCCGCTATAATATCTTTCAAAGGCTACTGGCAGGCATCCACCAGCAACAGATGCAGCAACCGAAGGCTAATTACGAGCCGAAGATTAGTGCGATTAATGAACATTGGTCACGCATCAGAATACTAAATGACCAGATGTCGGACTTACCAGATAACCAAGTCTCAGAAGTGTACTACGACTTAGAAGAACAAGTTCAAGAGGTGTTGATTCAGCTAAGTCAAATTTAAACTGACCAGTGTAGTGACAACATTGGAGGCCCATGCTGAAGCTGCTAAAAGGCACAATCCCTTAATTTGATGGAAATTATTTAAAATGGCAGCAATTTCATGACCTTTTTCAGCAGATGATTCATGCTCAATCCATCAGCAAAGCACAAAAAATGTGGAACATATAAAACATTTCCAAATTTCTAAAGAAAACTAAGACTCCGCATTGGAGGCCCTCAGTCGTCGCTACAGCAACAAACGCTTGCAAATAGCCGCCTTATTAGAGAAATTCCTAGGTCAACAAACCATCCAAACGGAATCAGCATAAGCAATTAGACGACTTTATGATAATACAAAGGAATGTCTTATGGCTATAAGCAACGTTAGCATCTCAACAGCTACGTGAGATCCCATACTCCTACACTTTCTTCTCAAGAAGCCAGATAAGACATCACAAAACCTCTATGAACAAGGACTGCAATCTCCTCGGGATCTACCGAGCATCAACCAATTTCTTGAGTTTTTGGAACAACGGTGTCAATCTTTAGAAGCCTTAGGCAAATACAAGGCAGATATAAGGTCGTCACCTACAAAGGACATCTTCCAACAAAGAAAAATCAACAAACTGCAAGTTGTCGCAAGAATCATGATCATTATCGTTCCATCAATTACAAATACAGCAAGAGGATGTCTCAAATGTCAACATGAGCATAAAACATTGCTTCATAAGCCTCAATTAACAAAAGTATTCTCTAAAGGTGCCGGAAACAGTACAATTGCATCGGATTCACGAATACCAGCTAACTGCAAGGTCGAAGAAAGAGCGGTAGCACATATTGCTGAAAAGGCAACGACATCTTCTAGAATGCCGAGCTTTATTGGATTCAGGATGACAACTCAATTTCATCTCGAAAAGGCTAGCAAATCAGCAGGGCTCAAAGAAATAATTGAAGACGTTCACATTTATCGAATCGGTGGAACCAAACACAGCTCTAACCATCGCATTAATATAATACTTCACCCCATGGGTACACTTCTCGAATCAAAACCATTACTCTTCCAGAAATAACTAGTGTACAACCAGATCATACATTAAAAATCTATGAGTGGTAGCTGTTGAGGAATATACCATTGGCGCATCCAACCTTCCATCAACCTGGGCCCGTCGACCTTCTCATATGCGCTGAACTTTATTACCAACTGTTGGCCGTTGGACAAATCAGGCTATGTAGGTCTCAATCTTACAACCCTGCAGGACACCATTTTCGACTAGATTATGGCAGGACAAACACCAAACTGCTCACGACCTCAGTTCCAATGAAAATTTCTACAGCAGAGGCAAAACATTTCGAACAAGCAGTTGAACGATTTTGGAAATTGGAAGAGGATCGCCCAACTCCACCAAAATTCACAGCCGCAGGAAGGAAGGAAAGAAGTCGTTCAAATGACAAGAAACGATCCCAACCAGTTAGGGGTATCAAAGGATATTGCCTACAGTCGACTCCTTTCGTTGGAGAGGAAGCTGATTAAAAATCCTGATTTCAAGACGCAATACCAGCAATTCATGGACAAATACCAGAGACTTGGACACATGAAAGAATGCAGCATAACAAACATCAAGGTACCTTACTGCTTCCTCCCACATCACTGTATATTGAAGCTGGACAGTACCACTACTAAGTTGAGAGTGGTATTTGATGTAAAGGGTGGCAATTCAGTTCAAGTTCATGCATTCGGTGATGGATCTGAAGTCAATCTGTTGTGTGCAAAATCTAGAGTGGCCCCTCTAAAAACCGCTACAGTTCCCCGCTTGGAGTTATGCGCAGCTAAAATGGCCGGTAGAAGGGACCTACAACTTCACAACGCACAGTCCTATAACTGGACAGATTCAGAAGTTCTAGCATGTACAACTCTTAAGCAGCTCATTATCATACATTTGGCGCAAATCTTATAGCCGACATTCAAAATCGTACTCTCGGTGCAATGGCGTCACGTAGAATCCAAACATAACCCGGCCGATGTTTCATCGCGGGGACTACCACCCGAACGACTGGAATCTTGCAGCATTTGGTTTTACGGGCCACTGTTTTTGTATGGACCACAGCAAGCATGGCCTCCTAGTTATACTACGCGGAATATCGAGTTAGAGAAAAAACGCCTAAGGGTAACTTTAGCTGCACGTGAAACCACCTCCCCATTCATCTACACTACCGATCACCACAACTCCTTACCACGTTGGCAGCGAATAACCGCCTAGATTTTAAGATTCATTCAAAACTGCAAATCCATGAATTTAGCGAAATAGAAGGATCAGCTAACCTGACGCACTCCACACGATGATAAGGGTCATTCAGCAAGAAGAATTTTGAGAAGACTTTATTCACTTACGTCGAGAAGGACACGTAGGTAACAATAGCACGTCGAGTAGTTTCGCACCATTTGTAGACAACCGCGACATCATCCGAGTTGGCGGGCGACTACATGCATCCGATCTGTCATAGGACGCCACGCACTCCATACTATTACCCTATGGCCACAGCTTTATAAAACTTCTAATGACGGACATTCATGTCAAATACCTACACGCCGGACCACAAACCCTTCTCGCAATCACACGACAGAATTACTGGCCAATTAAGGGAAAAACCATAGCCCGATCCGCCGTTGGAAACTGCCTCCACTGTGCCAGAGTCAACCCAAAGGTATTCATTCAAATAATGGGAAATCTTCCACCAATTCGCATCCAGTAAGCTAGACAATTTAGCAATGCAAGTTTAGACTCCTTTGGTCCATTTCATGTACAATACAAGGGCAAAGGCCAACGACCACGGAAGCCCTATGTAGCTGTATTCTGCTGCTTCTAAACAAAGGCGACGCGAAGTGGTTAGTGATCTGAGTACTCCAGCTTTCATTAGAACCTTGAAGCGATTTGTAGGCAGAAGAGGAAATTGCCAAAATTTTCATTGCGACAACACAACAAACTTCGTTGGTGCGAGAAATCAACTTTCCGAACTAAGGCAAACATTGCATTCAGAAGAGTCCAAACGGGCAATCGCCAATTTCTGCATCTCCAAAGGCATGACATTCCACTTCATACCACCCAGAGCACCACATTTTGGAGTACTCTTGGAAGCAGCAGTTCAATCGGCAAAACACTTTCTGCAGCGCAACGTGTTCTCTGCCAATCTTACTTATGAAGAATTAGAGACACTGATGATCGAGATAGAGGCCATACTTGATTCTCGCCATCTAACTCCGTTGTCATCAGATCCCAACGATCTGGTGGCCCTCACACCTGGTCACTACTTGATTGGGGAGCCATTGACCACAATCAGGGATCTAACGGGTCAAAACCTATTAACCAGATGGAAACTAGCTGCACACTACAAAAGTTAATTCTGGCAAAGGTGGTCAGCGGAACATTTCAGTGAATTACAACATAGGCACAAATAGAAGCGTCCGTGTAAGAATGTTGAAGCAGGAATGATGGCTTTGCTGAAAAACGAAAATCTACTACCATCCAATTGGCACTCTTAAAATCAATTCCAGTAGAAGATGGATTTATCAGAGTTGTAAGTGTGAAAACGACATCAGGTATACTTCGAACACCAGTACATAAGCATGCATATGCAACAAGAAGACCACCACGAGCAGGGCCCAACGACGGGGTTCAAAGGACTAACTAATCGAAGACAACCCACCTCGGGAATCAACCTCTGCATCGTCGGCAGAATCAGCTGCTTCTACAAAAAGGTCACGGCAATTAAATACAGCTTTCAACTTGTTATTACTAACCTGCTCCATTTTACCTAAATATTTTACCTCTTTTTGGAAAAATAGAAACAAGTTCGTTCCATTCCGATCCTTGACTATATTTCGAGAAAATGGGTCAGGCGCATCTCATCTCAAATGAGTGGAACGTAGTTCTATATTATAACTTAACCCCATACTGGCAAGAATACGAGGCTCTCAATATGGGAATCACTAAATTGAAAAGTATTCGCAATCATCTAATCGCCAACTCTACTTGCAGTTTAACACTAGTTCAATTCGAGCAAACACTCAACGAAACCAGAAGAAACAACGAATAATTAAGGACCCAAGGGTCACATTCAAAAATCAAGTTCCCTCTTCGGAGCTTTGGGTTCAGAATATGCGAACTAATGGCTGGCATCATTGAAAATCTTTAAAGGAATGATAACCACCTCTTGGGGTTGATAAGAAACCAAACGTCCATAATAGCTTAAACGCTGAACATCATGAAATGTTCACAAGAAGAAATGGAAAAATTATTCAAGGCATTAGTAACATATGTCAATGTAACCATCCATCAGCTGAACAGTTTCAGAGGAGAACTTTACCAACAGAATTTAGGCCAGACTTTCACCTCAGCAGCCCTCCGAGTCGTATTGATGATCAGCTATTATCAACGCATACAGGCAACCCTCATAGACGACTTACTCAATTCCCGTCACGGAAAAATAAGTCCACAATTGCTTGCCCCAAATCAACTTTACTCAGAACTACCAGTGATAAAAAATCATATACCAGCTTCTCTGAGTCGAAGGATGCATAATGGCAAACCAAATTATTTTTCGCATAAGATTACCGCTGTTCTCGCGTGAACAATTTGAAATTCTTCGTCTCATTCCAGTTCCGTTTCTCCGACTACCTTATCGTCAACCTGCAATGAGATCAGTATTATCCCATGAAAGAGACTGAATTAAGTGCATGCATTGCAAGCAATTCTAATTTCCCATGTGAACAGTTTTTGTTTGATCTTTACATTTAGTTAAAAATGAAAACTTGCTGAAAGGAAACTTTCTGACTTTACATTTAGGTAAGCGCTTTTAATATAAGAATAAGAAAGTCATTTAAATAAAGTTAGCCACTTTTACAGAGAACTTGAGAGTTTAACTTCATTATCTGTTTTGTTTTTTAATCATTTTAACATTAGCGTCATATGAAGTCAATCTACTTTCAACGGATTAAAGCAAGAGTCCATATGATACCAACATACATTTTTCTGAATATGGTAAGAAGAAGGGGGGAAATGCGCAGGGTTGAGTTGCACATATAATCTTAGTAAACGCTTGTAAGCACATCGCAGAGTTACAAAAAGGGATAGGGCTGAAGTTATCTGTTACTTCGTAAAAGTAAAATTTTCTTGTGTCCACTAGGAATGAATCAACCCGAATTATAATTATGAAATTATCTGTTACTTTGTAAAAGTAAAATTTTCTTGTGTCCACTAGGAATGAATCAACCCGAATTATAATACATACATACAGGTCAGTTATATGGCTGTCTTCGTAGTAATCATCAAAGTACAATAAAGCATTTTTGTATGGGTCCATAATTGGTCTTCTTTGATTTTCTCTGTACTCTCTCCCTGTCGTCCTCATTAAGGGTGATCATGGCATCGGTGGGCGGGGTCCTTGATATGCGGTACGTGGCCCTCTTCTCTCTTTGCAGGTATTACAGGGCATACAGAGATACAGCGACAACTTCGATGCAAGGGTGAATGGCATGGGTCAACGTAAGGGGAGTCATAAGACCAGACTTCCCCAACGGTTTCAGTAAGTCGGCGACGCCTGCCGAAATACCCCCTCCTCCTGTTTTTCCCCTTTTTTGATTTAGTTTTTTTCAAGTCTTTTTTCTTTTCGCCTTTTTGTTTCGTCGCCCAATTCTTTATTCTTAGGCATGATTCATTTTCATTCAGTTCTGCGATCTCCGAGAAGGGATGGCGTCCCCTTTGAAACCCCTCCTCCAAACTACTCTACCACAGCCCTTAGCCCACAAGCATGCCATCGTCCATCTCTGCTCGGGCATCTGATGACAGATGACTGTCCAGCGGAGGCTGTGACTCCGAGTGTCATCAGCTGAGGTTCAGTTGATAGCATTCCGAGTCATAGCCTGCCTTGGGCAATACTCCAGCAGCATCTACATAGCGATTCTTTTACTAAATACAATATATAAGCCATCAATTTGATATTAGTACGAGTGCAACGAGTAAAGTTTTACTTCACTGCATATTTTATTTATTAATTACTGAAAGGATAATTTTTACAGTTATTTATAAACAAAAACACGCAAATAACACTATAGTTAGATGTTGAAAAACATACACCACGAAAATTCTTCGTTATGCATGGATTTTCAGAAAAATAGTGTATTTTAATTATTATTCAAAATAAAATCATAATGCTTACGCAGATATTAGAATATTTGGAACGACTGAATGTAGAATATTAAATCCCTGGTGTAGAACACATACCTTACTTACGCCACAATCTACCAAAAACTTGGAAAACTGCAATAAAAAACCTTTAGTTCTACAATAGATATATGAAACATTGTATTTACCAAGACCGCATTTTCGTGCACTGTACTAATTATCACAGTAACTCTTTCAGATAAAACCAATTCTAGCTTAGGATAATTCAAAGACGCAAGACGTGTATCACCCAACAATACTGTCGTAAAGGGGATATTAATACTTCTGATTACATGCACCCGATTATATTCTATGCGTCCTCGAAGATCAATTGTTGCAACTTTATCAGGGGTGCTAATAAACAAGTCCACTAAATCGTTGGCACTAATTCGGGGGCAAATTTCATTCTGAAGATCCGCTAAAGTGATGTCGCTTATATCCTAAAATAGAAAAACTACAATATTTTATTTCTTTCTATTTTTAAGTTGATCAATTACAAATTCTCCCGGTTCAGTGTCATGGATAACGTGCTTGCGATAACAAATGCTCTTTGGAGTTGATAAATACATTTTTTGCGATTCAACCACGCATGTTTCCATCACAATGTCCGGCAAATCCGAGAAAAGTAGAATGCATTCATTGAATCCAGATGACAAAAGAGTACTCTTTAATTGTTTCAACACAGATATTCCAATAAAGAGGGGATAGGAATTATCCCCCAACATAAGCTTATCCCAAAGATGAATAATTTTATGAAGAGGAAACACATCTGAGAAGAAATTAGATTAAGCTAGAAATTTCAGAGGAATGTAAACTTATTAAAATAAGAAAAAATATTAAAAAGGAAATAATAAATTTAAAAAATTAAGGGTCCAAAAAAGAACCCAAAGTTTTTCTTGCAAATAAATAGTGCCGCAAACAGAAATATCTAATGGGTCAATTGGTATAAACTGCGGTAAGAATGAACCACTGGGTAATGTTATGTGAGCATTGGGTGTGTCGTCGAAACGCTTGCCGATATACAAAAAATGTTGAAACCACAAGACCCCGCATTGTAATCCGCATGACACTCCTCAATTAAGCTCGTTACCCAAGACACAATCCGAGGTGAGTTGGTTCCATAAAAATAATGAAGCAAGTCATGTCGGCCAACCTCAGCATTCATTCAAATGCAAGCGGAACGGCTGGAAAATGGAACCAAAAGATGTAAACAAGTACGGACATTGTAGAAAGTCGAGTTTCGGTACGAAAATTGGGACGTGTTTGTTTCAATACAGGGTTTTAGTGAAAGTTATGCGTCGATGTAAATACTAATGTTTGTGCAGGAAAACAAGATTAAAAATATTTAAGTTCGAAGAAAGCATTGTATTTTATGACGTGTCCCTAAGCAAAACCACAAACCTATCGAGTTCGACAATGAATCTGTATATACCGGATGTTACCGGATATACCGGATGTTGACCTGTTAAATATCGACATTCATACTGAATTACCGTCACAGGGGCACAAACGCCTGAGTTCGAATTCAAACGTTTCTTGTTTGCAAGGGCCAAGCGATCTATACTCTGAGGCCTCCAAGCCCGGCATTATTCGGATATTATATTTTTAATAATTAAAAATTATCCATTTCATGCATTAAATATAGAGATTAGATGTCAGTGTTGTTCCGTTTGTATACCTAAGGACTGTGCGAGAAAAAAACCGGAAACAGAATTATGAAGTAAAAAATAATTCAGTCGTACCAAAAAATATTTAAGGTTTACATAGTAAAGTTAGCTGCAGTCCGCGCCATTTTTCGGCCACCATTACTGTGCCTGTGCTAGCGTTGTGTTTGTAATGTAAACACGTGCGGATCCAGTCAAAATTTCAGTCCTATGGTGAGTTATTATTTCCTTGTAAACCTGTGTTATAGTTTAATTTATACATAGTGTCACATCAAAGGAGAAAGTTGAGAATACTTAATTGAAAATCAATATAAGAATTGCGTAGTTTGTTCTTTGAAAAATAATGCAAGTTGTTAATGGGTTTAGGTTTAGAGCTCTTCTAGGAAATTAGCTAGACTTAATATTTGTGTAGGACTCGTATAATTGCGCAGTGGCGAAAATTCCAATAGATATTGGATTCTTCTGGGAAGATAATATTTAAGAAAGATAAATAAGAGAGATCCCTTATTTACTTATATAAAGAAACATAAAGGAGTTTTCTAGAAGGGGAAGACCTCATAAGATCTTAATTAAAGATGAAATTGAGATCGACCAGTTTGGTTTCAAACGTGGTCCGCGCAACTGAATTCTACCAGTAAAGGGTTAAATCTACAGTGAGTGAACATTGTGAGTGTTTTATTTAATGCTTATTGTAGATAGTTATTTGTTGAATATTTTTGTGTATTTTAATATTCTGAGTGAGTATTTTGAGTGTTTATCGTAATTAGTTGTTTTGTAGCCGATTTATAGGTTTTTTTTAATGGTTTGAGTGAGTATTTAGTTGTAGTGTACTATAACGAATTATTTTAAGGTACGAAAGAGCTTTTTCGCGAAGTCTGAGTGACTAAGCGAATTGTTTGTGTTTTGCGAAGTCTTTGTGACGGAGCCAGGAGTAATTGAGCTTGTGAAGTCTTTGTGACGGAGCAAGGAGAGTTTTGCAAAGTCTGAGTGACAGAGCAAGAGGTCTGGGTGACCAGAAAACTCGTGTGTGGATGTGTGTATGAGTAGGTTAATAATAGAACTCATTGAGTATAATTGAGAATTGTTTGTGATTGCGAAGTCTTTGTGACGGAGCAAGGAGTAATTGAGCTTGTGAAGTCTTTGTGACGTAGCAAGGAGAGTTTGTTATGCAAAGTCTGAGTGACGGAGCAAGAGGTCGTAGTGACCAGCAAACTCGTGATTGGGTGTATACATGAGTAGGTTAGTAATATAACTCATTGAGTATAATTGTATACTCATGCGTGGTTTTCTCTTTATTTTCAGAGTGATGGGCTCAGCTTTCCGCATCGCCGCTAATATCTTTCCTTTAAAAAAATTTTTAATTGAGAACAAAATAAATTCCTTTTTTTAATTCTGGCTGCTGCCTTTAATTTTATTTATTATAACCTATAATAATAGTTAGCTTTTATTATTTAAAATGTAGCTTGTTGATATTCGAAAATATCAAAACAAACGTTGGTTCTAATGATAACCTCAAATTCATGTCTTTTTCGTCAGTCCGTTGGCGCCAGTCCTTTGACTGATATTGCTCCGGAGGACTGACGTGTTGCCAGAGTACTGAGATTTAGCGTGTGTTTAAGCATTTTTTTCACTTATTTCAGTTTAAAACATTATGCCGCCTCCTAAAAAAACAAAATATGTCAAAGGATAGAGAAGATATATTAAGAAAGAAAAGAGAAGCCGAAAAGGCCCACTTAGCTAGAATCAAAAGCGACCCTCTTAAATTAGCCGAATACAAAGAGAAACAAAGGTTGCAGTACTTAAAAAAAGGAGAAGGGGCAAAGAAAAAATGTTACAGAAATGACACCTAGGGAGCAACGATTGACTAAAAAAAAATGGCGAAAATATTCATCAAAATACAGGCAAAAAAAAACAGCAATTTAAACGTACTACTGATAATTTTGTACGCCGGAATACTCCTTCAACTACTGACGATGAAGCACAACCAATAGTTGGTGAAGAAATGAGACCTATTATTAACGAAGACCACAGAGCAATCTGGCACTCTGTTTAAATTGAATGAAAGGGATGTATCAAATGTTCCGATGGATCAAGTAATAAAAAAATTACCTGTACCAAACCTCATTACAAAAGGTAATAGAGTGTTTTACCAATTTAAAGAAGAGATTGATGTTTACGAAAAGTAATTATTATAGTGTTAAACTATTTTGAAGTATTAATTTTACTTTTTGTTGAGAAAAAGATCTCATTTTTATTACTTGCCTTTAAGGCGTAGACTGTCATAATTTTAGTTCCTATTATTTGTTGATTTCTTAGAAAATGTGCACTGGCAAGTAACTAAATTACAGTAATATAAGTTAAGCAACATAACGATATTCAAAATGTCAGAAGGCTGTTTTTAAGACTGAGATAGTTTACTTTGATATAAATTCCATGTTAATTGCTACCTTTAAAGCTGAAAGACTCATATTTTTATTTGAATTGTTTGTTGATTACTTTGTAATGTGAGCCATGCTTTATCAATTCAAAATGCTTTTTATACCCTGTGGTTGTCGCCCCTGCTAGCTGCCACGGATGTAATCTTTTGGGGAAGAAGAAGATTGTTTCGTGTCAGCTGTCAAAGGTGTCACACCAAGAGGTGAGTGGAAATTGTGGTTAATACAAAAGAAATCCTAGCTTTATCCACGCCATCATGGCTTGGATAGATTTCTAAAGTATTGGATTTATCCACAGTGTGTTCCTGATTGAAGCGGAGTTTAAATTTTGTCGATGAAGTTATCGGGCTTAACCTAGAAAAAGGTGGAAGAAGGAACAGAAAGGGAACGAATATTTTCACAAGCGGAATTCGTAACCTCACCTGCTGATCTGTATATTGTATAGTCACCAAAGGAAAAAAATTTTAAATTTCCTAATCCATCCATTAGCGACGTTTTACGGCTTAAACACCGAATGGCCCGGTAAAAGTTTTAGCGCGAGAAAAGGGCCACTAGGTCACCTAAAATAACCGCGGGTGAACCAGCTTTACCAAGTTTTTTCTTTTGGAACGGGTTCACAGGAAGGGTGTAATTTGGTAATTTCTCATAAATTTGCAATCTTTACAAGCGCGAAATCTCTGATTTCCCAAAATTTTAACCTTGTAAGGGATCCTCCATCACTCAAGCGGGAAGTAAAACCCTGACATCAGCAAATATCGCGACCGCTCCAACCAAGCAGGTTAAGGGGGAGGGTCGCAACAAAAAAAAATCCCGGCATCAATACACTCGGAGAAAAAGGGGCGCGAACAGGAAAACACACAGCGACAACCAATCAGCAAGTATTTCGGTCGTGAGTAGTAACTTATATCCTCCCACAAAGTAAGATCTTGTCAAGCTTAAGAAAAAAAAATAAAAATTTATATATATATACATATTTATGATACGCTAGGGTTAAGATTATTTATGCTAAGGGTATCCTAGCAGTGGTGTTGTTGCCAAGCATAGTTCTTTAGGAAAGTGCCCAAAATCGTTTGACAATACAGATTGTATCTAGATCATGTAATGAGTAGTTTTCACTGGTAAGACTGTCCTAAACAAGATTAATTTTTTTAAAGTAAATGGCAAGTGCAACCTTAGCAAGAAAAAAAAATATGGTTAACGATAGATTGATGACCTATGTACCTTTAACTATCAACAATGGGGGGTACATTTTTCCTCGTCAGGAAAACAGAACTAGCCGTAGTATATAGCAAAATGCAGTGTTAGACAGATCTCTGTATAAATCTGGTTATTTAAGAAAACGACCGGCTATCAGTTTAAATTGAATTTCGCAATTGTATCCGCCGAATTTTCGATCGCATCTATTGAAAGTTCTAGTTCTAGGAAGTTCTAATCAGAGTTTCGATTTGAAAAAAAAAATTTTATATTATTTTGGTTTTAAGAATTAAGAACCCGAGTTTGGAAGCTATCCAACAGAAAAAGCTCTAGTCAGACTTAAGATCTGATAATTCATCTTTCATATTCAACAGGGTAATTACAATAAGATAGTATTCAATTCTAATATGCACTCTCTTTCGTAGCTAAAAGTATTTTCTCCATTCTAGTTAGAATTCTTGTCTGAATTAACACGAAGTCAGTTAATAAGATTTGGGATTATCCGCGAACCCTCGCGAACAGGAAAATGGATCTAGCTAGATGCATACATCATCCGTTTTTGTATCAACCAGTGATAACTGTCTTTTTGTAGATTAGTGAGATAAAATTATTTTTTTTTGAAGACACATCGTCCAGTTTTTTTTTTTTGCCTGAAAGAGACGCGCGTATCGTCTTAATATTACTAGTAAAGTGTTTGAGTTGTTTTATGGGGCTCCTTACCCAGCCAGTGGAGGCTTAGATATTTGTGTAGAAAAGAGCAAGAGAACGCATATTACATTGACATACAAATGAGCTTTTCTTCGATACCTAGTTTAAACTTATCACTAGAGCGAGTAGTTAGATATAAGACGTAGTAAATTTACGAGTAATATGTACTGCAAAATTATAATTTGAGGTTTTCTTTTATAAAATAATAAATTATATGGGCAAAATTTTAAATCTTTAATTTCAGGAAATCTCAGTGAAGCTTCTCATCCCTCTTGCTTCCCGAATCCTCCTCCCTATTCCCCAACTCTTTGGTGATGTTCATTTGACTTAATTTTATTTTATTTTCAGCACCCTTTTTATAGGTTAAAGGGGGTAAATTTTCTTTTTGTGTAATTTTTCATGACAGTTCAGCGCGGCTAGGAACAACAGGTGACACCAGACCTGCTGTTCCTCCTTCAAGTTCTGTTTTCCCGTTTTTTTTTTCTTTGTGTGGCAGACCTGAAGAAAGGATACCACAACCTTTCTTCGCCACAGGCACGCGGAATTCTGATTGTAGATGTGTGAATCGGATGTTCAAGGACCTACACCCCATACCGACGAGCTAGGACGTGCTGCCAGCTAGCGCGTGCCACTTGAACATCCTGCGGCAACTTCACGTTGCACATCACGCAAACGCATATATTACAAGAGGAAATAAGAACAGTGATAAATAAGTATATTGGACAAGATGAGTTTAATTTAAAATGGTATAAAAATAACCACGGAATAAAAGACAGACATCCTAAACATAATAATCATACATCAAATCATAATACTTTTAGAAATAATTCCTATAGAAATTCTGCACAACTGAGACAAAATAACTATAATTTCAACAATTCAAGACAATTACGACAAAATACTTTTAATAGCATGTAATGTGAGACTTTATGTCCCTTATTTTTGACATTTTAAAATTGGTCAACGCCATCTAGGAGAATGGCAGCGCAATGCATCTCCTCGTTCTAATGTAAACATACCTTTACAAAATTTATGAACGAGTCTTCTTCTTCTTCTGCTCCGAAGTTGCCCACCCTGCTTTCTGCCATGAAGTGAATGTGACATTTCCAAAAAGGAAGCAAACACAGTTTTACTTTCGTGTCAGCCGGCTGGAACATACAACTCTAAGAGGTAAGTTAACAAATTTTAAAAAAGATAATCTCATTTTATCGAAGCCATCATGGTCCAGGTTACTGTCTTCCGTTGGGAATTGGGCCGATTGCATTTTAAGCAGCAAATTAATTGCCTCTGCCAGAACCTGAAAAGAAATTTTATGGGAATACATAAACCTCTCTCCCATGTCCCATTAATAATTAAAATTGGGAAGGAAAAAAGAAAAAGAGGGGGACTGGACAATCCTGCAGTCGGGAAAGACAATAAAACTGGTAATATTTAGTGATTACAAAAAGGTAAATAAAAAAAACTTAGCATTTCGTATCTTATTTTAGCCTTATGGTGTCCAAAAATTTTTGATGGCAATTAAAGCCGTATTTACCTCGCATTTGGGTTCACCAGTTTAATAAGAGGTAAAATCATCTCTAGTATTCTACGTTACCGGACAAGAAAGGCAAGAGGTAAAGACGTAGAGTCGCCGAAAGTGGATTTGTCCTGGCTTTCTTCTTTTAGTGATTGCCTTGTGTTTTTTTGTTTTGGCTAGCTTAAATTTATGCTTTTCAAGCGAAAAAAAATCTCTCTTCAAGAGTATGACAGTGTGATTATATGTATCACACTAATTAAAAATGACAAAATCATTTATTAATAGGTTGCACTAAAAGTGGCAGTAAAAGTGTAGAGCAGTTTAATATATTCATAATTTTAATGTTTGATAGAAGGATTGTGGGTCAAAGCACTATCAGTTGCCCAAATATTTTGTAAAAATTAATTAAGTATCTCGTAAACTATTATTAACGAAATTATTGGGCTTTAATTAATTTAAATATCGCCTAATGAAGTGAGTAAAGTTAAACAAGCGGAAAGTGATATTTATTACGATTTCCATAATATCTAATTCTACAGTATACGGTCGTTTTTGTACAAACATTTTCCGAGTCCAAATAATTTTTATTAGGTCATGTTTTTAGATAGTACAGTTCAACTTGATAGTAAGTCAACAATCAAATTATTCTAAAATTAATTCAATTTAAGTAAAATTATAAGGACCAGAAAGTATGTAAACTCCGCTAAAAGTTTTTTCTGCTAATTTGAAATTACTTATTTAAGCAAAATTAAAATTACCATTTAACGTTCTGATAGGGCATCTTTTATCCTCTTTATAGACAGCATAATTTTAATTTCTTTTCTTTGGTCAAGGTTTTTGGTTCGCAATGACTTCATTTTCATTACGATAAAAGTTTTAATTGCATTTCATTATTGATTTATACTACATTCCAGGACTTACAGACCTAGTTATGTAATGCCGTCATGAACTTTAGATTAATGATACTTATCTTTTTGTTAAATTAATTCTTGGAACTACTAGTTGAGAATATTCCTTTTTATTCATTTTAAGTGAAGGTGTGTGAATCAACTATTCCCGAAGTTTAACTTGTTTCTTACCACCCTCATCTACGGAACAAAAAGCTTTTTGGCCCCTCATGTGGTTAACTGATATATTCGATGACTTTTTTTGAAATTTTAACTGATGCTTACGGATGGTTAATCCCTATACACTGTGATTCTTCCTGATATATATTTGGCTTTAGAAATAGAGTTAGGTAATCATTAACCTTGTCTAGCTTAAAGTATCTATGTTAATGAGTTCGTTTAGTTATTTTAATTACATTTATTATTATCAATGAGCTAAATTATTTCATTTCAGGAACCCCCATGAAGCTTATCCCTCCTTGCTTCCCTCATTTTTTTGTTATTTCTTTCTTTGATTTCTTTTTTTGTTGCCTTCAGACTTGGTTTTGTGCTACGACCTTAGGAGTTGGTACTCCCGCACTATTAACGAGATGTTTTGTCTCAACTTTGATGTTTCTTATAAACTTTAGGAGTTGGTACTCCCGCACATTTGGCCGACCCCTTCTGTCTCAAATAAGTTTTCTTTGGAGACGCGGTTACATTGGCGACTTTTTGCTTGTGTAATTTTTTTATAAACCTAGAAATGTACAGGACCCCGATTGCAAAGCGGACAACTGGTCCTGAAGACTAGGGAGCAAAGCCTAAGCAGGCATTAGCCCTTCCATCACCGCCGACGACGAGAAGTAAAGCACAAAAGTCTCTGAATAAGACTTATGGCACGGCACGTATGTCCTCAGACTCTACCTTGAGTACTACTTGTCCTGCCAGACCAGACTTTTCAAAACCTCCCCCAGATTTTAATGTATCGACTAGGTCGAACGAACAGGCGAGGCCATTCTCAGGCATAATAGGAGACCAGGCAGTTCAGAACTTGGGCTTAAACCTGTCCCTGACTGGGGCTTGGTCCGTCCCTCCCATTAATCAGGCCCAGCCGCTTGATGAACTGCGCAATCCCAGGATAAGCCCTCCGGCGAGTACGGCTCCCAAGGTTTAGGTTTTTTAAGGACGAACCTGGCGCAATCCATCTTGGAGAGGTCGGGTTCGGCCTGTAGTACAGCGGAAGCTCACAACGGTCGCCCCGCCCTTCCATCTTCGCGTCCTGGGGTATCCATTATACGGGTCGTAACCCAGCCTTTTCGGTGGATGACTTCTTGTTTCGGGTCGAGCGACTTGCGTTCAGCTCTCATGTGTCTAATAAGGAATTATGCGGAAATATACATCTCCTTCTCAAGGAAGAGGCGGAACAATGGTTCTGAAACCAGTTTTGTCACGCCTCTCCGGAGTTTGACTGAGAGCTATTCAGAGCTCGCAGCAGACAAGAGTTCGGCTTTGCCGAGACGGATTTTGACCTGATGCGGACTCTGATAGAACTCCGTCAGACTACGGAAAGCTGCGACAGCTATCTCCGCAGAGCCAACGCTATCATCGGACACATGATGATGCCGCCACGTGAGGCTAACGTCGTTCAAATAGTTCGTGATAATTTACACCCCAAAATAGGACAGCAATTCTCTACTGTTACGGTTAGGTCAATGGTCCATTTGCAAAATGTATGCCGTATGGCTGGTTGCAGCGCCGCGAAATGTTTAGGAGATCAAATAAACCCGAAATTCACGAAATTAATTGTGACCCCGCCCAACAAGAGACCCCGCCCCAAGAGTGGAGAAGATAAAGCGTACCCTAGACGCGGCAAGCCATGTGACTTGTAGGAACTGTGGCGTTGTGGGACGCTCCTTCCACTCCTGTATTGAAACGAACACCTGCGTCTCCCACCCAAGTAGTCAACATGGAGTGGAAGAAGTCAGGCGCACCCCTGAAGCTGCCGGTCGCATGACTTGCTGGAACTGTGGCGTAGTGGGACACTCTTTTCATTCTTGTCCCAGTGAAATCAGGAGACTCTTTTGCTACACCTGTGGCCAACCAGGAGTAGTATCACCTAAGTGATTCAGCTGTAACCCGGAAAACGCCAGGGCGAGTGGTCGACACAGGGGCCCCACTCGCCGATAATGATCAGCTAGGCACTTTCCGGACTGTACCAGCGACAAGAAAGAATAGACGTCAAAAGTGTGAGCAGAATTTTTGGAAATTACCAGAGTAAAAGTTAGTTTTCGGAAATTCAAAGTATTGAGAAGTGGCAGGGACACTAGTGAGAGTTAATAACATTGAAGGCGAAACGAGAAATAGCTCCTAAATTGTTAAAATCGAAGTGGAAATTGCAAGAATAAACATAACCTAAGTTCACAAACGTGGAAAAATTAAAATTCAGAGATCGGAACTCCGAAAGCTTTCGAAGCATCGGTTTGTGTATGCGGTTTTTATAGCAAAAGGACAGGTCAGAATAAAAATTGGACTAAAAACTAACAAATTCGAAAATAAAATAGACATAACCTAAGAAGTGAAATAAAATGACAGATTAAAGAAATCTAAGATAATCTACAAAAAGACAAGGAACATAATTTAACTGCACTAAACATACAACGTAACATATTAATTAGGGTATAGTATTAGCAAATAGGAAATAAGACTAATATTCTAACAGGTTAAGGGTAGATTAAGTAGCATAATAGGACAAGTAGGATGGTTAGGATAGGGCAGATAGATTAAATTAGGGGACAGGAAATTTCTTTAAAAGGGGTCAAATTAACATTAGGAAGGGGAAAAGTACGTAGAGGAAGGGGCCATAAAAATTTCTTTGCGATCCAGGGACGCAAAGACCGCTGAAGAAAAAGAAAAGGGAAGTCTGGAAGGAGACTTTCCGGTGCTCAAAGTTGCGGCAAGATTAGAAGTAGACCAACCTAAATGTGTGACCATCCAGAGTGCAGAAGCAGGCAAAACTATGGATAGTTACAACCTATCCTTAGTTGCAAAAAGTGTCGATTCCATTTCGACCATGTATAAGAAATGCACTCACTTGAAAGACGGCAGAATATTGCTATTGTGTAACAACAGTAAAATCGCGGAAAAGTTCGTAAAAACCAAGAAAATGGACAGTTACAACCAGTGAAAGTTGAGATTAACACTAAACTCAACTCCACAAAGGGGACCATTTATAACAGAAGGTTAAATACAATGACGTCAGAAGAGATCGTCCTAGGATTGGCGAACCAAGGAGTGATCGAAGCCTACCAGGCGAACAAAACTATAGATGGGAAGCAGACGCCATCGGGGTTAATAATATTAACCTTCGATAAGTATACGCCACCCAAATATATAAAAATTGGCTTTGAGAGAATCGAAGTCAAAGAATATATACCAAACCCGATGAAGTGCAGGAAGTGCTAAGCCAAGGGCCACACTGTTAAATATTGTTCCTCTGCGGACGAAGTTTGCGAAACATGCGCACTTACGAAACCGCACGATGGACCCTGCATGAGGAAAGCCTGCATCAACTGCAAGGTGGAAGGCCATGCATCCAACGATAGGAATTGCCGAAAGTACCTGCTACAAAAGGAATTCCTAAAATTAAAACAACAACATCACTGTACACTTTATGAAGTCAAAAAATTGTACTATGCGCCCCCAACGACAACCAAACCCACTTATACACAAGTAGCGAATGTTAACCAGCAGGCTCCTACTACAGGGTCCAAAATTCTATCGAATGCAATCTGGCATTTGTAAAAATAAGTCATAAAGGTTCTCATGAGTTGGATTTCAAATATCGAATTTTGTTACAACAAAGTTGCAACATATTCAAATCCAACTTATGAACACATAAATTAAACAAAGATTTAATGAGTTGGATTTCGTACATCGAGTTACGTTGCAAGAAGAGGAGTTTGTTTCTAACCGTCGAAAAGCGAGTCTGTTTAAAAACGTCGAAGCGACAAGTATAGTTTTATAGCCGAAAACTGGTGCGAGTCGCGGTCTGGTCTGTTTATTTAATTGAGTGATTTGAGAATAGTATTTTGTGTAGTAGAAATAATTTTAATTAAGCGGACTGTTTATGTGGTTATACTTGTATGAAAATCAAATTTTGTGAAAATAGATTTGAGACTAGTATTTTGTGTATTAGAAATTATTTTAATTTAGCGGAATGATTTGCGTTAATTATATTAAAGACAAATTTTATGAGCGAATTGTTTATTTTAATTATATTAAAGGAAGTTCGTAACACAAAAAAAAAAGTAACACATAGCATCCATGTACATTGAGTGCGACCGAGAGCTAAGCCAGGCAGACCTCGAGCGACTAACTGAGCAATAACCGGGATCTACAATCCTTGGTGGCGACTTCAATGCACACAGTCCTATCTGGGGCTGTGTGGATTGGAATCGGAAGGGCTGTGTGGATAAGAATCGGAAGGGCAGGGTCGTCTCGGACTGGCTGGGGGACGTCCCCTTGGTACTACTCAATGATACATCTCCAACCTATCTTTCCAATTTTAACACCTTCACATCCATAGACCTATCCCTATCCTCTCCTAGCATTACCCCCCCCCCCCCCCCCCCCCCACTAACATGGACCGTGCACAGCAACTCGGAAGGAAGTGACCACTTCCCGATATTAATAAAAGTTGATTAGGCTACAACAGAACCTAAAGCAAGGTATCGCGAAGACAAGGCAGACTGGGATATATTTCCTGCTATAACGGCCCAGAAAATAAAAGAACTGCCCACTGCAGAAAATGTCAATAAAGAAGCAGCTTTAATCGGGAAGACCATCAGGATGGCAGCATCGCAGTGCATACCATCTGGTCACCCAGCCCCTCATAAACAACCACATTGGATGAGCTACGAAATAAAAAAACAAATCAGGGTTAAAAACAAAGCCTGGAGAACGTTTCAGAGGCACCCTACTACAGAGAACGCTATCTCGTATCGTAGGGAATCGGCAAAATCCAAGAGGATGATAAAGATCGTGAAAAAGGAATCTTGGGAGAGATTCGCAAACTCCATAGATCCATCTATCAACCTCCCGATGCATGGAAAAAGCTCAAATCCTTTTATGGTAACAAATCTCCATACATTATATCGAACCTTGAGTTCAACTGCCGAACAATTCACGATTCCATGCAAATTGCCACTGAGCTAGCGAATTCATGGTCACAATATGCTTCAGACAGCAACTTCCCATCAACAGTCAGCTCCCTAAAACATACATTCAAAATAAGTGACCTACCATACGCGCCAGACTCGAACAAAACACTAACAGACCAGATTACCTTTCAAGAACTAAGAAATACCCTTAGTATGTGTAAAGGTAGCGCGCCTGATCACGACAGAATTTCCTACGGCATGATAAAAAACGCCGATTTTCTGAATCTGTATAACAAAATTCTAGCCAAGGGATATTATCCTAGTGCATGGAAGATTGCAATACAGATTCCACTAAGGAAAAAGTCGAATACATCTTCAAGATCAATAACTCCAAAGGATCTCAGACCCATTTCGCTACTACCCTGCAGATCGAGGCTTCTCGAAAAGGTCCTGGGGGCAAGACTGGGACAACTGATAGAAGGTGCTCTGTCCACACATCAACACGGCTTTAGGAGGAGACGAGGGACGACCTCCCTTCTTCTGGAGTTAAAGGCGTGTGCTGGGCGGGCCCTATCGAACAAAAAAGAGTACCACGTCCTGTCCTTTTACCTGGAAAAAGCTTACGACAGAGTATGTAGCCACAGAATCATCAAACAACTTCTCATCTGGGGCGTTGACAGAGCATTCTGTCACCTCATCCAAGAATTCCTAAAAAACAGAACACTTCGAGTTAGGGTAAATGGGTTCCTATCTGGAACTCGAGTATTGAACAACGGCATTCCTCAAGGCTCACCACTCGTATTAACACGGACTGACAACACAACTAGACGACCAACTCGACACAGATTACTTTACGTACGCCGACAATAAAATACTCGCGACAACATCGGAAAACCCCAACCAAACCTTCAGAAGGCCAATATTCAAGATACAGAGATGGTGTTCAGAAACAGGAGCAATACTGCCAATCGAAAAAGGTAAGGCAATAACGTTCAGTCGTAAAAGAGCACCAACTTCTAGCCCCATTAGGTTTTACGATGTGGAAATTATTGAAAATTTTAGGACTAATATTTGACAAAAGACTAAAATGGAGACAACATGCAGAAGCCAAATCATTGGCAGCAAAGAACAAAGGTGCAACCACAACAAGTATCTTTAAAATAACTAAGACAATAACAACAGGACATATAGGGTACGGACTGTTTCTGTATGGTAGGACAAGACAGACGTACTTAAAACAAATACAGACGAACGTCAACAAAATAATAAGGACAGCAACAGGAATGTTAAGAACTACACTGATTCCAGCTTTAGTTATAGAAGCAGGAATAAGTCCAATCACAGATAGAATCATAAAAGCGAGCATTAACTTTACTGCGAGGTACTACATGGCCTACAAAGGCCCGCACAGGGCTACCATAGATAGGTACATGGATGCAAGACAGCAAGGAAGAACAATAGCCAAGAATTAGTAGATATGCTAAGTATACCCCTAACCCCCCCCCCCCCCACCCCTCCTGATCGCGCTCCAGAAACCCACCGTGGAATGTCACTTGTGGCCACGCACTCGGGGATGAACGGACACAAAACGAGACAGACATACAAACCAGAAGAGCATCGACGAATACATCTAGAAACGCTAAACAGCAACAAAGAAAAAACGTGATTTATACGGATGGCTATAAAGCGGACACACAAGTAACGGCAGCTGTGGTGTCAAAGGCGCCAGGCGCAAACGAGGACTTTGGAGCGCAAGGTGTGATCATGCACCCAGACAGCTGAGTGTTTGAGGCGGAGCTTAAGACCATAACTATGGCAATAGAAAGCGCGCAGAAAGAAAGAGAGGCAACAATTATATTCTCCGACTCGAAGAGCTGCGTAGAGGCCATAAACAATCAAGATAACTCAGAGCCTCTAATAATATGGGCAAGAAAAACTTTAATGGCTGAAAAAAAATCGGATAGCAGTAGAATGGAGGAGGAGCAGTACATCCCGCAGACACAAGCGTTTATAAGGAGACTCGGAACGAAAGCACTGCTGGAGAGAAAAGAAAGAGCTTGGAGGAACAACAGTACGTTCCTCTCAACACACTGGAATAAAACAACACCTATAAGTTATTCGGCAGACATGACAAGGGTAAAAACTTATAAATTAATGAGACTACGGACGGGACATACACGATTGACTCACCAACATCTTTTCAATAGATCGCCAGCTCCAGGATGCACTAGATGCCAACAGAGACAGACAATCAACGAGTGCGCGACCACAAGGGACATTCTACGGGGAGAAATCCCTCCTCTCTCCCAACTTCTTGATCCCAAAAATTTTAATAGGCTTAAGGACGTTTTAATGAATTTAGAAATATACCACCTATTATAAACATAATAATAACATTTTTAATTACAGGAAAATAAGTATTAGACGTATAAGAAACACGAAGATGGATTAAGAACAGATTAAATTAAGTTAAAGAAAAATGAAATATAGATAAGACAATGCACTCAAAGGAACAAATAGCCTAAGGAATTAAATAAGATTTAAAATGTATAAAGAAGAAACACAAAAGTAGTATAAATATGTATGTTCTGGACCAAATGAGCAGGAGCACCTTAAAATTGGTTAAATTGTGAGGGAAATCGAGGTCTGACGTCACATTTTTGCTCATTTTTCATGCGGCAGAAACCTCATAGCAATTTTTGGAGGAGCAGTTTCGGTCTTGTAGGCTACAATTGAGAGATAAGGAAAAGAGATAAGGATTTTCGGTCTTATAGGCTACAATTGAGAGATAAGGAAGAGAGATAAGGATTGTCGGCCATCTTGGATCTTGGGTTTTCGGTCTTATAGGCTACAATTGAGAGATAAGGAAGAGAGATAAGGATTGTCGGCCATCTTGGATTTTGGGTTTTCGGTCTTATAGGATACAATTGAGAGATAAGGATGTCGGCCATCTTGGATTTTTGGTTTTCGGTCTTGTAGGCTACAATTGGTCTTCTTCTTCTTTGGTTTGCATCTAGACTTAGATCTAAACCTTGGATCTGAACCTAGATTGTTTAGTAAGATAAGGCACCTGTCGGCCATCTTGGATATTGGGTATTCAGTCTTGGAGGCTACAATTGATGTTGAAGATAAGAGTTTGTTGTTTTTAGTCTTTAATTACGAAGTACAGCTTTATCAGCTAAATTAAATAACATGAGGCGAATTTAATTGGATTGAAGATAAGAGTTTGTTGTTTTGAGTCTTTAATTACGAAGTACAGCTTTATCAGCTAAATGAAATAACATGATGCGAATTTAGTTGGAAAAACAGAATATTGCGTAATAAAGATTTCACCACTTTGAGTAACTAGATGAAGATTATTTTTTAATTTCTTTTGCAAATTCTTATTTCTATGATATCATTTGTTTTCAAGCAAGTTTTAACATGTTTTTCTGGTCGAGCTGTGATTGATAAGCGAGCTGGTGACTGCGTAGAAATTAATAATTTGGCGACAATGTTAAGGTCGTTGGGTGATAAGGTTTTGTAGATGAATCTGACCTCGTGCTGAAAATAAGAGTTGTTGTTTTGAGTTTTTAATTACGAAGTACTCCTTTATCAGCTAAATGAAATAACATGATGCGACTTTAATTGAAAGCAGAATATTGTAACCTCGAACTTTAAAAGATTATCATGCAATTTCTTTTCCAGATCTAAATATAGCCATTAATTCGAGGTTATATTATTAAATAATTTCGTGTTTTATGCAACTAGCAAGTAAGTCATTCCACCGATTACGTCATCTGGACCTTGACTACTAGTTAATATAACACCATTGAGGAATAGTTAAAGGAATTTCTGTAATTAGGGAAAAAAATCTGATGTTTAAAAATAACATGCATCGCTTTGCATAAATCCGTTAATAAGTAATAAACGTCTAGTCAAGATAGCTAGAATGGCTTCTTTCGGTACTTTGGAGAGGTTTATCATGTGAAGAACTTACAAAGAAAATAAATATAATATAATTATATTCAGCCGTGATAATCTTAATAAGGGAAACCATTGATTCGTAACTATGCTTTAAATTTATATCAAACTAGCAGCTACCAAACCCATATAACAACCTTGAACTGCAGAAGAAATGAACAAGATCATTGGCGTTGTTGTAACACTTTCTAAAAATTGCCTCAAAACTGTGAATTTAGATTAGAACAAACAAAATCGAAGTAGCTGAAATGTCTTCTTTCGATACTTTAACGAGATTTATCATGTGAAGAACATAAGAAAATAAATTTTTTATATGCTTCATGTAACAATAGACTCAAATTGTGATTTCACAGAGTTCAGTTTACTTTGAGTTTGTCATCTAATTTTGGCAAATGTCAGCTTCCGGGTTTGTTGCCGTTGCAGCACTTTATAAAAATAGACTCAAAAACTTTGAATTGGGCCGATAGAACAAACAAAATCGAGGTAGCTGGAATGGCTTTCTTTTGGTAATTTAGAGAGATTTATCATGTCAAGAACTTAAGAAAATAAAACTCTTTTCATAGCTTTAAACTTGGTTTCTTCTTTTTTCAGTCGTAATAATCTTAATAAGGAAACCATATTTTTCCTGAATCGTAATTATGGTTTAAATTTATACCAAACGGACAGCTAACAACCCCATATGACATTTAAAATTTAATTTTTGTATGCGTCATGCAACAATAGACCCAAATTGTGATCTCACCAAGTCAAACAAACGAAAAACTACTATCCCAATGATCTTTTCAAAATTTATAGAGAAATACAGCTGAACCAATGAAAGAAATTTAAAGCGCATTAAACAGGGCTTTAATAATCGTATTGAAAGCTTTCTATTGAAAAATGATGATGAAGGAATATTGGATCCAAAACAATTTTTCTACAAAATAAAACCTCGAGTTATAAATCTTCTTGAAGCAAGTTTACAGAAAATCCTCTGAATTAGGCTCAAGGAAATTGATATGTTACTTAGAAGATACATTTCATTATATAATCCATTATAGAAATCTCCAAAAAGTAGTTTAAAGTATGAATTGAAGTTTTCATACATTCATAGAGCTCTTTGATTCAGAAAATGGAATTGATTAAAAATTTCATTATATAATCCCTTATAGAAATCTCCAAAAAGTAGTTTAAAGTATGAATTGAAGTTTTCATACATTCATAGAGCTCTTTGATTCAGACAATGGAATTGATTAAAACTCATACATTCATAGAGCTCTTTGATTCAGACAATGGAATTGATTAAAACAATATATTGATCTTAGTACTTTGCATAGATCAAAAGCTGTTAACACTTTCTGATCTTAAGCTCTTATGATGGAATTTGTATTTATCACGAGGAATGACACTAATTTTGTGATCTTAAGTATATTCAAATGTTCAACAGATGCTTACTATTGTCAAGACTTATTCTAATATCACCATTAAATCTTTTGGTTGAAGCACAGTTCGGTTTACTAAAATTATCACAGTTTAAAAAATTATTAAATTTATATTTGGTTTGTCTTTTACTTTGTTTGCATTTTAGATTCATATAGATTAGATTTCTCAAGTATAGAAAAATTAGCGAATAATTCATCTGATGAAAACTTAATATTAAACAGATCCTTTTATAAAAATGACGATTTATTATATAGATTCAGGATAATTTTGGGGTGCTATGCTTAAGTATTGAAAGATTGAATTACAATAATTATTAACTGACGTTAATGTGTATAACTTTATATGTTCTCGCAGGCATTCTACTGCTAATAATAAGTGTATGGAAAATGTTATCCCATCACAAAGCTCAACATATTTAATTTACTTCGACTGCAATAATTTATATGGGTGAGACATGTCTGAATTCTTATCATATGAGGAATTTCAATGGGATAGAAAATACGGATATCAATATAATGAGCATTCTTCAAAGTTCAGAAATTGAATATATATATTTGAAGTAGATTTAACTTATCTAGAATCACTTCATGACTTACACAATGATCTACCATTTTGCGCAAATAATATAAAAATCCTCTGAATTAGGCTCAAGAAAATTGATATGTGACTTAGAAGATACATTTCATTACATAATCCATTATAGAAATCTCCAAAAAGTAGTTTAAAGTATGAATTGAAGTTTTCATGTATTCATAGAGCTCTTTGATTCAGACAATGGAATTGATTAAAACAATATATTGATCTTAGTACTTTGCATAGATCAAAAGCTGTTAACACTTTCTGATCTTAAGCTCTTATGATGGAATTTGTATTTATCACGATGAATGACACTAATTTTGGGTTCTTAAGTATATTCAAATGTTCAACAGATGCTTACTATTGGCAAGACTTATTCTAATATCATCATTAAATCTTTCGGTTGGAGCAAAGTTCGGTTTACTAAAATTATCACAGTTTAAAAAATTATTAACTTTATTTTTGGTTTGTCTTTTACTTTGTTTGCATTAGCAAGTATAAACATGTATTTGAAAAAGGGTATACCCCAAACAAAATGTGATTACAAAATATCAAATTTCTTCGAAATAAAAACACTCGTAATTCACTTAATCAATTTTTATTTAAAATCGGTAGAGTTCTATTAAATCTTCCTGACATATCATTATTTTATATAATTAATTTACATATTTCTAAATCCTGGTATTTCGTCCATTTTGTTTTCGATAAATTTTAAATTGCAATCTTCATCCATCTCATACACAGTGTTGTTGATCTCCACTGTTTGAAACTCTGACTGCGGTTCCACTGATTGATGATTTTCGAAAATGAATTTTACAAAGCATATTGTCAATACAAGAACATCTTTTTGTCTCTGAAATTCCTCCATTTTCTGAATTATAGGCTGTGTTACTTTATTTAGATATTCCTGTTTAATATCACCATCCTTAAGATTTGTATTAAGTTCGATGTTTTCAAATTTGTATTCATTACATCGATTGATGTATTTGAATCGTGTTATAACCCGAACAGGTTCATATGCACCATTTTTTAGATATTCTTGAATGCGTTCTTGAAATTTGTTTAAGTAATGTTCTTCCAGTAAATACTTCAGCGCATTTATTCCGAAAGCCAGTTGATTATGCACCGCTAATATCATTTCATCCCATACTGGGGTGAATTGTATCTTAAAAGTATATTGTTCGCGAGGAGTCTTTACGATAGATTTTCCTTCCATTTTATTTCTGTAATAACATTTTTTTGTTTACGCATATATTAATTACTCTGCAACATACCTGATCTTCCTTCCTTTCCTGAATCTGGTCTATCTAAATATTTGCCTCAGCTTTTATAGCAAGTATTTTACCCCCCACTGGAAATTTTTAAAACTTGAACTGCTTAAAATTAAATTAAATTGAAGATTTCATTAACGTTATTCCCTTAAATAAAGTGTTATATATCAATGTCAAAGGCAATTTTTTCATCTGAGAATAAAACGATTGAATTACAATGTTTAGATTCCATTCGCTGCGAGTTTAGATACTCTAAAAAACAAACAAAAATCTGAATGATGAAGACTTTAGAATAATCCATAATGAATTTAATAAGGAGAAAGGGGGGGTTTTCATATGATTACTTAAATTCTTTTGATAAATTTAAAATGAAGCATGTGTGCCCCTCAGGATTTTTTAATAAACTTAGCAATAAGAAGAAGAATATCAGCATGTCGTTAATGTATGGAACAAATTTAATTCTAGAAATATCTGAGAAAATTTACAATTATATTTAAAGTGTGATGCTTTATTGCTAGCAGACATTTTTGAGAATTTTAGAATAGTATACATAAATATCTATGAGTTTAACCCAAATCATTATTACACAACACCAGGATTGTCATGGGATGCTATGTTAAAACACATCCAAATTAAATTAGAATTATAGAAATGTATTATATAATTTCATGAAAAGCGGTATTCGGGGAGGTTTAACACAATGTTCCTTACGATATTCTCTATCTAATGAGAGATTTTGATTTTTTTAAAAGGGTTAACATATTTGGTTTAGATTGATGTTATTTATTTATATAGATGAGTTATTTCGGAGTCACTTCCATATGCAGATTTTGATAGATAATTGTGATATTGAAGATTAGGATTGAGAAATTTTCCAAATATCTTTAAACGTGTTCTCAATAATATAAATTCAATATTTTTTTATTTCCCCAGCATGTTTTAACATGTAAAACAGCTTACATTTAAACGGAAATTGCGGTTATAAGAATTTTGTTTGTTAGGGTCTTATCTTTGATTAAATATCAGTTCGAGTATAAAAGCCAAGTATTTTTAGTTAAATTTTTAGTTTTCAATGTAAAGTCAATCAGTGAAACTGAAAATACATGAAATTCGTGTTCCTAGTGAAATTAAAATGATCTAACATGCCTCAGCTACCAATAATCAATGAAGCAGTCATCGAAGACTTTGAAGTGCTCGAAGAACTGAACTCTGCAAATTTTAAACCTACGATTGCAGTTAAAGACATGGAAGAGTTGTTAGAGTATAAAATCATAGGATGCAGCAATGTAACAACGAAGTATGGGCCCAGGATCCTTTTAGAACTAGAGAATTACCAAGTTTTTCTGCCGCCGAGATACAGCGCTAAAATTACTCACCGCACAATCGAGAAACTTAACGATGGAGGCTTCTATGTTGTTAGGAAACTAGCAAATGGGAACTATTTTAATTTAATATTTACAAAAATAACATCTAGTAATGGATATTACTTAAATTTGTAAATAAATGGAAAAAAGTTCTATTAAATATATGTTTATTTTAACTTCACCTCTCCCAATTCTCTATATGGATCCAAATGATATTTTAGAGACATACATGACTCTAGTAGATGGCAACAGGAGTCTAATATTACATTTGATATCTGATGAGCCGATTTCTTCTACATTTCATTTTTTGATTTCAATTTTATACCCTGAATGTACTTGGTGTATGCAATTAGTGGATCCTAACTTCGCTAGGAGATAAAGTAATAGGTCGATTTCTGACAATAACAGATAGCATGTAAGAAAAACAAAATCGCGACTATAATCATATTATGATTCCCATGACTTTTAATTAAAACAATTTAATTAATTTTTATATCCCGTGTCTCCAGGGAGCCGGCTTTGTCTAACTGTTTTCATTTAGTTGATAAGCAACATAATTTGCAGTGTTTGCTGGAAAGACAATTATGGCTATTTAGTAATCGATAAAGATAGTTTGTTGAAGAAAGGACGTTATCGAAAAGGAATCGATACATACATTTCGCTATAAATTTAGAAGATCTAGTAAAACAAATCAGTTAAAGCTGTTCATGACCTGCTAAAGCTGGTAGTAGACCTGATATAGCTGTTCATAGACCTGCTAAAGCTGGTAATTGACCTGTTAAAGCTGGTAGTAGACCTGATATAGCTGTTCATAGACCTGCTGAAGCTGGTAATAAACCTGTTAAAGCTGATAGTAGACCTGATATAACTGTTCATAGACCTGATATAGTTGTTCATAGACCTGCTAAAGCTGATAGTAGACCTGATATAGCTGTTTATAGACCTGATATAGCTATTCATAGAGCTGATAAAAGTTGTTCTTCGACCTAATAAATGAGAATCAGGTATTTGATCATCCGCTCTTGCCGTCATGATAAATCAGTTAACTTATAATTTATGCATACTTTGAAGCTCTAGTACCTTTTATTTAACCATCAGTTCTGTATTATCTTTTAAGTCATATTTGCTGTACAAAGATTTACAGGTTGTTTCATAAAAAGCAATTAACATAGACCTATCATTATATTATAAAATTTTTCGTTAATAAGGAAATAATCTTTCTCAAAGATTTACAGGTTGTTTCATAAAAAACAATTAACATAGACCTATCGTTATATTATAAAATTTTTCGTTAATAAGGAAATAATCTTTCTCAATTTCAATCTTTGAATTTTGCTGTCAATTGTCGGGTTTTTTAGGCGTTGAAAAGTGAATTATATTCGACTATTCTTAGATATGAAAAGCAAACAAAAATGATGTAGCGATAGCGCAATGTGTAAGGGGTGCTACGGAAAGGGACTTGATGTCTTCATAATACTATAAAAGAAAAGGGATGAACAATGATTTAATAGCTAATACCAACACTTTGGTGGAACCGCTTATCTCTATTCATTTTTCACTTTTTTTTCTCATCTATAAAACTTATTTGTTGATTACCCATGAACCTCTCATAAAACTTATTTTTTGATCATTCCATAAAACTTCCTTCAAATTTAATTAAACGATCCCCCGCTTATCTCTATATAATTTCGGTAGCAGCTAACTATCGATAAGCATAGGATGAATAATGATTTAATAGCTAATACCAACACTTTGGTGGAAACGCTTATCTCTATTCATTTTTCACATTTTTTTTTCTCATCTATAAAACTTATTTGTTGATTACCCATGAAACTCTCATAAAACTTATTTTTTAATCATTCCATAAAACTTCCTTCAAATTTAATTAAACGATCCCCGCTTATCTCTATATAATTTCAGTAGCAGCTAACTATCGATAAGCATTTATCATATTTTTTGGTCACCACAATTCCTTTCAAATCATATGTAAAGAATTTAAATTTAAATTTAGAATTCTATAAAGATAAGCGGAGGTCATTTAATTAAATTTGAAGGAAGTTTTATGGAATGATTAAAAAATAAGTCTAATGAGAGTTTCATGGTTAATCAACAAATAAGTTTTATAGACGAGCAAAAAAATGTGAAAAATGAATAGAGATAAGCAGATACTATTTAAGCAATGAATCACTTATGAGTTTTAACATTCACCAAAATGGAGAGAATTATAGAAGAAGTTCTTAAGGTGTTGAATATCCCAGAGGATTACGAGGATCCTCATGAGCGGCTGCAGGAGCTGGTAAATTCTCCGCTAACCCCGATAAACCTTGTTTATAGGTAAGGATGGGAGTCTGAGTGGTGCGAAGTGGCCACTCCATATTCGGAGAATTTGACGGGGTTGCGAACGGTTAGTTTTTAAAATTATTTTACATGTTATTTTTATTATTTTCTTCTTTATAGATTAATCACTCAGTTAGCGGAAGGAGGTGTGTTATATCAGTTTTCAGCGTCGAAGCGCTGGCCCTCGAGATGAGGACCCGGCTTGATGCTGCTAATCATTTAGAGGAGGATTGGGATAGCCCGGACGATGTTAGACTTTAAACCTATAAATTCTAATTTAATTTTGATATTTCAAAAACTATAAACCCTAAATAAACTGGTTTGTTATACGTCACTTTTATTTTGTTTAATTCTACTGCAGCCATATTTATTGTAAATTGCGCAGTACTATGAAAATTGGGTTTTGCAATTAAAACACGAAGACCAAAATGGTTACCTCAACTTTCCCATTCTGTAGCTATCTTAATATCCCTTCTCCATGTTAAAACATGCTGGGGAAATAAAAAAAATATTGAATTTATATTATTGAGAACACGTTAAAAGATATTTGGAAAATTTCTCAATCCTAATCTTCAATATCACAATTATCTATCCAAACAAAATCTGCATATGGAAGTGACTCCGAAATAACTCATCTATATAAATTAATAACATCAATCTAAACCAAATATTTTAACCCTTTTAAAAAAATCAAAATCTCTCATTAGATAGAGAATATCGTAAGGAACATTGTGCTAAACCTCCCCGAATACCGCTTTTCATGAAATTATATAATACATTTCTATAATTCTAATTTAATTTGGATGTGTTTTAACATAGCATCCCATGACAATCCTGGTGTTGTGTAATAATGATTCGGGTTAAACTCATAGATATTTATGTAGAATTAAATTTGTTCCATACATTAACGACATGCTGATATTCTTCTTCTTATTGCTAAGTTTATTAAAAAATCCTGAGGGGCACACATGCTTCATTTTAAATTTATCAAAAGAATTTAAGTAATCATATGAAAACCCCCCCTTTCTCCTTATTAAATTCATTATGGATTATTCTAATGTCTTCATCATTCAGATTTTTGTTTGTTTTTTAGAGTATCTAAACTCGCAGCGAATGGAATCTAAACATTGTAATTCAATCGTTTTATTCTCAGATGAAAAAATTGCCTTTGACATTGATATATAACACTTTATTTAAGGGAATAACGTTAATGAAATCTTCAATTTAATTTAATTTTAAGCAGTTCAAGTTTTAAAAATTTCCAGTGGGGGGTAAAATACTTGCTATAAAAGCTGAGGCAAATATTTAGATAGACCAGATTCAGGAAAGGAAGGAAGATCAGGTATGTTGCAGAGTAATTAATATATGCGTAAACAAAAAAATGTTATTACAGAAATAAAATGGAAGGAAAATCTATCGTAAAGACTCCTCGCGAACAATATACTTTTAAGATACAATTCACCCCAGTATGGGATGGAATGATATTAGCGGTGCATAATCAACTGGCTTTCGGAATAAATGCGCTGAAGTATTTACTGGAAGAACATTACTTAAACAAATTTCAAGAACGCATTCAAGAATATCTAAAAAATGGTGCATATGAACCTGTTCGGGTTATAACACGATTCAAATACATCAATCGATGTAATGAATACAAATTTGAAAACATCGAACTTAATACAAATCTTAAGGATGGTGATATTAAACAGGAATATCTAAATAAAGTAACACAGCCTATAATTCAGAAAATGGAGGAATTTCAGAGACAAAAAGATGTTCTTGTATTGACAATATGCTTTGTAAAATTCATTTTCGAAAATCATCAATCAGTGGAACCGCAGTCAGAGTTTCAAACAGTGGAGATCAACAACACTGTGTATGAGATGGATGAAGATTGCAATACCAGGATTTAGAAATATGTAAATTAATTATATAAAATAATGATATGTCAGGAAGATTTAATAGAACTCTACCGATTTTAAATAAAAATTGATTAAGTGAATTACGAGTGTTTTTATTTCGAAGAAATTTGATATTTTGTAATCACATTTTGTTTGGGGTATACCCTTTTTCAAATACATGTTTATACTTGCTAATGCAAACAAAGTAAAAGACAAACCAAAAATAAAGTTAATAATTTTTTAAACTGTGATAATTTTAGTAAACCGAACTTTGCTCCAACCGAAAGATTTAATGATGATATTAGAATAAGTCTTGCCAATAGTAAGCATCTGTTGAACATTTGAATATACTTAAGAACCTAAAATTAGTGTCATTCATCGTGATAAATACAAATTCCATCATAAGAGCTTAAGATCAGAAAGTGTTAACAGCTTTTGATCTATGCAAAGTACTAAGATCAATATATTGTTTTAATCAATTCCATTGTCTGAATCAAAGAGCTCTATGAATACATGAAAACTTCAATTCATTCTTTAAACTACTTTTTGGAGATTTCTATAATGGATTATGTAATGAAATGTATCTTCTAAGTCACATATCAATTTTCTTGAGCCTAATTCAGAGGATTTTTATATTATTTGCGCAAAATGGTAGATCATTGTGTAAGTCATGAAGTGATTCTAGATAAGTTAAATCTACTTCAAATATATATATTCAATTTCTGAACTTTGAAGAATGCTCATTATATTGATATCCGTATTTTCTATCCCATTGAAATTCCTCATATGATAAGAATTCAGACATGTCTCACCCATATAAATTATTGCAGTCGAAGTAAATTAAATATGTTGAGCTTTGTGATGGGATAACATTTTCCATACACTTATTATTAGCAGTAGAATGCCTGCGAGAACATATAAAGTTATACACATTAACGTCAGTTAATAATTATTGTAATTCAATCTTTCAATACTTAAGCATAGCACCCCAAAATTATCCTGAATCTATATAATAAATCGTCATTTTTATAAAAGGATCTGTTTAATATTAAGTTTTCATCAGATGAATTATTCGCTAATTTTTCTATACTTGAGAAATCTAATCTATATGAATCTAAAATGCAAACAAAGTAAAAGACAAACCAAATATAAATTTAATAATTTTTTAAACTGTGATAATTTTAGTAAACCGAACTGTGCTTCAACCAAAAGATTTAATGGTGATATTAGAATAAGTCTTGACAATAGTAAGCATCTGTTGAACATTTGAATATACTTAAGATCACAAAATTAGTGTCATTCCTCGTGATAAATACAAATTCCATCATAAGAGCTTAAGATCAGAAAGTGTTAACAGCTTTTGATCTATGCAAAGTACTAAGATCAATATATTGTTTTAATCAATTCCATTGTCTGAATCAAAGAGCTCTATGAATGTATGAGTTTTAATCAATTCCATTGTCTGAATCAAAGAGCTCTATGAATGTATGAAAACTTCAATTCATACTTTAAACTACTTTTTGGAGATTTCTATAAGGGATTATATAATGAAATTTTTAATCAATTCCATTTTCTGAATCAAAGAGCTCTATGAATGTATGAAAACTTCAATTCATACTTTAAACTACTTTTTGGAGATTTCTATAATGGATTATATAATGAAATGTATCTTCTAAGTAACATATCAATTTCCTTGAGCCTAATTCAGAGGATTTTCTGTAAACTTGCTTCAAGAAGATTTATAACTCGAGGTTTTATTTTGTAGAAAAATTGTTTTGGATCCAATATTCCTTCATCATCATTTTTCAATAGAAAGCTTTCAATACGATTATTAAAGCCCTGTTTAATGCGCTTTAAATTTCTTTCATTGGTTCAGCTGTATTTCTCTATAAATTTTGAAAAGATCATTGGGATAGTAGTTTTTCGTTTGTTTGACTTGGTGAGATCACAATTTGGGTCTATTGTTGCATGACGCATACAAAAATTAAATTTTAAATGTCATATGGGGTTGTTAGCTGTCCGTTTGGTATAAATTTAAACCATAATTACGATTCAGGAAAAATATGGTTTCCTTATTAAGATTATTACGACTGAAAAAAGAAGAAACCAAGTTTAAAGCTATGAAAAGAGTTTTATTTTCTTAAGTTCTTGACATGATAAATCTCTCTAAATTACCAAAAGAAAGCCATTCCAGCTACCTCGATTTTGTTTGTTCTATCGGCCCAATTCAAAGTTTTTGAGTCTATTTTTATAAAGTGCTGCAACGGCAACAAACCCGGAAGCTGACATTTGCCAAAATTAGATGACAAACTCAAAGTAAACTGAACTCTGTGAAATCACAATTTGAGTCTATTGTTACATGAAGCATATAAAAAATTTATTTTCTTATGTTCTTCACATGATAAATCTCGTTAAAGTATCGAAAGAAGACATTTCAGCTACTTCGATTTTGTTTGTTCTAATCTAAATTCACAGTTTTGAGGCAATTTTTAGAAAGTGTTACAACAACGCCAATGATCTTGTTCATTTCTTCTGCAGTTCAAGGTTGTTATATGGGTTTGGTAGCTGCTAGTTTGATATAAATTTAAAGCATAGTTACGAATCAATGGTTTCCCTTATTAAGATTATCACGGCTGAATCATAAAGAAACGAAGTTTAAGGCTATGGAAAGATATTTATTTTCTTTGTAAGTTCTTCACATGATAAACCTCTCCAAAGTACCGAAAGAAGCCATTCTAGCTATCTTGACTAGACGTTTATTACTTATTAACGGATTTATGCAAAGCGATGCATGTTATTTTTAAACATCAGATTTTTTTCCCTAATTACAGAAATTCCTTTAACTATTCCTCAATGGTGTTATATTAACTAGTAGTCAAGGTCCAGATGACGTAATCGGTGGAATGACTTACTTGCTAGTTGCATAAAACACGAAATTATTTAATAATATAACCTCGAATTAATGGCTATATTTAGATCTGGAAAAGAAATTGCATGATAATCTTTTAAAGTTCGAGGTTACAATATTCTGCTTTCAATTAAAGTCGCATCATGTTATTTCATTTAGCTGATAAAGGAGTACTTCGTAATTAAAAACTCAAAACAACAACTCTTATTTTCAGCACGAGGTCAGATTCATCTACAAAACCTTATCACCCAACGACCTTAACATTGTCGCCAAATTATTAATTTCTACGCAGTCACCAGCTCGCTTATCAATCACAGCTCGACCAGAAAAACATGTTAAAACTTGCTTGAAAACAAATGATATCATAGAAATAAGAATTTGCAAAAGAAATTAAAAAATAATCTTCATCTAGTTACTCAAAGTGGTGAAATCTTTATTACGCAATATTCTGTTTTTCCAACTAAATTCGCATCATGTTATTTCATTTAGCTGATAAAGCTGTACTTCGTAATTAAAGACTCAAAACAACAAACTCTTATCTTCAATCCAATTAAATTCGCCTCATGTTATTTCATTTAGCTGATAAAGCTGTACTTCGTAATTAAAGACTCAAAACAACAAACTCTTATCTTCAACATCAATTGTAGCCTCCAAGACTGAATACCCAATATCCAAGATGGCCGACAGGTGCCTTATCTTACTAAACAATCTAGGTTCAGATCCAAGGTTTAGATCTAAGTCTAGATGCAAACCAAAGAAGAAGAAGACCAATTGTAGCCTACAAGACCGAAAACCAAAAATCCAAGATGGCCGACATCCTTATCTCTCAATTGTATCCTATAAGACCGAAAACCCAAAATCTAAGATGGCCGACAATCCTTATCTCTCTTCCTTATCTCTCAATTGTAGCCTATAAGACCGAAAACCCAAGATCCAAGATGGCCGACAATCCTTATCTCTCTTCCTTATCTCTCAATTGTAGCCTATAAGACCGAAAATCCTTATCTCTCAATTGTAGCCTACAAGACCGAAACTGCTCCTCCAAAAATTGCTATGAGGTTTCTGCCGCATGAAAAATGAGCAAAAATGTGACGTCAGACCTCGATTTCCCTCACAATTTAACCAATTTTAAGGTGCTCCTGCTCATTTGCGGCAGAACATACATATTTATACTACTCACAAAATAAATATATAATGGAAATGGAAATAATAAATATGTAGCAAATGGATTGGACAAAAATTAGAAAAATAAGATAAAACAAACTATAATTGTATAAAAAATTAAATTAAATAAATACAAGAAAATATGAAACACAAATGAAGTGATAATAACAAAACAAAATGAATCAAATAGAGAATAAACTAAAATTATATAAATGAAATATTATATGGAAATGAGAATAAATATGTATAGTAATAAATAAAAGCTAATAGAATAGGCAATATAAATAGGTTAAGAACTGAATTTGTTAGACGTAGCGTACATAGGGTAAGATTTGGAAAGTTGTTAGACATAACGTAAAATTAAGAAAGGAAAATTTTTATTAGAGCGCTTTATGGACTAGCTTCCCAAGCGCATAAGGAGTTAGCTTGTACTTAGGGTGTAAGGTAATAAATATTTTGAATTTGAATTTGATCAGCAAGGCGACTTCGACGACACCCTGAATTACCCTGCCTTGTCACAAAATATTCAGACTGATCCCACTCATAGAGAGTGTAGTACCCAGACAGATCCTTTTTACCTCATGCGAGGAATGTCCTTGCATGAGAGACAATTAAATTACAACAGAGTGAGAGCTCGTATTTTTGCTGAGGAAGTGAGGCTTCCTCTCGATTGAAGAAGACGACGATGGAAGCTATTTAGAGAGAGAAAACGTGGCCGGAAAAGGACACAACAGTCCTTAATTTCGACCGTAATAACTAACCAGGACGACGGTCGTCCTTACGTTAAAGTCCAGAAAGGCAACGAGCCAGTCTTAGGTTTGCTCGATAGCGGTGCCAGCGTGAGCTGCTTGGGACAAGGAGCCCAAGAGTTTGTCCAGCGCACAGGCTTGAAACTCTCCGCTTTGATAGCCTCAGTTCGTACCGCTGATGGTACTAGCCAGTCCGTCCCCGGCACAGTCAGAACTGCAATCACCTATCGAGGACAGACCGAAGTCCTAATCCTGTTTGTCGTGCCTTGCCTAAGCCAACAATTGTATTTAGGCGTCGATTTCTGTCGAGCTTTTCAACTCGCACCAAACATCATCTCCTCTCTCGATGTACAGCCCTCTTCTTCGGTTGATACGAACTTTCACTCTCTGAATAACTCTGACAGAACCAAACTAGACACAGTCATTATGCAATTCCCTTCGTTTACAGCTCTAGGTTTGGGAAAGACATACCTAGAGGAGCATATCATCGACACCGGCGATGCTTTGCAGATAAAACAATAACATTATCCCATTTCTCCAGCAATCCAAAAGCTGATGTACGAAGAATTGGACAGTATGTTGGAGTTAGGGATAATTGAAGAGTCCAACAGTCCCTGGAATTCCCCAGTTGTACTTGTACGTAAACCTGGGAAGGTCAGGCTCTGTTTGGACTCTCGCAAGGTGAACCTGGTCAAGAAAAAGGGCGCCTACCCCTTACCCCACATCGACGGATTGCTTGGGCGACTACAGGATACGCACTTCATTACGTCCATAATTTTGAAAGATGCGCTTTGGCTAATCCCTTTAGAGAAGCAGTCAAGGGAGAAGACAGCCGCTTTTGCGTCAAGCAAGTCCGCTACTTTGTTTTCATGATTGGAGATGGAACGCTGAAAAAGTAGCAACGGTGGCGGATTTCCCTATACCCCGCTCTGCTAAACAAATCCGCAGATTTCTCGGAATGACGGGTTGGTATCAGAGATTCATCCCCAATTATGCAACCTTGGCAGCTCCGATTACGGACTGCTTAAAAAAGAGCAAAAGTTTTGCTTGGACTGAAGAAGCACAACAAGCTTTTGATGACCTCAAACAAGCTATGTGTAGTGCACCGATTCTTACAACACCTGACCTGTTATATCCAGCACCTCTGGTGTAGGCAGTGTAATCTGTCAGGTTGATGGGTCAGGCGCTTGTTACAGGTCAGATCCGAAACCCGATGCTGGACATTTTTGTCAACAACATCGGATAACGGATATGACCACAAACAAGAAACATAAAATTTACCATCAAGTAGCCACTTCGTAAACAAATTCCAGAGGAAATTGCATATCCCCTTTCACGAAGTGGCTAACGGGTAAATTTTCCTAGAAATCTAAGTAAGGCAAAAGTACATTGAAAATGATGGCGAAGCACCTGGGTAAGATTCAAAGTCTCAAGCTAAAAGCGCCTTGCCATCAAATTCCACAAAGTACATCGCCTTGCTCAAGGTTTATCGGTGCTTGAACTTTATCAAGCCAGTGAGAGGAAAAAGCTCTCACACACACGACCAAAAGCTTAACCTAATGTTTAGCGACTGAACGGAAGCTATACGATCGAGAGAGAAAGCTCAAAGCTTTCTACCTTGATCAAAAAGTTCAAGTCGAAAAAACAGGTAAGCGGTCGTGAAAAAGATTTTTAGGAAAAAAAGTCTGATTTTGGTAAAACAAGAGTCTGATTTTCGTTAAACGAGGAGTCGGTCGAGTTTTAAGGTCTGGTAATTGAAATCGACGAGTTCGGTCATAAATAAATTTGTTCTGGTTTAAAAAGTGTGAAGAGTGATCCGTTGTATTTTATTATATAATTACTTCTATTGCTTTATTTTCAAATGTACAATTAAAATTAAGTTTTTTTTAATGTGACAGTGTTTGACGAATTAACATTATAAAAATCTTAGAAATCTGTAATGGTGATTTGTTGTACTGGAGTTAAAAACTTTTGTGTTAGTGTAGTTAATTAATAAAAAAAAGCGAAACCAAAGCTGTGTTGTTTGAAAAGGCTAGTTTTTGATTAATGTGTTAGACAACCCCTGAGTATATAACAAAATTGGCGCAGCCGGTAGGATCGAGGAAGCTTGGTTGGTACAAACCGTAAACGCTTTAAAACCCTCGATCTAATATCGAATAAAAGGGGATCCTTTGGCCACTGCTGGGTAGTCAATAGCCCAGTAAGTCACCCCCAACGCTCAGGGCTAAACAACTTTAGCTGCCTCTGCTCCAGGCGAGCAAGCGGTTACCCTTTGTACAAGTGCAAAAAGGCACCATCTTTAAAAGAGCCGAACATTTCCCCGTGACCAGAGAGGAACAGATGGAAACCCAGAAATCATCCTCCAGGGCCAGCGGTGCTCCCGAAACCAATCATAGAAGGACGATTTTAAGGAAAGCCACCCTCATATCGGACGACTCAAAGGTCAACCCGTCCGAAACTTTAAATAACGAGACGATCAAAGGAACGACTCGCCTCCACCAATTACGACACCGCAGTAGGTCTGAGAGGAAAAACAGAAGACGGCTAAAAGCCCCCTTTCAGATTACATCACAGGGAAACCCAAAGACGGCTGAAGTAGCCCCCCTATCAACAGCGAACTACAGCAAGGGAGTACCTAAGTAGGCTACTAGCCCCCCTTGCAACCACCAACAACTCGCAGTGTATGTCGGAGTCGGAAGGTGACTCCCCACCTAAGGCAGCTCCGAGGATCAAATTCCCCGCAGAGAGGACACCCTCATCACAAGACAACCGACAGCCCTTCTCATCCACGGAACACGAGCCCGCAGTTGAAGGAAGAAAACTCCGAAGCGGCACAGTTTATCCCACATTGACAGCCGCTAGTACAGTAAGTTTAAATAAGTATTTAGATAGGGTTCTCGAGAAAGCGCGGGACTCCGATAAACTCTCTGTACCTCAGTGTGACGTGTTAGATAAAAAACTAACACAAAACCGCGAGGATAGGCTCGCTTTAGTGAAAAAATATCAGGAGGATACAGAGAGATTTAAGGCGGACATCGCCGAATTTAAGGGAACCTCGCGCTCGCTCGAATTAGTTAAGGAAGATAATTTAGGAGATAACAATTGTAAAGAGGCCAGTGTACTTGTAAGAGCCTCAACAAGTAAAGACACCGACGATCAGAACAAACCCGAACCGACCGACGAAGACCTCTTATACGACTGGCTGGAAGTATCCTTCACGGACACCAGTCACGAGGAAAGCTTGCTTAGTCTACCCGAGTATAAACCCAAAACAACCTACAAATACTCCAAGATGGTAGATTACGCCAAAGTAGCCAAACTAACGGCACAGCTTGTTCCTTTGTTCTCTGGCGCAAATAGCCCTCAGTTGAGCCAAGAGCTCCAAACTTTTATAGGTTGCTGTAAGCAGACACAGCACTGCTTAACCACAGAGGAACAAGCAGCTTTCCTACAAATTTTGCCCACCAGACTCCGAGGTGAAGCGTATCAACTCTTCGCCTCAGACGTTTCATCCACCTTCAAAGAAGTGGAAGAACGTCTAAATAGGGCATACTTACCTAGGGAAACCTATCAAGAGTTGGTAAATAAACTAATCACAACTCGACAACTACCACTAGAAACGTTAAATGCATACACGACCAGACTCAAACAATTGCTGGTCCTTTGCAAAGAAGCTGCCGACACCAAATACGGCAATGCAGCATCCACAGTGAAGACTCAGTTAGAAGACTTCGCTAAAAATGCACTGAAAAGCGGAGTAGGTAACCCGCATTTGTGCCAGTATCTCCTTACAATAGGCGATGCTACAGGGGACGAACTAATACAAAAGGCGCTGGACATGGAGAGGCTCCAGCAAAGCGCCCTATTTATACAATCCCCACTCTCACAAATGCCCACATTACCACACACACAAGCTTATGACACACACACAGGGACCAGCCCGTTAGCCCATGGTCAAATAAACTTTTTACAGGTACCCCCTAGGACAGCACCACCAAATTACCAAAACCAACCATTAACTCCCCATCCATCACAACGCCCTCCATTTCAGCAAAGGGACCACAGGCTTGGAAACAGACGACCGAACCCCAATACACCGGCACAGAACATTACGTGTAGCTTCTGCCAAAAACGGGGTCATACGTACTCCGACTGTCTAAAGCGCAAAAACACACCTTTCTGCGTGAATTGCAAAAGTTATGGGCATGATGTTCGCGATTGCAGAACCAACCGTTCTGCTAGAATCCAAGACACAAGCCATGAAAGAAGGCCCCCAAGAGAAAACAGGCCAGGTTTAGAGCAACGACCCTCCAGCGGCCCTCGAGTGTATAACATAAGCGTCAAATGTAATTTCTGTGGCCGACGCGGACACTCTGTTGACGTTTGCCAACAAAAACAGAAATGGGAGTCTCAGAATCCGGGAAACGACGCACAGTCGACCCAAAACTCCCCGGCTCGACTATAAACCCTCCGCAAAACAAACAAGGGTCACCTCAGACGCCCAAGACTAGTATCTCTACCGTAAAACTTCCATTGGACATCGGCCTACACGGCCAAACCAAATTGGTAGTGGATACTGGCGCTGAGGTTAGTATTATTAAGAAAAAAGCACTAAAGTCCCTCGACGACATCAATACCGAGGAGGTATATACACTTCAAACGCCGTTTGGTACTGGAAAAACCTTGGGAAGCTGCCAGGGAAACTTCACTCTAAAACACAACATACCATTCAATTTCCAAGTCATACAAAACCTTCCAGGTCTCACGGACGACGGTTTGCTAGGAAATGACTTCTTAGCAAAGAATTGTAATGTTGAAGGTCCAAATAAGGCGCTCAGGTTTCCTCGCACGGAAACTAACCTCGAAGAGTTCGCTATACCCCTAACATTTGCATCGGACGAGGCGTGTTCACAGAACGCAGTCGAAGTAGAAACACTAACAGGTAGCACGGAGGCCCCAGAGGTCAAGCTTTCTACTTGCAGTGTCCTCAAGGCATCTCAATTGGAGAATGCTGGCTGTAGCACACAAGAACACCACTCGGATAAAAGAACTACCAAAGATCCAGCTTGCGAAATAAGGCAGCACCAGATAGTCTTAGACAAACCTGTTTGCATACCTGCAAGATCCCAGATTGTAGTCAAAATCCCGTTGCAATTGGCGGAAGAAATGCTCTGTCTATCGCAGGAGATAGACGATGGAGTCTTCCTGGCAAATAGCTTACTCTCATCAGGAATCAAGGTAGCGCCCATTGGGATCCTCAACGCTAACAATTTCCAAGTAGTTCTGACAAGCCTCGACATAACGCTTGTCCACACCAAAGACTACACCGTCATCCCTATCTCCAACGGATCGGATGAAACAAAATTAGATGAAGAAAACAAAGAATACAGAGAGACACGGCCCATGAGCCGGAATAATGGCGCTGACAATCCCCACAAAAGGTCTACTCTAACCGGTCCCAAAGACCCAGTAGCCCCAACGCCAATTAGAGGCAAAACCACGTCCAAACGTGTAAGATGCCATAAGAGCCCCTCCAGAGACGCTTGCGGGTCCCTCAAGAAAACCCCAACGTCTGACGCATGTGAGTACAACAAATGTCTGGCACCTAAGGAAAGCCCAGATCGACAAACTCCATCGCCCAGAAGCTCAAGCCCAAAAATACAGACGACAAACGCTTGCGAGTTCCAACAAATGCCTGAACCTGTAGGTATCACGGCACAGAAAACTCCAGCATTCAAAAACAAAAGTTTTAGGAAAATTAAAAACAATAAAAACAAAATGAACAAGAACAGAGTCACTAGAGCCGATAAGACGGCCACTCTTCAACACATTAAATACCTATACCCGGACAATGACGATCCGGACGAACCCCAACATAACCCGCGCCTCGCCAGGTTAGTACAAGAACTCAACCCGGACGACACCTTAAGCGCGGAAGAGTTATCTGCCATAACCAAACTATGTTATGAGTACGATGATATTTTCTTTTTAAAAGGTGATAGGCTCACTCATACCAAAGCCATCACCCACGACATTCCCCTGGTGCAAGACCAAGCACCCATTAATCAAAAGATGTACCGATTGCCGGAAACCCAACGCAATGTAATCAACGATCAGCTCCGAGAAATGTTGGATAATGACATAGTCCAACCGAGCAAGAGTCCATGGAATTCACCTCTCTTAGTCGTCCCCAAAAAAGCGGGACCTGATGGTGAAAAAAGGTGGCGCGTTGTCGTCGACTTTCGCAAGCTAAACGAAAAAACGATTGGCGACGCCTATCCACTACCACGTATCGAGGACATCCTCGACCAACTAGGTCATTCCCGATACTTCACTACCCTCGACCTGGCCAATGGTTATCACCCAGTATTAGTCGACCCCAAAGATAGGCCAAAGACGGCTTTCAGCACAAACTATGGGCACTACGAATTCAAGCGTATGCCGTTCGGGCTCAAAGGAGCCCCGGCTACAGGTTAACAAGGCCTGGAATGCTTTGTGTACCTAGATGACATAGTCATCTACGGGAAAAACCTGGCGGACCACAATCAAAAGCTCCGCAAAGTCTTCGACAGACTGAGAGAGAACAACCTGAAACTGCAACCCGAGAAGTGTCAGTTCCTAAGACGAGAGGTTGTATACTTAGGCCATAAGTGTTCCAACAAAGGAGCACTCCCAGACCCCAGCAAAACGGCATGCGTCCAAACATTCCCCGTTCCCCGAACAGTCAGACAAGTCCAATCATTTCTGGGACTTGCCAACTACTACAGGAAATTTATACCCGATTTCTCAAAGATAGTACGTCCAATCACGAATTTGCTTCGCAAGGACGTGAAATTTACTTGGACTAACAAATGTCAAGAGGCATTTGAAGTAATTAAAAAAACCCTAATTTCCCCTCCACTTCTAATCTATCCCGATTTCACCCAACCGTTCAACCTAACCACGGACGCCAGTAGCGAGGCCTTAGGAGCTGTCCTCTCCCAAGGAGAAGTCGGACGCGACCAGCCTATTGCCTATGCCAGCCGTACACTAAATAAAGCTGAACGCAACTACTCTACTATAGAGAAAGAGTTGCTAGCCATGTTACCTACAAGGCCGAAAATTCACAGTCTACACAGACCATAAGCCTCTCAAAGGCGTCTTTAACGTCAAAGACCCAACTTCCCGTTTGGTGAGATTTCACCACAAACTTTCCGAATTCGATTACAAAATCGAATACAAACCCGGAAAATACAATACAAATGCCGACGCACTCAGTCGCATTCCGCGAGAAGAAGCCGAAGACAACACTCTCCTAGTAAAGGCCCAAGTCCACCATAAAATGGATTCAGACTCGGAGGAAGAAAACGGTACAACCCTTAAAGATTGTCTAAAATGCAACGCGGAAACTCGGGCTCAAACAAAACATGCTCAAACAGAACCCAAGAGCCCCGAGACACAGGACCCCTCGTTAAGCAACCAGGATCACGAACCGCCAAAACCCGAACAAAAAATAAAACCAATAGACCCACCAGGAAACGATCCCGACACAAATGGACCAAAAACCCCTGAACTTATTACAAACCCCGAGGAAATCAGGACAATCTTACATGACTACCATGATTCTCCTTTCGGTGGCCACCAGGGCGTTATTAAAACGTACAAACGGATCAGAAGAAAGTACTGGTGGAGGCACATGATTAGTGATATAAAGAAATACATTAAGCGATGCCCCAAATGCCAAAAGATGAAAGCGTCACCACAATTCCGAATGCCGATGGTTATAACGGACATCGCAGAAAAACCCTTTGACAAGGTCTACCTCGACATGGTAGGTCCACTTGAGGAAACAGAGTCCGGAAATAAATATATCTTAACGTTCCAGGACAACCTTACAAAGTTCGTCGACTGGTATGCCATACCAAATGGAGAAGCTGTAACAGTAGCGCAAATTTTCTTTGACGAAATAGTAACGCGCTATCGCATCCCCAAACGAATTGTCACCGATCAGGGAAGCAATTTTCTGAGTGATTTATTCAAACAGGTATGTAAATTGCTAAGGGTGAAGAAACTCCAAACTTCAGCGTATCACCCACAGTCTAATGGCGCACTAGAACGTGCACATAGACCATTAATTGAATACCTCCGAACAATAGTGGACGAAAATCCCAAATCTTGGGGCCAATACCTGCGAACCGCTGCATTCGTGTACAACAACAGTGTGCACGAAGGGACGAAACTAACTCCCATGGACTGCCTTTACGGCTTTACAGCGGATGTCCCCTCCAACCTTAAACGGGACCCAGAACCCGTGTATAACCACGAGAGCTATTACCACATATTACGGTATAAGCTTCAAAAATCTTATGCAACGGCTCGGAAAAACATATTGGCCAGTAAACAACGCTCGAAAGGTTACTACGACAAAACTATACGCCCTATATCCTTTCATACAGGAGACAGGGTCATCCTCAAGAGCGAAAATAGAAAACATAAACTCTGTCAAATCTGGGTAGGACCCTATTTGGTAACCGGCGTTCCCAGCTCAGTGAATACCACGATACGAGTTCGTAAGAGAATAATCACCGTCCATAATAACAGGCTGAAGCCGTATTATGACTAAACCAACTAAATAATACCTAAATTCCCCCATTTATTGCAATAGTTACTAAACTTTAATACCTTTAATTTGAGTACAAACTATCTAACCCAAACCTTTCCTCTCCCTATAGACATGTCCTTGGCAATCATTATACTCGGATTGTTCCTGTCCCCTGTGGCAAAAGGCGAGATAGAGCCATATACAATAACTCCCCTGAACAACACCGGAGTACTCTTTGAAGACTTGGGAAGCCTGATGGTGTATCATAACAGCTGGAACGTCATAACGGAACTGGATCTGTCCGAATTGGAAAATCAAACAATGTTGGCGGAACGAGCAGAGCATTATGTACACCAACTCTGTGGAAATACTTCATCAGCAACAGGACTGTGCGAAATGCAGAAAAAACATGTTCATGCACTGATGGAGAACATTAAGAGACGCACCCACGTCATTAAGGAGGCCGTACCAAAATCTCGCAAACCCAGAGCGATATTCGATGGTATAGGAAATGCCATGCATTACCTCTTCGGAACGATGGACAGCGGAAACGAAGGCGAGGTGTACAGTCGCTTGGACGAACTCGAAACAAATACCCAAGCACTCGCCGACCTAGAGAAACAGCAGATTAGTGTGGTAAAGACAACCTTTGACAGAATCCAGAAACCCTTAACGTCACTGGTGGAACGTCAAAGGCAAATAACTCTTCAAATAAATGATCTGCACAACTTGACGGATGACCTGCAAGCTAGACAGTTAAGACAGGAAATTATTTCTAGCTTCCTCCTCCAAATGGTCGAACTAGAGTTTAGACAGCAGGCCTTATTAGATATAATTGTATCAAGTAGGAATAACCAAATACACCCATTACTAATTTCACCCGGTGGGCTGTTAGAAATTTACCATAAATCCCATTCAGCCTGCCAGAACCCCCAAAGCTGCCTCTCGATTCTTTACCAGACAACCGAGATTCGAACCCATTTATTACAAGAAAAACTTGTAATTCGCCTCACCCTCCCTATATTCGACATCCCCAAATTTAAACTACAACAAATACGATGCTTTCCAATCCATACTGAAAATAACCATTCACTAATCCCAGAGATAGCTTACTCGCACATAGCAAGTCAAATTCACACGCAGGAATTTTTACTCCTTAAACCGTCAAATATCCGTCAGTATCAAAAGGTGTCCAAAAACATAGAAGAAGACACATATATTGGCAGACTAAACACCCCGATAACAAAAGCAACCCTGTCCACTGAATGTGTTATTAAAATATTATTTAATCCACTAGAAGAAAACCCCAGATATCACCTTAGGTCACAACTAACCCCCAGAGATACCCTTATCAAATTAAAAAGACCCAATACTTGGTTATATTCTTTAGCCTCCCCAACAATAGTGCATATCACCTGTGCCCGACGGTTACTCACTAATCGTCTAAGCAGACAAGGCATATTAGTAATTAACGAAGCCTGTCAACTACAAATAGGCCCAAACACTATATATTATGAAGCCAAAAATCTTCAACCCTTAAAGATCTCCCAACCGGATTACTTCCCTAACACAAACGAAACTAAAATAGAGCTGGAAAATTTCATGGCCACACTCCCGGAACCCCACGCACAGGAACACTCCTTATTGCTCCTTGGGGACAATACGAACCAATTAATACACCAGGGCACAAAATCCCTAGACGAGATTCGCACTCAGGTTGAGAAGGTTCGCATTAACAAGAAAGCCAAGATACCCCATACTTTATCCACTACCTCCCTATCCCTCTCAGGCATACTGCTGTTAGTCATAACAGTGTATATCCTAATAAAATATGTGATTCCTAAAGCTACACTATGGATTAGCCAACGGAACGCAATGCCCCCTCAAAACGAAGTACCAATGCAGCAAATCTATACGATCCCTCACGAAACAACAACCGGATCCCAAACAAAACCCAAGACACAAACATATCAAAGGCCCCAAACACTTCCACGAGTTAAATCTATTCAACTCGTATAAATAATAAAACCAGGAAACCATTTTTTATGATCCCATTCTAATCTTCAGATCTGATTCCCCCAAAAACAAAAGTTGTCAAACCTTAAAGACAACAACAACAGATACGACCAAAAAAAAAAAAAATTTTTTTTTCCAACGTAGACTTTAACCATTCCTATCCTTAGATCTGATTCCCCCAAGAACAAAAGTTGTCAAACCTTAAAGACAACAACCACAGATACGACCAAAAAATTTTTCCAACGTAAACTTCAATCAGGCCGAAACCATAACAAAAATTCAAACCTTACGACCAAAAAATTTTTCCAACGTAAACTTCAATCAGGCCGAAACCATAACAAAAATTCAAACCTTACGACCAAAAAATTTTTCCAACGTAAACTTCAACCAAGGCCCCAAACCAAAACCAACCACCACCGAAGAAAAGAGAGGAAAAACATATAGCAGAAGTGATAAATAGGAACACACTATTATATAATCAACATTTATTCAGCGTAAGATAAAAATAAAAAAAAAATAAAAAATTAAAAAAAACAAACACATATTTATTTTTATCGCTACCACTCCTCAGTTGACGCGGGTTCTTCCTGGGCGACCACTACAGGCTCCACGTCCGAAGGATCCCCAACATGGATCTCCAGGGCCGGCAATGAGGACGGCGGATTATAAAAGGTCACTCCAGTGACTACCAAGGCCCCACCTGAAAGAAAAAAGAAAATAACCATTAATAAACAATTTACCAATGTCAGACAAAAACAACTTACCGGAAACCGACCACCGTTCCCCAAAACTCAAAACAAAATTTACCCGGTGGTAAACCCTTGCCGTCGCCGGAGCAGACCAAATGGTGACGGGGGACTCCTCAGGCCGGTGTAGCACTACTCGAACCGGTCCACTCCAGTTCCGGGAAATCGCCGTAACATATATCCCATATATCCTGACGGTGTGAGGGGAAATCACGGTGATTCCCGCTCTGGTGACAACCTCCGTAAAATTCATTTTTAAAACTATTACCCGAAAACTATTGCGAATTGTCGCGATAATTGTTACACTAAATGAAAACTCCTCTCGACACACGAGTTTTATAAGAAAATATCCCTGACCAATCATTTTTCAAACGATAACTATTCCTCTCCAAAGAATAGTTATCTTCTTCCCAGAAGGAAGGAATGTTACAGGTCAGATCCGAAACCCGATGCTGGACATTTTTGTCAACAACATCGGATAACGGATATGACCACAAACAAGAAACATAAAATTTACCATCAAGTAGCCACTTCGTAAACAAATTCCAGAGGAAATTGCATATCCCCTTTCACGAAGTGGCTAACGGGTAAATTTTCCTAGAAATCTAAGTAAGGCAAAAGTACATTGAAAATGATGGCGAAGCACCTGGGTAAGATTCAAAGTCTCAAGCTAAAAGCGCCTTGCCATCAAATTCCACAAAGTACATCGCCTTGCTCAAGGTTTATCGGTGCTTGAACTTTATCAAGCCAGTGAGAGGAAAAAGCTCTCACACACACGACCAAAAGCTTAACCTAATTTTTAGCGACTGAACGGAAGCTATACGATCGAGAGAGAAAGCTCAAAGCTTTCTACCTTGATCAAAAAGTTCAAGTCGAAAAAACAGGTAAGCGGTCGTGAAAAAGATTTTTAGGAAAAAAAGTCTGATTTTGGTAAAACAAGAGTCTGATTTTCGTTAAACGAGGAGTCGGTCGAGTTTTAAGGTCTGGTAATTGAAATCGACGAGTTCGGTCATAAATAAATTTGTTCTGGTTTAAAAAGTGTGAAGAGTGATCCGTTGTATTTTATTATATAATTACTTCTATTGCTTTATTTTCAAATGTACAATTAAAATTAAGTTTTTTTTAATGTGACAGTGTTTGACGAATTAACATTATAAAAATCTTAGAAATCTGTAATGGTGATTTGTTGTACTGGAGTTAAAAACTTTTGTGCTAGTGTAGTTAATTAATAAAAAAAAGCGAAACCAAAGCTGTGTTGTTTGAAAAGGCTAGTTTTTGATTAATGTGTTAGACAACCCCTGAGTATATAACACGCTGAAAGACCTATAGCGTATATGTCAAGGAAGCTAAATCCAGCACACAAGAAATTTAGAGCTTACGTAGAAGGACATCCTTTTACTGTGATTACTGACCATGCTAGTCTGAAGTGGCTGATGAGTCACTCGGATCTCTCCGGACGATTGGCTCGATACAGTTAAAAGCTGCAGGCTTTTAACTTCCAGATCGAGGCAGAGGAGTTGAAAGTAAGTGCAGTCGACGTAGACTTACTTACGCCATACTTCTCCATGGAAGAGTATGAGCAGTTGAAATCGGCTGTGCTTGCCAACCCAATACAACTCCCTGATCTCTGTGTCTCGGACGGGTACGTATATAAGAGGACCCAACCCCGAAGCGGTGACTCAATACAGGAGGACTTAGCGTGGAAGCTTTGGGTTCCATCGGGTCTGGTGGAAGGTTTGATCCGTGAGGCTCATGAGTCACCTCAGTCAGCACATGGGGGCCTTCACAAATCCTTAACTAGACTCCGCGAGAAGTACTACTGGCCTTACATGGTAACACATATACGTGCATACGTAACAAGTTGTCAAGTATGCAAAGAGACAAAAGAGCCTAACACTAATCTACGACCACCCATCTGCAAGCCTATGGAAGCTCAGTGTCCATTTCAATTTCTATATATTGACTTCCTCGGACCTTATCCCCGCACTAAACGCGGAAATACAGTCATTTTCGTAGCATTAGACGGCTTTACTAAGTTCGCCCTAATTAAGCCTATGCGAGCAGAGCGAGCAGGCTTAGTATGTCGCTTCCTCGAGGAAGAGGTCTTCTCTGTCTTTGGGGTACCTGAAACCATTTTCTCCGACAATGGCCGGCAGTTTGTCTCTACCATCTTTCAGAAACTGCTGAGCGACTATGCCATTAAACATGTCAAGACCGCTAAGTATTCGCCGCACCCTAATGCCTCCGAGCGAGTCAACAGGTCCATTTTGTCCGCCATCCGTGCATACCTGCAAGATGACCATATTTCATGGGATTTACACCTTCCCGCAATTGGGAGTGCCTTGCGCACTTCAGTACATCAATACATTGGCACAGACCCATACTATGCTCTCTTCGGCCACCATATGGTACAGCATGGCACAGCATATCCAGTCTTGCGACAACTAAACCAGCTGAAGCCTGGTCCTGCCCAGTGCAGACCATCTCCAGTTGATTCGCTCACGTATTTATGACCACCTCCAAAACACACACGAAAAGCACGAAAAGGCCTACAATACGCGCTGTCGCGACGTCACTTACACTCCCGGTCAGGAAGTGTATTGTAGAGTCTTTGCACAAAGCGACATGCCGAAAGGTTTTAGTGCTTAGCTGGCCAACAAGTTTACCAAAGCCAGAATTATGAAGCGCGTGGGAAAATGCTTATCAGCTAGAGGACATGCAAGACAAGTCCATTGGAACCTTTCACGCCAAAGACATCAGGCAGTGAAAGTCATCCAATAGTAGACAGTTCAATTTCATTAGTCTGTCCGTCCATTCTTAATCCGTCCAGAATTTTTTTTTGTTAGTCCGTCCGTCCGCGTCCTAGACAGGAATGCCCGGCTCAGTCGGTAGAGCATGGAACTTACTCTCAGGGTCGTGGTCGTTGTCTTGGGTCGACCAAAGAGGAAGATCTGAACTCTCCAGAGAAGTGTATTGTAGAGTCTTTGCACAAAGCGACATGCCGAAAGGTTTTAGTGCTAAGCTGGCCAACAAGTTTACCAAAGCCAGAATTATGAAGCGCGTGGGACAATGCTTATATCAGCTGGAGGACATGCAAGCAAGTCCATTGGAACCTTTCTCGCCAAAGACATCAGGCAGTGAAAGTTATCCAATAGTAGACAGTTCAATTTCATTAGTCTGCCCGTTAGTTTGAAGCAGTTAAACGAAGCGTAAAGTTTTTTTCATAAAGCAGCTAATTAGGAATTCATGTTACAAAGCACTGATGATAGTGACATTCATACCCGCATTCATTTTTGATGTTAACATTCACAGGTCTAGAGGAATTTAATTTTCAGTCATTCCGTAGTATTGCATTTGTATCCACGTAATCTTTACAGCACCTTTTGAATGTCATCTATTAATTAGACACGATATTATCAATTAAAATGATAGTAGATATCCTCATACTTCTGCTCTTCGCATATGGCACCTCGCACGATATCCGTGGATAATCACTTGACGTAGTAATACGATTCGGTTTATTTTTTTTCTTGTTTACCCGCAGTCAGTTAATCGTAACTATCGCGCGCGTAACCTGTGCATATCTCCAATCTAGCTAGATTCATGCGTCAAATATCACGAAATATTCGTATCCGTCTACTCATCGACTACTGACAAAACCCCTGAAAACCCATTCTTTTGTTTTGTTCGCTGTTATTTTCGATTGATGTTTATTATTATTATTGGTTTTGAAGATATCCACTTTGATCAGTGTATTTCCATTTCATTGTTGAGCAATATTAAATTAATGAGAGGTTAGACGGTATGAAGTAAACACTTAGTTTAGAAACGAAAAGAGAAGTCCACTAAGATATGTTTTTTATTGATAAAGGCGTATATTTCAATTAGTAGAAAAGAATACAATAGTAAGCCATACACTAACACTTTTTTCCACGCGCCAATTGCCACGCCACGCAATCTGTCGGTTTTATGCCAGGTGTGTGGTCAAATTTACACGCCAATTTTTTCTACATTCCACTTGACACTCAATCTTACAGTTTTTCTTTTCCTCTAAGCACACATGGAAAAATTCACAAAGTGGCGTGCCATTTGGACTGTGTTACGTATTTTATAGTGTAGTAAAAAATGCCAGACAGAATTAATAATTCCAAGGAATTTATTAAAAAATTTCATAGAAATTTATAAAAAGCACCCGGCTTTGTGGAAAATCAAATCCAATGAATACAAGTACCAAGAGCTTGAGGTGATATTTATGCTCAAAATTTTAAGCACTTGTAAGAACGACCTGTGGCCAAAAATCTTAATGTTGCTACAAGACGTTCTTCTGATGGGATACTATTTCTTATTTCTTTCCATTCTTAAATAATTATATAAATCTGCCGGATAATTTGTTTCAACTTCTTTAGCAAATTCATGTTGTAATGTGAGCCATGTATAAATAGTCTGCGCCATCTGTGAACCAAGAATACAAAGTCCCTTAATCTGTACATGACTACCTTGTCTGCGCCGTTCCCTTTTTTTCTCGTGGTTGTCACCTCTGTGCGCTGACACGAATTCGCTCTTGTCAAGAAGAAGAGCTTATTTAGTCACGGCTGCCAGAGGACAGACAACAAAACGAGGTAAGTGAAAAATTAAAATTAAAATTGTCTGTGTTTATCCGAGCCATCCGAACTCGGATGAGCTCGTATTAAATCTCTTTTAAACCCGTAGCAAATTATCGATACTTGTGAAGGAAGGTAGCAATTCTTTTTTGCACCAATTGAGGGTACACGAGTTAAGTACTTTGATATCATCCCATAATAATTATTCATCCTCATTGGAGGCCAAGGTGCTTGAGGAAAAGTTCTGACATCGTTTCACCAAGCGGCAGTAATACCAGTGCAAATAATTGACACGGTATGAATGAACGCCCCATAACCAAGAAGGCTCCCACCACGCAAATTTTTTTTTCTTTCGCCACAATCCGCTGTTGGCTGCTTCTGCACTGCCCCCTTGTATCTTTGGGCACTACGGGAAGAGAAGAGAGAAGCAACCAAAAAGGTAACTTTTTTTTCCTTCCATAAATTGTCTACGAAAATCACAATAGATTTTCCCAAAAAGTCGTAGACACTGGCCATGAAATCGTTCGGGCAGGAGTCTCAACCCATGTACCCAATGGTCTCCATAGCTGAAGGGAGGAAAGTAAACGAACGGAAATTTAAGAAGGAAACAGGGACATAAATTCATTTCTGTTAATCAGCCAACTTTTTTGCCAAAGCCTTTTAGGTTTTACTTTTTTTTGCATTTTTTTACTTGCTAAAACCATTATTGCACAAATTACTGCAGTATTTAAATTTTCCGTCATTTTAAAACACACTTTTCATACACTTTTATACTCTTTTTATTCTGCTGACGTTCCGGTATTTTGGCGTGGAATGTTGAAAAAACCGACACTCCACACGCCGAGTCAAATATATATATTTTGTTGTTGTTTTTCGAAAGCACTTTAGTTCCCACGCAATTCGGCAGTTTAACTTTTACAGTGTATGGATAAATAGCTTTTTCAAACACGCAACGAAAAGTGACAGTTTTTTTAACGCGCCAACCGACAGTTTTTTTGAAAGAAAGAACTCTTAGTATATGGCTTACTAATGTAACTATTTTGCATCTATCATGTCTTGCGGAAGTTTTTTTTGTGTCTTCGATAGTTACCGGAGATAATCTGTTTTTACGTTGAACATGTTTGAAATGAATTAAGCAATATGTTCCTAATGTTAGTAGTAGTGTGAAGTTAAACATAATTAAACCATAGCGTAAGTAGGCAAATAGAAGTTGATGATTTAAGATATAAATAAGATTTGGTCAAGACTTATGATTCTATGAATTAATGCTAGACCTATCCTTCATATAGTTATGTTAAGTGTGTTGTTGTTTTATTATAATACATGAACACTCTTATTATGATTTAGTCGGCTTTTGTTTCGGGCCACCCCATGAAGCCTCGTCTTCATCCTCTCTCTTTCCCATCCTCTTATCCTTATGTGTATAATTTAATTTTTATTTATTTCTTTATAATTTTCTATTTCAGCATCCTTTATAGGTTGGGCCTGTACCCTAGCCAGGTACAGGGATGGAGTGGGTTGTAGCCTGAAGTGTCAGTATATGGGGGTAGATTTTCTTTTAGTGCAATTTTCATGACAGTTCAGCGCGGCTAGGAACAATTGGTGACACCAGACCTGTTGTTCCTCCTTCAAGTTCTTTTTTCTCGTTTTTTTTTTCTTTTTGTGGCAGACCTGAAGAAAGGATACCACAACCTTTCTTCGCCACAGGCACGCGAACTTCTGTTTGTAGATGTGTGAATCGGATTTTCAAGGACTCACACCCCATACCGACGAGCTAGAACGTGCTGCCAGCTAGCGCGTGCCACTTGAACATCCTGCGGCAACTTCACGTTGCTCATACGCACACACATACATTACAAAGTGAAATCATAAAAGTTAATGAAAACATTTACAACATACAAAGGAAAAGGTGAAATTATATAAATTCAAAGAAAGGAAAACAATTTTTTCTATAAAATAACATAAAATAGACATTACAAAATAATTTAGCGAAAAATCTACGACAGAAGAAACGGAAAAGTGAAAATATAAAAGTTAAAGAAAACAGTTACAACAAAAAGGGGAAGAAGTGAAAATATAAAAGTTAAAGAAAACAGTTACAACAAAAAGGGGAAGAAGTTAAAATATATAAGTTAAAGAAAACATTTAAAACATAAAAGGGAAAAGTGAAATTATATAAACTGTTACAGGTCAGATCCGAAATCCGATGCTGGATATTTTTGTCAACAACATCGGATAACGGATATGACCACAAACAAACAACATAAAAATTTTCCAGCAAGTAGCCACTTCGTAAACAAATTCCAGAGGAAATTGCATATCCTCTTTCACGAAGTGGCTAACGGGTAAATTTTCCTAGAAATCAAAGTAAGTCGAAAGTACATGGAAAATGGCTGTATTCAGCGACACTCAGCCTTCTCAGCGTAGGCTGATGTGCCTGACGTCAGGCTATGTTACAGCGGCTTGATTGCGCTGAATGCAAATTCTAAGTTAGCTGCTAGTTTAGTTAATTACCCGCTGTTTTTAGATAATTACCCGCTGTCAGCTTTTTTAAAACGTGTGCATTGTCTGCTACAGAGTAAACTTGAAAGTTTTAAGTTTCCGTTTTCACTAAATTTATCACTAAACAAAAACTGACGGAACAAACAAATTGTCTTCTTCTTACTCAGCCTACTTCAGCCGAAAATATTTGGGCTGGAAAATATGACAAGAGGCTGAGTTAGCGGCTAAGTAAAAAAATGCATTCAGAATACCTCAGCCCTTAGCCGCTGCCAGCGGCTGGGAAGGCTGAGTGCCGCTGAATACAGCCAATGATGGCGAAGCACCTGGGTAAGAATCAAAGTTAGCGCCTCGCCATCAAATTCCGATAAGTACATCGTCGTGCTCAAGCTCTATCGGTGCTTGAACTTGATCAAGCCAAGTAAGAGAGAGGAAAAAGCTCTCACACACACACGACCAAAAGCTTACCTAACGAGTGAACGGAAGGTATACGATCGAGAGAGAAAGCTCAAAGCTTTCTACCTTGATCAAAAAGTTCAAGTCGAAAAAACAGGTAAGTGGTCGTGGAAAAGATGAACGGATAGTCTGATTTTAATCACGATTAAAGAAGGTCGGTCGGTTTCGGTACCATTGGTGTAATAGGCGAAATTATAAGCATTAATACGCTTCATTGTAAGCATAAGTGAAAGAACCAAATTTATAAGTGGAGTTAAGCATTAATACGCTTCATAAGTGTAATTAAGTAAGGTTATCAACAAAATTCATAAGTGTAAGTAAGTAAAACTATCAATTAAGACATTAAAAGAAAATTAAAGTGGAAATAATTTGTGTCATTGTTGCCTGAGTAAACTCCCCTAAAAATATAGCAGAATTCAAAAACCATTTACAACATAAAAAGGAAAAAGTGAAATTATTTAAATTCAAAGAAAAGAAAGCAATTTTTAAAAAATAACATTACAAAAAGAATTTAGCGAAAAATCTATGATCGAAAAAACGGAAACGTGAAAACATAAAAAGTTAAAGAAAACATTTACAACGAAAAGAAAAAGAACGAAAAGTGAATTCATAGAAACAAAAAGTGAACGTTATAAAATTCTAAAAGGATAAACTACGACATAAAAATATAAAAAAATGATTAAAAAGTGAAATTAAGGCTACGACGCAACAAAACTACAAAAAGGTTAAAAGGATTTAGAATAAAAGTGGCATCGTAGCTACGACAATCAGGAACTACAAAAAAAAGTGAAAAGGAATTTAAAATAAAAGTGAGATTAAAGCTACAACGCTACAAAAAAAAAGTGAAAATAATTTAAAATAAAAAGGAAATTAAGGCTACGACACAACAACAACAAAATTTAAAAATTACATAAAACGAAAAGTGACAAACAAATAAAATTTTAAAAGAACATTTATAAAATAACAAGACAGTGAGACTGAAAATAGTAAAATTATAACGACACAAAAAAAAGGGATTAATAAAGTGAAGTTACATAAAACAAAAAGTGACAAACAAAAACATTCTAAAAGAACATTCATAAAATAACAAGAGTGGAACTACAAAAAGGAAAAGTATAACGACACAAACAGAAAAGAATAAAGTCTAATAACGAAACAAAAAGGTGACAAGGAAAATTCAGAACATTTTCAACAAAAGGGGAACCAAAGGAAAATTTGGTGAGTCCGTTCCTTTTAAAATATATTTTAATATCACATCGATAAAGGGACCCGAGTTACGGTTTTGCTGCGATCGCACGAGAAATAGTAAATGACTAAAATTATATAGTATAGACTGAGCATAATTCTCCTTTTAAAATGTGTTCTAAATGAATAAGGTTATACATACCTTATAATAATATTAGAGAAGAAAAACCAAATGTGATATCCAATTTCAAATAATTACATAGAGATCAACTCTTAAACCTTTAGGGATTTCTTTACGAAACATTTTCTTTTTTTCAAATTAATGTATGAAAATTCTATGGTTACTTTAGTCCTTAAAATTATTTTTTATAGGTTTATGATTATTTCGAATTCAGAATTCATTTGAGAGTAGATTTATTATTATTATTTTCTTTTTCTCAAAAAATTATACAGATTTTATGTGTTGGCATTAAAGAGAAAAGTGTGGAATGCGCATTCTTAGACCCTGGGAAAAAAATGTCCAATTGAGTTAGATATTTTAAACTATCCATTTTATATCATGTATATATATATATATATATATATATATATATATATATATATATATATATATACAGTGACTCTCAAAACTGTTCATAAAAATTCCTTTTTCCATTTATTTCCCCATATAACCCACAAAGGTAATGTTAGCGGTATCTTTTATATTTGAAAACAGCTTCTCCGATAACATGACTCAGTTGCGTCAGTGCATTTGTTGTGACATGTTCAAACAAGTAAATTATCATAAGTAGAAGTGGAAATTTTTTATGAACAGTTTTGAGAGTGTTACAAAAGTGTTACGTTTACTATAACTGAGCCATTTAAAAAACATATTATTGTTGTTGATGCCTAATAAACACGTAAGTTAAAGGTAATATTTTGTATATGTTTTAAAATATTATAATTTGTTATCAAAATATAGTAGCAAACGCAATGCCAAAGGTTATTAATGCTAATGTGAAGAAAGCCATCGCTGCGGCAATTGAACAGAACGTGTCAGTGAGGGATATTGTGAAGAAATTCAAAGTTTCAATAGGCCTGGTTTTAAAGTTAAGAAGAGATTTTCAAATAACTTCGGAGATCAACAAAGGAGGTCGTCCACAAAAACTTACTCCAGAAACTAAGAGGGTTGTGAAGCGATTAATTGTAACCGGTGTGGTGGATAATGCTGTAGAGGCTAAACAAATTATAACGGAGTCACTACAAATAAATGTTTCAAGCGTAACTATTCGCAGATGTTTAAAAGAAGCCGGCTTGAAGGCGAAAACGAAAATAAAAAAGCCTTTTTTAAACCAGAAGTGCAGACAAAGACGCTTAAAATTTGCAAAAGAACATGCAAATTGGACACCAGAACAGTGGGGGCTAGTAACATGGTCAGACGAGACTAAAATAAATCGTATAGGATCAGATGGTCGTGTTTGGTCATGGTATGATGTAAAGAAAGGCATCACGTCACGCAACCTTCAACAAACAATGAAATTTGGTGGGGGATCTTTGATGATGTGGGGATGTTTTTAAGGAAATAAATTAGGTCTCCTTCGAAGAATTAATGGTATAATGAGGGCTACGGATTATGTGGATATTCTGAAAGATTCATACCTTCCTAGTCTCACAAAATTTGGCTGTGAACCAGGGGACACAATATTTATGCAAGACAATGACCCTAAACATACGGCCAAAATCACTAAAAAATGGCTGGAAGAAACCGGAATCAGAGTTATGGACTGGCCACCACAGTCTCCAGACATGAATACCTTGGAGAACTTATGGAATATTTTAAAAAAAAGTATAATAATAAATAAAAGCAGGCAAAGGACCTACATGAGCTATGGCAGATAACAAACGACGAGTGGAACAAAATAGGTCCCGAAATGTTAAATAATTTAATTGCTAGTATGCCTCAGAGAATGAAATTAGTAATCCAAGCTAGAGGAGGGCATACAAAATATTAAAAATAATGTTTTATTTTAAATACCGAGGAGGGTCACAAAACTGTTCATTTTAATTAAACAGAAAAAAATTATGTTACATTTTTTTAAGTTATTGAATTCTGGTTAATTTATGTTAAACATAAAAACGATTACATACTAAGTTAATAAAATAAATAAAACTGAAATATGGGTTTAATTCTAAAAATATATATACCAAAATCCGAGGCAACCTCTTTTTATGAACAGTTATGAGAGTCACTGTATATATATATATATATATATATATATATATATATATATATATATATATATATATATATATATATATATATATATATACAGTATGCAACACAAGTGTACACATAAACACAAATTTGTTCATTTTCGTTATTTCGTATGACTTATTCACGAATCCCGTTACTCAGATCTGCCGACGCTGTGCACATCTATGCTCTAGTAACTAATCACTGCAACAATTTTCAATAGCTTGCAGTAGTTAATGAAGGGTGGTGTTATAAACAGTTTAAGCATTTGTACACTTCTGACGTTTTTGTAATCACACAACTTTCTTTTACTTGGACATTTTTTAAGTGGTTAGAAAGTAATTTTTGATTAGTGATTTTTTGAAAATTTGTGTTTATTACCTAATATAAAAATATTTACGCAGGTTTTCTGTATTACTGGGTTATAGTATAGTTTCAAATTTAAATCAAAATGAAGAAAATTCCTGTTGATATTGAGAAGCAAGTTACTGAAAAGTTGAAGCAAGGGCTATCCTATCGAGAAATCAGCAGGCAATTGAATATATCATTTAATTCAGTGAAAAATATTAGAAAACGAAATGATATACCTGTTAATTGTAACAAAGGTGGAAATAAAAAAAAGCTGACTAGAAGTGAAGGACGTCTCATATCAAGATTAATATTGTCTGGGTCTTCAAAAACGGCCACTTATGTGCATAAGGAGTTGAAAGACTATTACAGTGTTAATGTGTCAGTAAGAACAGTGCAGAGGGAATTGAAAAGATTAGGATTTCGAGCTCGAAAAAAGGTCAAGAAACCACTCCTTACTAATGTAATGGATCACATTTTTATAATAATTCCTTTGATCGTAAAACTAAAATATTTAGCATAAACAAAAACAAAAATTTCTTCCCCATCAATAATATTATAAAACAGAGCAATCTATTGTTTCAATTATATAACTCGAAAATTCAATGAGTCCGACATATTAGAAGGAAGTGTCTATCCATATGAAATTCGAAGTGGGCAATTTAGTGATACAGACGTAGAGTGACGTGTCTTCTTTTGCTCTTCTCGTTCATTGATATCAGTTGGGTAATCCATGTGCAAAATGTTTGAAATTAAATAAGTGGATAGTATTATTCAAAATAGTGCCTAGTTTACTTAAATTATAGTCAAAAGGGCTAAATTAAAGGCAGAAGGAATTAAGTTCCAAGTTCACGAAAAGTATTAATAGCAGTAAGTAGTTCAGATAAGGTTTAATCGTCGTACATTAATTAAATTTGTATGTGTAGCAATAATCGGCCCAGTTAGTGTTGTCCTAATTACTGATAAGGTAATCTGAAGAGAACGCGCATTCAAGAAAAGCCAAGAACCCCTTTTGGGTAAATTAGAAAAGTTGTTTTCCTTAAAATTGTAAGTTAAAATAAATGTTATAATAATTTAGGGTTTTTTGTATTTGGTCCACAACTTTATTAAACATACACGTAAAATATATGCTCACGTACATTAGAAACAAGTAGCGGCTCCTCAAGAAAATTAATGACCGGAAGAAAAGATCGCACACGTGTACGGGAATATTCATAATCCAAGGATCGCAAGATAAGTGAAGTGAAATAATGTAATGTCTTGATATTGTATTTATTCTATTTATACTATGTTTAAAATGTTCAATTAGTGTTTAGTGAAACCTTTAAGCAAGAGGCCTCTTAAGAGAAGTTTATGTAGGTAGCTATAGACAATAGGTATATAAAAGATTTGAAACGCGCAATTTATGTTTTACTTTGAACGAAGAGAGAAAGAAAACAAGAAATTTAAAATTTAGAGGGCTATACAAATCTTCGTCGCCTTCCGCGCCTTCGAAGCGGTCCTCGCCTGGGAAGAAAAAATGTGCATTGTAAATTATCAAAAATAATAATATAAAGTAGTCATTACACTAAGACATAAGGGTTTACGTCTAGCCTTTGCAAATGAACATAAAAACTGGACTGCATCTGAATGGGAAAAAGTCGTGTGGACAGATGAAACCAAAATAAATATGTTTGCGTCTGATGGAATCCGCTATACATGGAAAAGGCCAGGCACATCACTATCAGATCGGGACGTCATCCCAACAAAAAAGTTTGGAGGCGGTAAAATACTGTTTTGGGGATGTTTTAATGCTCGAGGTGTGGGTGAAATCAAGAAAATCGATGGTCTAATGAATGCCGATGTTTACATAAATATATTGAAAGAATCGTATTTTCAAAGTCTTAAAAAATGGAAACTTGGTGTGAAATCATCAATTTTTCAACAAGACAATGACCGAAAGCACACCGCTAAGAAGACGTTAGACTTCCTCGCAAGACGTTGATAAGATGTTATGAGATGGCCCCCAAACTCTCCTGACCTGAATCCCATCGAAAACTTATGGGGGATTTTAAAAAGAAGACTCTATAATTATGCAGAGCAACCAAGAAGTAAAGATGAACTTTGGGTTCGGTGTCAAGATGTATGGAGTTCCTTTACTGCACAGGAGTGCAAGGGCCAGTATGGCAGTATGCCAGAAAGAATAAAACAAGTGATCAAAGCCAAAGGAGGCCACACAAAATATTGAGAGTTTTGTATTTAAGCAAAATAGTGACAGGCGACACAACTGTACAAGTACTTAATAGAACTTTTTACTTTATTTTAGAAATGAATTAATTAAATTGTGAAGTTTTTTATGTCATTTTAAGTTTTCATTGGTTATCCGAAGCTGTATTGCAGTTCTATTAAATTTTAAAATAAAATACAATGAAATTAAATAAGAAATATACGTCTTTTATTATTATGTGTACACTTGTGACGCGTAATGTATATATATATATATATATATATATATATATATATATATATATATATATATATATATATATATATATATATATATATATATATATATATATATATATATATATATATATATATATATATATATCCTAAATTGTATCCTTTCATTGTATCATACCTCAGAGCCCTATTGCAAAGGGGTAAAAAGTCCCTACCCTTAGGCTAGACGGTCGTGTGCCCTCCTACGGAGGGGATATCTCTGTTTTTTTCAATAAATAAGTTTGTATTATGAGCTTTAACTAAGTCTCTTCTCTCACTCTCTCTCTCTCCTCGTCGTCCTTCCCTAGGGCGGCTACATTATCGCTACGTCGGTGGGCGGGGTCCTCACAATGTGGTGAGTGACCCACTCTCTCTTTTACAGGTCGACGAAAGGCGTCTAGATGAAATCGGCCCCCTAGATCCAAGGGTGGTTGGGGCATGGGCCTAGCAACGGGGAGTCACGCCACCGGACTCCCCCAACGACAGCCGGTAAGTCGACAGCCTGCTGACATCCTTTATCCTCCTGTCTAGGTTTCTTTATTCCTTAAACTTAAACTTTGAACAGTTTCATTGGCTCAAAAAGTGTGAAGTAACTGATACCGCTTTACTTGTTATTGTCAATCATCTGAATATTCTATCGGCTGATTTAAAAGAAAGATTTTCTGATTTAAAACAAATTGATTTTCCAACATGGATGATGCAGCCAATGTTATTGGATTTGTCTGATATATCAAATATGCAGTATCAAGAAGAACTCGCAGAATTGCAAAATGATGAGTCAGTTTAAGGTTATTACAAAGGTTTTAAGTTAAAATTTTTTTTAAAAATTTTTCTAGAATTCTCTACCGAATTCGCAACGTTACGTTTTAATTATCAGCCTTCTCGGATCAATTAGAATTGGAATAAAAATTTGGTGAATAATTAACACATTCGAGTTTGGTTTGGCTTTGGTCGGAGGAGATTTAGTGGAAGAAACAAATTAGATAAAACGAAATTAAAGAAAATTAAAAGGCACAAATCGACAATTATCTTGTGAAGTTTTCGTGTACGAATGCTCAAAATTTTTGGTTGGAAGTGAAAGTTACTGGAAGTTGGGAGTAATGGCGTAAACCCGAAGAGGTCCTAAGGATTTTGACCAGGAAAAAGGAAGATTCTGGAGGTATTGGAGTAAAGGGAAACGAAATTGGTAAGGAGTACGCCGAGCGAGTAAGTAAGGGAGATATTAAGACTTACGCAATTTACATATATCAAGAATCAGCACATAAAGGTAATTGTTTTAACATTAAAAAAAAAAATTAAGAAGGAAATAATATTAATAGGAGATAGTGTTATTCGTGAACGTTTCTTTGAAGAAGTACGCTCAAGATTGCTAATTATATAAATAATTTTGTTATTGAACGGTAGGGCCCAAATTAAATTAAGGAGTCTTGCGGAAATCTTGATAAAATATAAGTCTACAATATAAGTTTTTTTTTGGAAACAAATTTGAAATAAGATCTTACGACTTGAATTTATTAGAAAAAAAGAGAAGGCAGATTTACATTTATATTATATTATTTTCCCAGTTCTAACACAATGGAAAACAAAGTCCGAAAATTTAAACTTGTCGCTCTTCTTTTCACCGTTGGCGGATATAAATCGTCAACTATTGCTAAAAGAATTGCAAAATAATTTGCTTATATTTGCGAAGCACATATTTTTTAATTTTTTTATTATAGTAGAATTTATTGTGCTGCTGCTCTGCTATTAATCAAATGCGGAAAAACGATTTGCACCAACGTAAGGACAACGTTTTTTTATTATTCTATTGTTTTAAGCAAACCCCAACTAGGATTATCATGGAGCTAAAATCTGCTTAAATGTAAAAATTAATATAAGTAGTAACTGAAATTCAATCCTCTTAAATGTAAGAGCTTATTTTGCATTATTTGTTGGGAATCATAAAGTTACTCCCTACCTTATTTTAGTTTAACAATATTCATAAAATCAATTTCGTAGTGGGAAATTTACTTCTATTTGATAAAAATCTAAAGGTAAATCTTTGAACGCTTGCATAAGGAAAGCATGAATAATGTTATGCGAGCTTTCGTATTGTATCAGGGACTCCAACCACCCCGAAGTACAGCGCCATGTTTCTGAATGGGAAACGGCATGAAATGAACATTTCTGGCCAGAAAGTACCGAAAAAACGAGAAAACGAAAGGCAAGAAAGCGGACATCTGGGGATAAAGCTTTCTGGCTTGGAGCTGTTCGCCCTTTTTATTCGGAAACGTCAAAGTAATACGAAGTCCAGTCTCAATTAGTCTGAGTTTTGTGGAAAAAAACGCGGAAAGTTAATTACATTAGAATCTGAGTAGTGTAAATAAAGTTTTTTTTTTTTGTAATTCCGCGAGCAGAAAGAAGAAAAAGAAAAAAAATCGGATCGAGGAAATAATAAGCGGGACTAAGGAATACGGCCGAAGGAGCGCATTCCTCACGAGGAAGGTGCAACACCGCTGCTTTGTGAAGATAGTTCGGGAATTCGATGGGTGTGAGGTAAACTACGTGCAAGGGTTTCAAGGGCCCCTCACTTCTTCGGTCATCAGACAGAGCCTGCACGGCTATACTTAACTTATAACCTTTCCAATCCCTATTGGTTGTGAGTGCGACTAGGTTGTGACCAACAACTTAGTAGTGCTCACAACCCAATCCAATCCAGGTCCGCATGCAGCCATCTGTTGGTTGCCTGTGAACATGGATTTCCACAAATAACCGATAACAAACGACTAGGTGGTAACTAATAGCGATAAGATAATATAATAATCATTTGAAGATGTATTACTCACAATATAGATATAAATATATATAACCTTAAGAAAGAAGGAGTATTAATATAAGAAAAATTACTATTCGTGAACGTTTCGTTGAAGAAATACGCTCAAAATTGATAATTACCTAAATAATTTTGTTTTTGAACGCAAAGACTCAAATCGAACTAAAGAGTGTTGCTGAAATCTTGGTAAGATATAGGTCCACAACCTGTAGATTTTTTTGAGAACAAATCTAAGAATAAACCTCTGAACGCTGTCGTAAGGAAAGACTGAATAATAACGACTAGGTGGTACTTAACAGCGATAACATAATATTATATAAATTTATTTTGATCTTAGTATTAGACTTTCGTCAATTAAATTAAAATGAAATGTACTTGTTCCATATTATGGTTATATTGAGAAATCGGTCCTAAACTTGTGGGCTTTAGATACTTGCTTGTAATGTGAGCCACACATCAATGTTCTCACTATTCGAGACTCGGTGATTTGCACCCCTGTTTTGTTGCCACTGATACGGAACGGATGTGCCGCTTCCATATTGCAAATATCAAGAGGAAGACACATTCGTTCAGTGACAACAAGCAGGGAACAACGTTTTCAGAGGTGAATCTCAATTTCTCTAGTTAAATTTCCTTTCATCGAGGCCATCCTGGCTCCGATAGGTTTATTTCAGGTTCAATCTATTCTGGAGTGCGACAGTAATTTGTGATACGCGTCATTTCTGTGAAATTTCCGGAACATTTACAAAAAAAAGTGAGAGCTGAAAGACGGAACTTAGGAAGAAAACTAGAGTATCCTTCTTGTTTATGGGCTTATACATTGTAATGTGAGCCATGGCTTAAGGTTTTGTTATTCGAGACTCGGTGCTCGCTAACGCTGCTCTCGTAGGCGCGGAACTGATGTGCTACTTCTATTAAGAAGCAGACAATTGTTCCGTGACAGCGAAAGCAATTGGTTGGAAAATACGTGAGGTAATTTCTGAATAATTCAGTATAATCTAAATTTATCTAGGCCATTCAGGCTCGAATAAATTTCCTAAACAACACCTTTTGTTTCAGAGAGCGCTACGAATTTATCGTGTTGAAGGCAAATTTCAAATTTTTTTTCTTGGCCATTTTTCCTCATTGAACTTCATATGGAAATATAAATCAACCCCGCTGTAAGCGGAGAAAACTATATCGTGCTAGTGTGATGTTCGTCCGTTTTTGTGGCCGAAAGTATTTTCGAGCTTTGTGACCGATCTGGTTAAGCTGACGCAAACCAAACGACTCTTATGTCTGGCGTGGAGGTTATTTTACAATCAAAAATCGGCACAGATTGCCATCCAAATCTGTCCTACAAGACCCAGAATCGCCCCAAGGCCAAGGAACAAAACCGAAATTGGTAATTTCAGATTGTTACTTTATATACCGAATGTGAGAAAGTACAGATCCTTCTTTGCTTTAAATTTATAGGTTAAACTTGCATCAATCCTGCACCCCCACAAATTCTAGCCGCTTAGCTAGATCCGAAGATTCTGCACTCTAGACCCTATCAGGCCTCCACGAGGAAAAAAGAAAGGGAAACGGCTTGCATCACACACCTATAATTAGTTATCAAGGAAGTAATTTAATGAAAACATAATAAGCAAAAGTAAAAGTCATTCGAATCAGGTAACTGACCAAATTACGCTTAATTAAGGTTAGGCAGTCATTATCCATAAGAAGAGAAATTTTTAAATCCAGTAAATTTCAAATATTGCTAATAACCGGAAGATTTCTTCAATCTGTAAAAGATTTGAAAGAACGTCGCGCTTCTATCAAGAGATAGATCCAAATCAATTCGTTTCAAATTTTAAGTTTCATCGGCAACATGGAAAGAATTAAAAATCTCCTCTAAAGAACATGTCAATTTTTGGATCAGATACTTTTTTGTTGTTAATAATCGAAATAATGTTTTAATGTTGTTTTTATCTACCATACTTGTCGTAGCTAGATCTGGTTTATATTGTTTTTGATTTTATTCACGACAGCTATAAAAGGAATTTTTTTTGAAGTATTTCATCTATATCCAGACTATGTCTTTCCGGTAGGCGTTAGTTTTTCTTTTCTTTTCTACATTTTATTCGTTAGACAAATATGAATTTTATAACCAAATAATCGTGTTCGCACAATTCGCCGGGATATCTAGCTAGATAACCGTAACGTGAAATTTTATTCAATACTGTATATCGTCTTGCATCTTAGATCAATTGCTTAGCTATTAATACTTCAATTCCTGGCTATCAAAGCCTAACGATGGAAGTCTGATGTTAGATATTATAAATAAGAGTCGTAATTTTTAATAATGTCCGTTCCAAAACTTTTCGCTGGATGTAATAAAGAGGTTAGGACATCAGTTAAGATAGTCTATAAGTAGCAGTGAGTGGAAAAAAAATTCTGAATATCAAAACTACTTATAAATATTGTTAGGTCATTACTTTTGTTGTTTTTGTTTGTATTAATTATGAACTTAGGAACTTGCTGTATGAGTATATAAGATTGTGAGATGACTTTCATGGTTTAATTTCGGGAACCTCATGAAGCTTCTTCCCCTCTTTTGCTTCCTTGCGTCCCTCATCCCCTTTTTCTCTCTCTCACCATGTTTTATTATTTTATTTTATTATTTTTTTTCCAGCTTTCTTTATAGCTTGGGCCTGTACCCTAGCCAGGTACAGGGATGGAGTGGGTTAGTGACTGAACTGTCGCGTAATGGGGGTTAATTTTTCTTGCGTTTTCTTTTCAAGATGGTTCAGTGCGGCTAGGAACAGCAGGTGACACCAGACCTGTTGTTCTTCCTTTCATCTGTTCTCGTATATTTTTTCTTTTCGTGGCAGACCTGAAGAAAGGATACCACAACCTTTCTTCGCCACAGGCACGCGAACTTCTGTTTGTAGTCTGTGTGAATCGGATGTTCAAGGACCTACACCCCATACCGACGAGCTAGGACGTGCTGCCAGCTAGCGCGTGCCACTTGAACATCCTGCGGCAACTTCACGTTGCTCTTTTAAAGAAAAAATAAAACTTACTGAAGAAACTCAAATCAAGTACCCGCTTAGTCTCCGTCGCAGATTTTCACCTCACGCCCCATCAGGTCTTCACGAAGAAAAAAAGGAAGCAGGGCCCCAATTCCATCACACGCACACAGGAATTATATATAACCATATCCAGGTCGTATATAGTTCGTAAAATATGTAATATAAATTCATGTACAAAAAGTCATACATTATAATTGACTCGAAGTGTTCTAAAATGTAAAAGTGATATCAGTTACATTTCCTAGTCGTAGAATAAAATGTGTTCGACGAATAATTTTTAGAATTGAATTTCAACAATAAGGTAATAAGCAAAGACAAAACCTTAAGTTTGTCTAAACATATCTAATTGAGCTCCTTAGCATTTATTTCAAAATACGACAAAATGATTTAGCTCCAAATTAATTAACAAAATTCATATTCAGTTCGATAACATATCGAGTTAGTAAAGAGTGTTGATTCAGTAAGGAATTCAAAATTATAAATGCAAATATAAATAACTCTCTGCTAGATCAGGAAAGTGTAGGATTAGAAAAGCGCAGATAAAGTGTCAGTTGTTTTAGAGTTGATTTATTCATAGAGTAGTTCAGATAATTTAGCCTATGTATTTGTATTGCTTTTTTAACCAAGATGAAGTAGAGTAGGACACTGCAAAATTCGATGAATATGAACATTAGACAGTGAAAGTGGAAGTAATCCAATACGGTAATTAATTATTTGAATTACATTCAACGAACGGAGAGTTCCTCATTTAGCGAAAGAGCTTGTGTCCAGGAACCAGTAGTTGAGTTAATAATTGTTAGGTCACTAAAGGAAGTACATAATCTGATTTTATTTGAGTACATTAATTACGCTAATTCACTGCGGTGCAATAAACTACTTAAACTACTTTTTGTTTCATTTTCGATAGGTCGCCCAATTACAAATATTGTGCACAATATAGTCGTGAGTTACGTCATATATATATATATATATATATATATATATATATATATATATATATATATATATACATGTTACAATTAGTTCACGGTTTTGATACTAACCTCTCAGATCGGACTTTAGTAATTTCGAACGGAATGTTGAAATCTAGACTGCTGTTTTCTTTCCATGTTACTTTTGCTAACGTGATCATTTCTCAACTTCTGTCAGTCTAGGAACTGATACCCTGAGGATTAACAATTCAATTGACGTATGGATTAAATTCTAACTTTAATCTCATGTCAGAGTTCTCTTGACTAAGTATTTTATTATGTGAACAATAATTTCTAGTGTATTCCAATACCTTACGCTATAGTCAGAATAGGATGATTAGCTATGAATAAGGAACAGGGTTAAGCAATTAATTAAGGCTGTAATTAGTTAAGTCATTAGTGTTAATGGATATCATTTTCTTTTGAATGTTGTTACGTTCCCATTTCAATTGAAGGGAATTTGCTGACAAACTTCCTTTCCATTTAATTTTTTATATTTCTTTTGTAATTATTTCTACATTCAAGACGAAATTTGCACGAATTGCAAATTTTATCGCAAACTCAATTGTCTGGTTGATATCCGTTCTCGGTAATAGTGCAACTTGATACGATCAACTTCGCCACCTTCAGCTTAGCCGAGTCGAGAAGAAATTTTAATAGTCACAGTTACTTAAGATTTTGAACGGTGCGGAGGAATAGTTATAATTTTAAAGAATAAAATTTTGTTAACCAAGCGTGTATCAGTTTTGTGAAAAAGACAAGTGAAAATAAATATTATTGTTAAATTTCAGAAACTTTTTATTATCGCTGCTGCAAAATCAATCCCCAACATAATTGGTGTCAGAAGTGGGATGCAGCATAAATTTGCGGATAAAAGTTGTTAAAATAATATTCTCTTTGTCTGGTGCGGAACTGTCGCGTTTGTGATACCACAAAATTATCAATATTACCGAGTTCGTGATAAAATTGCAAGGATAACATCCATATATATATCTGCATTGTGTAACTCTCACTTCACGAGGTTGATTATAACTCGACTGTCGCCTGCACTTTCAACAACTCTCATCATCCCAGCATCTTTGGGTCAACAACTCTCATCATCCTAGCATCTTTGGGTCAACAACTCTCATCATCCTAGCATCTTTGGGTCAACAACTCTCATCATCCCAGCATCTTTGGGTCAAAAACAAAAGTATTGCATCATTGGTAACCAGCAACAGGGCTTAAGGCAAGACCGGAAACATGTACAATTTGCTCTTGTAAGTTTTTATTGATCTTTCTTGGTAAAGGTAATAAAATTCTGATTATTCTTATCGTTAGTGGGTAAGAAAATTTAACTCTGCAATTTGTAATTAAATATATATAAATAACCTGTAAACCTATAAATGCTTTGTACATCATTATCTGCTTAAAGGTATTGTGAAATTATTTGATACATATTCTGTGAAAATTTTTTGTTTGAAAAATGTGTTATTGAGTGAAAAATAAATTTCAATTATATTTGCAATATTAATATCAAACGCTATATCAATAATTTAAAAGAAATTTTATGTGAGTGTAACGTGAAAAATTTATAAAACTTCAAACCTACTTCAAGTTGAATCGGGAATTCTTTGAGATCCATTTCGTTGTTGTTTGAAATAATAATAGCTTCGACCTTAACGCGTCTCAATTCCCTAACTAAAATGCCAGAAAATTCTACACCGTCTGCCAGCACCAAAGAAGGTGTTAGGGACACTATTAAAACAAATGATCAGACCGTCGAAAGTGAAATCGAGGAACTTAGAGGTTTCAATTCCGTCGGTATTAACATTTTATTCAAGTTCATCAAACCGTTCGATGGAGATCGAGAAAAACTCACTCCATTCTTAAATAACTGCGATGCAGCTTATAAATTAGCATCACTTGATCAAACAGATTTGCTTTTGGCATATGTTAGATCTCAATTAACTGGTAAAGCAGAATCTGCCTGCTCTAACCATATCTTCCCAAGTTGGGATGCCCTAAAGGATTACCTCAAATCCATGTACTCAGATAAGAAGCATCATGGACATTTACTAATGGAACTTCTCAGCTGTAAACAGCTTTCAAATGAAACTATTCCTCAATACATGTGTCGTATTGAAACAGCCTTAAAGCGGGTCCTTACCTCTACACGACAAGGAAACCGAACCCCTAGCGAATTGTCGGGTAGATTAGCAGCAATGAATGATCTCGCACTCCATACATTTATCCTGAATGTAAAACCGGAAATCAGTCAGATGCTGAGAGCAAGGGAAATTAGCTCCCTAAATGAAGCTTTTAGTTGTTATGGTCGCCTTTACAGATTATCCAGTGGTTCAGGATTATCTGACCACCACGTCAATTTAGGTCCCATTGGGCACAGGGTAGATATATACTGGGTGAAATTTGGATTCAGCTATGCGAGCCGAATCCCTTATCTCTGACTAAACCATTGAGGTTATGCCCATCATCTAACCGTTGCCCCTGCTCCAGCATTGAGACATCCTAACTCGAATTTCCAGGCACCCCACAATACTTACCTGCATTTCAGGGCACTAGATCCGGCTCCTATAGCCGAATCCAAGAGCATACACATTTTTGTTTTTCACCTGCAAAATACCTGAAACAAGAAAACCTGAAAAGGGATAAAATTTTTTTATACGCGCATAATATTCGGCATTCGGTAGAGCATAAAATTTCCTTCTCAAAAACCCCTCAAACGTTAAAATCGGTGTGCGAAGAGCTGAAGAAGATGATTTAATTCAATTAAATCATCTTCATATAATCTCTCAACTCTTGCACATAAATTCCCACAAAAATTGCTAAAAGTTGCATTTCAATAGAAATTGTAACTGTCCGCATAACAGCACACACCCAAGCCCCGCCTATAAACGGGAGAAATAACGAAACAAACGACAAAAATCCTCAGCCGCCGGTAAAAAGAATGAAAAATTACAGCCAAAAACGGCCCGCCTGCAAAATTTATTCTAAAAATAGAATGATCTGCAAGTCAAAGCAGAAAATTGCAAGAGATTTGCGATTGAAAATGGACATCTGGCATCAAGTGGCCTGATGACACCGAAAGCGAAAAGAGCATGAAAAGTTGGAAGCCGGCAGCGGTAAGCTGTGAGAGTGTACGTGTGTTAGCCGGCGGGTAGATGAGTGGCAGAATGAAATGTATTCGGCAGTGAGGTACAGAACTTAAAGTTGAGCGGTTGACATGTGAAAGGACTCTTGCCTTGAAAATAGTTTTGTACATTTGAAGTGGAGTTAAAAGGTGGTGTGAAGATTTTCAGGCCGAATAGTAACAATAATGACTACGACGATTAAATGCACGCGAGTTTTGTAGAAAGTTTAGTGAAAATTTTACAAGAACTGTGGAAAGTTGAGGATTTAGATATGACCGTGGTAGTGCTTTTGAATATGCAGGAAAATCGCACATCAAAGTAAAATAGAAGGTGAATTAAGGTGGACCGAAGCAGGATACAGGGAGTATTTGTGTAACCTAAATCGCTTGGCTATGGTATGATTTCAAGTTTATAAATATAGTGAGAAATTGGATCCGCAGCAATTTATTTTTTTATAATATATATAGATACATATGCATCCACTATAAGATTTTTTTTTCCATTTTTATATATGTATATTTAGCCATAAATAAAAACAAGAAAGAAAAAGTGTAACAGTTGGCGTGTAAACACGCTTTATTCTTTTATCAATAACAGTTTTCTATCTGATGACATTTAAATGTGCGAGAATTGTAAAAATGCTTATTAGCAATGGACGAAGTAATCGACAATCTTCAAGAATCAGAAAGTATGTCCATTAACATAAAAAGCAATACTACGATGCGTGACAGAGTTATTAGACTTTCAACTAGTGTAAACATAACAAGACCTTTTGGTGCAATACCGTCGGGAATGATTATTAATCATAAAGGGGAAAACGGACAAACCAAAAATTTAAATAAGTTTATGTGAAGAATTAAGGGCGTACATAATCGTATGTATGTTTGGACTATAAAAAGTGTCGTCAAATAAATTGACTAATAAAATTTTATTTTGAACCAAAGCATTGCGCAAAATTAACCGCAACCTAAATTTTTTATAATATATATCTATACACGTACAATCACTATGAATTTTTCCATTTATATATATATATTTAGCCGTAAATAAAAACAAGAAAGAAAGAGTGTAATAGTTGGCGTGTGAACACGCTTTATCCTTTATCAAGACATTTTTCGGTCTAGTAAAATTTAAATGTGTGAGAATTGTAAAGATGCTTATTTGTAATAGACAACAACATTAAAAATCTTCGATAAGGAGAAAAGATCTATAAAATCATTGGCCACGAATCAGTCAACATAAAAAAAGCAATATTACAATGCGTGACAGAGTTACTAGAATTTATACTGAAATCGTGTATTACTCATAATCTTTACAAATTACACTGCTAGTGTAAACATTGCGAGACCTTTTAGTGCAATACCGTCGGGAATGATTATTAATCATAAAGGGGAAAACGGACAAACCGAAAATTTAAATAAGTTTATGTGGAGAATTAAGTGCGTACATAATCGTATGTATTTTTGGATTATAAAACAGTGTCATAATAATAATTGACTTATAAAAAAAAATTTTGTGTTGAAAATTGATCGCAGCCTAAATTTTTTTTTTATATATCTATCTATACATATACAATCACTATGAATTTTTCCATTTTTATATATATTTAGCGATAAATAAAAACAAGAAAGAAAAAGTGTTGGCGTGTAAACACGCTTTATTCTTTTATCAATAACAGTTTTCTATCTGATGACATTTAAATGTGCGAGAATTGTAAACATGCTTATTAGCAATGGACATAGACGGGATCATGGCTATAATACAAAGTGGTTTTTTTTCTATCTTTATCTTTTGGACTGGTATCGTCCAATATGTATAAGAGTATTGAAATTGAGAAATGTACAAATTGAACTGAATTTTTTTTTAAATATCATAATGCCTGCTTTAGCTTTATTGATTTAAATTTAGAAAATCTAGTACAGACATCAAGGCATAATTTTCCGATTAGCACTAGTTATTGAGAATGTTAGTAAGGAAATTGAAGAAAATAATAATGCGCATTATTCTTTCTTAGAGTTATAAAAATGCTTGTATAATGTTAGTAGATATATATGAATGCTTTTTTTTCGAAATCTTTAATTGAATTTTATAGGCCATTAGGTTGAGTTTGGATAGATCTTAGTGAGATAAATATATGCACATTGTAAATATTGTTTGATATACACTAGTTGTAGTATACTTATATATATATATATACATTAGTCTTGAAGTATACATTTTGCTAGTTCGTCCGAGCCCTATTGCAAAGGGGTAAATAGGCCCTAGCCTTCGGCTAGACGGTCGTGTGCCCTCCTACGGAGGGGGTAACTCTTTTTTCTCAAAAACAAAAATTTTATTTTTCTTGAATTAAAACATGATTTATATGGGTCTGAAGTAAACTGATTTTTTTTCTCTATCTCTCTCCTCGTCGTCCTTCCTTAGGGCGGCCATGATCATCGCTACGTCGTTGGGCGGGGTCCTCACGATGAGGTGAGTGGCTCTCTCTCTTTTCAGGTTTATGAATAGGGCATCCAGATGACAGCGGCCCCCTGGATGCATAGGGTGGTTGGGGCAAGGGCCAAGTAAGGGGAGTCAGGACACCAGACTCCCCCAACGATATCCGGTAAGTCGAGCGACGCCTGCTCGTATCCTCTTCCTCTTGTCATGTTCCTTTGTTTTTGGGTTTTTCTTTTCATTTCCGTCATTTTTTTTTCTCTTCCAGAATTTTCGCGGGTTTTTTCCTTTTTTTCAATTTTTTTCTTCAACTTTTTTTGTATTTTTCTTCTCGGTTCGTCTCACCCTTTCCTATCCCTCGGCCTGATTCATGTGCTTTTGTTGCGCGACCGCGGGCGGAGATGGCATCCCTTTTGAACCCCCCCTCTCTATCACAAAGCTAGCGATACCAGCATGCCATCCTCCATCTCTGCCCAAGCATCTGCTGACAGATGAATGTCCAGCGGAGGCCGTGATCCTGGCTGACATCAGCTGACTTTCAGTTGATGTCATCCAGAGTCATAGCCTGCCTTGGGCAATCATCCAGCAGCAGTGTCGGTCCCAGCTCGCAACATAGTATTGCGGTTGAAGAAGAAAAGGTACTACGTTTGTTAAGAGAACAAATTCCTCCTCATAAATACTGTAATATTTGCAGAACTCGTGGACATAATACCACAAACTGTTTCAAGAAAAACAAGTCATCTGCTCAGCCAAGATTTCGAAATCAGTGTTCCAATCTTCAGCCTCAAAATTTTGCAAATACTTCAAAAACCAGGGACATGACATATCCGAATGTAGAAAAAGAATACGCACAAATCTCCTAAAACAAGAAAATTCTAAATCCGAAAACTCCTCAAATGTCAATAACCAGGGAAACGTAAGAATCCTCGAGGCGTTAGCAGCAACACCTCGAGAACTAAACGAATTCGCTGCAATGAACATAAATTAGTGCTAAGCAATGAAAGCACGATATTCGCAACCTTCGGTTGTATAAATTCAGTTAGTGAATCCGTAACATTTCTCATCGATAGCGGATCCAATATTTCTCTAATTAAATCTTCATCTTTAAATAAAAAAACTCCTTACTACACTAACGAAATACTTCGCCTTAAGGGCATAGATGAAAACAAAAATCCTATTCAAACAATTGGATATTGCTTTCTAACACTTTTAATCAATGGTAAGAGCCTAAAACATAAATTTCATATAATCGCTACAACTTCGAATATACCTGACGATGGTATTTTAGGTAATGATTTTCTTAAGCATTATAAAGCTACTTTGGTATACGACGAATGCTTACTCACATTAAGAACCAAACCAAATTTGGTTACTTCAATTCCTTTCTTTTACAAGGATCATACCGAAAAACGTATTCTTCAGGCTCGATCTGAAACAGTTATCGAAATAACAGTTTTAAATCCCGAAATCTCGGAAGGAATAATTCCAGAAGTTCAAATCCTCGATGGAGTATTCCTAAGCAAGGCTATTATAAGAGTTAATTCGAATAACAAAGCGTTTGCTACTGTAATAAACACAAGAGAAAATAAAGTACTCTTAACTTCAGCTAAAGCAATATTACTTCCTATACCAGAGGAAGCATACTTATTCAAATCAAATTCGGACTATAGAGTAAATAGACTTGATCTACTTACCTCTCAAATTAGAACTGATCACCTTAACGAAGAGGAAAAGTCTAGCATTTTAAGAATATGCTTCCAGTTCAACCATTTATTCTTTTTAGAAGGTGACTCCTTGTCATCCACTAGCTCAATAAAGCATCACATAAATACCGGCGATGCTCAGCCGATTACAAGTAAAACATATCGTTATCCTGAATGCCACAAAGAAGAAGTTAACCGGCAAATTAACGATATGCTACGTCAAAATATAATCAAACCATCTACATCTCCGTGGTCGTCACCCCTTTGGGTCGTCCCCAAAAAAATCGATGCGTCGGGAAAAATGAAATGGAGAATGGTAATCGACTACAGAAAACTGAATAATGTCACTGTAGGAGATTGCTACCCATTGCCAAATATTAGCGAAATACTCGATCAATTGGGTCATAGCGTCTACTTCACTACCTTAGATCTCGCTTCTGGATTCCCCCAGATCGAAATGAATAAAGAAGACAAATGCAAAACTGCGTTCTCTACGCCAAACGGACATTTCGAGTACAATAGAATGCCGTTCGGTCTCAAAAATGCGCCAGCCACATTCCAGCGTTTAATGAATGCTGTACTTACTGGATTGCAAGGTATATCAGGCTTTAAATATCTAGACGATGTAGTCATATACGCATCTTCATTGAGAGATCATGAGGAAAAGCTATTAAAATTTTTTAAAAGACTTGATGCTAATAATTTGAAGCTTCAGCCAGATAAATGTGAATTTCTGCGGAAGGAGGTCACTTATCTAGGCCATGTAATTTCCAGCTCTGGGGTAAGGCCAAATCCCGAGAAGGTCAGGGTTATTGAGGACTTTCCACGACCAACAACTCCCAAGGAAATAAAGGGATTCCTCGGACTCGTTGGGTATTACCGACGATTCATACAAAATTTTAGTCTAATTTCAAAGCCGTTGACCGGTCTTCTAAAAAAGAATGTTCACTTTAGTTGGGGTTTTCAACAAGAGGAAGCTTTTAACACCTTAAGGAATAAACTAATAAGTGAACCTATCCTTCAATATCCCGATTTTGCCAGGGAATTTATTGTAACAACGGACGCTTCTAGTTATGCTATTGGAGCCGTCAAATTGGTAAAGATTTGCCAATTGCATTCGCTTCACGTACTTTGAATAAATCAGAGTCTAATTACAGCACAACGGAACGAGAACTTCTCGCTATAGTCTGGTCGGTGAACCATTTCAGGCCGTATCTCTACGGGCGACATTTCAAAATAGTAACCGCTCATAGGCCTCTAAGCTGGTTGTTTAATTGTAAAGACCCCGGTTCAAAGTTAGTCCAATGGAGACTAAAGTTGGAGGAATATGACTATGAAGTAATTTATAAACAAGGTAGAGTAAATTCCAATGCTGATTCCTTATCGAGAATTCCGATAACTAAAGTTAATTTTACTTCTGCAATCAATGATGACTCATTCGAAGACTATGTCAAGTTTTATTATAATTCTCTTGTCCCAAACATATACGACTTCAATGAAGAAGATACTCACTTGATACAATCGAGAAACGATATTGCTTACATAACCAGCCTGGATCTTCATGAAAGTAATAAGTACTGTCCAGAATTGCTTTCTTAATCTCAGAATAAGGAGATCATTTCCAATCATTCATCTGAGCTTTACTCAGTCCAAAAATCAATATTCAATACAACGAATAAACATATATATCATTGTTTTGTTAAAACCAAACATTGAGAAAAACCTCTCTACAGAGACTTGTTCATAACTATTCAGAATCTCCGAAATCGACTGATCAAGGACGACACAAAGATCATATCTTTACCGAATTTCGAAGAGAAAAACCAATTCAAGTTTAATAAAGTTAAACCCATGATTCAATATATTTTCAGAAATGTGAAAATCAAACTGATCATTCATCATGGAAAAATAATATTTCCTTCAATAGAGAATATACCCCAAATTTTAAAGGAAAATCATGATGACCCCCATTCTGGTCATGGAGGTTTCCACAGAACGTATAAACGAATAAAATCTCTATATCAATGGAACGATATGAAACGTGATATAAAGAAATACGTTAAATCTTGCGAACAATGTCAAATAAACAAAGCGCTGCGAAGGAAAAATAAAGCACCAATGGAAATTACTTCCACAGCTAATCAACCATTTGAAAAACTCTGTTTAGATGTTGTGGGACCATTACCCATCACAGAAAATGAAAATAGATTCATTGTGACAATGTAAGATGATCTTACAAAATATTCTCAAGCTTATTCAGTGTCAAATCATGAATCAAAAACCATTGCCAAGGTTCTCTTAAAATTTATTAGTAATTTTGGAATATCAAAATCTATACTGTCTGACCAAGGACCTGATTTCCTATCAATTCTTTTAAAAGACTTCTCCAAACTGTTTCATATGAAACAAATCAAAACAACCGCTTTTCATCCGCAAAGCAATGGAGCGCTCGAGAGATCACATTCCACACTAGAGGACTATCTTAAACATAACATCAACTCATCTCAAAACGACTGGGATGACTGGCTCCCTACAGCTATTTTTTCTTATAACACTGCTGTGCATTCGAATACAAAGTTCTCACCCTATGAACTTCTATTTGGCAACAAGACAATACTCCCTAGCTCGATCACCCAACCTCCAGAATTCAAGTACACATACGACTACTATGTCGATCAGTTAAAATATAGGTTGAACAAATCTCAGCAACTAGCCAGGGAAAACCTAATAAAATCTAAAGAAAAATCAAAGGAAAACTATGATTTAAAAGCTTATATTCCATCTTAACGCTTAGGTGATAGAGTCTATTTGCAAAACACTAAACCTCGAGTAGCCAAGAAACTCTGTCCTAATTACAATGGACCCTATGAAATTATAAAATTAGACAATAACCAAACAGTTACATTAAGACTAAATAATGGCAAAAGTCTAACCATTCATAAGAATCGCATTAAACCCTCAATGTAATCTCATTGCAGGTCATTCCTATTTTTCCAAGGCTCATGTGCATTTCATTTCAAATTGGACCATGTGGAAAACACAAGCGGACTTTATTACGAGAATATAGGGTATGTAAAATTTCGTGCTTCAACACGGAAATTGGTTACTTATGTAAATATTTCTATCTACAATGATAAGTTTAATCTCATTCAGAATAGTTTTACTAAGTCATCGAAACTTTGTATTCAGAATACCAACCATACTAGCACATTCTTTTGTAAACAAGCTCTTAATCTTGTTGAAACACAGATCCCTAACTTGCGTACGAAGTTTGAGTCACTGAAAAATCTAATAGGTCATAACCGCCAAAACGAGGATGGTTCAATGCTATTGGAGCTGGGTTTAAAACAGTGTTCGGGACTTTAGATGCCTCTGACGCCGAATACTATGAAAAAGCAATAAACCAAGTAACTAAGGACGAGCAACAAATATTCAATTTAATGAAAGATCAGGTGCATGTAATCAAAGGTACAATTGCAACCTTTAACGAAACCATTGACGAACTGAAGATTAATGAAAATCGTCTTAATGCTAATATAAACAGATTTGATGAGTACAGCGGAATGATAACTAACGAAATAACTGACTTAAAGCTTCAAGAGCTCATTATTTCTCACGTCAGTTTACTTACCTACCTTTGCAATGAATTGAATGAGGAACTTGACAATGTAATTAACACGGTACTATTCGCAAAGAGGAATATTCTTCACCCTACCGTGATATCACCTGTTCAGTTAATAACCGAATTGACTACCAATATTCACCTTTTGCCTAAAGGGCTAACATTCCCAGTACCGTGCAATCTAGAATAATCTCATACATTTTTCGATATAGTAGAACTTCAAGTATATTATAAAAACGAAAGGCTAATTTTCATTATCAATCTGCCTTTGACGGAAGATAAGTTCTTTATCTTGTACCATTTGCTTCCATTACCTATTCCCCATGAAAGAGATGGTAATACTTTCGCATTTATACAGCCAAATACAAATTACATAGCAATATTGAGGAATCATGTCAACTACATTACTCTCCACGATCTCAGCAATTGTAAAACATTAGCGAGGGAACATTACCTTTGTAAAAATGAAGTCATGTACTCTTTCAGTCAAGCTGATGTCTGTGAAACTAAACTTTTGAATTCAGTTTCTAAAAGGATTCCTGAAGATTGTAGTGTAAAGTTACTTTATGGAAGTGTCGAGATCGTCCATGCTTTGAAATTCAATCAATGGATAATTATAACGTCAAGGGAGAAATTGTTAAGCATTCTCTGTAATGATATTCACCAAATTATAGACAGGAACGTGGTTGGAACCAATATTCTAACTTTGAATAATTCTTGCGAAGCCTACATCTGTTGCAGATTGGATTCGCTTATTTTAAGATAAGCCTAATTCTAACGAATCCAATCTGACATTTAATAAAAACAAATCGTAAAAAGTCTTATGAGTTGGATTTCAAGTATCGCATTCAGGAGCACTTAAAAAATAAAAAAACCATTAATTATTCAATGGGTTGGACTTCATACACCGAGTGCATTGCAACAAAGTTGCAATGTACTCAAATCCAACCCATGATAAACAACGCGCTCGGGTTACCGTCGAAATTCCTTTCACACGGTAGCCCAGTACACGATAAGCAAAAGAAATTTGCTTAATCAGCGCGACAAACAACGATCTACAGCGGCTTTGCCCAATGACAACTAAATACATCAAGGGCAAAGCTAAAAAACGAAGAAAAAGCACGAAAGCTTTTCTTCATGTAGATCGCTTGTAAGTATTCCTAAAAGAAAGAATTGTCGAGTTTTGTTCTAATCGCGATCGCGGCAAGTCGCGTTAAAAAGGGTCTGATTTTAAACTTCGCCGGAGGTGAGTCGGTTTTCTTTAAAAGATAGCGCGGTAATAAGTAAAGCGAAAAAGGGAGTCAATTACCTACCAAAAGAGTTTTGTGCAAAGTTAAAAAAGGAATTGTAAATCAATTTATCTTAAATTAAATGTGTTAAGAAGAAACTATGAATTACTAGTTAGTTTCAATTAAGAACCAAAAGTGTTAAGACGACTTTACGGAAATATAGTTGACTTGACTGAAGGACAATCGTTATTCCTCGACACCTTGGCTAGCTTTGGACTTTGCCAAATGAGCAATGTGAGTAACAATATGGGAAGACAGCTTGATTTAGTGTTCTCTACGAACCCAATGCTTACTTTTGTTGAACCCAGCATACTTGCCTTGATAAATGTGGACGTGTTTCACCCCGCATTGCTTCTTGGCTTTCATTGTCTGTCGGACGTGCTTGCCGATGAGCTCGACAGCCAATATCATTTTAACTTTAGAGCGGCCGATTTTGTGGCTTTAAATGACTATCTTGGTGGGATAGACTTCCACACTTGCCTGTCTGGTGACGATATCGACCGAAACGTATCCGGTCTATACGACGTTTTGTATGAAGCTTTCAGCAGGTTTGTTCCCTTAGTTCGGGTTAGGGGTAGAGACTCCGCTCCACCATGGTTTGACAGAGGATTGAAGACTCTTAAGAATAGGAAGAATAGACTTTGGAAAAAGTATCTACGTGTTAACAGTGCTGACGCCTGGCATGAATATAGTATTTACCATGAACAATTTATAAGCCGTTCTCGTTCTCTATATGAGGAATATCTTCAAAATTTAAAGAACAGATTATTCTCTGACCCCCGTGCATTTTTCGAATATGTCAACTTGAAGAAAAAGGTTGATAGCTACCCATCGACTATGGAATTCGGGGAGATCTCCAGCAATGATTCTAATATTATTTGCAACTTATTTGCTGAATCTTTTAAGGGTGTATTTGAATCATCTGATTTCATCCCGGACAATGGAAACTTTTCCCACATTAATAGCCGAATTTTACCCATGGTATCAGTTCCATCTATCACGGAGGAGATCCTGTTGAGGCATATTACTGCACTTCCAACTGACTTCTCTAGTGGTCCTGACGGGATTCCACCTGCAGTCATAAAGAAATGTTCTTCGGTGTTATTATGGCCTTTGCTACTACTATTCAGGAAGTCTCTTTCACGGGGCCATTTCCCAGCGCTCTGGAAGATATCTTATTTAATTCCTATTTTCAAGAGTGGCAATAGAAGAAACATTTCCAACTACAGGCCAATTGCTAAATTGTCCTGTATTCCTAAGCTCTTCGAACTATTGATTCAATCCCAATTATCCGAAGTGTGTAAAGGCTTAATCTCCACTCGGCAGCATGGTTTTCTTCAAGGTAGGTCCACGGTTTCAAACTTGGTTGAGTTTTTTTCTTGCACTGTGGGTGGTTTCATGGAGGGATGCCAAACTGACTGTATTTACACTGATTTTAGTAAGGCCTTTGACAGACTGTCTCACTCTATTATTACTTTCAAATTGGCTAAGTTGGGTTTCCCGCCCTCCCTTATTGTCTGGATAAAGTCATATTTGTCTGATAGGATTTATAGAGTGCGTTTTCGTAGCGCACTCTCTGATGATTTTGTGACTCATTCTGGCGTTCCCCAGGGCAGTCATCTGGGTCCATTGTTATTCATCTTATCTATTGATGATATTTCATATTTGCTGCAAAGATGTAAAATTCTTATATATGCTGACGATATTAAGATTTTTCTTCCAATAAAATCTAACGCTGATTGTGAGATTTTACAATCAGAGTTGCACATTTTCTATGAGTGGTGCTGCAACAACAATCTTAAGCTGAACATTGAGAAATGTCAGGTTATGTCCTTCTCGAAGTCTCGCAGCTTCCGTACTTTTCAGTACATGTTTGGGGATACAGGTTTAAAACGGGTGGAAATGGTGAGGGATTTAGGAGTGTATCTTGATGGTAAGTTAAACTTCATCTCCCATATTAATATCGTGGTAGCTAGGGCAAACTCTACGCTGGGATTTATTCTTCGTTGGTCCAAGGAATTTCCAGTTCCTCATATAAGACTCCATCTTTATACATCCCTTGTTAGGCCCCTGCTTGAATATGCCAGTCAGGTATGGTCTCCATTTTACGGAACACATATTAAACGTATCGAGTCCGTCCAGCGCAGATTTGTGCGATCGACCCTACGTTCTTTGCCTTGGAATGACCCTCTTATTCTGCCACCTTATGATGAGCGCTTGGGTTTGCTGCAACTTGCTACACTCGAGAAGCGTCGTTGGGTTGCTGATTTAACATTTTTGCATCAGCTTCTGCAGGGAAAGTTGGACAGCGCTGAACTAGCTTCCAAAATATTGCCTAGAGAACTGTCCTATTCCCTACGTAATCGAGCACCTTTACAGATTGCTTTTTCGCGCACTAATTACGGCATGTTCGAGCCTATTAACCGCATGTGTAGGTCTGCTAATGATATTGGAGACGTTTTTGATATTAATGTGGACAAGGTGACACTTAAAAGGAGCATCTATAATTTGTGATTCGTTCTTTTGCTTGCACTGGTTTTGGTTTTAATTTTTCTCTTTGTTTGTTTTGCATTTTGTTGGAAACACTATTTTTATTATTTTTATAAAACGCATGTATAGAGTCGTGAATGTGTGTCTGTCTTTTGACCTGACTCTTATTATTGATTTGCTTTAACGATCTCTGTTGTCTTTGCACCCCTGATTGTTGTGTGTGGGCGTATTATGGTGTGTTAATTACTAATATTATCTGCATGGGTTTGGGAGCCTCATTCGCCTTAATATTTTGTTATATTTTGGCGAATAGGTCAAATGATTCTAGGCTTCCGCCTATGAAGTGCGCCTTCTGAGTTAGAAGGATTAATTCTAATCATAATCACATAATCATAAAAGTATAGTGTCTTTTACGTGGGTAAATACCGGAGATTGGTCCTAGCCCTTGTTGATCCGGACGGAACAAGGGATTGCATTTGGTTGCGGTAAGGGCGAGTTTTGTGACGAATAAATAGCATCCCTAATAAGTTGTAACACATCGAGTCCATCAGACTCGTCCCTAATTATGTAATTACAACCGAATTTATTCCTGTCATACCCCCAATAAATATAATAGAAGATGACTGTTGTATAAAGGAAAGGTTTAACATTTCCCATGAGTATTTTAAGCTCTCACCAATGTCATTAGACAACATCGATTTGGATGGCTTGAAATTGGTTTCTCACAATTTAGATAAAATACATGAAAAAATTAAACAGGCTAAAAGTCATCCTAGTTTAATTAGATACCCATCTATGTATTCTGTTTGTATTTATCTATCTCTTAGCTGTATAGTATTGTATATATTGTGTAAGATTTATAAAAAAATTTTGTATCGAAAATTTTCACTCAACAAAATAATTTGTAAACCGCAAACGGAACCTCAACCAGTTGTATATTCAGATTCAATTTCAGTAAACAATCAAGAACCTATGGAGGAAATTCAAATGAAGGAAACTCTAAAAGGAAAACCAAAATCATTTCATTCATCTATATCTCATATAGATTTTAATTTATCAAATTGATTTTCTTCCAAAATCAATTTTTTCCAAGGGGGAAAGTATGTTACGTTCCCATTTCAATTCAAGGGAATTTGCTGACAAATTTCCTTTCCATTTAATTTTTTATATTTCTTTTGTAATTATTTCTACATTCAAGACGAAATTTGCACGAATTGCAAATTTTATCGCAAACTCAATTGTCTGGTTGATATCCGTTCTCGGTAATAGTGCAACTTGATACGATCAACTCCGCTGCCTTCAGCTTAGCCGAGTCGATAAGAAATTTTAATAGTCAGAGTTACTTAAGATTTTGAACGGTGCGGACGAATAGTTATAATTTTAAAGAATAAAATTTTGTTAACCAAGCGTGTATCCGTTTTGTGAACCAGACAAGTGAAAATAAATATTATTGTTAAAGTTCGGAAACTTTTTATTATCGCTGCTGCAAAATCAATCCCCAACAATGTGGTTTTTTTAGAACTTGCTGTTTAATGATAATTAAAGCGTGTATAATTTTTTTATAAATGTACTTCAAGTTTTCCGCTTTTTTATGATAATTAAAGTACACGGTATTTATCTTTAATGAATGTATCTCGTAAGTTATCTACTGAATTATTGATAATTAAATTGTTTTAAAATGAGTTTGTAATCTTTGCGAGTTTCAGGAAACCTCCATATGCTTCTTCTTCCTATCGCCTCCATGATCCCTTCTCCCTCTATCGTTATGTAGTGATTTGATTTAATTTTAATTTTTTTTTCAGCACCCTTTATAGGTTGGGCCTGCATATTAGCCACATGCAGGGTAGGGTTAGAGACTGAACCATCACACAGGGGGTAGCCTTAATTTTGTGATTTTTTTCTTGATGGTTCAGTGCGACTAGGAACAGTAGGTGACACCAGACCTGTTGTTCTTTTTTCACATCTTTTTGTCGTTTTTTTGTCTTTTGTGGCAGACCTGACAGATGGAGTCCACAACCATCTGTTGCCACAGGCACGCGGAATTCTGTTGTAGTGTGTGTTTTAGGTGTTTAAGGACTTACAGCCCTTACCGACGAGCTAGGATGTGCTGCCAGCTAGCGCGTGCCACTTGTAATGTTATCCACACTTTAATGTTCTCATTATTTGAGACTTTGTGATTGTTGCCACTGACACGCAACGGACGTGCTGCTTCCATATTGAAATTATCAAGAGAAAAAAAATGCAAAAAGAATTTTCAAATTATCCAAGCCATCCGTACTTGGATAATCCTCTAACGTAGTTATAACCTTTCAGCTATTGACGAGAGTGTAATGTGAGACATTTCATCCTACCCAAGACACATACCTCTCCCATAATATGAACGTGCCTTTAGACTACAAACATCATTCCTACGTGAATGTGACTTTGCTTCTCTGAGGCTGGTCGCCATGCTTTCTGCCACGAGTGAAAATGACACTTCCGTGAAGGAGGAAGACATTGTTTTAAACCGTGACAGCAAGCCGAGATAGCGACAGCGTCAGAAGGTAAGTGTAAACATTTTGCAATTCCAATTCCCAAATCATCCAAGCCATCATGTATTGGACAAACCTTTAAACGAAATTAACTTCAATTACAGATTGTAATAGAAAAAAACAAAAAAAACTTTGGGGAGTAAAATTTTTCGCGCTGTGGATACTGGGGCCGTCATTAACAAATTCCTCTGAAGGTAAAACCCGCAAAACAAGCAGACTAAAAGTGCCCGTCAGCCGCAACTACTATATTGGTGGATAATTACGCACTTTTTGTCTGCACAATAAAAGTTGCCCACCTTCTCAGATTGAATCCTAGTGGAGGGCGTGCGTAATTATCATCATCATTACGAACGGAACCCGCCTTGGCGAGAAGACGCCAGTAAATTATTGATAGCGGGGCAAAAATTGTGTGCTCGGAGTCACCTATATAAGAAACGCAGTAAGTTTTTATGTCATAAATCTTTGAAAGTGAGAAATCACTGACTTTGATCCCCTTTCATATATCAGACTCACCTGTTATACACGCGAGGGGTTAAACGCTCAACCCGTGCGTGCAGCTTTTGGTACCCCCAGGTCTCGTCAGGTCCAAGAAACGGTAGCAAAAAGGCTGTAAGCCCACAAAATGTTGGATATGTCACCTGGGCATAATTCTCGCTTTCAAGTGTAATGTGAGACATATGGAATTCAATATTTAACTAGCTCCATCTAGGAGACTAGTAGCACAAATCACAATGCCATAACCAGAGAACACACCTTTAGGAATTTATGAACGCGTCCTTCTTCTTGCTCTGTGAGTGACACCCCTGCTTCTGCCACGGAACGGATGTGCCATCTAGCATCTTGTGATAATGAACAAGAAGAAGAAAATTTTCATTCCGTCACAAGCAAACGCAGATGGTGAATAAACGAAGTGCAAGTGTCAACGAAATTTATAAACCTGTTCCTGAATTATCGAAACCATCCAGGCCCATTCAACTTTAAGATCAAGTGTTTCCATTCCGTAAGTTTAGATTTTTCAATTTACCTCTAAATTAATCACGGAAAATAATTGGGTTTAGTGCAAGCATCCTCTAAATCGCCCCGAACGAAGACACCAACAGGAAAATTAAAGAAAATCTCTTTATTTATCGCCCCGGTACAGTAACCGGAAGAAATTTAGCAGAACTGCAATTATACATAAGTGCTACATGTTCAAGTGGCTCGGCAGATTACCCCCTTGCCACCCTAGAAAGCCAGCGCAGGCTAACCTCAAAGGAGACACCACCAAAAATCTACACGGTAAGTAACATTTTCAATAAGGAACATCCGTGTATGTGAATGGGAAAATATAAATCCTTCACCTAGCAGGCATATCGCATTGACCATTTGGAGGAAAACTCCACGCGCAAGGGAACTCACTAGTTGATGTGCATCCCTGGGGTTACTTAGTGGCAAAACTCCCAAATTCGAGATACTGGCAGAACGTAGGTAGTCTACCCCGGTTTTTAATAACGACGTCACCAAATAGAGGCCCCAGCAAGGCCCCAAAAAAAGCGAAAGGAACAGTGAAGAATAGGTGGCAAATGTCAGCAGAAATTGAGACCTGCTTTCCCTAAGGGCAGGTGCGACCAACGGCAGGCAGCTCGTACCACTGGCCCCCCCCCCCCATTCATGGTCCGTATTGGATTGGTTTGACTCCAAAAAGGAAAAAAATAGAGGAAAAACCCAAAAAAGCGTATAACGCTTCACCTGTCAACGGCAGGCAATTGAAGACCGCCTATCGGGATCATCAATTCTTTAAGGTCACAAAATAATTTCTTTTTTAAACTAACAACAAGAAAAAATTTTACAAAGGGTGCTTCTCGTGAATGCCTCAAGTAGGGCTAGTTGTATCAAAGTGACCCCCATGAGTGACAGGTTGTATTTACGAGAACACCTTACACGAAAAGGAGAAAAGTAAATAATAATTTTTAGTCATACCAAAACGCTGTGAATGGTAGCGAATAGTGTAGCTCTCAATCAATATGAGAAGAAAATAGAAACTAACCTTTTTTATTAATCAATATTTATATTAATCAATAGCCTTATTTGAAAAAGAAAAAATTTAAAAAATTTTTATATGAAAACACAATTTAACAAACACCACCCTTCAGGTGATGTTGAGGTACGCTTTACATAGAACTGTTAGCTTACATAGAACTCGTAAGATCATTAGTATTCGTGCAGTTAACGTTGTTTCATCATACCTAGAGTACTTAAATTCAGTGTCAAGCAAACATTTAAATTAACAAGTGATCAGGGTTTTTGCCTAGCTGTACTTATTTGTGTCCATAGACAGATAGATATTGTATCAGCATTGAATATTATTAACATTGTTTATTCTGGATATGATAATGAATTATTGAAATTAAATATTAACGAAAGTGGGCCATCAAATCGCGATAACTCGGTGTAATCGGATCATTGTAGTCAAGTTTGATACTGAACTCGCTTCGTTCTCGCCAATGGTGTCGTGTCGCCCTAGATCTGGCCAGATAATCGAATCGCGAAACCTCGAGATTAAGTCCGTGCGTAGTCTTCCATTGTTTTATTTAGCTCGTTGAATTATCGTACGCCAATTTACCCTCCTGACTGAAACGACCCATCCCACTAAGATAAAGGCTTTGAAAGTGAAATATTATTAACATATTTTCTCGACAATGTTGTTACAACTGTCACTGTTCTTTTAGCTGAGTATATATAAGTAGAAGAAACATAATGAAAATTAGACTAAGTCGTTTTAAAAGTCATTGATTAATGGTAATCTGAATACCAATAGATATAATTATGTTGTTGCTGCAACCTGTTAGGCAATTAGTAGTTGGACAAATCTTATTAAGATTCAATCGTTTGGTTTACCCTAGTACAAAAATCAGTATCTAAATGAACTAATGTAATTTTAATTAATTTTAATTCACTTCTTGCAAATGTTAGACTGCTAGTTAGCTAATCTAGAACGAACCGTGGTAGGAAATCACAACATCCAAATTTACAGTTACTTAATTTTGTTTCTTTATTGAATATATATTTATATTAATTGTTATGAATTAAATCCGCGTTTTGATTTCAGGTAACCTAATGAAGCTTCTTATCCTTCCCGCTTCCCGTATCCCCATTTCCTCATGTTTTTGTTGATTCTTATTTGATTTTATTTTAATTGTTTTTTTTTGTTTTCAGCACCCTTTTCCAGGTTGGGCCTACACCTTAGCCAGGTGTAGGTATAGTGGTGGGTTAGTGACCTGAACTATCGTATGGGGGTGACCAAACCTGAGATGCATACTCGAGAACTGGTCTAACCAAGGAGAAATATAAGTGAATAAGTGTCAGTCGATCAGAAAACTCCCTTGACCACCGTTTAACAAAACCCAGAACTGAATTACTCCGAGACACGATATAGTTTATGTGCAGAGTGAAATCCAGTTTTTTGTCAAGCTTCACACCGAGGTCAGTAACGGACTCAACACGACGGATAGTAGTTTCAGCAAAGGTATAATCAAAGACGAGCTGATTGGGGTTCCTACAGAATGACATAACTTCACATTTATCCAGGTTAAGCCGCAGGCCATTTGAGGCACACCAAACCTTGAAGGTATTCAAATCAGCCTGAATACAAGAAGAATCATAACTGTTTCTAACACATGAGAAGATCTTCATATCATCTGCATAGATTAAGACTTTGGAGTGCTTAATCAGAGGGACAATGTCATCAATGGCAAGAATGAACAGCAACGGCCCCAGATGGCTACCCTGCGGTACACCAGATGAAGCTCTAATAAATCTAGATAAAGTGCTACGGAAAGATACTCGGTATGACCTATCTTTTAAGTAAGAGCGGATCCAGTCGAGCAATAAGGGCGGAAAACCCAGCTTTTCCAATTTAAGCATAATCACAGAGTGAGGGAGCTTATCAAACGCCTTGCTAAAGTCGGTGTAGATGCAGTCTGTCTGGAGACCACGCTGGAAGGCAGAGATTATGTGGGATGTAAATTCAAGCAGGTTAGTTGTCGTCGATCTACCAGGCAAAAAGCCATGCTGATTACATGAGATTAACCCCTTACACTGCCCAACAAGCTGCGTATATATAACAGATTCGAACAACTTGGGTATGCAGGAAAGCTTCGCGATTGGCCTATAATTTGTTATTAAGTTTTTATGCCCCTTTTTATAAACAGGAATTATAAAGGAGCTCTTCCATAACGTAGGAAATCTGCCGGCCTGAAGAGATTTGTTGAAGATGAGAACCAGTGGAGTGAGTAAGGCGTCAGAGCAGGATTTCAAGAACGCAGGTGGAACACCATCAGGACCAAAAGAAAAGTCAAGTTTAAGCTCATTGATACCATCCATGACAATATCTCGAGATATAATGGGCAAGGCAATGGAGGCAGCGGGACGGTCTTGGATATGACCAAACTCTTCCACGGAAGGCACAAAGTCGTCAGATGAAAAGGCACCCTCAAAAAATAAAGCAAAGTTGTCGGCTATGTCGGGCGCACTGCATTTAGAGGTTCCATTATACCACATTGTAGATGGGTAATTATCAGATCTCTTCTTCATATTAACAAATTTGAAAAAAGTACGAGGATCATTATGTAAGTTAACGCGAACATTATCAAGGTACTCTCTGTATAATGATGAAGATAATGCCAAAAATCTGTCATAGCAATCAACAAAATCACAATAAGCTGACGTGCTTCTACAGCGTAAGTAAGTTTTCCATAGTAAATTTTTTTTATTCTTAAGGCTCCGCAGTTCACTAGTATACCACGGGGGAGAATGACAGGATGGTCTCGACCGTTTGAGTGGTACACACGAATTAAACAGATCATAAATTCTATCATAAAACACGGAAACGCACTCATCGACATCGCTATCATCAAAAAGAGATGCAAAATCGATCGAGAGGATCCTGTTTGAGAGAACAGAGAAATCCGCCCTTTTAAAATCAAAAACGTACTGATTCACGTTGGGGTCGGCAGTATAAGAACCATCGTAGCAAAACGAGATGAAAATGGGTGGATGCAAACTGTCGATAGCGGATAAGCTACGAGAAGCCGATTCAACTATAGTGTTACTCGAGTCAGAAGTAAAGATAAGATCTAACTGTCTTCCCATAGAGTTCTTTACATCACTCATTTCGTGTAAACCAAAGGAGGAGATGGCGTCAAGAAAAAGGGAGTCTCTAACAGTAAGACAGTTTAAGGGAAGGTAGTCATCGTCATCAGTGTTCAATACCCATTGAACATTGGGTAAATTAAAGTCACCAAGAAGAATGATTTCGTCCTCAGGGTTCGTCATATTATTAATAAAATCTAAGCTAAGAATTAAAATTTCAAAGAGACTACGACCGTGTTCATCAACGCGGTTTGTCAAATTTGGAGGAATATAGCAACAGAGCAGGAAAAAGTTCTTCTTATAAAGAGAGAGTTTAAGAGCTATGAGCTCAATTATGAGCGTGTCGGAGAAAGAAGGAACATTAATCAAGCTGCAACCCAAGTGGGACTTACATGCAACCAACACACCGCCACCAAGAGCTACTGAGTCAGAATATCTATCCCTACGAAAAACCTGATAGGAATCGTCAAGCACTTCAGCATCATTAAAACCGTGGTGAAGCCAAGTTTCGGTCAGAGCGATGACATCGTAACTGCAAGCTTGAGAAGCCTGAAATAGCTGGCCTATTCTTGTTCTTAATCCCCTTACATTTTGATAGTAAAGGGATAGCGTGCTTAGTTTTTTTGGTCATCGACAGTGGCTCTATTGTGAGTGCCGCCTGCGACCTTACGACGGGGCACAAACTCATGTGCGATTATATTCTCAGGCCAGAAATCGGGGGCAGACATTATCCCAAAAAGATCTGGGGAGGATATCAACTTGAAAGATGACATGAGTCCCCGAGAATTACGAGAACCAAGAAGCTGACAACGGAGGAGTGCAGAGTCATCAGCCCCACTCTTCTGCCTCACGTAACTAATAACGTCATCAACAGATGTAGATGGATCGAGACGAGAAACGAAGAAAGATTTCGGTAATTGCGCTATCCTCAGTGTAAGCGCAGTGGAGACGCGTCCGTCGGCAGATATGCTAGAATGAGGAGGAGAAGGGGCGGGTCCCGTGGATTGGAGTGCAAAATCGCCATCAGCAGGCTCGGCGTTAGCACAAACGCCTGGAGGGTGAGGAGCCATGTTGGAATTAGGAGGCTCTGGGGCTGCAGAGGAATCGTGAGGAGCGCCACGACGACGCCTCCGCAAGCGCGTAGCCCGAGAACGGCGCGGGGGCCGGTCATTAACGGGCGGCGGAATGTCCGCAGGGGGAGAACAGATCGGCACAATGTCCCGCAGAGCAGAGGACTCAGGGACAGCAGGGGGTGGGGGAACAACCAAAATAGGAGAGACAGGGCAGCAAGGGGAAACGGGGAGCGGAGGAGTGGGCTGAGCAACGGTACCGGACGAGACGGAAAGCAGCTCCGAAGAGGCTGCATGACGAGAGGACAGGATCCTCCGGAAGCGATAGAGCCTAGGAGCTCGGAATTGGCTGAGACAGCAGCAGACCAAGAGCAAAGGTCACCCTTCACCTGTTTTACGTTGCGGCGAATATCATCAACGACGGGGATGATGGGAGAAGGGCCCGCGGAAGGAAACAAGTTGGGGCTAGCAAGCGCAGAATGGACCTCATCCAGCGAACCAGACAATGCAGAAATACGGGTGGATACCTCATGGGACCTCTCTATTAGAACTGAAGAGGCTGACTCAATAGCGTCAACGACGCCAAGCAATCTGTCCATTTTGGTATTAAGGGCTCCAGTATCCTCGGACAGAAGCTGAAAATCAGCCCAGCGTGAAGAAAAAGAGCTGACTCTATCCGCAACCAGAGTCAGATCGCCGGAAAGCGACTCCACCATGCTCCTCACGAGCCTCAGAACATGGCATGGCTTTATATCCGAGCATTCCCCACAGGTCGAGGAGCTGGAAGATCTTGTCCCGCGCCCTAAACAACCCGGATGGAACTGCGATCCACAAACGCCATCGCAGGCGACCCCATCACGGGAAATCACCTTCGCACAGGCGCCACAGTAGGCCATATCAAAAACGATCGACAATAAAAAGAGCACCAAAAACGAGAAAAGGAAGCAATAATATATAAATATATAAAAAAAAAAATAAAAAAAAATAAAAATAAAAATAAAAAAATAAACAAATAAATAAATATATAAATAAATAAAAATAAATAAATCCAAGAACGAGCAACTCAGCAACACAATTAAGCCTTGCACAAAGAAAACAATAAAAGCAAAACAATAAAAGCAAGCAAGAATCCCAAGAATATAGGCAAATCAAACCACACGCAAGAACGAAGCAAACAACAACATACACGACCCCCAAAAAAAAATGCAAGCATGCACGGGATAACGTTCAAATTATTAGTTTCACACAACTACCAGCACAAGCCAACAAGTGATCAACGGCACAAAATGTAAACAAAAACAGTGAGCCGTAAGAGTGACCCCAACAAAAACTGAGAGGAAAAGCCGTAAAAACACAAAAACGCAACCAAATACCGCAAGGTCAACAGAAAGATCACAGCGACAAAAAGAAAAACGGTGAAAACAGATGCAAAACCAAAAAGCAGCAGAACAAAATAGGCACAATCAAATGATGAGTATCAACACCACACAGAAAATCACAGAAAACACCAGTAAAAACAGCTATACAAAAATAATAACAACAAAATTGCACCACAAATCGCAAGGAAAATTTCAAAAACCGAAAACAAGATAACAGGCTAGGAACAACTGGTGACTAGGAACAACTGGTGACACCAGACCTGTTGTTCCTCCTTCAAGTTCTGTTCTCTTTCTTTTTTTTCTCGTGGCAGACCTGAAGAAAGGATACCACAACCTTTCTTCGCCACAGGCACGCGAACTTCTGTTTGCGATGTGTGATAAGATGTCCAAGGACCCTGACCCCATACCGACGAGCTAGGACGTGCTGCCAGCTAGCGCGTGCCACTTGGACATCTCCGCGGCAACTTCACGTTGCACATTCCGCGCACACATTACACAAGCGCAACCACACCATCCCGGCATCAGGAGACAGTCTACATAACCAACAAGTGTCAAAATAGTGTTTGGGGAGCGACACCCATTGTCAGCGTATGCTAAGGTAATGTGCTTTATTTATTTATGTCTGCGGAGATGATTAGGCCTGCAAAATAATAGTCCAAGGGAAGAAAGAAGCAATTGAGTTTAAGGCCACTCAGTCTTTACGTGAACCATGACTATTTCATAACATTATAGAGCTATATTTGATGACCATTTATATTTGTGTTACTCTTATTCTAAATTTTTAAACTTTCTCTTGCCTAGTAGTAGGTATATTAAGCTTAGCATTAACGTAAATGTCGTAGTAGTTTCTTTAAAACTTTAAAAAAGGAAAGAAAATTTGCAAATATTTTATACCGTGATTAAATAAAAACCAAGTCAGGGCTTATGATAAAGGAAAATTTGTTTAAAATTTTGTCTTAGGGACATAAGTTCAAAGTCAAGAAGTCTTGATATAGAACAATAATATTGCTATTTTTAAATCATAAAATAAGTTGTCAGTAAAACCAAAGCGTGAAATTTTGAAAATTAAAATAACAAATCCACCAGGATCAACACGGTATCAAAATTATTAAAGGTGGAAATTATATGTGTTAGTTGAAATTTTATTACTAATAAATGAAACATGATGTTTAGTGAGGGAACTAGATAGTCTATCTATTTCTAGTTTTTTTTTTGTTTGAGAGGCTACGTAAGGTTAATGAAGTAAATTAGATGAGTCTGATATCATTAAGATATAGTTTTATTTTTCGCAAAGAATTTTCTGGTAAACGCTTAAGTAGTGAGATATTGTGAGTCACAATGTTGATAATTCGGGTTCGGTACATCGTCATTGAATTTAGTTTTTTTGGTACCTAAAGAAGAATTAAGTGCATAAATTTCATTCGCGAACGCAAAGTAGCGGACTTAGCTAGCTAACCGCGATGTGAATCTATATTTTTTTGTTGGCTTAATTAATTGCGTTATGATTGCGGCATCGATTGTTTGAATAATCAGTTTTGATATCTTTCATCCTTGTACGTTCTTCGTTGCCATTGTGAAGAAAGTAATACTAATGATAACATTATGGATTTATCGGAATTAGCCTATCTAGTTTATTGTCAGTCCTTATAGAGTAGTTACCTCAGTATTTAGTACGTATAGAACAACATTGTATCCCTGAAGATTTATTTCACTCTTTTGTTTGTTTTGAAAAATATATTATGATGAAGTTGTAAATTGAATCTGCTTTTGTTTCAGGTACCTTCATGAAGCTTCTCCCTCCTCTTGCCCCCCCCCCCCCAGCATCCCTTCTCCCACCTTCTCCATGTTTTTAAATTTGTAGTTCAATTTTATTTCTTTTTGTTTCAGCACCCTTTTTAGGTTGGGCCTGTACCCTAGCCAGGTACAGAGATGGCGTGGGTTAGTGACCTGAACTATCGCTATGGGGGTAATCTTTCTTTTGTTTGTATGTTCAAGATAGTTCAGGGCGGCTAGGAACAACTGGTGACACCAGACCTGTTGTTCCTCCTTCAAGTTCTGTTTTCTTTCTTTTCTCTTTCTAGTGGCAGACCTGTAGAAAGGATACCACAACCTTTCTTCGCCACAGGCACGCGAACTTCTGTTTGCGATGTTATGTGAGCAATCGCAATTTGCAAAGTTGTAAGTTGCAATCACCCCTCACTAAGCGATCAAAAAAACCCAGCGATCATTGCGCCTCGGTGCAGATATCCCACGAACCTGCTGGAATTAAAGAAAACGAAAATTGGAACGGCTGGACAGGGGCCGAAAAGAGACAAAAAAAGGAAAAGGTTATGTCCGCCGATGACTGATTGTTGTCTCTCGGCATGAAAGAACAATTCTGTTGTGTTTATTGAACAGATTGTGGTTAAATAGTTCTACGAAATTATCTAAGTGAGTGAGTGGAAGTTGTGCCGAAAAGATATCGGGGAGTTTTTTGTTTGAAGAAAGAAAAAAAAAGAAAAAGGTGATTGAAAAAAGAAAAGGAAAAAGGGTGCAATTGAAATGATAAAAAAAGCGCTACGACGGCACTTTTGGTAAAGAAGTGCTTCGTACACACATTAGAAGGATCCACTAACTTACGGCCAAGCAGAACACGAGAACGACACGTGTGGGCACGTGAGTAGATTTATCGACGGGAGTCTGGAATTAACCGTGAATCGTCCCGGGATTCTGGCGTATCATCTGGTAAGACAAAAATTGCTTAACAAAAACAACAAAAAAAAAAGGAGAAAGGAAAATTTTGACCCAGGTAATGATTATTAATCTAATCTCACAATATAGTCATAACCTTTTATTTCTATGATATTGTTAATAAATTTTGAAACTTGAATTAAATTAAATATATGAAACGCTAGACGTATTCAGGTAAAGCAAAATGATTGATTGACAAAGTAATTTAATATGTAAGTAAGAAAATGTTCCATTAATTATCATCTATTGATATATATATTTGAATTTATTTAATGGTACAAACTTTCGTTTGTGATCTTTCTTTTCCTCTACTGCAGGTTAATTTAATACATTTAAGGGATTACATACGAGACATGGTTTCGTATACTCTAAATAATTAAGCATAACAAGTGATAATAATTAGAAGATACTAAGTGAAGTAATACCAAAATGTTTGAAGACAATTTTACAATAATGCCAACAACTCACCTGAGAATCCTCAATGATAAGTATATGAAACACCAGATGTATTCAGGGAAATCAAAATGATTGATTGAGTAATTCAATATGTAAGTAAGAAACTGTTCCATTAATTATCATCTATTGATATAGGTATATTTGAACTTATTTAAGGGTACAACTATTTTTTTTCTTTTGTGGATTTTTTCGAATGAGTATATATCTCTATGTACATACGTATTCAATTAGGGTGCCTGAGAAAAGCATCCTCCTTGTTCGTGATACTTTCTTTTCCTCTACAAGCTAATTTAGTACACATAAATGGTTACATGTGAGATATGGTTTTTATATTAAAGATAATTACGCGTAACAAGTTATATTAATTGGAAAATACTACGTGAATTGATGTTGAAATTCTTGGAGAGAAATATGCAATAATATCTACAACCCACTTGAGAATCCTCAATATTTAATATACGTATTATATATTGCCTCAGTAAACACTTAACATATTGAGGTTAATCAAAGCAATTGATAGGCAAAGTAATTTAATAGGTAAGAGGAAGAACCTTTTCATTAATTACCTTCTATGGTTATATCCTTGAACGTATTTAATGCTGCAATTGTTTTATTTTCTTCCTTGGATTACACGAGTAAGCATATATATATATATATTCAAATTTGGTGCATGCGAAAAGCACTCTCTTTTCTTGTGATACTTCCTTTTCCGCTGACTGCAAGCTTAATTTAGCACATATGAACGATTAAAGGCGAGATATGATTTTTATATTCTACATAACTAGGGGTAACAAACTCAAAAAAAAAAAATTTAAACATTACGTGAAATAATATTGAAACTTTTTGAAGATAATTCTGCAATAATACCAACAATCCACTTGGGGACCCTCACTAGCTAGCATATGTATTATTATTAGATTTTTTTTCTTTTCCTGTTTTTTTGAAATAAATATAACGAATTGTTCCCTGGAAAATATATACGCACCGACCATAGTGCACCTTACCATCCTTTGATTAGTATCGGTCAATATTTCTGCTGTTTTTTTTTTTACATGATACTAGTATAGAATGTCGGAGTGAAGACCTGATTGGGTGACCTTACTCCTCCAACCCCCTCTCTCCTTCTAATCGCTAGTTCCGGACAGCTGTCCGCGAAAATAGGGACTATGTAATAACCAGAGGGCGGTACATAGTCATAGGATGGGGAGGGTAAGCCCTATGAGCCTCGTGTCATCTAGAGGCTGAGGCTGCTTCTCGTTAGGATCATGACATCGGTTTTTTCATAGTATTCCTTTTGCTTTTATTTCCCTAATATGATTTTGCATTCCTTTTCTAGAGTCTTCAGTCCATAACAAGGACAATTAAGAGAGCCCGCATAATGTTCGGGTGAGTGTACCGAGGATTGTGAGGCAAGATCCCACACCGATCCGGCGAGCTAAGCACGGCTAGCTAGGCGGGCCCCTCACTTCTTCGGTCACTGACCAAGCCTACACGGCTACTGACGCTCACCCTGGTAGTTCCCTACACCTTTCCCAATCCCTTTTGGTTGTGAGTTACGACTAGGTTGTGATAAACAAGCTAGCGGTGCTCACAACCCTCCTTCCATTCCATGTCCGCATGCAGTCATCTGTTGGTTGCCTGTGAACATGGATTTCTCACAAATAACCAATAACAGCGATGTGTGATAAGATGTCCAAAGACCCTGATCCCATACCGACGAGCTAGAACGTGCTGCCAGCTAGCGCGTGCCACTTGGACATCTCGCAGCAACTTCACGTTGCCAAACATGCGCACACATCACAAGAGGGAAAAACAGGCAAATTTTGTTTGCAGGAAGCAAAAATTTGTGGGGTTAACCTCAAAGCTCCCCCAAGAACAATAAAACCAAAATGATTTTGTTCTTTACTAAATTTCTGGGATATCAGTAAATATAAACATCTCAGCTCGCTAATAAACAGCAGTCATTTTCATTCGCTGAATAGCTAACACGAATACAGATGATACATCACCGTCACCTTGCAGTGAAATCTCAGGATTGTGGACATCAGGCTTGTGCACTCTCGAAATGTGCATTAGATGGTATCCCTGTGGATTAAAATAGTGCAAAAGGGGAAAACAGATCAATCAGCCGGGATTGGACAAAATCCGGCAAATTATCGATGTGGTATTAAAACGTGCCGAAAATGCAGTCAATTCCTGTACTATGTTCGACAAAAACAGCAATGCCTTTGGGACGAAGAACGAGTGTCGAACATTTGCATTTCTTTGTGGGTACAACCCGTTTTCATCATGGGCACTGTGATAACCTCCTTCCTACTGCATTGATATAGTTCCATGATTTCGAGATTTGTAAATATGTATGTAAGTACGTAAAATTAGTTTTAGATAAGCATGGTACAATATTTCGGTAGCTGGACGTACATTAAAGCGGCAACAAAAACGGTTCTGGCCATAAAAACAACGGTTTAGGTTAGTGACTATTAGGTATAGGTTACACAAGACTGTTTTATTAAATGATAAATATATTAATAAGGACTTAAACAACAGCGAGAGTTAAAGTGCAGCGTAATATTTTTTGTCCAGCGTTAACTGTCAAAGGTATTCTAAACAATTTAGAATAGGAATTCTAGTTTCTGACAAAACATCTTTCACTACTGTAAGAGTTAAGTTTGTTTCAAGTGATTAAATTACCTTAAGTTAAAAAAACGAAAAGTCATATTTGGTGCAATATGCATGCAGGCTAGTTTTATAGTTAGAGTGAAAATTTGAAGTTGTTAGTTATTTGATTCTTTTAGTATTGGCAATCCACTATATCGGGATGTTGTAGCAAGTTAATTTTTTTTCTTCATGACCGTATTCTTGTGTGACTTAACCACAACACTGTAAAGTATATTCAAACAGGATATTATTGATTTTAGAGCTTTGCTAGCAGTCAATGTTATTATGTTTGTGCACAAACATTAGTATAGAATTGCTGCCCTACTTCTAAAGAATGTCGTTTAATTACAAATGAAAAGAAAAACACACCAGTAATTATAATTTTTGAATTCAGGTGACGTGAATGCAGTCAGTGACTATAAGTAATATTGCGATGCAATTCTGCATCATCCAGAATTTTTTTTTGAGAATTATTTTATTATCTCATTTAAGACCGAATGGTATTCATATATATATATATATATATATATATATATATATATATATATATATATATATATATATATATATATAAAAGTTGACAGTCGTATAAATATCCCGGGAATATTAACAATTAAATTATTATATTAATAAATTGAACCTTAATTTTTTCTTCTAAGCAAAATATATTTAAGTTTCGTGACATAAAGAATATTTAATATTTCGTTTATAAATCAGATTTGATTGAAAATTCAAGTAGCTTTAGAGTTAAGTGTGTAGATTAGAAATGGATTGCTGAGTTAACTTACCTAGGTTTTGATTTAAGCCTTACATTATTAATTTGTTTATGTTATATCCTAGTGAATTAAATATGTTTTAGATAATTTCTTTTTGATTTCAGGAATTCCCTAACGCTTCTTCACCTTCTTGCTTTCCTCATCCCTTCTCCCTCTATCCCATTTCCTCCCATTTCCTCATCCCTTCTCCCTCTATCCCAATGTGTTTGAGTTAAATTTTTTTTGTGTTTTTCTTTTGTTTCAGCACCCTTCTTAGGTTGGGCCTGCATCCTAGCCAGATGCAGGATAGAGGTGGGTTAATTCCTGAACTGTCAGTAAAGGGGTAAATTTTCTTTTTGTTCAATTTTCTTGACAGTTCAACGCGGCTAGGAACAGCAGGTGCCACCAGATCTGTTATTCTTCCTTTCTATCTGTTCTCATTTTTTTATCCTTTGTGGCAGACCTGAACGCTTTTCTGATCTCCGGACAAATGAAGGAAGTTTTTTTTAGTCAGGGTAACTAATTGCTATCCTAAAGAAAAGTAATTGGCATAAATCTTATGAATCCTAAAATTATATCCCATCTTAAACACGACAATTTAAATAAAAGGCAAGAGAATATTCTTGTTATGTAATGGTTTGTAATGTGAGACATTTACAAATAGTCTGCGCCATCTATAAGTCAAGAGTATAAAAGCTCCTTGACACGTACACGACCTTTTTTTTAAATTTTATCAAGGTTGCCATCGTTGATTGTTGCACAGACTGATCTTCTGAGTTAAGAAGAAGCATTTTAATCTGTGACAACTGGTAGTGAACTGGCAACTGCACGAGGTGAGAAAAATTTTTGCAAAAATTTATATTCCAATTTTATTCAAGTCATCCTGACTTGAGTGAAATTGGAAATATTAAATTTTTAATCCACAGGAATTAAAAACGTCAGTAAGGACGTAAAAGTGGGATTGAGTACGGGATTCGGCACCAGTAAAAGCCACCTGTTGGTACCGTCTAGTAGACGTGGACTTGTAGTCCCAATACCACCACTTCCAGGCATTTCCCTGGTGCGAATTATTAACGTGCCCAATGATCCCCCGTCAACCGCAATATTATTAATATCACCGGTACCGGCGACAGTGATTATAACCTATATCACATGGACAAGGAAGGCCCTGAACTATACAGCCCTCCACCGTCATAGTTCCAGTAGTTACACCCTCTCCTCCTCGCACATAGTAGACGAGCAAGCAAGGAAAAAATCAAAGGTAATTCTCGTCATTACTAGGCGCGTGATAAACGTCTAATTTCCCTTCAAATTTGTAGGAATTTATAAATCGGCGGGGTAAGAAAAGCCGCTGTCAGGTTGACTAGCAAGTACTCTCCACAGCCTGCCTACCAGACTTCAAAGAAACGAAAAACAATAGGGGAAAAGGAACAAATAAGGACACTCGGTTGCTCGTCCCCGAGAAACAAGGTGCTCAGTGACTAACGTTAGGCCAGTGATATAGATGCGTTCTGTCTGTTTACTTCTGTGAAGAATAACCCGTGGTTATTCCAAGTTAAAGTTTTGGTTAAGTACAAAAGTAAACAGACAGACCTAATAAGAACCCATTTGTACGACTATGTGGGAGTTCCAGGGATTGAGGTCATCCTTTCTGGATTTGCGAAAAAAAAAAAACTTTTGTCTTTTGCGTCATATCATTTACATTAATTAGGATAGAACGAATATAGTGTGATAGAAAAACTATTCATACATCAATAACCAGGCATTTCATTAGTTCGTAGTGAGACAATCATTGCATTAGCTCAAGGTAGAAACATTTACATATTAAAGATAAGGCGACTGAATTTATAACTTAGAGTATTGTGGAAATTTTCATGACAAGGATGTCATAATTTATAGTGCTAATCGTGCATGTAGAGATATAAATAATTCCTTCTTTTATACTGTAGGACTTAGAAAACAAATAAAAATATATAATAAGCATTTACGAGGTGCCATAAAACCTGTAAAAGAAAAATTTTTACTTACTAAATTGTGGTTTAGTGCTCTTGCTGTCAAACATTTTTTCGAGCAGGAAAGTAGACAGTCTCCGACAGGCAAAGGAAACTTGTATTGCAAAAGGGTTTTTTTTTGTTGACGCGTACGGGAAGGACACCAAATTTGTGTGCAGTGCTAACTAATAGGGATAATTTTCCTGACATAGTGTTTGAATAATTTTGGCTTGTTTGCAAAACTTTTAGCAGAACGTACAAGACTTACCTTATTAACTTTCTGTAAAGAAACTCGGAATAAATACCTTTTATGTATCTGGATTGTGCACAATTTAGGTATAGGGCAGTATGGTTATAAATGAGAATAATCGTTTGCAATCGTTCGATTACTAGTTGTATACATACAATATGTTTTTACCTTTTGTTGTTGGCGTTTCATAGGTACACAAGTTTGCTTTCTTCTAAAGATCAATTTAAGGTTAGGGCTTATTTTTCATATATTCAGGCAATAATGTCCAGGAACCGTCACTGTTCTTGGTTGGCTTTATGGCAACTCGGTATTACATCATGTTAATGATCTTCTTTGATATTATTATTTCATTATTATTATATTATTCATAAATCAAGTATCTAATGTTAAAGGCTCGGTGACCATTCAATAGTAAGTACAAATGTAAGTTTTTCTGTGAATGATTCAAACTAAGTGAAGCCGAATTAATACGACGTATCTAGAGCTTAGGTCGTTCTTCAGCTGTTATTGAAATGTGTTATGGTCACTATATAAGCGGCACTACCGTGATCCAGGATCACCTAACCATCGGCTACATGATCCAAATCCCTGCTTCAAGCCGCGTTAATATTCAAAGGATTCGGCTCCTATAGCCGAATCCAAGACGCCCGCCCCCGTACCTTTTACCTAAAACACCTGAAAATTAAAAATACCTACGGGTATAAACATAAGCATAACTGGAGGCAGCGCGGAAAAATGCTGTTCAAAAATGCCCCAGTCAATTAAATTATTTTCACAAAAATCCTCGGCCCCCGTACAAAATTGCTTAAAATTGCCAATTTGCTACATTCTAATAAGAATGTAACCGTTCCCTAACAGCACACAGAATTTAAACCCCGCCTCCCTACGGCACATTTAACGTGTCGAGATAGGAAAATCCTCAGCCGCCGGCAAAAAGAATGTAAAAATTCAGCCAAAAACGGCCCGGCTACGAAAAGAATTCTAAAAATAGAATTCTTTCCATGCTAAAAGCAGCAAAAACTGCAACAGAATTGCAATAAATCCGAACATCTGGCGTAAATGGGAGATAGCAAAACCGTTTACGCAGTTGCTTTGGCATGGGAGTTGGATTGTCGGCAGCGGGTCTAGAGTGGTGTGCGTGTTAGTCAGTTGATGGAATTAGCTTCGGTCGGGTGGAGATAAATAAAATCGAGATTTTTTTTTTGGGTCGTGATCGCGCCGGGATGGAATTTGCCGGGATTGGATAAAAACAGTGAAAAATAAAGACAGGAAAGAAAAGTGAATTTTTAAAAGCAAGCGGAAAATTTAAAAGAAGTGACGAAAACAGGAAGAGGTAAATTTAAGAAAATTTTAAAAGAAGAAAGACCGGAAAAGTGAAAATTTAAAAGAGAGCAGAAAATTTAAAGGAAAAGACAAAAACAGGAAAAGTGGAAATTTAAAAGAAACAACGAAAACAAGAAAAGTGAATTTAAGGAAAATTTAAAAGAAGTGACGAAAACGGGAAAGTGAACGTAAAAGTCATTTAAAAGAAGAGAGCGAAAACAGGAAAAGTGAATTTAAAGAAATAAAGGAATTTAAAAGAAATAGAAATTTATAAAGATAAAAGCAAAAAGACAGTAAAAATTTTTAAACGGAAACAAATAAAAGTGAAAACAAAAAGGTCCAAAAACGGGAAAATCAAAAAGGAAAAAGTAAAAGACAGTAAAATTTTAACAGAAAACCAATGAAGTAAAGTGAAACAAAGATAAAGGAAAAAGGGAACCACGGGAGAGTGAGTAATCGCAGAAAAGAAAAAAAAAAAAAAAGAGGAACAACAACGGAATCGGTGAGTTCGTTCCAATATATATAGTTAAATTTAACCCAGATAACCCAGATAAAGAAAAATGGCTAGATAAACCTTTTGTCCAAAAGGAAAAATGATTTAACATTGGAAACATGATACTGCTATTCTAAAATTTGATGACTATTACTAAGGATTTGGTAGTGCTAGATTTAAAGAAAAAAAAAAAAGAAAAAAAAACAAATTTTTTGTAAGGTTCGTTTTTATATAAGAATAGGAGATTGCTTGCATTAACATAGTGTAATAAATTTTTCAGTAATTATTTATTGGTTTCAGATATAAACAATGCATACCAATTAACTTCTAGGACTTTACATATTGATATTCCTTGTTTAGCCGTAAAAGATTTTTATGACCTGCTTAATAACTATGATAGTTCACTCCAAGATATTGCATTTGAATATAAATTGAGAAGAAAAAAAAATTTTTTGTGAATAATCAGAAAAGTGAACGTGGCAAGAATTTATATTATTTCTATAAAATCTTCAAATTTTCTGTAGGCATTATTACTTTTAGTAAATATAAATACAATTTCAACTACCCCCTAGAAAAAGGGTGTTTAATAAAGAAAATTATATTAATTTTTAACACATATCTTTAATATTTTCTATATAAGTGTTCTCGATTACAGCCAAGTTAAAATAGCTGTGAAATGAATTTTTTTTGAATATGCTAATGTGTAATTGAAGTAATGTGAAATGACTTTCTGAATATTCTAACGTATAATTGAAGTAATGTTAAAAAAAAAAAATATGGAACTTGAAACTTTACAGAGCTCATGTAATCAGGGAAAAAGATAAATGCGCATTTTTTTTTTGTCCTGAAGAAATCGATATGAAAACATTATTCTCTTTTTGTGAACCAGTTTCTTTTAGCCAGGATTATTAGTATTCCAAATGATAGCATTTAATTAAGTAACCTATAGGCTGTTTGTATCTTTCCTCAGAGCCCCGTTGCAAAGGGGTAAACAGGCCCTAGCCATCAGCTAGACGGTCTTGTGCCCTCCCACGGAGGGGGTAACTCTGTTTTTACAAAAAAAACCAAATTTTTTTTTAATAAAAAGAAATTCTGACATGAACTTACATTAAAGTCACTTTTTGTATCTCTCTCTCTCCTCGACGTCCTTCCTTAGGGCGGCCATGAACATCGCTACATCGGTGGGCGGGGCCCTCACAATGAGGTGAGTGGCTCTCTCTCTCTTTTAAGGTCGTAATAGGGCATCCAGATGACAGCGGCCCCCTGGGTGCATAGGGTGGTTGGGACATGGGCCATGCAAGGCGAGTCATGCCACCAGACTCCCCCAACGAGATCCGGTAAGTCGAGCAACGCCTGCTCGTATCCTCTTCCTCCTGTTCTGTTCCTTTTTTTTCCTTTTGTTTCCTTTCTTCTGAACTTAAAATTTTCTTTGGTTTTTTTTTCAAATGTCAAAATTTCCTTCATTTTTGTTCCTCTTTTTCCAGAATTTTCGCGGGTTTTCTTTTTCTTCCATTTTTGTTTCTTTTTTTTTTGTACGATTCATTTCTTTAAAATTAAAATTTTTTTTTCCTATCCTATATCCCTCGGCATGATTTTCTTGCTTTTGTTGCGCGACCGCGGGCGGAGATGGCATCCTTTTTTTTGAACCCCCCCTTCTCTATCGCAAAGCTAGCGATACCAGCATGCCATCCTCCATCTCTGCCCAAGCATCTGCTGACAGATGAATGTCCAGCGGAGGCCGTGATCCTGGCTGACATCAGCTGACACCAGTTGATGCCATCCAGAGTCATAGCCTGCCTTGGGCAATCATCCAGCAGCAGTGTCGGTCCCAGCTCGCAACAAATGTTAGTATTAGGACTTTGACTCTAGTAATCGGTAATTAGTGATGCACATTCTGTGCTCTTGCGTTTTAATAGGATATTTAACACATGTAAAATTTTTTTTTTGGAATCAGAAACAATACAATGAATGTTAATTTTTGTTATCAATATATTTCTTTTTTTTGATTGTGTGAAATGACAAGTTAAAGTTTTATTTCAGGCACCCTCCCTTAAGGCTTCTTCATCCTCTTGTTTCCTTTTTCCTCTTTCCTTTTTTTTCCTATGTTTTAGTTACCATTTTATTTTGATTTATTTCAGCTTCCTTTACAGGTTGGGCCTGTACCCTAGCCAGGTACAGGGATGGAGTGGGTTGATAGCCTGAACTGTCAGTAAGGGGGGTAACTTTTCTTTTTGTGCAATTTTCATGACAGTTCAGCGCGGCTAGGAACAACGGGTGACAGCAGGCCTGTTGTTCCTCCTTCAAGTTCTGTTCTTTTTTTTTTGGTGGCAGACCTGAAGAAAGGATACCACAGCCTTTCTTCGCCACAGGCACGCGAAACTCAGTTATGAGTGTGTGACTCGGATGTTCAAGGACCTTCACCCCACACCGACGAGCTAGGACGTGCTGCCAGCTAGCGCGTGCCAAATGAACATCCTGCGGCAACTTCACGTTGCATACGCGCACACATTATACATCATAGGTTGCTCTCTCTCTACCGTATTTCCAGGTTTTTTTTATAGTATTGTATTTAAATCATTGGGGTTCCCTTTTTCTAAGTTGATTTCCCGAACAAAAACAATCATGAGGCTTTGCGTGGATAATATTTAAGACGTATTTTTCTTTTTTTATATATTTTTATGCATTCACCTATAATATTGGCTTATTATAACGAAGGTAATTTCTTTTGTTTTTTTTTAAATGCAAAATATTTAAGGAATACACGACAGTTTCCTTTCCTTGCTGGACCCAGGTTTTCTTTCATTGTGAGGCATTTTAGGGATAAGTTTGTTTAGGTTTTAATAACTGCAAAATCCACACTTCCGTTTTTTTTTTCTTGTAACTTTTGCTATGAAGGTCAAAATGGAGTAAAGACCTGATTGGGTGGCCCTACTCCTCCAACTCTCTCTCTCCTTCTAACCACTAGTTCCGGCCAACTGTCCGAGACAATAGGGACTATGTAATAACCAGAGGGCGGTACATAGTCATTGGATGGGGAGGGTAAGCCCTATGAGCCTCGTGTCATCTAGAGGCTGAGGCTGCTTCTCGTTAGGAGCATGACATCGGTTTTACCATTGTATTCCTTTTGCTTTTATTTCCCTAAAAAGATTGTGCATTCCTTTTCTAGAGTCTTCGGTCCATATTAGGACAATTAAGAGAGCCCGCATAATGTTCGGTTGAGTGTACCGAGGATTGTGAGGCAAGATCCCACACCGATCCGGCGAGCTAAGCACGGCTAGCTAGGCGGGCCCCTCACTTCTTCGGTCACTGACCAAGCCTACACGGCTACTGACGCTCACCCCGGTAGTTTCCCATACCTTTCCCAATCCCTTTTCGGTTGTGAGCCACGACTAGGTTGTGATAAACAAGCTAGTGGTGCTCACAACCCTCCTTCCAATCCATATCCGCATGCAGCCATCTGTTGGTTGCCTGTGAACATGGATTCTCCGCAAATTTACCTATAACAAACTCTTTTGGCCACCTCACTGAGTAACAGCGCAGCTATCACCTACCCTGAAAATTAGCACCTAGTGGTCAGGATGCCTGTTCCAAGTGGCAACAGTCCCCGTGCCGTTCTTTCATCCAGCCACCAAAGAAACGCTTGTCAATTTGAATATCATAGTGAGTAATAGGTATAAGAAAAGGGATTAACTTTTTTTAGCCAGTGGTAAGGCGTTTTCACAAGCATCGGCGTAGCATAGCCGATTACCTTTTTTTAATCAAAAAAAGAGAAAAAGAAATATAAAAGCAGGAACTCAAATTGGTCCAGGTGGAAATTACGAGCTGATGAAGCCAAATCAGACTCGAGTTATAAGAAATAAGACAGGATTATATACATAATGTCTAATTGAAAGATGTTGTGATACAACAGAAGTAATAGAGAACAACCAACAGAAAGGTTCCAAAAACGTTATTTATCCCAATGACTCCCAGTTCATATCAATGATACTGGTCGAATATGGCACCGCAGACAACAACAAGAAAATTTTTATTGTAAAAAAACTAACCCACTTTAAATTTCCATATATATATATACATAAATGTAATTTTTATTTGATCTAGCACTTACAATGGTAGAAAACTAATAATAAATTAGAGATTAAGTGATAATTTGCAGGTCTCTGTGCTTTAATGTTTATATAAAGAAACGTGATTAGGGAAAAACGTGAATTTTTACACCCAAAAGTAATAATCGCTTAATACATACAAATTTGAAACGACCTCATATTTAGTGACACATAGAGTACATTTTAGTAAGTTTGCGGAGTCCCTAAACTGTGCACAGTATAGAACCCCAGAGTAGTGATAGATAAACCAAACAAGTATGAGGCGGTGTTAAATAGGAGACGCCACTAGGCAGTCAAACGATTATCGGTAATTACCTTTATCATTGATCTAAAATTTAATCATTTCTTGCTATTGGCCCAGAGGGGTATAAATTAACAAAGTAGTATATCTTAGCATTTAATTATCATTCCAAGGTTGAATTTATTCTAAATAATCGCGGTTAACAATGCAATTATGTGCTTTTATGGAAGAATTATTTGAGTTTTGGTTTAGGCTTTGTGCATGAGATACGTTTTATGGCCTGAATTTGTAAAAGGAAAGAATTCCTGTTTAATTGTAATGTTGCTATGCAGTAAAGGTAGTGTGTTAATGAATATAAGAATTAAAATAGCGAAGTAAAGATAAAATTTATAATTACGAGTGTTTCAAGTACCGCCATGTTCATTACAAAAAGAAAAAGAAAAATCTTTTTTATGTAATTCTTTAATTGGATTTTGATGTAGCTATTTCTCGATAATTAAGTTAAACTTTAAGATATTTCAATTTTTTTAAGGCACAGATAAGACATTTCATTTTTAGTTTGTACGAATACTCCACTGTAAATAATCGGATTTATAATTTCAATATATTTTAATTTTTCTGTTGATTGCAAAACATGGAACTTTAGTTTCTTTACGTTTCAGGAAACCCGAATGAAGTTTCTTCTTCATCCTGCTTCCCAGTCACTCCCTCAGTCATCCTTCATGTCCTGATTTTCGGTTATTTGATTGATTTTTTTTTTGTATTTCCTTTTCTTTTCAGCATTTTCTTTACAGGTTGGGCCTGTACCCTAGCCAGGTACAGGGATGGAGTGGGTTAGTGACTGAACCATCGCGTAATGGGGGTTAATTTTTCTTGCGTTTTCTTTTCAAGATGGTTCAGTGCGGCTAGGAACAGCAGGTGACACCAGACCTGTTGTTCTTCCTTTTCATCTGTTCTCGTATTTTTATTTCTTTTCGTGGCAGACCTGAAGAAAGGATACCACAACCTTTCTTCGCCATAGGCACGCGAACTTCTGTTTGCGATGTGTGATAAGATGTCCAAGGACCCTGACCCCTTACCGACGAGCTAGGACGTGCTGCCAGCTAGCGCGTGCCACTTGGAGATCTCGCAGCAACTTCACGTTGCATAAATTCTGCACACACATTACACAACCATTCCAAATTTGATAAACTTATATTTACATAATACTTTCTGTGATTTTTAGTTGTATGAATTCTCCAGTGGCTGATAAAGTGATGAAGTGGTAGGCGCTGACCTCATTCCTTCCGTCGATCTCTCTCTCTAACCCTCTAGTTCCGGACAATTGTCCGAGAAAATTGGGACTGTACTAAATGATGGGCGAGGTGCAGTCATAGGTTGGAGAGAGCTAGCCCTACAAGCCTCTGACCATCTAGAGGCTGGGGTTGCTTTTCGTCAGGGGCATGATTTTTCCTTTTTTTCATGCCTTCGTGCTTTGGTCCTAAGGACTTAAAGAGTGCCCGCATAAATGTTCGGGTGAGTGTACCGAGGAGTGTGGGGCAAGATCCCACACCGATCCGGCGAGCTAAGCACGGCTAGCTAGGCGGGCTCCTCACCTCCTCGGTCACCGACCAAGCCTGCACGGCTGCTATAACGCTCACCCTGGTATCTCCTGTAACCTTCCCCAATCCCTCGGCCGTGAGCTACAACAAAGTTGTGACAAGCAACTTAGTGGTGCTCACAACCCTCAATCCAATCCATGTCCGCACGCAGACATCTTGTGGTTGCCTGTGAACATGGATTTCTCAGATAACCACACAACAACAGTATGATTATTATTCTTCAATCCCCTATGTGTACAATATTCAAACCCAGAAAGGACTGCAAGTTGTACAAAATAAAGTAATGAGAGTGATACGTAAGTGCGAATGATACGGATGAAACCTTCATAAGTATAGATTTTGTTTTCAATTAAACTGTAAATTTTGTAAGAATTTTTCAAATTAATAAAATATACTGAACTGAACAAATATTGAATTTAAATTTTAAAAAAAATCTGTAAGACCATAGAAAAAGAAGTAAAGTGTAAGATGTAGGAAGTAATCTAACTGGGGATATGTATATTAGAATTAAAGAACATAAATAAATAATAAAAATAACATAAATGCTAACATCACATAAAGCTCTCACAGTTTGGGATTAGTTTAGATGAGTTGAATAGTCAGTCGAATTGTAACCTACGTAAAACTCAAGTAACTAGACATCTTTAAATTAAACAAAACAGCTCCCACCCCTACGCTTTCCAAGTCAAATTTGGGCGTAACTTTCGGGAATCTTTGTTAAACAGAACAACACAAATCTTGGACATTTTATCATTTTTTCCATAGTCTTATGAGCCAAAACTTTCATAGCCACTTCCTTCGTTCAACCTCTTAACCCATTTCCCTCACCCTTAATTTCTTTTCTGTATTAGCTATCATATAAAAATAAGGAAACAGACCGCAGGTGACACTAAAGCATGCGAGAGTGAACGATTATAACTATATATAAATATAAATACAATATAAAAATATAAATATAAATACGATATAAATATAAATTAATTAATTTTCTATCGCTAATTAAAAAGCTCTTACGTGAAAACATCGTCAGAAACCAAGGAATTGCGAATAATTCTGGAATAAAGTTGATTCCAATGAGATGCTTTGCGAGTATAGGTTCATGAAAAGCAGTTAGCTGCGAGAATTTGCTAAGATATTCCTTAATGACGGCAGAGTTGTCCTTCAAGAAAAACCAATGCAAATATTTTGGTATAAACTTATACAAACTTAGAAATGCCACTTCTGTAAGAAAATGTAGTTATTAAATTACCAAAACACAATATCTTCGGTTCACCTTCGTTATTATAATTTAAATAAATAAATGGTGCTGTTAAAGAATCTAATCCTTGCCAATACACATATTGAGGATGTGATGAGACCCAAGCTTTTAGTAATCTTTTAAGTTTTTTGTGTCCTTCTGGAGAAGATAGGAGTTCATCGTACTGATGACATCGAGGGATATCGACTTCAATCTGAAGATAATTTGAATATAAAATGTTGTAGTTAAAACTTTCTCACAATACCTGTCGGTCTGTTGAGGTGGAGGTAACTTTGTCAATTTTCTCGTAACTGCCATTGGGAATGACTCCCAAGATGCTTGCCCATACTTGACCTCTCAAAAGAGGAGGGATATCAGTCTCAGCTTCTTTGATAATCATTTCACGTGTAAAAGGATATCCCTAGAATATATGAGCTCATATAATCACATATTTTGTCTATTGTTAAAAGTACTTTTAATAGTCTCGAAAAGAGCATGACTCTGTAAAATTGGTATTCTGTATCTCTCTCGCGAATAATCAATGGAAGGGCTTCCATTCCAGCTCCGTACTGCATAGTAAATTTTGGCGAGTGGATTAGAGGAAAATATGCCATTGCTGGTACTTTCTTAAGTCTCTTCATTAAATTATTCAAGCGTAACATAACTATTCGATTGTCTACTAGATAACTCTGACTTTTTTTGGGTCCTATAGCATAACCATTCAAGCAAACAGCCCGTGGCATTGTCAGGATTGGTGCTTCGCTTTTTATTAGTCCCTCCTTTTTCAGTTCCGTCTGGACATCTCCGCCAGCGAGCTGCCATAAATAATATATTTGCTTTAAGGGACAACGCAGCAAAAGTTCTTTAGATTTTTCAGGCGCGGTGAACATGTACATTGAGAGATTCTTTTGAAATACTTTACTACTCAAAATATCACATGGTAGCGGACGAGATTTTGGCGAGGTTGAGAGGCATTTCTCAATCAGATCCCGCACATCTTTGTCCAAGTTCTGGTACTTTTCAAAACAATTATGCTCTCGAGCAATTTTCTCAAATACATTTCTCGCCGTACATAATGACAAAATCTTTCTTATAACGGTTGCAAGTTTTAGTGATGACCAAAAGTGGCATTCAAGCACTAATTCAGCGACAACGATTCCAAGGCTCCAAACATCACTCTTAATATTGTTTTTTGAGCCCAAGAGTCTCTCCGGGGACATGTATCGAATATTCCTTCAAAATTACAATAAGCATATTTGTTAACCATATTTAGTGTAAGCTTACCCTATTGGAAAGGAAACATAGTCTCCGAATTTTGTCATATAGAAGAGTCCATAATTGAAAAGTTTCACATTGTCCAAATTATCGAGTAAAATGTTTGCCGGTTCAATGTTGTGAATTACAAATCCTTTTTCGTTAATCTCTCTTAGACCCTCTGTAATTTGGTAAAATATATTCAAAATCCTAGTCAGATCGCCATGAATATGGGAACAGTCCTCAAGCGGAGCTCCCGAGTACTCTGACACAATAATTGTTCGCTCTAAAAAAAATTAATACAATTTAAACGCTTATGATTTTATTCTAACTGTAATACCATGTTTGCCTCGCACTATGTCGAGATATTCGCATAAGTTTGGATGCTGGATGGTCTTGAGAATTTGGGCACGACCTAAGATTGCTATAGAATTTGGTGTAAGCGGTAACCCATTGCTGCCGCACACATCACCTGGATGGCTTTTCGCGAAAAACGTGATAGCAGCCAAATTAGAATTAACTTTTGAGATACATGGTGACATTTTTTAATGCTCTACGAACTAGATTCGTTTGATAAATTCAACTTTAGGGGAGTACACAAAAACGATAAACAAATTCCGAAAAGTTGTCTATCCCTGAAAGTGAGCTGTCAGTGTCAATTGTCAGGATAACTTTTTTTTCGCATTGAAAAACTAAACTGCTAAACACCAAGAAAATACATGCTGCAAAACAAAACGCTCTAAATAAGGTTGTAAAGTAGTTTTATAGTAAGTATATAATTTATTAATATTTTATCATACTTTAAATCAACGTTAAACTATTTATTAAACTTAATCTTTGCGGTTTATGCTAAATATTTGAGCTAAACAACTCTTAGGCAAGAATGTACTTTCTCACATAGCTAATACATGAACCAGAAACTTTGCATGGCAATACTTTCATTGAACTATATTTTGCTCAAAAATTCTTCAGCGCGGAAGTTTTCCCAGCATCGGCCATTCGGTTTCTAACCTTTTCGCCGAGACATTCGATTTATATAGGTGAGTGAAAATATTAAAATTTTGAAGTTTTTTCTTTGAATTATTTTATGTGAATTAATGGGGAAACATTTGTGCACAATTTTTAATATCGCTAAAGAATTTGGTGGCTAATTAAAAGTGTGCAAAGCGAAGCGCAGCACCACGTGCTCGTTGAATATTTCCTTATTAAATTTGTGATGATTAATGGCTTTTCCTTTTGCGGTTTCCACCAGAAGGGATTTAATCCCTGAAGATGGCTTAGGATGTCTGATAATTTGTTAAAAATTTAGCTGTCAGACGTGATAATTTTGAACGCCATTTTAAGAATGTTTCAATCTTTACAGTATGGCGGACTCAGCTCCAGCCCGTGGTGGTTTCCGTGGAGGATTTGGTTCTCGTGGTGGTCGGGGTCGTGGAGGCCGTGGACGTGGAAGAGGACGCGGTCGTGGACGTGGAGGAAAGGAAGACCAGAAAGAGTGGGCTCCAGTCACTAAATTGGGACGCCTTGTTCGCGATGGAAAGATTCGTAGCTTGGAAGAGATTTACCTGTATTCTCTTCCCATTAAAGAGTTTGAAATCATTGACTTCTTCCTCGGCTCAGCTCTTAAGGATGAAGTTTTAAAAATTATGCCCGTACAGAAGCAGACGCGTGCTGGTCAGAGAACACGTTTTAAGGCTTTTGTCGCGATTGGTGACAGCAACGGCCACATCGGTCTCGGTGTCAAATGCAGCAAGGAAGTCGCAACTGCAATTCGTGGAGCAATCATCCTGGCAAAGTTATCAGTTGTTCCAGTACGCCGTGGATATTGGGGTAACAAAATCGGTAAACCTCACACCGTGCCATGCAAGGTAAGGAAGCACTTAAATTTTATTTTATTTTTGTATTTAAGATGATGATAATTTTCACAATTCTTTTGCGGTTTCCTCCATAAGTTCGCTAATGTTGGTCTAAAGTAGTCTGATTAGTTGCCTTAAAAATTTCGATGCGAATCTCCTTTGTGGATAGAAACTAATTTAATTCAAATTTTTGCAGGTGACTGGTAAATGCGGTTCAGTATCTGTCCGATTGATTCCTGCTCCACGTGGTACAGGCATCGTTTCAGCGCCCGTTCCAAAGAAACTTTTAATGATGGCTGGTATTGAAGACTGCTACACTTCTGCTCGTGGATCTACAGGCACTTTGGGTAATTTTGCAAAGGCTACTTATGCTGCTATTGCGAAAACTTACGCTTATCTTACTCCTGATCTGTGGAAGGAGATGCCACTCGGCAAAACACCCTATCAAATAAACCTAATTTAATTTATTTTAAAACCGTCAACTTTTAAAATAAATTATTTAAACATTTACTTCAGTCTTTTATTATATTTAAATTAAATTGCGATAACATTTGTGCTTGGTGGCACGCCAGTTTCTTGTTAGCCACAAGAGCAGAGCAGATAATTTTGAACGAAGTCCCTTTTTGAATTCGATCGAAATTAGGGATTGGATTCCTTTCGAAATATTTCTTACATACTTCCTGAGTCTTACACAAACTGAGTTTTCCAGGTACAGGGTTGTACGGAACGGTAATTGTTACCTCACATCTCGCACTGAATTTTGAATTTCAACTTTATTTAGCTTTTGCTATTATTAAATACAAATTTCACTTAACCCTAGAAATTATTTTTAACAAATTCCATAATGCTTTATTTAAACCTATTATAATTCGTTTCCTCTTTTATTTCCTTCGGCAAAGAATTGAAAATTTTAATACCTTTATATACTAAGCTATTCTGGGCTATTTCATCTGTACATCTCTTACATAATTAATCAAACCAGTTAGATACCTAGGCATATTTCCTGCCTTTGTTCAATTCATTGTTATTTTCTGTTTAATACTTAGTCATACTAGACTATTCAACATAGTTAAAATACTCATGTTTCTATTACGTTTAAGAATTATCCTCATTGCCCTATTCTGCAGCTTTTGTAATCTGTATATTTGACTACTATTTGCCAAAAATAATATTGTTGAACAATATTCAAAATGAGGTCTTATAATCAGCGCTTTTTTTGTACCGGAGCGCAGCTCCGTTAAATATAAATTAAATAAAAAATAAATTTTTATTAGATTTAAAAAATTGTCGTTATTTTTCTCGAGAAAAATTCGTAATTAACGATAATTTTTATCTAATAAAAATTTTAAATCATAGATTGCCATGACTAGGTTTGCGATTGCTATTTTTTTTCTAGTGATTTTTTGTCTAGTTATTTTGCGATTGCTATTATTCTACGTTACTTTGAAGATTTCAGGAAGTTAAGAATTTTAATTTATTTTTCAAAGTGTCACTTATAATATAGTTTTTAAATAATGAAATGAGAATATGAAAAGAATAAAGGGTGCTTTCATTAATGCATGTTTGCGCATATTTGCTTTTGCATCAAGTTCATTGCCAATTCTTTGTTTTGGTTTTAGTTGATGTAGAAAAATGGATTATGAAGAAACTTATAACGTTGAGTAGGTTTAATTGTTTATTAATTAAACATTTGATACATTTTACGATTAATTGCAGAGAAAATGAAGGACGGAGTCCTTCTAAAATAAAATTATTAATTAAAACACGCCTGGAATTAGAGGATGATTTCTCTGGCGGAAAGCGGAAGAGAAGTGTTCTTTGGCGCATGATCCATTCAAACATGAAAAACGTAGATGCAAATTTACCATTTTCCGTCGACACTATTAAGGCCAAATTTTATAATTTATTTACCACCTACAAGAGGGTGAAGCAATGGCAAAGATCGTCTGGAAGGGGGAGAACACATTGGCCGTATTACCAATTATTTGATAATGTATACGGCACAAAACACTCAGTTCAACCGCCAGAGAACATCACATTTGGTACTTTTAAAGGGAATTTCGAAACTGCATCAACAAGTTGTTCCTATAAGAACGATAATGACTCTGTAGAGATAGAGACTGATAGCAATATAGATGAAGTTCAAAGTGATGTGCATTGTAAAAAGAAAAGAAAGAAACAAGACGATAATATTTTAGAATATTTGAAGAAACAAAATGAAGACGAAAAGCTACGTCACAAAGATTTTATGGAACTGGAGAACAAAAAATTGGCAATAGAGGAAGCCCGTCTAAGAATCTTGCAGCAAATGCATTAGGTTTTTCAAGCGTTTCTTTCAGAAATTAGGAAATAAGTTTATGAATTAATTAATTTTAATATTACCATGAAGGCTGTTAATTTTGTATTTTATTTTATTTATTATATAAGAAGAAGCTATTTTATTTTTGATATTGTTATGGAGGTTCTTTTGTTTGAACGGTTTTGTTGTCAATGAAATTATAATAAATAATATTTTTACAGATTTGTATAGTTTTTTTATAGATACAGATTCGAAGGATATCGTGTTTATGTTAGCAAACTGAAAAGGGTGGAAAGATATGAAAAAAGATTTAATATAGAAAATTTATTATACATGTTCAATTTGATACAAGCCATTCGCAAATAACATCTCTTTTTGTTAACCCGCTTCTCATTTCAGTTAGATTTTCATATTCTTCCTCCTCATCATTTTGTCCTGCATTTACATCTAAATAATTTAGCACACTTATATGTAAGCAAGTTGAATGCATTCTTATGAAATTATGTAGTACAATAGTGCTTAATGCTATAAACTTAGCGTCTGTTAATTTATTAATTGTTAAAGAATTTAAGATCCTAAATTTAGATTTTAGAATCCCAAATGCCTGCTCAATGCATATTCTTACAGAACTATGAAGGTGATTAAAAGTTCTTTCTCTCTCTGAGAGGTGACCATTATCTCGAAATGGTGTAATTAAATATGGCAGCAAAGCATATGCTGAATCGCCCAACAAATGGGCATTGAGGGAAAGTTTCAGTGTTCCGTCAGCTAGAGCCTGACCAATTGGGCTATTTCTCCACACACTTGCATCATGGCTACTACCGGGCCATCCAAAGAAAACGTCTCTAAAAATTAAATTATGATCGCATATTTCCTACAATGATAATTATTAAAACGTAGCACTAAACTTTGCCTAGTTATAAAAACCTGCAATATTAGAGAGTGAAAACCCTTCCTGTTGTAATAACTAGTGCTATCTTCAGATGGTGCACGAATTTTTATGTGGGTACCATCCACGCATTCAGCAACTGATGGAAATCTATTTCCAGGTCTGCAATTTTCGAAACCATCTATGACTTCCGACATTTGCTGAGAATTTGGCCACTGTATGAATTTTTCTGCTAGTTTGCAAATAATCTTGCAAACTTTAAGTATACTTTGATATACCCATCCAACTGAGTAATTAAACCAATCGGAAATTTCCCTTAGTGAATTCTGATTGCTAAGCCACCACAATGTCATATATAAGTAGTTTTCTATATTAGATTCTTGTCGTCCTCTGCTTTTTCTTTTCCACACTGTCTTGATTTCATTTAAAAGTTCCTACGTAATGTTAAATTAATAATTACGTATATAAAACAATATTTATATCTAGTTACTTACAACAAAGCATTCACGATTCATTCTGAAATGTGAAAAAAAAGTTTCATTTGAAAATTTTTTTATTACTCGCACATAATTTTTGTTTTTAAAGATAACACTTTTCCTTTTTTTTAAATGAGCCACTAAACGTAAATTTCTACTTCTTTTTCTTTTTCGCATTTCACTGTAGTATCTTGTATTGTAATTAGTGTTTTCTGAACAAGATTGTGTTACCACACTACGTGCGGTACTTATTATTGTTTTTATTATAGCAGTTTTGTTATTTACGTTCATATTTTAAAGAAGATACTTTTATTACAAGTAAAATCGCACAACCTTTCGCTTAAAAATCCCGAACGAGTATGAAACAATGGTGCTATGGCACTACTAGTTGAACAGCGCCATTTGTAATCATGGCGAAAGAAGTTCACTAATGCATGCATGCACACATGAGCAAAGAGTTTTGTTGCAAATGTAACGAACGCAAATTTCTTGCATTTGCGCATATTTGCGCATGCAAACATGCCTTAATGAAAGCACCCAAATAGTTATTTTAGTACCCTACCAAAAAAAGTCAAAGGAGGCGAGATAGGTAACGCATCGAAAGTTTCTTGCAATGTTCCAACGCCTAATCCGCCTATTAATATTAATGTACAATCACAATCAACAGAAATTGCTGCTGAATTAAATAAAAGTACCAATGACGATATCAATTAGTGATTATCCGGATTATTGGAATATGGATCAAAAAATCGAATTTTGTTTGAAATATGAGGACTGGTTAATTACAGAGAACAAAAAGTTGGGCTGTTCAATCTGTCGAGAAATAGGAGCACTTGGAATCGAGCAAAATGTTGGAATGAAAATTTCGAAAGAATGGACAACAATAACTGTAATTCCGAATGGAGAAACTAGACAGCGACAATTATCTTCTTTAAGAAAAATATATGAACATAAAGAAAGTGCATCTCATAAAGCTATAATTAAAATTCAAAATGAATCAAACAAGAAGATATTGGAAAATGTTTGTTTTAAGGCGATTTCTCATCAAACCGATACTACTGAAAAAATATTATAAAATAGCTAAAAAAATCAAGCATTTAATGATTTTGAAACAGAAATAGATTTACAGGAGCTAAACAGCAATAGTTGCCAATATAATTGATAAGGACTTAAAATTTGTTGGTTGATGAAAGCACTACGCTAAGCCAATCCTCTACTTTAATTATATATTTTCGTGTGTTTATTCCAAATAACGAAAATATTGATGTAACATGAAAACCTGTAAATTTATTTATAAATTTAATTGAACTCACCGATGTTACCGCTACAGGAATTTTCAATTCTTTAATCGAAAATCTTTGCTTAATATTTATTTAAATTAAATTTACACAAGATTATTTAAAAAAGAATTTGGTAGCATTTGCTTGCGAGATGCGGTTAAATCTGTTTCGAGCATTAATATGTTCAACACTTTTATGGATAAACTATATGTTATATATCACGCGTCACCAAAAAATTCACGAGAACTTAGTATTTATGCAACCGAGCTTTTTTTTTAGATTTATTTATTTGCACGAATTATAAAACTATTAACATTTGTTTGCTGTGCTACGTTATGTATACTATTTGAGGGAAAAACGATATGTATAAGTATATCTTACCACTCTAGTTGCTTTTTATTTCTAAACCTGAAAATATTTGTTACATGCTAATAATCTGTGTGTTATGCTAGGGAAAAGTGTAAAAAACCCTATTGAAAGACTAGATTACTAAAACTTAGATAGATAGCCTTAAATCTCACTTATCACTACTTATGACCTATGTACCTTATTTTAAGAATGTGTATATGTAGTTATACATTTTCAAATTTATTTGTATAATACTGACAGATCTTTATAATTGTTTTTACATTTGTGTTATTGTGTAGGAGTTTGGTTGAAAAATGCCAGGGGAGGTTCATTATCATTTTGAGTATTTTATTTTGTTGTATCTGTAGTTTATTCATATGTGATATAGCACAGTTGGACCAAACGGGACATGCATATGTAAGAATGGGCTGGAATATCATTTTAAATATTAAGAGTTTATTCTCAGCATTAAGAGGAGACTTGCGATTGATAAGGGGGTATACTGTTTTTATTAGCTTTTGGCATTTGTCTATGGTTTTATTAATATGAAGATTATAAGTAAGTGTTTTATCTAAATACATTCCTTAGTACTTTGTTTCGTTAGTCCAGATAATACTTTCGTTGTTAAACATTAAGGGTCTTTCGGGAAGATATTTAGGACTTCTTCTTCTGGTAAAGAACATACAGGATGTTTTCAGAGGATTGCATTTTATTTTCCATTTGTAAAAATATAAAGATAGTGTTCGTAGGTTAATTTCCAAGGAGTTTATTATTTCGTTGGGACATATATTAGACTCACATTACACTTAATATTTTCAGTTATGTCATACGTGTACAGGCCCGTAGAGACGAAATTCCCTTTTGACGGGCCCCTTTTGGAAGGCCCGGGGGTTTACCCCCTTCGCCCCCCCCCCCCCCCCCCTCGGCGGCACTGTACGTGTATATATTATAAGGTCAGGACTAAGATCTGAACCTTGAGGGACTCCTGCGGTAATTTTTATTTGGTTCGTGGTAGTTCCATCCAACGATATGAAAAAATACCTGTCACTCAGGAAGGATTGAATGATTTTTATTACGTGCGTAGGGAACTTTAGTTTTATCAATTTGTAAATCAATCCATGATGCCACACGGAGTCAAAGGCTTTTTCTATGTCAAGGAGAACTACCCCAGTTGACATAGATAATTCTATGTGATTTTTGATGTGGTTTGTTAATCTCTTTAGCTGATGAGTAGTTGTATATTTTGCTCGAAATCCCAGCTGCTGAGGTGGGAGGATATTGTTCTCCTCGATATGCTACCTTATTATTTGCTGTATAAGTTTTTCAAATATTTTGCTAATAGAATTAAGTAAGCTAATGGGTCTGTAGCTACTCGCATTATTTGGTTCTTTTCCTGGTTTTAGAATGGGAATTTCTTTTGCGATTTTCCAATTCTTAGGGAAATATGAAATAATTTTTGAGCGTAACAATTAAGGATTTCACTGCTGCTGGGGAAAAGTATACTTTATTTTGACGATTTCTATTTGAATTTAGGGTTAAGATTTCATTCTCTACAAGTTTTATTGTTTGATTGTCGCTATAATTTGAAGTAGCTTTGTGTGCTTCGACGAAGGTGCTTGCTAGGGCATTGGCTTTATCTTGTCTTAGAATTAACGTTTGATTATTATAGATTAGGGGTGGTAGTTGTTATTTTCTGTTCTTTATAATTCTGGTAAGATTCCAGAAATTGTTACTCCCTTTTGTTAGAGTGGACAGCTTTTTATTCCAGGATTGGTTTCTAAAGGTATAGATTTGTAACTTGACGTCTCTAGTTAATTTATTGAGCATTCTTTTTAGGGAAACCGTTCTGTAATTTTGCCATTGTTTGCGAACTGAATTTTTAACTTTAATTAATTCTTTGATGTGAATGGCTTTTGATGTTTCTCGTGATTTAGACAATATTTGGGGACAGCTTCTTATATTGCTTCCCGCATTGTACAATAAAAGTTTTCGATGAGATTGTCTATTTGTTGATTATGATTTACTGATGTTAAATGCAAATTAGTGAGCTTCAGATTTGACTTTATAGCTCTTCTAAAGAGATTCCAGTTAGCCTGGTTGAAACGATAGGTAAAATTATTTGTCATTGATACGTTAGTTATTAAATATGTATGAACCGGTGTATGATCTGATGAGAGATTGCAGTCAGAGACAGGTGTTGTAAATTTATTTGGGCAGTTAGAGAGAAATAGGTCTAGTGTGGATGAGGAGAGAAGATTATTTGCCCGTTGGTAAGTAGGTTCAGCCGGGTACAGAACAGAAAAGGATTGGGTAAGAGTTAGACTGTTCAGCGATCTACCCCACAGATTAGATCGACGACAGCCCCAGGTAAGGTGGCGAGCGTTTAAATCACCTCCTATTATGTATTGGTTGGAGTTTTGTGTAAGTTTTTTAATATCTTGTATGAAGTTTTTATTTTTAACAGCATTATATTTACCACCCGGGAAGTAGCACGCAAGACATGAAATTTTTTCGTTTTTATCCGTAAATATATTAACAGCTACACATTCAATAACTTTTAGGTTAGATATTGATATTTGTTCGTGTTTAATGTTGGAATTAATTATAATAGCAACTCCACCTCCCCTGGCATTTGCTCGGTCTAGTCTATATATTTTATAATTAGCTATCAAAAGATTACGATTGTGTTTTAACCAAGTTTCCGATATTAACGCAATATCAATGTTTTTAGCACTAAGATAATCTATAAATTCTATTTTTTTATTGCTAATGCTTTGGGCGTTCCATAACATAATATTTAAATTATCTTTCTGGTTACTTATACACATATTGTATAGCTAAAGTAGTAATTACGTTAAATTGCTCTTCTTTGGATCTACAATTTCTCAATTTAATCATAAGCTCTGATGCAATATGTATTAGTTCGTCGGCTGTAAATAAATCATTCTCTGAAGATTGGCGTAATACAGCGCTCCAAGGTCTAGCATTAGTAGGTTGCGGCGTTGCTGTTTTGTTTTTCGTAGAGAGTGGAGGGAAATTAGTGCAGTTGTTACTCGGTACCGGTTGAATATTTGAACGTGGATGTTTCATTTCAAGAGAGGGCACATTTTTGGATTTAAATTGCTCTTTTATTGCTAAATACTCTTTGCGCTTGGGACACAAGTCAGAGAAAGATTTTCTCGGAAACTTTTTCTCGGAGGATGTAAATATTTTTACGCCAAGAGACGTAAGTTTTATGGGAAAGTCTGACTCACCACCTAGTTCCTTGGTAACCGATCGGGAATATTCCGTTGAGTTTTCAGCAGAATTATTGGTGGCATTTTACCTGTCTTCTTTGTTAGCAGTAGAGCAGTTTGGAGATGTTTTGTCCATCATAGTTGAATTATCTTCGCCAACCTCTTGTAGGAGGGCGAAACGATTTCAACTTTGCGTTTTGTCCTTCGCCATTGCACTGATTTTGTCGAACTTGAGGTTCAAATATTAAAAATTGGACGAATTTTAAGTACTCAGTGGGTAGCTTCAAGCTTCAGATCAATTTATGCAGTATGGGAAAATTATGAAGTTTTGGTGAAACACTTTACAAAAGGCGCAATCGGATAATCAGAGAGATGCAAAGGATAGAAGTATTTATTCTGAACTGCTTTTTAAAATAACTTCGTTTGGATTCATTCTGGATCTTGCATTGATGTGCGATGCATTACAGGAACTATCCGGAATTGTCGCTTGAACTACAATCACGTAATATAAATTTATATACAGCACATCAAAAGATAAAATTGCAAACTCAATTTTTTGAAGAAAGAATTACTAGCCCTGGAACTTATTATAAAAATGCTGTTAGTGCAGTTGATAGTTTGACATTTAAAAATGTTTCTATTAACAAAATGAACAAATTTGGTAGATATGAAACAGAAACTATAAGTCCGAGTGCATTTTATAAACATTTGAAACAATCAAAAGAAAAGAGACTATTATCAGCAGAAGACATAGAATTACCACAATATTCTAAAGTACTGTATCCAGAAAATTGGCCCAATGACATACAGAAAAACATAACTGAAATTCAAATTCTAAGCAAAAGATTTGGTTTAAATGAGAGACAGATTACCAGAGGTTTCCGTGAATATTTGGAAGAAAAACAGATACCTTCGTCACTCCTCCCATTTGTAAATATTTTAGATGTTGTTCCAATTTTTACAAGCGAATGTGAGAGAGGATTTTCGCAGATGGATCTAATCATAACTCCAACCAGATCATCGCTGTTAACATCTACAACAGCATCATTACTCTTTATAAGAATGGTTGGTCCGCGTCTGAGACTTTTCAACCCGCAAAAATATGTCAAATCATGGCTAATTCGAAGTCATCATTCAGCTACGGACACAAACAGCAAAAAAAGAAATCGTGAAAAGGATTATGATGAAAACATGGCAATTTTATGGAAAAACTTGTAATTTTAAAATTATTTTTTCTTATAATAAATGATAATTATTCAATAAATTAAATTCAGTTTCTGTATCAGTGTTCCTTCTATAGAATTAAAAATAATATAGTGTTCCGGTAAATATTTTTTCCAAAAAAAGCACTGCTTATAATTACATTATATACTTTAACCATTGTAACACAATCCAATCTGTTCCTTATACGTCCGAAAAAACCTATTTTCTTAGCCAATTTCTTAACAATTCAAATGTTGATCCAATTTTAACTTACAGTTCACCAATACACCTAAATATTGATTGAGTTCACTTGTTCAATTATAATATTATCTAGATTAATGTTCAAACTATATTCCGATTTAAAACACATAGCTTTAGTTTTATTTACATTAAGTTTTAGCTTATTTGCACTAAGCCAGACACTGAGTCTATTCATATCATCTTGAATCCTTCGTTCACATTCATCTACTTCTTTGCCCACTATGTATACCAAGGCGTCATCCGCAAATAATACTATTTTACTATGTCGAAGCACCATATTTATTTCATTGATGTATACAGTGAACAGAAGTGGTCCCAATATTGAACCCTGTGGTACCCCCCAAAGAGTCTGAAGGCTCTCTGACATCGTCCCATTTATTGACGTTCTCTGCGTTCTATTACTCAAATATGATTTAAACCATTTCAGCTCAATATCTCGAATTCCATATTTATATAACTTTTGAATCAAAATCCCTCGATCAATAATTTCTTTTAAGATCCAAAAATACAGCAATTATTTGGTTACGTCTGCTAAGTTCCTCTTTCCAGTTCACCATTACGTAATTTAATGCTGATTCACATGAGTGATGTCTTCTAAAACCGGATTGATTTTCAAGTATTAACTCATTCTCATCAAAATACTTTTTAAGTTGCAAATGTACAATCTTTTCAATGACCTTCTCGAACGTTGGCAATGCATTTACCGGACGAAAATCTTCTGCTTGTTTTGCTCCTTTTACTTTTCGATCGGTTATTGACTGTTTCCAATCATCCGGAAAGATTCCCATAGTCAGTGATTTATTCACCAAATGAACAAAGGCTGGTCCTGCTGTCTCAAACGCGTCTACCAACATGCTGGGGCTAATAAGATTGTAATCTCTCTGAAATGATTATCTCTCGGGTGCAAAACACCAAAACAAGTATAGAGTGGTAATTTTGCCTTATACAGGGCTAGGGTTGAAAAATCTGAAAAAAACAAATTAATTGTTATCACAGCTTTCGATGTCTCTACAAACTATGTTTTCAACTGACGGTATATTAGATTGCAACTTTGGCCTTACATAAATAAATTTGTAAATGTGATCAGCGGCTAGACGGTTCCTGTCTTGTGTGTGTTCGTCCAACTATTGACCAGTTCCGTTCGGACTGCAGATGATGGAGGTTCGGACTGCAGATGATGGAGGTACACTCAATAATCTAAGAGCAATTGAAGACAGCGGCTTGGATGAACAAAATCCTTTCCACCAGTCGCGAGGATGAATATTTGTGACTGGTTGCCATATCAAGTCATACGATTGTCATCTGTCACATGTTGCATTTGCTTCTTGTTAATTTATTATATTTTTATCACTATTTCGTGATTTTTGTGGATATTTGTGTTACTTGGACATTGGCTGAGCTATGCCATTGGAGGTTTTGTTGAGGATTGCTGTTGTGCTGTACTTTTTGATTGCTGCTTCCTGGATCTCTTTCGAGGCAGTGTAAACAGCTTAACTTAACTTTTTCACCGCTCTGTGTTCCTGTTCTCATTTAAACTCTTTTTGGTATATGCCTCTGCCGAGGCTATCGATACTGCACTCTATCTTGAATTTTTTTTTTCGAGACCGAGTGCCTGCCCTTGCACGTGAGCATTGGTCCCATTTTCATCGGTGGATCGGATTGCCTGGACACACAACTTATTATTGAGTTTACACGGTAATTGATCCTCATTTGGTACGTTTCTGCTAGCCGGTCCTGCCATGAGTGCCTGCAAGATTTGCTACTTGGAGATTACCGACAACGCCATTGCCTGTGACGGCATTTGTGGAGGTTTCTTTCATTCAACGTGCCTAAAGCAGAGTCTAAAAACATCCTCTTCCTCTGTCAGCACTTGTAAGGACTGTTTATATATCAGGCCCTGTCACGTCCTTAGGCTAATGAAGAATATAGCTGACAGTATCTCCAGTGAGCAGGAATGCATGGCTAAAAATCTCTGCAACATCAGAACTAGCCTGCTCAGTTTTCAAGCAGTATTTGATGATTTTGGCATATTGAATCGAAAGCTTGATGACCTGTTGGCCTCAGTGAATAAATCTGGAGCTAGCTATGACCTGCTGCTGGATAAGTCGCTTGATATCTCTTACAAGATAACTACCATGTCTAGCTCTATTGATGACATACATCGCGCTACTGTTCATCCTGCACACTGTACTGTTACTGCCGCAAACCCTGTTCTCCCTAGTGACGATGTTTGGAGTAATTTGAGGCTTTTAAGAAAGGATATAGAATCGTTGTCATCGGCTGCGAAGGGCAGTTATGATCTCATTCAGGCGATCTCGTCTGATGTGCGGTTCCTGCGTCGCAATTCTGATCGGCCTGCATCTTTGGACGTCGTTGGTGTGCCTCTTGATATGGACCGGGCCGACGGTGGAGCTGAGGTCTTCCATTTGTGTGCCGCGTCCTGATTGGGGCGCTCTGAACACTGCACAATCTTCTGCTACGCCTCCTTCTGCCAAGGTACCACCTTCGACAATTCACTCTCTAGGCGTAGACGCAGGGCGGATCGGGCTCCGCTTTCTGGTACTCTTGAGAGGACCATCTAACACGCTGGATTTCACTGTGGTCAACGCCGTTGGACCTGTGTCTGCAGCGGTGGCTTTGAGACTGGCTGAGCTTCCACGTCATATTTTCTTGTCACGGTTGCATCACGACACCACTGTGGATGATATCGTCAGCTTCATTTCATCATGCACCGGGACTGATCGGAGCTTAATTGTCTGCAAAAGAATTGATGCACGACGCGGACAGCAGGGTCGTTCCTTCTCTGCTTCATTCTCTGCATTGTACCAGATGCTGTTTTTCATTCGGTACTTTGCCCCGACATCTGGCCACTTAATTCTATCGTCCGTGAATTCATTCCAAGGACTCGCTTGAACGCAACTACAGCCCGTTATATTTCATCAAAAACGCATTAGTGAGTTCTCCCTTTACTACGCCAACGTAACCGGACTGCGATAGAAGACGACTCGACTCTTCATTGGCTTGACGAATAAATGTTTCGACGTGGTCTGCCTGACTGAGACCTTGGCTTTGTGGAAGAATTGTAGACGCTGAGTTCTTTGGCTCTGAGTACTTGGTTTTCCGCCGTGACCGCCATCTTTCCGCTCCTGATGCTCCGGTAGGAGGTGGTGTTCTTTACGCTGTCCGCCATGGCATTCCTTATATGGTCGTTGATGTTAATATGCCTTCGACCAGTTGGGATCGCTCCTTGGATAAGGATTGCCTACTACCATCTTTTTCGGCTGCCCCACGGTATGTTCCGGCCTTCATGGATTCCATTGCCTCTTGCGGTTTATCACAGGCCTGTGACGTTTGAATGACTCGGGCAGGTTCCTGGATTTGGTGTTCTCATCTGACTGCTCGAGTACTGTCTGTCTCCCCTGGTCCCTGAATCTCGTCATCATCCAGCACTGAATATCATTTTTGGTTTTGATCCTGTACTGACGGCATCTTCTGACTCAAGTAATTTTTGTTATAACTTTAGCAAGGCTGATTATTCTAAACTTAATAATGGGCTCTGCCTGTGATTTATCGAATGTTCTGAATGAGCATGATATTGATAATGCTGTAAAACTATTATACGATTCTCTTTCTGTTTGTTTTGCTACCTGCTGACAACAGATTACGATAAAAAGGTCACGGCCGTTGTCTCAAATCGACTGAATTTCTTCTCCCCCACCATGCCCCACAAGGGAATACGGGAACTAGAGATAATGATCTTGATTTGGTGTGATTGTTTGGAGAAATTTGAACATTATCCAACTTATTTATTCATTTACATCTTCGAAAAGTGCAGGTAATGCATCCATGGACGTAAAAATGGCTGGGATACTCGGATTCGGATATTTCGTATACAATAAAACTTCAAAAGCATTAATCATGCGATGCAAATTTATCGCAGACTGAAACAAAAATAGATTAGGTTAGGTTAAAGTGCCTATCCTGGAAGCAGAGACAAACTTATTCCAGAAAGGCCCATTGAAGCTATGAGAAGGAGAGCTGACCTAGAGCTCTTAAAAGGCCGAGCTAGATCTCTGTCACCGAGTGAAAATTAGAGCTTCTGATAAACCGAACTAGGTCCTTGGCGTCAGTAGAACCTAATTTGAAAAAGGGGGAGCCCAAAGACCGGATAGAGCCGGGCAGCTGCAGAGGACGTGAAAGATGGTTTCTTCTTCCTTCCTACAAAAGTCATTTGAAGGCACGCCAAGTCTGTATCTGTCTATAATATAACAATAAAAATATTTCGCGTTACGTTAAGGCTCTCAGCCATATCGTTCAGAGTTTAGTGGCATGCTTGAAGGTCCCTCCCGTGAGAGATTTAATAGTAGCCTCACTATCTGAGAAGGTACAAATATCATCCGTAGGTAGCGTTATGTTCTTCAGACGGTCTACGGTCCACTGACTTTGCCTTCCAGCTTGGAATCGTCAGTTTATAGATGCACTGCAGACTCTCCCCAGTAAGGGAAACCATCCTCCTATTGTAGCTTTACGTACTATTTCTTAGATGTTAGGTTTCCAGCTAAGTTTCTTATCCAGGACCAGACTTAGATCTTTAACTTGGTCATCTAGTTTCTGTCTGACCCCATTAAGTGTTGAGCAGTTGATAGGAGGAACTGTGTTTCCGAGAGAAGAGTATCAACTCTGTCTTGTGCAGGTTTATGCCCCGACCACACCCGATACTCCAGAAAGATAATTTAGAGAGCGCATGTGGCAGAACTTCAGCTAAGCTATTTGGGTGCTTGTTGAAAATTAAATTAGCTTTACTGTAAGAGATATTGCAGTTGTAGTTGCTTAAACCCGAATTTGTATTGTATTAGCTTGTAGATGTAGTATTTGATTTGTATTTCTCTCTTTGCACACAAAAATGAATTTATGATGAACCAGTAACCTGTGAGAACTCAAGCCGATAACACATGAATTTAATAAAGGCAATATATTTTTATGAACTCGGGCGTTTCACTCAGTAAAAAGAGTTGCATTTTTTACAGTGCTTGCCCGAACAAATCCGGGCAACCTTATCAGCGAAGGCGACTGTAAGAATATCTACTGTCACATCCTTAACTCTCTTGTGAAGTTACAATGAAAATTCGTGAAACATTAAATCGAGAAACATCTTTCCTGCACTTTCCCATGAATGCATTATAGCCGCTGCTAAATGAAGATCTATTATTACACTTGATATTGCTGCAATGCACTTAATAACAAATTTTAGGCCAATCACGGAGCTTTCCTGCATACCCAAGTTATTCGAATCTATTATCTATTCACAGCTTCTTGGGTAGTGTAAATGGCTAATCTCATCTAATCAACATGGCTTTCTGCCTGGTAGATCGATGACAACTAATCTGCTTGAATTTACATCACACATAATCTCTGCCTTCCGGCGAGGTCTCCAGACCGACTGTGTCTACACCGACTTTAGCAAGGCATTTGATAAACTCCCTCACTGTGTTATTATGCTAAACTTGAAAAGTTGGGTTTTCCGCCTCTATTGCTCGACTGGATCCGCTCTTAATTAAAAGATAGGTCATACCGGGTATCTTCCCGTAACACTTTATCTAGAGTTGTTAGGACTTCTTCTGGTGTACCGCAGGGTAGCCACCTAGAGCCACTGCTGTTTATTCTTGCCATTGACGACATTGTTCCTCTGATTAGGCACTTCATAGTCTTAATCGACGCAGACGACATGAAGATCTTCCTGCATTCAGGATGATTTGAATACCTTCAGGGTTTGGTGTGCCTCAAATGGACTGCAACTTAACCTGGATAAATATGAAGTTATGTCATTTTCTAGGAACATCAATCAGCTCGTCTTTCATTATGCCTTTGCGGAAACTACTATCCGTCGTGTGGATAACGTTACTGACCTTGGTGTAAAGCTAGACCTAGATTTCACTCTGCACATAAACTATAACGTATCTCGGATTAATTCAGTTCTGGGTTTTGTTAAGTGGTGGTCAAGGAGTTTTCTGTTCGACAGACCCTAATTCACTTATTTTTTTCTTTGGTTATACCAATTCTCGAGTATGCATCTCAGGTTTGGTCATTCTAGACGAATTGAATCGGTGCAGCGGAACTTTGTTAGGTTCGCACTAAGGGACCTGCCGTGGAGCGATCCACGCAGGCTTCCTCCTTATGCGGATCGCCTCCAGTTATTTAATATGCAATCGTTGGAGGAACGACGTAGAGTTGCTGACCTAGTCTTTATTCACCAGCTTTTGAACTTGAACATAGATCCTCGCACTCTCGTAAGTTTGGTTTCTTATAGGTGAATATGTGTCATATTTTTGACCTGGCTCTTGCTAAGGATTTGTTTAAACGATCTCTGTTGTCTGTGCTCCCCTGATTGAACTTTTTAAGCGTGTTTGAGTTATTTTTGGAATGTTGCCTCATTCACCTCAATATACCTATGTTATATTCTGCTGAATAGGTCAATTGAGTCCAGGCTTCTGCCTGTGAAGTGCGCCTTCTGAGTTAGAAGGGTTAATTCTATTTAAAAAAAAAATTCGGCCACACATCATAATGTACCAAATTCTTTAACTAAAAAATGAGAAGGAAAGACCCAATTTTTTATTAATAGCAACTTTATTTACCAAAATATTAACCTTAAAATAGAATGAAACGAATAAATAAAACAATAATAATACGGGACATTTATTGTACAACTGTATTATTACACAAAGAGATTCTCGGGCGATATAAAATTGTCGAATATAATTTGATGAGTTTTGTAAAATATCTCGATAAATCTATATAGAAAAATAATAATAAAATAATAAAAATAATTGGCTACAGTACGCTACATCATTCCGATAATGGTAGGGGGGGAGGGGAAGGAGAAGTATATACAAGGGTATGGGAACAAGCAGGGATTATAGACACTGAGAACGATGAGACAAATACAATTATAAACACCACATGAGATTTTAAAATATTCGAGTTTTTGTGGAGAATTTTTCAGATTTGTTCTTTTTTCAGTATTATTGGAATACAATTTTTCCAGTTTTCTCTTGGAATTTTAAGAATTTTCTAACTTTCAAATTAATCTGATTTATCATTAAAACGCCTAATTGCGTTTAACTTTTAACAAATAGATACTAAACAAAAATATTTACAATTGCTTATTACAACATAGAGCGATACTGAGGTGTAAGGGACATTAGATTTTGGCTAAATTCGTACAAACGCAGGATACAGTAAAAAACTCTGGAATGTCGAAAATTTGTCGAAATCGTATGAAAGCTAATTATAAAAGTTAGAGAAAGATATCGCATTGGCAATTACATTCCGGACTCCGCTATTCCTTCGTCATCTGCAAAAAGAGGAGAAAAATGTAAGTTTGATTTCAAAATAAGTATATCATTATGCATCCATAAAAGCTAATGGAAATTTGAAATGATCTAGATATTAGATTAAGCGTTTAGTTGAACACAGAAGTTGAACACAATAAATCTTATAAATTGACTTTTAATATGTGCTAATATATTTAAACTAATAGAAAATGTTGGTGCTTCGAATCTTTATTTTTGTTTTGTGAGAAATACATACTTACATTAAATCGATCAACAAAGTGTTGCACAGACTCATCACTGAAAAATTGCATTATTGTATTTACAACAATACAATCAATCACAGCAAATCTTGTATTGAAATTAAATAAATAAAATATTAAAATTATTTGTTTTGCACACCGTAGGGATGTGATCTAGCCTAGAGTTTTGATGATAAGGTGTAATTATAATATAGGTTTTTGGAAAGAAGAGACTTTCCTTTAAAAACGGATGACCATTTAATTTTTTTTTTCAAATATACACCCTGTATATTATCATCATTTGCCTTTGACGTCCGTCTCCCTCTGCTGGTCAATAGGTATGAGGACGCGCTACAGATCGCAATTCTTGACCTAGTTTGGTTATTTTTCAGAACAGCCAACAACAGTTGCCAAATTAAAGCATACAAGTTAAGCCCATCGGCGGAACTTAGAGATACCTACAGAAATGTGCAAATTACTTGCAAGTCTACAATTCAGCGAGAAAAGTTAGACAGACGATTTTTGAAAGCTACAAGGCTAGTAAAGGCTTCTGACATCTCGCCAAATCCTTTAAGAATAATTTCTTCAATTTTTTGTACCACTGCTTATAAAAAGTGGATTTGTATATACGAACCAATAGGACAAAGCCAACGCGTTAGTTTCAAATTTGAGGCATATTTTTCCTCGTCACCACCTTTCTGGCTCGTCTATCTCCTTTCTGCGCAGCTGCAGACAAGCGCCTTTACATATTTGCACTCGTAAGGTTTTTAAGATTCTCGTACAACTCTGCGTGTTTAAGGCTGCTGGGCTTTGTAGTATTTTCTAACTTAGAACTGCGCCTCGTCGTTTAAAAATCTTAATATATAAAAATCACGTGTAACTGAGTTCGTACACGCTAATCCCCGAAACCACTCAACCGATTTCAATGAAATTTTGCGAATGTGCATGGTTGTCTCCAGCTTGAAAGATAGGATAGTTTTGGATCCGATAGGTGGCGCTATTGTCGAGATCTCAAAAAAAAATTTATTTTTTCAACGAAATTTTTTTTCAGATTTCTCATCCACATACAACCACAAATTGTAACTTCCCTAAACCCCCACCCTTGAATAGTTTTTAATGCGGTATTAAGGATTTTTTTTATAGGAAAACAGGGTTATAATTCATTTTGTGTAAGTTGCATAATGCAAGTTGTGTAAGCTTAAAGAAATGGCGGTGTTAACAAATCTATTGACATCTGTCTTACGCATCTAGAGAAAATACCACACTTTTTCTGTGCTGATTTAACCGTTTCCCTGATGCTACAATTTTCTGAAGTGTTCCACGGATATACGAACATAAATGACGTGTGAGTTTAGTTTTATTTTGTTTTTGAGTAAAATGCCGCGAAGAAGATTTAACCTTAATAATTCACGCAGCATAGGAGTACGACGCCAACAAAATGCAAGAAACAATAGAATGCGTGGACATATGACAGAATATATTCCTGGCAATTGGAGTTTTATTTCAAACACAGTTGTGAAACAAGTATTCTAGCATTGATTGAATCTTCAATGTTTGCAATTTTTCTGTCCGTTTGTTCAGGCTAATCTCGGACAAAGTTTATCCGATTTCGACAGGACTTTCACGAGGAGGTTCAGTATTTCAGTAGGAATAGTTTGGGAAATTTATGGTAAGGAGGGGGAGGGAGGGGTGGGGTTGTAGGAGGAATCATATGTAAAAATAATGGAAAACGGCCGATGTTGGTGTCAAATCCATATTTTTCGGGGTCAGTAAGATGAATAATGGGGTACTACGAACGGTAGATTGTGGAGGGGGATGTTGGGGGCTTTTGCCTGTGAAGTGCGCCTTCTGAGTTAGAAGGGTTAATTCTATATAAAAATGACCGATTTTAGTGTCGAATTCCTACTTTTCGGGGAGAGTAAGAAAGATAAGATAAGATGTTTTTGCGGAGTATTTGTTTTTTTTTTATTTTCTTGCGGAGTATTTTATGTCCTATATATATAGAAAATAATTTATTTAATTCGAAAAATGCAGCACTGAAAGATATAAACATTTGGTTTAGGTATGTGTATGATATTTTATGCATATGGACGGGCTCTTAACAATATATTAAATAATATTGAAAAAGTATTGAGTTTACAATAGAAATTGGGGAAAACAGAATAAATTTTTTAAACAACGTTGGATATTATTGACAATAAACTCAGTTTTAAAATTTATCGAAAGAATACATTTTCAGACACAATAATTCCGTACTCTTCTAATCATCCGTGGGATATAAAAATGGTTGCGTTTCATTCAATGTTGCAGCAATTACTCACTATACCACAATCAAGAGCTAAATATACTATTGAACTTAATACAATAATTGAAATTGCAATAAATAATGGATATAGAAAAGAACACATTTATAAATTACTTTATAAAAAGAGGCAAAAAGAGACATTAATATTAGTATATCCTAATGTAATAAACATGGATGATTTAGGAAAGTGGAGGAATATACCATATATAAAAGAAACGGAAAAGAAATTAAAGATACACTGCTTTAATAAGATGCCAAACGCGCCTTTTTCAATTATAAAACTCTAAAAAATCTGATAGGTAATCAAAAAATAAAACCAAAAATAGAAAATACTGAAAAGAGCGGTGTGTACGAAATTAAATGTGGGGATTGGTCAGCTACATATATTGGGAAAACAAAAAGACCAATAAAAATAATATTAAAAGAACACACTGCAGGTGCTCGTCAAGACAAGCCTCTATCAGGTCTCTCAACACATTTAAGAGAAAATAACCATAAAGTTGACTTAAAAGACATATAAAATTTACATAATCAGAATGGCGGAGAAATTTTAGATAAGCTAGAAATTTTTGAATGAAGAAAAGCTAAATATATAGGTAAAGATCTATGTATTGACCAAATACAAGTCCATTGTTAGACCCGAAACGCTTTTAGGTAGGTTAACTATATCAGCTTGATAATGTCTTAATAAGGCGAAACGCGTTGCGAAATTAAATTGTTAAAAGTTAAATAAATAAGTTCAGTTTTGGGAGAATTCAAGTGTTTTATTTGTGAATATAAAATTTGAAAACGTTAAAGTTCCAACAAGTGCCAGTTAGAAGTTCTATTGATAAGATAATAACATTACCGGTGCCTTTAAATGATTTGGGGATAATACAGTCATAGGAATGGGAGTGGGTAGGGGTCACATGTACAAAAAATCGAAACCGATCGAATCCATAGTTTTCGGTGTTGCTGAGATGAAAAATTAGACTCCTGTTGATTGTGGAAAGGAAGTTAAATATAATCGAAAACGACACCCACTTACCAAAAGCCCCAGCAACGACGGACACACGCAGCTAGTATAATATATAAAATGACCCACAGTTTACAATCTAAATTTAATTAATTTTAATAAGCGCTGGTAGTACATAATATTGGTACTTACACTTCCGGATTCACAAATGTTTAATGTTTATTAAAAGAGTTAATATTTGACTAGTTTCTCTGTAATAATTTTTGAAAATTCGAAGCACCAAGATTTTCAGTTGTGTTGAGTTATATTACGAAAAAAATTCCAAAGCAGAGCGGAGCCAGACATATTAAATATTTCTTGACATGATCGGCGTTTCTAATCAAGAAAAGCTGAAATGCTTTGGCTCTTCCTAAACAGTTTAGCTTTGAAAGGTTTGTTTTGGAATTTTTTATCGTAAATTTTACGTGACTCAAGTGTTTTTCTGTACATATCTTGCACATTTTGGAGAATTAAATTAAGTTATTGTACTTGCTCCTTTACGAGGATTAGTTAGAATAAGATATTTTTAATTGTAACAAAATACACTACGAAATAAACGTATATGTAGTAAGGAAAGTGTTTCTATCTACTGCAAAGTATGAAAAATGATTTCTTAATTAAAAAAAGAAAACAAATAGGAAGAAAGTTCTAAATAATCAGTCCAAAAAGAATATTAAAAAAGCACCATAGTTTTGGCAACACTGATAAAAGAAGTTTAGTACAATTAAAAAAGTAAATTGAAATTGTAAGAATAAATAGAAATTGTTTACCAACCCAGAAAAGGATTAGTGTAAATCCCATCACCACCATTAACCTTAATAAGATCATCAGCAATGACTATGGTCACATCATCGTTCCGGTTTCCTAGAAGTTGATCGTAACAACTGACATCAGTACTGATTACATCAACTTCTTCCTCATCGTCGTAGTCATCCTTTTCAAAGCTGTTTCTATGACTGCTGCTCTGCATCGGATTAGAATCTTCATAACTGCCTCCACCGCTGTCATCATTAGCATTAATAGCTTCGAGGTTAGAATTGGTGTCGAAATCTTCATCGTCGTTTCGTCCATCGTAACTGCCTTCGTTAAGACTGTTTACTTGCACAATTTCACCGCTACAACTATTAAGAATATCACAAGAGGAAGAACTATAAGTGATATGGGGCTGATTCTCAGCGTCTTTGTAGTTTTGCTTGTCGTCAACCAGAACGATAACGACATTGTTGTTATCGTTCTGGTTGAGTTCTTGTCATCTTTCCGTCTTCCATTGGTTGCTTTGGTCTTCTTCAAGTGTCGGAGGTTGCTCTGTTCCTGGCGTAATGTCACCATTTGCCTTAACCAGTTGCTGATCTGAAGTGTGCGTTAAATTTAGCCCATCACCGAAATATATTTATTTAGTGTGTAGGCGAATTGTTGTGCAAGGTGAGATTTAAATTTTATATGTTTAAAAGAAAAAGCTAAACAGATCTAGTTAAAAACAAAACTGTAGGAAAAGCGGTGATTTTAATTTGGCGTTTTAGCTATTTTTAAAGCAGCATTTGGAAAAGTGTTACGTATTTACATTTTTTTCATCTAACGCTATTTTGAACGAATAAATAAGATTGAGAATGATACATTTCCAGCGAACTGATTATTAGTCATATATTGTTGTTATTACTATAACTGAATCAAGTAAAAATTACGAGGATGTGCAAAGTGTACAAGTATATAACTATATACGAGGGTCATTCAATAATTAAAGAGACAAATTGATCTGGGGAAAAAATGGTTGGTAGGACATGTTTGGTACTTTTAGGAATTTAAGTTGGCATCACTGAGATGAGTCCTGATCACCTCTTGGATCAACATTGCTGTGTTTATAATCTCAAAATTAAGTTTAACGATGGCAAGTCCACTTGAAAATTCCACATTGTTTGAACACCGTTCTGTGATTCGTTTTTTACTTGCTGAAGGTGAAAAACCAGCTAACATATACTCTAGAATCACCAAAGTGTATAGTGAAAGTTGTATGAACCGTGGAAATTGTTACAAGTGGGTAGAACGTTTCAAAAGTGGTCGAAACTCAGTGACTGACAAACACCATTCTGGCCGGCCAGTTGAAGTTTCAAATTTTCTTTTGATTATTGTGATTATCTCGAGGAACAGTGTACAATGAACAGCCAATATTACTCAGATAGGCTTGTGAACAAAGTGAAGCCAACTATGAGAGAGAAACGTCGTGGATCTCATAAGAGAGGTGTAATTCTCCATAAAGACAACGCACGTCCTCACACTGCTCAGCTAACCCGTGAAACCATCAACAAAATAGGCTGGGAGTTACTGCCTCAACCTCCTTACAGTCCCGATTTAGCACCATGTGATTTCCATTTGTTTGGTCCATTGAAGGAGGCATTACGTGGGAAGAAGTTCCATAATAACGAAGATGTAAAAAAATTTGTGGGAAATTGGCTCATACACCAAGACAAAGAGTTCTTTGCAGCCGGTATAAAAAAGTTAGTAACCCGTTGGAACAAGTGCATAAATGTTGGTAGGGATTATGTTGAAAGTAGGAAAAGTTTTGTTTTGTAAAAATAAAAGGTTTTTTTTCTCAGACCAATTTGTCTCTTTAATTATTGAATGACCCTCGTATATTTTAATTCAACACATTCTGTTTCAAACAGTTACTACGTATTAATGCAGAGTTGAAAAATTGAGTCCAGTTAGGGTAGAGATTTCAATCCGCGTATATGCGTTCATAAGGTTGAAGAGTTGAGATTGAGTTGAAATTGGGTTGATTTGACATAATTGAGAAGTAAAGCTTGGCACTTGCTCAAATTTAATGTATTTTCATATATGGAAAATCACTTAATGGCAGAAGACAACAAGTTCTAAGTGAAGTAGACGACAGAATACGAAGATAAAGAAGCAATAAAATTGAATACATTTGTAAGAAAAAGTGGTGTGGACGACATCTTTGCAGCAGGCGACAAAAAACGAAATAGCGTGAAATTGGGCTGCAAAACATAGATAAATGAAGTGTAAGCCATAAAAGATCTCGATTTAGAGAGAATCTATGGGTCATTCTTGTTGAAACCCTCGACGTCTTACGATACAGCCTCCTTTCTGAGATAAGAAATAAAATTGTAAATTGCTTATCTGAAAAATCAATCTTACACATGACTTCTAGTATCTTCAGACTGATTCTACGATGATGATCGTTGGCCATAAACATCAGTATTTAATCGGACTTTAGAACGTGAGAACTCTGTAGGATGTGTGTAAATAAGCTAGGGACAAAATATGCAGCATAAAGTAGTCCAATAAAAATTTAACACTTTTACGTTAAGCAAAACAAGATAGAAAGTGAAGATTATAAATCACCCACATCTAAAGCTGTACTGCTGTATAGATAGCAGAAACAATCGGAAATACCCCACATGGCAAATGTCGGTCTGATGTAATTAAGTTTTTGTTCTCCTCAGCTAATAAAATAAAAAAATATTATCGCCACATTCCGGACTAGAGTGCGTGAGTTTACTTAAGTACCCTCCGGAGTGGGATCAATGGTTGAGTGGCAAGATCGCGTAAATAAAAAATGCAATCTGTCTCTGGGCTGCTGTCTAGCTCGCAGTAATACAAAGACAAGGCATTCAATTGCCCTCATCATAAACAAAAATTATTATCCAGCAATTCGTCGATTTCCCTCACTTTGTGAGCTGTGGTACAGATCATAAGGGGTGATTACAGAGCGGAAGACGACCATAGATCAGTGATGCCACATAGTTTTTATTTACTAACGTTTTTTACATGCTGGTGTGGGAACCTAATTCGCCTCAATATATTGTTATATTCTGGCGAAAAGGTCAATTGATTCTAGGCTTCTGCCTAAGAAGTGCGCCTTCTGAGTTATAAGTAGATTAAGGACCGGATTAATTCTGCTAGCGATTTTGCAGTCAAACAAAGTCTCAGAGCTGCGTACCGATCTATCCAGGAATTAATGAAGTATCAGCGAAGGGCGGAACGTTTTGCTGCGGCTGATATTATTTTTCTCATAATCCAGGAAACAGTCGTAATTGTGAAAATTCTCAAAAACGGTGACCTGAGGAATTGTCGCAATTGGCGTGGTATCTGTCTTTTAATTGCAGTCCTCAAATTATTGGCAAAAATCATCTGAATGCGAATCAAGCAAATAATCGAGCGCACCCTGACGATGAACTTGCAGGCTTTCGTAAGGGTTTCACCTGCAGCGATCACACGGCCTTATGTGCATAGATTTCGAGAAGGCGTTTGACAGCGTTGATCGTAAGTATATATGGGCAGCTTTACTTAAGAGAGGAATCCCAGAGAAAATAATCACCTTGAAAAGCAGTCCTACTCAGAGGACTAACCAATGTCGCACGATTCATAAGGGAAAACTGTTGAAGTGCTACCAAATGTTGAACGAAGTGAGATAAGGATGGAAACTGTCACCTTTGCTTTTCTTGCTCATTATTAATAAAGTTCTGTGCTGCGCTCAAGATGACCATTCATCGAGAGGGATAAGATGGAAACTTTTTAACTACCTTACGGACCTGGAATATGCCGACCGATATACCTTACGAACCTGGAATATGCCGACGATGCGTGGCTCCTACTCAAAGAACAGAGCTCAAATGTTCGACGCGCTAAGCAGGAAGTTTGCCGAGCAGGGCTTAAGAGCAATGCTGCTAAATACAAACTTATGAGTTCAGACTCCACGAGACAAAATTAAATTTATCTTTAAGAGCACCAGGCAGAACAAGGGGATCAATTTTATTATCTCGGAAGCATAATAACACATCTTCGAATCGAACGAAAAATCTGATTTATTATACGACTGCTCATGGAAAGTGACATCAGACTACAAGTTTTTTCTCAACCGGTTTTTTCCATTTGACGAAGGTCATTACCAACGAGACCTACATAGGACAAAACGTAATAGGAATTAGTGTTCGAAGGCGAAATTGACAACAGCTAAACAATATGGCATAGCAGACTGTATCGGACGACCGCGGAACACACGGAGAAGATCCGTAAGTAATTGAACACTTCACTTAGAACATATTGATGATGTATGTCTTTTATCTAACAAATAGATTCATGTAGCTTAAATGTCGGGAACCCTGAATGTTTTTACTTCGGCCCTATCTACAATTTTTAAATCACGACTTAGGATGTGGAAATATCTATAAAATAATCACTTTTGAAAGCTTTTCATAGTCTGACATGATGCTATTTTAGTCTAACTTCAAGTATCTAAAATTGCCGGCACCCACACTTCTACAAATGGAAAGTTAAAAGCTTTTGTGAGGTCGTTCAATCCGTGTAGTAATAGACGGGGTAATATCTGATCCCTACGAAATAAATTCTGGTGTATCTGACCCTTCAGTTTTCTCGCCAACCTTATTTATTCTTTTTATTAATGGCATTTGCCCTTGATTTCACGTATTATTTCAAAAAGGCATGTTTAGATCACTAAACAACAGCATTCATACGATCATGTCATATTTAGCGCATCCGAACTTCAATTCAAGACACCTATCAAATCACTTACCTATTTCCGTCGATGGAGTGAATATACCCGATTCGCCTTTTTTTTAATAACTTGGATATTAAGATATCTAGCGATCGTAATTGATCTACCATTATTTAGTCTCTCTGTTTAAGGCTTCAATTTTATCAGTTCAAGCCTAGTGCCAAAGGAGACTAAATACTATACTATTGACACTAAATGAAAAAATTTAATTTAGTCTACATTAATGCAGTTTTCGCACACAGCCTAAGTTGAATTACAGGCTAAAATAAAACCGCTTCATGGGACAAATTACCGTCGTGTGCCGCCAAGTTAAACAATATAATCGGCAAATAAAACTTTAATCAATTATAATGGAGACTGTAAAACTTGCTGACACTGGCATCAAATAGAGGTAATGAGTAGTTAAATATCGTCATTCAGTAACTTGACAAAAAATTGTTTAAATTTTTCTGCATGATTTTTAGAAGGGATTTATACAAATCGGATGAAAACTTTAAATATGTACTTTATGTACATGTTTTTGTACAAAATTGTATATGGAGACATTTGTAACCTGCATACCGGTGACAATGGGGACAATTTAAAGTATGTGATAGAATAGTGCAAAATCTTCCTAGAAGTATGTTAATGAAGTTATGATAATTGGATGGAATGGATTATCATGTTACATTCATATCAACGGCATAAAATCGAAAATAAAATATTTTAAAATAAAATAAATTGAAAGTATTTACAAATTATCTTAATTTATTCGTTCAATTTACCAAGCGCGTATTAATGTGTTGCAAAAGTTAGACACAAATTTTAATATCACCGCTAACCCCAAGAAGCACCGATGAATGAAAAGCAGTAAGCTTACCTTCATAGCCCTGATTGTCATGGATTTCTCGTGGAGGGCTTACAACATTTTCTCTACCTTCCAGCACAGCTAACAAACACTGATGAATGCAAATATATTGTTGCTCAGTTTGAACCATCCAAACACGTTCTAGTTATAAGTATAAGTTATTATTTCTCTCAATTTTTACCCGATCAACTTTTACCCTTTCTCATGGCCCAAACAATACCAAAGATGTCTACATAGTCAGACACTTGTATTTGTTGCAGAATACGATCTAACGTAATAAAGGTGCCAGAGCGTCCTACTCCTGCACTGCAATGAACCACTATAGGTCGCTGGTCTGCTCCAACACGTTCTCTAAAGGCACGGACAAACCTTGCCAGCGTTTGTGGTGGATTTGGCACGCCAAAGTCCGGCCATGTTGTAAAGTGGAAATGGCGAATAATTCTTTGTTCATTGCCCTAAAATAAATAATTAAATTGTTGCGTCGGATTAAAATAATAATTATTGTCAAATTACCCTGCACATCATAAATTCCGTAATTACCCAATCCGGGTAATGGCTATCATTGAGTATTTGCACTTTAATATCTCCGTAGAATACTGGCACAGTATCATGCGGCCAGTAGTGATCACATTTTTCTCGTCCCTTTTCAAAGCAACGCGTCAGCATAACGATTGCACGAGAATTACTTTCCCAGCACATGCGCCAAAAATCATCTCGGGTGGAATGTAAAGGTCCTTGTGTAACAATAAACTCTCGAGGTGAATTATGACCAGGAACGTAGTTTGCATTTATGTAGTCAGATCCTTCGTCATCATCGACCGGCTGAAGCTTAAATCGTGAATGGTCATACGGAAGAATGTTAGTAAATCTATTTTTTGGCCGGTTACATGGCAGGTCTGCAAAAGTACACGGCTGATCACGTCCCACATGTTTAAGTTCTTCAAACTCTTCACTAAATCGGAAATCCGAATCAGCGGACATCATTCGGTAATGTTCCGCAAAATTCTTTATTAAAATTGGCCTATTCGGCTCTATAACACTGTCAGGTAGCGACATATTATCATTTGTGCGTGATTCTTTGGCAGTTTTTCGACCGCAGTTGCGGCGTCGTCGCAACAAAATTATTGTCAGTAAAAGTATCAATATAAGAGTTAGAGGCACCGTTATTGCTACGATTAATGAAGTATTGTCTTGGTCTGAAATGAAAATAAAAAATGTAACTTAAATGTTGAAAATTGAAAAATTTCGGATTTTAATGCCTTTTAATTGTATCTAAACTTACCGACAGACAAAAGGCCTGGGTTGAATAATTTGGTAGAGACATAAATTAGAAAAATATTTAAGCAAACTGTTAACTATAGGATAATTAAAGAAATTTCAAAATTAGGATTTATGCATATTTTAAATAACAAATCATTCTGTGGATTATGCTCAGGTTTTGTATTGTTAGTAAAAAAGTTTCTTCTGTAATGCACAGACTAATCCTATTCATAAAATCAGTCAGAAGACTGAGTACTGATTCAGACTTTGTAGTTACACGAGCGTATTTAGTGGGACATCGGTAAACCTACAACTTAAGGTAAATTTTTAACCGCTAGTTATTAAACTATGTATTTCCCAATAGTATTTAGCACAATCTGTTGATATCGTAAACAATTATGAATTACGTCGAGGGTATTCGAACATTGGCTCGTATAATGAAAATCCAGCATTTTATCCCTTATATTATCGACGACAATTAGGAGCTATATGCTATTGGTTTGTTTAAAGATATGTTGGGAAGTTGAGAGATACTCTGGCAATTCTTATCTCTACCATCTCCTCCTTAAAAGGTATGGCAATTTATAATGCAGATTGCTCACAAGGGCTTTGTTGCACGAAGCAGGTATCTTTAAAACAACTATTCTTTAACCAACTACTGTCAAGTTTTAAGAATGAACAATCATACTTATTTTGAGATATGAAATCTGTGGCTACATTAACATATAAATTAGGATTGCAGAGAAAGCTGTCCAATTTGTATGACAATCTCCTAAATAAAGAAACTGAAATTGAATGAAATTATTTCAGTGAGTCTAACTTAGTGAGCCTTATGTTCTGCAGATACTTGATTACGTATGGGTGTTCAGCAAGAGAAAATTAGAAGCCATATCTGCTCTAAGTTCAATTTGTTTAACTGAAAAGAGTTATGGTGTATTTTGTTTCATCAGAATAATTCTAAGCACCATTTAGAAGTTGTGACGAACTTTTTGGTCGACTGGCGAGCTTATCAGTATACTGGTTTTGTCTACTGCAAGCTGCTCTAAAGACACTACGATCGGGCTATGGAACGTGAGAACTCTGTGGGCCGATCCGGCCCATGCTCTGCCCAGGAAGAATTAGATACACCACGCATGGCAGGTGTAGGCTTGTTCCTAACCAAGTTGACCCGCCAATCACTACTGGACTGGTCAACAATATCCTACCGAATTATCGCCGCCAGATTCCGGACCAGGGTACGTAACATCTCAATAGTTCAATACTATGTGTCGACCGAACAAGCGGATATAACAACTAAGGAGGCCTTCTACCAGCTCTTTGGCGACACCGTTGATAAGGCACTTTAGAAGCCTAAGAAGATATCAAAATAGTCATGGGGATCTCAACGGTCAGATTGGTTTTGACAATATCGGTCTGGAACATGTAATGGGGAAGTTTGGACTCGGAGACAGGAACGCAAATAAGGAGTTGTTTGTTGAATTTTGTAACTCGCCACAACTTTCCATCGGTGAATCCTTATTTACACAAAAATGCCATTTAACATTCCGGGATTCCCTAGATGATAGAACTGAGAATCAGATTGATCATTGCTGATTCGAAAAGTTGGAGAAAGTGTCTACTCGATGTAAGGTTTGAGCATGGCGCTGATATTGGCAGCGATCACTATCTTGTAACACCTAAGTTTCTCGTGGAGAGGCTTAAAATACCGAATACTCCATCGACCAAGAATGGGGTAGGGCGAAGGAATGTTTTGTGCTACAGAACGCGTGGGCTGATTAGAGAGCGGAAAACGACCATGAATCAGTGACGCCACATGCTGCAAACTACAGGAACGGAAGCAGATTCAAGTCCGCATGGATTCTGCTATAGACGGTGCAGTTTAACAGAAGTGTAACACGTGGCAAGCGCAACTACATCAATGCGCTAGCAGAAAAGGGAGAAGAAGCAGTCTACCGCGGTGACAGTGGAGGTGTTTACAAGCTTTCCAAAAAAACTGACAGGAAAGACTCTTACAGCATATCTTCCCGTAAGATATACTAATGGATCTCTTCTTATCACGGAGGAACATCAACAGGGAAGTGGAGAGAATATTTTGTTGAAGTCCTAAGCAACACCTTCGGACCGTCGAATATCTTTTCACAGGAGTCTGAACATATATCGGCTGCGGTAATTAAGTTGATAGACCTCGGTAAGGTCGGTAAGGAATTGATGAAATGCCAGTGGAACTACTTAAGGCGGATCCCATTGCTGCGGTTGATATTCTTCTGCCCGTAATCCAGGAATGTTGGAAAACCGATATCTATGCCAGTGAATGGAAAGCAGGTGTAATTGTGAAGATTCCCAAAAAAGGCGACCTGAGGAGTTGTAGTAATTGGTACGGTATCTGTCTTTTAACTGAAGCCTCCACATTGATGACTAAAATCATCATAATGCGGAGAATACAATCGAGTGCACTCTTGGCGATGAACAGGCAGGCTTTTGTGAGCGTTTCTCCTGGACCGATCACATCAACACCCACCGAATTATCATGGAGCAATGTTCGTTGATTTCGAGAAATCATTTGATAGCGTTGATCGCGAATATATATGGGCAGCTTTACTTAGGAGAGGCATCCCAGAAAAAATTATCACCATCATAAAGTAGCCCTACTCAGGAGCCCAATGTCACATTCTACACTAGGGAAAACTGTCAGAGCCCTTCTAAGTGCTGAATGGAGTGAGACAAGGATACATACTGTTTTCCTTGCTTTTCCTAAAACGACCACTCATCGTGGGGTATTAGATGGAAACTCTTTAACCACCTTACGCACGTGGACTACGCCGACGCTGTATGTCAACAAATAAGGTCATGTAGCCCAAATGTCCGGAACCCTGTTGCCCACAACAACAAATTCATTCATTTTTACGTCACAAGGTGAGAAAATACTCACGTGAAAATTACAGAACCTGTCTGCTGAGCAGAGAAGGTCGCAGAGCGGAGCTTAAGATCAATGCTGCTAACACTAAACTTATCAGCTTGGACGCCAGGAGACAACATGAAATTCCGGATTTTCGAGTCGGAAGTAAAATCTGTTCTGATGTACGATTGTTCAACATGGGAAGTGACCTGTCAAATAACATCTAATCTACAAGCCTTTGTAAACCGATGTCTCTAGCGCATTCTTAAAATCCATTGGCCGGAGGTCATGACCAACGAAGATCTACAGGCCAAGACGGGATGGACACCGGTATTCGCAGGCGAAAAAGGTAACGGATAGGCCACACACAAAGAAACGAACCAAACATCATCGCACAGCAGGCTTTAGATAGGAATCCTTACGGCATCCGAGGACGATGCCGAATTGGACGACCGCGCAATACATGTGTAGAGTCGGTGTAATAGACGCCCTATGCCCACAAGGGGTTAAAAGAAGCAGAGAGAGACACTGTCTTCTCCATTCTTTTTATTGTACTGTTTTGAGCTTGATTGCGCTATTAATTCCTAGGTTTCTTAATTTTTGATTGCATTAGTCCATTTCCATTTGGTAAATAATATAAGTGCCTTAAACCAAATTTGGAAGATTAAGGAGGATAATAAAGCTAAATAATATTTATTTATTTGGCGCCTGAACAAATACATATATTTATATGACGCCTTGTCGGTATTAAGGCAACAATTAGTAGCTTTTGCACATGAACACTAATATTTTTCTTAGTATCGACGTAGTCCGACGAAATAGAATGGAATTTTTATGCGCTATTGCACTATGCGAAATTGCACTATTCCCAACAATAAGCTAAATGAATGCAATAGCACATAAAACATAATAGATTTCTACTGTCGGTAATTATAGTTGTAGTTTTTTTTCCTTCGCGTTGTAGCAAGGGAAAGAAATATATAAAAAAAAATGTTTATTCATGCTATAGATGAAAATATGCGAAATATAAAGAAAACCTATCAACTACTTACCGCCGAGGTTATCTGTAATGATATGATCTCAGAGCTTGTTTCATTTATTTCTATGCATATATTATAAAAATGTTTGTTCAAAAACTATTGGAGTGTGTATATAAGGTTTTATAACAACAAAAATACTAAATAATAAAAAAGGCCACTCAACTCACCTGTTTGTATTGGAAAACTGTACGCGGTATCAGTAAATTTGTCTGGGGCAGTAAAGGCTCTTACTTTTACTCGGTATGTTGTGCCGGATTTAAGCGGACCGTTGCAGTATCCTGTTTGCCTTGCATCACAATTTTCAGCTCCGATAGTAAAATCTTCCACAGAGCTGTTTTTGAATGGATAATAGGGTTCAATTACTTGATACGGTGGCCAAATGCTGTAAGATTGAACATCTCTCCAACTTGGCATTTCCAGACCTGAAGCATTCTTTGTGTCATCCTCTGCCACAATTATTGTATACATTATCACCTGAAATATTAATATAATAAACATTATTTCAACAATTTGTTTAAAGTATACATACTGCTCCATTTTGATCTGAGAAATAATTTTTCCTAAATCGTATTTGAATCGTTGATGAACTTCTGTAAACTTCTGTTGGAACTACTTGTGTAGCAGGTTTCGGTGGGGCTAAAATAGGCATTTTTTGTTTCCAAATTGTTTCCGGACCAAAACCGATCACAGTTTTTGCTTGGATTCTAAATACGTAAGATTTTCCCGGAAGAAGGTTTCTTATTACACCTCGAGATTCCGAAGCTTTAAAATCACGCACTTGCGTATGAGGTGAGCCCTCTAATCCATAAGTAATTGAAAATTGTCTTATAATACCGTTTTGCTCACTAGAAGGCAATGACCATTCAAAAGTTATCTCACTCGGTTGGATATCTATCGGTTCAAAGTGATCAACCCTTCCTGGAACTGATTCTTTTGTAGTAAAACTAGTGGAAACTGGTGAACTGCTTCGCAGTACACTGGATTCAGTTCCAGATCGCACAACAACGGTAAAAGTGTAATTTCTATGAGGTTTTAGTTCCGTAATTGTTATAGTATCGTGAACAGTTAAATTTTGAACATAAAACGAATCTGTTTTAAGGTACTGGACTTCAAAGGCATTATATTCGCCTTTTGGAATATCCCATTTAAGTGTTATCTCTGTATCCGTAATACGGGTTGCATTAATTTGAGTAATAGGCTCCGGATATAATCTATCTTGACGTTGGATAGGAAGACTTGCAACACCTCCACTTATGGTCCATACAGTAATATTATATAATCGTCCTGGTACAAGGCCGGTAAAAGTGACCTTGCGATCCGTGTCATTTGCAAGTTTCTCTTTGTCCGGTATATCGGGATCACCCAGAGAAAATCGATACAAATCAAATTTGGAAACAGATTGGGGTGTTGGCGTATAGCTAAGAGTAACAATGTTACGCTCATGTAGATTGTTCACTACCAAGACTTCTGATTGTATTAAAGGCATTGTCCTAGTGGATAGGTGGGTTGTGTCACTAGTAAGGCGATACGATATAGTGTGAATATCAAATTTGTACTGAACTCCAGGCATTAGTTCTCCAATAAGTACTCGAACGACTGGATGATCCTCGGTTTTGTTGGAAGCTGATTGTTCGATTGGCGCTATAATGAAAATGAAAATTAATTTTATTAAAGAATGAGATGTGACATACACACTACATAAATACTAAAAAAGTAAAATAATTTCAATTACTCCCTTAAGGTTGAGAACCGACGGTAAAGAATTTTCTATTCATCTTGTTTCCATCTTTTTAGTTCGCTTTTTACGCAATGGGGTTTTTTTTGTTTTTGTGTTTTTTAATTTACTTTTTTTTATGTATGTCCTTTTAGTGCGTTCTTGTTTTAATAAGATATAGTATTGAGTTGATGAATAATACCCATTTGATATACATACGACAAGAATATGGCGGCCGAATGGGTAATAAAGAATACCACCAACAGTTCATATTTGTGACTGACAGCCCGGCCCAACCAAGACCCAGTGCTGTCTATTTTTCTTCAAATGGAGTTCAATCAACTTTTGTCGATGGAGTTTTTATTGCCAACTCGCTTTCATTAGATACATGAATGCCTCAGATATCCAGAAATGAGAGATCCAGAAATCATAGCTGGACCGACCATATTTTTGTAATAGCAAAAGACTGCGATGAAATATTTAGGTCTTTTGCTAAATATTTAATTTCGTCTGATTTAGTGCTGATCCAATATAAGGGATGGGTTAGAAGTTCAAAACAGCTTTTATGCTTATTAGCGATTCAACAATCACTTCCAGTATTGATTCTCTAGTACATCGATATAACGTCGGATGTCTATTACGCTTCTACAACTGCTTTCATGTTTATTGTTCTAACCTTTTACCCTTATTCCATGTTCCTCCCTTTGCATAATATTCGAGACTTAAGCCGCTCTCCGCCACATGTCCTGGAAGTTGATTTGGCCATACTATTTGAGATCTCCTTCTTATGCGAAACAGTAGGAATGTGGAACAGTTTACTATTTGTCTTAGCCCTGGGCATTTAAGCGGAGAGTTCATTATCATTTCTTCCCTTAACACTTTCAATTTTTCTACCAATGTGAAACTGTTTATAATCTTCTATTTTCCTGCTCTTATGAGCTGTGGACAATCAGGCGTTCTTCTTGATCATCTCTCCCCATTATACTTCTTTATTTTCCTTCCACAGGGACCACATCATATGGTTTTTCTGAGCTTTGGCGTCATTAAATACAATATTGTCTTTATTAAATACAATATTGTCGTGAGATATCAAGTCTACTGCCACCTCAATTAAACAGACCCATTCATTTAAAAAATCCTGAGTATCAAAAGAAGATAATTATGTTAATTTGGTGGGATATTTAGAGACCAGTAAATTATAAACTCCCACCGAGTAGTCAAAAGAATAATACTGTGAATAGGGACACACTACGTCAAAACATTCGCCTCCAGATTCACAAGACTGAGAGGATCCGCTATGATAATCTACAGTTATAAAACTGGAAAAATTAAGTGATTTTGAGTGAAAGGTTCTCTCTCATACATACGTAATGGCTTCTATAGTTCCCCATTCAAAAGAAGACTCAAAAGTAACAGTTTGGTCTAGCTTAACGAAATATTAATGCATTTGTTAAAGTATTCAAAAAGACAAAATATTCATGATTTTGTCTTTTTGAAGGAATTTCAATATCCACAACCGATCTTCAATATTCGTTAGCTGGAGCGTGGGGATAAGTCATCATTACGACAACGTTTTGACCTTCCATTCCGGAGATTCCAGATTCGTTGGCGGCCCATGGTTGTTTTATCTTGACAACAGATTGCGATATAAAGTGGTGCACTTTCAATCGTTGTCTCGAAATGGGAGAAGTTCTTCTCCCGCCCTATGTCACACAAGTAGGGATGGGCGATAGTTAGAAAATTATCGATATATTGACATCAATATTATTAGTAAAGAAATATCGGGTATATCGTGATATGTCATAAATATATCACAATATATAAATTTCAAATTATCTGATTGATAGCTCTCTTTTCTAAATATTGAAAAATAATTGAGTAAAAGTAAAATAACATAAGTGGCTGCACAGACCAATGACTTTTTTTTAAATCTCATTGTTTTTGAGTAATTCCAATTTTCAAGTTTCCATAGCTAACCCCGTTGAGAAATCCTGATAACAACGTAAGTTGTTAGTCTGGGTCGCGATTTTTGACAGATGTAAGTAGTACAAATGAAAATACCAAAATTTTAGATTAAATCATTAAAATTCTTAAGACAATAATGGGTAACTAAAAAAACAAAGTTTCTGTCCCCATTCTCAGTTTGTTTACTTTCTGAGGAATTGGATTTATGTGTCGCCTTATATGTCCAGTGGCGGTCAACCAAAATATATGTATTTTTCAAAATTTATGTTTGCCATGTCCCGCGCAACTCCGTACGGCATCTTTAATACCTTATTAATCTACTTTAATAACCTAGAATCATTTCTTGGTAGGTGCACATTGATTAAATTGGGCACTCCCCTCCACATGTAATTGCAACTGCATACCGCAGTTGACAACGTAGTTAGTGGAAAGCAGGAGATTCTACATCTCAATGTTAATCGAATATGATTTATGACATGTTAGCTTTGGAAACCTAGAAGATCAGTGAATGGAATGGTGTTTTGCGCACATTTAGAGCTATATATTTACAACTAATTTACCAAAAATTTTGAAAAACATACTTATAGAATCCTTAAAAGTAGCCCTTTCACAAGATACGCCACATGATACATAACAAAAAAAAATTTCTGTTGAGGGGGCCAACTCCCGTTATTAAAAATTAAAAAAATATTTCATAATCCTTGTCTATGGAAAGATATGCGCGTCAAAAATCCCTAAAAGTACCCTGAATTTTTAAATTCCTACGTCACGTCGTTTTTGATAAAAACGGCTGCGCCAGACAGAAGGACGGACGCAAGAGTGATCTTATAGAATCCGTTTTTTCCTTTTGTGGTACGAACCTAAAAATAGAAGGGGCCAATTCTTCTCGTATTGTACCGAGTCTTATTAAAGATTGGTATTAAAATGATAGGCAGAGTAAGGAAAAAACTGTAAAGGAGTTATGAACTTGGATTGTCGAAAAGCTGTAGAAAACTCTAGAAAGCTCTAGGAAGGTTACAGCCCGTAAACCGATAAACAAATGCTAGTGTAGAGGGTACGAGAACGAGTTTTAAACAATGGCTCACTTTCACTATTATTAATCAGCATTTCCCATTAACAACTAAAATATCCGTGTTTCCTTAATAAATTACAAAATATGTGAACTAATTTGAGGATTTTTTCCTCGCCCCATTCATCATTCCAAATCATTTGACTGAGAAAGAGCACTAGAATACTTCGAACATATAATTATAAGATATCTGAACTACAATTGTTATTTGTTTAATAATTGCTAAAATAAAACATGTTACTGTATATATCTATTTTCAAACTTACCAATATGAGCCTCGGATACATTTTTCATATAAATTTTATTTGGATTGTCCGTAGGCCACCATCGAAGAACATAAGTCTCAACTCGGCCTTCTGGTCGAGGCCATTCCAATGTTATATTAGTAGAATCAACCAGCAATATTATATTTGAAACAGGATTTGGGCGAACTGTTTGATTAACTTGTTGAGGATTAGGACTTTCAACCCCGTAGCTTACAGTATTGACTTGAATTGTATATTTTTCTCCTGGCGTCATATCTGTAACATCAGCCTCTGTCGATCGGACCGAGGATAAGCGCACCCAGTGTTTTTCAGTTTCTGTTCGATATCGAATGGAATATTCGGAAAATTCACTTCTGTCTGGAGGCATCCAATGAACTAGCACCGAGTTGCTGGTGACTTTCTCTATTGTCATGTTACGTGGAGGATTAGGATCTGAAAGCGAAAAACTCTATTATAGTTTATTTTTAATAAAACTGCGATATACTTACAAACTGCTTGAAAGTAGGCATGTGGCTCACTTCTGAGGCCATGACTGACTGCAAATACTTTTACTTGATATCCTGCTCCTGGGAAAAGATTTTTAATCACAAGTCGGGATTCCGTGGTTAAAATAGTGCGAACTTCAGAAGTTCCATTTCTAGAGTAGAGAATTTCGTATTTCTCCTGTCGGGAATTTACATCGCTTTTCCAACTTATATTGAGACCTTCTTTAATGGATTTTAAATCTTCAATGATTGGAGACGATGGTCGTGTCACCACATAAATTGTAGTTTCATTCGATTCCATTTTCTTGGAAATGGCCTGAACCGAGAGAGAATAGTTTCGACCTGGTAGTAAACTCTCCAAATTGTATTTGGTCTTATCGGTATTCATGACACTGGCATCCCCGTTAAACGTTTCTACTTCGTGGTAACTAATTTTGTACTCTTCCTGTGTACTGGACGGGTCTGGCTCCCAGGTTATTGTCATGATTCCAGTCTTATCGTCCGTAAATGGATGAAGGTTAAGCACAGGAAGAGGTTTGAGGGTGACATCTCCTGTCGCTGGCCATGATGTTACTTTTCCTGAGACGGTCTTTACAATCACTTGATATGTTTTTCCTGGCTCCAGATTTTCTTTAAACTCTAACCAAGCTATTGGATCACTTGTTCGAGGAACTGTTTGTTGTCGTCTCGAAGTCGAGAGTGATACCTGATATTTATCGAATTCACTGACTCCCTTTGGGGCTTCCCACATTACTTTAAATGAATTTGATGTTATAGAATCCTTATCAAACGTCACATTTAATGGACGTAGAGGCACAGTTCGGTATTGGGCAGTGGTAGGCAGAGAAATTTCATCTTCAGACATAGTTTGTACTGATATGTTGTATGCGCGTCCAGGGACCAAACCTTTAAATGCTGCTTGAGCTGGTCCTGGTGGTTCACCTTCCTTTTCGACGTATAACACGCTTTCCAATGCATCGGGTGGTTCAATTGATACTTTATAATGAGTATATATACCCGCTGGGTATGGTGGTTGCCACAGAACCAAAAGAGTAGTTTCATTCCTAAACCATACGATGAACTTGCCGGGTGTGTTGGGTTCTAAGGAAAGAAAATGACTATATTAATTATATTTAACGAAAATAATTGAAAACTTCTTATTACCATGCATTAATATTTAAAAGTTTAGACAAAATAACATGCTTATAAGATAAGAGCCTTAAGGACCCACTACAGTTTATAATAATAAATACGACTTAACCAATAAACCGAGAAAAAAGTCTTTTTTGGAATTACATACAGCCGGATTAGCTCGCTGCGTAGTTGTGTCTTCACCACCTCTGCCAAGATGCTCGTTTAGAAAGGTTTACTTTGGCCAATTGTAAATCAGGATATTTGTGTGTACAATGCTAATAGTTTGGAGTTTCTTTCTTAATTTAGGCCTAACTTTATTACCCTAAAGGTCGAATTAACAAAATGTGCTTCTTCTACGTTAACGTAATCAAACGTAAGGAAACTTTGCAGTTCTGAGGACTTAGATTTTGTTCGAGATTGCGGAGTTTGTCCGTTACTGCTTTAATTGTTTATCAAAGGATTGAGGCGGGCGACTTGGGCAATCGTTTACCGCTTCTTTTAAGGTCCTTGCCACAGTAATATTGATGCTGCTCTCTCTATAATATTTGTCGGAGTTAATCAAACTTTTTTTCGGAAGAAACTCACGCGTAACTGAACTCGGCTGCAGTTTAAAAGACTTGCCACACCAAGTTCTTCGCTGAAGCTAACTTGACTTTTTATTGGGTCAAACTTCTTCTGAAACCGCCACCTTTCCATTGTGGAAGCTTCTGTTAGAGGTGAAGTTCCCTGGGATGTTTGTGAACTCTTTTCGTGTGCGGTTGCCATTGATTTATAAGTATGGACGCTATTTCATTTTGAGACAACTTTTGTGACCAGTAGTGAAAAACCTATTTTGCCTGTATTTTTATTTGGAGTATACTGTCGAAAACACCGTTATTATATACAGATTAAATTATCTTTTCTGAAATTATTTTTTCTGATGTAGTCCCCTTATTTCTTAAACTAAAATTTAGAAATATATGATTGCTATCCTCTGGAATGAGCTTTATCTGAATGAGAGCAGAGATATTTTCTTGTACGTTGCTATATTATTCTTGTTTTATGGTTTTTAGAGAACGCAATTGTAGCTGCTGGCGGCAATTCGAAATCTTTTTAAATCGAGATCGAGAATTTAATCGAAAATATTTAAGATCGGCAGGAACTCCTATATCTCAAATTATGAATATAAGAAATATTGTAGAGCCTTACACTAAGTATAAGATAGTGATTAAAATTAAAGAAGGGAAAATTCGCACTTTGAAAAAGAAAGTTCCCAGAGTCTTCATGTTGCTAGGTCCGAAATAACTCAATGAACTTCCTGCGAAATTACTTTTTAGATTTTAATACAACGCCTTTATTGGGAAAAGGATGAACATACAACAGTGTATCACTTTGCGGAAAGTAATTTTGACAGATATATCCATCCATAGTTATAAGTCAGTGGTGGTTGCCGACGTTACTGGATGTGATCTCGTGGTGTTTTCTTTGCGTACTGCAGAGGCTTCTTCATAAGAATGCATATACTGCTGCAGGTTATATTGCGCCAGGTTCGTTTCCTGACAAATATAATCAGTAAGTTGCTTGAGTCGATTGTATTACTAACCTCATGCCTTCATAGAATGTCCTTTGCTACATGGATGATTTTGGCTTACTGTCTTTTATTTTGACCTGCAACTGACACTCGATTTCACGTTGTTTCCCGTTTCGATCGTGTGCAAATTCAGTTCAACTTTGAGTAAAAAGTTCCATGAAGCATTAAAACATCGAACATTTGCTCAACGCTGGATACAAATATCAAGGAACATCTAAGTTAAACAGAATTTCGACAGTTTGAAAGGTTGTACTTTGTTCCATCGGCCCGTTCTAAGCCTTAATAAAAAATTAGCAAGAAACTACACTAAAGTCTAAAAAAATAAAATTCAGCAAAAAGGCTTTTAACGGACCGCACTTTCACGATTTCCACGCAAATGGCTAAAATGGATTTAAAGGTGAATGTCAAAGAAATGTTTCCGTTTCCGGCTTCTATTTTCAATAAGTTTTGAGATATTGAATTGACATTTTGGAAATCTTTGAGAAATTGAAAGGACGATTTGCTTTCTGTGTTATAGTTTTTTAGTAGATTTTTATGTGTACACCACTTTTCTTGATTTTCATACTTAAATACTTATTAACTTCGTAAATAGAATTTATTGGTATACTTTCATTTTGCAATTAAGCTTGAAATCTCCTTAATTCACAGATCTATTCAAAGTACTTTATTTTATACACTTTGCTTTGTGAACTCTTATCTAAATTAAAATTAAATTACCAAAGTAATTCTGATTCGTTTTAGTTCAGGAAAGCTTTTCGAGGTGGCGCTTTAAAATTCAATGACTAAATTAATTCGGCTTTGTTTTATTTCGAGACACCGGTCTTATAATACGTCACGCGTTTAACTGCTTTGAAAATGTAAAAACGTGAAAAGCGTCATCTATGTACTTATTGTCAGGTAAGATTTAAAAGCTTGAGATTGAGAGATGTGTAAAATACAGCATTAACGCACTTGGTTTGCTTTAATTTTACCTGAATTTGGTCTACGAATTGCCTGATTATATTTTCTACCAACGTAAAAGGGATCAGGCTAGCAAATTTGTAAGAACAATGGCGGGCCCCTGCTTAAATATGGGAATTATATTCGAGTATCCTGATTTGAGAGTCAGATCAGCGCCAAGTCAAAAGTACGCAACTGGATTGTGCTCACAATGTATGTTTTCTAGCCAACAAATCGAGTCATATAGCTTAAGTATCAAAAGCTCTAAATACAGGAGGTCGCAAAGCAGGGCTTAAGTTCAATTGTGCTAAAACCCAACCTATAAGTTTGGACTCCAGGGAACAGAATGAAATTTATTAATGTGCAGAGATTTTGTTTTCTCGAAAGCGTAGTAATAGTAGATGGCGAAGGTGAAGCTTATGTATGGGCTCGTATCAACAGCGCTGCAGTTGCAGGAAATACTCTAGCATAAATATGGTGCAATAACATCTCCAACCGAACAAAACTCTTAACATGAACGTAAAATCTGTTCTGCTACACGAAAACAACAAGAAAAGTTACATGCGAAATAACATCTTTGCTTTAAGGCTTCCTAAACATGTCTCCGAGGCATCCTGAACAGCTCGGCAAAGAACTAGACAGATTCATACCCCAGAACCAATGGGGTTTGATGGCGAAAGAGTCAATGAATAGTGCTTATGCTAAGAAAGAAGCCAAAAAACATAACTCAGCAAGCTCTAAATTGGAGTCCGCGTTCGACCTAGGGAAGATGCTTGATTGGACATTGGACGACCGCGCAATACGGAGAAAAGAAAGGTACTCAAATTCGAAAATCGTAGCAGGATTTGAATACGTTAATACACCTTATTTTGTCGTTATTTACCCTATCGCAGTTCTGCCCTCTGCAGAGCGGTCGCTCTAAAACAATACTTGGATCAGTTTTTCACTGGAAAGACTAAAAATTCTTTATGACGGAAATCGAAAAATTGCCTAAAATATGATTTATGTTTGTTTTGAGCACAACAACTTTTGTATTTCATTTCGTCTAGTATAACGAGTGAACTGGCTTAGCCAGTCCGTCTAATATTATACTATAACTTTACAGGTTTATAATTTTTTTTTAAATAAACTGACAATTAATGCTAATTTTATTAAACTAATTTATTTGAGGTTTCTCATATCGCTTCTTCTCCACAATTTACTTATGGGTTCTTACGGGAGAGAAAGTTATAAGTTTTTACAAGAAAAGTACACGAAAAGCTACAATAATTAACATGCTTGATAGCTATAATAGTAAAAGCATTGCAAAGTAATAGAAAGGTCTACGATCACGTGGAAGACTAAGGCTTGAACCGTACTACTTTGCAATTGCAATAAGTGGTACATAAATTTACAATGATTTTCCTCTCAAAAAGGACCTGGAAACAAATCTATTTACACATTATACATCAATACATTCACATACACATATAAAGTTAAAGACAATATTCGACAGTAAAAAGAAGCTAAGGTTATTAGAAAGCTCGAGTACTTATTGTAAGATCGGTAGTGCAGAAAATATTATTTTCAACATGCAGGTTACTTAATTGCTTATACCTATTACCCAGCGGTTAATTACCTCGTAAAATTTTAATATCCAACAAGTCCTTGTGCCGAACTCGTTTCACTGTTTAAGCCCAGAGTTATTGTGATAAGCATTAGATTAAAAGTATAAAAAAATTTCCAAGTGGTTGTTAGTAAAGGAGACCTTCACCAAAGGGATCCGAACAGAAAAGTTACTTACTCGTGGTGAAATTCCGACTTGTGTAGGCGACAGATTCCTTGCCATCATATATCGTATAAGCCTGCACTTGATATGTAGCTCCGGGGGTCAGCTCCCTGATGTGATACTGGAGTGAATTGTCATCGGTTACGATTGTTCGATTTGTCTCGTAGGCATCAGAAAGGCCCAGAATCTTTATCTTGAAGGAAGTGTAATTGCCTTGAGTGGGTGGACTCCATGTGATTACAGCTGTCTTCCCACTTCTCACAGCCACTGATAAGTTTGAAGGTGGATCCGGAGCTGCAAAAAATTAAATGGCTGTAGTTAATCGTTAAATTGTATGAGTTCGTAATGTATTTAATGTACTGGAAAAAATTTGTGGCTGAAAGAGTCCTTCCTAATGGCTACATATTTTCTGTCTGACGGTGAATAATGTTTAAACGGAATGGAAATTTTAATGGACTATCCACTATGACCTTTTGCAGACGAATGGTAAAAGATTTAAACTTTTAAAGTTGTTTTTTCAAGATTAAAAAAAAGAATGGTGTCTGGCTAAGTAGAAAAAGTTCAATTTGATTGCATTTGAATCAAACTCACGTTCTGATTAATATTATATAATATTTCTTTATTTGTTCTATTGCCATTGCAGTGTTGTGAAAAACATTAGAACTGGGCAAGTGCAACATACTTAAGTTGTTGAATTTTACATCCGTCAACTATCTCGCAATAATTTAATTTTTGAAAAAAATAAGTTACTTGTAATGCTCTACTTTGACGGACGAGTTGGCCCAAACGGCTCATAAAAATCTTTTTAAATGAACTAAATATTGATTTAAATTCGGTTTCATCATCACAATCAAAGTGATAGATTATTAATATTATTATAAATCTGGATGTAAGGACATTAATCGCCTTTCTGTCCCTTCGCCGTGAAAACCTTTAGTGACCAAATCCTGCGATAAAGTTAAGCCTTAAGTCCTTGAGTTCGGCCTTAATATTATTTATTTATTTCAGATTCATCAATGGCTGATTACTTAACAATTAAGAATACTATACAATAACATAATAAAAATACAACACACGCTGGGTTCGACGTATAAGTATGAGTGAATCCAGTCAAAAAACACGGATGGAGAGCCGAGGACGGCTAACCTGTGTATCAAAATATGGTGATTAATGAGGGCAGTGAAGATACAATCCACTTGCTTACCAGCTTCAATTTCAGATAAGCAGAAGTTAGATAATTCCAGAAGGTTTGTCGTGGTGCACCTTCCTTTCATAAAGCCGTGCCAAGTTCCAATAAATGGGTTGCAATGAAAATAAAGTGCATTGCAAACTAATGCCTCCAAAAATTTAGCAATGTAATACAAGTAAGCAATGGGTCTATAGTATGAAATATCACAACGCTTGCCCTTCTTGTGAAAAGGGATAATTAGAGAAGATTTCAAAGATTTTGGAAAGACCCTACCAGAAAAAGAAAAATTAAATAAATAACAAAGAACAGGAACAAGTGCAGTTCTTTAGAAGGGAAGCAGGAGCACCATCAGGACCACACGAAAAACTGTTAGCCAGACTATTAATGTGTTTCGTGGCTGTGTTGTCGTCAAATATAAGATCCTTCATTTCCAACGAAGAAGGAGGAAACATCGTCAGGTAAATAAAAGCTAGTATCACGGTAAAAAAAAGCCTTAAAGCTAGTATCACTGTTATTATCGAGGAATGAAGTCGTATTCTCCAGAATAGACAACTACACGTAAGAATTTAGTCAATTTAGCAATGGATACGGAGATATCTTTGTTAATAAAAAACCAGCTTAATATAGAGGTAACTAGGTCTTTCTGAACTGACAGATTTCATGAAGAATTAAAAAATTATAAAGATGGTGTCAACAAAAAAGAAAGACAACTTGCGTTTATATTTAAAAAAAAGGCCCCAAATAGATTCACAATCCTCAAGGGGTCACTACTCTCACTATCACTTAGTTTCAATAAAGTAGGATAACCATCAGTACAATGCTTAGGCGTTAACAAATCTCCAAAACTGCTTAGGGTTGACACGTAAAGTAGGCCTAATTCTGTCAATATAATTATTATATGAATCTTGAATCTCTTAAATAAATCGATCTGGCAAATTGGAATAGAGAATAAAGGTAAAAGAGAGCATCGTTCCTTGACGAGTGGAACCAAAAATACAATGGCATAGATTGTCATAAAATGCACTTACCGATACATCGATATCCCGTTCATCAAAAACATTAGACCAATTATAGTTCAATAAAAACCTTTTTTAATATGGAAGAATTAGCCTTTTTAAAATTAAAAGTAAATTGGAGACGCTGCAGATATTGCATCGAAGACAAGAGCAATCTGAAGAGCAGGATGATGAGAAGTCTGGGAGGAAAGCATCTGAAAACACCCAGTCGATACTTAACAGGTTAAAATCTGAGAATAGCAACAATCCGTTGTGTGGATAGAAGGCACAGGAGAGATTATCAGTGTAAGAAGCAAGCAGATCGTAAGTATTAAACAACACGTTCTTATATTATCCAACAACTTTAGAACAACGTACATCAATTCGAATTTATGTGAATTCGAAAGCTCAACAAGAGCATGAGATGTCACGACGGACAGTGCACAGTACACCTCCTCCGACAGACGCGTTCAATGTAGTCAGGTGCGATCACAACGAAATACTATGTATTGCGGGCCGAAGAGTTCAGCATCGGCGATCATTACCTAGCCAGGTCTCAGTCACATATACCACGCCAAACCATGAAAAGGTCGAGCTGATATAGAGGATGGTCGTCTGAATAAGCTATGTCTACTGGTGAAGAGCCTTACGAACTGTCTATGCTTGATGAAGCTGACCCCACCTCTTTTAGGTGATAACCAGTTCTGCCTTAAATCTGGGTTGCTAAGTGAGAGCCGCGCTTCCGTTTTGTATTTTTCAAACGTTATAATTCGCTTCGACAGTCTTAACCCTCCCATCCTCTGATTTATCTTGCCAGGTGGCTTTTCGAACAGCCTGAGAATTCCTCAATTCCGATGAACTGAATGTATGCGAATTCTTTGACCAGGTGATACACGTTACCTTCAACGCTCTCGTGTTCCAGGCCAACGTGATTCTATTGTTTCTGACGACTTTCTTAAATGCATTGAGATAACCACAGGCAATTCCAGATTCAAAGGTATTAGACCCTAGAGCCCTAAGTATAGATTGACTGTAGGCAATATCTACATTTTTTTGGATAATCTCATGAGCAGAGAGTTCAATGGCTTGTATTTTTGCTTAAAAGGTGGTTGCTACAGTTTCGAGCCCCTTATGCAGTTGGGATCCAGATACATAGACTCCGACGCTTGTTATTTCTTGGAACCATCAGTATACCAAATCAGAGATTCTTCTTTAAAGGTGTGGCTATTGCTAAGCAAGTGCTCTCTACTTTCTAGGATCAGCATGAATGGTGTTTTAAAGTTGCGCTTTCTCGGTATGAAATCCAATATTGAATTGACTACAAAATCATCTTTAAATTCTTCCAGGATTTTCCTGTGACCAGACAGATTGTCTAATTTGATGAGTTTGGCGTGTGCAGCCTTATTGTACTTGTAGCGGCCTCCTTCTTTAGGTACTGATATAAAGGAAGGAGGTTCAGAAGAGCCTTTTTAGCTTTTGTAGGGCAGCTTCCATGGCACCCGTACCTCAGAGGCATGCTGATCTCTGCATTTTTTGTACTGTAAATTGCGCTGTTTTCTGTTCCGTTTTTGGGCACCAAATTAACGCTAATAGGTGGCTGTACTCGTATTGCTGCTGTCAAGCAACAGAGAGATTCTGACAAAGCATGTCCATCTCTATGCCCACCTCGTGTGAAAATACGATCAAGTGAAGTGTTTTCATTTGAAAAAGTGTGCATTTTTGCGGGCTTCATAAAAAAAGCTTGAACTTCGCCGCGCTATACGCAATATATCTATCAACATCTTCGTTTCGAAGTTCAATATTGGAGTATGCTAAACAACACAGCGATGACCTCGCAAAAGCTATCACTCTCTATCTCTATCACTCTCGAGTTCCCGTAACCCCTTGTAGGGCATAGGGCGGGAAATGAACTTCACTCGATTTGAGACAACGATTGCAAGTGAACCTACAATTTAAAGTGGATTCTGAACCACTGATATTTTCTCTATAGCCCCACGACCTTTTTATCTTAATCTGTTGACAGCAGAAAATAAGAGTCGCCGCCGGCGGGATTTGAACCTGAAACTTCCGGAATAGTAGGCCGACACGTTATCACTTACTCCACCAACGACTTATATTATCTATGTTGTTTATAATGATTATAAATTAATGTTTGGCAGAATAATACATGCAATAAATATCCTGCACGTATAAGCTCATTCCATTCCTCAACCAGGGTGGAATTTCGGTAAAGCGGTCCGGGCGAGCTACTGAAAGCGAGAGCCTATATCTGGAATTCGAAAGAAGTGGACGATCCTGACAGCTACCGAATGGAAAAATGGGAGAAAAGAACGGCCGGCTTGGATTTTACTCGATAAAGCGGGAAGGCGTGGAGCCTGTTGCGAAAACTTGACGTTAAAAATGACCCACTTTTAGCTAACCAGCCTATAATTGATTCGCAGTTCATAGCGAACTCCATTGCTGCAACACACAGCGACAAACACCAAACTAGAACCATCAGGCGTGATCTGAAAGATCTGAAGGACACTGTGCTGATGTCATCCCCATTGCTTTACTGAATGCTTGCTTGAGCGCGTTATTCAAAATCAAATCGGTAACATTATCAGTAGCATGTCCCCAACTAGCAGACCTGTTCTTACCAACTTACATTGAGGTGGGTTTCGGAAATAAACTAAAGACAACAACTGTATTTGTAGACTTGACCAAGCAAACTTCTGTAGGCAACACGATGCAATAACCTTGCAAAACGAGTTAACAAAATGCTTACCAACCGATCATACCAGGTCTTTATTGAAAGACCAAGAAGTAACAGTAGAAACTTAACAACGGCTTATCCAGGGTTCAGTGCTAGCTGCTCTTCAATTTATACATCGACTACAATGTTCAGAAAATTGTAATACTCAGACGACTAGTGCTAGCTGACAGACGTCAAGTACGAAAAAAACTGAGTCCGCGTGCTTCCTCCTCAAAGACAGGCTGATAAATGTGACTTTAGAAGTACTTTCAATTATGTCGGGCTTCGGCACCAAATACCTAAGCGTTACACTAGGCATTTACATTACAGCGACGCCTCGAGAACATTGCTGCAAATATGAAGACAATAAATAAGCTCTGACTTAAACTAACATCAATCTCATGAGTTACGTCGCTAGGTACGCTTAGAATCGCTGCCCTAGATCTGGTATATCTAATAGCTGAGTATGCTGCCCAGGAGTGGTATAACTGATCTCACACCAGAAAAACAGACGCGCAAATTAACTTCACGATGCTTCTAATCTCAGGGTCCGTCTAATCTAGTTTTGTTTACTAGCTGGCTATCCTGAGCAACATTGCTCCACACATCTATGACGATCTAGAACCTTCCTGACTGAGTACAATAAAGTCCTCAAGAACCGTAACTTACTCTTCCACGGTGACACTGTCACCAAACAACGACAACGTCTTAAGTACCGGAAACCGCCCTTGATTGAAGTCAGCAAAGAATCGAAAAAATCCGGCGGGACTTCGCACAGAACACACAGATTAACGGCCCAATTGACTATATTCCAGTTTCGAACTACCTAGGCATCTGTGTCTGAATCGAACTAGGACCAACACCGGACGATGTGGAGACTCACTTTTAGATGATGGGGAAGGGAAGTGGGTTTACTACCATGAGTTTGCGACTGCGGCGAAACTCGTCAATCAAGCACATAGTATCGAATAGCCTCCGGCGCTGTTTCAATACCGATTTGGCCCACCTGAACAACTTAACACCGAAAGCTCTGACATGGCTGGAAAACTTAGCTACAGCTCTATGAAGACGTTATTTTGTAACCCTGCTATGTACGAATCCATTACTGTCTACAGCTTTCTACTGGAAATAAGTAGGCAAATAAACAGAACTTAGTTGTATACCTTTGTAATACCGAAGTTATTGTCCATTTCAGTAAAATAGGATGAAGAACAATTTTTTGAAAATCGACTTGAAAGGTCAGCACGACAGACACCCTCGAATTCAACAAAATTATGAGAGAGTTACTCCAGGATTACAAAAACTTTTTAAAAATATTGAAATTGAGTCTAAAATTTTAAGGCTGATTTCAAACTGTCAATTTTACTGTGCAACTCCCAGTTGCCGCTGCGGTAATCTATTGACAACAGAATGTTGACAATGTTGACAGACAAGATACTAAATAAAACCAAATCATGAATATCTAGACTATGTCGCACTTGCACCTTTCCTTTAAGACTCTAATATATTATTCAACTGATTTTTTCTCCTTAAAGGCGAAATTTTTAATAACACTTTAATACTCTGTTTGCTTCATTCAGCAAAGCCAGTGAATTTATTAGTACAGCTATGCTGACTTTGTCTGCTACAGACAGTAAACATTAGAAATCCTACAGTGATGAACTCCCTGACTTCTGCAACACAAAGCAATCAATCCGTAACTGCAGAAAAGCTTTCAAAATTTTTTAGATTTAGACTATAGCTTAAATCGACGAGTGACGAGTTTAAAATTAGATGAGAAATTAAAAGTTACTACTATTTATTTTAATCCTGTTTTCAAACATCAACATAGAAACAACCTTATAGTTGAATATTGAACGAAATCCTTACATACCTGTAGTAATTGTAACCGTCCACGTCAGCCAGTCATGATGTGTAGCGTTTGTATAAAACAACCAAAAATTGTACGTCGTACCCGGAAGACCATGTGAAAATTGGATTTCGTCACCGACATCTCGTGATGCTATCGTAGTGTTGGGTTCTGGGTAACCATATGGAGGGCTGTAGTCTAGTCTGTAGTATGAATCATCTTGACCAAGGTTTCCAGGAATTTCTATAACTAAATCTGCAGTTTGAGCAATCTGGAAATAAATAAAAAACAACACTATAAAGTAAATAGCTTTCGAAGAAAATTAGCTTTTATTAATTTAGGAAATTTAATGTAGATACAAACATACATATATCCATATACCATTTATTTCGCAAAGGCTTTGTAAAAGAGTCACTTTAATTTACATAATTTATTTATTATTTTAAGCTATATATCAAGTCGGTATCATTAATGAGCAGGGCTTAAGTTTATCAGCGCCGCAGTAATTTTAAGTAATCAAAACAAATATATAAGACTCAGGATGCCGAAAACTTCAACTGAATACTACATATTCTCTAGTTTCCGAAACCAAAATAGAACTTCTCCACATTCGATGAGATATAGAGATTGTAAACTGATGGGTTTCGATATTACTTTGCAATCTTCAATAACGTGTTTTCTGCTGACCCTAAAGTATTCTAAAATTTAGTGTAAGCAGAAAACAACAATGGATAGCTGCCAGCGTGGGGGGGGGGGGGCGTAGGGTTTAAATGCAAGACCCGAATGATGAAAAGCCGGACTGTTATCTTTCTGTACATCTATAACGAAATAGTTCTGGTCTGGGTTGTTGAATTTCGTGCCACCTTCTCTGTGGCGGCCTGATTTGTCGCCTTGGCATCATCGAATTGAATATTACAGTGGTTTTTATTCGATCAGCTGTATATAAGCATCACTATGACTGTTCGAAAATTACAGAAATTTTCGAGCGAACGGGTATAAATTATAGCTTATAAGGAACAACATTTGATTTATGTAAAGTACGAAACCTATAAAAAGCCATTTAAAATGTTAAAAGCTTAAAATTTTAGTTTAAGTCATGACTACTTTTATAATAAAAAAAAAATGTAATAAAAGGACTTGAAAATACCGGATTTACAGACAGCTTGGTTCTTTTTGTCCACATTTCAATAAGGAACCATAAAAAATGCAAATGTGAAAGTTAAAACTGAAAACTGATAGCAAGCTATTTTGGAACCATAAATAAACATAGTATACATTTTTATGGAAAACCTTTCGGTTCTGGAAACCACACGACATCTGACGTGACCAGCATAGTTTTTCGCAGACTAAGCAGTACTATATGATTTGCGTTACCTGAGACTGTTCTTCACAGACTCTAGTAGAAAAGTGACAAGTTGATAATAGTTTAGTGCAACATTAAATGGAAGAGAAAAGTCACCATCCTCGAAGATCCTAATAGAAGAGTGACAATTCGTAATGGTTGAATTCAATATTCCATTAAAACTCACCAACAGTGCGGCTATTGGCTGAAACAGCCTTAGTGCAACGCCGCCCTAGGGCTGCCGTTTGACAGTTTTGAAGTAAGTGCTTATAAAAAATATTGTAGTTCTTCACAAAAACGTAAGTGAAGTAGAAAATTAATACAACACTACATTCGTACTAACTAATAAATCGGTGCGTTTATTTGTGCACGTAAGGTCGTAGCTGCAGGCCTATTTACCCAGTTCTTCTTCTTTTGATTAGAAAGATGCCGCCTCTCTCTATTTCCCGGGAGAAGAACTTCACCCCATTCGAGACAACCATTGCAAAAGTACAATAAAAGGTGGATTCCGAACCATCGATATTACTCTGAAACCCCCTCTTTTCCTCTTCCTTTTTATACTGATATGTTGTTAGTAGAATATAAGCATGGGTCGCCGTCGGTGGGACCTCAAGGATGGAAGGCCGACACGGTATCGCTTACTTTACCGACGACAATGAAAGCCACCGTGCTATGGATATTCCCTTTTAAATAATTATTTCTTTTATTGATGGAAGGAGCGAATCAAGATTTTGAAGATGACAATTGTAATATATATGTTTTCGACACTCGTATTAGGTGTAAACAATAAATTTAAAAATGGAAACTTGATTACGTCTAGCGGATGCCTCAAAAAGAAAAAAGATGCACTGCAGACGCATTGCACTTACTTCAGTTTTCTCAAAAGTTCTTGAATCACTCACCCAATCTCAGTTAATGAAATATTTGGAAATTAACCATCGGTTTCAGTACTGGTTGTACTGGCGGAACGTTGGAGACTCTATATCTCTAATTTGATGAGTTCGGAATCGTTGCCCTTGCACACTTCTCGTGGTCTGGCATACTATTCACCTAGCCAAACTTCAAGGATTTCGCTTGTAACTTCAAGGATTTGGCTTGTGAAAGTTTTCTGTCACTTCGTTCAATCCGTGTAATGGTAGATGGCGCTACATTTGATCCTAACGAAATAAGTTCTAGTTACCTTATTTCAACTTTTTATTAATTTGATTTCTTGTGGGAACACAGGAATTATATGCTTAAGATGTTATTTCTTCCCATATTAGGTTGAGGTATTTAATTCGGCTTCTACAGTTCTTCTATCTTTCTCTTTACGTTTAAGGATTTTTATTTCAAGGAATGCTTTGTATGCTTTTGGGATGCTGTCGTAGTGTGTCTAGTCCACTTCCATTTTCTATTCTTAATTATCTGGTATATGGGCGTTTCATTTGTCAAGGTTCCGTAAGTCCTTGTTGTTGATTCTGCTATACCAGAATATTTTCAATATTATGCCTAAGCATTTGTTTAAGAATTGCTGCAGACTTTGTATATTGAAGCTTGTAGTTTATCACGTCCCGCTCCATACCGAAGGACAGGCTTAATGCTGGCTTTGAAGATTCTTAACATGGTATTGCCAGATATTTGTGATGACTTGCACGAAATTGCGACAAAAGCACCTTCGATTTCACATAGGATTTCTACTGAAATCAACGGAGACTACCTCAGGTAGTCCAAATCGTGTCATGTTTAACGCATTCAAAAGGCAATTTTCGTAATATCCCATAAGAGATACCTAGACCCTGTCAACCGGTGAAGCGAATCGTACATCATTACTTCTTTCACTCAACGCTTAACACATTTTCCTTGCACTGAGTTAATTTCCTGCCAAGGCTATATATTTCCTGCCAAGGCTCTATAGTATCATAGGCCAATCCCTGAGCCTTGGTATCATCGTTAAAAAAATTAGATTGCATATAACCATTCAGTCTCAGGCATCGTATTGCGCTGTTTTAGTTTCTTCTGTGATGAAGTTAACATTTATTGTACCTATATCTTTTTATTAGCACGTTGACCCCTACTTTTTGTTTAGCCGTAAGTCCCCTCATACTATCAGCAATGTTCGAGGTTAAAAATAAGGTGGGAGATAAAAGCTGCTATTAAAATACTAACAAAACCCATGCGCCGATGGAGAAAGAAATGTTATTGTAGGAGTTTGAAAAATTAATTTTGAGAATGGCCACATGAATTATAACTCGGTGTGCAGCTGTCGCTGGAGTATGTGATAACGTATCGGCTTTCTATCTCTGAGATTCCAGGTTCGATACCCATCGTCGGCGACCAATGGTTATTTTCTGCTGAAAAAAACTTTACCCGATTCGCCGATATAGACTGCGGGTGGACTTACAATTTAAGATGGGTTTTAAATTACTTACATTACTCTGCAATCCCCAATCGCTTTTTAGTGAAATCTGTTGTCAGAAAACAATCATGGGTCGCCACCTGCGGGATTCGCGGGAGAGCCAACACGTTCCACCTTACACCACTGTCGATTTAATAACAGGGTAAATACTCTAATAATAATTTAAGCCCCAGCCAATCTTTAATTTTCTAGACTGGGTTCTTCAATGCTGGCCCAAGCGTTCCCTATCCTTTGAAAACCAATATTATAAAAGTCTTTTGAAATTTGCTCGTCATAAGACTCGTACCTTAAATGGGAAAGGAGTCAATAAGTTGGGATTAACAGTGCTGTCTTTTGTCGAAGTACAATTGATTGGGGTGACATAAAATTCTTATCTTTGTATGAACACGATTTTACGGCAGATTTTTAGTATTTTTATGACCATTAGCATGGCACCTTCTTTCATTGTTAATCTTTTGTCAGGACTGTGTTTCGACTTGGTATGATGTTGTCTGTTTTTGTAAACTGGGTGTTTTCGTATCTGTCCGGTCGTACGCAGCGTGTTTTGTTTCATGTGCCTCTTTCAAATGAAATCCTTAACACCTCAAGGGTGCCACAGGGCAGCCATCTTGGGCCATTGCCTTTTATCATTTACATCAATGATGTATCGATGATCCTTCATAACTCGAGAATTCTTTGCTATGCTAATGATGCTAAAATTTTTCGTACTGTTGCTAATCAATATGAGTACTTTTAAACTCTGCCTTAGAAGCCTTTCACAAATGATGTTCTATTAAATCTCTCCCTCTGAACATTCTTAAGTGGACCAGTTTTCACGCAAAAGGACTAAGTTAACTAGACTTGACAAGACCAGTGATTTTGATGTCATGCTTGACACTCACTTTTCCTTTGATGACCACATAGACTCTCTTGTAAATAAGGCTAATGCTAATTAACTTAACGACGGTCAAAAGTGTTTGATGATCCATCAAAGCTTCTATATTGTAGTTTTGTTAGGTCTATTCTGGAATGCGGTAGTCCTATTTGGTCACCTAATTATACGGTCCATATTATTCCCATCGAGAGAGGGGTATTCCCTGGAATATTACCTCATATTCTGCCTCCTTATTTGGATAGACTCAAATTATTCTCGTTGGATACTCTTGAGAACAGCCGTAACAACTCTAAAATTATTTTTGCTTTCGATTGTTTGCAGGGCACAATGAATTCTCCAGAGCTGCTTGGATCTCTGAATATCCCTGTTCCGGCTCGCTCCAGCTTCTTCGAAATTCCTTATCATCGCACTAAGTACGGTATGGATGAGCCACTGGCATCGATGTCGCGTCTCTTTAATGACAAGTTTAATTGCATTGACTTATACTCTCGAGAAATTGGATAAATGATCAGCTTAGTTAAAATTACTTTATCTTTGTTTACTGACTGTTTCTTATATTGTTCTTATAATTTACATTAATCTGGCATTAGATGAATCTTTGTATATAAATAAATAAATAATATAGCGTCTACTCTCATAACTCCTCATTGACCATTGTTGTATAATATTATAATATATTACTATTTGCAGTAAAGCTTGGACCAGAATTTAATACCATTTGGATCCATTTGCAATCCTACAGTTGCTTACTTTACGAGGCAGATAATTTTTAAAATTGTCGGGCTTTAAATTATTGAACAGTTTGCCTTCTAAAGAAAGTTTGCGAAACTGATATTCTTTGTGTGTTCAGCGATATTTTAAAATTTTTTTACTTAGCAACTTATTAAAGCGTTGAATATTTTTATCTTAAATTTTAATTATTTAAAGTCCCTAAAGCATTTGTCGGAAAATAGGTATTTATAGCGCCACTGCCATTGTCTTTTCGTCTATAAAAAATATAATTAATAATACATTTTTAGGGGGACAGCGACTGTTACTTATTTTTTCATTATTAAACATTGTGGTATGAACTGAGATCGCTTTCATTTGCGCGCCAAATTGTCTTTAAAAGTTTTCATTTCTGGTGCTATTTTTAACTTTCCTCTGCATTGGAGTAAGTTTTTTCCTGGATACTCAGTAGAGACACGAAGTAACTCCCACCTCTAATGATTTATTCTCTATGATTTTTCTCTCTAATAGTTGACATTTACCTTCGGTACTTCCTGGCGTAGTGATTTGAATAATAAGCAACTACGCGAGGTGAGTTCTGTTTTCAGCTCATGCATCGTTGGATTTTGCGGGTCTTTACTACTAAGCTCGTGCACCATGTGTTGCATTTTAATTGCAGAAAAGGAAATTTACCATTGGCGGAAAAAATGTAAATTAAATTTGCTTATTTATACTGATACAGGTAGGAACAGGAAAAAAAAAGTTTCGCAATTATCAAACCAATCACACCTAGGCACCTATTCGATGCTAATTTCAGGTTGCTTTTGTTTTGCAATCACTTCAAAATCAGTAAAGCCCGCAACTTTTTTTGCGTAATGATAAATTTTTTAAGTAATTTTCTTCGAGCGAATTTCTAGTTTTGATCATTTATTAACTATCGATACCAGGCATGCGATTTCTTAGTTGCTTTTGTAACAGTCGAGAAAACTTGTTGCAAGTAAATTCGTACTTATAAAATAACAACTCGTAGTTAAAAACGAACAAAAATAAAATTTGTATTCATCATGGAAATCCCAAACTTTTTATTATAAATTTATTTTAATGAGAGAGCTTATTAAAGCAACACTTAAATATGTTTGGTCAGCACATTAACACCCGGATATTTAGCATTTCTTAAAAGCTCAAACGCGAAGAGAAAATAACTTTAAATGTTTTAATTACAATTGCAAATAAAGGATGTTCCATAAGTACTATCAGTGTATCAGCTTCATTACGAATATTTTCTTATATAAATCGAATTTTCTCGATAAATCGAATAAAAACATAACAAATGTCCACATATAACTATTACACAAAAATGAATGAACTGAATATGATCCATCAGAAAAAGTTTATTGTTACATGTTGCTATCATGTAATGTGCAAGGGAAAACTGGTGACAATTTATGTGGACAGAGAAAAAGTCAGGTATTTTTCGGTCAATGGTTAGTTCAGACAAATCGCTAATTACCTTACCCAATACAATTTTTTGTACTTGCAGATTGGTGTTACATGGTTTAGCGATGCGATCGTTGTCAACGCAGTTACGACAGTACACTTAACTTTTAACTAAAGTGCAACACTTTTAGATATTCGTTCTATTCTGTATAAGCATCGTTCATTGAAATCTAATAAGATCGTTCGCGCAAAGTTCAGTGATTTTCTCAAAACTGGCAACATACGAAAATGGAGCTGTCAAAACACTTTACAACTTAAACACAAAACACTTTAACTTTAAGCAACAACAAGATACATACCCGCTCTCATTCTAGTTTAGCATCTTCCACAGGAAAACAAAAGTTCTTAACTTTTATTTATGCATTTAAGGTGTACAAGGAAATAAATTATCACAAAAAATAACTTTACTCAACCCCATTTAATCTGAATATAATGATATGAAAAATCTGGTATAGTTTTTTACTCATTCCATTTTTATCAAAGTACTGAAAATAGCAAAACTCTAGCCATATTTATTGACTTGACAGGTAGGTGCCTAAACACGATTAGCGAAATCACGGAAGGAGCTCTAAAGAAGCTACCTAAGTTCGCGGGCGAAAAGCAAAAATGACCGAAATCGAACTCTTGCAGGACCTCAAAACCCAAAACTAAACAAAAGCTAAATATTTGGGACACATTCCAGGCAGCAAACTGACTTGGAAATTAAACATAGAAAAAAGTATTTTGTAAAGCAAACAAAGCTTTCTATACTTACAAGAGACTCTTCGGTGCAAAGTGGGGGTTGAAACCCATCATCAAGCAATGGGTGACTTAGCAATAGTGCGATCAATCCTGCTGCACGAAGTCATGGTTTGGTGGCCAGCTGTTGGCACGAAAACTTATCTCTCCAGATTAGTGGACATACAAAGAATAAGCGAGAATGGAGTTTACTGGTGCATTTAAAACTACTCCCTCCTGTGCTCTTAACAAAATTCCGCCCGACCCGACACCCACGGGGGTAAATTTGTTTACCTCTGATTTTACCAAATTTCCTGCCGCCTCAGGGCCGACAAATAAAGATTTGGCGCCTCTTTTTGCGAGGTGGTACGCAATCTCGTTTCCTTTAATGCCTTCATGACCTCGAGCTCAGGCTAAGGTAATCCTGTTCGTTCTTGTCAGTTCTTTGATTAAATTCAGGCAGCCCCAGGTCAGCTTAGATTCGGGGGTGTGTCATCTCAGTGCTTAAAGCGCCGCCTGATTGTCGGTCATTATATTTATCTTACCATCACGAATAATCGGCTGGAGTGCGCAGAGTTCGATAGCATGAATATCTACTTGAAAAACGGTGCCTAGCGCCTTTTGGAGTTTGAATTTAGGTCCGTATACTTCAACTCTAGCCGTAATTTGTCGAACCCTCCGTCCATTTAGGGCCCCCCCACCCCCTTCACTAAAGTGCTTATTATTTTGCTGCCGGTACTCTCTGGCCTCGATGACTACCCTAAAGGGTATTTCAAGGTTATACTCTTTCGGCATTGTGCCCGATATCGAGTTAACTCCTGGATCCTCGAGGAGTATTTCATGTCTAGCTGGATTATTAGATTTTGGGAGGCCTGTCCTATGTAGCCTAAAAGCACTTAGAGTTACACCTTTCCTTACATGTAAGTGTAGGGGTATTAGGTATAGAAGCGTTTCTAAGGCTGAGGTTGAACAGTTGCAAATGGTAAACAGGCTCTAATAGACATTCAAGTCTCTGAAGACGTTAAAGTTTCGTATGTGCTGATTCATTTTCAATTTTTGGCTACCATAAGAGCGCTTTGTATATGACCGTCCGCATATCTATAACGCTGCTGTGCCTTTCCTTAGGACGACTTCCAGCTGATGGTTACAGGTGAGTTGTTGATCTAGGGTTATGCATAGGCATTCAACTACTCTTCTGGCCAGATGGTGTAGGGCTGTAGATTGTAGACTTGCCCGCTGGGTATGCATGCTGGTGTTCACCAAAAGGTTTCGTTTTCAGGATCCCATATCTGATTTGTTGGTCAATTACCTTTTCCATTGTTTTAATTTGAAACAAGGTAAGACTAATGGGGCACTACGCTTTGGGATGGGCAAGTAACCATCCTCCATTCTTAGGTATGAACGTCACCTTCACATTTTTCCATAGATTGGGAATATAGCTTAGAGTGCAGCTAGCTCTGAAAATTTTAATTAGCCCTGGTAGTAAATACTCCAGGCTCTGCTGCAGTAGAGCTGAGATAATACCTTCACCGCCAAGGGATTTGTATGGTTTAAATGAATTAATTGCCCCATCTTACTCTCCCCATTGTGAAGAAACGCCCAGAGTGGTTTTTTATCCGCTTTGAAGACATGTATTGGAGACAATCCGCCGCGGAAGACCTTTCTAAATTAAATTTTTCTATAATTTTAAGAGAAAATTGTCTAACAAGATGCAAATAGAAAAGTAAGTAGAAGTAGCTCAAATGAAATATATTTGTCTTATAGGTTTTGGTTGCACAATAACAAGTAACGAAAGGTGATGAATTTACAACAGCAGAGGAAGATATAATAAATCTTTCAAATTTAGAGACATGCTCGCATCCTCTGATTTTAGTATTAATAATAACAATAAAGTGCATATGTAATAATTATGTAGGTTACTGTGATAAGATAATGTCGAGTGATAACGCTTCTACAAATATCTTTATTATCGATACCAGTGACGCCTGTTGCGGTAGCGTTTTTAATATGATAACTGATAGCGTTGCTAATTATATCGATCTTTTTACTCCTGGTGAAAATACTGCTACCGTTGCTGGTATTTCTATAATTTCCTCTATTGATTCTACAGCTTATGTAACTGCCGACGTTAATCTAACAAACTAAACAAATACCAGTAGAGCTACAAGAAGTGCTCATGTCGGGTTAGTGATTCTAATTTGGAGCGAATACAATTTAAGGTGGATTCCGAACCATAGACGCTGAAACAATCAATGGCCTATTTATCGTAATCTGGATAGAAGGCCAGCGCGTTATCGCTTACTCCACCGACGAAGTCTCGGTAATCAACTAATCTATATTAAAATTTCTATGCAGGAAGTTCTACTTTCATGATTATTTGAGACTTTTAAAATATCGGTTGGAAATTTAGATATATTGCAAATGAGTTAACTGAGGTGACAACATTAACAACGTCAAATGATATATTTTATTGGATTTTAAAAGATCTATTCAGTCATATCCCACTCAATGGTAAAAAAATGCGAAAAATTGTTTCTCTACACTTTTCCAGTCCATAGCAGTACTCCAAAAAAATGTTAACAACAAATTTACATGTGACTTCAAAAATACTTAAAACTTCCCCTGGCCAATTTAATTACAAAAGATGGTAAAATGAAGCTGTGAGACATGGACTGACTGACGGACAGGCGGACATGACAGAATTATAAGGGCTCCTAGTGGTTGCAGAGCCAAAAACAATATATATATGTATGCACTGATCGAGCGCAAATAGTAAGTAAATCTCTTTTAATCAAACTAATTTGTTTCGTTTGAAAGTACTCTTCAGTCTGCACTGTTTCATCTGTAAGCTATAGTTTTCAGTTCGACTGCAATCGGACATACATGTTATATATATAGGAGTGTCTGTACTGATATCGGGTCATAAGTGATGTGTTCAACGGCTGACATACCTAATGGATTTGCAGATGGCAATCTCAGCTGCACCAAATTGTAAAATTTTCCGATGTAGCCCGTCCAGGCTCCGTAATTCATATACAATAGCAGATATGATATATAATGCCATAGCGATTGAGTTTTAACAATGTATCCATCGGACCAACTCGATTCCTGTCCCCATCTCCAGTTTGAAATATTTCTCATTTTCTGTTAACTGCTCCTCCGTGATTTTATGCTTCCCAACCGGATCTTGATAGTGATGATGGCACCTCATCATAACCTTGGGGGCAGGGCGGAAGGCTCTGTACTGGAAGCGGATGGTACCAGACAAATATTCATCCTCCCTTTATTAAGCCAGAGTAATTGAAAGACGGAAAATTATTTGACTGACGTGGTCGGAGACTCGTTGCAAACGTTTCCCGCTTTACTTGATTTGGAGTATCCTCGCATTGCCGGCAATGCTAGCCACAGTTTATTGTTCAACCCTATCTAATGAAGATTGTGTGGTGCCTTTGGAATGCAATAATATTACTTGTAGCTGGAATACTTAAAAGTAAATTACTCAAGCTTTTTGCAGAGAAGTGAAGCTTTTTAAATTCCGCCAGGTTCTGTCTAAAGTGAGCTAACTTTTTATTTGCTGCCGGATCTGTCGGAAGTGGCGTTAAATTGTTGTTTTCATAAAGTTTTTGTTTCGACTCGGAGTAGTGCTGACATTGTAATTGTTTATGGCCCATTTGCGCGTTTCTATTGCGGTGTCCCCAGTTGAGTCTTATGGTCAATATCGCGTTTCATGGAACAACATGCTATGTTTCCACGCTTCTCTACGATAGTATACCATTGCTGGTAATTCGGAGCAACATTGGTGGGTGCTTGCCGCTATGAGTCATAAAGATACTTTATTTGCGGCGGGATGTTCCTATTGCACGCGCAGAGACATATTAAATTGCAATTATGTTCTCTTTATTCGAGAATTACCACAGAGAGTTAAGAACATTCACGTAATGGCCATAACATTATTTTGGTTTTTACTTGGGAATTTCGTTCATGTCTCTTATCGTTTGCACACTTAAACCAATGAGCATATGGACGCTTCGCTATCTGACGAAATTAAAAGGTTACAGGCAAATATTTCGAAATACATAATTATTCCAAATACATACTTCTTTTTAAATAAATATCTTCCACTGAAACATTTTCATTTAAGCAATTTTACCACATACTCACTCAAAAGTGCATGTATATTCCATTCATAGTTACGTGCAGTTTGAATATCAATTACTATTGGAAATAAATATTTCTGATTTAGATTTTTTGCGATTTACCAGAAAAATGAATAATAATTATGAAGATATACAATTAACTAAACTAAGGGAAGTTGCACTTATCTAAGGCAGAGCTGTAAAAATAATGATTTTATTTTGCGATTTACTATTGAATTATGATTACTTAAATAATAGTAATCAAAAAGTTTGATTACGAATAAGCAGTTAAATAATCATTATCGACAATTTTCATAACGATTACCCAAGCAATCCTAATCGAAAGTTTTGAATTACTGAAATAATCGTAATCACAAATTTTGATTACGATTACTAAAATAATCGTAATCAAGATCGATTCAGTTCGTTACTGGTCCTAGGAAAGAACACCACGGTATTCCAGGCTAAGATCTTTGGTATACTAACGTGGGCTTACGAGGACCTAAGAAGAGCTTATAAGAACAAGAGCATCTTCATCTTCTCGGATAGCCAACCCGCAATTTAAGCAGTTGCTTCATGTACCACCAGATCTAAGCTGATGTGGGAATGCCAAAGGAGCCTAGATGTACTGTGTAGAACTAATCAAGTCAACTTGGTTTGGATTCCGGCTTCCTTCCTTTTTGCATGGCTAAAAGGCTGACAGCAAACCGTGGAAGTTAGGAGCATAGGTTGTATTGGAACTACATTGAGGGGCACGCTCAATCAAAGAGCCTTATGCCCTCACCTTCACTGAGCAGATCCAGAGAGCTCCTGAGTAGGTTGGATGTCAAAACTATGGCTGGCTTGATCTGAAGGATCTGGCAATGCCGTTGAGCCCACCTGAAAACTTTGTCTACCCACTAAACGTTTTATGTGAATGCCCTGCAGTGACCAGGCGCAGATTTAGCCTCTTCGGGAAACCAACCCTGGTACCGAGTGAGCAGAGTGACTGTCAACTGTGGAAGTTGTTGAACCTTTTCAGAGGGACAGGCTTGTTGTAAGGAGTTGAGAGGGTTATCACAATATGCCTTAGTGGCCACAGCGCTTGAGGACCTCACAAGTCCAATTAAAACAACCAACCAACCTTTTAAGCACAATATCATGTTAAGGAAGCGAGGATGAGTTGAAGTTGTTTCATGCAAAGACCTAGTGTACACAGGGTGTTTCAGATTAGGTTTGTTTAAAAAATAAGTAGGGTGTTAGAAGTCACCTAGACAAACCAAAAATTGTATCGCAGGGCGAAGAGGGGGGGGGGGGGCAATTTCAACCGGTTGGGAGTTACAGGGTGATTCATATATTTACAAAAGCCAAAAAACTAATACCCCAATGACCTTTCCCAACAATATTGCTGTGACTCTCGCCATTGCAGGTACAGTCTTTTCCAAAACTGAAAAAAACGTTTTGAGATGGCCTAAATTTTAGCATTTGTCCAAATGTTTGTCCGAAATGCATGTAATTAAATTTTTATTTTTATTAAATTGTCCATCTCATTGCCTTTCCAAAATGGTACAATATGTACAGGTAGAGAAAGGATTAGAAAAACGGCCTACTTATACTAATTATTTTATTGTACTTTAGTTAGAATATTATTTAAATAATCAACAAATAAACAAAATTGTTGAGACAAATGGTCGAAAATGTTTGTTTAAAGTATACTAATAACTATTTTATAAGTAAGTATTTTTAACTCAAAGTTGCAAAGTTTTTAAAACTTCCTCCATGAGGGCTAGCTTCACACCCTCCCTGGAGCGATTATTACAGCAAAATTATTATAGCTTAAGGTGACTTTTCGTTTCATAATTGAAAAAAAATACACTTTTTAATTTTTTTTAATTTTTTTTATTGATTCCTTTTGGGCATTTTTATAAAACATTAAGAATATAAAAAAATTTTTTTTTCGCATTTTTAGTACATTTTGACCACTGCAGAGGGCAGGGCGTCTTCCAAAAGATAGTTTTTAAACGGTTTCACAGTTTTTGTGTTTTTATCATTATGATTATAATAAAAAAAATCAATATTTTTGAGGGCACCTGTATAAAAAAATTGAGGTATGTAACATAATATTTTTAAAGATTTAGTTACTAGTATTTTATAACGAATCGAATGGTTTTCGGATTAATAAAATTCGTGAGTAGTTTTCGAGAAAAGTGTGGAGCCAAGTCAAAAAATGTGATTTGAGAAAAACGCGTTTTTGCAACATAATTTTTGCATATAAAGCGCTCATAATTAGAGTTACAAATATATATTTTTTCCCATACGTATTTCTGTGATGTTAAGGAACACTTTTATGTAAAAAATCGAATATTTTGAACTTTTTGAAACGAAAAGTCCCCTTAAGGATTTATACATAACAACAGAAAAAATATTTTCAATGAACTCTTATTATGCATATATATTTTACATATGTACATATGTAAAACAAAGATTTGATTTTGAGAAATTTCCTATTAGGTGTCTTTACGTTACAATTTCAAAGATGATAACAGTTGTTAAACATTTTTATCGTTTAGTTTTAATAACAAATATGTGTTCAGCTAGAATTAAATCGTTAGTCTTAATTTAAGGTGGGCGCAGATTGACGCGGAGGTGATGGCGGTGGCGGTAGTGAGAAGGTGGGAGTAACGAAGCGGTAGCGGTGGTAACCACTCACACTAATGCGGTGGCGATTGCGATTTTGGTTTTTTAATTTGCTTCATTTTAATACGATCTCTGAAAAGAATCAGTATTATCTTGTAGTGTTTGAAAAATTTTGAAAATTACGATTTCCTAAGCTCGCTATCGATTTTGCTTCGTTCTTTTCAATTTGCAACAAATTTTGCTTCATTACGAGCTGTGAAATTTTCATTTTAGTATACGCTTGTCTTCTCGCTGAAAACGTTTTTATTTGTTTCGCATATCCCAAAAATATCAGCTCTGTTGCATCCATGGTTTCGTGTCTGATTTTCTTTCTTTTAAAAACGATATGACCTTATCGACTCCTGATGTACAAGCACTTTCAGCTTCTTTTATAGGTTTCTTCTTTTTTGTCAACTTGCGATCACGCGGTGAAATGGTGCATGCAGCGGTTGGTGGCGGTGGCGATTTCTATTCGCCGCACCACCGCTCATCCCTTTTCAGCAAATCGCAACAATGTGTGCTTACACATTTGAGAACACATGCAGCGATTAACCGCCTTACCACCGCCACCGCCATCAACACCGCGTCAGTCTGCGCCTACCTTTATCTCCTTCCATTTAATCATCACCCTAATTTTAAGCATATACAATTAATAAACTCATTCATTCAGTGGTGATGGAAAAGACGCCTACAGCTTAAAGCTAGTGAGGATTTGCATTTAATCCGTATGGGTCATAGTGTAAAGATATAAATTTACAAAATATTCCTTGCTGTACTTCTTTTTAAATCATCCTTCTTTCAACTGAATATAAAGCCTTGGGTTCTATGATCACTTTATATCTTGCTTATATCTGCCTGCTGGGCCTTTTGCCGTTTTCTTCTTTGATTTTTAAGCTTTAACTAAACTAGCCATTTTACTGTGGCTTTTATGATAATAACGTCCATTCGTGTTAAGTTTTCGAACTTTAAGTCACCTCACTTTGAAATTCCCTAAAAATGGGAGAATATAATAAAGCTTTTAGTTCTTTTTTAGCAATAATATCTGATGCAAGCTTTATTGATTATACTTTGTAAATCTCGTCTAGCCAGTACGTTTTTCAATACTTAACAGTATAATATTGTTTTTTTTGGCTTTTAGCATAAATCCATCGCGTCAAAATTTTAGATTTCTTTTCTTTATGGTTTGAGTCAGAGTTTCAAGCAGAGAGTCCAATATCGAATATTTTTGGCAGCCAAAACATCCCTTACTGACTTACCAGCGTGGATAGCATCAGTTTAATTGCTTACTGCATAATGGTTCGGATCCCTTCAAGGAGGTCCGCCTGCAGATTTGAATTTAGAGAACAATGCCAGCTGGGTGGCACCAGAATAAAAACATCCGCTTTTACTGGATACAGGACTCATTTCGATTTATTTATTAAACCATTTTTTATGACTGTCAGTTGACATAAAATAAACTTTTTTTATTGTTAAAAATTTGTTCCGGGTATTTACGTTTTCAAAAAGGTATAAGTGCTTCTGTTTGCGTGCCTCGGGTAAGTATTGTTTCGATTTGGCTTCTTGTATAAACTAGGATATTGTTCGACTTGAAAAGCTGTTATACAGAGTATTTCACATAAGGTGTGCCATTTCATTTCACAAATGGGGTGACAGATCTCATATATACAAACATAATAAAAAAAAACCGATTTATCAATTACGTGAATTTCGGAGAAAATTTGGTAAAATGCTGAATTCTAGGTATTCGCAAAACATTTTTTTTATTTTTTTGAAGTCACTGTACCTGCAATGCAACACTATTGACAATTTTGGAAAGGTCATTAAAATAATAGTTTTTTACCGTTTGTTTGAGATGTCGCTGCGTTGAGCAGATCAAAACATAAAAAACTCTCAAACGGGTGAGTTGACCCCCTTGCCATGAATTTTGTGTGATTAAGTGAGATCTACCACCCCATTTGTTTTGGCACACCTAATGTGAAATACCCTGTATAAGTCGTGTTATTATACATAGGGTCATAAAAAAAATTAGGTACGACAATTAAATATCTCTTTCACTGAAATATGCCTTTGGGGAAAGATGTTATTTTGCTACTTTCTTTTACAACACAGCTATCCGTGCCATATTGCGTTACGTAATACTTGAATGGCCCCTAATCGATTTTCAAACCAATAGCACCCTAATCAAAATGGTCAAGAGAAGCATTATGGATATATTATTATTTTATTATTTTGGGACGAAATTGTTGCTCGCCAAGCACTTTTTTAGTTATAAAAAATAGCAATGATTTTATAGTAAATACGCTAACTTCAAAAGCATTTAATTCTAGCTTAAAATAGTAACAGTGGTTTGTGTATTTGAATTTCAAGCGAGCGTGTTTTAGTTTCTTGGAACTGCTTTCTTTTAAGGTATTTAATAATGGTTCCTCCTAACTTAGAGATATTAATTTTCTAAATTTGTCATAACCTACTTTTGCTGCAGTGGTCGTTATAATTTTCATTTAAATTACTAACTAAAGACTGCATTTAGGAATATTTTCAGATATTTTGCATCGATAGTTTAGAAATTAGAGTGGGGACGCTTTAATAAGGCAAATATCGTTTGCAGATTGAAAATCAAAAGGCCCTAAAACATTTTCGTTGTATTCTAGGAGCCCAATCTAAGGGGTAAGTGACAAACTGGGAAGGAATTGAGATTTGAAATTTTTCGAAAAAAAAAATGGTTTTTCCAAAAATCTCATCATTGCTGTTTTTCGGTCATCAATCTACATACGCACCAATTTTATCTTAAGGGGGATTTCTCCTGGAGCGGTTTTAAAATTTGATTTTTTTTCAGTTTAATTTCTTCTACATATCCCCAAAATTGTTCCCCGAAAGAGATTTTTGACAATTTCGTTCCGTTTCCGAGTTATATTGTTTACAAGCCGAGCGCGCAGGGTCCGTTTAAATCCGTGCAGGCCCGCGCGATCCGGGAGCGCATGTATCTGCGAAAAATAATTTTTGTAGTCGTCAAAACAAACCCTTCTTTTTACTTCCTTTTCTATAATATTTCAAGATCTTTTTCAGAAATGTAATACAGTTGCCCTTTCTTGGAATTCGCTCGGAAATGCATTGTATGTTTTCGTTTCGTTTCGTGTTATTGCATTGCAAAACTTTAAACGCGTTTTTCTCGAAACAACGTTTTTTGAACTTTGGTCCCGGATTGCGTTAAATCTATTTAACCGATTCGGGTTCTTTTTAATTTAAATTAAAGTTAATACTATTCCTGGGTGCTCTATGAGAGTTATTTTTCGAAATTCGAATATTTAATATTTTTTTCGGGCTAAAAAAGTAGAAAAAAGGCAAAAAATTGAATTTTTTTCAAAAAGTGGCACCTTTTTTTACAGAATTCGAGATTTGAAAAAGCTCTCATACAGCACACAGAAAAAGGTTATATTTTAAGAAACTTTCGGAATTCTTCAGATCGGACTACTAAAGCACCCGGAATCCGCGACCAAAGTGGGACATGCATGACGGAGACCTCCCTGTTTGTGATTGGCCGATTGTTTTTTTACGAAAATTAAAAATATTATAACATAATATAATCGATGCCTACTTCATTCCAACAAAACGCCCGTCCCTGTTGAAAAAAGGGTAATTTTTGGATGCTCCAGGGAGAAATCGCCCTTAATACGTATACATATGAGTGAGAGGATGGGAGGGCTGTCATGCAAATCGACAGAGGGACGGATGGACAGACCGATGGTTCATAGTTGATAAAAAACTCTAAAACGATTTTGTATTGATTTTTAATCCGATGAAACATCAACAAATTGTATGTTAATATTATGCTGCATGAACATATAGTATGTAACATCATGAGTAATGTCAAAAACTTGGAAATAATGTAATTAACGTAAATTTTCCAAAAGAGATGAATTGTATGATATTAATTTACATACGTGAAAAGAAAGTTGACATCTACAATTTCCGGACACCTATTACAATTAGTGAAAGCAAAAAGACCAGACAAGGAACCATTCCACTTTGTATTGCTTTCAAAATATATAAAAACCTCGAGGTATTTTAGAACATGAAATGTTGCATGTCTGGTGTCCGCTCACCGACGGCTTATGTGTGCTTATATGATTTCGGTAGGTAATTGTTGAATTAACTTAATGCGATTACATTAACTTTTAGTTCTTGATAAAGTGTCGAAATAATTTATCGTCATAGAAAGTGCTGAGCCTGCTCCTGGTTTGAGGTGTATTGTGTATAGTAAGTATTATACGGAAGGTGGAAGTATCCCGACCCTAACCTTCTGTTGTTTGGATCTAATTTGCTAATTTACTCCAAAAAATTTACAAATATGCTCGACGTATGAAAGAATGTTGACGTACTGGACTACATAATACCACACCAGATGTCCACTTAGTACAGAACGACTAGTGCTCTTAATTAGAAATTCAAATGAATGGGGCGAACGACGGGTCTGTTCCGTTTATGCTTCGCTTATTACAAAGCTAAAAATTTCAGTCGCTGCGTTACTTGTGGAGTTGGGTGAAGTAAGAAAAATTAATTCTAATTTGTTTTTTTGTTTGTTTGTTGACCTCTACCGGGTGGAGGAAGCGGCTTGGGATGACCACGAAAGCTTTTCGCTCTAGACTTGTGAAACCTTTATGCAAGCTTTCACTTTCGGTTTGAATCCATTTCAGTGTGGCAAAGAGTCATTGGGTAAAGGTGAAAAAATGTAAAACGGTCATAAATCGAGAATAAGTAAGAAATTTGCATAAGCTCTGGTTGCACAATGATTGACTAGTCAGCGCGAAGCACGTTATTCACGGATGACTGTGTCCGGAAGATAGATTATGAAACTTTCATTACCTTATCATATTTAACTTAATTCGAGCCTAATTAAAAACAAAATAGATGCTTTATTGATTTTTATTATAATCTTATTCGTTATGTGTGTTTGAATAATAATGTCTAGTTGGGAAATGATGATATTAATGAAAATCTGTGGTTAGGAAACGTGTTATATGTTTGGATTAAATGCTACTTAATGGTTCAGTACGAGAAAGGTTACATTTAATAAAAGTATAAAGTAGTACTAAGGACAAATATTAAGTGTGTGTTGTCAAAACTTGTCATACATAATGCATTAGCAAAGTTTACATAAAATGATCTTTCTTACTTGTCAAACCAGAAAAGTTTTTTTCACGTCACTAATATGGGAGTCGAATTCGGTTTTTATAAGGTTTTTACAGAATGTTAAGATATGGAAATGCTACCGAATATTGAAATATTTAAATTTTAGACGGTTTATTTATAATATAATATAAAATGAAACACTAATGGCATGTATGTGAAACCCGTATATAATTAAATGAGAGATTTTGAGAAAGAAAGTATCTATTTACGATTCTCAAATTGTCGTGTAATTTTCATATACACGGAAATTACACATAAGTACACGATAAGTGCAAATAGTCACTTCCATATTCATATTACTGGTAATAGTTTATCACAGTCTGTACTAGATACAAACCTGGCAAGAAAAGCAACTAAAAGCCTGATTAATACATCTCTTCCTCCCAGAAAGTCTAATAAAAATTTTACGTACTTTCCGTTTATTTCCGTGTACATTGAAATTACACGGCAATTTGAGGGTGGTAAATAGACACTGCCTTTGAGAAAGAAGGAGGAAAGTCTAATGGAATGATACACCTTAGGCTGCTGGGGATGACCGCTCTCGCTTCTTAGGTACGAATAAGTGTTGTGAGGGATATGACATAACGGTTACTTATACTGATAAGAATATTTTTCTCTTAATTTCTTTTGCGAATTCGGATATGAAATTATATCGGAGGACGAACTTTAATTACTCTTTGTTTTTGCCCGGTTGAGTTTCTCTTTTTAACTGGTTAGTAGCTCATTCACGGCGTACAGTGATATGTAGTAAGATTAAGTACAGGTTATATGCAGCTAGCAAAAAAAACATTGGAAAGCTTTCATTTGGTAATTGAATCCTTTAAAAAAATATATAGCCTAAAATAATTACATTCTATACGTTAACGAAATCAGAATACTTTCGCATATTCGATAGTTTCAGTTTCGGATATACAGTTCTGTAATATGCTTTTTGTAGTGAAACAGACCACTTTTTTATTTGAGTCCTTCCCTTTTAGTTCCTGGGATGCCGCCAGTGGGTTTCGAACCTGGGCTCCCCGGGATGGAAGGCCGGAGTGTTATCATTACTTCACCGACGACTAACACGCTTAGTATGAACGTCAGCGAAACTAAAAATGGAAAGATGCGGTCAACACTGACATTAATTCAATTCTAAGGCTTTGAATGAGTTAATATACCGTTTTACGTTTAATATCATCTACTGGATCACACTGCGTTTTTTAAGTCCTGGGCTTTCAAGGTAGTGTGTTTCCAAGATTAATCTTGATCTTCTGAGCAGATGGTATAAGTACCATCAGTGTTGTGGAGACAATCAATACTATTGGAGTGCTATTCTCAGAGAATCTTATTGATGCATGTTTTTCAATTTTGTTTGACATTGTTTAAACGCTTTTTAGTTCATCTAGCGTCTTGTTTAACCTAGATGCATTTTTCTGCACTCTCTGTGTCAAACAGCAGCGTTAATGTGGTAGCAACAAATAATCATAATGTTGAACATGGGAGCATCGATATGAAATATTATACGTTTATGGTGTGATAGGGAGGCCTCTGTATTGAGATTAAGTGCACAGTAAAAGTAGGCAAGCTACACCATAGAAGGGCGGCATGACGTGATGTGCCGCTATTTTGTGGAGTAGCTAGCTCTGATTTAGGAGCCCAACATTTTTCGAAAGAGGATACGGAACCTTCTAGAGCGCGTTGTTAACCTGTACTATACAAAATGAGTGAGCAGACCCAGATCGTGTATCCTGGTGGACACGAAGATCCTGGCAACCTAGTTTCCTATTAACAGCTTAACAGTACAAATATAACCCACGCCCCCTTCCCCCCTAAAAAAATTTCAAATGGAATCATTATATTTCGGGCTGTAGATTCGATTCGGCAGTACGAGTTTACCTATCTCCAATTGGTGAAATAAATATATATATATATATATATATATATATATATATATATATATATATATATATATATATATTTATTTATTTATTTATATATATTCAACCGTTCTATTGCTTCAAAATAACTGATGAAGGTCGACAGTTCACCTTAAACTGAAATGTTTTTTTAAAGAAACTAAAGGTAAACAAACCCAAGAGCTCCAATTAACCACAAACAGTGATTTCTTGCAAACGATTAATTACCTCGACTTGAGATTTATTTACTGATAAGTGAGAATATCATATAAGCTTCCATACCTTGGAAACTTGTGAAAACCAGATTGAACTGAACTACTTAAACTCGTTGCGAAGAAAGAAATAATCGCGATACACAAACTCGATACAAACTTATAGCTTTGCAGGTTATGGTGTCCATGATTTAAGCCTTGCCGATTGAATGGTTCAGAAACTTCTGCAGCCGCTTCCTACATGATATTTAACTGCAGCACACCAAGTGTTTTGGGTCATATACTTCTCACTTCAATTGAGGTCTGACAGCCGAGCAAAAACTTGTTTCAAGTATTCAGTTGGCGTACCAATAACTTATGCCTAGCAATTAAGGCCCCACATGATTGCACTATGGGAATTTCCCTGTCGTTCGGGCTTGATCGCTTAAAAAGTACAGAATCAAAATCGATCGTCACATAGAGATCATTTCACAACTTCTAGTGAATTACAGAATTGTTTAGGAAATCAGATTTTTTGCACTGAAGTTAGCATATTTGCACTAATTTTCTCTGTCATGTCGGCGAGAAACCAAACTATGTATTACTTTTTACGTTGGGAAAATTTATACTGAATGCCTTGTTTTTCTTTTATACTTCAAGTCGCGTCATTTAAAGTTTCAATAGTAATGAATCAATTTGTTAAAAGGAAACTCATAATTAAATATTTTGCTGGCGTTTATAGTAGTTGGTTTTGATCATTACCCGCGAAATAAAGATAATTGTATAAGTTGAAGAATCATTGGAAAAATAAGTTGTAATTTTTTACTTTGCGCTTTAGATTAAAATAGTGCAAATCGAAAAAAGTAATAAACGTATTCTACTACCTTCTCTAAGAACCAGCATGCCTATACTAATGGAAAATCGGTAGAAATAGTTTTACATGCAGTGTTGTCTTGTATTGAAAAGTCCTTTGAGTTCAGACAGTATACTCTAAGTGCATCCGTGGATACTGAGTGGAGCTTTAACAATGTGAAAAAATAAGTCATCCTTACCATTTTATTTTCCAAGCCGAACCGAGGCTGAAGCAGTTTTGGAAATTCGTTAACTCAAAGTTTAACTGATCCATCCACGGATATCCATCATCGTTAAGCCTGGAGAATAGTGAGAGTGGCCGCTTCCAATCCATTCGGTCGCTTTTACAAAACTGCTTTCAAGGACGATAATTGTAATATTAATGTTATGATTTTAATATATTTAAGGAACCTTCCGGCGACTACTCTTTCAGTAGAGGATTGTAGGAAGAATTTGTATTTGACGAGGCTACCTTCTTAAAGCACATCTCAAAACCTTCGCCCCTTGTTTCTATTTTCTTTGATCTGTTTAATTTATCTATTCCCTGTAGAACCTTTTCGACACCCTGATAGTATTCTGTGATTTTTGCGTTACATAAAAATGGCAACAAGTGTAACATAATGAATTACAGTCCTATTGGTAATTTATGTTGTATTGCCAAGGTTGTTAAGACCTTAGTGTGTGTGTTTTTCAGTTTAAATGCCACTTTTAAACACGGTTTCATGAAAGATAAATTCTCTATAACCAACTTATTGGAATCCCCCCGCCCAGCACTAAATCTGGTAAGAAATTTAATTTCATTTTCACTCATTTTAGAAAAGCTTTCGATTGCATCAATCAAAGAGTTCTCATTCATTCTTGGATTTCCTTCTGGCTTTGTAAACTGGGCGTGCTGTTATCTGTCCGATCTTACAGAGCGTGTTTTGTTTTGATGAGCGGTTTTTAGTGAAATATTTAACAACTCAGCGGTGACACAAGGGATCCATCTTCGACCATTACTTTTTATTATTTACATCAATAATGTGTCAACGATTTTGATGAATCCTTTGCAATGCTGGTGATGCTCAAATTTTTCGTATCATCGTATTTTCATTTAATTTTGTACTATTGATAGCATATAGTTTTGGAAACTTTGTGAAACCGTCCAACAAGAGAAACACATATTTCTTTTTATTTTTCACTACAGCTGCTCGAAAAGATATATAGAATAAATTAGCGTCCTTTAAGATATTATGCAATACCCCCTTAATATATATTATCATATCGTACATTTCAGACAAGTTCCTACCGATCCCCAATTTTTTTCTTTAAGGTTTTGGCACCAATATGATTTCTTGAGGTCTTTCCTTACAGAAAATCTGTCACTATTTCAAATTTAGTGCCAATTTAATAAACTTCAAGTCTTCTTAACGTATACATTACCTCAGGGATCAGTTCTATCACCAACTTTATTTCTTCTTTTTATTAATGACCTTTTATGTACCACTCTCAATCCTATCCGATTTTAGCAAGGCCTTCGACAGAATTGACCACGGGATCCTCATTCAGAAGCTTCATTTGCTTAGGTTTCCGCCGCTTCTCGTTAATTGGCTCTCCTCCTACCTATCTGGTTGCACTCAGCGTATCTTATTTCATACCATCGAATGCTTTACGGAATGAACGAGCCTATTACTTCTATGTGCCGCCTTTTCAACGATTGCGCTGCTTGCATCGACCTCTGTTGTTTCAGGCGACAATTAAAGAGCCAACTGAGGCTACTTATGTGAATTGGCTTAGCTTTAGGCCGAATTTTATACACTTTATTTTTTTTTGTAGTAGCCAGCTTAGGCGAATCTGTTCCTTAATAAATAAATAAATATTCATAACTGTACTCTTTTGATTTTGTAATGAATGCTCGTGACAGGTTTACATAAATCAACTGAGGACATATCTTTAGATCATTGTTTGATTGATTGATTGAACATTGACATTTCTACGATCACCACTTGGAGCAGAGCAAATCATATTATGTTTAACGCATCTAAAACTCAATGCTGTTTAATGTCATTTAAAAAAACCCACCCCACCCTTAACCTGTTTCAGTCGATGGAGTGAATATGCAATCGCTAAAAATGCGGTGAAATGCTTGAGTTTTCTACAGAAAAGGAAATATTTTACTCCATCTGATTTGGTGCTGATCTACAAGTCCCACATCGGCACAAATTCCATATTTGGGCAGGGCTCTGATATACCGCACTGTCCGCATTAGAAATGTTTCAAAGAAAGGCTATTTTATTGGCGACTGCACAATCTCTGAAAGCATTGAGGAATGTCGATTGTCTCTCACTCTTCTATAGTTTTTTCAACGGTCACTGTTCTAATGAAATTACAAGAGCTTCATGTCGCTCCCACCTCTCCAACTCAAATTTGGACGTACCGTCAAATTTCGTGAATCTTTTCTACAGAAAAATACGAATGTGGAACAGTTTACCATCTTCTGTTCCCACGGCTTATGAGCCCGAATCTTTCAACTCAGGCTTACATCGACACTTTCTTCATTCAATCTCTTAACCCATTTCCCTCAACCTTAATTCGTTTCCAGCTAAGGCTGCGATTTAGCATCGCTGTGTAAGCTTTGGCATTATCATAAAAAAGGGTCACAAGTTAGTAACTATAACAGCGAGATTAGTCGTCTATGGCTCTTTTTAAAGAGTACAATATCGGGTACAATATCTGTCTATTTTTGTTACAAAATGGAGCCAAATTATACAAGCATCACAGTGCGATTCCGTTAATCAATACTAAACTTTAAATCTCTCTTTTTCTTCTGCACTAGTGCTATAGGTGAAGCTATTCTCGCGAATTATTTTTCCTTTTAATAGGTCATCAATAATGTTCTCCAATTCAATGCAGTGACTATATGGCAACCCACGTGGTGCACAATAAAGTGGAGCGGGCTTAGTTAACTTAATCTCTATTTGGACACTCTTCTTACTGCTATCAGATTTGCTGTTTATTTCAGTATTCAGTATGAAGTGCGGCATTACATTAAATGGTCCATTCATAGAGAAAGGGAAAACAAAAAATAAACAATAAAATTCAAAATTAAATTAATAATAAATAGGTCCAGGCATTACGAAGTTAGGCTCCACCCTAGCCTAGGTTGGTGGAAATTGTGTTTTTCATAGTGGCAATGACGGAACATCCGCTATACAGCAAAAAAACAATCTTTAAAATCGGTCTACGCGTTACTCTCTCCGCCACCCCGCCTTACCAAAGTTGAACTCCAGAATATTGTATCGTCATCAGAATTAAACTTCGCGAAGTTTCAAATCTATACGACAATTAAAACTGAGTGAAAAATAGATCACAAGATTTTATTATTAGTTAGACATCTGTGAAATTATATAAAATCATTTAAGAAGAAGATGGTTAGCCAAATTTAATAAAGTTTGCTTCAAGGCCTCGACACCCTTTGCAGTCTAAGCCAAAAAACGGATTCATCAGGTCTCACCCTACTACGGCAATGTAAACGGTTTTCGTACTAATAGCACTCGGCTTTCCACCGGCTCTACTGGTTCCTGTTACGACACGTATTGCCTTAATAAGAATTGGGTTCATGGATGCTATGCTGCTCAGCCCTGAATTTCCTGTTTTTCGCCAGGACTGCCACGCTTCACTTCTTGATGCGACTATTGGAGACGATTTCTCGACTTGGTGTTCTCTTCTGACCCCTGGAACCTTAGTTTAGTGTTGTTCTGCTCCTCTACCTCCTGAATCGGCTCACTACCAGGCTCTCTACATTTTTTACTTTTCATCCAGTGACTATGGCTTCTTCTGTGCATGATAATTGTTATTAAAACTTTAAAAAGGCTGAGTTTTCTAGGATCAAGGAATGGCTTCTGGAGCGCAGTTTTTGGTGCGTGCGACATATAAACGAATAAACAAAGCCTTGAGAAGCATTTGCTATTCAAAGAGCAATGCTGATTATCAAACCTACTCTATCTTACGTGATCTGCTCGTTTCATCTAAGGAGTCTTCATACAGTAATTACCTGGAAGGTATAAAATCGACATTGCGCGCAGAACCCAAGCGATTTTGGAATGTTATCAATTCGAAGCGTAACTTCGATGAGTATCCTTCGGCTATTCGTTTCGAAAATAGAGAGAGATATCATCTTTTCATTATCGTCAATCTCTTTAGTGATTTTTTCAAAACTGCCTTCCTTAATAATACCTGTAATAATGATTTTACACAACTGGCGAGGCTTTCGCCTACTACTCTTACTAGTAAGGACCCTATACTTGAAACTTCACGATTTTCGACTAATATTTAACCTAGCCAATAACTTCTCGTGTGACCCTGACGATATTTCTGCTGCCTTTCTTAAAAGATGTGGTGTCTATTGTGTAGGTTCTCTTCTATCTGTTTAATTTATCGATACCTTGTAGAACTTTTCCGAAAGCGTGGAAACTCTTTATAATAGTTCCACTGAACAAAAGCGGTAGTATAGGCCGATTGCGAATCTTTGTTGTATCGCAAAAAATTTTGAACCACTAATTTGTGACACCCTCTACTTCCGCCGTAAACCGTTTTTGGGTTCCTTCTAGCATGATGGTAAGTCGACTGCTACAAACTTGTTAGAATTCTCAATTTTCTGCAGATTAGGCATTGAAGCTTGTAATCGGTTGACTGCATTTTAATTGATTTCAGCAAAGGCTTCGACAACATTGATAATAGTTATAGTTATAACGTTCTTAATAAACTAATGCTTCTTGGTTTTCCTTCTAACTTTGCTAATTGGGCGAAATCCTACTTATGCCATCGCACTCAGCGACGTCGTTTTCATGATTTGATTCATGCACATAATATCGGAGAACGTCAGGTGTACCGCAGGGCAGCCATCTCGGACTGTTACTTTTTAAAATTTACATTAACGACGTATCCTTGATCTTACACTACCCACTAATACGCTACTCACAAATACCACTCACGATTTTTGATTTATTATTATTATTTAAATTCCGATATTGACGACTTTTACTTTTAATCACTTACCTCTGAACGTCAACAAGTGCACGTCAATGTCCTTTATATGTAAAAATTGTCCACTGTCTTTTGATTTCACTATGGATGCTCTTTGAGTAATTTAGATAAGACTAAGGATTTAGGCGTTTGGATTAACACACACGCTTGCAGGGTGAGATTGATTTCTCCGAGCTCCTTGCTTCTTTCAATATCTCGGTCCCGGAACGAAGTTTATTTTAAGCTATGTTGAATATTCCGATTTCGGTTTTCTGACCCATTACAATTATAAATTGCTCTATGCACTAGAAAGTTAAAAGTACCTATAATTTCTTAAATTTTTTAGAGAAATTTTCAATAGCCAGCAAAAAAACATAAGCTTTAACTTATAATTCCATAACTTCAATCGATTGCTGGCCCGAACTGTTCGGGAGGGCGATTTCAATGTATCTATTTAGCAATCAAGATCAATATCATATTTCTTACTATTGGATTTATACAGTTATATTTATATACTAAAGCCTAAATACATTAATAATGAATTTCATATTTCCTTTGTATGGCAGAATTATCATTCTGCAATCATAAAGTTCTAAAAAAGTATTAAAAACTTGCAACAAGCACAATGCCCAATCTTGAAACCATTCCACCTTAAATAAACCTGGCCTAGTTAGGTCTAGAAGATTGTCTCTTTAAAGTTGCAACCTCGTTTCATGTTGGTATACCAGACCGCAGCCTATTTTGAGAATGTTCCAATTAAATACCAGAATCATCTTGGAACAGCAAGATTTACCTGAAGAAAACTTTTCAGGAGGAAATTCTTAAAGAGCAGAACTCCGGAAATATGGTTTCGCCCCTATTTCTCACTATAAAACGCACACAGTCTGAGGCCACTCCCTGAAGTGTAGAAACGGTGAAATGAAAGTGATGAGCCCTCGTTGACGTCGCCGAGGGAAATTTTTACTGCCGTTGTTTCCTAATGACAGAATTATGTAGTGGAAGCAAAGTGTTTTCTCGCTGACTAGAAACAAGAGGTCGAGGAGAAGGATTTGGTTACTTATTTTGTGAGGTAAGCTACTGGTATCAGAGCAACCACAACTTTTTATTCACTGGCAATGTACATTCAGAGGAGTGGAGACTGAAGACTGAGATTGATTACGAATTTGCACAGCATCGATAAGATGTATACCGAGCCGCCTCCGCTTTAACAAAGGTAAACTTCCCTAGCAGTCCTGCGTTTCAGTAATACAAGGGAGTCTACATGTTCATTATTCAAAGCTCAATCGATGTAAGAGGGACGCGGGGTGTGGTAAAAATATGAATCCTGTGAACATAATTTGCCTTGCAGGGATAAGTCCGCATGAGAGCATAAATCATGATAAATGTTTTCGAATGGGATGAGACCGATTAAACTTTCCAAGCGATCTCCAGCAGCACCGACTCTGGATGAATATTTTATGCTTGTATATTTGGAAATTTCTGAGTTTGTTAGACCCTTTATTGATGTTTTCAGCAGCAAATATACTGTGAAGCAGGATTAATGTAAAAACATAAACATATTTATCGACGCTATATACTTACATAGCAACAAATAATTCGAGAATTTTGCCTTCCAATTCTATTTTTGATGACTTTGTATAATTTGTCGATGAAACAGTCAAACAGGTTAATGTGCTTAATGTGAAAAAATTTTTAAGCAGAGATAGTAATAAAAAAAATAATGAAATCTGTCTATTTATAGATTTATTTATTATTTTTTCCCTTTCCGCTTAATATCGTATATTTATTCAAGTAATATATTTTTTTTATATAATTTGTATAGTAGGATTTTTTCTTCTTTCCTCAAAGTAAGCGTTACTTATAGCATTTGCGCCAAATCTCTTTTAAGCGATCCATGTTTGGAAAAAAGGGGAAGTGCAATTCATTAGTTTTATGACTACAATTAAAGAAACGTGCGTAGGTTTATTGTCATGATGGAAAAGTAGTGATCAGAACTAACAATAAGTGATCTTACTGAAGGCGATGTTAAACGTTAACTGAATTCTGAAAATTACTGTTAAACATAAGTACCTATGCCCATATGAAGACCGACCGATCATAACAGACTGGAGTTTGCACTGAAACACTTAACTAGGCGCATCCATGTAAAGTTACCGCCTTTAAACCTAAGAAATTTCAACGGAGTGTTTTTATCAATAGAATTCATTTTGATTTCTTAGGAAATAATTGGCTGAACACATATTTTCCCATCTTTGCATTCCATCCATTGTTCTCTGACGTGATCTCACTTCCTGATGAGCTTATGCTGTTTGGGAATTTCCACTTACCTATACACATATCGACGCATGAAGCTGTCAAAATCACTTGCTGCAAAGTGAAAAATTTTTTAACCGACATACCAAAAACAAAAAGGTTCTAAGTTCGACGTGTATTTCTTTTTATATCTAATCGGGCATAACTTCGTAACGCGTTGACTGATTTTGATGATTTTTTGTTGTTGGGTAGAGTATGTTCGCTAATTGGTACTATGTCAGAAAATTTTTTGGTGGGGTGGGGTTGGGGGTGAAACCTAACTTTGTAACGCGTGGACCGATGTGGATGGTTCTTTTTTTGTTGTATAGAGTATGCTAATAGGAGAAAAAAAAATTGGCCTAGGGTGGGGAAGGGGGTAGTCTAACTTCGTAACGCGTGGACCGATTTGCATAATTCTTTAATTCTGGTTGATACCACGAGAAAAAAATGTTGGTGGGGTGGGGGTGGAACCTAACTTTGTAACGCGTCAACCGATTTGTATGGTTCTTTTGCTGTTGTATAAAGTTTGATCCCCCATTGCTAATAGGAGAATAATTTGGTTCTAAGGGAGGGGGAGGGATAGTCTAACTTCGTAACGTGTGGAACGATTTCGATGATTCTTTTTTTGATGTGTAGAATATGTTGCCCCACTGATACGACGGCAAAAATTGATAAGTTGGGCGGTGTGCGGAGGCGGTGTTACACAATTTTTTAATTCAGACACCTATTTGGAAGACTCCTTTTTGTTGTCACGGCCATAAAAACGCACGCTGTGGGATTCGACGATATCTCACCCAAATTTTTAAAAATTATTTTGCCTCATATTCTGCACATCTTGGTGCATCTTTTTAATATCTGTCTTACTAATTCACAGTATCCTGTGCTCGGGAAGAAGGCTATTGTAGTACCTATTCCTAAATCTGGTAAATGCTCTGCACCTTCTGACTATCGCCCAATTAGCTTGTTATGTTTCCTTGGTAAAGTTCTTGAAAAACTAATGTATACTCAGCTAACTGGTCACCTGCATCAACATAATCTCTTATCACGATGGCAGTCGGGTTTTAGGTCAGGCCACAGTTGCGAGACAGCTTTACTTAAAGTAACTACTGACTTATATAAAGCCCTTGATGAAGACCACATTGCAATATTGGTACTTCTTGATTTCAGTAAGGCTTTCGATTAGATCGATCATACAAGATTACTACTTAAGCTTCGTAGGGATTTCAAATTATCTTCTTCTGCTAATAAACTTATTAAAAACTTTTTAATGGGCCGAAGTCAGTCAGTTAAGACACATAGACGATACTCATCATCGTTGGCTGTGGGCCGTGGTGTACCTCAAGGTTCTGTATTGGGGCCCCTCTTGTTTTGTTTGTATATAAATGATCTACCTGCAACCCTGTCTGATGCTTCAGTTCATCTTTACGCGGATGACGTTCAAATTTACTTGGATAGACCGATAGGATTAATTGAAGATTGCATTGCTCGACTAAATGAAGATTTAGGTAGAATATGGGAGTGGTCCCAAAGTAACTACCTTACACTCAATCCCATTAAGTCAACCTGTATTCCCATATACAAAAGAGCAATTGACTTTGCTGACTTATCACCCATCTTCATTAACGACGTTGTAGTTCCATACACTAAGTCGGTCAAAAGCCTAGGGATGGAGCTGAACTCCACATTCACATGTTGCAGTCATATTTCGAATGCGCTTAGTAAAATCTATAGTAGCTTGAGAAAATTAAGAATTTCTGCCAACTTATTATCGGCCAATATAAAAGCAAAACTTGCTAAAACGCTTGTACTACCTCACTTTATTTTTGGCAGCCTAGTTTTCTCCAAGCTTGATTCTATCTGCCAAAGAAGGATATCTGTGGCATTTAATGATACCATCAGATTTATTTAAACTTTTCACAGCAATCACTACCACGTTCGATATTTTCAAAAATTTTTGTTCAACTGAACACAGTTCATAGTTATAGTACTACTTAGCATATTAGCTTACTTAGCTACCTAGCAATCGTCTATTTGGTTTATTTTATTTTATGATATAACAAAAACAACTTTTAAAACAAAAACTTTCTCGCGTTCCTGCAATTAACAAGAAATTTTCGAAGAGCTAGTAAAGATAATCCCAGTACATAAAGCCTCCGGCATGCAACTTCAGTCGAAATCGACTCAAAAACGATTTAGAAATTTAGACCAACTTATCTTCGCACAAGCCTCATTCGAAATCGAATCGCAATGTTTGTTGTACTATACGCTGAAACTTATTTACAGACAAAACTTATTTTTGTCACTGATAGATTAAATAAAAAAAAAGCAGTTGTTCGTATAACTATTAAATTCATTGTGATAATAGATATTGGCAACATGTTTTAAAAATACTAGCCAAGTGCGACTCAGCCTCGCGTACAGAGGATTTCGTCAATATTAAAAAAAACAGATTTATTTATTTCCTTTGCATGATTCGTACTTCATATATATTTATTATTTGTCTGTATTAATCAGACCACTGTATGATTTATTTAAAAAGTTCTGGCTTGCAAGATTCGTATATAACGGGTGTGGTGGGAGGCGAATGGTATTTTTTGAACAGTGTGTTTGTATGAGTGTATGTATGGATGTGTAATTTTTTTCTTACATAAAATCTTGCGTTAGGTCGCCAATGAAAGCGTATTGACGTCTATTATAATCTCAAAAAATTTATCAAATTCGGCCCAGCCGTTTATTTTTGTTTAAAAAGGAGAAAAAGATTATTATCAGACCTTATTTGTTCTGGTGGCAACCGATACTTTTAAATTTAAGATATTTTCATAGAGTTTTATCAAACAAGATCTCATAGATAAAAAAAAGACAACAACAAATAATTAATATTAATAACGAGTAAGGAGATAAATCAAATAATATTGATTTTTTATTATATGTGTTGTTAAACATAAATAAATATTTTTTAATGATTGAAATGTTTACTTTTCTGTGTTTAAGGGTCGTACTTACCTCCTCATCTAGTTTGTTTATTATATAGCAGAAACGACCTACCCACCGTACGAGCGGGGGATGAAGCAGCGCCTAGCTTCGTAACGCGTACTCCTAATTTATATTATTATTATTTTATTGTGTAGAGTATGCCTTTATTTGGTGCCATGATAAAAATCCTGTGCCTTGGTTGAGGCGATGGGACAAGGCGGTGCCTAACTTCGCAACGGGTAATGGATTTGAATGATCCTTATACATACCGTAAAAAAGAAAGTATGATCCCTAAATAATACCATGATAAAAAATAGTATACCCGTAGTGAGGAGAAGGCGCCTAACTTTGCAAGGCATTCACCGATTCTGCAGTAGGTAGCTAGATTTGGTACCTATTGGTACCAAGATCGGAACTTTCTACCTAAGACTGGAGTGAGGGTGGGACGCTAGTGTGTCAAATCGATCTTACGTACTTTCTGAGACGTCGCCTCTTTACTTAGCCATAAGTTTGTTAATTCACGCATAATACATTATTATTGTGTTCTCTTACATTTGCAATCATAATTTTCATACGAGTTTCATCTTTGTTGGTCTTGCATTTTGCGATTGACATTTGATTGTATTGCTTGTCTCTCTTTCATTTTCTCAGTGTTCACGAGTATGATGAATTTGCTAGTCCGAAATGCATTTGCATATTTTTATAAAGTTTGACGATTCGAATAAAAATAAAATTGTTTTGCTTATGGTTTATTTTATTTTGCGCTTCGTCAATAAGGAAATAGAATACTCATCCTCTTGATTATCTTGACAACATGGTTTGCTCAGAATTCAGTTAATTAAAATACTGAAGGTTTATTAAAAAGGTGATATTCTCGATGAGAGAGATACTCACAACGCCGTGAGCTCTTCTTGCTATAATTTAATTTCCCATTGTTTCACCTATTTCTGTAAGTCATACATCATTTTGCTTGAACTTAATATCGACTATAATTTGAAACGAATTCTAGTTAGTTATAAATATGTTATTAAGTTGTCGGTGGAATAAGTGATAACGTGTCGGCCTACCAATCTGGAGGTCCCAGGTTCGAATCCCACCGACGGCGACCCATTTTTTGCTCAATGAAACGATGATAATGGAATTGAATTTGTATTTAAAGAAATGCAACAAGGTGCAAACAAGGTCCTTAGTGCTGTAGTATGTAAACCTCCAAATGTATCAACCCTTTGATGACACTCTCCCGACGGGATATTTTGTAACCAAGCGTTATTTTAGTGGGCTTTTTGACATTATTGCGTCAAATGGCATTGAGCTTATGAATTCTTCCATACCGACGTTTTCACCCCAACATCCTCGACTCTGAGAGATCTCTTTGGTTTGAAGGAGCCACTTAAGCTTTACAATCCGATGAGCCTACCAGGTTTTTCCAAGCATGATCTGATTAATCATACATATGATTTACACCTGACCAGGTCCGAGAAACAAGTTTTTACATATTGAGACTTCAGGCACATTGTTCTTGAGTAGGGCTTCATGGCACCGAGACTTAGGTAGATCTCGGTCTGGGTCCCGTCAAGGTGAAGACGATCTCGCTCTCGTCGCAATCTCGGCGAGATAAAGGCCAGTCTCGGTGCGATCTCGCTCTCGGCAAGATAAAAAAAGGGTATTTCGGTAGGATAACGGGGAGCGAGTGATATATCTATGTATATATGCATTTTCTTCATATTCCCATCGCCAAAATAAGGTAGCAAAGGCTCTTGTTTGCTATTGGGGATAAAGCGCAAATATCTGAAGAGGGAAATAATGTAGAAAGAAGCGATTGAGGAGAGCAGTGTATACTTATATGCCCCATAAATCACACAATTGAAATTTTTCGGAGCGACATAAAAGCTGAAACAACTAAAAAAAATTATCCACAATAAAATAATAAAAACTAATATCTCGTCCACTCTCGTCACCTCAATCTCGCTCTCGGTATCGCACTGTTACCAATGATATTGGTCTCGCTGCCGGTCTCGGTATCATGTCGAGACCGATACCGGCAGCAAGAATTATCTCGAGTATCGTGAAGCAATATTACTGACACTTCTTGATATCTCAAAAGCATTTCAAGAGTCGATCACGGTATTATCCGAAATTGTAAATATCATTTAAATGCGGTATGGAAGATATAGCGGTCTTCACTGATGAATAAAAAGTGAAGGACGGGGGGAGCTGAGGTGTAATAGGATTGCCTAAACATAAGTAGTCAGTATCGATTGCCGGACTACTGGAGTGTATTTCAAGCAGAGATTTTGGCCATAGAGAAAGCAGCAAGGATGCTATTATTACGCCCAAATGTACCTAATGGTACCGACATTGGAGATTATATAAACATTCAAGCGGCAATAAAGGCGCTGGACTTAAACGTAATAAGGTTACAGATGGTATTTAGGTGTCACAATAGTCTCCAGAGCAAGGCAAAAGGTAACTTTCTGCTGGATCCCGGGTCATAGTAGAATACAGGGCAATGAGGCTTCTGACACGCTTGAAAAAGAAGGTTCTCAATTGAACGCTTTCTGTATAGACATGCCAATCGGCCGGCCTCTAAAGTCAAAGAAGTAGACCTTAAGGCTATTCAGCTTGCTAAGGAAAGAGGGAGTATTTTGACAATATGCAGCATATCAAGGCAGCTGTGGCCAGTTTGGGACATTAAGAAAACGGCTTTCCTGGTAAAGAGAAACCGCACTGATCTGCGAAATTTTGTGGCAGTCATTACTGACCACTGTCCTTCGAAAGACAAGCAGAACGCTTACGGATCCCCATCAACGACTTTTCTAGAAGTTATATGGACGAGAAATAAGTGAAAAGCGTTCAGCATTTACTCAGCATTCAGCATTGACCGGGCTTAGGCAAGAGAAGGTGCAAAGCGTTCGGCGCGAATTTCCTCAGTGGACTGGACTACCTTCCTAACATAGGGCTAAAACAGCTTCTCCGATTTATTAACAGTTGTGGCTGGTTCTACATAAACCCTATACTAACATTGAGGAGCGGTGCCGAGAATGCTCTGGTCTAAGTATGTCTTCCCTTCCAGACTAGGCAGCCACTTTAATCTAACCTAATTTAAAAATTTTTTTAACTGTGTAGCGTATATAAATATTTCTATAATAAATAAAAATAAATAATGTAAATATTTCAAAATTAGAGACAATTTAAGTTAATTTATCTGTATTGACGTTTGCAGCAACATTTAACATGACAGTGAATTAAAAAATAAATAAATATTGACTCGTTTTAACCTTATTGACCCATTTTCATATTAATGCAAGTTCCTAATATATTCGAGCAGCTAACAAATTAACCCTTTTTAAAAATTTTAATTTTAATTCAAATGTTGATGAGCTGTTAATAATACTTTATGGGTCGGGTCTACTTGGGTTTCGAATCTACGGCTCATGTTTTAAGAGGCAGCACGTTATCTTTTATAACACCGATGCCGTACAAAGTAAAAAATTCTCGTATTCCTAACAGAGAATATCCTTTCTTGATAGGAATAAAAATTAAGTATACAAAAATATTTCTAAAAACGAAGTTTTTAGATATATATACTTAAATGAAAAAAAAATGTTTTCTGATCTTATATTTTTAGTTAAATTTATATAGATTATTAAAATGTATCAAAAAAAATAAAAAGGGCATAACATATTAAATTTATTTAGCCAGAGCTGATTTTATGCTTTTATTACTCTTTTTATCAGCTTCTGCACCGAAAAGCAAAGATTTACGTTTTCCCAAGTTTGCGCATGATACATGGAATAAAAGTATTTGAAGCAATTAGGTGGGCACGCGAAATCGGCTTAGGCAGCATATCAACTAAAAGTAGGTTCTTAATCAAATTAAAATCTTAACTAATGATGCCCTTACCTTCGTATGATTTAGAGTTTTTGCTTATTTTGTACTTAAACTAACTGCTACAAACAAACTCAAGGTTTAGAATTCATTACCATTAAGTAAAATAAAAGTCTCAAATCAGCAAACTGAGAATATCCGGCGGAAGAAAATTTAATTTAACTTTGAAAATGAACGTCAGGGCGGAAGATGATTGCTCAAGCTCATTTGCGCTTCACGGTGGATTTTTTTTCTTGCAAAAATTATTTTCAGTGCTAATTATAAGTGAAAATGTAAATCGAGTGAAATTTATTCGGAGCACGTTTCTTCTTCCTCACCTTGTCTTTCCACTAGAAGCGATAACCGTCTAAGTATGCACGATTTATGGCTGTTTTTTCTTTTTTATCTTAAAAAAATCTCCAAAGATTCTCTCTGAGTTTCATTTAGCAGAGACTATCTATGTACAGTAAAGCGAAATATTACGCAACGACCGCAAACCCAACATTGCGTAATTGCACAAATTGCTTATCGCCGTGGCTTTTTTTTATCCAAGCCTACAGTTGATGGGAGAGAGTATATTCACGTATATTCTATCCACCGCAAGAACTCATTACACGGTTGCATGCATTTTTAATGTCAAATGTCAACTGCTATTATCTAACAAACTTACGAGTGTGATGGAGTGGATACATCAGTGTTTTTGAAAATTGATAAATGAGACGAGTACGTGTCAAACTGAGGTGCGATGAGGACAAACAGGTAATTATAAAAACCCAAAGTTGATAAAACGCGTTTGAAAATTAAGTATGCATTGATGCTTGCTAGTAAGAAAATAGAAAAAGCTCCTGTAAAATGAGTTGCAAGTGTAGAAGAAAATCTTTTGAAAATAATAATTTCACCAAAATCAAAGAACAATTTCAATCGCTACTACGATATTGCATATTTCATAGGCAAATAATATAATGATTGGGTGTTTCCACTTTCCACAAGGGGTTTCATTTTAAATTATTGAAATATTATTTTTTACAGCAAAAAGGTTCCTTAAACGTTCGGATACCTTTCAAAGCTAGGACGAAATCAAACAGGTTTTTATCAAGTTAAAATTAATATCTTGTGATGAACCAATTTCCTTGCTTACATGCTGCTATTCCTTTTAACACTTAAAAGAAAATAGTTTATTGTTTTACGAAATTGGTTGTTTTCAGTATGCTGGGTCATAAGGGATGGAAGGTGTCATGCTTTTAATGCTTAATTTGGCAGTAGTACATTTTCGGTTAAATCTTAACAATGCGAGTGCATGAGAAAAATATAAACGTCTATCTTTCAGCACAGTGGGACTTCTTTATTTATTAAGATTCATCAAACTCTGATTAGTACAACAAGAATAACAATGCATTATTACATTAAGAAACAGAAAAAAATAACCCTAACAAAGCTGATTCTTCAGTTACGACTTCGACAAGTGAAAATCAATAAGACCAGACATGATGTAATTTGTGCGGTGGTGAGGAATATGTAGAAAGCTTTGGTTCCTTAAGAGGCGAGCAGGAATCGTCAAAATCAGAGTCTGCAGTAGTTCAGTTGAATTAACTGTGCCCTGCAAGCGCTGGAGTAGTCGTGTTTACTTTCGAGGGATGAAATGAGCTTTAGACGGATTGCGTAGGGAAGTAGCCGAAGAGGATCAGCCCAGGGAAGGGCACAATGGGCGAATCTTACGAATCAACGCTGGACAGCCTCAATGCGATTAATATGAATCGCATAGAAAAGAGACCAAAGTGGACTAGCTTAGAGTACGCTCTGGTCTAATAACTCCTTAGACAATCGCTTAACGAAGCCCAGAGTAGAATTAGCTTTATTTACGATATTGTTCATATGATCCTGGAATAAAAAGTTTCAGTTCAGCATGACCCCTAAATCTTTGGTTTTGTCAAGTCTATTCAGAGAGGTTAATCGAGAGAACGACATAGCAGTGCCCTTGCTAATATTTAGTAGAACCCCAATTATGACTTTCTCAGAAGACTGCAGAACGAGTGGTTGAACGTTATTTTGCGAATTTTCAACAAATATGACTCCCCAAGGTAATCTTTGCAGGTCGTACACAACTCTAAACGTACAGATAGACGTATTCGCGCCTTGACTAAGCCTTGCGATTTGAGAAAATCAATCTTATATTATCATCGTGTATTTCATTTCATCATGTATTTTACATTACATTACAGAAATGTTAAAAACAACATTTTTCGGAAATTTTTATTTGATTATTTTGAATTATTTTTGAGTATTTCCTGAAATTTTTATGTTATTTGTAATATTCCTTTTTATATTTTATTATTTTATAATTCTTTTAACTTCCCAGTATGGATCACTCACAAACAAATCGATTAACTCCATTCTGAATTTTTTCTTACTGTCAGAATATAAGCACTTACATATTGTAAAAATTTTTTTGAAAACAAAACCAGGAATTCAGTATATCGTATCTTAAGTTGTGGAGTGACCTATTTATTAAGATACTTGTGTTACTTTCTAAAAAGAATTTTAAAATAAAAGTATTTATATTCCAACGGTAAGAAGAAATTCAGAATGGAGTTAATCGATTTGGCTTGTGAGTGATCCACATAGTGAAGTAATTATAATAGGTCCGAAAATCGAACATATTTCCGAAGCGTATAAACGTCGATATGATCTGAAAGTGCAGTCATCTTGTTTTTAAACGAATTGTCGTATTCATTTGAAAATTCGCGAATGTTTATTTTTCTTCTATATAGAGCAGTTCCCGTTGTTGGAAGAGAGGGGCTGGGCAGCCCTACTGTGTAAAGCGTGGACCGATTTGCGTGTCTAACAACCTAACAACAAATCTTGAAATCAAATTTTCACCTAATTCCCGTACTCCGATTGCTCAGTTTCAAGTAAAATTCAATCATCAGTTAATAGCACACTTGAGACATACAAGGCCCATACAGCGCCCACGATTTAAGAATCAAAATAAATTATCAATTGAGGAGCGTCTGTTCAAACACTTATTCTAATTTGTCAAGAATCGAATAAACCGCTCTATTGGTTTATTGCTTCCCAGTTTAATTTGCAGATTTTTTTAAGCTGTAGTTTATAATAGTTTTAACTGACTTGTACTTTTATTTTATTGGAGTGAAGGGGGGATCTAGATATAAATAATAAAAAAAATTTAAATGTAACTTTCTGATCAGACACTTTGCAAATATAACCTCAAATATAACGATCGATTTTAATTACGATTTCGTATAGGAAAGAAACCTTTTTGAACAGAACTCTGACCAGAAACAGATAGAATAGAGGGTATGGAGCACAAATAAAAATAAAAATTTACTATTATGTAAATATAACCTTTTGAACAGACGCTCCTCAATTATCATACTGGAAAGTTGTTCATGTGTGCTTTTACTTGTTCTGACATAAGCCATTAAGTTTGTGATAATAGTATAACTAGCTTGAGAATCTGAATTCGTTCAGTAAAAATAAGCCTTTCAGGATTATAAATGTTGTCCATCAGATGTATTAAAACGTTACTCGTATCGAATAATTTTACCAATTCTTCAATGGTTGATCCCTTTTCGCAGCTACATCCTTTACTTTCTCAGTACACTAGCAGGTAAAATCCGCTACACTTTCGCACTCGGAAAGTTTTTAAGGTACTCTCTAAACTCGACGTGACTAAAGCTACTGGACCTGACAATTTCTTGCCCTAGTTTTGAATTCCTGCGCCTCTGCTTCGGCTAAACTTATGTGCAAATCTTTCCGCCTATCATACTCACCGTGAACATGCATGAGAACTTACTGAAGTTGAGCCAATACATAAAAAAGAGAGGCATTCGACCCCTCTAACTACAGATTAAATAAACTCGAGTTTCTGTAAAGTTTTAGAATCACTCATCGACTCATAGTAGTTGATGAAATATTCAGAAAACAACCATTTTTTTACCAATAACCAGTACGGTTTTCGCACTAGCCGCTCAACCGAAAGCTTTCTAACGGTTATTCTCTCTCTCTATAGTTCCCGTAACCCCTTGTGGGACAAGGGTCGACAGAACAACTTCACCCGATTCCAGACAACGTTGCAAGTGGATCTACAACTTAAAGTGTAACTACGGCGTACCTCAGGGATCAGTTTCATCTACATTATTTCTTCTTTTTATTAATGATGATGAAATGCTTGAGTTTTCTACAGAAATATAAGAAATACTTCACTGCTGATCTGGAAGTCCACATTAGGCACAAACTCGAATGTAATTCCCATATTTGGGCAGGGGCCGCATTGAACAAAATTAAAAAAAGGGGCTATGAAACTTATTGGCGAATCCAATGTCTAAGGGCACTGAATCTCTGGAGCATCGACGGAATGTCGGCTGCCTCTTACATCTCTATCGCAATTGTCACGCCCATTGTTCTAACGAAATTGCTAGCCTAATTCCTTGTATGTAGACATATTACAACGCGCGATACAAGAGCTTTAAGTCGATCAAGTCTCTATACTCTTCCGCTAAAATTGGTGGTATCGGTATATTTCGCATTCCTAAGCAGAACAACACGGATGTGAAACAGTTGCCCATTTTTTTCCCTCGTCTTACAAGCTCGAAACTTTCAAGCAAAGCTGCGAAGAATTTGTGTCAGTCTTATTTAAGAAACAGATGATAATAAGATGATGCTAGGTCCTCAAAGTATGGTGGGTGTGACAGAATTTTTAGCCTTGCTCTGCAATTTTCCGGCGAGTCGCTAAGGCAGCATGTGGCCTGGCGTTGTAGTGATGCAATGTGATTTTCTTCTTAGCACAGGTCTCTTTTTTTTGAGTGCTTACATTTAAATCTCCTATTTGTCGGCAATGAGTGGCAAGATGACCACGCCATGATTCCAGGGTTCGAGACTAGGTCTCCCCGTGAGTGAGTGAGAAATTATAAAAAAGTCCACTCCAGCCAAAGCCAGACTAAACGCATCATAGGGTTTCCACATTATACATTCATTAAGGCTTAAACTCATTTTTGAGGCGGAGGGGGACAGTTGTCAGAGTATGCCCTTTTCCTTATCATCAGGTCAAAGAAAGCTTCATTCTTATTCCGAATAAGCAGAGATGTGCAAATGGCGACATAGTCATGTAACTTTTTTCACTTAACTCATGAAGAACCCATCTGAAATATTTATACAATGCAAGTTTCTGAAAATGTTCTAAAATGTCGAGTTGTGTTAAGTCGAGAATTTCCGCAAACTCGGATATTGTCGAAAAAAATCTTGTTGTATAAAAAACGTGTTCAAACTTGAGATGACATGATCGGCAGAGCTTGCTGGTAGATATATATATTATCTCTCAAGTTCCCGTAACCCCTTGTGGGGTATGTGGCTGGAGAAGAACTTCACACGATTCGAAACAAGGATTGCAAGTGGATATATATAGTATAATACAGAAAAAGTATAGCGAAGTTCCCGATATTTATAGTTTCTGAAGAGAAGAAATAAATCTGTTAATTTTTTTAAAAATATTATTCAGAACCCTCGAACATTTCGTATAGATCTTACTCTCCTGAATTTGAAACATTTGGTATGGATCTTACTCTTCTCAATTGGCTTTTGTATCTTGTCCTTGAATACAGGTAACATTGGACGGAATATCATATGATTCCTATGAAATTAATGCCGGTGTACCGCAAGGTTCAGGTATTTCGTCTGCTCTTTATCTTCGTTTTATTAATGACCTCTTATCTTAAGTTTTCAATCCACACGATAGCACTCTTGACGTCAATCGGGTCATATTTTCAGATTATTAAACAAAGGCATTTCACAGATACTCGCTTGGAGTTAATATTTTTAACTCCCTTTTATTAAACATCTTAGGGATTGTGATAACAAGCAATCTAGATCGATTGACCATACGTTTGCAAATGAATAAAATTCGATAAAATGTTTGAGATTTATTTCAATGGTATAAGAAATATTTCACTCCGATCGAAATTAGTGCAGTTCAACAAGTCTCGTGTCAGATATATACTCCAATAATTGGACTGGGCAGGAACCTTCTGCATTCTCGCTTTGAACAAAGTACAAAAGAAGACTTTTAGCCTTACTGGCGATGCATAAGCACTTTCAGTAATGACATAATGTAGTCGCCACTTTCATGATTACAGGTCTAAAGAAATTTTTAGCCTGATCTCTTTTAGAGTTATCCTGTCAAGCACAAATCGTTCTCATCCACTAAAACTACAAGGAAAATTCAGGCGGACCGTTAAGTTTCGAAAATCCTTATTCATGCGGATTTGTATACAATTCTGTTTTTCTTTCAAGTCATGAGAGCCAAGCATTCAAGCGAAACTTGCGTACTTTCTAAGCCCTTCAGTCAACCCTTTTATTACATGCACCCAATCCGTTTTCTCTTTCATTTTAAGCCCATGGTATTGTATTATAGGGTATTTCCTGAGCTTTGGAATAATCATAAAATGAACAATACCCGCAGTAGTTCCCAAATTATTAAATAATACTACAGTTCATCCATACTACCAGAAAATAACATAAACAATCTTTTCAACAATTTATTAACGTACTAACTGCGTGTGCCCGGCGCTGCCCGGACTTTTGGTAAGTAAGTATCGTTTTCGAATATTTTTATATGTAACATCCATCCCACACCCATTCCTAGGGGCGGTAGATGTATCTTAACCTCATAGTATCCAACCACATTTACAGTGTGATTGTTCGTCTCAGTGATCCTGAAAGCTATGAATTCGACATTGACATTGGTCGATTTAGATTATTTTTTGTACTTTCCTTTCCACCCCTGCGCCTAGGGGGACTTACTAAAGCAGTATCTAACGGTATCGAGACTATCATTATTCATCTTAGCGACACCGCAAAATATCCATGTGACACTAAAATCGTATTCGATAATTTGTACATGTCACTCTCTTTCCACCACATCCTTTGGGTTGTCTTATCACCAAATTATTTAACGACATCGGGAGTGTCATTATTCATCTTAATAAGTATACATTCGACACGAATATCTGTCGTATTGAGTATTTACATCCCCCCCCCCCCTAAATCTCTAAATTATGCCTAAGAAAATTCCACCTTCCCGTGAAAATTCTATCGAAATTGAATTAGCAGTTTCCGTGAATAGCAGGCAACATCATGTAAATAACCATATGAGCTTATAAAATCACAATATTGTGAAATCACAGACATACACTTCAATTTTATCAATATAAAAGAAGATAGAGAATTTAATTGCAACTAGTTTTTTAGCACAAATGTAAAGCAAACATTGAGTTTTTTTAATTTTATACAAATACAGAGAACTTTTTCCTTTTCTAATTAATGATTAAATGAACGCAGTTGCTATTGAAATGAAAAATTTGTTATTGGCGTCGAAAATGTTGCTACGAATGTTAAAACAGTTGACATTGAACTTTAAATCGATTTCGAATTGAAATAGTCGTTAAATTTTTCAAAAAGTTTTGAATAACTTAGATTTTACTTCCACTTGAACTTGAATCACTTGCTGTTGATTAAGTTACTATTACTGCAAAACATTTCAGAGATTAATCTAAAAAATCGAAGTAGTATCTACTTTTTCTACGTTAAATAAATTTATTTTTGTCCTTTAAAAACTAAAGCATGTATGTATTTATTTTCTTCTTACAAATTTTCAACAATTTCGTATGTTTGTTTAATTAAAGAGTCTGTTCTTTTTTTTAAATTGTATTAACTCAGATAGAAGCATCACCTAGTTGAATGTCCATTCAAGCAAAATAAAACTTACCACAGTGCTTTTTAATCATTTATCAAATTACTTCTCACGTCCTCGAATTAATTGAACTTTGCTGCTCTTACCTGAAAAGGGAAAAAAAGAGGAAAATTACATCTCACGTATGTACCAATAAAAACCAATGAATGTGTATAAATCGTGTTCACTTTTCTGTGAAAATAAAATCAACAGTCCTTCGAGTTAATGCGGTGGAAACTAGTAATTTGTAGAGTATCCTCTCTGAATGAATTGAACTTATACTACCGGTTCTACTTGTAAGCTTAAACCCACAATCGACAATTGCTGCCGAAGTTTATATAAAGGCGTTTTCTTAGGTTCTATAAAATTGAAAACAGCTAGAGGCATAAGAAGAAATACAAGCCAAGTGGCTCCTACTTAGCAGCCAATAAATGGGTAAGCACTTTACTCTCCAATAGCGGGCTGATGGTGGAGAACTAAAAGAAAACCATGGGAAAGGCAACATGTGTATCCAGGGAGTTAGCTTTGTATAGAATTTGTGCAAACGAGAATTTGCAGAAGAAAGTGGCCTAGGATAACAACGAAATGGTGGGCTCTTCTGGATTTAGAAACACAACAACAAAAAACACAAGATCCAAATCTCCTCTGCTTGGGATTTAGAACTCATTTCGGGCTCTTGACAGAAGAGATTTTAACAAAGTTCAAGAGGATTTAATGGAAGGAGGCTGCAGTTTAAAATGGAATTCTATAGCTTTGGAGGAATGCAACTAGAATCTACAGATAAGAGGATTAAGGAGGACCCATAGCTTCTGTCTGCCAAGTATTTTGCGGAAGTAAATAAAGTTATCATCTGCCTTGTTTTTATTGGGCTTATGTCTATATTGCTATTTAAACAGGATATCTTGTTTTTGTTTTCTCGAAAAACGCCATGTCGAAGAGTTCTCCAGCAGAATAAATGATTGCAATGACAGATAAAAGTTTTACTAGAACTCCATAGAACTCTTTAGCCGGTCTAGTTTGCAATATATAAGTAAAGTATATGAAATCTGTTACTTTAATATATATTATTTATTGTTATTATAGGGAATCAACGGTAAAGTAAAAAGTTGTTGCAGATAAAGTGACATTTTGCATAATACCCCTTTATAATGCTTCTTGAGAAAAGACTTGTAAAGGCGTTAAGACAGTGTGTGCAACTAAAATTTAAACGCTTTTGGGATATGTATGGTCGGACCAATAACAAAGCTATCAAATTGTTGCGTTGCAACTTTCTTTTGCACGTAGTAGTGTAAATTAAAACGTACTACGAATACATGAAACGTTAAAAAACCCTACTTTACGTGCGAGCCAGTGGTGAATATGATTCCGATGTGTGGGGTTTACTAAAACATAACATTTAAACAAATTCTATTAGCATATTGTTTTACACCATGGCTTTTCTTAATTTATGTTATGTGTACGTGCATTCCGGGAACTTTGTTCACATGTGTGTGAAGTTGGCTCCCCGTTTTTGAATTTTGAAATTTTTTTTTGTGCATTCGTTTGTCGTTAGTTCTCGCTTGTCCACCTATTAGTTTTATTTCTCCAAGCTCCGTTTCAAATTGCTAGACAAAAAACTTTTATGGTATATTTTTTCACCAACGAACAAAATTTTTTAACTTCGAAGATCGTTTGTCCATCGTTAGTCCATGTTTGTCCAGCAATTGGTTTAATTTGTCCACCCACTGGTTGTATTTTGTTATATGAATTTCCAATTTTTGTGCGTTAGTTTGTCTACAAACTAGATTTTTTTAGTTCTATTTGAAAATGCTGGACAAAAAACTATTTTTTGTATATTTTTTCTTACAAGCACTACAAAATTGAGAAACAAATATTTTAAACTCCATAACACGTTTATCCACTCATTACTTTAACTTGTCCAAGCTTCGTTTCAAAACGCAGGACAAAAAGCATAATTTTTTCACCAGCATATACTGATTTAAATGTGATACATATAATGTAATGATATCATAGTAATGATTTAAGGGGAACCGGTGGTCTACAATTTTCAAAAAATCGAATATATTTATTTTTTTATTTTTCCAAAGTATAGTCTTTCGAGAATATACTGTTAAATGTTTATAATAATATTGACAGTATTTTAGTTCTACAGTCTTTATAGCAGGTAGCGAACGGTTGGCCCGCCTCATGAATGGAAAACTTTAAGCTCATTTATCTCAAAACTACTTTTGTTTGCATAGCGTAGAGCAAAAAAAAACTGTCCATCCGATTGGGCTAAATTTTGAATATGTTATTCAGTATGCCAGTAGCTATCGTCGGAACTAAAAGAACTTTTATTTTAATAACTTTTTGTTTTTTTGTTAAAAAAGTATCGAAAAAAAGTCGTATTTTTGGTACCCAAGATTCGTCATAAAATTGTTTTTAAAATTTTTTTTAGTTCCAACGATAGAGACACTCATATAGATTAATAATCTTTTTTTTCTACTTTTTAAATGACTGGCAGAGCTGAAATCATCAACGCCACCCAGGTCGATTTTTTGAGGGTGTTATTTTCAGCTACATTATTTTTATAAAAAAAATTTTTTTTTTATAATAAGTTTTTTTTTGTATGAGTATTGAGTAGTTTATTAAATTTACAGAGTTCAATTATCGTTTTTTTAATTGGTTTTACCTTAAAAAAATCCTGCAAATGCCTTAAATTTACGCGCGCTAGACCACCAGGTCCCCTTAAAAAAGAAAGTATTGAATATGTGAGAAAAATGTTTATAAAGTACACAACTTTCCAAAAAACTATTTGTTCCAGTCAAAATCTTGTTTTTCTGCGGGAAAACTAAACGACCTATGGAGTTCAAACTTTTTTCCTAATTTTGGAGTGCCGGTGAAAAAATATGCAGAAAAGTGTTTTGTCCGGCATTATGAAATAGAGCTTGGACAAATAAAAGTAATGGGTGGACAGACGCGGAGTAACGATGGACAAACCAACGCAGAAAAAAGTGTGAAAAAGAAAAGTTAATTATACGTTTGGGGAGGAAACAACAAGTGAACGCATGGTTTGTGAAATTTAGTAAGGAGCTTTGACTCCAATAATGTGCCTCGTATAACTTGTGAAGAAATTGCAAAATACCTTGTCCTTCATCCTTTAACGAACAATAGTTACGTAGCTGCCATTAACAAGCTCAAAGCTCAGCAGGCGTTTACGAAACTCAAATTATTCTGCCTAACACTGGTCTATATGTATGTGATAATTCTAAGGAATAACCATCCGAAACCTCATGTATGATAAAGAACGATATTGAAGGGATATAAGATCCTTTTATATTATCCAAATTTCTCGGACCTATCTCCGTAAAATTTTTACCTCTTCCGCAGTCTGTGGAACTTCATGAGTATTCGACAGCTTCAATAGTAGAGATCTACATTGAGGCAGGCTAGACATTTCATTAATGATCAGTAATTATGTAATTGGAGAAGAGTAGGATAGAGCCGACAGTGTGGTATGTTCAAGAAAATCAATCTTCGTAGTAATCGCCAATAAGCCTGAAGACTTTAGGTTGAACTTTGTTTTACATGGACAACGCTGTACCTTTAAATCTAGCCCTACTAACTTCCGAACGCGTAGACCGATTTGGATTATTCTTCTTTTGTTCCCCCATTGCGACTAAGCATTTTTTACTTAGGATGGGGGTGGGTGAAGGGAAGCCTAACTTTGGAACGCGTAGAACGATTTAGATGATTATTTTTTTGTATAAACTATAATATTTTTTTATATGTTATCAACAATTTTAAGGACGGGGTGTGGGTAAGCGGAGGCTTCAAGCGGAGGTTTCGGAAACTAACTTCGTAACGCGTAGACCGGCTTGGTTGATTCTGTTTTAGTTGCATAGAGTATTCTACTCCATTCGTACCATATTTAAGATTTTGGATCTAGGGTGGGGGATACCTTACTTTGGATGAGTCTTTCTACAGTGTATTGGTTTTTATTTCATTTCATTGCAACTTTCAAAATCAATTTAATTGATTGATTATTTCAAAATAAATTTAATATCGTCAGATTCAAGTAATATAAAGCAAAAAATGCAATAATAGAAAAAAAATTTCAAAAAATTGAAATTAAGCAGTTTACAATAGTATGTAAGGTAACTAATTAATTAAATATTCATCACTAACAAATTACTACAAATAAAAGATAAATAAAAAAGTTTACAGCCTTATTAATTAATAAGATTAAAATACAAAAGTTTACAGCCCAAACAATTCAGTCATACTTAAATATTCAGAAGTAACACATCAAATGCCAATTCAAAAGAAGGTAACTCTAACCAAGCTGATCCCTGATTTGATTTTCACATAAACGAAAGGTAATAAAGTATAAATGAGGTAATAGGCTCATGCAGACCATAGTTTGTGCCGTGGTGCGGAACTCTAAGTTTGAAACGGTGCAGATAAACTCAAAATTCTCAACAATTCAGGGGGATTAATAACACCCCACAGGCAGTCAAACGGAAAAATGATTCCAGACCTATTACGTCTGACCACAAGACCCCACAATGAAAGAAATAATTGTCGATCAGCATATGGATGCAGGCGTAGAGAACCAGCCTCTATGTTATCAATAAAAAAGCAAACTGGACTAGCATACTCTAAGATTGGTCTGATGGAAGTGTAATAGAAGAGCTTCGTAATACACGATTCATCGAACTTCTTTGATCATCTTCTAAGGAAGCCCAGACTCGCATTGACCTTACTTATATTAAAATCAAATTGAATCTCGAATGAAAATGTGGTATTTAGCACGACCCTAAGGTTTCTGGTTTTGCCAAGTCTATTCAATGGGCCACCTAATGCCAATAGTAAAATTTAAGTGCAGAGGATTGCTTTTACGGGAGAATGAAGGAGTGTAGAGAATGTTGCTCCATTGGTAGTAGTACAACAATTTTGTATAATATATAGGGTGGGGTAGAGGAGGGGTGGTGCCTAAATTCGTATTTTATTCACCAATTTTGGCGACTCTTTTTAAATGATTTTCCAAAAGTAAGATGATGTATAGAGTATCTTGCTCCATTTTTTTCGTGAATATAATGTTGATCGTAGGGTAAGGGCGAAAGGACCGGGTGGAGGGGGCAGTTCCTGTTTTTATTTGAAACAGACTTTTTCTTGGTTTTAAGAAGTAATAATAAGACTTTTTCTTGGTATTTAATTATTAAAACACATAGTTGGCACCTAAAACAATTTTAATGCACCGGCACGAACACGATACTGTTTTTTTTATATATACTACATATGTATGTTAGGTTACTATACAAACATTGATAGCGTCAATAAATAGCAGCAGATAAGCCAAGTTAGCATACAAAACAAGGTAATATATAGCCTTATGAACATCTTATTTCTTACTTACATTTCACTTTGGACCTTGCCTTTACCTCAAATATCTTGGCATTTATGATTGATTTTTTGGTAATAACGTTCATTAGCAACGCTGGACTAATAATTTAATACTAACATTAAACGAGAAGGACGTAAAAATATTAGCTGTATTTATTAAAACTTCAAGTAAACAAAATATCTTTTGTGTCGGATGAAAAGATCAATGATTTTTGATACGCCAATACAATTCCCTTGGGCAAAAAACAGATTACTCTTACACCACTGAAAACTTATTAAGATAAAAGTAAATTAATCGGTAAAATAAATAATTCGGCAAAATAAATCTTCCTTGTTCTTACCTTTCTAACCCACACAAAATATCACACAGTAGCAGTTGTGAACAATTTTTATTTGCCAAAGGAGCATTATCGTGATGAAAAAAGTTAATTTTTCAAATGTCAAAAATTCGATTTTAATGAGTTCAGTTGCTTTACACTTTAATATTTTTAAGTTATTTTCCATTAAAAGCGTTAGTTTAAAGTAATAAATCAATTGAATCACCCATTTTCTTAAACAAATGCAACTAGGCCAATTATTTTTGAAATAGTTGAGTATGGATGCCGGAAAACAATATGTTATTTTTATGTGGATGTATATTCAAATTCCTTCTTCGTCCACTATATATATGTGATTTTCAACATATAGACTTGTTTCACAGGCAGAAAATCATTATAGCTTCAAATATAATATTAAATATCCCGTATTTTTCCATTGTCGGAACGTGATTCTTACTTAACATATAATCAATTTTTAGTAGCGGAAAACTTCTCTATTGCTATTTCCTACAGTTCAAGTTTTAATTAAGTCTAACGACGCGACCTAGATGTAGATCTCCGACAGTTTCAATCAATACGCGGCATCCTTGATAGAGGACTATTGCTCTAACGATTGCTGTAACGTTTGTATAATGTTGTATTTAGCTTTTTCCGCCGCATATTTCCATTTACAAGAGCCGAGACAGAAATCCCTTTAATAGAAATAAAGTCGACATCAGTACAATGCAATATTATTAACTGGTGAAGTTTTCCGAACCTTTGAAATGTTTCCATCGTCTGTTGCAAATTGCTAAGCATAGACTTCCATTCATAGAGTGCATTCACGGAAAGGAGCACAGAGAAAAGTTAAGGAGTTCTGAAAATATAAAGGAAAACTTTCGAGACATAAACTAAGCCACTTATTGCTATACCACGACCAGAAGAGAATAAACCATCCTTCTTACTCCACTGGGTACCTTTCAAGGTATGAACTAAATCTTTGTTTCTGTCTGTTGCTGTTGTTAAACAAAAGTGTTATAAGTAAGTAATGTTGGCAGTATGTGGAGGAAGAATCGTTCTTTAGACGTGATCCATCCGGCTTCAATAGATTCACCGGATTCACCTTTGCGTAAGAAACAAGATAAAATCTGGGTCTCGTCTGATGTCTGAAAATAATTTTTTATATTTTCATAAATCTGATACATTAAATAACATTTCTGTAAATGCAAGAATAATTACTACGTGGTCATAGTCAGAGATTTCAACTTTAATTATAATAATATTATCCGCTTTCATCTTCTCTATGTCGTGTTGCTCCATTCGGTTTTCCTTGGATAGCATACGGGTTCCACTCTCGAGCTTGTTGAGCGATGTTGTTTGGCTCTTTTCTTAGCGTGTGGCCTATTCATTGCCACTTTCGCCTGCGAATACTGGTACATATCCAATCTTGGCCTATAAGTCTATGTAGGTGTTCGTTGGTAATGAGCTCTAACCAATGGATCTTAAGGATGCCACGGAGGATTTTGTGCGTCTGGTGTTGTTATTGCGCCATATCTCAACAAGAGTATTAAATGAAACGCGGGTCTTATTGATGCGAGCCTGTACATAAGTTTCAGCTCCTCCGTTTCCTGTAACTATGCTTCCAACATCCAACTCTATATGCTGCTCTTTATAATAAATTCCATTTTGTCGCCTGAAGTCCTATGTATATGTAATAATAAATAAGTATCGGTAAATAAGTTACAGATTGTTAACCCTGATTATTGTCCTGACGGTTGATCCGAAAAATTCCAGGAGTAAAAGAGTCATTTATAATGTTGTAGTTTCAACCAACGAACAAGAATTACATAGAAGCAAGACTCAGTCAAATTCCTAATTAGAAAAGGATTACCACTACGAAATGAGTACACTATATATATAAAACTAAACAAAAAAAGCAAAACAAATGAAATTACAGTTCCATAAAGGAAAAATATATCTTATATGGAAACAGTACGCAAGTAAGAGAGAGAGACTTATATACATTTTTATCGAAAAGGGGCAATGTTTGGCATGCTTATTTAGCAAGCACGTGCTGTTCCGCGGCTTGATGCAGATGTGTTACTTCTTTATAATCCATATACAGAGCAGCAAAAAATTTACATTGGCTTAAATTACCGCGGCGTGATGTTTCTGTGTTGGTAATCATATGGTTTTATTATTCATGGAAAACGCGGGATCTGATTCTCAAAACAAACAATTTCTCCTCATTACCGGGTGGGAAAAATAATTTTACGTTTCGTTCTGTTGGCCAGAGAAACAGATGTTTGCTTTTTCTGGAAGATTTATATTTTCTGCCTTCCTTTTGCATATAAGCGCTACCACGACTGAGTGAAATAAATGTATGTATAATATTGTAAATTCAGCTCTGGTATTTCATGTCTCGTTTTTACTTGCATATGTCGTGACTGATAATCTATTGTTGTCATCTTTTTATGCAAAGGAATAATTATCTAATTTCTTACTTTTTTCCTCTCACTGAATGCACCCACACAAGAAGTGTTTTTTGCTTTAAAATGTTGCCAGGTTAACGAAATTATTTGGGCAAACTGACCTGAGTCGGGGTTCTATGGAATTCTTGTTCGTTGGTTTCAACGTAGGGCTTCACGATACTCGAGATAATTCTCGCTGCCGGTATTGGTCTCGACACGATACCGGCAGCGAGACCAATATCATTGGTAACAGTGAGATACCGAGAGTGCGATTGAGGTGACGAGAGTGGACGAGATAATAGTTTTTATCATTTTATTGTGCACAATTTTTTTAGTTGTTTCAGCTTTTATGTGGCTCCGAAAAATTTCAACTGTGTGATTTATGGGGCATATAAGTATACACCGCTCTCCTCAATCGCTTCTTTCTACATTATTTCCTTCTTCAGATATTTGCGCTTTATCCCCAATGTTTATCCCAAATGTTTTTTTTTTATAAAACAATAATTTATTTATTTTTGGCTTTTCCAATTGTTTCTTCTGGCCTATAAAATCGTCGCTGTGGTTTTCATCTCAGCCAGGCGGAGGCGCACCCGCATTCTAGGAAAGGCGACATTGGAACGGAAAGCCTGCGCGTTTTAGTTCCGCAACGGCTGCGAATATTTAAGTGCGAGGTTTTCCTCTTAAAAAGGAAGGTTTAAGCTACCAAAAAAGACTTTTAATTTTATTGATTCCCAACCGTTGTCGTACCTCAATTAAAGTAGTTTCTGTCCTCTACACTTCTTATTGAAATTAGACAGTATCAAATGCATACAACATTCTGCAAGAAACCATCAAAGAAGATAAAAATTAAAATCATAAACCAACATTACATAAAATTTTTTCTAAACCACTACTTTCAATGTTCCTACTTCAAAAAAATTCACTTTCGGAGACGGGGAGGGTGGTAGGGGGTAAACGTTTAAACACAAAAGATATATAAAACCCTTTTCCACTCTCTAGGAGGTTAGAATAAGCCTCCGAGAGCTGTCCTAAAGCTATCTGGTCTATTCTGCTTGTATCAATTGTTGATCCTTTTCTCTGCGAATAACCATAACCGATCATTATTGTAAAGATACACGTGAAAGGTGAGGGTTCTGCCAATTTGAGAAGGCACAAAGAGTTAAAGTTATCTGAAACTAGTTTTTTTTGTAATCAGCATCCTCGAAAACGGAGGGAAGGGGACGTTTAAACTCAGATGACCGATAAAACCATTCCCCATGCGCAAAAACTGAAAATAGGGAGGTTTCTGGCCGTTTGAGGTGGTGGACGTGGAAACAAAACTTTTTTACTATGATATTTGTGTTCAGCGACTTCGTAAACGGGGAAGGGAGTTGATTCTGCAGGTACCCTAATGTTTTGCGTTTTTGCGCCAAAATTCCGACTCATTGACTCCACTAATTAATATTTTGTAACATTATGAACCTGTTCAACCTTGTTTACCTCGTTAATAATTCCTCTGAATTTGACTGACATCTTTTTGATTTACCACAGGAAAAAAATGAATAAAATCTCAATCATCTAGAGTACACTCAGTTTCAATAGCACATATCAGGTCTCCTCAGCAAACGCGTATGCGCAGAAGTGTATCATCTTTCGCAGTTTTTCTAATTTTTCGATTAGTACGAATTCCCCTATGTCAGTAAAATCTACCATTTTTCAAAACATAAGTATTGTTACATTTTGTCATAACATGTAAGAAAAATGGTACTTTTTAAAGACTGACTGTAAATCCACAACTTTCCAAGTGATATGGTGGAGTATTGGTATACGCACACTTCGCAAATGAACCTCTTTCCTACTAAAAAGGAAAATTAGTGACGAAAACGTAAAGAAAAATAAATATATATGTACATATATTAATATCGAGACCGGCACCACCTACGTTAAGAAAGATCCATTCTGTCAAATATATAATAAAACTGGACACATGCTCTACAGACCTAACAAAGTATCTCCTATTCATGCGTATTCGCATCTCATGGGAATATAACTCTGTATAACTGTGATTTTTTGAAAATTGGGTTAGCTTAAGAAACCTACAATTCAGTAAACTCAAAAGCAAATGCGCATGACGAATTTCTGTTCGCTTTTTTTTTTTTTTTTTTAGATTACTACAGAAAATATTGTGTATATATGTAAATAATTTCTTTTCAAAGCAAAGGTTCTCCTAGTAGAATATAAGGCTGTAAACATTCTTTGCCGGAATTGATGCTGCTTTCGTTTAGTTATATTTCGAACCACTAAATATAATTGTCAGTGGCATTTTTTTATAGTCAGTGGTCAGTTGAAAACTACCATAATTGCCAGCTAAGGGTATTAGATTCCGACTGATCTTAACTCCTATTCCTAATCGAATTTTTTTAAACTTTAAATGCAATAACCCTTCACGGTTTTATACCTTATTGTAAAAAATATATAACCAAAGTCATGAATCCGATCTAAAACCTGATCGAAATTCGCTTTGCTTTATTTACAGTTTCTTCAACTGAAGCCGACCTACATAAATAAAGTTTGTGAAACTTGCTTCCTTTCCAATGAGTTTTTTGTCCGAGTGGCTAAGGTAGTGCAGAGTATGTGTGACTGCATAAAGTCACCCATTAGCGTGCCATACTTTACTGATCAATAGAGGCTGATCGTGAATTGTCTACGATATTTATGCGACTTGGTAGAAAACAACAGAAAAACTTTTACTGCAATGACCCCGATTGTCCAACGAACGAGTGAGTTTATTAACATAAACTTTTTAAGATTTGCATCTACCTATGATTGGATTACGAACAAGAGTTTGAAAGCGAACTAGTGGAAAAGCAAAATATCTTGAGTAGTTTTAATAACTTGCCACAACGAATCCCTGTACTAGCTTCTTTGTAATGAATCATACGAGGGATATAATGATATCATCCTATAAACATTATGGTATGGCGTCATCTTGATTTACTTACACAAATCATTATCGATTTAGACAGCCTTGAAAATAAAATTACAGTTCAGGCATAATTTTTTTAAAGTCTCAAACCTTCTACTATAATTCTGATTATATACTCAGAATATTCTCAATTTAATCACAACAAATTGACTAAATTACTTTCAATTATTATAATAAAGGAAAATATATTTCATACATCATAGAATTTTAACGCCTTTTTGTAACCTCTATTACTACAAAATATGTCGACAAAATTATTACCCTCTTAACAGACAGACTGTTTTAATATCAATACCTTGTATTTGTATCTAAGGGTGCAACACTCTGTGGGCATTGCTCAATATACTATACAGACTATCTTCATAATTGAATGAAATGTATAATATTAGGATGCCATGCAAATGAGGTCCATCAGTCTTTGATTCATTTCGATTCAATTCCAAGTTGAATAAATTTTATTCCATTTATTTAAAATTGAGTTATAAGTGCAACCTATAATTCAATAGATCATGTTTGAATTAATGTGACCTCAAAAAACTTTTAAATTACTAAGTGGTGAACCATCGAGTGATTTGGCAGAAAACGGCAGAGGCTTTACTTTCTAGGCAGAAAACATTACTAAATTTAGAGGATAGAGGAAAAATGGCCATACCTATAAGGAGATACAAATTCGAAAGAAAAACTTCCCAGAATGCCAGAATAATTTCTCCTACTATTGCATGGGTGACTCAAAATAAGTTTCCAGTTGTTCTCTGCATTCTAGTTTTGTAATTCAAGATAATGTGTTAATCAAGAAGCAGCTGCTTGTCCTTTTCTCCTTTTGATCTCTTTCATTAACCATTTCTAAATCTTTTACTAATATAGTAAACATTCTCAAACTTTCCCGATAAAATTTAATAAATTCACACTCTTTCATTATTTTACTTTTCAACAGTCAACAGAAAATAATACAAATGACATTTGGAATGAATTAATCAATTATGGAGATTATACTATCTAAACACTAAGTTTAGTATTGATTATTCACTACGGTGTCTGTATGAATGAAGTTAATATCCACCTAGCGCCCTTTACCTCTCTCCCTCTACTTACAGTAACTCCTTGTTGGACATAGGGTGGGAGAAAAACTTCACCCAATTCGAGACAATGATTGCAAGTAGATCTACAATTCAAGGTGGATTCCGAAACCGACATTACTTTGAAACCTATATTGGCTTTTTCTATCGCAATCTGTGGTCAACAGCAACAATCATGAGTCGCCGTCCGTAGGGTTCGACCCTGAGACCTCCGCAAAGGAAGGACAACTCATTAAGAATTACAATTATTACGTTATTTGAATCAAATTTTGCACAGTCATTTATCGAAATATTAAATTACTTGCGTTGACAGACTCCAATACACACTGAGAAATATCCTGTTTTTCAAAATCATTTTGGCGATAATTGTCGATTTTAATATTAAAAATCAGTGTTGTGCGTGTTGATTACATCGTGTACTCTACACGATAATTTACGTGTAATCTACACGCACTCTACATGGGATACTTTACATCTACACGTAAAGTAAATACATAATTTTGATTTTTTACAAGATTTCATGAAAAGGTATTAACCTTTATATAGCCCATAATTTTTACTTTATTAATTAGTATTCATTTGTAACATTTGAGTCTGCGAGTCTTAGGGTAAAGTATACATGTAACAATTTTTTTGAATCTTCAAAAGATAATCTATTTCTTGTTGGTGAGTGAGTATGCCCAATTGGAAAAGGACATCTCCAGTTCAGCCGATTAAGCTGAAATTTGCAGATGCTTAATGGCTAACTTAGATAAAGCTGGATGGTTAAATTCAGCCATGCTCCAAAATGCAATAGATTTTTCAACATTTTTCTCTACTAATTTTGGAAAAACAGGCCCTGATTGTTTCCGAAAATGATGCCAGTCTTCAATACCGTTGGTATCTAAATGGTCGAAAAGAAAATCGTTTATGATGTCTTGTTGTTCAATAGTCAGAAACGCATTGTCATGTGAATAATGAAGGTAATATGCCACTTAAGAGTATACATTTAAAGCCATTTCCTTTCGTTTTTTTTAAATTGTCCTTGAATTTTTCTGGTAATTCTAATTTTAGCCACAATAATGCTGAATTTGCGATAGAAACGGAAGAGTTCTGGGAGAAATTGACAAGTTCACATACTGGATCGAGAAGCTTAATTGAGTCCGTAACCTCCTTCATGAATTTATTATCAAATAAGAATAGTGAGACACTTTGTTTAATTTTTCTGAGACTAGGATCGGCTGCTATTTGCTTCATAATATCTTTGTTTTGAATGAGACAAGAAAAAGAATTACGGTAGAAACACCATCTCTCTGTAAAGACTCGCTGCTGAATGCATCATCATGTTTACGCAGTCGTAATTCGCAATTTCTATAATCTACACCAATACTCTACATAATACACACTCTACTTAATTTACACATACATACTCTGTCGATGTAGATTATTGATTTACACGTGTAGACGCACAAACCTGGTAAAAATATCAAAAGCAACTCAAGCTAATGAAAAATCCTGAACTTTACTGGAAAAGGAAAGTTGTGGCTTCATCAGAAACCGCTGTAAAATTGAGAGTATAAGCGGAGCCTACACTAGAAACAAGCCTGGAACTAAATACGAACTGCTGGGCATTGGAGGTGGAAACAGACCGCACTGAAATAGTGCCGATACGATTGGAGGTACAAAGGGACACGACCGTTGTAATTTTCGAGCTTGTGTAGGCTGTGCTATAAAAAAACTTGTTTTTTTATGATAATGCTAAAGCTCAGGGAAATACTAGCCTTGGCAAGAACGATAATAAGGGTAAGGGAAATGGGTTAAGATATTGACTGAAGGAGAAGTCGACGTACACCTTGTCTGAAAGTTTTGGGGTCTTAAAACGAGGGGAAAACAGAAGATGCCAAATTGTTCCACTTTCGTGTTGTTTCGCTCAAAAAAGATTCCTGAAATGTGACAATAGGTGCTTTTGCGCGACACGTCTCAGCTGGTCAACTGAGACAACATTTTGAGGAACCGCTCAAAAAAGATTCCTGAAATGTGACAATAGGTGCTTTCGCGCGACCCGTCTCAGCTGGTCAACTGAGACAACATTTTGAGGAACCGTCTCAGTTATCTCAGTTCAGGAAATGTCAATTTGAACAGCTGTTAATGTAACGAACATTTCCAATTTGAAATTTAGAAAATAATATTGCTTTCTGTTTGCTAGGGACACTATTTCGTCCGTTGACGCAAATAGCTGCTACCAAAATATAAATAAATGTTCCACTTTCGTGTTTTAAAAAATTCACCGGTACTTGTTAATATTCTTCAACTGAGACGTGAAAAACCAGTCTCACATGCTCAGTTGCTCAATATGTGCAATTGCAATTTTTTTGTGGCTCAAAATGAACTGAGACGGTTTCGCGAAAGCACATTTCAACTGAGACAACTGAGAATTCTCAGTTATCTCACTTGTCTCAGGTCGCGCGAAAGCATCTAATCTAATTCTAATATGTCCAAATTTTACGTGGAGCGTCTGAACGATGACAGTGGAAATAGCGAGAGACGAGTGAAAGAAAAACGACAGCCCGTCGATGCTCTCAGAGATTGTGGAGTCTCTGTAGAAAACTTAAGGGGGTCCTCTACTCTCGATGCCTGAAATTGAGCGTTTTTTTGGGGATTAAATTGCGAAGGATCTACCGTTCACATTTTAAAATTTTTTTTTTATTTCGAAGATACATGTTTTGACTTTTCAATTTTACTTTTGAAGATGAAAAAAAATAACTCTCGCGACCTTGAAACGTTATTGATGACATTGATGTTGAAACTGCATGGATCCCGCTTAAGCAAAGTTGTGGCCAATTGGGTAATCTGTAATCTGAAAATTGATATTCTTTATAATCATAGTTACGTTGGCTATGTTTTCCCGAGACAGATTTTTTTTATTTTGCAATTTGTAAAAGTTATGCAACAATTTGTAAAAATTTCCAATTTTTACGTAATTTTTTGACCTATTTGAGGCTATAAAAATGGAACAAAATAAAATTTTGCAAATGGTAGTCGGGAAAAAATAGCGGTATGTTTTCTGAACAATTGAAAAAAAATTATTAAAATCTGAAAAATACTTTTATGAGAAGTCTTACTCGGCAGCTAAAAAACACTACTTTCGGGAAAACGCGTTTAATGATAAATTACGGTGTATAACTTGATTGTAGTAACTTACGAGTTAATCTGCTATACCGGGGCCGTAGAGTTCTCCTTCCTCATCACGTTGATGTTCTTGGTTGTCCACATTCTTCTAAAGAACGGACCGGTAAATTCTTAAGACAATGATTTTTAACTGGACAAGCGCCGTCGTGGCGCGCCGCGCTTAGTTTCTCGGAAACGGCCGGAGACGGATACCTTTCTGTTCCCAGAAACATGCAAATGAATGTGATTTTCACGAAATCCTTTCTGTGGCGTATTCTCAGATACATATAGATTGAAATTAAAAAAAAAATCGATTTTTTGAAACCGCGAGAGTAGAGTTAAGTATTTTATCACATTTTAGCGATTGAAAAAATATGATCGGTCCAGCTAAGATTGTTGAATATCGCAATGCCCAATATGTTTATATAAGTAGAGGGCGAATTGGATAGTGTATTTTCCTGAAATTATCTGGGAATGCATTATGATTCCCGCATATTAAGAAAATTCTACGAATTTAATATAAAACTTTATCTATATGTTCTTAAAATTACCAGGAATAATTTCAAAAAAAACTTCTGAATGACCCCAAAGTCATCTGAGTATTGTAATAATAATATTTTTTTAGTTCCTCCTAAAGCATAGCACCGGGGAGAACAAAGATTGCAAGTAGATCAAAAACTAATCCATTTCAGCTCGACCTTAAATCAAGAGGGTTTAAATTAAAGAAAGGTGTTGCTTCTTCTGTCAGAGTTAAATTATTTAACGCTGGCTGAAAGCTATGAGGAATTACCTGCTCAACTAATCTCGGGCATACAAAACCCTAACAGGTATAAATATAAAATGTTGAGCTAACAGTGTGAGTCAGCAAGATATTATTAACATCCATCAATAAAGCGTTCGATAGTAAATGCCTGTGTACGCGAAGACGATCATTTAAATGGCCAAATTTATACGGAAAAACAAATTGGATATATGTACTGCAAAGTAGAATATATAGAGGTCAATAAGGCGCACAATGATATATATATATATAATAAAGATTGGTAGAAAATAGCTACAGAAATAAGGGGTAAGCGATTGTCTACGGATACTATTAGCGCGGAGGATTTTGCAAAGCATTTCAATACCCTTCTAACTGGAAGTAGCCATGGAGAAAAATGAATTTTGTAATTTTTACTTTACACGAGTAGTTACACATTTAAGGTTATTAATACTAAATTTTTAATAAAAGAAAACATACGTATGAGCAATTTGTTCGCTCCGTCAAGTAATATTCACATTTAAAATATAGTGAAATAACCAAGTTATTTATACTTTAATTAAAATAAATTTTTCTATATGTAAAGTAAATTCTACTTTCGTTGGAAAAACTATATAGTTTTTTTTACTCCATAATTCAAGTAAATTTTTTTTATTATTTTCACCTTATAGTCCGGGCGCAATGGGGGCGGGGTCATGTATGCAATTTGGGGTCCCCGCGGTAACTTGTCATATTTTTATGTTTTTCGGCACGGAGAATCGATTTTTCGAGGTTACCAGGCTCAAAATTTTGTCGTTTTCGAGATATGGCCCGAAGGTCGTTACATATAATTTTCCAAAAAACAAAATTTAAAAAAAATAATTTTGACTTTGAAAAATATTTTTTGGTTTTTTACACAATACTTGATCATAAATTTTTTTCATATTTTTTCAACTGAAAGTGTCATCTCAGCTTTAAAATCATCTATCATTTAGAGTGGCAAAGCAATGTTAAGTGTAAATTTTTGATTTTTGAAAGCCCGCGCACGCCTTTTTTTGCTTGTTTGTTGCTTAAAACAGATGAATATAACATAAGATAAGAAAATGTAGATGGCGCGTTAAAGAGTATTCTCGCAGTCAGTATACAGTCAGTAAGTATACAGTTAGATATCGCCACAAATAGTCAAAATGCCAGACAAGTTGAAAGATATAAAGTATTGTTGCAATCCTTTGAAAGTGAAGAATCATACGTGGAAAAACAAGGGTATGAGAAAAGTGACTTCACAACATGCAGAACAAAGTGAAAGTGATTTCTGAAGAAGAACGTGCAATTTCATCTGGGGGTGATGACACAGAACGAGTGCCCGATGTAAGTTTGACTTAATTTTTTATGATAATGGGGATACAGTAAGGTCTGTGAAGTTAGCCCCCGAATCGAACGAAAATTCGATTTTAATAGCTCATTCGTTTGACCAGGGAATGACCATGTTGACCCACCAATTAGTTTTGTTAACCCACTTTTTGAAAACGAGTTATTCAAAAAACAAAATTCGGGGCTAACTTCACACTTTTTTCAAATTTTATGAAATTCGAAAATCGCTAGCTACATCGATTGACCATCGTTTGACCACGTTGACCCACCCCCTAAAATTGTTGACCCACCCGTTGAAACAAAGTTATAATAAAAAATTTATTTTTACATAATTTTTTTTTTTTTTATAATCGAAAATTCGATTTTAATAGCTCATTCGTTTGACCACGGAATGACCATATTAACCCACCAATTAGTTTTGTTAACAAACTTTTTGAAAACGAGTTATTCAAAAAACAATAAATTGGGGCTAACTTCACACTGTGAACTTAGCCCCCGAATAGCACGAAAATTCGATTTTAATAGCTCATTCGTTTGACCAGGGAATGACCATGTTGACCCATCAATTAGTTTTGTTAACCCACTTTTTGAAAACGAGTTATTCAAAAAACAAAAATCGTACTTCACACTTTTTTCAAATTTTATGAAATTCAAAAACCGCTAGCTACATCGATTGGCAATCGTTTGAACACATTGACCCACCCCCTAAAATTGTTGACCCACTCGTTGAAAAAAGTTATAACTAAAAATGTTTTTTGACAATAGTTAGCCCCCGAATCAAACGAAAAGTAGATTTTAATAGCTCATACGTTTGAACAGGGAATGACAGTGTTGACCCACCGATTAGTTTTATTAACCCACTTTTTGAAAGCGATTTAATAAAAAACAAAAATCGGGGCTAACTTCAAACTTTTTTCAAACCCACCCCTCAGTTTTTTGGTCCAGATAATAAGTTTTTTTAAAATCAAAGATGAAAATTTTTTAAAACTTCCTCCGTGGGGGCTAACTTCACACCTCCCCTGGAGCCATTATTAGAGCGAAATTGAACAAACCGACATTTGCCCATGTTTGACCAGCCTGAAAAAACGTTTACCCACCCCTCAGTTTTTTGGTCCAGATAATAAGTTTTTTTTAAATCAAAATTGAAAATTTTTTAAAACTTCCTCCGTGGGGGCTAACTTCACACCTCCCCTGGAGCCGTTATTAGAGCGAAATTGAACAAACCGACATTTGCCCATGTTTGACCAGCCTGAAAAAACGTTTACCCACCCCTCAGTTTTTAGGTCCAGATAATAAGTTTTTTTTAAATCAAAATTGAAAATTTTTTAAAACTTCCTCCGTGGGGGCTAACTTCACACCTCTCCTGGAGCCATTATTAGAGCGAAATTGAACAAACCGACATTTGCCCATGTTTGACCAGCCTAAAAAAACGTTACCCACCCCTCAGTTTTTTGGTCCAGATAATAAGTTTATTTTAAATTAAAATTGAAAATTTTTTAAAACTTCCTCCGTGGGGGCTATCTTCACATCTCCCCTGGAGCCATTATTAGAGCGAAATTGAACAAACCGACATTTGCCCATGTTTGACCAGCCTGAAAAAACGTTTACCCACCCCTCAGTTTTTTGGTCCAGATAATAAGTTTTTTTTAAATCAAAATTGAAAATTTTTTAAAACTTCCTCTGTGGGGGCTAACTTCACACCTCCCCTGGAGCCATTATTAGAGCGAAATTGAACAAACCGACATTTACCCATGTTTGACCAGCCTAAAAAAACGTTTACCCACTCCTCAGTTTTTTGGTCCATATAACTTATTATCTGGACCAAAAAACTGAGGGGTGGGTAAACGTTTTTTCAGGCTGGTCAAACATGGGCAAATGTCGGTTTGTTCAATTTCGCTCTAATAATGGCTCCAGGGGAGGTGTGAAGTTAGCCCCCACGGAGGAAGTTTTAAAAACTTTTCAATTTTGATTTAAAAAAAACTTATTAGATGGACCAAAAAACTGAGGGGTGGGTAAACGTTTTTTTAGGCTGGTCAAACATGGGCAAATGTCGGTTTGTTCAATTTCGCTCTAATAATGGCTCCAGGGGAGGTGTGAAGTTAGCCCCCACAGAGGAAGTTTTAAAAAATTTTCAATTTTGATTTAAAAAAAACTTATTATCTGGACCAAAAAACTGAGGGGTGGGTAAACGTTTTTTCAGGCTGGTCAAACATGGGTAAATGTCGGTTTGTTCAATTTCGCTCTAATAATGGCTCCAGGGGAGGTGTGAAGTTAGCCCCCACAGAGGAAGTTTTAAAAAATTTTCAATTTTGATTTAAAAAAAACTTATTATATGGACCAAAAAACTGAGGGGTGGGTAAACGTTTTTTTAGGCTGGTCAAACATGGGCAAATGTCGGTTTGTTCAATTTCGCTCTAATAATGGCTCCAGGGGAGGTGTGAAGTTAGCCCCCACAGAGGAAGTTTTAAAAAATTTTCAATTTTGATTTAAAAAAAACTTATTATATGGACCAAAAAACTGAGGGGTGGGTAAACGTTTTTTTAGGCTGGTCAAACATGGGTAAATGTCGGTTTGTTCAATTTCGCTCTAATAATGGCTCCAGGGGAGGTGTGAAGTTAGCCCCCACGGAGGAAGTTTTAAAAAATTTTCAATTTTGATTTAAAAAAACTTATTATATGGACCAAAAAACTGAGGGGTGGGTAAACGTTTTTTTAGGCTGGTCAAACATGGGCAAATGTCGGTTTGTTCAATTTCGCTCTAATAATGTCTCCAGGGGAGGTGTGAAGTTAGCCCCCACAGAGGAAGTTTTAAAAAATTTTCAATTTTGATTTAAAAAAAACTTATTATATGGACCAAAAAACTGAGGGGTGGGTAAACGTTTTTTTAGGCTGGTCAAACATGGGCAAATGTCGGTTTGTTCAATTTCGCTCTAATAATGGCTCCAGGGAGGTGTGAAGTTAGCCCCCACAGAGGAAGTTTTAAAAAATTTTCAATTTTGATTTAAAAAAAACTTATTATCTGGACCAAAAAACTGAGGGGTGGGTAAACGTTTTTTCAGGCTGGTCAAACATGGGTAAATGTCGGTTTGTTCAATTTCGCTCTAATAATGGCTCCAGGGGAGGTGTGAAGTTAGCCCCCACGGAGGAAGTTTTAAAAAATTTTCAATTTTGATTTAAAAAAAACTTATTATATGGACCAAAAAACTGAGGGGTGGGTAAACGTTTTTTTAGGCTGGTCAAACATGGGCAAATGTCGGTTTGTTCAATTTCGCTCTAATAATGGCTCCAGGGGAGGTGTGAAGTTAGCCCCCACAGAGGAAGTTTTAAAAAATTTTCAATTTTGATTTAAAAAAAACTTATTATATGGACCAAAAAACTGAGGGGTGGGTAAACGTTTTTTTAGGCTGGTCAAACATGGGCAAATGTCGGTTTGTTCAATTTCGCTCTAATAATGGCTCCAGGGGAGGTGTGAAGTTAGGCCCCACAGAGGAAGTTTTAAAAAATTTTCATCTTTGATTTAAAAAAAACTTATTATCTGGACCAAAAAACTGAGGGGTGGGTAAACGTTTTTTCAGGCTGGTCAAACATGGGCAAATGTCGGTTTGTTCAATTTCGCTCTAATAATGGCTCCAGGGGAGGTGTGAAGTTAGCCCCCACAGAGGAAGTTTTAAAAAATTTTCAATTTTGATTTAAAAAAGACTTATTATCTGGACCAAAAAACTGAGGGGTGGGTAAACGTTTTTTCAGGCTGGTCAAACATGGGCAAATGTCGGTTTGTTCAATTTCGCTCTAATAATGGCTCCAGGGGAGGTGTGAAGTTAGCCCCCACGGAGGAAGTTTTAAAAACTTTTCAATTTTGATTTAAAAAAAACTTATTAGATGGACCAAAAAACTGAGGGGTGGGTAAACGTTTTTTTAGGCTGGTCAAACATGGGCAAATGTCGGTTTGTTCAATTTCGCTCTAATAATGGCTCCAGGGGAGGTGTGAAGTTAGCCCCCACAGAGGAAGTTTTAAAAAATTTTCAATTTTGATTTAAAAAAAACTTATTATCTGGACCAAAAAACTGAGGGGTGGGTAAACGTTTTTTCAGGCTGGTCAAACATGGGTAAATGTCGGTTTGTTCAATTTCGCTCTAATAATGGCTCCAGGGGAGGTGTGAAGTTAGCCCCCACGGAGGAAGTTTTAAAAAATTTTCAATTTTGATTTAAAAAAAACTTATTATATGGACCAAAAAACTGAGGGGTGGGTAAACGTTTTTTTAGGCTGGTCAAACATGGGCAAATGTCGGTTTGTTCAATTTCGCTCTAATAATGGCTCCAGGGGAGGTGTGAAGTTAGCCCCCACAGAGGAAGTTTTAAAAAATTTTCAATTTTGATTTAAAAAAAACTTATTATATGGACCAAAAAACTGAGGGGTGGGTAAACGTTTTTTTAGGCTGGTCAAACATGGGCAAATGTCGGTTTGTTCAATTTCGCTCTAATAATGGCTCCAGGGGAGGTGTGAAGTTAGCCCCCACGGAGGAAGTTTTAAAAACTTTTCAATTTTGATTTTAAAAAAACTTATTAGATGGACCAAAAAACTGAGGGGTGGGTAAACGTTTTTTTAGGCTGGTCAAACATGGGCAAATGTCGGTTTGTTCAATTTCGCTCTAATAATGGCTCCAGGGGAGGTGTGAAGTTAGCCCCCACAGAGGAAGTTTTAAAAAATTTTCAATTTTGATTTAAAAAAAACTTATTATCTGGACCAAAAAACTGAGGGGTGGGTAAACGTTTTTTCAGGCTGGTCAAACATGGGTAAATGTCGGTTTGTTCAATTTCGCTCTAATAATGGCTCCAGGGGAGGTGTGAAGTTAGTCCCCACGGAGGAAGTTTTAAAAAATTTTCATCTTTGATTTTTAAAAAACTTATTATCTGGACCAAAAAACTGAGGGGTGGGTTTGAAAAAAGTTTGAAGTTAGCCCCGATTTTTGTTTTTTATTAAATCGCTTTCAAAAAGTGGGTTAATAAAACTAATCGGTGGGTCAACACTGTCATTCCCTGTTCAAACGTATGAGCTATTAAAAGCTACTTTTCGTTTGATTCGGGGGCTAACTATTGTCAAAAAACATTTTTAGTTATAACTTTTTTCAACGAGTGGGTCAACAATTTTAGGGGGTGGGTCAATGTGTTCAAACGATGGCCAATCGATGTTTTTGAATTTCATAAAATTTGAAAAAAGTGTGAAGCACGATTTTTGTTTTTTGAATAACTCATTTTCAAAAAGTGGGTTAACAAAACTAATTGAGGGGTCAACATGGTCATTCCCTGGTCAAACGAATGAGCTATTAAAATCGAATTTTCGTTCGATTCGGGGGCTAAGTTCACAGTGTGAAGTTAGCCCCAATTTATTGTTTTTTGAATAACTCGTTTTCAAAAAGTTTGTTAACAAAACTAATTGGTGGGTTAATATGGTCATTCCGTGGTCAAACGAATGAGCTATTAAAATCGAATTTTCGATTATAAAAAAAAAAATTATGTAAAAATAAATTTTTTATTATAACTTTTTTTCAACGGGTGGGTCAACAATTTTAGGGGGTGGGTCAACGTGGTCAAACGATGGTCAATCGATGTAGCTAGCGATTTTCGAATTTCATAAAATTTGAAAAAAGTGTGAAGTTAGCCCCGAATTTTGTTTTTTGAATAACTCGTTTTCAAAAAGTGGGTTAACAAAACTAATTGGTGGGTCAACATGGTCATTCCCTGGTCAAACGAATGAGCTATTAAAATCGAATTTTCGTTCGATTCGGGGGCTAACTTCACAGACCTGATACAGTAAGAAATCGACTACCGGTCTCTAAAAAAGTACGAGATATATAAAAAAGAAAATGTAAAGATATTTTATAGGTGTACTTTTTCATTTGCCCCAAAAGTCGTTAATTTCCGAGATATTCTAGCTTCAAGATTACAATATATAGATGTACTATCCGTGGAAATGACATCACCTGGCGGTGAATATCAAAGCACTGCATCTCGTCCAATTTGGAAATACAAACAAACAAATACGTATCGAATATTTTTCCTTATTCTGCAATGTAAGCATTACATATCTCGTACTTTTTTAGAGAGCGGGAGTCAATTTCTCACTGTATCCCCATTATCTTAAAAAATTAAGTCAAACTTACTTTCACTTTGTTTCTGCATGATCCACATACTTTTATGTTGACAGGAAGGTTCAGAAACTGTTTATGAATTTGTGAAGTCACTCTTCTTATACCCTTGTTTTTCCACGTATGATTCTTCACTTTCAAAGGATTGCAACAATACTTTATATCTTTCAACTTGTCTGGAATTTTGACTATTTGTGGCGATATCTGACTGTATACTTACTGACTGTATATTGACTGTGAGAATACTCTTTAACGCGCCATCTACATTTTCTTATGTTATGTTATGTTCATCTGTTCTAAGCAACAAACAAGCAAAAAAGGCGTGCGCGGGCTATCAAAAATTAAAAATTTACACTTAACATTGCTTTGCCACTCTAAATGATAGATGATTTGAAAGCTGAGATAACACTTTCAGTTGAAAAAATATGAAAAAAATTTATGATCAAGTATTGTGTAAAAAACAAAAAATATATTTCAAAGTCAAAATTATTTTTTTTAAATTTTGTTTTTTGGAAAATTATATTTTTATTCGGAACGGCATGTAACGACCTTTACAAATCACTAAAGATCACTGTTCTACTGCAATGGTTGCGATAGTTATGATTTTTCAAAAAAGATATGATCACGAGAAAAAGTGCAAAAATGCAAAAGTTTACAACCCTATAACTTTTGCACAAAAATTTTTTTTTAAATCCTTTAGCACCATAATTACTTATACCAGTAACAATATTTTGGTGAAGTTTGAACAAAATCGGAGACATCGAATTTCTTCACCTGGTACACTTGATGAATTTTGCCCCATATAAGTTATCCCATTTAAAATACTCTATAAGAAATGTGAGGCATTTTTTGCAAATTACAGCTAAACCAAGGACTTTAGGAAAAAAATGCTACAGACATAAATTGTTTAAAATCAAAAGATCTTTCACATAAAGTTGGTTAATAATTTTAAATTGTTTTATTTTTTTGGAAAATTCAGAAAAACCACCAATTTTGACTAAAATCGGGCCATATCTCGAAAACGACAAATTTTTGAGCCTGGTAACCTCGAAAAATCGATTCTCCGTGCCGAAAAACATAAAAATATGACAAGTTACCGCGCGGACCCCAAATTGCATACATGACCCCCCCATTGCGCCCGGACTATTAGTACTGAAGCAAATTCACTTGTGTATGAGTGAACTTGACCTTCTCGTAAGGTAAAATTTTATTTCTTAGCGAATAAAATCATCCGGTACATTTCAAATAAAGTAAATCTAAAATTCTACGAATTTCTAACTAACGAAATACTCCGAATTGACGCGTGCCTTATTTTGCTAGTCTTGTAAGGTAAACATCACTAGCGATAGAGTATCTGATACTCATCACTAAAGTTTTGTTTACGAAAAATGAAGGTTATTCTATAAATCTGTTCGACTTCTTTGTTTCTCAGTTCAGTATATTTTAGGACGTCGCAGTGAATACATGGTGTTACATTTTGAAGTGCAAAGATTCGTAGATTGTTAAATTTATGCTAAAATATTATTGTCAAAAAATGGGCCATTTTAATAATTCATTCATAATTCTATCAGTCTTTTAGCTAACTGGACCAAGAGAAAAAGGTCATCTAGCTCATTGTTCCAAATTAGAAGTTGAACAATCATTATTCATCTACGTTGAGGTATTTAGTGTTTACAGATTATCTGCTACATATCGAAAACTTGATTCTTCTGCATATCTAAATTTTTTCAGTCATTAGAAGATTTACAAAAAGCCTTAGAAGATCGACACTCTGGAATTCAAAGACGAAGAAACAACTAATGTAATGTTTTTTTTATATAATAAAAATAATTACTTTCAAAATAAAAGCATTTAAAATTTTTTGCATTTCGGAAATTTACCTGATTATTATTATTAATGCTACAAATATTTTTATAAATATAAGTAAAATTTCATCAGTCAATTAGATAAAATGAACTAAATTTTATTGAATTTTTAACTAACCCTTATGCGAATTATTAACAATTTAAGATGTGCTATTTTACTGGAAAAATTATTGATTTTATCATTACAGTAAGGTAGACATCTCTTTACCTTCTTTTTTATTTACTGTAAGAATTTTTATACTTCTTGGGTATTCTAATCTAAAATTAACCTAATGGGTGGTAATAACTTTCAATAATCTATACTTATAAATACTTTACTGTAAAGTTACTCCTCAATTTTAAATTTACTAAAAAAGTAAGGTAAATGTTAATTTAATGGGGAGTTGTCCCTATATCGACTAGAAATACAGATTAAATTTACTAGAAACAAAGTAGTACATACTCTATTTTGTCTCCGTAGAGAACTGATATGCTGTACGTTGAACCGATGATTAACTCACCTTTGCCTTGTTTGCTATATATAAAACGACAACGACAACTTCCACCACATTTACGATCAACAAACTTGGCACCACCTGGACAGTATCGGAATGGGAGCAGAGACTAAAAAGGCTAGGCAGTAAACATTCATCTTTATCAAGCACAACTCCATTCCTTCTAAAGGGTGCACCTCATTACGCCAACGATTCCTGGGCCCACAGTTTTTTTTCCCGAAATTTTGGATTCACCCCCGTTAGCTGCCTGAAGTTACTCTCGTCAGACGCAGAGAAATCCAGCAACTTCAAGATCTCCATCCCAAACAAATATGTCTGGCTCATCAGTAACCCCTCCAGCAAATTCTTCACTCTCGGGAACATCACAATTTCTAAGTGGACTAGGAAGTACGTTAAGTTTAACCCTAAGCCCACTACACCTAACCCTAAATTAAACACTAAAAAACCTAACCTCACTAACTACCCCAAACGACCTTCTCCCATACCTAAATTTAGCATTCACCCTAACCATAAGAATCTTAGAACTAGTAACAACATAATCACTCCTCACTCTTCCGCACATCTCACCATTAATCCTAAAGCTAGTGATCCTAACTCCAATTGGCAGTTCAAAATGGGAGTATTTCCAAATTTTAATCTAAGTACTCCAGTCAAGTATCCCAACTTTATATATTCTCACACCCTTAACCCCCCTGTTCCAGTTGCACCGAAGCCCTCGAACACGTCCATTCCAACCGTCAACCCAACCAATACTGTTTTGAGTTCCGTATGTCCAGCGCACCCACCTAACCATGCACTCCCAACTTCTTCCGCGTGCCCTCCTAACCTCAAGCCAACCTCTTCCGACCACTCCACCACCTCTGCTCCGATTTCCGTCTGTCCCACCTCTTCTCTATCTACGCCAAATCTTGCACCCGCTACTTCCTCCGCATGCCAACCTAATTCCATGCCGTCATCCTCCTACACTGTCGCCCCGTCTCAATCAACTTCTACCTCCGTTAACCCGCCCATTCCGTTAGCCAAAACTCCTTTATCCGAACATCATTCATTTATCGATCCCCTTCTCCCACCTACAGTTAATTTGACTTTGCGTTCTGCTGATTCTAGCGATGGACGATACCTCTTGTCCCGTTTACGGGACCGTCGCATTTATGACAACGTACGTCTATTTCTAGCCTATCTCCACGACAAACCGAACTCCGTCTGTGTTGAAGGTAAAACGAGCACCAACGTCATGTTAAGTATACAACAAGAAGGCCTGCCCACAGGCCCATCAGTCTTACTCCAACTTTTCACTAAATACCATGAATCATTCAATATACCTTCCCATAAAGTTTCAGAAGATCTATCCACCTATGCTGCGTACGTCAGTTCTCGCCGTATTTCCCATCTTCAAAAAAGTCGTAACGACTCCTTAAACTACTTTCGTTCCTAACCTCCTTGATTTCCCTATTTCTGACTTCCCCTCTATTGCACCCGCGGTTTCCGATCAAGATCCTCTCCCCAACAGCTTGTCGGTCTATTACCAGAACGTAAGAGGACTTCGTACAAAAACAACAAATATTTTCCTTAACTCTCACAAATTCCCGCACGATATCTTTGCCTTAACTGAAACCAATCTAACACCCGGAATTCTCGGCAACGAACTATTCCCTCCCAACTATACCATTTTCCGTGTTGACGGTTGTATAGGCACCAATGAGCCACCAGGTCGCGGGGTTCTCATAGCTGCTCACAACCGTTATGATGCCACCCTGCTAAAGACCTCCGACTCTACAATATCAGAATTTTTATGTATAAAAATAGCACTAAATAAGTGCCTTCTGTACATTCTCTGTTGTTACATTCGTCCCTCTCAACCACTTGACGCCTACGAGCCCATAATCGAAGCGATCGATACCCTGCTTGAGAACGCTAACGCGTCCGATGAATTTAGTTTATTGGCTGACTTTTACCTCCCCCGTATCCAATGGTCATTGTCCGAGGACTGTTCTCACTTTGTCCCCCTTAACGCATCTTCGGCCAAAGAAGCCTTCTTTACCGATCAGCTCTCCGTTTCAGGTCTCTTTCAAGTAAGCGGAGTCAGGAACTTCCTGGACAGACAATTAGACTTAATCTTTTCTTCAGACCCAGTTAACTCGGCTGTCGCAGAAAGCAACCATCTTCTCTCCTCCCTCGACCGTCACCATCCTCCTTTGTTCCTCGTTTTCTCCTACGAGCACCCACATGCCGTTTCAGGCTCCGAGTCTTCTTTATCCTTCAATTTTCGTAAAGGCGACTTCGACAAATTAAATCACTTGCTCCTCAACTCTAATATTGGGGATATCCCTCAACATCTCCCAGTTGACGTTGCTTTAGAGGCGTTCTACTCGGAAATACACGCTTGTCTTACACAATCTATCCCTCTTCTTCCTCGTAAAAACTACTCCTCATCCCCCGTATGGTACAAAGAATTGCGCTCTCTTCGCAACAGGAGAAATAAACGTTGGCAAACTTTTCTTCTAACCCAGACTGAGTCTGACTATTCTTCCTATCTATCTGCTTATACCTCTTTTTCTGAACGTTGTGATACCCTCTACCATGAGTACCTCCAACGGATGGAAACCAGCCTCATATCCGATCCCAAGCGTTTTTATAGCTTTATTAATTCTAAGAAGAAATCCAATGGTTACCCTTCCACCCTAAAGCTCGAGAATACCTCTTCATCTGATCCTAAGGTTATCGCTAACCTCTTTGCACACTTCTTCAGTAAATCTTTCAGCGACAATTCTCTACAACCCGACCTTAACTATTTTGCATTCATGGACAAATGCACTCAAACGTCGTTTTCATCTTTTGACCCTGATCCTGAACTAATCGCCGCCAGTATTAATAGGCTTGAGGACGACTTTCACCCAGGTCCTGATGGCATTCCGGCCATCGTTCTGAAAAAGTGTGCCATGCATCTAGTCCAACCCCTTACTTTGCTTTTTCGTCTCTCGGTCACTCAAGGGGTTTCCCTCAATTATGGAAAAATTCGTATATTATTCCCATCTTCAAAAAAGGTTGCAAGAACGATGTGTCCAACTACAGACCCATTGCTAAATTATCATCCATACCTAAACTATTCGAAAAATTGGTCTATGATTCCATGTTCTTCCACTGTAAGTCTATCTTCTCACTCTACCAGCATGGCTTCCTCAAAGGTAGATCTACAACCACCAACCTTACTGACATTGTCTCTAAAACCCTATGTGCCCTGGAAAACGGTAAAGATGTTGATGTTATAGCCACCGATTTTAGTAAAGCCTTCGACAAGATCTCCCATAACGTTATCTTGTTCAAACTCGATCGCCTAGGCTTCCCCCCCAGATTCATCTCCTGGATTCGATCCTACCTCAACAACCGTCAGTACAATATTCTTTTCAGTTCATCCATTTCTAACCCTATTGTCGCTCGTTCCGGCGTCCCTCAGGGCAGCCACCTTGGTCCATTGATTTTTATCCTCACAATAAATGATGTTGAATGTGTCATCAAACACTCAGAGTTGTCCATCTATGCCGATGACATGAAAATAATCAAACATATCTCCTCCACTACCGACTCTCTTCTCCTGCAAGAAGACCTCGATTCATTCATCACATGGTGCATGAAAAACATTCTGGAGCTCAATGTCTCCAAATGCCAGTCCATCTCTTATTCCCGCAAGCGTCTTACCACCACCCCGAGAGTCTATATGTTAACCGACGTACCAGTACCTATCGTTACCTCTTTGTGTGACTTAGGAATAATCTGTGATAGTGAACTCAATTTCCGTTCCCACATTGACAGCATAATTAACAGAGCTAACTCCGCGCTAGGGTTTGTGAAGCGCTGGTCTAGAGAGTTCTCCAATCCTTATGTTTCCAAATCTCTCTACGTCTCCTTCGTTAGACCTCTCCTTGAATATGCCAGCCAGGTATGGTCCCCTACACAAACAACTCACATTAATAGGATTGAATCTGTCCAGCGTAGGTTTATTCGCTTCGCTCTACGTGATCTTCCGTGGGTTGACAGATTCAACCTTCCTCCCTATGAAAACCGTCTGAAACTGATCTACTTACAACCGCTAAGCAAACGTCGTGATGTTTCCGACATTCTCTTCATTTACCAATTATTAACTGGTGCCATAGACTGCCCCTCAATCCTGCAATCTTTACCCAACTATACCAATCCCCGTAACCTTAGGTCCACTCCCCTTTTCCGACTCGACCGCCATCGCACAAACTACGGTCAAAGCGAGCCAATTACCAGGATGTTACGAAAAGTCAACGACCTTTCCTCTTTTGACTTCCATATGAGTAAATCATCACTCCACAAAGCCCTATATCTTGACCCCGCCCATCTTGATCCTGATCGCCTACTTTAATTCTTCTTCCTTACGCCCTCTGCCATTAATCAATATATATAGCTCATATTGTAGCTTATACCTTTTATGTATTTATTCTTATTATTCATTTATTATAGTCTGTTGAATTAGTATTAAGTTATAGCTTGTATTTTATTTTTTATTTTTGTATTTTTTTACGTAATAGCTTGTATTAAGCTTAAATAAATAAATAAATAGACAGATAAAAAAAACACCTGGCGCAGACGGAATTCCATATGAGCTTTATAACCCCTTTAACCTCTTTGGAGAAGCTAACGAATTTATAAAACCGCATATTAAAAAAATAAATAAAAAAATTAAAAAAAATACGCGTCGAACTTAGAATTCTTTGTTTTTGGGAAGTCGGTTAAAAAGAAGAAGTCCTTATCTATAGAGGTCTCGTATTTAGCAATACCAACGAAAAACTGTTTGTATCCATATTAGTAGAGAGATTATATAGATGAGATAAGGAATTTCAGATTTTGCCCGAAAATCAAGTTGAATTTAGGGCTGATTGTTTTACGGTTGCCGTCTTTAATTTAGTTAATATAGTTCAATTATCCTGGATTATATTTATAATGAGGGATTATCGACCAAATTTGTCACAGTAATTAAAAGCTTAAATTTCAATTTCAATACGTTGTCGATAGTGACAAATGCAACTGAAAAAAAAGCTTTGAAACAGGATTGGGACTAAAACAGAGATGCGCTATGGGTCCGTTTTTTATGCCGACTCAATAAAATAAAAAATTATAGTATCTCAGAGAGGAGATCGGGGTAGATTGAATACCGAGAAGTGGCAGTTGAATAATTTGGTAATCGAGGTTGTAAAAGAATATAAATATTTGGGTATAATTCTTGCTCCTAAACTTTCTTGCAAAAACACTTAGAGGAAAGGCTCTCTTTAGCCAAACGAAGCATAAATATTGCTTGGAAAGGGTTTATATTAAAAAATGATATTCCTCCTGCTGCCAAAGTCATGCTGTGTTATGGGGCTCAAGCTTGGGGAGGTAGAAAAATTAAAAAATTTGGAAAAATTGCTTTTTTGTCAATAAATTAGTTTTTAAAAAATAATTTAACCGACTTCACAAAAAGCGCTAAAAAGCATAAAAGAATTTTTAATTTGAAGTCGGTGCAAGTTAAACAAACAAAACAACTACCCAATCACAATTGGAGATAATACATAAAACTACCTGAACGTTTCAGCTCATGGGATCAAAGGAAGGACGATTAAATACTTTTGTTGTAGTTGTTTGCTTTGTTTGATTGTCGTAATAGACATAAAATTAAAAATTATTTTATACTTTTTAGCGCTTTTTGTGAAGTCGGTCCAACTTTTTTTTAAAAACTATTTTATTTGTCACTTTTCACTTTATACAAAAAAACAAGAACCATCCAAATCGGTCCACGCGTTAAAAAGTTAGGTTGAACCCTCTACCCCCACCAACATTTTTTTTCTCGTGGTATCAATCAGGGAACATACTCTACCCAACAGAAAAAGAATCATCGAAATCGGTCACCGTGTTACGAAGTTAGACTACCCCTCCCTAAATTTTTTCTCCTATTAGTAATGGGGATCATACTCTGTACAACAACAAAAAAGAACAATCCAAATAGGTCCCAGTATTACAAAGTTAACCAATATTAGACCATAATTTAGAAGGAAGAAATGACTTTCTTGATCAGTATCCATAGGAAATGATAAAGTATATATTCAAAATGAGAAATGGTCTTAATGCAAGCTGCTTTCAAAAAAACGTTAGCCCATTTGTTATGTAATAGAGCAGAGGAAAAAACGTTGTTTCAGTTTGTAGGTATATGCCCAATTTTAAGCGAGTTTAGGCTCTTATATTTAGGAAAACTATCTCTCTGCGAAGAGGAGGTTGTAGGTCTTTTGACTGGAGAAGATTGGAATGCGCTCCACAAATTTAGGAAGATCTTAATAGCAAGTGATAACGTGAGCAAGTGATAACGGCGGAGCAAGTGATAACGTGACGGCCTACCAATTCGTGGTTGTTTTCTGCTGACAACAGTTTACAATAAAAATGCCACGCAGACTGCAGAAATAATGTCAATGGTTCGGAATCCACTTTAAATTGTAGGTCGACTTATAAAACTTGTCTCGTGTCGGATGAAGTTCTCCTTCCGCTGATGAATATGTTAACTAAAGTGATGGTAAATTTGATTACAGAATATAACATTTGTTTTTGATATGAGCAATTTGATACTGCTTCGTCAGCTAATCAAACGGACGACTGTTGTCATTGGATTAGTTTATTTGTTTTATGGTAATATTCCATTAAATACAATAGATCTAAATTTAATAGATAACTATGAAAAAATCTCTCTACATTCCTTGCTACAATTTCACTTTTTAGGGCAACATAGTAGATTTTTTGTATTTAAGAGAAAGAGAAAGCTTTAGCCGAGTTGGTACGCACTAAGCATTCAGTTGTTCAAGTATTAATGTTTCTATTTAAAATTTCATAAAACATTATTACCGTAAACGTGGACGCTATTTTATTTTATATGTAATATTTACTTTTTAAGTTTATAGGCAAATTCATTGCAATATATGTATGACAGATTTCGAAGCTCTGATTGTAACAGAATTCCACTAGGTCAGGTATTACTAAGATCTTGCTAAAATCTTGTTACAGATTTTATATCCAGCCTATTAACATCCTGAGGAAGATTCATTGAGGTGAAGTCTACTGTGACTGTACTGTAGATATTCTACCTATGAATATCCTAGGTTGAAGAAGAACTTACCCCACTCATAGAAGTGAAGTCTACTCTCAAGCAACTAAATGAAGTCTCCTATCACGCGGCTAGGGAAATTTGACCTATGAATATCTTGGCCTAAAGAAGACGTTTTTGCAATCGTAGAAGTGAAGACCACTCTTATGAAACTATAGATAGACTGCCTATGAATATCCTGCTATGAAGAAAACATTACTCACCAAAGTGAAGACTTATCTCTTCATAAAAGTAAGGCCTCCTACCACACAACTATGGATACTCGGCTCGTGACTATCTCTAGTATATATATATATACATTCAACTTCAAGTTGGATCGAACCTGCAAGGACAACATCACAACTGACAAGATTGTGGAAATATCATCTCCTAATCATCATTAACACAGTACCCGGACAGATATTTATTTAATATTTTTATTGATAAAAAGAAAAGCTATCAAAAAGGTATCATTTAAATTGCTTTATAAGCATAATATTGATTTATATATAACGCAATTACAAAATTCCTTGAGTACAAGGTATTATATAATATGCATACAATGCCCCCGATTGCGAGTGTAGATTTTCGATCGATTCGACTGATCAAGGCTAACATCCGCGTTTAAATTGTAAGTTCAGTGTGCGTCTTGGCTAGTCGAGTTGGACGAAAATCGACTTTTACAATAGGGCCAAATGTATGAGTATCATATTATTAACTGGCCAGAAAAGGATCGAAGAGACATTTTGCGAAGGAAATGCCCTCCATCGGTATCCACAAGGCACTCCAAATTGACATAGCAAAAACCACATGGAATAGAACAATGATAGTAGAGATCACAGCAACTGAGAGATCCTGCACAGAACTGACGAATTTCGCTCAAAGCAGAGTACATTGCAGGGCAACTGTCACAAGGCAGAAACAAGAGGTATCAAGGACGATGTTCAAATAAGCCAAGAAGTGCGTTTTTTGTGTTAAAAGGTAAACTGAGAGGAAGAATTCTTGCATCTGAACACCCTGTAAGATACAGTGATGCTGTTCATAGCCAGCTACGGGAAACTGTTATATTTAATTAGAGTTCTAAACAAGACAACATTTGAGGTCCTCATACTCAGCCTTCAACACTATCCTCACTAAGTTTCTGTTTTTGAAGACTAAAGACTTCTCCCTATGTTCCTCTTTTCGGAAAAAGGTATTACGGCTTTTCGTTAGTACAAAATCCCATTTCTTATTACCTTCCAAATCAAATAATCGGGAAAAAGCAATATTGACATCTTCCTGGGGAAGTAGTATTATAGTACAGTATTAATTTTCCTTTTTTTTCGTTGAGAAAATCGATTTCCTTACATTTTCTTCTATAAGACACACTTTATTACGGAGGGCGTAATGGTTTATTAAATAGGACCCAAGCAATATTGCTCTTGGCGATTGAGATAATAAACAAGTATTGAATGAGTAAATAAGTCGATTTAAGAATAAAGCTACACAATCAAATCGTCTTGTGTAGATTAATCAAGAGATTCAACTTATTTATTTTCCACAATTGAAAGAAACTATTTTGAACTTTCATGTTAGATTCAGACAAACTAAACAAGATTTTTATAGTTATACCTACTCAATGATTTTCATTTCAAAGTTATAAAAGTTTACCCAAATATTTTTTGTAGTTAGATACATTATTTTACCTAAAAACCTTAGCTCAAAACCTTTTGGGTCATTATCCCTCGTAATGTCTCCCTAACGTAATCCAATCTTCACACGTAGTTACCTTTCTTTCGGATTATCGTTCAAATGGGGTCATCGAACTGTTCCATCCCGTTCCCTATTATTATTCAGAATAATGTTTTCTACAGCATTCTTCCAGGTTGGTAGCTTTCAGGCGAGCCCCTCGTTGTCAGTGCCAGATATGCTTTTGAAGCTTCCCCTATATTTTCCAAAAGAATCCATTTTTGCCCGCTTCCGAATAAAATGGAAAATGTCCAAAAGCGCTGGAAAAAGCAATAAATTAATGTAAGTAGGTGCCTGTCTGTACAGCACCCACAAATGCTATATAACTAAATGCTTCGAAAGCTCAATAAAAAGCTTTATTTCAGTAACGTAGCTGAAGGAACAGTCGAAATTAGGTGATCCAAGTATCAATTCAGAACTTAACTTCCAGCCACTCCTCAAACAATGGATGGGTTGTAGTGTCTGATGCTTTTTTCTTTCTATATACCTACCTAGGAACATTGAATATCGGTTCCTTGGATATTTCATTACATTTTCGTGCACAACTTTATATACTTTTTTATGGGCAAGATGAAATTTTGGTAGTGGTATCTGGAGATAAGTAGAAAATCGTATCTGACGCAAGATTTTCCATTGATAAATTTACGGGAAAGGGCGCACTCATAGGATCCGAAAATTTAGTGTTGCAATTTCCGACACGTAAAAAAGTTACTGATAACTTAAGCGCCATCTACATACTATCTATTGCTCTTCTTTTCCTGTAACCTGAGATGCAGTTTTATCTAAAGTGGTATTAGGTGGAAAGTGCAAAAAAATAAGTGGCAATTAATAATCCTCTTAGCGCTCATCATTCGTGTTCAGACTTTAAGCGGATCAGTACAGCATTGTATGATATTTGAGTTCTTTGAGTAATGTGTGCCTGACGTAAATGAATCAAATAGTAAAAACTTAGAACTTTATTCATGGGAAATATAAGATTAAGATAACGTTAAAAAACTGAAAGATAGAAAATATCAAAACCAAGTAATATCTGAATATTTTTATAAAAAGTTAGATTTCCAGTAGTACTGTTCCTTTAGGCTACTATTGTTAATCGAATGTTTTGCATTAAGGTATTTTAGATTAGCGTATAATTACATTGTCACAAACGATGTCAAATTTAAACACCTATCGTATTTTGTTTGATACTCTATTATAGGGTGCAGAATAAAATTCGTTGATTTCACTTTTGTTTAAAAAATGTTAACGATGGGAGATTTTACTATAAAGCCATTTCTTTCAAACTAGTTACACAGAAATTACTAAAACTCATGTTTTCCTGCCATTTTTAAAGGACTTATTCACGGTTTTTTTTCAAAACCTATTTATTTCAATACGATTTCTAAAGAGTTGCTAAGTACCACAAACTTTTCTTTCAGTTTTTTCGAAATAATCAAATGTGGAACAAACGAGTTTTGAAGGTGCGTCGAGCCACACCCCCCACCACACCGAAATGAGAAAAAACCTATATAAGAATAATGTGCTAAATATGTGCTAATTATGTACCACAGTCAATAATTATGTACTCGACAATATATATATTTTTTAAAATTTTTAAAATGGGGGGTGCAGCTCGACGTCGAGCCACACCCCCCACCACCCAGATTGCACTGAAATAAATTTTTTACCTTCTGAGAATTAAGTGCTAATTATGTGCTCTAAGAATATCTTAAATATTTTGCTCTAAATTTGAAATTGAAAAAGATACGAGACTTTTTTAAAATTCAGCCAATGGGGGGTGCAGCTCGACGTCGAGCTACACCCCACGTGCCATTAAATTGCATTAGAACAATTTTTAAGCGAATAATAATTATGTGCTTTAAGAATATCCGTAATTCAAATGCATAACATAAGTTTTAATGTAACAATAATAGAGTTAGCTATGTAAAGTTGACACCTCTGTTTTGAATTTTGATTTTTTTTTCTGCATTCGTTTATCCATCGTTAGTCCACGTTTCTCCACCCATTAGTTTTATTTGTCCAAGCTCCGTTACAAAATGGCGGACAAAAAAATTTTTTTTGCATATTTTTTTACCAGAACTCTAGAACAGAAGAGAGAGTGTTTTCGCAATCTTTCCGAAAGTTGAAAGATACCGAAAGCGTAGCTTTAAACAGCACGGAATTGCGAGTTGAAAGATCGGAAGATTCTGCCGACGTCGAGCAGCAAATACCTAACCACTCTCGTCTGGTAAAACCTCGAAATGAACCCGAGTCTTGTCGCAAGACGATCAGGAGTGTTTTCAGATAAAATTTAGTTGATTATTTATCGATGCTGATGACGTCCATATCATCATATCCCAGATTAAGGACCACTGCAAGAATATTACGAGAAAATTAAAATTTTGCATTTGACTTCTGGAATGCGACATTGTGAAAGGGCATTTCTGGACAGAATTCTGTGGACATATGAATCGCAGTTCACCGGGGATGGTATCTCATGGCTGGAATCATCGGGACCCATTTAATAGGACCATTTACTTTGCGGCGGAGAACATTTCGAACACCTTTTGTAATATAATAACATTAATTGTAATAAGGTTCAAATTCAATACACACATTTTAGTATGAGTTTAATTTTTAAGGTTTTTAAGGTTTTCTATCTATAAATGTCTACATCCTTTCTCCATCTGAACATTTGCGCTTTTGCAAAGATGTGCAATTTATTAAAAAAAACAGCTTTATTAATTACATGTATTTCACAGAAAATTTCGGAAAATGCTGAATTTTAGGGAATCGTAAAACATTTACTTCACTTTCGCAAGTGACTGTATCTGCAAGAGGAGTTGATAGATCAACATACTTTGGAATTTTGGAAAGGCCATTGCGATAGTAGTTTTTTGGCACACCCTGAATAGTATAGTGTCATCTCTTTCGAATAATTCCTACAATATTCTTCGATCAAATTAAAGGTTTAGTTTGGTTGTTGGTTATATCGTTTCAGAATCTTTCCTAGAAGCACAAACGTGTTCAGATATTCTAAAACGGCAACGACACAATGTTCTCTGAAATTAACATTAAGAATAATTCTTCGAATTTTCTGCGTTCAAATTGAAGGTTCGGCTTGGTTGTTCGTTATTTGGATTTAGAATCTTTCCTAGAAGCCCAAACGTTTGAACGCGCTCAGATCCTCTATCAATAACTATAAAAAAAAAATATATATATATATATATATATATATATGGGCATTTCTCTGTAAGCTCGTACAGGTCCCATACAAATGGTGTCCTGGCAATTTTTTTTAATATTTGCCAAAAAACCGTGTTCTATTTCGGAGAAAATTAACTATCATTTTAGTTAGATAAGGAGGCCCACTGAATTTATACATATTTTCCGAGTTATTAGCGATTTTCCAAAAAAATCATGACAGGGGACTGTTTGAGGCATCAGGGGACTGTTTTGAACGTGACAAGGGGCTGTTAAGTGAGACAGAGGACTGCTGTACTTAGAAAAAAGTCATTTTATATTAATCAATCATTTATTATTTTTATGGCATATTTGTGCATCAATAATCAACAAAGTTTCTTTAGAAAAAATCAACAAAAAACATAACTAAGGATTTTTCTTAATCAAATAAGGCACATAATAAAAATTAATCACAATGAGCTTATCATTTAAAAAAATTAGCGCTCGAAAACGTCTACTTGAGTAGAAAACTTATAAAATATTCTCTTTCCCTTTACAATCAAGTCAGGATTATCCAATTTTTGGATAACTTGATCAAATGATACGTCTGAAATATCCTTATCATCTATTCTAAAGGTCTGCACTTTTTGGTCACAAATCTTGAGGAAAGTAACACGTAAGTCGTTTTCATCGTCATCAATCTCATTAATTACGGCAGCATAACGATATTGTACATTTTTAGCTGGAAATTTCACAAGAACGTAAACTCCAGTATTGTAACATGAATTCCGAATGCTACTGGTTCCTGCTATATCATCATCCAATCTATGAGGGTACTTGTTTGGTGTAGGTGTCAATTCAGGTTCAGCAGATTCAAGATCTTCCGGTTCGGACTCTGTGAACACTTCTTCTACTGTCCATCTAGGTTTTAGAGCAAAGTTGATACTGCCAATCTTATAATGCTCACAAGATCCGCTGTTGCAAAAACAGCTGAGACTTTTCATTGTAAGTGTTTTACATTTAGTTGTACGGCCGAGGATGGAGCTGGAATAAACACCTGCGACCTGATGCACATTTAAAGTACCTTCAAAACCCTTCTGATCGGACGCTTCCTCTTCAACTTTATCGCTCATTGCCTGGATGTCTTTACCGTCGATTGCGATACATGTGATGCCAACGCATCGCTCTTGGATTACTTTAACAAACTGATCAATATTGTTGATGTCGCCTCCAGAATTTACAACAAAATCAGCTGTTCTTTTGCACGTTGCTCCGATGCCATCTGGTGCACCTTTTCCATGGCCGTATTTTTTCGTAAAAAAGTATTAGTGACGCTTTTCAGTCTAAGTCTTTTGGCTCGGTATACGGTACAATGTTCATTCCACTTCTTTGGGGCAGCTCTGTGCTCACGAGGTGTCATATTCTTTACTAACTTCCGCAAACCTTTTTCTTTCTTCTTTTGGTATTTTAACTTCTCCTTTTCTCCCATTTATTCTCTCCTTTGAGGGTCATTTTTTCTTCTTTGGTATCGTAGTCGCTCTGCTTCTCTCTTTTTCTGTAGTAATTCCTCTCGGGATAACTTTTTCTTTTTAGGATCCATATCATGTGTGTTCGATCAGCCTGTGTAAAATAATTCAAGTATATAAAGGAAAATAATGCGAAGCAATGATACTTTGATGATTCTTACATTAATAAAACAGACTAGCGGATAAATTTACACAAACAATACATAAAAATAATAACCAATACGCAAAATACACAGTCCCCTGTTGTGTAGAACAGTCCCCTGCTGCATTTTCAGGCAGAGGACTGTTGCCAGGGGACTGTGTATTTCGGTTAAATTTCACAATGTTTACAAAACTGATGTAAAATAGTTTGTTAAGAACCTACCGATCAATTTAGACATAAATAGTAAAACAATGAATTATATATAGAGATAATTAAAGTAGTTAACATAAATATTATTACTTACCAGAGGACTGTGTGTGATAGCGGTCCAAACGCGTGTTCACCTCACTAATGACGCTCTGACACTAAACAAAATGGCGTCTCGCCGCCGCATTCGGCAAGGTTGCCAACTTCACAACAATTGCATTTCGTTTCACTCAAAAAAACATTTGTAAACATTACAGTTTTTTTTAATTATGGCTTTAACTTTTTGGCAGGGGAATGTATGGAAATTCTGGGGACAAAGTTTACAGGGCTTTACTAAATAAATGAAATACGTAATGAGACCTTGTTTTACGAAAATAATATAATTAAATTATTTTTCTTTATGATATTAACTGCCAAATGTATGTAGTTTCAATAACTTCTTCGTAAATCTCATTTCAAGGTGGGAATACAGTGATGGGGACAGCCAGGGGACTGTGTTTTTAGAGCTTCTATCACGTCTAGAAAAAAACTTAAAATAGTTATGGTTCTAAAAACAATGGGCCCGTAAAGAATCAGGGTTAAAGTTTCATTAGGAGTGATTTTTTAAAAAATAATTAAATTACTATTTGAAAAAATCGCTCGGGACGGCCGATTACGAGCTTACAGAGAATCGCCCATATATATAATATAACAGTTTTCCTTCAGTTTTTCACAAGCCTTTGGACAGATCACTCGTGTGCAAGGATTATAAGCAAAAGTGAATTGCAAGTCTTTTTAGAAACATTGTATCGGATGTTTATTTTTGTTGTTTAAGAAACATTGTTATTGGATGTTTTTTTTTTGTTGCCGACCGTTGGATGCATTGGTAAGTATGACTTTCTTTGTGTGATTCATTATATCCGTTAACTTGGGGCTGCCATTTTTGAAAAAATTAAAAATTAGATTTGTGCCGTATTGTGCTAGTGTTGTGCTGTAATTCGCGAAATTTCTTATCACTAGTAGAAAAATTTGTCAGACTAATTAAATAATTATTGTTGGAGATAGCTCCGCCGTTTTAAAAATAAGTTTATGTGACATTTTACTCGTACACTTCTCGAGTTGAGCTGAGGTGTGCTGCCTGCTAATAAAATTTATTTTTTGCTAATACAAAAAAAAGGGGCACTAATATCACTTTAAGAGAATAAGTTAGCCCCGCCATTTTAGATAAAAATTAGGAAAACATATTTTTCATATTGCATTCAAGTTGTGCTGCATTCCAAAATCCTTGACCGCCATTTTATGAAAAATCACTGAATTTTTCTAAACATGGTCCATGGTTATTCGACTTTGCAAATAACTTTGATTTTTGTGCTTCAGATAAAAAAGGAAAGCGAAATCGTGGACGGCTTCAGAAGCGCGTGGATATCTCGGAAACACTTTTCTAATGCAGTTTTAATGGCGCGAGCTGCTCCCCCAAATAACAAACAACCAACCCAACCTTTAATTTGAAAGCAGAAAATTCGAAGAATTATTCTTAATGATAATTTTGGACAATGTTCTCCAATGTCGCTACTCTTTTGGAGTATCTGAACCAGTGAGATATATTATACTGCTCTGAATTTTCTGCAAGAAAATGGTATCACTTTTCGCTGGTTGTCCCTTTCTGTGTAAGCATCTTTTTTTTCAACATGGTTTACTTAATTGCCAACGCCATGTCACCTATTAAATGCTGGCGATAGAAATAGATGACAATATACACAAGCATTTTGCAGATTAGAATAACCTTTTTTTGTAACTTTTATATCAGCAATTCCAATGATCTATACATTTTCTTTACAACAATATTAAAGATTAAAACAAAATATCTCATTTCGTATATATATGGTTATTTTGTTCTGCTCGCAACAGCTGCAAATTCACAGTAAGCATTGGAAATTAAAAACGGAAACTGAAAGTAAAATTGTATCCATATGAGATATCTTATAAGTCACTCAATAATAATACATCTCAGTGATCTGAACACGTTGCAACGTTTGTGCTTGTAGGAAAGATTCTAAATCGATATCACCGACAACCAAGCCAAACCTTTTCCCAAATGTGAAATACATGTAATTAATAAAGCTGTTTTTTTAATAAATTGCACATCTTTGCAAAAGCGCAAATGTTCAGATGGAGAAAGGATGTAGACATTTAGAGATAGAAAACCTTTTGGGAAATATTATATAAATCTGCAGTTAATAGAAATAAAACTCATACTAAAATGTTTTTATTGAGTTTGAAACTTATTAAGAAGAGAAACGTTGACTAACGATGGATAAACGAATGCAGAAAAAAAATCAAAATTCAAAACAGAGGATACGGATATTCTTAAAGCACATAATTATTATTCGCTTAAAAATTGTTCTAATGCAGCTACACCCCCCATTGGCTGAATTTAAAAAAAGGCTCGTATCTTTTTCAATTTCAAATTTAGAGCAATATATTTAAGATATTCTTAGAGCACATAATTAGCACTAAATTCTCAGAAGATAAAAAATTTATTTCAGTGCAATCTGGGTGGTGGGGGTGTGGCTCGACGTCGAGCTGCACCCCCCATTGGCTGAATTTTAAAAAAGTCTCGTATCTTTTTCAATTTCAAATTTAGAGCAAAATATTTAAGATATTCTTAGAGCACATAATTAGCACTTAATTCTCAGAAGGTAAAAAATTTATTTCAGTGCAATCTGCGTGGTGGGGGGTATGGCTCGACGTCGAGCTGCACCCCCCATTTTAAAAATTTAAAAAAATATATATATTATCGAGTACATAATTATTGACTGTGGTACATAATTAGCACATATTTAGCACATTATTCTTATATAGTTCTTTTCTCATTTTGGTGTGGTGGGGGGTGTGGCTCGACGCACCTGAGTTTTGATTCTATACCACACCATTAAAACCAACCCTTAAAAGAAAGGAATAATGAATGTATTAAACAAGCAGACAAGGTTCTTGTTGTCGGTAAAAACCGATAAAGGCGTAGATATATTTTAAGTAACTTGATAACTATGGATTTTATGAACCAGATACTCTAGTATTCTAGCTAGAACCATTATAAGCAGAAATGATTATTGATTCAGTGACGTTATTTGACTAATGATCATTTGTCTTGGCAATTATAGTAACTAAAATTTGACGTTTTGAATTTCACAGCAGTACAAAGTGCTTTTAATTTATAAAGTTAAATTCAAGTGTTCCTTTTTTTCTTTCCATCTGCAATTATTATTACATTACATTTTCTCCAGACATAGTGCGATCAATTAATCTGGTGTGGTTGACTCCAATTGAGGGCCTGTTGGGGGATGTTGCTTGACTCTTCGGAAATTCATTTATTGCCACTTTCATGTTCAAACACCGATGTCTATACCGTTTTGGCCCGTGAGTTCATTTAGATCTTAACGTCCGTTCAATGCATGTTCAGGATGTGGCGGAAACACCGATTTACAAAAGCTTGTAACTATGATATCCGATATAAAGATACGGGAAGGATAAAGATGATAAACCTTAAAATGTGGAGGGAATGTCACCTGGCAGAGTAGCACCTGAGCCCTACGATGGTACGTGGGTTAATGGGCCATCCGACCCACTTCTATGACCACGTTCGACCAGATATGATGGACATAGTCCCGGGAGAGAGTGAGATGGCGCACTAACCCCCATACCATCTTAGGGCAGATGTGTTTCTCTATCAGGTGCATCCCCTCAAGATTTTAAATTTTACTTCTTCTCTTTACCCTTCCCGCTGCGTATAATTTCCCTTCTTCGTAATCCGAGACTAACAAGAGTGCCCGCAATAAAAGTAAGTAAGCTAGAGATCCTTGCAGCACTTTCTAGCTGGAAAAAATCAATTATTATGAAGTGGAAAAACGTTTGACTCAAATATGAACAAAATGGTTGAGATTGTTGAATCCAAAACTTCCGAATTTTTTAAAGCCGAAAAGAAAAGCTGATAACTCATGATGACTTTATAATTGATTAAGCGCCACTTTATAAACTTTAGCAGAAAATATGACATTACCTTGTTATACACTGTAAAAATTAAAGAATCTTTTATTTCATCGTTCATTTTCTCCTTGTACACAATTTTGTTTCGGCGAAGTTTTCCTTATCGTGTACGCCAGCTTGTAATCAGATCAGAACTTGAAATCCATGCTAACGAAGCTTATTATTTCATAAGTCAGCCTACCTCTAAGTACTAGCTAGAGAAATATTTCATTTATGCAGGTCTCTTTTTACAGATATTCTTTTCTCTGATGTAAGTAATCGTAAATCATCTATTAAATGTACATACATGGGTTCAACTGATAGTCGAGTTTTTCTCCATTATCTGTATATGATAGGTGAAGAACCTAAGTCTATACTTGACCTCTTTTTTCAAATCCGAAGGGGATTTTATTCAGTAAAATTGTTGGTTATTTCTCACTAATTGATAAAAATAGAGTAATTAAATTTTGCAATTTTTTCCTTCAAATATTTAAAAACAAAGTGAATACTTCAATGAATGTAATGTTATTTTTCATGTTTTTGGTCGAAAATATTTGTGCATTTCATCATCGGCCATCATCCAACGCATATGCACCGATTAAATTAGCAAGTGATCCATATTGAAAAAGTTTTAGCGAGCTCACATATATGAATATGATACTGTAGGGAGGACTTAAGTCCTATGCGTTGGGGTTGCCGACTAAGTAAATTATGGTATGTTCTTTATTAAGTAGCCTTAACAGAGGTTCCTTTAATTTGTGGTATATAGAACTGAAATCGTTGTCTTTCAACGGATTCTGTTTTGCGCAACAGTTTTCAATCCCTTAAAACGTCTCCCAGTTGTAGCAACCTCTGCTAGATCGGTTTTACTTCATTTTTCTTTAGGGCTGTGCACCCAAAGAGTACCTATTGAGTTCTAATTATGTTACAGCATAAATAAAAGCTAACCATTTGGTGATGCTGTTGAGGGGAGCCAAAAGAGTTTAGTTTGTCTTTATTAGAAATGCCGTTCCTGTTTATAAATTGTGATATTTCATGATTCTGCTCGCGTTTTCAACAGTTGTTTTTAATTTTTTAATAAAAAGGTGTTAATAAAAAGGAGAAGAAGCGCAGTTGTCTGATGTCATTTCGTCCAATATCACATGAATTAGACGACGAGATAAAAAGTTTCAATCCATTTCAGAAGGGCGAAATCAAGGCTAAAACTTGAGAATTTCGTTAAAAGTGATGCGTGTGATCCTTTAACGAAGCCCTTTGAAATATGCAAAGTAACGATTTTGTTGAGAAGATTATGGAACGATAGTAATTTTTAAGTACAGCATCCAGAAATTCATCAATACAGAGCTTATAAGTGATTCAGAAACCTTAAACAGGATCAAAATAAATGCAATTGGTCTGTAGTCTTAGGGGTCGCTAGCGTCCCCTTTTTTGAGTATTGGTTGCAAGTTTTTTCTGACAAATAAGGGAAGTAAAAAGTTTACCCCAAGACACAGGCACTCTTGAACACTTCGGATTGTGCTAGAATCTCGAAATCCGTCTAAGTCACTCAGCGAATAACTACCGTTACGTGGGTCTGTTTCCAATAAGATACACAATTTCTCTAGTGTACCTCAGGGCAGGAGCCTTGGCACACTCTTATTTATTATTTACATCAATAATATATCTCTTTGTTTTATTCAAAATGCCTCCATTCGTGAAATTTTAAATTCTGGCTTATTTTTAGTTAGACTTCTTTTATAATGGTTTTTAAATATATTCCTCCTAATATTAGTTAATATCTTTTTCTCGCAAAATTATTCAACTTTACTACTTCTTACTTTACAACTACACCATAAATGGTTGTTGTGTAAACGGACTTGACAAAACCAAGGGCTTTGGAGTCTGGCTGAATAGGCCTTTTACCTTCGACGACATTATTAACGCGCTTGTTAACAAATCAGATTCTATTTGAGGTTTCTTTAAAAGGTGCGTTAAAGAATTTGATGACCCTCATTTCAAACGGGTTCTTTATTGTTCGTCTTTCGATGAATTTATGAGTGCATATCCTTGCTGCGTCTGATCTCCATTTTATCATATTCATATCAAACATGAAAAACGTCAGGTCATTCAAGTTTCCTCACTTCCCATACCTTAATTCCATTGATAAGGCTAGATGGAGAGGACACTTGCCACTTTTGTTTGGAAGAGGAGGAACACATCCACATTTTGGTCCTTACCAAGGAACTAAGCTAACGAACCTTATACCTAAGACCATTATAGGATTTCATCGCAAACGATCTCTCTGGTCGAATTGACAGACGCTCCTTAGCTCCATATCTTATAATAATAAGAAATCAAGGCAAGGAAATGTGAAACGTAAAAAGTCAGGGACGACTCGAACCTCGTGTGAATAAGTGTGTGGTGAAAACGTATAACGGAAACATCTAGAAATTAGTGACTGAATTTTCTAGAACGAATCTGAGTAGTATAAATAGGACTGAGTCTGGTTACTTTACCCTCCCAAATCCTATTCCTACACCCTCCCTGAATTACTAACTTAATAAGAGAACGACAAACCTACTTCTGATGTAGCGCAACAACCGTATCGAAGGAAGAGAACGCAATGAGAAGTTCATCAAGAAGACAAACATCGAAGAAGGACGACGAAGGACGACAACAAATCGAACTGAAGGCCGAAGATCAGCCTCCGGAATCAAGAAAAGGATTAATATTGACAATGCTTTAAAAAAACGCGTGGTCCGTACTTGACTTGCCTTGACCTGGTTAGTTTAGTTGTGATTTAGGCTGCGAAGAGTACATGTGATAGTGTGAAAAGTTAGTTGTGTTTTAACCCGTGAAGTGATAAGTGCTAATTAGAAAAGTGAAACGTTATACTGTGAAGAAAACGTTTAAAGGAAATTGTGAAATGAACTAATAAAGTGCAATGAATAAAACTGTGAACATTTGTGATTGAAAATTAGTGTCTTAATTATTCCGTCGAGTCCAAAGAGCCCTATTTACGTAACAATATAATAATATTTAATAATAATACCAAAAAATTTTAATAAGAAATTAAGACAATTTCTTATTTTTGTTGATAAATTTGTCATTAAGGTGGAATACTTCTGTACATAACGTTACCAACATGATTTTGGCAAGTTGTAGTTTTTTGTGTTTTCTCTTACGTTTCCTGTATCTTCTACTGGAGACAATTTTTACCATAATCTTAAGGTGAATTTCGATTTACAAGTTAACTTTCTAGGCAACAGGTTCAGGTTTCAGCAGAAAATAACCATAACTGACCGCTATAGGAATTGAATCCCAGTTAAAGATGACAAGCTAGCACTACCTGTATAAATTAGAGAAATCTCACGCAACTGAAAAACAATCCACTTTTCTTTAACTATATTATGTAATTCCAAAATAATCAATATTTTTGCAAAACTAAAGTGGATGGAATGTAATTTAAATATACGTATGTAGTTCCGAACACCATAATTACCTGGCTATGTGGCCTTAATTACAACTTTGCCCGCGCCCAATTTAGAACATGCAATCAGATTTTCTCCTGGTTACTCAAACTAATGATTCGCTTTAAAAAGCCTAGCAATAATGCTGGAAATTCATAGTTATCTGAATCTGAGGGCACAAATTGTGCAAATTATCAGCCTTATCCGGTGTGAATGGAAAATTAACTTGATTCTAGTGGAATTGGCAGTCAAACGCATTCAAACATGCCAGGGGATGTGGTTGAAAATTTTAAGTGAGAAAATTGCACGTATGTATGTACGCATAAATGGGAGACATAAAGTTTTGGGTGAGCAGGAAAAGCCAATATTCTGCAGAATATCTTATCACACACCTCTGAAATTTTATGGCGAATAAAATGAGATTGTAAAATATAATATGAAAATTTCACTGCTACTTCTGAAAATCAGACAATTCAACAACCATTCTTGGACCAGGAAGTTGTGATAATACTCAATAAAAATTTATTATTTTGATATTATGTAAAAGTGTAAATGAGAACGAAAAGCAGAAGTATTAAATTTTCAATACTTTTCCCTAAAACTTCTTTTCTTTAAAATCTGTTCTTTATCTACACAGGAAGCGTTTGCATACCTTTTCTCCAGAAATTTCCATTGAGCTTTACATATTTCAATGCAACTGATTCCTCTTTATTATCTTCCTTTCCTCTTGAAATTTTTCCGGAAATTTTACCATAAAAGGATCTCTTGTAACTCCCAAGTTTATATCTATAAAACATTCACAAAAATACACGACTCTCAGAACCTAATTCACTTTATATGTCAGGATCTTACTGTAGTATGCATCATTTATAGACAGGAGGCGGAATAATCCACCCATCTCGAGTGTATACATTACTCAGAATTGACATCTTGATATCCCTGTACAGCCATTCATGGCAGATAATACTACCGACATGGCAAGGCTGAATTTTTTGGCAGAGATCCAAAATACGGTACTCGACAACTTGTGAATGACTCGTAGTGTTCTAGCACTCAAATGCAAGTGATCTTAATCTTAACCAATAAAAGATCAACTGCTGGTTCAATTCAGGCACGTACAACAACCATACTATAAACAATCCATTCCCCTAGAGATTAAGGCAATGAGAGAATGGGAAAAAATTGTATGCTTGCAGCCTGTCTAGCAACTATATGGAACGAAAAAATGCACCAAAAATAGTATACCAACCTCTAAGAAGTAAAAACAACCATTAGAGACGATACCAAAACAGAATCACTTCCTTGGTAGGTAGCCACAGTCCACAACAAAAATGTCAGCTCTGGAAGCCTTTGAGTGTGTTTCTGAAAGCATCTGTGGAAGAGTGTTCTCCAGAGAAAGAAGTGGTTCTTGTTACTTTCCTTGGGTTGTTTTAAGCTTAGACATGAAGTGCTGTTGGCAAAACTCTTTCATTATATAATTCATATTGCATCACTCACTTTGTGAACTTAATTGAAAACTCGACAAAAGTAGTTTACTGTGCAGTGCACGTTTACAATGTCGAGGGTTTTTGGCACGTGCTCTAGTGCACCTCAAGGGGTTCACCATTCAAAAATATGTCTAGCTTATGTTGAATTAATTTGGGCGAGCTATTTAAAGCAAGAGTTCCTTTTATGGAATTGTGAGTGTATGTTGTATTTGTCTGACAGAAAAAGGTGTAATTTTCAGCTCTTTACTATTCCTCCATAACGTCAATTAATTTATTGGAAAATTAGCATTAAAAATGCTGTAAAGCGTCTACAGAAATTTTTTTCATAAGTTTCAAATTAAAAAGAGCTTTCAGCTTTTCATCATTTTGGTGGAAATTAAATAATTAGTTAGATGCTAGCATAAAAATGATCGATTTTAATAAATGTTGACGATAGGACACATTATGTTGCGAAACAGGTAGGTATGTATCGACATTTATATGAGTACATACATATATGTCCATAAATGTTAAATATGTTGATATTACCCCTTATTTATTTATTTAAGCCCCTTTTAATCCTCGTTTTCGTTTCTACTAATTTGCTGAAGAAACCCCTTAGGTTTTCCTTTTATATCTCTCTAGTTCCCGTAACCCATTGGTGGCCATGGGGCAGGAGACCTTCAAGCGATGCGAGGGTGCGGTTGCATGTGTGCCTACAATTTCAAGAGAATTCCGAACCACTCACATTTTATCTGCCACCCCTATGGCCTTTTTGTCGTAACCTGTTGTCAACAGAAACAACCAGGGTCGCCGTTGGTGGGATTCGAACCTGGGACCACCAAACAACAACTTTTTCTTTTATAACAATAATAAAAGACAATAGTTAACTCTGACTAACTTCTCAACAAATTAAAAAAAGATACGATGCTTCTACAAGGCCTCCGTTGGAAGGTTACAATATTTGTTACGCTAGTACTTTATTTAAATTTGAAGTTGATTAACAGAGGAATATAAAAAGGTATTGGTGTTTACTAATACACGGTAACAAGACTTACATTTAATTCGAAAGTCAGATTTAACTTATAATGTTGTTGCAAACGCTGGTTCTTTTTGGAAAACTTAGTTGGGTTTTTGGGGCTCCCTTTGCCCACATTTGGTTAAAAAAAAAGATTATTTCAGTTTTCTTAACTGTCTCGTTAAAGCTTTAATGTTACATCAGATTCCAACCCGAGTTTTTTTTCGTAAAATAATTTTTTTAGTGCGGGAAAGCAATTTCTCACGCGTAGTTTTCAGTTATTTTTATTAAGAACAATTATTGCATATTTCTAACCCCACCTACAGAGCATTAAATAACTTATTATTATTTATTTTAAAATATTCTTCAGCTTAAGGACAGCGTAGCATGCCGCCAAGGTTCCATATTTGATTAGCCTCTTTATACCTGCGTATGGCACTGTTCGTAAGCAGGGCTTAATATAAAAACTGTTGCGAGTATTATCGGATAAAACAACAGCAAATCTTATTAACAATTCTTTACGCAGTCGCACATTCCAAATACATTAAAAATCTAAACAACTAACTGCAGCAGGGTTCGGTTCTAGCACCCTTATTATTTAACCTTTACATTTTTGACTTACCGGACACTCAATCCAGAAAGTTAGCGTACACAGGCGACTTAGCCGTCACATACCAAAACAAGAAACAGCATCATGTAGAGGTTGACTGGAACATCTCGGGGAGTTTTATGGGGCATTTTGAGAGCTACAACACTCGGCCTCGATTTCTCTTTCTTGGTTGAGAATTGCGCTCCAGGCTATTTAAATAGTTTCCACACGCACAAGGATGACGCAGAACTCAATACAACGAGTCTTATATCGGGAATAATCCGATCAACAGCAACTAATTGGCTTCCAGTGCTATATGCCATATGACACCATCACGAATTAGACGCTATAATACGTTTATTCGTAAATATAGGAGGCATACTTCCATTTCTGAGCTGCCAATACACGCAGATATACTATACGGAGCCGGCTGAATGAAATCTCGACACCGAACATCTAATCTAGCGGAGCGACTGGCGGCCAGCGGTTTTAATTCTAACGAGGCTTGGTTGAATGAATGGACCACGCAGATCCTGGATCTACCTCGCCACATAGGGTGCTCGCTAAATCGCTTTCGTACGAATCATGCCCACTGTTCGGATTCCCTCTTCAGGTGGGGCTCACTTTTGTCTTCTCTTCGAGCTGTGATTGTGGTGCGCCCAGACAAACAATATAGTGCATTGGTGTGGACTGCCCTCCCTGGTCATACCACGACACTCTTTCATATTTCATAGATATACCTGATCTTGTTATTGATACTAACCACAGATATAAGATTATGACCTAATGCTTGTACTCATACGATAAATAAATAAATTCTGTCTATTTGACAACATTGCTTTTTTCTTCTATGATTTTATTTTAGAATTTTTGATGATGATGTTAAAGCTGAGGGATTACCACATAGGGCAACAGCCTACTGTTATCGCAGAGTCTTAGTAGAAGATGAATTGTTTTCGATTGTCCCGGAATAGCAACGCGGCGCACTAAGTAACTTTTGCTATGCGATATTTATACCAAGATGTAACTCCCAGTAATATTTTTTAAATTAACAATTATAAGTTATTTAATGTTCTGAAGGTTGGATTATGTAGACTATATATTAAAAAAGATATTAATTTTACGTAAAAAACTCAAGAGATCCAAACTAAAACAATGCTTTTGGGGGGCGGTGGAAGTATACAGTTAGACTTTACAGAAATAAGGTCCTCCAAAAAATCCTTAAAAATACACCGATTGCGATAATGGTGCAAGTGAAAAATCGTTATGATAACCCACGACTGGATTATAAGAAGCTTTTTTAGGCTTTATATTCGAACAGATTTGTAGATGTCTTATTTGTGTTAATGGTCATCACCAGGAAAGCTAGCTAGAGGCTACCAAGTGGGGAATTCAGTTACCGATCGATCGTTATCACAACTAAAAACTTGTTGCTCTATTTAAAATCAATTAGTAGCTATTATCTTGGCTCAGGAGTCAGTCGATGGTCGTCAGCAAGTGCGATCAATAAATATAATCACAATTTCCCATGTGCTTCCCTCTGGTAACTACCCTAACTTCCTTCCTAAATTTATTCACCCCATAATCTTGGTCCGTCGAGCTGGAAAAACCCCCTTGAATTTAGGCTGTGAATAAAAATTTCGAGAAGTAATTTAATAACAATATAATTAATATTGTGAGTGCTCTGTGTGGAATAAGCTTTAAACAAAATGTAAAATGGTATACTGGCCTGATTTAATAAATCATAATGGATAAGGGATCGTGATTGTTTAGCTTTTTAGTGCGTTCGCTTTGCCAGATTCACAGAATCTTTTCGATGAGGAGGAAATTTTGCGCTTTAGATATGAAAGTAAGTAGTTCGGCGACCGCGCAAGAGAAAGGGAGCCAATATTTTCGGAAGATATTTATATATACAAGCATATAACAAACTTTATATCTGAGGATGCATGCATAAGTCTGCTACCTGAGAGCGTTACTCAACAGGAAGGACATGCAACTAACGACACTAGTATTTGCAGGATATCGTGCATAAATGCTAATTTCTCTACCCAAATTAAAACCAGTCCGAACGAATAAAGCTATTACAAATTCCATCTCTAAGTTTTCTGGTGCGAATCCCTAAGTTTTATGCTGATCATAATAGCTGGTTCGTTTTATTTTTCCTATAATGCGAGTCTAATATCAGACCTTCTATTATTATGAATTATTTCAGTTATTTCAGCATGAAAACTTCGGAAATTGGGGGATGGTATTATTTCGCAGTTTTGAGGATAAGTTACAACTGATGCGAATAAAAGAAAAAATATATATTTCTGAAATCGTTAACAAGCCCTTTCACCACACAAACAAAATGCTTTTCTAGTTCTCCCTTCCCCTTACTTAATTATAAAAACAATATATTTTGCCGGGAATAGGTTCGGGCAAATAACTTTTATACCTGTACCAAATTTCAAGTCAATAGGAATAGTAGTTACTGAGAACAATGGCCATGACATACACTCAGTCAGACAACGAAGTCTCACCGGAATCCTAAAACTGAAGAATATAATGGTTAGCACAGAAAATGCACTGCCCAAAATTGAGTACACCTAATGGGAATACCGGCATCGGCTGTAGCTTCTTAAAACTTCGACAGCTCAATTCACATCATTTGACTGATTTTATTAGACTGATTCAGATTTACTTCAGGTTTTTTCTCTGGCCGGTATAAGGCGATTCTGCAATATTGCTTTGAAAGATAAAAATCCCCGCTAGAAATTTAAAAAAACCCAACATTTATAGGTAATATCTTGTTTTAATGGGGTTGTGAAGGAAAGGGTAATCCCCCATCTTAGGCCGTATGCTCAATCGTATATCGAGAAGTGAGTCGAGAAACAAAGAAGGGGACGAAAATGAATTATTATAATTAAGCATATTATGTTTGATATCGGCTGCACTTTGTAGGTTTTCAAAAACATTTTTTAGGGCGTTTCCTTTAACTTGTTATTATCAATTAAGAGTATAAAATTTCTCTATCGAAAGTTTAAATAATTACTGAAAATACTCCCGTACTAATACTAACCCAGTCGAAAGTTTTTTTTACAAAATTTTTAAAAAAAGTGTTGGTTAGTGATTTAACGTATTTAGAACACCGAAGCTTCAGGTATATTAGAACAACAGTCGAGGAAATAAAATTAAGCGAATTCGAATTGCAACTCTTGCCTGGAAAGCCAGCACGTTAATACTTACACGATCGAGAACTTTACTTTTACGAGACAGATCAATGGATTAGTGACACGATCATCAAGCCATCGATGCAAGTTTGAGGGTCGTACCGCCTATGCAATCCACTCATCTCTGGGATATTGTCTAGCTCCAGCAATGCAAAAAACAAGACATTCCATTTCTCTCATTCTCTTTACTATGCTAATTTTCCTCCGGCCATAATCGCATAATGGGGCCGTCCCCTGAGCTTTGGCTACATCAACAAACAAAAAAATAGGTTAATCCAGACCATAACTGGGTGGCAGGTCAGCTACAATGCGATTGATTCCACTTACCGAAATTGCATGCCTGGAATGAAAGTATAGCAATATAAGGGTGCCTACTGAAGTGAAAGACTAAGCCATGTAAAAATTTCTGTTTATTTAGTGAGCTTCATAAAAAATTCTTTTTGAAATATAACAAACATGATTTTACATATTTTTTACTTTAATTTCGTACATTTAGTCCAGGAAAAAACATGAATAAGCACTTAACTTATGCATAATCAATTAAGTTCGACTTAATTAGGTGAAATTAGCCTTTATGAAACTTCAATATTTAATGAATACGAAAACTGGATTTGATCTTTAATAAACTAATTACCGAAACTTCTGAAGAAGGTTGGCAGTTTGCCAACTTGGTTTCTAAGAAATGTTATTGTAAATACTCAAATCGGATAAATTCACAAAGGCGAACATTTTAGAATAAAGTCCTGGGAGAGCCATAGTTGCTGTTTACTGTCGAGGAATTTCAGAAAGTCACTGTTGCTTATCACAGCGATCGATATTTCATCTAAAATGTCGTCATTGAGATAAAGGACTTTTATTTCATCGCATCAACTAAGTTTTTCTCTCAGCAAACCATCTACCTAACCTACTTAGAATAATATGTGGGGGATAGGATAATTTAAACAGGGCTCCGGGTGGCTCTAAGCGTGACCCAGAAACGTTTTGGGAACTGGGGTGGTGAAGATGGACTGAGGAATTCAATTTGTATGCATCAAGGCTTCTGAAGGAGATGATAGACTTCTGCACCAATGATTTACATCCTCCTAGGACTATCGGTTGAGAAATTTTCTTCTTTATCTTTTCCGGCCATTTAAATATCCTTCCTTCCGCATAAAGTTTTCAAATGAACAGAGCATATGCTTTAGTTAGAGAAAAGAGAGAATTTAGCAATATGGGGCATTTCTAGACGCAGATGTTCTTGCTTACTCTTCTGTATAAAAAATTTGTGCGGAAACTTCTCAAATATGTATGTTTCTGTTAGGTATTCTACCGTAGTACAATTTATAAATATTTTTACAAAAAACAAAAAACATAAGAATTTCCGTGAAATAAAATATTCAAGCTTTTAATTCTATAGAATGCAGCACCATATGTGACTCTAAAGCTAAACTTCCGTTTTAGTTTTAATTTTTTGTGAACAATTTTTTTATCTTCGCAACCCATAAAACCTTAGGAATAATAAATCTTAAAAATAAATTTGTTTTTAGTACTTAACTGAAAGAAAAACTAAGCAAGTCTCATTTATTCCATTGAGATTGCCTCCGTATACTGTAGTAAAATAAAAGGTGAAATTCATGTGATTAATTGAGTGGAATAAAATTAAAAGCATTTTCAGTCCCTTTCGAACAATAAAGCTAGAAACCTGAGCATATAAAGCAAGCCAACCGTAATTTTTTCCTACATTTAATATCCTTCCGGGATTTACATGTGACAGTACCAACTTGTTCCTGAACTAACGTGTTCGTCTTAGACATCTCTCGACCTTTACTCCTTGCCTGAGACAAATTTGTTTTCATTTTATTATGTAGGTATATCTGTATAGTTGTTTCTATCGTAGCATGAGTTGACGTAGCTCTGCGTAAAGGGAGAAATGTCTTTTATAGTTGTCACTGCAACATAAAACCTTGATTTATTCGGATTACCTCCTATGCTAGGAATGAATACATACATATTTTATTTTGCAAAGTTGATATCAAGGGCATCAGCCAATCTGAACTAGGTACATAAGAATAAGGAATTACATTATGTCGAGAATAAATTGAGCAATATTCTTTAAGGTCTTACATGTCCGCTTGTTACATTTTAAATGCGGGTCCTTAAGTTTAGAAGCACCTTCTGGTTTTCATAAAATAAACTCTTTATTAGCATATAACATTTATGAAAGGAACATCAATTGTTATATTTGTGAGATCCATAGTAAGGTCCTCGTCGGCGCAGTCGAATATACTACGATATTCGGAATATACTCCGAATCGCTGAAGGTCTCCAAGTCATAAAGTCTTTCAGACTACGAATCAGAATAGGAATCAAAAGGGAGTAACTTCGACATTTTACCGGATTGTCAGGCTGCTATTAAGGCTCTTGACTCAGCTACTATAACCTCTAAATTGTTAAAAAGATACTAAGAGGAACTAACTCACCATTGTTCGCCATCATCTTGATATGGGTTCCAGGACACAGAGACATTAACTAGAATGACAGAGCTCACGGGGCTCTGATCTTCCTGGATCCCGTGCGGAATTGGTTCATAACAATATGGCTAAATTATGTCATTATTAGAACGATTGATTGAGCAATCTGGACACCTATGAACAGCCTCTTGATCATCGTCGTCAACACCTGCACAGATATAAAGCCCACTATCCGCGCACTTGTCAAGAGACCACCCCTCATTTAACTGAACCTAAAAGCTGGAGAAATACAGGCATTGGGTTTCCTGCTCATTAACGCTTTCATCTTATAATGATGACTTTCTTTGATGTTTCGTTATTCTTTTACTTCTTTTCTTTAGTGCTCTATTTTTCACCAGGCTTTTTTATTTTTCAGCTTATCATTTTCATTAGTCTCTTCGACTTTCTTTTTATACAGTGACGACATGAAAACGGTAGCCTTTCCAAGTTTCTGAACTCTCTTTCTCTTTGAATATGATTTAAGGATGGGCAGAAGTTGCTTTGGACTCGTTAAAATAACAGAAAATGAACAGCCAGGTTCTTTTTGTATGATGTGGCGAAAGCCTTAGGGTAAGGGGACTGAGGAAACTTGAATGGTTTGTTTTTTATGCCATTTTAATTTTATAAATCTACGCACTAACAAACTGCCTACGCGTTTCGCTCTATTTGAACATCATCAGGGATAACTGGCTACAAAAACAATAACTTCAGTAAGAGTGTAGAATTAAAATAAAGTTATTGTTTTAGTAGCCAGTAGTTTGTTAATGCATAGATTTATAAAATTAAAGTGGAATAAAAAACAACTGCTTACATAAAAAATTGTTATTGTGTCTATTTATATTTTCTAAAAACTTCTGCTACTTGATATTGAGTCAAGTAGTATGAGCTTGGTCATAGTATGGGGACAGCGGCTTCATGAAAGCAACGTTGTGGGTTGTGTCCGCCGGAAAACAAAAAGAATGACACCATTTGTCCGCGCTTCGTCGATCAATTCTAGGTTTTACCTCTGTGTTTAGTAACCATCCAGTAGCAGCAAGACAGGTCGTTCCTTAGAAGCTTCAGAAAAATCGATGAATTTCTTAAACGATTTAAAAAATATTTCAATTGTGATCCATTCTGAATTACTACCTTTAGCATATGAGCACGGAAATTAATTTGTAATTAAATTTGGGTCCATTCTTTTCCTTCTGAATATAAACATGAGGCATGTATTACGTAGGCGCAAGTAAGGTAACTTGTTTTCGACCTTTCATTGCAAATATATCCTGTTTTGATTTCGGAACAACAGAAACTTCACTTTCCCCGTCTCACCCCGGTTCACCTAGGTTATAATTTATGTATTCCTTAAGGTTCGTGTCCATTTATACATTTGAGAGGCGGAAGTGGGCTGTTCCATTCCATACACTCAAGTAAATATGTGATAACCGAAGATCGATTCTCTAAACTCATGTGCCTGAGTAGGTATTTTCTAGGGTACTACGCCTCAATAAAACTCAGGGCCAGATATTCTATTAGGAACATTTATATAGGAGTATCCTATAACGACACAGACTCATATAAAGACGTACCTGATCTGAACCGCAATAGGATATCTCTCTGATTCCTTTTAACCCTTGTGAGGTATAGAGCGTGTACTACACGAACTCTACGCCTGGTCTGGTTCTGCAATAACACTTATCTGGTGCGAGTTTTAATCTAGAGCTCCTTGGGCGATATTGTTTAGCATTGGGACTTTCGTATATTATCGGGTTGTCTATCCCGTTTTGGCTTGTGAGTCTGTGTAGGTTTTCGTTCGTAATGAATTCTGGGCAATGGATGTTAAGAGTGCGCCACAGGCACCGGTTGACAAAGGCATCCATACATACATATCTGAAAGTTATCACATAGTTGAAAGTTAACACTTTACATGGTGAATCGCCATAGAATAGCTCAGATGTTTTTTTTTTGTTCGATTCAAAAGTACGGAGTTTTGTAATATTTATATATGGTATTATTGCGCCATGTCGCAGTAAGATTATTAAGTGCACCTCGAGCGGTCTTGATGCGAACCTGTACCTCAGCTTCAGCTCCACCATACACAGTAAGTAAGCTTCCGAGAAAACAAAATTTATCCAGATGTTTCATGGCTGCTGTCAAGATAAATTTCATCTTGTCACGTTGAATCCAAACTCATAAGTTTGGTATTAGAAGCATTGATTTTATTCCCTTTGGATATATATCTCTCTCCCTAGACCCGGTAATCCCTTGTGGGGCATGGGGCTGAAGCAGAACCTCACCCGATTCGAGACAACTATTGCAAGTGGGGCTACAATTGAAAGTGGATTCCGTACCACTGACATTTTCTCTGTAATCCCGAATAGCTTTTTTATCGTAATCTGCTGTCTTCAGAAAACAACCATGGCTTAATTCGAAACTGGAACCTCCGGATTGGAAGGCCGACACGCTATCACTTACTTCAACTTTACTTTATGCCGTACTTTAATTCGCCCGTCCCCGAAATTTTAATTGATCAAATCCTTACAGAAGTGTCTTTTCTTAAACATATTATGAAATGACACATGTTAATTGATCTGAACCGTATAGATTTGTTTGTCGTATTACGGCATATGATATATCTGTTCTGCCGTCAAGTGCTTAAACGGCCGAAAAGGTGTAACGAAGCATTTTGTTCCGTACATAAATTTATGTCGTCGCCCATGTCCTCGTTGTACATGTCCATTAAAAACTCCAAGTTCCACGGCCTGCAGATGTGCATGAAGTAATCCACAAATAAAAAAGCCCAATTATTCCCACTACCTACGTTGTCATATTGAGTTCCTGGCACATCGACCCATAATCAGTTGGGTGCGTGCGTCTCCGTTGTAAATCGTTTGTTCAAGCCACACAAAGATGTCACTCACGAATGCTCCAGTGAAAGGGCATACAAATGTGCGTGACGTCATCCAATGACCAATCACAGGAAACTTGTACGCGATAACCAGATAAAACCAGACATTCTACTGGTAGCGTGGGTTTGTGAACTGCACACATTTTCGTTCTCTGCATAACAAGCCATAATCAGTTGGGTGTGTGCATCTGCATTGTATCAAGTTGATTCATAATAAAAAGCCAGAAAATAGTGGTGGGTAATAATTATGGGCCTCGCCAAAAAGTATAAAAGCGAGCATCACCGTACAGAAATCGAGCAGAAGTATTACAGCAGGAATCACGTTCGGACCTATCGACCTTTTGTGGTGTTATCCTGTTGGTCTTCCGCAAGATTGGCTGTTGTGTCAGCCTGTCGACCTATCCGAATCCCCATACATTAAGAATACGACGTACCCAACATCATCTTATATATGTATTATTCACTGACGTAAGAACCGCCGTCCGTACGACATCGCATCTCTCTCTCTTTCATTGCAAGTGACAACCATACCCGCCCTATCTTCATCTACTTTCCGTAGTATTAGATGTGCAACAAGAGCTAGAACCAAGAAAAAATTGATTGTATACCGGAAAGACCGAAAACCCTGAATAAAGGAATTTTATATTTATTTTGTAAATGAGTCTTTTCAATTAGTTAGAACCTTGGACGACTCTAGAGCTCCCGGCACCTCCTCTATTGAGGCTTCAGGTTGTGGTTATGATTGTAGTCCCAAGATTCAAGATCCATGAATTTTTTAGAACAAAAGTGACCAAACCTAACGACGTATATCAAGTATCAATCGACGTATTAAAAAATTAAGTGAGGAATATAAAAAAAGCGAAAATCGGGCGGACGTAAAAATAGTGATCTCACTAAACAAGTTACTTAACCAATTACTTTCCTTTGCTACTGTTAGAGGGCATTTAAGATTATCCTATAATAAAAATTATGTAATAGAACGGCTATTGAGATCATTATTATTAGGGCAAAATATAATCGTCGGTGGCTGTATTAAATTCGTACTCAATTAGAATATGTTAAACAAATTTAATGATAAATCTGTATATAGGAATAGTTATATAAACTAATTTTATTAATTGGAAATCACGTAAGCAACAATTTGTACTGGCAAATAATTCCGAACTTATTCGCTTTAAAAATTTATATTGGAATAGTAAAGAATTTGCCTAACTTGCGATTAGCCCATCTCCGTAACAAAATTGCAGCCGCCTTTACTTTTTTATACTTATGTTCGCTATTGTAATGAAAACAAATGTTTAAGTTCGGTGAAAGAATTGATAGATTGAATACACTTCGATGTAGAAACGGTAATATACACTGTACACTGTAACTGTAATATGTAACAATCTATTTACACTTCTTCAAAGCCATAAACTTCAATACTTCAGGATATAAGTGGACCTCTCTTTAGTATAGCTTCCATTAAGAAGAATAATTTATTGTCAGAAATTTTTTAAATAACTTAGAGGGAAAGTTAAACTTTCAAGAAAACAATCCCACGGTATACAGGATACAAAGAATGCTAAATAAGTTTTTGACAGATTTCAGCTGATGGGCTGTGACGTAATGAGTCTAAAGTATATGGGAAATTATAAAATTGGTAATAACTTGTTAAAGTAGAGAATAGAACTACAAGATTTTTTTGAACATTTTATGTTAATAAACTCGCAAATAAAAATAGAAAACAGAAAGTTTATGGTGCATTGAAATTATTGGAATCTTTATCTTTGATTGGACTGCTTTTTAAAGAAATTTCAAAGTTGTTAATACCTGCATAATACCAACGCGATATTAAGTCGTCTGTCTTAATATAAAGAATCGAAAAGGTTTTGAAGTTGATCAAAGGCTTTACGGTCTTGTTTCTAAAAGTGATGGGGACTTAACTCATCCCTAGTCGCTGCTTAGTTAAGTTTTTACACGACCTCGAGAAGAAAAACCTATTTTGAAATGTAATTACTTGCAAGCTTCTATTCAAATATTTATTATAATTTTGTAGTTTTGTACTGTGAAAACGCATCGTTGAAATCCTTCAGGTTCTCCATATCGACTCTGTTGAACTAAACTGGAGGAAGACACGTGTTGAAATTTCCAATTGGTTCTCCTGTTTTATAACAAAAGAGAACTACTATAAGACATGAAATGAATTTCTGGCAATATTAGTATTTTTAAAATATGTAAATAATAAATTAAAACGGAATTTCGGGAAAATCCAGTGACAAGTAAAGGATATATGTATTTTGTCTTGATTTTTCCAGACAGGCAATGTTTAAGTTTTTGCATTAGGGAAAAGGCTTCTTTTGAGCATTTTTTTATTTCGTTTTATTTTTGGGTAAAGTTTCAACTAAAATGTCTAACTAAAGTGAAGAAGCAAGAATTGTTGGTGGAGGAAGCTTTCCAACAGGACAACCATCCAAAACTTGGAAATCATGTCGAAAGTTTTCGAAATAAATGGAAGTAGGACGACATCTTAAAATTCTGCCTCCGCAGTCACCAGATTTGAATCATATAGAGCTCTTGTGGGATGAGTTCAACCGAAATGCTTGTAAGAAATTTTCAACATCAAAACCAGATCTAGGGGAAAAACTTCAGAAAATGGAGAAAAATTAATCCGAAAATGTTGGAAAAAAATTATAAATTAAATGCCACGAATATGCAAAGAAATCAATAAAAATGAGTAAGATACCTAAGTCTGATGTTTAAGTACGACATTAGTTTTTCAGTTTTCTTTTTCATAACATCACAATAGATATATTTAAAAAAACAACTAAGCATATTACTTACACATTCCTGTGATATGAAATATAGGTTTTGTGAAACAAGAGTGCCTGTATACTGATGAGCGGTAGTGCCTTTCAAAGTGCGAAATAATAATCACAATTAGGACCGTCGCCGGTGGAGTAAGTAATAATGTACCGGCCTTCCAACACAGAGGTGCCTAGTTCAAACCCCACGGTTGGCGACAAACAGGTGTTTTCTGCTGACAACAGAGTGCGATAAAAGGGCCATTGCGAATTGGAGAGTAATGTCGGTGGTTCGGAATCCAGACCTACAATTCCACTTATAATCGTAGTTTTGAATTGGGTGAAATTCTTCTCCCGCCCCATGCCCAACAAGGGGTTACGGCAACTAGAGAGAATTAGAACCAATTATAGGACATAATTTAACAGTTATATCCGATTCGACGAAAAACTTTTAATACTTAATTAGGAAAATAATGTCAACTTTATTTAATTTATTAACTGTAATACAGTAGGTTCTGATACAGTAGGTTCGGATGATCAAAAATGAAACGAACAAACATTTTTCTGCTGCAACTGTGTTTAGCTTATAATTCTTTGTATCTTTTTTGAGGTCTTGTAAAAATAAGGAACCCTCAGAATTTCGTCATATTCGTCTACCTGTCTGCGTGCCAATAGGGTTGTGCAATATCTACATTTTACCACCAATTGCTATAAGATTTTAGAGAAAAATGATAAAAAGTAAAATTGTTTGTGTTGCCTCCCCATACATAACAATGAAGTCGAAACAAATTTGTTTCTCTTATCCTATTAAATGAGATATCATTAAATAGGCATTTTAAAATGCAATTAAGCATGTCATAAAGCATTTCTGGACGACAATCGTGCCTAGATCTCAGCATGCCTACTGCAAGGTAAGATCCACAGAGACGGCTCTTCATGAGCTTGTGCCTACAATTAACACCCATTATAATATAAAGAATATAATCTTGTGGTGTTGTGTGGTGGTACATTGAAGCAGCCTTCAATAACGTTCGCTCTGAATCTATCCTTTAGGGTCACGCCAAGCTGGGCGTGCAGCAAAGCCGCTTGCATCGGTGCTACTACGTACTACCGACCGATGCTCTTAATATTCTGCTGTACCTCCGACCTCCTGCCTTCCACATTAGATATCAGCCGTCATTTAGCGCACTCAGACTGAAAAAACTGGATGCTGTGCGGCTAAACCCTATGGCCATAGCAGTATCCTTAGTCATGCACCCAGAGGATTATCTGCCGCGATGTTTGACTACACCTAACCTAAATTTTACCACAACCTCTAATGTGAGAATTCCAACCGGGAAGCACTGAACTGCTTAACTCCTAAGACATCATCTTATTCCTGAAGGCATACTCTATGATGGGTCTCGGTGAATCACTAATGATATCTTTACGGACAGTCAAGCTGACATTAAGGTGCTTGATTTGGTTACTAACTCGTCGTAGCTTGTGAGGGAATGTAAAGAAAAACTTAACTCTCTGGCAAATAGGTACAATATCGCCCCTCTCTGGGTTCCAAGTGATAGCCACACCATTTCTCACCCATATAAGTTATAAGTTCCCAGCACTAGCGGGTGCTAGGAGGAAGTTTCTGGGAGATTACTTCCCAGAGAACCTTCAAGCAATCCCATGAGTAAAGATCAGCAAATGAGCGCAATTCCTCAATTTCTTAATTTGGTTTGAACATAGCTCTCACTTCTCGTTAGCGTTTCATGACTTCTACCTTTTTGTCTATGATAGGTCAAGACTAACAATTCGGGTCGTACAGGTCGTGGTACCAAAACGGCGCGTTAAGCGCTTATTGGAGTGCTAGTCATGACGATCTGCACTCGCCATCTTAACCAACCAGAGTTTCGTAGTAATTTTTAAACTATCAATACAGTATCTGAAAAAATCCTGTAGTTTTTAATTAGCACTTTTAATGAAAAATTATAATGACCAGTGTAACAAAAATATTTCATGGGCAATTTTGAAATAACTCGACAAAACCATTTCATGTGCGTACCCAACACGCTCTTAGTAAATTTTTTATTTTGTTATCAGTCGCGATATAGTCATTCCTAACTTTTCAAAAAATGCATTGAAACATATGCAAAAGATTGTCATTATTCACCAAAGTATGTAATCTCCCCTGGATTTATGGTTTGTTACCAACGAATTTTATGGTCGTAAAACCCATGCATCTAAAAGTCCTTGTAGTTTAAGGGTAGCGAAGTCCTTAAAGAACTCTACGTTTTAGTCTCAATTTTAAATTTGTCGATTTTTGAGGAAGTTGTCCATGATACGGGAGAGGTAAAAATTTGTCGGCGATAGTGCTGGTTGTGACCGCGGATTTGCATGCAGTAGTTCGATGTAAAAAAGTTCCAACGATTGAAGAGAAATAGTTTCAGAGGGTTTTACTTTATGGGTTCAGTCGTAACATATTAATTTTAATATTTTTTATCCACAACTGATTTTAAAAATGTCGTACTTTTTTAAGGCTTATTAAGTTGTAGCAAAGCTTTAACTAAAAGTCAATGTTTTGGTTCCAATTTTATTCCCCCTACTACTGTTCCGGTATATGTATAACCCAAAAGGTAGTCAGTAGCCAACCACATATAGAAAAAGTAAGAGGTCGGTCATGCTTGCTCCAAGTTAGCATTTTTAATAAAAGCGCATTATACTCGTTATAAAAATAAATCAAAAAATTCTATCGTTTCAACACTTTCTTCGTCTGATGAAAAATAATAATGGGGAGTAAATGAGGGATTTTTTCTTCGTATTGTATTGTAAGTGTAGATTTATGAATATGAAAGAATTTAAAAAAAATGTGAATAAAAAAATAAATATAATTCACAAAAATATGAAAGAATTTCTTAAAGAAATATAAATAAAAAAACTTACCAAGTAAGCTCACAAAAATGTATTTTATTAAAACCTCCTTACCTAAAAGGAAAAAGAAAAATATATAAAGTATTTTCGCAAGAATAGCTACATATATTTTTTGTATTAAATAAAATTAGAACAAGAATTTTAAATTATAAATATTTGCTCTTAGTATTTGCATATAAATATGAATTGCTTAAGGCTTGGGGACAAAATCCGACATGCGCTATAAAAATATATATTACTTGTGATATGTTAAGATAAAGCTATCTTCCCTTTTTACGATAGGTAGGCTTGTACAAAACAAAATATCCACGGTCATGGGTCAAAATAATGAAGATAAAATTAAAATATTATTTTTTGTAGTTACAACCTTTCCCTTTAAGAAGAAAAAACCGCACTCAAATATTTGCAGCAGTTAAGGAACTACCGCGTAATTTTGCAGCTCGCAGGATCTTGCGATTTACCCTCCAGTCCTATCGTCTAATTCTTCGATGACGACTTCTGGATTGGATCATCAGATTAAGGTAAGACTGTGAAACGTGACGACTTTATAAGAAGTGTTCTAGTATATAATAAACATCTTAATTTTAACCGAACTAAAGAACTTGGATGATTTTCAAAGTAGCTGAGAAAAAATAAAAATAATCTGATAACAGGATTTGATTTTTACTTCTTAAATGGGTCCGCCAAGCCCTATGGACTAGACACTAGACCAAAAGAGTTTTTAATAGAGGTACGGAATAACCTACGAGAATACTATTTAAGGTGAAAAGGTAATACGTTCACGCCTTAATAGTCCAATGTTTGCATTCATAAAAGTTGAAAAGTAAAAAGTGCATGTGCTTTTATTTTAATTTTGGTAAGTTTTCCCAAATTATTTGGATGAAATAGTAGACCTATATCTTGCTTAGAAATACATCCCAAAACGATGCTTCTTCTTCTTCCTCCTCTATGTCTAAAAGTGGGCTTACAGTATTTTGAATTAAGTCGTTCTCTTAATAATGTTCTAGTATTCTTATTCCATGGCAACCCAAGTTTGCTTTAAATTTCTGCAGAAATAACTGTTCCCTTTGTTTTGACCGAGTGCAAACTCCAGAAGTAATAGATCATAGTAGTAATTAATATTTGTTCTTTGGTTGTGTAATAAGAAGTTATGTAATTAGCAGTATTAGTATTATATAGTTCCCTTTATTTTGCCGGATAGTGTATGTCAAACAGTTTAAAAGAAAAAGTTTAACCGACTTCACAAAAAGCGCTTAAAAGCATAATATTGAATTTTATATCTATTACAAAATTTCCAAGTCCGCACAAATTAAACAAACAAAATATCTCCCTCTCAACTTCCGTTCGCCTCGCCCGATCACACTTTTCGTAACGCTCTCGTCACGCATTCACCAGCTTACTCCCCAAGTCAAGCGTGCGTAAAGAAGTTTTACTTCAAAAACAACAACAAAGGGATGCAATTCTCCTTACTCATGATCCCGTGAGCTGAAATGTTTAGGCAGTTCTTTGGTTTTTTTCAATTTTTTTAATATAATTTTATGCTTTTTGTGAAGTTGTTTTTTTAAACTATTTTATTTTTCACTTTTTAGTATCTTCAGATATGTTACTTGAAAAATTCTGCTCGTGCGAACAGTTGTAGTTGCAGAGGTAATCTATTCTATTAAAAGGAAACAGAATTATCCAATTTCGTAACATGAAATAATTCACGGCCACCCATTACCTTAGATACAAAACTGTAAGAATAATCAACGTCGGGGAGCGGATTACAAAGTAATGAACTGCTCGCGCCTCTTACCGATACAAAATCATCAAAGTGGACCTACGCCTTATGGCCACTCCAATCCCAGGTCACAATTTTTGTCACGATAAAAATGGAGCAGGTTAGGCTCCACTCATCTAACAACTCCACTCCACCCTATAAATTTGTCATGTCACCAATGGATTTCATCAAAAAGTAGAATTATCCAAATCGGTCCTCACGTAAAGAATTTACTCTACCATTCCCCACCCCACCTAAGCTACGATTTTTTTCTAATAGTAGTAACGGGGGACCATACTCTACACAAAAAAATTTCCGCCAAATCGGTCTACTCGTTATAAAATTGGTCCTGCCCCTCCCCTACATGTAACATGAGACCAAATTTGTATATCAAATTCCATATATCAAGAGCAGAATCATATACTTCGGTCCACACGTTACAAAGTTAGACTTCGATTATAGGTAGATATAACCCTATGGGAAAAGGTCGAAGCAGTTTTATTGGGAACTAGTTTATAATGCATTACAATTTTGTGAGAGTAATCATTCAATGGTAATAAACGAGGTAATGAAGAGAAAAGATTGGACAAATGAAAATGGTGCGCTTTGCGTAGGCCTTCACGTGCGTTTCCCTGTTTTATCGTTTGTATTGATTACTGATTACTGGTAATGTAGAAGTATGTGGTCTGTAATTTTATTTCGGATCAACATTTTGTTTGTCCTAGGATGATTATTCACAAGTTGACTTATTTAATACAAATGTCTGAATCTGTAGAACGGCTTAAAATCAAACTTATTAAGTTTGAATCGGAGGGCAAGATAAAATTTTATCTCGAAGAACAAGAGATAAATCATGTAGATAAAAGTGACTTGCTAAATAATATCCGTACAGGCCTTTGTCACCCATCATATCGTGGTAGAAATTTACTACTAACAAAAGGCCCCACTGCACTTATACTATATAGTATAAGGAAACGGATGTATCAATGGATATGCCATGTATTGTCATGGCCGCAGTAAAAGTTACAAGCAGACAGTTCTTGTCAGCTGACAGATCCGCTACGACTATATTATAGCCAAAAAATTGCTAGAAATGGAATAATGGAACACTAATTGGTTGGTTGTTCCTTGGGATGCATATTTCCCTTAAGTTGTGAAAGACTAACCTGTCGAATAGTTTATTTCACACAGCGCGGTTTCGTGTCAAAGCCTCGAGTTTTTATCTATGGTGAAACAATGAGAGACAACCGAGTAGAAATAGTTGGAATTTCCCGAACTGGTGATCATCTCAGTCTCTCCAACTAATTTGAGTCCTTGTTCACTGGTGCGGGCCATTCATAAATGGCACCATTGATATCAATAGCCTTGAAGTTTTCATTTAAGGTGACACTTTATTATGATATGCACGTGCCCACTATCCGGGTATTCCCTTCTGCCGATTCCGGAGGCAAACGGCTATCTTGAGAGTAACAATCAATCCAAATCAACAATTTAAAAATAAATCTAAATCCCAATCCTATACGACTAAGATTATTACTAACTAAACTCAATATATTATAGAAGTAAGTGATGCTTTAAAAATAATGTTCTCGATTCACTATAGCTAAGTCGTGCTTCCGCGAGAACTTTCAATAATTTTACAAAGTTCCTCGGATTTAATTGTGCCGTGTACCTGTACGTATGTTTCTTTACACGAAGATTGAAGAAAAAGCACTGTAAACAGTTTTAAATGTTAAAATCGCATAAACACAATTTCCTGTAGAAACTAATTTGCGTTACCAGGTCTGAAAAGGTTTAATAACTAACTACCTCTATAATTAACCGGATTAATTGAGAAATTGTTATTTAATTGCTTAACCTAAAGTGTTCATTAACTTTGCCTTAGTTGCTTCTAGTTTTGCTTCGATTGTTAGTATACGCGATTAGACCTTATTTAAAGGTAATAATTAACATAGCTTAATGGGATTTAAAAATATCTGAATTTTTCTGACTGCCTATTACAAATATTGCACGTACGTCAACTTAGAGGGACAACTTCGGCGAATCGCAACACGACTAGGCTCACAATTTGCCGTTAATTCGTTGTGGAAAAAATAATTTTGCCCTTCTTATTTTTTTAAAATTACAGGGTGTCCCGCTGACTTTATATAAAGTTAGCGGGACAACTTTGAAAAATTATTAAAAAATGATTGTAAATAAAATTTAACTATCTTAGAATTTGCCGTCTTTTTGCCGTTAGTGAATGCCTGAAACAGATTTCCGATACGACTTAAATTACTATAGTTATAAGAGAATTTTGATTTCACGAACGGTACTGCAGGCAGAATTTCTAGGTTTCCATCCTTTTCTTCCAACTGCAATTGAATTGCGACAAAATCAACGACTTCACAACTAAATCAAATTGACCGAAAGGCAAATTCTTAACTAAGCTAAGTTCATATGAGGTGATATCATGAGGTGATTCACTTCAATTCCAAGGAAAACCGATGCACGGCAAAATCAATGACTTCATAATAAAGGGATTGGTGAAAGGGTTTGTTTATAATAAAATATTAAAGTGATTAAGTTTAAAGCTAAAGTCGTGAAAAACATCAAAATCGAATGAATGCGTTGAGGTGTTATTATAAGAAAACGTTTATAGTTTTAAGAAATACTCTTTCTGTGTAATTTTGTTAATAAGGCTTCTTTTAGGTAACAGACAAAATACAAGAAATAATTTTGGTAGGGACATGAGACGAATATCAAAATATGGGACGAAATATTTTTGATGCGTTGAAATTTAATTTTAATTTAATACCAAAATTGAAAAATATATTCTTCACTTCCTTCCCTGCGCTTCCACATCAGCGCCCTTAATTTTTAATCATCAGAAAGAACTTATCTGACTCCGCTTTTGATCCAAAATGTACTTTTCTTTTAAGTCATTCCTTTAGATAGATGAGGAAATTTGTTTCCAAGTTGTTTTCTTTTCTATGATCCCGTAGCGTTGCAATATACCTACGTAGAATTCTTTCAATACCTTCTTTTACTTTGACTAAGTATATGATATTTTGCCAGTTATACTGGGTATAGATACATATATCCATTTATTTTAGATATCAAACCACCGCAAACTAACGAGAAGTAAATTGGTTAGTACTGAAAAATGTAATTTTAAGCCTGTGGAACCTCTTGCAATAATTCTAAATCTAAAACATGTCGAGAATAATTTTTTTTATAAATGCTTTTGGCAAGCACATAAATACCACTTATAGGCAAGCACATAAATACCACTTATACAGTACTCAGTTTTGCACCAATGAGCGGGGCCAAATCGAACATTTTCGATGGATTAAAAAGTATCAAAATTGTGGCCACAAAATTAACACAAATTCTGTCATAGAAATTATTGGAATTCATTGAAAGGGAGGCACTGTTCGACGATCACTGATGAGACCTTCTACAGCAGCAAAAAAATACTAAGAAAAGTAAATATATAAGGAATTCTTAAAACTAAAATAGTTTTTAAAAAAAAAGTTGAACCGACTTCACAAAAAGCGCTAAAAAGCATAAAATAATTTTTAATTTTATATCTATTACGACATTTTGAAGTCGGTGCAAATCAAACAAACCAAACAACTACAACAAAAGTATTTAATCTTCATTTCTTTTGATCCCGTGAGCTGAAACGTTCAGGTAGAATTACGTAAATTTTCAATTGTGGTTCTGTAGTTGTTTTATTTGTTAAATTTGCACCGACTTTGAAATGTCGTAATAGATATAAAATTAAAAATTATTTTATGCTTTTTAGCGCTTTTTGTGAATTCAGTTCAACAATTTTTTTAAAAACTATTTTATTTTTCACTTTTTAGTGTCTTCGACTCTATACAATGAAAAGAACCATCCAAATCGCTCCACGCGTTAAAAGTTAGTTATACACCCTACCCCACCCCCATTCCACTAAACTTTTTTTCTCATGGTATCCATCAAGGAACATACTCTACTGAACAGAAAAGGAATCATCGAAATCGATCCACGTATTACGAAGTTACTACCACTCCCCCTCCCCTACCACCACCATAGGACCAAATTATTCTCCTATTAGCAATGGGGGATCACACTATACAGCAGCAAAAGAACCATCCAAATCGGTCCACGCGTTACAAAGTTAGGTTCCAACCCCCTTCTCCCACCCCAACCACACCAAAATTTTTTTCTCGTGGTATCAACCAGCGAGCATACTCTACCCAAAAGAAAAAGAAATATCCAAATCGGTAAACGCGTTACGAAGTTAGACTACTCCTCCCCTCGCCCAACCCCCACCATGAGCCAAATTATTCTTCTATTAGCAATGGGTGATCACACTCTATACAACAGCAAAAGAACCATCCAAATCGGTCCACGTGGTAAAAAGTTGGGTTCCACCCTCCCCCCCCCCCCCCCTCCCCACCCCAGCAACATTTGTTTTCTCGTAGTATCAACCAAGCATCATATTCTACCCAATAGAAAAAGAATTATCCAAATCGGTCCACGCGTTACGAAGTTAGGCAACCCCTCCCCCCCACCCACACCTTTCACCATAGGACCAAATTATTCTCCTATTAGCAATGGGGGATCATACTTTATACAACAGAAAAAGAACCATCGAAATCGGACCACGCGTTACAAAGTTAGGTTCCACCCCCACCCCCATCCCTTTAAAATTTTTTTCTCCTGGTATCAACCACGGAACATACTCTATCCAACAGAAAAAGAATTATCCAAATCGGTCCACTCGTTACAAAGTTAGCCTACCCCTCCCCCCACCCTAGGCCAAATTTTTTTCTCCTATTAGCAATGGGGGATCATACTCTGTACAACAAAAAAAGAACCATCCAAATCGGACCACGCGTTACAAAGTTAGGTTTCACCCCACCCCCCACCCTACCAAAAATTTTTTTGACATGGTACCAATCGGTGAACATACTCTACCCAACAAAAAAAGAATCATCAAAATCGGTCGACGCGTTACGAAGTTATGCCCGGTCAGACATAAAAAACAAAATAAATAAAAAAAATAATACGCGTCGAACTTAGAACCTCTGTGTCTTTGGGAAGTCGGTTAAAAAGTGTTGTTACATTAGAAACACAAAATTTTGTTGACTAACACGCCAATCGTCCTCCATTTTTATAATCTTCTGTATCCATTCCCCTGCCAAATTTTTTTTCTTGTATTTTGTGCCCTAAAAGAAGCCTTACTAAGAAAACTCCACAGAAAGAGTATTTCTTAGAACTACAAACGTTTCCTTATAATAACGTTTCAACGCATTCAGATGCCTAATGACGCCAAGCCACAGAGTTCTCCAAACTTTGGAGAATAAACAGAATAATTATATATTTGCAACACAATTTTAAGGTAAGAATTTGCCGTTCGGTCAATTTGATTTAGTTGTGAAGTCTTTGATTTTGCCGTGCATCGGATTTTCTTGTAATTGGACGATATCACTCACCTCATATAAACTTAGCGAGGCAACCCCCAAAAATCGCATATATAACGGTTTTCCCAACACAATTTTTAGGTAAGAATTTTACAGAATACCAGAAAATCAAAATAAAAATAAAAATCAATTTTACTGTTTAGGAAATACCAGAAGAGAGACTCACTTGCTTAGTGTGAGAGATGTCAAGTTTTTTATGTCCAATAGTAATAAAATTTAAAATGCCTTTTTTTGACGTTAATGGTCAATAACCTTGCGCCATTCAATGTGTAAGTTGTCGGTGGGGGCCTTTCTTCCACTAGGAGCCTCGCAGGTATGAATACCACCGGCGTTGAGCCATGGTTATTTCTTGCCTACAACAGATTACGCTAAAAAGACCATTCGGAGTTGCAGAGTCATCTTGATGGTTCGGAATCCAACTTAATTTGAAGGTTCAGTTGTCATCGAAATGGGTTCATGGGAACTACGGAGAGGATCGTTGCGTACAAATCTGCTTAGCAAAATCAAGTTCAAGTTTAGAATAAATTACGAGAAGGGTTTTTGACTTCTCTTGATAAGAACAACCCTACGTGTTCATGGGGGGAATGGGGGGGGGGGGGGCTCTGAGATATAATGTTTGGGTTACAGATATAGAATAAAGAACGAGAGGGTTATGCCAAGTAAAAACCCTGCACGTGTGATAAGCATTTTGATTCTAGGCAAAGTGGAGAGGGAGTTAAGTAAAATGTCGATTGTCAAATTGAACAAATCTGTCCAATGAAGTTGTGCTTTTCAATTTTTTATGAAGTCATAGTGGTCTCCGTAGTATTGAAATATTTGGAGGCATAAGCAGTATTTTTAAATCGAAAAATTAATTAAAGTTATAAAATAGGGTAGGGTAAAGTAATATTATATTAATAATTTTATTTTTCTTTAAAATACCAAAATTGAAATATAATCAAAATGAGTTAGCCTCTCTTGTAGAGCAAAATTTTACTACTTTCATGTTCGAAACGCACACATCGATTGGGCTCTAACAAATATAGCAAAATGCTTATATTTTCCAATTGATGTCCTTTCTTCTAGTTCTTTATTCTAAGGTTACAGAATTATATTTAGATTCATTATTTGGTCAGCCTAAAATCACTCACTTTAAAACGAACTCCGAACACTAGGAGGTATGCATGTTAAACTAACATAATTCAGCACAGGTATAAATTAGAACTTTTTTTAAACTTATTTTCAACTTATTATTAAGATATTTCTAAATTTGCAAGAATTGTGTTATAGGTCCATAAAATTAGATACTTAAACGTTTATTTGTCTTCCAAATTCCACTTTATTCTGCTCTTTTGGAAGACTGTAGAAACGAAAAATTAAGCCCAACGTCATTTCAAACTTTTCCAACTTCTTCCTCAAATTTTTTGATAAAATTGTTTCAGCGATAGACACCTGTTAAAACATTAACGTCTTACCAGCGTCGATTAAACTTCTAATTAAGCCACAAGGAAAATAACATCGCTAAAAACACTCAGAAGCTATAGGTACACGCTTTTAGAAACAATTATAAGACTCCCTTAAATGCTCAGTTAATTAGATGCTTTCTTAACTACTAAGAAATTCTGTCTTAACGAAGTTATTATCCACTTTCAATATATTATAATTTATTCAGAAACTCTGTAGGGCGTGTTAACGTACAAGTACTTGAACGAAAGAATGGATATGAGGCCTTAAGCGTATATTTAATCACTCGTTTAAATTCATAGGAAAACTAGGTAACTATAAAGGGTTCTCAAACAACTATGCACCGCGATGTCATTCCCCGTTGTACTCAAGGTACACATACCATTTAAATTATGTCACCAAAGGAGTCATCGACTTGCAGATGAGGTTACTTCCGTAATACTGCATTTTTCCTTTAAAGTCTGAAAATGTAAGTCAATGGAGTCATGTAAAGATGGATGAAACTCCTTTGTCATTTATACAGCCCGCACCCGCTGCCCAAGACCACTTTCATTACCCCAGTTAATATTTTGCTTTATATATTTTTTGTTGCTCTCACTCAAAATATGTCTCTTTTTTCCATAGTTCTGTTGTTGATTTAAATTGCAAAAGGGATTTCATTCCCAACCAATGTTGCAGTTTCCAGTTTCTGCTGTGTAGCGTCAGTAAGTAAATCTGAAAATAGTGCAGCTCGCTATGAGATAATAAATGGTTTGCGTGGTAGTTACAATGACAAATTGTTCAAGGGAATAGCAGCAGCGAAGAAAGGATGAAACCTGTTGACCTGAATTGTACTGCACTGGCATGTTATGCTGCAAATTGCGGAATGTAATCATAATAAAAGAATGTTGTCGCCTTTTCGAATGCTCCCCTTTTTTAGTAGGAGGTCGAGATTAGATACATATTTATACAAAGGAATGCTAATTAAAGAATATGTTCAGACATACAGAAATATGTTGAATTATATTTTTGACTAATTTGGACCTTGTTCTGCGTTCTATAATTTATCGAGTTCCATACACCGAGGGTATATGATTCGAACGCAAATTGACTGTATTGTAGAGATCAATCTTGAAATAATCGAAACGAAATCCCTATAATAAGGGAGGGCTAGGGAGGGCACAAACTTGCAGTCGGATAAGAGTTTGTTCAAGCTGTTTAAAAGGAACTGACTTGGTGCATCCGGCGACAAAGCTGTGGAGGAGGTGGCCAGTGCAACCATTAAGACATGTAGAGAAAACCTCGACCGCAGTAGAGCTACCACAGCAAACCTCATATTTCTCCTCAGTAAGGAGAGCATAGAGGTGTCCCTTATTGAAAATTCATGAGTTCATGGGAAAGGGGTTGCTGTTGATGTTGATGACGACAATGTGTTACTGGGCTTAGTAGGGCCTCAAAAGTCATTCAAAACGTTAAAACTGAAACCACGTTTAATTTTCGAAGGTTAACTAAGGAATACCCCCTGTGTAGTTGTGTGAAACCGTTGTCAAAATATTTTTCTGTTGACAGTGAATATTGTTTAATATCTTCTATACTACTAGTTTGTTTCGATTCCAAGCAATCGTCTTCTTCAGCTTCAGCGATGATTTGTCGATTTGGATTCTTATTGTTTATAAATTGTGCCGTCATGTATGACAACCTCCGGCCAGTGGATATTTAGTAAGTATCGGTGACACTAGTTGGAGCTATTGAGTTCATTTTAATCACCATTTGTTTCCCACCAATACCTAAACTTAACAACATTTTACTTATATTGTTGATTACTGCAAGTTCTTGAGGTTGAAGGGAAAATGATATTGACTCCAGCCATCCACGGAAAATACGATTGTAGACCAAAATTTACACATACTTGTGTTATTCTCCCAAAATTTGAAAGCACGATGCCCGTTATTTTATAATAGTAAAATTCGCTAATACCAATTTTCTAGTTATCTTATCGCTTAAAACGACTGAACAATCTTCTCCTCTTTAATCTCTCTCTAATTCCCATAACGCTTTGTCAAGCATGAGGTAGAAGAAGAACTTCAACGGATTTGAAACAACGATTTTAAGTGGACCTACAATTTAAGGTAGACCCCAAACCACATGCCTGGGACCTCCGGAATCGAAGGCGAAGACTTTATCATTTAATCCACCGAAGACGCGAGTTATATGATTTAACCCTCTTTATAGTTTGATTTAAATCAGACAGGACCAACGCGGCTAATTTGAAGCTTAACCTGCGGCTAAGAGGGTAGATCAATAAGAACCAGAGTTCAGAGAGGCAGGTGGCGTTGCTGAGGATGTTGGTTTTACCATCGTGTACTGGCACTTTTCACAGTTTTGCAGACCGATTTCGATTTGAGAGCCATTAGTATTAAAATGGAAAAGGAGCCATATAGATCCGTAATTCGATTTTATTTTTAGATAAAAAAACGTGCCAATAAATAAAAGCGAGGATAAGACAGCATTAGATAGATATACCTATATGGAAAGTTTCATTATCTTTCATGAATTTAAACGAGACGAGGTAACTGAGGAAATTACGAAATTGTTCTCGCTCGAATTAATGTTGCTCGAAACGGTAATCAATATTTTACATGTTAAGTTAGGAGTAAAAATCTGTCGACCCGATGAGTGCTGCGATTGCTGACGGTGGACAACAAGACGTACGTCAACTTAGCGGGACAACTTCGGCGAATCGCAACACGACTAGGCTCACAATTTGCCGTTATTTTGCCGTTAATTAGTTGCGGAAAAATCAATTTTGCCGTTCTTATTTTTTAAAAATTACAGGGTGTCCCGCTAACTTTATATAAAGTTAGCGGGACAACTTTGAAAAATTCTTAAAAAATGATTTTAAATAAAATTTAACTATCTTAGAATTTGCCGTTTTTTTGCCGTTAGTGAATGCCTGAAACAGATTTCCGATACGACTTAGATTACTATAGTTATAAGAGAATTTTGATTTCACGAACGGTACTGCAGGCAGAATTTCTAGGTTTCCATCCTTTTCTTCCAACTGCAGTTGAATTGCGACAAAATAAACGACTTCACAACTAAATCAAATTGACCGAACGGCAAATTCTTAACTAAAAATTGTGTTGGAAAAACCGTTATATATGCGATTTTTGGGGGTTGCCTCGCTAAGTTTATATGAGGTGAGTGATATCGTTCAATTCCAAGGAAAATCGATGCACGGCAAAATCAACGACTTCACAACTAAATCAAATTGACCGAACGGCAAATTCTTAACTAAAAATTGTGTTGGAAAAACCGTTATATATGCGATTTTTGGGAGTTGCCTCGCTAAGTTTATATGAGGTGAGTGATATCGTTCATTTCCAAGGAAAATCGATGCACGGCAAAATCAACGACTTCACAACTAAATCAAATTGACCGAACGGCAAATTCTTAACTAAAAATTGTGTTGCAAAAACCGTTATATATGCGATTTTTGGGGGTTGCCTCGCTAAGTTTATATGAGGTGAGTGATATCGTTCAATTCCAAGGAAAATCGATGCACGGCAAAATCAACGACTTCACAACTAAATCAAATTGACCGAACGGCAAATTCTTAACTAAAAATTGTGTTGGAAAAACCGTTATATATGCGATTTTTGGGAGTTGCCTCGCTAAGTTTATATGAGGTGAGTGATATCGTTCATTTCCAAGGAAAATCGATGCACGGCAAAATCAACGACTTCACAACTAAATCACATTGACCGAACGGCAAATTCTTAACTAAAAATTGTGTTGGAAAAACCGTTATATATGCGATTTTTGGGGGTTGCCTCGCTAAGTTTATATGAGGTGAGTGATATCGTTCATTTCCAAGGAAAATCGATGCACGGCAAAATCAACGACTTCACAACTAAATCAAATTGACCGAACGGCAAATTCTTAACTTTAAAATTGTGTTGCAAATATATAATTATTCTGTTTATTCTCCAAAGTTTGGAGAACTCTGTGGCTTGGCGTCATTAGGGCATCTGAATGCGTTGAAACGTTATTATAAGGAAACGTTTGTAGTTCTAAGAAATACTCTTTCTGTGTAGTTTTCTTAGTAAGGCTTCTTTTAGGACACAGAATACAAGAAAAAAAAATTGGCAGGGGAATGGATACAGAAGATTATAACAAATGGAGGACGATTGGTGGCGCCAGAATTTGTGTTAATTTTGTGGCCACAATTTTGATACTTTTTTAATCCATCGAAAATGTTCGATTTGCCCCCGCTCATATTGCAAAACTGAGTACTGTATAAGTGGTATTTATGTGCTTGCCAAAAGCATTTATAAAATAAAATTATGCTCGACATGTTTTAGATTTAGAATTATTGCAAGAGGTTCCACAGGAACGACCGGCTCAAAATTATATTTTTCAGTACTAACCAATTTACTTCTCGTTAATTTGCGGTGGGTTGATATGTAAAATAAATGGATATATGTATCTAGACCCAGAATAACTGACATAATATCATATACTTAGTCAAAGTAAAAGAAGGTATTGAAAAAAATTCTACGTAGGTATATTGCAAGGGTACGGGATCATAGAAAAGAAAACAACTGGTAAACAAATTTTCTCATCTATCTAAAGGAATGACTTAAAAGAAAAGTTCTATTTTGGATCAAATGCGGAGTCAGATAACTTCATTCTGATGATTAAAAATTAAGGGCGCTGATGTGGAAGCGCAGGGAAGGAAGTGAAGAATATATTTTTCAATTTTGGAATTAAATTAAAATTAAATTTCAACGCTTCTAAAATATTTCGTCCCATATTTTGATATTCGTCTCATGTCCCTACCAAAATTATTTCTTGTATTTTGTCTGTTACCTAAAAGAAGCCTTATAAAAAAAATTACACAGAGAGAGTATTTCTTAAAACTATAAACGTTTTCTTATAATAACACCTCAACGCATTCATTCGATTTTGATGTTTTTCACGACTTTAGCTTTAAACTTAATTACTTTAATATTTTTTTATAAACAAACCATTTCACCAATCCCTTTATTATGAAGTCATTGATTTTGCCGTGCATCGGTTTTCCTTGTAATTGAACGATATCACTCACCTCATATAAACTTAGCGAGGCAACTCCCAAAAATCGCATATATAACGGTTTTTCCAACACAATTTTTAGTTAAGAATTTGCCGTTCGGTCAATTTGATTTAGTTGTGAAGTCGTTGATTTTGCCGTGCATCGATTTTCCTTGGAATTGAACGATATCACTCACCTCATATAAACTTAGCGAGGCAACCCCCAAAAATCGCATATATAACGGTTTTTCCAACACAATTTTTAGTTAAGAATTTGCCGTTCGGTCAATTTGATTTAGTTGTGAAGTCGTTGATTTTGCCGTGCATCGATTTTCCTTGGAATTGAACGATATCACTCACCTCATATAAACTTAGCGAGGCAACCCCCAAAAATCGCATATATAACGGTTTTTGCAACACAATTTTTAGTTAAGAATTTGCCGTTCGGTCAATTTGATTTAGTTGTGAAGTCGTTGATTTTGCCGTGCATCGATTTTCCTTGGAATTGAACGATATCACTCACCTCATATAAACTTAGCGAGGCAACCCCCAAAAATCGCATAAATAACGGTTTTTCCAACACAATTTTTAGTTAAGAATTTGCCGTTCGGTCAATTTGATTTAGTTGTGAAGTTGTTGATTTTGCCGTGCATCGATTTTCCTTGGAATTGAGCGATATCACTCACCTCATATAAACTTAGCGAGGCAACCCCCAAAAATCGCATATATAACGGTTTTTCCAACACAATTTTTAGTTAAGAATTTGCCGTTCGGTCAATTTGATTTAGTTGTGAAGTCGTTGATTTTGCCGTGCATCGATTTTCCTTGGAATTGAACGATATCACTCACCTCATATAAACTTAGCGAGGCAACCCCCAAAAATCGCATATATAACGGTTTTTGCAACACAATTTTTAGTTAAGAATTTGCCGTTCGGTCAATTTGATTTAGTTGTGAAGTCGTTGATTTTGCCGTGCATCGATTTTCCTTGGAAATGAACGATATCACTCACCTCATATAAACTTAGCGAGGCAACTCCCAAAAATCGCATATATAACGGTTTTTCCAACACAATTTTTAGTTAAGAATTTGCCGTTCGGTCAATTTGATTTAGTTGTGAAGTCGTTGATTTTGCCGTGCATCGATTTTCCTTGGAATTGAACGATATCACTCACCTCATATAAACTTAGCGAGGCAACCCCCAAAAATCGCATATATAACGGTTTTTCCAACACAATTTTTAGTTAAGAATTTGCCGTTCGGTCAATTTGATTTAGTTGTGAAGTCGTTTATTTTGTCGCAATTCAACTGCAGTTGGAAGAAAAGGATGGAAACCTAGAAATTCTGCCTGCAGTACCGTTCGTGAAATCAAAATTCTCTTATAACTATAGTAATCTAAGTCGTATCGGAAATCTGTTACAGGCATTCACTAACGGCAAAAAAACGGCAAATTCTAAGATAGTTAAATTTTATTTACAATCATTTTTTAAGAATTTTTCAAAGTTGTCCCGCTAACTTTATATAAAGTTAGCGGGACACCCTGTAATTTTTAAAAAATAAGAACGGCAAAATTATTTTTTCCACAACTAATTAACGGCAAAATAACGGCAAATTGTGAGCCTAGTCGTGTTGCGATTCGCCGAAGTTGTCCCGCTAAGTTGACGTACGTGACAACAAGTAGATATGGATGTCAGAAGCAATGTTTGGACCGCAGTTTTTTCGTCAAGCCTCTACCATTAGTGAAACCTGTACTTTTCGGGCGAGTCTGCTCTTAGAGATGTAAAGACATCGCATGGCTACGATTTTTTGGGATGCTAAAGAAATAATCCTTAAACTTTTCTTTTTGGACCGATTCGACAAAAAATTAAATAGACACGGCCCCATTTAAAAAAGGGAAGACTGCTATTCCACTACGGCAATGCGCATGCTCATTCAGCTGCAATCGTCGCGGATAAATTTCATAAATTGCGATACCAAGTGCCAATGAATTTTTTTCGATTGTCTATAACAATAGCTATCAAAGTCCGTAGGATTTTTTCTATATATTGATTTTTGGTCAAATGGCGCACTTCTAATGTGAAAAGTTGAAAATTTTCCTAAAACATCTTCAGTAAATTGTTAATAACAAATGAACTATGCAATAACAAAAAATAATCCTACGTACTTTTATAGACAATGTATTTTTAAAGATACATTCAAAATTTTAAGTCAGTCGGTTGAAAACTGTCTGAATTATTTCCGGCCAACTTGAAAAATCTAGTTTTGAGATAAACGCGTTTGAAGTTTTGAGTAGTAGAAAATCATGAATAATTTTGCAATACCTTTAATCTTAAAATTCGAAAATCGAGTACTTAGAGGTTTTCCCCGGCCATAATGTTTTGGGACATCAACCCCCTAACAATTTCTTATTCCTTACGTTCATTTGCATTAAATTATTGTTCGAGCTATAAAAAGTTAAAAGCAAAGGTTGCTTAGAATTATAAAAAGGGATCTTGAGTTATAAACGCAATAGAATTAAAACCGATTTTAATTTAATTTCAGTAAGCAAAATTATCTTGGAATATTATTTAACATAATATTTTTAAGGAATCATAAACGAATTGTAAAGTAATTACTGATTGCACTCTAAAACTCTTTAAGGAATCGTAAGTAAGCTTCCAACATTTTTGGAGGAATTATTGTCTACGATTAAGATTATCAGTCTTTGTAATTTAAAAACAGTTTCACTTCTTTAAAGCAAATGATAAAATTAATATAATAAACTTGACCTGCACGTCAAAACTGCAATTAAAATCGACATTAAATTCGCGTAATATTTATTTAGTTCTTTTTTTATAATTTGTTTTTTTAGAAATTATAGGTTTGGGTTATTCTTACGTTAGTAAAAGACTATTATAATGCTGGCGCAAATATGCTTTAACCGTTTTCGATAATTAACAAGATTCGCAGTTATTATTTTTAATCTGGAAACGTCAAAGTCATTTTAGCTATTTAAAATTAAACTTCAATATTTTTCATTTGGGGTATTCACGTAAGAATAAGAAATACATCTAGTAATAAACCTAAGTGAACATTCGTTCGGTAAATTCGTTCCCCTGCTATACTAAGCGTCCGTCATACAATTTTTTTTATTTTCTAGGGGTTTATTTCATCTCTCTAGTAGTCAAAAGTGAAATTTACCTAATAATATAAAAATTTAAGGAAGTTTCATATTTTTACTGATAAAATAAAATATTGTTATTAATTTTCCACTAATTTGTATTTTGCGGCCGCCAAATAGCTCCGTGGTTCTTTTTCAGTCCAACACACAATATCGGTTATACAAAGCTGATTTAAATCTTTTTATTCAAAGCTAGAAATATAAATCACAACCACCCAAAATTATTACTCTAAATTAAGATCACGAGTGTTAAAACGCTGTTATCTCTATCAGAAGAGAAAAACAAATTACTTCGGTCTCAGATCGAATGTTTTCTTATCGTGCTAAAAGAAAATCCCCCAGCATCGATAATTAGCGTCATTTTTGTCTAAAAAGTAATTAAACTTTATTTAAAAATACCAATTTAAATTAAAACTAATTACTGTTAGATTATTTGCCGACTTAAAGATGGCAATTTTTCACAAATGCTTTTAATCAAAATGTTATAACTCTTATATTGATATTTTTTGTTTTAACTTTTACCATAAATTTTTTATAAATAAATAAAGCTAGACAACTGAGTTATTGGGGCTACCATTTACTCAGTACCTACATTTAAAATAAAAAGCGAACTTCAACTATCAAACCACGAACTTTAATTATCGATTATTTAAATTTAAGCCAAAAATAAAAAGAGAAAAAACCATAAGGTAATGGCGCAAGTAACAGGCGCTATATTTTTCAACCTTTTCTTGTAATAAAAATTCAATTTTTAATACATTTATATAATGTATTGTATACTGTTAAAGAAACATATGGAAAGCTTCCTTCCCGTATATAATTTACAATCAAAAGTGATAGTGTTACTTATATCGAAAGCCCTATTACGAAAAAAACACCTTTTACAAGTACAATAGTATGGTGTTTTCCTGTAACTTTTCTTCTTCTTCTATAAGATACACACTCGTACACTCTCGTATTCATTTGCGATATCATGAATCTTAATTTGGTAAGTATAATATCTATCCTTTATAGTTAGCAACAAACTATAAAGATTTCAGCTGAGTTCCAATTAAAATTCTACAAATGGACGCACTCTTTATGTATCTATTTTAGAAGTCCGAAATTAAATTAAGTTTTGTTAAAAAAATAAATATGTATGACATCATGGACATTCTGTCTAATTGTCTACTGGTTCAAGTCGAAACCAACTGAAATTGTTTACTAGGACGAAATAAAACGCGGAACGTACATACTAAAATAGATAAAAAATTTATCACAATATTTTATTTTTATTCGTTTTTTTACGAAGTTGTCTACATATTGGTTAATACAGTTTCGCATGAGATATAAAATAAAATTTATTCTTGCGGGTAATAAATTCACATTGAATATTTGAACCGATATTTAATTTAATTAGGATATGAAGTTGGACCCTAATAAAAATTCTTTCATAAAAGCAAATGTCTGAACAAATGTCATCTTGCTAAGTGAATTAAAACAATTTCCCTACTCTGTTTATATTATAGTTTCGTTGTATTTTCTGTCCTCTTGCTATTAAGTGTCATTTCAAAAGAATTTAATTTAGCGAGCACTGTGAAATATTTTGTCTTCCTTTCTGTATTTATAGGGCATTTATATTGCCGTCGTTGGTGTAAATATTAGCGTACCCGTTTTTGGCATTTTTCGTCACAAGTTCTTATCTCCCACCCAATACCATACAAGGAGCTATGGTAACAAGAGAGTATGGTGCGTACCACTACTTGACTTGATCACATAGACAAAATTGATGACATTTCCATAGATTGTATCTTTCCTTAGAAAATAAAGAATTAAGAAATACTTGAGTTCAACTCGATTACTTTTACAAATAACACCGAGTGACTCCAATAAAAAAAATCACTCGAGTCGCATCACTTTTGCTATTTTGATAAACTGAGTTTTTTTGATTAAAGCTAAAGGGCGAATCAGAGCGGAAAAACTCACGATCCACTCGCTCACAAAGTTGTAATCGCTAAACCAATTTGTTGCATTATTAATTGGAAAAGAGATGGAAGGAGCACTGCTTAGAAAGCAGCACGTTGCCTTTATGAGCTTTAAGATAGCTCACACCTTTCCGTACCCTACTCCTTGTAGTTTTTAAAAGAAGTGGAAGTCTTCTCTTTTTGTGTGCAGCTGCAGGAAACAAATATAGGAAGTGTTCCACCGTCTCGATTTCATCTTTTCATTTCATAAGTTTCAGCTTTCGTCCACTAGAGTTAAGTTGAGTTATAAGTGACACTAAATTTTTGGTGTTTCTTGGCTTAAGCTAAGGAGATTTTGGTCGAATCTGTTATAAGTTCCTTTAAGGGGTTACATGGGTTTCCTCGGGTAACAAAAGTCTTATTTTAAAAATTTTTTTTTATAAAAAAATGAAATATTTAATTTAAACTTTTTATTGCCTTAAATATACACTTTTGAAAAAGAATTTCTGAAATTTTTGTAGACAAATATTTAAAACTCTGCCATTGCTACGTCATTTCCGGTGACCCCTTGGAAAAAAGGTGGTTGCGCGTAGACAGCAGAACTCATGACAGGATCAACTGAAGTCAAAAAAAATACGTGTTTAAGTTAATACCTTAAACTAGAATTTGGAAAAAAAAATAAAGAGAAAATTGGATTTTTGGCAGACCTTTTTACAAAAAATTACAAACAACACAACACAACAATTTTTTTTTTTTAAATAATTGCAATTAAAAAAAATCCTTGGTCCAAGTCCTTGTCAATAATATCTCGAAGACGTGTGTAAAATTTCATCAAGATCGGTTCAGTAGTTTTCGAGAAATCTTGACAACCGACTTTGAAAATACAGTTTCGAGAAAAACGCGTTTTAAGTTTTGAGTGACAATAAAACTGGGAAACTTTTTTTTTTCAACTTACATAGAATCATCGATCCCTGGCCCATAAAGTAAAGGACCTGCTGCAGCTGCAATGTCCGGGGCATCCTTTTGTTCTTGTCTCTGACGAAAGTGAAAGTGAAAGAAATGGACAAGAAAGACAGAAAAACAATAGATGAGCCGCTGTTCCAATATACCTGCGGCGCGCTGAGCCCAACTGGCTTTGAGCGCGCAACTTCCCAAGGCTCTATGTCCGAAACTATTGCTCCGATCGACTTGAAAATTTAGAACAATATTCAACAGATGTTGTAGAATTTAATTTTCGATTTATCAAAGCCATGTATCCCCTTAAAGCTTCTTCGCAGTTGTTTTCGAGGACTTATGATTTTGGACACTCAGATGGGGATTTCACCGGGAGGGGGTGTTTGGATTTTTACATCGCATGAAAAGGCCTGAAAGGCGCCTCTCTGGTTAAAAGTTGAAATGATTTTGTTAATAAAAAATTTATCCACCAATAGTTTCCTCGAAGCCTTGAGCACGGCTTAGCTATCAGAAAAGATAACTATATTCTTTCCTTTTGCTGTGTGTTCAGAAGGCAAACGCGTACTGCCAAAATGAATTTGATGTCAGCGAAAAAGGCCACAGCGCGCTTTTTTAAGCCTCGGTTTTCCCCGGAAATTCCTGCGCCCACGTTATTTTAACCCACCGAAGTAGCCAACTTCTAGGGCATTATGTTTTAACGAAGCAGAACCGACGACAGCCAAACAAGTGCATATACGAATTAATGAAAGCTTAAAAGCTCACTTGCCCGCGGTCATAGCTTTGGCCATCATTGGTTTAGAATGATTTTTTCGAAAATCGGTCCCGGCCATTTTAAAGCACATAAAAAGCACTTAATTTTAACGCTCTTATTTTTTTTATCCAAGGCCAAGTATAACCTCTCCAGGGGAGGGGCCGTGCTATCTTTCCGATAGCTGGCACGGGGAATGACAACTGCGATTTGCCGCATTAATAATCAAGCACACAATTTTTTATTTGGGCACAAAATAAGCCCATAAGCAGCACATTATTTTGCCGTATGTTTTTTTAATTTTGCATAGGTGGCGGTGCCAGCTTGACCCACCCGCTTTCTATGAGGAAGTCGCCTGCCCAATTAATTTCGGAGATTGACTATATGAGCTGACAGAGGAATTCATGTGGATGTTTACTTTTCCGCCATTTTAAAATAAATTAATCGATTGACATACATATAACCATGCAGACACATAGATCAATGTCTCTAGTTTATGGCTGAGTGTTTTCTATAGTAAAGTGTGATAAACATTACTTATTTTAAAGGGTTTTCTAAATGTTTGTACAACCCTGTGATGCTGTCATGAACTGGTGCCATTACTTTGTCTTTATAACTCACATTAAGCTTAATCAGTCAACAAATAAAAAAACAAAATGTGAGTATAGACATTTTGAACATATGTAGCACAGCTTTTTTTGCAAATTAAAGTTTAAGATACAATATAAATCTATCCTTCTGGTATACTTCGGCTCCCTACGTGAATAATAGAAATATTCAAAAGTTTTTATGTTTTCTCTTAGTTTTTTTTTGTTAACTCTAAAAAAGTCAATATTTCAGAGTTTCAGCTTATCAAAAATTTTTAGAGTTTAAGTTTACGAGGATTTGTTTGTCAACTCCTTATTAACACGTTACCCAGCAGATAATAAGAATTTTACATTCAACAGCAATCATTCAGTCAGACAAACCTAGATAATGAAACCAGTTTACTAGAAGAAATAGTTTATTAGAAAAGAAGTTAAGTGAAATGACTGTCCACAAAAAATATATATTGATAAATTATGATGAATTTCATATGCACATAAACTCATATTTAAAATACCTTACAACTGTTTACTTTAAGATTAATGTTTTATTGAAATATATATTTCGAAGTTTGTTTTTGAAAATTCTTCTGAGACTTTGACATTGTGTAGATGTTATGTATTGTCTGAATTGTAGTACTCACTTCGGTAAAAAAACTGTTACTCAAAGAAAACTTACTGTCCCATATGGCATTTTTATTGTAAAAGTTTTAATATCATGTTTCTGCAAAAGATGCATTAAAAAATAATTCACCCTGACTTAAATAATCTTTATAACAATGCAATGCACGATTTTATTCTTTAGAATTAGGAATTACTTTATATTCCTTACAAGACTGAATTCTATTCACGAGCGGAATCCCTTTTTTAATATTTTTTATCAACTGGAAAATTACGGAACTGGTGAAAAGTTCCAACTCCCTTAATGGCAATAAGAAAACATCATATAACATGAATTTTAATTGCGAAAGGACTTTTCAAACGGCATCAATCTTTGTACGGCTCCTTAAATTTTACGTTTTTACCATTTGTCGAGTTCAAATGAATGCAATGCATGAACACTATAAAAGTCAGGAAAACACCCTTTGGGAAATACACGCAAGTTCTCCCCTATACGGAAGCAGCTAAACTGCGGAAAAGGGGAGTGGGAGGGGTTGTTGACATCAGCAAGTCAAATCCAATTGACCCCTTTTGAACGACATCTATCAATTTTTGCAAAATACTTTGTATACTACAATTGGTGTAAAATTAACAGCTCCCCTGTCAATATTTACACAAACTTTGTGAGACATTTTTTGAACGTAACATGTGTTTAAACAGATGTTTCAGGTAGAAACATCGAACTTCAAGTTGTATTTAATTATTAAAAGGAAATATCCCACAAAATATTGTGGCAAATTTAGAATCTTAATTACTGTTGTTGAATGTAAATATTTCGGCTGTATGTAACGATTAGCTTGTTAACATGCGTAACTTTTTTCGCATAAAACATAGATTTTTAAGTTTTTTATTAATTAGAAGTTATTTAAACAGAGACGATTATACCTAAAAAGGGAATTAAAATTCTTAAAAGTGAGTAACACCAATTGGGGGAATACTCAAACTACTACCGCCTGCGAAAGTTCGCGAAACGCCGCGTTCTGTGTGACACCGACTTTTTAGCAAGTAATTCCAACAATAGTAGTATTTTTGCTGCAATGTAAGACGTAGTTGTTTACTAAGCCTCCCTTAAAGCAATTACCGAGAGAAGCAGAATTAACTCAGAAATCAGTTCTTGGTTGACAGATTAGTTTAAGTAGTGAGTGTGAGACTGTTAGGCTCGCGTTCCCATTAGCATAAGTATTAATTTGTTTTTTGCATTTTTTTTTATTTGATAGTACAACTCTTCAGGAGAATCTAGTTAAACTTTGAGGTCCATTGGAGCAAACTGCCTCGGGTCTCCCTCCATTCGATACATCCCATAAACAAAAGAGCAGTGTTAAAACTTTAAACACGTTTATCTCAGATTTAGTTTTTCAAAGTCGGTGATCACTGTAACTCAAAAACTACTCATCCGATCCTTCTCAAATTTTGCACACTTCTTTTATAAATAAATTACGAGGTAACAACGTCGAGATTTTGAATTTTTTATTATTATAATTAATTTTAAAACAACAAATTCCGATTTTTATCAATAAATTTTCATAAATTCAAAAAATTCGTGTTTTTTTACTTCCAAAAATTGAAAAAATCAATAAAATAAACAAAATCTTAACGTTCTTACCTCGAGAAACTCATAAACTAACGAAATCTTTTTGGTTTTTTGTCAACAAAACATCCAGTAATGAGTTATATTGATCACCCCCCCCCCCCCCCCCCCCTTAAGGCTTTTCAAGTAACTTATTTGTCACGTAATACAGTTGCGGAAAGAGTTATCGATTAGGCCGGCAATTTAAGTCATAAAATCAAAGCAAACTTAGTTATTTTCAAATCTTTCATTGCCTGTGACGAGAGCGTGTATTTTTGGGGGCGTAGCTCAATTAGCCGTGTTTAATTTTGCTTGCGATGGGGACTTCAACATATTTGAGGAATTGCTATCTCGATGCGTGGCACTATACAAGAGAATATATATTGATTTGTGTTTATGAATTTTTGCAAAAATACATTTTACTTCTATGAAAATTAGCTTCTGAGTTAGGAAGTGAATATTTCACTTGGGGCCTTGGCTATCCTGATCCAAGGTTCTGAAACAATTCTGCAAATAAAATACAATAACTAGAAATCAAGAGTCAAGCTTGTTTTCTGATTTAAAATATATTTATCCTTTATGGTTTGCATAACGAAACAAATCCGGTTTTAATTTAAAACTGCCAGGAAAAGACCAGCTCATTACGAACGTATTGTAGATATGTGACCAAGTTAGAACCTTCAAACGTTAAAAAATCAATCAATGCTTCGTACTAAAAATACGTAGAAAAATCAGAACTGAATTTGAAATAAGGTTTGCAGATTTTAAGATTGGAAGGCAAATTTTTCGTTTTCTTTCATTTTCTCCTTAAATATCGAATCAGTACGAAATGGAGGTTGTTGAGGTCCAGTGCGGTTCAGATTTAAAGACAAAATTGACTTTACGGCTATGAATTTTACAAATACAGTCAGATCTACAATTACTGATATTATCGATCTTTTTTCATACTGTTTACACGTTTTTATACGTTTTTATAAAAATTTTAGTTTTGTTTTGTCTGCATAACTTAATCTTTGTTTATGTAGCCCATTTTAGGGTTTTAGTTTGACATGCTTATTCTAAAGAAAGCGGGGCGAAAATCTATGACTGTCTGTATGTCAAGTGTATTAAGATGAAATTTCGTATACGGACGTAGATTGATGACCCAAAGAGAGAAATTATGAGATTTTTAGAAAAATAATGGAGTGAAGAATGTACTCAACTTCTTATTTATTTAAGCTTAATACAAGCTATAACATAATAATACAAAAAAAATACAACCTATTTTATGTCACTTACTCTATTGAATGGGGTATTTTTTGAAAGGGCTCCGAAAATGTAACAGAAACTGTTTTAGGAGCTATTGGTTGTCACCCTTCAATTCAATCTGTACTGCCATATTTGATTTCGCTACACCCTTAGTTTTTTTGCAGCTAATACTTTTCTGTAACCTTTGCAAGCGAACATTTTTTAATTCTTGAAATCATTTATTTGTTTTTATTTTACCTGCAGAATGTGTAAAAAAATAAATAAAATAATAAATAACGACTTTCAAAACCGAGTCGGCCGTCTACAAATAATCGTGTTTAAGTCGAACCTATTTCTGTAGACCAATTAATTGGCGTTTATAAAATAATTTCTCTTTTCAAAACTCTCTCTGTTGGAAATTAAAGAATAAAACTAGTAGCTATGGCGCGAGAATCTCCCAATCTTATGAGTGCTTTGAGTGGTAGCGCAATAGGTATACCGATCGTGTGCTGGGGATTCCCCGATTGATTTGAACTTTTGAACCTAACCCAGATACATATCGACCCTGAAAAGCAATCTTGTCGTATCTTGAAAATGGAGGTCTACAGTAGACTTCATTACTCTTTAACCAGAGAAGATAGAAAGGTAACTATTGGAGTAAAAGTTCTGAAATAATCATCAGACAAAAAAGATGATATTATCCTGAAGTTAGTGTAACATGGAGTTAATACTAGATACAGCATAAATTGCATTTTCTGAGAAACGACAAGATTGCTTTTCAGCGTCGATATGTACCTTATATCAGCTAACCCAGTGAAAGTGTCAATTTCTTATTAGCTTGTATATCACTCACTATGCACGACCTAATCGAGAACGGGTAAACATATCAATCCCTAGAGCAAAAAGAAGCAAATTAAATTCAAACACCGGACGAACTATGAAAAAGCTGTAAAAAGAACTATATAGTGAAGATATTGTAAAGTGCACGCGGTTGGCCATGATAACGGAAATAGTGAACTCTGTAAGGCGCAAGTACCAGGAGGTCAAAATCAAGGAAACGAAATGTGAAATGTAGGAAGTCAAGGACGACTCATAACAGAAATATCTAGAACTAAGTAAATGAAGTTTCAAAAAAGAAGCTAAGTTATCTATATACATATAGGGCTGAGTAGCAGCCTGGTTAGTTTTAGTAGTGTTTGCGATTTCGAAGATTTTACTTGCGATTGATACAGTGTTGTGTTAGTTGTGTTTTAATCAGTGAAGTAATAAGTGCTAATTAGTAAAGTGAAACTTTGCAATGTAAAGGAAATTGTGAAGCAAACCAATCAGGGAAGTGAATAAAATTTGTGAACATTTGTGATTGAAAATAAATGTCTTAATTAATCCATCGAGCCCAGAGAGCTCCAACTATGCTACAATATTTTTATACCCGAGGGTCGAAACGAAAAGGGAATAACTGATGAAAATTGGGGTACTATTAAAGCGGAACACGAAAATTAAAACACACGTTTAAGGGCAATCGCTGAGCAAGACTCAGTATATTCCAATGATGCTGTAAATTGGCATTGTCCGTACCAGAACATATCCGATATGAAAGCATTATTCAGGCAACAATTCAACACAGCGAGGTACCTATATTTCCTTAGGAAGACTAGGTGAACATGCTAAAGGATCGCATCATTGCTTAACATCAAATGAAACTAAAAACTTTCGAAAATGGATGATTTACTCACTACTTTAGTTGTCGACTGTTTGCATCAGAGGTAGACATCAATAAACAATTTGTTCTAGATTTCATCAGTGGTGAAAATTAAATCCAAAGATTTCGCAGCACGAGCTTCTTCTTCTGTCCACTTAACAAATTTAGAAAAATGAAAAGCTCTAGCTGTTGGATTGAAATTCAATAAGACCATGGACAAGGAAAATCAAAATGTTATAAACCTAGGGGCAAAAAATGGCGGAATATTTATCATCGTCTTTTGGACATAAGGAACATTGTTTAAAATTCAGGATCATCTCTAATAACAATCGAAATTAAAGACGAACTTACTAAATAAGCCAAATAATTAGATCTGTACACATTGAAGGAGACGTTGTGGAGGATCAATAGATTTTTTTTAGGTTTTCTTTCGATATCTTACAACATTTTGAAGACTAGGGACTGTATATTGAGTTTTGCAGAGCTCAGGCCTATGATAATGTCGCTTCGTATTGGTTATACACAGTTCATCGAAAAAACCGTCAGATTAACTCGAAAGGTAACTAAATCTTTGCGAAGTACACTCATTTTCTTGCATTCCTGCAAACGAAGAAATTATATGCTCTCTTCTCTGCCTCTACCCATAGATGTGAAGTACTTTTGCAAAACATTGGAGGGAGCTTAAAAAGGTTGTCAGAGTGCTGGAGTGCTCATCACGATTCCGTCGAAGCAGTGAAAAAATTGTGGAACAAATAGTGAACAGTTAGAAGAAATTTTCCCTCTAGTATATGTAATCATTCCCGCTATATGGGCACTTAACCTTTTTGAGTTATTGATACTTTTGACACGTCACTCTAGAATTACAGTCGCCGATAGATCTATAAACGTTGACACTCAAAAATACGCAACAATGGACATTGATTTGGAAAGACGTGCAAAACGAAAATTTAAAAAGACAATACTTGTAGGACTATCCAGCGATGTTGGATGTCATTTTGCATTTTGCAGATTAGAACAACATTTGTTTGTAATTTTTATTTCAGTAATTCCAATGATTTTTACATTTTCCTTACAACAATATAAAAGCTGCAAATTTACAGTAAACATTGGAAATTAAAAATGGTTTCACTGAAAGTAAAATTGTACCCATATGTCACTCCATTTTAATACATCTCAGTGGTTAGAAGTGCGTTAAAATTACTGACGACTGCTATCTCTTCGAATTGGGTGCTTGTTAGCACTAGGTCATGCAAGATCTGACCCGGCGTAGGCTATTCACATGTAGCCTTGCATCTGATGTGCATGTTATTTTGCTTGTTTGCCCCCGAATATTTTCTGATTCTGCTGCAAAAGCGGTTTCGCATAATGCCGTCCAGTCGTTCGCTGCACCCAGTCGCACTCTGCCACGTTATAAGGATCAGTCTGATTGAGGAACTCGTATGTCCTTATCACATTAGCACTTACTTCTATCTCACAATACCGTACTTATTTTTGAAAGATTAATTGCCCTGCTCGACTTGACACTACTATGTATGCTATTTCGTTACCCGATGCGCTGTTAGTAATTTTATCTTTCAGTGATGAGTTTTTATCTCACGGATCAACACCAACGAGTACGTTGTTGTGGGTTTGGACTTGATTATAGCAGCTCAATAGATCACGCGGTGGCGCTGGATCGCTTTTACACACGCCACCGCGTGATCGTGTTTAATATGTTTAATAGCATTTTTTCTACTCTATTGGATCCGCCATTTTAAAATTTCGATTTTGATTTCAAATTTTAAATCAGCGACCCAAAAAACCCCTACAAAACTTATTTCCAACCGGATTCGATAAAATTATGCCCAAATATCGCGTAAGATAGCATTTATCCGATATATTGAATCCGCCTTTTTAATTTTTTTTAACTTTTTACACCATGGCTGGATTCAGTACCCTCAAAGATAGAAGGCCGACACGTCGTCGAAGTGTAATATACGAGGGCTGTTCAAAAAGTAATGGTAATAATGACCCTGGGGGTTAAATGTGTTGCGAAGGGTGGTAACATTGCATATTGTTGTATAGCCCATTTTTTTAGCCATCTCTAACGATCAGGTTCAAGTCGATCAGGGCAGTGAGTGAACGTATGTGACGAATCAATGTGCGATAGATATTCGCCTACTATGTCCAGTAGAAGATAAAAAGTTAGAGCAACGTTGTAACGTAAAATTTTTAGTGAATCTTGGGAAGAACTGAAAAGACGCGTAAGTGAACTATTACATACGGTGTACAGGGAAGATGTTATGAACCAGGTGACCTTCTACAAATGGTATAAAATATAAAGCATTCGAGGAGGGTAGAGAGTGCACCGCCGACTAACCGCGCGAGGGGAGCCTTTTAAAGTCTCGCACCGAGGTTATAAAGAATACAGCTGCCATTATAGTCGCGAAGAACGACGAATTACAGTTAGGGAGCCCGCCGCATGTCTAAAAGTTTCAGTTGGCAGCGAATTCCCGATTTTGGACGATGAAAAGGACGGCCGCACAAGAACATTAAGAATATTTTACTGCATCATTACAATGTGCGACCGCACGTAGCTCACACTGGACTGAATATCTTGACCGCTCGCGGCATCGCAACTATACGCCACCCACAATACAGTTCAGATTTGAACCTTCGAAACTTCTGGCTAGTCCTCGAAGTTAAGTTTCCGCTCAGGGTGCCGGAAATTCCAGTACAATCACGGGGTCATCAAAGCTGTGGAGGCGCGCTGCAAGGAGCTCGAGAAAGATGGTCTCGCGTTCGTGTTTAAAAAGTGTATTAGAATCGAGAGGAGTTCCTTTTAAAAAAAACATTAAGATATGAAAGACTGAATAAATATTTTTTCTGTAGAGCGTTTCTATCATTAGTTTTTGAACAGCCCTCGTAGTATGTACTGTTACAGTATTTTCGAAAATTGATTTGGTCTGAACTTATCATAATTTTCAAAATAAATTAATTTTAAACCGCATTAGTTTTTGACTTATGCCCCACGATATGTGAAAAAATACCATCCCCTCCCTTATCGAACAACATGAAGTTCCAGAAACTTATGGCTCCCGAAGAAAAAATACTTAGCCGCTACACATTTTAGAGTTAAAAGGCTTCAATATAAGAATTTCAAAAGTATTTCAAAAATTGTGAAAAAAATTTAATATTCAAGACAATCTGTAAAATCTGGAAAATTTAAAGAAAATTAGAGCGAGCTTTCCATTGATATAAACGTTTGAGCTATTAATGAAAGACTAATACTTTCATATGGACATTCCGATTGGAAATTGAAAAAAAGAAACTATTGTTTAAACTGATGTAAGCACAAAAACCTCGTCGCATGAACAACGTTCATACTTGACCAGTTTCATTTTCTTTGATTTCAATTTCTTAGTAATAAAGTCAATCACAATTGCACAATTCGTTGAATATCTTACAAAATGTAAACAAAGAAAAATCCCTCAAGGTGCACCGCGCTTCCATCTAATTAACGCTCTGTTTAACCAGATCACATCGCGTTGTCTACCTTGAACATGAAAAACGAAGTAAAAGTCACGTCCGTGCATTCACCTGCAGTATTCCCTCGTTTGAAAATGTCACCCAAAGCATCAGTTATATCACCCCCCGAACTCTTAAAAATATAAAAAGTTTTGTATTTAAGGGAGCAGGTAGATTCCTCTATTTAAGAAGAAAAATCCCACAATTTGTCATATTTCAACTTGCACGCAATTCCCGTGACACATGGTGTCTCAATGGGTTCTATACACTTCATTTGAACAGCATCACCATCAACACAATCTTAGCAATACACAAGTTGCATGTGTCCCTCTTCTCATGGGAGTACTTCAATCTGCATCCTTTTGACGTTAAGTTGACATTGTTCAAGAGGAAACGAAATGAGCGCGACTTGTAATCTTCCTGAAGGTTCTTATCTCGGAGAGACTTATGTATTTTCACTCATTCACTTACTGTAGAGATATAGTCAAGCCACCTGTGATTCCTTTTCAAATTTGTAGAGGCATACAGCCACTACTTTGTGAAGCTTAACCGCTCACCTGAAGAAATTTTAAATACAAAGACGAAACATTCGTGGAGTTTCCTTCGACACCAAAACATTTTAACAGCTTTTGCAACCTCGTCGTCTTTCAGTCTGGTAAGCACTACACACGTGTGCTGCACCACAGCTCGAGTATGTTTTGCCTGAAAACTTTCGCCAACTTGCAATATTGTTGAGGTTAGCGAGCGCCATATAACGAGGCTTTTTTTTACCGTATAAAGACACAAGGGCAATTCTCAATTTGCCTCAAGAAAACTTTCCCGCGTTTAAAAGAGGTCGCGGAAGCATTTTGCCATGATAGTGTCTGTTGGTTTCCTTTTACTTGGTAATCAAGCGCGTTGTTTTCTGGTAAATGGACGTTTATTGCAATGGACAAAAGCTTAATGAATAATAAATATCTCAATGGAGACACAGCCTGTGGAACTTCTTTTGAAATAACAATGAAGACTCTTGAATCAAGTTTTAGTGAAGCATAGAATGCATGCAAAAAAATATTAGATGGCTTTCCACAGACTTCGAAAGGGGCATCAATCAGGCCCTTTTAAAAGCAAACAACACCTCCAGCAGTTTACACACTATTAAGATAAATGCAAGAGAAGTTGCTACTGACGGAGATGCAAAGGCCAGACAGACAGATAGCCATACAGCTTTTACACGAAGGTACTCTTTCAGATTTCTCGTGATGTTTAATAAATGAATGCAATTTTGAAGTACGTTTAAACAATTTTGTTTACAAATAACTAAGTTTGGAAAGTATGGAATACTTATTGAAATCTCCGAAAGTTCAGAAGACGAAAAACTGAAAAAAAAAAAACAATGCAATCTAATGAATAATGAATGCTCGCCACTTGTACAAAGTATTCTTCGTGTCTACCAGAAAGGCTGTTTAGAGTCTTACCACTTTTTTCCCTACACTTAAGTCAGTATGCATACAAAAATTGTCGATCTACGTTAACAGCACTTTACGACCTTGTATCCAGATTCAAGGGAGATATTTTTAGTAAACAAATTACGGTAGGTTGAAATTTATTTTTTTTATATATGATGTTGCCAAAGCTCAGGGAATGCCCTATGATGCTATAGCACAGACTTGGTAGGAAAGGAATTAAGGATGAGGAAAATGGCTTAGAAGGTTGAGTGAAGGAGGTGTCGATGTACGCCCCGTTTGAAAGTTTCGGGCTCATATGCCGGGGGAAAACAGAAGATGGTAAACTGTTCCACAGTCGTGTTGTTCTGATTAGAAAAGATTCCCGAAATTTGACGATGCGTCCAAATCTGACCTGGAGAGTATAGGGATGGGAGCGACTTGTAGATCTTGTATCGCGCGTTCTCATGTGTCTACAAGGAATCAGGCTAGCAATTTCGATAGAACAATGGCGTCGATGCACCTTAGAGATTGAGGAATCGCCAATAAGTTTAATAGTCTTACGCGGGTCTTTGTCTATCGCAGACAATCCGGTGTGTCCGGCCCTTGCCCAAATACGGGAATTATATTCAAATCTAGGCCTAATGTGGGACTTGTAGATCAGTGCTAAGTCAGGTTGGGTGAAATATTTCTTACATCTCTGTAAAAAAAACCCAAGAATTTCATCATATTTTGCACATATACGATCAGTCCAGCTAAGATATCTGGATAATAGCCAAGATGTTTAAGGATTGCGAATTGGGTATATTTATTCCGTCGACTGAAATGGGTTGAGGGTAAACTGGGCATTTTTTAAGGGACATTAAACAGCATTGAGTTTTGGATGCATTAAACGAAACACGATTTGCTCTGCCCCAAGAGAGGACCATAGAAATGTAGTTGTTTAATGACCTAGACATGCGTTCTCTGTAGCATTTTCACGTGAATTCATTACAGAATCAAATGGATTGAATTGAGGAATAGAATAGGATTGAGAGTAAGGGAAAAAGATCATTAATAAAAAGAAGAAATAAGGTTGGTGAAAGAATTGAAACCTGCGGATTGAACGGTATGACAAAAAAACTCTCTATCCATTTAAAAAGGGTAGGATGCAGACCAAATGTTTGAAGTTTGGCTAAAAGGGCAGCATGCCAGACTCTATCAAAAGCGTTTGAAATATTAAGAGCGATGATTTCGGACTCACTAAAATTATTGAGACAACGATTCCAACGATTCGTTAGAGGCGCTAGTAAGTCTCCGGTTGAGCGGCCAGTGCGGAAACCGTACTGGCAATCTTTGGTAAGATGGTTATTTTCTGGATACTTCATTAACTGAGAATTGATGAGTGATTCTAAAACTTTAGATATGATTGAAGTTCCATGCACTAAGAAACATTCCTGCTGAGTATGACAGCTGAAAAACTTTGCGCAGAGGTTTAGCCAAAGCAGAGGCGCAGCATTTTAAAAGCAGGAAACGACAAACCATCAGGCCCAGTAGCTAAAACTTCCCAAGTGCGCAAGTGTAGAGGCTTTTGCCTACTAGTGCACTGTGATGGAGATGGAAGTGGCTGCGATGAATGTGGCAAGTACGAATTAGCAGTAAGCAGGTTGGTCTTGTCCAATGAGTCAGTAAAAACATTCCCATTATATATGAGTTGTAGTGTTGAATAAATGAGTTGTAGGTGAAATTGATATTTACGGTTTTTACTAGAACCCAGAAGCCCTAACTACCTTTTTGAGTAGTAGTCTAGCTCTGGTCGAAATTGAACTTTGCCCGACTAATTGCTGAATTGCAAATATTCCGCGCATCTATGTATATAGATACGTCTCGATTCCTCTGAAGGGCGCAATTTATATGCCTGGAAGACTTCTTCCTTGTATTTAATGGCTGCGAAACAGTCATTATTGAACCAACTGGTGTTAGTTGGTTTGATGTTTTTGAATCTATGAGGAATAAACCGATGCATTCCAAACCATAGGATTTTCAAGATATAATCGGTGGTTTTGATAACGTTTCTCATAGAAAAGCAATCAGACCAATCCAGCTCTCAGATATTTATTAAGTCCCGCCCAATCAGCATTTTTATAATGCCACATTAATCTTTTGGTGGAATTTAGGTTAGTGGTTGTCATAGAGGAGGTGGAGAATTGGGCGGAGATAAGGCAATTGTCCGAATTGCCCAAGGGAGTAATTACTGAAACCGAGTACTTATCTGGATGCGATGTTAGAAATAGATCGCGTTGTGCCCCAAAGTATCAGGAACATGAGTCGGACACTCAACCAGTTTTTGTAAATTAAAGGACTAACTAAATAACTCGACGTGTCTTCCAGATGGGATTGTGGTAGCAGAATTCCTGAGCCACTGTACGTTGTGGACGTTGAAATCGTCAGCAAGAACAATTTTAGAAGAGGGGGATATTTCCAAAATCTTATCAATAACGGAAGACAGCTTATCGAAGGAACACACAGCGTCAGTGTCAGACATATTCGGGCTGCAGTATAAAAAGCAGAAGTGAATGATGTGCCGATAGAGTTTAAATCTAATCCAGACATAGTTAAATTCTGGTTTAGTAGAAGAGAATTGAGTGAGATGGGAGAATGGCACATCATTTCTAATGTAAATCGCGATTCCCCTCTTTGAGGAGAGAAGAGCGACACTAGTGATATCCAGAAATGTGATACTGATTAATATCAGAATCGGAAACAACTTTAGTTTCGCTTAGTGCAAAAACGCCGGATTTTCCGTGATCAATTGGCAGTAAACCGAAAAATGGTTGCTTTTTAAGCCACGAATGTTGCAAAAATTAATTAAAAATCGTTGCATAAAAAAAACGATAAAACCGTACATATTACTTTCACCAGGGAGGGAACCTATCTTGCAAGAAAATCCTCCTACATAGGATTGTCGCAGAACTTACGGCGCTACCTTGTCGCAGAACTTACGGCGCTACTGGCACTACATTTTCAATGATTACCTACGGAGCGCTCCAATGGTAGCCTAGAGCTCAATGTAGTAAGAACCAAATTGAGCAGCATACAAAGTATTACATCACGGTGACCCGTGATAACCGCCGTTCTGATTTTATTCCAGGTAAATTTTTTTAAACTGATATTAGAGGCCGGTCCATCGAACTGCCTATCTGTGAAACGTTCAGCTCCGAACCATCCTTTGCCAGAACTTCGACACCGTCATTACATCAGAGAATCACCTCATGTAAAGCCCCTAAGCTTTGGAGATCGTTTCGGCAGCTACGCACCAGTTGTGATTAACCCGTATTTGAGTCCAACGCCTTGACGGCCGCTTGACTATAACTACATAAACAAATCACACTACGGCGTGGTAGTTCATTGTACGATAGCAATACTCTTGTCGGCTTTTTAATGGCCAGGACATCTGGCATCACTGAGCTTATGTGAGCTTCTTAAGGTGACAGTCCCTTTCCAGAGGGCACAGCAAAGCTAAGATTCCGTAAGTCAGGATTGGTCTCATTATTGGCGTATATATCTTGTGAACTATGCGGGGACTAATTACTCATTCCTTTTCTTGCAGGCGTAGAAGTCTATCGAAGCCTTTCCGATGCGCTCCTCAATGTTAAAGACCCAGTTTAGTTTGCAGTCAAGAATGACATCCAAATATGTCACTTGGGTCTATACAATTAAAGTGCAGTGCGTAGTGCGTATGCCCATTTCTTCCTACTTTGGGGATGGAGATCAGCTTGAGCTGACGCCAAGCAAGGAGGATATAGACGTGGAGTAGAGAACTTTTAAAAATCACCAGAAGCTTAGGGGTGATCGTTGTTCCATGTTGTCCATTAATGGAATCACAGAATTCCGCCATGATGTACGTTTGGCTATTCTGATGGTTCTTTGAATTGCTTTAAATGCAGCCTAGGCTTTAGTTATTTAAGTAAATTTACCTTTGTTTAAAAGCTTACCACCATGGAAACAATAAACAACATATCGTCTAGATTTTAGTTTAGACTATAAAGGGACCCAATTTGAATATACTGCTAAAATTTGCTCCTGCTGACAGTTACATAAAATTAGTTCCGAGAAAAATGTATTTAAAGTAAGTTTAAGGAACAGTTATTGAAAGAATTACACATACTTGCAGCTAATCAGTAATTCCATGGCCATATCACATCACTATTTTATTCTAAATTGAATTTGTCAGTTGGGGAATTAAGACACCACAATAGCTGCCTTATGCACTTAACTTAACCTGTGCGCGAGGCCTATAATTTGTTAATTTTACAAATTTTTACATAATTACATAAGCACTTTTGGGTTTCGATAGAACCAAACAACAGCGAAACATACCTTCCATATTTAACAGAACAAAATTGTGCTACTAACTATTGGTGATTTGAAATAGTTGAATTCTTTTCGCAAACCATGACCGTTTTTTCAGTCGGTATTACCTTAAAAAATGAAAACTTGTTTTTTAGCATCATTCATAGCCTGAATAAAATATTGCTTTCTGTTGGATTCACATTACCAGATATTTCATAGACTTTACAAAACTTTACCTACGGGTAAGAAAACACCTTCCAGTGAAGCCAAAGTCTGCGATACTATAAAATATATAACAACAGACATACCTATATAAAATGAAAATTTGCACCATCTCTAGAAAACTAAAGTTCCCCACAACAAGGAAAACTTTGCAGCAAAATCCCCTTTTTGAAAGGTGTCAAATAAGTTAGTCTGGCGTAAATGAATTGTATAAAGGACGCACTGTCAGACGTGTTCAAATGACATTTCTTACCCTCCCTAATTTCTGAGCTGTACAATGTTAAAATGTCTGGCGTGTTCTGGACTTGCTTCGGTTATTCAGCTATCCTAGCATATCCCCTGTACTATTATTGTTCCTGTACAAACGATAAGAAATATATGGAAAAATGAATCCAGCAAGGTACTGTATTTTGTTCTTAAGAATATAAATGGCAAGTGTGGATGGCTGTCTGCTTCTGATATATTATGTACATAACATAATACCCGTCGGTAAACTTCTGTTGCTTCAAGATTTCTTCCCTGTTTAAGACATTTCTGATAGTTTTCATACTCTTCTTTTATACTCAAGGGTGGATTAACAAGAATACGCGAGAGAGGGTGGAATAAAATCGATTTTCACTAGCTTATATTCCAAGGACCAAAAGTATCTCTAAAGGGAAGAAATACGCCATAATCATCGGCACATATGTGCACGTGTGTATTCATTTTCAGGGAGGAGAGGGGTTTAATTTTAGTTAAGTGGTTCACGAATAGTGATCATAAATACATACTTGGGGGATTAATTCAAAACAGATTGTAGTCTCACATTTCAAATTGTAACGACGTGATTTAACTTTTAATTCTTGTTGAGAAATAATAGGAGTTTGGAGTTGTTCTTGATCAGAACGCGGATGTAGAAGAATACTCGTATTCAGAGAAACTCGTAATTACAATTTGGAAAGCATTGCTAATGGAAAAAGTTGGCATATTTTAAAAAGACAAGTATGTTCTGAAAATTAGCTTTGAGTATTTGTGGGTATGATTTTCATTGTTTCGATTACTGTTTCGTAAGGACAATGGTTAAAATCTACGTGATAAACCACGCGACATGTACACGCGACATGTAGCAAGGTAAACTTACTCCGCATTGTCTCCCGCATTGCCCAGCGTGATAGACTGCAAAATTGAGATTTTTTTCGCTGAAGCAATTATAATTAAACTAATATGAAGCATTGCTTATCTTTGTAATCGTGGTAGGGATAGTCGAGTTCTATGGACAATTGTAAAACCACATTCAACTTAATATAGCGTAATAATATATAATATAATAATAATAGTAATAATTTAGTAATGTCTGTCGTTTCTTTTTTCTTTAACTTTCAATGTTTGTAATCGATTTTTTGGCCACTTACTTGCATCCGATTGAGCTGAAATTTTCCACACAGATTTGGTTCTGATGACAATACAATAAAGTATATTTCATATCGTTCTAAATCCAATAAGGTGGACAACCCAAGATGAAGGATTACCTTTATTCTTTACAACACACTTGACATGGGCATGGGCACTTGATTTGATACATTCGATGAATAGAATACGATAAGCTATGTGACGTCTTTCTAAATCCAATATGGTGGGCGCGCCAAAATGGCGGATTAACAACGGTCAATAGTATGTTTAGATTTGATTGATTTTGTATGCACGTTCAGTTTTGATTACAAAACATTATATTTGATGACGCTGATCTAGGACTTCACGATAATCGAGATAATTCTCGCTGATAATTTGAGAGTTGTTAGGTCTGGTGCGGCTCCCATAGGAGCACTAGGTTCTTAACTAAGTAATGGAGCTGCTTGCAGAAAACTTTAATGAAAAACTTATATAATGTAAAATACTGTTCTAGATTTTCTCATGTCAACTTTGTTCAAGGATATGGCTCCCGTAGGAACCAAAAAGTATGCTTCAGCAGGTATTCTGGTACAAAATAGTAAAGCGAAAATTATAGCGTTTGATGCAAATGATCCAGTAGGTCTTGGTCCAAATCAGTAAGGTGATCTATGTTTTCAGGATGATCACATAATGTACGAAAATCAAACGATGAAGAAGAAACTCGAAATACGTTTTATCCAGATATCGCAATGGTGTTATTGGTTACTACGACGAGGAAGGATATTTCTTTATAACAGTTTGTATGAAAGAGTTGATCAAAGTAAAAGGATATCAAGTTCCACCTGGTAAGCTCGAAGAACTTTTATGAGATCACCAAAAGGTTTTGGACGCCGGCAGTGTGGTGAACTATCTCGTGAATTTGTTGTGCTTCGAAAAGGATCTGTTGCAACCGAAGAAGAAATTAAGGAATTTATTGTGGATAAAGTAATAGAGTACAAAAGATTGGAAGGTGAAGTAACATTCTTGGATTAAATTCCTAAAACAGCCTCAGGGAAAATTTCAGGTCTAAGTATAGTTACGGATAAAGTTGTTATATACTAAATATTTCTGTTTAATTTGGAGTGATTACTTTTGAGAATATTTTTAATAAGTAGCTCAAATTCATTCCGTAATTTAACAGCTTCATTTTTCTGCAGCAAATCTAGGGGGTTATTAAAAAGTTTACATCCAAATTTTGCAAATATTCTGCAATTTTAGTTTATTTGAGAACAAAAATTAGCCTTGTATCTACGAGGTGTGTTCAGAAAATAACGGGAACTTTTAAATTTCGCTGGTTTGGAGAGTCCGATTGTCAAATTTCTTTTTATTATGTTGGTATATGCCTCTGAAGTATGATAAAATTTTCAGCTGTATTCATTGTTTACTTTGTCTGTGGCAACCGCTAAGGTTAGACGTGTACGTTTGTCAAAAGAAATGGATCAAAGAATTTGTATCAAGGTTTGCGTAAAAAATTAAATAAAGTGTAACAATGTGTGTGAAATGTTAACAAAGGCCTATGCGGAGTCTGGTATGAGTAAAACAAGAGTTTACGAGTGGTATAAGCGTTTCCAAGATGGCCGTGAAGACGTTGAAGATGACGAACGCTCCGAACGCCCCAGCACATCAACAACCGATGAAAACGTGGAAAAAGTGAAAGAAATGGTTATGAACGATCGCGGAATCACAATCAGGGAAGTCGCTGATGATGTTGGCATATCGATTGGCTCTTCCCATGAAATGTTTTCGAATGTTTTGGGTATGAAACGCGTGGCAGCAAAAGTTGAAAGTTGTTGAATTTTGAACAAAAACAGCGGCGAATGCACCTGCTCACACTTCATTGCTTGTTCGTGAATGTTTGGCCAAAACAATACTGTAACGATGCTCCAGCCTAAATATTCGCCAGACATGGCTCCGTGTGACTTTTTCCTATTTCCAAAAATAAAGAGAACCTTAAAGGTTTTACAGACATAGATGACATTAAAAGCGCATCGCTGAAAGAACTAAAGACTATCCCAAAGATCGAGTTTGAGAAGTGTTTCGAGAATTGGAAGAAGCGCTGGCACAAGTGACATAAATTAATATTTTTTTCAAAAAACGAAAATTCCCGTTATTTTCTGAACACACCTCGTAGTAATTAAAAACGTAAAAAAGTAATTAAAAATTAGAAAGAAAAGTTATATTTTAAAGAAGAAAAATTGTAAACGTTTTCATGTACATAATTCAGAAAACGAATATTTAATTTACAAGTAGTTTTAGAAACTATTTTAAAACTATGATATTATCTCCCGTTTCATGTTACAGAGATTATATCTGCAGGATATTGAAACTAAACGAATTTTAAATGAAATCAATACGTGCGCTTAGATAGTCCAAAATATGTAAAACTAAAGAGGTGTGACGTTATAGTAATAAATATGAGCTTCCACTTTAAGACATCGATTTCAAGATTTATTTTAAAATAATAATTGCTATTACTTAACATTTAAAATTTAGGGATGCCCTATGAGGCATATAACAGTTTTGGTAGAAAAGAAATTAAGGGGCTAAATATACCTAGGTGGGTTGAAAAAAAATCAGATCGGTTAAGTCAGGCACCCAACGAACGAAAATTAAATTTTAATATCTTATTTAATTTATGAATGACCCACCAATTAATTATGTCGACCCACATTTTGAAAACGAGATATTTAATCTTGACTACGTAGACCCACTTCCTAAAATTGTTGGTCGACGCGTTGAAAAAGCTTATAAACAAAAAAACAGTTGACAGTTGTGTTTAGTTGGTACCCCCCTTTTGAATTTTGAATTTCTTTTTGTCCATTGTTAGTCCACGTTTGTCCGCCCATTAGTTTTTTTAAAGCCAAACAACAAACTTTTTTCAATATTTTTTTCACCAACACTCCGAAATAGCGAAACAATTTTTCGGACACCATAAGTCGCTTCCTCGTTGCCCTGGGATCCATTCTAGTATCATTTTTCTTGATTACCTTTGGATTCAATTCGACGTGGGATGAAATAAAAACAACTCAATTTTGCCGTTAAAGAAACATACCACTAACTATATCCGAACACTCTATTTAGAAAATATTAAATAGGTGAGTATTTTATTAAGGGAAATTTTAGCAAAACTAAACGAAAAATTCGAGTACGACACCAAAAGGCCAGCCGAGTTTAGTGGGTGGAGGGGGTCAAGCAACACGTTATGTAACATTAGGTTTTTGTTAAAATAGAAAGTCCTAACTCTTAACTCGTGACTCACGGCTCAGCTTATATGGTAAATCTACATTATATTATAATGAACTTACGAATTTCACGCACACACATTAGGGCCAAATTGAGGTGAAATTTCGTTTAATTTACATTGCTTCTGATTCCCGTATTTTACGCTACAATTGACATTTTAAGGTAAAAATAATCAGTGTGTTACGTAACGTTTGGGGGGGGGGGGGGGGTAACGCGCAATGTTACGGAGCGTTACAAGGGGGAGGGGGTTAGAAATATTCAAAAACTGCGTTACGTAATACTTCAACGGCCCCTAAAATACTTCATTAATAAAATATGTGTTGTCTATTTTGATCAATTATTCGAATACAGTAATAGCCTTAAGAAAATATTTAATAGAGTAAGGGAGGCAAACTTAAAAATCCAAGTGTAAATTCTTGTCAAATGAAACAGAATATTCGGGTCATTTTCTGACATCCGAAGGGGGCAAACCAAAAAAACCGATGACATTTTAAAATTGAAGCATCCAGTAACTCCGAATAAAATAAAATCCTTCCTTGGTATTACAGGCTACTCGGGGAAGTTTATTAAAAACTATGCCAGAATAGCTTAACCGATGGCTAAATATTTGAAAAAAAATTCCAAGATCAACCGTAGTGATCCAAACTATCACGGAAACCCCACATTGGAATGCCTGTAATAAAAAAGAATTCGACTTTTGGCATACGAGCAGTCCTCCAATGGGAGAAGCATCCAATATGCTGCGTTAGCAGAACGCTAAACGGACACGTACGGAAAAGGCTCTCATTGCAATTGTGTGGGCTACTAGCTACTTCAGGCCTTATCTTCATGGCACCAATTACGATCTACTAACTGATCATCAACCGCTCTAGTCAATAGATTCAAAACCCAAATCATTTTAGCAAATAATAGAACAAAAGAAGTCGAAGTTATACATAAAAATAGTATAATATATCTATATATTTGTATGCCATTCGAAAATGCTAGCAGGATATGAAGGCAGCAGAAACGCACAACTAGTCCAGGTGTAGGGTCTGTGTAGTTGACGGAAAAGAGAAATTAATCTAGTAATAAAAGAATATTCAATATACTTAATCGCTCAGTTCAATATTTTTTTGCTTATATTCTGAATGGCAAAAATTGAGCACAAAGAAATTATAATTCGAATTTAATTCCTATGAATTAAGTAATAATACTTTTACGTTAAATATTAAAAAAGAAACTTGAGTTTTTTAACAAAAGACCTTTTTAACTTTGGGATTACTTACTTACTCCTTTACGAAGAAATCTCGGAACAAATTTAATGATTACATACATTCCAAAACCCTTGCCAGTGACGAAGTGTCCATAGTGCTACTTTAGTTCGCTTCTTCTTATTTATAGAAACATTTATATATTATTAAAGCATTTGTAAAAGTAAAATCTATCGGATTTCTGATTTTCCCGCAAATCAATCAAGCTTAGCCAATTGAAGACCCAAAGGCTGAGTAAACGTAAATACGAACTAATTCCATTTGAAACTTATTCCAATGAACACTAACCACTGGAAGGCCACCTGGAGGTTTGTGTGAACTCACGTTTGTGGTTTAAATATTGAACGAACCTTGGAATCAATAGAACTTCGCAAGGAGACCAAAAGAAGTTTCCCTATCTTTCCCATTTAGGGTTAGCCAAATTGATTTCGACCAGACAAACTTCTTGTTGACATTAAAAAATTGTTGTTTGATCTATTTTTAATAATAGGGAAAATCCAAACGATTCTCCAGAGTTCATTGCACTTCGTGTGCTTCTCCACGTGGTTCTTCAGCATTCCCATCCGTTTCAATTTAATATTCGAGACAAATAGTGTAGTACCTCAGGCCACGTAGAATAAGTCCTGGTTGTAGTGGTACGATGCTTCGTGTAGAACGAAACTGCTCCCAAATTGAATTGCTTTATTGTGTCTGCTGTCATGACATCTTGCATTCATGTTACTGGGAGAGAATCCATTCGATCGAATTCCAAACGAACGAAAATTAATTCGAAACACAAGCAAGCGTCGTTTATGGCTTTCTGTTCTACCTCCTACCTACCAGGCGCAGAAATCTATTGAACAGACCATCGGTGGTCGGGTCGATTGATATCTTGCACGGATCTATGTAGAATCAAAACAAAAACAGCGGGAAGATTTCTTGTTTCGCCAAGAAGCTTTTTCAGCCGTCTTAATTGGAATCAGTTCGTTCTCCGGAATTTGAAATATTTCAACTAAAAACCTTCACTTGCTCGCCTGAATGGAGTAAAAACGCCGCATAAAGCTAGCAATATTTATTCAATTAAGCAATCATTCCCATAGGTCAGGCAGTCGCCTAGCCGGATTCTTCTAGTTCACTTACTTTAGCCGGCAGCTTAAGTGGAAATCCAAATCAGTGCAATCAACTGAAGCATACACATGCTTCCGGCTGACTCAATGGCGGTAGGTAGCCTTGGTGTCAAGTGCTCGGAATTGGTTGTATGGCTTAGAACGACATAAATAAGCAAAGGTGAGGGTTGAATGATTGTCGGCATTAGAAAGTAGTAGAGAAAGTGTGAAATCAGCAGGAAAGTAATGAGGAGTATACGTGGTTTATGACATGTAATGCTTACCTAGCCGATTGTGAGAAATTTTGAACCCACATATTTCCCCACACAACTTAAGTTCAATAATAACATTATCGGTGCTTGAAGAAACATAGAAAATAAGCCAACAAAGTGTAAGTTTATAATTTGTGGTCAGAAGCTGTAGTAAATAAAGTAGATGTGGTTAGGGTGAAAACTTTGTTACATTTCTTTGTAGATTTTTATCGTGATCATAAAATTCGGTTAATTTCAAGTCAACTAACAAAGGAAGAATGAAATAAGAAATGTTGGCTTCGGTACCTTCGCCATAATTAGTAGGACTTCAAAACTGTGTTCATCTTATCATGTGTGCTAATAGTGCCTCAGAAAAGTGTAAAGTTTTAAACGATAGTTATCCACCTGGTTGAAAATATTTGACGGCGAAAACGGACTGACAATAGACCGAAGGACAGAAAATCGGTTGAACACTGAGTAAGCCATCGAGAAAAAGCCGAAAAAATTGCTGCTTTGACTAAGTTGACTCTCGTTTCCCGGTATTCTAGTTTCTTACTAAGTCGAAAAAGTGTTAAAGCATTTTTCAGCTTGCATAAGACTTTATTGTCTTTGATTAATCGCCATAAACTTGCCGTAAAATTATTTAAGATCAAACTGAAATTAACTTTTTTATTCTATCTTTCACAATCAATTGACGTTTTGTGCAGAACACGGGCTTACACAATTCGTTATTGAATAAAAACCACGATTGTTCTCGAAAGAATGGATTATTTCCTCTTTTGTGACCACTAGTCGTACTTTCTAGTGTGTTCCGCGTCCGACGTGTTATATAGTTTTAGGTTTCGGTAGTAATTTAGGAAACTTAGTGCTTATACACATAAGATTTTCTGAAGTATTACGACAAGACGAGTTTTAGATAATTGTCTACATACCTATTCTCGAACAAAACCAAATACAATTTTTGAAGAAGGGCACATTAAGGGGGTTTCATTTTAATAAGCATAACAAGGCCGATCACAGGCTAGCAATGTGACAATCAGCATCAGCGAACTTAAAAGCCCAGAATGGAATACACGATTCTCGGCCTTTAGTTGAGATACTGTAGACTCGCTAAAACATGAACACTTGAAAACATCAACTACTCTAAAAGTTGAGTGTTGATTTTTAAATATTGAGTTCTCTGAAAGATGAACACTAAACTTCGAAAAGTTAAACCTACCGCCATCCTTTTTAATTGCGAAAAGTTCGAATTAACGGGAAATGTGCAATTTTCCCTCGGTTAATGGCGGTTCTCAGTAGAGATGGGAATCGAAAAGAAAATTATCGATACTTGGTAGTACATTATATCGGAATGTTGCGATACCGGAGTATAGATAAATTGTAAAAGAATTATCGACACTTCAAAGTATCGGTATCGGTAGAATTTAATATAAAGATTTAAAAGTAATTTTGCAAAATAAATAATTAACAATGGGTATATGTTATTAGAGTCTGCAACTTCTTTTTTGCAATTCCGTGGCTGTCTAATTGTTTCCACATATTGGAAGTATTATTTGAGGTCGTATAGATTTAAGTGCATCTCTTGCACTGTGCTTGGTTACCATCGAGTTGTTTGAACTCTGCCTATACTTCGCTGTATGGAGGAGCCATTGATTTTTCCTCGCAATTTTCCCGATTCCAAATCTATCTATTCTATGAAGCAGTAAACCATGTCATATGTAAACAATCAAAAATATTTATCAGTTGAATTAGAAAGATATTTTAACAGTCAAAATCACTTGAAACAGAAACGAGTCAAAACCACAGATGAAACAGAATATATAAATGTACTTAACAAACTTGTTGACACTTGTTTAATCCTAAGTGGTCGTGGAATAAAAAACAAATAACGGTGGGATACCACAGCGTCTGCGCATGAGAAAAATACCAGAAATGAAAAACAACTAACGATCGAATATCACAGATTCTGTGGACAAGAAGAAATTGACGCGATTTTCAAAAAAAGATTATGATTTTTTTCAATTTTTGCAAAGTTGTTTCAAATTTCGATGCTACGTGAGTAATCATGCAAATCGGTTAGCGGGCATTGAATACACCGAAAATACAAATATCGATATATTAGAAGTCCACACTTCGATATATTGATGTGGTATCGCCTATCTCTAGTTTTCACTTTTAGTTCATTCAGTGTTAAAGATAGAAAAGACTATTTTTTTTGTTTCTTCCTACTTTTAGCAGAAAACAAAGCAAAACAGGTACACATTTGCATGATGCGTTAATTATTTTTTTAAATGTAATAGATACATTGGTGGTTTTTTAAGCCAATAAATGTAAAACGAGAAAAGCAAGTGTTCATAGTCTAACTGCATTAAATTTGCATTACTTTTTGTAGTTAAATCATTTTTGCCCGGATATTTTCTACGATTCGTTTTTGCCCGAACCTTATAAATAAGTCACTTTTACTCTCAGCCCGTCATTTTATTCTCACGACCTTTAATTAAGGAGGGGACCACATTGGAAGGCCAAATTATAAATTTGTTGGAATTATTTTTATAGGGAAGAATTAAATTAGATTAGGTTAGGTTACAATGGCGGCCTCGAAAACCTCGTATAGACCGTGCCAGGTCCACGTTTGGGGGTCCTATATCTTAGAGATGTTATATTGCGATCGTCGAGGCGCTGCCTTTGTTTAAATCAAAGGTAATCGTATCCATTGCGAATTTCAGAATACTCCCAATGTTGCACCTAGAAGCCTCTGTAGATCCTTGAAGAAGTACGTGTTTCACGATTTATGTCTTGCTTTTGCAAGATGTTCTATTGTTTCCGTTTTGTTCTTGACAGTGTCTGCACATATCGATGTTCGAGATTCCGATTCTGCACACATGCACACTTGTGAGACTCCTATCAGAATTCTGTATTGAGTCCTTTATTGGCGAGATCGTCTGTGGCCTGGTACCCAGCAATGTTGTACCCTTCCTTCTAGGGATGGCTCTAAAGCAGTTGAGCATTGCTTTAGATTTAAGTTCGTTAGATAGAGCTTTTGGCTGTCCACGTAGATATTCACCACCAGCAGACTATGAGCCATTTTGGGCGCCATATATACAGCTACGGCTTCAGCTTGAAATATGATACACTCGCTGAGAAATCTGTAGGATGATTGAACATTTAGCCCTTGGCTGTACACTGCTGCCCCAAACCCCGATGCAGTTTTAGAACCATTTGCAAAGTTCACAGGTTCCCTTGTTTTAGATTCCCAGAACAGCCTACCTGATACTACTGCTCTGAACTTCCTATTGAAGTCTCTAATCGATAGTATGTAGACAGCGACAGGAGTAAGGCTAAGTACTCAAATCACTTTTTTCAGAAACGGATATGTAGAGGTGAAATTATCTCTCTCTCTAGTTCCCGTAACACTTTGGTGAGGGAGAAGAACTTCACCCGATTCGAGACAACGATTGCAACTGGGCCTAAAATTTAAAGTGGATTCCGAACCAATGACATTTTCTCTGCAACCGCTATTATCATTTTACCATAAACTGTTGGCCGTTTTATGCGACAAACTTAATTTAGAGGTTTCTTTCGTACCAGTCTCACCCGCACCAATCTCACCAATAACAAAAAGTCGCCAAAGTATAGTCAAATCTAAAATAGTGTTGTCAGATATTCTCGATTTCATCATCGCCACTAGTGCCAACTATCTATCATACAATGACGTCACTACAAAATCAAAGATGGGAAAAAGTGAGTTTTGGGGTCTCCATAAGAAACAGGCGATTTTTGCCGATATAGTTTACCTACTTGAGGCAAAAAAAAATTGTATTTAAAACGGTGGAAATACAGAAATATCTATAATTCACTGTTTTCGTTTAAGAAATCACTAATAAGACAGCTTCGGCAATCATTGATCCTAAAGCTCTATTTAAAGTTGTGAACAATCTGGATTTTCATATTTTTGCGTGTCTACTGTATTTGTGTTCAGTTGGCCTCATGTTCACTTCTTCGTCCCGGTATCGGTCTGTTTTCGGTTTTATAAAAAATTGAGCTAGAAAATATTGTTATGCGAGCACCACCTCTTTAACTTAATCTAACTTGTGTTGAACATACATACATTTATGGCGGGCGTACTATTAGATTTCTGTGCCTGTGGCGAGGACGTGCATACCCGTGTGACGGGCGTATTTCTTCTCTATGCGTGCTCGCAACGGGCGCGTATATACTTTGAAAAATATTAACGTCTGTACTTGTTTTGGGCGTGAATATACCAACTTAATTATTTTTACGCGGGTTTCCAACTAAGTTTCCGATCCAGAACAAGACAGCAACCTTATAGCCGGAGAAGCGGCGAGAAGATCCCTCCTTAGGGAGTGCCTTTTGTTGCATATTTTCGTATGGTGGATCCTGCCAAACTAGAGCTTACGAACTTGCTTCGGATCATAAGATCTATAAACTGGATGAGTAAGCTTTTTAGATATAGTTTCCATAATGATGCTGTTATCGAATTTGGTTTGACGTTATTAAAACACACTCAATGTACCATCTACCTACGTAGATGATGTAATGGACAATGTTCCGTCCTGCAAGGAGTTATCGGAACTGTAGAGACGAAATAATTTGAACCCTATACATAAGAAAGTTTTCTTTACATTACAAATTGAATGGTAATCTTCTTCTAAAAGGGAAAAATTAATTACAAAAAAGTTGCAAAAGCTCGTTAAGAAAAGATTCTTTCCCCATTTTCTTGTTAATCTCCTTTCTTGAGAAAATAAATGAAATCAAAATAAATTTGTGCAAACACATAAAAAGTGTTCTATATGCTCATGAAAATCGTCAGCTTTTTCCCCATCATGCTTTCTAAAAACGTAGCATTTCCTCTGGAGCTGCAACGTTTTTTGCAAAGAAATCTTTTAAGAATACATGCCGGTCTAAGGAAAAAGAACTTCTTTGAAGGAAATGTTCTCTGATGAGGAAGGGAATTGATCTCAACAAGTTGCAATTTTCCGGAAGCAAGTCACCCATGAAAAAAGTATACGAGAGCACCAAGTATCGTCTTCTACCCTTATAAAATTTCATTCAGTCCTCGAGAAGGATACCAACCGTGCTCCTAAAATTTGTAGATGTGTGAGTATAAGAGGGAGAAAAGAAATTTAATTATCTTCTCCCCGTCTTCGCAATATTTCGACAAAAAGATGGAATCCCTTGTCCTTCTGAAATCTGGACAGTTTTCTAGAATCATAGAGCACTCGACAGGAATAGAGAAAGGGGCAGCGTTAAATTAAAAGCACGGCGAGGATACACTTCGTTCCTCATTCCCCATTTTACGCATACAAACACAATTTAAAAATTTTTTATCGCGAGAATTACTTATCCCTTTCTGTAAAATTAAAGAAATTTTGGCTAGACAGGTTCGGAAAAAAACTCAGTACTTTCCAACTTTTCATTTAAAGACCCTTTCTCTCCTGCGAGAGGATGCACTTGTATCCATTGCTTTATCGATTTTTCAACAGTTTCGGTGTTATGTCAAATATCCACACTCCGATGACTGTACAACGTTTTCAATGTATCATTTTCCGTTGCTTTTAACTTTTATCCAAATTTACCAAATTTAACCTGCCGAAAGCAGGTAGGGGTAGGAGACTTTTGCCCTTGTTATAACGCTTAATTTCACCCCTTTACTGAGGTGATGATATGATTTAATCCCGTGCCTGCGGGAGATCAGCTTTTGTGTGCGGTTATGAAATTTGAAGGGGAACACACTTGAGAGTAGACGGGTACGAAAAATACGTTTCAATGCGATTTTTGAGAGTTTATTAAATTTAGATTGTCGATTGATGCTTGGTGTATTGTTTAAAGTTCTAAAAATATTCACTTATATATGCATTTATCTTAGTTAAAATTACCTTTAAAGTTAGTTATACTTGATTGACGAAGTTTAGGTTGGGATAACGTCAATGCAACCTAAAAAATTTGATTCGGTAGCGAAAGAGGCGAAAAGTTGTCGGAGGCAGACTCAAAGAATATGGAAGAGATGGAAAAACATGATATTCCAATTTGATTAGCTTCCAAATCGATCTGTGCATTATAAGCATATAAGTTTCGCATTGTCAATAGCATGGGATGGGATTCGTATATGAAAACTACCATAACTGTGTAAATGGAAAGTAAATTTGAACTCCTGACATTGCCACAATGGATTCCGATCTTATAAAACAAATGAGAAGTAGGAGCCTTGAGCGACTTGGGGTGATAAGGTGGTCCACACGGCGGGACACATAAAGACCTCAACAGGTGACGTCCGACTGTTGCACATCGTTTAAAACCGAGAGTCGCTGCAGCTAAACCTGCTAATCCTACCTCCATGCTGTGTCAAAGTGAACGGGAGGGGCAAATGGCGAGGGTTCTGCATCATAAAATCACCTATGATGATGGTAAGCTTTGCGTTTAGATCAAAGACACAAACAGGAACAGTGGAGTTCAAAAAATGTTTCTAATTGATTAAGAGAAACTGATATAATATCAAAGTTGGAATCGAACGAAACAAGATGGCATGACGCGTGGGAAAATATGTATTTGCACCAGTGGGAAATCTTTTTAACATTCTGACAGGAATTCAATTAAACCCCACAACGACACCAAAAAAGCCAGTTCCAGTCTCATTCTTCAACAGTTTCTGAAAGGATTATCGCTACAAGTCGTCGTATCTGATTAAGAAACACTACAACGCTCCGCTCTAACTGAAGTAGCAGAACTTGACGAGTTGTACTCCATTACTAGAAGAGGTATCAATGTTCTTATGGTTTACATAATATTCACATCGGCCTAGAACATGTTATTAGCATCAAGGCTTGAGCTAGTCTATAAACGGAAATGGTCAACATTTTGTTGAGTTTTGTAGCGTTCACCAACTTATTGTAAGTAGATTTGTTTGAGGGGAGTACCAAGAAAAGTTATACCTAGAAAAGTTTCAGAAAATCCTTAAACAGCGGAAATTTCCTAAGGTTACAAATTGAGAGGAATTGGTTAAGTCCAAAGAAGCCGACAAAAGATAATTTCGGACACAAACTGGGTGAAAGCCGAACGCAAAAACATACGCCCTAAAAACAGCGCAATAGTAAAGTGTTGTACCAAATCACTAAACAACTTTCGGGAAGGTAATCTACAAAGAAACATGCCGTAAGTGACATGACAAATATGGAAGCAACACAGGTGTACCTGTACAGCCCATAATAATTCGTACCAGCGTTCCATCCAAGTTAGCAACATTAACCAGATATCATGCAGTTGCTAACTGTAAATAAGTTGGAAAAAATAGCATTCTGCCCGAATCGCTGAAAGCCGTGTGAAGCACACATCAAGTGCACTACATCTGATTCTATTAAAATCATGGAACACCTGTACCTTTCCGAAAGATAGGACCGAAAGATAGGACCGAAAGTATCATTGTGAAAATGCCAAAAAAGGTGAAATAACGGCATGCAATAACGGGAAAGATATCTGACCACCGGTGGAGTAAGCGATAACGTGGCGGCTTACCAATCCGGAGATTCCAGGTTCGAATCCCACCGGCAGCGATCCTTTTCTGTTTACCGGTAACAACATATCACGATAAAAAGGTCATGGGGGGTTGCAGAGAAAATGTCAGTGGTTCGGAATTTACTACTTTAAACTGTAGGTCCACTTGCAAAAGGCAATAGAGAGAGGGATTAGAAGACAACAAGTTGGGCTAAAAAGGTCACGGCTGTATAAATAATATTAACACCTAATCATTGTGGAGCAACCTAAATGGAAAAATATAAATAAATGGATGAAGTGATCGAGTATGAAAAAAATAGAACGATGAGATGAACACCAAGTTGAACGATGTTTATGAGGACACTGCATCTTCGATATAATAAAATACTAGACAGATTAATTCAAAGAGGGTCGTACGACCATGTTTGATGATGAGCCTACAGGTAGTCCAGAAGAGCCCACCACGCCAGAAATGTTCGATAAAATCTATAGAATAATAATCGACGAAGCTATATTTAGTCGATCGTCTGACCATTTCGATCTTAACCGAGACCTCAAACTATGAACATCTCCTGGAAAATCGTATGAAACACCGGTGCATCAAAACTTACTGATGTTCAGCTGATATCTAAAAAACGAGAGGCATGTGATCCCTCTAACTACAGATCAATTGCACTTATGTATTTCGGTTTTATCTAAAGTTTTTGAATCACTTATAAATTCTTAACGTAAAGTCACCTAATAACGGCCTCCCCCCCGTAATCTGACCAATTAATATATCTACGAATATGTTTATTATTTATTCTTTAGCTATAATAATATGCAACTCCTACAAAAGTCGTCTGAAGGCGCACCGAGTCTGTCAGCGTGTCTGCCGATAGATTCGGTAGGCCGAAATAACAGCCACGATGACAATAATTAATTTATGCCCGAATGAGATGAGCTATCTTGATCGTGTAGGTGAAATCTGCAGTTTGCAACTGGCGGCTTCCCAAGACGGTGGCTAATGTCCGAGTCGGGACGAGTAGTTTATTTAATTAAATATAACTATTGTCTTTTTTTACTGTTCCGTGTTCTAAATCGGCAAAATTTTTTGATAAAATTATTGTTTTTCGGCTTCGTATGGATAAAATAAATAAGATGAGTGTTCGGTGGACGGTATTAGTTAGTTTGACATAAGTTGATAAAATATCTAGAAAACAATCATCTGATCAACGATTATCAGTGCTGGTAACTCAACCGGAAACTTACAAACGGCTTTGGCGGACTGTTGGAACCGTTTTCTCCATAATTTTGAAGAGTTAGAAATCGTCTCTCTTGGTTTTTCATAGAGTCTGCCATGCTGCCCTTCGAACCAAGCTTCTAGTATTTGGTCTGAACATTTAACTCTTAAAATAGATGACCGTTCAAGTCGAGTAATAATAAACGGAATTACATCTGATCCATATAAAATAAATACCGGTGTACCTCATTATTTCATTTCTTCCACCAGCCTTATTTCTTCAATTTATTAATGAATAATAATTTTTATCTCTCACTATCAATTCTATTCATAGTTCTGCCGACGATAACATCCTTGATTTCGCGTATTATTTTTATTCTGGAATAACTTCTCGTGGGAACTCTATAGGCATCAACGGAGAAAACGCACACATACAAAACTAATGTCCTTTAAAAACGACCTAGCCCACCCTCAATTAATTTCAATCGACGGAGTGAATATTCCCAATTATCACTCTAGAAACATCTCGGATATTGAGATATCCTACAATCTTAGTTGTACCGATCATACACTTGCAATCGCTAAAACTGCTATGAAATACTTGGACTTTCTGTAGGAATGTAAGAAATATTTCTCAATCTATCTGTCGATCAACAATATGGGATTAGGTTGGACTAGAATATGATTCCCACGTTTGGACAGGGCCCGTGCATACCGCATTATCTGAGTTAGACGAAGTTAGACGAGTATCGATGGAATGTCGGTTGTCTGTAACTCTTCTAGTGCTATTACCAAAGCTATTGTCCCAACGAAATTACCAGAATGATTTACAAAGCGCAATACTAGCTTTATGTCGTTTCACCCCTATACTCTCCACGACATATGAACTTTACTATTTTTGTTTTATTTCATCTCTGATAAATCGATACCTTATTTGGAATATTAACCATATATTAAACCTTATTGCTGATCGATTTTTGGATATTAATAACTCTTTTAAACGGTTGTTTTTTATCATTATATTGCAATGAGTCCCTACGTTAATATTTTATTAAATACATCGTGTAAAATTAATATTAGGCATATATTAAATGAAAAGAAAACGGCCATAGGTAAGTATGTAGACAACCACTCGGAAAATTTGCACGCAGTCGAATTTCCCCTTTCGCATTGCAAATAGACTCTCTACCAGCCGCCACTTTATTTTAATCTACGGAAAGTTTTCAATTCAATCAATCAAAGTAAAGGAAAAAGTTGAAGAATTCTACTAGGCACCGGACGTTGATTCATCCACCAGCTCAAAGAGGGATAAAACATTGCCGGAATAGTCTCCACTCGCATAGGCCACCAGCACTTTGGTATTTCTGATCCCACGAAAGTTTCCCATCCGAATGGATTTCATGTACGCTTTTGATGTACATACGCTGTTTCGAAATGGTTTCGGCAGGCTCAGATTTATTCAACATGAAAATCTTGTACATGTAGTGTTATATATGTACATAGAAAAGGTATAATATGATCCTCAAAACTGTATGGTAATAAATTGCTACTCTTATGAAACAGAACCAGAGCAGCGGGATTTTAGAGCGTTGATTGATGGCAAAAATGATGTTGAAATTTATTATTATGGCGATTGTTTTTATGGAACACTTTAAATTTTACTGGAAGGAAATAGTTATAAAGTTGAAATTGGGAGTGACCCGAGGGTTAAAACTTTTCGTTTTGCTTGAAAAATTAATAACATTTTGTAAAAATATTCATACACCATTCATAATAAATAGACAGGCGTATTACATAATTACAACCTTACTTCGTTTCGGAGTGTGCGAGTATAGTGAAAGAATTCAATACAATTTTATTCCGTTTGAGAGGTCAATACTATAACTCAGTAGAGTTACTCTGTGATTATTTAACAACAACAGCGTAGACTTGTTGCCAAATGAAAGCCGTGGAAGTACTAAAAGAGGTAAAATAAGGTTCCCTTAGTTCAAAAGATTGAAATAAACTTTCGCAAAAATTATTTTACTTAGATTTTTCTTAAATTTTGCAGTTTTAATATACCCTTTTATCTAAAGAATGACAATTCTTTTGTTCTCTTTGGTATTTTTAAGAAGTTGCTACATAATAAACATGCCTCAGGAGAAAAAAGAACATATAATTTGAGAGTGATTGGAAGTTGAACAAGAATTTCAAAATGAGGTTCGTGCACAGACGAGAATTGTAACTACAAAAGAGAATTGTAAATACAAAAATACACACCTGCCGAATCTTGTCAATTAGTCAACCACTTAAATAAAAATCAATTTGATATAAGAGTCTCTAAAAAGGAAGTATGCATGATGCCTCAAAAGGCAATTAATAATAAGATCATTTAAGTTACTAGAAATTGAATAAAATCAGGTAGAACGATAAACTGTTTTTCACCAATATTTTCTAAACTCGTGATACAAAAATAATAAGTTATACATAATTATAAAGACGAACATGTAAGGATTAGAAAACATATTAACGAATAAAAAAAAAAAAAATAACGAAATAGTTATATAAAAAAACAAAACTCATTAAAAAGTAAATTGTGTGGAAATTCAATTTAAAATGTTTCAACTTTAGAATAGTACTGTACCAAAATGAAAGCTGGTTGGGAACCTTATGAGAACTCGCTGGAAAGGATATTTTATCACTTTTCATCCAATACTAACTGCTAGGTTGTTCTAGTTAAAAAGAAAAATTAAAATAAACTGGTTTAGACACCCCCGAATATTGAAATTTAATAATCACCCTTTATTTTCTAAGCTTAGGAGTACTCTCACTCTGTCATACAAAGTTTTGTTTGTCTCTACAAGTAATACCACCTGCTTCAGTTTTAACATCACGAACTGTAATAGCTAACAAACATTTTGGAAAAATTAAACTGTAAAGGAAAGGAAAGGCTTATATCCTTTTAAAATTCTCCTGTCTGTAACTTAAATGCAAACGGACATTAAAGCAGCAAAATCTCTGTACATAAGAAGTTAGTATTCTATAGAATAAAAATTCTTGTAAAATTGGAGTGTCAGCTGATTTTTTAAAGGTCGCCCAATGCACCTCATAAGCTTAAATATCCACTGCTAAAATGGCACAACAAAAAAATCTCTAATTTGGATTTCCATCTAATTTTACTATCGAGAAAATAAAAGGAAAAGTAGGTTGAATTCGTTTCACTGACCGTTTTCAGAATATGTATTGAACAAATTTGCTCCAAAAAGAGCCAAGAGCGCCGCTTAGCAGTCCACAAAGCCACTATTTGAAATACCCGTTGCCAGCTAATTGCCACAGGATCAGTCTGAAAAACGCTGAAGTCACTGGTAATTCTGTACAACGAATAAATGTTGTTGTGATTCTCATTCCCGCCATTCTTTGCATGTGCTCGAACTTTTAGAGTTAAGTTTTTTGTCTACGGCTAGCCACCAAACCTTGACGCCATACAGCATGATGCTGGGTTTCAGCACCGAAGTGTCTCTTGCAGATTTAGACGGCTAGAAGCACGTCAGTTTATTGTCTAGAATAAGTCCTAGATATGAAGCTAGGGGTTTGAGTTCCAGCAGCATACTGTCTATGCGTGTTACCCTGAAGTTTGTATCTTGTATTTTCTAGTAAAGATGGTACTCTTTACTCGGTATTGCGTGGGTTAATGCCTAACCCTGGTTTTTGCCCAAGAACCTAGCTTCTGTAAAATTCCTCCCGTGAATTCGATAATTGTGTTGAGGGACTTACCTGATACTAATATAAGTGACCTCTCTTACACATCTCTTCTCTCTAGCGACACGAGCTCATAAAAGCAGTCACCGGAGAGGTGAGAGGAACACGGTTTTGATGAGACTGCAGCCACCCCACTCCAAGGCTATTACTGTGCTCCTTAACAGCGTGGCGATCCACCTACCGATGTGGTTTACCTTTGATTTCTTTAGAGTGGTTAAGATGTTGTACACGACAGTAAAAATTCCCAAAGTATATTAATTATAGTCCCATGCATGGCATGGATAGAAGGTTGGGATCAAGATCTTCCTGAATATACAAGGCCAGAACAGTTTCCAGATACTTAGGTGGGAATGAAGTTATTTTGATCGGTCTGTAGTCAACGGGGTTGTCGTGACCACTCTTAAGTAGAAATATGTAAAGCAAAACAACGTAATTAGTAACGAATTAGTGTTTAGCAATGCAAATACGGAGCGTGAACATTTGTGATTGAAAGCTAATTAATTCATTGAGCCCGGAAAGCCCCGACCACGTTACCATACGTGAATAACAATATTACTTATAAAGAAATCTGAGTAGTGGAGACTAACTTTTTTTTAAATTTTTGTACTCGATTATTCCGGATTGGCAAAAAGCTTGTCGAGGCATTTCTCTTAACAATAAATTTTCTCCTAGTAATAAATAAACCCAATAATCCGCCCCATATCTCTTAAAAATATTGTTTGGAAAAAACACCTATTGCTCCTGACTTCAGAATAATCATACCTACATTTTATTTATATATAAGATGAATATAATTCTGATGTTGTCACTGTAGCGAAAAACAGGAGATGTAAGTTCGAAAGCGGCTCCTCGTTATATAAGCCTGGAAATAATTGACAGCAAGTTGCGGCCATTTTATCATCAGGCGTGTTGTGAATATTTTGTACTTCTTGTGGCATAGATTGTACCCCGATCGCAACTCATTTGCATAACAAACAATAAATTGAATGGAAAGAGAATTATTGGACCTGTTGTCGTATTTCAAAATCATTCTTTAAAAAGACAAACGTAAGATACCGCTCCTGATTGAATGAATAAATGAATTATAATGAAACAATTTTTGTAGCGACCACATGCTCATATATTTCTAGGTTTACTTCAACTAAATTTCCAGTTGAAACTACCAGAAAGCAGAATTTTCCAATTTATTCCTATGATTTACTATGGGAATGAAATTACACCTCCAACCCCAAGCTGTGGAGAAACTTTTAGATAGTGATTTATTTTCGTGTTGAATGTTGAATGGAACACTTTTTTTGCAATTTCTACTTATCCATCCTTGTCTTTCGTAAGTAAATTACGAGGCGAAATACCTTCAGGCAGGCAAAAACAGGCATTTTTGACATTTCTATTTTTGACAGAAGGCTTTATATGAATGTAATGAATGTTTTAGGGTACATAGTTTAATAAAAAAAACAATCATTTTAAACAACAAACAAACAAACACTGTAAACATCATAAAAACAAACACTGTAAACAACATTTAAATATACAAGTATTTTGTATTTAAAATAGTCATAGTTTCTATATGAACCTACGAAAATGAAAAAGTATTAAAAACCTTATATATTTGTAAAAATTTGAATTTTCTCAGTTTTTTTTACATATTTTTTACATAAATTTTTTTTAAAAACCTATAGGTTCTTATAGAAAGTATTATTACACTATAGAATGTGAAACAATTGAGCTCATTAGGTTCCAAATTGTTTCAGTTATCTTGTACGCCATTTACGAAATTGTTGTTGCAAGAAAATCGCATCTAAAATTTCACCACTCCTCGAGAATACCTGCAACGCATTCGGAATTGAGAAGCGTGCTGAGCTGCAGCGCTGAAAGTACTTCGAATTTCGATTTTATATTTTACAGGCATCTCCTAGAAATGTTTTCGTAGCGATTTAAGAAAAAAAATACTTCCAGAACTTTTGAAATCTCTCTAAAGGTTTAAGCCTAAAATGTCACCACTGCTCGAGAATATCTGCAACGCATTCGGAATTGAGAAGCGTGCTTAGCTGTAGCGCCGAAAGTACTTCGAATTTCGATTTATATATTCCAGCCGAAGGTCGTCGCATATAGTGGTGCACTCACAATGTATATACATATGTATGCATATTTAATCTAATTTTAGTATAACTACTAAGGTCCCAGTATTATCCAGCGGGAAATATTACAAACGCTTACGGCGGAAGCGGAGAAGAAGCGCTTGTCGTTACTAAATTAATCTCCTCTGAAGACTATAAAAGCGGTCTTTGATTTGTTCTTCGTGGAATTTTAAAACGAAATTACATTTGCGCTTTGGAATTAGTTAGTTTGATTTTGTCAGTGCAGTGAGTGAGTCAACTTTTATTGTAAAATTATATATTATAAAATTAAAAATTACAGGTAAATACATTATTTATATTGCTTTTAAATTACATTGCATACATTTTAAATTAAATTATAATTAGAATTCTTGATAAGTTTATGTTTTGTTTCTTATTTATATTACTGTTTAGTCTTAAATATGAGCCGGCAAATGGGTGGTTTAAGTAAAAGACACTTACGGCGGCTAGCAGCTGAAGAAATAAAGTCTATTAAAACCATTCAAAATAAAAATAATGAAATTAATAGTGAAGCAATGAATAATTTGAATATATTGAGCTTAAAAATGGTTGAATGCAGTGAAAATATTTCAAATAACGAGCAACAATAAAATATAAATATAAGTGGTAATATTAAAGAATGGTGCATAAGGCACCGAATACCGAGAACAGCTTCTGACGATTTGTTAAAAATATTAAAAAGAGGTGGAGTAGATGTACCTTGCTTATATTTAGTACCTTGCTTGGTACTAAATGTAAACAAATTGAAATTATTTCGGTACATCCAGTGAAATATTTCCACTTTGGTTTAGAAAAGTGTTTAAAAATGTTTAAGTCCAACTTTGTCAGGTATGTCAATGTTTGCACATTGATATAGGAATAGACGGTTAACCTCTTTTCAAAAGTTCTGGAGAACAACTTTGGACAATATTAGGAATTATTGCAAATTACTCAGACATAAATCCTTTTTTGATAGGTACTTATGTGGGACCGAAAAATTAGAAAATGTAAGCGAATTTAAGGAAATTCTGACTTGGAGAATATGCATACTTTAGAAGATATCAACATCAACATGGTGCCACAATTTCCTCTAGATTTGGGAGTGGTGAAAAAATGATGAAGATAATATGGATCGACAAGACTGACTTGACAAAACAATGAGTACGGATGAAAAGGAAAATTTAAATACAAAGCTGGTATCCAATGGAATTGAGCGGAAAGTCCCGAAGTATGGATGCACTTTGTCGTTGGAAAGCTGTAGAGTTTCGTCAGTTTATCCTGTAAGTATACAGGAATAGTGGCATTTCAAAATATTCTCGATGAGGAATTATATTTACACTTTCTGTTGCTTCATGCGCGGCATACAGATTACTTTCGTCTCCAATAAGTTGGAAAAACAAACAAATTTCAAATATCTTTACGGGGAAGATCGAGTCAGCTACAACGTTAACAATTTACTCCACCTACCAGAATGTGTTGCAAATTTGAAATGTAAATAATTTTTTACCGTAAAAATTTGAAAACTGTTTACAATTTCTAAAGAAAGATATTCGTCTACCAACTAAAATTTTAGAATAGTTGCAAAATCGAACTATGGAAAGAAATACATTTCAACAAAGTAAAACTAACACATTTGGTCCCACAAAATTATCAAGCAAAAAGTGTAAAATCAAAAGGTTGCCAATTTAAAAAGAAATATATTTTCACTTCATTTTCATAGAGTTCTTGTGCACCAAATAATTTCTGCTAAATAAGACCGTTGGTTCCAATCAAGATATTAGGTATTATAAAAGATGAAGATGAACAAGAGTTCGTTATTGGGTCGCGATTTCTATACATCGAGGATTTTTTCACAGAGCTTGTCTTTACAAGCATTAGGAATAACAAAAGTTAAAAGTTAATGATGCTGAAAAACAATTTCAAGTCAACGAAATTCTTTATAAAGTCGTTGCATTACCAATCGAGAAGAATTTACCAATATCGAAAATGATTGGTAGCAATATGACATAATACAAATAATAAAAGTGGTTTAACTAAATAGTTATAAATTGATTTTAGAACAAGAAAATAAAGATTTAAAAGTAAATTTTGGGATTATAATAAAATCACTGGAGGAACAACAAATGTTAGCGAAACACACAATATTCCTGCAAAAGTTGACGGACAAAGCATTTCCATAGAATAAAGGTATATACGTTTTTCCTTTTAAATTCCAAGAGGAACTGGATGATGCAGGAAAAAAATCGATAAATATTCTGAGGAAGATCTTTAATCATTTAAGTTGTACCTTTAATATAACAAATTTAAGACGAAATTCTCTTAACCCATGCAGATTACTTACATCAAAAAAATAATAGGAACTCCCGTTTCAAGATGTCTACAGGTTTTCTTTAGTGCAGACTTCCTACTCCAAATTAATTGGGATGGAAACCAAAAAAAAAATTATCAATAAAAAAATGCAAACTCTTTAACACATATTTATATGGTAAGAACAAATTACATCGAAACCTCCATTTACGGACACCTCCGAAAAGCGGACACCTCTTAAAAGCGGACACCTTTTCCAGTCCCAAGCATCAATTTGAAAATTGAATTATCTTTAATTCAATCTTGTGATTTTACAGGAACTGTTAAAAATAATAATAATAATAATTTTGGGTATCAAAATTTAGAAGCTACTATGAGAAGAGGAACGTTAAATATTTTTATAATGAATTTTTTTGTTTTTTATATTATTTTTGTTTTAGAGACATTTATTTTTTATAAAGTAAAATGAAATAAACGTTAAAAAATAATTTTTTTTGTAGAAATTAATATTCTGCTTTAAGGGGGTCCTCTACTCTCGCGGTTTCAAAAAATCGATTTTTTTTTTTTAATTTCAATCTATATGTATCTGAGAATACGCCACAGAAAGGATTTCATGAAAATCACATTCCTTTGCATGTTTCTGGGAACAGAAAGGTACCCGTCTCCGGCCGTTTCCGAGAAACTAAGCGCGGCGCGCCACGACGGCGCTTGTCCAGTTAAAAATCATTTTCTAAAAAATTTACCGGTCCGTCCTTGAGAAGAATGTGGACAACCAAAAACATCAACGTGATGAAGAAGGAGAACTCTACGGCCCCGGTATAGCAGATCAACTCGTAAGTTACTACAATCAAGTTATATACCGTAATTTATCATTAAACGCGTTTTCCCGAAAGTAGTGTTTTTTTAGCTGCCGAGTAAGACTTCTCACGAAAGTATTGGTCCGATTTTAATCATTTTTTTTTTCAATTTTTTCAAAATTTTATTTTGTTCCATTTTTATAGGCTCTAATAGGTCAAAAATGACGTAAAAATTGGAAATTTTTACAAATTGTTGCATAACTTCTACAAATTGCAAAATAAAAAAAATCTGTCACGGGAAAACATAGCCAACGTAACTATGATTATAAAGAATATAAATTTTCAGATTACCGATTACCCAATTGGCCACAACTTTGCTTAAGCGGGACCCATGCAGTTTCAACATCAATGTCATCAATGACGTTTCAAAGTCGCGAGAGTTATTTTTTTCATCTTCAAAAGTAAAATTGAAAAGTCAAAACATGTATCTTCGAAATAAAAAGAAAATTTTAAAATGTATTCAGTAGATCCTTCGCACATCCTTCCACAAAAAACCGCTTAATTTCAGGCCTCGAGAGTAGAGGACCCCCTTAACAGGTATAACGAAACGCTTATTTAAATCCTCGGAGTGTCGTAGTAATGAAAAGTTAAGCTCAATAGTATGCGATAAACAAATGAATATAAAGTGCTTTACTGTACCTTCTCTTGAAGCACTAAGGAAGCACTCTTTTTGCGGGGCATTGAAGCGATTACATCTATGGACATACAACGTTAAAATGTAATGAACGAATAGTAAGCGCATCGATCTTCTGAGTAAGTGCTTTGTAATTTCTTAGAGCGCTTTATTTTTGGTTGAGTATTTACAAGCCCCGGGCGTTCAAACAAAACGTACATGGATGCCTCCTTCATTCAACCATTAAATCCCTTAGGCCCAACCCTGTTTTTCTTTCCTGCCCATGCCATCTATTGCACTCAAAGGATATCCCCGAACATTATCAAACAATGTTTACTTGAGAAAAGTAATTTCGCCTTGACGAAATAATAACAATAAATACGAAAATAATATCACAGTGTGTGGGGTATATTGAACTGGAATTAACTTCCGCGAAAATATATTTAACTCAACTCTTTAGACTTAGTGCTAAGGGGAACGACATTCCACACAAACAGTATCACACAATTTCCTACAACGAACAACGACGTAAAACACAGACAGACAGTATTACGCCCGCAACTGTAATTTCACCGGTGAGCTAATTAATAATCGCAGCCAGCGAAAGTGCAAGCAAAGCTCTTTTTGAGTGGCAGTGAGCTGAGTGCGACTCCTCCGTTGCCGTAGTCGGGAACGTTCCGCCAAAAGTATTTCAAGCAGAAGTGTCCGAAGTTGGGGTTTGTTGATTAAATGAGTTTCTCACACCCCCGCACATCGCGCTTTTTCCTGTAAGCAATCAGGCTGTGTCTCGCCAAGTTAATACTGGGGGATTGCGGGAGAACTGAATCAGCTTCTTGTAGTACAGTAAAACCCAGTTTAAATTTAAAATCGCCTGCTGCTGGGATGACGTGCATAATCGGAACAGTTTCATTTCAGGAGCAGAAAGCAGACGTTTGCTTTCTTTAAAAGATAAAAGCATCTCGTTCGTTTTTGAGTATTAAAAGCAACCATAGCAGCCACAACAGCACACGGCAAAAAGCAAAATTCAGACTGTGGAGCACCAACTGTTATTGGCATGACCAGAAGGAGAGTATGGGGATTCCGGAAGGTTTTGCGCCAGGCTTCTTTCCTGCTGCTCTTGTGCGAATGATGGGATTGCAAAATTGGTAATTTCTGGGTGCCCATTTGTACTTATTTCAAGACTTCCGACGACTCTTTGCTAACGGCGGTTGTAGATGTATTTTGCACTCTTTCCTTGCCTTTGCATTGGCTGCACAATTTGCTGGCTCTGGTTCCCGGTGTTTCTTGCGCTGCAGCTGGGTTCGCATTTCTATTTCAATTAAAACTTAAAGCTGACAAAATACAAAGTCAGTCGGAATTCAAAATGCTCACGTAATAAATACAAAGTGGCGCTTTGATGATCTAATTCTGAGCCTCTGACGGAACTAAATTGGGCGTGTACCTTGGTTTATTTTGGGACGTGAATTACCGTCAGACTCTGCTGCTGCCAGAATCAAAAGCTCAATTTCAAAATAAAATGCGAAATTATCGGCTCCCTCCCATGCCTTAGCAATAAATTAATCCAAAAGCCAGAAGAAGAACAAAGCTGCCGCACTTTTAACCGCAAACACCGAGTCAACAAAAAATGAAAATTCATTAAGGCCGCATATTGTGGGAATATGCTATTAACCTGAAATTTTACCTGTAGTCAAAAGTTATTGTTACGAAACAAGCCTGTGACAATTGGCATGCTGACGAATTCACCGTTATATGCATATGTTTGCATTTTATGACGAAATTGTTTACCTGTACGTGAAAACATGCAAACATTCAAAAGGGCCAAACAAGCCGATGCAGCCAAGCTCTGGACTGCGACTCATAAATTAGTACGAATCTCTAAATCTTTGGTAAATATTGATTAATGGTGCATTCTAGGCAGTTTCCACATGATTTGATTAAAAATGTTCATATTCATAACGAATAGTTAACGATTGGTATGCAGCATTAAGAATCTGTCCTTTTTTGAAGATACGGAATAAAAAACATTCGAGTTGTTCTACAATCTAACTCTTTGTGGTTTCCGTCGTTTTGAAATTAGTACTATGCACTTTCAGCAGAGAAATTAGAACTATGCACTTTCAAACTTAATTAATTGCTGATCAACTGTGCACTTAGAGGAGTACGCGCTTAAAGTAAACCAGATTCAATGGTTCATAATTTAATGTAAGAAACAGTAATATAAAATAACTGTTAACAACCGATTCTAAATGTTGAACTACAAATTGCAACAAAGTCAACATCATAATGCAAAACCAACTAAGTGAGAATTTAAAGAGTCTTGGGTCTATTAGTTGAGTCTGCCAGCTTAATGTAGGGTCAAAAGTCAATTCCTCTTGAAAATTCTCTTCAACAACAAAGTTAAACAACACTTGAAACTTCAGTTTACTCACAAGGTGCACCATGTAAAACTACTCCATGGCACAACAGTTTTGTTCCGATTACTTAAATTGTTGAAGCTTGGGCGCTGCCATGATAAAATAATGACTCCGTTACTGTTAATCAAAATAGGACGCACAGATTTTTTGATATAGTAAGGCAACTCTGACCGAAATACACCAGAAGAAGAACTACGCCAATCCTTCATAGTGGTCAAAGTGCAGAATTGCTAAAGACAAAGAATAAAAGACAAAAATGAAGAATAGCTCATATAGCGAACGACGTCTGCAGGAGATGCACAGACCCGGAAGAAGTCAAAACAATTTATGATTTGTTCTATGAATGCTCTATGAAATTCCCTGAGCATTCATTTCACTGGGAAGTCAGAATGCCTATAAACAGCAGAACTGAGGAAGAATAGATTTCTAGGAATTTATGGAACACAACGGACCCATCTGGTGACCGCTGGCCGGAGTGCTGTGACAATATCCCTATAGCCTAATCTAACATATGTAACTAAATTAACTATTTGATTTAGAAAAATATAACACTTTTAATCTTAAGTAGATGGAAAAATTTAAGAAATACTCTACTAATTTAACGTAGAGAGAATGGTAAAGTTGAAAATAACGGAGTGAATAATTCCCTTAGCGATAATTTCGGCTATGTACCTTTACCACCGCATAGGCCGTCAGCTGTAAACTAATACTGATTCTATATAGGAAAGATAAGGGCTGACAAGCTATGTATACTAAAAGTGCGAAAATCGTGGTTTTTGCCTGTATTTGAGGTTATGTAGCATAACGATTTTAACTTTTATTGTAAAATTACTGCCAGCATCTTAAAGTACAAGTCTTGCCCTTTCAAATGCGCTTTAGTGTGCTCAAGAATCATTTTTTTTCTTTGAGATATCCAATATTGAAGTTTGGAATACACATGAATTTCTCAAGTTTTGTGCACCTTCACGTTTAGTAAACATAAGGTGTAGAGTGACATTTGTTTATTTCACAAAAAACCATAAGTTCTGCAATAAATTGTTTTAACAAATTGTTTTAACAAATTGTTTTAACTAATTAATTCTGCAAAACTGATAGCTACTTTGGATTCTGCGATGCCTCGACACCCTTAAAACATCTATCGTTTCTCAAAAATGTCACTCTACACCTTGTGTTTACTAAACGTGAAGGTGTACAAAACCTGAGAAATTCATGTGTATTCCAAACTTCAATATTGGATATCTTAAAGAAAAAAAATGATTTTTGAGCACACTAAATCGCATTTGAAAGGGCAAGGCTTGTACTTTAAGATGCTGGCAGTAATTTTACAATAAAAGATAAAATCGTTATGCTACATAACCTCAATTACAGGCAAAAACCAAGGCCAGATTCTTGTTCAGCGCACCGAAAACCTTCGGAAAGTATACTCTGGTTTCTGGTTCTGAAATTTGTTCGAATTTTGTCGGCCTGTGTAATTGATCGCCCAACATTGGTATAATTGTGGAATGGACAATGGTCTGTCGACTGGATACCAACCCTAGTTCATTATTGACAAGACATGGTTTCCCAATCGATGGATACTATTACACCTTATAGAATCAACGTTAGATAATTGTTCCTTCCAACGTTGGTCCGATCATTGAACTAACAGTTGTCTGACAATTGAAGGCAAGATCAAACCACTCATGAGAGAGAACCGGCTGTCAACCATTGCGATCCGGGAAGTTGCCAATACTGGATCAAATGGCGACTACCTGGGGTGGCATTATGTAATTCGAAGCAAGTTAACTCGTTCAAGGATGTTTTATATATACCTAGTAGGAATTAACGTAAAGAAAACTTAACCTACTCGGAAAGGTAGGAGAATCATTGAAAACTGCTCGAGAAAGGCAAACTTTTCGATAATTTTTTTACTACATTTTTATTCACCTACCCCTATGTTAAATGTAAGCTCGAACTCTCAACTTACCTCGAAGTAAGTTACACCACAACACCTCAGATCTGCTACAATACTGACCAACATTGGTAACCAATACCGGAACAATATTGGTTGTTAGTTTCAGTCAGGATTGAAATGGTCATAATCAATTCTGTTATTTCCAATTATGTTATTTTGACGTGAACTTTCAAAAGACACTACTCTGATTGATGACCGGGTTATCAAGCTCGTTGATTCGGCTTACCGCACCGAGTAATTTTAAACTTTTGATTAATTAGTGAGATTAAAAGTGATGTCGTCACGGTCATCAATCATAGTAGTGTCTATTGAAAGTTCACGTCAAAATAACATAATTGTAAATAACAGAATTGATTATGAAGTGATATGATTTAAGGGCAGAAATACATTCAGACTGGCGAATACTAAGTATCAAATAAAAGTTTACCAGTATTGAACGATGCTTGTTTCCCATGTTTGGAAAATTTATAATGTTGATGCTAACCCCAATAGTGCAACAAAGGAAACAATTTGTATAATTAATTTTGTATCTGTTAACGTGGTATAAATTTTGAAAATTTGATATGAAAGTTATTAAATTTATGACGGAAAATAATTTGATGCATAATATAAATTCTAAGGATTATAAAATTTTCACCAAATAGCACTTTAGAAACGTGAATATTTTACACTTCTGTATAGTACTTGCAGCTTGGTACTTTCAATGTGGCTTGCTTTGGAATCGTTCGTCCGTATCAAATGTTTAGTACTTGTGGCTCTGAATGTATTTCGTCCGTTAAATCTATTGAAGCCTAGATATATAACATTGAAGCTTAATGAAATATTCGGTGCTCGTCAATATGGTCTTAATTAGTCTATTCTGTTTCTTACGATAGCGTCACTTCGACTGGTGCACAGTTTATTTATGTTATTCTTATGTTATATTTAAGACTAAAAGTGCATCCTTCATAACATAAGGTGTCATTTTACTACTACAATATTAAGCATATCAATTGTTTTGTAGATTTCTAACTATATTCGTCATAAGACTTCCACCACGGAGTTGGATCAATGCGTTGAGCGACAAGACCAACATGCCGTGGGTCCCGGGTTCGAGCCCAGATGACCGTGAGCTTTTATTAAGAAATTAAAATAATCCACTCCGTCTCTGGGCTGTTGTCAAGTTTCCTCACTTCCCTTACCCTAATTCCCTTCCGGCCAAAACCATGCTAACGCATCAAAGGGCTGTCCCCTAGGATTTGGCCACATCGTATAAAAAAAAAAAAACCTCAATTAGTTTGGCTTTGATACATTTGGAAGCATCTCTCTCTCTAGTTACCGTAACCAGTAACGATTGCAAGTGGACCTAAAATTTAAAGTGGATTCCGAACCACTGACATTTTCTCGGCAACCATAACCAACCATTAAGCATAATATGTACATACATTTTGTTTATTTATAGGTTCTTGGAATAATATAACAGTTTTTTTAGTTTTGGGTCGGAAAAGGATATGAGCTAATAAAATTTATTTAACGATCATATCATAAAAATCATTACGAAATGTAAATTATAATTATTTTTTTAAAGCATTTTGAAATTATCTTGCAAGACATATCACAACATAAAATATCCACACAAAATTACCAAAAATCTAATTAGGTATTTTTCATATATAAGTTAATAATTAGTGTTTCTTTTTGAATTAGATACATTTTTACAAATTTTAAAAAAAATTTCTCTGACGCAGTAACGCGAATTAAGCATCAGTTACTTTAGTCGCAAATTGTCCCCCGCAATACACTAAGCAAGATCGATTTCGAAACTTTTCAGCGCTAAGAGACAAAATCAATACTCAGGTAATTAGCATCCCATTATTGGAGTCGCGCTATTGATAGAATCAGCAACATCTGACGACAACAATTAATGAGCGAAATTACAAAACAGCAGCAATCACATATGCGTATAAGCTTAACAATATTCATTGACTCTATTCGATGTTTGAGTTACGCAATACCTGTTTGTTTATTTAACCTCTATGTATATGCGTATAGCTGCGATTTAAATGAACTACTAAAATTACGTGGGTACATTTTCTAGAAGGAATACATTGTACATATAAGGCAAACACTTTGCCTGTAAATTGCATTACCGAATGACGGACCTAATGAAGAGTTACTGCAAACTAGAGTATTATTATTATTGAAATTATTGGTTTCTGCAAGACATTCGCTACCTCGGCCTGTCACTTAAAATTATAAATTCACATAGAATATAATTTTCCCACAATTTTCTTGTCAACAAATGAATTTATGAAAACTAGAATTTGTTTATTTTTTTGTTGTAAAAGGAAATTCAACATTACGTGACGTAAGTGTTGTCTACCTCTCTAGTTCTAGTAAAAGAACTTCCCCCGATTCGATGAGAACGTTAGCAAATGCACCTACAATTTAAGATGGATTTTGAATCACCGACTGCAGCTCTTAATGGCATTTAAGCATAATCTGTTGCCGGCAGAAAACAATCTTGGCTCGCCGCCTATGAGGCCTGAAGTCACGACCCTCAAACCTGATCCTGCATTTTTTATTTAAACTGCAAGTTGTATTGTATTGGAAAACGTTAAATATTTAGGTACTATTCGATAAGAACAATAAAGGTATCTTACACTATTATACTTTAAATATAAGTTATAATTTGAAATAGGAGCTGAAAGTTACTATAAAGGATAGGTCTGTACGGCTGTATGTTCCTTCCTTATTCCCAAACCACTAGAGCGATTTAAATAAGTTGAATGGCATTCGATTCGTCTTACACGCCGATCATAGGTTGGAAAAAAATGTGGAATTATAAAAATTTAAAAAAATTAAAGATGACGATCATAAGATAAAATTATTTACCGCTTAGAACGAAATATCGCGATAATTTTCTGAATTTTTAGAATGACAAAAATAATAGATTGTATAAAATTTTCCGTTCCTCGGTCCTTCTCCATATTTGATTTTATAAAGTTCAATCCGCTTATTGTAAAATTCTTCTGGTGAAATTTCAAAATTCGTAAACAATGCTGCGATTTCGTGTGCCAATTTGTAAAGGATGTTTTTTTTGATCGGCATACGACTTTAAATTGAAATTAGGCAAGCCAATACTATTGAAATGATATTTTTGAAAATGATATCCGAAAGATGTGCTAAGTTAAATATTTTGAAACACAAGTAAAGCTTATACTTTAGTGTTTTATTATACATTTCATACATCAATTTTAAAAATAGAAATTCATGTAACATTAACGAAAAAAGAAGTCATCTGAAAAATGCAGCCAAAAGTTAGTATACAGACAGACAAAGCATGCAGGCCACGACCGAAATGGTCAGTGGGAAACTGGAACCCCAATCAATTAGAATTAAGTAAGCAATAGTTAGACCGCTCTAAAAGACGTTAGATTTTGAAGTAAATATAATTTGGACATTAAAAAAATTAGTTGATAAAACTGCAAAATTTCAATTTTCAATTACTATATTTTATAATTATAGTTTTAAATAATTAAATTATAATTTTCAATTATATGTAGTTTTTAATGATTTGCATAAATTCCTTAATTACATCTATTCCCTACCCCCCTGCTGACTTTCAAACGAACTTCTTACTGTTTACAAAAATCGTTTTAAACTAATCCCTAATCCTGAATAAAATGTTTTAAATATTCAACAAAATGTAAAAATAAAAAGTACGTAGTAATGAGAATTCGATATTAATTCTTAACTGAACTGAACATAATATATTTCCAATCACTAAAAATATGATGAAAAACTTGGGTTTGCGAATACTTCACTCAATCTGATTTGGCGCTGATCTATATGCTAGAGTCGGATATAATTCCAATATTTGGGCAGATGCCGGGTATACTGCATTTTCCGCGTTACAGAAAATTTAAAAAACGGCTAAAACTTTTTGGCAAATCCACAATATCTGAGACAGATTGTCTTCCACTCTTCTGCCGCTATTTTCTCGACCATTATTTTATGATGGAAATTGCTAGCCTGATTTCTTATAGGCACTTTATATCGCGCGTTACAAGAGCTTTAAGTCGCTCCTACCACTACACTCTGTAGGTTAAATTTAGTCGAACTGTCACATTTCGGAAATCTTTTCTAAGCAATACGCATGTGGAACAGTTTATCATCTTAGCTGTGTGAAGCTGGCCCCCCAAAATTCGAGAATTTTAAATCAAAATAGTCGATTCGATTGATCACCGAGTGACCAATATTGACCAGCAGTAATTTTGATCGACCACCCTCCAGTCACGAAATATGCGAAAAAAATGTTTTCAAGGTCATCATCACTGCTGCCCCCCAAATGTTTTATTTACTCGTTTTCATTACTGGATTTGATTGACCACCCATTAAATTTTTTGACCAGCCCCAAAAAAAAAACTCCCATAAAATAACAAAGAATTTCCCCATAATATATTTCGAACCTGGTAATTCTAATTCGACATGGTGGTCAAACGTGAAAATCGCTTATGTTGAGAGCCTTTGTATGTTTAGAAATGGCATCAACAACTTTTGACGTTTGAGCAACCGTCAAAATAAAAAATAAATAGTTTAAAAAAAATCGGTATAGCTGAAACGTCTAATTTTAAGCTCTGTATTCCATTTTTCGTGGGTGCTTGAACGTTGAAATCGCTTTAGATCTCTGTCTTCGTATGTTTAAAATAGAGTTAGTGTCTGAACAACCGTCAAAAGTTAAAAAAAATCTAAAAAGTCGATACAGCTGAAACGTTTACTTTTAAACGCTGTATTCGGTTTTCAGTGAGTCATCAAATGTTGAAATCGCTTACGATGTCTGTTCGTATGTTTAGAGTACCAACTGCTTTCGACGTTTGACCAACTGTTGAAATTTGAAAAAATATGCATAGGGAAAACATCTACTTTTGAGTTTTATAATATTCTTTTCGCCGGTTTATCAAACGGGTAAATCGATTTATATAAAACAGGAAAACGTATAGACGGAATATTTTCAAACACTCTGTGGCGGTTTACGGGTATGGTAAAGCGTGGAAATCGGTTAATAATAGTATTTTCATACATTTAGTATATTTACTAACCCATTAACGGCGAAGAATTCAGATTTTTCGACTTACTTTCAAGCATCATTTTTATAATCACAAACGCAGAATTCTCTAATAAAGACTATGTTTCCTTATATTTTTGTGTAGCTGCTTTTAAACAAAAAAAGAATCGAACATTTGGAAATTTAATTATTTTATAAATTTTTTTCACATAGATATTTGGGGAAAATCCCATACTTTCTTCAACGACTGGTGCACAAAATTGGTTCGAGATATGTATATTATATTTTGGGATTTTTTTTTTTATTTTATGGGGAGTTTTTTTTGGTTTTTGTCAAAAAATTTAATGGGTGGTCAAAAGTGGTCAATCCTATTCAGTAATAAAAACATTTGGGGGGCAGCAGTGACCTTGAAAACATTTTTTTCGCATTTTTCGTGACTGGAGGGTGGTCAATCAAAATTACTGCTGGTCAATAGTGGTTATTCGGTGGTCAATTGAATCGAATATTTTGATTTAAAATTATCGAATTTTGGGGAGCCAGCTTCACATAGCTTATCATCTTCTATTACCCTCGACCGAAAGTTTCAAAGGAAGCGTGCATAGTCACCTCTTAACCCATTTCCCTTACCCTTAATTTCTTTCCTGCCAAGGTTGTGCTTTAGCATCATAGGGCATCCCCATTAGTTTTGGCATTATCATTAAAAAATATTTGTTGAGTCTTACGTAATACTGTAATATGTAATAATGTAATAAAAAAGTAGTAAGAATATGTTGAACATGCACGAGACAGGGGTTCGTAAATTTATATCTAAATTTTTTATAAACTATTTTTGCTATAGAGTTCGTTATAATTGAAAATCCTAACTAAAGGCCACATTCCGGGATTTTTTCAGATAACTATTTTGTTTCGGCTTAAAATCGACTGTTCCTAAAGCATTTTTTATTGCATTTTAGAAGTCATACCTAAAGACATCCCACGTATTGGGGTAAGTAAAAAAAACAAATTTTCAGTGCAGTTTTTACTCTATGAGATCCGTAAAAAATTTTTTTTTTTTAAATTTTCTCCAATCTGTTTTTGGGTCATCAATTATTATCCGCATAATAAATTTCATCTTAATAGGTTTATAAATGAAGGGATAGGAGGGCTGCAACATACAGACGGACAGACCGAAACAGTAAAAAAATCCTAGTTGTTACAGGACACTAAAAAAAATTCAACTTACCTATATAAGCGCACAGATGAAGTGAACCTTCAATGAAAAAGAGCAAAGACATTTCAACAACACTAAGGTTCAAAATTTACAACGGTTACTAGTGCTAAGTAAAGGGTGGTACAAATTATGGTGTATTTACCGCGCAAAAAACCTTGATCCTCACCTGGCGCTTACACAAATCAGAAAATCAAAGAATTTTCTGGAAGATGGATAACTCTCATAAAAATTTTCCGGGAATGCATGATGGGTATTCATCCATTTATTTAATTTTTTCACTTCGACTTCTGTTGTAATGCAAGGGCAACCGGAATGTGGAACAGTTCCTCGTAAATTACATTTTTCGAGCTTTCTTTGAACTGTAGCAAGACTTTTCTTGACAATTTTTGCAATTTTCCCTAGACTCTTTCCTTCTTTTCGAAGCTGCACGATTAAATTAAACGTTTCAATCGGAAGATCCTTACTTCTGGCCCGTACTGGTTTTTAAACCTACTTTTAAAAGCGTCCCTTAATTTCGATCTACAATAATCGGAACGATAAAAATCTGTTAATAATATGTATAATTCCTAGTTAAATCTGTAAAGTATGCGAAAAATTGCAAATTTATAAGAAATTTAAAGTTAGGAAAAATATTTTTCGAGTTTTATTTCTATTGAATCACAATAGTAGGAAGAACAAGTCCGTGCTCCACCTGTAACGCTCGAGAAAAAGAGAGACGTACTGAGACTCTGGGGATGCGTCTTAGGCTATAACTTGAAAACCACTGTGAATAATGATCTGAAATTTAGTGGGAATATTTATTTAGGGGCTTTAGAACACTTTTAAAGAATTAAAGATATGAATTAGTAGAACTGGTTGCAGAATATGTTTTCCTTAAGACAAAATATGTACTGCATAGTGAACAATTGCAGTTACTGACTGCAGCGTTTAAGAAATCTCGGAAACTAAATAAAACCTAACAGGACTAACCAGAAGATTTCCACATAAAGAGTGCTGTATGCTAACTTTCGACTGCATTGTTTGGATAATTTCTCTTTTGTTCATTTTTTAGTACGATAATTACGATATGATGAATAATAAAGCATTAATGCTATTAACTTCACTTATATTTTCAAAAAAAAATTCTAAATAAACTTTTTAAAACTCGAGCGACGTAAGACATATAAATAATTTCTCATCACAATCTTCGTTTTTGATAAAGAAAAACTAAAAAGTTTATTTTGATTTTTTTTTTTTAAAACTCGAGTAAAGAGTATATTTCGTGCATATTTACTTATATTTATCATAGCGTTAGGTGTATACTAATTTTTTTTAATCGCGCTGTAGTTATTTAACGTATTCTGTCAGTTCAATTGATGGGTATTTCCAAAATGCTGCGGTATAGGTTGGTTTCCAATGCTGCACGAATTGTTAATTTGTTAAGATAAACTAAGAATTTAACCTAGCCCATGCGTCAAGTCGCCTAATCGTGGAGTCCAAACACCATTTATGGAAATAATGCTGTCGCCAAACTTGTCACACAATAAATTAAGGGTTTCATTGGCTAGCTGACACGTAGCGCTATCCTGTTGAAACCATAGGTTGTCTATCTTAACCTCATTCATGTCCAGAAATAAAAATTGATTGAGCACGCAAAGATAACGCCATTGACAGCAATGGCAGCTACATGCTCATTCGAAAGATATAAGGATCAACGAAGCCATCGGCCCATAAACCACACCACACATTATTATTAATTTGAGCATTCTTATTGAGCACAAATATCAAAAGGAACTGAAGCTACATGTCTTGTCGAACTAGACAGTGTTACCTTTGAAAGTTCTCTCACGACAAAAGAAAGACTCTATATAGCTGTAGTCACAGGGAATAAGTTGGTAAGTCGAAAATCGCTGATGACTCGGAAAAATGTATTAAGTCTATTTAACTAAGAAACCCCTTACCTTCACAACACGGAAAGTATTAGGGTCATAAGTCACCAACTTTGCGTAAAAGGCATTGGGGGTGACCATGGGGGTGGCATTTTTCGATTTACCAAGTTATACCCTGTGACCACATATATATGGAAACCTACACTATGGTCGAAGAGTTAAATCGCATTTCAACGCAATAATAAAAGAGTGGATATGTTTACGTAGTCGCTGGCGATGTAAGTAACAACAATAGCCTTCCATACCGGAAATCCCAGGTTCGAACCTCACTCCAACAAAGTGGTTTTTTTTATGATGTATCCAAAGCCCAGCGGACAACTCTTCGGAAGGGAGTTATGGTATGGAGAATAAGGGAAATTTAATGTCTTGTTTTTTTTGCATTGCAATGAGCTAGACAACAGACCAGAGACGACGTGAATTTTTAATTTATTGCAATTACAAATTAATAACTCAAAGATTGCGGCTCCAACCGACATCCATGGCGTGGTGATGGTAAGGTAGAGTCGCGAAATTTCGTCCCCAAACCTAATTTCGTCCCCTTCAATATCTCCTTTTTTAAAAACCGCCATCTATTATCAGTGACCCGAACCGAAAGCTAGTTGCATCAGTCGGCCATTGTGTAGAAGTGAGTGCGCCACGACGTTCGTACAGACAGAAATTCGAAAATCAGAAAAAGGGTTCAAGGTAAGTTTTTCATTTAAATATTCTCTGATTCCATAAAATATTGAGATAACTGACTTATTGATACAATTTTTTTGTCAAAGTTAACTATTAATATCTTAGATGTTAATCGATTAAGTAAAATTTTCAGGTTATGTCACGTTTTTTGCTTAAATGGATGCGACAAAATAAATAGAAATTTCCTAGTATCGTCCCCCTACGTGAACCTAATATCGTCCCCGGGACGGTATTAGGATCTATCGTATAGTGAACACAACGGTCATGTCACTTCATTTTGCATGTAACTTGAGAAAGTTTTTTTTTTATTTTTTAGATGCCGAAACGAAAACTATGGGATGCTGCCCTATTTGTATGGAGAATTAGAAGTACCTACCTACCTAATTCACGTACTGATTATTGTGATCTCAATATCGTCCCCGGGACGTAATTAGGAGCCCAAAAATATATTTTCATAATTTGAGTATTTAGGTTAAAGCTATTTTATAACTTTTTCTAACAATGTTAAACCATTTTCGATTACTTTTAAGAATAAAGGAATATTGAACTTAACGTTTGATGTTTCATTAATTACTGTAGTATTTATTTTTATTTTTTTAGATTTGTTTTACAAAAAAGGGACGATATTTGGCGACTCTACCTTATCAGTCAACCAATTGATCCAACTCCTTTAAAATCAGCGCTAAATGGGCAGGGATTTTTATTAATTTCCCCAGCTGTATATTATTTGGATGAAAGCTCCAAATAAGCCTAGATAAAGTAACATCATTCGCCACCCTGGCACTAAAATCTGAAAACTCCTAGGAGAACAAAAACAATGCAGTTCAAAAATTTTGTTAATAATAGCAGGATGCCACAAGCTAAAAGTAATACCAAAATGTAGCCAGGGTTGTCTCTTTCGATTAATTTCAGCCAGCTAACATCGTTAGCCCCAACATTTTTTTCGGCTGTGTTTTGACGGAAGGGTGGTCAATTAAAATTACCACTGGGCAAATGTGGTCATTCAATTTCAATTTTGAATTATTATATCTTCATACAACGAATTTGATTCTAGACTTCAAAAGGGTTTAGACCTAGAACCGGTAAAACTTCAAGTGTGTGTTGAGAAATCGAATCAAGTTTTATATTGATAATTTTGCTGCAATGCTTCTTGACAAAAAGCTTATTCCTTGCTGATTCTTTTAAAAGTCAAATAGTAATAATCAAATATCACATACATTTAGTCGTTATTGGTCAAATTTTTGTCTTCCTCATTTTATTTCATATCTTACATAGTCAGTACATTTAAAAACGATTTAATATCTATAATATATTCATGTGCAATTCTTTTGAATAAAATTAATTGAATTGGATAAAACAACGATTTGCTCATAATGAATTATCTCAATAGCAATCGTTCAAAATCTGGTTATTGCACTTTCCTTTGAAGGATTTCATTTCTGCTTAGTTATAACATCATTAAACATTACAACCTTAATTACAAATCAGAAAAGAGGTAAATTACAAAGTTCAAGTGCTCAAGTAATTGAATACATAGATCGAACGTAATCGCAACAATAATAATGTCACGAATGGATGAAATTCATCGAGTGCCTGATTACGTTTTAAAGTAGTACACTAGTTGAGGAAATGTTATCGATAAATTGCGTGTGCCCCTCTGCATTTATTACACCGCAGCTATAAAGTAATTGAGATTAAAGAATTCAGTAAGCACTTGTGGATTTATGACAGCTAATTAAATGTTCATCAAAGCATAATTTCCGCAAGAGGATAAGTTGAAAGGCGGCCGGCGCCTTAAAGCGATAAGTGAGAGATTAGACAAGCAAAAAGCTTTTTTGAGTGAATTTAATGTTTAATATTAATTATAGATGAATAAATGTTCCGTTAAATTTAATAGTTTAGTCCAGTTTCCGCGAGCTGAAAACTAAGTGTTATGAGCAGCACCTACTCGAACATCGTATTCGGCATAGTGACCTCAAAGCAGAATTGATTTGCCGTGAATGCCAAAATAACTCGTTCGGCAGAAGCAGCTAATAAATTTATTCACTAAGCACCTGTTACACAAAAAGAATTTGACTTTATTGGAATGTGACATTTGTAAGAAATTGTATTGAAGTTGGCTATAAGATTTAACTCCCGCTACCGTGCAACAAACTTTCCCACACTTAGTGTTGGGAGGAATGCCCTATGATATCCCGGTCGTTGTCACGGAAAATTTATTCGATAGATTCCTTCAAGCCCGAAGCATACTTTCTCGCAAAAGACTGTCGGTCGGGTCGTTGTCAATCCTGCTACAAGTCGTTAACATCAACTGATGACCAGAAAAAGAGCAAATAATGGAAAATCTTGAAAAAACTACGAAGAAAGTTGCTATGAGATATGGTGTGCCTGTGCGAACAGAATAAGGAAAGAAGTGAAAAATGCTTAATGGGAGATCTACATCCAAACACAGAAAATATCACCGGTTGGTTTGGTACTCCAGCTTGGTAGTTTTAGCGGGGCTGTAGGGCAAAGAGGTGTGCCAAAGCAAAGGAGCTACCAATGCAACGTGAAGATTTTCTCAACTGGAAAATTGTAGATGGCACGCAGTTTATCACGTCACGTTCACGTTTCTTATTGAGTGCCTCTGTTTGCCTTGTATTGCCGGAAGTGAAACAGATGTCGGGACTGTTCAAAATAGAAAACCCACGGAATCGTAGCGTTGTCTACTTATTTGCTTAGTGGCATTTGCCATAAAGTATTTTCTTTGGAGCTTGAAACGCGTCATCATCATCCAGTTAAGTACGTGGGAGAATCACTCAACCGAAACTTCATCAAACTAAGTGGGATGATAGTGCACGGTTGCTCCATATTACGCATGCAGATCTTGTTATTTCGGTTCGTCTAATTAATTAAATCTGTGACCTTCTTCATAACTGCAAAGTTCATTATCAGTTGTTAAGAGTGACGATGCGATTTATTTTTTTTTAATTAATTTGAAGAGCAGCCCGAGCATTATTAATTATAACGGAAAAGCATAAATCTTTTCATTCAGCGAACATAGGATGAATGAAGTAATTTTGTACGAGAGCGCATGCAACTGACGGCATATTTATTGGAGCTTATTCAGCCAAGCTGCATAGGGAGGACTGCAATATAATCTTATCTTTACGGCAAAGGTGCATCTTTAGAAACCCGCTTATACATATATCTCAAATGCATTTTTGAATCGCAAGCACTTAAGATTAATGTCTCAACCCCATTCATAAAAAATCTATAGAGGTTCAAGCAGTTATCTGGGGTGTTTGCCTTATCTGGTGAAATGAAATAATTTAGCTTTTAGCTATGAAAATAATAAAAACTTTTCTCCGTGTTAAAAGTCATTAACCTTAGAATACAAAAACTCGCAATATTTACGACTGCACATTCATATTGTAGCAGGAAACATCGCGACAACTGTTGCTCATCAATGTTAATATAGTTTATAGTTTACAATGAACGCAAGTAGGGCTTTTTTAAATCAAAATGTAAAACTAAGCAGTGAGGTAAACGGAAAATTTCCTTCTAATCTAAACACAACACCAGTTCTGTAGATTCTGTTTGTTATTTTGCCAAACTTTCTTATAATATTGAAAGCATCATCGGCAAGCAACCTGTTTCTGAAATCGTAGCAATTGAACTTAATATTCATAACAGTGAGTGAGTGATATTCATCTACAAATCCAGTGGGAAGATCCAACGAGCGCCGGGCACCTCAGTCTTATCTCCGCCCATTTCAACATCTCTTCCCTAATGACCTCAGACCAACCAAGATCTAAGAAGTCAACTGGCATATCAAGCAGGCCAACTGGGCTGCTCCAAAGAAGTTTTAATAAAGAGATTAATAATTGAACAAAGTATGCAAATGTTTCAAAGGATGCAAATTTTTGTGCTTAAGCCTTAACCAACATCGTGTAGCATATAATGGATACTCTTATCTCATAACCTACGAAACAATTTCACCTCAAGGTTGAATGAAGAATACAGTAGAGCAACTCGGAATAAGGTTCTATCGCACATGGAATATAAACTATAACGGAGCTTTTGAAAATTTACATGCATTACAAATGAAAATCCAGCATAAATCGGACGAAGCTAAATTTGACCACGAAATATTTCCGCACGTCAAAAGACAAACAAAAGCTTTTGGTAACTGGCCAAGAAAGATACGAGAAATTTCACCAATTGTTTCGAACTGCTCCTTTTATTAAATGCCTGTTATATATGTACATCTGCGCTGTTAAAAGGACAATGTAGGAGATGTTTTTCGGCAACCACAGTTGATTCGTACTCGTACCTCTACACCTCTAAAACGAACAAACCTATTGATATTTCGCCCGGCTTTTAAAATTATTCGCCTCGTCTTTAGCTCGATCCCTGTGTAAACTTTTCATCTTTCTTACTTTAAAGAATAGCAGGGAAATATCTGATGTCCAGTCCAAAAACGCAGAGGACAGCAATGGCTCTTATGCGAAAAAAGATGAGCAAAAGCTTTGACTCACTATTTTATAATCGATCTCGAGGAACAATCTCATTTTTTCGAATAAAATATTGAGTCTCAGCTGTTCTAAATTTTTGCATAAGGTCAGTTACTCTAAAACTAAACGCCCTTTTCGCTTCCAGTCTCTCCACAGAAGTTCTCTTAACATTTCTCTTCACTCTTTCTTAGCGTTGGAATCCGATCACGTTGTTATTATTAAGGAAGGGTTACTCACATGTTGGAGTCTTCGACAAGGAAATCTTTTGTGCCAGAGCCCTGCTACTGCGAATGACGCTGTAGTACGCTGACGTGGGTTGACGTCGGCTGAAGATACTCCTAAGCCATGCATGGCAGAACAAAACCACATACAGGAAAAAAGCACATAATGTGCATTGTAGATCCATCGTCCCTCCAACACACTGTACAGACCTATTCGGTTTAGGTGATACCTTAGACCACACTAGCCTGATATCCTGAAATCAGCTTTATTTAAAACGGTAGTATTATTGTAAGCATAGGGTGTGGCAAGTGTCTCGGCCTTCTCCAGTATAACAGCTGTCGACTGTTACTAAAATCTTCCATCACAGCTTTTGCCGACCCGTTGAGGCTGCAATAGAACTCGGAATCTTGGCAATAAGAGGATGAGCTCTTACTATCAGAAAGTTACCTTTTAGCAACACTTGGTGGAAGTCATTTGTTCAAAAATGAAAAGGAAAAACACTTGTTTTTCTTCCACTATTAAGAGTGAGATGGATGTTTCGACCGGAGTGCAAGTGGTCATCATCAGAGTGGTACTTGCACTCCTTACCACGGACATCCATGACGAAAAGTCAAAAACTCAACTCCTATAAAGACTCAGTTTTAAATCTGAGTACGAATTATATGAAGAGGATTTTTAATCCATCAATTTCATATAAAACCAAAAATGGTTAAAAATTCTGTGATCTTAATAGTGGAAGAAAAACAAGTGTTTTTCCTTTTCATTTTTGAACAAATGACTTCCACCAAGTGTTGCTAAAAGGTAACTTTCTGATCACAGAATTTTTAACCATTTTTGGTTTTATATGAAATTGATGGATTAAAAATCCTCTTCATATAATTCGTACTCAGATTTAAAACTGAGTCTTTATAGGAGTTGAGTTTTTGACTTTTCGTCATGGATGTCCGTGGTAAGGAGTGCAAGTACCACGCTGATGATGACCACTTGCACTCCGGTCGAAACATCCATCTCACTCTTAATAGTGGAAGAAAAACAAGTGTTTTTCCTTTTCATTTTTGAACAAATGACTTCCACCAAGTGTTGCTAAAAGGTAACTTTCTGATCACAGAATTTTTAACCATTTTTGGTTTTATATGAAATTGATGGATTAAAAATCCTCTTCATATAATTCGTACTCAGATTTAAAACTGAGTCTTTATAGGAGTTGAGTTTTTGACTTTTCGTCATGGATGTCCGTGGTAAGGAGTGCAAGTACCACGCTGATGATGACCACTTGCACTCCGGTCGAAACATCCATCTCACTCTTAATAGTGGAAGAAAAACAAGTGTTTTTCCTTTTCATTTTTGAGCTCTTACTAGCTGATTCATCACCGAACTCCGTACCCTTAATTCCAAAGTGTCCTCGTATCCAACAGAACGTGATACAGGGGTCGAAGCGCTCCTTCAACCTTTAGGAAAATATCACTTAGAAATGCCCAAACTGAAGCCACTGAAGAGTTCATAAGTTACGAAATATTAAGCGACGATGAGGATGATGATTCCGACACCGAACCAACACATACTTCACAGTCGACTAGAAAAGCTAAGGAGAAAAAACTCGCTTTGATCCAAAGTTGCCCCACACACGACCTGTAAAAATAAGTTTTTGGAATTACATATTTACAAAAACAAGGATTTGCCAGTATTGAATGCTGAGCAATTACTACAAATAAAAGACGTGATTGTTGTGCTGTCTCCATTGCACTAGGCAACAAAGGATACTTAAGGAAGTCGCCTCATTCCACTAACGATTGTTTTGTTCAAAAAGTTTGCGTGTCTCGTACCTGAAAGGACTATGGGAAGCAAACTGCGGCAAAACATTGAGAATCACTTCACGAAGCAATTCCGTTCTGCGAATTCACATATTGAAAAATGTGCTCATTTATCAATCGAAGAGATTCTTGATCCTCGCTTCAAAAAAGCCTATTTCACAAGGGCTGTTTCAGCTACAAATGCACTTCGAGACATTAAAACTGAAATGAAAAAGTTGAAATCGAATGACGATTCTCAAAAGCTCTCAAGAATTCACTTTAGCTTTTATTAATTCGTATTGCTTAGTTTCGGGTTCATATGCATAGATCTATGATTCGTCGCTTGTCACGATCTTATAGATGTCTTTTGAAGTACCACGATTGAATTTTTTCAAAATTTCTTTGCACCAATCGACACGAGCCTTTTTGTGAACAATTGTCAAATTATGCGATATCAAACGCTAACAAATCTTTTTGTCAGCCAAATTTTCATGCAATATTGAATCTTACGGTATGTCACATGACGATCTTGCAATATCAGTTCAGGCACAGCATCGATTTTTTCTGGCACAACAACTGATTTAGGACAACATTCACGAAATTCGTCCTGTAGCGAAGTGCGACCACGATTGAATTCGGAAAACCAGCGAAACACGGTGGTTCGAGATGGTGCTTCAGCACCAAAAGTCGAACCGAGTTGATCGGCACACTGTTATTGGTTTAATCCACGTCGAAAGTCATTGAAAATCATCGCTCGAAAATGTTCACGATTTAATTCCATTATTTGACCAAGATGATGTTTCAAGTACCTGTAAACAATACAAATAGCACTCGTATGACAAAACGTTCTTAGTACGATTACCATTAAAAATGCCAAACTTTACGATGATATCAGATTTGACAAATTCACACTGGTGTTGCCATATCTCAAAACTTAAGCAACCGACGTATTCTCCACTTTGTCTAAACGCTGCTAAGTATTTTACTGTAACTGGCAATTAGTTCCGGCAGGATGTCTTTTCAGTACGATCAACGATCTCGGCTCACATGTGATCGCATGTCTAAACTTATTTTTTCAAGTTATATTGAAAAAAGCTATGGTAAATATAAAGTTTTGTTACGTTGATTGAACAGTATTCACAATGCCAATAAGTATTGTTATGCAAAGTCTGAAATAATCTAGTTATCTATCTTTAAGACTGTTCATATTGCAAATGATTCCATTGGGATTAAAATACTAATGTACGTTTATGAACGTTCGCAAGTTATTGTAACTGATTATAATATTTTATGTACGTATTGTTGTATTATTGGTAATAAAGAGGTTCTATGATTCAAAAGTTTTATAAGTTATAGTATATAAATGTTATTTATTGAAATAATCTCAATCTTCGTACAAAATTATTCCATATCTATTGGGTATATTTTCGTAAAGAATGAGTAAATATATAAACCTTTATTTATACTAACTTATTTAACAAAATTTAAATTCGTGTCGGTATTCCAAGTATCGACCTAAATTCACACGATATGATACTGTATCGATTTTTTCTCTGAGCGATACGAAACAAAACCGATATTTTCAGATTGGAACATCCCTACCTGGACTGCTTGGCTATCAGCGAAAATAGTTACATATATCAGCACCTATCAGTCCTTTATTGACGTTAATAAGTGTGCAAATATCGAAGGATTTCGATGCCCTAGTGTTGGGTCCAAACACACCTAAACCGACACCGTCTTCCATCTTTAAACCATATGTGAGCCATTTACGGCCCACCGCCGTTTTCTATCGAGGCTAACGTCCAGAACCGAAACTGAAATTGAATTGAATTGAAATTGCTCGGATGGTGCCTTTTGCTGAAAGCTCAAGAATAGCCTTGACAGGGTTAGTCGTAAGGTTTTGATTTGCACACCAATCAGTAACCGTAGGCAGAGCTGATCAAGTCGTACTTTCCTGAGATAGTGATAGCAAGAGAATCCCTACAGCCGACGCCCCGGTAACCACGCTCACGCAGCTTTGTTAGGAGGTCGTCTACAACTATAGTTACCAGAGCAGCGGCCACAATACACCACCTTGTAGGCACCCCTTACTCGACCATATAGACACAGAAGCTGTTCACAGTATGTGCATCTAGACTTCTCCGTCCGATAGCTCTAAATATGGACCCAGTCCCAGTGTTATCGAAAGCACCTTTTATGACAATAAAATCACATAAAGTTATTTCTTTATGGTGAAGGGCTTTCTAAATCTTGCTAACAAGATTATTTAATAACTTTGCGAAGTCTAAAATCGTTTGAATTCATATTTCAAAGACCCTCTTAGCGAAACTTCAAGCACTTGACTTTTCTTTCTAAATGTATTCAACATTGCCTTTTCACGATAGCTCCCTTGTGATGTGTATTCGCGAAGTAGTCACTGAAAGCATAAGCCGATTAAATTTTATCAAATTAATCCTAAACTGGACCTGTTGTACTTTTACCAATGTAACCGATATGTAGTGTACTGAGATACCCGAAACGTGTAAATTATTTGTAAATTTTCAGATTAAGCAACTTTAATGAAAAATGATCGGAGATGTAGATGAAAATATATATAAAAAATTGGGTGTTTCCTAAGAATTCAGAAAATAATTGAAATACGGAGAAACTAAATACCAAGCATTGGGACAGTTGTAACACAGGAGTGGCAATGTAATAATGGCTTAAAAGCGAAATTACATAATTTTAAGAAAACAGACAATTAGCATTAACTATTACGAACAAAGAATAAGTATCTTTGTAAGTAAAATGAGATATACTGCACCGTTTTATATGACAAAGTACATGTCTCTTGCAACCCCTGTATCTTGAGGAATTTCTTTGCATGACAAGATTTGCGGTTTCCTTTGTAAGTTCTTTATGTTAACCTGAAAGTTCTTTCAAACAACTGCTTCTTTCAGTCGCAATAGCCCGCAGTGTCAGTTTATTTTAGACCATGCGGGAACAGATTTGTTTTCGTGTTCTTAACAAATTTAGAGTGTTGCTTTACATTTGCAAGTTAGTGTATAAAATTAAAGTACAAACTTTTGGTAAATTTTTTCATTATAAATTGTAGAACGATTTAAAGTATTTTATCTGTTGCGTAGGATAGACCTTCAAATATTGGTGAAAATAAATTATAAATCCAATTTGAACACTCAACCATGACGAAGTGTAAATTTAGTCATAAGTTTTCAAAAATTATCACTAATATTGAAGAATTACAAAAAGAATCCTCCTGGGCAGGAGATTCACTAATCAAAATAAATTATAATCATTTATGCCTTATAAAATCGGAATGTCCTGTTGGCTTTATGCAGGCAGTTATTGTGCGTATCCCTAAAAAGAGGATCCCTTCCCAACCAAGTGACTTCCATCCAATAAGTCTGCTCAGCTTACTTCGTACAATAATGGAAAACATTTTGTATAGGCAAATAGTGTAGCTTTAAGTATAGCAAATAGTAGTAGCTTTTTTTGCTATTTTTGAGCTTAATTCACCGGAACTATTCAAATTTTCTGTCTAGAACTCCAGAACTATGTTAGTTCTACCGGGAACTCTAAAAAAATCATAATTTTCAAAAAAAGGGGTGCCAAGTTCACATGACTCAAATAGTGGAGTACGCGGATAAAAATAATATCCTGTCTGTTTGGCAATTAGGTTTCCGCCCGCAACAGAGTTGTGAGACTGCCATTCTAGGAGTTACAACGGATATACATGAATCCCTTCACAAGGATCACCTGACTTTTCTTGATTTGCTCGTATTTGGTAAAGTATTTGATTCTGTCAACCATTCGAAGTTACTCTTAAAACTTTGAAATATGTTTAAATTATCATCACTGGCTCTAAATTTAATCGATTCCTTCTTGAATGAACGTAGTCAGGTGATCAGAATTAGCTCTTCGATCCGGGGTACCTTAAGGATAAATTCTTGGTCATCTTCTATTCTACTTATACCTACATTAATGATCTGCCGCATGCTATTGCTAATAGTTGCATTCATTTATACGCGGATGATGTACAAATATATGTCAGTAGGCTTATATGAAAAATTGAGGACTATGTTGATCGAATAAATCAGTGGTTTCGGCTGGTCGGTCACTAATGGCTGGGTCCTTAATACAAACAAGTCACAGTGCCTGCCAGTCTGTAGAGTTTCAATCGATTAGGTACTCATCCCTACCGCAAGTGGTCTTGACTGATATCGTTCTGCCTTTTACATACATCAAGATTTACAGTGGTTTGCGCCAACTGTGGGTTAGCTTCAGTTGTCTCTTAATTGGTTTTCGTACGAAACCCACAAAATCATAACCCATACCACCCTTTACATTTTGGAATCTTATCTGTACTAAACTTGATTCGACTTGCCAACGCAAATTAAAAGTTGCTTATAATGATATTATATGATACGTTTACCAACTACCCGGCAATTCGCACTAGTTATATGAACACATTACTTGGTACCTACATCTATCGAAGTTTACCTTGCAAGGAGGGAACTAATGTTTTCAGATAGCCTAATATACAATAAAACCCCAATATATTAATTGTAACAGGATGTAGTTTCTACGTACTAATAGAAACCTTAAACTTCTTTTACCAAGATTCATCTAACAATATGGTGAACGTTATTATTTTGGTCATGTCGTCCGTAAGTCGAATTCCTTCCTGGTAGTGTACAGTGTGTGACCTCCGGTACACCGTTTGTTAGTCCAATTCCTGTATTGGTTTAACTTTGTTGTGTTGTATGATGCATGTCTCTTATCTCTTATAGTTTACTGTATTTGCTGAGCATTTCACATAATGGTTTTATTTATCGTGTATAAAGTATATATTGAATTTATTACAATCTTTGGGTAATCAGGTTAATTCTGTGTAAATTGATTACCTATCACAGTAAATTGGTTGTATTTAATTATGCTTAACATAGCTAACTATGGATGTGTGTTATATTCTGTACATATCAAAGTTAAATTAAGTTGCAAATTATCATGAAACTATGTAATGATTTAGAAAAAAATATTTACAGTTTATTTAAAAATCAAATTTTCTCTCAATCGATATTGTAAAATGTAAATGTGATATTGTAAATAAAAATTCAATGAATTTGTCGTATTTTGTGTAAAAACTCTTTTTTTGTTTTACGAAACTAACTAAATAAATTATTTTCCGTAAAAAATTAATTGAGACGGTTTGAGACGACGAGTAAAAGTTCACTCTGAAGCGACTGTAACACGTTGAGACACTTTGGAACGGTGCGGCATAGTTAAGAGACTATGGAAACGCTTCTAGTTGAGGCACGGGAGTGTGGATTTATACTGAAAAAGGAACAGTATAAAAAGCAATCAGCACAGCTTCTCCTCGGAGACAACAAAATTCTGAATACGGTGAAGAGATATTTAAAAATCTACGTAAATTATTCAATGACAAAAATATAAATCCGGCCTAGGTAATTGTTAAGATAATCACAGAAGCGTGAAGCTGTGCCCCCCTCCCCCCCAAATTCAAAAATTCAAAATTAAAATACTGAAATCGATTGACCACCAAGTGACAACAATTGACCAGCAGTAATTTTGATTGACCACCCTCCAGTGACGAAATATGCACGTTCATCAACTTAGCCGGAGAACTTCGGCGAATCGCATTCAGATGCTCAAAAGCCGCGCCACAATGTTCTCCGAAATTACGTGAGTACACAGAGTACGATTTCGATGTTTTAGCTTTAAAGTAAATCGCTTTAATATTTTTTTATAAACTAACCATTTCATAGTACCCTTTAGTTGTGAAGTCATTGATTTTGTCGTTTATCGATTTTCATTGGAATTGAACGATATCAGTCATCTCATATAAACTTAGCGAGGCATCTCCCAAAGATCGCATATATACCGGTTTTTGCAAGAAGATTTTTTTCTGAAAATCTGCTGTTCAGCCAATTCGTTGCATTTGTGAAGTAATTTATTTTGTCGGAATTCAATTGCAGTTGCAAGGAAAGAATGGAAATCTACAAATTCTGTCTGCAGTACCAGGCCTGAAATCAAAATTGTCTTATAACTATAGTAATCTTAGTCGTATCGGAAATCTAAAGGTGGGTCGAGCCACACCCTCACCACACGGAAATGAGAAAAGAACTATATAAAAATAATGTACCAAATATTTGCTAATTATGTACCAGAGTCGATAATTATGTGCTCGATAATATATATATTTTTTTAAATGTTTTTAGTGGGGGTGCAGGGCGACGTCGAGGTATACCCCCAACCACCCAGATTGCACTGAAATAAGTTTTTTACCTTCTTAGAATTATGTACCTCAACTTAGCCAAACACATTTCTCGAATCAAAAATCTAACCCTCTCATAATTTGTTGCACAATAGTTGCTAATTAGTTGTAGAAAAAAATAATTTGTTGCTTTTTATTTTAGTTTTAAGAATATCCATATTTCAAATGCATAAAATAAATTTTAATGTAACAATAATAAAGTTAAAGAAAATATACTATAATGAAGAAAGATAGAGTATCGTTTTCAGGAAATTTGCGCATTTACAAAAATCATTCAGTAAGTTTGCGATCGCTAATAAATTAAACAGGAATGATTTATTCAACATTGTTAATTTAAAAAAAAACATAGTTCCTCAATTGATTTCTTAAGAGCACAAAATCCATGGATGATTTTTACTTAAAGCACTTAATTCGTAGATCGATTTTCTCGAGAGCACATAATTCCTGGATCGATTTTTTCGAAAGCACAACATTATCTATGAATTTATTATTATAGATATTGATATAAAATTTGTTGAGCTTAATTAGTACACTCTCGAAATACATAAAACAATTTTTTTAAACACTTTTTATACACAAAAATAACAGGTAAACGTAACTGTTCGAAAAGTAGATATGTCGCTGGAGGCGTTGATATCTCGAAAACGGCTCATCGAAAACGAAAAAATCAAAAATATTTAGATTCAGTATAACTGTGGATATTAATATTTGTTTATCAATAAATATATATAATAATAATATGGCGGAGATTTAAAAGAAAAAGAATAAAAACGAGGTTTTTTTCACTGTTTTTTGGCAAAAAAAAAATAGTAAAAATTAAAATTTTAATACGGTTATAGAATGCGCTATAGCTATTCATATGCCGCCGACCGAAAAAACGTTGTTTTGAGAAAAACGCGTTTAAAGTCGGAGAGAAAACTGATGTTACTGTAGCTATTTAAACGTTTCAAGTTCTCTCTTCAATTTTCAAATTCACCTGCAATGGATCCATTCTAAGAAAAAAAGCAAGCAGCTGTTTGAATGAATAAAGACAGGGAGAGTGAATTAGACTAAAGGCAGATCGGGCGAACGCGCTCAGGTTGTAAGGGTAGCAACGTAAAAGTCACAAAATAACATAGTTAGACCGCTCCTATCGTTCTGAAAAAATAAAAAATACTTTTAGATACATATACTGTTGAAAAATGTAAAAAAAATTGATTTTTTGAAAATAACAAACAAAGTGCAAAATTCGAATGTGATCTGAAGATTGTGATGTTCAACGACTGTGACTATGGGGCATATGAAAAATATCAAGAAAACAACGTGTGGATATATGTATATGATGTAAATATTATTGATAAATAAATAACCTATTTTGAAGTAAAGTGTTTCCCGTTAATTAATTTTGTGCTCTTAAAGAACCGATCCTAGAATTATGTGCTTTCTAAAAAATTGATCCCGGAATTATGTGCTCTCAAAAACATCGATACAGGAATTATGTGCTTCAAGTGAAACTCTGTGCTTTTGAAAAAGTCGCTGGATGAATTACGTGCTGCTAAAAAATCGATCCAGAAATTATGTGCTTTCGAGAAAATCGATCTACGAATTAAGTGCTTCCCGTAAAAATCATCCATGGATTTTGTGCTCTTAAGAAATCAATTGAGGAACTGTGTTATTTTTAAATTAATTATGTTGAATAATTCCTGTTTAATTTATTAGATCACAAAATTACTGAATGATTGTTGTAAACGCACAAATTTCCTGAAAACGATACTATCTTTCTTTACTACATTTTCTTCAACTTTATTATTGTTACATTAAAACTTTTTTTTATTATTATTCGCATAAAAACACTTTTTTAATGCAGTTTTAATGGCGCGTTGGGTGTAGCTCACTCCAGTATTATATATCTCAGTGGAGTATCTGAAGAACCAAACCAAACCTGTAATTTGAGCGAAGAAAATTCTAGGAATTATTCCTCTTAAAGGAAAGAGGAATGGTCCGAAGAAAAATCTGGTTACTGAAATAGATGACATTATACTATACAGGGTGTGCCAAAAAACTACTATCGCAATGAGCTTTCCAAAATTGTCAAGTATGTTGTGTAGCAACTCCTGTTGCAGATACAGTCACTTGCGAAAGTGAAGAAAATACTTTTCGATTACCTAAAATTCAGCATTTTCCCCCAAATTTTCTGTGAAATACATGTAATTAATAAAGCTGTTTTTTAATAAATTGCACATCTTTGCAAAAGAGCAAATGTTCAGATGGAGAAAGGATGTAGAAATGTATAGATAGAAAACTTTGGGGAAATATTATATAAATCTGCAATTTAACAGAAATTAAACTCATACTAAAATGTTTTTATTGAATATGAAACGTATTACAATTAATGTTATTATGTTAAAAGAGGTGTTCTAAATGTCCTCCGCCACTTTCGTGGCATGCTAAGAACGTGCTTCTAATTTCCTGTTTAAAGTGTATAGTAGTCAGCGTCCCGTATTTTCGTCGCTGTAGTCCGAATTCTGCTACCTTAATCGTGTTTAAACTGAAGAGGCCTTGACTAAACTTCATTGTTTTCCATGAAAACAAGCTCACTGGAGCGATCTAGCAGGCCAAGTAATCGCGGTGCACCTCGTCCAATCCAGCGGCCCAAAAAATTGTCATTTCATTCTACCTTCACAATGTTGCCAGTACGCGCTGGGCCTCTTTCAATATGTTAAAACATTGCCCTAAGATTATCCAAAAGAATGTCCTCTAGTAGATCTGGCAGTGTACTCTCCAAAAATTAACCATAATTTGGCTATTAAGTATTTGCGGTGAATGGTCCTATTAAATGGGTCCAGATGATTCCAGCAATGGGATACCATCCCTGGTGAACTGCGATTCATCCGTCCACAGAATTCTGTCCAGAAATGCCCTTTCACAATGTCGCATTCCAGAAGTCAAAAGCAAAATTTTAATCTTCTCTCGTAATATTCTTCCAGTAGTCCTTAGCCTGGGATATCGTGATATGGACGTCATCAGCATCGCTAAATAATCCATCAAATTTTAACTGAAGAGACTCGTGATCGTCTTGCGACAAGACTCGGGTTCGTGTCGAGGTTTTACCAGACGAGAGTGGTTATTTGCCGCTCGACGTCGACAGAATCTTCCGATGTTTCAACTTGCAATTCTGTGCTGTTTAAAGTTACGCTTTCGGTATATTTTAACTTTCGGAAAGATCGCGAAAACACTCTCCCTTCTGTTCTAGAGTTCTGGTGAAAAAATATGCAAAAAATAATTTTTTTTCCGCCATTTTGTAATGGAGCTTGGACAAATAAAACTAATAAGTGGACAAACATGGACTAACGATGGACAAACGAATGCAAAAAAAATTCAAAATTCAAAAAGGGGCGTGCCAACTTCACATAGGTAACTTTATTACTGTTACATTAAAACTTATTTTATGCATTTGAATTACGGATATTCTTAAAGAACATAATTATTATGCGCTTAAAAATTATTCTAATGCAGTTTAAATGGCGCGTTGGGTGTAGCTCGACGTCGAGCTGCACCCCCCGTTGGCAGAATTTTAAAAAAGTCTGGTATTTTTTTAAATTTCAAAGTTAGAGCAATATATGTAAGATATTCTTAGAGCACATAATTAGCAATAAATTCTAAGAAGGTAAAAAACTTATTTCAGTGCAATCTGGGTGGTTGGGGTGTGCCTCGACGACGCTCTGCACCACCCACTAAAAAAATTTTAAAAAATGTATATATTATCGAGCACATAATTATCGACTCTGGTACATAATTAGCACATATTTGTCACATTATTCTTATATAGTTCTTTTCTCATTTCCGTGTGGTGGGGGTGTGGCTCGACGCACCTAAATTCTAAGATAGTTAAATTTTATTTACAATCATTTTTTTAAGAATTTTTCAAAGTTGTCCCGCTAACTTTATATCGAGTGAGCGGAACATCCTGTACTTTTTAAAAAATAAGAACGGCAACATTATTTTTTTCACAACTAATTAACGGCAAATTGTGAGCCTAGTCGTGTTGCGATTCGCCGAAGTTGTCCCACTAAGTTTATGTACGTGAAATATGCGGAAAAAATGTTTCCAAGGTCATCATCACCGCTGGCCCCCAAATGTTATATTTACTCGTTTTTATTACTTGATAGGATTGACAATCGATTGACCATTACATTATCTGCCCAATCCGAAAAAAAACTCCCCATAAAATAAAAATTAATATTATATTTCTAAGTTTTCGATTTTGACAGGTGCGTGAAGGTGGCCCGGATTTTTTCCGGGCTGGGGGGTAAAATAGTCTATCGGTGGACCACCTTTTACCCCCAATTGGTTTCATTTTACATTCTCTAAATTTTTTTTTATTCTAACTTCACCAGCCCGGAAAATTTGCCGGGCTGGGTGGTAAAACGTCCCAATCGATAGTCTGTCGTCTTTTACCCCCAATTGGTTTTATTTTACCCTCTCTCAAGTTTTTTTTATTCGAAAAACAAAATTTCCGGGTTACCTTCACAAGCCCGGAAAATTTTCCGGGCTGGGGCGTAAAACGTCGCAATCGAAAGCCCTTCGTCTGTCTACGTTTTTCCCGCAATTCCTTTCGTTTTACCTCCTCCCAAAATTAAGTTATTTAATAACAAGGTTTTTTTCAAAAATACCATAATTCGCTGTAATATGACGAAGGAAAGCTTTTAAGGGTTGATAGTGTTGAAGTACAATAGACTTAACCGAAAAAACATTTTACAACTCCTGCGGTAAATTTTGCAACCCCTTCGGTAAATTTTACGATCCCCAAAGACAACGCAAGAAACTGATAAGCTTTCAAAATCCGGCTAACTTCACAAAGTGAGTAAAATCAAAGGTGTTGATCCTTAGGGGTTGAAAACATGTTACCCATTATAAATGCATCCCTACAAGACTTAACCCCCACATGACTTCGTTTTTCCACACCTTGAGAATAAGCTCGGACGAGTAAATCATTTTTCAAAATCCGGGCTAACTTCACGAACCGAAAAAAAATCGCAGTTAAAGTGAAGGGGTGGAGAAAATTTAACCCATTTTGCTTCGACCGATAAAAGATTTTACCCCCTCATTGTTTTATTTTACCCCTCTATAAATCCACTATCTATATATATACCAAAGGAGTACTTCAACACTATCAACCCTTAAAAGCTTTTCTTTGTCATAGTACAGCGAATTATGGTATTCTTGAAAAAAACCTTGTTATTAAATAACTTAATTTTGTGAGGAGGTAAAACGAAAGGAATTGCGGGAAAAACGTGGACAGACGAAGGGCTTTCGATTGCGACGTTTTACCCCCCAGCCCGGAAAATTTTCCGGGGGATTGTGAAGTTAACCCGGAAATTTTGTTTTACGAATTTAGCCCGGAAATTTCGTTTTTCGAATAAAAAAAAATTAAAAAATCCGGGCCAACTTCACGCACCTGAGTTTGACTATAGTGGTCACTCGGTGGTCAATCGAATTCGGTATTTTAATTTTGAATTATTGAATTGGGGGATGGAGCTAAAACCCCCATAAGTGTTTTTTTGATCAATATACGGTACTATTGAAATTATTCTCCACTCCTATAAGGGGCTTTTACTCCCTCCTCTTATATATAGCAACCTGATCATGCAACTGTTTACAATTTTTCTTTCTTTTGCATATTAAAACAGTTTTAGTCAATTTAGAAATTTGCAGTTCTTCTATTCGCATTCTATAAATAGACAACTAATAGAAACTTTTGTACATGGATTTATTATTGTACATAATTAGACAATTACTAAGAATTTTTGTGCAGGTAAATATTTGTACTCCAAAACTATACTTTTCGATATGTTACACCTTTTTTATGGAGGATCGGTCGCTGCGGGTATAATGAGAAGGGGAACCTATCGCATAAGAGTGATGAATAACGCATACCTACCCATCAGAAATAGGAATTGAAAGTTGGGAATATTCTGATCAAAAATAAACCTTCATGGGGTGTATCTTGGTCCGTGAAGTTGGCAACGAAAGGGGGGGGGAGCGTGGAATGGCTCATTCGTTTGACCATCTTAGGACTATGGTCGATCATCTACTGTTATCTTTTAATAGAAGAATTCTTCACCCAGCCCCGAAAAATTAGCAAAATAAAATTTCCCATAACACAATCATTAGACCATCGTTGAACCATGTCAAATCACCCAAAATTATCGTTAGATGACCCTTGGAAAAAGAGTTGCTGCAATTCTTGCATTTTTTTCATTTTCCACCGGGCTAAGTTCATATGGCTCTAAAATCCATGGCGTGAGTTTAAGGGGGATGATGACATTTTACTACGTTTGACCACAGGGTTGCCCGATGCGGGAAATATACAAAAGCAACCAAAAACGGTTCACTATTTTGTTCGAAGCCGTTTATCTAGTAGTAAGTAATCTTCGGTATGACTTTAAAAATGTATCCCAATAAACTCAAAACCAATTCATTAGCTTATATTGGACAAACAAAAAGAATAAGATACAGGGAATATATTAATACTCCAAAATCTTCTAACCCAAACTCTGGATTTTCTGAACATTTAATCATGACTGGACATAAACCTAATCTGAACACCGAACTATTATACTACTTATGAACCAAAAATTTAATGAACAGATATGAAAGATTTGATGTTAAAAAGCAAGAGACGACGGCTACTTTTTAGTTAGATTTTAATAACAACAGTCCACTTTTAAATTCATGTTTACTAACATACCTTCGTGTTAGTATACTGATTAATAAATATACGTTGAGAAAAAAGAAGTGTTTTCTTTAAAAATGTCTATCTAAAAGAATTATATTCATAATATATATGATATACTACCCCGTTTCATCAAAGTTCGTCAGTTTTATTTTTTCTTACATAATAAAGTTGAATCGCATAAATTTATGTTTAAATGTTTAAAATAGTTTTTTAATATTTATTCTTTTAAATATAATAAATTTTTATGATTTTTGATACAATTTTTGGAAAACAATAAGATACAAAACAAAAATAAAATTAATTTATTATGTAAAACCTCAAAATCGTTATAAGGCAGATATTTCAATTATTAACCTCAACGATTTTTACCACTTAGTACCACCTTTTGCTGAAATAACCGAACTTTGATGAAACGGGGTAGTATGTCTTCTAAGAAACGTCAAACTCCCGAATTACTTAAACTCGATTAAAAAGACGAAAAAACTCGATACCTGACTTTAGAGTCAATCAAAAATGGTTCAAAATAAGGCAATAAAATATCTTCTTTACAAAACGCTATAACTAAAATCGTCTCCGTGCAAAATGTAAGCAGAAAAACAACTTTTACCGTGACAATCGAACGCTGGCCGGCCTGGCAAAAATAAAGCACACCTATCGTCACGCTTCCCGCATTCTGGCATAATTACTTAAAAAATTTAGTTAACAAGAAGCGAAAATATATTTCTCTGCCAATGGCACTCCTCCGGTAAAGAAAACCGAATTTTAACTGTTTAGAAAGACAAGAATTTGAAAGTCTAGTTTCAATCACTAATAAAAAAAGATTTGCACAAAATAAATTAGATTTGCATATTAAATTTCGTCGAATAAAAAGAATGTAGTTATTCACGTAAAAAACAACTAGATTGACCCAAATTTCTGACCTCCATGATAGCAACATTTGCAAAAAAAATATATTTCTGGTAACACTAATACTATGTTTAACTTGCAGAAATAGCCCTCTGCAACACCATATCCACCACAGTCACACGATATTGAAAACGAAACGCCAATGTAAGTTTTTGACAGCTCAACTACATTATCAATGATCTTACACAAGTTCCCACGCACCTGTTGACACATAAAAACGACACGATCGCTTATAGCTGTGTGTGGGTGTGTGTGAATAATGAAATGACTTACCTGTCCGCATAGAAGTAAAATTCCAAGTGTTGCCACAGTCCTCCATGTGTTAATTATTGATCTCGAGGTAGATTTGGGTAATCCAAGGGTTCGATGGCGACTCATTAGAGTCATTTTATTATCCTTAGCGCTTCAAAACTCAATGCAAGCAGAAAATGTGAAGATCGACTGATTTCTGAACTGAACTGTTACCGGTTTTAGGAGCAATGATCGTCTTAGTTTCCGTGATGACAAAGTGGTAAAGCAGAACACGAAATCTGTGCACAAGTAGTGCGTTGGCTGGAGCGAATACGACGGCCGTATAATTTCGCGTAAAAATTCAATAAGGAATTGAACCTCAAAGGTGTGTGCTCACGTCGCGTATGGATAAGTTGGAATTTTTCAAAACAAATATGAGAATGGCAGCTAGCTCTTTGCGCGTCCGCGACGTTTAAATTTATATAGTCCTTTGGAAACTATAAAACTTGACTGGATCAGTTTAATCCGATGCAGGTGCAACTCAAGTACAGGAAAACCCATGGGTGGAGATTCTCGGGGCATCTTGCATTGCACTGATTTAACATTGGAAACACTACGCACTGGTGGAAATTTTACAAGACGTGTCGGGGCTTTTATTGTAAACTTGCATTTCTTGCAGGTACACGACTTTCTTTCCTGAACTGGGAGGGGACTAATCTTTTGGCACAAAAACTCACTTCACTAGCCTAGGGGAATCTTGTAACACTACAAGCGTAGCAGCACTCGTCCGAAAAGGGACAAGCTCAAAGAATGCACAAACACATATAAAAAATTCGTAAACACTTTCCCTTTGCAAAGCAAATCGGGGAACAAGAAAAACAGCAAATTTGCAGACCGATAGAATTGCCACGATCGAGATTCACTTTTATTGACACAAAACCGCGCACTAAACAGAACACCCGCGGACGAAATGGTCCAGTGATTGCATCGCCAAAGGTTTTAATTTACCTTTTGTCTTGTTTTACACTTTTCGAACCGTTTTCACCTTTTTATAGACAAAAAAATCGACCGAGACCGAGAACGACACCATCCACACGACAGCTCGCACTCGAATGAATGGAAATGGATTTGGTCAGTTCACACGAACTCGAAGTCTGAAGTCTGGCAGCGCTGACTACTTCTCACGGTTCCCACAAGGTGCTCCGCTCACGAAGCATATTTATGTGAATGAAAACTTGTTCTGTTGCTGATGTGTGGCAGGGAAGGAATTCCAATTCAATCGGAAATCTCTACATCTGAGAAAACTGATGTTTATTTACCTTTGCTTTGCAGTTATTTTAAGGGGTATACATTGTGCTGCACAGCTCTGCAAGAGTGGGAACAATTTCGCCGTAAAATGGAAATTGAGCGAACGCCCTCACACATTTTTACAGCGCTTTACAACACAGCTGCCGTAGTAGGTGGATTAAGTTGGTTGCATTTCAATTAAAATAACCGTCATTTTATTTTATTAATTTTTAAAATGAAATTCGCATTTACTGCAGGAAATACATTTGGCCGCATGTAGTCCTCCACTTCATATATCGTGTGGTTTCCTACCAATTTCATTTTCAATATATAGTGCTGCAAAAACATCATAAATCATTCAAAGATTATATTGAACTGTTGCCAACTTAATGTGCCTACTGTGGCAGTTGTTGTTGTAAGCTCCTCCGAAGCTCTCCAACTCATTTAAATGGGTTGTTGAATGTGCTTTTCGGAACGGGTTAATGAAGTTGGCTCCAGTTTCAATTGAAAAACATGATATTTTTAAAATGATTAACGTAGGAAATTACCACCTTCGTTGCTAAAATTTGTATGTTGGAATTTCATTTTAAATATAAAGAAAGCTTCATAAATAATTCAATTAAACGACCGTTGCAATTGAACGGGAACTGAAGCAAACTTCGGTCCAGTAAGGAAAAGCTCCAGTAGCAAGATGTTAGAACATCGAAATTTTCGAAGTTCGATCATCTGCCAATAATTGGTATGTTGTAACACTTTCGACAGGCGATAGTTTCGTTAAAACTTCACTTCGGTTTGTTGATAGTGATACGAGAAGCGATACAGTTAAAATGTAAGTTTTTTTTAATATTATTTGCTGCAATCTATAAAATTATAAATTAAGAGGAATAAAATTAAAATAATAAAAGTTTTGTAATGAAAATACAAATTAAATTTAAAACCCTCTTGAATTGTCTCTTATTTTCTGTTTTTTCGTCACCAATCGGGAATTTTATCCATTTAGGATTTAGAAATCATAGCCTGGTCCATTGAGTTAAGCATCATATCTCCAATAGTTCATTGATAAGAACCAGTAGCATGCAAATTTAATACTGCTGCCACTTTTGAAAAGAGAGGAATTCTTGAATTTTTTTCTGAACTTGTATCACATTCAAATTCACTTTTTATTTCCTCCAATATTTGCAAAAAAGCTTCTTTGGATACACAAAAAGATTCTTGAAATCAATAATTATAAAACTCTGTCAACTGTGAACTTTTTTGGGCACAAAATATATAAAAATTACTTTTTGTTTAGCATATCCATAACGTTATAACGCTGCCGTAAGAGTTGCCTTTCTACTCAATAATTTATTACACTTTCGTCTTCAGTTTCGCTATCTTCCACAAATAAACCAACTCCACTCGAAAAATCCATCATTTTAATTCATAATTAGTTTTGAAAAAAGTAAAAACACTTGTTTTACTTCCACAATTAGTATTGTATAAAAATTCATAATTAGTATTGTATAAAAATTTAAAAGAGCAAAATTTGTAATGCTGAATATATGTGGAATGTCAAAAAGTTATATTTCGAAAGTGATAGAATCGCCTGTCGAACGAAATTTTCGCTTCGATGGTCGCTTTCGAAGCGATATTATAACATTTTGCCACAGGTTAGCAAAACGCTTAGAGCAGAAAACGAAAGGAAGTGCACGTGGACTTTCTGAAGAGTGCGCATTCAAAGTGTTTATTGAATAGTACATTGACTGTTAAGTTTAAAAGTGGTGTAAATTTTACAAATAAAGACAATTAACATTTAAAAGACTGTTTTTGTTTATTTTACTAAGAATCTGAAGTGCTTAATTTGAACATTTTTTGTGATGAAGTGTAAAGTGTATTTTGTTGTAAAAATAATCAACGCATTGTGTGTGGAAAATCATTTTTCAGAGAAGTTAAATAATATAATAATTGCTACAGCATTTTTTTTAAATATTTGTAAAAGCTGTATAAATAAAAGCAAAATTACCAAAAAAAATAACCATTTCTCTTGATGGCGCTCGTTTGTTTACATTGTTTACATTTGAGATTCATCAGAGATTTGGTTCGCCTTATTGGTTTCAGCGACAGCTGACAGAAGTTTTTGCCTGGGAGCTCTAAGAAAACTTTAAAAGTATTAAAATATTTTTCTACCTTTTAGTATTTTAGATTTCCAAAAGATAAAGAGTTCAGAGAACTGTGGTTAAAATCCATCGGTAGAGCTGATTATATACCATCCGATGGTAGTAATGTTTGCGAGGACCACTTCGAATGAGTCAAAAATTTACTACTTCAATGGTGAAAACTAACTTATTCACACCTTTCAAAGGACAATTCGGAAACTTTTTGAGCATGGTATCGTTTTCTGTTCTAAGGCAAAACGTGTCCAAGAAAGTTTTGCCTAGGGATTCGATCTAAGCAAAAAGATCGATCTATCGATTCGAATTGCCACCAGTAAAGGTAGATCGATCCAGCAAGAATCGGAGCATCAAAAGATCGATTCTTCAAAAATCGGCGAATCGTCGATTCGTAGATTCTCCCAGAAATAAAGAAGAAGAGTAATAATTACTTAGAATACAGAAAGAGAGGAAAGGCTATCTCAAGTAAATGACCTGTACGTGTATAAGCATTTTGCTTTTAGGCAAAGTGGAGAGGGGGTTAAGTGAAGTGTCGCCACGATTGTCCAATCCATCCAATCGGGTCTACTCAAGTTGTGTTTTCAATTTTTGTCGCCTTATGAAATCATAGTCGTCTCCCTAGTATTGCAATATTTGGGGGCATAAGCAAAGTGGTTTTAAATAGTAAAATTAAGTAAATTAATAAAATATGGTCGGGCAAAGTTATATTATATTAAAATTGTTATAAGAATATATTTTAAAAACACCTTTTTTTTATACGATGTAGCCAAATCCTAGGGGACAACCCTTTGATGCGTTAGCATGGTTTTGGCTGGAAGGGAATTTCGGGTAAGGGAAGTGAGGAAACTTGAGTCTTGTTTACAATGCTGCGAGCTAGACAACAGCCCAGAGACGGAGTGGACTATTTTTATTTCTTAATAAAAGCTCACGGTCATCTGGTCTCGAACCCGGCACCCATGGCATGTTGGTCTTGCCGCTCAACGCATTGATCCAACTCCGTCTCCTACTTAAAATATTGTCGAAATGAGTTAACCCCTCCAGTATACAAGCACAATTTTACTACTTTCATGCTCGAAACGCACACATCGTTTGGGTTCTACCACATATAGTAAAATGCTTATATTTTTCCGAGTGATGTCCTTTCCTCTAGTTCTTTTTTCTAAGAATAATAATAATCATTATTAATTTGACAGAATTGAAATAAAACAAAACAGTCAGTTCGTTTACTTGCATACTTGAGTACTTGACTTGAAATTTACTCAAAACTCAAATAGGGTTTTTGTCTAATTTACTTTAATTACAATACAATAATTTTTTTGCATTTGGAATTTTACAATTTTCATACAAAGAGTTTCGTTCAAGGATTAAAGATGTTATGGGTAATAGTGGGAGAATTCCTGTACCCATGCTGCCATCAAGCGGTAGCATGAGGACATGAATTGGATTCAGGGTGGGGAGCACCACTAAGTTGTTTGTCACAACCTAGTCGTAGCTCACAACCAAGAGGGATAGGAAAGGAGAATACCAGAGTGAGCGTTATAGCAGTCGTGCAGCCTTGGTCGGTGATCGAGGAGGTCAGGGGCCGGCCTAGCGAGCACTGCTAAGCTCGTCGGATTGGTGTGAGTTCTTGCCTCACACTCCGCGGTACACTCACCCGAAAAATTTTTGCGAGCACTCTTAATGTCCTTAGACCCCAGGAGAGAAAAAAAGAAAGCACAATTCTAAAAGGATAACAGAAAAAGAAAGGATAAAAAGGATCGGCCTAAGCATACTTCTGACGAAGAAATCAGCCTCAGCCCATAAATGTTAAAGGGCTTATTGGGCTATCCCACCCCATGCTATGACTATGCCGAGCCCATCATATATTGCATAGTCCCCATTATTTGCGACGGTCGTCCAAACAAGGAGTTGAGAGAAAAGTGGAGAGAAAGGAACGAGGCTGACTCCTAACACCTCATCATTCGTCTAAAGCGGTCGAGAAATTTATTAAAATGTATAAACAAAAATAACTCGTAATCTATTGTATTAAGCTTGCGATATCTTATTATATAATAATTCACATACAATTCGAATCCACTTAATAATGGCACACAGAACACAGAGGAGTAAGAATAAAAAGAAACTTCTGAAATGAACGGGTCTTATGATATTATGGACGTAATTCTTCATATACGAGAAAAGATTACTAATATAACCTCGTGTCTTTACTTCTTTATGACAAAATTCGCCAGAAAAAAAGATTAGTTGTAAATTCATTCAGATGATTGCGATACGTAACCGTATGTTGCGCATTACTAATAATTATCGCCGTAAGAGATATGCATCAGTTATAATTCAATACCAAACAGGATACAAGTAAAAGAATAATTTTATAGTAATAGTAAAAATACTTATAATTCAGTTTTTGTTTTGCAAATGGCCATAGGTAAGGGATGCGCCCCCTCCCTTTTGGATTATTACAATTGTAATCTTATTATGGTTTGTTATCTGCGTTATCATTAAGTAGTCATTCTATCTTACATAAGAATCAAAAAAAGAAAACTATCAATGTATTTTTAACCGTTAGTTAATTTCTTATATGAGAACCAAGATTTATATAAAAAAATTTCCATTGAAAAAAAAGGATACTGCTTTAAATAGCCCAGACGATAAGATTCATTCCACACTTTCGCCCAGAAATATATTTCTCTTTTCTACTCTAAATCGCTAAACTAAAAAAATTTTATATTCCAAAATATTAAGCACCCTGTTTAAACCAATAAAAATATGCACAAATATAGATTTGTTGGTATCCGTAAATGAACCTAGCAAAAGAATCATAAGAAAGATTTCTCCGTCAATTATCAAATCGACATTTCGATAAAACCATTTAATTTAATGAACTCTCTGTAAAAATATAAAACTCAAGGGACGTGAAATAAAAGTATTAAGGCACGACAGCTGATTGCCAAGAGTAGCCACCTGAGCTCAAAATATATATCCTAAATCGTTCGGAAATTTCGTTTTGTTGCGTGTGTTATAGAGCTCAAAATAAAGAATTTTTGCTCCTTTATAGTTATATATATAAAGTATATTGACCAAAAATTAAGTATATGATTTTATTATAAAGTATGGTTGGAAATCCTACCATGTACAGGCAAATTTTGTTTTGTCATAACGAAAATGTCAAATGCTAGTAAAATCGCCGGATAAGAATTAGAGTTGACAATGTTTAATGCCGTAGCGTATGAGCATAGTATAGATATGATATAGTAGACAAGCTTCGAACAAATATGCAAAAATGTCCCGACACTTAATTCCATTTTTCATTTAAATGGTAATATCCCTGAGAAGAAATTACCCAAATGGGAAATCTCTCATTCATCTTGTATGTAGTAGTTCTAAATGTCATTTCGTAAAAGGTTTGGTTATGATTTGCTACGATGAAGTGGATAGTGACTATATTCATCATACACGGGAACACGGTTACACGGATCCACGGGAAAACGGATCCACGGGACCACGGGAACACGGGACCTCGGGAACACGGTTCACGGATACACTGAAACACGAGGTTACACGGATCCACGGCTGCTGACTGGCGATGAGCTAGTCGTTGGCATCTGGCGATGAGCGACTTGCGATGAGCCACTAGCGACTTGCGATGAGCGACTAACGATCGTTAGTCGCTCATCTCCTAGCGACAAGCGATGAGCGGCTATGAAGACTATGATTTCATAAGGCGACAAAAATTGAAAACACAACTTGAGCAGACCCGATTGGATAGATTTGTCCAATTTGACAATCGTGGCGACACTTCACTTAACCCCCTCGCCACTTTGCCTAAAAGCAAAATGCTGATTGATGTTTGGCTGTTGGCAAGTTACAGCTTATAAATCATCAGTCGCTAGTCGCTCATCGCAAGTCGCTCATCGCAAGTCGCTAGTCGCTTATCGCCAGTCTACTACTAGCAATAAGCGACTAGCGATGAGCTAGTCGATTGGCGACTGGCTGGCGATCGTTAGTCGCTCATCGCTTATCACTAGGAGATGGGCGGCTAACGATCGCAAGTCGCTAGTCGCTCATCGCTAGTCGCTAGGAGATGAATAGTCTCCAATTACCGCCTAATCGATCGGACGCGTTGCGTGATCGCTCCACACTCTGTTCAATTTCTCTGAAGTATTTTCGTTTCGTGTGTTTTGTGCGTGTCTCGGCAAAGTGAATGCCACTCTTTCCCGGTCAATAACTTACCTGACACAGTTTCTTCTTGTTTACTTATTTGTCAGTGACCTTATTTTTAACTGGCCGCTATTTTGTAAGTGACTCAGTCTTTTTTGTTTTTTACAGTGCCGGGAAATATTCTTGTTTTTCAAACGGAAGTGACTCAGTTTGTTTATTTACATCGCCGGGAAATAGTTTTGTTTTTAACTCGGAATTGCAGCAACCTGGTGAAAAGCTTTTTGTTTAACTTTTTATTTTTAAAATATTTCCGATTAATCTTCACGCAAATAATGGCCCTTTGCAAGGCATGCTCTAATGAGTTGCTAAACAATGGTGTTGCCTGTGATGGCATCTGTGGTGGTGTTTTTCATGGCACTTGTCTCTAACATGGTCTTTCTACATGTAAAGAGTGCTCCAATATTAGGCCCTGTCACGATTTACGGCTCATGAAGGGAGTCGTTGCGAAGTTCTCCACAGATCAATCTTACATCGCTGATAAGGTCAACGAGATCTCCACAAACTTTGCTGGACTTCTAATTTTGTCCGATGACTGCGCCAGTCTAAACTGAAAACTGGACAAGCTGCTTAATATCGCTAAGGTTTTGAACAACGACTCTTCGCTTCTTTCCAGTAGGATTTACGAGCTTTTCTTAAAGTTAAGCGGCCTAGTCGCTTCCTTGGATGACCTTCGCGCTGGTTCACCATCGCCTTCCATCGGCCAACCTTAGATGCCAATCTTAGATGACATTCGGCGCGGTGTCCGGCACGTCAAGAATTATAAACTCTGATATCAGGAGTTTAACCACAAAAAGCTATCTCGGCCCCTCTTTTCCTCTGTCCGACACCACAGCTGCTTCTGGTGTGAATTCTTCTTCTTCTGGACCTACATCTTCTAAAGGGAACTGATCCACTCTCCGGGATGCAACTTCTGCAGATCCGCCTCGATCTACCGTGAAAGTGATTCCTAAAACTCCGCATTCCTGCTTGGTGCAGCCTGCTTCAGATGTTGATGCTCCTGTTGTTTTGGTCGAGTCCGTTATAGAGAAGGTTGCTGATGTTGCCAGCAATGTCTCTCCGCCAGTGTCATCCCAACCCAATTCCACCACATTTACGATTAACAAATTTGGCACCACCTGGACAGTATCGGAATGGGAGCAGAGACTAAAAAGACTAGGCAGCAAACATTCATCTTCATCAAGCGACCATACTCCATTCCTTTTCAAGGGTGCACCACATAACGCCAACGATTCCTGCGCTCACAGCTTTTTTTTCCCGGAATTTTGGACTCACACCCGTTATCTGCATGAAGTTGCTTTCGTCAGACGCAGGGAAATCCAGCAACTTCAAGATCTCCATCCCAAACAAGTATGTCTGGCTCATCAGTAACCCCTCCAGCAAAATCTTCACTCTCGGGATCATCAAAATTTCTAAGTAGACTAGGAAGTATGTTAAGTTTAACCCTAAGCCCTCTGCACCTAACCCTAAATAAAATACTAATAACCCTAACCCCACTAACTACCCTAAACGACCTTCTCCCATACCTAAATTTAGTATTCACCCTAATCATAAGAACTTTAGAACTACTAACAACATAATCACTCCTCACTCTTCCGCACCTCTCACCTTTAACCCTAAAGCTAGTGATCCAAACTCCAATTGGCAGCTTAAAATGGGAGTATTTCCAAACTTTAATCTAAGTACTCCAGTCAAGTACCCTAACTTTATATATTCTCACACCCTTAATCCTCCTGTTCCATTTACACCGAAGCCCTCGAACACGTCCATTCCAGCCATCAACCCAACCACTACTGTTTTGAGTTCTGTATATCCAGCGCACCCACCTAGCCATGCACTCCCAACTTCTTCCGTGTGCCCACCTAACCACAAGCCAACTTCTTCCGAACACTCCGATATCTCTGCTCCAATTTCCGTCTGTCCCACCCCTCTTCTGTATACACCAAACCTTGCACCCGCTACTTCTTCCGCATGCCCACCTAATTGCATGCCGTCATCCTCCTACACTGTCGCCCCGTCTCAAACAACTTCTACCTCCGTTAACCCGCCCATTCCGCTAGCCAAAGCTCCCTTATCCGAACATCATTCATTTATCGATCCCCTTGTCCCACCTACAGTTAAATTGACTTTGCGCTCTGCTGATTCCAGCGATGGACGATACCTCTTGTCCCGTTTACGGGACCGTCGCATTTATGACAACATACGTCTATTTCTAGCCTATCTGCACGACAAAGCGAACTCCGTCTGTGTTGACGGTAAAACCAGCACCAACGTCATGTTAAGTATAAAACAAGAAGGCCTGCCCACAAAATCTTTGCTGATCAACATTATTGTAAGATGTAAGATTGTAATCACATCAGGCAAAGTTGATAAGCAAATGTTGTACGATAGATAAATAAAATCATGATCAAATAGGCTAGGAGATGTCATCTGATTTAGAAAAAGAACGTTCTTTCTATCACATACGAAAAAGTAGTCCAAAAGGGAGGGGTTATTACAATTATAGTAGGTTGGCAGTCCGTTATTGATATTCTCGAGGCAACACGTTTGAAAGAAGTGGAGAAAACTGTCAACAGCGTTGTTTTTAAGTAATAGGTTGACATTAAAATCCCCACCAACAACTATATTGGAATGTTTTTGTCTGAAGTATAAAAGCGAGTTTCCTAACTCTACCGCGCTGTCAGGATTAAAAGCCCCTGGCGGGCAATAAACACTAATAAGAAGTAATTTCTCTGTAGCACAATACACTTCGACAGCTAGAAACTCAATACCGCATTCTTTAGATATTTTAATAATTTTGGATTTAAAGCAATCCTTCACAAAAATAGCGACTCCTCCACCAATCCGACATTCACGATCACACCTGAATAACTTATAGCCCGGAATTGCAACTGATTTAGATAAAATATGTTTATTAAGCCATGTTTCAGAAATAAATATTGAATGCACATTGATATTATTGAAAAGCACCTGCACCTCAGAAATCTTTGATTTAAGGCTTCTCGCATTATAGTGACATATATTAAATCCACTTGTTTTATGGGAAAATATATTGAGCAACGTTCTCACATTATTTATGTCTGAAATATAAATAAAAATTCACATCAGAAAGCAAGACGAGACACTGAGCAATAACTTTGAACACCAACGCGAGAACACAGTTTAAAACGAAGGAAAATTGTAAAGCTAAACGCTTAATTTTGGAATTCAAATTCATATTTACACTAAACTAATACTAAACTATCTTAATAAGTAATAAAGAAAATTATTAATTCATATGCAGAAGAGATTATTACCAGTTAATACTAGGGAGACTGAATCACCGATGACCAAAACAAATCAAGAGCTATTAAACATAACCGTCCTTGACATTGACCTGACAAATTTTATCAACATCAACAAAGTTGACACATATCAGTCACTTTGAGCGGCACTTGGGAACCGTTTTTACGCACATAAACACTACCATTCCTTGTATACACAGACAATAGCAAGTTTTGTCGACGCATGCTGAGAGCACGTTGAAGAATTGTATTACATCCATGGGATAGACTCTCAAAACAGTAAACTCGATAGGTGCGATTAGGTGCGTGAAGTTGGCCCGAAAAAACGCGGGCCGGGTGGTAAAACGGTTAAACCGATTGTGCAACGTAGGACCACGTTTTACCACCCATTAATTTCGTTTTACCCCCCTTAATTTTTCACTATTAAAAACCACCTGCGAATCATAATTTTCGAAAATAGATTTCAGTTCATTAATTTTGTTTGTTAGGCTGCGCGCATTTAGATAACATATATTTAATCCACTATTCCGGGCACACAAGGCATTAAGAACCGAGGCTACCCCTCAACAATCACAAAGAGGCTGCGACTGAAGCAACCATGAAGCGCCATCGCAAAATAAGTACCAAAACACCCTTTTGAATCTACTAAAAACCGAGAAACTACATCACAGGTGTGCAGGTGCAAAACAATCGTTCTTACTAAAACAACTACGATCTTAAAGAGAAGAAGTATGAGAAAATTCATGACTAAAATTGACCAGAAAGTAAAAAAAAAATCAATAAACTTGGAAAAGAGAAACAATTTAGAAAAATTTACTAATTCACTATGTACAGTCTCTTACACACGAACTCCATCGGAATTTGCTTCTAGTACAGCTTCATTTAATAAATCCATCGAGGTAATTTTTAACGCGGACCATCAAACGTTCTGCGTATGAATACTAGACCATGCCGGGTGTAAACAGAGTGTATTGCATTTTGTCCCCGAAGTCTGAGAGCTGTGTGTAATATTTTATGATTAAAATTGGTGAGACTCTCAAATGCACTTATCCTGGAGTCTGATACGAAACCACTCTTGATGTCATTTAACTTGACATGACCATGTGCTCTAAACTTCTGCAGAAAAGATCGCTGTTCATTTACGGATGAAAATCTTACTCTCTTTACGGCTGTTACTGCCTTGTCTGATATTGGGTCGAAAAGCAGTTGTTGGGCAGATAAACAATGACCGATAGCTTCGGAAACATTTTTGATCAGCTGCTGCTGGTTTAAAACGTTTTAACACTTTTTACCACCTCGCCAAAAATTCACTTTTTTGGATTTGCTTTTGTTTAAATATACCTTTCGCATATAGCCAGATTTTGGAATCAACTGTTAATCCCTACCAGTTACCCTTGATTCATGGTCTATTGTATTGAAAATGTCGCTACGCAAATCAAAAATCTGCATAATTTATTGCAATGTAAGTAAGTCATCATCATCGTGTTCAATGCGAAATTTCCTATAATAAAATAGTTTTAAAAAAAAAGTTGAACCGACTTCACAAAAAGCGCTAAAAAGCATAAAATAATTTTTAATTTTATATCTATTACGACATTTTGAAGTCGGTGCAAATCAAACAAACCAAACAACTACAACAAAAATATTTAATCGTCATTTCTTATGATCCCGTAAGCTGAAACGTTCAGGTAGTATTATGTATTATTTTCAATTGTGGCTCTGCAGTTGTTTTATTTGTTTAATTTGCACCGACTTCAAAATGTCGTAATAGAGTCGGTTCAACTTTTTTTTTTAAAACTATTTTATTTTTCACTTTTTAGTGTCTTCTACTCTATACAACGAAGAAAGAACCATCCAAATCGGTCCACGCGTTAAAAATTAGTTTTAACCCCCTACCTCACTCCCATTCCACAAAATTTTTTTTCTCATGGTATCAATCAGGGAACATACTCTACCGAACACAAAAGGAATCATCGAAATCGGTTCACGCGTTACGAAGTTACTACCCCTCCCCACCCCCATCCCCCCACCCACACCTGTCACTATAGGACCAAATTATTCTCCTATTAGCAATGGGGTATCATACTCTATTCAACAGAAAAAGAACCATCGAAATCGGACCACGCGTTACAAAGTTAGGTTCCACCCCCACTCCCCACTACCATACCACCAACAATTTTTTCACCTGGTATCAACCACGGAACATACTCTACCCAACAGAAAAAGAATTATCCAAATCGGTCCACTCGTTACAAAGTTCGCCTACCCCTCCCCCCACCCTAGGCCAATTTTTTTTCTCCTATTAGCAATGGGGGATCATACTCTGTACAACAAAAAAAGAACCATCCAAATCGGACCATGCGTTAAAAAGTTAGGTTTCACCCCCACTCCCACTCCCACCCTACCAAAAATTTTTTTTACATGGTACCAATCGGTGAATATACTCTACCCAACAAAAGAAGAATCATCAAAATCGGTCGGAGCGTTACGAAGTTACGCGTCGAACTTAGAACCTCTGTGTTTTTGGGAAGTCGGTTAAAAATATGTTGGACTGGTCCTCATGATTTTTTTTGCTTTTACACTGGATAATTTTCCCCGTCTACGTATAACACTTTTTTCAGCCATATATGCCTTAAACATGACAATACAAAAACAAAAATTTGAACCTATCCAATCGCACAATGTTGCATTTATATACAACTGAAAACACTGTCCGACACTGAAAAATAAAAGAGATAAAATAGTTCTTTTTTAAAAATAGTAAAATCGACTTCACATAAAGATATAAAAAGCATAAAATAACTTTTCAATTTTATATCTATTACGACATTTTGAAGTCATCATTCAAATCCGGCAACACGTTACGAAGTTAATCCCAGCCACCCTTTCACACGCTCGCGTTAGATACAAAATTCTTACATGGCGCTATTGTGCCACTATACTGTATATACTATATATACACTATACAGTATATACAGGAAAAAAAATTTTCAACTCCCGGGCACGTATTACGAAGTATTCCTGTAGTGATTTGGGGGGGGGAGGGGGTCATACTGTATATAACTAAAAAGAATACAAATCGGTCAACGCGTTACGAACGATAAATAAAAAAAAATGTTTTGGGGTGCTCTGCTTTCGAGTTGCTTCTTTTGGGGGCATTGTTATCCGCGTTATGAATTCGGCTTTTCCTCTTTCTAAGCACATATGTATCGGTTGCGGCAAAAAATTATTTAATAACTTTTTTCTATAAATGCTAAAAGAAAATGGGTCGGTCAAGCTGGCACTGTCACATACTAAAAACTTAATAGCGACACGGCAAAATAATGTGCTCTTTATGTGCTAATTTTGTGCCCAAATAAAAAATTTTTTGCTGGATAATTAACGCGACAAATCACAGTTGTAATATCCAGTGCCAGCTATCAGGCAAGCTAGCACTGCCTCTCCCCTGGCGGGATTATACTTGGCCTTGGATAAAAAATAACAACGTCAAAATTAAGTGCTATTTATGTGCTTTAAAATAGCCGGGACTGATTTTCGAAAAAATCATCCCTTGCATAAAAAACAACCCCTATAAGAAATTGATCATTCTATGTCCGCGGGCAAGTGAGCTTTTAAGCTTTTATTAATTCGTATATGCACTAACTCTTACACACGACACTCCAATTATATAGAGAGCTTTAAGTTAAATAAGTATTGGACAAACACCTAAAATTGATAGAAAAGTACAAAGTTCTCAATAGTGACGGAAGCTGATTCGTAAATTGATTATTATATTATATATTTTATATTGTAACGTGCACAAAGTAGGCCACGAAATAGTGAACCATGTCATGCGCATGCCCCAGGTGGCCAGAAATCTAGTATGTATGGTGGAAATGTGTAACGGAAACATCTAGAACTAAGTGACAGAAGTTTCTAGAATTAAGCTAAGTAGTATAAATAAGGCGGAGTAGCAGCCTGATTAGTTGGGTCGTGATTTAGACTTTAGTGAATAAATATTGTGAAGATTTGTGATTGAAAATAAGTATCGATCCTAAAGAGCCTCATTTACGTTACAATATTTGTCTCCCCTTCTTCGACCAGTTTCTTTTGTCTTACTCGGCAAAGACAATGGCGCATATTCCTTCTTCGAGTCTTTCAAGATTGTTATTCCTGATACTCTGCTTAACGCTATCATCTCTCCTGAAATTTGGCCTACTGGAACCCTTGTCCATAAATTTATTCCAAGAAACCGTTCAAACTAGATTACGTTCTACTGTAACTATTATAACGATATAACGCTATTGTAACTATTATAACTATTGTAACGATTATTTCATGTTTTGACGTGGTCTGTCTGACTGAGATCTGGATTTGTGTAATGATTGCTGATGTTATGTTTTTCGGCACATTTAGTGCCACTGTCGGGGGAGGAGCTCTGCGCCCTTCGTCACGACATCCCATGCGCTTTCGGATTCACAGGACTTGGAATTGATGTCCGTTGTTCTGAAGTTTCTAGATAATATTGTGTTTATTGTTACTTACATTCCTGCAGGATCGAATGCTAACACTTCCGTTCACGCGACAAATTGTTGCTCTTCCGTGATTTTAACTTGCTTGATATCCACTGCGTTTCTTTGGAGGTAGGAGGGTTGATTCCCTCCCACTTGTCGGCATAGCGGAGCTTATTATGTTTCATCGACAGCCTTTCGTCTTCTGGGCTAACACAGTGTTCCAGCGTTGCTAACGGGTCTGGTAGATTCGCTGATTTGCTTCGGTTTGGAAAATACTAGGCAGCCCAAATTCTCAGAATAAGATGTAGTTAGCAGACAGTTAGATTTTATTAATACCTAAATTACACTGACTCACTCATGATCGTCAAAATCTCTAGGGTATTTCCTGAAGTCCTAGAAAGCTGAAATTTGCCATGCAGACTAGGATTAGCACACAAACAACTAAAAAATTAAGAAATATTAATTTTCACCCTCCAACCCCTCATAAAGGGGGGTCCGATTCTGTATTGTATAACAATTTATCATAAGTAACTACTAAACTTCCAAAAGTCCTACAAAGCTGAAACTTGGTATGTAGGATAAATTAAAAATTAAGAAGTCTGATACTGACACCCTCCACCCACATAAAGGGGGTGCAGGTATGTATATAAAATTTCTTATGGGTAGGTACTTTAAAAATTTCTATAAAGCTGAAATCTGATATGAAAGCTAGATGTTATAAGTACTAAACAAAGAAAAGGTGAATGGGCTATGAAGAAAGGAACTGCTGGCGTGCAAGAAATACCTTTTTTGTCCGCCTATGCCAGAAGGGAGAACTATGATTTTAACATGTATGTAAGATCAACAAAAGCAATATAAAATCACGGCGTATATTTATCGCTTATTGCAAATAATAAGCCAACAAGGAAAAGACCCAACACGAAAAAATTAAAAGAACTAGGGCATCTTACAAGAACAAATGAAATCCCACGAAAAACATTTCACGTAAAGTAGGTTGCTAAGACTCGCAAACTCATAACGCTATCACTATTAAAAAGTTATCAGACCTCATGTAGAACCAAGAGTCTAACTCTACACGGCCTAACTCTACAGGCCCTAACTCTATAAAACACACCATCTTGAACAAACAGTATGACTTAGCCGTCGCGCAGACATTTCTATGGACTTATGGGAAGAAATTAAGTCATTGGTCTTTAATTTTGTGTCCCGCAATAGTTCCATGAAACGACGAAGCTACACTTTTTGACCAAGATATTTGTAGAGTTAGGGCTTGTAGAGTTAGGTCTTGTAGAGTTAGGGATTTGTCACTACATGAGACCTGACAACTTTTTAAGAGATTCTTATTTCTATTCGTACTACATATATTATAGCTCATTTCCTTTTGTTTTTTAAAAATAATTGTCTAGCACCTTACAAAGGATTGTAAATCTTGTGTACATTTATAAGCAAAACAATTATTCATTATTATAAAAAAAAATTATTGTATATTAAAGTCATCTAAATATTATTAAACTTTCATACGACGTGTCAAAGAAAAAGATCTAAATGATGCAAAAGTCAATCAGATCTTGCAGTATCCAACATATTTTCAGCCTCTGAACTTCTTTAATTATTTGGTCAGTGTCTGATTTTAAGGGTTTATGACGACGATTACACCGTTCGTAGGCACGTTCGTGCCTATCAAAAATGTAGGAGAAAAGGGCAGTGAGAGTGACGAAAGGAAGGAGGTGTATATAAATATTAAGAAGAATAATTCCAAATGTCCAACTGGACTATTCTGTATTTATTGAATTATATCAGAAATTTCCAGCTGTGTATAATCTTAAACACCCGGAGGATTAAAAAAGAACGAGTGTGCTTTAGACTACACGACTGAAGTAAAACTTCTGTAGCTCCATCTATATGTATGTATATATATATGTTTATATATGTATATATGTATAATATATACATGTATATACATATACATATATTAATTTTCTACAAATATTTAAATTTATTATCGGTTTTCATTGATAAACGAAATGAAATATCGAAATAGTCAAGAAATCACCGTAGATCTCCCTCTCAACTTCCGTTCGCCTCGCCCGATCACACTTTTCGTAACGCATTCACCAGCTTACTCCCCAAGTCAAGCGTGCCTAAAGAAGTTTTACTTCAAAAAGTAAACGGGAGTGATATTTGCAAGACATTTGTTCGAGGATGAAAGAAACAAGTCTTGCTGAACTAAAAGCAAAAATAAAGAATCTGCGTTCACAATATTCGAAAGAAAGTACGAATATAAGGCAATCGAAAAAAGTGGGGTCGGAGCTGAAGATGTGAAATCTTCATTTCTATGGTGCTATGATCAGTTGAAATTCTTAGACGAATTCGACGAAGACGTGGAGATTGATTGTAAAACATCTCATTTAAAGGTAAAAATAGGTATTTGTAGAACTTCTGGGCGGTCTGTGGCTTCGCGGTAAGACAGTTGTGCTCGATCTGTAATTTGGGCAGTCAAAATACAAAACCTCCAAATGTCAAAGATAATGCCGAAGGTATTCAAAGAGGTTCTATATTTTCTTCTCCAATAAGTTCCTTATACTATTTTTCTGCAATTATCCACCACTCATCGCGAGATGTTGTAAACTACAATTTAAATACCATATATAAATTAAACTCTTTTAGGCAAACAACATAAATTACCTTTAAGTACTTCTCGATAAGCCTTTCATAAATTAAGTGGAAAACTTCTGGAATACTATCCGAAAGAAACGAAAGTAACATCCTGGTTTGGAAATCTAGGATACGGCAGCTTTCGCCTGTAGCCGAAAATCTGAGGGTGGAAGATAATTTGTCTGCTGGTGAAATGGCATCTCTTAATATGATATCATTCCCTTTGATATCTGCCTTTACAAGTTCCAAAACTTCTTGAAAGCAGTCTTCGTTCATTCTTAAGTGACCCCTGTAGGTATTTTTGTCCGCTAAACGTAATTCCTTGCGAAGAAAATTAAAGATCCTTTTGCCTCACGACTTTACCCACTTACGCTTCTTTTTATTTGTTCGGTTTTCTATTTGCGTGTGTGATGAAGGCTGAATATATTAACGCTGCAGAGGCTAAAAGTTCTTCTTCCCTTTTTTACTAAATGGGGCATTTCACGCGAAGCGGACAGCGAAAAAAATGTGAGGTTCTGGATTTTGTTCAAATTTGGTTTAATTGTACTTCTATATGTCCTGAATGAATGTGCATTTTTATTTTTTTTCTATGAAGCCTAGTTTCCCTTTTCTAAGCCTTTAAAGAATTGAGAAAATTTGAGGAGCGGGTTTTTTGAAAAAAATTTGCTATTATTCAAAGTGATAGAAAAAAAGTAAATAGTGTTATTTTAAAGACAAATAAATGTTTTTCTTGGCTGTTATTACAGAGTTGAAAAAAAATTTTTTTTTCGTATATAAAACCGGAAGTAAACATATCAAATCGGATTTTACTTAACTTCGAAATTTTTAAAAATTTTTGTTTTTATCTCAAAATGTAGCTTATAGTTCATAAATAATATGTGTAAAATTTTAGAACGTGATCTGCATTCGTATCGGAGATAGAGAATTTAAACTTAAATTTTTTCATGTCTCCATACAAAACTATCGCACTGGCCAAACGCCGATTACGCGCTGCACTGTGTTCGAATGCAGATCACATTATGAAACTGAACAGGCATTTACTATACATTTTAAGTTATTTATTGAGCTATTTAAAAAAAAAATTAAACATGTCGAAGTTTGTCAAAATTTAATTTTAAATATTAATTTCGAATTTTTTACATGAAAAAAATCCAATTACGAATTCGATACCACGACTGTGAACAGCATGCAATTTTCTATAAGAATCACTATTTTACTTATTTTTATATAAGTTTCTTAATATGATTAATTACCTTTGAAACAGGTCATACATAACTTTTTCAAAATTGTTGGTGTTCCACTTCGCGTGAAATGCCCCAAATACATACACCAAAAAGAAACTACTCCGTTTTCACTTGTTCCGTTCAAAACGTCAAACGCTTGAAATGACAATCCCTTCTAATCTGAACATGAAAGTTCGTAGATACATGCGGCTGTGTTCAGATCATCTATGAGAGGTTTTCTCATCACTTAAGTTTGTGAATAGGTCTGTTCCACCGATTTTCGTGCACAAACTTTTCGTGTAAATACTTTCTTATATGGTGGGAGAAAAATTCTCCACAAAACAAAAAATCGAGGAAACATGTTGCATGCAAACTCGTAAAAATCAAGAAGAAGAAAATTCACGGAACACACGGAATCTATTTAAACTGCACTTCTAATTATATATTGTTAATCTAATCATTTTAATCGCCCAATTATCCTTTATTAATTACTTTATTCAACTTGAACTATGAAACAGTCACTCAACCTAACCTCCAAAAACACCGAACAGCTGCTTGCGAGAAAAGACGCCCGATCATGCACCAGCTAAAAAGTGTAGGTAAGTTCGTTCAGGAGCGGAACATGTGTTGTCGATTTTTTCCCACCATTTTGCCTGGCACGAAACGTGATGGAACGCAAAATGTGTAAGTTCGTGCACATGCGGGATCCCGCTTCTCATCCTAATAGGTCTGTTCCCTGATCAGAATGTGGGATCCCGCATGTGCACGAACTTACACATTTTGCGTTCCCTAGCGCTTCGTGCACAGAAAAATGGCGGAGAAAAAAGTGACGTCACATGTTCCCCTTCAGCACGAACTTACCCAAACTTTTTAGCTGGTGCATGATCGGCCATCTCTTTTTACAAAAGTACAAACAGCTGTTCGGTGCTTTGGTTTAGAAAGTGAGGTTAGGTTGAGTTTAGTGAATTGATTGAATAAAGTTATTAATAAAGCAAAAGTTGGTGATTGAAAATTAGTTAGATTAACAATTTATAATTAGAAGTGCGGTTTAAATAGATTCCGTGTGTTCTGTGAATTTTCTTCTTCTTGATTTTTACGAGTTTGCATGAAACGTGTTCCCTCGACTTTTTGGTTTGTGTACACTTTTTCTCCCACCATATGAGTAAGTATTTACACGGAAAGTTTGTGCACGAAAATTGGTGGAACAGACCTAATAAGAGTAAAATTTGAATCAGATTTCTTTGACTTTGTTGGTTCTTGCTAAAATGTACTTGGCTCATGTTTATACTTGGTAATCCGATGCTTAGCATGTGTCCAAACCGACTTTTTAGTTCCAAGTGTGTATTTGATGTGTTCTAATCTACTTTATGATTTTAAGCAAGAGATGTCACTTTAATGTTTAAAGCTCCAAGCTGAAGTAAACCTAAACTAACGAATAGATGATGTCAGACTCGCTGATAAAAGCACGACACAGATGCAACAAATGTTCCTTTACTTTTTATTATTATTGTAAATTTATTGTGATTAAGTGAATTTTTCTACGCGCAAGTAAAACTTTGGGAACACTTGTTTTATAGTTGCATTTAGAATTTGAATTTATGTAGTTAGGAAAATTTGAATTTGAATGTAAACTCTTTAATTTGAAATGCGATCTCTTGAAACCTTAAAACAGAAAACGAAAGGAAGTGCACCATGCTCAAAAAGTTTCCGAATTTTCCTTATGTGTTTGAAATGTGAAGATGTGTTAGTTTTCACCATGGAAGTAGTAAATTTGTGACTCATTCGAAAGGGACACTGTTTTATTTTAAATTATGTTTAATGAAAATAATCAGTTCTACCGATGGATTTTAACCGCAGTTCTCTGAAGTCTTTATCTTTTGGAAACCTAAAATACCAAAAAGTAGAAAAGTATTTTTATATTTTTAAAATTTTTTTGGAGACCCCAGGCAAAAACTTTTAGCTTTTACTTTATACAGCTTTTGCACCTATTACAAAGAAAATGCAGTATAATTGCTTATTATATTATTGAACTTCCCTGAAAAATAATTTTCCGCACACAATACGTTGATTATTTTTACAAAAAAAAAATACCACACACGAAAAATGTTTAAATTAAGAAAGTCAGATTCTTAGTAAACTAAACTAAAACAGTCTTTTAAATGTTAATTGTCTTTGTTTGTAAAATTACACCACTTTTAACAACTGAACACTGGAAATAATTCAATTAATATTCTATAAACACTTGAAACGGCACTCTTGAAAAAGCCCACGTCAAATTGACATTTCGAAGGCGTATTTCCCATCCCCCTTCCCACAACTTGCGCACGAACAAAACATCGGAAAACACGCATACGGTTTATACACGATATTGCACTTCCTTTCGTTTTCTGTTCCATAAGTGAAACATAGGGTGCGTTTCTTTATTCATTCCGAATGAGCGGAACGCACCTAATGTGTTTCTTTATTACGTTCGGAATATTCTATTCCTGATGTTCTCTGTTTTTTTATTAGCACCGGTGCGTTCAGAACGCATTCTTTTTGTACCGAAGTTGTAGATGGAATAAACGGAATAAAACTGTCAAAAAACAAATTAGTATCAAGAGGGAAGGAAAAGAAAGTCATAATTGTAAATGTCCAATTTCCTAAATTCAATTTCATAAATTTAAATTTTTTATAAATTCATAACATTCAATTTTGTAAAATCTAATTCGCGTAAATTGGAAATCTTCAATTTTAATTCTCATAATTTCAAGTATAAAGAAATTTCCACAAAATTGTCAAGGTCAGATCAAGTTGCAAGCACAAAATTCTCAGTCAGAAGCAGTGGCGGTGCTAGACCAAATGTAGACGTCGGCGAGATCAGCTTTGCGAGGCCTCTTTCATTTCCCAGTCAGTAAAAAAACGATAAGTAGATTGAGACTGAGACTATATGAGTTTTATTCCTAATCAAATGTTGACAAAAATTACATAAACAATCACAAATTAAAATAAACAACTGTTTCGGCTTTTAGCCTCACTGAATTTTTTTTATAGAATTAACCCTTCTAATTCAGAAGGCGCACTTCACAGGCAGAAGCCAGGAACCAATTGACCTACCCACCAGAATATAACAAAATATTGAGGTGAATGAGGCTCCCACACCAACATGCATAAAATCATTAGTAAACAAAAGCCAAAAAAACACAACAATCAGGGGTGCACAGGCAACAAAGAACGCTTAAGGTAACCAGGTCGCGAATGAGGTCAAAAAAATCGATTATTTAAAAACAGTTCTATTTGAAAGCCCGCGCTTTCCCCTTTCAGAAAATGTATGACATGTCATACCAACGCGTCTATTTAACCCCAAAAATTGATATTTTAAAAGATGGTGACGGGTCGTCTGCATAGTTGTCACGAGAGATTTTCGTCTCAACCCGTAAGTTCCTTTTTTTGACCTTTAGGTACCATTTGCAAAAAAACTATTCAACCTATTTTGATGAAATTTTGCACAGTACTTATCCTTTATGTCCTTCATCTTTTATACCTAAATTCATCTTTGTATTCCATTTTTAACTTTATTTTAAATCCAAATGCATTTTTTTTAAAGAATGATTTTTGACCTTTTTTCAAAAAAAATGGTACAAAAATTGCAATTTAGGCAAAAGGTTGAAAATTTTAGGTATATAATGTTGCCTTACTCTTGTTTCAGGTTAACCATCAATTTGGAGCAGATAGCACCAGTTGTTAAGGAGAAAAGTGTACCTAAATAAGTTAATTTTATAATTTTTTATTTTTTTCTTGTCATTTTGTAATTTTAATAACTTTCACACTAATATAGTCTCAGGGTTTATTTAGCACTCATTTTAATCCGTAATTCGTCCTCTACAGCATGTTTAAAACCGCGAGTATATCTTAAATACCAACTGAACAGGAGCAAAATATCTAAACGCGTGAAAAAGCCTATTTTAACCATCATTCGTGACGTGGTTACCTTAAGCCAAGTCAATACAAAAACATACATAAACCAACATACAAAAACCTACAAAAGCCTTACAAAAAACAAGTGAGTACAAGAGGATGGTTATAAGTTGTACAGGCTCCTCCTTAATGTTAACTTGTCCACGTTAGTACTGAAAACATCACCAACATCATTAGCTTAGCAAACCTACACATGCGGCTAACTGGCTCGAACATACCGTAACTAGCGCGCGAGAAAGCTATCTGTAAGCTTGAACGGTTTCGAAGGCAGTAGGACAGTTCTCTAGGTAATATTTTGAAAGAAAGCTCCGCACTATCTTTCCCTGTAGAAGCTGGTGTAGAAAAATTATATGAGCAACCCAGCGACGCTTTTCGAGAGTAGCAAGTTGTAGCAGTCCCAAACGATGATCATATAGAGACAGAATAAGATTTTCACTCAGCGTTGCCACATTTTTTTTTTGCCAAGTCGGGATTTTGGAACTTTTTGAGTGAAAAGAGCGGGATTCTTTCTTCGAAAGCGGGACATAATAAAAAAACGTATATAATCACAAGTTTTTAAATATTTATCTTTTTATTTGAGTTCAAATTACGTTTACGTGACAATAGATAGCAAAAATAGCCATAGAAAATGTATTTTAATAAAAATATGATATTTTAAATCAGATTTACCCTATCGTTAAATAGTTGAGTCTTATTCGTCTTCTGAATAAAATAAATAAAAAAACAGAAATCAAAATCAACAAAGTTTTATTCATTAGAAAAATATGGTGTTTCAAACAATTGTCTGAGGAGTGAGTGTTACAAATTGCAACTTACAATAAGAGAATAATTATTTTTAAGAATTACTTATTCATGATATTTCTGTGAAGATTTAACTTCTTTTAAAGTTTCCTTTTTCTCTTTAATAAAGATGAAGAACTCTTCACAGGATAGCTGTAGATTAAACTTGATGAGTAATTCTGCTTTCATTAAATTTACGGAGCATTTATTTCTGGCATCCGACCATTTTAAATTCATCTGGGAAAAAAACGTGTTCAGGAAAGCAGTTTGATGTTGGGATACTTAATATTAAAGACACTAGTTTAAACATATTCCTGGTATCTTTTTTTGGAAACTGTTGAAAGAGCTGGTGCCATTTCTGTGCGGTGGTGGCAGTGGTGTCTTTGCAATTTCCCACTAATACGTCCAAGGATGATTTCAATAAGTTAAATTCTTCATATAAGTTATCTACCGAAATATCGCCTGTCAATTTTATTAAAGATACAGCATTTCAATCATGTCAAAACTAACTTCACTTGTTGTTAATTTGTGTAAAAAATTTTGAAGTCTTCGATGGCTTTGGTCCGTTCAGATTCGGCCAATTTATTTAAAATCTGTTTCGTCTGGTAACCGAAAAACCCATCCTTTAGCCTTTGAGTCAACCTTGAGCGGAAGAGGCATAATGACTCATACATTTCTGTTATGGCAATATCATTTCCCTGAGACTCTTTCATTAATGTACCAAAAGCACTCATCACATTATGAACAAAATGCAAGTAGGCTAGAGTTTTTGTTTCCTCTGCTTCAGAGTAAAAAATCTTTTCAATGGCTTTTGCACATGATTTTTGCTTATCAAAGTAGCTTTTCAAAGCAGGCCAAACCTTGATTACTCTCTGAACAGCAGGACAGAGCGACATAAATCTTTTATTTACGTGACGTAATAATTCGACCCACTCCATTTCCGTAGTTTCAAATATCTCCATCAATTCCGCACGATGTTTAGCTGAATGTGAGAAATGGCCGTATATTTTTAAGATGATAGCTTCTACATCGATGTCTTATCTATCACATGCAAATTTGCTCATGTTATGCAAGATCTGAACTGAACAGTTAGCTTTTAATATTTTTTCGATTTTGGCAACGAGATTCATGAAAACAGAATGATTTGAACCAAAGTTTACATTTGCATTGTCAGCACCATGCGATAATTTTAAGTTATGTTTATCCAATGTTTCACAAAGTACCTTTGTTATTTGGTCGGCAGTTTCGTCATTACTCTCCACAAAATCTATTAATTTGTTTTGTATTCCTTTGTCGAAACTGAAATATCGCACACATATTGGAAACATTTTCCGGTTTCCTTTATTGCTGGTATCCGTAGAAATCGAAAAAAATTAATCTTCTTTTAAATTTTGAATTACGTCCTTCAAAGCTTCTTTTGCCAATACTCCACAAACTATTGCTTCACTCTTTGTCCTACCACATTAAACATTCTTAGCTATCTCAGAATCGGCGTACATGAGAGGTAATAACTTTTGAAAACAATCCATACTATTGTAGCTTAAAGAATGTTTAACGGTGTGATGTATAGAAGTAATTTCTGCGGCTGACGTTTTGTACATAATATCATCGCGATCACGATCAGATGTGGAAGTACCTGGTGCCTGGAAATAGCTAGTTATGTTTCTTTCAGCGCGAGAACTCGCGATCTTCGAGTGACTACTTGTTTTTGAGTGCTTCACTACGTCGTTTAATCCGCCATGAGAAATAGTAAACTCTTTTTTACATAGTTTACAGTAAGCTTTATACTCATCCGACGTCACAATACACAACCAATTATACTATAGTCATTCTGCCAATTTGTACTGTATTTCGTGAGGCTATGTTTTCCTAGTTTGACTTTCTTCTGGGATGCAATGTTTTCCGGTTCCGAGCAATCCGAAATATCACTATCGGTTTCATTCATCTTTAAACGATTCTAATAAGTAAACTCCAGTAATTTACGAATAAAAACACGTAAAAAACTTAAACTTTTGTTTGCTTAATGTAATTAAACTAAATTACGCACGTAGCGCAACTCACTACTTGCTCACAAATGGTATTCATTGTTCCTTCGTACGTAATCGTACGTTCTCGCGAAATAGAAATTTATAAACAAATGGGAATAATAAAAGAGCGAAAGAGAAAGAGAAGATGTCGCGGTCGCACGCATCGATTGCGTGACCCACCCCTCTCTCTCCCGTGCGCTTATCTTCATTACGCGTCGGGCGGGCGGCCAGTCCACACTTGTCTGTGCCCGCCCGCCCGCGCTTCCTCAGCACGCTGAACGCACGGTCGAGTTAACCCCGAAAAGCGGGACTGAGCCAGTCCGCCCGGGACATTTAATTTTGATTTAAAAATCGGGACGTCTGGCAACGCTGGGTTCACTCAATGGCAGAGCACACTCCATCGAAGGTGACCACACTCCCCGAGATCACACCGGCACAGATTCCGCAGCTGGCCATAGTCCCGTGAAAGCCTCCACAAGGCGCATGATACTCCATTACCCTAACCACTGGGCCACCAGCGCCCATTGAGTTTTCGCGTGACAGCACGCTATAATCAAGAACTCTGTGAATTTAATTAATTAATTTTTGAAGTTTTTTATAAAATTTTTTGAATTTTTATTAAAAGTTACGCGTTTTGTTATATCTCAATTTAATCTGTTATTTGCGTGTTCATTTAAAATTCGTTTAGTGATTGGCGGTTTTACAACAAATATTTGGGTGGGTGCCTTCAAGGAGCCCCAAGGGGCGAAGTCCGTTGTGACTGAAATGGAAGACCCCACTAGGAAGAAGAACTGTATTGCAGACCAACCGATGAACCTTATCCGGAAATCAAAATTAGAACCGAAACCAAATTTAGTTGAAAGGAAGTCAAGAGGAAAAAGCAAAGATTTGGAAACTTCAAGAGAGAGTCAAAATTATAGTAAGAAAATGAAGAAATCTGAAAGTGAAAAAATAGAAGTACAAGACCAGGCAACGGATATATCTAAATTCAGTGGCGAAGGGAACCGATACAGCATATTGGCAAATGAAGAGGTTGAAGACATTTTGAAAGATATTGCAAGCAGAAATCGTGAAGACGGAAATTTAAGAGCAGGACCAACAGATAATTTAAGAGTGAGTAAGGAAAGAACATAAATTAACAGTAAAAATTTTAATAGTAGTATTGTAAATAAAAAAGAAAAAATTCCACCTATTGTAGTCAATAAGCAAGAGGTTAGGGACACAATTAAGATTTTAAAAGTAGTTTTAAAGATAAATAATTTTAAAATTAAGAGGTACAGTGCGACAAGACATGCTGTGATATTAGAAAGTAAGGAAGACTTTGTGAAAGCCAGGGAGACGTTTAAAAGTGTTGCCACTGAGCATTACACTTATTGTCCTAGAAGCGCAAAAGTGCATAAACTTCTTCTCAAAGATTTAGACCCGGAAAGTGACCCAGACCAAATTTTAAATGAATTGAAATCTTTGCAAATCGAAGACTTAAAATTTGTTAGTGTAAAACGGTTTGAAACTCGTGTTAGTCGAGAAAAAAAATTTTAGTTACCAATCTTTATTGTTCAGTTGGCAAGCGAGAGTAAAATTAATAAAGTGAGAGACGTCGAATACGTAAACTACCAAGTGGTTAGGTGGAATAAACTGAAATAAAAGATTTTCTGCAATGCAGACATTGCCAAAGGTTCGGGCATACGGCAAGTAATTTCCAAATGAAGTATAGGTGCGTCAAATGTGCACAAGATCATTAACCTGGTAAATGCTTAATACAGGTTGGCACTAATGTAAGAAAAACCAACTGTTTTGCACATTGTGCAAAAACTACGGACATCCAGCCTCTTACAGAGGATGTCCAAAATCAGAGATGTCAGACGGTATGGAGCAAAAGTCGCCGAGCCGTGGCGCCGAAGTCACCCAAAGTCGCCCCGCCATTATTTGAAAACGCCCAAAAATCGCCTTTTGATTTTATAATCAATAAAGTCTTTCAAATTGTTGTTTGTACAACTTTAATGTAATATTTATTACAGTAATCACAGCAAAATTGTGGTAGAGGCGTCGAGAAAAACAACAAATACCCTTAAGTAGGTTTTTAAAATAGAAGTGGCTATTTGCACTTACGTGTATTTTCGTGTACTTTTGAATTCGGGAAAGTTTCGCTTTTACTTATTTTATGTACTTTTTTGTACTACTTTACAAATCTATTCCATGACGGGGTGAGGGGGGCGGTAAGCAACCGCAGGGACGACAGAAAAACAATTTTGATGTCGGCTGCATCAGAATTTATGTTTGAGCGAAAAAATGCCTTTGGTAAACGTCAGTTTGGACTCGTTCGGAGTTCAGTAAAAAGTTATTAGCGCAAAATGAGAATTTGAGATGACTCGACAGCAAAAATTGTTCAACTGTCACGTCAGCTTATGTGATTTCGATTAGCCAATATGAACTGTTGCTGTAGGCTGCCGTGCATTCTGATTCAGCCTATAGCCCAAAAGCACCCAGCAAGAATTGAAAAATCGCCCAAAAGCGCCCAGCAAGAATTAAAAATCGCCCAAAAAGTGCCTAGTCGCAGAGAGGAAAATTTTCTCGCCCAACTGATGGCTCAAGAAGCCCAATCGGCGAGAAATCGCCCGAATTGGCAACTCTGTCCAAAATATTTAGAGTTAAAGGAAAACTTTCGAAGAAAAAGGAACAAAACAAAATTAATAATGTTAACAAAATAAAAATGTAGTCAAATTTTGTAAATAAAAATATTTCGAATGCTACAGCTGCGGCAAATATTTCGGACAATATTGGAAATTTAAATAACGGAAATAATAACAATCAAAATTTTATGAGTGAAATCAAATTAATGTTAAGCAGTATTCAAAATCAGTTAAGTTCTTTCAAAATTATGATGGAGTAAGAAAAATCGATAATCGATGTTCTATTCGATCTGATCAACTCAGATGGTATGAATGAGTAGATGGGACAGTGGTAGTTATTTGATTCTAAGTTCTTTGTATATAATTTCTATTAACGTAAATTCTTTAATAACGAATCAAAGGAGGGCGAGTTTATTAAACTTGTTGGATGCTCGAAATCCAGACATAGTTCTAATTTCCGAAACAAAATTAAATAGAAAGCTGACGTCGTATGCCACGTGACGTTATGTTTATGACAAAAAACACAGATGGCGTTTACATAAATATAGATATCCGAGTATTTCAAATTTGCTGCACTTCCTCTACCCGTAATACCATGGAGCGATATTTCGGACCACCGACATTACTCTGCAACCCTTCAATTTTTATCGCAATCTTTTTAGCAGAAAACCATAAATCCACCTCCCCCCACCCTATATTCAATAGTGTTAAATCGTAGGTACACAAAAACGAAAATATTTCATCCCTTTTACAACCCTCGAGTATTTAGTCGTAAAATTAGACCGCATTAAATGACGAGTTCCGTAATTACGAAGCATTTAGCACCTTTACCTTTTTTAAGAAAATGATATTGGGAAAAGCGCCATCGGCGCCTTCGTAAACAAGCGTCTTTTTCTTAAATCACATTAGCTTATGAGTCTTACCCAAAATTCCCAAAAGTAATTAGTGCTACCTCGTAGGTATTGATCTCCCTTCAGTTTCCTGAGGTTTCCTTTTAATTTGCTAAAGCATGAATCTCAGTCTTCAGTGATATTTTAAAAAGTGCGGTTAGTGACGTAGTTGTGTAATTTTTATAGTGAATTCGTTCAAATTAATTATTATTTTCTAAGGTGGGTACTGTGTAGTAGATAGTAATACTGATGATTAATGTAAGAGTTGTGTGTAGATTAGATCGTTTTAATAGAATAGTCATTAGTGTAATGTTTGAGTACTGTGGCAATTGTTGTGTGAATGAGGTCAATATGCTCCTCGACGGAACGTGGTGTGTCCGGTGAAGTTGGGGAACATTTTATGTTTGTGCCAGTAGTGCTGGTGTGTCCGTATATTGGGAGGATGTGATTTCAGCGGATCGTGGTGTGTCCGGTGAAGCCGAGCAATCCATGAGTGAACCCCGATACAGCTGGTGTGTCCGCTTATTGGGTGGGTGACTTGATGACTGGATTCGGTGTGTCCATGAAGGTCAAAGCGCCCGTGTATGGTAAAAGGCTGGTGTGTCCGCCATATAGTTTAGGCTGCTCTAACCTCATTAGGTGTGTCCATGAGAGCCAGAGCAATGCCTAGCTTGTAGTGTTTGTGTTTTTGAGTGCGTAGAGTAGTTAGGCATTCCCACTGAGTATTAAAATATACTCATACTTCTTTCTTTTCTATTTGCAGACTTCGACTCGGAATTCACGAAGGGGTCCACCGACGGACCCCTATAGTGTTTTTTTTTAATATTTAAGAGATATAAGCTTTGTCTTGTTTGTTATTTGTTTTTATGATAAAAATAGCTATCACCTCCTTTAGTATAGAAATCTCAAAATTATAGGGCCAGAGCGATCAAGCAAACGGTCTCTATTATTCTTAATTACATCGGAATATGTAATTTAATTTTATAAATGTAATTTAGTCATCGTAGGTGTAAGGCTTAATGTGTGGCCGGTCGCAGGTTCAAATCACACCAGCGGAGACCCATGTCTATTTCCTGCTGACAATAGATTACACTAAGTGGCCATTTACCAGTTTCAGAGTAATATTAGTATTAAATCGACTATGCGTTTTGGGAACTAGATATGTAGCATAATTAAGTTCATTTAATATGCTCTCAGACGATAAATTTATATATCGGTGCTTTCAAACTAGTATCCGTTTTTGAAATATTTTCATAATCGAAAGGACAAACAGCGAGACATTAAAATTGGAATAAATTTCACCTCCGAGTATCATTGCAATTCTGAATATGGCAACTTCATGAAGTCGTACAAACGTTAAGCTAAATTAAAGCGACTTTGTTTTTGAAGACAAAAATGCTTAAGTATATGGAGAAAAGAAAGGAATTTATTAACAATAATACGCAACACTTCATTGTACTCACTGAACATAAGTTTTATGAAAGAATCCATTAGAACTTCGCGATGTCTGGGATTACTCTAGTACTCTCATCCCTGGCTTAAGCTTTGTATTACACCTTACTCTTAGTATCTTTCACCATTCTCTTGAGGACAATAAAAGAGGTGTGTAGAAGTTCAGGAATCAAAGCAAGTCGCACTTTCTTATGTAACAAGTCTTAGACTTTCCTCAGTTAAGTCGAATCAGCGCTATCATGTGAGAAGAATTTTATATAGAAGATCTACGGGCTAAGTCCTGGTAGAAACGGTGAGGCTGATTTAAAAGTGCCTGACTTACAGGAAATAATCCACTGCACACAATATCTCACAAACGCTAATAATTGCCAAGAATACTGGCAAAGGAAAATACAAACTTACGAAAAGAAGCCAACAAAGGAGCAATTTTTTTTAGAATTTAAAAATTACGAAATACATGGAAGAGATAGACCAAATTCTCAGCAGGGTGGCGGCACTGCGGTGTTCGTGAGGAAACCTTATAATTTCAAAATTATTAACAATTTTAAATGTTTGGAAGTTTCGGTCGTTGAATTCAAAATTTCAAGTTCGAATAAATTATGTTGGCTTATTTCGGCTTATGCTCCAAAAGTGAATGATTCAGGAGTTTTTGAACAAGGGTTTGGAAAGTTATTTGAATTTTAGAACTGGAAAAAGATCATAATTTTTATATTTTGGCAGGAGATTCAAATGCTCATTATAGCAGATGGGGAAATCTTCTGAGCAATACATTACCAGGGGAATCCAGTTGAATCGGTGGTTTTGAGGAAGGTAGCATGTTGCTCAAGGCAAATCTGTTGGCTACAGATATGCCGTCATTTCCTAATCGAAATTCATACCTCGACATTTGTATTACGGACACAAGACTTAATAATTAAACTTTGACGAACACAATATGCTGTTAGCGTTGGAGCTAGTTTAGATGACACACCCTTTTGGCTTATAACAAAGGAAGACATCCCAAAATTAAATTGTCGTTGTACGGATTGGTCAAAATTTAAAATGGAAAGCAACAAATATTTGAGAGAAAATAGTAATTATCTTTCGGTCGCAAGCAATCGGAATTTAACAAATCGGGAAATAGAGACATATTTGACTCATTTGAACGAAGCAATTTTAAACTCGGTTGATAAAATGGTTCCAAAAATTAAAATTAAAAATTCGGTTAAATGTTATTTAAATAAAACGAAAGAAAAATTACAAGTATTGAAGAGCAACATTTTAACTCAAATTAAAACTATTTTTTTTTATACGATGTGACCAAATCCTAGGGGACAACCCTTTGATGCGTTAGCATGGTTTTGGCCGGAAGGAAATTAGGGTAAGGGGAGTGAGGAAGCTTGAGTCTTGTTTTTGCATTGCTGCGAGCTAGCCAAAAGCCCAGAGACAGAGTGGATTATTTTAATTTCTTAATAAAAGCTCACGGGGAGATCTGGTCTCGAACCTGGAGCCCATGGCATGGTGGTCGTGCGGCTCAACGCATTGATCCAACTCCGTCTCCATATTGGCGGTTTCCAAATTATAATAATCAATATCTGATCCTGTTAAAATTAATTTTAAATAATATACCTAAATCAACTCATTAAGGAAAATTTTCGGCTTTCGATAAATAAATATTGGGAAAACAAAATTAGAAATATAAGATCAAATGAGTCAAATATGTTTCCAACTAACTCGGTACGTTATCCAAATTTATCCCTCGACCATGAAGTTACCTCCAGCGCTAATCAGTTCAGACTTGAAGCGAACGACAGTCATGACAGAAACGAAACAGTCAGGACATTTAACGATGACAAAAAGTCGAACAACCTAACGATGGAACAAACGGACAATTACTTTGTTACTTTAACTGAACTGACAGACATCTTTCGGCGACTCAACAACAAAAAATCTTCTGGAAATGACGGCATACCTAACATTGTGCTTAAGAATTTGCCTGATGCAATTATTGAGCAAGATTGCGCACTATTCAATAACGCCTTGAACAATACCTATTTTCCTCAGATCTGGAAAACTGCGTTAACTTTCCCGATCCCGAAAAAAGCAAAGGATCACAGTGACCCCTCAAATTTAAGATCAATAAATCTCCTGCCAAATATAAGTAAGGTTTTTGGGTCTGTTATCAATACAAAATTAGTTAAATTTTGCGATGAAAATATTTTTCCCGAAAATCAATTTGGATTTAAACGCCAACACTCGACATTGTACGTCATCAATAAATTAGTTTCGGATATTCATTGGAATTTTAATAAAAATTAGTGCGCGGGCGCGTTGTTGATAGATTTCGAGAAAGCTTTTGATACGGTTTGGATTGACGGGATCAGGGTCGCAAGACTTTCCACAGACAATATCGCCAGATGGACACTGAAAAGTCGCTAAAATCGCCAATCTATACATTTTTTGTAGCCATGATTATAGCCAAAATGTCAAAGTGGAAATCAAGATGGCAAATGTGTTAACACGGAAGTACACGTAAGTGCAAATAGTCACTTCCTTTAGCTTATCGCGATAATATTACAATAAATTGTTTTCTTATTGGGTATGCAATATACTGTGTTAAGGTACGAGTAATTTATTTAATTATTTATATTATTTTAATTATTTATATTTTTGAACTCGTTTTTACAAGCACAATTTCATTTGATTCCCATTTCACCTTAATGAAAATTAGACCCAAACATCAAAATTCAATTCCTATCTTCGTGCCAAATATTAACTCCCTATATAAAAGAGTTTCGAAAAAAACGCCATACAATTAAAGACTTCCAATAAAATGTTCAATTAATTAATTCAATTAAAGACTTCCAATAAAATGTTCTGCTAAATTGATGTATATTACATTTGTAAATCTTTAGAAATTATTCTTTAAAAGCTAAATAATCTGCCAATTTTTCTTTCAAGAAAAATCGCCATAAAAACGCCTAAAGTCGTTTAAAAATCGCCAAAAAAATCGCCATCGCCAATTTCATATTTTTTGTCGCCAGGGTTGATGAAAAATCGCCAATTTGGCCAAAAATCGCCACGTCTGGCGACCCTGGACGGGATAATGTACAAATTATTAAATTTTCGGTTACCAAAACATTTAATTAGAATATTTTCGGACATGATATCGGACAAAAAATTTATAGCAACGGACGGGGACAAACAAATCAAAATTACAGTTTAAAGTCTGGAACGGGTTCCAACAAGGTATGGTAAACTCGCCTATACTATTTAACATTTTCACAAGTGATTTGGCTACGGGTTTGGAAAATTCAATTTCATATGTGAACGATGTAATAATTTATATTTCAGGAAACAAAGTTGAACAAATTCAGAGGCTCTTACAAAATGATTTCAACAAAATTCAAAATTATTGTAACGATTGGAAACTCAAAATTAATGTTAACAAATGCGACCTAATATTATTCCGACCGCCTTTAAGCGAAGTCTCTCGAAACATAAAGAAAAATTAGAAAAATTTACAAATCGTGCAAAATTCAACGGGTGAAAAATCCAACAAAAATTATCGGTAAACTATTTAGGCATTATTCTCGACCAATATTTGTATTACAACGAACACATTAGAACACAATTAGAAAAAGCGAAAAATTCATTCAGCAAAATTAGACGGTTATTTTTCTCGAAACATTTAGATAAAAATGTCAAAATTATTTCTTATAAAACTTTAGTGAGACCACTTTTATTATACGGTTACCCTATTTGGTTTAACATTAGTCCGGGATACATGGAGTTTTCGAGAGACATTGCTTAAGGGCGTGTTGCTTAAGGGCTTTTCTATATTTAGACTCCAACGGAATGGTTCAGGACACACTTGGCGTACCTATACTTTATCATATTCATAGAAATTCTAGTAATAAGAAAATAGAGTACCCACCTCACACACTTTCGACGGATGTTGACGTCTCTCACCGGCTTAAGTTTTTATTAGCCGTTTTTCCTTATAATGTAATACATACAATAGATAATATTAAGGATTAGTTAACTAGAACGTAGGATAGAATGTAATATTTCACCTGTAAAAATAAATAAAAATTTAGAATACTAATGTATATAGTCAGTAAGTTTTATCTATATATTAAGTAAGCTAGTTGTTTGTTAAAAGCATGCAAGTTCTATTATTGTTATAATTTGGCCTAATAAACGTTCTAAATCGCAAAAAATCGCCTCCACAAGCCGCGAACAGGATTGAACAGACAGCGCTACCAAAAATAGAAAGAAAGAAAGAAGAAGAGGAAACAACTAAACAAAATATTCAAGGATTCAAAAGACACGAATATTAATTAAAAGAACTAAAAAGTTGAATAAACCTTGAAACCGAAAATTAAAACGTTACCAAACAAACGCAGAAGCAAAGACAAGAAAATAAAATACCATAACCCGGAATGACAATTGCAGAGAAAAAGAAAGGAATTTATATATTATATAAATAAATAAATAATTAAAATAAATAAACCCAAGAAGGTGCAACTCAGCAACACAACTAAGACTTGCAAAAGGAATCCAAGATTATGTTATAGTTAACACCAGCCCCTATTTCCGCTTCAGTTGGCAGAACTGGTAACAGAGATAGTCTCTATTGGTTCATCGTACTTCTCAAGTAGGTCTTAATCAATTTTAACTTTGAAAAACTTCTCTCAACAGAAGCTGTACTATCTCCGACTCTGGATAAATACTATTCACGCGTACGGAAATATTTACGAATAACCAAACTTTTAATAACATTTTTAAAGATATTTTCGAGGCCCCCTCAGGCTCGCCTAGCGCCGCCACTGGTCAGAAGCATTGCTATATCAGCCCTTGGCACTTGACGTGGGAAGAATTATCCTGCGATAATACGATCGATGACGTATGTGAGAAATTTGTGCTTTCAGACAACTGGCGATAAGAATTTTGTGGGAATTTCAACGTATTCTTTTTGCTGAATTTTGAATCGAGTTAACTGAGAAATTGTAAACTTCTGTATGTACCGAGGTAAAATATAAATATTTTAATAAAAGTTGCTCCTCGGGGCAGTCGGACGGAATTTTACGTGAAGGAAGCTGTTTTAATTTTGTTCAAAATTTTAATCTATTCAAGTGATACATTCGGATGCATAGGTATTGTTGTACCTATGCATAATTTCATCAAGGTTTTGTACTTTGGCTACTACAAAAATTCACAGCTCGGTAAAAGAATCGAGTGGAGATTAATCAGTAAATAAATATGCAATTTATTGTTGGATTATGTCTTTTGCGTTCATTATAAATAATATAAAAACCGAAACCTCAAAAATTGTTTATTGAATAATTGCTTTCACCTGACTTTAACTTTCATTTGGCAGGAATATTCCTTTGTGTTTACATATTGCTTCTATTCCGTTTATTCTGGCACGTATTCTCTTCCTTCTATTCTTTCCATGGAATGAATAAAGAAATACACCCATGCTGTGTATTGGTAGCGTTATCTTCTTAGAACATAAAGCTAAACAGGAATGGCCGTAAGCTAGGAAAACGTCGGCATTTCTCTTTGTGTAGAAGTGAGCACATGACAGTAGTCAAATTTGAAATTTTTTGAAGAGGGGCTGATATATCTTTTTTATAATTACAAATTGTATTAATTCAAAATTAACTTATATTTATATTTTAAATTTTATTATTAAAAAACATTTAAAAATGTGCGCAAAGAAGATGAAATAGATTTTCTAATTAAAATACTAAATACACTTTAGAAAAACAATTGCGAAACGCTTTGAAATTTTCTATAATTTATGCATTTAAACGTTATAAATGTAAAGATCCTATAAAACTCTACCTACCCTAAAAATTGCACAAACACTAAAAGATACAATAGTTACAATTAAAAAGAACATACAAACATGACACAAAATATTAGGTTATTCAAATAATTAAGTATAAAGGACTTTCCAACTTGAAGGCAAAAGCCTGTAAAAAAGAAAATACGAAAAATTTTGAAATGCCTCCAAGTGAGTGCCAGCTCTATGAAACATTCCCAAAAATTTTTGAAAAAATTCCGAAACCAAACGAATGATCAAAATGAACCGAAACCGAAAAATCAAACTAGAGCATGATTGATTGAGTGTTCCCAGAGGGTAGATGCAGCATCAGCATCGGGAACCGCTGCTCCCAAGCAGATGCTCTCTCTACAGAGGCGTTCGCCACATTTATACTCGTCCGGGAACACTCATCTAAAAATGTTCTAAACGAACGCACACAAATTTCGAACCGATTAGAGTACCGTGGGACCAGGCTGCAAAGTCATTTACATCTGCAAACTGCTCCCATCATCCTCCCAGTTCTACGTGAGACATGTCCTTCCCGCAGAACTTGCAGTAATACCAAAGCGAAGGGAAGCTTTGTGGACAAGCTGCTGCAAGTCTGGGGCCTGTTATTCCCAGGCTTCCATTCCGCACCGACGGTAAAGGTTCACTAGGTGCAGTTGAATGTGTCGCGTAATCGCTTCTTTAATATGGCAACAAAGTGAAACTGTGGGTTAGTGGGCTGTTGTCCAGGCTCGATCCGCATGCAGTACAGATGAATTGTTGACTTAGCAAGTGTAAGGATAAAGACTATCAAGCAATTCACCTGGTTACATGTTCTTGGCCCCAGTAAGAACGACATTTGTGTCATGCCGAATGTTGGGCAGATAAGCTGGTACATATCGCGAACAAGATTATTAATGTCGGAACATGTGAAGTATCTGTGGAACAGGATTCCTTCACCACCGCAAACCGTGCAGATTCTTTGAATTCGTCGATCGATATGTGACAGCTGGTTTGGATGCACGAGGCTATGATAGAGCAGTTTGAATGCCACATCAGAGTATCTATAATTGAACGCATAACTATAGATACATCTACTAGTTATAGTCCTCATTACCCCAAATCTACCCCAAGATGTGCGCGCCATCTATTAACACCTAAGTGATCCGTAGGATTTACTCCTACGAAGAGCTCGCGCAGCCGACGTGAAGTGAGTATACTAAATGTCGTGTGTGGCGATCGATTAAGTACGAAGGCGTTTATCACCTCAGTGCTATACTTCCTAGTAGAGAGAGGACTAAACTTTCTTGAGCTGCATCCACCAATTCGTTTAATTGTTTTGGTGTGGGGGGATGTATCAGTGTGTTCCTAGAAGCATCAATAATGTCTCCAAGAAGTGCAAGTTGGCCTGTATCGGCCGTTAAACCTCGAGCATTACTGAACACCGAATCTACTAAGGCTTCAACTAGATCAAAATTGCTTAGAATTCTCCGTACCAAAGTTTACTCAATCGCAAATGGAATGTTGGTCTTATTCTGCCCCAGGACGTAATCGTGGAGATGAGATCCTGGGTCCAGTCGTGCGTATATGGTGGACCGACTGAGAGTAGATAGTAGTGCTCCTCTGCGCCGCTACCCCCAATAGAACTTATCCATAGCTGCAAAATTAAGTTATGTCTTGAACAGAACACTGGCTGGAATGCCGTATCTGGAGACAAAGAAATTTCCGACTGTCTGTAGGACCTAAACCATTCCCCCCCCCCCCGGTACTGGCCAGCAAAGCGTACTTTCAGCGACCCATTGCCCCCTCCCCCCGATTTTTGGAATATTGTATATTGACACTATCATTGACACGCCGAGTGCCGTTAGCGTGCCTTTAGAGTGGCTTGAATGCCGTTAGCGTGCCTTTAGAGTGCCGTTAGCGTGCCTATGAGTGCCGTTAGCGTACCTATGAGTGCCGTTAGCGTGCCGACTGGGTGCATGTGAGTGCCCTTAGGGCTTCGTACCTTATGTACTACTATAAAAATGCCGGGGGTGGCAGCATCAACTAAAAGCCTGATTAATACACCTCTTCCTCACCGAAAGTCTAATAACAATTTTTGACGTAAAAGCCGAACTTATATATACGATAATACGATAAGTGCAAACAAGACAGTGCCACAGACAATAAGTAGAGTAGTAGCATACTATTAGGCACCAAATCGGCACGCTAACGGAACTCATAGTTATGCTAACGGTACTCATAGGCACTCTAACGGCACTCTAAATCGGCACCCTAAAGGTACTCAAGGCACGCTAACAGCACTAATGGCACGTTAACGGCACTCGGCGTGTGAACAGACAGTTTCGTTGTCTAAATGGACAGTGCCTTATTTTTATGTACAAAACTTTTCCCAAAGCAGAAAGAAAAATATTTTTCAGATATAAATAAATGTATAGGACGCGCTGCAGTTGATACTTGCAAAATAATATGGCAAACAGTGATAGCTCCGCCCCACTGGTCTTAAACACAAAAATTAAAAACAGTTGACTCAGAATTCGAAAAAAAATCCTCGCGAATCTTATCCATTTTTCCGCCAAAAACGGATAAAAGAGTAAATAAATAGTAAATACCAAGCTTTCGAAAAAAAATTGTACATTAACTAACAAGGCAACATGATTTTCGACAGATTGCCGAAAGCTTTTTGTCAATATGTTAAATAGTTAGTTTTTGTTTTTAATCGCTGGAACCGTTTCCCATGTTATTTTGAGGTGTCAACGCGTCCTGCACATTTATTTTTGACGGCAAATGAAGAAATAAGAAAAGTTTTCTAAAAAAAAATTGAAAAAAACGTTAATTTTTTGAATGAAAAATCAAAACATAGGTGTCCATTTTAGCAGCCCGAGAAAAATGGAAAGTGAAGCCGGCTGCGTATCATTTCATCAGAAAATGATTAATGCTAAAGTATTTACTATGGAATAACAGTTTCGTTTTTTATTACTTATATTGTTTTGTTTTTAGTATAATATGTCAAATGTTTATTTATTTAGAATAAATTGTCTCTTTGCGGACTTGTGTTATTTTGATAGAAGTTAATACCTTCAATCATGTAATCAATACAACAAAAACCTTGCGGAATCCCGCATGTGCACGAACTTACACAATTTGCGTTCCATCACGTTTCGTGCCAGGTAAAATGGCGGAGAAAAAATCGACGTCACATGTTTCGCTGCTGCACGAACTTACCCAAACTTTTTCGCTGGTGCATGATCGGCCATCTTTTCTTACAAAAGTACAAACAGCTGTTCGGTGTTTTTATTTAGAAAGTGAGGTTAGGTTGAGTGACTGTTTCATAGTGAATTGATTGAATAACGTTATTAATAAAGTATAATTTGGCGATTAAAATGATTAGATTAACAATTTATAATTAGAAGTGCAGTTTAAATAGATTCCGTTTGTTCCGCGAATTTTCTTCTTCTTGATTTTTACAAATATATAAATTAGTACTTACCCGAAAAGCACGAAAATCGGTGGAACAGACCTAATATGGGCATTAATTGGACTTCGATAGGGAATTTAAAAAAAATTATTACGTCGATATTTTTCAATGGAAAGTGTTCAGCTCGTTTTTTCAAATGAAAAGAAATTCAATCTTGACGGTCCAGATGGGTTCAGCCAGCCCCGTAGAGACAAAATTCGGGTCCCAGCGAAAGCAAGTTTGGGCTCGGGACTAAGCGTTTACAGGCTAAATGAGTGACTTTCAATTTAAAATCTGTCTAATATATGGCGCCTTTTCGATCGTGAAATTTTTTTTATAATTAAAATGGAAATTTTTTTCTGTTGATGACTTACATGACGGGGGCCCCGTTTAAAAGCCCCGGCCCGAGGGTTTACCCCCTGGGCCCTCACCCCCTCTCGGCGGCCCTGGATTCAGCGGATACCACAGGAAGGAACCACAAACGTTTTTTCGTCGTAATTTTGGGGTTGGAAGTTTAATGGTTTGGGGAACGGTTTCCGAAACAAATCCCTTGAAATCCAGTTCACTTCTACTCGTATGAATAGTGAGAACGGTCACGTAGTTCTCCAAAGCACTTTAGTTAGTTTCCTTAAGGATAATCGTAATAATCATAAGAGTAGCAGACATTGACGTTTTCAAGCCATTTCTGGCCACGTTGAAGAATTAGGCAAATTGGATGGCCAATTACTAAAAAAACCTAATTTTAATTATGGATAAAAGTTTTTAAAATAGTGAAGACTAAAGAAAGCCAAATAAATTATTAAAAATTAAAATAAAGTGGGTTTTCATGTGATTTTATTATTGGATTTATAATTTTGCAACACAGTGTATTGCGCGAATATATGCATTTAAATGAAAGTTCCTTTGTTAACTTTATTTTGACTGCAACTGATGTTTTCAAAAGCAAATTTAGTAGTTATTATTTATGAGCACAGTTATTGCAAGACATTCAAGACATTCGTAATAAATCCCCTGCAAGTAGCATTATCAGTTTTTCTTTTAAATTTCAAAAATTATAGTTTTATTTACTTCCTCTCCTGTTAAATATAAAAAAATCCGATTTAATTCATTTTGTTCGCCATATAAATATTCTAGTTAATTACTAAAAATAATGCTTTAAGGAAAATGATTACTATTCGTACATAGGAAAATTATTTTCTTGTGTGATTTTCAAGAGGAAGACGTTCTACGAATTGTTTTAGTGATGTAACGCAAAGCGATCTTTGTTTCTTCTTAGAATTCTGTCAAATCTAAGGTAACTGATCCTACGTGCCAATATTACCCGCTCTCGTTCAGAACCTGAAAAGCATTTTTACTTCCCGCTTCCGAGAAAAAAAGTTAATCTAATTCTGATACCTTAACGGATTGCTAAAATCACGGAAGTGGTGCACACTTGTAACATTATAAGCTTACGCATTGCCTTTTAGGCCGTTATTAATGTTAAAAGAAAGACGCGCGATTTACAGCAAAGCAGGTGATTTTTCTGAATTGGAAAGATCTACGAGTTTGAAAGGCGATACGAGCAGGTGTATGCAGTCCGCTACAATAAATTGTTACACGTTTTATATTAATGGTTTTCAAATTAAAACTTGCTGCTTGTACTTAGATATTTTGAAGAATTTTACTTTATCATGTTACATTTCAAACGTTGCCATGTCGGGCTCCACGTATTTATTGGTTCATCTTTTGCAATTAAGGAACAGATAGGTGAGCAACTCAGATGAGTTAGATCTTTTCTAGACTTTTCGATAATTCAAACTAAAAAATTTCTGTTTTTCTTAAATAAAATTGAAACAAATACCAACTTTATTTACGATATGTAGAAAAGAATTTAGAAATTTCCTAAGAAAACTGAGTGTTAAGGATACGAGTTTTCATCCCGCGGAAAATAAAAGAAATCTTCTATTTCAAGAAAATATTTTTATTCAGGTGATTGACCTACTTAACTCTGATTGCTATGAACACTCTAACGAACCCGAGTCGATAATTGCAAAAAATATTTAGCGGTGACAACAATAATGATAACGTATCTGTGATAATTTATGATATTTCTCAAGCAATGTGTACCAGTGGCGTAGTTTATATTAATTTATAGGTATACAAACAAAATTTAAATTAGTTTGAATGAAATTTTATAAACGAGAAGTAAAGAAACTTAAGAAATTCAAATACACTTCGGTGCAATGAAATCGAGCCACTTTGCACTTTTGACTTTGAAGACAACTTTTTCAGGGGTAACTGAGTGTTGACAAATGAAATATATATTATTCGAAAGGATATTTTATTACCTTCAAAACAAGTCCAAATTCTTTGACACTCGTTTATTTTTTCCTAAGTTCAGGAAGTGAGAACAAAAGCATCAGTTATTAAATCATTAATAGGGGTATGGATGCGGTGACCTTTGAAGGTAACTACGGAATACATTCTTTACTTCCAGATCATTTCTTTATCAGCACTCAACGATTATAATTGTGCCTTTAAAACTTAAGTAGCCAATTATTAAAAATGGACACAACTCCAGAAGAATGCGCTCAACCGTCGCATTAATTGAAGTAGGGCAAAGTCAGCGCGAAGTGTCTCGAAGACTCAATATGAACCGGTCAACGGTGCAACCTGTCAACCAATAATATCAAGACACCTGTGACTTTGTTCGGCGACCTAGGTCAGGCCGATCCCGGTTTACATCGGAGCGAGATGATCGCTACATCGCAGTGACATCACTACGGAATAGTCATCTCAACGCAGTTGAAGTGCAGCAGCAGCTCCGTGAAGTCCGAGGAGTGGATGTTAGTAGGTGGACAGTCCGGCGAAGAATCCGGGAGAAAAGCCTAACACCCCACAGGGCTGCAACTGGTCCTAAACTTACACCAGCTCATCGACGGTTACGCCTTCAATTCGCACGCGAGCATGCCGAATGGACGTTGGAGCAATGGTGGTCCGTTCTGTTCCCTGATGAGAGCAGGATATGCATTCATGGTAACGATGGAAGGAGACGGGTGTATCGGCGACCTGGAAAACGGTTCGCTCAGTGCTGCTTTGAAGAAGGCGTCAGCTACCGCGGCGGATCGTGCATGGTCTGGGGTGGAATTTCCCTCGAAGCACGAACCGACCTTGTCTTTATCGATAGGATAGGCAGCGGTGCAGGTAGAGCAGGTCTGACGGGTCAACGGTACGTCAACGATATTCTCGCCAAACATGTTATGCCTTACCCTGGTTTTATCGGCGAACATTTTTTGTTAATGCATGACAATGCGAGGCAATCGTTCTAGACTACCTTGCAGACATCGGAGTTCCAGCTATGGATTGGCCATTATGGAGCCCTTACCTGAATCCCATTGAGCATGTATGGGATGAGCTGAAAAAAAGAATCCGGGCCAGGGTTCCGACTGTTTCTTCCATCCGGGAGCTTAAAGAGGCACTGATAGAGGAGTGGAACAACATATCACAAGATTATATCGTACAACTTGTAACATCGCTGAAAAATCGAGGGAATGAAGTTATCAGAGCAAGGAAGGGTAACAACCGATATTGAAAATAAAAAATTAAAATAAGAACTTTTTCACTGCTGCGTTTCATTTCTTGTTCTCTCCCTGTTCGCTATATTCCTGATTAGTCCAACGCCTTTGATTTTAGGGTTCGGAATCCGAAAAAAAATAACCTGGCCAAAAGCTTGATCTTATTTTGAAGATAATAAATAATCCTTTCGAATGATATATAATTCATTTCTTAACACGCAGTAACACCTGTAAAAATTGTCTTCAAAGTCAAAAGTGCAAGGTGGCCCGATTTCATTGCACCAAAGTGTAGATCAATTTAGATAGAATTAACAAATTTCGCCGTAATGAATTTAAAAAAAAAGATTTATAAAAATGATTTAATCTCTTTTCAATATTTGTTTGTTCATTTTATGCGCTGCCATACCGTTCATCCCATTGCGATAAAACTTTGCCAACTTATTACTCGCACTTGCGCGACGGTTATATGCATAGTACAATTAACTTACGGTGGCGCGCGTGTCGTATCTGGAAATGTATTTGAAAGAACATTTCTGAAATTCTACAATATTTTCTTTCCTTTCAACATAATTTAAAAATTTACAACTGACCATCGGCAACAGACAAACAGCAAGCGTTAAACAGCATATGTCATTCGCAGTTTATTGTACATATTTTAAACAAAATCTAATTATTATCATCGATGCCGATCAATGTGAGTGAATTGAAATTGAAATTATTTAGTGCAAGTGCTAATTGTTTTTAGAATCTATATCGTGGTAATCGCTCCGTCAAAAACTGTGCCTCCCAAACGTTCGAATTCGATCTTCTGAAATAAACGAGGAACGACAAGCGAGTAATGAATCGCTTTTCACGTGCATCAATATCAGAAGACCAACATGCAGCGAGAATTGAAAGGGAACGTTCACGAGCTATTCGATCTCGACGAACAGTACACGTTGATTTGAATCTTGTTGCATTTCAATATGATGATAACTACCATTGCAGGTTTCATCACAGTGTAAATATCCGCAAAATGGATAAGGTGTGGGCATTGCGGTTCACTTAAGTTCAACAATGAAACACCAGGTTTGTGCTGCGCTAATGGCCGACTCACATGAGTCCAAACACTTTTTACAGAACATTTGCAAATATAATTCACTATTCAGCTTTTCAAATGACATCTTTTGGAGCCGACAAAGCTTTCCAAGGTCAGTACACGCCTACTTTCAAAATTCAAGGACAAATATATTATCGTGTTGGTTCATTTCTACCGGTTTCCGATGCTTAACATAAGTTTCTACAAATTGGGTGATGATGATGCACAAATTGATCAACGCTGCGATGTAATTCCAGGTACCAAACGCCACATTATATCCTATTTGAAAACATTTTTCCACCAACACAATGCGCTGATTAAACTTATCTGCGGATAATTACGCAATCTAAATACGAGGCGGCAAAACACCATTCGGACAGCATGCCGGACGCTACAACGCACCTACCACCTACCATCAATGAAGTTGCGATTGTTATAGTTGGTGAGGAACGTGCTACGCGTGATATAATTGCGGTCTGCGGTAGCAACGAGGCGGGTACAAGATAGTAATAATTAAAAATGCAACAACTATTAATGCAGTTTCCTGCGTTATTTTTTTTTATTGAGTGCGCCATCTGTTGGATTTTTCAAAGTTCGTGTTATGTTAACGCTGGCAGCATTAATGTGTATGAAAAAAGGGTATGCCTCTTTCTAGTTCACGTTAATTAAGGCTTATTCTCAGAGGGGGGGGGGGGGGTAGCTGGGTTCACTCTCCCTCTCTAGTTCCCGTCACCCCTAGTTGGTTATAGAGAGAGAAGAACTTCGTCCAATTGGAGACAACGATTGCAAGTGGACTTACAATTTAAAATGGATTCCGAACCACTGACAACCCTCAGGGCCCTTTTCTCGTGACCTGATATCAGCAGGAAACAACCATGGGTCGCCGCCGTAGAGTTCGAGCCTGGTACCTCCGAGTTGGTAGGCCGACACATCAACTCTAAATAAATAAAATAAAGTCGTTAAAAAAGAAATTTACAAATATTTCACATTTATTTACACGCCAGCAAGCTTAACAGTTTTATTTATATCCCGCGATATTGGTCGAATAAATCTAAAGTTTAAACATATGATTTGGGAATTTCCGGCTTCCTCGTGAAAAAGGTGTTGGTAGCCTATGCCTGCAAGAAAATGTTTGATAAAAAATGGGGCTTAAGACCTCGTATTATACATTGGATGTACATTTATGAGACTAATCCTTACTTATGGAATAGTAGTCTGGTGGACTGCTATAGAGAAACAGAACAACCTTACAAAGATAACTGAAATTCAAAGAGCTGACAGTCTGGGCATCTCCGGAGCAATTAGCACAACGCCTACTGCGGCATTGGAGACCATACTCATCCTTTCACCAATTCCCACCAACGACTTTTGTAGAAATTGTATGGACGAGGAAGAAGTGGAAAGCGTTAAGCATTTACTCTGCGGTTGCCCGGGTCTGGCCAGGAAAACGTACAAAGCATTAGGCTTCTTCAGTGGACTAGACGAAGGTGCTAATGTAGAGCTGAAGCAGATTCTCCGGTTTATTAACACTTATAGCTGATTCTTAATAAACCCTATAGTGACATTCAGGTGCGGTCCCGCGGATGTGGTAACACAACGGACCTTTCTTAGGAATACGTAGGGCTGCTCGGCTTTCCGATAGTCGCCACCTTAACCTAACATAACCTAGCTCTAAGTACAATACAATTTTTCCGATTTCGTGAAAATTTCCAGTACGAGAAGAAAAACCTCTGAAACAGAAAGAATAATTATAATTAATTTACACAATCAGTGCAAATCGATAAGGGAAACTATTGGTAGAGCTAACTTAACTGTGCAAGTTGTAATTGATCGATTTTCTGTGAGGAAAGCAATAAAAAATAAGCCTAAAAGCTGTTGTACTGAATCAGTGAATGATAAAGATTGTCGTTTCGTAATAAGAACAATTAAATTAAATTCAAAAATAAACGAACAAGGAATTGCGGCATAGCTTTGTAACAGAAAACACGAAAATATTTCTACTTACATAGTGAAAAGTATTCTTAAAAGTGGTTATCGTGGGAGAGTTCTACGCAAAATATATTTTGTAAATGAAATCAATTGTAACAAGAGATTAGACTTTACCAGAAAGTACAAAAATGCCCCAAATGAAGCGTGTGTTTTTTTTCGGATTTTTTATATTCGGTTCAGACGGCCGTGTAGAAGTGTGGAGAACAAAGAATACTGAGTTAAATTAAGAAAATTTATCAACAACCGTTAATCATGACGGGGGTTCCGTTCTAGTTTGGGGCTGTTTAGGTGTCAGATATCTCCACTCTATCGATGGTATTATGGAACATCTGAAGTACAAAGATATTTTAAAAATTAATTTGCGGGAAAATGCTGCCAAAATGGGTTTGGAAGGTAATGAAGGAAGAATTTTAGGACAATGACCCAAAGCATATTCAATACAAAATTATGGATACTATACAACCGGGAAAGACATCTGCGCAATCGCCGGACATCAATCCCATTCAACACGTTTGGGATTTGCTTGACAGAAATATAAGAAAGCATCATTTCACTAGTAATCTGTCCTAAAATCAGTTCTTTGGGAAGAATCGAAGAAGTTATCTTCTGATATCCTTTTAAATTTAGTAAAATTAACGTTAAGAGGATCCGAAGCGATCATCAAATGCAATGGCGGTCTTACAAAATATTAAATTTAGGTAAAAATAAAATCATATCAATAATGTAAACATATAAATTTATTATTTCACCTGTACGCAAACTTCATCAAACATCAGATCTGATCACTTTTTAACAGTGAAAGCGGGATGAGCTTGTGAGTCTTTGGCAACCTTCTTTACATGAAATGTTTTTGGTGAGATTAAATTTGACAATAAATAGAATTTACCAAAAGTAAATGTTGTTCCAAAAAAAGAAAAGCGACACTTTTACAAAAAGGAATTGTGGTTTTGGGGGTTTCCAATTCTTTTTTCAAATAATTGGTAAATCGCCAATATAGTAATATACTACTTTAAACTTCCTAGAAAATATTAAGAGGACGGTAAATTATGTATTATTGTTGAATGTAATAATAGTGGTGCTAATGATGGTACGTTGAGTGTATTGCAACTTTTGAAATTGCTTTGTTTTACGAGCAGCACTTTTCGAGTAGGACACTAAAGGACACTAAAAGGTGAAAAATCAACTTCACTAAAAACATAAAATAATATTTGATTTTAAAACTATTATGATATTTTAAAGTCGATGCAAATTAAACAAACAAAACAACTATCCATTCACGGCATCTTAGACAGCATATCAAACTACCTAAACATTTCAGCTTACGAGGTCATTGTTTTTTTGAAGTCGGTTCAACTTTCTTTTTTTTAAGACTATTTTTTATGTTTTATTAATGAATTTTTGCGAATAACTGAAAAATTAATAACAATAGCAAAATAGGTACTAATTTTTCCCTCAATAACCCCATATACTTGAACTCGCGATGATTAAAAAGTACTATAAACGTGAAAAAGTAATAAATTATAAATTTTTACAAATGACTCCGTTCTCTTATTGGAATTGGGTGGCAAGACAAGAAAATATTTATAAAAGGGTTGACAGTGACACGTGCTCACATCTTCTTGTTAAAATTCCTAACTCGATGAATATATTCACGTTCAAAGGCACGTGTCACACTTCCGTCTTTTTATTGCATATTGGCCAGAAAATTTACTTAGGGACGGAAAGAAAATGGTAAAAGTCTCTTGAGCGCACATTTGCACTGAACCGATTGCTTAGCACATTCTTAAGGTGAAAATAGAGGAAACGGCACTTTTACTTCCTTCTTCGTGGTTTCTTTAATAAAAGATAGTGAATAGATGCTGTTTTGTACCAATAGAATTGCACTCGGCTGATGCAGCAAAACAATTCTTTGGCATGTGCCAAGCCATTTAAAATTCAACGACCTTGGAACATTTGATTGCATGTGCATCTACTTATGTAACAAAGATATTATTATCAGTGCAGAAGAGCAAAGGAAATGGCCATCAATTGTCATTACTTTACGGTGACCAGATGCAAAGCGAATTGCTAATTGTGTAAGTGCAGAATGCAGCACAATCTGAACAATCGAGCAGATTGTCATAGAGGAAAACTAATGGGCAATTTCTAGTTCCAGAGAATGAGGAAAGCAAGATCCAACCAAACCAGATTTCCAAGAATTAACAAACTAACAGAGGAAGGAACTTAAAGCTTTTCAGTAAACTGTAAAAACCTTCGAGTCTTTCACTACTTATCCACTGGGGGTATACCTGTTTACCGCATATAAAATGTGCGATTTGCAATGTAATGCCGTCTTTATAAGAATAAAATGAGAATTTCCAGAAAACAAAATATCATTAAGAGTTAGCAGGGGTTCCCCGCCAACGAGGTCGACTGTATACTCTGATTTTGTACGGACGAGGGAGATCTAGAAAATGCATCATGAAGATAAAATATACCTAAGGTCTAGTGTTATCGTGTTATTCCCTGGTCTTTGCACTATTATCTAATATTCCATTTATAAAATTTTTCATGATTAATATATTTTTTTAAAAACTAAAAGACGAAGATGTTGCGCCAAGGGTTTTTATAGTTTATTGATTTTGAAACTACTTGCAAGCAAGCCACAAACGGATTTGTAATACTTTAAGAAGTTGAACCGACTTCACAAAAAGCGCTAAAACGCATAAAATAATTTTTAATTTTATATCTATTATGACATTTTGAAGTTGGTGCAAATTAAACAAACCAAACAACTACAACAAAAGTATTTAATCGTCCTTCCTTATGATCCTGTGAGCTAGAGCGTTCCAGTAATTTGGTATATTATCTTCAATTGTGGTTAGGTAGTTGTTTTGTTTGTTTAATATATCCTCACTTTTAACACTTGCTTTTGGTGTTAATTCTGGGACCAGTAGCCCATAGAGTTCAGCAATGAAAATTTAGATTTTTCCTGAAGTAGTACCTAAACTGCAATTTTACCCCATGCCTTCCCGAGCCTTATTTGCCCCTTCGGGGTTGTTAAGGGATATGAAACGACCATTCTAAATCGATTGGCATTATCAAAAAACACCGACATTGCAATCGCTGAAGGCCAGTCTGCTGTTCCGAGAATCTGCACGTTAAAATAATTTCGTTTGTAGCTCAGAAATTAAACTAAGGGAATAAGGAATGAAGCTAGCTTCGACCAAATTTGCAGTTTAGATACTGTATCAAGTGTAGTGAAAACTTTAATCGCGTTTTCTCGAAAAATACGCCTTCCCGGGCCTTATTTTCCCCTTCGTGGTTTTTAAGGGGTATGAAATGACCTGTGGGGTAAATGACGACTTAATAACGTCATATACGCACTTTATTCGTTCAGCGTTGTGTTTTCTTTAGCATCAAGTTTTTACTCGTTCAGCGTTGTGTTTTCTTCAGCATCAAGTTCTGGGTATACAGAATTAAATGTAAGTCATTCGAATTGGGTACTTGAACTCGGATGTCTTCGTGATCTGGAAAATTTAATACCCTTGGTGGGCAATGATTATTACAGGTCTTAATAAGGCCTGTTGTTTCCCTAGGATTTTAATATGGTCTTCAATGATGGCTTGATGTTACCGTTGTACAAAGTAAAAAATAGTTAAAAATAAAAAAACGGATTTAAGAAGATAAAAGATTAACAATTTTATTTTTGGAAAATTTTAACAATAATTGATTACTTCTGACACTGTTCGTAAGAACGCTACTCTGACTCTCATCTCAAAGCTACTTTTTCCTATCAAAAATAAAAACAAAATTGTGCAAGGTATACTAAGTTTGAAATGTGAAATGAAACGTAGAAAAATTGCAAAGTGGAAACATAGAATTCCAGCAGTGCTCAACATGTAAAAATTGAAAACTATACTGAAAGTTGCCACAGATCATTCTAAATCGATTGGCATTATCGAAAAACACCGACATTGCAATCGCTGAACGCCAGTCTGCTGGTCCGAGGATTTGTACATTAAAATAATTCCGCTTGTAGCTGAGAAATTAAACTAAGTGAATAAGGAATGAAGCTAGCTTCAACCAAATTTGCAGTTTAGATACTGTATCAAGTATGGTGAAAACCTTAATCGCATTTTCTCGTAAAATACGCCTTCCCTGGCCTTATTTGCTTCTCCCGGGTTTTTAGGGGGTATGTAACGACTATTCTAGTTCGATTGGCATTATCAAAAAACACCCGAATTGTACTAAAAAGTTAATAATAAATTTTCCACAGATTATAAGGTGATTAGAATAATTTTCAAGATTTATAAAGAGAAAACCTTTGAGCGCTAATAAAATATTTCTGTTATGTTACAATAACGAATGGTATGTTGTTGTAACATTACAGAAAATTATATGATTTATAATAAGGCTAATCATATTGTAACGTGAATGGGGCTCTTCGGGCTCGACGGATTAATTAAGACATTTTAATCACAAATGTTCACAAGTTTATTCACTTCACTTAATTAGTTCGTTTAACAATTTCCTTCACAATATTACGTTTCACTTTACTTATTTACACTTCTCACTTCACTGGTTAACTACTTAGGCTACTGCTCAGCCCCATTTATACTACTTAGCTTAGTTCTAGAAAGTTCAGTCACTTAGTTCTAGATATTTCCGTTAGACATTTTCACCTCACATATTCACTATAGCTTCGAGTCGTCCTTGACTTTTCCCGTTTGACATTTCCTTTTCTTGATTTCTGGCCACCTGCGGCATGCGCATTACCTGGTTGACTATTTCCCTTTTCGTGGCCTACCTCGTGCACGTTACACTGCCCCCCTCTTAGAACTGTTCGTCCCGAACAGCTTTCATCCTCAATAGCTTTTCTGCAGTTCTTCTGTTTCAATAATCCTTCCTTTGCCTTTGTACCTCGCGGAAACTGTTCCTGGGATCTCAACTGCTTTTCTAGTTGTCCATCAGATTTATCTTCTTCAAACAAAGAACTAAGGTCACTTATCTCGAATTCCTTCATGTTGGTCCTCTCTTCGCGCCTTGCTTGCAAATCTGCACACTTCTCTTCTAGCTGGCTAATATGTTGCTGAAGATCCTTGTAGCACCATGAAAGCCACTCCTGTTAAGAACGTAGACATTGATTGCATTCTTCCGCCTCCTTCAATTTCTGTCGTAGTTGCGTAATCTCATCTTCTTCGGCATGAACCGTTGGCATGTTGGTAACCTCTCTAAGGTCACATTCTTTAACTACTACCTCCTCAGTCGTTTTAGGATCGTCTTTTAGTGAAGTTTCCAGTGCGTCCTCTAAATCTTGTAATTCTTGATCAATAGTCTGTAGTTCCCGATTTCCTTGGCTCGATGTCGCCAAGACAGTCGGTTTTCGTACCGGTTCAATCTCCACCTCTTGTGATGCATTCCCATGTTTCAAATGTCCAAATTGGTCTTCTGCTCGACATTTCCGGCAAGATCTTGACTCGTTTTCACTTGGTAACATTTTTTCTTCATTCGCTGCTCTTCGTTAGTCCTTCGCCATCGATGTCCTCTCAAAACACATCCATCGTTTTGGGCACCTTCTATTGGACCGTACATCTCTGAGAAGTGATCAAGGGTCTTCCTTCTGCAATCACTTTCCAAGTGACCTTCTTTACCGCAGGACCAGCATCTGTACTTGCGACGAGGCATTTTAGCTTCGTTGTTCCGATCGGTACCTCTCTTAAATCCAAATTCATCTTGTTCCCTTCCTTTGCTTCCTGCAATCTCGTCGGAGATGACCTTCCTGGCCACATGTCCAGTATCTTGGACGGCCGCGGTTGACCTGGATATTGACTCGGTAACAAATATCTTTTATTTCGGTTTCTTCTGTCTCGTACATAGGTTTTCTGGAGGCTTGTTTTACTGCCTCCCAAGCCAGAGCGTTAGCCAAAATTTCAGCATTGGTGCTCTTTCCAGCCAGTCGTACAGCTTGCTGTAGGTCACGATCTGCAAGCGAATTAATAAATGCTTCTCTTGCGACCTCGTTAACATAATCTTGGTTAAATGTGGGATAAACCAAATATGTTAGCCTTTCTATGTCCGCACATAAATGCTGCAACTGCTCTCCATGCTTCTGTGTCCGATTCCGTAGCTGAAGATGGTAAACCTCTTGCATGTACTGGTTCCCATACCGTAATTCTAAAGCTTGTATTAGAGACGTATAGCAATACCTTAGCTCCGCCGGGATAGTCTGTAACAATTCAGCTGCTCCACCTCTAAGTGCCAAGATAAGAGCTGTAGCTTTTTCTTCGTCACTCCAAAAGTTCATTGCTGCTGCCGTTTCGAACTGGAGTCTGTATGTTTGCCAGGGCGTTTGGCCGTCAAATGTTGGAGGATGAAGCCTTTTGGTCACAGTCACATCTGAAGATAAAGTCGATAAATGCCGTTTCTGGAAACTTTTTAGTTCAGTCCTCATTTCCTTGAAATTTTTCTTCATTGACTGTTCCATTTCGCATTTAACTTGTTTAATATTCGTTTGTCCAGAAATTTCGACTTCTTCCAATCTTTTCTCTATATCTGACTTTATCTCACCCATTTTATAATCCATATGACTTTCCAGGTTGATTTTGATAGAGTTTTCTATGGTCTCCAGTTTCTTCTCCACAGTTGATTCCAAATCTTCAAGCTGTTTCTGCATAGCAATTTCCATCTCGGTTTTCACTTCTTCGACTGATGCTTTAAGTTCCGCTACTGATGACTTTTGCTCTTCCATTGCCGCTTTCAATTCGCTTACGGACCCTTCCATCGACGATTTCTGTTCTTCCATTGCCGCTTTCAATTCGTTTACGAACCCTTCCATCGATGATTTCAACTCTGTTGTTGATGATTTCTGTTCAGCCATTGCTGCCTTCAACTCAGCTGATGATGTTTTCTGTTCTTCCATTGATGAGTTAAGTTTCAGCAGAGCATTGAAAAGATCTGTCATGCTTGGAGTATTTGCTTCTTCTTCTTCCTCTGGCCCGTCTTCAAAAACAAAAGCCTCTGGATCCTTTCCTTCCTTTTCCATAGCTTCCTGTAGTATTGCTACCAGGGCACATTTATTTCCAATTGTAGGAAGGGAACGTTTACTTAATTCCCCCTTCAAGTCTTGAACACGTAAGTCCTTTAATTTGCGACCCATTTCACTTTAATTTTACAGTCACTTTTTCTTCTTCTTTTTTTTCCAAGTCCACTTTTCAGTCTTTCTTAATTAATCCCACTTCTGACACCAATTGTAACGTAAATGGGGCTCATGATTAACGCATGGACCAAGAAGGAGCACTGAAGACAGTGGAACAATATGGATTCTAGCAGTGACCCAGGAAACCGAGGTTAACGGCGGCAGAGGTATAACTCGATACTCAGATTCTCCCGCTAAAGGATTCTGAGAGGGAACGAAAAGAGACCCCCTTCTATGTGGTCTGCTTCAGCTAATTCCCAGGGAAGTTTTTTTTAGTAAGTAAGAATCTCACATTACCGGAGGGCACGGGCTGTCCGGTATGTTTTGGAAAATTTTCACCTCTCCCGCTAAAAAAGGCCGACACGTTGTTAATTCTTGATAACAAAAGATTTGCCATTGTGGATTGTCGGTGTTTCGGAATCCACCTTAAATTGTAAGCCCACTTGCAATAGTTGTCTTTAATCAGGTTTTAATTCTCCCGCACCTTACACCACAAGGAGTTACGGGAAAGAGAGAGAGGGTGACAAATGACTTTTGTGTGAAAATCATAGGTTTGAATCGTTTTTCTAAATCAGGTCGAAGGAGAATAAAACAAACATCAACTTCAAAAAAAAAAAATAAGTCCAACCTGTCAAAAGTGATTTGTTATCTGTATTCTGTTTGTTGTTATACGATGTGGCCAAAGTCTAGGGCACAACCCTTTGATGCGTTAGCACGGTTTTGGTCGGAAGGGAATTAGGGTAAGGGAAGTGAGAAAACTTGAATGTCTTTGTTTTTGCATTGCTGCGTGCTAGAACATAGGCCACAGACGGAGTGAATTATTTTAATTTCTTAATATAAGCCGGCGGGGAGACTTGGTCTCAAACCCGGTGGTCGTTCCGCTCAACGAATTGATCCAACTCCGTCTCCAAATTAAATGTAATACTTGATTTTAGTTCTTGTTTGTTAGTACATGTGTTATACATAAATAGATGTCTGGTCGATTCATACCATTGAAGGTTTGGCTTAAGGTGGCTAATTCTGTGAATTTTTTAATTGCTACTTTTTTAAGGGCTCACATCGGCACGCCAATTAAAATTAACATTTGTTCATCTCTTTCACCTAAGGTTCATGTTTAAGGGTAAACCTATTTGTTGTAATCCTCTGCTTACATTCTGGCAAAGCTAAAGCAAAGATAAATTTCTTTAATAAGTGTTATAAACATAACAAATAAACACATTTCAGTCTTTAAATATAATACTTAGAAAACAGTTGAGAAGTAGCACTTGTAGTATATAGAGTTAACCCTTCTAACTCAGAAGGCGCACTTCAATTGACCTATTCACCAGAATATAACCTATATTAAGGTGAATGAGGCTCCCACACCAACATGCCAAAACAAAAAAAATGTTAGTAAACAAAAAACCGAAACATGCCCAAAAACTGTAATTAAGGGTGCACAGACAACAGAGAACGTTTAAGCAAATCCTTAGTAAGAGCCGGCTCTACACATGCGATTTATAGGATCATGCATACGATAGTTAGACCGAGAATGGACAACATGTAGTAAAGGCAATCTCCTTAAGCTATACGGGCAATGCCTTTAAGTAACCAAACTTACGAGAGTGCGAGAATCTATGTTTAAGTTCGAAAGCTGGTGAATAAAGACTAGGTCAGCAACTCTACGTCATTCCTCCAACGAGTGCATATTAAGAAACTGGGGTGATCCGCATAAGGAGGAAGCCTGAGTGGATCACTCCACGGAAGATCCCTTAGTGCGAACCTAACAAAGTTCTGCTGCACCGACTTAATGCGTCTAGAATGAACAGCATAGCAGGGAGACCAAACCTGAGATGTATATTCGAGAATTGGTCTAACAAAAGAAAAAAATAAGTGAATTAAGGTCTGTCGATCAGAAAACTCTCTTGACCACCGTTTAACAAGACGCAGAACTGAATTAATCCGAGACGCGATATAACTTATGTGCAGAGTGAAATCGAGTTTTTTGTCTAATCTAAGACGAGCCGATTGAGGTTCCTAGAGAATGACTTAAATTCACATTTATCTAGGTTAAGTTGCAGGCAATTTGAGGCACACCAAACGTTGAAGGTATTCAAATCAGGTAGAATCATAACTGTTCCAAACGCATGAAAAAATTTTTATATCGTCTGCGCCCCAGCAGCCCCAGGTGGCTACCCTGCGGTACACCAGATGAAGCCCTAAAAACTCTAGACAAAGTGTTATATTTCTTCATCATATTTACAAATTTAAAAAAAGTAAAAGGATCATTATGCAAATTATTGCGAACATTATCAAGGTATTCCATTTATAAAGATGAAGGTAACGCTAAAAAGCTGTCATAGCAATCAACAAAATTACAATATGCTGACGCGTTTCTACAGCGTAAGTAATTTTTCCATTGTCTATTTTTTATTCTTAAGGCTCCATAGTTCTCTATTATACCATGTGGGACAATGACAGGATGATCTCGCAAGCTTGAGTGGTACAAAAGAATTAAACAGATCATAAATCCTGTCATAAAACATGGAAACACATTCGTCGATATCCCTACCATAAAAAAGAGATGGGAAATCAATTGAGAGGATCCTGTTTGAAAGATCACAGAAGTTCGCCCTCTTAAAATCAAGAACGTAGTTATCCACGTTGGGGTCAGCAATATTAGAACCATCGTAGCAGAAAGAAATGAAAATAGGCGGATGCAAACTGTCAATAGCGGATAAATTACGAGAGGCTGATTCGACTATTGTGTTACTCGAATCAGAAGCAAAGATAAGATCTTACTGTCTTCCCATAGAGTTCTTTACATCACTCATTTGGTGTCAACCAGAGGAGAAGAAGAATGATTTCGTCCTCAGGGTTCGTCATATTATTAATAAAATCTAAGCTAAGAATTAAAATGTCAAAGAGACTACGGCCGTCTGCATCAAAGTAGCTTGTCAAATTTGGAGGAATATAACAACAGAGCAGGAAAAAGTTCATCTTAGTAAGAGAGAGCTTAAGAGTTAACTCAATGGTGAGCGTGTCGGAAAAAGAAGGAATATTAATCAAGCTGCAATCCAAGTGTGACTTGCATGCAACCAACACACCGCCACCATGAGCCACGGAGTCAGAATATCTATCCCTGCGAAAAACCTGATCGGAATCGTGAAGAATTTCAGCATCATTTAAACCGTGATAAAGCCAAGTTTCGGTCAGAGCGATGACATCGTAACAGCAGGCTTGCAAAGCCTGAAATAGCTGGCCTGTTCTTGTTCTCAATCCCCTTAAATTTTGGTAGTAAAGGGATAGCGTACTTAGTTTTGTTGGTTATCGGTAGTGGCTCTATTGTGAGTGCTACCTGCGATTTTACGACCGGGCACAAACTCTTGTGCGATGATGTTCTCAGGCCAGAAATCGGGGGCAGACATCATCTCAAAAAGATCCGGGGAGGATGTCAACTTGAAAGATGACATGATTCCCCGAGAATTACGAGATCCAAGAAGTTGACAACGGAGGAATGCAGAGTCATCAGCCCCACTCTTCTGTCTCACGTAACCAATTACGTCATCAGCAGAAGTTGATGGATCAAGACGAGAAATGAAGAAGGACTTCGGTAATTGCGCAATCCTCAGAGTACATGTAAGCGCAGTGGTAGAGCGTCCATCGGCAGAAATGCTAGAGTGTCCCACTGGGCAATGAGGAGGGTTGCTACTAGAAGGTGCAGTCGGTAAAGCAGAATCATTAGGTAGCTTCTAAGATAATCATGACTTGAATACTGTTAATAATCAGTAATAACACAGGCCTGCGAATTTAAATTTATAATTTCCCTTTTTAATAGTAATATTTTATTAGGTCATAAAGTGTTGGTATTCTTCTATGACGATTTTTTTATATTTTTATTATAATTATGAAATTATTATTATTCAAAAAGGAAATTATATGTTTAAATTCGCAGGCCTTTGTAATCAAACTTGCGACTTTTTTGCAGTATTGTTTGATGATAGGTGTCCATTTTCTACGGTAGGAGGCGCTATATTCAGCGTTCCAGTTCTGACATTTCAATATCAATACCATTTATTTTATTCGATTCTTCTTTCATATCCTTTTATGCGAAAGCCGCCAATTGTCTGTTACTCTGTTCAAGTTCACTAATATTTAAATCTAAGTCGCCTTTTTCGAATCACCCTAACCGTTTTTGTTTCAAACTCCCCGACTTTTCTAAACCAAACCCTAGCAATTTTGAATCAAAACCACCCGAACAAAATATTGTCGTTAACTAAATACATTACTAAGGAACATAATTCAAGGTACTTCTGAAGGAATTAGGTTGTAATAAAAAAACTGTATATCCATATAATAAAAGTGAATAGTATACTAGCAGTTGTGAAGTGTATAAAATTTTTCAAAACATTGAGGCAAATGCGGCACTTGACATTGGTTATATTGCCAGATAGTTCCACTTTGAATATGCTGCTTGAAGCATACATGGCATCTTTTAGCAGGCGGAATATGTTCCGGAAAGTGCCTCAATTTAGGAACTGCAGTCAAGTTGTTGTCGTCCGCAACATTATAATTTGGCAGTGATACTCGCTTTAGTATTTCTTCCGCGATATCCAAGCGAAGGTTACCAATATCCATTTTCGCTGTAACGTTGGCTTTACAATGTAGAAAAAAGGAATTATACATATCAACAAAATATTTTTTGTAACCCTTCTTATTCCTCTTCTTTGCTGAGCGCATCATGTGAGGATTTGAATGCTTCGTGCTTACCATATAGGTATACATCAATTTTTCCATACCAATTCAGGCGAGTTCTTTAGACATATTCTTTCTATTTTTCCGAACAGTCCCGACAGCATTGATATATTTTTCGGTAATTATCTAGTTTAGCTATCACAGCTCCGATGACCTTGAAATTCATCATCCCCAACAAGAATATATATACTTATTGGGCACGAAAATCATAATGAAGCATAGTTTTTTTTTGAAGTTTTGAATACGTGTTTCATCTATTTGGCATGCTTATTCACAAATTGGGAATCAAACAGTAAAGGGGGAGGGGGGGGGGGGGTAGTGTGCAGAAATTCGGAAAAACTTTCAACGCCCCCCCCTTATTTTGCACAGAAGTACGTATCATTTGAATTTCCTCGTAAATGCAAAATGTTTTAAAGATTTGTGAATTTTGGGTCAATCGTACTTCTCAAAGGATTGGGGCTGCAGCCCCCCCTACCCCCGCCCCCAGTTAATAAAGGAACTAAAAGCCTGATAAAAACACCTCTTCCTCCCAGAAAGTCTAATAAAAAATTTATTGCGCTCCTGGAAGACGACAACGGAATGGAGTTACAGGTCAACAACAAAATCATAAGTTTGCATCTTCCTGTGAAGAATGTTTAGAAGTAGCTAAGCGGGGGCAGGGGCGGCAGACCCCCCCCCCCACCCCCTCCAGTTAATACAGCAACTAAAAGTCTGATTAAAACACCTCTTCCTCCCAGAAAGTCTAATAAAAATTTGACGGAACGTGTTGTTTTGTGGCTACTTTTGACAATCATGTCGTACATTTTCAACATAAAAAAACTATGCTTAATTATGATTTCCGCGCCCAATAAGTATATATGTATATTCTTGTTCGGGATAACGAATAGTACAACATACTAACATTTCAAGGTCATCGGAGCTGTGACGCCTAAGCTAGATAATTACCTATTTTTCTAATAAATTGACAAATAACTGTGGAGAGGAATACCAATCTCTGTATCAATAAAATTGGAGTGTCTGTTTATGGTTTCAAAATAAATGTAATTTTATAAGATCATATATTTATTTACATTATATGAAAAACTATTCAATGATTTTTAAAAATTACTGTCCGCCTGTTTAACCAGGTTAATCCGATTTCGATGTAACTTTCAAGGGAAGGTTCAGTATTTTCATAAGCATAGTTTCGGCTTCGGCGAAAGTAGGGGGAGGGAATTAACATGTATATATCCAATACTTTTCGGGGTCAGTAAGATGAATAATGACACTCCCGATTCCGTTAAATAACTTGGTAATGAGACACCCCTAGAGATGGGAGGTGCGAAAAGAAAAGAGTGAAATGTGCAAATAATCGAAACCCATCGATATTAGTGTGAGAGTCCATAGTTCTCGATGTCGCTGATATGAATAATGATAATCTCGATGCCTTTAGATACTTCGGTAGTAAGACATCCATAGACGTGGCGATTGGAAGAAAAGGACAGAAAAGAAAATCGAAATCGTCCGATGTTAAAGTCGAATTAATAGTTTTCGGAATGACTGAGATGAACAATGAAGGGAGTGATATGTAAAAATAATCTGAAGTGACACTCACTTACCAAAAGACCAAGCAACGCAGCTTGTTATCAATATACATGGTATAGCCTTTTTCTAAAATAGGCTGTTTTCGGAGGCAGGTGTGCTACATTCTACATGTTTGTCTTGACCAACATATATTTTGAAGCGTTTGTAGTATCTGAGTTAGACTCACACAGTTTATAAAATGGTATTCCAGATCATACTCTTTAGCAATAAACTGCACATAATCTAGAGGGCCTTTAATTTCATAATTGATCCATCAATGCATGCCTATCTCTCTAGAATATAAATTTTACAAAACTTTTCATTTAAATACTTGAAAACACTTCTTATTTTTTTTATCAGAATTATCAGTGAAATGCAGAAAACTTGATATAGCCAGAAAGTTTTTACGTGGCAGAGTTTCCGCAAATTTAAGAGTAAGAATTATTGCTTTTTTAGACCAGTACATTTAAATATTTGACTTTTTCACTGGAGACATGATGATATACAAGGCAAAATATGCTTTCATTTCTTCACAAGTCATAGGAAACCATTCTCTGTCCATCTTTATTTTTTTACGATCTTCATTGTTTATGCCTAATGTGCTAAACCTCTCAAATCCTTATAGCAAGCCGGTTCCTCTGAGGAGGTTAAACAGCTCCCGCAGTTGGCAGTGATTCAGCCCACTTGGTTTCCCGAATAGGCTAAATCTGCGCCTGGGCACTGCAGGGCATTCACATAATACGTGTAATGGGGTCTCATCATCCAGGTGGGATCGATGGCTTTACCTATCCTTACCAGGTGCTTCCTTAGCTGACAGTGGCCGGTAATGAAAATATAGTCAACATATCTTTGCCATGTTATGGAAAGTTTTCCAGCTCTTTTAAGGTTCATTTCTAGTTTCCCCATAAAAATATTGGCAACAAAGCAAAAAATTTCTTAAATATAAGCCTCTGGTTGTTCTAATTTTCCAAATTCCTCGACAAGCCATTTAGAAATTTTGGAAGAAGGTGCATTCGTATTTGAACAAATAATTCTCATTTTGTTACCTGGTTTATGTATCTTTGGTATTTCGTATATTTTAGGTGTTTTTGGATTAGGTGTGACTAGTTTCCATTTTGGTATACAAAAAGTATTACTTATTGTAATTTTATTGATTGGGTCTTTTTTTGTTCTACATATTTTCCTTCCTTAATAGCGCCGAACATACGTTTATCATAATCATCCTTGTCCAAAATGACCAATGAGTTACCTTTATCTGCTTTTAAGTAAAAGACATTTTTTTCTTTCAGTGATTTTAAAGCTTCTTTTTCACGATTACAGTTTAGTCTTTTGTATTTTATTTTTCGTGAAACTTTCTTAATATTTTCTCTAATTTCATTTGTCCTATTATCTGGTAGAGATTTAATAGCAGTCTCTACATTGATTATCAAATTGTCGACATCAAATTTAGCTGGTGTTGGGGTATATTTTATTCCTTTATTTAGTAGATCTAATTCTTCGACAGAAAGAAGAGGAACAGAAATTTTTTACATAATCAAGCACTGACTTAACTGGAGGGCAATTATCGTTCTTCTTATGTATTCTGATTAAATTTTTAAACTTACTGTCAAGTACCTTATTTTTTTTTTGATGTCTAAATCAACCTGGAAATCTACTCTGTCTAGAAATTCTAACCACTTATAATATTCAAAATTAGTCAACCTCCTTGTTAGCAGAAGATGTTTTTCGAACAACTATAGTTCTAAGCTATGATTATGATTTTTTAATTTCTAGATTTAACCATTTCTTCTTAGCACATATAATAACTTTTTCGATAACTATATTTTGAGTAGCACATTTTATATTTGACAATATATTAATACTTAAAAAAATCTGTTTTAATTCATTAAATTGTGCCGTTGATCGTTCAAATCGTTATTAATCTAAAAAAAATAATGAATACTTGTTATCAACTCTCTGAGCATAGTACAAACTTAGGTAAAAAAATAAATAAATTTTGCCAGCAACCATTATTATTTGATTTAATATTGATTGAACCTTTTACAAACTCGATGTCAGAAGTTTTTCTGCATTTTGCATTTATTCCACAATATTTGTATATCTCTCCTTTTCAAGTTCCTATCTACATATGTACATATAAATAACAAATTGTTCTAAAAATACACGACTAATGCACCGAAGATCAATCATGTTGGCAAATTCTATGTGATCTGATTTAATTCGTGGTCTTATGAACACTAAAAAGCCCTTCATTAGAAAATAAAAAGATGTACTTCAACGGAGAACTTGCGACTATTTAAATCCGCTTTGACGTGCCAAAATATTTCCATAACAAGAATACCAAGCACGCCACACACAATGAAATATCTTAGGAGTGAGAGCTTCATTAAGTAACTAAATCTTTAAAAATTCAATTTGTTAAGGGTGGATTCCTAACAATAATCTTGCAGGAGGGACTAAATATATATATATAGTATGTATAGACATTTAAGCACATAACATTCGTGGTTTTACATTTTAAGCTAAACTCTTTTCAAAAAAACTTCTGAACATAAATCTGAACTGCAATGGCAATAAGTTTTCTAGCGCACTGACATTAGATCCTAAGCAACAAAATATAAAATTTATAATAGTAACAGAAAGTACATAGTAAGGCTGCATTAAGATTGTCAAAAGTTAGAAAATACCGAAAAACACGAACATCACTTCCCTTATTACCAATATATGTACCTTACCGGATATTATAGCTATGATTTTCCGTTTCACCACAAAAGAATTTTAATTAAAAAGAAGTGGAATTCGGCACCCTCAAAGAAGATCCTCTTTCAGCTCCGCGAATATAAAGAACATTCGGATTTTTGGTCCTAATAAATATTCGTTGTAAAAGGTGATATGAGATTTTATTATTGACATAATTGCGAAGTTGTCCTTAAGAAGTTGAAACAGCTCCTAAAAGTTCCAAGTAAAATCGGAGGTAGCATGAACATTCAAGTTATCTAAATTTAAATAGTTTTTCCCATGTTAATCAAACTGTTTGAAATAATTACGCCCAAATATCCGGTGATTTCAATCGGAAACTTTCCTGATAAATTGATTAGGTGTATCTTTCTTGCCGAAGAATGAACCCTTTACTTAATTCCCACGTATTTCAAATTTGACAAGTCACGAACATGTGATAATTTCCGAAAGCAGGTAAAATCCACAGGTATTTATAAAAGGCATAAAATGTGTGTCAAATGTTGATCCTTAACGGCACGATTTAAAACTGATCAGTCAAGTTCGACCCACGAATGATGCATCCCCTGCATCCCTAGTAAACAGCCTGCTATTTCTATTTCGTGGGAATCGGTCACAGGTGGTAGTTGACCTGATTCGCAACAACTTTTCGGATGGTGGAATCAGATGCGTAGGCACGAATTTCAATCACCTAATCGAAGAAATAGATTCGATTTCGGAGGGAAATTTGATACTTTTCTGTGAACATTTATTCTTTTGAAACGTATTTGCCATGAATCTTTGCAGCAAAAGGCACTCTGTTGATTTCCTGTTGCAAATACACTTTTGACTATGTAAGGATTCTTAATATTTGCGTGGGAAAAATTATTGAGAACTTTTGAACTTTTATTACAAGGAATCAACGACAGTATTTGCTATAATTTCTCGAATTTAATCCAATAACGTAACATATTGGATTAAATTCGAGAAATTATAGCAAATACTGTCGTTGATTCCTTGTAATAAAATTTTATCATAATAATCGGTATCTTTTAATTAGAATTTGGTGATGTAAGTATGTATAAGGATTTGAACCGTTTAAGAAAAATTGAACCGACCGAGAAAAGTGTGCTAAAAACCAAAAAATATATTTATTGCTATAACTATCACATTTTTAAGTTGGGTAAAATTAAGAAAAAAGATAAATAAAGATAAAGATATTCCTACAAAATACACTCACAATCAAACAAAAATCCTATAAAATTGGTGGGAGTTTAATAGTTTTTCGTGAAAATTCTACTATTAACAAGTAATAGTTCACATACTTACACTAATGTGTTGCTAATCACATTAATATTACAAAATCTCAATATTAAAAGAGTATGAGTATGCTTAACACCGACGACTCAACAGAATTTATTTCTATAAAATTCATTCACTTCTTTTTCAGATGTTACCTTGCTGTCCAGCCGCGTCACATTATCTGCCAGGTAAGTGCAGAATCTAATTTCTTTCTTTCATTAGAATTATGCTGATGATGTGTCACCGGTTATTAAATATGATAAAGGTTAATTTTGCCAGGCTATGGGAAAATTTGTGTTCCTATGGGATAATGAAGGTATTTCTACTGGCCTTGACGTAACATATCCCTCCTTTAGAAGAAAATTTCCCTACATTTTGTATGTTATTTGTTCATTAACTTTCAGATACAAGAACAAAATAATTAAAAATATTACTAAGTTAACTATTTCTATTCCAATATTAATATACGAGTATACGTAAATAAAAGTCATAAGAAACCTTGGCTTAATTAATATTGACAAGAAAAAAATCTTCATAAAGTAAATCTAATTAAAATCTAATTAATTATTAATTCAATTCGTATCTCGCAAATAAATTTACAAAAATTTGTTTAATCTAAATTTTCCCGCCAATATCAACTTTAAATTTGAATTCTTTTGATTCAACATAGCAACAAAAATATTGAATTCAAACCACCGTGGTGACTAAATATGGAACACAAACAAACATGGTGACTATCTCTCGATATGTATTACATTCGATATTTATTTTATGCACAATTTAAAATCAAAACTATATAAAATAGTTTTTTTTTCAAAAAAAAGTTGAACCGACTTCACAAAAGTCGCTAAAAAGCATAAAATAATTTTTCATTTAATATTTACGACATTTTGCAGTCGGTGCAAATTAAACAAACAAAACAACTACAACAAAAATATTTAATGCTCCTTCCTTATGATTCCGTGAGCTGAAATGTTTAAGTAGTTTCGTCGCTTGTGGTTGCGCAGTTGTTTTGTTTATTTAATTTGCACCGACTTCAAAATATCGTAATAGATATAAAATGAAAAAATTATTTATTGCTTTTAGCGCTCTGGTTTAACTTTTGTTTAAGAAACTATTTTATTTTTCACTTTTTAGTGTCTTTGCATATACGACTCGAAAAATGCTGCTTATACGAACAAACCAATTTCAATAGTTGCAGAGGTAGAAATCCAGCATCTGAAATCGAAATTCGGCAATATATTACGAAATTAGTCACGGTCTTCCTTTCATACCCTTCCTGAGATACAAAATTTTTACCATCCCGTTAGTGCTCCAACGTACTCTATACATCAAGAGAGAATCATCATTAGTCAAAGAATCAACGTAGTCACTCTAGGTAGAAAATTTGTATCATTTACCAATCAGGAAGCGAATTCTGTACAACAAAATTAAAATCATCGAAATCGGTCTACGCTTTACGAAACTAGGCGCCGTCCTTCAACTCTTGCCATAAGCAAATTTTTTTGTCATGACACAAATAGATACTTTATGCGTTCAGAATCATCTGAATCAGTCCACGCGTTACAAAGTTAGACTATCCTCACCACAACTTTTGGTCAATATTTTTCCTTATAGTAAATAATAATGTTTATTCAAAGTACTTCATATAACTATAAATATTTACGTTCTTATACTATAATCCAAATTGAAATTTTTAATTCATAAAGAGTATAAAGAAGAGAAAACTTAACAAGTAACTTAAAACAGAACAAACAAAACTCCTGCAAGATAATATTAAACGTGATAAATCGCAAGTAGACGAAAAAAATAAGTAAACTACGACAATGGTAAGCGACCGTCTGTCGAGATTAGCAACATATTTAAATTAATTTTATGTGAAGATAGCTATATTCTTTTCTTTAAGGATTGTAAAGACAATTAATCGTTGAACTCATTTATCAGAAAGGCACGATACTTCCAGGCAGAGTTGGCACATAAAAACAAATCGTCATAGTTATTCTGTCCATTCAAAATTTCAATTATTTCGCAATCAGTGAGCTTACTCTTACCAAAAGCCTTACTACGGAATTCCGATAAGATAGGACATAAAATGAACTAGATTCTCATCTTCATTTAAATTACAAAGAGAGCAAAGAGAACTACCCTCACTCCTAAACAGACTAGCAATTAACATTAAAAGCCCTCCTCTATACCTACTTATACTATTTATCTTTGCTGTGGAAAATTCATTTCTTTAGTAAGTGTTCTCATTAAGATATTCTAATTTGTGATAAAGCTCATGTCTTATTGAGCTTCTAGCCGTGTCAATAAATCTTTCCCTAAGCTTGAATGTTTCCTTTTCTACAATGTCGAAGGACTGCTCAGTGACATTTACTTCTACATTGTGACAGGTAACCAGTTCTTGCCAGGTATTATGCCAAAAAATATTCCTACTAATTACTTTTAGGGCTAATCGATAAGGAAGTTTATTGGGAGAGAACGAAATAACACCCTTAGCAAAAAATCAAAGGGAAATTTCAATGTGTAGATACATATATTAGAGACGTCAAAATCCAGATGGAGTACATAATTGGGTGTATTATTTGGTAGACGAAACAATTTTTTTTATAAAAAACCGTAGCAACTTCTCCACGATGTCATACTGCGAAAATCCCAAAAATTTGGGCATCATAACAGGGAATCGCTTTCGAAGCAGAGTTGAATATTTTAAATTTGTGTGTATGCTTTACTTTGTCTTTCCCTAACAAAATTTTTACACGTTACATTAATAGCTGCCTTTGCAGACTGCAAACGATTCTTTAAGTTATTCGCAAATGAAAGTTAATGTGATACCTAAATAAGTATACTCCTAAACAATTTCTATCGGTTCATTACTATACTGCCAGTTTTCACTACTTTTTCGCGGTTCATTTCCTCGTTGGAAGATCATTATTTTAGATTTATTTAGGTTTATTAGTAGATTCTACAAGCAACAGTATTCTTCTAGGCAATTTATCATGCGCTGAAGTTTATGTGGATCATCTGCTAGTATAACCATATCATCAGCATATTTCAGCACTTGCAGTCTTGTTTGACTCCAGATTTTGTTTCAAAACTTTCTGATAATATTTCACCATTCCAGACGTGAGCACTAGTAGTTCTGTAAATTGTTTGCAACATTCGCACAAACTTGCTTGACATCCCAATATTATACAATTTATATTTTTCCTTATAGTAACAATGTATACAAAACAGAATCATCCAAATACGTCTATGAGTTAAAATTTTGGGTAACGACCCCTTCCCACCCCGCCCCGCCCCATAAATTATTATCGTTGTACCAATGGGGCAACATATATTTTACACATCAAAATTCCCCCCAAATCGGTCTATGCGCTATGAAGTTGACAACCTCCCCCACCCTAACCACACTGTTTAAAATGTTGTCGTGGTACCAATGTGGTAGCATAGTCTGTACCAATGATGAGCAAACCTGTGCCCGCGTGCAAGTGAGCTGTAAAGCTTTTAAATTCATATATGCACTCTAAAATCTAATTGTAAAAATATAAAAAATAGTTAAAAATTCTTAACTTTTAAGTATTTTTGCAATCAATTATACAATATCTTTTAAGGTTTTAAATTAAAAAAACAGTACGAAATGTTTCTAAGGCTTTTAAGTATTCCTCGCATTAAGTAGGGTGAGTCTAGCCGTCACTGCTCTATACATCAGAGAAAGAATCAACCAAATCGGTCCACGCGTTACGACGTTGAACTTATATCTCCCCTTTCCCCGCCCCACCACAGGAGATTATTTTTCCATTATTAACAACAGGTGATTATATTCTATACAACAAAAAAAGAACCATCCAAATCGAAGTTTGGTTCTACCCCCACTCCCGCCCACACCACATCAAACATTTTTTTGACATGGTATCAATCGGAAAATCATCCGAAACGGTCCACGCGTTGCGAAGTAAGATGATCCATCTCCCTCCCCACCCAACCCTATTACCAAATTTTTTCATTAGTAGCAATGGGCGATCATACTCTATACAACAGAAAAAGAATTATCCAAATCGGTCTACTACAAAGTTATATTTCACCCCCCCTCAAATATTTAAAAAAAATATTCAGAACCTGGCTGTTCGAATATTTTATTTTATAGTGAAAGTTACCAAATATTATCAGATTCTGGCTGCTCGATTATATTTTCTTTGTCGTAATTAACATTTTTGTAATAATTTATTCAGAGCATGGCTGCTGGAATAAATTAATCTGTGTTGCCTACTAATATTTATTAACATGGTTTTTCAGAGTCTCTTCGAATAAAATTCAAAAATTGTTGTGTTCCCACTAATATTTCCAAATATTTAGAGGTTTGGCTGCTCGAGAAAGTATTTTTCCCAATTAATTGTTAATATGATTGCAGCACCTGGCTGTTCGGAAATATATCCAATCAATGTACTCAACATTTACTCGATATGAATCGAGACATAATACAGAACCTGGCTGTTCGAATTATTTTTGGATAATTGAAACAAATAAAAATAACATTACTTCTAAATTCTCCTAGCATTTAAATATAAGTATTTTAATAAGTTACTTAAGTGCTGGGTTAAGATCTTTAAGGTGAATTATAAAAAGTTCAAGTACTTAAAGATAGAATAGTGAATAAGTTTTGAAATCATCAATAAATCTTTTCTTCGCGCATTCCAGCACCCTTTTTCAATATACAGACTGAACACAGGTGACTTTTGCTTCCATACTTAAGTTCTTTTATACATATCGTCGGCAGAATACTTAAGTGTACAGCATCCCCTTGTGGTAAGTTTACAGGAGGTTTTCTAAGTTTGAAACAATATTTCGGCTATTACGCTTACTTTACTTTTTTCTTATTTATACAAAGTTTAATATTGTTTTTAAAAGATATCGAACTGAATAACTTTAACAAGTAGTATTTCTAACACTTGTAATAATGAATTTAGAAAAAAAAAGTCAAAACGGAGATAGGACGCATCCCATACGTTTGCCAAACATTCTTTTTAGGTAAGTGGAGGTTGGACACTACATGGATAATGTACATAAAAGCATAAAATATGCTAATTATATTTACTAGGGATATTGTACAAATTGAATAATAATGCAGTTTTCTTATTACCTCAGTCCTATATTAAAACAAAAAGAAAATCTTCAGTAAATTAATTTAAAAAAAAACAAAATTGTTAATAAAGAAAAATAAATACGTTAATTCAACAATATTATAAATTTAATTTGCACGGTGTCCAATATATTCGAATACAAAACAAATTGAGAAATAAAAACAAGTAAATAATATTTTTCAAAAATCTTTTTTTAAATTAAATGCCACATATTTAGTGATTCCTTTACAACAAATGTTTTTTTATAGTTCCTCCTTTTGCTTTCTTTACTAACACTAATCTTTTTTCAAAGGAGTTACAGGGGACACGCACGTCCGCCATTGGCATTTCTTCCCAAATTTTAAAGATTACTCTTGAACTTCTCCAAAGTTTCGCCATCATATAGCCCCAAGCAAAAAAATTAAAAAGATTTAAATCAGGACTGCTAGAAGGCCATTTATCCTTTGGCAAAAAATCTGCACGCCACTTCTGGACAATATGTGCAGTATGCGAAGGAGCCTCGTGTTGCTGGAAGCAGCAGTAATTTACTTCAATTCGACTCCAAATAATTGTCGGTACAACTCTTTGAAGAACTTCATCCTAGTAATATTGAGCGTTGACCTTGACTCCTTTTTCAATAAAACAGGGGAAGAATTTGGGAAGAAATGCCAATGGAGGACGTGTGTGCCGCCTGTAACCTCTTTGAAAAAAGATTAATGTTAGTAAAGAAAGCACAAGGAGGAACTATAAAAAAACATTTGTTGTAAAGGAATCACTAAATATGTGGCACGTACTTTTCTGTGTATTGCTGATACATTTTGTTAATATTTAAACAGTTTCGAAATATTGCTTTTGACTGGTTTGACTTACGTACATAGTGCACATCAATGCATGGACAGCTTTCGATATGTTGCTTCACTTCAGTTATTTTAGAATTGTCAATATTTTTTTATGTGATTTCCTTTAGAAGAAGAAGAAACTTTTAACACTGAAACTTAATGCCATCTAATTCGAAAGAGTATTTAAACGAATTTTTTGTTCGAGATTCTACAGAAAAAGTTAGTCTTCTTTTAGCAGGCAGTAATTCAACGAATTTACTGTAGAAGCAGGCTTTTCCTATATCCGTGAGAATGTTCCCATAACTTCTATATATCTGTGTTCCTCAGAAAATATACAGGGAGTTTCAGATCTGACGTGCCAACATGAGTAGGGTGATAGATCTCACCTAGGCAAAATAATAATTGTATGGCAGGGGGGGGGGATCTCAACCGTTTGGGAGTTACATAAATTTCAGTATTTCATAGTACGCACATTATTCTTTTATTTTTATCTTTTGATCTACCCATCACAGCGACATCAAAAAAATTTTTCCCGAAATTTATGTAATTACATAGTACACGGTTTTTTTTATTTTTACTGGATTGCCCATTTTTCACCTTTCCGAAAATGTACAATATAGCAAGGACAAAGGATTAGAAAACCGCATTCTTAGAAATCCCTGACTACCTAATTTTTTTTGCACTTTAGCTAGGAAATTCTTTAAAATTTTTAAGATAAAGGGTCGAAAATGTTTGTTTTGGGTTAACATGTAATTAATTTTAATTACTGCTGCAAAAAAGTTATAAAAATGTTAGGGAATTTTGTTTTATTGCCGATATTAGCTTGTGTTAGAAAGGATTCACATCCTTGTATCCTGGCGTTCTGTTACTCGTACTTGATGAAAATTTTGCTATAAAAAAGGGCCAGTAAACAAGAATACCTATCATAGTTGAAAAACAAATCAATAAGTATGGGTGTTTTTAAACAAAAATTATTAAAAAATGATAGAATTTGCATTTGAGGAATACGCTGATATTATTTACGTTTATGGTGTAGTAGACAGAAAAGAGAGAGCGGCTGTACTGGAATATCAAAGAAGATTCCCTAACCGGTGAGCACCCTAAAGAGCGGCATTTACACGAACTTTCCGAAGGTTAAGAGAAACAGGAAGTTTAACTTCACACGACATGGAGATGCGACCCGAAACTTTGGGAGGTTCTGCCGACGATGATCACCAAATAATCACCATTGTGAGGCAGGACCCTGAGATGAGCACGAAACGAGTCGCAAGGCGATTAGGAGTGTCGTCATCTGAGGTTTGGAGAGTTATTCATCGATGGGGATTACGTCCATATCACCATCACCCAGCCCAATTACTACTGGAAGGAGATTCCGAGAGAAGACTGAAATTTAGCACTTGGCTTCTGGAACGTGACATTGCCGACAGAGCATTTCTGGACCGTATTCTGTGGACAGATAAATGTCAATTCACCAGGAATGATATAACAAGATTCCATAACCTCCATACCTGGTCGAACACTAACCCACACAGAGCAATGGTGACCCCATTCCAGCAGAGATTCAGTGTCAATTTTTGGGCTGGTATCATCGGCAACCATTTGGTAGGACCATTCATTTTGAAGCAAGTGCCTAATAGTGAGATTTATGCGGACTTTTTGGACAATAGTGGCGGTGGACATTTTGAACGGCTTTTGTTTCTTATGAAGATTAGTTGTAATTAGTTTTAAATTCAATAAAAAGCATTTAAGAATTAATTTGAGTTTAATTTCTTTAATTTGTTGAATTTTATATTACTCTCAGATAGAATTTCTACGTATAAATATCTACATATTTTCTATCGTAGACATGTTGCACCTTTTTGGAAAGGTTATAAGATGGGCAATCTAATAAAAATAAAAAAATGGTGTACTAATTACATGAATTTGGAAGAAAATTTGGGAAAATGCTGAACTTTAGGTAATTGCAAACCATTTTTTTTTTCAATTTTGGAAGTGACTGTACGTGAAATGGTAGGAGTTACATCAGTAGTTTTGACATTTTTGGAAGAGTCATTAGGATAGTTGTTTTTTAGCGTTTGTTTGATGTGGCTGTATTGGGTAGATCAAAAGATAAAAATAGAAGAGTAATGTGCATGCCATGAAAAACTGAAATTTATGAATCACCCTGTAACTCCCAAACGCTTGAGATTGCCGCCCCCTGCCATACAATGTTTTGTTTGCCTAGTTGAGATCTATCACCCACTCACTTTGGCACGTCAGATCTGAAACACCCTGTATAATAGCCGCATTACTCTAAAGAATCTCTCTGGAGCTGTGGGCCTAGATCGCGCCCCTTTCCCTGAAAGGACGTGCAGTCTTTGTCAATTATTTAATTACCTTGTCCATAGTACCCCTGTTGAGTGCTTGAGAAAAAGGCTTCGTGAAACTTCTACTGACGAAGGTCGTTGACGCCTTCTGGGGCGGAAACGATGGGTCTCTGAAATTACGCTCTACCAACCAGTAGCGGAGGGTGCTTTAGGTCTTACAGACATGGTTGTGAAATTTCGTTGTCTTCAGGTACGGACATTCCATTCTGTCAAAGAGATAACTTAATTTCGCAGCTGTGGGTAAGTTCTATGGGGGAGCGGCGCAGAAGAGCACTACTATCTGCTCTCGGTCCGTCCACCATATCCGCATGACTGGTCCCAGGATCTGATCTCCACGATTACGACATGGGGCAGAATAAGACCAACATTTCATGGGCGGTGGAATGAACTTGAACTACAGGACAACTTACAGTTCTTGGAGACAACATTGATGCTTCTGGGAACACACTGATACACCCCCACACAAAACAAACGAATTAGTGGATGTAGCACGAGAGCGTTTCAGTCGTCTCTCTACTAGAGAACCAAGCAGTGAGGTGAAAAACGCTTTTGTAATGAATCGACCGCCACACACAACATTCAATACACTCACTACAAGTCGGCTGTGGCCCTCTTCGTGTGCGACATTAATAACCTTGTTCGCGATATATGTCAGCTTCACTGCCCGACATTCGGCATAACCTGAACGTCGTTTTTGCTCTTGCCAAGGAGATGTAAACAGGTGAATTTATGTGTACTGCATGCATATCGAGCCTGGGTACCAACCCACTAACCCACAGTTTCAGACACGTGCACTTAAGAACCACTTCGCTGCCAGATTGGTCTAAAGTTTTTGGCAACGGAGGCTGACACATTCAGCTGCACTTGGCAACCTTTATCGTCGGTTTAAAGCGGAAGCCTCGTTTTCACTGGGAATAACGTGCCCGAGCATTGCAGCAGCTTTTCCACGAAGCTTCTCTTCGCTTTGGTATTGCTGTAAGTGCAGTGACTAAAGGATGTTGTTAGTCCTTGATCCGCTCTCTAATAATAATAATAAGTGCTGCGGAAAGGACAAGTTTCACGTTGGAGTCGTAGAACTGGAAGGATGATCGAAGCAGTTTGCAGATGTCAATGATTCTGCGGGGCTCGCGGGGCTCTAATCGGTTCGAAATTTTTGTGCGTTCGGAGAGGGTATTTGTTCGGGAGCAGTGGTTCCCGAAGTAGGAAGTTCGCCCGGTGCTGCATCTATCCTCTGTGAACACTCAGATAAGCATGTTCAGTTTAATTTTTTCTTTGTTTCGGTTAATTTTGTTGGGTCGTTTAGGTTTAACTCTAGGTTTTGTTTCGGATTTTTTTTCAAAATTTCTGGGAACTTTTCTTAAAGCAGGCACTCACTTGCAGGCGTTTCAAAAATTCTTGTATTTTCTTTTTACAGGTTTTTGCCTTCAAGTTTTAGAGTCCTTTTTACTTACTCCTTCTGAATAACGTAATATTTTATGTCATGTTTGTTTGTAGTATTTGTGAAATTAATAGGTTAGCTAGACTTTTATAGAATCTACATTTTAACGAGGAGTCAGTTAATAAAGCACCCATTTAAATAAAAACAAAATTAGTTAAACAAAGTGTTTTTATAAAAATCCAGAAGTTTAAAAACTAGAAAAAGAAGCAAAAACCTTCTAAATAAATATAGAAAGGATCATTAGTTTAAGAAAGCTATTTAAATTTCTGCCAGCTATAGTCGTCGCTGGAGTAAGCGATAATGGCTTAAATCCCGGATTTTCCATGCTCGTTTATGCTGACAACAGATAACGATAAAAAGCTCATGAGGGTTGTAAAATAGTATAGGTGGTTCGGAATCCACTCGCAATCCTTGTCTTAATTCCTGTGAAGTTCTTTTCCCGCCCCATGCTCCACAAGGGTTTAGCTTCCTAAGTTTGAATTTACAACATCTTATGCTCAATTCCATGATTAAATGGAATGGATCTCTCATAAAAAATTAAATCTTGACATAGTTCACATAACTGGCAAGTCCACTGATATATATTCAGATTCCGTATTTTTATTGTATAACTTCGAAGTAAAATTGCATAGGAAGAAAAGTTTGATTAAGATTAGATCACTTCAATTTGTTTGGAATCGCATTTATTCTAATGTCGAGATTTACGCCAGTAGTCAATGGTTAAAAGTATATAGATGCTTTGCATATGGTTTTGCTCACGCAATCGTAAATAATGCATTTCCCATAAATAATATTATCAGAAATATTTTTTAATTCGTTGAACTCTTCGAGGACAAGTTGGGTATTCTAATTTCATATACATATTTGCTTATGAAATCGATAGAAAGTTACGTATTCTAGTTTGATCACGGAAAAGTGTTCTACTTTATAATTTATCCTTTTACTTGCAATATAACATGTTAATAGAAAATGTTTTTAATTTGCATCTTTTCCCATTCACAGTAGATTAGGCTAAATGAAGTTCACTGACTACATTTATTCGAATCTATTGTGATGGGAAAAGATGCAAATATTTCTTGCTTTGGAAAAGAGCTCCTGCCGTCCTTGTTCTCAATAATAAATAACAATTACGAATCTGTCCCAGGCCTCCAGACAAGGTGCTTCATAAATCACACCTGAACTTAAAAACGTCCAAAAATTTTGATGTAAGAGGTCGAGTGGCATTGTTACGCCGTTGTTTACTGTGGGTGCGTCAAATCAGATTGCATCATGAATCACAATTTGCGTGTCTCGATACCCTGCGGTGACAGTCTTACTTTTTTTTAAGAAGATGACAACGGTGACGCCAACCTCAACGTGATTTACTTTCTTAAAATTATCTCAAATAATGGCCTACTAAGGAAAATAAATACAACTTGTTTCTATGAAGCTGCATGAAAACGTCAAATATATATCTTGCAAAGTAAGTGTTTAAAAATTTCTTATGTGGAAGTTTAATCCAACAGAAATCCATATTTGAACGATCATCTTTTACAGCTTTCAATTCAATTCAATTAAGCCTATCAAATTAAAAAAGAGCTACAATATTAGCTGAGTATAAATGTGAAATTCGTCTTACTAAATTGGCAAACAAAATATTTTTTAGGAAAATCAATTAAAATCTAATCATAGGTTGTGGTTAATATAGTGCTTCCATATCCTCGAGCTAGATGATTACAAGATATTGACTACTTTCCGCAATAATTAAGACACGTATTTTCAATCACAAAAATTCTTTAATATTTACACTGTACAATTCCTTTCTCAATTTTCTTTACAAACCATGACGACCCAGGCTATAAATAATAAAGAATATCTGGCATTACATGAAGTTAATCATACTCCAGAAATTGTTAATGTACTAAATTATAAAATGGTAATTGGTAGAATTCAGAAATTTAGCTTTTCTTACCAGAAACAAGAAATATTTAAAATTTCTTAAATTTGTTCGGGATTTTGTTGAAAATTTTTTTTACGTACTACCATTAAATAAATAATAATTTTTTTTTTTTTTTTTATGTATATATGGCTCTTTATTTGGCACAATCGTTATAAACCGAAAAAATCCTACAAAAACTAGCTACCCTAAAAATCACATAAACATTAAAAACACACAGTAATAAGGACAAAAAGAACATAACAAAAATGACTCAATATACTACATTACTGTAAATAGGTTAAATAAAAAAGACTCTAAAACTTGAAGGCAAAAACCTGTAAAAAAGAAAATACAAAGAAATTTTGAAATGCCTCCAAGCGAGTGCCAGCTCTAAGAAAAGTTCAAGAAAATTTTGAAAAGAATCCGAAACAAAACCTAGAGCTTAACCTAAAACGAACGAACAAAATGAACCGAAACCGAAAAAACAAACTAGAACATGGTTGTCTGAGTGTTCCCAGAGGGTAGATGCAGCACCGGGCGAAGTTCCTACTTCGGGAACCACTGCTCCCAAGCAAATGCCCTCTCCGTAGAGCCGTTCGCCACTTTTCTAGTCCTCCGGGAGCACTCATCCAAACATGTTCTAAACGAACGCACAAAGATTTCGAACCGATTAGAGTCCCGCGGGACCAGTCTGCAGAGTCATTGACGTCTGCAAACTGCTCCCATCATCCTCCCAGTTCTACGATTCCAACGTGAGACTTGTCCTTCCCGCAGCACTTGCAGCAATACCAAAGCGAAGAGAAGCTTCGTGGACAAGCTGCTGCAAGTCTGCGGCCTGTTATTCCCAGTGAAAGACGAGGCTTCCGTTCCGCACTGACGATAAAGGTTGCCAGGTGCAGTTGAATGTGTCGGCCTTCGTTGCCATGAACTCTAGGCGTAATCGCCTCTTCAATCTGGCAACGAAGTGGTTCTTAAGTGCGTGTGTGTGAAACTGTGGGTTAGTGGGCTGTTGCCCAGGCTCGATCCGCATGCAGTACAGATGAATTGTCGATTTAGCAAGTGTTAAGATAAAGCTTATCAAGCAATTTACCTGGTTACATGTCCTTGGCCCCAGTAAAAACGACGTTCTTGTAATGCTGAATGTCGGGCAGATATGCTGGCACATATCGCGAACAAGATTATTAATGTCGCACAAGGTCGGGCATGTGAAGTATCTGTGGAACAGGGTTCCTTCACCACCACAGACCGTGCAGACTCTTTGAATTCTTCGATCGATATGTGACAGCTGGTTTGGATGCACGAGGCTGTGATGGAGCAGTTTGAATGCCACATCAGAGTCTCTGTAATTGGACGGATAACTATAGATGACTCTGCTAGTTATGGTCCCCATTACTCCCAAGTCCACCCCAAGATGTGCGCGCCATCTATTAACCCCTAAGGTATCCGTAGGATTTACTCCTACGAAGAGCTCGCGCAGCCTACGTGAAGTGAGTGTACTGAATGTCGTGTGCGGTGGTCGATTCGTTACGAATGCGTTTATCACCTCAGTGCTAGGTTCCCTAGTAGAGAGACGACTAAAACGCTCTCGGGCTGTATCCACCAATTCGTGTAATTGTGTTGTGTGGGGGTGTATAAGTGTGTTTCCAGAAGCATCAATGATGTCTCCAAGAACTGTGAGTTGTCCTGTATCGGCCGTTACACCTCGAGCATTACTAAACACCGAATCTACTAACTCAGGGTTCAACCTGATCGGAATTGCTGAGAAATCCCCGTACCCAAGTTCATTCCATCGCAAATGAAATGTTGGTCTTATTCTGCCCCAGGTTGTAATCGTGGAGATCATATCCTGGGACCAGTCATGCGGATATGGTGGGCGAACCGAGAGCAGATAGTAGTGCTCCCCTGCGCCGCTACCCCCCATAGAACTTACCCACAGCTGCGAAATTAAGTTATCTCTTTGACAGAGCACTCGTTGGAATGCCCGTACCTGAAGACAACGAAATTTCACGACCATGTCTGTAAGACCCAAACCACCCTCCGCTACTGGTCGGCAGAGCGTGCTTTCAGCGACCCATCGTCTTCCTCCCCAGAAGGCGTCAACGACTTTCGCCTGTAAAAGTTTTACGAAGCCTTCTTCGAAGCACTCTGATTTTAACAGATGCACGATGGACGAGGTAATCAAATAATTGACAACGACTGCACGTCCTTTCAGCGAAAGTGGATGCAGTCTAGTCCGCCACGAATTCACAGCTCCGGAGAGTTTCTTCAGAGCCATGCGGCTATTATATGTTTTACCATCGAGCCCCACATATACACCTAAATATTTCAGGCAAGTATTTGTCCATTGTATGCCGAGGGGAGAATCTGAACGATTCCGCCACCTCCCACACCATAGGCCTTGGCTTTTGCTTAGGTTAACCCTAGCGCCCGCTAATCGCTCATATTGTTCGAAAACCCTACGAGCGACTGGAAATGCATCATCTTTCGTTACAAATATAGACAGGTCGTCCGCATACGCTAGAATAAGTGGCCTTATAGTAGTGTATGGTAAGTGAATTGAATATTGTCTCAACGATTGACGAAGATTTACTAGCAGCGGCTCCAGTGAAAAGTCATAAAGCATTCCTGACAACGGGCATCCCTGCCTGATACCCCGACGAAACGGAATAGGAGACAATATATGCCCATTATGCTTTATGAGAATCACTGAATCTCTATACAGACCACTGATGATCTCAATCCATCTGGACGGAAGCCCAAATTTATCGAGCACTCTCAGTAGATACTCATGCGAGACGCTATCAAATGCCTTTTCTTGATCCAAAGAGATCATGGCCATTTGCGAACCAGTTTTTTCATGGTAGGCGAAAAGATGCTTTGCTACGGCGATGTTGTCGTAGATACTACGACCTGGAATGCAGTAGGACTGTGACGGGTGTATTACTGAGGCAATCACTGAGCGAAGTTGAGTTCCCAGTGTTTTGCAAACTATTTTGTAGTCGACATTACACAGAGTAACTGGCCTCCAGTTTCCCATCCTCTGAAGATCCCCATTCTTAGGTATTAGACGCATAACGGATCTCCGCCAACTTGAGGGAAATTCGGTATGTCCAACCACTGCAGAATTAGAGACATCCAAAAGGTCCGGAATCAAAAGATTCCTAAAACGAACAAAGAATTCTGGAGTTAGACCATCATAACCAGGAGAAGTATGACGTCGAAGATCCTTCGTTGCGGTAAGCATATCATCGAGAGTAAGCGTTCTGTCCAGGAATTCTCTACTATCATCAGAGAAAGTAGGAACATGATGAAAGAATTCATCGTTGGACGAGAATGTTGGCAACGTCGATGCAGCATAAAGCCGCGTGTAGTAGTTGCGAATATAATTCGCAAGTTCCTCTCCGTATAGGATCTGGCCCGATTCGGCAAGAATCGAGTCTACTTCACAAGAAGCGGTACGACGTCGAGTTGTCTGGAAGAAGTATTTGGTCGGAGACTCGCCCTCTCGCAACCAGCGCGACTGGTTTCGGAGCACAAACTCCAAGCTATGCTTGTAGTTTTGTGCTGTCAGTCGTTCTTTAAGTCTCTCGTATTGTGCGAGTAACTCTGGTTGCGCGGGCAGAAGCGTACCAATCCGGGTGACTTCGGCCGTCAAACTCGATGCATGATATCTGCTCCGATTGAATCTCGTCTCGATAAATGAGCGAATCTGAAGCTTTCCAACATCCCACCAATGACTAAGGTTTGAATAAATATTCTTGTTATCACGCCATTGGTGCCAAAACTGAATGAATTCTTCGATGAACTGCTCTGAATTCAACAAGTTATTGTTGAAAATCCAGTAAGCAGTTCGCTTTTCGACCAAAGTGCTAGTTGCCACAAGAAGGTGATCACTTAATGAACACACTTCATGAGTGACACTAACGAAAAAGTTAAGAAGGCTAGACGAGACGTAAAGTCTGTCTATCCTCGAACCCGAAAAGCTACCCTGGACATTTCGGGAAACCCTTGTGTATGACCTAGTCGTTGGATTAAGCCAACGGTAGACATCCACAAGGTTGCTATGTCTGACTAGGTTCGATAATCGCGCGGCGTTCACCGAGTTGAATTCAACTCTAGAATGACGATCGATTGAAGAATCTAGTATGCAGTTGAAGTCACCACCAAGGATAACCTCACCACCGAAGTTCGTAATATGCGACAGGATCGAGTCCAACACCTGTCTTGCAGTATCCTGGTCATGCGGCAGGTACACGTTTACTACCTTTAGCGTTTTGTCCCCTAAGACAAAATCCAAGGAAGATGCGAAACCTGGGAAGATGTCTGTGTATACAGGAGACATCAGTGTAAAGCTGTGGGACACAGCAATTGCCACACCGGAACCTCTACGGGGTGTTTCTGTGGCAAAGACTGTGTAACCCTTGTGTAGATTTGAATTTTGTTCTAGACGTGTAAAATTGTTTTGTGTGAAATTCGTCTCCTGTATAAGTGCAATGTCCGTATTCCATTGTCTTATGTCTTCAAAAATACTGTGTAGTCTAGTGGGTGCACTCAAGCCCCCTGCATTGATTGATGTTATTCTACACATTCAAGAAACCGCAAGAACTCAGACAATGACTGTACGACTCTAATGATGAAGAGCCCTGTCCATTTGGAGATCCTCAAGGATTCCCGAGACTTTATTGAAGAGGCGCTCGCACCTCGACACCTCATTGTACTTGGCCTTCTTTTTGGCCTCTGCCATGAGGAGTTTCAGTTGGGGCAGGATCCTGGCTGGGTCTCCAAGCTCACGCCTGAGAATGGTCAGGATCCTGTCCGAACTCTTCTTGTAGTGAAGGCTGTCGAGGAGCGAGCGCAGCTTCTCCCTCGGAACCTCCACCAAAGCAGGATCCACTTCAAAGCGGCTATTAATCGATATGGAACTTCCACACGATTCATAGCCGCTTTGGGTTGGACCGGCCGTCTCGAGAGCAGAGACAACCTCTACGTCCGAGAGAACTTCAGTGACATCCATTGGAGTCACTGAAGGTACACTCGGAGCGCAAGGTGTAGCCTCTTCCCCCGAGACCCTCCCAGCGCTCACTGCCTTCTTCGGTGGTGGCATCACCTCCTGGTCAGGCTTTCCCTTCGTCTTCCTCTTCATCCTCCTCTTTTTCTTCTTTTGGCTACCACTTGTAACCTCCTCGTCCGAAGAGTCTACTTTTTCCCGTGTTGGAGTGGCACTGTTTACAGCCGGCGTCGGATTTGCCTCAGGGAGTGGCTCCTCAGACACCTTAGCGGCAGGTTGCTCCAAGAGGACAGGCGCAGCACTGGGCGAAGTCACCGGTTTGGAAACCTCTGCTGGGGCAGATGTTTCCTGCACAGTGACCTCAGCCACTTTCCTGAGCCTCTTAGGACACTCCGCAATAAAGTGCCCTGCCTGATGGCAAGCATGGCATTTGGCTTCAGTGCTCACCTCAATCCAGGTCATCGATCCCGCAACACTCCAGTAGAAGCCATCTGGAAGCACACACCCCTGGTTCAGAGTGATGTGTGCTTCACGGCTTAAACTTAAGATGCCACGGCCGAGTCCCTCGTCCCCAATTCTGAGTGGTACTGCCCGGACCTTGCCGTGGATCTTTCCGAACCTTCCTAAGAAGGCCTCAAGATCCTCTGACCTGGCCCGGAGGGGGACCCGAGAAAAGCAGACTCTCGTCGGCTTCACTGAGACCGGGTAAGGCTGGAGGTGCCTACCACCCACGTCGATGCCCTCAAGCATCAGCTTAGTGGCTGCGTCGATTGTGGTGGTATAGACCTCCACCATACCGCGGCCAACCAGTCCGAAGGAGAAAATATTCTCCAACGGGACCACCAGTGACAAGGCCTTCAGGTATGCACTCTGTGTGCACCCTCGAAGATGCTCAAAGTGCATACCATACCGTTCGTCCTGCCACTGACAGTCAAAAAGACCTTGAAGCCCCGCGACTGTCTTGGGACGAGACTTTCCCAAGTCAGCCGGAGGCTGACGTGGAGTCACATAGCTTCCCTGAATTATAATATTTGAAGAACTTTTTTTAGAGCTACCACTCACCTGTTGGGCGTAGCTTGTCCCTGCTACTACCTCTACACTAACAGGTGTTGGTCCTTTTTGTTTATTCTCTCAATCATGTACATATTTAAGCTTAAAATATTTCATAACCAATGGAAGCAAAATATAAATTTATATGAAAAAAGAAAAGATAAATGGATTTAAAGAAAATTCTACTCCATGAAAAAAAATTAAAAATAAGAACAAATCAATTAGAAAAATAAAATAAAACAAGGTGCTGTACTGTCAGCTAGCCTACATATCATCTAAGCACAAAAATAAAAAAGAGCGTAATAAAATCTATCAAATAAACTAAGACAATGAACAAGTCGTCTGTCTGGGTTGGTATAAAGCTTCAAATCTCCTACACCTTTGTAAATAATCACTAAGTCAAAATCTTGCGTGCAATACTATAAGAATAATTAAAATTCATCCCGATAATAACAACAACGTGAGACTATTGTAATTAGGATAAATGCAACATGGGCTGGCTTGAGCTGTAAGAAATCCATACCATTAAGCATTATAATTTTCAATCAAGTAAGATCTGTATCTTAAAGCCGACTTTGTATATAAATATAGTGCTTTCCAATCTTTCCCATTTAATAAAGCGATTGTTTCGTCGTAGGTAAGTGCACTTTTATTAAAATAGCCACAGCGAAACTCTGACAGAATTGGACAGATGGCCAAGAAATGAATTATGTCCTCTTCCTCATTCCGGTTGCACATGGAGCACAGCGGACTACCAGTTCTTCTCCAAGGGCTTCCATTTAGCCAGAATAAGCCTCCTCTACTTTTGAAAATATATCTGATCATCTCGGTAGTGTTGTTATTTGTTATGTATACGTTTTCACCCATATCATATTGTAGGACGTTATATACGGCGTGTCTGGTGCTTTGCCGCCCCCTCTCAAGTTTGCGCTCCCAAAGCGATTGTGCGTCCTTCTCGGAGATAGTAAACAGACATTGTCGTAGATTGCCGAAGTCAAGGGGGATCTCAAAGTTATCAGAAAACTCATTTCATCTTTCGCACCAGAATACCCCTTTTTCCAAAGTTTTTTTTGCCAGTATTTTTTGAAGTCTTTCATCTGGCATTCCCAGCACCTTCTGGATATAATTAAAATGGCACCCCAATGTTAACTTATAGAGGTCTGGCAGGCCCGTTTCAATCGACAGCATATAATTGGGGGTTGTTTGTGGGAGCCCAAAAAGCTCCTTCAGAAAAAATCTTTGGAGTTTTTCAACCTCCTCATAGTATTTGAAACCCCATACCTGGCTCGCATAACACAGTATCGATCTAGAAACGGCGTTAAAAATTTCTACCTTTGCTGTAAGCGGCACATCCCTATTTTGTAAGACCTGTTTCCAGGTAGCGTTGATTGAGCACTTGGCTACATTCAATTTTTCACCCAAATGCTTCCTGAAGCAAAGTCGCGGCGTTAATGTGATTCCCAGATAGCGGTACGAGCCAACAATCTCAAGAGTCTTCCCGTCAAGGTCCCAGCATTCGTCACCATTCCTTCTTCCCCCCTTCTGCGTACTGGTGTACTATCGTACTACCATTATCATCATTATATATTATTAAGGGGGGTTTCTCATTCTGAGAGCAAAAAATGAACACTTTGGTTTTTATTTTTTCTCGTACTTTGAATAGATAAAGGAAGTGCAGCAAATTTGGAATATCAGTTTGTTTATTGGGAATAAGTATGAAAGGAGACGAGTTAGATGAATAAAAAATACATTAAATTATTGGAAAATTATTTAACTTTAATAATACAAGCAATGAAACAAAACAAAAATTAGGAACCTTCGCAAACTAAAAATCTTCAAAAGCGGCTTCTAAGCCGGATTAACGTGTAATTTGTGAATTTAAAGAGAAATTAGTGAATTAAAACCTAAAGACAAATTAGTGAATTAGAAAAAAAAGACAAAATTGAACTTGAATTTATTAGAATTGAACTTGAATTTATTAGTGAGTAAAGTGCCAATCAACTAAGGAATTGGAAGTCTTCAGGTAGAAAAGAACATCGTTAATATCTGGTGAGTCGGTTCCTTTTCTTATACTTCTTGCATGCTAATCTTTATAAAAATATGGAGATTTTAACCGCTGAGCAATCTTCAACTTTTGAATCCATGAAAACGTTCATGTGTAATTATAAAAAGGACTCACAGACTCGAAAAAATAAAATTTATATGCAAAACAGAATAGCTAGCCTTTCGGAATATTGGAAAAAATTCAAAAATACGCATAAGGCGTAAAAAGGTGTCAGAGAAAGTTCCTGCAGAATGCAAGGAATATTTTGAGTCAAAATTGTACACTTCGGTGGCGGAATTTTATATCGATTCAAAGTCTCAACTAGAGGAAGGCAAAACAACGTGGCACCCACAAAAGGTTGAAGAGACAAAAAAGGAACCAATAGTTATTGAAAAGGTAGTTGAGAGGGTAATTGAGAAAGAAGACGTACAGCTTCCTAGGATCAGCATTCCGAAGTTCTCCGGTGAATAAAAATTGGCTACCTTTTCATGATTCGTACTCTTCATTAATTCACAATAATAAAGCGTTGACCGATGTACAAAAACTTCATTATTTGAAGGGTAGTTTACAAGGGGAAGCCGAACAACTCGTAAAACACTTAATTATCACAAAAGCACACTATGTACCAGCCTGGAATACTATAAAAGATCGTTGTTACAACCAAAGAATCCTAATTAAAACACAACTCAAGTTATTACTATCTCAACCACATTTCAATGTAGACAACGCATCAAACATAAGAAAGCTAATGGACACCACTAATGAATGCATACAAGCCTTAAGCAATTTAAGTGTAAACACTGAGCAATGGGATATCATAATTATATATTGTAAGTGAACGATTACTCCTGAAACAAAAAAACTTTGGGAGCAACAAATAGGCCCAAAGAAAATATTCCCTTCATACGTCAAATTAAAACAGCTTCTTGAAGGACAATTTAGAGCCTTGGAATCATTAGGAACTAAGGTTGATTCAAAAGCAGCAAACACAAAGCGAGGTTTTCATATTTCAAAACCGTATAATTGTAGCTTATGCTCAGGTCTTCATCCATTAAGACAATATCCGACTCGAAGGACCAAATGTTAAGTACGCCAATTATCAAAAATTTAAAAAGATTGAAATTCTCACAAAAGTTTACGATTTTATTTACAAAATTTTTGAAATTCAAAATCATTAAATCAATAAATACAAATGGCAAAACAATTGTACAGATTACAAGTCGAATTTAATGTCAAAATTAGCAAGAAACTCGCACCACAGTCGAAATCCGATAAGCAAGAGCATCCCCTTTTTTAAGTCTTTTAAGCAAGGGTTCAACTATTCTCTTTTCATGACGTTAACACCGTAAGGAATTTTTGCAAAATGTTTTCTAAAATTTTTCATCTTTCTTGAATGTTTATAATTTCTATAATATTACTTAAATACTGGTAAACGTGCTGCCATCTACATGCGAATAAGCTCGGTAATAGAAGGGCTCGGAACGTTACGAATGTCGATAACTTGCTAACAAGTGTCAAAAGTGACAAATTATTATCAAGAATGTTCAAGTGGTAAGTATTTGGCTTATTTAAATCATTTAGTAATTGTTTTGTTCGTTTTTGTGCATGAAATTATTTAAATTGTCATCTCTGCTTCCGTAATGACGGTGGTACGAGTGTGCATGTTTACATATTGTGATTACAAAATGTGCTTACATTTGTTTTACATAATTAACATGTTTTGTTATATTTGCAGATTTAATGAGTCTCCAGGTATCCTGTCCCGTGAGCCGCAAGTTTAATGGATATCATCAGATAAGTATTCTTACTAGAATTTGATGCTTTGATGTTTTGTTTACTTTTAGGTGCTGCCTTCGATGGAACTCGATCACACAACATGACATCCTAACTAACTCCATGTCACATTTTTAATTTTAGAAATGTTCTCAAAATTAAAATAAAATCATAAACTAATAAGGCCACTTAAATGTTTACACAATTATAATGAAAATTTTGTATATCATAACAAATGATTAGATGTCAAGGATTACTTCCTTACCGAAAAAGTTTTCAAAGTAAAAATTTTTTGTACACAATTATGTTTTAACTGAACGTGACTCTATAAAAAAATTTCTTCATGGTAAATACGATTCTGGTACTTTTAAATTAGAGATTTCTATGCACTGACCCTTATGTGAGCAAAAAACCTTGAAAGATGAAAAATTGTAAAGTTTTGAAAATAGTAAGAAAAATGGTTTTTTTTCGACACTTCAAATTCGCGGTTGGGGGGGGGGGGTAAGTTTTAGAATGGGAAGGTTTATTACATAGATGACCGATTTTTCTAAAGTTTGTTGAAAGGTTTAACTCATTAGCACATTTTGTTTTCGCTACAGCTCAAAAAAAAGTTTTTGCGAAAAACACGTTTAAAGGTTTTCTGTTAATTTTTCGTGACAAAAAAACCACAAATTAAGCTGTAACATAGGGTTGCTATAGTTTCTCCATCTTTTAATAGTAAGAGGTTTTTCTCTTTATGTCTTCCGGTATGGTATCCAGACGTGATTGCTTATTTGTTGACCATTTTCTAAGCTTGAAATCTCCAGTTGCTATTAATTCTTGCTGTAAAGCCTTTGCTTCATGTATTGACCATAAGCATATCGTCATCGTGAAAGTCTCTTAATAATACTGCAGAAGCAATGGGATGGGCTTTAATATCATCATTTGCAATCTTTTGTAAAACGCGTAGCGCAAGAAATGGGGCAGCAGCAGTACCATAAGTGACTGTGGTAAGTTGATATTCTTTTATGGGTTCTTTGTCGGAGTTTCTCCAGAGTATCTTTAAATATTTTTGGTCTTGAGAGTGTATTCTATTTTGTCGATACATTCTTTCTATATCGACTGTGAATACAGAGCGGTGCTGTCTCCAGCGTAAATTCAAGGCTGCCAACTCATCTTGTAATTTAGGACCTGGGTACATGGCATCATTTAAACTGATACCTGAGGTCGTTTTTGAAAATGCATCGAAGACGACTCACATTATTTCATTTCTTATGACTGCTTGGTGTGGTAAATAATATCTTTCTTCTTTATTTGTTTTTACGGGTTTCATGTGATTTAGTTTTATATGTCCTGCCATAAATGCTTGGTCAGCTTTCTTAAATTTTGGATTATTTTGAAATTTTCGTTCATTTTGTAATAATCAAGCTATAGTTTTCTTTCTTGAGTTGCCTAATTATTTTAAGTTATTTTTAAAAGGCATTTTAACAGTATAAGTACCATCTTTGTTTCGTTCGTGGGTCTCAACAAAGTGGTTTTTACAGAATTACAGTATCTTCTATTTTGAAATGTTTTGCATCAGGCGTAACTGCTTCTAAATCCCAGAACTTTTTAAGTGTTTCATCAAGCTCTATATTGGATATCATGCATATTACGTGTTTTTCGTCATTATTATCAGAAAATATCTGTTCTGATATTATCCACTCAAATTCGGATTTTGTCCAAGAAGACCCTGTTTATATTTGATAATTTCTTTAATATATCTGCTTCTATGATTATATCAATAGGCTCTGGTATGTTGAAGTCTGGGTCCGCAAGAATGATATTAGTTAACTTGAACCTATTTTGATGCTTTTCTAGTCTTTGGCAGCATTTTTGTTAACAAGTGCAAGTTTCAAAAAAACTTTGCTTTTTAGTCTTGTTTCAGAGATAAAGGTAGCTTGGAAACCGTATTAGTTTAAATATTCCATCTACAGAACGGACGTTGATAAGCGCTGTGCTCAAAAAAATTTGTCTATTAATAGTGCTTTGGAATGATTGAATATTGGTTTCTTCTTTTTGTCTAGTAATTGCATTTTCCTTTGGTGTGGAAACATCTCTATTGTAATAAGGTATGATGTTTAAGTTGACATACAGTGTAAAAATTTACTAAATTTGCTGCGACACTTTTCACTAGGGCTTCATGGCACCGAAACAATATCTCGGTCCCGGTCTCGTTAAGTTGAAGATAATCTATACCCTGTTCCAAAAAGATTGGCAGTACACGGTAAATGGGAAGTTATGATGCCAAATTTCACAAACTCGCCAAAAACCGTGTACAGCCATCCTTTCGATCTTTCTTGGTCGAGAAACCAAGAGGCACTGCTGATTGTGATAAGAACCAACGAACAAGAATTACATAGAAGCAAGACTCAGTCAAATTCCTAATTAGAAAAGGATTACCACTACGAAATGAGTACACTATATAGATAAAACTAAACAAAAAAAGCAAAACAAATGAAATTACAGTTCCATAAAGGAAAAATATATCTTATATGGAAACAGTACGCGAGTAAGAGAGAGAGACTTATATCATTTTTATCGAAAAGGGGCAATGTTTGGCATGCTTATTTAGCAAGCACGTGCTGTTCCGCGGCTTGATGCAGATGTGTTACTTCTTTATAATCCATATACAGAGCAGCAAAAAATTTACATTGGCTTAAATTGCCGCGGCGTGATGTTTCTGTGTTGGTAATCATATGGTTTTATTATACATGGAAAACGCGGGATCTGATTCTCAAAACAAACAATTTCTCCTAATTACCGGGTGGGAAAAATAATTTTACGTTTCGTTCTGTTGCCCAGAGAAACAGATGTTTGCTTTTTCTGGAAGATTTATATTTTCTGTCTTCCTTTTGCATATAAGCGCTACCACGACTGAGTGAAATAAACGTATGTATAATATTGTAAATTCAGCTCTGGTAATTCATGTCTCGTTTTTACTTGCATATGTCGTGACTGATAATCTATTGCTGTAATCTTTTTATGCAAAGGAATAATTATCTATTTTCTTAATTTTTTCCTCTCACTGAATGCACGCACACAAGAAGTGTTTTTTGCTTTAAAATGTTGCGAGGTTAACGAAATTATTTGGGCAAACTGACCTGAGTCGTGGTTCTATGGAATTCTTGTTCGTTGATAAGAACATTCAGCAGCCAGATGCTGTTGGTCGACCGACAGTGATCAGCACTCAGTGGTGTTTGGTAGCAGTGTTGTTAGGTTTTGTTGGCAAAAACTCTCACGAAAATGAAAATTATGAGGGAGTAGAAAAAATATTTACTTACTGCTTTATCTGCAAATAACAAGAGGGATAAATGTAGTTATGTTTCTAAACCGTTCTTCCATGAAGTCGGATTGTAGATGCAAACCCGACTCACTTTTATATCAGAATAGGAGTTGAGTTAGGATTGGTATGATAACTCAGAAAATTACGCTGTGCTGTATGAGACAAAATATCCACTCCATATTTGTAGTTGTGATTTCCACCCGAGAGATAGAATTCATTTCTTTGGAAAATGTGAGGGAACAATTAACACACCCTGCGATCTTTAACGTCAAAAACCCGTTTGTGTAGACTCAAGAGAGGAACATGTGCGTTGGCTGTATCACCTACGTACATATACATATGTACTTAAAAATTACGTCATTTTATGCGTACAGAGCTGAGTTGCCGATTAAGTTGTGCTAAGCGCTTGTGGCATGGACTTAAAAGTAAGTTGAACATAAAATATTTCACAATGAAGTTCATTATTTTACATTTATTCTAATATTTGGATATTGCGACTTTTCCACGTTTTTATTCAAGAGGACAAAATTATTCCCTTTTCCCTTTTACCAATTTTTAAAAGCGAGAATTCCCACCAAAAGGGAGAATTCCCACGAAATAACAACACTGGGTAGGTGGTTTTACATGAGAAGTTCAAGGATGCAATACGAATTTGAGTGACTAGAACGGTCGGAAAAAACATGAATTAATTGAATTAGAATTAATCCTTCTAACTCAGAAGGCGCACTTCATAGGCAGAAGCCTAGAATCATTTGACCTATTCGCCAAAATATAACAAAATATTAATGCGAATGAGGCTCCCAAACCCATGCAAATAATATTAGTAATTAACACACTAAAATACGCCCACACACAACAATCAGGGGTGCAAAGACAACAGAGATCGTTAAAGCAAATCAATAATAAGAGTCAGGTCAAAAGACAGACACACATTCACGACTCTATACATGCGTTACATAAAAATAATAAAAATAGTGTTTCCAACAAAATGCAAAACAAACAAAAAGAAAAATTAAAACTAAAACCAGTGCAAGCAAAAGAACGAATCACAAATTATAGATGCTCCTTTTAAGTGTCACTTTGTCCACATTAATATCAAAAACGTCTCCAATATTATTAGCAGACCTACACATGCGGTTAATAAGCTCGAACATGCCGTAATTAGTGCGCGAAAAAGCAATCTGTAAAGGTGCTCGATTACGTAGGGAAAAGGACAGTTCTCTAGGCAATATTTTAGAAGCTAGTTCAGCGCTGTCCAACTTTCCCTGCAGAAGCTGATGCAAAAATGTTAAATCAGCAACCCAACGTCGCTTCTCAAGTATAGAAAGTTGCAGCAAACCCAAGCGCGTAGGGTCGATCGTACAAATCTGCGCTGGACGGACTCGATACGTTTAATGTGTGTTCCGTAAAATGGAGACCATACCTGACTGGCATATTCAAGCAGGGGCCTAACAAGGGATGTATAAAGATGTAGTCTTATATGAGGGCCTGGAAATTCCTTGGACCAACGAAGAATAAATCCCAGCATAGAGTTTGCCCTAGCTACCACGTTATTAATATGGGAGATGAAGTTCAACTTACCATCAAGATACACTCCCAAATCCCTCACCACTTCCACCCGCTTTATACCAGTACCCCCAAACATGTACTGAAAAGTACGGAAGCTGCGAGACTTCGAGAAGGACATAACCTGACATTTCTCAATGTTCAGCTTAAGATTGTTGTTGCAGCACCACTCATAGAAAATGTGCAACTCTGATTGTAAAATCTCACAATCAGCGTTAGATTTTATTGGAAGAAAAATCTTAATATCGTCAGCATATATAAGAATTTTACATCTTTGAGGCAAATATGAAATATCATCAATAGATAAGATGAATAACAATGGACCCAGATGACTGCCCTGGGGAACGCCAGAATGAGTCACAAAATCATCAGAGAGTGCGCTACGAAAACGCACTCTATAAATCCTATCAGACAAATATGACTTAATCCAAACAATAAGGGAGGGCGGGAAACCCAACTTAGCCAATTTAAAAGTAATGATAGAGTGAGACAGCTTGTCAAAGGCCTTACTAAAATCAGTGTAAAAACAGTCAGTTTGGCAACCATCCATGAATCCGCCCACAGTGCTAGAAACAAACTCAACCAAGTTTGAAACCGTGGACCTACCTTGAAGAAAACCATGCTGCCGAGTGGATATCAAGCCCTTACACACTTCGGATAATTGGGATTGAATCAAAAGTTCGAAGAGCTTAGGAATACAAGACAATTTAGCAATTGGCCTGTAGTTGGAAATGTTTCTTCTATTGCCACTCTTGAAAATAGGAATTAAATAGGATATCTTCCAGAGCGCTGTGAAATGGCCCCGTGAAAGAGACTTCCTGAATAGTAGTAGCAAAGGCCATAATAACATCGAAGAACATTTCTTTATGACTACAGGAGGAATCCCGTCAGGACCACTAGAGAAGTCAGTTGGTAGTGCAGTAATATGCCTCAAAAGGATCTCCTCCGTGATAGATGGAACTGATAGCATGGGTAAAATTCGGCTATCAATGTGCGAAAAGTTTCCATTATCTGGGATGAAATCAGATGATTCAAATGCACCCTTAAAAGATTCAGCAAATAAGTTGCAAATAATATTAGAATCATTGCTGGAGATCTCCCCGAATTACATAGTCGATGGGTAGTTATCAACCTTTTTCTTCAAGTTGACATATTCGAAAAATGCACGGGGGTCAGAGAATAATCTGTTCTTTAAATTTTGAAGATATTCTTCATAGAGAGAACGAGAACGGCTTATAAATTGTTCATGGCAAATACTATATTCATGCCAGGCGTCCGCACTGTTAACACGTAGATACTTTTTCCAAAGTCTCCTATTCTTAAGAGTCTTCAATCCTCTGTCAAACCATGGTGGAGCGGAGTCTCTACCCTTAACCCGAACCAACATTTAGTGTAGCCAGATTATATCTTTTAGCAGTAGGTTTAGTTATTGAAATCGTAGCAACAGCGTGCTGAGGAAGAGGGATGCATACATAGGAAAATGATGGGATAATTAATCAGACAGGAATACTCCATAAGAGCCCTCGTTGCAATTTTGACGAGACAAACGACAATCTCGGCCCGGTCTCGCTCTTGGCGAAATAAAAACAGGGAATTTCGGTGGGAAAACGGGGAGCAATGACAAGTGATATATATATATATATATATATATATATATATATATATATATATATATATGCATTTTCCTCTTATTCTCTTCACCCTGAACAGGGTAACAAAGGCTCTTCTTTCCTATTGAGGATAAAACGCAATTATCTGGAGAAGGTATTAATGCAGGGAGAAGCGAATGATGAAAGCAGTGTGCACCTACACTTTTCGGAGCGACATAAAAGCTGAAACAATTGTCCACAATAAAATGATAAAAACTAAAATCTCTTCCAGTCTCGTCACCGCAATCTCGATCTCGTAATCGCACTGTTATCAATAACAACAGTGCGATTACGAGATCGACACCGACACCGGCAACGAGAATTATCTCGAGTATCGTGAAACCATACTTTTCACTTTGTTAGTGACTTCTTATAAATTGGTTTCTGTTTTGAATAGGTAACTGGAAGAAAATAGCTTCATTACAGTTTTTGGTTTCCGAAATGTGAAACTTCCCATTATTTTGGAATACTCCGATGCTCCAAATATTTTGGGTGAATTAAATATATATAGCTTAATCAGTTTATGATTTTAGTTATTTGTTTTGAAGAAATAAAAAAGGAACTATCTTTATTTTAGAAATTAGGAACTGCTTCTTGCAGGAAATAAAACGCAGTGTTTTCAAGGTCAAGAACCTTGTACAACGAGTTACCTCACAAACTTCATTTTAAGTCCTTAAGATGAAAACATAATTAAGATTTTAAATAAATAAAATAAAACATGCAGTTTATTAGCTTTTAAGAAAATACGGCAAGATGCAAAGGATAGTCTAAACTAAACTTACCAATTTCATTTTTATAATTTTATTATTTAAGTATTTTTTCAGAACATTACTATATAATAAAATTTTAAATATATTACCCTCCCGATGTGAATAAGTAAACTTATAGTCGTAAAAGTTTTATTACGTGAAAAGTAAATTGCTGCAATAACAGCATTAATAAACGACATTTTTATAGGTCCCATCACGGGGTTCAATGAAGTCTGCTAAGACGTTTAACGTCCCATCAAAAACGCAATACAGATCTGTATTGATATCTATAAGAAACCGGTATATCATCTTATTCCAATCAACACTCAATAGTTTTTTATGAATGGCCCCTTTGTAGTATCGTATTTATTCTTTCTTGGCAATTGAGAATAACTTTAAAGCACACTTACTTAAACGAAGACACAAGCTTACTTAACCTCAAAATCGACTTGTAAAAAGCTTAATTAATTAACCTTTTTGTGACAATGGCGAATGAGTTGAAAATAGACAAGCCTAGTCAACATAATGTCAGACCATTCTGTAGTGACAGTAATCTTTTGACCTCTGTTAATCGTCATTAAGTCACAATTTATGAGCGCTTGCCTGCGAGATATTTTAAGTGTTTTGTGCAAATAACTGACCCATCTCTTTTTACACTAAAGGTGTTTAGCATAGAAGAATAAGAAGTTTTCTTGTATAAATTTCACATGGACCTAAATTTAAATTACAAAGGTGAAGATATGTGATTAGAGGTGTCAAGACGCACTTGGAATAAGACACTCACTGGTTTTAATCTTATTAAAATAATTTCTATTTTGAACCATAAAGATATAAATAAAAACGTTGCAAGTTAATAATGGCTTTTAAAAATCACTTTAGATTTCATTTCCTAGATCTGAATATGTAATAGATAACTTCAACCATTGCGAAATAAATATTCTTCAACATCTCAATGAATATACACGAAAAAATACATGAACAAACTTTGTCTTTCCGCCAAGTATATACACTGCATTAACTAAGGGGACAAAAGGGAATAACCATATAGGAAACGGAACGGGTATAATACCTTTCAAAGTGCCAAATTATCATTAAATTCCTAGTATGCCGCCCTATATTCTAAGGATTTACGACGAATTTACCGATTTATAGTTTTCCATTTCAAATGTAGGCAACATAATTTACAAAATTTAACTTATACCTATAATAAGTTAGTAAGGGTTAGTTATTTTGATTCAATTAACAGAAATTATCCTTTATCTAATGTTAGTTTTAAGCCTCAATTGCACACTTGTTCAAAGTACTCCTTAATTCGTTAATAAAAAATCAGCAAAGTAGGTCTTTATAAATACCAATTCAAACAAGACATCCTGTGTAAACTTCCACATTTTCTCAAATTTCTTTCCTTCCTTCCGATGCTTGAGAATCACATTGTTCCTATCATGACGCCTTCCGGTGTATCAAGTGTCACGTCGGTGATGAACATCCCTCAATTTCATCTTCTCAGGTAGCACAATTCATTTCCTCATACAAACCAATATTACCTCATCATTTCATATTTCTCTCGCTCATTTTGAACCTGACCTTAAATCAGTCTGAGTACCATTTTAAAATCCCTTGTTGTAAAAGGAGGTTAATCACAAGTTGCCAAAAATTGTTTTACGTTTAGTATCACGCAGGGGAAGCGGGTCAGCAAAGATTAGATCGTTGTTACATTTCCAAAACTACAAGTGCAGACTGTAAATCTGAAAACGACGTGTGTGGTATGTCAGTAATACATTGGAGATAAGTTCACTTTAACACTGTCGTTGATAGATGTGTCTTTTAACACATTTTTTTACAACATTTCTAAAATATGCGTTTTAGAAAGAACTCACTTAAATACTAGCTTTCTTTTAACGCATCTTATCGAGGTCGTCATAGATCTTGTAACTTTAAATTAGATTTTCTCATACATGCAGTTTATACCGAGTTTAAGAGCTTTTTCCTTTGCTATAAAACAATAGTAATTTATATTAATAAAATGATTTCAATAAACTGTTAAATACAATTTATGCTTTCTTTCAATTTTTTCAGCTATTCGACTAATTTTCACTCACGGAAATATTTCAATTTCGAGCCCTTATATTTGAAATTATAATTTATCACAAACGACATATTTAATTCAGTAGATCCTGTCCGATAAACCATGAATAATTCTGAATCTGGTGATAGATAGAGAATATAACAACTTTCTATTTTTGTCTCTCTAGTTCCCGTAACCCCTTATGGGAAATTATAATTGGTCAAATAATAATAATAATAAAGTTTTATTATGAATATTGTAACACGAGATGCAACAATGTTATTTTGTACACTTATCATGCGAAACAAGTTAATGCAATAGTAATGCGTAAGGAGCAACTAATTTATCTCTCAGAAGTAAAATAATAAATAAATAATTATTTAAATAAATTAACTGGTTGCATATGCGAGAGCACTAGTGTCGCATATGTGCTGTTTGTACCTGTAGCAAAGCACCTCATATTAAAACAAGGGGAGCGATGCAGCAACCAATACACTCTAGTGGTAATAGCTTATTTTAGTATATGGCTAAAAGTATACATATGTGATCCCAAATCAAAAAACAAAGACAGTGGCGAAGGAGTTAGTAACAAACTGGATCTGCAAAATTACCATTCTTTCTTTCTTCGACCAGGGACGAAGCTTTGAATATCAGGTATTCCTAGAGGTTTGTGACATTATTCACCCACAATTTCCCGTGATGGTTGAACGATTTAATAGAATAGGGACTGAATATGGCACAAAAGCAGTTAAAAATCATCAACGGAATTGGAAAAGCTGGATCACAATATTTTCACTAGTTTATCGAGCAGTCGTTCATAACTAAGCAGTAAAAACACCCTGTAAAGTTGTGTTTAGAAGACAAATTCATGATGTATGTGAATACTTGAAATTAATGGAGAATCCACTTAAGCCATTCTTTGGAAGCGTCTCGCATTATCCCACCAACCGGCAATAACAAGTTATCTTAGCGAAACAATGAAAAATTGATACGACAATTGATTACTCAATCTACGGCTGCGAAAAGGAAAATCACCGAAGCTGCTACAGCAGTTTGAAGGTCTACAGGGTACAACAGGGACAGAAACGGAAACGATGATCATTCACTAAGGAAATACATTTTATATTTGAGGACCATTTCGATGCTTTTATAAGTAAGGCCAGTGCGTCTCTGGGGTCTGTTAAAAGATGGTCAAAGGAGTTTGACGACCCGTATATTACGAAACCTCTATACTATACTTTTGTCAGACCTATCTTAGAGTATGTTAGTGCACTTTGCTCCCCTTTTTATGCGGTTTACATTGATTGCATTGAGGCTGTCAAGTGCAGATTTGTTAGATTCGCCCTTCGTGGCCTTCAATGGGATGACCACCTTCGTCTTCCTCCATATGCTGACCGGCCAATGCTGCTCTCTTTGGAATCTCTTTAGGTCATGGTCTGGAATCATGTTTTCTTTTGACTTTGGCGAAATATGTAAATGAGTGAATGAATTAGGGTTACCTTGCATACTTTTATAAGCCGCATAATTTTAATTTTTTCTACTTGTGTTATATTCTATGTATTTCGTATTATTGTTTGATTTATATAATATTATTTAACTATGCTGTCTAATAAACTAAATTTTTTAGTAGTCAGGTATTGACGAAAATTTTAATGGAGAGATCCCAATCCACGAAAGACCGATTTAATATTGTTCACCACTTAAACCAAGATATCGAACTTTGCTTCCTAAGCTGAATGGAAAAACACTTGCGCTATCCTCCAACACAAAGTATTTGGGCGTTATACTGCGTCCAAAACTAAACTGGAAAGTGGAAACGTAGAAGAACGGGTCAAGAAAACGTGCATAGCTTTCTACCTCTGTAAAAGAACCTTTGGCAAGAGTTTGGGACTTCAGCCAAAGATGGTGGTGGAAAGAACATTTAGTGTAGCCAGATTATATCTTTTAGCAGTAGGTTTGTAGGAATGCCTGAATTTACTTATTATAAATTGTTTTGAATTATTTATTGTGAAATATGTATATATTTTTGATTCAATGTTGCACAGCTGTTAATTAAATAAGCCCTAATGATTAATTCACAAGAAACTTGTTATATTTACATGCTTTTGATATGATAACCCGAGTCCACAAGGAAAAATCAGAAAATGTTCTGAGTTGAAATCATGGCAACAGCGTGCTGAGGAAGAGGGATGGATGCATAGAAAAATGATGGGAAAATAAAGCAGACATATATATATATATATATATATATATATATATATATATATATAGATATATATATATATATATATATATATATATATATATATATATATATATATATATATATAGGTACAAACTCGCCTGAGCGACCAGTGTAACATCACCTTGATCTGGGGTCCCAGAACACAACAACAGGTACAAACTCGCCTGAGCGGCCAGTGTAACATCACCTTGATCTGGGTCCCAGAACACAGAGCCATCAAAAGGAATGACATACCTGACGTGCTAACTAGGCGGAGCTCTGGTCTTCTTGGCTCCCTTGCGGAGATGGTGCTCATTCCCCTTGGAATCGTTAAGAGAAACACCTTTGCACGCTTTCTATCAACGGAAGACTTAAGATGGAGAGGCCTAATCTATTGCGCCAAATATAAGAAGATACATATGGCCGAGTTATGACATACAAAGAAGAATAGAACTCTTAACTAGGACCCGAAAGGACTTCGCCAGGACATCGAAGGTGTGGAGGGGTCTTTGAGCAATCGGGGACCATGTGTCCCTCTTAACAGATACTGTCGCAACTGCAGGGTTGAGGGCGCGAAAGAAAGCCTTTTTTACTTCCTGTGCAAATGTCCGGCACTGGCCAGGGTAAGATATCGGTGATTCGGTAGCCTATGCTTCAGCGAATTGGGTGCGATATCGGGGATGAAAAATGGAGAAGTGTTCCCCGATCGCTCGTATCTCGACTTATACTAGACTTTATCTCCGAATAATTGAGTCACGAGTTTCTGTGCTATCAACACGGCACGAATTTATAAAAAAATCACGGCCCATAAAATTTTTGTTTGCCTAGGTGACATCTATTACCTCTCTTGTTATTATTAGTTGGAGCTCTCATTACACACCCAGCGAATAGCTGCTATTAACAGATATTTTACAACTTAACCGTTTACTTACTTAATTTTTTTTTATTTCAGTTATGGTAAGTTTCTTTTTAAAAAAATCATTAAATTTTGAGAATTATGGGTGGAAAATTTTGTCAAAAGTTGACCTCATGACTAAAAGTGCATATCATACTTTCTTTATGTGACTCAATTAGTTCATCCGGATTTTTCGGTGATTACCACGGTAATTTGCACCTCAATATTTACCGCTAACATACCCATCACTTTTGATTGCTTAAATTAAGGCAATAAAATTATAACGAGCTCCCTTACCAAAACGGCTTAATTAAGCGTGTCTCATGAATGGCTTGAAGATCACCAGAAAATTTTCTTCAGAGCATAATCTGAGAAGCATTCTTTTCTGGGATCACCTTGATGAGCTCAGTATTTGTAGAGTGTAATTTAAAATTTTTACAAATTCGATGGCCGAACTATATCAGGCTGCAGAAGCGGCACATCCGAGTTCTAGATTTAATGAGCGGCTCCTCAGTGATGTTAAAGAAATTGCAGAATGAAGCCATGAAAATGTATAAGTTGTCTTCTAAGACGCGATGCATTCAGATGGAGCTAATTAAACTCACCATGAGTTCGACCGATCGTTAAAGTTGAATAATTGCCCAATCCGCTAAAATCCTATCGAACTAATGATCTTGCGGATGGCAGAAATATAAGCCTGCCTCCAGTGGGATCTCTTCAGAACGGGGATATGCAGTTAATATAGCCGGTGGTCTTGCAAAAATATATTCCTACCAACACTTTTTAATTCACGATCATCATTGAGCTATCCTCCAAGTTTATCCGTTACCTTATCCAGACTTAGAAATTAATTAAGATTATTTTACTGTGGTATTACTACACCTCACTTGAGGTAATTATCAGCTGTATGAAAGAGGAGGTGGAACTGAAAGAAGTAACCTCCACGAGGCAAAATCATATTGGATAGAACTGCATGTAAAGCGGCCGCTGGTCTGTTGCCAATGTTGATGGATGGAGATGAAGGTCATTACCGGCATGGCTCTTTCATTATGAATGGACCGTGACAGCACGGTCAATCTTGGTTTGCGTTTCTGGATCTATGCAATTCTACTTAAATTGCATAATATTCCATAAGCTTAAATTATCGTGTGCTGTGTTTTCTGGACGTTCAGACTTAGATAACAGTACATTTGTGTTAGCTCATCTGCTCCTTTAGCATATTTATATAATGCAAACTCTGCGGAAGACAGTACGCTTTAACTTTTACTTTGCATAGAAATTAGCTGAGATATTTTAATAATACTGGTTTGCATCAAGGAACGCTATCTAGTTAATACGATGTGCTAACGGAGTTAGTAAATATTGAATAAAATTGTCAGTTGAAAGAGAGTAATTCTAAACACTAAGTTTCAAAATTTAGAAAAGTTATTTCTTGATCTGATTATTGATATTAATTTAATAGTAGTGTTATTTACAATGCTTAAAAGTGGCTTATTATAAGAAAGTAAGTAAGCTTATGGTTGGTATGTTTTTTTATATGATATTGCCAATGCTCAAGGGAAGTGTCGAAGATGAGGGAAAACAGAAGTTGATAAACTGTTTCTTATTCGTGTTGTTCTGCTAAGGAAAGATTCCCGAAATTTGTCGTCCGAATTTGACTTAGAGAGTATAGGGGCGGGAGCGACTTGTAGCTCTTTTATCGCGCATTGTTATGCGTCTACAAAGAATCAGGCAAATTCGTTAGAACAATGACCGTGGAAATAGCGATAGAAAAGTGAGAGACAACCTACATTCCATCGATGCTCCAAAGTGTAAAAGGTCTCAGAGACTGAGGTATCGCCACTAAGTTTAAAAGCCTTACGCTGGACTTTGCCTGCCCGGCCCCAAATATAGGAATTATATTCAAGTCTGGACCTGATGTGGGACTTGTAGATCAGCACAAAGTCAGGTGGAGGGAAATATTTCTTTTATCTCAGCAGAATCCTCAAGCATTTCATCGTATATTTGGCTATTGCAAATATATGATTAGTCCAGTGAAGATCACTGGCTATCTCAATACCCAAGATGTTTATTGAGGGCGAACCGGGTATATCCACTCCGTTGACTGAAATAGGTTGAGGGTGAACTGGGCGTTTTCTTAACAGACATTAAACAGCATTGAGTTAAGGATGTATAAAAGATGACACGATTTACTTTGCCCCAAGCGAGGATCATATAAAAAAATGTCATTGTTTAATGGTCCAAATATTCGATCTCAGTTGATTTTTGTAGCGTTCTCATGAGAATTACTGACAGAATCAAGAGAGCACGCAAAATCAAGGGTGCTGCCGTCAGCGAAACTATGAATAGGATTGGAAATAAGGGATAACAGGTCATTAATAAAATTAAGAAATAAGGTTGGTGACAAAACTGAGCCCTGAAGTACACCGGCATTTATTTCGTAAGGATCAGATGTAACTCCGTCAATTACTAGACGGATTGGACGGCCTGACAAAAACTTTTTATTCATTTAACGAGGTGAGGGTGCAGACCAAATGTTTGAATTTTGGCTAGAAGAGCAACATGCCAGACCCTATCACGACGACTTTGGGCTTACCAAAATTGTGGAGACAATTTACGGCTCCGTTAGAGATTTAGACAAATTGCAGTTAGAGCCGTAAGTAAGTCTTCGGTTGAGCGGTCAGTTACCGAAGTTAGTGCAATTGACCTGTAGTTAGAGGGGTCACATTCCTTTCCTATTTTAGGTATCGGTTGAACTTGAGCTAGTTTCAGTAGTATGACAGGTGAAGAAATTTGCGCAGAGGTTTAGCTAAGCCAGAGACGTAGCAATTTAAAACTATGGGCGAGAAACCATCAGGCCCAGTATTTTTGGATACGATGAGTTTCGAAATTGCCCTAAAAAGTTGCCGAGTGTCAGTGCTAGTGCACTGTGATGGAGATGGAAGTGGCTGTGATGAAGATGACAAGTATGAATTAGCAGCAAAATTAGCAGAAAACAGGTAAGCCTTGTCCAGTGAGCCAGTAAAAACGGTCCCATTATAAATGAGTGGTGCTGTTGACGAACAGAAATCATTTGCTGGTCGACCCAATCATATGGTTCAATGTCCCGTTAAATAGTTGATGTCGGCTCTGGTATCAAATAATGTTAGTCCTCCTCTTACTGAACTCAGTACACAGTTGTTTGGTAGTGCAACATGTGACACAGCTTTTATGTAGGCATCGCTAGCAATATCTACCTTACTTGCTTATTCGGAGTTTCATACAGTTAATCGTATTAAATCTACCCGTTTTAGCTCTCTTCGTGGCCAATTATTCCGATCTTTCATTGCCTGGGATAATCCCTTAACCAGGCGTCCAGCATAGAGGAAGCTGCAAATTATGTATAGGCTGCTCTTAAATAATTTCAGTAGCCTCGACTAGCGACTAACCACCACAATTTCCAGCGCCCTAATAGCTGCCTGACTGTCACAGAATTGTAGCTTTTCGTTTAAAAGGTACTCCATTTGTCTGGCAGTCCATATGATTCATGCAAGTGTAATTTTTTGGAGTATACTTCTGCTCCTGTAACTGCACTCGTTTTAGATCCATCTGTATTCATAGAAGTCTTTGTCTTTTCATTCCTGTTCCATTCCGCTCTAGCAGGCAGATTACTATTAAAGATTCTATTGAAAGTTATACCAAGGACCCAGTAGTCCGTGTTTATTTGTTGCCGATCTAGTCCATCTTCGGAAGGATGCTAAAATTCTCGGTTATTTTCTCCTTCCAGCGCTCCAGAGGCTTCGCTCGGTAGTTCGAGCATCACCTCCAAAGTCAGGGACCCAGTAGTCCGTGGTTATTTTGTTGTCGCTGTCCACCAGACTAGTGAGCTGTGGCAAAAAAACAGCATGACTGTTACGGTGTACAACCAATGTTCGCTTTGGGTTCGAGACCCAGTTTTCCAGCTTACCATGCGCGTATTTGAGCCTCTCGCTGATGGCTCTCAACAATGGATTTCCTCCATAACCATTAACCGCAGGAGTAGTGACATCACCCCTCCCTCCACTGAAGTGTTCCCATGCATACTACCCTCCTCACAATTGAATCGTCCATGCACGATCTAAGCTTTCTACTGAGGAGCATAGAATAGTCACATAGACCCTTACTAATACAATCCTCAGCCGGTTATAGATGACTTCCGTCTTTACATTACACATTGCTTACACCAAAAAAGATCTGGTCTCTCATAGACTTCCTTTTGTGTATTTATGGGTGTAGATTCCAAAAATGACAACCATTTCTCAGCTATATACCCATCTATCCATCAATTTTTATCCTATCTGCATATATTGCACATCGATTGAAAGGTAATTTTGTCCGCTATGCTGTTTATGCAGATCGGATGAGATTTGATGAAGTTAGAAGCGATCAAAGTAAAAAAATAAGTGATTTTTCCGGCATTTTTAAAAAGTCACTCAATTTCAATTGCTCCTTTTAATTCCAAGAAATTTTTTTTCTTATTTTAAAGATTTAAGATGAAAGATCATTCTTTTACGAAAATCTACGAAATACATGGTTAACATCTAGTTTTCGGTTTCTTTCAAAGGCGTCCACCAGCTAAAGAAAAGCTAACCCAAAGGAATTTAGCTTTTCTTTATTAGAAACGCCGATCGCGTTAAGAAATATTTTAATATTTCTTACTTCGCTCGAGTTTGAACGGTTTAGTTCGGAATTCCTTGCAATTCCAAGTTATTACAATATTTTGAAAATTTGCTCAGGTCATGTGCTTATTTTGTATATTGTGTACATGCGACATTTAGTAAAACAAGTACAAGAAACAAGCAGAACTAAAGAACCAAAAAAGAAAGTCAACCGTCAAAGCGCAACAAACGTTTCTCAAAATAATTGATAAGAAAGGGAAAGGACAAAGATATTAGCACAATCTTTAGTAAAATTTAGACATGCACACACCTAAGGTTACGGCCACATTGCCTAATTGATATTTGTCGAAAAAGTCCCTCGCAGTCAATACAATATATTGTTTTCCGAGAGTAGCCATGTTGAGAAACTGGAGGCGATCTATGTAAGGTGGAACCCAAGGAAGTTATGCCTAACGAAATTCCATTGTACAGATTCAACATGCCGAAAGCGGACCTGATACTACGCCAACCAGACCTTCGACGCGTACTCGAAAATAGGTCTGCCATCAAGTCAACAGATAAATTAAAAAGCAGGGGGCCAATATGACTGCCCTGTAGAACCCCAGATTTCAACCTGATTCATCTTGAGATTAAATGACGAACGAAGACCTGGTATATCCTATCACGCAAATATGACTGAATAAAATGGATCGGAGTAGAGCGAAAACCACGCTTAAGCAACTTCTAAACAGTGATGGAATGAGAAAACATATCGAAGGCCTTACTAAACTCAATTTAAATGTAATGAATCAAACGAATAACAACGTCCGACGTCAACTCGAATAAATTAATTACGGTAGATCTTTCCGTCACAAAGCCATGTTAAATATAAGAAATCATAGCCTTACAACGCGCAGAAAGGTGTGAGGAAAGTAATTTTTAGGCTCCTTTTTGTGAAAGGGTATGGTAAAAGAATTCTTCCACTGGAGATGGATTTGTTGAACAGAATAAGGGGCAATCAAAGCGTCCGAACAGGCTTTCATCAACGCGGTCGGGATGCTACGTAGGACTTACCGTGCAATTGGAAGTTACAGTGCTATTTGAAAAATATTTTGTACAAACAAATTGTAACGAGATTAATTTTTTCAGAGGTTTGCATATATTTTATTTTATTATTATTATTTTATTTATTTTAGATTCAAAAGACATAGCTGATTTATAAAATCAGCCGGTTTTTAAAAAATGTAGTACTTACGCGCGCGTAACGATATATTATCCAGCCTAGTGTAATATTTGACGATGACGATATTTGTTTCGATTTGGGTGTAAAAGTGTATATCTGCTAAGCCAACAAAGAAAAGAGGCAACGATAGAGAGTGGGCTATGAAAAAAAGAATAGATGACACACAATAAATACAGCCCGAAAAAATAAAAAGAACTAGAGCATCTTACAAAAAGAAATGAAATCCCACCAAAAACAATTCATGTAAAGAAGGTTGCCAAGACTCATACCACTTTTACTGTTAAAATGTTATCAGATCTCATGTGGAGCCAAGCCTCTAACTCTACAAGGCCTCACTCTACAACCCCTAACTCTAGAAACTCTACACCTTGGTCAAAAAGTATGGCTTGGCCGTTTCATGGATCTAGTGCATGATACAACATTAAAGGCCAGTGACTTAATTTCTTACCATAAGTCCATAGGAGTAACTGCGATGGCCGCGAAACTGCGCCATAATTTTTGACCAAGATGTAGGGTTTCTAGAGTTAGGGCTTGTAGAGTTAGGGATTGTAGAGTTAGGGACGTGGCACCACATGAGATCTGATAACATTTTAACAGTGAAAGCGGTACGAGCTTGTGAGTCTTGGCTACCTTCTTTACATGAAATGTTTTTGGTGAGATTTATTTATTTCTTCTTGTCTTGGGAAAACTTGTGAGTAAACTGTGATTTAGTATATTGAATTTCTGGTATATTCCTATTAAAGGCTAGTTATTTTAACTTTTTACCTGCGATTGTGGGTACCTGTACGCTTGCGTTAAATTTATGTTGTGTGTATAGCGGTACAGGACTGTGCTTGGTGTATTTGATATAATGTACTAGGTTGCTTTTCACCATTTAACCTCAAGATTAACCAGGGCGACATCTGGGGTTCTACAGGGCAGTCACATATTCCCATTGTTGATGACATTACCGATGACACGAAGATTTTTTGAGCATTATGTTGGCGATTATGCCCGTGTGAACTTGTGCAGATTTACCTACTCCAATTTTCAATCTCCATATAACATTTTTATTTTAGTTTTCCTCGGAAAATTTTCTAATACTGGCAAATCCTTTCAGTGTTGCAAATTCTTCTGCAAATTATTACATTAAATTAAACTCCGGAATTTGTAACTTCTTTTGCAGTATTGCAAAAATTCAATTGTTGTCGATAAGTACTACAATTACCGAATTTTTTTCTAAAGTTGATATCTACTTCCACGTGTAGAAAAATTCTTCCTTGATTTTCCGTCATAAAATATTAACAACAATATCCTTTGAGTTCCATTCAACCTAGATATTTGTAGTATTGTTTTCCGAAATTAAGGTACCGCGTAAAAAGTGAGCTGTTTTTCTAGGGAGGTTGAATGGTAAGATTTCCAGGTATTTTTCACCGGAAATAGAAGAAGGTAAAGCAGTTAATATAACAATCTATCACAAATATATCACTCTTGCTAAATTTAAATGTAAAAATTTCAGGAAAATTCAAATTCTTTTTCAGTCAGATCTTCAAAATAGGACGGCGTTGACTATTTTACGTTTTCCCAATAATCAATAAACTAAAATTCAATCATTTTAACTACACTTAAATCTAATATCTCTTGATTTACTTATGTTTAACAAAAGCCTACCTTTATTTCAAGTTAATTTCATTTCTTAACTCTCCCATCTAACTATCTGTTTTAAATTTATCGATTTCTTAAACTTTATATAACAAAAATATATAATTAATTACACCTTCTTAAATTTGGTTAACTAACCTCACTATCGTACCGAACTAATTAAACACTAGTTTTTTACACATAAAGGATTAGCTGTTAATTTTTGCGAATTTCGTTTGTTATTATAATGTCGTTTATTTATTTATTTACACAAAATTCATAAAAGGCTGATCACTAGAAATGACAACAACAACAAATAACACAAACAGCTAATAAAAATAACAATAAAATCATTAATTATTAATTAAACTAACATAACAATTCTTAATAATGCAGAATTACATTAAAAACTATAGAATACAAAAAGAACAGTCAACACAGTTTACTCTTTACACAATATTTAGATAAATTAAAAGCAATGCTGTCATAATGCAAAGTAAAATAACGGGACATAGAAGGGATTCGTTCATGGAAACCATAATTAATACGGTGTGGAGGTAATTTAAGAAAATCTCGTTTTCTCAAGAAGCTACTTGGAATCGATATATTAAAAGAAAACAGTAAGACCGGAGAGTCGATATTGCCATGAAGTCAGTCAAAAGCGAAAACAGTGCTTAGCCTAGATTCGAGAGACTCAAACTTTATAAGTATAAGCCTATCTAAGTAAGGGGGAAGAATGATAGGGTTGGTCCATGGAAGCCCTCGGAGTGCAAAACTAACGAAGCGGCTCTGGATTGCTTCAACCCTGTCAATGTTGTCGCGATAATAAGGCGACCAAATACAGCTAGCGTACTCTAAAATTGGTATAACGAAGGTATAATAAGGAAGCCGGGTTATACATATAAGGGTAATCGAATTCTTTAGCCCATCGTTTAATAAAGCCTAATGTCGAATTAGCTTCAAACTCCCACGTCCTTAGTCGTTTTTACGGGTAAACGACATAGGAGTACACTTACTAATATTAAGGGGAAGACAATTAATACAACACCAACTGTAAAAGACATCTAAATCAGAATTAAAAATTTCACAGTCGTCAACAGAGGAAGCAACACGAAAAATTTTTGGCATCGTCAGCATAACAAAGAATGTTGGAATGTCTTAAGAACAAAGATACATAATTGATGTAAATAATAAATAAAATCGGGCCAATCGGCTTCCTTGCGGCACACCGGAAGTATTGTAAATGTACTTGGATAGGGACCAACGGGACGACACACGCTGGATTCGGCATTATAAGTATGAACGAACCCAATTAACAAACAAGGATGGAAACCCTAGGGCAGCTAACTTGTGAATCAAAATTTGTTGATTAATTCTATCAAATGCCTTGCTAAATTCAGTGAAGACACAGTCGACCTGCTTATCAGCTTCAATATCAGATAAGCAGAAATCAGAATATTCCAGAAAGTTAGTTGTAGTTGCTAAACAATTAATATGCTTCGCGACTGTGTCTTCATCAAATATAAAATCCGTCATTTCAAGAGAAGAAGGAGGAAACATTGTCAAGCATCTAAAATCCGTAAATCTAAAATCACAGTTATTGTCAGTGAAAGAAGTCATAAAAAAGTCGTAAAAACGTCTCTCGATATCACCAAGCTTCAATAAAGTAGGGTAACCAGCAGTACACGACGCTTAGAGTTAACAAATCCCAAAAACTGTTTAGGTTGGTCACGTAAAGTAAACTTCATTCTATTGATATACTGATGGTTTGAGTTGTGAATGTCTGAAATGAATTGATCACGCAAATGTGAATAGTGATAAAACTTGGCATCGCTCCTCGTCAAGCAGAAACGTTTCCAAGCTTTATTTTTAAAATTTTTGAGATGTTTTAGTGAACGGGCGGACTAGAAAAGGAATTATTTGTTCTAGAGATAGGAACACATTGCAGAAAACTGGCGGATAGATTATCGTAAAATGCACTGACCACCATCGATGTCACGTTCGTCAAAAATATTAGACAAATTACAATCTAATAAATAATGTACTGTGTATAAAAAAAATCAGCCCGTTTAAGTGTAATTACTGTGAATAGGAGATGTTGCAGACATCGGATCGAAGACCAGAGTAATCTGAAGATTCAGGATGATAAGATGTCTCAGAAACCAAAGGAACGGAGCAACGCCTGGTCAAAGTTCCAAAAGGGTCAGTGCTGAACACCAAATCCAGGAATCTACCAGAGTCATTTGCAATGCAAGAATACTGCGTCAGCCTGAAAGAAAAACTGCGGGAAGATCATAAATATTCGTGGACGCTCTAGGAGGAATGTAAGTTGTTGCAATAAACACATTCATGTCCGACAACTTCAGAACAACACATAAAAATTCCAGGTCATCAGAGTCAGAGAACTTAACAGCAAGGATGGGACATCTCGATGTACAGCACACAGTACTCCTCCCCCGAGAGGGGCATTCAATGCAGACAGATGTCGATCACAATGATAGACTGTGCATTCCAAATCGAAAAGCTCAGCGTCGGCATCATTCCACAGAGCTAGGATCTGTCAAACAGACCACCTCGAAACATGAGTTAGTAAAGCCAATATAGAGGCTGGTCATCTTAGATTGAAGGTCAGTTACGTAGTTAAACGTAATCTCGCCGTAGAGTTGTTTGGAGTACGCCTAGAATTGGAATGATTTCTTGGAATAAATTCTCGAACAATGGCTCCACTAGGCCAAACCTAAGAAGAGACGATAGCGTTCAACAGAGCATCAGGAATGACAATCTTGAAAGAAGCGAAGAAGGAACCAGCATCGTTGCGGACTTGTCAACCCGTCGGCAATTAATATTGTCCTGCGAAATGCCAAAGTGTGATGAAACATAGCACATGACGTCCTCCACGGTGGTATCAGGATGAATTCGAGAGATAAAGACGCAACGAGGCAGCACAGCATTGATAGTCTTACAAGCACACGTTGAAGTTTTAAGCCCGAGCGAACTATTGTCAGCATTACTATCAGGCCCCCGCTGCAACGAGACAGAGAGTAAGCTACCAGGAATCTCACTTTCAGCTGGCAGCTGCTCGAAGTCGTTATTCTTAGTGGCCTGTGGTGCAACGACAAGAGGAGAATTATTATTGATAACAGCAACAAAAGCGGAAAGAAGAAGATATGCAGAAAAAGTGGGATTATCTAGAGGATAATTGACTTAGCAGAGATTCTCATTCGTAGGATCAACGTAAGGAATTAAAGCTTAAAATATCCAAATTAGGGTTTAAATTTAAGCGTAGGATGAATTATCCAGAAAAAAATGAGAGTTGGCTTTTAAACCACCGGTTGTGACCACCAATCTAGTAGGCGAAAAAAATCTTTTGGAGAGTCAAGCATGCGAAGTAAAAGAAGGAAGATGCATAGTATCCCAGAAGAGTTAACATATGTCACTCAGATGAAAGTACGATCCTCTGGCAAATGTGATGATTCTGAAGTCCTCGGAGATATCATTTGATCTCCTAAACGAGCGAAATATAGGGAGCCATAGGCAGTTAGGCTACAAAAAAAAAGAGAATGGCAGTTCACATTAATAGCTCATTCTATAGTTGTAGCGGCAGGTTTGTACAGTCATTATTTCTGAAATTCATAAAATTTTTCCGTTGTATCACATACATATACATATATAGCGTCATGCATAATACAACAAGTAGGGAACTTTCAAAGAATTCAACTTTTTAAGCATGACCCACATTTAAATTTCAATGAAATGGACAAGTGTACAATTCTTTACTTATGCTTTTCTTCTTAAACTTAATGATACCTAACAGAAAACCAGGCTACAATATACCCAATTCCGGAGCTCCTCCCAAACATTTTCTTGTCCATTGATTCTGAAGTGAGTCAACCGAGTATGCTGAATGCAGTTCTTTGCTACTACTGTCATACCATTGATGAAATGACAATTGCTAAAACGTCTCTTTTGCTTGTTCACTATTATTAATACTTTCCTGTTCTCAGGTTGGCAATTTCCAGAGCGGAAGATGTTGTTGAACTTGATTTTAACGCCAAGTGATTTTATGATTACGTAAAGCGTGCTAAAACGGCATATGTACCTAAAGATATAATATTGAGTTGCACACGCAATACTTGCTGGCCGACCGAAGATGATCAAACCGAGGGTCTCCTCCTCCTTCGGTGGTTCTTGAATGAAGTTCAAGTTTACTGCGGCATCTAATGATCACGCTCCTAAGCACTATAAGCAAGTACGCTACGTGGTACTTTATATCTGTTTTCTGTTGAATCGCTGATTACTTTGGGATTGTTGTTCGCTTGGCTGCTTTGAGCAGCTTTTCGCTGGAAATCATTGCTTCCGAGATTCATATTTACCTAGTAAAACACGCTATCAGATGTGTTTAAAGGCAATTAAAAAAATTTATCCAGACAAGAGTTGGAAGCTCGCTGAGCACAAGGTGAATCAAAAATTAAACTAATGGCAAGCCGAGAGTTGCCTGTGTCTGGTAAGATTCTGATGATGCCGTACAAATTAAATACCTAATGATTTCCTACCGCAGTTTTTTTATTCTTGGGAGATTTCGTTTATAATATATGTACGTCGTCTATGAACTTCTTTTACCTTATATATAAACTAAAATTATTTCTTCTATTACAGCAAATAAGAGTAGAAAGAATCTAATTTTGTTTAATATCTTCCTGATATTAATAACATTTTAACAAGCAATTATACGATATTATTTTACATACCCGAGCGTCACTTTTTTCCGAGAAAAACGCCATTAAAGTTTCAGCATACTTGAAACAGTACCAAAACTGCAATTTTGCCCTATGCCGGCATCACTAAATTTCTTGTTTTTGATGCTAATCGTGGGACCAGTAGTCTGGAGAGGTTAGCGATGAAAATTTTGATTTCTTATAGTAACGCCAATCGATTCAGAATGAGAAACCCCGAAGGGGCAAATAAGGCCCTAGAACGCGTATTTTCGGAGACAAACGCAATTAAAGTTTCAGAATAATTGAAACAGTACCAAAACTGCAATCTTGCCCTAAATTTCTTGTTTTTGATGCTAATCTTGGGACCAGTTGTCTGGAGAGGTCAGCGATGAAAATTCTGATTTTTGCTGATAACGCCAATCGATTCAGAATGGTCGTTTCATACCCCTTAGAAACCTCGAAGGGGCAAATAAGGCCCGAGAACGCGAATTTGCGGAGAAAAACGCGATTAAAGTTTCAGCATACTTGAAACAGTACCAAAACTGCAATTTTGCCCTATGCCGGCATTATTTAATTTCTTGTTTTTGATGCTAATCTTGGGACCAGTAGTCTGGAGAGGTCAGCGATGAAAATTTTGATTTTTTCTGATAACGCCAATCGATTCAGAATGGTCGTTTCATACCCCTTAGAAATCCCGAATGGGCAAATAAGGCCCTAGAACGCGTATTTTCCGAGAAAAACGCGACTAAAGTTTCAGCATACTTGAAACAGTACCAAAACTGCAATTTTACCCTATGCCGGCATCATTAAATTTCTTGTTTTTGTTGCTAATTTTGGGACCGGTAGTGTGGAGAGGTCAGCGATGAAAATTTTGATTTTTTCTGATAACGCCAATCGATTCAGAATGGTCGTTTCATACTCCATAGAAACCACGAAGGGGCAAATAAGGCCCTAGAACGCGTATTTTCCGAGAAAAACACGATTAAAGTTTCAGCGTACTTGAAACAGTACCAAAACTGCAATTTTGCCCGATGTCGGCATCATTAAATTTCTTGTTTTTGATGCTAATCTTGGGATCAGTAGTCTGAAGAGGTCAGCGATGAAAATTTTGATTTTTTTTGATAACGCCAATCGATTCAGAATGGTCGTTTCATACCCCTTAGAAACCACGAAGGGGCAAATAAGGCCCTAGAACGCGTATTTTCCGAGAAAATTACGATTAAAGTTTCAGCATACTTGAAACAGTACCAAAACCGCAATTGTGCCCTATGCCGGCATCATTAAATTTCTTGTTTTTGATGCTAATCTTGGGACCAGTAGTCTGCAGAGGTCAGCGATGAAAATTTTGATGTTTTCTGATAACCCTAATTGATTAAGAATGGCCGGTCCATACCCTTAGAAACCACGAAGGGACAAATAAGGCCCTAGAACGCATATTTTCCGAGAAAAACGCGATTAAAGTTTCAGCATACTTGAAACAGTACCAAAACTGCAATTTTGCCCTATGCCGGCATCATTAAATTTCTTGTTTTTGATGCTAATCTTGCGACCAGTAGTCTGGAGAGGTCAGCGATGAAAATTTTGATTTTTTCTGATAACGCCAATCGATTCAGAATGGTCGTTTCATACCCCTTAGAAACCCCGAAGGGGCAAATAAGGCCCTAGAACGCGTATTTTCCGAGAAAAACGCGATTAAAGTTTCAGCATACTTGAAACAGTACCAAAACTGCAATTTTGCCCTATGCCGGCATTATTAAATTTCTTGTTTTTGATGCTAATCTGGGGACCAGTAGTTTGTAGAGGTCAGCGATGAAAATTTTGATTTTTCTTGATAACGCCAATCGATTCAGAATGGTCGTTTCATACCCCTTAGATATCCCGAAGGGGCAAATAAGGCCCTAGAACGCGTATTTTCCGAGAAAAACGCGATTAAAGTTTCAGCATACTTGAAACAGTACCAAAACTGCAATTTTACCCTATGCCGGCATCATTAAATTTCTTGTTTTTGATGCTAATCTTGCGACCAGTAGTCTGGAGAGGTCAGCGATGAAAATTTTGATTTTTTCTGATAACGCCAATCGATTCAGAATGGTCGTTTCATACCCCTTAGAAATCCCGAATGGGCAAATAAGGCCCTAGAACGCGTATTTTCCGAGAAAAACGCGACTAAAGTTTCAGCATACTTGAAACAGTACCAAAACTGCAATTTTACCCTATGCCGGCATCATTAAATTTCTTGTTTTTGTTGCTAATTTTGGGACCGGTAGTGTGGAGAGGTCAGCGATGAAAATTTTGATTTTTTCTGATAACGCCAATCGATTCAGAATGGTCGTTTCATACTCCATAGAAACCACGAAGGGGCAAATAAGGCCCTAGAACGCGTATTTTCCGAGAAAAACACGATTAAAGTTTCAGCGTACTTGAAACAGTACCAAAACTGCAATTTTGCCCGATGTCGGCATCATTAAATTTCTTGTTTTTGATGCTAATCTTGGGATCAGTAGTCTGAAGAGGTCAGCGATGAAAATTTTGATTTTTTTTGATAACGCCAATCGATTCAGAATGGTCGTTTCATACCCCTTAGAAACCACGAAGGGGCAAATAAGGCCCTAGAACGCGTATTTTCCGAGAAAATTACGATTAAAGTTTCAGCATACTTGAAACAGTACCAAAACCGCAATTGTGCCCTATGCCGGCATCATTAAATTTCTTGTTTTTGATGCTAATCTTGGGACCAGTAGTCTGCAGAGGTCAGCGATGAAAATTTTGATGTTTTCTGATAACCCTAATTGATTAAGAATGGCCGGTCCATACCCTTAGAAACCACGAAGGGACAAATAAGGCCCTAGAACGCATATTTTCCGAGAAAAACGCGATTAAAGTTTCAGCATACTTGAAACAGTACCAAAACTGCAATTTTGCCCTATGCCGGCATCATTAAATTTCTTGTTTTTGATGCTAATCTTGCGACCAGTAGTCTGGAGAGGTCAGCGATGAAAATTTTGATTTTTTCTGATAACGCCAATCGATTCAGAATGGTCGTTTCATACCCCTTAGAAATCCCGAATGGGCAAATAAGGCCCTAGAACGCGTATTTTCCGAGAAAAACGCGACTAAAGTTTCAGCATACTTGAAACAGTACCAAAACTGCAATTTTACCCTATGCCGGCATCATTAAATTTCTTGTTTTTGTTGCTAATTTTGGGACCGGTAGTGTGGAGAGGTCAGCGATGAAAATTTTGATTTTTTCTGATAACGCCAATCGATTCAGAATGGTCGTTTCATACCCCTTAGAAACCCCGAAGGGGCAAATAAGGCCCTAGAACGCGTATTTTCCGAGAAAAACGCGATTAAAGTTTCAGCATACTTGAAACAGTACCAAAACTGCAATTTTGCCCTATGCCGGCATTATTAAATTTCTTGTTTTTGATGCTAATCTGGGGACCAGTAGTTTGTAGAGGTCAGCGATGAAAATTTTGATTTTTCTTGATAACGCCAATCGATTCAGAATGGTCGTTTCATACCCCTTAGAAATTCCGAAGGGGCAAATAAGGCCCTAGAACGCGTATTTTCCGAGAAAAACGCGATTAAAGTTTCAGCATACTTGAAACAGTACCAAAACTGCAATTTTGCCCTATGCCGGCATCATTAAATTTCTTGTTTTTGATGCTAATCTTAGGACCAGTAGTCTGGAGAGGTCAGCGATGAAAATTTTGATTTTTTCTGATAACGCCAATCGATTCAGAATGGTCGTTTCATACCACTTAGAAACCCCGAAGGGGCAAAAAAGGCCCTAGAACGCGTATTTTCCGAGAAAAACGCAAAGCAATGCAATTTTGCAAAAGCGATTAAAGTTTCAGCATACTTGAAACAGTACCACAACTGCAATTTTGCCCTATGCTGGCATCATTAAATTTCTTGTTTTTTATGCTAATCTTAGGACCAGTAGTCTGGAGAGTTCAGCGATGAAAATTTTGATTTTTTCTGATAACGATAATCGACGCAAAGCAATGCAATTTTGCCCTATGCCGGCAGCATTATATTTCTTGTTTTTGATGCTAATCTTTGGACCAGTAGTCTGGAGAGGTCAGCGATGAAAATTTTGATTTCTTCTGATAACGCCAATCGATTCAGAATGATCGTTTCATACCCCTTAGAAACCACGAAGGGACAACTAAGGCCCTAGAACGCATATTTTCCGAGAAAAACGCGATTAAAGTTTCAGCATACTTGAAACAGTACCAAAACTGCAATTTTGCCCTATGCCGGCATCATTAAATTTCTTGTTTTTGATGCTAATCTTGGGACCAGTAGTCTGGAGAGGTCAGCGATGAAAATTTGGATTTTTTCTGTTAACGCCAATCGATTCAGAATGGTCGATTCATACCCCTTAGAAACCCCGAAGGTGCAAATAAGGCCCTAGAACGCGTATTTTCCGAGAAAAACGCGATTAAAGTTTCAGCATACTTGAAACAGTACCAAAACTGCAATTTTGCCCTATGCCGGCATCATTAAATTTCTTGTTTTTGATGCTAATCTTATGACCAGTAGTCTGGAGAGGTCAGCGATGAAAATTTTGATTTCTTCTGATAACGCCAATCGATTCAGAATGGTCGTTTCATACCCCTTAGAAACCGCGAAGGGGCAAATAAGGCCCTAGAACTTGTATTTTCCGAGAAAAACGATTAAAGTTTCAGCGGACTTGAAACAGTACCAAAACTGCAATTTTGCCCGATGCCGGCATCATTAAATTTCTTGTTTTTGATGCTAATCTTGGGACCAGTAGTCTGTAGAAGTCAGCGATGAAAATTTTGATTTTTTCTGATAACGCCAATCGATTCAGAATGGTCGTTTCATAAACCTTAGAAACCCCGAAGGGGCAAATAAGGCCCGAGAGAAAAACGCGATTAAAGTTTCAGCATACTTGAAACAGTACCAAAACAGCAATTTTGCCCTATGCCGCCATCATTAAATTTCTTGTTTTTGATGCTAATCTTGGGACCAGTAGTCTGGAGAGGTCAGCGATGAAAATTTTGATTTTTTCTGATAACGCCAATCGATTCAGAATGGTCGTTTCATACCCCTTAGAAACCCCGAAGGGGCAAATAAGGCCCTAGAACGCGTATTTTCCGAGAAATACGCGGTTAAAGTTTCAGCATACTTGAAACAGTACCAAAACTGCAATTTTGCCCTATGCCGGCATCATTAAATTTCTTGGTTTTGATGCTTATCTTGGGACCAGTAGTCTGGAGAGGTCAGCGATGAAAATTTGGATTTTTTCTGTTAACGCCAATCGATTCAGAATGGTCGTTTCATACCCCTTAGAAACCCCGAAGGGGCAAATAAGGCCCTAGAACGCGTATTTGCCGAGAAAAACGCGATTAAAGTTTCAGCATACTTGAAACAGTACCAAAACTGCAATTTTGCCCTATACCGGCATCATTAAATTTCTTGTTTTTGATGCTAATCTTGGGACCAGTAGTCTGGAGAGGTCAGCGATGAAAATTTTGATTTTTTCTGATAACGCCAATCGATTCAGAATGGTCGTTTCATACCCCTTAGAAACCCCGAAGGGGCAAATAAGACCCTAGAGCGCCTATTTTCCGAGAAAAACGCGATTCAAGTTTCAGCATACTTGAAACAGTACCAAAACTGCAATTTTGCCCTATATAGCCATATTCATTAAATTTCTTGTTTTTGATGCTAATCTTGGGACCAGTAGTCTGGAGAGGTCAGCGATGAAAATTTTGATTTTTTCTGATAACGCCAATCGATTTAGAATGGTCGTTTCATACCCCTTAGAATTCCCGAAGGGGCAAACAAGGCCCTAGAACGCGTATTTTCCGAGAAAAACGCGATTAAAGTTTCAGCGTACTTGAAACAGTACCAAAACTGCAATTTTGCCCGATGCCGGCATCATTAAATTTCTTGTTTTTGATGCTAATCTTGGGACCAGTAGTCTGGAGAGGTCAGCGATGAAAATTTTGATTTTTTCTGATAACGCCAATCGATTCAGAATGGTCGTTTCATACCCCTTAGAAACCCTGAAGGGGCAAATAAGGCCCTAGAACGCGTATTTTCCGAGAAAAACGCGATTAAAGAAAGTTTCAGCGTACTTGAAACAGTACCAAAACTGCAATTTTGCCCTATGCCGGCATCATTAAATTTCTTGTTTTTGATGCTAATCTTGGGACCAGTAGTCTGGAGAGGTCAGCGATGAAAATTTTGATTTTTTCTGATAACGCCAATCGATTCAGAATGGTCGTTTCATACCGCTTAGAAACCCCGAAGGGGCAAATAAGGCCCTAGAACGCGTACTTTCCGAGAAAAACGCGATTAAAGTTTCAGCGTACTTAAAACAGTACCAAAACTGCAATTTTGCCCGATGCCGGCATCATTAAATTTCTTGTTTTTGATGGTAATCTTGGGACCAGTAGTCTGGAGAGGTCAGCGATGAAAATTTCGATTTTTTCTGATAACGCCAATCGATTCAGAATGGTCGTTTCATACCGCTTAGAAACCCCGAAGGGGCAAATAAGGCCCTAGAACGCGTACTTTCCGAGAAAAACGCGATTAAAGTTTCAGCATACTTGGAACAGTACCAAAACTGCAATTTTGCCCTATGCCGGCATCATTAAATTGCTTGTTTTTGATGCTAATCTTGGGACCAGTAGTATGGAGAGGTCAGCGATGAAAATTTTGATATTTTCTGATAACGCCAATCGATTCAGAATGGTCGTTTCATACCCCTTAGAAACCGCGAAGGGGCAAATAAGGCCCTAGAACGCGTACTTTCCGAGAAAAACGCGATTAAAGTTTCAGCATACTTGAAACAGTACCAAAACTGCAATTTTGCCCGATGCCGGCATCATTAAATTTCTTGTTTTTGATGGTAATCTTGGGACCAGTAGTCTGGAGAGGTCAGCGATGAAAATTTCGATTTTTTCTGATAACGCCAATCGATTCAGAATGGTCGTTTCATACCGCTTAGAAACCCCGAAGGGGCAAATAAGGCCCTAGAACGCGTACTTTCCGAGAAAAACGCGATTAAAGTTTCAGCATACTTGGAACAGTACCAAAACTGCAATTTTGCCCTATGCCGGCATCATTAAATTGCTTGTTTTTGATGCTAATCTTGGGACCAGTAGTATGGAGAGGTCAGCGATGAAAATTTTGATATTTTCTGATAACGCCAATCGATTCAGAATGGTCGTTTCATACCCCTTAGAAACCCCGAAGGGGCAAATAAGGCCCTAGAATGCGTACTTTCCGAGAAAAACGCGATTAAAGTTTCAGCATACTTGAAACAGTACCAAAACTGCAATTTTGCCCAATGCCGGCATCATTAAATTTCTTGTTTTTAATGCTAATCTTGGGACCAGTAGTCTGGAGAGGTCAGCGATGAAAATTTTGATTTTTTCTGATAACGCCAATCGATTCAGAATGGTCGTTTCATACCCCTTAGAAACCCCGAAGGGGCAAATAAGGCCCTAGAACGCGTATTTTCCGAGAAAAACGCGATTAAAGTTTCAGCATACTTGAAACAGTACCAAAACTGCAATTTTGCCCTATGCCGGCATCATTAAATTTCTTGTTTTTGATGCTAATCTTGGGACCAGTAGTCTGGAGCGGTCAGCGATGAAAATTTTGATTTTTTCTGATAACGCGAAACGATTCAGAATGGTCGTATCATACCCCTTAGAAACCCCGAGGGGGAAATAATAGCGATTAAAGTTTCAGCATACATGAAACAGTACCAAAACTGCAACTTTGCCCTATGCCGGCATCATTAAATTTCTTGTTTTTGATGCTAATCTTGGGACCAGTAGTCTGGAGAGGTCTTTTGATTTTTTCTGATAACGCCAATCGATTCAGAATGGTCGTTTCATACCCCTTAGAAACCCCGAAGGGGCAAATAAGGCCCTAGAACGCGTATTTTCTGAGAAAAACGCGATTAAAGTTTCAGCATACTTGAAACAGTACCAAAACTGCAATTTTGCCCTATGCCGGCATCATTAAATTTCTTGTTTTTGATGCTAATCTTGTGACCAGTAGTCTGGAGAGGTCAGCGATGAAACTTTTCATTTTTTCTGATAACACCAATCGATTCAGAATGGTCGTTTCATACCCCTTAGAAACCCCGAAGGGGCTAATAAGGCCCTAGAACGCGTATTTTCCGAGAAAAACGCGATTAAAGAAAGTTTCAGCGTACTTGAAACAGTACCAAAACTGCAATTTTGCCCTATGCCGGCATCATTAAATTTCTTGTTTTTGATGCTAATCTTGGGACCAGTAGTCTGGAGAGGTCAGCGATGAAAATTTTGATTTTTTCTGATAACGCCAATCGATTCAGAATGGTCGTTTCATACCCCTTAGAAACCCCGAAGGGGCAAATAATGCCCTAGAACGCGTATTTTCCGAGAAAAACGCGATTAAAGTTTCAGCATACATGAAACAGTACCAAAACTGCAATTTTGCCCTATGCCGGCATCATTAAATTTCTTGTTTTTGATGCTAATCTTGGGACCAGTAGTCTGGAGAGGTAGCGATGAAAATTTTGATTTTTTCTGATAACGCCAAACGATTCAGAATGGTCGATTCATACCCCTTAGAAACCCCGAAGGGGCAAATAAGGCCCTAGAACGCGTATTTTCCGAGAAATACGCGATTAAAGTTTCAGCATACTTAAAACAGTACCAAAACTGCAATTTTGCCCTATGCCGGCATCATTAAATTTCTTGTTTTTGATGCTAATCTTGGGACCAGTAGTCTGGAGAGGTCAGCGATGAAAATTTGGATTTTTTCTGATAACGCCAATCGATTCAGAATGGTCGTTTCATACCCCTTAGAAACCCCGAAGGTGCAAATAAGGCCCTAGAACGCGTATTTTCCGAGAAAAACGCGATTAAGGTTTCAGCATACATGAAACAGTACCAAAACTGCAACTTTGCCCTATGCCGGCATCATTAAATTTCTTGTTTTTAATGCTAATCTTGTGACCAGTAGTCTGGAGAGGTCAGCGATGAAAATTTTGATTTTTTCTGATAACGCCAAACGATTCAGAATGGTCGTATCATACCCCTTAGAAAACCCGAGGGCGAAATATGGCCCTAGAACGCGTATTTTCCGAGAAAAACGCGATTAAACTTTCAGCATATATGAAACAGTACCAAAACTGCAACTTTGCCCTATGGGCATCATTAAATTTCTTGTTTTTGATGCTAACGCTGGGACCAGTAGTCTGGAGAGGTCAGCGCTGAAAATTTTGATTTTTTCTGATAACGCCAAACGATTCAGAATGGTCGATTCATACCGCTTAGAAACCCCGAAGGGGCAAATAAGGCCCTAGAACGCGTACTTTCCGAGAAAAACGCGATTAAAGTTTCAGCATACTTGGAACAGTACCAAAACTGCAATTTTGCCCTATGCCGGCATAATTAAATTGCTTGTTTTTGATGCTAATCTTGGGACCAGTAGTATGGAGAGGTCAGCGATGAAAATTTTGATATTTTCTGATAACGCCAATCGATTCAGAATGGTCGTTTCATACCCCTTAGAAACCACGAAGGGGCAAATAAGGCCCTAGAACGCGTACTTTCCGAGAAAAACGCGATTAAAGTTTCAGCATACTTGAAACAGTACCAAAACTGCAATTTTGCCCAATGCCGGCATCATTAAATTTCTTGTTTTTAATGCTAATCTTGGGACCAGTAGTCTGGAGAGGTCAGCGATGAAAATTTTGATTTTTTCTGATAACGCCAATCGATTCAGAATGGTCGTTTCATACCCCTTAGAAACCCCGAAGGGGCAAATAAGGCCCTAGAACGCGTATTTTCCGAGAAAAACGCGATTAAAGTTTCAGCATACTTGAAACAGTACCAAAACTGCAATTTTGCCCTATGCCGGCATCATTAAATTTCTTGTTTTTGATGCTAATCTTGGGACCAGTAGTCTGGAGCGGTCAGCGATGAAAATTTTGATTTTTTCTGATAACGCGAAACGATTCAGAATGGTCGTATCATACCCCTTAGAAACCCCGAGGGGGAAATAATAGCGATTAAAGTTTCAGCATACATGAAACAGTACCAAAACTGCAACTTTGCCCTATGCCGGCATCATTAAATTTCTTGTTTTTGATGCTAATCTTGGGACCAGTAGTCTGGAGAGGTCTTTTGATTTTTTCTGATAACGCCAATCGATTCAGAATGGTCGTTTCATACCCCTTAGAAACCCCGAAGGGGCAAATAAGGCCCTAGAACGCGTATTTTCTGAGAAAAACGCGATTAAAGTTTCAGCATACTTGAAACAGTACCAAAACTGCAATTTTGCCCTATGCCGGCATCATTAAATTTCTTGTTTTTGATGCTAATCTTGTGACCAGTAGTCTGGAGAGGTCAGCGATGAAACTTTTCATTTTTTCTGATAACACCAATCGATTCAGAATGGTCGTTTCATACCCCTTAGAAACCCCGAAGGGGATAATAAGGCCCTAGAACGCGTATTTTCCGAGAAAAATGCGATTAAAGAAAGTTTCAGCGTACTTGAAACAGTACCAAAACTGCAATTTTGCCCTATGCCGGCATCATTAAATTTCTTGTTTTTGATGCTAATCTTGGGACCAGTAGTCTGGAGAGGTCAGCGATGAAAATTTTGATTTTTTCTGATAACGCCAATCGATTCAGAATGGTCGTTTCATACCCCTTAGAAACCCCGAAGGGGCAAATAATGCCCTAGAACGCGTATTTTCCGAGAAAAACGCGATTAAAGTTTCAGCATACATGAAACAGTACCAAAACTGCAATTTTGCCCTATGCCGGCATCATTAAATTTCTTGTTTTTGATGCTAATCTTGGGACCAGTAGTCTGGAGAGGTAGCGATGAAAATTTTGATTTTTTCTGATAACGCCAAACGATTCAGAATGGTCGATTCAGAATGGTCGATTCATACCCCTTAGAAACCCCGAAGGGGCAAATAAGGCCCTAGAACGCGTATTTTCCGAGAAATACGCGATTAAAGTTTCAGCATACTTAAAACAGTACCAAAACTGCAATTTTGCCCTATGCCGGCATCATTAAATTTCTTGTTTTTGATGCTAATCTTGGGACCAGTAGTCTGGAGAGGTCAGCGATGAAAATTTGGATTTTTTCTGATAACGCCAATCGATTCAGAATGGTCGTTTCATACCCCTTAGAAACCCCGAAGGTGCAAATAAGGCCCTAGAACGCGTATTTTCCGAGAAAAACGCGATTAAGGTTTCAGCATACATGAAAAAGTACCAAAACTGCAACTTTGCCCTATGCCGGCATCATTAAATTTCTTGTTTTTAATGCTAATCTTGTGACCAGTAGTCTGGAGAGGTCAGCGATGAAAATTTTGATTTTTTCTGATAACGCCAAACGATTCAGAATGGTCGTATCATACCCCTTAGAAAACCCGAGGGCGAAATAAGGCCCTAGAACGCGTATTTTCCGAGAAAAACGCGATTAAACTTTCAGCATATATGAAACAGTACCAAAACTGCAACTTTGCCCTATGGGCATCATTAAATTTCTTGTTTTTGATGCTAACGCTGGGACCAGTAGTCTGGAGAGGTCAGCGATGAAAATTTTGATTTTTTCTGATAACGCCAAACGATTCAGAATGGTCGATTCATACCCCTTAGAAACCCCGAAGGGGCAAATAAGGCCCTAGAACGCGTATTTTCCGAGAAATACGCGATTAAAGTTTCAGCATACTTAAAACAGTACCAAAACTGCAATTTTGCCCTATGCCGGCATCATTAAATTTTTTGTTTTTGATGCTAATCTTGGGACCAGTAGTCTGGAGAGGTCAGCGATGAAAATTTTGATTTTTTCTGATAACGCCAATCGATTCAGAATGGTCGTTTCATACCCCTTAGAAACCCCGAAGGGGCAAATAAGGCCCTAGAACGCGTATTTTCCGAGAAAAACGCGATTAAGGTTTCAGCATACATGAAACAGTACCAAAACTGCAACTTTGCCCTATGCCGGCATCATTAAATTTCTTGTTTTTGATGCTAATCTTGTGACCAGTAGTCTGGAGAGGTCAGCGATGAAAATTTTGATTTTTTCTGATAACGCCAAACGATTCAGAATGGTCGTATCATACCCCTTAGAAACCCCGTGGGGGAAATAAAGCCCAAGAACGCGTATTTTCCGAGAAAAACGCGATTAAAGTTTCAGCATACATGAAACAGTACCAAATCTGCAACTTTGCCCTATGCTGGCATCATTAAATTTCTTGTTTTTTATGCTAATCTTGGGACCAGTAGTCTGGAGAGGTCAGCGATGAAAATTTTGATTTTTTCTGATAACGCCAATCGATTCAGAATGGTCGTTTCACACCCCTTAGAAACCCCGAAGGAGCAAATAAGGCCCTAGAACGCGTATTTTCCGAGAAAAACGCGATTAAAGTTTCAGCATACATGAAACAGTACCAAAACTGCAATTTTGCCCTATGCCGGCATCATTAAATATCTTGTTTTTGATGCTAATCTTGGGACCAGTAGTCTGGAGAGATCAGCGATGAAAATTTTGGTTTTTTCTGATAACGCCAAACGATTCAGAATGGTCGTATCATACCCCTTAGAAACCCCGAGGGGGAAATAAGGCCCTAGAACGCGTATTTTCCGAGACAAACGCGATTAAAGTTTCAGCATACATGAAACAGTACCAAAACTGCAACTTTGCCCTATGCTGGCATCATTAAATTTCTTGTTTTTTATGCTAATCTTGGGACCAGTAGTCTGGAGAGGTCAGCGATGAAAACTTTGATTTTTTCTGATAACGCCAATCGATTCAGAATGGTCGTTTCACACCCCTTAGAAACCCCGAAGGAGCAAATAAGGCCCTAGAACGCGTATTTTCCGAGAAAAACGCGATTAAAGTTTCAGCATACATGAAACAGTACCAAAACTGCAATTTTGCCCTATGCCGGCATCATTAAATTTCTTGTTTTTGATGCTAATCTTGTGACCAGTAGTCTGGAGAGGTCAGCGATGAAAATTTTGATTTTTTCTGATAACGCCAAACGATTCAGAATGGTCGTATCATACCCCTTAGAAACCCCGAGGGGGAAATAAGGCCCTAGAACGCGTATTTTCCGAGAAAAAAGCGATTAAAGTTTCAGCATACTTGAAACAGTACCAAAACTGCAATTTTGCCCTCTGCTGGCATCATTAAATTTCTTGTTTTTTATGCTAATCTTGGGACCAGTAGTCTGGAGAGGTCAGCGATGAAAATTTTGATTTTTTCTGATAACGCCAATCGATTCAGAATGGTCGTTTCACACCCCTTAGAAACCCCGAAGGAGCAAATAAGGCCCTAGAACGCGTATTTTCCGAGAAAAACGCGATTAAAGTTTCAGCATACATGAAACAGTACCAAAACTGCAATTTTGCCCTATGCCGGCATCATTAAATTTCTTGTTTTTGATGCTAATCTTGGGACCAGTAGTCTGGAGAGATCAGCGATGAAAATTTTGGTTTTTTCTGATAACGCCAAACGATTCAGAATGGTCGTATCATACCCCTTAGAAACCCCGAGGGGGAAATAAGGCCCTAGAACGCGTATTTTCCGAGACAAACGCGATTAAAGTTTCAGCATACATGAAACAGTACCAAAACTGCAACTTTGCCCTATGCCGGCATCATTAAATTTCTTGTTTTTGATGCTAATCTTGGGACCAGTAGTATGGAGAGGTCAGCGATGAAAATTTTGATTTTTTCTGATAACGCCAATCGATTCAGAATGGTCGTTTCATACCCCTTAGAAACCCCGAAGGGGCAAATAAGGCCCTAGAACGCGTATTTTCCGAGAAAAACGCGATTAAAGTTTCAGCATACTTGAAACAGTACCAAAACTGCAATTTTGCCCTATGCCGGCATCATTAAATTTCTTGGTTTTGATGCTAATCTTGGGACCAGTAGTCTGGAGAGGTCAGCGATGAAAATTTTGACTTTTTCTGATAACGCCAATCGATTCAGAATGGTCGTTTCATACCCCTTAGAAACCCCGAAGGGGCAAATAAGGCCCTAGAACGCGTATTTTCCGAGAAAAACGCGATTAAAGTTTCAGCATACTTGAAACAGTACAAAAACTGCAATTTTGCCCTATGCCGGCATCATTAAATTTCTTGTTTTTGATGCTAATCTTGGGACCAGTAGTCTGGAGAGGTCAGCCATGAAAATTTTGATTTTTTCTGATAACATACATACATGAAACAGTACCAAAACTGCAACTTTGCCCTATGCCGGCATCAGTAAATTTCTTGTTTTTGATGCTTATCTTGGGACCAGTAGTCTGGAGAGGTCAGCGATGAAAATTTTGATTTTTTCTGATAACGCCAATCGATTCAGAATGGTCGTTTCATACCCCTTAGAAACCCCGTATTTTCCGAGAAAAACGCGATTAAAGTTTCAGCATACTTGAAACAGTACCAAAACTGCAATTTTGCCCTATGCCGGCATCATTAAATTTCTTGTTTTTGATGCTAATCTTGGGACCAGTAATCTGGAGAGTTCAGCGAAGAAAATTTTGATTTTTTCTGATAACGCCAATCGATTCAGAATGGTCGTTTCATACCCCTTAGAAACCCCGAAGGGGCAAATAAGGCCCTAGAACGCGTATTTTCCGAGAAAAACGCGATTAAATTTTCAGCATACTTGAAACAGTACCAAAACTGTAATTCTGCCCTATGCCGGCATCATTCAATTTCTTGTTTTTGATGCTAATCTTGGGACCAGTAGTCTGGAGAGGTCAGCGATGAAAATTTTGATTTTTTTCTGATAACGCCAATCGATTCAGAATGGTCGATTCATACCCCTTAGAAACCCCGAAGGTGCAAATAAGGCCCTAGAACGCGTATTTTCCGAGAAAAACGCGATTAAAGTTTCAGCATACTTGAAACAGTACCAAAACTGCAATTTTGACCTTATGCTAATCTTATGACCAGTAGTCTGGAGAGGTCAGCGATGAAAATTTTGATTTTTTCTGATAACGCCAATCGATTCAGAATGGTCGTTTCATACCCCTTAGAAACCCCAAAGGGGCAAATAAGGTTCTAGAACGCGTATTTTCCGAGAAAAACGCGATTAAATTTTCAGCATACTTGAAACAGTACCAAAACTGCAATTTTGCCCTATGCCGGCATCATTAAATTTCTTGTTTTTGATGCTAATCTTGGGACCAGTAGTCTGGAGAGGTCAGCGATGAAAATTTTGATTTTTTTCTGATAACGCCAATCGATTCAGAATGGTCGATTCATACCCCTTAGAAACCCCGAAGGTGCAAATAAGGCCCTAGAACGCGTATTTTCCGAGAAAAACGCGATTAAAGTTTCAGCATACTTGAAACAGTACCAAAACTGCAATTTTGCCCTATGCCGGCATCATTAAATTTCTTGTTTTTGATGCTAATCTTATGACCAGTAGTCTGGAGAGGTCAGCGATGAAAATTTTGATTTTTTCTGATAACGCCAATCGATTCAGAATGGTCGTTTCATACCCCTTAGAAACCCCGAAGGGGCAAATAAGGCCCTAGAACGCGTATTTTCCGAGAAAAACGCGATTAAAGTTTCAGCATACTTGAAACAGTACCAAAACTGTAATTTTGCCCTATGCCGGCATCATTAAATATCTTGTTTTTGATGCCAATCTTGGGACCAGTAGTCTGGAGAGGTCAGCGATGAAAATTTTGATTTTTTCTGATAACACCAATCGATTCAGAATGGTCGTTTCATACCGTTTAGAAACCCCGAAGGTGCAAATAAGGCCCTAGAACGCGTATTTTCCGAGAAAAACGCGATTAAAGTTTCAGCATACTTGAAACAGTACCAAAACTGTAATTTTGCCCTATGCCGGCATCATTAAATATCTTGTTTTTGATGCCAATCTTGGGACCAGTAGTCTGGAGAGGTCAGCGATGAAAATTTTGATTTTTTCTGATAACGCCAATCGATTCAGAATGGTCGTTTCATACCGTTTAGAAACCCCGAAGGTGCAAATAAGGCCCTAGAACGCGTATTTTTCGAGAAAAACGCGATTAAAGTTTCAGCATACTTGAAACAGTACCAAAACTGCAATTTTGCCCTATGCCGGCATCATTAAATTTCTTGTTTTTGATGCTAATCTTATGACCAGTAGTCTGGAGAGGTCAGCGATGAAAATTTTGATTTTTTCTGATAACGCCAATCGATTCAGAATGGTCGTTTCATACCCCTTAGAAACCCCGAAGGTGCAAATAAGGCCCTAGAACGCGTATTTTCCGAGAAAAACGCGATTAAAGTTTCAGCATACTTGAAACAGTACCAAAACTGAAATTTTGCCCTATGCCGGCAGCATTAAATTTCTTGTTTTTGATGCTAATCTTATGACCAGTAGTCTGGAGAGGTCAGCGATGAAAATTTTGATTTTTTCTGATAACGCCAATCGATTCAGAATGGTCGTTTCATGCCCCTTAGAAACCCCGAAGGGGCAAATAAGGCCCTAGAACGCGTATTTTCCCAGAAAAACGCGATTAAAGTTTCAGCATACTTGAAACAGTACCAAAACTGCAATTTTGCCCTATGCCGGCATCATTAAATTTCTTTTTTTTTTATGCTAATCTTGGGACCAGTAGTCTGGAGAGGTCAGCGATGAAAATTTTGATTTTTTCTGATAACGCCAATCGATTCAGAATGGTCGTTTCATACCCCTTAGAAACCCCGAAGGGGCAAACAAGGCCCTAGAACGCGTATTTTTCGAGAAAAACGCGATTAAAGTTTCAGCATACTTGAAACAGTACCAAAACTGCAATTTTGCCCTATGCCGGCATCATTAAATTTCTTGTTTTTGATGCTAATCTTATGACCAGTAGTCTGGAGAGGTCAGCGATGAAAATTTTGATTTTTTCTGATAACGCCAATCGATTCAGAATGGTCGTTTCATACCCCTTAGAAACCACGAAGGGGCAAATAAGGCCCCAGAACGCGTATTTTCCGAGAAAAACGCGATTAAAGTTTCAGCATACTTGAAACAGTACCAAAACTGCACTTTTGCCCTATGCCGCCATCATTAAATTTCTTGTTTTTGATGCTAATCTTATGACCAGTAGTCTGGAGAGGTCAGCGATGAAAATTTTGATTTTTTCTGATAACGCCAATCGATTCAGAATGGTCGTTTCATACCCCTTAGAAACCCCGAAGGGGCAAATAAGGCCCTAGAACGCGTATTTTCCCAGAAAAACGCGATTAAAGTTTCAGCATACTTGAAACAGTACCAAAACTGCAATTTTGCCCTATGCCGGCATCATTAAATTTCTTTTTTTTGATGCTAATCTTGGGACCAGTAGTCTGGAGAGGTCTGCGATGAAAATTTTGATTTTTTTCTGATAACGCCAATCGATTCAGAATGGTCGATTCATACCCCTTAGAATCCACGAAGGTGCAAATAAGGCCCCAGATCGCGTATTTTCCGAGAAAAACGCGATTAAAGTTTCAGCATACTTGAAACAGTACCAAAACTGCACTTTTGCCCTATGCCGCCATCATTAAATTTCTTGTTTTTGATGCTAATCTTATGACCAGTAGTCTGGAGAGGTCAGCGATGAAAATTTTGATTTTTTCTGATAACGCCAATCGATTCAGAATGGTCGTTTCATACCCCTTAGAAACCCCGAAGGGGCAAATAAGGCCCTAGAACGCGTATTTTCCCAGAAAAACGCGATTAAAGTTTCAGCATACTTGAAACAGTACCAAAACTGCAATTTTGCCCTATGCCGGCATCATTAAATTTCTTTTTTTTGATGCTAATCTTGGGACCAGTAGTCTGGAGAGGTCAGCGATGAAAATTTTGATTTTTTCTGATAACGCCAATCGATTCAGAATGGTCGTTTCATGCCCCTTAGAAACCCCGAAGGGGCAAATAAGGCCCTAGAACGCGTATTTTCCCAGAAAAACGCGATTAAAGTTTCAGCATACTTGAAACAGTACCAAAACTGCAATTTTGCCCTATGCCGGCATCATTAAATTTCTTTTTTTTGATGCTAATCTTGGGACCAGTAGTCTGGAGAGGTCAGCGATGAAAATTTTGATTTTTTCTGATAACGCCAATCGATTCAGAATGGTCGTTTCATACCCCTTAGAAACCCCGAAGGGGCAAACAAGGCCCTAGAACGCGTATTTTTCGAGAAAAACGCGATTAAAGTTTCAGCATACTTGAAACAGTACCAAAACTGCAATTTTGCCCTATGCCGGCATCATTAAATTTCTTGTTTTTGATGCTAATCTTATGACCAGTAGTCTGGAGAGGTCAGCGATGAAAATTTTGATTTTTTCTGATAACGCCAATCGATTCAGAATGGTCGTTTCATACCCCTTAGAAACCCCGAAGGGGCAAATAAGGCCCTAGAACGCGTATTTTCCGAGAAAAACGCGATTAAAGTTTCAGCATACTTGAAACAGTACCAAAACTGCAATTTTGCCCTATGCCGGCATCATTAAATTTCTTGTTTTTGATGCTAATCTTGGGACCAGTAGTCTGGAGAGGTCAGCGATGAAAATTTTGATTTTTTTCTGATAACGCCAATCGATTCAGAATGGTCGATTCATACCCCTTAGAAACCCCGAAGGTGCAAATAAGGCCCTAGAACGCGTATTTTCCGAGAAAAACGCGATTAAAGTTTCAGCATACTTGAAACAGTACCAAAACTGCACTTTTGCCCTATGCCGGCATCATTAAATTTCTTGTTTTTGATGCTAATCTTATGACCAGTAGTCTGGAGAGGTCAGCGATGACAATTTTGATTTTTTCTGATAACGCCAATCGATTCAGAATGGTCGTTTCATACCCCTTAGAAACCCCGAAGGGGCAAATAAGGCCCTAGAACGCGTATTTTCCGAGAAAAACGCGATTAAAGTTTCAGCATACTTGAAACAGTACCAAAACTGCAATTTTGCCCTATGCCGGCATCATTAAATTTCTTGTTTTTGATGCTAATCTTATGAAGAGTAGTCTGGAGAGGTCAGCGATGAAAATTTTGATTTTTTCTGATAACGCCAATCGATTCAGAATGGTCGTTTCATACCCCTTAGAAACCCCAAAGGGGCAAATAAGGCTCTAGAACGCGTATTTTCCGAGAAAAACGCGATTAAATTTTCAGCATACTTGAAACAGTACCAAAACTGCAATTTTGCCCTATGCCGGCATCATTAAATTTCTTGTTTTTGATGCTAATCTTGGGACCAGTAGTCTGGAGAGGTCAGCGATGAAAATTTTGATTTTTTTCTGATAACGCCAATCGATTCAGAATGGTCGATTCATACCCCTTAGAAACCCCGAAGGTGCAAATAAGGCCCTAGAACGCGTATTTTCCGAGAAAAACGCGATTAAAGTTTCAGCATACTTGAAACAGTACCAAAACTGCACTTTTGCCCTATGCCGGCATCATTAAATTTCTTGTTTTTGATGCTAATCTTATGACCAGTAGTCTGGAGAGGTCAGCGATGAAAATTTTGATTTTTTCTGATAACGCCAATCGATTCAGAATGGTCGTTTCATACCCCTTAGAAACCCCGAAGGGGCAAATAAGGCCCTAGAACGCGTATTTTCCGAGAAAAACGCGATTAAAGTTTCAGCATACTTGAAACAGTACCAAAACTGCAATTTTGCCCTATGCCGGCATCATTAAATTTCTTGTTTTTGATGCTAATCTTATGAAGAGTAGTCTGGAGAGGTCAGCGATGAAAATTTTGATTTTTTCTGATAACGCCAATCGATTCAGAATGGTCGTTTCATACCCCTTAGAAACCCCAAAGGGGCAAATAAGGCTCTAGAACGCGTATTTTCCGAGAAAAACGCGATTAAATTTTCAGCATACTTGAAACAGTACCAAAACTGCAATTTTGCCCTATGCCGGCATCATTAAATTTCTTGATTTTGATGCTAATCTTGGGACCAGTAGTCTGGAGAGGTCAGCGATGAAAATTTTGATTTTTTTCTGATAACGCCAATCGATTCAGAATGGTCGATTCATACCCCTTAGAAACCCCGAAGGGGCAAATAAGGCCCTAGAACGCGTATTTTCCGAGAAAAACGCGATTAAAGTTTCAGCATACTTGAAACAGTACCAAAACTGCAATTTTGCCCTATGCCGGCATCATTAAATTTCTTGTTTTTGATGCTAATCTTGGGACCAGTAGTCTGGAGAGGTCAGCGATGAAAATTTTGATTTTTTTCTGATAACGCCAATCGATTCAGAATGGTCGATTCATACCCCTTAGAAACCCCGAAGGTGCAAATAAGGCCCTAGAACGCGTATTTTCCGAGAAAAACGCGATTAAAGTTTCAGCATACTTGAAACAGTACCAAAACTGCACTTTTGCCCTATGCCGCCATCATTAAATTTCTTGTTTTTGATGCTAATCTTATGACCAGTAGTCTGGAGAGGTCAGCGATGAAAATTTTGATTTTTTCTGATAACGCCAATCGATTCAGAATGGTCGTTTCATACCCCTTAGAAACCCCGAAGGGGCAAATAAGGCCCTAGAACGTGTATTTTCCCAGAAAAACGCGATTAAAGTTTCAGCATACTTGAAACAGTACCAAAACTGCAATTTTGCCCTATGCTGGCATCATTAAATTTCTTTTTTTTGATGCTAATCGTGGGACCAGTAGTCTGGAGAGGTCAGCGATGAAAATTTTGAATTTTTCTGATAACGCCAATCGATTCAGAATGGTCGTTTCATACCCCTTAGAAACCCCGAAGGGGCAAACAAGGCCCTAGAACGCGTATTTTCCGAGAAAAACGCGATTAAAGTTTCAGCATACTTGAAACAGTACCAAAACTGCAATTTTGCCCTATGCCGGCATCATTAAATTTCTTGTTTTTGATGCTAATCTTATGACCAGTAGTCTGGAGAGGTCAGCGATGAAAATTTTGATTTTTTCTGATAACGCCAATCGATTCAGAATGGTCGTTTCATACCCCTTAGAAACCCCGAAGGGGCAAATAAGGCCCTAGAACGTGTATTTTCCCAGAAAAACGCGATTAAAGTTTCAGCATACTTGAAACAGTACCAAAACTGCAATTTTGCCCTATGCCGGCATCATTAAATTTCTTTTTTTTGATGCTAATCGTGGGACCAGTAGTCTGGAGAGGTCAGCGATGAAAATTTTGAATTTTTCTGATAACGCCAATCGATTCAGAATGGTCGTTTCATACCCCTCAGAAACCCCGAAGGGGCAAACAAGGCCCTAGAACGCGTATTTTCCGAGAAAAACGCGATTAAAGTTTCAGCATACTTGAAACAGTACCAAAACTGCAATTTTGCCCTATGCCGGCATCATTAAATTTCTTGTTTTTGATGCTAATCTTGGGACCAGTAGTAGTCTGGAGAGGTCAGCGATGAAAATTTTGATGTTTTCTGATAACGCCAATCGATTCAGAATGGTCGTTTCATGCCCCTTAGAAACCCCGAAGGGGCAAATAAGGCCCTAGAACGCGTATTTTCCGAGAAAAACGCGATTAAAGTTTCAGCATACTTGAAACAGTACCAAAACTGCACTTTTGCCCTATGCCGGCATCATTAAATTTCTTGTTTTTGATGCCAATCTTGGGACCAGTAGTCTGGCGAGGTCAGCGATGAAAATTTTGATTTTTTCTGATAACGCCAATCGATTCAGAATGGTCGTTTCATACCCTTTAGAAACCCCGAAGGTGCAAATAAGGCCCTAGAACGCGTATTTTCCGAGAAAAACGCGATTAAAGTTTCAGCATACTTGAAACAGTACCAAAACTGCACTTTTGCCCTATGCCGGCATCATTAAATTTCTTGTTTTTGATGCTAATCTTATGACCAGTAGTCTGGAGAGGTCAGCGATGAAAATTTTGATTTTTTCTGATAACGCCAATCGATTCAGAATGGTCGTTTCATACCCCTTAGAAACCACGAAGGTGCAAATAAGGCCCTAGAACGCGTATTTTCCGAGAAAAACGCGATTAAAGTTTCAGCATACTTGAAACAGTACCAAAACTGAAATTTTGCCCTATGCCGGCATCATTAAATTTCTTGTTTTTGATGCTAATCTTATGACCAGTAGTCTGGAGAGGTCAGCGATGAAAATTTTGATTTTTTCTGATAACGCCAATCGATTCAGAATGGTCGTTTCATGCCCCTTAGAAACCCCGAAGGGGCAAATAAGGCCCTAGAACGCGTATTTTCCCAGAAAAACGCGATTAAAGTTTCAGCATACTTGAAACAGTACCAAAACTGCAATTTTGCCCTATGCCGGCATCATTAAATTTCTTTTTTTTGATGCTAATCTTGGGACCAGTAGTCTGGAGAGGTCAGCGATGAAAATTTTGATTTTTTCTGATAACGCCAATCGATTCAGAATGGTCGTTTCATACCCCTTAGAAACCCCGAAGGGGCAAACAAGGCCCTAGAACGCGTATTTTTCGAGAAAAACGCGATTAAAGTTTCAGCATACTTGAAACAGTACCAAAACTGCAATTTTGCCCTATGCCGGCATCATTAAATTTCTTGTTTTTGATGCTAATCTTATGACCAGTAGTCTGGAGAGGTCAGCGATGAAAATTTTGATTTTTTCTGATAACGCCAATCGATTCAGAATGGTCGTTTCATACCCCTTAGAAACCCCGAAGGTGCAAATAAGGCCCTAGAACGCGTATTTTCCGAGAAAAACGCGATTAAAGTTTCAGCATACTTGAAACAGTACCAAAACTGAAATTTTGCCCTATGCCGGCATCATTAAATTTCTTGTTTTTGATGCTAATCTTATGACCAGTAGTCTGGAGAGGTCAGCGATGAAAATTTTGATTTTTTCTGATAACGCCAATCGATTCAGAATGGTCGTTTCATGCCCCTTAGAAACCCCGAAAGGGCAAATAAGGCCCTAGAACGCGTATTTTCCCAGAAAAACGCGATTAAAGTTTCAGCATACTTGAAACAGTACCAAAACTGCAATTTTGCCCTATGCCGGCATCATTAAATTTCTTTTTTTTTATGCTAATCTTGGGACCAGTAGTCTGGAGAGGTCAGCGATGAAAATTTTGATTTTTTCTGATAACGCCAATCGATTCAGAATGGTCGTTTCATACCCCTTAGAAACCCCGAAGGGGCAAACAAGGCCCTAGAACGCGTATTTTTCGAGAAAAACGCGATTAAAGTTTCAGCATACTTGAAACAGTACCAAAACTGCAATTTTGCCCTATGCCGGCATCATTAAATTTCTTGTTTTTGATGCTAATCTTATGACCAGTAGTCTGGAGAGGTCAGCGATGAAAATTTTGATTTTTTCTGATAACGCCAATCGATTCAGAATGGTCGTTTCATACCCCTTAGAAACCCCGAAGGGGCAAATAAGGCCCCAGAACGCGTATTTTCCGAGAAAAACGCGATTAAAGTTTCAGCATACTTGAAACAGTACCAAAACTGCACTTTTGCCCTATGCCGCCATCATTAAATTTCTTGTTTTTGATGCTAATCTTATGACCAGTAGTCTGGAGAGGTCAGCGATGAAAATTTTGATTTTTTCTGATAACGCCAATCGATTCAGAATGGTCGTTTCATACCCCTTAGAAACCCCGAAGGGGCAAATAAGGCCCTGGAACGCGTATTTTCCCAGAAAAACGCGATTAAAGTTTCAGCATACTTGAAACAGTACCAAAACTGCAATTTTGCCCTATGCCGGCATCATTAAATTTCTTTTTTTTGATGCTAATCTTGGGACCAGTAGTCTGGAGAGGTCTGCGATGAAAATTTTGATTTTTTTCTGATAACGCCAATCGATTCAGAATGGTCGATTCATACCCCTTAGAAACCCCGAAGGTGCAAATAAGGCCCCAGAACGCGTATTTTCCGAGAAAAACGCGATTAAAGTTTCAGCATACTTGAAACAGTACCAAAACTGCACTTTTGCCCTATGCCGCCATCATTAAATTTCTTGTTTTTGATGCTAATCTTATGACCAGTAGTCTGGAGAGGTCAGCGATGAAAATTTTGATTTTTTCTGATAACGCCAATCGATTCAGAATGGTCGTTTCATACCCCTTAGAAACCACGAAGGGGCAAATAAGGCCCTAGAACGCGTATTTTCCCAGAAAAACGCGATTAAAGTTTCAGCATACTTGAAACAGTACCAAAACTGCAATTTTGCCCTATGCCGGCATCATTAAATTTCTTTTTTTTGATGCTAATCTTGGGACCAGTAGTCTGGAGAGGTCAGCGATGAAAATTTTGATTTTTTCTGATAACGCCAATCGATTCAGAATGGTCGTTTCATACCCCTTAGAAACCCCGAAGGGGCAAATAAGGGGAAAACGCGATTAAAGTTTCAGCATACTTGAACAGTACCAAAACTGCAATTTTGCCCTATGCCGGCATCATTAAATATCTTGTTTTTGATGCCAATCTTGGGACCAGTAGTCTGGAGAGGTCAGCGATGAAAATTTTGATTTTTTCTGATAACGCCAATCGATTCAGAATGGTCGTTTCATACCCCTTAGAAACCGCGAAGGGGCAAATAATGCCCTAGAACGCGTATTTTCCGAGAAAAACGCGATTAAAGTTTCAGCATACATGAAACAGTACCAAAACTGCAATTTTGCCCTATGCCGGCATCATTAAATTTCTTGTTTTTGATGCTAATCTTGGGACCAGTAGTAGTCTGGAGAGGTCAGCGATGAAAATTTTGATTTTTTCTGATAACGCCAATCGATTCAGAATGGTCGTTTCATACCCCTTAGAAACCCCGAAGGGGCAAACAAGGCCCTAGAACGCGTATTTTCCGAGAAAAACGCGATTAAAGTTTCAGCATACTTGAAATAGTACCAAAACTGCAATTTTGCCCTATGCCGGCATCATTAAATTTCTTGTTTTTGATGCTAATCTTATGAAGAGTAGTCTGGAGAGGTCAGCGATGAAAATTTTCATTTTTTCTGATAACGCCAATCGAATCAGAATGGTCGTTTCATACACCTTAGAAACCCCAAAGGGGCAAATAAGGCCCTAGAACGCGTATTTTCCGAGAAAAACGCGATTAAAGTTTCAGCATACATGAAACAGTACCAAAACTGTAATTTTGCCCTATGCCGGCATCATTAAATTTCTTTTTTTTGATGCTAATCTTGGGACCAGTAGTCTGGAGAGGTCTGCGATGAAAATTTTGATTTTTTTCTGATAACGCCAATCGATTCAGAATGGTCGATTCATACTCCTTAGATACCCCGAAGCTGCAAATAAGGCCCCAGAACGCGTATTTTCCGAGAAAAACGCGATTAAAGTTTCAGCATACTTGAAACAGTACCAAAACTGCACTTTTGCCCTATGCCGCCATCATTAAATTTCTTGTTTTTGATGCTAATCTTATGACCAGTAGTCTGGAGAGGTCAGCGATGAAAATTTTGATTTTTTCTGATAACGCCAATCGATTCAGAATGGTCGTTTCATACCCCTTAGAAATCCCGAAGGGGCAAATAAGGCCCTAGAACGCGTATTTTCCGAGAAAAACGCGATTAAAGTTTCAGCATACTTGAAACAGTACCAAAACTGCAATTTTGCCATATGCCGGCATCATTAAATTTCTTTTTTTTGATGCTAATCTTGGGACCAGTAGTCTGGAGAGGTCAGCGATGAAAATTTTGATTTTTTCTGATAACGCCAATCGATTCAGAATGGTCGTTTCATACCCCTTAGAAACCCCGAAGGGGCAAATAAGGCTCTAGAACGCGTATTTTCCGAGAAAAACGCGATTAAATTTTCAGCATACATGAAACAGTAACAAACCTCTAATTTTGCCCTATGCCGGCATCATTAAATTGCTTGTTTTTGATGCTAATCTTGGGACCAGTAGTCAGCGATGAAAATTTTGATTTTTTCTGATAACGCCAATCGATTCAGAAGGGGTAAATAAGGCCCTAGAACACGTATTTTCCGAGAAAAACGCGATTAAAGTTTCAGCATACTTGAAACAGTACCAAAACTGCAATTTTGCCCTATGCCGGCATCATTAAATTTCTTGTTTTTGATGCTAATCTTGGGACCAGTAGTAGTCTGGAGAGGTCAGCGATGAAAATTTTGATGTTTTCTGATAACGCCAATCGATTCAGAATGGTCGTTTCATACCCCTTAGAAACCCCGAAGGGGCAAATAAGGCCCTAGAACGCGTATTTTCCGAGAAAAACGCGATTAAAGTTTCAGCATACTTGAAACAGTACCAAAACTGTAATTTTGCCCTATGCCGGCATCATTAAATATCTTGTTTTTGATGCCAATCTTGGGACCAGTAGTCTGGAGAGGTCAGCGATGAAAATTTTGATTTTTTCTGATAACGCCAATCGATTCAGAATGGTCGTTTCATACCCCTTAGAAACCGCGAAGGGGCAAATAATGCCCTAGAACGCGTATTTTCCGAGAAAAACGCGATTAAAGTTTCAGCATACATGAAACAGTACCAAAACTGCAATTTTGCCCTATGCCGGCATCATTAAATTTCTTGTTTTTGATGCTAATCTTGGGACCAGTAGTAGTCTGGAGAGGTCAGCGATGAAAATTTTGATTTTTTCTGATAACGCCAATCGATTCAGAATGGTCGTTTCATACCCCTTAGAAACCCCGAAGGGGCAAATAAGGCCCCAGAACGCGTATTTTCCGAGAAAAACGCGATTAAAGTTTCAGCATACTTGAAACAGTACCAAAACTGCACTTTTGCCCTATGCCGCCATCATTAAATTTCTTGTTTTTGATGCTAATCTTATGACCAGTAGTCTGGAGAGGTCAGCGATGAAAATTTTGATTTTTTCTGATAACGCCAATCGATTCAGAATGGTCGTTTCATACCCCTTAGAAACCCCGAAGGGGCAAATAAGGCCCTGGAACGCGTATTTTCCCAGAAAAACGCGATTAAAGTTTCAGCATACTTGAAACAGTACCAAAACTGCAATTTTGCCCTATGCCGGCATCATTAAATTTCTTTTTTTTGATGCTAATCTTGGGACCAGTAGTCTGGAGAGGTCTGCGATGAAAATTTTGATTTTTTTCTGATAACGCCAATCGATTCAGAATGGTCGATTCATACCCCTTAGAAACCCCGAAGGTGCAAATAAGGCCCCAGAACGCGTATTTTCCGAGAAAAACGCGATTAAAGTTTCAGCATACTTGAAACAGTACCAAAACTGCACTTTTGCCCTATGCCGCCATCATTAAATTTCTTGTTTTTGATGCTAATCTTATGACCAGTAGTCTGGAGAGGTCAGCGATGAAAATTTTGATTTTTTCTGATAACGCCAATCGATTCAGAATGGTCGTTTCATACCCCTTAGAAACCACGAAGGGGCAAATAAGGCCCTAGAACGCGTATTTTCCCAGAAAAACGCGATTAAAGTTTCAGCATACTTGAAACAGTACCAAAACTGCAATTTTGCCCTATGCCGGCATCATTAAATTTCTTTTTTTTGATGCTAATCTTGGGACCAGTAGTCTGGAGAGGTCAGCGATGAAAATTTTGATTTTTTCTGATAACGCCAATCGATTCAGAATGGTCGTTTCATACCCCTTAGAAACCCCGAAGGGGCAAATAAGGGGAAAACGCGATTAAAGTTTCAGCATACTTGAACAGTACCAAAACTGCAATTTTGCCCTATGCCGGCATCATTAAATATCTTGTTTTTGATGCCAATCTTGGGACCAGTAGTCTGGAGAGGTCAGCGATGAAAATTTTGATTTTTTCTGATAACGCCAATCGATTCAGAATGGTCGTTTCATACCCCTTAGAAACCGCGAAGGGGCAAATAATGCCCTAGAACGCGTATTTTCCGAGAAAAACGCGATTAAAGTTTCAGCATACATGAAACAGTACCAAAACTGCAATTTTGCCCTATGCCGGCATCATTAAATTTCTTGTTTTTGATGCTAATCTTGGGACCAGTAGTAGTCTGGAGAGGTCAGCGATGAAAATTTTGATTTTTTCTGATAACGCCAATCGATTCAGAATGGTCGTTTCATACCCCTTAGAAACCCCGAAGGGGCAAACAAGGCCCTAGAACGCGTATTTTCCGAGAAAAACGCGATTAAAGTTTCAGCATACTTGAAATAGTACCAAAACTGCAATTTTGCCCTATGCCGGCATCATTAAATTTCTTGTTTTTGATGCTAATCTTATGAAGAGTAGTCTGGAGAGGTCAGCGATGAAAATTTTCATTTTTTCTGATAACGCCAATCGAATCAGAATGGTCGTTTCATACACCTTAGAAACCCCAAAGGGGCAAATAAGGCCCTAGAACGCGTATTTTCCGAGAAAAACGCGATTAAAGTTTCAGCATACATGAAACAGTACCAAAACTGTAATTTTGCCCTATGCCGGCATCATTAAATTTCTTTTTTTTGATGCTAATCTTGGGACCAGTAGTCTGGAGAGGTCTGCGATGAAAATTTTGATTTTTTTCTGATAACGCCAATCGATTCAGAATGGTCGATTCATACTCCTTAGATACCCCGAAGCTGCAAATAAGGCCCCAGAACGCGTATTTTCCGAGAAAAACGCGATTAAAGTTTCAGCATACTTGAAACAGTACCAAAACTGCACTTTTGCCCTATGCCGCCATCATTAAATTTCTTGTTTTTGATGCTAATCTTATGACCAGTAGTCTGGAGAGGTCAGCGATGAAAATTTTGATTTTTTCTGATAACGCCAATCGATTCAGAATGGTCGTTTCATACCCCTTAGAAATCCCGAAGGGGCAAATAAGGCCCTAGAACGCGTATTTTCCGAGAAAAACGCGATTAAAGTTTCAGCATACTTGAAACAGTACCAAAACTGCAATTTTGCCCTATGCCGGCATCATTAAATTTCTTTTTTTTGATGCTAATCTTGGGACCAGTAGTCTGGAGAGGTCAGCGATGAAAATTTTGATTTTTTCTGATAACGCCAATCGATTCAGAATGGTCGTTTCATACCCCTTAGAAACCCCGAAGGGGCAAATAAGGCTCTAGAACGCGTATTTTCCGAGAAAAACGCGATTAAATTTTCAGCATACATGAAACAGTAACAAACCTCTAATTTTGCCCTATGCCGGCATCATTAAATTGCTTGTTTTTGATGCTAATCTTGGGACCAGTAGTCAGCGATGAAAATTTTGATTTTTTCTGATAACGCCAATCGATTCAGAAGGGGTAAATAAGGCCCTAGAACACGTATTTTCCGAGAAAAACGCGATTAAAGTTTCAGCATACTTGAAACAGTACCAAAACTGCAATTTTGCCCTATGCCGGCATCATTAAATTTCTTGTTTTTGATGCTAATCTTGGGACCAGTAGTAGTCTGGAGAGGTCAGCGATGAAAATTTTGATGTTTTCTGATAACGCCAATCGATTCAGAATGGTCGTTTCATACCCCTTAGAAACCCCGAAGGGGCAAATAAGGCCCTAGAACGCGTATTTTCCGAGAAAAACGCGATTAAAGTTTCAGCATACTTGAAACAGTACCAAAACTGTAATTTTGCCCTATGCCGGCATCATTAAATATCTTGTTTTTGATGCCAATCTTGGGACCAGTAGTCTGGAGAGGTCAGCGATGAAAATTTTGATTTTTTCTGATAACGCCAATCGATTCAGAATGGTCGTTTCATACCCCTTAGAAACCGCGAAGGGGCAAATAATGCCCTAGAACGCGTATTTTCCGAGAAAAACGCGATTAAAGTTTCAGCATACATGAAACAGTACCAAAACTGCAATTTTGCCCTATGCCGGCATCATTAAATTTCTTGTTTTTGATGCTAATCTTGGGACCAGTAGTAGTCTGGAGAGGTCAGCGATGAAAATTTTGATTTTTTCTGATAACGCCAATCGATTCAGAATGGTCGTTTCATACCCCTTAGAAACCCCGAAGGGGCAAACAAGGCCCTAGAACGCGTATTTTCCGAGAAAAACGCGATTAAAGTTTCAGCATACTTGAAATAGTACCAAAACTGCAATTTTGCCCTATGCCGGCATCATTAAATTTATTGTTTTTGATGCTAATCTTGGGACCAGTAGTCTGGAGAGGTCAGCGATGAAAATTTTGATTTTTTCTGATAACGCCAATCGATTCAGAATGGTCGTTTCATACCCCTTAGAAACCCCGAAGGGGCAAATAAGGCCCTAGAACGCGTATTTTCCGAGAAAAACGCGATTAAAGTTTCAGCGTACTTGAAACAGTACCAAAACTGCAATTTTGCCCTATGCCGGCATCATTAAATTTCTTGTTTTTGATGCTAATCTTATGAAGAGTAGTCTGGAGAGGTCAGCGATGAAAATTTTCATTTTTTCTGATAACGCCAATCGAATCAGAATGGTCGTTTCATACACCTTAGAAACCCCAAAGGGGCAAATAAGGCTCTAGAACGCGTATTTTCCGAGAAAAACGCGATTAAAGTTTCAGCATACATGAAACAGTACCAAAACTGCAATTTTGCCCTATGCCGGCATCATTAAATTTCTTGTTTTTGATGCTAATCTTGGGACCAGTAGTAGTCTGGAGAGGTCAGCGATGAAAATTTTGATTTTTTCTGATAACGCCAATCGATTGAGAATGGTCGTTTCATACCCCTTAGAAACCCCGAAGGGGCAAACAAGGCCCTAGAACGCGTATTTTCCGAGAAAAACGCGATTAAAGTTTCAGCATACTTGAAATAGTACCAAAACTGCAATTTTGCCGTAGCCGGCATCATTAAATTTCTTGTTTTTGATGCTAATCTTGGGACCAGTAGTCTGGAGAGGTCAGCGATGAAAATTTTGATTTTTTCTGATAACGCCAATCGATTCAGAATGGTCGTTTCATACCCCTTAGAAACCCCGAAGGGGCAAATAAGGCCCTAGAACGCGTATTTTCCGAGAAAAACGCGATTAAAGTTTCAGCATACTTGAAACAGTACCAAAACTGCAATTTTGCCCTATGCCAGCATCATTAAATTTCTTGTTTTTGATGCTAATCTTATGAAGAGTAGTCTGGAGAGGTCAGCGATGAAAATTTTCATTTTTTCTGATAACGCCAATCGATTCAGAATGGTCGTTTCATACCCCTTAGAAACCCCGAAGGGGCAAATAAGACTCTAGAACGCGTATTTTCCGAGAAAAACGCGATTAAATTTTCAGCATACTTGAAACAGTACCAAAACTGCAATTTTGCCCTATGCCGGCATCATTAAATTTCTTGTTTTTGATGCTAATCGTGGGACCAGTAGTCTGGAGAGGTCAGCGATGAAAATTTTGATTTTTTTCTGATAACGCCAATCGATTCAGAATGGTCGATTCATACCCCTTAGAAACCCGAAGGTGCAAATAAGGCCCTAGAACTTGTATTTTCCGAGAAAAACGCGATTAAAGTTTCAGCATACTTGAAACAGTACCAAAACTGCAATTTTGCCCTATGCCGGCATCATTAAATTTCTTGTTTTTGATGCTAATCTTGGGACCAGTAGTCTGGAGAGGTCAGCGATGAAAATTTTGATTTTTTCTGATAACGCCAATCGATTCAGAATGGTCGTTTCATACCCCTTAGAAACCCCAAAGGGGCAAATAAGGCTCTAGAACGCGTATTTTCCGAGAAAAACGCGATTAAATTTTCAGCATACTTGAAACAGTACCAAAACTGCAATTTTGCCCTATGCCGGCATCATTAAATTTCTTGTTTTTGATGCTAATCTTGGGACCAGTAGTCTGGAGAGGTCAGCGATGAAAATTTTGATGTTTTCTGATAACGCCAATCGATTCAGAATGGTCGTTTCATACCCCTTAGAAACCCCAAAGGGGCAAATAAGGCTCTAGAACGCGTATTTTCCGAGAAAAACGCGATTAAATTTTCAGCATACTTGAAACAGTACCAAAACTGCAATTTTGCCCTATGCCGGCATCATTAAATTTCTTGTTTTTGATGCTAATCTTGGGACCAGTAGTCTGGAGAGGTCAGCGATGAAAATTTTGATTTTTTCTGATAACGCCAATCGATTCAGAATGGTCGTTTCATACCCCTTAGAAACCCCAAAGGGGCAAATAAGGCTCTAGAACGCGTATTTTCCGAGAAAAACGCGATTAAATTTTCAGCATACTTGAAACAGTACCAAAACTGCAATTTTGCCCTATGCCGGCATCATTAAATTTCTTGTTTTTGATGCTAATCTTGGGACCAGTAGTCTGGAGAGGTCAGCGATGAAAATTTTGATTTTTTTCTGATAACGCCAATCGATTCAGAATGGTCGATTCATACCCCTTAGAAACCCGAAGGTGCAAATAAGGCCCTAGAACTTGTATTTTCCGAGAAAAACGCGATTAAAGTTTCAGCATACTTGAAACAGTACCAAAACTGCAATTTTGCCCTATGCCGGCATCATTAAATTTCTTGTTTTTGATGCTAATCTTGGGACCAGTAGTCTGGAGAGGTCAGCGATGAAAATTTTGATTTTTTTCTGATAACCCCAATCGATTCAGAATGGTCGATTCGTACCCCTTAGAAACCCCGAAGGTGCAAATAAGGCCCTAGAACGCGTATTTTCCGAGAAAAACGCGATTAAAGTTTCAGCATACTTGAAACAGTACCAAAACTGCACTTTTGCCCTATGCCGGCATCATTAAATTTCTTTTTTTTGATGCTAATCTTGGGACCAGTAGTCTGGAGAGGTCAGCGATGAAAATTTTGATTTTTTCTGATAACGCCAATCGATTCAGAATGGTCGTTTCATACCCCTTAGAAACCCCGAAGGGGCAAATAAGGCCCTAGAACGCGTATTTTCCCAGAAAAACGCGATTAAAGTTTCAGCATACTTGAAACAGTACCAAAACTGCAATTTTGCCCTATGCCGGCATCATTATATTTCTTTTTTTTTTATGCTAATCTTGGGACCAGTAGTCTGGAGAGGTCAGCGATGAAAATTTTGATTTTTTCTGATAACGCCAATCGATTCAGAATGGTCGTTTCATACCCCTTAGAAACCCCGAAGGGGCAAACAAGGCCCTAAAACGCGTATTTTCCGAGAAAAACGCGATTAAAGTTTCAGCATACTTGAAACAGTACCAAAACTGCAATTTTGCCCTATGCCGGCATCATTAAATTTCTTTTTTTTTATGCTAATCTTGGGACCAGTAGTCTGGAGAGTTCAGCGATGAAAATTTTGATTTTTTCTGATAACGCCAATCGATTCAGAAGGGGTAAATAAGGCCCTAGAACACGTATTTTCCGAGAAAAACGCGATTAAAGTTTCAGCATACTTGAAACAGTACCAAAACTGCAATTTTGCCCTATGCCGGCATCATTAAATTTCTTGTTTTTGATGCTAATCTTGGGACCAGTAGTAGTCTGTAGAGGTCAGCGATGAAAATTTTGATTTTTTCTGATAACGCCAATCGATTCAGAATGGTCGTTTCATACCCCTTAGAAACCCCGAAGGGGCAAATAAGGCTCTAGAACGCGTATTTTCCGAGAAAAACGCGATTAAAGTTTCAGCATACTTGAAACAGTACCAAAACTGCAATTTTGCCCTATGCCGGCATCATTAAATTTCTTGTTTTTGATGCTAATCTTGGGACCAGTAGTCTGGAGAGGTCTGCGATGAAAATTTTGATTTTTTTCTGATAACGCCAATCGATTCAGAATGGTCGATTCATACCCCTTAGAAACCCCGAAGGTGCAAATAAGGCCCTAGAACGCGTATTTTCCGAGAAAAACGCGATTAAAGTTTCAGCATACTTGAAACAGTACCAAAACTGCACTTTTGCCCTATGCCGGCATCATTAAATTTCTTTTTTTTGATGCTAATCTTGGGACCAGTAGTCTGGAGAGGTCAGCGATGAAAATTTTGATTTTTTCTGATAACGCCAATCGATTCAGAATGGTCGTTTCATACCCCTTAGAAACCCTGAAGGGGCAAATAAGGCCCTAGAACGCGTATTTTCCCAGAAAAACGCGATTAAAGTTTCAGCATACTTGAAACAGTACCAAAACTGCAATTTTGCCCTATGCCGGCATCATTAAATTTCTTGTTTTTGATGCTAATCTTATGACCAGTAGTCTGGAGAGATCAGCGATGAAAATTTTGATTTTTTCTGATAACGCCAATCGATTCAGAATGGTCGTTTCATACCCCTTAGAAACCCCGAAGGGGCAAATAAGGCCCTAGAACGCGTATTTTCCGAGAAAAACGCGATTAAATTTTCAGCATACATGAAACAGTAACAAAACTCAAATTTTGCCCTATGCCGGCATCATTAAATTTCTTGTTTTTGATGCTAATCTTGGGACCAGTAGTCTGGAGAGTTCAGCGATGAAAATTTTGATTTTTTCTGATAACGCCAATCGATTCAGAAGGGGTAAATAAGGCCCTAGAACACGTATTTTCCGAGAAAAACGCGATTAAAGTTTCAGCATACTTGAAACAGTACCAAAACTGCAATTTTGCCCTATGCCGGCATCATTAAATTTCTTGTTTTTGATGCTAATCTTGGGACCAGTAGTAGTCTGGAGAGGTCAGCGATGAAAATTTTGATTTTTTCTGATAACGCCAATCGATTCAGAATGGTCGTTTCATACCCCTTAGAAACCCCGAAGGGGCAAATAAGGCTCTAGAACGCGTATTTTCCGAGAAAAACGCGATTAAAGTTTCAGCATACTTGAAACAGTACCAAAACTGCAATTTTGCCCTATGCCGGCATCATTAAATTTCTTGTTTTTGATGCTAATCTTGGGACCAGTAGTCTGGAGAGGTCAGCGATGAAAATTTTGATTTTTTCTGATAACGCCAATCTATTCAGAATGGTCGTTTCATACCCCTTAGAAACCCCGAAGGGGCAAACAAGGCCCTAGAACGCGTATTTTCCGAGAAAAACGCGATTAAAGTTTCAGCATACTTGAAATAGTACCAAAACTGCAAATTTGCCCTATGCCGGCATCATTAAATTTCTTGTTTTTGATGCTAATCTTGGGACCGGTAGTCTGGAGAGGTCAGCGATGAAAATTTTGATTTTTTCTGATAACGCCAATCGATTCAGAATGGTCGTTTCATACCCCTTAGAAACCCCGAAGGGGCAAATAAGGCCCTAGAACGTGTATTTTCCCAGAAAAACGCGATTAAAGTTTCAGCATACTTGAAACAGTACCAAAACTGCAATTTTGCCCTATGCCGGCATCATTAAATTTCTTGTTTTTGATGCTAATATTATGACCAGTAGTCTGGAAAGGTCAGCGATGAAAATTTTGATTTTTTCTGATAACGCCAATCGATTCAGAATGGTCGTTTCATACCCCTTAGAAACCCCGAAGGGGCAAATAAGGCCCTAGAACGCGTATTTTCCGAGAAAAACGCGATTAAATTTTCAGCATACATGAAACAGTAACAAAACTCTAATTTTGCCCTATTCCGGCATCAATAAATTTCTTGTTTTTGATGCTAATCTTGGGACCAGTAGTCTGGAGAGGTCAGCGATGAAAATTTTGATTTTTTCTGATAACGCCAATCGATTCAGAAGGGGTAAATAAGGCCCTAGAACGCGTATTTTCCGAGAAAAACGCGATTAAAGTTTCAGCATACTTGAAACAGTACCAAAACTGCAATTTTGCCCTATGCCGGCATCATTAAATTTCTTGTTTTTGATGCTAATCTTATGACCAGTAGTCTGGAGAGGTCAGCGATGAAAATTTTGATTTTTTCTGATAACGCCAATCAATTCAGAATGGTCGTTTCATACATCTTAGAAACCCCGAAGGGGCAAATACGGCCCTAGAACGCGTATTTTCCGAGAAAAGCGCGATTAAATTTTCAGCATACATGAAACAGTAACAAAACTCTAATTTTTCCCTATGCCGGCATCATTAAATTTCTTGTTTTTGATGCTAATCTTGGGACCAGTAGTCTGGAGAGGTCAGCGATGAAAATTTTGATTTTTTCTGATAACGCCAATCGATTCAGAATGGTCGTTTGATACCCCTTAGAAACCCCGAAGGGGCAAACAAGGCCCTAGAACGCGTATTTTCCGAGAAAAACGCGATTAAAGTTTCAGCATACTTGAAATAGTACCAAAACTGCAAATTTGCCCTATGCCGGCATCATTAAATTTCTTGTTTTTGATGCTAATCTTGGGACCAGTAGTCTGGAGAGGTCAGCGATGAAAATTTTGATTTTTTCTGATAACGCCAATCGATTCAGAATGGTCGTTTCATACCCCTTAGAAACTACGAAGGGGCAAATAAGGCCCTAGAACGCGCATTTTCCGAGAAAAACGAGATTAAAGTTTCAGCATACATGAAACAGTACCAAAACTGCAATTTTGCCCTATGCCGGCATCATTAATTTCTTGTTTTGATGCTAATCTTGGGACCAGTAGTCTAGAGAGGTCAGCGATGAAAATTTTGATTTTTTCTGATAACGCCAATCGATTCAGAATGGTCATTTCATACCCCTTAGAAATTCCTAAGGGGCAAACAAGGCCCTAGAACGCGTATTTTCCGAGAAAAACGCGATTAAAGTTTCAGCATACTTGAAATGGTACCAAAACTGCAAATTTGCCCTATGCCGGCATCATTAAATTTCTTGTTTTTGATGCTAATCTTGGGACCGGTAGTCTGGAGAGGTCAGCGATGAAAATTTTGATTTTTTCTGATAACGCCAATCGATTCAGAATGGTCGTTTCATACCCCTTAGAAACCCCGAAGGGGCAAATAAGGCCCTAGAACGCGTATTTTCCGAGAAAAACGCGATTAAAGTTTCAGCATACTTGAAACAGTACCAAAACTGCAATTTTGCCCTATGCCGGCATCATTAAATTTCTTGTTTTTGATGATAATCTTATGAAGAGTAGTCTGGAGAGGTCAGCGATGAAAATTTTGATTTTTTCTGATAACGCCAATCGATTCAGAATGGTCGTTTCATACCCCTTAGAAACCCCGAAGGGGCAAATAAGGCTCTAGAACGGGCAAATAAGGCTCTAGAAGGGGCAAATAAGGATTAGAAACCCCGAAGGGGCAAATAATGCCCTAGAACGCGTATTTTCCGAGAAAAACGCGATTAAAGTTTCAGCATACATGAAACAGTACCAAAACTGCAATTTTGCCCTATGCCGGCATCATTAAATTTCTTGTTTTTGATGCTAATCTTGGGACCAGTAGTCTGGAGAGGTCAGCGATGAAAATTTTGATTTTTTCTGATAACGCCAATCGATTCAGAATGGTCGTTTCATACCCCTTAGAAATTCCTAAGGGGCAAACAAGGCCCTAGAACGCGTATTTTCCGAGAAAAACGCGATTAAAGTTTCAGCATACTTGAAATGGTACCAAAACTGCAAATTTGCCCTATGCCGGCATCATTAAATTTCTTGTTTTTGATGCTAATCTTGGGACCGGTAGTCTGGAGAGGTCAGCGATGAAAATTTTGATTTTTTCTGATAACGCCAATCGATTCAGAATGGTCGTTTCATACCCCTTAGAAACCCCGAAGGGGCAAATAAGGCCCTAGAACGCGCATTTTCCGAGAAAAACGCGATTAAAGTTTCAGCATACATGAAACAGTACCAAAACTGCAATTTTGCCCTATGCCGGCATCATTAAATTTCTTGTTTTGATGCTAATCTTGGGACCAGTAGTCTAGAGAGGTCAGCGATGAAAATTTTGATTTTTTCTGATAACGCCAATCGATTCAGAATGGTCGTTTCATACCCCTTAGAAACCCCGAAGGGGCAAATAAGGCCCTAGAACGCGTATTTTCCGAGAAAAACGCGATTAAAGTTTCAGCATACTTGAAACAGTACCAAAACTGCAATTTTGCCCTATGCCGGCATCATTAAATTTCTTGTTTTTGATGCTAATCTTATGAAGAGTAGTCTGGAGAGGTCAGCGATGAAAATTTTGATTTTTTCTGATAACGCCAATCGATTCAGAATGGTCGTTTCATACCCCTTAGAAACCCCGAAGGGGCAAATAAGGCTCTAGAACGCGTATTTTCCGAGAAAAACGCGATTAAAGTTTCAGCATACTTGAAACAGTACCAAAACTGCAATTTTGCCCTATGCCGGCATCATTAAATTTCTTGTTTTTGATGCTAATCTTGGGACCAGTAGTCTGGAGAGGTCTGCGATGAAAATTTTGATTTTTTTCTGATAACGCCAATCGATTCAGAATGGTCGATTCATACCCCTTAGAAACCCCGAAGGTGCAAATAAGGCCCTAGAACGCGTATTTTCCGAGAAAAACGCGATTAAAGTTTCAGCATACTTGAAACAGTACCAAAACTGCAATTTTGCCCTATGCCCTCATCATTAAATTTCTTTTTTTTTATGCTAATCTTGGGACCAGTAGTCTGGAGAGGTCAGCGATGAAAATTTTGATTTTTTCTGATAACGCCAATCGATTCAGAATGGTCGTTTCATACCCCTTAGAAACCCCGAAGGGGCAAATAAGGCCCTAGAACGCGTATTTTCCCAGAAAAACGCGATTAAAGTTTCAGCATACTTGAAACAGTACCAAAACTGCAATTTTGCCCTATGCCGGCATCATTAAATTTCTTTTTTTTGATGCTAATCTTGGGACCAGTAGTCTGGAGAGGTCAGCGATGAAAATTTTGATTTTTTCTGATAACGCCAATCGATTCAGAATGGTCGTTTCATACCCCTTAGAAACCCCTAAGGGGCAAATAAGGCCCTAGAACGCGTATTTTCCCAGAAAAACGCGATTAAAGTTTCAGCATACTTGAAACAGTACCAAAACTGCAATTTTGCCCTATGCCGGCATCATTAAATTTCTTTTTTTTGATGCTAATTTTGGGACCAGTAGTCTGGAGAGGTCAGCGATGAAAATTTTGATTTTTTCTGATAACGCCAATCGATTCAGAATGGTCGTTTCATACCCCTTAGAAACCCCGAAGGGACAAACAAGGCCCTAGAACGCGTATTTTCCGAGAAAAACGCGATTAAAGTTTCAGCATACTTGAAACAGTACCAAAACTGCAATTTTGCCCTATGCCGGCATCATTAAATTTCTTTTTTTTGATGCTAATCTTGGGACCAGTAGTCTGGAGAGGTCAGCGATGAAAATTTTGATTTTTTCTGATAACGCCAATCGATTCAGAATGGTCGTTTCATACCCCTTAGAAACCCCGAAGGGGCAAACAAGGCCCTAGAACGCGTATTTTCCGAGAAAAACGCGATTAAAGTTTCAGCATACTTGAAACAGTACCAAAACTGCAATTTTGCCCTATGCCGGCATCATTAAATTTCTTGTTTTTGATGCTAATCTTATGACCAGTAGTCTGGAGAGGTCAGCGATGAAAATTTTGATTTTTTCTGATAACGCGAATCGATTCAGAATGGTCGTTTCATACCCCTTAGAAACCCCGAAGGGGCAAATAAGGCCCTAGAACGCGTATTTTCCCAGAAAAACGCGACTAAAGTTTCAGCATACTTGAAACAGTACCAAAACTGCACTTTTGCCCTATGCCGGCATCATTAAATTTCTTTTTTTTGATGCTAATCTTGGGGCCAGTAGTCTGGAGAGGTCAGCGATGAAAATTTTGATTTTTTCTGATAACGCCAATCGATTCAGAATGGTCGTTTCATACCCCTTAGAAACCCCGAAGGGGCAAATAAGGCCCTAGAACGCGTATTTTCCGAGAAAAACGCGATTAAAGTTTCAGCATACATGAAACAGTACCAAATCTGCAACTTTGCCCTATGCCGGCATCATTAAATTTCTTGTTTTTGATGCTAATCTTATGACCAGTAGTCTGGAGAGGTCAGCGATGAAAATTTTGATTTTTTCTGATAACGCCAATCGATTCAGAATGGTCGTTTCATACCCCTTAGAAACCCCGAAGGTGCAAATAAGGCCCTAGAACGCGTATTTTCCGAGAAAAACGCGATTAAAGTTTCAGCATACTTGAAACAGTACCAAAACTGCACTTTTGCCCTATGCCGGCATCATTAAATTTCTTTTTTTTATGCTAATCTTGGGACCAGTAGTCTGGAGAGGTCAGCGATGAAAATTTTGATTTTTTCTGATAACGCCAATCGATTCAGAATGGTCGTTTCATACCCCTCAGAAACCCCGAAGGGGCAAATAAGGCCCTAGAACGCGTATTTTCCGAGAAAAACGCGATTTAAGTTTCAGCATACTTGGAACAGTACCAAAACTGCAATTTTGCCCTATGCCGGCATCATTAAATTGCTTGTTTTTGATGCTAATCTTGGGACCAGTAGTCTGGAGAGGTCAGCGATGAAAATTGTGATTTTTTCTGATAACGCCAATCGATTCAGAATGGTCGCTTCATACCCCTTAGAAACCCCGAAGGGAAAAATAATTCCCTAGAACGCGTATTTTCCGAGAAAAACGCGATTAAAGTTTCAGCATACTTGAAACAGTACCAAATCTGCAATTTTGCCCTATGCCGGCATCATTAAATTTCTTGTTTTTGATGCTAATCTTGGGACCAGTAGTCTGGAGAGGTCAGCGATGAAAATTTTGATTTTTTCTGATAACGCCAATCGATTCAGAATGGTCGTTTCATACCCCTTAGAAATCCCGAAGGGGCAAATAATGCCCTAGAACGCGTATTTTCCGAGAAAAACGCGATTAAAGTTTCAGCATACTTGAAATAGTACCAAAACTGCAATTTTGCCCTATGCCGGCATCATTAAATTTCTTGTTTTTGATACTAATCTGGGGACCAGTAGTCTGGAGAGGTCAGCGATGAAAATTTTGATTTTTTCTGATAACGCCAATCGATTCAGAATGGTCGATTCATACCCCTTAGAAACCCCGAAGGTGCAAATAAGGCCCTAGAACGCGTATTTTCCGAGAAAAACGCGATTAAAGTTTCAGCATACTTGAAACAGTACCAAAACTGCACTTTTGCCCTATGCCGGCATCATTAAATTTCTTTTTTTTGATGCTAATCTTGGGACCAGTAGTCTGGAGAGGTCAGCGATGAAAATTTTGATTTTTTCTGATAACGCCAATCGATTCAGAATGGTCGTTTCATACCCCTTAGAAACCCCGAAGGGGCAAACAAGGCCCTAGAACGCGTATTTTCCGAGAAAAACGCGATTAAAGTTTCAGCATACTTGAAACAGTACCAAAACTGCAATTTTGCCCTATGCCGGCATCATTAAATTTCTTGTTTTTGATGCTAATCTTATGACCAGTAGTCTGGAGAGGTCAGCGATGAAAATTTTGATTTTTTCTGATAACGCCAATCGATTCAGAATGGTCGTTTCATACCCCTTAGAAACTCCGAAGGGGCAAATAAGGCCCTAGAACGCGTATTTTCCCAGAAAAACGCGACTAAAGTTTCAGCATACTTGAAACAGTACCAAAACTGCACTTTTGCCCTATGCCGGCATCATTAAATTTCTTTTTTTTGATGCTAATCTTGGGGCCAGTAGTCTGGAGAGGTCAGCGATGAAAATTTTGATTTTTTCTGATAACGCCAATCGATTCAGAATGGTCGTTTCATACCCCTTAGAAACCCCGAAGGGGCAAATATGGCCCTAGAACGCGTATTTTCCCAGAAAAACGCGATTAAAGTTTCAGCATACTTGAAACAGTACCAAAACTGCACTTTTGCCCTATGCCGGCATCATTAAATTTCTTGTTTTTGATGCTAATCTTGGGACCAGTAGTCTGGAGAGGATTTTGATTTTTTTCTGATAACGCCAATCGATTCAGAATGGTCGATTCATACCCCTTAGAAACCCCGAGGGTGCAAATAAGGCCCTAGAACGCGTATTTTCCGAGAAAAACGCGATTAAAGTTTCAGCATACTTGAAACAGTACCAAAACTGCACTTTTGCCCTATGCCGGCATCATTAAATTTTTTTTTTTTTATGCTAATCTTGGGACCAGTAGTCTGGAGAGGTCAGCGATGAAAATTTTGATTTTTTCTGATAACGCCAATCGATTCAGAATGGTCGTTTCATACCCCTCAGAAACCCCGAAGGGGCAAATAAGGCCCTAGAACGCGTATTTTCCGAGAAAAACGCGATTTAAATTTCAGCATACTTGGAACAGTACCAAAACTGCAATTTTGCCCTATGCCGGCATCATTAAATTGCTTGTTTTTGATGCTAATCTTGGGACCAGTAGTCTGGAGAGGTCAGCGATGAAAATTGTGATTTTTTCTGATAACGCCAATCGATTCAGAATGGTCGTTTCATACCCCTTAGAAATCCCGAAGGGGCAAATAATGCCCTAGAACGCGTATTTTCCGAGAAAAACGCGATTAAAGTTTCAGCATACTTGAAATAGTACCAAAACTGCAATTTTGCCCTATGCCGGCATCATTAAATTTCTTGTTTTTGATGCTAATCTGGGGACCAGTAGTCTGGAGAGGTCAGCGATGAAAATTTTGATTTTTTCTGATAACGCCAATCGATTCAGAATGGTCGATTCATACCCCTTAGAAACCCCGAAGGTGCAAATAAGGCCCTAGAACGCGTATTTTCCGAGAAAAACGCGATTAAAGTTTCAGCATACTTGAAACAGTACCAAAACTGCACTTTTGCCCTATGCCGGCATCATTAAATTTCTTTTTTTTGATGCTAATCTTGGGACCAGTAGTCTGGAGAGGTCAGCGATGAAAATTTTGATTTTTTCTGATAACGCCAATCGATTCAGAATGGTCGTTTCATACCCCTTAGAAACCCCGAAGGGGCAAATAAGGCCCTAGAACGCGTATTTTCCCAGAAAAACGCGATTAAAGTTTCAGCATACTTGAAACAGTACCAAAACTGCAATTTTGCCCGATGCCGGCATCATTAAATTTCTTTTTTTTGATGCTAATCTTGGGACCAGTAGTCTGGAGAGGTCAGCGATGAAAATTTTGATTTTTTCTGATAACGCCAATCGATTCAGAATGGTCGTTTCATACCCCTTAGAAACCCCGAAGGGGCAAACAAGGCCCTAGAACGCGTATTTTCCGAGAAAAACGCGATTAAAGTTTCAGCATACTTGAAACAGTACCAAAACTGCAATTTTGCCCTATGCCGGCATCATTAAATTTCTTGTTTTTGATGCTAATCTTATGACCAGTAGTCTGGAGAGGTCAGCGATGAAAATTTTGATTTTTTCTGATAACGCCAATCGATTCAGAATGGTCGTTTCATACCCCTAGAACGCGTATTTTCCGAGAAAAACGCGATTAAATTTTCAGCATACATGAAACAGTAACAAAACTCTAATTTTGCCCTATGCCGGCATCATTAAATTTCTTGTTTTTGATGCTAATCTTGGGACCAGTAGTCTGGAGAGGTCAGCGATGAAAATTTTGATTTTTTCTGATAACGCCAATCGATTCAGAAGGGGTAAATAAGGCCCTAGAACACGTATTTTCCGAGAAAAAGGCGATTAAAGTTTCAGCATACTTGAAACAGTACCAAAACTGCACTTTTGCCCTATGCCGGCATCATTAAATTTCTCTTTTTTGATGCTAATCTTATGACCAGTAGTCTGGAGAGGTCAGCGATGAAAATTTTGATTTTTTCTGATAACGCCAATCGATTCAGAATGGTCGTTTCATACCCCTTAGAAACCCCGAAGGGGCAAATAAGGCCCTAGAACGCGTATTTTCCCAGAAAAACGCGATTAAAGTTTTAGCATACTTGAAATGGTACCAAAACTGCAATTTTGCCCTATGCCGGCATCATTAAATTTCTTTTTTTTGATGCTAATCTTGGGACCAGTAGTCTGGAGAGGTCAGCGATGAAAATTTTGATTTTTTCTGATAACGCCAATCGATTCAGAATGATCGTTTCATACCCCTTAGAAACCCCGAAGGGGCAAACAAGGCCCTAGAACGCGTATTTTCCGAGAAAAACGCGATTAAAGTTTCAGCATACTTGAAACAGTACCAAAACTGCAATTTTGCCCTATGCCGGCATCATTAAATTTCTTGTTTTTGATGCTAATCTTATGACCAGTAGTCTGGAGAGGTCAGCGATGAAAATTTTGATTTTTTCTGATAACGCCAATCGATTCAGAATGGTCGTTTATACCCCTTAGAAATCCCGAAGGGGCAAATAAGGCCCTAGAACGCGTATTTTCCGAGAAAAACGCGATTAAATTTTCAGCATACATGAAACAGTAACAAAACTCTAATTTTGCCCTATGCCGGCATCATTAAATTTCTTGTTTTTGATGCTAATCTGGGGACCAGTAGTCTGGAGAGGTCAGCGATGAAAATTTTGATTTTTTCTGATAACGCCAATCGATTCAGAATGGTCGATTCATACCCCTTAGAAACCCCGAAGGTGCAAATAAGGCCCTAGAACGCGTATTTTCCGAGAAAAACGCGATTAAAGTTTCAGCATACTTGAAACAGTACCAAAACTGCACTTTTGCCCTATGCCGGCATCATTAAATTTCTTTTTTTTGATGCTAATCTTGGGACCAGTAGTCTGGAGAGGTCAGCGATGAAAATTTTGATTTTTTCTGATAACGCCAATCGATTCAGAATGGTCGTTTCATACCCCTTAGAAACCCCGAAGGGGCAAATAAGGCCCTAGAACGCGTATTTTCCCAGAAAAACGCGATTAAAGTTTCAGCATACTTGAAACAGTACCAAAACTGCAATTTTGCCCGATGCCGGCATCATTAAATTTCTTTTTTTTGATGCTAATCTTGGGACCAGTAGTCTGGAGAGGTCAGCGATGAAAATTTTGATTTTTTCTGATAACGCCAATCGATTCAGAATGGTCGTTTCATACCCCTTAGAAACCCCGAAGGGGCAAACAAGGCCCTAGAACGCGTATTTTCCGAGAAAAACGCGATTAAAGTTTCAGCATACTTGAAACAGTACCAAAACTGCAATTTTGCCCTATGCCGGCATCATTAAATTTCTTGTTTTTGATGCTAATCTTATGACCAGTAGTCTGGAGAGGTCAGCGATGAAAATTTTGATTTTTTCTGATAACGCCAATCGATTCAGAATGGTCGTTTCATACCCCTAGAACGCGTATTTTCCGAGAAAAACGCGATTAAATTTTCAGCATACATGAAACAGTAACAAAACTCTAATTTTGCCCTATGCCGGCATCATTAAATTTCTTGTTTTTGATGCTAATCTTGGGACCAGTAGTCTGGAGAGGTCAGCGATGAAAATTTTGATTTTTTCTGATAACGCCAATCGATTCAGAAGGGGTAAATAAGGCCCTAGAACACGTATTTTCCGAGAAAAAGGCGATTAAAGTTTCAGCATACTTGAAACAGTACCAAAACTGCACTTTTGCCCTATGCCGGCATCATTAAATTTCTCTTTTTTGATGCTAATCTTATGACCAGTAGTCTGGAGAGGTCAGCGATGAAAATTTTGATTTTTTCTGATAACGCCAATCGATTCAGAATGGTCGTTTCATACCCCTTAGAAACCCCGAAGGGGCAAATAAGGCCCTAGAACGCGTATTTTCCCAGAAAAACGCGATTAAAGTTTTAGCATACTTGAAACAGTACCAAAACTGCAATTTTGCCCTATGCCGGCATCATTAAATTTCTTTTTTTTGATGCTAATCTTGGGACCAGTAGTCTGGAGAGGTCAGCGATGAAAATTTTGATTTTTTCTGATAACGCCAATCGATTCAGAATGATCGTTTCATACCCCTTAGAAACCCCGAAGGGGCAAACAAGGCCCTAGAACGCGTATTTTCCGAGAAAAACGCGATTAAAGTTTCAGCATACTTGAAACAGTACCAAAACTGCAATTTTGCCCTATGCCGGCATCATTAAATTTCTTGTTTTTGATGCTAATCTTATGACCAGTAGTCTGGAGAGGTCAGCGATGAAAATTTTGATTTTTTCTGATAACGCCAATCGATTCAGAATGGTCGTTTATACCCCTTAGAAATCCCGAAGGGGCAAATAAGGCCCTAGAACGCGTATTTTCCGAGAAAAACGCGATTAAATTTTCAGCATACATGAAACAGTAACAAAACTCTAATTTTGCCCTATGCCGGCATCATTAAATTTCTTGTTTTTGATGCTAATCTTGGGACCAGTAGTCTGGAGAGGTCAGCGATGAAAATTTTGATTTTTTTTGATAACGCCAATCGATTCAGAATGGTCGTTTCATACCCCTTAGAAACCCCGAAGGGGCAAACAAGGCCCTAGAACGCGTATTTTCCGAGAAAAACGCGATTAAGGTTTCAGCATACTTGAAATAGTACCAAAACTGCAAATTTGCCCTATGCCGGCATCATTAAATTTCTTGTTTTTGATGCTAATCTTGGGACCAGTAGTCTGGAGAGGTCAGCGATGAAAATTTTGATTTTTTCTGATAACGCCAATCGATTCAGAATGGTCGTTTCATACCCCTTAGGAACCCCGAAGGGGCAAATAAGGCCCTAGAACGCGTATTTTCCGAGAAAAACGCGATTAAAGTTTCAGCATACATGAAACAGTACCAAAACTGCAATTTTGCCCTATGCCGGCATCATTAAATTTCTTGTTTTTGATGCTAATCTTGGGACCAGTAGTCTGGAGAGGTCAGCGATGAAAATTTTGATTTTTTCTGATAACGCCAATCGATTCAGAATGGTCGTTTCATACCCCTTAGAAACCCCGTAGGGGCAAATAAGGCCCTAGAACGCGTATTTTCCGAGAAAAACGCGATTAAAGTTTCAGCATACTTGAAACAGTACCAAAACTGCAATTTTGCCCTATGCCGGCATCATTAAATTTCTTGTTTTGATGCTAATCTTGGTCTGGAGAGGTCAGCGATGAAAATTTTGATTTTTTCTGATAACGCCAATCGATTCAGAATGGTCGTTTCATACCCCTTAGAAACCCCGAAGGGGCAAATAAGGCCCTAGAACGCGTATTTTCCCAGAAAAACGCGATTAAAGTTTCAGCATACTTGAAACAGTACCAAAACTGCACTTTTGCCCTATGCCGGCATCATTAAATTTCTTGTTTTTGATGCTAATCTTGGGACCAGTAGTCTGGAGAGGATTTTGATTTTTTTCTGATAACGCCAATCGATTCAGAATGGTCGATTCATACCCCTTAGAAACCCCGAAGGTGCAAATAAGGCCCTAGAACGCGTATTTTCCGAGAAAAACGCGATTAAAGTTTCAGCATACTTGAAACAGTACCAAAACTGCACTTTTGCCCTATGCCGGCATCATTAAATTTCTTTTTTTTTATGCTAATCTTGGGACCAGTAGTCTGGAGAGGTCAGCGATGAAAATTTTGATTTTTTCTGATAACGCCAATCGATTCAGAATGGTCGCTTCATACCCCTTAGAAACCCCGAAGGGAAAAATAATTCCCTAGAACGCGTATTTTCCGAGAAAAACGCGATTAAAGTTTCAGCATACTTGAAACAGTACCAAATCTGCAATTTTGCCCTATGCCGGCATCATTAAATTTCTTGTTTTTGATGCTAATCTTGGGACCAGTAGTCTGGAGAGGTCAGCGATGAAAATTTTGATTTTTTCTGATAACGCCAATCGATTCAGAATGGTCGTTTCATACCCCTTAGAAATCCCGAAGGGGCAAATAATGCCCTAGAACGCGTATTTTCCGAGAAAAACGCGATTAAAGTTTCAGCATACTTGAAATAGTACCAAAACTGCAATTTTGCCCTATGCCGGCATCATTAAATTTCTTGTTTTTGATGCTAATCTGGGAACCAGTAGTCTGGAGAGGTCAGCGATGAAAATTTTGATTTTTTCTGATAACGCCAATCGATTCAGAATGGTCGATTCATACCCCTTAGAAACCCCGAAGGTGCAAATAAGGCCCTAGAACGCGTATTTTCCGAGAAAAACGCGATTAAAGTTTCAGCATACTTGAAACAGTACCAAAACTGCACTTTTGCCCTATGCCGGCATCATTAAATTTCTTTTTTTTGATGCTAATCTTGGGACCAGTAGTCTGGAGAGGTCAGCGATGAAAATTTTGATTTTTTCTGATAACGCCAATCGATTCAGAATGGTCGTTTCATACCCCTTAGAAACCCCGAAGGGGCAAACAAGGCCCTAGAACGCGTATTTTCCGAGAAAAACGCGATTAAAGTTTCAGCATACTTGAAACAGTACCAAAACTGCAATTTTGCCCTATGCCGGCATCATTAAATTTCTTGTTTTTGATGCTAATCTTATGACCAGTAGTCTGGAGAGGTCAGCGATGAAAATTTTGATTTTTTCTGATAACGCCAATCGGTTCAGAATGGTCGTTTCATACCCCTTAGAAACCCCGAAGGGGCAAATAAGGCCCTAGAACGCGTATTTTCCGAGAAAAACGCGATTAAATTTTCAGCATACATGAAACAGTAACAAAACTCTAATTTTGCCCTATGCCGGCATCATTAAATTTCTTGTTTTTGATGCTAATCTTGGGACCAGTAGTCTGGAGAGGTCAGCGATGAAAATTTTGATTTTTTCTGATAACGCCAATCGATTCAGAAGGGGCAAATAAGGCCCTAGAACACGTATTTTCCGAGAAAAACGCGATTAAAGTTTCAGCATACTTGAAACAGTACCAAAACTGCACTTTTGCCCTATGCCGGCATCATTAAATTTCTTTTTTTTGATGCTAATCTTATGACCAGTAGTCTGGAGAGGTCAGCGATGAAAATTTTGATTTTTTCTGATAACGCCAATCGATTCAGAATGGTCGTTTCATACCCCTTAGAAACCCCGAAGGGGCAAATAAGGCCCTAGAACGCGTATTTTCCCAGAAAAACGCGATTAAAGTTTTAGCATACTTGAAACAGTACCAAAACTGCAATTTTGCCCTATGCCGGCATCATTAAATTTCTTTTTTTTTGATGCTAATCTTGGGACCAGTAGTCTGGAGAGGTCAGCGATGAAAATTTTGATTTTTTCTGATAACGCCAATCGATTCAGAATGATCGTTTCATACCCCTTAGAAACCCCGAAGGGGCAAACAAGGCCCTAGAACGCGTATTTTCCGAGAAAAACGCGATTAAAGTTTCAGCATACTTGAAACAGTACCAAAACTGCAATTTTGCCCTATGCCGGCATCATTAAATTTCTTGTTTTTGATGCTAATCTTATGACCAGTAGTCTGGAGAGGTCAGCGATGAAAATTTTGATTTTTTCTGATAACGCCAATCGATTCAGAATGGTCGTTTCATACCCCTTAGAAATCCCGAAGGGGCAAATAAGGCCCTAGAACGCGTATTTTCCGAGAAAAACGCGATTAAATTTTCAGCATACATGAAACAGTAACAAAACTCTAATTTTGCCCTATGCCGGCATCATTAAATTTCTTGTTTTTGATGCTAATCTTGGGACCAGTAGTCTGGAGAGGTCAGCGATGAAAATTTTGATTTTTTTTGATAACGCCAATCGATTCAGAATGGTCGTTTCATACCCCTTAGAAACCCCGAAGGGGCAAACAAGGCCCTAGAACGCGTATTTTCCGAGAAAAACGCGATTAAGGTTTCAGCATACTTGAAATAGTACCAAAACTGCAAATTTGCCCTATGCCGGCATCATTAAATTTCTTGTTTTTGATGCTAATCTTGGGACCAGTAGTCTGGAGAGGTCAGCGATGAAAATTTTGATTTTTTCTGATAACGCCAATCGATTCAGAATGGTCGTTTCATACCCCTTAGGAACCCCGAAGGGGCAAATAAGGCCCTAGAACGCGTATTTTCCGAGAAAAACGCGATTAAAGTTTCAGCATACATGAAACAGTACCAAAACTGCAATTTTGCCCTATGCCGGCATCATTAAATTTCTTGTTTTTGATGCTAATCTTGGGACCAGTAGTCTGGAGAGGTCAGCGATGAAAATTTTGATTTTTTCTGATAACGCCAATCGATTCAGAATGGTCGTTTCATACCCCTTAGAAACCCCGTAGGGGCAAATAAGGCCCTAGAACGCGTATTTTCCGAGAAAAACGCGATTAAAGTTTCAGCATACTTGAAACAGTACCAAAACTGCAATTTTGCCCTATGCCGGCATCATTAAATTTCTTGTTTTGATGCTAATCTTGGTCTGGAGAGGTCAGCGATGAAAATTTTGATTTTTTCTGATAACGCCAATCGATTCAGAATGGTCGTTTCATACCCCTTAGAAACCCCGTAGGGGCAAATAAGGCCCTAGAACGCGTATTTTCCGAGAAAAACGCGGTTAAAGTTTCAGCATACATGAAACAGTACCAAAACTGCAATTTTGCCCTATGCCGGCATCATTAAATTTCTTGTTTTGATGCTAATCTTGGTCTGGAGAGGTCAGCGATGAAAATTTTGATTTTTTCTGATAACGCCAATCGATTCAGAATGGTCGTTTCATACCCCTTAGAAACCCCGAAGGGGCAAATAAGGCCCTAGAACGCGTATTTTCCCAGAAAAACGCGATTAACGTTTTAGCATACTTGAAACAGTACCAAAACTGCACTTTTGCCCTATGCCGGCATCATTAAATTTCTTTTTTTTGATGCTAATCTTATGACCAGTAGTCTGGAGAGGTCAGCGATGAAAATTTTGATTTTTTCTGATAACGCCAATCGATTCAGAATGGTCGTTTCATACCCCTTAGAAACCCCGAAGGGGCACACAAGGCCCTAGAAGGCGTATTTTCCGAGAAAAACGCGATTAAAGTTTCAGCATACTTGAAACAGTACCAAAACTGCAATTTTGCCCTATGCCGGCATCATTAAATTTCTTGTTTTTGATGCTAATCTTATGACCAGTAGTCTGGAGAGGTCAGCGATGAAAATTTTGATTTTTTCTGATAACGCCAATCGATTCAGAATGGTCGTTTCATACCCCTTAGAAATCCCGAAGGGGCAAATAAGGCCCTAGAACGCGTATTTTCCGAGAAAAACGCGATTAAATTTTCAGCATACATGAAACAGTAACAAAACTCTAATTTTGCCCTATGCCGGCATCATTAAATTTCTTGTTTTTGATGCTAATCTTGGGACCAGTAGTCTGGAGAGGTCAGCGATGAAAATTTTGATTTTTTCTGATAACGCCAATCGATTCAGAATGGTCGTTTCATACCCCTTAGAAACCCCGAAGGGGCAAATAAGGCCCTAGAACGCGCATTTTCCGAGAAAAACGCGATTAAAGTTTCAGCATACATGAAACAGTACCAAAACTGCAATTTTGCCCTATGCCGGCATCATTAAATTGCTTGTTTTGATGCTAATCTTGGTCTGGAGAGGTCAGCGATGAAAATGTTGATTTTTTCTGATAACGCCAATCGATTCAGAATGGTCGTTTCATACCCCTTAGAAACCCCGTAGGGGCAAATAAGGCCCTAGAACGCGTATTTTCCGAGAAAAACGCGATTAAAGTTTCAGCATACTTGAAACAGTACCAAAACTGCAATTTTGCCCTATGCCGGCATCATTAAATTTCTTGTTTTTGATGCTAATCTTGGGACCAGTAGTCTGGAGAGGTCAGCGATGAAAATTTTGATTTTTGCTGATAACGCCAATCGATTCAGAATGGTCGTTTCATACCCCTTAGAAACACCGAAGGGCAAATAAGGCCCTAGAACGCGTATTTTCCGAGAAAAACGCGATTAATGTTTCAGCATATTTGAAACAGTACCAAAACTGCAATTTTGCCCTATGCCGGCATCATTAAATTTCTTGTTTTTGATGCTAATCTTGGGGCCAGTAGTCTAGAGAGGTCAGCGATGAAAATTTTGATTTTTTCTGATAACGCCAATCGATTCAGAATGGTCGTTTCATACCCCTTAGAAACCCCGAAGGGACAAATAAGGCCCTAGAACGCGTATTTTCCGAGAAAAACGCGATTTAAGTTTCAGCATACTTGGAACAGTACCAAAACTGCAATTTTGCCCTATGCCGGCATCATTAAATTGCTTGTTTTTGATGCTAATCTTGGGACCAGTAGTCTGGAGAGGTCAGCGATGAAAATTTTGATTTTTTCTGATAACGCCAATCGATTCAGAATGGTCGCTTCATACCCCTTAGAAACCTCGAAGGGGCAAATAATTCCCTAGAACGCGTATTTTCCAAGAAAAACGCGATTAAAGTTTCAGCATACTTGAAACAGTACCAAATCTGCAATTTTGCCCTATGCCGGCATCATTAAATTTCTTGTTTTTGATGCTAATCTTGGGACCAGTAGTCTGGAGAGGTCAGCGATGAAAATTTTGATTTTTTCTGATAACGCCAATCGATTCAGAATGGTCGTTTCATACCCCTTAGAAACCCCGAAGGGGCAAATAATGCCCTAGAACGCGTATTTTCCGAGAAAAACGCGATTAAAGTTTCAGCATACTTGAAACAGTACCAAAACCGCAATTTTGCCCTATGCCGGCATCATTAAATTTCTTGTTTTTGATTCTAATCTTGGGACCAGTAGTCTGGAGAGGTCAGCGATGAAAATTTTTATTTTTTCTGATAACGCCAATCGATTCAGAATGGTCGCTTCATACCCCTTAGAAACCCCGAAGGGGCAAATGAGGCCCTAGAACGCGTTTTTTCGGAGAAAAACGAGACTAAAGTTTCAGCATACTTGAAACAGTACCAAAACTGCAATTTTGCCCTATGCCGGCATCATTAAATTTTTTGTTTTTGATGCTAATCTTGGGACCAGTAGTCTGGAGAGGTCAGCGATGAAAATTTTGATTTTTTCTGATAACGCCAATCGATTCAGAATGGTCGTTTCATACCCCTTAGAAACCCCAAAGGGGCAAATAAGGCCCTAGAACGCATATTTTCCGAGAAAAACGCGATTAATGTTTCAGCATACTTGAAACAGTACCAAAACTGCAATTTTGCCCTATGCCGGCATCATTAAATTTCTTGTTTTTGATGCTAATCTTGGGACCGGCAGTCTGGAGAGGTCAGCGATGAAAATTTTGATTTTTTCTGATAACGCCAATCGATTCAGAATGGTCGTTTCATACCCCTTAGAAACCCCGAAGGGGCAAATAAGGCCCTAGAACGCGTATTTTCCGAGAAAAACGCGATTAAAGTTTCAGCATACATGAAACAGTACCAAAACTGCAAATTTGCCCTATGCCGGCATCATTAAATTGCTTGTTTTTGATGCTAATCTTGGGACCAGTAGTCTGGAGAGGTCAGCGATGAAAATTTTGATTTTTTCTGATAACGCCAATCGATTCAGAATGGTCGTTTCATACCCCTTAGAAACCCCGAAGGGGCAAATAATTCCCTAGAACGCGTATTTTCCAAGAAAAACGCGATTAAAGTTTCAGCATACTTGAAACAGTACCAAATCTGCAATTTTGCCCTATGCCGGCATCATTAAATTTCTTGTTTTTGATGCTAATCTTGGGACCAGTATAGTCTGGAGAGGTCAGCGATGAAAATTTTGATTTTTTCTGATAACGCCAATCGATTCAGAATGGTCGTTTCATACCCCTTAGAAACCCCGAAGGGGCAAATAATGCCCTAGAACGCGTATTTTCCGAGAAAAACGCGATTAAAGTTTCAGCATATTTGAAACAGTTCCAAAACTGCAATTTTGCCCTATGCCGGCATCATTAAATTTCTTGTTTTTGATTCTAATCTTGGGACCAGTAGTCTGGAGAGGTCAGCGATGAAAATTTTTATTTTTTCTGATAACGCCAATCGATTCAGAATGGTCGCTTCATACCCCTTAGAAACCCCGAAGGGGCAAATGAGGCCCTAGAACGCGTTTTTTCGGAGAAAAACGAGATTAAAGTTTCAGCATACTTGAAACAGTACCAAAACTGCAATTTTGCCCTATGGCATCATTAAATTTCTTGTTTTTGATGCTAATCTTGGGACCAGTAGTCTGGAGAGGTCGATGAAAATTTTGATTTTTTCTGATAACGCCAATCGATTCAGAATGGTCGCTTCATACCCCTTAGAAACCCCGAAGGGGCAAATAAGGCCCTAGAACGCGTATTTTTCAAGAAAAACGCGATTAATGTTTCAGCATACTTGAAACAGTACCAAATCTGCAATTTTGCCCTATGCCGGCATCATTAAATTTCTTGTTTTTGATGCTAATCTTGGGACCAGTAGTCTGGAGAGGTCAGCGATGAAAATTTTGATTTTTTCTGATAACGCCAATCGATTCAGAATGGTCGTTTAATACCCCTTAGAAACCCCGAATGGGCAAATAATGCCCTAGAACGCGTATTTTCCGAGAAAAACGCGATTAAAGTTTCAGCATACTTGAAACAGTACCAAAACTGCAATTTTGCCCTATGCCGGCATCATTAAATTTCTTGTTTTTGATTCTAATCTTGGGACCAGTAGTCTGGAGAGGTCAGCGATGAAAATTTTTATTTTTTCTGATAACGCCAATCGATTCAGAATGGTCGCTTCATACCCCTTAGAAACCCCGAAGGGGCAAATGAGGCCCTAGAACGCGTTTTTTCGGAGAAAAACGAGATTAAAGTTTCAGCATACTTGAAACAGTACCAAAACTGCAATTTTGCCCTATGCCGGCATCATTAAATTTCTTGTTTTTGATGCTAATCTTGGGACCAGTAGTCTGGAGAGGTCAGCGATGAAAATTTTGATTTTTTCTGATAACGCCAATCGATTCAGAATGGTCGTTTCATACCCCTTAGAAACCCCAAAGGGGCAAATAAGGCCCTAGAACGCATATTTTCCGAGAAAAACGCGATTAATGTTTCAGCATACTTGAAACAGTACCAAAACTGCAATTTTGCCCTATGCCGGCATCATTAAATTTCTTGTTTTTGATGCTAATCTTGGGACCGGCAGTCTGGAGAGGTCAGCGATGAAAATTTTGATTTTTTCTGATAACGCCAATCGATTCAGAATGGTCGTTTCATACCCCTTAGAAACCACGAAGGGGCAAATAAGGCCCTAGAACGCGTATTTTCCGAGAAAAACCCGATTAAAGTTTCAGCATACTAGAAACAGTACCAAAACTGCAATTTTGCCCTATGCCGGCATCATTAAATTTCTTGTTTTTGATGCTAATCTTGGGACCAGTAGTCTGGAGAGGTCAGGGATGAAAATTTTGATTTTTTCTGATAACGCCAATCGATTCAGAATGGTCGTTTCATACCCCTTAGAAACCCCGAAGGGGCAAATAAGGCCCTAGAACGCGTATTTTCCGAGAAAAACGCGATTAAAGTTTCAGCATACATGAAACAGTACCAAAACTGCAAATTTGCCCTATGCCGGCATCATTAAATTGCTTGTTTTTGATGCTAATCTTGGGACCAGTAGTCTGGAGAGGTCAGCGATGAAAATTTTGATTTTTTCTGATAACGCCAATCGATTCAGAATGGTCGTTTCATACCCCTTAGAAACCCCGAAGGGGCAAATAATACCCTAGAACGCGTATTTTCCAAGAAAAACGCGATTAAAGTTTCAGCATACTTGAAACAGTACCAAATCTGCAATTTTGCCCTATGCCGGCATCATTAAATTTCTTGTTTTTGATGCTAATCTTGGGACCAGTATAGTCTGGAGAGGTCAGCGATGAAAATTTTGATTTTTTCTGATAACGCCAATCGATTCAGAATGGTCGTTTCATACCCCTTAGAAACCCCGAAGGGGCAAATAATGCCCTAGAACGCGTATTTTCCGAGAAAAACGCGATTAAAGTTTCAGCATACTTGAAACAGTACCAAAACTGCAATTTTGCCCTATGCCGGCATCATTAAATTTCTTGTTTTTGATGCTAATCTTATGACCAGTAGTCTGGAGAGGTCAGCGATGAAAATTTTGATTTTTTCTGATAACGCCAATCGATTCAGAATGGTCGTTTCATACCCCTTAGAAACCCCGAAGGGGCAAATAAGGCCCTAGAACGCGTATTTTCCGAGAAAAACGCGATTAAATTTTCAGCATACATGAAACAGTAACAAAACTCTAATTTTGCCCTATGCCGGCATCATTAAATTTCTTGTTTTTGATGCTAATCTTGGGACCAGTAGTCTGGAGAGGTCAGCGATGAAAATTTTGATTTTTTCTGATAACGCCAATCGATTCAGAATGGTCGTTTCATACCCCTTAGAAACCCCAAAGGGGCAAATAAGGCCCTAGAACGCATATTTTCCGAGAAAAACGCGATTAATGTTTCAGCATACTTGAAACAGTACCAAAACTGCAATTTTGCCCTATGCCGGCATCATTAAATTTCTTGTTTTTGATGCTAATCTTGGGACCAGTAGTCTGGAGAGGTCAGCGATGAAAATTTTGATTTTTTCTGATAACGCCAATCGATTCAGAATGGTCGCTTCATACCCCTTAGAAACCCCGACGGGGCAAATAAGGCCCTTGAACGCGTATTTTCCGAGAAAAACGCGATTAAAGTTTCAGCATACTTGAAACAGTACCAAAACTGCAATTTTGCCCTATGCCGGCATCATTAAATTTCTTGTTTTTGATGCTAATCTTGGGACCAGTAGTCTGGAGAGGTCAGCGATGAAAATTTTGATTTTTTCTGATAACGCCAATCGATTCAGAATGGTCGCTTCATACCCCTTAGAACCCCCGACGGGGCAAATAAGGCCCTTGAACGCGTATTTTCCGAGAAATACGCGATTAAAGTTTCAGCATACTTGAAACAGTACCAAAACTGCAATTTTGCCCTATGCCGTCATCATTAAATTTCTTGTTTTTGATGCTAATCTTGGGACCAGTAGTCTGGAGAGGTCAGCAATGAAAATTTTGATTTTTTCTGATAACGCCAATCGATTCAGAATGGTCGTTTCATACCCCTTAGAAACCCCGAAGGCCCGAAGGGGCAAATAAGGCCCTAGAACGCGTATTTTCCGAGAAAAACATGAAACAGTACCAAAACTGCAAATTTGCCCTATGCCGGCATCATTAAATTGCTTGTTTTTTATGCTAATCTTGGGACCAGTAGTCTGGAGAGGTCAGCGATGAAAATTTAGATTTTTTCTGATAACGCCAATCGATTCAGAATGGTCGTTTCATACCCCTTAGAAACCCCGAAGGGGCAAATAATTCCCTAGAACGCGTATTTTCCAAGAAAAACGCGATTAAAGTTTCAGCATACTTGAAACAGTACCAAATCTGCAATTTTGCCCTATGCCGGCATCATTAAATTTCTTGTTTTTGATGCTAATCTTGGGACCAGTATAGTCTGGAGAGGTCAGCGATGAAAATTTTGATTTTTTCTGATAACGCCAAAAAAACTGCAATTTTGCCCTATGCCGGCATCATTAAATTTCTTGTTTTTGATGCTAATCTTATGACCAGTAGTCTGGAGAGGTCAGCGATGAAAATTTTGATTTTTTCTGATAACGCCAATCGATTCAGAATGGTCGTTTCATACCCCTTAGGTACCCCGAAGGGGGAAATAAGGCCCTAGAACGCGTATTTTCCGAGAAAAACGCGATTAAATTTTCAGCATACATGAAACAGTAACATAACTCTAATTTTGCCCTATGCCGGCAACATTAAATTTCTTGTTTTTGATGCTAATCTTGGGACCAGTAGTCTGGAGAGGTCAGCGATGAAAATTTTGATTTTTTCTGATAACGCCAATCGATTCAGAATGGTCGTTTCATACCCCTTAGAAACCCCAAAGGGGCAAATAAGGCCCTAGAACGCATATTTTCCGAGAAAAACGCGATTAATGTTTCAGCATACTTGAAACAGTACCAAAACTGCAATTTTGCCCTATGCCGGCATCATTAAATTTCTTGTTTTTGATGCTAATCTTGGGACCAGTAGTCTGGAGAGGTCAGCGATGAAAATTTTGATTTTTTCTGATAACGCCAATCGATTCAGAATGGTCGCTTCATACCCCTTAGAACCCCCGACGGGGCAAATAAGGCCCTTGAACGCGTATTTTCCGAGAAATACGCGATTAAAGTTTCAGCATACTTGAAACAGTACCAAAACTGCAATTTTGCCCTATGCCGTCATCATTAAATTTCTTGTTTTTGATGCTAATCTTGGGACCAGTAGTCTGGAGAGGTCAGCAATGAAAATTTTGATTTTTTCTGATAACGCCAATCGATTCAGAATGGTCGTTTCATACCCCTTAGAAACCCCGAAGGCCCGAAGGGGCAAATAAGGCCCTAGAACGCGTATTTTCCGAGAAAAACATGAAACAGTACCAAAACTGCAAATTTGCCCTATGCCGGCATCATTAAATTGCTTGTTTTTTATGCTAATCTTGGGACCAGTAGTCTGGAGAGGTCAGCGATGAAAATTTTGATTTTTTCTGATAACGCCAATCGATTCAGAATGGTCGTTTCATACCCCTTAGAAACCCCGAAGGGGCAAATAATTCCCTAGAACGCGTATTTTCCAAGAAAAACGCGATTAAAGTTTCAGCATACTTGAAACAGTACCAAATCTGCAATTTTGCCCTATGCCGGCATCATTAAATTTCTTGTTTTTGATGCTAATCTTGGGACCAGTATAGTCTGGAGAGGTCAGCAATGAAAATTTTGATTTTTTCTGATAACGCCAAAAAAACTGCAATTTTGCCCTATGCCGGCATCATTAAATTTCTTGTTTTTGATGCTAATCTTATGACCAGTAGTCTGGAGAGGTCAGCGATGAAAATTTTGATTTTTTCTGATAACGCCAATCGATTCAGAATGGTCGTTTCATACCCCTTAGAAACCCCGAAGGGGCAAATAAGGCCCTAGAACGCGTATTTTCCGAGAAAAACGCGATTAAATTTTCAGCATACATGAAACAGTAACATAACTCTAATTTTGCCCTATGCCGGCAACATTAAATTTCTTGTTTTTGATGCTAATCTTGGGACCAGTAGTCTGGAGAGGTCAGCGATGAAAATTTTGATTTTTTCTGATAACGCCAATCGATTCAGAATGGTCGTTTCATACCCCTTAGAAACCCCAAAGGGGCAAATAAGGCCCTAGAACGCATATTTTCCGAGAAAAACGCGATTAATGTTTCAGCATACTTGAAACAGTACCAAAACTGCAATTTTGCCCTATGCCGGCATCATTAAATTTCTTGTTTTTGATGCTAATCTTGGGACCAGTAGTCTGGAGAGGTCAGCGATGAAAATTTTGATTTTTTCTGATAACGCCAATCGATTCAGAATGGTCGCTTCATACCCCTTAGAACCCCCGACGGGGCAAATAAGGCCCTTGAACGCGTATTTTCCGAGAAATACGCGATTAAAGTTTCAGCATACTTGAAACAGTACCAAAACTGCAATTTTGCCCTATGCCGTCATCATTAAATTTCTTGTTTTTGATGCTAATCTTGGGACCAGTAGTCTGGAGAGGTCAGCAATGAAAATTTTGATTTTTTCTGATAACGCCAATCGATTCAGAATGGTCGTTTCATACCCCTTAGAAACCCCGAAGGCCCGAAGGGGCAAATAAGGCCCTAGAACGCGTATTTTCCGAGAAAAACATGAAACAGTACCAAAACTGCAAATTTGCCCTATGCCGGCATCATTAAATTGCTTGTTTTTTATGCTAATCTTGGGACCAGTAGTCTGGAGAGGTCAGCGATGAAAATTTAGATTTTTTCTGATAACGCCAATCGATTCAGAATGGTCGTTTCATACCCCTTAGAAACCCCGAAGGGGCAAATAATTCCCTAGAACGCGTATTTTCCAAGAAAAACGCGATTAAAGTTTCAGCATACTTGAAACAGTACCAAATCTGCAATTTTGCCCTATGCCGGCATCATTAAATTTCTTGTTTTTGATGCTAATCTTGGGACCAGTATAGTCTGGAGAGGTCAGCGATGAAAATTTTGATTTTTTCTGATAACGCCAAAAAAACTGCAATTTTGCCCTATGCCGGCATCATTAAATTTCTTGTTTTTGATGCTAATCTTATGACCAGTAGTCTGGAGAGGTCAGCGATGAAAATTTTGATTTTTTCTGATAACGCCAATCGATTCAGAATGGTCGTTTCATACCCCTTAGGTACCCCGAAGGGGGAAATAAGGCCCTAGAACGCGTATTTTCCGAGAAAAACGCGATTAAATTTTCAGCATACATGAAACAGTAACATAACTCTAATTTTGCCCTATGCCGGCAACATTAAATTTCTTGTTTTTGATGCTAATCTTGGGACCAGTAGTCTGGAGAGGTCAGCGATGAAAATTTTGATTTTTTCTGATAACGCCAATCGATTCAGAATGGTCGTTTCATACCCCTTAGAAACCCCAAAGGGGCAAATAAGGCCCTAGAACGCATATTTTCCGAGAAAAACGCGATTAATGTTTCAGCATACTTGAAACAGTACCAAAACTGCAATTTTGCCCTATGCCGGCATCATTAAATTTCTTGTTTTTGATGCTAATCTTGGGACCAGTAGTCTGGAGAGGTCAGCGATGAAAATTTTGATTTTTTCTGATAACGCCAATCGATTCAGAATGGTCGCTTCATACCCCTTAGAACCCCCGACGGGGCAAATAAGGCCCTTGAACGCGTATTTTCCGAGAAATACGCGATTAAAGTTTCAGCATACTTGAAACAGTACCAAAACTGCAATTTTGCCCTATGCCGTCATCATTAAATTTCTTGTTTTTGATGCTAATCTTGGGACCAGTAGTCTGGAGAGGTCAGCAATGAAAATTTTGATTTTTTCTGATAACGCCAATCGATTCAGAATGGTCGTTTCATACCCCTTAGAAACCCCGAAGGCCCGAAGGGGCAAATAAGGCCCTAGAACGCGTATTTTCCGAGAAAAACATGAAACAGTACCAAAACTGCAAATTTGCCCTATGCCGGCATCATTAAATTGCTTGTTTTTTATGCTAATCTTGGGACCAGTAGTCTGGAGAGGTCAGCGATGAAAATTTTGATTTTTTCTGATAACGCCAATCGATTCAGAATGGTCGTTTCATACCCCTTAGAAACCCCGAAGGGGCAAATAATTCCCTAGAACGCGTATTTTCCAAGAAAAACGCGATTAAAGTTTCAGCATACTTGAAACAGTACCAAATCTGCAATTTTGCCCTATGCCGGCATCATTAAATTTCTTGTTTTTGATGCTAATCTTGGGACCAGTATAGTCTGGAGAGGTCAGCGATGAAAATTTTGATTTTTTCTGATAACGCCAAAAAAACTGCAATTTTGCCCTATGCCGGCATCATTAAATTTCTTGTTTTTGATGCTAATCTTATGACCAGTAGTCTGGAGAGGTCAGCGATGAAAATTTTGATTTTTTCTGATAACGCCAATCGATTCAGAATGGTCGTTTCATACCCCTTAGAAACCCCGAAGGGGCAAATAAGGCCCTAGAACGCGTATTTTCCGAGAAAAACGCGATTAAATTTTCAGCATACATGAAACAGTAACATAACTCTAATTTTGCCCTATGCCGGCAACATTAAATTTCTTGTTTTTGATGCTAATCTTGGGACCAGTAGTCTGGAGAGGTCAGCGATGAAAATTTTGATTTTTTCTGATAACGCCAATCGATTCAGAATGGTCGTTTCATACCCCTTAGAAACCCCAAAGGGGCAAATAAGGCCCTAGAACGCATATTTTCCGAGAAAAACGCGATTAATGTTTCAGCATACTTGAAACAGTACCAAAACTGCAATTTTGCCCTATGCCGGCATCATTAAATTTCTTGTTTTTGATGCTAATCTTGGGACCAGTAGTCTGGAGAGGTCAGCGATGAAAATTTTGATTTTTTCTGATAACGCCAATCGATTCAGAATGGTCGCTTCATACCCCTTAGAAACCCCGACGGGGCAAATAAGGCCCTTGAACGCGTATTTTCCGAGAAAAACGCGATTAAAGTTTCAGCATACTTGAAACAGTACCAAAACTGCAATTTTGCCCTATGCCGGCATCATTAAATTTCTTGTTTTTGATGCTAATCTTGGGACCAGTAGTCTGGAGAGGTCAGTGATGAAAATTTTGATTTTTTCTGATAACGCCAATCGATTCAGAATGGTCGCTTCATACCCCTTAGAACCCCCGACGGGGCAAATAAGGCCCTTGAACGCGTATTTTCCGAGAAATACGCGATTAAAGTTTCAGCATACTTGAAACAGTACCAAAACTGCAATTTTGCCCTATGCCGTCATCATTAAATTTCTTGTTTTTGATGCTAATCTTGGGACCAGTAGTCTGGAGAGGTCAGCAATGAAAATTTTGATTTTTTCTGATAACGCCAATCGATTCAGAATGGTCGTTTCATACCCCTTAGAAACCCCGAAGGCCCGAAGTGGCAAATAAGGCCCTAGAACGCGTATTTTCCGAGAAAAACGCGATTAAAGTTTCAGCATACATGAAACAGTACCAAAACTGCAATTTTGCCCTATGCCGGCATCATTAAATTTCTTGTTTTTGATGCTAATCTTGGGACCAGTAGTCTGGAGAGGTCAGCGATGAAAATTTTGATTTTTTCTGATAACGCCAATCGATTCAGAATGGTCGATTCATACCCCTTAGAAACCCCGAAGGGGCAAATAAGGCCCTAGAACGCGTATTTTCCGAGAAAAACGCGATTAAAGTTTCAGCATACTAGAAACAGTACCAAATCTGCAATTTTGCCCTATGCCGGCATCATTAAATATCTTGTTTTTGATGCTAATCTTGGGACCAGTAGTCTTGAGAGGTCAGCGATGAAAATTTTGATTTTTCCTGATAACGCCAATCGATTCAGAATGGTCGATTCAACGCGTATTTTCCGAGAAAAACGCGATTAAAGTTTCAGCATACATGAAACAGTACCAAAACTGCAAATTTGCCCTATGCCGGCATCATTAAATTGCTTGTTTTTGATGCTAATCTTGGGACCAGTAGTCTGGAGAGGTCAGCGATGAAAATTTTGATTTTTTCTGATAACGCCAATCGATTCAGAATGGTCGCTTCATACCCCTTAGAAACCCCGAAGGGGCAAATAAGGCCCTAGAACGCGTATTTTCCAAGAAAAACGCGATTAAAGTTTCAGCATACTTGAAACAGTACCAAAACTGCAATTTTGCCCTATGCCGGCATCATTAAATTTCTTGTTTTTGATGCTAATCTTGGGACCAGTATAGTCTGGAGAGGTCAGCGATGAAAATTTTGATTTTTTCTGATAACGCCAATCGATTCAGAATGGTCGTTTCATACCCCTTAGAAACCCCGAAGGGGCAAATAATGCCCTAGAACGCGTATTTTCCGAGAAAAACGCGATTAAAGTTTCAGCATACTTGAAACAGTACCAAAACTGCAATTTTGCCCTATGCCGGCATCATTAAATTTCTTGTTTTTGATGCTAATCTTGGGACCAGTAGTCTGGAGAGGTCAGCGATGAAAATTTTTATTTTTTCTGATAACGCCAATCGATTCAGAATGGTCGCTTCATACCCCTTAGAAACCCCGAAGGGGCAAATGAGGCCCTAGAACGCGTTTTTTCGGAGAAAAACGAGATTAAAGTTTCAGCATACTTGAAACAGTACCAAAACTGCAATTTTGCCCTATGCCGGCATCATTAAATTTCTTGTTTTTGATGCTAATCTTGGGACCAGTAGTCTGGAGAGGTCAGCGATGAAAATTTTGATTTTTTCTGATAACGCCAATCGATTCAGAATGGTCTTTTCATACCCCTTAGAAACCCCAAAGGGGCAACTAAGGCCCTAGAACGCATATTTTCCGAGAAAAACGCGATTAATGTTTCAGCATACTTGAAACAGTACCAAAACTGCAATTTTGCCCTATGCCGGCATCATTAAATTTCTTGTTTTTGATGCTAATCTTGGGACCGGCAGTCTGGAGAGGTCAGCGATGAAAATTTGGATTTTTTCTGATTACGCCAATCGATTCAGAATGGTCGTTTCATACCCCTTAGAAACCCCGAAGGTGCAAATAAGGCCCTAGAACGCGTATTTTCCGAGAAAAACGCGATTAAAGTTTCAGCATACTTGAAACAGTACAAAAACTGCAATTTTGCCCTATGCCGGCATCATTAAATTTCTTGTTTTTGATGCTAATCTTGGGACCAGTAGTCTGGAGAGGTCAGCGATGAAAATTTTGATTTTTTCTGATAACGCCAATCGATTCAGAATGGTCGATTCATACCCCTTGGAAACCCCGAAGGGGCAAATAAGGCCCTGGAACGCGTATTTTCCGAGAAAAACGCGATTAAAGTTTCAGCATACTTGAAACAGTACCAAAACTGCAATTTTGCCCTATGCCGGCATCATTAAATTTCTTGTTTTTGATGCTAATCTTGGGACCAGTAGTCTGGAGAGGTCAGCAATGAAAATTTTGATTTTTTCTGATAACGCCAATCGATTCAGAATGGTCGATTCAACGCGTATTTTCCGAGAAAAACGCGATTAAAGTTTCAGCATACTTGAAACAGTACCAAAACTGCGATTTTGCCCTATGCCGGCATCATTAAATTTCTTGTTTTTGATGCTAATCTTGGGACCAGTAGTCTGGAGAGGTCAGTGATGAAAATTTTGATTTTTTCTGATAACGCCAATCGATTCAGAATGGTCGCTTCATACCCCTTAGAACCCCCGACGGGGCAAATAAGGCCCTTGAACGCGTATTTTCCGAGAAATACGCGATTAAAGTTTCAGCATACTTGAAACAGTACCAAAACTGCAATTTTGCCCTATGCCGTCATCATTAAATTTCTTGTTTTTGATGCTAATCTTGGGACCAGTAGTCTGGAGAGGTCAGCAATGAAAATTTTGATTTTTTCTGATAACGCCAATCGATTCAGAATGGTCGTTTCATACCCCTTAGAAACCCCGAAGGCCCGAAGTGGCAAATAAGGCCCTAGAACGCGTATTTTCCGAGAAAAACGCGATTAAAGTTTCAGCATACATGAAACAGTACCAAAACTGCAATTTTGCCCTATGCCGGCATCATTAAATTTCTTGTTTTTGATGCTAATCTTGGGACCAGTAGTCTGGAGAGGTCAGCGATGAAAATTTTGATTTTTTCTGATAATGCCAATCGATTCAGAATGGTCGTTTCATACCCCTTAGAAACCTCGAAGGGGAAAATAAGGCCCTAGAACGCGTATTTTCCGAGAAAACGCGATTAAAGTGTCAGCATACTTGAAACAGTACCAAAACTGCAATTTTGCCCTATGCCGGCATCATTAAATTTCTTGTTTTTGATGCTAATCTTGGGACCAGTAGTCTGGAGAGGTCAGCGATGAAAATTTTGATTTTTTCTGATAACGCCAATCGATTCAGAATGGTCGATTCATACCCCTTGGAAACCCCGAAGGGGCAAATAAGGCCCTGGAACGCGTATTTTCCGAGAAAAACGCGATTAAAGTTTCAGCATACTTGAAACAGTACCAAAACTGCAATTTTGCCCTATGCCGGCATCATTAAATTTCTTGTTTTTGATGCTAATCTTGGGACCAGTAGTCTGGAGAGGTCAGCGATGAAAATTTTGATTTTTTCTGATAACGCCAATCGATTCAGAATGGTCGATTCATACCCCTTGGAAACCCCGAAGGGGCAAATAATGACCTAGAACGCGTATTTTCCGAGAAATACGCGATTAAAGTTTCAGCATACTTGAAACAGTACCAAAACTGCAATTTTGCCCTATGCCGGCATCATTAAATTTCTTGTTTTTGATGCTAATCTTGGGACCAGTAGTCTGGAGAGGTCAGCGCTGAAAATTTTGATGTTTTCTGATAACGCCAATCGATTCAGAATGGTCGTTTCATATCGTCGTATCATCGTATTTTCCGAGAAAAACGCGATTCAAGTTTCAGCATACTTGAAACAGTACCAAAACTGCAATTTTGCCCTATGCCGGCATCATTAAATTTCTTGTTTTTGATGCTAATCTTGGGACCAGTAGTCTGGAGAGGTCAGCAATGAAAATATTGATTTTTTCTGATAACGCCAATCGATTCAGAATGGTCGTTTCATACCCCTTAGAAACCCCGAAGGCCCGAAGGGGCAAATAAGGCCCTAGAACGCGTATTTTCCGAGAAAAACGCGATTAAAGTTTCAGCATACATGAAACAGTACCAAAACTGCAATTTTGCCCTACGCCGGCATCATTAAATTTCTTGTTTTTGATGCTAATCTTGGGACCAGTAGTCCGGAGAGGTCAGCGATGAAAATTTTGATTTTTTCTGATAACGCCAATCGATTCAGAATGGTCGTTTCATATCCCTTAGAAACCCCGAAGGGGCAAATAAGGCCCTAGAACGCGTATTTTCCGAGAAAAACGCGATTAAAGTTTCAGCATACTTGAAACAGTATCAAAACTGCAATTTTGCCCTATGCCGGCATCATTAAATTTCTTGTTTTTGATGCTAATCTTGGGACCAGTAGTCTGGAGAGGTCAGCGATGAAAATTTTGATTTTTTCTGATAACGCCAATCGATCTGGAGAGGTCAGCAATGAAAATTTTAATGTTTTCTGATAATGCCAATCGATTCAGAATGGTCGTTTCATACCCCTTAGAAACCTCGAAGGGGAAAATAAGGCCCTAGAACGCGTATTTTCCGAGAAAAACGCGATTAAAGTTTCAGCATACTTGAAACAGTACCAAAACTGCAATTTTGCCCTATGCCGGCATCATTAAATTTCTTGTTTTTGATGCTAATCTTGGGACCAGTAGTCTGGAGAGGTCAGCAATGAAAATTTTGATTTTTTCTGATAACGCCAATCGATTCAGAATGGTCGTTTCATAGACCTTAGAAACCCCGAAGGGGCAAATAAGGCCCTAGAACGCGTATTTTCCGAGAAAAACGCGATTAAAGTTTCAGCATACTTGAAACAGTACCAAAACTGCAATTTTGCCCTATGCCGGCATCATTAAATTTCTTGTTTTTGATGCTAATCTTGGGACCAGTAGTGTGGAGAGGTCAGCAATGAAAATTTTGATTTTTTCTGATAACGCCAATCGATTCAGAATGGTCGCTTCATACCCCTTAGAAACCCCGACGGGGCAAATAAGGCCCTTGAACGCGTATTTTCCGAGAAATACGCGATTAAAGTTTCAGCATACTTGAAGCAGTACCAAAACTGCAATTTTGCCCTATGCCGGCATCATTAAATTTCTTGTTTTTGATGCTAATCTTGGGACCAGTAGTCTGGAGAGGTCAGCGATGAAAATTTTGATTTTTTCTGATAACGCCAATCGATTCAGAATGGTCGATTCATACCCCTTAGAAACCCCGAAGGGGCAAATAAGGCCCTAGAACGCGTATTTTCCGAGAAAAACGCGATTAAAGTTTCAGCATACTTGAAACAGTACCAAAACTGCAATTTTGCCCTATGCCGGCATCATTAAATTTCTTGTTTTTGATGCTAATCTTGGGACCAGTAGTCTGGAGAGGTCAGCGCTGAAAATTTTGATGTTTTCTGATAACGCCAATCGATTCAGAATGGTCGTTTCATATCGTCGTATCATCGTATTTTCCGAGAAAAACGCGATTCAAGTTTCAGCATACTTGAAACAGTACCAAAACTGCAATTTTGCCCTATGCCGGCATCATTAAATTTCTTGTTTTTGATGCTAATCTTGGGACCAGTAGTCTGGAGAGGTCAGCAATGAAAATATTGATTTTTTCTGATAACGCCAATCGATTCAGAATGGTCGTTTCATACCCCTTAGAAACCCCGAAGGCCCGAAGGGGCAAATAAGGCCATAGAACGCGTATTTTCCGAGAAAAACGCGATTAATGTTTCAGCATACATGAAACAGTACCAAAACTGCAATTTTGCCCTATGCCGGCATCATTAAATTTCTTGTTTTTGATGCTAATCTTGGGACCAGTAGTCTGGAGAGGTCAGCGATGAAAATTTTGATTTTTTCTGATAACGCCAATCGATTCAGAATGGTCGTTTCATATCCCTTAGAAACCCCGAAGGGGCAAATAAGGCCCTAGAACGCGTATTTTCCGAGAAAAACGCGATTAAAGTTTCAGCATACTTGAAACAGTATCAAAACTGCAATTTTGCCCTATGCGGGCATCATTAAATTTCTTGTTTTTGATGCTAACGCTGGGACCAGTAGTCTGGAGAGGTCAGCGATGAAAATTTTGATTTTTTCTGATAACGCCAATCGATTCAGAATGGTCGTTTCATACCCCTTAGAAACCCCGAAGGGGCAAATAAGGCCCTAGAACGCGTATTTTCCGAGAAAAACGCATACTTGAAACAGTACCAAAACTGCAATTTTGCCCTATGCCGGCATCATTAAATTTCTTGTTTTTGATGCTAATCTTGGGACCAGTAGTCTGGAGAGGTCAGCGATGAAAATTTTGATTTTTTCTGATAACGCCAATCGATTCAGAATGGTCGTTTCATACCCCTTAGAAACCCCGAAGGGGCAAATAAGGCCCTAGAACGCGTATTTTCCGAGAAAAACGCGATTAAAGTTTCAGCATACTTGAAACAGTACCAAAACTGCAATTTTCCCCTATGCCAGCATCATTAAATTTCTTGTTTTTGATGATAATTTTGGGAGCAGTAGTCTGGAGAGGTCAGCGATGAAAATTTTGATTTTTTCTGATAACGCCAATCGATTCAGAATGGTCGTTTCACACCCCTTAGAAACCCCGAAGGGGCAATTAAGGCCCTAGAACGCGTATTTTCCGAGAAAAACGCGGTTAAAGTCTGTTTCCTGGCAATCTTATAGAGGTCTCCACTGTCGCCGCCGTAAACAGCTTCTTCTGGGTTTTCTGCCATCACGTTTATTAGATGCCTGGATAGCGCCCTTTAATCTGCTTCCGTTTATGTATTTTGAAACATGTGGCGTCACTTGTCTTCTTCTTTCTAATCGTCCTACGTGTTTCGTACCACAGCTCGCAGAGCATCCCTTCGCCATTTTCCGTTTTGAGAGATGAAGTCATCGGTTTTATGAAGCAGTATATGAACATTCGCTGCGATTGTTCGGTGTGTTAAGCTTTTGCGTATTGGGCCGTGGTGTACTGGATGTTGTGATAAATGGGCATTCCGCTGCCGAGCATAAGCAAAATTAAGCTGTCTGGGGAAACCCAGGATGTTAAATGCAGAGGTCAGCTCAGGAGGAAAGCTCGAGCAACGCCGAGAAAGACCTAAAGCCAGTTAAAGGTCACGGTGCTAATCAAAAGCCGATACTGGGACCCTCTAAGTCAGGTGCACCAACTAAGTTTACAAGCGAGGTGGCCAGTCGATGCCGTTACTTTGTGGAGGAGGCTGGTTCAATGACGTGAAAATAATCAATTGTAGCGACCAGTTTGCGCTAGACTGGTGAAACAAGGTAGTCAAGGCCTTGAAAGACCTGTCGGAGAGCGCCTCCCTTGACATAATAGACAAAGGAAACATTCCGATAGCTCCAAATGCGAAGCCAGGTGGTGCCATCGAAGACGGCGTTGAAACTCTTCCAACGACAAAATCCGTCAATGCGGGATTGGCAAGTTTTGAAGCCAAAAAAAAACCGGTTGCCATGGGTAGAGGGCTGGTTTACGTACTGCAAATTAATAGGGACGCAGAGGATATCCTTTATCCCAAATTTGGGAAAATATCGTAGGCGTCGTATACCTACGGCTCAAAAAGTGTCATCCCAAAGACAAAAACTTAAACACGCTAGAGTCAGGTGAGGTCGATTAGGACATCGTTCTGGAAACCCTCGGAGACTGCTATGAAACTAGCCCTCGAGCCGTCCCCAAGCCGGCGGGTGGGGAGCTGATGGACCCTCAGCGTCCACCGATGCTGAAAGCAGCACCAATAAACCTGCATGACAGTATTTCGGCAGCTGAACTACTCAGAACTGTTAACGAAGAAGAAGCTGAGTTGGCTCTAATTCAGGAACTCTTGATTATAGTAGTTATGTAGTTCAGCCGTCATAGCATAGTAGTTATGGGACCGCCGTCATGTAGGTATAGGCTTTTCTTCGCGCAAACTGAACTATACTAGCGAGAAAGGAATTTAATATTAACCTTTGTTCCTAATTACAGCAGCAATGACCAGGAAGTTGTGATATGCGAAAATCGAGAAGATGGGCCACAATTGCTCATAGTATCGGTCTCCATCCACACAACAGAGAGGCACCGCTGAAGGAGTTTAAATCACTAGCAGGAGAAGCGAACAGAAAAAATATCAACCTAGTGATTGGGGGAGACATCAATGCTTGCAACGTAATATGGGGAAGCAGGGATGTCAACGACAGAGGTGAGTCACTGCTACATTATTTATTTACATATTTCATAAAATAGCTAACTCTTTACAAGTTAACAATTGAAAAAAACTACATTTTAGAAAATTTGAGTAAGACGGAGTTGGATCAATTGGTTGAGCGGCACGACCAGCATGGTTCGCGTGTTCGAGACCAGGTCTCCCCGTGAGATTTTAAAATTGAATTCAAAAAATCAACTCCATCTCTGGACTATTGTCTAGCTCGCAGCAATGCAAAAAGACGACATTCAAGCTTCCTCTCTCCCTTTTCCCTAATTCCCTTCCGGCTAAAGTCATGTTAACACATCGAAGGGTTGTCCCCTAGGCTTTGGTCGCAGCATATAAAAAAAACAAATAGTTGGTTCACTACCAAATCAAATACCATTAGCATAAGATAAGAGTTAAATGAACTATTTAATTGTGACGAAATAGAAAAGCTTACCAACAACTTAAAGTATGCATACACCTACATATGTAAATCAATAATAATACAATATAAAATTAAACAACCAATATGCAAAGATATAAAATATTCACAAGTAACAAATCAAATAAAAATACAAGGAAGGAAATAAAATAAAAAATAAAAAAATAACTCTAACCAAGCTAATCCCGATCTTGATATTTAGGTATGTCAACAAAGTCAACATGGTCGTGGAGCGTGACGGGACGGACAAGGAGCGAGACGGGACCCAACAATTCCGGGGAATTTATCAAACCCTGCAGGCGATCGATGCAAAAGATGATTCCAGCCCTATTGCGTCTGACCTCAAAAGATTTCAAAGAGAGGGCAATAAGCCAGTCAACATATGGAGGTAGACAAAGAAAATCAGCCCAGGGAAGCCCACGAATCGAATCTAACAGATCTGCTTTGGAGAGCATCAATACGATGATTATGAACTGCATAGAACTGGCGTACTCTAAGATTGGTCTGACGAAAGTGCAGTAGAGAAGCTTCATAATGTACGGATCTTCAAACTCATTTTTACCATCGAAGCCTAAAGATGCAATGATCCTTAAATGAAAATTTGGTGTTTAAAATAACACCCAAATATTGGCTACTTTCAATAGTAAAATTGAAGTGCAAAGAATTACTTTTTTGAGAAATTGACATAACAGTGCACTTACTAATAGTCAGAGGAAGGAAATTAATAGAGCACTATCTACGGAAAGTCTCTAAGTCGGAATTTAAAATGGTACATTATTATTTTCAAAAATGCCAAAAATGTCATCGTGGGCATAACAGAGGATTCCCGAGCCAGTTAGAAGCATAGATTTATCATTGATATAGATGATAAAAAGCATTGGTGTAGATGGTAAAAAGCTATATAGTAACCACTTACCTACTCATTGGTAACCGGGAATATGTAACAATGTACAGAGGCTCAACAAGTGAAAATATTCTCGATGTTACGTTGTTTACGGAAACGAAGAGTTGTAATCTAGGGGATTCGAGATCATAACCACAATGGTGGAACAGCGATCTAATGAAAACCCGCCGGAGAAAACACACTATATTCAGGCTCGCGTAAGCGTGAAATCAGCGAATAGAGTGGAGACGGTACGAGCAACAATCCATGGGTCCCGGGTTCTAGAACAGATGACAACGTGAGCTTTTATTAAGAAATAAAATAACCCACTCCGTCTCTGGGCTGTTATCTAGCTCGCAGCATGGCAAAAAACAAGACTCAAGTTTCCTTACTTCCCTTACCCTAATTCCCTTCCGGCCAAAACCATGCTAACGCATCAAAGGGTTTTCCCCTAGGATTTGGTCACATCGTATAAAAAAAAAACATAGAAGGCGCTTTTAACAGCTAATTACTGGGGCTAGCTTATATGCTCTTGAAATTGCAAAGGTGAACAGAACTATCTGTCATAGAATAGCAACGTTGCTAAGAAGTAGAGCAGTAACTTCCGAGTGGGAAGGCATCTCACTCAATAAAACGGAACATCGAGGCACACCACTGGGTGAACTCCTTTCGTCTCTACATATTCTAAGCTGTATACTATCCTGTAAGCTTCTTGTAGAAGAAAGGACTATTAAAGCAAACGAAGTTTTCTACGCATGCAGAAGACTTTTCGCCACAAAGTGAGGACTGAGGCCGCACTGACCAGCTGTAGATAAGAAAACTTATCTCCGCAGATTGGAAGACGCACAACAGTTTACAGGGATCGGAATAATAGGTACTCAAACCCACAACCTTCCATATTCTAAACACTATTCTACACCTCAAATCAAAGTTCCTCAAGACGCGGAGGTATGGTCATAGCAGCTTAGGAGAAAGTCTCACTACTGACACGGATTACATACTACCGGTTAGAGACGTCAGTAGGACGTTCACAGTAGCAATACAAGACGGGCTGTTCTGGTAATTTAGAACAGAAGTGTACTGTACATAAGGCGGCTGAAATTTCTCAGACTCTGCTGGCGATAGGTGCATTGTGAATAGCCAGCAGTTCTAAAAGCTCTGGAGTCCAACAAATTTAAATCTAAAACAATGTTCAACTGCTACAGAGCCGTGCAAAGTTTCAATACAAATAGAACTTAATGCAACTTAAGTGGGTACCAGGTCACAGAGGCACAGCTGGAAACGAAGACGATTTCGACAAGAAAAGGGCTGAATTAGAGGCTTAAAAGACAAGGCAAATACTGCCTTAATACAAGTCGTTATCAAGCATCTCAGTGACGGCATGTTGGAAAAATCGAAGAAAATATGGGAAGATGTAGAATCACGAAGGCTACATGGAAAACCTATAATCGACAAAGGACTGATAGGTTACTCAACCTAACTAAGGCACAATGCAAACATCCATTAGGAGACTACACTGGCCACTGTCTCCCTTCTACTTTCTTAACCTGGGTTGGGACCAGCTACGGCAGAGTTCAAATATTAAATGATAACGGCTTTAGCATTGGCATGTTGCCGATGTCGTCATTGGGTTCAGTAATGTTACAATACTTGATTATGACAGGAATCGGCTTCGAATTCTAACATCGGATTTATACGAATGACACAGTGTCAATAATTATAACTTCATGTCACTTCATATTGACTTACCATTTACATGACGCAAAGTAATGACAAATAATTACTCACTTTGTCACTATGTTTAAATTTTATTACGAATTTTAATTTTACAATGACAAGCGTAGAGTCCGAGTATTTACACGAATGACAAATAGTATCGAGTCGGATTGTGACAAAATGAGGATTTCGGTGGTGACAGAACAGACAACAGATTCAATTTGTATTAACGGGTTGACGATAAAGGAGTAGTCAGAGTGCTGAGTGTGAATGGATCTGTTGTGGTAAAAGAGATGTTTAAATGCCGGAAATAGTCATGGGGAGGGGATTAGGGGCGGTTGGTTTGGGGTTGGTGTAGGAGTGAAAAAATCATTTCCTCTGTATCGTGATGGCAAGAAAAACGTTGACTTTGAGTGGTTGGGTTGACTTTGAATTTTTGGCTAAGTTGGGATGGGTTCGTAGAGGAGGGGTGTGCTGGTAAGGCAAAAATAATTGGTTTTGTAACAGAATGACTGATGTATTGCTAAGGATGCGTTGCAAAGTGAGTTTTCCTGAACGAATTAGATATTATGGTAAAACGAAATTGCGCGGCTCAAAGGGTAAGTAGATAATTTGTTTAAACAATTAGATATTTAGGATTATTCGCTGTATATCGGAGTGATAGTCAGAATGCTGAGGGTGAATTGTGCTGTGACTAGGAGATGAAATATGCACTTTTACTATAAAAATCTCATTTTTCCAAGCACTGAGAATTTTATTTGAACCCGTTTATTTTAAAAGTGCATATTTGATCTATTATAGGAAATTTAATAAATGTATAAGCAAAGAAAAAGTTTGGTTAGGCAGTTTACCGAACGTTAAGGCGGAAAAAACACACCCGTCGACCAGCTTCATCTCATGCCCAACAACTGTCTCTGCCGTTCTGATACGAAACAATTCAGTTTTTCCATACCACCCCTTCTCAGCCCACCAATCACCCACCATTCGCCCCCACTTATCCAAACGCTTAAAGTCATCACTGCTCTTGTCATTTCGATATAAAACAATTCATTTTTTACTACCACCTTTCTTCCGCCCACCCACACAACCACCACTATTTTCCACTAAGCCCCCACCGTCACTTAGCGACTCATCTTTTGCTTAACTCAGCCATGATGATACAAACAATTTTTTGACCCATCTTACGTATTCACTAACCCACCTTTGCGAAGAACAATCCACTGATACACAGCGAACAATTTTGAATTAACTGGAACCGCACTTGTCCTAATTGTTTACACAAATTATATTCGGTTTATCATTAAATCTAATTCAGTTACCACCATTTGAGCCGCCACCACTTAACGAGGCATCCTTAGCACTGCCTCATTAATTCTACTACAAAACTATTTATTTAGACCTTACCACCCCTTCACCACCAACGCACTCTCAATTAGCGAACAACTCAAAGTCAACGTACTACCACCCCTCCTACCCCCATAACCCACGCACTACCATTCTTTCACTCATCCACTACCCTCGACTTATCAACTTATCCTTTGCCTTACTTCAGTAATTATCTGGGCATCACCCATCAACTTGGTATCACCCGTCCCCCATTTATCCAACTACTCAAAGTCAACGTTCCCACCATTCCAGCAGTCATCCCCAACCATCACTTAACGACTGATCCTTTGCCTTACCTCAGAATATCAGAATAGTACTCAGAATGCTGAGTGTGAATTGTTCTGTGGTTAAGAGGGTTAGTGAATAGATGAGATGGGTTGTGGCAAAAGGTAAAGACAAAATTATTGATTTGGTATTATATCAGAATAATATCAAACCTTGATTTGGTATTATATCAGAATAATACCAAACCAATAATTTTGTCTTTACCTTTTGCCACAACCCATCTCGTCTATTCACTAACCCACTTAACCACAGAACAATTAACCCTCAACATTCTGACTCCTATTCTGATATATAGTGAAAACTTGCATTAATTCCAATTTGTCATAATTCATTGTCATTGTTAATTTTTATTTTACGGCTTGTCACTATTCAGTCAAAATGTACAACACGCGATTACATGGCATTTACACGATGGAAGTATAATGAAAACATTTGGCGTTAATAAATTTTTGTCATGTAATGACAATTTATGACATCAATTATGACGAATATATCACTTGTGTAAATTCGACATAAGTCAAAGCCGTCATTGTATTGACGCCTTAATGAAGATCTCAGATGTCTTTTGATCGTCGGTATGGCTAACGTAATATACGGAATATGTTGATATATATACGAGATATGTCGATTCCGAATTGTTGGTTTGCTGGGTTAAAGCTGTCAATTTACAATTACTTTGTAAATACGAAACCAATATATTACAACTACATCACTGTACTAAAATGTCTTATTTATGAAAATCTACTGTCAGTGCTAATACAATTACTATGTAAATTAATAACTGTTGCTTACGACATTGTTAATTATCTGGTCACAAACTACGGCAATTTACAACGTACTCCATATATCTGGCGGCTTCTTTATACTTGTCGTTCTTATGTGGAAATTATCGCGAAACACTAGCAAACTTTTCATAAAATGGAGCCCGACATGCAAATTCCCTCTCAAGTAATTAAAACGGAAAATAATTCAGAAACTTCCCCGTCCTAAGTTAATGTGGGAATGAAAAAAATCCAAGACTTGATGGCTCTTCTTATTCGGAACTGAGCTCATAATTTTTTTTTATCAAATCAAGTTTCTCACATTATGCAGAATATTATGGAAATCACATAAAATAGGGAAGAAAAACAATTGGACCTTAAGTACAAAAATTTTACATAATCACTTTACGTTGGAAAAGCGTTCTGTGAAATAAGCGCAAAAGACCAGTGAGCTTAAAGGGTCCCGAAGGTTATTTTTGGTCTCACACTTTAACCAGGTAACAAACGCCCACGAACTGTCATTATGGGAAAATCGTGCGAAATAAGTCTTAATTGGCTGCGCTCGTTGTATGGCGCTTCGACTGCCTTACCACTTTAAGAACGGATGCAGTTGAAAGAGCAACCGTCTTCTAGTACACCTTAGAAGAGGCTAGTATGTGTCTGCACTGAATAGTCATTTTATCAATCTTGACCGTGATGGCAAAGTCGATTAATTCTTGGGGTACAGAAACTGCCGATGTAGTAATTAAGATCTGAGTAATTTAACGTTTATATCAGACTGACTGCAAATGATGAGATTCTAGCTACGGATCACACTAGCCTTTATCCACGTTCTTTCAGCTACTCGTGCTTGGAAGTAGTACCACCCGGAAAATCATACGAAATGAGGAAGGTCTTAAAATACAATCAGTGTCCAGAATTATGAATGAAGACGTGTTAAGGTGAGGAAGTAAAAACAAAACAGTTTCAACTAATACTTGTCCAGTCAGTATTCTTCTGTTGTTCATTCGTATTCCTCTTGGTTTGGTGTTGTTGCCTTTTGGTGCGTGACACAATTATTACTACCGGAAGGATGCGAATTTTGACTGGCGGTGTCATCAATATTTGAGTGGCCGCCGAAATTTACGTGGAAGGTATACATAAATTCAGTTGAGAATAACAACTTCGATCCAATTCCAAGAATGTTGGTGTCAATAAACTCTTGGATATTTGCAGTATTAACGACTATAAGTTACACTCTAATTTCTACATGATTAATGGATGAAAAATAATTAGTATTTATTGATATGTAGGTACTTCCTGTTATTCAAGGATTCTTTTGATGTTATACAGGTCTATAATTTATAATTTTTGCCAGTCTATGATTATATGACCGGCTAGCGGAAATTACTGGTAAGTAAACCACTGAACCAAAGCGTTATACTCGAGTGCATTTTCTTTCTCTAATTGAATTATCTGTCAGATACTTCTCTTAATTACTTCTCATTTTTAAGAAAGATTAAATCAAATCTAGAGAAGGAAGTTTGATACCTTGATGTTATTCATTTTATTCTTAATCCGGAAGAATGAGTGTTGCATGTGCGTGTAAAAAATACTTATTTTACGTTATTAATTTTTATATTTAAATTAAGAGTTTCGTCCGCTCGGTTCACACTGTTAATATAATATACAAAAGCCCTGCAAATATATACTTCTCTCAATATTATTTGAGTTGATATTCAAAAAAAAAAACAAAATAGTATTATTTAACTTCTTCGAAAAGTACCAACAATTTAATTTTCGCTTGACTGGGTTGTTGTCTAGGTCGCAGCAATGCAAAGCCAAGACATTCGTGTTTTCTCATTTTCCTTACCCTAATTCCTAACGCTAACGCATCAAAGGGTTGTCCCCTAGGCTTTGGCCACATCGTATAAAAATAAAATAAAAAATAGTTGCAAAAGGGCAAAGGAATGTTTTGTGAGCTATCCTACAAGACACCTGAGACGATTAGAGAGACGACAATGAATCAGTGACACCACATGGTCAAAAATACAATAACGAAAGCAGATTAGAGACCGCATCAATTCTGTTATCAACGTTGCAGTTAAATAACATCGCAGAACTGCATACCGATCTCTAAAGAAAGGCATCCAAAGAAATCTAAGCCGTAACAAACGGAACTACATAAAAAAAAAATTTTAAATTAACCATTACTTTTGGAATGAATAATGTAAAAAATTTAACCATTACTTTTTTCAAGAGAAATGTAAAACATTTTCCATTAACCTTTACTTTTTTTTATTTTCCATTAACCATTACTTTTTTTTTAAAGTCATGGAAGTACTGTAAAACAAAAGTAATTATCAATTGATTTTTTTAACATTATCAAAATATTATAAGAGACGATTCTGTAAAATGTATTTTGCCTAGAGAATATTATTTATAACAATTTAATTTGTTATAAGCAATTGACAACCCCTTTAATAGATCCAATCGAAGAAATTCCTACTAGGTTTTTTTAACTTTGCCAAGATATGTGCATGTGAAAATATTTGCAGAATCGTCTCTTATAATATTTTGACAATGTTCAATTGATAATTACTTTTGTTCTACAGTACTTCCATTACTTTAAAAAAAGTAATGGTTAATGGAACATTTTTTACATTTCTTTTGAAAAAAGTAATGGTTAATGTAAATTTTTTACATTATTTATTCCAAAAGTAATGGTTATTGTAAATTTTTTACATTACTGATTAAGAAGGTAATGGGTAATGAAACGGTAATGCATTACCAAAAGTATTGCATTACTCGCAACCCTACAGTGGAGATCTATACAAGATTGCCGAGAAATTGTCTGGAAAGTCTCTTGCAATAGAACATTCTGCGACAGTTACCAATGGATCCCATCTAGTCCCGGGGGAACATCAAGTGCGGAGGTGGAGAGAATATTTGTCGAACTCTTAAACAAGCAGCTCTTTACCCTAACCTGAACATCCGGTGGATGTGGCAAATATTAACATCAATTAAGTCGATGGACCTCATTAAGACTCCAGGGATTGAAGAAATAGAAGCAACGTCAGCTTGGGCTCAATTACGTCTTCAGTACTACATTAAGGTTTATTTTCCGTATGCTTAGGCTTGCTGTAATAACATTTAGATTAAGGTTCCTTAAGTTAAGACATACTTTATTCTGTTACTTCATAGAAGTACACAGCTTTGACGAATCTGAAATAAATAACTAAACAGTGATATACGCGAAAAAGATGCTCGTATTCACTTTCCGTGGATGAGGAAATATTTCCAAAAAATTGATTTTTCCAATGAAAAGTCCCTCATTGGAAAAATATATTTTTTGGGACGCATTTCCTCCAGTGTAACGTGCTTTTTACTATTTACAATTACAAATAATTCATGTGTGGAAACTGTGTTTGTAACACTTCATTATATTCAAGTTTGAATTTTTTCTGTTTTTCTTTTTCCTTTGCTACTTCCGAAAAACGAGATGGCTCAGAGTTTACTTATGCATTACAGATTCATCAAATACATAGATTACTACAATATATATAAAATTCAAAAATAAAGAATAGAAAACTACGGCCAAAAATAATAGTCAGGACAAAAATTCATCCAGATAGCGATCACCACATCAACCAAGGCACTGTCTTAGCTGACACTTGAAATTCCGCCTAGAGATGTCCAAGTCGAAACTAACGAAGTGTTGATTGAAGAGGCGGGACATCGAAGTGACGGGTTCGTGCACGCCGTAAAGAGTACGGCGGCCTTGGACGAATAGGAAGTCCTGATTCCTCAAGGTGCGTTGAGGTATAGCAAAATTAACAGCCTCCAGTAATTCCGGTGAATTAATAGTTCCCTGCAAAAGATCGAACATAAATACTATTTTCGAAATATTGCGCCTCATTTCTAGAGAGTCCAACGAAATTAATCCCAGACGATCGGCATAAGAGGGAAGCACCCAATGATCATTCCAGGGAAGCCCGCGTAAGGCAAACCTAAGGAATCTGCGCTGCATCGCCTCGATGCGGTCGATGTGAACGGCAAAGTAAGGGGACCATACAGGGCTAGTGTATTCCAAAATAGGTCTAACGAAGGTACAGTATAGAAGCTTGGTCAGGTAGGGATCATCAAGTTTCTAAGACCATCTCTTGATAAAGCCCAGCATCGAGTTAGGCCGAGTCAATATCGTCCTCGAAAGAAAGACGAGAATTGAGGACCACTCCCAGGTCTCTCACCCTGTCAACCCTACCCAAGACAACGCCGTTGATGGAGTAGTCGGAGAGGACCGGATGTCTTCTGCGAGAAAAGGTCATAACGGTGCACTTGCCCGCATTTAAAGGAAGGCGATTACGCAGACACCAGTCGCTAATCACCGCTAAATCTGCGTTCAGGAGATTAATGTCTAACTCATGAGAAACCGTGCGGAAAATCTTAGCATCATCAGCATAACAGAGAATTTTACTCCTGGACAAAAGAAGCGAAACATCGTTGATATATACGACAAACAGGAGTGGTCCAAGTATACAACCTTGAGGCACACCCGAGGTGACATGGATTAGGTCAGAAAGGACTTCACGAAACAAGACAGCTGTGTACGATCCGTCACGTAAGACGACAACCAATCAGCGAAGCAAGAAGGAACACCGAGAAGGGACAGCTTATAAACCAAGATTGCATGATCGATCCTATCAAAGTTTAACGCGTATTTTCTTTATTACAAACATACATAGTTAGTTATACATTTTTGATTTAGCATGTAAGAGGTATACAAAATCAGTTTAGTTTTGTATTAATGTACATCTTATCTTCTAAACTACATTATTTAAAAGGTCAGTTTTTTCAGTAGTACCTACTACAAAATCCTCATAACGATGCAATATTGAAATCCTAGAAGAACTTCGTTTCCCTAAGGCAGGTCTTCTACAGGTTGTTTCAGATCTCACATTCGGAAATGAATAGGGTGAAAGATTTCAACTAGCCAAAGAAAGGCGGAGGAGAGGGGGGGGGGGTGGCAATCAAAACCGTTTGGGAATTACAGGGTGATTCATAAATTCGCACTTTTCGTGGTTTGCACATCACTCTTTTATTTTTATCTTTTGATCTACTCAATGCAGCGAAATCAAACAAATGCTGTTGATATAACTGCTAACACACTGCAGTTGTAGTCACTTCCAAGAGTGAAAAAATGTTTTGAAATTACCAAATTTTCAGCATTTTCCCAAATTTTCTCCGAAATTCATGTAATTAATACACCTATTATTTATTTTTATTAAATTTCACACCTTATTACCTTTCCAAAAAGGTACAACATTAAGGTAGAGAAAGGATGTAGACATTTATAAGTAAAAACCTATCGGGGAATATTATAAATTTAAATACACTAAACTCATACCAACTCTAAAATCCTTTTTATGGAATTCAAAACGTATTACAATTAATCGTAGTTTGTTACAAAAGCTTTTCCGAATGTCCACCGCTACTTTGTATACATGCCAATAACCTGTTTCTAATTCCCTGTTTAAGGCATATTGTAGCCAGCGTCTCTAGTGTTAACAGGGTTTAAATAAACTTCATTCTTCATTGGTCCCCATAAGAAAAAGGCCAATTAGGCGAGGTCTAGAGATCTAGCAGGCCAAGGAATCGGTGCACCTCGTCCAATCCAGCAATTACGAAATTTCTCATTTAGTATTGCCTTCACAACGTTAACAGCATGCGCTTTTGCCTAAACATTGACACTGAACTTCTGCTGAAATGAGGTCACCCTTCTCCTATGAGGATTAGTATCCGACCAGGTATGGATGTTGTGGAAGTTCGTGATTATATCCATGGTGAATTCTGGTTCATCCGGCCACAGATTCGGTTCAGAAACGCCCGGTCGTCAATGTCGCTTTCCAGAAGCCAATTGTAAAATTACAGCCTTCTCTTGCAATATCCTTTCAGTAGTCCTTAGACTGGGAGTGATGTAGTTGAATAACCCTCCAAACTTTAGCTAACGACACTCCTAATCCTTTCCTGCTCCTTTCAGGGTCTTGCATGACTAGAGTTATTGTTTGCTGCTCAATATCGGCAGAAGTTTCCGAAATTTCGGGTCGCGTTTCCCTGTCGTGTAAAGTTACACTTCCTGTTTCTATTAACTTTTGGAAAGTCCGTGTAAATACCCCTCTCTGGGGTGCTCGTCGATTAGGGAATCTCCTTTTATACAACAATACATCCGCATTCTCTTGTCTCCGTCTACGACCACATAAATGCAAATAATATCCCAGCAAAAACATTTCTGGTAAAAAAGGTTGCCAAGACTCACAAGCTCATACCGCTTTTACTGTTAAAAAGTTATCAGATCTCATGTGGAGCCAAGCCTATAACTACACAAGGCCTAACTCTAGAAACCCTACATCTTGGTCAAAAAGTATGGCTTGCAAGTTTCGCGGCCGTCGTACAGTCACTCCTATGGACTTATGGTAAGAAATTAAGTCACTGGTCTTAAATGTTGTGTCATGCATTAGAACCATGAAACGGCCAAGTCATACTTTTTGCCCAAGATGTAGGGTTTCTACAGTTAGGGGTTGTAGAATTAGGCCTTGTGGAGTTAGGGGCTTGGCTACACATGAGATCTGATAACTTTTTAACAGTGAAAATGTTACGAGCTAGTGAGCCTTTGCAAACTTACCCGTACTTATCGATTTTTTTTCCAACTATGATCGATATTCTTGCTGACTGACCCTATTTTATAGGAAAATTTCCATTAAGTATAAATTACAGAATGTAGGGTGTCAACTCTGGCTAACACAAGCTTATATCGGCAATGAAACAAAATTACACTTACAGTCTTTTGCAGCAATAGTTAAAATTAATTACCTGTGCAGCCAAAACAAACATTCTCGCATAAAAATTTTGTTTATTTAAAGAATTTTCTACTTAAATTTCAATAAAATAATTAAGAAGTCAGAGATTTCTAAGAATGCGGTTTTTCTAATCCATGTTGAACCTTTTTAGAAAGGTAATAAGATGGGCAATCCAATCAAAATAAAAAGGAGGTGTATTAATTACATGAATTTCGAAGAATATTGGGGAAAATGCTGATTTTTGGTAATTTCAAAACATTTTTATCACTCTTGGAAGTGACTGATCACTAGATCAACAGTGTTGTGAGATACATAGTAGTTTTTTTGGCCTCTGTTTGATTTCACTGCGTTCAATAGATCAAAAGACAAAAATAAAAGATTGATATGCATACCATGAAAATTGCAAATTTATGAATCACCCTATAGCTCTCAAACGGTTGAGATTCCCCACTTCCCTGGCATACATATTTTTGTTTGCATAGATGAGATCTATCACTCCACTCATTTCCGGACGGCAGATTTTAAACACCTTGTGTAAGATCTGCACTAATCTAGGCGTAAGAGGGGGGGGGGACAATTTACGTGCGTCAGGCGCGAATCTAGGTTCACTCTGTTTGTCTCTCTATAACTCTCTAACTATAGACGCTATTTTTACCAGATATCTCGAAACAGCAAGTACACGAATATTTGTATCACATTCTAATTACCATAAGCCGTTAGTAACCCTTGTAAATTTTGAAAATTGATATAAGTGATGTAGACGGAAGAAGTTCCACTTCAGCCGTGCGCTTATATAGGTGATATTTAGGTTTTATAGTTCCGTAGTACCTAGAAACCATTATAGTTTCGGTCTGTCTGTCTGTCACAGGCCTCCATCCTCTTACTTATAAACCCGTTAAGATGAAATTTGGTGCTCTGTTTTTAACCTTTTTTACCTGAGAAATTTTTTTTACTTAGATAAGTCTCCTAAAATGCAAGACTGTCTTAGGGCGATTCCCCTACTCTAATTTTTAAATTATTGATGCAAAATATCTTCAAAAATTTTCAAATGTATTCTTTAGTTAGTACTTTCAATGAAACGTATAACGAACACTGTAGTAAAAATACTTTATAAAAAACTTAGAAATAACTATTGAACCCTACCATGTGCGTTTCTAACATACTGTTAACCATTTTTTTATTCCATTATTAATAAAGGTATTAAATAATATCCAACTAATATTTTTTTATTCATAATGCCAAAGTCATAAGGAGTGCTCTATGAAGCTAAAGCACAGCTTTGACAGGAAAGGACTTAAGTATAATGGAAATGGATTAATAGGTCTTGAGTAAAGAAATGACAATATAAGCGTCCTTTAAAAGTTTCGTGCTCATAAAACGGGAGGGGGGAGGGGGAATAGCGATAGAAGAGTGAAATACTCAATGGAAAAGTTAAAGACAGCCAAGATTCCATCGATGCTTCAGAGAGTCAATGCTCTCAGAGATCAAAGAACCCAAGTCAAGCGACTACAATAGATGATAAGTTCAGCTAAGAATTAATTTCGAACTATATTCTAAAAATAATCCCGATCAATTATTTAATATATAGTTTGAGGAACATCCAAAATATTAGGTAAGGTTAGAACGGTGCTGCGGAGCTGCATTAGCCCGCTTCACTTAGACCTCTAGATGGGTCCATTGTGCCCCATAGATTCATGGGGAACCACCCTTCTTATTTACCCTGTTCTCGTGCTAACTTTGCTTCGCTAACGGATCTCAACACGGCCTTGAGCTCTACGGACTGCCCAGTAGCTCTTGTCACTAGAGCAGGACTTTTGCAGAGTACAGGGTAACAGGACTTTATTATTCACAAAAATATGGGAAGTTTTACTTTTTGTAGAATAATTTTGTTCGTGAATCAAGTAAATTCTTTAACTGTAGGTACTATAAAATGTACGGCAAGAGTACGATTTCAGTAGTGTCACAATCTGACGAACTTTATTTATAAAACACCTCAAAATAAGCAAAAAAATAAAAATTTTCGAAATATCGATTAGTTTTCGAGATCTCGAAAGTTAAAATTTAAAAAATCGATAAAAGTTGATGATTTTTTTTACAAAACTCCTTAAATAAGCAAAAAAAGAAGCTCTAATTTGCACCTCGCGTGTGTACGTGTGGCACGCTTTTTCACGTGTGATACGTTTTCCACACACGGATTTTATACTTCAAACAACATAATCTACACGTAAACCAAAATTTTTATTAAACTTACTGGAGGAGAGTGTATAGTAATCAGGCTTTTAAATGCTCGCGGGAGTGAGTGGGGTGCCTATTCCCCCACTCCCGCAAGCATTTAAAGCCTGCTTACTATACACTCTCTTCCAGTAAGTTTAATAAAAATGTTGGTCTACGTGCAGATTATGTTGTTTGACGTTTAAAATTCGAGTGTGCAAAACGTGTCAAAACGTGTCACACGTGCCACACTTTCTCACGGGTGATGCAATCAATATAAACTCCGTAAAATAAGTAAAATAAAAGATATAATATGTCACATACGTCCAAACTGTGCTAAATAGCAGAAGAGCAGACATAGTTGAGACCTGACTATCACCCCCCTCAAATCGTGTAATCGTGCAGAATGAGTTGTAGATTTAAAAAAAAGTAATTTTATTTAAATTTCAATTTGTTTTTCTTCATTATGACGATTTTTGAGAAGAAAATCAGTTGTATTTGAATAATTAGGTATCAAAAATTTGATAAAAAAAAATCTTAATCTCGAAAACTATGCGAGATATCGAAATATTTCATCCTTTGTTTTTCAGCACAACGAAATCTCGAAATCAGTCGCCAAATGGAGGCTCCACAGAAATCGTGCTCTGTAATTTTTAGTGATTCTCTCTGAAATTTTTCTTATACCGGTCTTTCCCGTATAAAAACAGTTCGGTCGGGACTCCGGAAAGGGGGGGGGGGTCTGCGACTAACAGGTTATCCCAAGCAGCGTTGAAGGCTGGCGAACAAGTCTTCAATTCTATACCCTTTAATTGTTCTATGCTGCAACATGAGACAAATAAAACAATATGAAAGCTTCTACAGTTTAAAAATAAAGAAATATTTTCTAAATTTAACCAAACAATAACATGTGAACATAAAATTATTTAAGCGTCGTGCGTCATAGTAGATAAAGACCTTCCGCTTAACAATTAGAAATTACCACGTTAACTGCGATTCTTAATGCAATTTAGATGTTTACATACGTATGTAAGGTGGTTTTCATCCAAGCAAAAATTTCTTATAATTTACCAATGAGGAAACGTATTCTATACAACCTTATGAAAATTATCAAAATCGGTCTACATCTTAAGTTCCACTCCTCCACCACCCCCACCACACCACATAAATTTTTGTCGCGATACCAATGGGGGAACAAACTCTATATATTACAAAAAGATTCATGCAAATCAGTCCACGTATTACGAAGTTAGCATACCTCTCCCAGGTTAAAATTTTTCTTACGTCAACTAAAAAAGAATCATTTACATCGTTCCACGTACCCTAAGTCCAAATTTTTTTTATATTAGCAATTGGGGATCATAAACTATACGAAAATCGGTTCACGCATTACAATGTTAGGTTCAACCCCTACCCCCACCCCAACGCTAAAGAAAACTTTTTACTCATGGTGCCAATCGGGGAATAAACTCTAACACACAGACAAATAAGTTAGGCTATCCCTCCCCCACCCTAGCGCTAAATTTTTTTCTCCAATTAGTAATTCGGGATCATACTCTTTACAAAAAAAAATAATCATCCACATCGGTCCACGCGATACAAAGTTAGGTTGAAAAGAAGTTTTTCACATGGTTCCAATCGGGTCATCAAAATTGGTCAACGCGTTACGAAATTATTCATGCAGACATAAAAACAAATACGCGTCGAACTAAGAACCTCTTTGTTTTTAGGAAGTCAATGTTAAAGTCATGAAATCTGTCAAGGAAGCAGAAGTGATAGAATTTTATTATGTGAGATTAATATTGCAGTTTAAAAGACGTTAGATCTAATTAACATCTGTATTGTAAAGCTGCGGTTCTTGAGGGCACTGAATGTCGGCCTCTGCATTAGATGTAAATTTTCCGCCCACTAAAATGTTGCGCCCTGGCCCAGTACCTAGTCCTAGGTTTAACCTAGGTTTATATAGGTTTTACATTACACTGTAAACGAAAAGGGAAATAGTCAACCAGGTAATGCGCATGCCCCAGGTGGCCAGAAATCAAGAAAAGGAAATGTCAAACGGGAAAAGGAAGCTATGGTGAATATTGAATATGTGAGGTGAAAATGTTTAACGGAAATATCTAGAACTAAGTGACTGAATTCTTCTAGAATTAAGCTAAGTTTTTTTTTTATATGATGTGGCCAAATCCTAGGTGACAACCCTTTGATGCGTTGGCATGGTTTTGGCCGGAAGGGAATTAGGGTAAAGGAAGTGAGGAAACTTGAGTCTTGTTTTTGCATTGCTGCGAGCTAGACAAAAGCCCAGAGACGGAGTGGATTATATTTTTTTAATTTAATAATAAAAGCTCACGGGGTCATCTGGTCTCGAACCCGGGGCCCATGGCATGGTGGTCGTGCGGCTCAACGCATTGATCCAACTCCGTCTCCAAATAGAGCTGAGTAGCAGCCTGGTTAGTTTTTTTAGTCGTGATTTAGACTGCGAAGTGTTTACATGTGATAATGCGAAAAGTTAGTTGAAGTGATAAGTTTTAATTGTTAAAGTGAAACGTAATATTGTGAAGAAATATTGTCAAGGAAATTGTTAAACGAACTAATTAAGCGAAGTAAATAAACTTGTGAAAATTTTTGATTAGAAATAATTGTCTTAATTAATCCGTCCAGCCCGAAGAGCCCCATTTACGTTACAATTGGTGTCAGAAGTGGGATTAATTAAGAAAGACTAAAAGTGAACTTGAAAAAAAAGTGCGAATGTGAAATTGAAGTGAAATAGTGCAATGAATAATCTAAATATGGGTCGCAAATTGAAAGACTTACGTGTTAAAGACTTGAAGTGGGAATTAAGTAAACGTTCCCTACCTACAGTTGGAAATAAATGTGCCCTGATAGAGTTACTACAAGAAGCTATGGAAAAGGAAGGAAAGTATCCAGAGGCTTTTGTTTTGAATACGGTCCAGAAGAAGAAGAAGAAGCAACTTCTCCAAGCATGACAGATCTTCTCAATGCTCTGATGTGTGAGATGAAATCCTCCAAGGAAGAATTAAAAGCATCAATGGCTGAATAGAAAACGTCATCAGCCGAGTTGAAATCGTCACTGGAAGGTTCCGTAAATGAGCTAAAGTCAGCGTTGGAAGAACAGAAAACGTCATCAGCTGAGTTAAAGTCAGCAATGGAAGAACAGAAGACGTCACCAGCCGAGTTGAAATCAACGATGGAAGGTTCTGTAAATGAGCTAAAGTCAGCGTTGGAAGAACAGAAAACATCGATGGAAAGTTCGGTTAATAAGTTGAAAGCATCAATAGAAGAACAGAAACTTGAAATCGTCAATAGTAGCTGAGCTTAAGTTTTCCCTTGAAGAAGTGAAAGCTAAAGTGGAAAACAAAATGGGAGAGCTACAGTCAGATATAGAAAAGAGATCGGAAGAAGTAGAAATTTCTGGACAAATGACTATTAAACAAGTTGAAGGCGATATAGAAGCAATAAAGAATGAGCTGGAGAACGTCAAGAAAAAGCAATCAGGAGTTTTATCTACAGACGTAACCGTAAATAAAAGACTTCATCCTCCATGATGGCCAAAACTCCCTGGCAAACATACAGACTTCAGTTCGATACAGCAGCGGCAATGAACTTTTGGACTGACGAGGAAAAAGCTACAGCTTTAATTTTGGCACTCAGAGGAGCAGCTGCTGAACTGTTACAGACTATACCAACGGAGCTAAGGTATGACTATTCATCTTTAATACAAGCCCTAGAATTACGATACGGCAACCAGAACATGCAAGAATTCTATCGTCTACAGCTACGGAGTCGAACACAGAAGCATGGAGAGACGTTACAGCAGTTATGTGCGGACATAGAAAGGCTGACACATTTGGCTTATCCCACGTTTAGACAAGATTATCTCAATGAGGTAACCAGAGAAGCATTTATTGATTCACTTGCAGATCGGGACCTACAGCAAGCAATACGACTGCCTGGAAAGAACACAAACGCTGAGGTCTTGGCTTACGCTCTGGCTTGGGAGGCAGCAAAACAAGCCTCCAGAAGACCTATGTACGAAACAGAAGAAACCGAAATAAAAGATATTTGTTACCGACTCAATACAAAGGTCAACCGCGGCCGTCCAAGATGCTGGACATGTGGCCAGGAAGGTCATCTCCGACGAGATTGCAGGAAGCAAAGGAGATCAACCCTTCCGGAATGACACGAGGAAGACTGGTTGTGCAAAGTGCAGCAGAAGGGAACAAGAGGAATTTGGATTGAAGAGAGGTACCGATCGGAACAACGAAGCTAAAGTGCCCCGTCGCAAGTACAGATGCTGGTCCCGCGGTAAAGAAGGTCACCTGCAAAGTGATTGGAGAAGGAAGACCCTTGATCGCTTGTCAGAGAATACAGTACAACACAAAGTACCGGAAACGATGGAGGTGTTTTGGGAGGACATCCATAGCGAAGGACTAACGAAGAGCGATGAATGAAGAAAGAAATGGTACAAAGTGAGAACGAGTCAAGATTTTGCCGAAAATGCCGAGTACAAGACCAATTTGGACATTTGAAACATGGGAATGCATCACCAGAGCAGAAAATTGAAGATCTACGAAAACTGACTGTTTAATGGACATCGAGCAAAGGAAAGCGGAAAATGCAGACTGTGAATCAGCAACTGCAAGATTTAGAGAAGGCAATGGAAACTTCAATGAATGAAGGGCCTGAATTGACGGAGGAGTTGGAAATTCAAGGATGTAAGCCGATCAACGCTCAAACGGAGGAAGATGAGATTGTTCAACTTCACCGGAAATTGAAGGATGCCGAAGAATGCAATTAAAGCCTGCGTTCTAAGCTGAAGCGGCTTTCGTGGTGCTACAGGGATCTTCAGCAACATATTAGCCAGCTAGAAGAGAAGTGTGCAAATATGCAAGCAAAGCGCGAAGAGAGGGTCAACATGAAAGAATTCGAGATAAGTGACCTTAATTCTTTGTTCGAAGAAGAGAAATCTAATGGACAACTAGAGACAGTTGAGAACTGAGGAACAGTTGCCACAATGTACAAAGGCCATGGAAGGATTATTAAAATAGAAGAACTACAGAAAGACCATTGAGGATGAAACCTGTTCGGGACGAACAGTTCTAAGAGGGGGGCAGTGTAACTTGCACGAGGTACGCCACGAAAAGGGAAATACTCAACCGGGTAATGCGCATGCCCCAGGTGGCCAGAAATCAAGAAAAGGAAATGTTAAACGGGAAAAGTCAAGGACGACTCGAAGCTATGGTGAATATGTGAGGTGAAAATGTCTAACGGAAATATCTAGAACTAAGTGACTGAACTTTCCAGAATTAAGCTAACTAGTATAACTAGGCTGAGTAGCAGCCTGGTTAGTTTTTTTAGTCGTAATTTAGACTGCGAAGTGTTAACATGTGATAATGCGAAAAGTTAGTTGAAGTGATAAGTTTTAATTGTTAAAGTGAAAGATAATATTGTGAAGAAATATTGTCAAGGAAATTGTTAAACGAACTAATTAAGCGAAGTAAATAAACTTGTAAAATTTTGTGATTAGAAATAAGTGTCTTAATTAATCCGTCGAGCCCGAAGATCCCCATTTACGTTATACGGCTTGCACCCCGAAATGGTGCCCACCCACACCAACTCAGGTAAAAGGAAAAATTGATCAGAATTTCTGAAAAAAGAAAATTTTACCTGTGAAAAAGTATAAACTCAACATCTGTTTTTAAATAACAATTTATTTAAAATGAAATGCTTTTTTCGTATAATTCCCAACAATCTTCGAGGTAGACTGGAAATAAGGTTCTTTAAAGTACCTTCCTGTATATTTTCCCATGCTTCAACAATTCTTTGTTTAAGTTGTTCTACATTTTGGATTTTTGGCTTTTCCTTATCATAAACCGCCCTTGCAAGGATGCCCACAAGGTTTTCTATGGGGTTTATGTCTCCACTTAGAGCTGGCCAGTCTAAAAGTTTAATTCCGTGTTATTGAAACCAAGTTTTTTTTACTCTGTGCTGTATGGATAGGAGCTTTGTCTTGCTGAAATATTACATATTTGTCCTCAATTAATGTAATTAAGGGAAGAAGATGCTCCTCTAACACGGCTTGGTATTGTTTTGCGATAATTTTGCCAGAAATAAAGGAAATTTCTGTTCCTTATGCCGTTTTTTGAGTGCAGGTTTACTCAAACACTTTCGATATTTTAAGTTGCCCGAAGCTGCTGCCCACTTCCTGATAAGACTTGAATCGCAGTCCAAATTAAGACGTCGAATAATTTGAGATGAAGAAGCTCTTCTTGTAGAAGCGCTTGTAGAAAAATTTTTATCACTCCTTGAGAACGATTTATTTCATTAGCAATTTGTCTCGGCGTCATTTCACGATTTTTCAAATCAATTATTCTTTGTTTTTCAATGTCCGTTATCTGTTTCCCACGAGGAATATTTAGAACTTTAAATTTAATCCAAAAATAACAAAAGTCACTTTATTATCACTTAAACTGGCTGCACTGTAATTTAATGAACAATTATCACACCGAGGTACACTTTGCAACTGTGCGTGCCGTCGAATAGAGGGCTGAGTTTATACTTTTTCACAGGTAAAACTTTCCTTTTTTAAGAAATTCTGATTCCTTTTTCCTTTTAAAAAGAATTAAGCCACTAAGGAAGTGTACCTGAGTGGGTGTGGGCGGGCACCATTTCGGGGTGATATTTCAGATTGAAAATGCGACATTTTTGAAAAATAGCAATATTTAAAGACCCATTAAGAAAAAGGATATAGCTCTAAAGCATGAAACTTTTTAAGGAAGTAGTATACTATAATGACATTATCCAGAAAAAAAATTGAATGTGAGTCTTAGCTCTATCTTTAACATTTTTAATTTTACAAAAGAAGCTTTTTAGTTTGAAAACGTTAATATTTACCATTTTTTTTCGTATTTACAGTTAAGTTGGCCTAAATATATTCGAGAAAATATTGTACATTTTATGCCCTTTAACATGTTTTTGTTTGAACTGAATATCTTTAAAAACCAAAAAGTTACAGCGTTTAACACAAACCTCTGTAAAATGCAAAATAGGCTGACGCACCAATACAAAATGACGGCCCAAAAAAAAACTAAATATCTAAAAAATTAATGAATACCCTTTTTCAACTCTCTAAGTATAGTACAAATTTAGGTAAAAAAAATAAATAAACTTTGTAGATTGGAGCCATCGACATGTGGTAAAGTTAAATAGTTCTGTGCAAAAGGAATACAATAAAGTACCAATAAATAATCTGAAAGTTAAGGTCTATGTGTGACTGCAGAAATATAAAGCATTTGGAAAATAATTTATGTAATATAATTTGAATTATTAACTACATCGTCTTGAACTCCAAACACCATATATGTACATTCCGTAACCCCGTCATGATTCACGTTCTAAAATTGTCATCGAACCTTAATTAAGATGTCTCCGAATGCAGTGAAACCGGCTTAATCATAAGTTCTTCTTAATTGTACACGTTTTAAAGATATAATCAGGTGTGATGATGTGTAAACACTAAATGTATATTTATTCTATAGAGCTGGTGCCAAAAGCATGTGTGGTGAATCTTTTGGGATCATTTTACTTTTCTCCTTCCTAATTAGATGCTAGTGATAAAATAATTTCAGCGTTTCTTACTTGTTTTGATACTGTAGGACTGTAAATGCATTCCGTTAAAAAACATGAGTAAAAATATGACAAATGTGATTAAGATCTGTTTTGCGGCAGTTGCAAATTCTTTTCATTTGCAATATTAGAGCACTCAGTTAGTTAATGAAGTTAAACTGTATTTGAAATATGCGGATGTGCAAAAATGCGTATTAAACGAACGGGTATGAGAACGGGTCACTAGCTTCGCCTTTTATGTGAATTTTCTAATTACAATGTTGCAGGGATCGGATAGTCTTCGATGGAGTGAGGAATTATGTTCTGTCCTTCCATCATGATGGTATCAGGTTGAAGTTGGGCTGACAGCGATTCCTGGCAACATCTTACACTAAAAATACATTAGGACTTTCAGAATAAGGTCGATTGTTCGAAAACGGATTACGGAAAGTAGAGAGAGAGTGGGAGAGGAATGGGAAAAATAAGCGTTAGCGATCGAGACAGGTTGTACAATAAATGTGAATATCTTTCACTTTATATTATAATATTAGGACCCATTACGAAGTTTGTTCGCAGCAAAGTGAAGTAAGTCACTAATTTTTCATATAAATGTGAAACTTTAAACGTGACTTTAACTCGAAAGTGTTACATCATTATTGCACTATACGCTTCCATTAATTTTGAAAGAGCGAAAGCATTGGCCTTGATATAAGCCGCGAACGCACACTCTTACATCCCTTTCTGGAAATGTTCAAAATATTTCCATTTTGAAACCTAAGTTTCCCATCATGCTTTGTAATTATTATCGTAGATTGAAATTGTTAATTTAGCTAACGCACAACTTTCTCATGATTCTGACCCAAACGAGCTTTTTGGGTAAGGGATCTTAACTTGGCGAGTGAAAGGCCATAGCCTTACAGAAATCCCAGAAGCACCAACTGGAAAAAATTCAGTCAGATAATAAAATCAAAGCTTTCCTTTAAAATTAAGGATAGACACCTTTGAAAAGCGATGGTCACAGATTTCAATGTCTCATATTCCCTAAAGTTCAGCAAAAAATCCCTCCTGCACTGGTGGAATGAAGATCTCTCTAATCTCAGGAAAACTATCGGAGACGTCTTCAATATCTACTACAGGCATAGGTATTTCGAACCTTATAAGGACTGTATACTCTAAATCTACTTAAAGCTTTACGGAAGCAATTCGACTAAGTATGACCAATCCTAATGATGGATATGTAATCAAAATTGTTATATCTTATATCAGGCGGCAAATTGGAAAGATTAACCTAGAAGCTTGTATATAAAGGATATTATTATAATGAAAGTGAATCTCCCCTTTTTATGTAGATTTCCATTAATTTTGCTCGAAGCAAAGAGAAACAAGATGGTTAAAACACGACTTACCCATGAGTACACCAATCTTCTTCTTCTATCTTCTATATATATTATCTTCTACTTTTTATTTTTTATTTATTTATATATTTATATCTTCTTCTATCTTAATTAAATTGAAGTGTATATTTGTGATTACAAAATGTGTATATTTGTGATTACAAAATATTTCATTTTATAAGCTCACTATGTTATTTGCTTTATGTGAAAAACCATTCAATTATTATTACAATATTTGTCTGTATATGTGTCTAGGAAACGGAAAATCCGATTTCGATGGGACTTTCACGGGAAGTTTCAGTATCTGTCGTATTTCGTTAGGCTGTATGTCTGGTTGTCCAGGTTAAACTAGGAAACGGCTAATCCAATTTGCATGGAACTTTCACGAGAAGTTTTAGTATTTTATTAGGTATAGTTTAAGTTATCACGAGGAGAAGGGAGGATTGACATATCGACAAAACGACCGATATTACTGTCGAATCAAGACTTTGCCAGGTCAGTCAGATGAATAATGATGCTTCAGTTAAATAATTTGGAAATAAGACATACAGGGTGTTTCAGATCTGACATGCCCAAATGAGTGGGGTGATAGATCTCAACTAGCCAAACAAAAAATTGTATGGCAGGGGGGGGACCTCTCAACCGTTTGGGAGTTACAGGGTGATTCATAAATTTCAGTTTTTCATGGTATGCACATTACTCTTTTATTTTTATCTCTTTATCTACCCAACACAGCCACATGAAACAAACGCTAAAAAACTACTATCCTAATTACCTTTCCAAAAATATCTACAATGTTGATCTCACTACTGCCACTGCAGGTACAGTCACGGCCAAAATTTAAAAAATTGTTTTGAAATTACCAATATTTCAGCATTTTCCAAATTTTCTCCGAAATTTCTGTAATTAGTATACCTCTTTTTTATTTTTATTGGATTGCCCGTCTTATTATCTTTCCAAAAAGGTGCAATATGTCAAGGTAGACAAAGAATTAGAAAGAAATAGAGGGGTATTTACACGGACTTTCCGAAGGTTAAGAGAAACAGCAAGTGTAACTTCGCACGACAGGCAGTCACGACCCGAAACTTCGGGAACTTCTGCCGACGTCGATCAGCAAATCATCAAAATTGTGAGGCAGGATGCTGAAACGAGCAGGAAACGAGTCGCTAGGGGATTAGTAATGTCGTCATCTAAGGTTTCGAGGGTTATTCATCGAGGAGGATTACGTCCATATCATCATCACCCAACCCAAGGACCACTGGAAGGAGATTCCGAGAGGAGACTGGCATTAAGCACTTGGCTTCTGGAATGCGACATTGACAACAGGGCGTTTCTGGACCGAATTCTGCGGACGGATGAATCTCAATTCATCAGGAATGGCATCTCGAACTTCCGTAACCTCCATACCTGATCGGAAACTAACCCACACAGGGCAAAAGTGACCTCATTCTAGCAGAGATTCAGTGTCATAATGGGCGTAGAAGTCGTTTAGGTGCTAGACCAGTTACAGTTTCGAAGCGTAGCGGCCGGCGCCCCACGGTGTGTATGGAGGCAGAATGTTAAATCATATTGTGCGAAGCTTTAGTGATGTAAATTATACGCTTCAAAACTGTAACTAGTTTAGCTCCTAAATGACTTCTACGCCCATTATGAAACTTGGCAAACTTTATCTGTATACTATTAGCTATTTTTAGAAAAGAATTAAATGGTCGAACTTTGTAAAATTTAAGTTTCAAAAATGTAAATATATTTTTTTTTCAAAAATAACTTTTTTTCAATATCCAAAAATGCATTTAAAAAGCTCATTAAATGAAGTATAAATTTGACTACTTTATTTATTTTATTGTAACTTTTTAAAACTGGATAATGGGATTCGAAGTAGCGCATACTTGCCGATTAGTGAAATTTTTAAAGCCCTCTAGTTCGTTAACCAGACTTTATACCGTAGAAACATTTTTTATCTGGATCGAGGACATATATAGGTATAACATAATTAAATATTAATATAATCGGAAACATCGAAATATTTTACCTTTACGTGGAATGCCCCATATGTTAGATTTTAATTATTATGATTAATAAATCGGCCACAGAATAATATAATAAACGCAATGCAGTACTTATCTTTCAATTTATCCACTAGTAATTTTCTCCCACTTCCTTTCCATCATCCAATTTCCTTCCTGTCCTCTTCTTTTCAACTCTTTAACTGGCCTTTGTAAAATTTTTATTTTCGTTTTAACAAAACTTTTGGTTTTCATTGACAAACTCTCACAACACTTTCTTTCTCTCTCAAGCTCTGAACTTTCTCTTTTATTCCGTTTCCGGGCTTAACTCGGAAAAGACTAAGGGTCAGTGTTGCCGCCGAGCTTAATTATTTTGTATCCAAATTTTCGAAAAAATTTATCCAGTGACCCAAAAATGTATCCACTTCTACTTTTATGATATAACTTGCAAAATCACAATGAATAATATCATAACTAAAAAATAACGATTTAAAACCACCATATTCAGTAATATTGACATTATTTCACACACTTGTAACGGAAGCTGCAAATATATTTTTAATTTTGTTGAAATTTTTCGGTATCTTATACAAGGCAAGGTTAAGAATTTGTTTATTAACTTTTACTCATTATTATATTATTGTAGGAGCATTAAAAACTTTTTTTAATTCACTCATGCACAATGCACAATAGCAAGCAAATGTACCTGCTCTTGAATTTTCCTACTGTAGATACCACAATTGGTATCTGCCAAACTGTCCTGTCAAATAAGTTTGAATAAAATTCTTTGCAAAACAACAACTTTCTAGGTAGTATAAAATAAAATTCGTAAACCTCATATGCAAATTAAGATTTAATTTTATTTAAAAGCTTTTCTTAGTTTTAACATTCCCAGAAATCTATCCTGAAAACAAGAGATAATTTCATCGAAAACCTTTGCAACTAGCACAAGGGCTTTGGACGTACTAACGTCCGTAGCAAACATTACTCTACTAGATAAACAGCTTCGAACAAAGTAGTGAAAATTTTTGGGTTGCTTTTATATATTTCCCGAATCGGGCAACCCTGCAATCAGAACTAAAAATTTGTTTTCCGAGAGAGTTTGTGGGTAGGAGACAAGTATAATTTTCTTATGTGCATTTAACAATGTCAAATGTACTTCTCTCATTAAAAGAGCAGAATGCATTGACAGTTTGACATTTTCTACGCACACAAGTAACTATCTCAGTCATGTGATTCACATGAATTCTTTTTATTGGTGGTACTTTTTGGTACAATTTTCTCTTCGACAAGATTTGGCGGTACTCTTTTGAGAGAAAGCTGTAATTCTCTTCGGATGAGAACAGAATTTTGACAGGAGTAAATGATTCTCTCAAATAATTTTGACAGGAGTAAATGACTGCACACTATCTGTACTCCTTATTTGCATGGATATTCTTATGACTTTAAAATTTGGAAATATTTCGTTTTACTGTGGTGCCAGTGTTACTTTTTCAAGACTTGTTGGGTATTTTAGGGAGCCGGTTATCTAGTAATAGTAATCTTTGTCCGTAGTTTCGTCCACTATACGAGAAAAATGTATCTTTTCCAGTACTGCAGCAATCTCCTTTTCTTCCAAAAATTACTAGTCAACAGTACTAGTCAACTATAATGAAATGGAATAGAATTTCCGCCGTCGTGTGTTCATAAGTTAAAACGCTTTTTTAAATTTTTCTCACTACTTTAAGGGAAAAATGTATCCATTGCGGAAAAAAAGTATCCATGTTTCCAAAATAAAAATTCTACAAAAAATGTATCCAAATGGATACAGCTGGATCCAACTGGCATCACTGATCCGAATTTCGTTCGCGCGAATTCTGACGAAAACACAAACACACAGTTTCGCGTGAAATGCGCACACTGCTTTCGAATTTCGCGAGATCGCACGCAAGTTTAGTTTTTAGTTGCGAATTAGCGAAACATGGATGTGGAAAAATTAAGAAATAATACTTTTAAACGCCCTAGTTTGTGGGACAAGAAGTGTTTCGTAATTCGGGACTTTATTTTCGACAAGATATACTCAAATGTTTCTAGGTGCATTCTTGTAAAATAAAAAAAAAAATTAACTTACCTTCATATCAACAAAATACTCTCTGAAAGTACAACCTGTTCTATAGACATCTTCTTAGGACTGATTCGCTCGGGTCTTAGACTTTTGTGTTTCGTCAGAGCCCTGCTTGTAGTATGAGCACATTTCTCCCTTCGCCCTTCGCCCTTTTCAAAAACAAACCACCATATCAAAATCAACGCCAGCTTTCTCAAACATCGTTCAACTTCTTCAAATCCAAATACAACCAACTTCTTAAAATTAAAGAAATTTGTTTAACACTATCTTAATCCTGCCGTAAACTCCACAGGAACGCTCCAAATAGGACTAATTTGCTTTTGTCTAAGGATAATTTCGAATCAAGGTTCCGACTTCAACTCACGAAGGCAAAGGAGCTTGTAGGGAAAGCCAAAATATATCCGGCTACTGAACAAGGATATTAACTCAATGAGCTTTCTGATGACTTATTTTTGGCGACCTCTTATCATTAGCGTTTATTGAAGAGTGGGTAACGGAATTGGCCAGTTGCAGCATCATTCCATAGGGCATGAACAAGACACAGACATTCGACAGGTAAGTGCTTTTTAATTAATAAATATCCCTAAGTTGTCTTATATTGAAGAATAAAAACTAACTTCAAACAAATATTTGTAGACTGATCTGCATCAATAGTGGTGTATCTATACACTAATCCTTACACTTAATATTTGTTATTAAAGATAAGGGACACAACATTCACTAATTTTCGTAATTTAAATCATGTTGCATTTATGGGTCTGGTAGTAAATCCCGAAAAATAAAATCCCGAACGTCAAAATCCCGACAGAAAAAATCCCGAATAGAAAAAATCCCGAAAAGTCAAAATCCCGAAAAAAATCCCGAACACAATCCGGAAAGCCTGTCATGGGGACAGGCCACGCGGCCTTCCGGATTGTGTTCGGGATTTTGATATTAAAATTAAAAAATATTTAAACCAGGTTTATATGCATGAATATTTATATATTTATTAAGTTAGTTTTAAATGCAAAAATGCTAATTTAGACTTTTCATATTTATCATGAATAATTTTTCGTAGTCTTTTTTCTTTTGTAATATGCTGCTTTGCGTCCGTGGAAAATTTTCTTCTAAAAGTTCGGAGGGACTCAAAACAATGGTTCATAAGAGGGTTTACTGACTATTGGAAGCCCATTGAATCTTCTTTTCCTAGTAATTCCTGATCAAAATTAAATGTAATTAAATGTAATGTAATTATAAATTTTATCTCCTAAATAAAATATCTGCAGAGCCAACAATAAAAACAAAATTGTGCAAAATTTACACAAAAAGATAAATGTCACAAAGACAAATGCATTGTGATGCATTATCTGCATGAGGAAAATATATTTGTTTAGTCATACGGTTAGGATTTCGTTCTGTTTGGCCATTTCGTTTGTTCATATGTACATATAAGCAACGTGTAATATGCTTTCTGATTTTTCGGGATTATATTTATTCGGGATTTTTCTTTTTCGGGATTTTGATTTCGGGATTTAGGTTTCGGGATTTTATTTTTCAGGATTCTGACCTACTCCCTGCATTTATTTTATCTTAAAGTAGCAATTATTTATTTTTTGTACGAAACAACGCCTCTCGAAATCGCGCAGAATTATGACTCGATCCAGGAAAAAGGGGTGCCAAATAAGGCCTTACCAGTAGAGAAGATGAGGTCCGGAAACTTCCACGATTATTTGATTGTTTGTTTCTTTAATTTGCACCGACTTCAAAATATCGTAATAGATATAAAATTAAAAATAATTTTATGCTTTCTAGAGTTTTTTGTCAAGCCGGCTCAAATTTTTTTTAAACTATTTTATTTTTCACTTTTTTGTGTCTTCATATATACCACTCGAAGGGTGGTAAAAATAAAGCAATTTCAAAAGTTGCAGAGGTGGTTCATTCAATTTAAGCAGAATAATCCAAATCCGGCAACAGATTACGAAAGTAGTCACGGTCACCCTTTCATACCCTCATCTTAGAAAAATCTTAACATGGCCCTAGTGTGGCATTGTACTCTATACAGCTTGACAGAATTATCGTAGTCGCAGAGAATCATCATAGTCACTCTAGGTAGAAAATTGTTATCATTATATGACTACAAAAAGATACTCTATGCATTCAGAATCATTTAAATCAGTTCACTCGTTACAAAGTTCGGTTACCGCTCCGCAAAAATAATCTTCTGAATAGGTGTGTGAATTAAGAAATTATGTAACGCCAGAATCTTCCGAATAGGTGGGTGAATTAAGAAATTATGTAACGCCCAATCCGCAGGCCACCCCATCTCTTAAATTTTTGTCGTCGTACCAGTGCGGCAACACATCAACAAAAGAATCATTCAAATCGGTGACACTTTACGAAGTTAGCCTACCCTCCTTCCATCAGCCCACCATATGACCAAATTTTTTTTCATCATTAGCAATGGGGGATCATATTCTATACAACAGCAAAAGAATCATTCAAATCGGTCCACGCGTAAAGAAGTTAGATTTCACCCCTCCCCCACATCCCAACCCCCGCTACTACCACACCAAAAATTTGTTTGATATGGTACCAATCGGGGGACATATTCCCAAAAAGAAAAGTATCATCCAAATCGGCCTACACGTTACGAAGTTAGACTAGCCCTCCTCACCCACCCTAGGACCAATTTTTTTGGGGGATCATACTCTATACAACAGAAAAGGAATCATCAAAATCGATCCAGGTGTTACAAAGTCAGCCTACCTCTCCCCCACCAGCTCACCATATGCCCACATTTTTTTCATCATTAGCAATCTGGATCATACTCTATACAACAGAAAAAGAATCATCTAAATCGATCCACACGTAACGAAGTTAGGTTTCCTCCTCACCCCCACCCCACCAAAAAAAGAATCGTCAAAATCGGTCCACGCGTTAAAAAATTATGCTCAGTAATACATAAAAAAAACATTTAAAAAAATACGTATCGAACTTAGAACTTCTTGTTTTTGGAAAGTCGGTTAAAAAGAGAAAACAAATTGATAACCGTCGAATGACAGGGCTTCCAGCCAACTTCAGACTGTTTAGGTCGGTGAAAATAAATAACTCGTCGGAAGGCATTAAAGCGGCCGGCAGGTCATCGAGGTAGGTGACAAATATTGGAAAGTGAACCAAGAGAAATGTAGACGGTATATGTACACAGTTTTAACAAGCAGTTTTATAGCGCGGACAGGACATTATTCGCGACTATACAGCGAAAGATAATGTAGTCAGAGCTAAAAAGGTGTGCATCCAAACTTTCTTGACACTAGAATAATACGGGAGACCGAGTATGGACGGCTACACTTTTTGAATCTCTGCCAGGAAGCCTTTATCCGAGCATTTATGTCTCGGTTTGGAGTTTTAATAATGGAATGCAAATGTGCAAACATACCCCGTAATGGGGATGATTGGCGCAGTAGCAGAGGATGACTGACAACGTAATTTAGCATCTAATCACAGAAGATATCAGATAAATTAAAAAAACAAGAACAATATCGTTTTACTATTTTGTATTCTTAATTAAATAAAATCTCACTGACACAGTATTGCCAAGTATTAAATTTATCTCCACGTGTGTAAGCTTCATGAGCCTACATATGGCATGAAGTCCATTGGATCCACCTTTCTGCTTCCTGTTTGAAAAAGGTTCAGTGGTCTGAAAGCTGCCAACTGTGAACATGTCGCCGTTGAAGAAATTACTTTTATTATTTGCTGGTTGCTCTGTAAAATGTGATCGTTTATGGTTTAATACTCTTGCAGAGATATGACGCGATAACCACATCTGCACAAAACTCCGGATCTTTGAATCGTAAATCAAATCTGCTCTATCCAACATGCGCCTGTCCAACATGGACAGTGACCTTTCAAATAACTTCTATTACGAGCCTTTGTCAACTAATTTCAATGGCGCAATGAAGATTTATATAGGCTCACTGTCCAAGACGGGTTGATATCGGCGTTCGAAGATGAAAGGGGCAGTGGCCACACAGTGAAAGCCAAATAACAGCGCTCAAAAGGCATCAGATTGAAACCCTCATGAGATCCAAGGAAGATGTCGAATTAGACGACTGCGCAACATGTGAAGAAGAGCTGCAGAGTTGAACTGTACCAAGTGAAGAGTTGGTGCAGTAGACGCTCAAGACCTCACAGATACGTTGAAGGAACCAGAAAGAGAGAGATAGAGAGATCAATCAAGAATGTATTCTGTACAATAGAATCAGAACCGATTTATGCATTGCGAAGCTAGATGCCGCCTCCTCCCCCACCCCAGTAGCATAATACTATAAAGCAATCAACCAAACCGGTCCACGCGTTAGTAGTAAAGAATATATATTATACCCTGTACTCTGGCAGGTGCCACAAGAAGGACACTGGGAGATTGTTTTCTGGAGAACCTTCAGACAATTTCAGGAGTGAAGATTATGTAGTTAGCTCAATATCTTACCAACTCGGGCTGGTGTTAACACAGTGCTCCCACGCCCTGTTGGATTGCCTATATTCTATTACCTCTTGCCTTGGACAGGCAGGTGACTGATGACCGAGTTCCCTCAGGTTCTGGTATCAAAACGGCACATAACCTGTTAATTGGAGTGCTTACTCCACCAAAAAATATCTAGCTAACGAGGGAACACACAAGCAACCAACATGTAACTTAACAATTTCCGTACACCTTTACACACTACAGGTAAGGAGCACATAAACACGATCAGAGCACACGGCTGCGACACAGAATTACGAGTTAACCCACATTCTCCCAAGTTCTTAAAACTGGAGTGGCGCCTTATTGCATAAAATTTTCAAGTGTGAAAATATGAAATTAACATCTTCTTATCCTTCTTCTAGGACTTGCTCGGCCTAAATGTATATCGGCTCCGTAAACCAAATTCAAAAAATTGAAACTTGCCGCGCTGTCGCCATCATTTCACTTACTTATCCTTCACTAGTTGTTGCAAACTTTTTTCTACGGGAACACTATCATCTTTAGCAGCAATAACTGGTTTCCAAGACTGGAAACACGTTCATGTCCGCCTGCGAGACCACTGGTGACTGGTGACCATGTCACAGCATATTTAAAATGGCTAGAGTGTGAATCTCGGCTGACGTTGAATCAAGGAATAGATGAACATCAACAAAAGCTGCTGAATGAAGAAATACATCATTGGAAGCGCGTTCTAGAACATCTGATGATAACCATGTATCTGGCTCAACACAATCTAGCTTTTCGTAGCTCATCAGATAAACTTTTCACGCAAAATAATGGAAATTTCTTGGTTCTGGTGGAGTTGTTCGGAAAGATAAACGACGTCATGCGATTGAATTTCCGAAAAATATCAAAGAAGGATTTAAAACGAACTGAATTATCATTTGGCAAAGAACTTGTTGGCAGAAAGAGAGAAAAAGCGCGGTATTATTCTAGTATTCTCGATTGCACTGCTGATATCGGCTATACTGAGCAAATGCCATTCACAGTAAGATTTGTGCAAGTCAACAGTATTGATGCAAGTATCAAAGAGCATTTCTTAGGATTCAAAATTGCTTCTTCATCGACAGGCGAGGGACTGACGAAGCTTCTACTCGAAACTCCTAAAAACCAAAACATAAAAATCAGAGATTTACGTGGACAAGGATATGATAATTGCTCTAACATGAAATGAAAAAAGAAAGGAGTTGAAGCCCGGGTCCTCGCACTAAATCCGAGAGCAGCATTTGTACCGTGTGGATGCCATTCCTGGAATTTGGTGATCGGCGATGCTGCCTCTTGTTCAAGAACAAGCATCACGCTCTTTGGTGTTCTTCAGCGCATATACGTTCTATTCTCAGCATTACCCACAACTCGTTGGGAAAGCAGACTGGACGCGGTTAAAGCTGTTAAATATCAGGCGAAAGTAGTCTAATGGAGATTTTACACTCTGATTTGAAAGATCCTGCTGTCCAACATGAATCTAAATGCTTGGCTGATGAAATGATGCGATTTGAATTTCTCATCTCACTGGTTGCTTGGTATGACATCCCATTCCAAGTCAACCTCGTGAGTAAAACAATGCAGAGTCAAACCATGGACATCATTCCGCCACTGAGTCAATAGAAAATTGCGCAGAATTTCTATCCACCTATAGAAACAAAGGCTTTGAATTTGCTCTGCAAGATGTCAAACAGCTTGCTGAAAATCTTGGAACTGACTCGTCATTTGGCATCTGATCTCGTAAAAGAAGAAAGAAGAGTATGTTTGATTACGAAAGTCAAGATGAGTCTACAATCTTCACACTAGAAGATCAATTTAGAACTGAGTTTTTCATTGTTCTGGTTGGCACTGCTCTCGCTTCTGTCAAAGAAAGATTACAGCAGTTGAAAAATCAGGAAAATCTATGGGGTTTTTTAGACGATTTCTCACCGATTTCGCAAGAATCCACAGATTTAATCGAAAACTGTCAAAATGTCGGGAGTTGAGTACCGCTCTCACAGCTGAATAGAACTCGGGCATAAATGGATTGCTTTATGAAGAGTTGAAACAATTACGGCATATAAAACCTGCAGCCATCAACCGGCCACTGGGGGTTCTTCAATTTATCCGGACACTGGGGGTTCTTCAATTTATCGTCAAGAAAAATGTCATCGATGCCATTCCTAATGTTTGGGTTTCCCTCTGGATTTTGTTGAGTTTGCCAGTGACTGTTACCAGCGGGAAGCGAAGCTCTTCAAAATTGAAGCTCAACAAGACGTACTTAAGATCTACTATTTCCCAAGAAAGATTAAACGCTTTGGCTGTCTTATCTATTGAAAACGAGATTGCTACTCAGCTTGAATTGTCCAAAACCATCGGAAAATTTGCTCAAGCCAAAGCACGCAAAGTAAACTTCTTGTAATTGATATTTAAAAATTTTGATTATAACAAAAATTTAAAAATCCGATGTGATTTATTCCGATCATTTCCCTGTCAGTCTTGCCCTAACTATAAGCACAATTACGAATGAGAAAGATAGATCTTTAAATCTTCTTCAAAAGCTTAATTGGAGGATTCAAGACAGTGTGGTGTATAAGGATAAATTCAGAAATATTTTGGCTACAATGCCAGCATCTGCTTCTTGTAACTCTGTTGAGGATCTAAACAACGTCATAAACCTGGCTGCAAGGAAAACAAGTATAGGAAAGCTAGTATACAAACAGAAATGGTTTGACAGTGTTTGTTTATGTGCAAGAAACATGTCTTTTAGATGGCTCAACATATTTAGAAAGACAAACTCAGACCTTGCAAGGATCAATTATTTACAAACGAAGAGAACTTTGGGGGATGGAAAGGTGTCCTTTATAAGATCGCATACCATATGAGTTATATAAAAATGCACCAGAAATATTTCTCCACAAATTACTACGTGTTTATAACTCTATCCTTGATAGCGAGGTCATTCCTTCCGCTTTTACTAGAACGGTTATATTCCCAATATTCAAAAAGGGTGATATCGATAATGTTGAAAATTACTGCGGCCTTTCTTTTATGGATAGCGCTGTTAAAATATTTACGGGAATAATTTACCAAAGATTAAGCAAATGGGAAAAAAATACATAAAATTCTGTCAGAAAGTCAAGCAGGATTCCGCACCGGGTACTCTACGATTGACAATATATATATATATATATATATATATAACCTTACGAACATAATTAAGTTAGCACATCATATTAAAATTTAAAAAATTTACGCATTTTTCATTGACTTTAAATCAGCCTTCGACACAGTTGTACGTAGCTCCATGTTTTATAAGTTGTATAACTGCGGTATATCCTCTAAATTATTTCGTATTATACAAGGACTTTATCAGAATACCACAGCACAAGTATGGGATGGCGTTAAATTATCGGATAGTTTTAACATTGACTGTGGTGTAAAACAGGGATGTGTAATCAGTCCACTATTATTCGCCCTTTTTGTTAATGATTTGGAAAGTTATTTGGGATCAGGTTTCTTTATTGACAATATAGAAGTTAACATTTTGTTGTATGCGGATGATATTGTTTTATTATCGGATGACTCAAACACATTACAAAGAAAGATTGTTAAATTACAAGAATATTGTGAAGTATGGGGCCTTAGAGTAAATTTAGAAAAATCCAAGATAATGATCTTTCAAAGAGGAGCTGGTTCTAGAAAAGTTTCAGAAAATTGGGTCTTTGTTAATCAAGACATAGAAGTAGTCAAGAAATATACTTACCTTGGAGTAACTTTGTCTCCTAAATTGTCAATGTCAGAGCATCTAAAAAGGCGATTGACCTTGGCTAAAGTCAGCATTAACTCTACGTGGCAAAGTTTTATTAAAAAAGCTAATATAAAAGGTCAAACTTTTTAATGCGGTCAGTAGGTCCATACTCTGCTATGCCTCACAGATATGGGGTTACAATCAATATGATGATATGGGGTTACAATCAATATGATGATGTTGAAAAGCTACAGAGATTCTTTTTGAGAAAAAACTGCTGCAATTGCCATCTTAAACACCAAATTACGTTCTTTTACTTGAAACAGACCTTCCGAACTTATTCGTCTATACGTTAAAGTGCCACTTTAAATATGTGGATAGTTCTGATAGGTTACCATATATGCTGAGTTGGAAAATTCTGGGACAAATTGTCTTTTGGTCTGGGGAATGGCAAGATTTAGCAGAAAAACACAACATAGAGTTAAATGCAGGTCAACATTCATCTAGAGAATTGGAGCAGCAACTTTCAAGAATTGTTGAACTTGAGAGTTTATGGTTTAAACATAGGGCTTTAGACAGAGCAAGGACTACTATCAGACATGGCTTATACGACAAACTAAATTATACTGCCGAGCAAAACTATTTTAAAAATGAATTTTCAATTAAAAAGATAAGCCTGATTCTGAGATGTATGTAGATGCGGTCTATTGAATCTAAATGGCAGCAAATGGAAAAGGAAGGTAGTAGCATTTGCTCACTCTGCAATCTTATGGAGAGTGAAGACTGGATGCACTTCTTCGGTATATGCCCGATTCTATCTGAGTTTCGCTTAGGGATCTTTGCGAAAAGAACTTTGTCTGAGTCTGAAGTTATTGATATTTTAAATGGTTAAAACAACTATAATGATTTATATCGGTTTGCTACGACGGCTTGGAGATATAGGGAATTTCTTATATCCGAGTACAACAATTGATTTATTCACTTTTCAGCCCAATAATTTACCTGTAAAAACACGTAAGCAAGATTGTTGTAGGTATTTTTATGAACTCTTATAATCCATATGTAGTTATGCTAAATATTGCATTGTACTATGCTATATAAATTATTGTCAATCTCGACAGACGGCTTTATCGCCAATGTTGTAGTTTATTGGATTAAAATTTTTGGAAATGTTGTAAAAAAAACATCCGTGAATTTCGACAATTTTTGCATTTCGTTGATTATCACATAAGAAAAAGGAACCGAGGTGATAAAAATACTATCAAAGGGCGCCTCATTCCACTTGCGCCCCGGATGTCATTGCATCTAAAGCCGACAATGGTTTTGATTTACAGGTTTAAAAGATTGATATGATTCTGCGGAACACCCGGCGAGAGTAGACTCCGCTAGGGAGACTTATATGACTTTGTTTGTAAACATCCGAGCCTGGAGGATAGGAATACGCTGCTTTCGCTTGCCCGGAAGCTTTGCTTTCGTTGCACGCTAGTGTACCTGTCACTAAAAGAAAGTTAAGTGTTAATTTGGGTAATGTGGTGATTGGAGTTATAAGTTACCTCAGTGTATCTATTGTACTTGTTGTTCATTTTTATTTACATTCCGACTTTGCCAAGCAGTCGTAATAAGTTTAGAATTCGTGTCTTGAGGTAGTCGTTCACATTGATCAGATTTTACTCATAGTTGAGTGATACGCTCAGGTACCTATCGTTCGATGTCATCTTTCCTTTTTTTAACCGACTTCCCAAAAACAAAGAGGTTCTAAGTTCGACGAGTATTTTTAAATTTTTTTTTTTTTTAATGTCTGACCGGACATAACTTCGTAACGCGTCGACTGATTTTGATGATTCTTTTTTTGTTGGGTAGAGTATGTTCACCGATTGGTGCCATGTCAAAAAAATTTTGGGGTGGCGGTGAAACCTAACTTTGTAGCGCGATGTCCGATTTGGATGTTTCTTTTTTTATTGTACAGAGTATGACCCCCCATTGCTAATAGGAGAACAAAATTTGGACTAGGGTGGGGGGAGGGGGGGAGGTGTAGTCTAACTTTGTATAGCGTGGACGGATTTGGATAATTCTTTTTCTGATGGGTAGGGTATATTCCATGGTTGATACCACGAGAAAAATATTTTGGTGGGATGGGGGTGGAACCTAACTTTGTAACGCGTAGTCCGAATTCGATGATTCTTTTTCTGTTGTATAGAGTATGATACCCCATTGCTAATAGGAGAATAATTTGGTCTTAAGGTGAAAGGTGGGGGTGGGGGGGGCGGAGAGGTTGTCTTACTTCGTAACGCGTTAACCGATTTGGATAATTCTTTTCTATTGGGTAGAATATGATCCATGGTTGATACCACGAGAAAGCAAATGTTCGTGGGGTGTTGGGTGGGGGAGGGTGGAACCTAACTTGGACTGATTTGGATGGTTCTTTTGCTGTTGTATATAGTGTGATCACCCATTGCTAATAGAAGAATAATTTGGCCCATGGTGGGAGGTTGGGTGGGGGGGAGGAGTAGTCTAACTTCGTAACGCGTGGACCGATTTGGATAATTCTTTTTCTTTTGGGAAGAGTATGGTTCCTGGTTGATACCCCGAGAAAAAAAATTGTTGGTGTGGTTGGGGTGGGAGATTTGGTTGTAACGCGTGGACCGATGGATGGTTCTGTTGCTCTTGTATATAGTAGAGTGTGATCTCCTGTTGCTAATAAGAGAATAATTTGGTCCTACGGTGGTGATGGGGAGGGGGAGGGATAGTAACTTCGTAACGCGTGGACCGATTTCGATGATTCCTTTTCTGTTCGGTAGAGTATGTTCCTTGATTGATACCATGAGAAAAAAAGTTTAGTGGAATGGGGGTGGGGTAGGGGGTTAAAACTAACTTTTAACGCGTGGACTGATTTGGGTAGTTGAACCGACTTCACAAAAAGCGCTAAAAACCATAAAATAATTTTAAATTTTATATCTCTTACGACATTTTGAAGTCGGTGCAAATTAAACAAATAAAACAACTACAGAACCACAACTGAAAATAATACTAAGTAATTTTACCCATTATTTTCGAATGTGATTCTTCAAATACATTGATTTTTTAACACTCTTAAGTCCACATGAATTTATTAAATCGTAATATTTTGTCAAAATTCCTTTGCATATTATTTCGAGTTACAATATTTTCTTAAAGTTTTGTAAGGGTGATGGCTATCGGAAAGCCGATCAGCTTCACATAGACCTAAGAGAGGTTCGTTGTGTTAACACATCCACGGGGCCACACCGGGACCGAATGTCAGTATATGGCTAATCCAGAACCAACTACAACTGTTAATAAACCGGGGAAGCTGCTTTAGCGCTATGTTAGCAACCTGGTCCAGTCCAGTGAAGAAGTACGCCTTCTGGGGAATTTTTCCAAACCGTTAAAAAATTAACATTTTAACCATTTCGTACGTAGCCAAAAATGTTTTAAATCGACACCAATTTATTAAATTGTAATTCGGAGTTTTGATATTTCAACTGCATCTGAATTTTTGAAGTAATTACGAGTTTACAAGCTGTAGTCCTTTATTGATAGTAATATCGGGGATATGGCATCCCTAAAGTGACATTTAGGGTCGAATATAGTTATTGTCGATTGACCTTACTGTTGCATTTAAAAAACAAACCTTTGTGAAACGTAAAGCGTTGCGCACTCACGCTAATTTATTATTCTACCTTATGTTAATTAGTGAATTTTCCCTAAGAGAATTATGTACTATAGTTGTATATGTTTATTGAACTAGTTGTTCTACGCTGTTCCCACGCTGCATACATATTTACATAGCTTTGCATTATTAAAAAACATAATAATTCCGAATAAAGATTTCCAGTGTCTTTTCTTCCCTATCTTATATAAATACAGTGTTTCATAATTTGTTAACTTTGAAAGCCCTTCCAAAAAAATTACCTGGCCCCTAACGTTGTTGTTTTTAATCTATTTTTACGCCCAATTCTTAATTTCGTCTGATTTCGCTGAAGTGTTGTCACAGTATCTACCCCGTCTTACCTGAGCAACAATTTGGACACAGAGCTAGATCAATTGGTAGAGCGGCACAATCATCATGCCATGGTTCTAAGAAATTAAAATAACCCAGTACTCCGTGTAAAGCACTTTTACACGGACACGGGTGATGCGAATAAACACTGCCTTATTTATAATAAGAAATACCGGCCAAAAGTAAATTAGACTGACGCACCGAGGGTTCCGCACAATATTAGATAAATTTAAAAATATCTATTTTCTTCGGAGACTATAAATGTTTGGAACTTCAGAGGACATTTAATTTGTTCGCACATTTTTGGGCATAAGTAAAGAACTAATGCGGCTTAAAGTAAAAATAATTGTTTAAATACTTCAAGCAATCCCTTTCGAATGATATCCCGCAGAATATATAAACAACAAACAATTTTTAGTTCTTCGCACCCTCCATTCTGATTAAGTAGAACTTTTAAAATTTCTTCACCTGTGATAGATGCAGGCAAATTACTTCTGCAACTGTGCCAAATTTCAAGGCGATAGCAGAAGCATTTATATAAAGGCTCTTTTCACCATTTAGATACAGAACCCTATAAATTAAGTTTGTCGATGTGAATTCGTCAAAAACCATGCAACTTACGATTTCTTTCATCTTTTGGAGTTTAGTGGTTTCATATTGAAGAGGGAATGGAGTGATGACATTTTCCAGCAATAACTCTCAAAGTTTCTTCCAAAAAATTATAAGAAATATTTTTTAAATCGCTACTTCAAGCTCTTTCTTATGATACCTTACAAATTTTTTTTTCATTTTAAGCCAAACGCTTTCTAATAATACAGGCCGGACTTAGAACCTTCTCTGTTATGATGGATCTAACAGTACTGTCCCTAATTAATGATAAGCCTTGTATGCCCGCATAAAAAAAAATAATTTCATCCACATCTGGATAGAATTTTCTATTCTGTCAATCTATATACATATTATATCTCCTCTCTGCCACAACCTATGGATTGGTTTAAAACATCGGAAAAATGTATTATGGTAATAAAACTTTTGAAAAAAATTTCAAAAGCAATAATCATTATTTTGTAACGGTCCATTATTTATATAATACAGATCTCTTCCATAGAACCCAGCATGAAAAAAACTAAATTTCTTTAGTGCATTAGCTTTACATAAATTGAAATATTTCAAACCCAGGGAACAAAACGTATTTGCAATACTCAAATATAAAATTTAAAATAATTTAAAAGAACTTCTCTAAAATATTTTTCTCGAGCAAATATACACAAGGACAGAAGGTCTGTAGTCAGAAAACAATACGAGTGACGAAATAAGCATTCGCACGATTTGTGCTTTAACATAAGCCAATGGGAACTGTTTTAAATTTTTGACACTATTCTGCAATCTTTTAAAAACTGTATTCACCTTGATGTGTTGAAATTCCCTATAAAGAAAGTCCACTTTTCTTTTTCAGACGTCATGGGTCTGGCGAAATTCCAATAAATTTATAAGCTTTGCCCAGAGTCGGAGAGCACTTCAATTACCAATTCAATTACCATTTCGAAATTATTTGTTAGTCAAAAAATAACATTACATACTCCAAACCCAAGGATTCAGTTTGAATCTTGCTAGGTCAGTTTTCGTAAAGTGTAATTACAATCAGGCACGTGGTTGAATAAAGAATTTTAGTCATCGAACAAAAATGATAAATAAACAGAAAATTGTAGATCAAGTTCATCGACTTGATTGCCAATCGCAAAGGAAAGTCACCTTCAAAAGCTGATTTGGCAAGAGTATCTCAATATATGGAAATTGCCAGGTGATGTAAGGCACTAACCTTGAGAATCCAGAATTCCTTTAATAGAAGCAGCAATCTTCCATGATATATTCTCAATACTAATACATATGCACGCAGCTAAACACGAGTTGTGCAAAAACAAACAATTTACCCTTACTACATTTGAATTGATTAGGGTCTCCTGAACTCTAGCGCTCAGAACGTTACATCATATCAATTATGTGATGGGATTATATGAAGGTTTTTGTTTAGAATTGCGTGGATTATAAGTAGTTCTCACAACGAATTACAAAATAGTTAGAAAATTGCACGCAGGTCAGTTTTGATTTCACGCTTCACTAAACTATGTAGGTACCTGATCAGTATTTTACTTTAAAGGATAATGTAATCGCAACTAGACGGCGAGAAGGTATCTTATCAATAAGCTACCTCATGATTCTGGTTAAAACAAAGAATATATTCATGGATCATTGATTGCTGAAACATAAATCAATCAGTTGAAGCAGCTTTAGATGCATTTTACTACCTAATGCTATTAAGTTTGCAAATATCTGAAGGCAATCCGGTATACTTCTGATGCACAACATAGTATCAATACCATGGTATTGCTAATCATATAGTACGAGATTACTAGGATCGAGCCTAGAGGCTGACTGCAGGTGCACACCGACTACCCCATCACGACTTTGAGCTTTGGGAAAACCTCTATCTTTTAACACTTTCTATTAGAGAAGGTTCTCCCAAAGCTTAGTGCAGTGTGTTTCAAGAACAGAATCTGATCATATAAAGAGCGACGGGGCAATCTACTTAACCGTAGCGAAATAGGGTTTTATATCCGCAGGCATGCGGGAATAAACACGCTGAACTAAACGTAATATGATCACCGCTGGTACGCAGGTTTCAGAATAGTCTCCAGAGCTTAGGAGCAACACAAATGGAAACTCAGAAAAACTCTCTTCTGCGTTCCTGGACATAAAGGGATAAAGGGGGTTAAGCGGCAGATACGCTTGCAAAGGAAGGATTTCTGCTGAATGCTTACTGTATATACAGGTCCTTCGGTCGGGTACTAGAATCAGTAAAAGGGAAGTTGTCCTCCAGGTTGGTCAACTTGTTAAATATATAGTGGTTGATGACGTACACTGGTGATGCCTGCCAGGTCGTGATTTTCGTACTTAGCATCCTCTGACTCGTCACTATACGAATTTCTAGCCTTACAGGAAGACCGCTATATAGGAAGTTTACGAGCTCTCCTACTAAAGGTTAGGGTTAGAGTGTCTGCCTAAAAAGGCACACATAGGCTAAGGCGGCCCATTGTGATACCACAATTGAGGCTGCAATTAGACGTCATAAAACAACCTAAAGAAGAAGAGGATAAACCTATTTCTCCCTGTGCATCGAGCCAGCTCCCTGTCTCCAATGGAATCTAGTTCTCGATGAATCAATATAAATAATGGATGGGCCGCAACCTGTTTCTGGGAACCATTTGGAGGTACTAAAAAATGAAACTAGGTCCCTGACGTCAGTGGAGCCTAATTCGGTTAGCTCCTCAAAGAAGGGGAGGGGGGGGGGGGAATAATAATTGACGACTTGAATCCTTAAAAATTCCGCAAGTTTGATCGGAATCCCAACATGTGGGTACTAATTTTTCATGGTATCTAGAGATCTAGCTGAAAAATTACAGAAAATCAACATGTACTAGATCAAAATTTCAAGTTCAAAATATAGAAGTACTATAATATTTTTGAAAATTTTCAGAAAACTGTAGAGTAATCTTTGGTACACGCTCTTTCGAATGCAAACTTATTTTTTATTTTTTATCTATTACATGATTATTCTAAAAATTATAACTTTGGGTGCGGATATCTGATTGAAATGAAATACACAATTTTTCTTCATTTTATGATGCAATTAATCTAGAACAAAATATAAAAAATACTTTTTTAGGAAATTTGTTGGGGGAGGGGGGAGGGGCGTAACCATTGACCAACCCTTATGTCCCTATTGTATTTGAAGTATGTAAAAGGATTTATAGTCTCAGTAACTATGTTACAAAAGCTGTTCGAAATGTACTCCGCCACTTTCGACACCGTTGGAATTTCCTCTTTAAGGTGTATTGCGTTGCGGTCCCAATTCTGCTAACAAATACGCCTGAATTGATAACTGGCCTTGAGTAAATTTCATCCTTCATTATGCTCACCATACGAAAAAGTCAACGGGATAAGATTTGGAGATCTAGCAGGCCAAGGAATCGGTGCACCTGGTCCAAGTCAGCAGTCAGGAAATTTTTCATTCAATATTACCTTATAATGATAACAGAATGTGGTGGTGCTCTATCGTGTTGAGAAAACATTAACATTATCCATAGGGATGTCTTTTAGTGGACTTGGAAGTGTATTCTCCACAAAATTCCGTATAAACTTGGCTATTAATAACTTGCGGCAAAGTGAATAATCCTATTAATGTCGATGTGTCGATGATGCCAGAACAAACATTGACTCAGAATTTAGACTGGAAGAAGGTTCCCTTGTCCTATGTGGGTGTATCCGACTAGATATGGCTGTTGTGGAAGTTTGTTTTACCATCCCTGACGAAGTACGATTCATAAGTCCACAGAATTGGTCTCAGAAACGATCCGTTTTTCATATCGCTTTCCAGAAGCCTATTGTAAAATTTTAATCTTCTCTCAGAATTTCCTTCCAGTGGTTCTTGGACTGAGATGTGATAATATTAAAATCACCCTGCTAGATGAGTACCCCTCCAAACTTTAACTCAAGACACTCCTAATCGACTTAGGACTCGTCTCGGGCTCGTTTCAGGGTCTTGACCGACGATTGTGATTATTTGGTGCTCGACGTCGGCATAATCTTTTCACAAGGTCGCTCTAGGGAATCTCTTTTGATATTCCAGTGCAGCTGCTTTTTCCTCTCCGCCAATTTTTAATAACTTTAGTTTAAGAGCAGCCATAGTTATCGATTTGTTTTTCAACTATGATTATACTCTTGCTGACTACCCCCTCTTTTTTAGTAAAATTTCCATCAGATATTAGTAACTGGAATTCAGGATACTCAGGTGTAAATTCTGACTACCTCATGCTAATATCGGCAATAAAACACAATTACACTAACATTTTTATAACTTTTTTACAGCAATAATTAAAATTAATGACCCATGTACCCTAAATAAACATTTTTGACCCTTTGTCTTAAAAATGTTGTTTATTTAGAGAGTTTCCTACCTAAATTGCAATTAAATCATTAGGTAGCTCCGAAATTGCAATTTTGAAATTATCTTCAAAGTACTTTACTTTTTTCTCGTTATTTCCGCATTTTTTTCCCAAATAAACTATATTAAAAATTGCAGTCTCTTCTTAGACTAAATCTAAATTCTTTGCCTAGCGTAATATTTTCTATTGCAGATATCTTTGGACCTCAAGATGCCCAAAATAAAGATGGCAGGGGCGTGGATGCTACTTACGAAGACTTTTCGTAGGTGACTCGATAGTTTATAAACATCTTCCCTCCATTTGCTGGGAAAGAGGAGCTTGGTATAGATCGCCTTCAAACAATTTGGCCCCAACCGGTTCTCCTATATTATTATATATGTACAATATTATTATTACTGCTAGTTTTTCCAGCAAGCTCATGCATCCTGTTTAACTTAAATCATCCAGGAATATCGGTAAGTCACTCATGTAACTCCCACTGCGAAGGTAAAACGGTGAAGGATAAACTTTTCTTCTTTCAGATCTGAAAATTTCCAAATCCTATAAATTTCAATATAATAACATTTGTATAAGCTATTTACCTGAATTTCTTTGAAAAGTTATTTATTCATTTTCTGATCTCCTCCTATGATCTGGATGTATCATATTGCCTCTGCAATTCGTCTTGCAACTCTTTTAAGAGGGCAGTACCTAAAATTGCATTTTTTTATGAGATTTTAATAAATTTTTTTCATGTTTACTATTGTACTGGAGGATTTTGTTTTTGATATATTTGGATTCCTCTTTGTCTTTGCCTATAATTTTATGCTATTTAAAGAAAAATACCTCCAATATAAGGCGCAGGAGGGTGTAAAGTAAGAGGGTGAACTTAGGGGTAAACAGCAAGCGGGCATGATTTCTCATGAACCCTTCAACATAAAAAAGTAAAACAAACTTCATTGGAAAGGTGTTTTCAAAAGCTACAAATTGCCATGGGATTTTTTTTTAATTTTTTGAAAAAACTTATTTTAGTTTAAAGAATCATGGAAAAATTATGTCATTTTTACACCTTAAGAAATTAATAACTTTAGCCAGGGTTAAAAATCGTCTATGGCAATTTGAAGAAAACACTTTGAGAAATAATTGTGCCAAATAAGAACGCTGTAAGTCAAACGGTTTCCAAGAAACCTTGTTTGCAAGCTTGTAAAAATAACTTCTGAGAAAATCCACTTTAAAGTTAAGCAACGTTTAAGGTTTAGGAGGTGCTTGCCTGCACTATATTCGTTCTACCAAAAAACTATTGTAAATTTCGCTTACTATAATACATTTTTGTAATCAGGAAAAATCAGAGAATCAAAAAACCGAAAATCGGTTTTTAGAAGGTACAATACATAAGAATTTTTTCAAATGTCTATAAATTTTCTTATTTCGCCAGTAGATACAATTTTCCCTTCAATTTCAATCGTACAATTTTTTAGATTATTTTCCAAAATTTTTGCTTCTTTGTAATGTTAACGACTTAAAAATAAGTAGATAATATGTATAAACAAAACATAAGATAAAAAAGATGGAAGATGACGCGGAAGTTTTTCGATTTGTAGAAGAGATACTATGCAACGAACGTTGTATTACCATGATATCAATACATTTTGTGATTTTCGGTAAGCAATATATAAATTCAACAATTACGGATGACGTTTTTGGCAAGCAATATATAAATTTAACAATGACTGGATGACTTCGCTTACTTCCAGAAAAACAGAGGTCTTCAGTTCGACCTGTATTTTTTATGTACATATGACTGGTCATAAATTTGTAAAGCATAGCCAGATTTAGGTGATTCTTCTTTTGTGTGGGTGTGGAACAATACGTCTACGTATTATCAAGCTAGGCTACCCGCTCCCCGCACCCCTCTATCAGACTCTAATTCCAAATTTTTCTTTTATTAGCAATTGGGGATTATATAGTATGCGATAAAAGAAGACCCAGAACATAACTTCGTAACGTGTAGGATATATGCAAGTAGTTACAATGGATAAACACCCCGGGATTTAAACAGCAGAATACATTTTCCGCCTTTGCGAGGCCCTTAGTTGAATAAGGCTCAGAGATCTAGGTAAGCGCTTTCCATCGCCGTTAGAGCTAAGCTAAGGCAGCACCCAAGGATCTTTTGTGCCTAATGAAGGAACTAAAGTTCGATAGAGTGGCTTAAGTCTCTTATTGGATCTCGTCGTAAAAGATCTTTCTGGTTGAGGTGACAAGGGGATGAAACATGTCTTTAGATAAATATTCCCTATTTGGTTTGACGATACAAATTGTGTACCGATCGTGGAACTAAAGAGATTAATTGAGTTTATTTTGAAATGCGTTAACCAATTTAAATGATTATTTTATGTAGAGTATCTTACCCAATGAACAAAATGATAAATAAATCAGTTTTTTTAGTAGGAGATGGATTTTTCTTAAACTGACTCACTTGGAGAATTTCATCGAATTGGCTGATGATGATATTCATAAAAGAGCTATAGCAGCCCTTTTTGGACTTTAGAAATTTAGGATGTTTTTGATCTAACAAATGCAGCACAAATATATCAACGACTTATGGAAGAAATTATTTGGAACTAGAATTTTGCGTTCGAGTATATTAACGATATATTAGTTGCTAGCAAATCGAAAGATTAACATAAAAGAAATTTAGACAATTTTTAGTCGTTAAACAGAATTTGGAATCAATATAAGTCGTTCTAAATGCATTTTTGGAATTTTATCAAATGATGGCCCCACCCAAAGTATTCAAGATTTTCCTTTCCAAAATTCTTTTAGACAAATTCATCAGTTTATTGGAATGGTTAACTATTACTATAGATTTATTCCAAATTAGCTAAAATCTAACCCCTACTTCACAACAACTTCTTAGAAAAGCAAATAACTCCAAAAAATTGTCGTGGCCATTAATTGTTACTAAAATGAAACAATCTTTTATAGTTGCAAATTTATTTGGAAACTATTGCCGATTATCAGAAAATGATAACGAAAAGATTCGTGGAATCATTATTTCATTCATAACCTATCTCTTCTAAATATTTTTGGCCTGAAATCAACAACGGGCAAAAATTCCATATATTATAGTATCAAAGCTAAGATTTTTTCTATAGATGTGTACTATAGTAGGTGAGATCGTATGAGTATTAGCTAACTTGAACCGGGGTGGCTTTGGCAAGTAAGAGATACTAAATGTGCATAAAATGTTGTTCTTCTATATCAAAGCTGGTTTTTTAATATATGTTATTACGTCCACTATTGCTAGACACTTTCCGCGGTTCCTAGTCCTGACTTTCGCCATTACATTATAGTATCACGGCTGAATTTTATACATATTATTCGGGCGACTATTTTATGGCATTTTCTAAGCAGCTAGACCAAACCGATGGGTTTAACATCCCCCCAGACACAGTAAGAGCTCCGCCGTGAGTGCGAGTGCGAGGGCATTATCCTTGCATGTTAGCACGAGCGAGAGCGTAGATGAATTTATTGCACCATGCAGTAAAGGTACAAAAAGTTTCAAAAGCGGAGCTAGCATAAAAAAAAGATGTCATTTTCGTTAGTGGCATTGATATACTTATCGTACTTTTTACAATGCGTGAAAAACATATTTAAATATTTGCAGTGTTTGAACATCATCATGGTAGATCTATTAAATTGTGCTTTTTGTAAACAAATCTAGTGAGAATTTAATATTATTTGCAGAGGACGCGTTTCTTCAAAAGAGGAAAAGTGAGGCCTTTAAAAATATAAAAAAAAATTCTGAATATCAGAAAGCGTTTCTACAATTTGGCGTTGGTGAGTTATTTGATGAAGAAGGCGCGAAATAAAATGTACTTGATACATTACAAAAATTCATCTGTTATATAGTATAATGTTCCGGGAATAGTAATGTGGATGCTGCCAGACATCATCTATTAATCAATAGATACGCAGTTTCAAATGTTCACAGGCAATAAAATAGTTTTTTAAAAAAAAGTTGAACCGACTTCACAAAAAGCGCTAAAAAGCATAAAATAATTTTTAATTTTATATCTATTACGACATTTTGAAGTCGGTGCAAATCAAACAAACCAAACAACTACAACAAAAATATTTAATCGTCATTTCTTATGATCCCGTAAACGGAAACGTTCAGGTAGTATTACGTATTATTTTCAATTGTGGTACTGTAGTTGTTTTATTTGTTTAATTTGCACCGACTTCAAAGTGTCGTAATAGATATAAAATTAAAAATTATTTTATGCTTTTTAGCGCTTTTTGTGAAGTCGGTTCAACTTTTTTTTTAAAAACTATTTTATTTTTCACTTTTTAGTGTCTTCTACTCTATACAACGAAGAAAGAACCATCCAAATCGGTCCACGCGTTAAAAGTTAGTTTTAACCCCCTACCCCACCCCCATTCGACTTAACTTTATTCTCATTGTATCAATCAAGGAACATTCTCTACCGAACAGAAAAGGAATCATCGAAATCGATCCACGCGTTACGAAGTTGCTACCCCTCCCCCTCCCCCACCCACTACTCCATAGGACCAAATTATTCTATTATTAGCAATGTGGGATCACACTCTATACAACAGCAAAAGAACCATCCAAATCGGTCCACGCGTTACAAAGTTAGGTTCTACCCCCTGCTCCCACCCCAACCACACCAACAATTTTTTTTCTCGTGGTATCAACCAGGGAGCATACTCTACCCAAAAGAAAAAGAATTATCCAAATCGGTCCACGCGTTACGAAGTTACACTACTCCTCCCCCCACCCAACCCCCCACCCTGGGCCAAATTATTCTTCTATTAGCAATGGGTGATCACACTCTATACAACAGCAAAAGAACCATCCAAAAGGTCCACGTGTTACAAAGTTAGGTTCCACCCTCCCACACCCCCACCCCACCAACATTTGGTTTCTCGTAGTATCAACCAAGGATCATATTCTACCCAATAGAAAAAGAATTATCCAAATTGGTTCACGCGTTACGAAGTTAGACTACCCCTCCCCACCACCCCCACCTTTCACCATAGGATCATATTATTCTCCTATTAGCAATGGGGGATCAGACTCTATACAACAGAAAAAGAACAATCGAAATCGGACTACGCGTTACAAAGTTAGGTTCCACCCCCACCCCCCAACCCCATCCCACCAAAATTTTTTTCTCGTGGTATCAACCACGGAATATACTCTACCCAACAGAAAAAGAATTATCCAAATCGGTCCACGCGATACAAAGTTAGACTACCCCTCCCCCTCCCCCCACCCTAGTTTAAATTTTTTTTCTCCTATTAGCAATGGGGGATCATAATCTGTACAACAAAAAAAGAACCATCCAAATCGGACCACGCGTAACAAAGTTAGGTTTCACCCCCACGAAGTTCCAAGTTCAAGTTAGCTAATTCCCATACGATTTATCTACTGTAATACACATCTGTAGAAAAAATCATAGCTTTGATACTATAACGTAGGTTTGGCGGTTCTGTGATCTTGGTATATTACCATAAGAAGATTCGAACATATTTATCTAGATCTGGTAAGACCTATACCTCCTTGAGACGGATTTTCCTACATATGAACTTATATTAATTGATCGATTTACGCATTGGTCCGAAGCCGATTAAAAGTAGGTACTTTAAGTACCTACCGTAGTACCCCCAATCGAATGGTTAAATCAAGTGTTTCCATATGTGCAATTCAAAGCAACTATACGTGCATATGACGATCAAGACAATTGTGTTCTACAAATTCCTGCAATTCTTTTAGATTTTCGAACCATTACAAAAGAAGTTTTAAAATACTCTCCTGCTAATTGCGTTAGGCACAACCGCTACGTATTCCAGAAAAATTTATAATTGAAAGAAACTTGAACCTAACTTTGTACGGTTCTTTTTTTGTTGAAAAGAGTATGATCCCCTATTACTAATATGAGAAAAAATTTAGACCAATGGTTTGATATATAGAGTATGTTCTCCCATTAGTACTATGACAAAAATGGCGGAACTATACTCCTTAACGCGTAGATAGATTTGGATGATAATTTTGTTGTTATATAGAGTATGGACACCCCTAAGTACTACGAGGAAAATATCTGGCCTAGGTTCTCTCATGGCACCAAGACAAAAATTTATGGGGTGTGGTGTGGGTGGTGGAAGAGTGGAGCCTTATTTCGTATCGCGTGGATCTATTTGGATGATTACTTTATTACTGAATAGCGTATCTTGCTCCATTTGAATAATAATAGAAATTGAGGCTGAGAGTGGGAGTTGGGGAATTACCCAGCTTCCTAAGTCGTAGACCGACTTTGATGATTTTCATTAGGTTGTACAAAATACGTTTCCTTGTTGGTAAATTTAAAGAATTTTTATTGTTGTATCTAGATGGATAGATAAATCAATTTATTTGGCACTGTACCAAATATATATATATATATATATATATATATATATATATATATATATATATATATATATATAAGTATAATGTTAGAAGTAACAATTGTTAAAGAAAAGAAAATGAAAAGCTACTGTAAGCATCTACGAATATATATGCCTTAAATAATATAATTTCAAAAGATGAGCCTGTGCACCATTTCCACTCAAAGACCATCAAAACTCTTCAACTTTTTGGAAAGGTAATAAGATGGGCAATCCAATAAAAGTAAAAAAGAGGTATACTAATTACATGAATTTCGCAGAAAAATTCGAAAAATGCTGAATTTTAGGAAATTGCATTTTTTTCACTTTTGGAAGTGACTGTACCTGCAATGATAGGAGTTAGATTAACATTGTTGACAATTTTGGAAAGGTCATTCAGATAGTAGTTTTTTAGCGTTTGTTTTATTTGGCTGTGTTGAATAGATCAAGAGATAAAAATAAAAGAGTAATGTGCATACAATGAAAAACTGAAATTTATGAATCACCCTGTAACACCCCTCCTCCCCCCACCACCCTGCCATAAAATTTTTTGTTTGTCTAGTTGAGATCTATCAACCCCCTCATTTTGGCACGTCAGATCTGAAACACCCTGTGTACAGTCTTCAACGAATCCAATGGGTTTACTAAGGTAGATTTACACATCGTCAGAATATAGGTGAATTGAGGAACTAGTGACAACATGAGGCAAGTCGTTGATGAACAATCTAGGGTCACTAAGGAAAGAAGTTGGAGCAGTCCCATTATTTCGTAATGCGTGTCCTGATTTTGTAGATTCTCTATTGCTGTATAGATTACGTTGGCGTCCAAGAGCCATGGTAAGGATTTTATATCTAACGTGAGGATGTGAAAGGGTGGCTAGGATTAACTTCGTAATGCTTTGCCGGATTTGGATGATTTTTTTTTCTTTTACTTTTACTTGATTTTACTGTACCTCGCAACTATTTAAATTGGTTTGTTCATATGAGCAGCATTTATCGAGTCGTATATACAAAGACAATAAAAAATCAAAAATAGAATAATTTTTGAAAAAAGTTGAACCGACTTCACAAAAAGCGGTAAAAAGTATCAAATAATTTTTAATTTTATATCGGAGTTGGATGAATTTATTGAGCGGCATGACCACCATGCCATGGTCCCAGGGTTCGAGACCAGGTCTCCCCGTGAGCAAATTAAAAGAGTCCACTCCGTCTATGCGCTCGCTACAATGCAATAACAAGACTCGACTTTCCTCACTTCCCTTACCCTGATTCCCTTCTGAATCACGAAATTACACTTAGCATGAGTGAAATTTAACAAAAAAAATCAAAATAAACTGTTTTCAACTCGAGCAAAAAAGAGTAAGAAAAGCTTAACTCTCTTGGCTCTCACTCAACAGCAGCACCAAATGGTTAGCTTTTCTTTAGCTGCTGTTGAGGAAGAGCAAAAACAGTTTATTTCAATTATTCAATATTTCAATTATAATTTTAATTTTAATTATATTTATTTCAACATTTCTTTCTCTGCTCGAGTTGTAAAATGTTTGTACAAATACACATTTACACAGAAATACAAATTCAATTGGACGTTAAAAATCTAGGGCATATGATTAGTTTTAACAAAATTAGTAGTATAAAAAGAAAAATAATAAATATTTTATTAAATTTACAAAAATATGCTCGTTATTTCTTATATTCATTGCCTTTTTCCTATTAGTTGGTTAAAAGTTCGATTTTCAGAATAAAATTTCTTTTATAAATAAAAATTGAAAAGTAACGAGAATAAAATTACGACACCGTCACTTCATTGTTGTTACATAGCGGTGTAAGAAAGGATAGCGAGCGAGCGTGAAGGTAAATATAAGTAAATCTAAAGTCCAAGTCTCCATAAGGCTATATATGCCGATACATTGTTACGACAACAAAACTAGTGATAAAATTTTCCTTACCGTTGTGACCACCGGTTCAAATATGACAGCTATATTATGTTTTCATCTGCTAACGCACTTTGACCGCCTCTAAGGAAACCAAAAAATTTGCGCGAGACTCGCACTTGACTACTTCCTTTATTACCTCATCACTGTAAGTGGTTAATTCTCGTCCGTTTATTCAATTAGAAAACAAATTTTATGGCCTTTCAATTAAATTTATCAATTAGACAATTTCTATTGATTTAATTACTTAATCAGCTCCACGACTATTTCTCCAGTTTTAACTGCTTATTTGCATTAAAATCATTAAATACATTTAATGGAGTCTGCATGACTTTAAGTTCTTACACGTTTAAAAGGTTATTAAGAATATGTAATTAATTAGCTAATTAAGTTAGTTGTTTATACGATGAACTTATATTTGTAAACTGTAAGATTAATGATGATGATTTTTTTAAGAGTTATTACATAAAAAATTTAGTGAACGAGAAGTGTACAACAAATACTATGATTAAAACACAACAAAGTTGCATGTCCTTAGATTTCATTCTTCATTTCAAAATAATAAGCAGTCAGATTGCTGAAATGTAGACGAAATCCTAAACCATTCACTGATAATAAGAAATATTGTTCGTCCTAATGTGTATGCTGCCTACAGCTTAGAAAGTAAATTTGTTTCGTAATTAAGTTAGCGTGATCAGTCTGTTGTTTCCAGAAATGAAATTAAGCTAATTCTTAGGTTGCTTTTATTCTTATTTATTTTGTACCATTATCGTCACAATTATCGTCAATATTTCAGACTTTATATATGGGTGGGGGGGTAATCTTTAAGGAGTATTTATCTTTTATTAGTGAAAAAATTATAGGTTTTTGATATTTTTTTTACATTGAAACTCGAAATTTTTACGTGTTTACCCAATTTCGTTTTTACACGCTGTTACAAGACTATGATTTAACATGGTCTAGAAAAAAAATTAAATTTCCATTTTACATGATTTCATTACTTTGAGATGGTTAAAAAAACTGTCTTAAAAGCAATCTACAACGTTTGCACTTGTTGCACAATATTTAATCAAGAAATATACAGGGTGTGACGTTTCTAGAGGTCAATACGAGTTTAATTGATAGCTCACACCTAGACAAACAACAAATTTTATGGCAGGGGCGGGGGGGGGGGGGGGGGGAGCAATCTCCACCGTTTGGGAGTTACAGGGTGATTCAAAAATTTCAGTTTTTCATGGTATGCACATTACTCTTTTATTTTTATCTTTTGATCTACCTAACATAGCGACATCAAAGAAACGCTGAAAACTACACAGTCACAGTCACTTCCAAAAGTGAAAAAAATGGTTTGCGATTACCTACAATTCCGAATTTTCCCAAATTTTCTCCGAAATTCATGTAATTAGTACACCTATATTTTATTTTTCTTAGATTGCCCATCTTATTACCTTTCCAAAAAGGTAAAACATATAGAGAAAGTATGTAAAAATTTATACATAGATATCCGTTCGGAGACTATTATAAAAATCAACAATTCAAATAAATTAAACTCAATTTAATTCTAAAATGATTTTTGTTGAATTTAAAAATAGGTTACAAAAGCTGTTAAAAATGTCCACCGCCACTTTATAGGAATGCCAAATATCTCCTTCTAGGTCCTTGTTTAAGGCGTAAAGCAGTCAGCCTCTCCCGTATTTTCGTCGCTGCATTCCCAATTCTGCTAACTAAATCCTCCCTAGTGTTAAAAAAGGCTTGAATAAACTTCATCCCTCATTCTTCTCCATAAGAAAATGTCCAATGGAGTTTGATCTGGAGATCTAGCAGGCCAAGGAATCGGTGCAAATTTTTCACTTCGCATTGCGTTGACAATGTTAGCAGTATGCGCTGGTGCTCCCTCGTGTTGGTCCGTTCGATTATGCACAGGGATGCCCTCAATTAGATCTGGTAGTGAATTCTCCAAAAAGTACGTGTAGATTGGACTGTTGAGCACTTGCGGCAAAATGAATGGTCCTGCCAAATGGTTGACGATGATACCAGCGCAAACATTGACGCTAAATCTCTGCTGGAATGAGGTCACCTTTGTCATTTGTCGATTAATCTTCGACCAGGTATGGAGGTTATGGAAGTTCCTGATACCATCCCTGGTGAACTGAGATTCATCCGTCCACAGAATTCGGTCCAGAAATTCCCTGTCGTCAACGTCGCGTTCCAGATGAAAAGTGCTAAATTCCAATCTTCTTTCAGAATCTCCTTCCTAAAGTCCTTGGACCGGCTGATGGTGATACGGACGTAATCCCTCTCGATTAGTTGAAGACACTACCAATCGTCTTGCAACTCGTCTTGTGCTCGTCTCAGGGTCTTGCCTCACGATGGCGATTACTTGCTGCTCGACGTGGGCAGAAGTTCCCAAAGTTTCGGGTCGTGTCTCCCTGACGTTTGAAGTTACACTTCCTGTTTCTCTTAACTTTCGGAAAGTCGGTGTAAATATTTCTCTTTGGGGTGCTCGCCAATAAGGGAATCTCCATTAATGTAATATGATGGGCAATGCAATAAAAATAAAAAAGAGGTGTAATAATTACATGAATTTCGGAGAAATTTTGGGAAAATTCGGAATTTTGGGTAATTGCAAACCATTTTTTTCACTTTTGGAAGTGACTGTACCTGCAGTGGTACAAGTTTTATCAACATTGTTGACAATTTTAGAAAAATCATTGGGATAGTAGTTTTGTAGCGTTTGTTTGATGTCGCTGTGTTGGATAGATAAAAATAAAAGAGTAATGTGCATACCATGAAAAAGTGAAATTTATGAATCACCCTGTAAGCCCCAAATGGTTGAGATTATAAAAACTTCTGGTCGGGTCGTTCTTAGCAGGTTAAATTCAGTAATCGAATTTCTGATTCGTTACAGCTTAAGTGTGGTGGAACACAAAGCTCCTCCCTTAAGCCCTATGTTGTTTAACCTGTACATAAGCGACCTAATAATTTCAGTACGAGATGCAAAGGTGCACATATATGCTGATGATGTGTAAGTTTACCTAAGCTGCCCGTTGGTCTGTCGGAGGATGGTTTTTGCCGCTTGAGTATGAGCCTTATTTGCAAATGGTCTAATGCCAACATTTTATTATTAAAGATTGGTGTAAGTCGGATATTTGATAATTCACAGGCGAAAGTTGAAACCTACAGATTTTTGACATCCTAAATGTGTTAGGAGTCTTTGTTCGATGTTCAATTCAGATATGACATTGTGGTGACAGCACGATTGTAGTGCCAAAACCACTTTAACAATAAATTGTAACGTCTTATAATTTTTGGTTACTTTCGTACATTAAGATTACATGTTGTAAATGCTAACCATGTAGGTCGGAACAATTTTGTTTGAATAATTCGTGTATGTAAAACGAGAAAATTGTTCCGTAGATTCAGTTACATTCAGTCTTTAGATCAATATTGTCCGAAAATATATTTAAATAAAAATAAAAAATAAATAAAACTTTAATTTTCAATAAATATCTTATCTATTTAAATTTCAGCAAGTCCTTGAAATAGGCAATTTTTAAAGCCTTTGGGAGTTCTACCCTCTCGCAATCCCCTGTTAGAGTGTGGTTATAACGTATAACCCGATGATGGACCTAAAGCACCCTGGAAGTTAAAGAAGCAAGTATAACTAGCGCAACCTATCCTAAGGACTCCGGTTTGGGACGGTACATTCGTGTGTAATGAAGATATACCAGTACCCACAGCATTCTATGCCCATGTAAAATAAATAATATTAGATAAAGACTCTGACTGTGGATTTCGGGATATCTCCTTTCTACTGCTGCTAAACTTAGGATTGTAAAAATTCTGATAATGCCGAAAGTCTTATCTTCTCTGCGTTGGACCATCATTGTTCTCGTAAAATGAATGTGGTGTTTAACAGTCGTATTCACTTTTTATATGGTCTATGACATTATGAACAATTTCACTTATAAGCTTGGACTCCAGTAGGCATAATGAAACTTATCTTGAAGAGTAGCAATTAGAACATGTGGATACATTTTATTATACAGGAATCAAAGTTACGGCAGATGACGGAGCTCACACTGATGCGCAGGCTAGCATCAATAAAGCTCCAGTTGCATTTAATACTCTTACTGAGATATGGCGCAATAACAATAACTCCTAACGCGCAAATTTCCGGATCTTCGAATAGAACGTGAAATCTGTTTTGATGTACGGCTATTCAATATGGAACATGAACCTGCCATATAACATCTAAGCTAGAATTGGTGTTTACGGCGCATCCTCAACATTACCAACGAAGACCTATATAGATTCACCGACCAAGCCAGGATAGATATCTAAGGTGGTAGTAAATAGGCCTAAGATTCAGAAAAAGCAAAACAACATTGCGTAACAGGCAATCGATTGGAATCCAAAGGGGACCCAATGAAAACGCCAAATCGGACGAAAAGAAAGGTAGCCAGATCAGAAAGTCGTAACAGAAGTTGAAAGCATTGGCACAGAACCGGACCAGATACAGGGTTAAAGGAACCAAACAGAGCGAAACATATTTGACATTTCAAATCGTTCCACCCTCTAAAACTAAAAGAATACGAATTAAGTATTTCATATAACATAAAAATCAGACATAAGATAAGACGTTTTGAATCTTTGAACCACCTAAACTTGGGGGGGGGGGGGGGGGGGGGCAACACCTCCCCCCCCAACATACAACTACTTAAAGCGTTACTTGTACCAATTGTAATCTATGAGGATTGCGTTTATTTCAACAGATCTTCTTTTAGAAAGATTAATGTTGCTTTTAATGCATGTGCTAGGGTTGCAAAGATATGAGCAGATTTCGGATTTTTTCAAACAAATTTTTATTTTTACTTTTAACAGATACTTCGAGTATAGAATTTGTGTAATAATGTACATTATTATTAGTGATTTAGCTCCTAGTTATCTCAAGGATTATATTGGATTTTCCGTTTCCAGACAAACTGAACTATTGACAGTTCCTCGATTTAATACCATGTTTAGCTTACGCACTTTTTCGCCATAGTGTAAGAGTGTGGAATAATCTTTCACTGGCTGTCCGGGAGGAGGGTTCCTGATGGGTTTCAAGAGAAAAACGTTAGATTGCAACAAATCTCTATAAGTTTTCCTTTTCTTTTCTTATTTATGCATTATTTACACTTTCCGATATTTCATTTTTTTATCTTCTTTTTTTTAATTTACACTATTCGGAAATTGTTACCTTTGAATTTTAGCTTCAGTTCAATTTAACCGTATGCCCATATAAATGAATTCTGTATCCTAATGATTTATTAATTTACTTATTTAAATATTTGGGAATCATCCTTATTTCCAAACTAAACTGTGGTATCAACATTGAGGAGCTCGGCAAAAAGGCTTTGATAGCGTTTAATGCCCGCAAGAAAACCCTGGGGAAGAAATGGGAAATTAGTCCACGTATAGTTCACTGGATGTATAAATCGATAGTGATACCAATCCTGTCTTACACAATCTCATGTTGGTGCCCCGCTTTAAGAAGGAACTGTTACTTTAAGAAGCTTCCCAAAGTTCAAAGAGCTGTCTACTCGGACGTCTGAGAAGCGATAGGTACAATTCCAACTACCGCGTTGTAGATAACTGTTACATGTTTTAAGCAAAAAAAAAGTAATATCTTCACATATTTTCAACTGCCTGAAAGAAATGGGAATAGAAATACCTGACCAAAAAAACATATGTCTTTTGTTGTGCCACCTAATAGGCACTGGAAACTGTCCATAGCCTACTTTCTTATTCATCCTTTGACAGCCGAGGAAAGGAAAACTTTGGTATTGGAGACAACAAAGAGGGTACAGGAAATAAATGTTCAGATAGTCTGTCTCACTTGCGATGGACCAAACTATTACAAGACTATGTTCCGTTTACTCGGAAATAGCATTGACATACTTGAACCGGGTCCATATTTTTGTACTCCTTAAAAGCCGAATCAAAAAATCTGCACACTGCTTGATCCATACCAAACCCTTAAATTAATCCGGTACCACTTCAGAAAAAGGAATAATCTCGTGGTCCTATGTAAATGGTTTGTATACCTTGCAAGAAAAAGAAACTATTAAATTAGGAAGGTTAAATTAAGTTAGATTGCTTGGCGGCCACCGGTAATAACCCAGTCAACCTAACATATACCTTGATTTCACTACGGAGGAACCTCACCTGAATCTACATACTTAGTTGAACCAGCCACAGTTATTAAGGAAACTGGTTAGGTCATTCAGCTGTACACTGGCGAACTCCTCTAATCCTTTAAGGAAATGCTTGCCGAAAACCTGAAACTTTCTTCTGATTACTCCAGGGCATTCGCAAAGTAAATGCTTCCTCATCCAGGCAATTCCGACAGAAGTCGTTGGCAGGAATATGCATGGAGGTGGCATGACTACCGAAAAGGCAGTTCCGGTGACTTCCCTACAGCAAGAACGTCAATCCTCTTTCATTCCACTATGCCCACATCTTCCTTAATATATCGCAAGTTGTCAGACCGAGCCACCTGCACTCGAGTTTTAAGTCGATCTCTCTTTTTACCGAAAGTAGAAGCCGATTGACCTGTCTATATGTGAAGCGTCCAACAGCGAACCTTATTTCGGCAGAATATCGGCCGTCACGTTGTGTCCGTCACATTGCTATCACCGGATCTGTCTAGTTCCCATAACGTCTTGTGGGGGATGGGGCCGAAGAAAAACTTCACCCAATTCGAGACAACAGTTGCAAGTACTACAATTTATTTATTTATGTCTGCAGATAACAAGGTCCTACAGACTAAGCAATATAAATTTGAATGAATTGAACACAACCATCCAAAAATTAACTTATATAAAAATATACCAAAATACAAACCGAAGAATTCAAAATCCAAGCCTTTGAGCCTATAAAATAAATATAAAATACAGGAATCATAAAACTAATAGATCAAAGATAACTATGCGTCATGACCAAATAAATTAAATAGATCCAATCTAAATTTACCACGATCATCCGACAAATTATTAAAGCTACAGACATCATTAAAATTTCTTTACCAACTGGCTATAGGTTCATGCTGACCATATGAAGTCTTATGACTATGAACATAAAGTAAATTTCTATACCGTAGAGAAATACCTGATGCATAGATGGTAAACAGAGGAACAAGTTGAGGAGAACAAATTCTATAGCATAAGCAATCCCGAACAGACGATATTCAAGCAATCGACGTCTACAACATAGATACTGTCAACCAAGCAGTTTTCACCTGTCAGCATAGGATGGAAGACAATTCGTCCAATTTAACTTAAGAAGAGTATACCGCTTAAATGCTCTCTGAATGGACTCAAGACGGTCAGAATGTGATGTAGTGTAGGGGTTCCAAATTACAGAAGCATATTCTAGTACTGAATGAACTAACGATATATACAATGATTTCATATTGTGAGGGTCAAAGAAATCAACAGAATTGCGCTTAATAAAAAACTGACATTTTCTCTGCAACCCCCATTACCTTTTTATCGCCATCTCTTGTCAGCAGACAATAACCATGAGTCGCCGTCATTGGAATTGGGTACCCAACCGTATGTAGAGCACCCAAGCTTTGGAAACCGGTACGGCATCTGGGCACCAGCAGTGATTTGATCATGTTTGAGCCGAGCCCCTTAATGGCTTGACTATCGCTATACGAGCAATTTTAACTGCCCCTTTTCCGGGAGTTGGAACTCTTTACTACACCAATTTTCAGGGTACTATACAGATTCGGTATGCTGCTGGAACTCAAAGAAAACAAACAAACAGCAAACTGACATGAAAGCGAAATGTAAAAGAAAGGATTACTAAAGAAAAGAAGCTGGGAGCTGAAATCCAATAGCACGCAATGGATCTATGCGGCATTAGTACATTCAATCCTCTTATGTGGCATCATGGTTTGGTGGCCAGCTGTGAACAGATAAGCTTACCTGCCCAGGTTGGAGCACACAAAAATAATAACGGTATTGGGAATTACTGGTGCATTCAAATCCACTACGTTTCGTGCTCTTGATACTATTCTACACAGCCCCCTGTGAACCTGAATGCAAAGAATGCCGCACTGAGGGTAGTTCTGCGGCAGAAAGTGTCAGAGTTCCTTAAGACGCGGGATTACGGCCATAGAGGAGGATCTCAAGACGGCCACTGAGTACACGCTACTGAATAAGGGCTTTCACAGGAACTTCAAGGTAGTAATATCGGACAGGTAGTTCTGGGTAGGGCTTCAAGTTACCGAAGTGAGGAACATCTTAATCTTGTCGTAATCTTGGCGAGATTAAGACCAATCTAGGTCCAGTGTCGCTCTCGGCGAGATAAAAAAAAGAGAATTTTTGTGAGAAAACGGGGAGTGAGGACAAGTGCATTTTCTTTTTGCTCCTCGCCCTGAACAATGTATCAAAGGCTCTTTGCTATTGGGGATAAAACGAAAATATCTGAAGAAGGAAATAATGTAGGAAAAAGCGAATGGGAAAAGCAGTGAATTCTTATATGCCTTAAAAATCATACATTTGACACTTTTCGGAAAGTCGGAACAGCTAAAAAAAATACTACAATAAAATGATAAAAACTAAAATCTTGTCCAATATCGTTACCTCAATTTCACTCTCGTAATCGCACTGTTACCAATGATATTGGTCTCCGGGGCACCGGCAGCGAGAAGTATCGTGAAGCTCTAGTTCTGGGAAACAAGATCAAAAGAACCTGCAGATAACTTAAACATCTACCCTGGCCTTAAAACGATTAGGAGCATCAGTGTTCTGGTAGGAGCTGAACATTTACTTGTCCTACGGACTTCCCAGTGAATGCGGCGTCTTTCAAGCCAAAATGGTGGCTGTAAACAAGGCGGCGGAGTTGGCACAGAGATAGTCCTAAATTACACGAGAGGGATTTTACCCCATGACTCACGGCAATTCTCTTCTGTTCAAAAGTAGAAAAACCCTCAGAGTGTTGAGAGAGGCTTTGATTGACGTTAAAAAACCGATTCATAAGTGTTTTGCAGGGTTAACAATTTGTATTCACCGGCTCAAGCAATACTAAATCAACCTGACACCAAGAATTTTTCGAACCCTAATGAGGAAGTTACGAAAATGGACAAAAGCAAATCAGGAAAAACTCAAGCAAAACCCCTACGATTCGTGATTGACACTTACAGATGACCCACTTCCTACCTCACTTCTCTCACCAAGAAAAAACCAGGTTTTCGTCACTCATGGGGTAAAATCCCTCTCGTGTAATTCAGGACTTAGCTGGCAACGGGCGCTGGAATTATTATCTATGTGGACTGCAAAGGGTCGCTGAAAGCTATTTGGTCCAATGATTTTAAATCTAAATCCCTCTTTGATTACTACAGATCTCTGCAAAGTGTAAGAAGGAACAGGAGGGTACAACTCTGCTGGGTAATGGGATATAGACGTATAACAGGAAATAAAGCAGCATATGATATCGCTATGAGAGCAGCTTAAATGGAAGCTCAGGAAGCGGATCAAGTACTTCTCCGATATGTGGCGTTATCAACTCTGTCAACGATGGGCTATTTGAAAAAAAAATCCGTCTTTGTTTGAATTTGCAGCACTTTTTGCGAAAATTATGTCTATAAAGGTATTGTTTTCATCCAATTTTGCAAACTGTAATAATGATGACGATGAAATACTTGATTTTCACAATTGCTATTGCCGACACATTCAGTGCGCGAACTGGAAGAATCTTAAATAAAAATAGAAGACGACACACCGGATATTTTTATTTCAAAACAATGACAAATCTGAGTAAATTATGTTTTCAATTAAGGGCACAGATGGCAATAGATTCACTACGCCAAGAGGAACATGTATCTGAAATCATAATAAAAATGAAACAATATGACAATTTACAGACCGACGCTGGCTTAATTGTTTCTTCTGAAAGTTTTTTTTGATATATGTAAAACACATGACCACATATTTTCAATCATGCACTGCGACACTCCTCATTATCTAAGTATAAAGGAGGTAATACTAAATCACTGTATTAAGGATGCTAGAAAATAATATCCGGACTGGTTTGATTAAGATAATAAGTGCTATGATCACAGGATCCAAGCAGTTCACTTTTTCATCACAGTGCTTCTAATGAAGCGCTGCAAATGGACTATGGACATTACAAAAAGTAAAAATAAATCAATAAATACAAAAATACAAAAACTAATAAACTTCACAAATTCGTAACTTATTTGAATTGATTTTAAAGATCATTCAGATGAATGGATTTTCATGCATAAATAAATTTCAATTACCACTTCGAAAAGTGTAGGAAAAGCGCGGCGAAAAACCAAGCCCGCCGGAGAGGTGTTTTTAGTGAGTAAGGGTCTCATACCACTGGAAGGCACGGGTTGTCCAGTGTATTATGGAAGATTTTCACCTGCCCCGCTAGAAAACAATGTGCCAATATTGATGATGAGGATGGATCACTTCACCTTCATTTGAAATGGATGAAAATTTTCTTCAATTTTCCGGAGACAACATTAAAAATAACCGTTAATAATATTTCTAAAATTGATTAATTGTCGAGTTCGAAAATCATAAAGCGGTAATTATTGTAACACATTGCATTGAGTCTCAACATTAAGATACTTAATAATTAAAATTACAAGTGAATTTTAGTTTTCAAAGTAATTCATTTTGAAGATATTTTTAAAGTCCGCTTAACAATAAAAGCAATTTATTTTATTTACTATTTAAAAAGATCAATTTGGCTTCCGAGGGGGTCAATTTGAATTCAAATAATTCGGATATGAATTATTATAAACGCCAGATAAAATATATTTCTTATATTCTTAGGTACAAAACAAATCACAAATAAATTGTAAATCTTTTTATTTGTGATACAATTACACATTTAAATCCAATCCATATTTCGTATCCATGCACATAAATCTTTTAAAAGCTTTTTTTTCGAAAAGCTTACCAGACGCACTTTCTTCGTTAAAACCACAATAAAGCTTTCAAACCTTAATGTGCCTCAATAAGACACTGAAAGCACTATTTGAATTGTCAAATTAACTTCCCTCAAGCACTTTTCAACCGACTTCCCAAAAACAAAGAGGTTCTAAGTTCGACGCGTATTTTTTTTTTAAATTTTTTTTTTATTTTTATTTTTTTTTTATGTCTGACCGGGCATAACTTCGTAACGCGTCAACCGATTTTGATGATTCTTTTTTTGTTGGGTAGAGTATGTTCACCGATTGGTACCATGTCAAAAAAATTTTTGGTAGGGTGGGGGTGGGAGGTGGGGGTGAAACCTAACTTTGTAACGCGTGGTCCGATTTGGATGATTCTTTTTTTGTTGTACAGAGTATGATCCCCCATTGCTAATAGGAGAAAAAAAATGTGGCCTAGGGTGGGGGGAGGGATAGTCTAACTTTGTAACGCGTCGACCGATTTGAATAATTCTTTTTCTGTTGGGTAGAGTATGTTCCGTGGTTGATACCAGGTGAAAAAAATTTTGGGGGGATGGGGGTGGGGGTGGAACCTAACTTTGTAACGCGTTGTCCGATTTGGATGGTTCTCTTTCTGTTGTATAGAGTATGATCCCCTGTGTGATCTACTCACAAAATAAGGGGGTGCCGGAATCAGAACAGCCTTAAGTTTTATTCCAAAATGATTTTATTCAACAATCAAAAATACTAAAGCTAATATCACAATAATAATTCAAAAATCACAGAAGTTCAGTATATAACATTCAACCATTCAATAAATTCAATAAAAATATAAATAAATTCAAAATTCAATAAATAAAAATTCAACGACAATAAAAAGTCCTCCTGTTTTCCGCTTGGGTGGAATAATTCAACGGTGCAGTTTCCCCTACTGTCCAGTAGGTGGCACCTGTAACAAATAATAGTAAATTAATGATTGCACTATAATTAACTTTCGTACGATAGTTGGTGGGTAAGAATTCAGATTAAACTCTGAATGATGGATTGCAGATTAAACTCTGCTTGAGGATAGGTGCGTTCAGATTAAACTCTGATCGAGGAATGGATGGACATTCAGATAAGACTCTGAATATACCGGGTAGAAAATTGCAGATTAGACTCTGCTTAGGTGAATATAAAATATTCTGATTAAACTCTGAATATAGCAGGTGAATAGGATTACAGATTAAACTGTGTCTGAGGATAGGAGCGTTCAGATTAAACTCTGATCGAGGAATGGATGATATTCGCCTTGTTCGCCGGCCTTTTATACAAATTTTAACTATGGCCATCTTATTTCGTCTTTTGGCGAGCGTATGTGGCATCATTGTTTTGCCAATTCGCTTTATGGCAAGTGACGTGCCAGCTGTCAAATTTTATTTAAGTGACAGGAAAGTGACACGAGATGGAATTGTTGGAATGTTTTGGTAAGTTTATTTGATTGAAATTTTATATAATTTTAATGATTTTAAATAATTTTAGGTGATGAGTTTTTGTTGGAGCAGCTATAGGAAGGATTTGGATGCAAAAAATGCACTTTTGGTGGAACCTAACTTTGTAACGCGTAGTTCGATTTAGATGGTTCTTTTGCTGTGAGGTAGGGGGTTAATATTAACTTTTAACGCGGTGACCGATTTGGATGGTTCTTTCTTCGTTGTATAGAGTAGAAGACACTAAAAAGTGAAAAATAAAATAGTTTTTAAAAAAAAGTTGAACCGACTTCACAAAAAGCGCTAAAAAGCATAAAATAATTTTTAATTTTATATCTATTACGACACTTTGAAGTCGGTGCAAATTAAACAAATAAAACAACTACAGTACCACAATTGAAAATAATACGTAATACTACCTGAACGTTTCCGTTTACGGGATCATAAGAAATGACGATTAAATATTTGTGTTGTTGTTTGGTTTGTTTGATTTGCACCGACTTCAAAATGTCGTAATAGATATAAAATTAAAAATTATTTTATGCTTTTTAGCGCTTTTTGTGATGTCGGTTCAACTTTTTTTTTAAAAACTATTTTATTATCACTGAACATTTTCTCAGTGTTATTTATATGAGTAAAATGCGCTCGGTATAAACTTCTCTCTGTCAAAACATCATTGGAAACCCTTTACGCCAGTCTGTCGGTCCAAGAATTTCCTCGATAAAATAAGGCCATTAGTAGCTCAGAAATTAAACTATGTGAAAAAGGAATTACACTAGCATCGATCAAAATTGCAGTTTAGATACGGTCCAAGTCTCATGAAAACTTTAGTCGCGTTTTTCTCGGAAAATACGCCATCCCAGGCCTTATTTGCCCCTTTGCGGTTTTAAAGGGGTATAAAACGACCATTCTAAATCGATTGGCGTTAACAAAAAACACCGACATTGCAATCCCTGAACGCCAGTCTGTCGGTACGAGAATTTCCTGGATTAAATAAGGCCATTAGTAGCTCAGAAATTAAACTAAGTTAAAAATGAATTACACTGACATCTACCAAAATTACAGTTTAGATATTGCCCAAGTCTCATGAAAACTTTAATTACGTTTTTCTTGCAAAATGTGCCTTCCCGACCCATATTTGCCCCTTCGGGCTTTTTCAGGGGTATGAAACGACCATTCTAAATTGATTGGTGTTATCAAAAGCTCCGACATTGCAATCCCTGAACGCCAGTGTGGCGGTCCGAGAATTTCCTCGATAAAATATGTTAAGTCAATAAGTCCATCGCGAATCTGGCGATGAACTGCATGATGCCGAATCTGTTTTCGATTGATTTCTTTTCCCAATTTTTTGTACAAAGAGTAAAAACTATGAACTTTCGTTTTCCCACATTATACAATACCCATCGATATCTTTATGTAGTGAAAAGTTGTGACCGAAAAACAAAACGTGTCCCAACATGCACCACTCTCCCCTACACCAGTTGAACATCTAGCTCCAAAAATGATAAAAACAAAACAACAAACTTTTGTTGTAGTTGTACTGTTTATTTAATTTACACCGACTTCAGAATGTCGTAATAGATATAAAATTAAAAATTATTTTATGCCTTTTAGGTCTTTTTGTGAAGTCGGTTCAACTTTTTTTTAAAAACTAATTTTGTTGTACAGAAAATGATCGCCTATTGTTAATATATAAATAAAATAAAAAATCTTCTGGGGCAGCGCTCGGTTGGTGGGGGGATGCTAGTGGGGGAGGGGGTAGATGTCAACTTCTTAACGTGTACACCGATCTTGATGATTCCTCTTTTGATGTATAGAATATGTTGCCCCATTGGTATCACGACAAAAATTTATGTGATGGAGTGGGGTGGGAAGGGGTCGTTACCCAACATCTTAATGCATAAACCTATTTGGATGATTCTTTTTTGTACATTGTTACTATATGGCAAAATATTTACCAAGGGTTGTGGTGGGGGTAGTCTAACTTTGTAACGCGTGGACTGATTTAGATAACTCTGATGATTTTTTTTTTGTCACGGCAACAAATTTGGTTTATGGTAAGAGTTGAGGCCTAGCCTCGTAAGGCGTATACCGATTTCGATGATTTTCATTCCGTTCTACAGAATACGCTTCCTGATTGGTAAATGGTAACAATTTTTAACCTAGAGTGAATACGATGATCCGCTGACTATGATAATTCTCTCTTGCTGTATAGAGTACTGTGCCGCACTATCGCGATGGTACAAATTTTGTATCTAAGGAAAGGATATGAAAGGGTAAACGTGACTAATTTCGTAATATGTTGCCGGATTTCGATTTCAGATGCCGGATTTCCTTTCTTGACCTCTGCAACTACTGAAATTGGTTTGTCGTATGAGCACCATTTTTCCAGTCGTATATATATACAAAGACACTAAAAAGTTACAAATAAAATAGTTTTTAAAAAAAATAGTTAAACCGACTTCACAAAAAGCGCTAAAAGCATAAAATAATTTTTTATTTTATAACTATTACGACATTTCGAAGCCGGTGCAAATTAAACAAGAAAATCAACTATCCAACCACAATCGACGATACTATACAGGGTGTTTAAAATCTGACGTGCCAAAATGAGTGATCTCACCTAGAAAAACAAAAAATTTAATGGGGGTGGGGGGCAATGTTAACCGTTTAGGAGTTACAGGGTAATTCATAAATTTCAGTTTTTCATGGTATGCATATTACTCTTTTATTTTTATATTTTGATCTACCCATCACAGCGACATCAAACAAACGCCAAATTACTATTCTAATGACCTTTCTAAAACTGTCAACAATATTGATCTAACTCCTCAACTCCAGGTGCAGTCACTTCCAAACTTGAAAAAAATGGTTTGCCATTACCATACATTCAGCATTTTCCCAAATTTTCTCCGAAATTCATGTAATTAGTACACACCTTTTTAATTTTTTAGAATAACTGAAATTTATGAATCACCCTGTAACTCCAAAACTGTTGAGATTGCCCCCACCCATGCCATACAATGATTTGTTTGGCTAGGTGAAATCTATCACCCCATTCGTTTTGGCACGTCATATCTGAAACACCCTGTATAAGAGCTAGAAAAGTTCATATAATAGAAATAGACGAACCTACACGAAAATATCTCCGCTCTCATTCTGGTTAAACTCATTTCAGAAAAAAACAACCATTTTTTCTAAATGTTATTGCAATAAATCAGAGTACTACAGAGAAATAGCATATTATAAAAAATAATTTCAGAGAACACAATTTAATCTGTGTATATTAATGGTTTCTTCTCTCAATAGTATTAGTAAAATACTCCAAATAAATGTGCAGGAAAAAAAAAGGTTTTTTCCACTGTTCAGAAAAATTGTCTCAAAATGAAATAGTATAAGTTCCCTCAATAGTTTTAAATCAGTGACAATTAACCAACTATTCATATCAAAATCATGTTAGTATTGAATCCGATTGCAATGACCGTTGAGCAAGTAACGGATAATAATGACTAATTGGAAAATGAACTATTATGACATTGATCCGTTCATGGAAATTTACGATTGGGCCTCAGACCCATCAACAGATCGAAATACGTACAAGGGTCAACGAAGCAATTATTTATACCGTACAATCCCTTTATATTTTATGTTGTATTTTCTATTTGTTATTAAAATCGAACAGGTGGTGATTTATGTAAGCTATATGATGTTGAGAAAAATTATCAGGGAGGTAATAAAATCTGTCACTCCCGTATACTATCATCTTTGTTTTTAAAGCATCTTTCTGTTTGAGGAAAAAACCTACCTGTTTTTTGCTATTAACCAATATTTATTGCGACATATATAGGTATTATCGGTTACTCTTGTACATTGCACAATCCATATATCCTTTTCTGAGAGGCATCATTGTAAACTCAAGAACTTGCGAAATCTTCAGAAGCAACAAAGTATATAAATCGGTTAATTGCAGAACATTAATTTTTCTTCACGCAAAATGGGGCTATAAATTAAAGCAGAAGTTGCCTTTTTTCTTCTGTGAACACGTTTTTCCAGAAATCTAACATTTCTATGGATAGACATTACTACCTATGGGAGAAATCTTGCTGGACGCAGACGGTATAACTTACGGAGCATATGTGCATACATAAATAAGTTTCTGAAGTTCGCCTCTGAGCAAAAACTTTGGTTTAATTTAGCTATTGTAAATTTAGTGCCTACATAAAACGCGTAATAATTTAAATATCCAAACGAGCATAAGCTAGTTTCTTAATGCTCAGATTTTACCCACGAGCGCAATTATAGTAATTAAATGTAGTTTGATGAAAATCGCCGCTTATACACATGTTCCGCCACTGTATCTAGTAGACTTTTGCGAAACTTAAAGAAGTTGTTGATATCAATGCAAGAATGTAGCTGCGTCTTAATAAGATCGCATTTTAAGATCAATTTAGGCGTGCGTAAATTAATTCTAAACGTAACGGATTAACTTGACTATATAACTTATCATAACGGAATGAACTCGGTCGAAACGAGATACTAATCCAGTGCTTAAGATCAATAACATGTGATGATTAGTTTGAATCAGAGGCTTGCCCTAACCTCACCTGGTGGTCTTTATCCCCAAAGGAGGAAAAACCTCACATTATAAGCCCAATGATTTTAGACCCAGTAGTCTCTCCTCCTTCCTGCTCAAAACCTTGGAGAGACTCTTGGATATATATATGTTAAAGAGGCAATCAATCTTTCAGGTTGTCTCTTTCGCAACATGCATACACTAAAGGTAAGTCCGTAGAGACAGCCCTGCACGAACTTACCGCAATCATAGAGCTTTCGCTACTACAAAAAGAATACTCACTTGCAGCCTTCCTTGATATTGAGGGTGCCTTTAACAATATCAGGTCAGAGGCGATAATGGCATCCTTGAGCAGGCTTGAAATGGACGACCCTCTCATCGAAGTTATTGAACTTATCCTAAAAAAGCAGGGTCATGGTCTCAAGTTTGGGAGGAGCCAATATCCAAAGAGTGGTAACTAGAGGTACTCCTTAGGGAGGAATCCTTTCACCACTCTTATGGAACTTAACTCTGAATGAGTTACTCACAGACCTGCTGCTGTTCGGTCACAAGGTTATAGCCTCCTATTAACTGCCCTACACTAAACGGGGTTTGGCTGAAACTGTGTAATCAGGTTAAGTATCTAGGACTAGTCCTAGACAGAAAACTTACCTGGAAGCCTAACATCCAGGAAAGAGTACGGAAGGCCACAGTAGCGCTGTACTCGTGTATGAAGGCTTCAGGGAAAAGATGGGGAATGGAGCCACGCATTATGCATTGGCTTTATACAAATGTCATACAATCTATACTTATGTATTGGGTTGTTGTCTGGTGGCCGGCACTAAATATATCAACCCATCACAAAGCAATGGATAAAGTTCAGAGGATGGCAATACTGCTGATAACAGGTGCCCTTAGAACCATACCTTCTAAAGCCCTGAACACTATTCTCCATCTTTAACCGTTGGATCTCTTTGGTAAGCAAACCGCATCCTCAGCCGCCATTAGGCTTAACTCAATCCAGACCTGGAAGTGAACTGACTTCGGTCACTCCAAAATATTCGACAGAACAACTGCCAGCAATATCGACTATACCTCGCCCAATCCTTTCTTTGGGACAAAATTTGACTCCTTCTTTCCCACCAGATCGGAATGGGAGGAAGGTCCTCTCCAATGGGGGGAGTCGGTGCATCTCTACACCGATGGCTTCAAAATAGAAGGCAAAGTGGGTGGAGGCATCTTCTCGGAACATTTGGACCTCGATGTCTCATTCCGCTTGCCTGACTACTGCAGCATGTTTCAGGCGGAAATCATGGCTATAAAGGTAGCTGCGGACCGCCTGAATCATCTAACGCTACCCACAGATAATATATGTATTTTCACAGATAGTCAGGCCGCTATTAAATCCCTCTCGGGAGTATACACCTCCTCCAAAACGGTTATAACATGTCGCTCGTCACTAAATGACATAGCTGAGCATCTGAAAGTATGGCTTATCTGGGTGCCTGGACATAGTGATATTCCGGGCAATTGCAGAGGCGACGAACTAGCGAGAATCGGTACCACTCGTCCAACTCTCACAGGAGTCTCTCAGCTAGGTGCACAAGGGGCATCATGTTCACCCTCTTTTTTTTAGGTTAATTTTATGGGGTTTTCTAAAATTTTTGTAGCCTCAACGTGGTATCACAATGGGCTTCTTTGGCCTCTTTGTGCCTTTCTTAGGCAGCCCCTTTAACCTAACCTAGTTTGAATTAGCCGATTTAATATAAAACTGTAAATAATACGCCATTGAAGTAGAAAATTTAAACGTAAAGCAACTCATAATTAATCATAATATGATTCGTCCGAAGGATAGTTTCTTCTGTGTTGTGTTCTTGAATATGTAGTATAAACAGTAATTGAAACATGAAGTTATAGATACTGCAATTTATGTAGCTACTTGCATCCCGCCCTATGCAATAGACAGAGTCATGTAACCCAAATGTCTGAAGCCCAGAGCGGAGTAAGTCGCAGAGCTGGACTTAAGATCAATGCTGCTAAAACCGAATTTATGAGCTTGGACTCCAGGAGAAAACTTAAAGTTTATCTGGAAGAGCAGCAAATATAGCAAGTGGATAAATTTTGCTATCACGGAAGCATAGTTACAGCAGATGTAGGTATCCGTACGTTCATAAGGAAGAAGTACAATTTAACGACATGCTTACCCAGGGTAAATTCGCCATCGTTACTCTCTATGAAGGTCTCCTGTATGGATTGTTCCAAAGAAAAGAGATGTCAGTAGCAAACAAAAAATAGTTTTTAAAAACAATGTGAACTGACCTCAAAAAAACGATAAAAGGAATAAAATAATTTTTAATTTTATATCTATTACGACAATTTGAACTCGGTATAAATTAAACAAACCAAACAACTACAACAAAAGTATTTAAACTTCTTTCCTTATGATTCCGCGAGCTGACAAGTTCAGGCAGATGGACGAGGTGGTCTAAACGGGTACTGGAAAGATTTGCGCAAAAACCGCGCTATTTTTCAAAAAGGAATTTCGGCGGTGGCTCTCTGGTGGTTCGGGGAGCATTTAGTAGCCATGGCACTGTTAATCTAGCATTTCCTTCATGCCGTATGAACAGTATCGAGTACCAGGAAGTACTTTAAGCAAAGCTCTTGCCATATCTCCGCCGAATTTCCGGATATAGCCTTTCTTTCCAACAAGCTTACGCACGGATTCATGTGAGCTCTTCCACAAAGGCCAACCGATGGAGAACGGTTGGGGTTGGCTCGTCCGAAAAGTCCACGCCGACAACCGCCAATTCAATCACGTGGAAGAGTTAAAAGCCGCGTGGTCGATATTAACCCCTGAGGCATTGATGCCATACGTAGAGTCCATGCCCAGAAGGATTTTTGCAATTGTAGAGAATAATGGTAGTCAAATATATTATTAATTTTACCGTTATGTTCGTTGTTTCTATTCTTTTCTTGAAAAAGCCATGTGCGGTTATATCAATGAAAAGCCTGTTTTGCTGACTTCTATCATATTTTGAATTTTAACAACAAAAGTACCGTTATCAGCGCAATAACTCTTTACCATATTTTAAAAGCAATTAAAAGCGCAATCATAAGTGTCAGTCATTTTCATTCTTGCTCTCTTATTTTTTCTGAACTACAAACGTGAGCGGTGCGGTTATAACTTTGAAAAGCACTGTATATACGAGTCGAAGAATGCTGCTCGTACGAATAAAGTAATTTCAAAAGTTGCAGAGATAGTGCACTGTAAAGAATGGAAACAGAATTTTCCAAATCCGCCAACATATTACAAAATTAGTCACGGTCACCCTTTCATTTCCTTACCTTATAAAACTCTTACCATGGCCCTAGTGAAAACGTATTATGTACAACAGTTTCAAAATCATCAAAATCGGTGCATTCCGTATGAAGCTAGGCGCCGCACCTCCTCCAACTCTCACTACAAGCCACAACTTTTGTCAAATAGCATTCATAATCATCTAAATCAGTTCACGGGTTACAAAGTTAGGCTACTTCTCCCTTCAACCCAACCCTAGGTCAACATTTTTCCGTTTAGTAGGAGGGATCATACTGTATACAACAAAAAGGAATCATCCAAGTAGGTGTGTACATTTAAAAATTGGGTAACGTGTCGGGTAGTCGGGTAGCAAATACTACACATCAAAAGAAGAATCATACAAATAGGTCCACACGTTACGAAATTAGCCTATCCCTCCCCCCGCCACCACCCTAGTGAAAATGTATTCTCATATTAGCCATGAGGGATTATACTCTTTATAACATAAAAAGAATTATCAAAATCGATTTACGCGTTCCAAGCCCTTTCCTACTACAACCCCGCCGTTTAAAATTGGATCGTGGTACGAATGGGGGAACATACTCTATACATCAGAAAAATAATCATCCAACTCTGTTCACGCGTTACGAAGTTAGGCTACTCCTCCCTCTTCCCGCCCCACTCGAACATATTTTTTTCATTATTAGCAACTGGGGATCATACCCTATACAACAACAAAAGATTCATCCAAATCGGTCCACACACTACGAAGTTAGACTACCCGTCCCACTCCCCGCCCAACCATAGGGCCACTATTTTTCATTATTAACAATGGGGATCATACTCTATTCAACCAAGACAGAATTATCAAAATCGGTCCACCCATTATAAAATTAGGTTTGACCCCTACCCCCACTCCACCGAAAAGTTTTTTGACATGGTACCAATCGGAGAACATACTCTACCAACAAAAAAAGAATCATCAAAATCGGTCCACGCGTTACGAAATTATGCCCGGTCATACATAAAAATTAAAAAATAAATACATGTGGAACCCAGAACGTTGTTGTTTTTTGAAAGCCGGTTAAAAAGTTCGGTCGAGGCTCACCCATTCCCCCTGATTCCGCGCCTGTTGAGAGCATTGATTCTTTAGAGTATCTTCGAAATGGTGGTTGTCTCTCACTGTTCTTTCGCTGTTTCCATGGTCATTGTTCTAATGAAATTGCTAGCCTGATTCCTTGTAGGCACACTACAACGCGCAATGCTTCACGTCGCTCCTACCCATATTCTCTACAGGTCTAACGTCGTCGATTTCGGGAATCTTTCCTAAGCAGAAAAACGCAAATGTGGAACAGTCTACCATCTACTGTTTTTCCCTGTCTTATTAGCCCGAAACTTTCAAGTGAGGCGTACGTCGTTATCTACTTCACTCAACCTCTTAAAACATTTCCCTTACCCTAAATTGTTTTGTGCCAAAGGTGTGCTTTGTCATTTTAGAAAATCACCTTAGATTTAAACTTAGCATAAGAAAACGTATACGTACTTAAATTTTGGAACGATCACATTCAGTTGGCGTATCTTTGAATGCAGCCCTGGCAGGCTGCTTGTTTGTTTCTAATATATAACAAACAATGTATAACAAACATTATTGAACCAATTTGTATAAGAAGGTGTTAGTACTTATTTTAATACTTTGGAAGCTGTGAGCAAAACATCCGCAACAATCATATTGGGGCATGGGACGTAACTCATATCGGGGCATGGGGCGGGAAAAGAACCTCACCCGATTCGAAACTAAGGATGGGAATCGAAAGCAAAAATATCGATACTTGGTATTACAATGTATCGGAATGTTGCAACACCGGAGTATCAATAAATTGAAAAAGAATTATCGATAGTTGAAAGTATCGGTAGTTAAATGATTACGTTTGTAGATTTTATTTTTTATATTTAATATAAAATATTAAATTAATAATAAATAACAATAAATTCGGAGACAGAGTTAATTCAATGGTTGAGTGACACGATCATCACGCCATGGATGCAGGATCGAATCTCTATGAACAATTTAAAACAAATGCAATAAATAAAAAATCCACTCCGTCATCAACAAAAGTATAAAATAATTTTTAACTCTGCAAGACGATTCCAATTTTGGTCATAAATACTCCGATGTAAGACAAATACCGTCATCGTCCAAAATTTTATTACATACCTTACCTTACCTATTACATACTTTACCTTCTTGTTTTAAAAACTTTCCAAACTCTGCATTGAGTAAATACTTATATATAAAAAGAAAATCTACCTTCTAATTAGATAGATAAGATAAGATATATTTACGAGATCATCATTTATCCGATTAGGTTATTTTACCCTCGCGAAAAGTTGCATAATGTATATTTATGTAGAAATCGGGGACAATATCAAGTGGCGAGATCTAGTCTTGAACCGAGGACCATGCGCATGATACTTAATCATCCTAACCACTGAGCTACCGGCGCTGTTTTTGATTCTCTATCACTTGGATTGTTCTTATTTCCGAAAAAGAACGTCAGAACTGATAAAAAGCTTGTGGTATTATGGCGGGTCAGATCTCCGAGAAAAACGTTAAAAGCACGTGTGACACTATGGCATCTTATGATCTTATAGATGGCTTAAGTTCACTTCGCGGTCAAACAATAATTTTCGCGATACTACGGCAAGAATCGGTAACAAAATTTATCGAAACTCGTGACTATCGAGTAAATGGAATATCAAAACCTCTACCGACGGAGAAAGCATCGATACATCGATATATCGCATCGGTATTGCCCATCCCTATTCGAGACAACGATTTCGATTGGACCTACAATTGTGGAATCAGATGATGGCCTTTTTGTCATGATCTGTTGTCAGCATTAAACAACCATGTGTCGCCCGGTGGGATTCCAACGTGGGACCTCCAGGTTGATAGGCCGACACGTTATTACACCCTCCACCGGCGACTTTCCCGAAACCAACCGACGTTCAAAATATATTCAGTTCTATGGTTAACGTAATCAAACCCTCTGATATAGTCTAAATAAACTGTTAGTATTGTAATGGAATGGACAAAGACAACACATACAAAGAATAGGTGGAGAGGTGAATATTCGCTTCAACCAAAAATAGCCTACAACCGCTGAGAACAATCTGAAACGAAAACAAAAATTAATAGTCAATTTTTAAGTCATTTAAAATATTGTAAATTTTCTTGTTAAATATTTATTTGAATTCAACTTTAATATTAGAGACATCTATTGTTAACTATTAAAATTTCTTTAGTTAAGAAACTGGGATTGTATTGGAATAAACTTCTCGATAAGCGACATGAAAATGTCTGTAAGCCATATTGAACCTCGTTTCGGAGCAGAATAAATCGTGAATTAAAAAAAGAAAAGATGTCTTGTTTTAATTATTGTTAAAATTATTGTAAGGTGCATATACCCACTAAATTGCCGGGGATGAAATGACGCCCACCTAACTGTGTCACGGATCACGCAAGTTAGCAGGTGTTTGACGATACCATCGACATACAGCCGTCTGAACGGTCTACTACCACCCACGTCATCATCTTACATACGCATCGCGAAGACGCATAAAATTCCGGAACTACTCGTACTGCAGGTTCACCACTCACCAGCGAATAAGTCACCACATCAGCTCCACGGAAATCCTAGCGATTCTACAGGCCCCATCGCATAAAAAATAACTGAAGTTACGCAGGATACTAGCTTACAGGTGAGACCTTACCAACATTATCGTCAGTTGAACACGGAAATCATCTAGTAGTTACATGCCAAATATCCGAGCTTTAGATAACCAATTTTTTCACTTATATTTGTTCCAAAAACACAAAAGGAAGAAAACTCACTAGTAGAATTCAGGCTTACTAGTAAAAACCAGGCAAGGTGTGAATTTTAATTAGCACCCCTTCGCCTGGTATTCAAAAGCGTCACCACGTAACAGTGTTATCCTTTCCCCGTCCCTATCACACCCTATCGCACTTACCAACATTGTTCGCGAATAGTTGAGTATTCATACGCGTTGCATTTGGCATGACGAACATAAAAATGTTTAGTAGGAATCAAATTAATCGTCATCAAAAATCAGAAAAGGCATTGCTTTTAGTATTTTGAAATTTAACCCTATTTAGGGGTTAAAAGGACCCCAAAATCTGAAAAAAAATATAAAAAAAAGTTATAAGTTTTATAACAATTCTTATTCTATATTTTCTATCACAGAAATCTTAGAAAAGCAAAATTTTGTATTTTCTTGATAGATAAGATTTAATGAGGGTTTAAAATCCACCCTTAAGAACTCTGAGGGGGGGTAAAATCATCCTCAAAACATGAAAAGATCAAAAATATTTTTAAAAATTCAAAAAATATATAGTTTAAAGTATCTGGTCAGTTTTGATGGGAAAGCACCCCCTACGGGGGTAAATCCACCCCCAAACGTGAGAAGATGAAAAAATCATAAAAATTTTAGAAAACAGTTCTATTTATTCTTTTTTCTTGTAAGAGTCCTTAAGCTAACTTACTTTAACAATTCTAATTAATTTTTATCGCAAGGCACCCCTATGAGTGGGTGAAATCATCCCTAAAACTACCAAAAAATTAAAAAATTTCTAAAAATTCTGAAAATATATATTTAGATGTTTCAAGTCGTGGAAAATATGATACAAGTACTTTTGCCAGTTTTGATGAAAAAACAACCCATATGAAGGTTAAAGCTACCTCCAAATACGAATAGATGACAGAAAATCGTAGCAATTTTAGAAAAGAGTTCTATTTATTCTTTTTCTTTTGTAAAAGTCCTTAAGCTAACTTACTTTAACAATTATAATTCATTTATATCGAAGCGCCGACATATTTCTAGTGCATAAGTTTGAACCTCCTCGCGGACATTCAACAGCTGCCATTACATTCAGTGAGTATAATGTCACTTTTGGTGAAGGTATGTATAAAATCAAGGTATCAAAGTGCTAAAAATCACCACAGTTTTGTTCTGGTTGACAGGTCCAAATCTAGAGGAGAATGTATTATAGAATATTATTGTACTTGCGAAAGCGGAAGTCGAACTCTTGATTGCTATAGCCATGTTATGGCAATAATATATTGTGGTGGCAGTATTATTCATATTAGAACTTATTTGCATTTATAAGGTTTAGTAATTTTGGGTTACGTTCGCGTTTGTATAATTACTTGTTGCAAACGTTATTGAGTAGGCCAGAACAATTTTGTTTATTTAAAAAAGTGTATAAATACCAATTTAAATTGTTCCGCGTTTAGTTTAAGTTTAATCTTGACTCTGTCAACATCAAATTGTAAAATTAAATAAAAAAAATATAAAACCTTAAATAAAATTATTTTTAAATCTTTTCATTAAATTACTTATTATTTATTTTACATGCACCGTTGACCGTTGTTTGCGTTGCTGTCGAGTACTCTTCGGAGGCAAAATTTGGAAGTCCTCGGACGCCTAAAGCTAAAGAGGCTATTACAGCGAAGGATGGTCTAAATACATCAACAGAGCTGTAATACTGTGGACCTTGAGTAAGAGACTACAACTAGAAATTTCACATAGAATTACCAGGAACAAAAGTTATTGAGATAACACACGTAGTGTAAGTGGTGTATGACATTAGTGGCATAACTCTTATACCCACAATATTACCTCGGGTACATATACAAGTGCATAATCTGGAAGAAATAAAAGGTCTGTCACGTGGCAATAAATAATTCCTCTTAGTAGAATTGCCCTCCACCAGTGGTAAGGCAATATCTATTAAGGAGGACTATCGAAAATAGGAAGTCTCAAGAAGATCTTTTATCTTTTGAGGTTTTGATGAAGTGGCCCCCCACCAGTGGTAAGGCGGACTATCATCAAAACGTAAAACCCCTTTACGTACCATCAAGTATAGCTAGCCGAGTCGCCCCCCACCAGTGGTAAGGCACTTGTTGGCTGTAAACAAATAAGATACTCCTGGTATTGCTAAACAAAGAGAAAATAAAAAGAGCACCCCCCACCAGTGGTAAGGCACTTCTTATCTACAATTGGCAAACATCTCAATTTTCAGTTTTGTGGTGTTAACCAAGAGGCCCCGCACCAGTGGTAAGGCGCTCTTGTAACATTTCTAATAAAAGAAGTCATTCAGCAATTGACGACAATTACCTCACTAAGGAAAGGTAATACTCAATCGGAATATAAAGAAAAGAGTCATTGGAAAAGACCAAAGTATCAAGAAAGAAAAACATCATTCAAAAATTGACGACCATTATCTCATTAAAGAAGGAAAGAAGAACATCTTCCTCAATAATAAGACAGTAAGAGTTGTTGGTTTTATGATTTTTTATTTTACTATAAGTCTATTCGATACTGTATATTCTTGGATAGAGATTTTGAGATTGTAAGGAAATTTAAAATACGTTAGGTATAATACAATTCACATCTACTTGTTTTAAAAGAAAAATTTGGTGTTATTATTCTGTAAAACGTTTGCAACAATGAACGAATTCAATGATTTGCTAGGTGAACCAAAATCACAGCCATGCGTTTCGGGTCAATTGGCTACTCCACTCTTTCCCTCTCCAACATCTCTTTCGGTAAATGCAGTGTCTATTAAAACAATACCATTTTGGCGTGTAAATCCACAAGCCTGGTTCTTCCAACTCGAAGCACAATTCGACCTTGCAGGTATCACACAAGACAACACAAAATACAATCATTTACTAAGTGCTTTAGATGAGAGTGTTTATAGGGAAATCAGTGACATTTTAACCAATCCTCCAACGAGTGATAAATATTTAAAATTCAAATAAACTTTAATTTCGCGACTTTCCACATCCGATAACGTCAAGCTGAAGCAACTCTTAAATGAGTTGACTTTAGGTAGCGCAAAGCCATCGCAGCTGTTGCGAGAAATGAAGACGTTAAGGTCGGGCAAATTATCGGATGAAATATTAAAATCTTTATGGCTCCAGCGATTGCCTGGAAACCTAAAAGCCATTCTTGCAAGTAATTCAAGTACCCTAGACGAGTTGTCGGTGATGGCTGACAAAATTTTGGATGTGACCGGACGAACCGAGGTGTATTCGGTTTTAACCGAACCTCAAGTAAATATTTCGGCCATAACATCTCTCCAAAGTCAAATCAGTGAACTCACCGAAAAAGTTGAAAGATTATCTCGATCATCTTTTAGGCCTACAAACAGAAATTTTAATTCAAGGTCTAAATCACGGAACCATTCTAGGAACCGAAGTTTATCCAGAGGTAAAGAACTTTGTTGGTACCATTTTAAATTCGGTGAAAAAGCCAATAAATGCACACAACCGTGCAAATTTGTTAAGCAATCAACAAACTAATAGGTCAATCTCCTTTAGCGACGGGGGAATCTGACCTCATCAAAAGTCGCCTACACATTTTTGACAGATCCACTATGAAACATTTCTTAATAGACACGGGTTCAGATGTTTCTGTGATTCCTAATTACCAATCAAAAAGTAAAAATTTTACAAATCTTAGACTTTTGGCAGCTAACTCGTCGGTTATTAACACATACGGTAAAACATTGTTAACTTTAGATTTGGGACTACGACGAAATTTTCAATGGGAATTTATTATTGCTGATGTTACCAGACCAATCTTTGGTGCAGATTTTCTGCGAAAATTTGGTTTGTTAGTCGAACTTAAAAATAAGGTGTTGATAGATCCTCTAACTTCTTTACAATCAGCTGCTAAATCAGCCAAAGGTCATTCGGAATCCTTAGCAATTTACACCGATCCAGCTATTAATCCAAGGATACAAACTTTACTCAATAAGTTTCAAACAGTCTCAAGTGAGACTAATTTCGCAAAACTACCTAAACATGACGTCGTGCACTACATCCCAACAGATGGGCATCCAATTTCATCTAAAGTACGACGTCTCACTGGAGAAAAACTGGCAGCAGCAAAAAAGGAATTCAAATTTTTGCTAGAACAAGGAATTTGTCGTCCATCAGATAGTCCTTGGTCTTCTCCGCTTCATCTTGTTAAAACAAAGAACGGCGAATGGAGACCTTGTGGGGACTTTAGGAGACTTAATGCCAAGACAACTCCAAACAAATATCCCATTCCGCATATTCAGGATTTTTCGAATCAATTGGAAGGAAGTAAAATTTTTTCAACGGTTGATTTAGTAAAAGCATACCATCAAATCCCCGTAGCTTCTTCCGACATACCTAAAACGGCAATTTGTACACCGTTCGGCCTTTTCGAATTCACGCGAATGACTTTTGGTCTATGTAATGCTGCACAAACATTTCAAAGATTTATTCATTCGGTTTTACGAGATTTACCTTTCTGTTTTGTTTACCTTGACGATATTCTAATAGCTTCAAAATCAGATAATGAACATCTCGACCATCTTGGACAAATTTTTTCAAAATTCGATGAATATGGTCTTTCAATAAATTTGGAAAAGTGTAATTTCATGGCAAAAGAGGTCAAATTTTTGGGACATTCGGTTTCAATTGATGGTATCAAACCATTGCCCGAACGAGTTGAAGCAATCAATTCCATGAAACGTCCAGAGACGGTAAAGGAATTGAGACGTTTATTGGGAATGGTCAATTTCTACCGTAAATTTTTAAAAAATGCAGCCATTACACAGATGCCTCTGAATAAATTTCTAACAGGGGATAAAAAAGATGGGAAAAGAAAAATAGTTTGGACATCAGAAGCAACAAACGCCTTTACTGCGACAAAAGAACAGTTATGTGAAGCTACATTATTAGCATTTCAATCAGACAACGCCCCATTGGCATTAGTAGTAGACGCTTCTGATTATGGTATCGGCGCAGTTGTTCAGCAAAAATACAATGGCATATGGCAACCATTAGGTTTTTTCTCTTCAAAATTATCGTTAGCACAGAAAAAGTATAGCACATACGACCGTGAACTTTTGGCAATTTATTATGGAATAAAGCATTTTCGATTTTTCTTGGAAGGGAGAAATTTTATCATATTTACTGATCACAAACCATTAATCGTTGCATTTAATCAGAATCCTGAAAAGGCTTCACCTAGGCAAGTCCGACACCTAGATTTCATTGGTCAGTTTTCAACGGACATTAGACACATTTCAGGTAAAGAAAATATTGTGGCCGACACATTATCGAGGATTAATGAGATCAATATTAGTGGGGCCATCGATTTCGAAGCAGTGGCGGAAGCTCAAATTAATGATAATGATCTTATGAAGCTGATACAAAATTCTTCTCTAAAAATGGTTAAAGTTAAACTAGTCAATTCAGAGAAAGAAATTTTTAGTGACATTTCAATTAATAAAATGCGTCCATTCATTCCTATTAATTTTCGGAAAGATATTTTCTTGGCAATCCATAATTTAAACCATCCAGGAATTAAGGCTTCAATAAAACTGTTGACAAACAGCGTTATCTGGCCATCAATACAAAAAGACGTTAGGGAATGGAGCAAAAATTGTATAGCCTGCCAAAGAGCAAAAGTCTCAAGACATGTGAACCCTCCACTTTTTGCCTTTCAAAATGAAACGGAAAGGTTCAATACCATCCATTTGGATTTAATCGGCCCATTGCCTGAGTCTGAAAATTTCAAATACTACCTTACTATAATTGATAGATACACGCGTTGGCCCGAGGCTATCCCTATAGAAAACATAAGCGCTGAAACTGTAGCTGCAACATTGCTAAAGGGTTGGATCCCAAGATTCGGTATACCATCAACAATAATCACAGACCAAGGTTCCCAATTTGAATCGCAATTGTTTAAAGAACTAACTAAATTGTTAGGAATTAAGCGATGCCGAACAACAGCTTATCATCCACAAGCAAACGGATTCATAGAACGTTGGCATAGATCTCTAAAAGCGTCCTTGATAAAACAAATCTTTTGAATAACCAAACGCAGTTCATCAAAGACCTAGAAAATCAATTTGAAAATATTCAACCGTCACCGTCATCTCGTCATATTTCACATAAAATCTTTGTTTTTAAAGAGTTAAGGAATTGCCCTTTCGTTTTCGTTAGGGTAGATAAGGCTCGACCCGGTTTGCAACCCCCATACGAAGGGCCATACGAAGTTCTTGAAAGGAATGAAACATATTTTAAATTACTCGTTCAAGGAAAGGAAATTAACATTTCAATTCAGAGATTAAAGCCTGGTTTCATTTGCTCAAATTCTAAAGAGTCTAAAAGCACTTCAGCAGATATGGATGTACACACACCTTAGATTACACAAAGATTTCGATTGCCAGCGTCAAGCGAAAATATTCCAGACAACCAAATTTATCATAGGGAATCTTTACAGCCAGTGCTAGAGAAACCTAGTTTTTTGGTAGACAATAACAGGTCGAATCAGAATTCATTAACAAACTCTCCAAATTCATATGAAAATTCACAAACATATACAAGACAAAGGACATTAGAGCCAGTGACTAATGATCCACCACCAGATAGCCGACCACCAAAAAGGGTGTCTTTTCAGCCAGCGCTGACGAACCCGGAAACAACACCCCAGGTCAACAATTCAAACGAATCAAAGCTACAGACAACTACACGAATTAGATTTTCAGACGGCGGAAATACATACTTTCCAATTCGGAAAACTAGAGTTGGACGGACCACCAAACCTCCGGCACGTTTCGCTAAATTCTAAGGATTTGCTGGCGAGGGAGTAGTGTGGCGGCAGTATTATTCATATTAGAATTTATTTGCATTTATAAGGTTTAGTAATTTTGGATTACGTTCGCGTTTGTATAATTACTTGTTGCAAACGTTATTGAGTAGGCCAGAACAATTTTGTTTATTTAAAAAAGTGTATAAATACCAATTTAAATTGTTCCGCGTTTAGTTTAAGTTTAATCTTGACTCTGTCAACATCAAATTGTAAAATTAAATAAAAAAAATATAAAACCTTAAATAAAATTATATTTAAATCTTTTCATTAAATTACTTATTATTTATTTTACATGTACCGTTGACCGTTGTTTGCGTTGCTGTCGAGTACTCTTCGGAGGCAAAATTTGGAAGTCCTCGGACCCTAAAGTTAAAGAGGCTATTACAGCGAAGGATGGTCTAAATACATCAACAGAGTTGTAATACTGTGGACCTTGAGTAAGAGACTGCAACTAGAAATTTCACATCGAATTACCAGGAACAAAAGTTATTGAGATAACACACGTAGTGTTAGTGGTGTATGACATTAGTGGCATAACTCTTATACCCACAATATTACCTCGGGTACATATACAATTGCATAATCTGGAAGAATGTGACGTTTTAATAACAATACCAAAACAAAGAAATACATGTTCAATAAATAATCATTGAGGCAAGGGGACTAACGTCAAGATTGCACCCCAACTTGCAAGGTATACTTGTTCTATATTTTTATGACTTGAAATATCTAAATATATTTATCCAGAATTTTTAGAAATTTTTTAATTTTTTGGTTGTTTTAGGGATGATTTCACTCACTCATAGGGGTGCGTTTCGATAAAAATTAATTAGAATTGTTAATGCAAGTTACCTTAAGGACTCTTACAAGAAAAACGAATAAATAGAACTGTTTTCTCAAAATGTTATGATTTTTTCATCTTCTTATTTTTTAGAATTTTTAAAAATATTTTTGATTTTTTTATATTTTGGGGATGATTTTACCCCTAAGTGCTTAAGGGTGGATTTTCAACCCTCATTAACTCTTATCTGTCAAGAAAATACACAATTTTTCTTTTCTAAGATTTATTTGATAGAAAAAATAGAATAAGTATTGATATAATACTTATAAAATTTTAATTTTTTTTTCGGATTTTGGGGTCGTTTTAACCTATAAATAGGGTTAAATTTCAAAAAATTAAAAGCAATACCTTTTCTGATTTTTGATGAGAATTAATTTGATACCTACTGCGAAAGAGGCCAAATTTCCGGTTACTTATACACATCCAGACGGAGTTGGATCAATTAGTTGAGCCGCACGACCACCATGCCAGGGGTCCCGAGTTCAAAACCAGGTCTCCACGTGAGCTTTTATTAAGAAATTAAAATAATCCACTGCGTCTCTAGGCTCTTGCCTAACTCGCAGCAATGTAAAAACAAGACATTCAAGTTTCCTCATTACCCTTACCCTAATTCCCTTCCGGCCAAAACCATGCTAACGCATCAAAGGGTTGTCCCCTAGGATTTGGCCACATCGTATATAAAAAAAGAAAAAACTGAGGTCCAGTTATACATTTATTATTGGTTACCGCTCGGGCAATTTAAAAACGAAAACAAGTATGTTAGTTTGTAAGACTGGCGCGCTGCTCTACTAAAAGTATCTTTCGAAAAGTATTGAAAAAACTCGCAAAGACCACTCTAAGCCTCATAGTTTTTTTTTAGATATTTTGATTAAAGAAAGTGCATCAAATTGTGTATGCAGTTACTTATGGAATGACCGTAATGCGAAATGACTGCATGGATTCGAACTGTAAGGTAATAGGACAAAGTGGGGAAACGTGTTATGTATACCGGCAGTTTGTGAATGACTGCACAAATGTTGCTTAATTATTTGAGATAAGTCTAAATGGTTAATGCTGAAATCAAACACGCGCGTTAATGCTAATTGACGCAATCCAAATTGGAAATGTTGTCAAAACTTGTTTGTTCTGCATGACAGCTGTGTGATTTAAATGTGTGGCCAGTTAATACTTGAATGCTTAACAACGTTTTAGATTTATCGAACCATAATGAATGGCCTTTTCCTGACATATCGTACTTACACATAATTTATGGAAATTATTTACTTCGTATAACGTTAAGTGAGTAAAATAAGTCAGCTAATTTGCATATAAACGACTGCGATGCTTAAAATTGCATGCACCTTGACTCAAGCGAATCCAAACCCTAGTCAGTGTCATGGCCGCAACAATTGCCGCCAGTTTTGAAGTCTCATTTGATCTTGGTTCAATTTTGATTATTTAATTAAAATTTTGTTAAAATTTTGTGACACGAGCCTGATAAACGAAGCAGCACAAGGTGAACGACCTACTGGCCGGCCCTTTTCCTCCTCGACTCGATTACGTTTTCCGAGCACCTGTGAAATCATGTCAAGGCTTTTCTGTTTGCCATTTTTTGCTGCACGTCCGCATGTACGTAAAGATGCCAATTAAAGTCACAAGGAAATGGTTAAATAAGGAAAAAATCGCGGAGTAAACATAAAACTGTTAAAAACGAACCCTACCTGGTGTTGGTCGTCGAACAGGCTTCTTTTCGCGATGACAACTTATTGGCAGTTATTTAACGGCAATATTACAATAATCCTCTCTAGTGTCAAATAAAGTAGGTTTTGGATGCAGTCCAATTGGCTCCAAATGGACCTCAAATGCTTGCCTGAACAGTAAAAATTACGATTAGCGCAGTTTATCTTAATTACAGTCCAGTATTTTCCTAGTGGACCGCCCAACAACACATCATTACTCGTGTAGATGGATTGAAAGCCACATCAATGACGTTTAAATGATTCAATTTCCAATGTCTAAATAACATATACTTACCTCGTGATGACACACATAATAACTATTCATTCTCAACACTACAGCATGCTACGATTGTTCACCGATCAGCCACCTGAAGGTAAAAACGGTATGCAAATTAAATAGCGAAGTGCTGAACTACCGGAAAATTATCCTTGTCGTGATGTCGCGCATTGCATGCATTCCGTGCATTTTGAAGCATCTGTCCAGCGGAATGGGTATAGTTTATAATCAGTGCAATTTGCATAGATTGACTCAGAGCTTTAAAAAACATTACAATAAAAACGCAAAGCTTTTCAAATGTGTTTTAAATCACAAAATTCTTATATTAGCGTTGTAGTTGTAAAGCAGAAAGTGAAATACTAGATTGATACCATTTAGGTTTTTCTAGATATTACTTAGGGTATTTGTACAGTAACAAACGGATCTTTAAAATTTGAAGGAGTCGATACCCTTTGTGGTACTACAATGTATACAGTCGAACCTGGATAAGCGAGAGTTCAAGGGACCGCGATCTTTTTTTTCGCTTATGGAAGTTTCTCTCTAACCCGAGTTTCTAGCGTATAGAGGTACAGGAGTGGCCTTTCTCACTTATAGAACCATTCTTCGCAATTGATACTTATCAACTGTAGTAAGTTCGACAAATAAGTCGGTACATTTGTCCATTCAAATAGAATACGATACAAAAACAATGTAAGTTCCTCGAAATTAACGAATAAGTCATAAATAGCGGATTTTAGTAAGGCCTTCGATAGGATTGACCATGTATTCTTAATCTATAAACTGTCTATTCTTGGGTTTCCTCATTCATTCGTCGATTGGCTGTCCTCTTACCTGTCTGGTCGTATACAGCAAGTCATATTTCGTGGTGCTCTTTCCAACCATATCATTGTCACCATTGTCACATTGTCATTGCCTCAAAGTAATATCCTTGTCCCGCTCCTGTTTATCATATATATTAATTCGCTTCTGCTATCCAATAGAAAAATTCTGTGTTATGCAGGCGATGCTAAGATTTTTCGTACTGTTACCCGTGAATTAGACTGCGGTCTCCTGAACTCTGATTTGGCTTCGTTCTATGATTGGTGTACACGCAACTGCACCGTGCTTTCAAAAGGGGCCCCGTCATCTAAGTCATTAACAGAAATTTGTTTCCATTTTAATTATATACATATATAAAAAATGTTTCACGATCGAAAAAGTGTAATATACTAGACAGATTTTAAATTGAAAGTCACTCATTTGATTGTATATGGGCCCCTAAACGCTTAGACAAGGGCCCGAAATTCCTTTCGCGGGGGCCCGTGTGTTATGACCTTTTCCCGTAGAAGATCTCCTTTCCTCTTCGACTACACTGTCGATGGTGTTGTCTTGGTTAGGGTCGACAGGATGAAGGATTTGGGCGTAGTCCTTAACTCTCGTCTTTCTTTCGACGATCATGTGGACTCGATCGTTGCTAGGGCTATTTCGATGTTGGGTTTTGTTTCACTCGGTACTTCGCCCCGACATTTGGCCGCTTAATTCTATCGTCCGTGAATTCATTCCAAGGACTCGTTTTAACGCAACTGCAGACTGTAATATATCATCAAAAAACGCATTAGTGAGTTCTCCCTTTACTACGCCAACGTAACCGGACTGCGATCGAAGACGACTCGACTCTTCATCGGCTCGACGAATAAATGTTTCGACGTGGTCTGCCTGACCGAGACTTGGCTTTGTGGAAGAATTGCAGACGCTGAGCTCTTTGGCTCTGAGTACTTGGTTTTCCGCCGTGACCGCCATCTTTCCGCTGCTGATGCTCCGGTAGGAGGTGGTGTGCTCTGCGCTGTCCGCCATGAAATTCCTTGTATGGTCGTTGATGTGGCGGGATCTGATTCCCTTGAATTTATTTGCGTGGTTCTCAAACTTCCACACAAAAATGTTTACATTGACACGGTTTATATTCCGCCTGGATCGTCCTCTGATTGCTATGAGTCGATGTCTACTTGTGTTGAAGGACTGGCCGATCTGCTGCTTCCGTCGGATGACCTTTTACTCCTTGGAGATTTCAATATGCCTTGGGTCAGCTGGGAGCGCTCCTTGGATAAGGATTGCTTACTATCATCTTTTTCCGCTGCCCCACAGTATATTCCGGCGTTCCTGGACTCCATTGCCTCTTGCGGCTTATCACAGGCCTGTGACGTGATGAATGACTCGGGCAGGTTCTTGGATTTGGTGTTCTCATCTGACTGCTCGAGTACTGTCGTGAAGCGCTACATATCTCCTCTGGTTCCTGAATCTTGTCACCATCCTGTACTGCACATCATCTTCGGTTTTGATCCTGTACTCACGGCGTCTGTCATTTTATGATTCTCTTTCTGTTTGTTTTGCTAATTGTGTTCCTGTTTCAAGGTCTCGTCGTTCGCGTTCATATCAGCCCTGGCTTAATAGTTCTGTGAAGCAATTAAAGAATCTGAAGAATAAAGCTTGGAAGCGGTTTTGTTCCTCAAGGAGTGATGCTGACTATTTCACTTACTCCATGTTACGCAACAAATTTTGCTCTGCACTTGATATTTCTTATTCTGACTATTTGGAGAAAGTTAAATCGTCTTTGCGTGCTGAGCCTAAACAGTTCTGGAGGTTCGTAAATTCTAAGCGCAATTGTGATGGCTACCCTTCCGTGTTAAGTTTTGGTGATGTCGAGAGTGACGACCCCCTGACGACTGCCAACCTTTTTGGCGAATTCTTTGGCACTGCATTTTTGACATCAGACTGTGATATTAGCGATAGGGATTTTATTCATATGACGAGGTTTGCTCCGACTACTCTTGAAACCAAAGACCTTGTGTTTGACGAGGATGCTGTGCTGAAACATATTTCTGGTTTGGCTGATGGTTTCTCGTGCGGTCCTGATGGTATCCCTGCTTGCTTTGTAAAAAATTGTCGCTTGTCCCTGGTTTCTATTCTTTGTCACTTATTTAACTTGTCTATTCGTTGCGGTGTTTTTCCGAAATCTTGGAAAGCATCTGTCATCATTCCCCTTCATAAGAAAGGTAGTAAAAAGGACATATCAAACTACCGTCCATTGCCAAGTTATGTTGTATTGGTAAAATGTTTGAGGCTCTGGTGTGCAATGCTCTTAACTTCCACTGCAAGCCTTTTCTTGGTTCCTTTCAACATGGCTTCATGAAGGGTAGATCTACTGTGACATACCTGCTGGAATTCTCTAATTGCTGTATTTCTGCCATTGAAGCGGGTAAGCAGGTGGACTGCGTTTTTACTGATTTTAGCAAGGCTTTTGACAGAATTAACCATAGTATTCTTGTTCGTAAGTTGTCTTTTCTAGGGTTTCCATCAATTTTTGTTAATTGGATTCGTTCCTATCTGTCTGATCGTACGCAACGTGTGCTATTTCGAGGTTCACTTTCGAACGATATTTATGTTACCTCCGGTGTTCCTCAAGGAAGTCATCTAGGACCATTGCTTTTTATCATTTACATCAATGATGTATCCGTAATTCTTCCGAATTCCAGAATTCTATGTTACGCCGATGACGCCAAAATATTCCGCGTTATTTCAAGTGCGAATGGTTGTGCACTATTAAACTCGGACTTAGACGCCTTTCATAATTGGTGTTCTATAAACTTCCTTCCCCTAAATATTAGCAAGTGCACTACTATGTCATTCTCTCGATCAAGGAATCTAGTGCACTTTAACTACACCTTAGACGGTGGCTCTCTGAACAAACTTGACAAGACCAAAGATTTAGGAGTAGTGCTAAATACGACCTTTTCATTTGATGACCATATCAACACTATGGTAAACAAAGCTAATTCTGCTCTGGGCTTCGTCAAGCGATGGTCTAAGGAGTTTGATGACCCATATGTAACTAAACTCCTTTATTTTACGTTCGTGAGACCTGTTTTGGAGTATGCTAGTCCTGTGTGGTCTCCTTTTTATGCGATTCATATTAATCGCATTGAGGCTGTGCAGCGTAGATTCGTTAAATTTGCCCTTCGCGGCCTTCTTTGGACCGATCCTCTTCGGCTGCCTCCCTATGCTGACCGTTTAAAGATTATTTCATTGAAGTCCCTTGAAAGCAGACGTGACAACTCCAGAGTTGTTTTTGCCTTTGATTGCTTGCGGGGCGCGGTTGATTCCCCGGAACTGCTGGGAGCTCTAGGTTTATCGATTGCTGCTCGTCATTTGAGACTTCTCCATACCCCCCACCACCGCACTAATTATGGTATGCATGAGCCTATTATATCTATGTGCCGTCTTTTCAATAATAATTTTGAGCTTATTGATTTTCACTTATCTAGATCTCATCTGAAGAATCAGCTTTGTTAGGGTTACTTTTTCTCTTTCTTTGTGATTATATTGTTATTTTTTGTTTTTTATAGCTGTCAGTATTTGAGTATTTGATGAATCGTAATAGTTAATCACTTTGATTCTGTAATTTACTTTATACTTCATTATATGTTAGATTTACGTTTTTTTGATTTCATTGATTTGTAGTAGTCAGTACTTGGCGAATTTGTAAATAAATAAATAAATACAAGATGGTCTAAGTAGCTTGATGATCCCTGAATTACTGAAGTCCGTCAACATCTCGATCCCGCAGCGCTCCTTAAGAAATCGAGACTTCCGGTACGTTCCTGGTCATCGAACTCTATATGGGATGCACGAGCCCATCACGTCGATGTCTCGCCTCTTTAAGCAACATTTCGCCAACTTCGACATGGACTTCTCTAGGCTGCGGTTGCGGTTGTTCACTTAGTTTCAGTATAATAATTTATATATATCGCTGGATTAGTCATTTGTGACGAATCTGTATTGAACAAAATAACAAATTAAATACGCTCGACTGTAGCTTATACAGTCGAGCGTATTTAACATCTACAGGCAAGTAGCAGTCTCAGTTATAGAGATCCATGAGTGAAAAACGACCATCTCTTATAGAGGTTTCTGTTTCTCACTTATAGAGGTTTAAGAGGGTTAAACTTACGGTACCTGAAAATTAGTCTCGCTTGTAGAGTTTTCTCGCTTATCCAGTTCTGGCTCACCAATGTTTGACTGTATATGATCAAAGTTAGAAGTTGTCTCAACTTATGCATTTCAACTGACAACTCGTCGCTAGTGAATGATTTTTCAACAATACTGAAAGCATACCTACTGTTTCTACGCAAAAACGGAGAAAGTGCTGATTTTGCAATCTGAAACCCTTTCTAAACTTATCATTTCAAAGCACGACGAGTTATTAAACAGACAATTAATAAATTTTTAACAAACTTCCCAAAAACGAAAAGATTCTAAGTTCGACCCGTATTTTTTAGGTATAACCGGGCATAATTTCGTATCGCATGAACCTATTTGGACGCTTCGTTGTTGACTTGAATATGTTCCCCACTTCATACCATTTCAAAAATTTTATTGGGCGGGGGGGATTTTACCTAACTTCGTAAAGCATAAATCGATTTGTAGTTCTTCTTTTGTTCTATAAATCCGCTATTAGTTAGTACCACGATAAAAATTTATATGATCGGCATTGCTGCTATGTGGGTAAATTTCGATCCATGGTGGGGGTGGTGGAGGGGGTATTTAAACTTTGTAACGGGGTGGTCATCTAAATCGGTCCCCGCGTTACAAAGTTTAAATAACCCTTCCACTTCTCTTTTGGATATATAGAATATGTTCCCCATCTTTTATCATCTCAACAATTTAGGGTGGGAGGATAAACGAGGGGTGGAGCCTACTTTCTAACGCGTAGATCAATTTGGATGATTTATTTTTTGTTGTATAAAGTATGATCCCCCATTACTACTATAAAAAAATTGGATTTTGGGTGGGGGTTGGGGGATAGTCTAATTTCTGACTGATGCGGATGATTCGTTTATTGCTTAATAAAGTATCTTAGTTCATTTATAGCACGGTAAAAATTGTGGCTTAGGGTGAGGATGGGCGGGGGAAAATTCTCTTTATACCCCTTCTTGTGGGAGCCCGCTGGTAATAATTCCACAGATGCTTTACCTATTGCAGCGAATTAGCTAAGGTCAAGAAGCGCCCTGCTTTCAGTTGTCTGTTTTATAGCCTCTAAGCGCAATGCTTCCTCACCATCGGTAGAGGTACCCATCTTCAGTGATTGTGTGAGCGTACTTTTTAAACACAAAGCCGTGGTGAAGAATGAAAGGATGGGGGTTAAACCAGTCGCTAAGGAGCTCCCTCTAGGCTCCTCGGAAATCACACCCTTGTCTGAAGAATAATGTTTAGCCTGCAGTCGTAAGACCATCATCAACATTAAAAGCACGGCGAGTACCAGCCATGTTACACATGTGCCGCAGAAAATTAGTAAACAAACCGCTAAGCCCCTGGTCAAGGCAACGCCTATAACAGATAAAAAGAGGACCAAATCTAAGAGAACACAAGGAAAGTGACACCAATAAACCTTATTTATTCTGAACAAGATTGCTCAGAACGAGGCCAATAGTATTGTTAATTAGGGCGACCAGGCAGATAAGGTCAAGTACTCCGCAATTTTTGCCGAGTACAATGCTGTGTTAGCTACTAGAAAGCGACCGGAAGCTGCGAAACGCAAGAGGTCTCAGGAGGAGACCTCCGGCGCCGGTGCGGCGAAGAAGAATCGGGTTACACAGAGTATTGTTACTTATCCAACACCCACACCGTCAAGGAACTCAACGGAACCATCCAGGCTACTGAGAGAATTGGTTCGTGACCATCTTCAGGTAGCGCTTCTGGACGAGTGTGTCCTTGGCAGGAAGGTTTCTGCCGTTTTATGGGGGCTCGTTGAAATCAGGCTGTCTGAGACGGTCATGGACTATATATTAGCCAACCAGGGAGGTTAGCTTCCCTGTTATGATTCCTCTGAGATGGTCAGAGTTTACCGAGTAATCAATGGATGACTGGAGCAATATTTCTTTTCTGCTCGTTATTTGTAAGGAGTGTCTAAGGACACTAGAAAAGACAGACTTTAAACGTCGGTTTTCAACTATGCAGGCCAAGTTGGCCAATAAACTAACAATTTACTACAACGACTCAGTCGGACGGTTCCACAACTTGTTGAAATAAACGAGAATTGGAGACACCGATTCCTCTATCAAACAACCACCCGAAGATGAAGTTCCTGCAGATTAGTGTGCAGCACTCGAAATGTACTCCGAATAATCTCATGGTCATTCTGAAAAAGGAAGACATGCAGTTCGCCCTCATCCAGGAACCCTGCGTCAGAAACTCAAACGTTAGGGACCTGTGTGACGCCAACTATAACTTCTTCTACTGCCAAAACTTGAATCTGGGCGGAAAGCCTAGAAGTTGCATTCTTGCTGAAAAAATTTAAAAACGCTTTTTTGTGCTCTTTTTAGCTCAAGTGACTTGGTAGTAGTCATACTGGAGAATAGAGGGGACATATACATTGCATCGGTATATATGACCCATGCAAGATTTGCACCACCAGCTGTAGTGGAATAATTAACGTTACACGCATGCATGGAACCAGTCTGCTGCTGGGCTACGATGCCGATGCAATGTACTTTCTCTGAGGCAGCTCTGAAAATAACGAGAGAGGTGAATCTCTGCTTGATTCTATTACGTATACTAACCTAATAGTTTGTAATAAGGGCAACCACCAACTTTCATGTTTCCAAGCACGGCTGACTTGGTTGGTAGGAGGTGTTATACATCCCAATAACATCAGCAAATAGTAATTGAAAATTGGAGATTGTCTGAGTTGAGATCCCAATTATTATCATTGGAAACTTTTCAACTAAACCTGGAGCTCGAAAGAGGCCCATTTCAGTAGGATAATAAAATCTATATATTGTGACTACTCAGTTTGAACTTTTGATGAGGGCATGAACACGGCGTAATCAAATTTAGCAACATTTAGCAAAAAAATCCTTCCTCCCTGATAGAATGAAGGCTTCTCCAATCTGAGAAAGATCACTAGGGACATCTCCAACATCTGCTACAATTATAAATACTGTCAGTCTTTTAAGGATTGTGTAATAATCTTGTGTAATGAACACTCATTTCCCGGGCTGCAATGATGAATGTAATTAGATACCGCTGTGTGTAAAGTAAATCATGTCGAAGCTATTTTCTATGCGGAAAAAATCACTTGAGCGGTGAACAGCTTTTCTCCCTACAAGTCGTCAGTTCTGGATAGCATCTACCCGATAATGCCACAGCAGGCGTCAGACATTGTGGTTTCATAGTTGGTAGCCCTTCCCCTAATATGGATACGAAGTAAGATACATTTTATCCCGAAGGCTAAGAAGCGAGATCGTGACTTATCAAAGGACTTTAGGCCAATCAGTCTGACCTCCTTACATTAAAAACACTAGAGCGGGTACTTGATATGCATCTGAGGCAAACTTTTTGTGGTGCAACGATGTCAAAATCCCAACACGCGTACTGTTAGGGAAGATCCCTGGAGACAGCCTTACAGGTCTTATTTTGCCTAAAACAAAATTAAAACGTACACCGACACAAGCACTAAGGAATGGGATCCACAATTGGGTAACAAGGCCGCTTCTGTGGGAACACCACTGCTAAGCATTTGGCTGCCTTCGTTGAGATTAAAGACATAACACTGCTGCTGAGCTGAACTTTAATCTCAGCGAAGGCAGTCAAATGCTTAGCAGTGGAGATCCGTTAAACGCATGCTATGAAGCACGAATGTACTACCTTGAATGTTGGATCAGTTCGAGTTGCTATAAAATTAGTTAAATTAAACAAATGATGTTGCCAATCGAGATAGATATAATAAGTTAGGTTAGGATATAGTGGCCACCAACCCTATCTAATGCTAAAAAGGGGATAACGAGTTGACTAGGAGCTCCTGATGATTGCAGCTAGAACTCTGTCACTAGTATAAACTAGTTATCGGGGAGAACAAAAATATTTGTGGCCACAAAAATATTAGTGACTGGAAACCATTTAGCTCCTAATAAACCGAACTAGGTCCCTGACATCGGTTAAATCTTTGGAAAAGGGGAGCCCAAAAATCAGTTAGAGCTGGGCAGTTGCAGAGGAAGTGGAGGAAGGTTTCCTACAACTCCTCATCATGGCAACTCCTACAGAAATCATTAGATGGCGGGCCGAGTATAGCGGCGTGTCTGCCTATAAGATGCCAGCCACGACAACATCTATACTGGTACTTACGAGCGAGATTAGCTCAGTTAACGGTTTCAGGTCAAAAATCGGCCATATCTGTCGGGTAGTAAGGAAGGCGTGTTCCCTTTGCCATCTGACATTCGCAATCCTAAGGAATGCTTGTATTACTTCCAGCTCGTTTGTGTCTAGCGGCTTGCAAGGCTGGCCCAAGAACGCGTAGTTTTCGAGAAAAACGCGATTAAAGTTTCAGTCTATTTGAAGTAGTACCTAAACTGCAATTTTGCCCTATACCAGCATGATTTATTTTGTCGTACCTAGTTGAATCCCTTACCTACAAAACACTTGTTTTGGTGCAAATTTTGGGCCCAGATTCATACAATTTCCAAAGGGAAATATTTGGAAGATTTTAAAATCAAAATTCTTCTATATATGGACAAATTTCTAGAACTTTCAAATAGGGAACTGTTTTTTGATCAAGATCAAAAAATAGCAATTAAAGCGAGAAAGAAGAGGCATTATTTTCGAAATCTATTATTAGAAGAATGAAATCAAAAGTGTGAAGTGGTGAAATGAATTTGAATTGGAATCTTATAGATTTGCAAATGAACTGAAATTTATGAGAATGCATTTTATAAAAATAAAGTCTAAAGAGTATGGTGGCAGTTGAGTGCATTTTATTTGAAAACTATGAACTTATAGAAATTAACTTCCCATCCTTTTTAGTTATTTCCTTTGGAGGAGAACATTTCTTATATAAAGCAGAAGATGGTTAATTGAACACCATTTATGAAAGGCGTCTAAGGAGAGGATTTAACAATACACAAAATTCTTCACAAGATAAAACACGAAAGATTTTGGTCTCGTCAGCACAGCTAAATATTCTAAAATTGGTCAGCTACATTGAAACTCTGTTTACGTAAACAATAAATAAAATATTACTAAGAAGACTACCCTGTGGCACCACCGAGAAGTATAAAATTTCACTTGAAGAGATCCGCAATACATCACTCTATTAGAATGAAACCAGTCGACAAACAACAATTTATATAAGTGATAAAAATAAAATTGAATCGGTTCTCATTTATCGTTCCTTCCCTTTTTCTTTCATTCTTTTGATATATAAGATATGATATACGTTCTCGAGCTTTAAGGTCAACATTAGCGAGTAAGCTGCAAATATGACTTGTTATCCATTAAAAAGTCTATTTAATGAGAATAAAAAGACTTGGTGAGGGATGGTGAGATACCTAAATTATTATTAGTATGATAATTCAATAAGATTGAATATTTAGGAAAATGTTCACATCAATTTGGCTATGACACCATTCCTGTGCAATTACCAGAAAAACTTAAAAAAAAAGATTAAAAAAAAGTTGCGCTGACTTCACAAAAAGCGCTAAAAAGCATAAAATAATTTTTCATTTTATATCTTTTACGACATTTTGAAGTCGATGCAAATTAAACAGACCAAACAACTGGAAAAAGTATTTAATCATCTTTCCTTATGATTTCGTGAGCTGACACCTTCAGGTAGTTTTAAATATTATCTTAAATTGTGGTTGGGTAATTGTTTTGTTTGTGCAATTTGCACCGACTTCAAAATGTTGTAATAGATATAAAATGAAAAATTATTTTATGCTTTTAAGCGCTTTGTGTTTTCGTGCCAAATGACGAATAAAACCAAGAAGAAAATGTCCCAAAAAGCACAGATAGGCATTTTAATTCGAAATAAGCTAAAACTTCAAATAAATCGAAAACTCGAACGAAGTCTAATTTGTTTAAAACATTATTTTATATCATAGTAGGGAAATTATGTGCATATAGTTATTTAGCTGATGTAATTTGATGTAATTTTGCACAACGAAATAACTAAGTAAATAATACGGTTACACCGCATTCACTTGCTCGCATTTGTACATAATGTTTCTTTGCGCATCTAGACAACGATTTCAAGTGGACCTACAATTTACGATGGATTCCGAACCACCGACACTTCTCTGCAACCCCCAATGACCTTTTTATCATAATCTGTTGCAAACAGAAAAAAAACCATAGGTGGGATTAGATCGTTGGAAGGCCGACTCGTTATCAGTTATTTCACTGAAGACTCAGCTTAACAGGGATATACAGGGTGTTTCAGATCTGACGTGCCAAAATGAGTGAAGCGATAGATTTCAACTAGACAAACAACAAATTGTATGGCAGGGGGGGGGGCAATCTCAACCGTTTGGAAGTTACAGGGTGATCTATAAATTTCAGTTTTTCATGATATGCCTGTACTCTTTTATTTTTATCTCTTGATCTACCCAACACAGCTACGTCAAACAAACGCTATAAAACAACTATTCTAATGACCTTTCCAAAAATTTCAATACTACTCATCTAACTCCTATCATTGCACGTACAGTCACTTCCAAAAGTGAAAAAAATGGTTTACGATTACCTAAAATTCAGCATTTTCCAAAATTTTCTCGGAAATTCATGTAATTAGTGTACCTCTTTTTTATTTTTATTGGATTACCCATCTTATTGCCTTTTCAAAAAGGTGCAACATGGCAAGGTAGACACAGGATTTAAAAAACCGCATCCTTAGAATCAGGGAGTTCTAATTATTTTATTGCACTTTAGGTAGGCAATTCTTTAAAAAAACAAAATTGTTAAGATAAAAGGTCCAAAATGTTTGTTTCGGGTTAACAGGTAATTAATTTTAATTATTGCTGCAAAAAGTTATAAAAATGTTAGTGCAATTTTGTTTTATTGCCAATATTAGCTTGTGTAGCCAGAATTCACACCCTTCCTGGCGTTCTGCTACTCGTACCTGATGAAAATTTTGCATCATAGTTGAAAAACAAACCCATAAGTGCGGGTGTTTTCAAGCAAAAATTATTAAAAAATTGTAGAATCTCTAGTTGAGGAATACGCGGATATTATTTACATTTATGGTGTAGTAGACGGAAAAGAGAGAGCGGCTGTACTGGAATATCAAAGGAGATTTACTAACCGGCGAGCATCCCAAAGAGGGGTATATACACTGACATTCCAAGGGTTAAGAGAAACTGGAAGTGTAACTTCACACGACAGGGAGGCACGACCCTAAAGGTCGGGCAGCAAATAATCACCATCGTGAGGCAAGACCCTGAGACGAGCACGAGATGAGTCGCAAGACGATTAGGAGTGTCTTCATCTAAGGGAAGGGGAAGGGGGAAGGGGAAGGGAGGGCTACTCATCGAGAGCAATTACGTCCATATCACCAGTCCAGTCCAGTCCAACGACTACTGGAAGGAAATTCCGAGAGAAGACTGGAATTTAGTACTTGACTTCTGGAATGCGACATTGACCACATGGTGTTTCTGGACCGAATTCTGTGGATAGATGAATGTCAATTCACTAGGAATGATATCACGAACTTCCATAACCTCCATACCTGGTCGAACACTAACCCACACAGGGCAAAGTTGACGTCATTCCAGTAGAGTAGGGATTCACGATCCGAGCAAAAAGATCGATCTGTCGATTCGAATCAACGCCAGTAACGGAAGATCGATCCAGCAAAAATCGGAGCCGCAAAAGATTGATTCTTCAAAAATCGGCGAATCGTCGATTCGTCGATTCTCGTACAAATAAAGAAGAAGATTAATAATAATAATCATAATTAATTTGATAAAATTGAAATAAAAGAAAGTCAGTACGTTTACATGCATACTTGAGTACTTGACTTGAAATTTACCTAAAACTCAAGTGGGGTTCACTAATTTACTTTAATTACTTCCCTTCAAATTTTCTTCAAATATCATTTAAGTTTTCAAGTTCAAGTGTTATGAAATTGTTTTGTCTTTTTGTTATTTAATTTAAATAAACCTATAAATCGCAAAACTCAAAGCCGATCATAATTTTTATTTGGAAGTGTCTATTTACCACTCTCAAATTGCCGTATAATTTCCGTGTAGACGGGAATACACGAAACTAAACGTACGATAAGTGCAAATAGTCACTTCCATCTTCATATTACTTTAATAGTTTATCACAGCCTGTTCTAGATACAAACCTGGCGGAGAAGTTAATAAAGCAACTAAAAGCCTGATTAATACACCTCTTCCTCCCAAAAAGTCTAATAAAAATTTGACGTACTTTCCGTGTACACGGAAATTACACGGCAATTTGAGGGTGGTAAATAGACACTGCCTTTTTAAAATAAAAAAAAACATACTAAGTTGGAATCAGCAATATTAGAACTCTCGTAGTAGAAAGCAATGGGCGGGTAGAAGCTATCTATAGCCTTACTTTCATTCTCACTATCGCATTCCTTTTGCTTAATTAATCTACGTATATTATATGAAATGAAATGGTTGCAAAGCAGAAGTGCATAATTGCCGTTTCAAGTGAATCAAACCAAATTTTGTGATTTACTTGAGTGAAATCAATGCGCGCTTACATGATATTTCCGTTACTCGAAGTTTACCTGAAGTTTAATTGAAGTATGCATGTAAACGTACTGAGTATACATAAAAAATGGAATTTTTAATAAGATATAGTGGAAATGAAACTCGATTAACCGGGATGCTCGGTTCCAGGCTTTCCCGAATATTTCATTTTTCCGGTTAATCGAATGTTAAAAAAACTTATTAAAAGTCAGCAGATATGTAGATCATATTATGTATAAGCTTTATTCACTTTATTTAACAACACAAAATAGTTCAACTACGTAAATACATAACGAAAACGTAATATTAACACAATAAAAGCAAGAATTTCCTTCGACAGGCAGTTGTTCATCTGAGTTTTCAGTCGGAGTTTGGTTGTTGAAATCCTTTTTAGTATTTTTGGCATTATCTGTCTCAGAATTTTGGATCAAATAATAAACATCGTCCTCGTCGTTTGGAATTTGATGTGTAGCGTTTTTCTCTATTTTATTAACTTCCCACATATAGGAAGTTATTGTAATGGGCCCGATTTTCAAAATTTTTAGTTTTAAATTTTTTTACATTTCAAAGTCACCATAGTGTTTTACGCATGTTTTTGAACTCATGTATGTGTGCGTGTGTGCATGCGTGTGTGTGTGTGTGTGTGTGTGTGTGTGTGTGTGTGTGTGTGTGTGTGTGTGTGTGTGTACGTACGTACGTTCGGACCAACTTTTTTGGACAACGAAATCTCGCAAACAAAAAATGATACCGACTTCGCTATGGTGCCATTCAAAGCGTATTATTGTCAATAAGAGCTGAAAGAAATTTAATTAATTTCGGTTCAGCCGTTTTTTTTTTTAAACAAAAAAACTGAAAAAAAGTTGTTTTTAGACTTTTTTGAAAAGGATTTCTTCGATATAATTTGTTCTGATGACAGTCGGGACATCAAAAAGTCGGATAATAACAATTTATTATGAACAGAAATTGTTTATAATGATGAAAAATTGTTAATAACAATAAATAATTGTTTATAACAATAATAAATTTATAATCATAAAAAATGGTTGAAAATTGATTATGATAATTGGAAATTGAATACAAAATTGAAGATTGTTCATAGCAATTGAAAATTCTTATAAACAATTGAAATGTTTGTTACCACAAAAATTTTTTTTATGAATAAACTTTGTTTATATCAATTAAAAATGGTCTATAACAATTAAGAATTGTTTATATCAATTATAAATTATTTATAACCAAAATTATTAATAACAAATGAATTCCAAACAGAGAGAACTTTTATAGTTTTTTGTAATATTAATAAAATGATAAAAAAAACCATAAATAGTTGATATTAATTATAAATAAAACTTACTCGTTTGTACTATGATCATGAAATTTATCGCTATTTACAGTTAAATATTGTTAATAATAATTGAATATTGTTAATAACAATTGAAAATTGTTATTAACTGGGAAGTTGTTCGTGTGAACCTCAAGGGTCGCACCAATGATGCGACACCCAGAATCTGGACCCACCCCACTAGTTCTGTGGACTATTTTGAGACAACCGATTGTTTTCACATTCAAGCGGCTCGCTGGAAAAAGTAAGAATTGTAATATTTACATGAAGTGATCAAAACTGCATTCAGTGCGATTTTGTGTATTATACTTACAAATGGATACCATTTATACTTTTATAGATAGTATCAATTGTTAAAATATCTTCAGAAAAGGTATCATATGCTTCGTTAGCAGGAATTTGAAAAGTGCAAAATTAAAGACTTGCACTCACAAAAATTATGCTTTGACAAAATTTTTTTGCGACAGAATACTTAGAGAATATTGCTATTTACATGACGTTCAAATGCATTATTTCATATAAATCTTACCTAATTGCACACATTCTATGTCTAATTCCTTTCTTTACGCTTTTCGTGCGAAGCAAAGTTAGCAAATGATAAAAATAAATTTTTTAAAATTTCTTTAATTACTGTCAATTGTAAAATGTCAAACTTAGATCGAAATTTGCTTAAATCGTTAATTTCGGCCCCCTTCGAATCGATCGAGGCAGAATCGACGGTGTCAAGAATCTACGATTAATCGCGATTTTCAATCCACAAGATCGATCTGAATCGTGAATCCCTACAGCAGAGATTCAGTGTCAATGTTTGGGCTGGTATCATCGTCAACCATTTGTTAGGACCATTCATTTTGCCTCAAGTGCTTAATAGTGAAATGTATGCGGACTTTTTGGACAATACACTGCCAGATCTAATAGAGGAGAATCCTATGGATAATTTTAAAAGAATGTTTCACCAACACGATGGAGTATCATTTTGAAGGTAATACTAAGTGAAAAAATTTCCTAACCGCTGGATTGGACGAGGTGCACCGATTCCTTGGCCTGCTAGATCTCCAGACCTTACGCCATTGGACATTTTCGTATGGGGAACAATGAAGGATGAAGTTAAATAAGCCCAAATAACAATAGGGAGGATTTAGTTAGCCGAATTGGGAATGTAGCGACGAAAATACGGGAGAGACTGGCTGCAATAGCCTTAAACAGGGACTTAGAAGGAGATTGTTGGCATGCATCCAAAGTGGCGGTAGACATTTTGAAGATTAATTGTAATTATTTTTAAATTCAATAAAAAGAATTTTAGAATTAAATTTAGTTTAATTTCTTTAGTTGATTTTAATAATATTCTCCGATAGGATTTCTACGTATAAATTTCTACATCTTTTCTTTAATTGGACATGTTCCACCTTTTTGGAAAGGTAATAAGATGGGTAATCTAATAAAAATAAAAAATGGTGTACTAATTACATGAATTTCGGAGAAAATTTGGGAAAATGCTGAACTTTAGGTAATCGCAAACCATTCTCTTCACTTTTGGAAGTGACAGTACCTGTAATGGTAGAAGTTAGATCAACATTGTTGACAATTTTGGAAAGGACATTGGGAAAGTAGTTTTTTAGCGCTTGTTTGATGTCGCTATGTTGGGTAGATCAAAAGATAAACAAAATTTGCATACCATGAAAAACCGAAATTTATGAATCACCCTGTAACTCCCAAACGTTTTAGATTGCCCCCTCCCCTGCCATACAATTTTTTTTGTCTAATTGAGATCTATCCCCCTACTCATTTTGGCACGTCAGATCTGAAACACCCTGTAGGGTCAAAATTATCAACAATTTAAAGTCGAATTTTTTAACAAATACAATACTACGCTCAGAAGAAAAACAATTATACTTGTATCGTGGGTTGGGAAAATGTATACGTACGTAAAATAAAAATATTAATTTCAAGAGACGAGGGCGGCAAGATAGTGCTAATTTACTTTAAAACTAAATTTCGAGGACTATCTTGCCTCAACCCTTTATTTGTTATGTATGGAAATTCAACTAAAGAGGGCCAACAAGCTGAAAAATAATCGAAAAATAAATAACCTGACTTAAAATTTATTTAGTTAATTTTTTGATCTTATATAAATAAATATTTAACGCTTGTACGAATCCTGCGACACGCGAAGTCTATTCGACCTTGACCGCTTTTTCCTATTTAAAAAACGGACCTGCAGTTGAGTAAGTTTATGCAAATAATTTTTACTGAATAATTTTAAAATTTAACTTTAATATTTCGCACTTTATGCGAAAATCAGCCGGCAAGAGTCACTTTCTAAGAAATATATTTCCTTAAATGCAAAGTAAGCGACTAGAAATGATCTTGGTTACGTTTCGTTGCGCAATCGAATTGCGCATGGCATAACAAAATGCAAGAAGCCGCTGTGAGGGGCCTTTAGATTACATGTCGAACCACGCAATACTTCGTAAAACAAAGGAGCTGTAACGATAAAAAGCATAAAGGTAAAGACTTTATTACTTTTTGACGAAGAAACAGAGCCACCAGTCAAAAGTGGCATGCGCTGCTCCCTCTGGAATTGCAGCTGAAAGACATTGCTGCGCATGCGCGGCCATTTCAAGTGCAAAGTAATGCTCAATTATCTTCTGCACTTGTGTCAGGTTAAAAGCTCTGCAAAATTCCCGTTACTCGCTTTATGTGATAATAAAAATTTTCATCATGTGGGTACTAGCTAGCTAGTGAGAAATTCGAAGAAAACATATCAAGTGGACATACGTTCTTGTCCAGAATAACAAATAGGCGACGAGTTGAAATATTGTTGGCCGCCAATTTGTTTTTGGTTTACAAAGTTATTCCTCTTCACCTGCTCCTTCCCTGATAGACGAACCTCTGCTTTATACGGAAGATATTTTAAGGTGAGGTTCTTAATGCGTGGGGCACAAAAAGTTCTGCGCAGACTGTCCTATGAAGCCAGACGAGTTGTTCTTAATGAATGGCTTGTTCTCGTGCGCCAGAGGCCTATATTTGAGGGTCACTCTCTCATTCAGTGGATAGAATACTAAAGAGGGCTCACCTATTTTTAAGTTCCTTCACCACACCTAGTACTTCTTTGTTCACGCAAATAGTTATGGACTTGATAATGTGAGGTAAATTTTCTGAAATAAAGTTTTAGTCTGAAATAAGCCGAAATAGCTCAGGATTGCTGGTGAAATTTTTTAACACAATGATAGGATCACTTGTTTTTACAAAAACTTACAAGCATTAGGACTAAAAGTATAGTATCTCACTTCCGTACTCGTACACTATGATACTATTAAAAATTTACTGAAAAATTTCAAATTAAAATAATTAGCTTTTCTTATAACAAACGCTTACCATGTCAAGAAAACTTCTTTTAATATTTCTTGCTCCACTCAAATTTTGAATGGCTTGTTTTGCAGTTTTTTTTATAAATTTTACTATTTTTATTTAAATTGTTTTCTATATTCTTTTATACATAGTATGATAGTGTACGAATAGGGATGTCAGATACTATAGGTCATCGCCTTCCATCATACGGGTTCCATCATAGATTCAAAACCCACCGTCAGTGGCAAATGGTTCCGTTCTGCTAAAAAGGCATTGGGGGATAGTCGGTGGTTCAGAATCCACCTTAAAGTCTCGTCAAATCTGATGAAGTTTTTCTCCGTAGAGTAAGGGAATTGAGGGAAATTGCAAACTATAAACTCAGGCTGAGGCTCGAAACTGCATTGACTTGCTGATCGTACTACTTAAGGGGTTATATACAAAGTTGGGGCTCAAAAAATCGAAAATTTTTTGATTGCATATTCTGAAAGTACATACTTTCGAAAATATCTGTGTGAAATTTCAAAAAACTTTAAACGCGATGATCTCGGAATAGAATTTTTTGAAAAATACCGTTGCGGTGAACGTGATATCTTAAAAACTTTTCAACCGATTTTCATAATTTTTTTTTAAATTGTTCGTATTTACAATCTCGTGTACTTTAACGGTTCCTTTTTCATCTAAAAATTTTCGATTGTTTGCAATGAATTTTTGTTCAGAATTTTGAACACCTCAAAAATCGATTTTTTTGTCAACATGGTTTTTTTATTGAAAAAAACAATTTTCGGAAACCGAACCATTCAAGTACACGAAATTACATTTTTCTTCAATAATATTTTTACTCTTTTGATTTCAGTTAAGCGGTTCGCCTTGGAGAGTGTTCACCGCAAGCCTCTGCAAAAAAACGCGCTTCGGGAGAGGGGCCATAACTCCGACAATTTTTAATATTTTTTTATAATTCACCTTGTTTTTTTTCTTCGATAGTACTACCAACAAACTGTCTTTCGCTTTTTCTAATAAAATTTGCATAAAACCCTTAAAAAAATCACCAACTTAGCTCACTTTTTCCCCTCAACTTTGTATATAACCGCTTAACCATTGACATCCAACTCCGTCTCCGGCTTGGTTCGCAGGCTGATTGCTTTCTCTCTTATTTTGGCAAAGCTTTCGATAGAATAAATCACAGAATTTTCCTTAATTCCTCCTTTGGCAACATTGATTTTCAGCTTCATTTAGGTTACTTTACATACTTTTGTGAACTGCTTAATTGTTACTTTTTCTACTTTGTATTGCTTTATATTGTTTGTAATCAGTGCTTGATGTAATTGACGATAGTGTAAATAATAATACTGTGTTCAACGACAAAAGTGATACTGATTTTCTAATTTTAATATATTTATATATATATATATATATATATATTACCCCAGCACAAGTGTATTCGTACCCCAGACATTTTTAGGGCAATTATCTTTTATGAATTGAAATATAATTCACAAAATAAAATTTATGAAATAAAATAGTATTAAAAAAAAAAGATGAACCGACTTTACAAAAAGCGCTGAAAAGAATAAAATAATTTTTAATTTTATATCTATTACGACATTTTGAAGTCGGTGCAAATCAAACAAACCAAACAACTGCAGGAAAAGTATTTAATCGTCCTTTTATATGATCCCGTGAGCTGAAACGTTCAGATAGTATTATGAAAAATACTGAAAAGTATTAGAAAATAACCATCTTATCAACGATTGATAGTACGGTTTCCGCGCTGGCCGCTCAACCGGAGACTTACTAACGGCTCTAACGGAGCGTTGGAATCATTGTCTCCATAATTTCGGTGAGTCCGAAATCGTCGCTCTTGATATTTCAAAGGCTTTTGATAGAGTCTAACATGCTGCCCTTTTAGCCAAACTTCAAACATTTGGTCTGAACCCTACCCTCGGTAAATGGATAGAGAGCTTTTTGTCATTCCGTTCAATCCGTGTAGTAATTGACGGAGTTACATCTGATTCCTACGAAATAAATGCCGGTGTACCTCAGGGTTCAGTTCTTTCACCAACCTTATTTCTTCTTTTTATTAATGATCTCTTATCCCTTACTTTCAATCCTATTCATAGTTTTGCCGACGACAGCACCCTTGATTTCGCGTACTGATTTGATTCTGTAATGAATTCACGTTTAAATGCTACAGAAGTCAATCGGGAACGCATGTTTAGATCATTAAACAAAGGCATTTCTATGGTCCTCGCTTGGGGCAGAGCAAATCGTGTTACGTTTAATGCATCCAAAACTCAATGCTGTTTAATGTCCCTTAAAAAACGCCCAGTTCACCCCCAACCCATTTCAGTCGACGGAGTGAATATACCCAATTCACCCTCCCTAAAGATCTTGGGTATTGAGATATCCAGCAATCTTAGCTGGACTGATCATATATTTGCAATCGCTAAGTGCGATGAAATGTTTGGGTTTTCTACAGAGATGTAAGAAATATTTCACCCCACCCGACTTAGCGTTGATCTACAAGTCCCACATTAGGCCTAGACTTGAATATAATTGCCATATTTGGGCAGGGGCAGGACACACCGCATTGTCTGCGTTAGACAAAGTTCAGCGTAAGGCTGTTAAACTTATTGGCGATTCCTCAATCTCTGAGGACCTTGACTCTCTGGAGCATCGACGTAATGTCGGTTGTCTCTCACTTTTTTATCGCTATTTCCATGGCCATTGTTCTAACGAAATTGCTAGCCTGATTCCTTGTAGACTCATTACAACGCGCGATACAAGATCTACAAGTCGCTCCCACCCCTATACTCTCCGGGTCAAATTTGGACGTACCGTCAAATTTCGGGAATCTTTTCTTAGCAGAACAACACGAATGTGGAACAGTTTACCATCTTCTGTTTTTCCCTCGTCTTATGATCCTGAAACTTTAAAATTCGGTGTACATCGACACCTCCATCACTCAACCTCTTAACCCATTTCCCCCAACCTTAATTCCTTTCCTGCCAAGGCTGTGCTTTAGCATCATAGGGCAACCCCTGAGCTTTGGCAACATCATATATTATATATAAAAAAAATGTATTATCTTTAATTGTGGTTCTGTAGTTATTTTATTTGTTTAATTTGCACCGACTTCAAAATGTCGTAATAGATATAAAATTTAAAATTATTTTATGCACTTTAGCGCTCTTTGTGAAGTCGGTTCAACTTCTTTTTTAAAAACTATTTTATTTTTCACTTTTCAGTGTCTTCTAGTCTATACAACGAAAAAAGAACCATACAAATCCGTTCACGCGGTAAAAAGTTAGGTTCAACCCCCACCTCCATCTAACTAAAATATTTTTTCTCGTGGTATCAATCAAGGAACATACTCTACCCGACAGAAAAAGAATCATCGAAATCGGTCCAAGCGTTACGAAGTTAGACTACCCCTTCTCATCCCCCATCCCCACCCCCCCCCCCCCCCCCCCACCCTAGGACCAAATTATTCTTCTATTAGCAATGGGGGATCACACTCTATACAACAGCAAAAGAACCATCCAAATCGGTCCACCAGTTACAAAATTATGTTCCACCCCCAACCCACCAACATTTTTTTTCTCGTGGTATCAACCAGGGAACATACTCTACCCAACAGAAAAAGAATTTTCCAAATCGTGCGTTACTGAAATTGTTAGTTAAATAAGCAAGGTTTTAGTGAAAACTTATTATGAAGTGCATAGTGCAATTTTGTGCAAATAACACCCTTTGACGAAATTGTCACTATGCACTAGGAATGGGCGATCTTCGATTCGATCCCGACGGATCGATCTTTTAGCTTTCGATCTGCCGATTTTTGAATCGATTATTCGCTGGACCGATTCAGCGCGAATCGATTTATTTATTTCCGATTCTTATACATTTAAGATAAGACAAAACGCGCTAAAATAAAACTGAGTAAGTTCACGTGGAATTTTTTCGCATCATCATTTTCGTGTAATAATCCTGAAAATTTAAAATTTCGATATCTTAAAACTTGTTAATGTTAGATAAATGCATTTCGGATCTCTGTAATATGTTAGTGTTATCTGTATCAGTGAGTACCATGATTTCGTGATTTTGTAGTCATCAGTGGGTGTTTATCCCAAAGAATACCTACAATGTAATAAGGATGATCGATGTTCATCGATGTTCACGAAACATCGATGTTGAGCGAATCAACATCGATGTTTTAACATCGATGTTGAAGTGTATAGGATATCGCACAATCGATGTTAATGACAGAACATCGACCTTCGATGTTGGCGAAAAAGAACCGGATCCAAATTCAAACATATTTTTTTTCTATATTGAAGACTAAGCATATGTTGCTTTATAATTATAGGAGATTAAAAAATACCTTTATACATATTTATATAGTTCGGCTGAGAAGAGAGTAACTTAGAATGTTGGTTGGTCAGATGCTCCCTTCTACTAATCTCCAAATAGTGAGAGAAACTGAAATTCTATTTAGAGAGCAGCAGTAGAAGCAAATTCTGATTTAGAATAAGGCTGGTTTCCAGCTGATTTGTTATTTGAATCATATTCTAATTTATAGATAATAAAATAACAAAGTTAAGCAATAATGGGCTGATAGTGTTACTCAAATTTGTCACAGGGTTTTGCTTGCTTTATATATGGAGGCAGCTGAGGGTCAGTTACATTATGTTTTCCATTTAAGCCTCATAAACAGGTTTACTCATGTTTTAGTAAATATATATATATATATTTTTTCTGGTAAACTAAACACATAACATTCCAAAACATACTTATTTACTTTTTATAAATCAAATAAATACAAAAACAAATCAAATCAGAAACAAAGAGGTGACGTTAAATACGCTGACTGCTCAAATGGCATTTTATTTCAGCTTTAGACATGTTCAAGTAAAGTACATCCCAATGATCATTCAAAAGACAAAGAATTAATAGGTTCATTAAATGCGTAGTTAGGTCGACAGATGTAAAGAAAGTCATAATTCCCCAAAGGGCGACAAGGAACTACGATATTCGGACGGGTAGGTAGTTTCGGGGTATTAATTGTACCCTGCAAACATAATCCCAAAGACTCGCGTCTCTTCTGTAGAGTGCTCACAGAAAGAAGCTTTAGTATATAGGTGTAGGGAGGCAATATAACAGGATTGTTCTATGGAAGGCTACAAAGGGCAAATGTAAGAACCCACGTTTTATCGCTTCGAAGAAACTAATATGAACCAAATAAAATCGTGACTAGACCGCGGAAGCGTACTCTAAAATCGGTCTAACTAAAAAGCAATAAAGAGTCTTGGTAACAAAACAATCATCAAACTCACGAGACCATTTCTTTTCGTAGCCCAAAACCAAATATCTACGCCGATAGTTGTTCCCGATCTTGTATTCGATATTGTTCAATCATTGTTCATTGTTTAGTTAGTTGTCTTCGACGTTCACGTTAAAATCACCGCTCAGTATAACTGGTTTTTTATCCCAACTTTTGTTCCATAAAGCTGCACCTGTTGCAGATTCTCTGCCCCACCATATTCTTCATGGAAAAGCCTCGACTCCGCATTAATAGATAGTTGTAAACCTAAGAAAAGCCATATTGGAAATGCCCATTAATTGATTAAAGTGAAAAACAGCGAATCAGAAATAAACCATTCAAGCATCTTGTTTTCTCTCGCCCTTCTACAAATTCATTGTATTTAACATCGATATTACGGAACATCGATGTTTAGAGTTCGATTATTATCGATCATCGATGTTTAGTCGTCGTGTTGACATCGATGTCAATATCGATGTTATGTCAACATCGCTCATCCCTACTATGTACTAGATAACCGACTCCCTAAATTAACCAGCTAGCCTTGAAAAAGTAACACAGAAAAACAAAATATATCCAGCTTTTCAAGTCATAAGAATATACATGCAAATAAAGAGTACATTAAGTGTGCGGTCATTTACCTGTCAAAATTATTTGAGAGAATCACTTCCACGGAAAAGGACAGTGGTGAGATCAATTCACAAAATTGATATGTCAAAATCAATGTAATCGATCCATGAACATCGATCTTTTTAGAGCGATTAATCGATCTTCGAAATCGGAAAAAATTATAGATCGATCTGTACTGAATCGATTTTCTCAGTTCGATCCCCCATCCTAGACGACAATCTGGAATATTTTATCACACCTAAGACAAGCTACCATTAAGTAGTTATTAAGAAATGGGGAAAGTTTTAAGATTAATTACGAAATATTCATATTTTGCGTAAAAATGGATCTTTGCTTACATTTCAGTTTGAGATCACCAGCTGTTCTACGAATATTCGGCACTGACGGATGGAAAAAAGTTTGTCTGAAAGGGGTTTGCGAAAATTTTTATTATATCAATATTTATAGATTTTTTGATCGTTTAATTTTATATTTATTTTACTATGAACTATGCGATTAATAAAATATAAATATTGAAATTGATTAGTATATTTGTACTTTAGATTCCCAAAATATGTAGTTCTTGGAAGAAGATTTTTAAGACGAAGACCTATTTCAACTAGAACAGAGAAATAAATTAGCCCTGAATATTTGCAATAACTGGAAATGCTTTTTTTCAGTGGCAAAAGTTCTCGGAAGTTAGATTTTCATACTCGAAAGGGTAAAGTGATTTGTTGAGAGCATTTTTTAAATCATGACCTATTTCCACTCATTGAATGAAATTGAATATTTCCAATAACTGGAAATGCTTTTTGCAGCTAATCTACTCTTTTATGAAGAAAATCAAACAAATTAAATGTGTGAGAAAACATTGCAATCCTTGAACCATTGGGCGAATTAAATTCATCAAATTTAACTGAAGTCGTAATATTTAGTAACTTGATATTTCATTCCAAAATCGTTATCCTGATTATTCTTTTAAATAATGCGATTAAGAAGAGGAGCTCCGAATTTTATATATTGTTTAACTAAAGTTTCTAGGTTGTTTAAAGAACGCGCCATATTACTTAGTGTGGGAAAGATTACCGCACACTATTAAAGTTGCCACGATTTTTCGAGTTAAGGGCGTCCCCATTAGTTTGTTCCTGGTAGATTTATATCTATATTTTTTCTGCCTCCCTCACTCTTTGGCTAAGTAAATGGTAATTAGAAAGGGACAAGGAGTTTAACAGATTTTGTTAGCTCTACGAGTTTACTCTCATATCAAAACTCCTATAGTGTCCCATAAAAAGTTTCACTTCAATAAGTCTTTGACAAAATATGTAATAAATAAATAGAGCTCGGGTCCTGCGCGTGTATGCTTTACTATTTTAAACACAGATTTATGACGCATTATATACCTTATTGTACATATGATAGCATTATTTTTTACTCCTCCGTCCATTCTTTAAACATTTTAGCATTTAAATCCATGTGGTGCCCAAAAGTACAGCGATAAATAAGCTGTCATCTACACCAAACCTCTGTATTACTACATAAAGCTATAATTTAAAATGTTGATTACCTGGTATCCATGGTTTTGCATAGTAGCAACTAAACTCCTCTTAACACTGCTGCCGCACTGACGTATTCTCATCAACCACTACTGGGATGACAGAATAATGAGTGTTGGGAATGAGGGAAGGTGCGACGCAGTTTCAGGTGACGCGATATTTCTGGTTTCAGTCTCCTAAATGTAACTTTCCTAACCAAAATGACCACTTCATAAGTGAGCGAAGCTTCTGTTTTAGCTTAAATTGTAATTGTGACTTATTAAACGTACAATAAACTTTGTGTTAAGAATTGTATCAAGACTTCTACTTTGTATTTTAAAACATGTATATAACTATGTCCAATGTTTAATCCAACTCAACAGCAACCAATGAAGTAGTCTAGAAAGCACATGCACAACAATGGATTTAAAACTGCCTTAAATCCTCCTTTAATTGTTTCGAACTTGCCTTTTAACTACACGTTCGCCAGGTTTTTTAAAGAAAGCCAGGCCTTAATCGTTTATTTTTCTTCAATATCCTCCTTGAAATAGAGCAAGAGTAAGAAGTTGTCCGGTGTCTGATAGCACACAATACGTATTAATGCGCCGCAGGAATAACAAGTCAAAGTTAGGAAAATCATCGCCTGAACTTAAGGCTTGTCCGAAGGTTATTTTTGCATCTTCCACTTCGTTATTAGGTTCAGAAGATTGCCTGATGCTACATTACGTAACTGCTACAACGTTTTCCTAGCTCCCGGGGAACGATTACCTGTCATGGCCAGAGAGTGTTTTGCCACTTAAAATAGCTTTTCAAGATAACCGTGAGGCTTCTTTGCCTGGAAAGCTATTCCGCTTATGTACTTTGATTGTTCAAGGTAATAATTACCCACACGCGCGGCAACGGCAAGTGATCGGCCACTAATTTAATGCAAATCTTCCGTGAGCTTGATTCACTTGATGGTGGGCAATTGTTGCCTACGGATGGGTTTCTTGGCAAGTGAGCCTTAGCTCCATTGCATGACCTACTTTTATCGAAGGTACTGAGCTGAATAATGGTGAATACCTGGAAGCGCCAATGACGTGTGTCATTGAGAGAATATGTGCATAAATGCATAATTTTTTGGTTGCGCTCAACTGGACCGTCTGCCGAATTTATTTACATAACATCTGAAATCGAGAGGGCATTGTGATTTTGTTCTTGGATGCTAACATTTATCTCGTTGTGCTAGGGATTTTTTGAGGAGAGATTACGGTTAGCAAAGAAAGATATGTTACTAACAATATTCAGCATTCCATTTAACTGTATTAAGCTCTGTTTGAACTAGAGGACTAGCGACACAAGGCTAATATAAATTTGTTTACTTCGTAACTAGAAATGTTTATACTTTTGGGTACCAAAATATTAAGTCTCAAGGTCCTTCAGCGATTTCAAAACTTAATTGAATAGATACAAATTACTAAGTAATATAATTCGATTTGCATTTCATAAGTGAATATCAGAGAATCTCGAATATACTGATAATTGCTTTGAAATTAAAAGTTCATTTCTTTATTTATATATTATTCATATTAAAATATGTAATGAAGGCAAAACAGAGCTACTGATGGCTTGTGCCAAAGCTATTTTTAAGTCTAATGTAGTAAACATTATAATCCATAGAAAATTACATCTGCGTCGATTGAAAACAGAAGGAATTAAAGTAGACATTTTCATAATAAATTAACATAACTGACAATACCACAACCAATTTTTCCTTCCGCAACGAAATCAAATCTTTTTAACCGACTTCCCAAAAACAGAGGTTCTAAGTTCGACGCGTATGTTTTTTTTTTTTTTATGTCTGACCGGGCATAACTTCGTAACGCGTTGACCGATTTTGATGATACTTTTTTTGTTGGGGAGAGTATGTTCACCGATTGGTAACATGTCAAAAAAAATTTTTGGTAAGATGTAGGTGGGGGGTGGGGGTGAAACCTAACTTTGTAACGCGTGGTCCGATTTGGATGGTTCTTTTTTTGTTGTACAGAGTATGATCCCCCATTGCTTGCTAATAGGAGAAAAAAATTTGGCCTAGGGTGGGGGAAGGGGGGGAGGGGTAGTCTAATTTGTAACGCGTGGACCGATTTCGATAATTCTTTTTGTATAGGGTAGAGTATGTTCCGTGGTTGATTCCAGAAGAAAAAAATTTTGGGGGGATGGCGGTGGGGGGTGGGGGTGGAACCTAACTTTGTATCGCGTGGTCCGATTTGGATGGTTCTTTTTTTGTTGTACAGAGTATGATCCCCCATTGCTAATAGCAAAATAATTTGGTCCTATGGTGAAAGGTGGGGGGGGGGGGGGGGTAGTCTAACTTCTTAACGCATGGACCGATTTGGATAATTCTTTTTCTAGTGGGTAGAATATGATCCTTGGTGGATACTACGAGAAAACAAATGTTGCTGGGGTGGAGGGGGGGAGGGTGGAACCTAACTTTGCAACACGTGGACCGATTTGGATGGTTCTTTTGCTGTTGTATAGAGTGTGATCACCCATTGCTAATAGAAGACTAATTTGGCCCATGGTTGGGTGAGGGGAGGTGTAGTCTAACTTCGTAACGCGTGGACCGATTTGGATATTTCTTTTGCCTTTGAGTAGAGTATGCTTCCTGGTTGATACCACGAGAAAAAAATTGTTAGTGTAGTTGGGGTGGGAGAAGGGGGGTGGAACCTAACTTTGTAACACGTGGACCGATTTGGATGGTTCTTTTGCTGTTGTATAGAGTGTGATCCCCCATTGCTAATAGGAGAATAATTTGGTCCTATGGTGGTAGTGGGGGAGGGGGAGGGTTAGTAACTTCGTAACGCGTGGACCGATTTCGATGATTCCTTTTCTATTCGGTAGAGTATGTTCCTTGATTGATACCATGAGAAAAAAAGTTTAATGGGAATTTGGTGGGGTAGGGGGTTAAAACTAACTTTTAACGCGTGGACCGATCTGGATGGTTCTTTCTTCGTTCTATAGAGTATAAGACACTACAAAGTGAAAAATAAAATAGTTTTTAAAAAAAAAGTTGAACCGACTTCACAAAAAGCGCTAAAGTGCATAAAATTATTTTTAATTTTATGTCTATTACGACATTTTGAAGTTGGTGCAAATTAAACAAATAAAACAACTACAGAACCACAATTAAAGATAATACATAAAACTATCTGAACGTTTCAGCTCACGGGATCATATAAGAGGACGATTAAATACTTTTGTTGTAGTTGTTTGGTTTGTTTGATTTGCACCGACTTCAAAATGTCGTAATAGATATAAAATTAAAAATTATTTTATGCTTTTTAGCGCTTTTTGTGCAGTCGGTTCAACTTCTTTTTTTAAAAAACTATTTTATTTAAAAATTTCTTTCGGAAAGAATATAAAACTATCACTCCAATGGAACGAATTCATTTTGTAAATAATGAAAAGTTTTTTTCGGAACTTTTCCGATTAAATTTTATAATAAAGTTCCCAAGTCCTATTTAACAAAATTTTTGATAAACTGTATAGGGGAGAGCAGGTATGATTCGTACGGAGGGAGCATTCGTACAGCAGTCATATCTACACTATTCTTCATCAGTGTCGCCACTCTTTTGTCTCCAACGGTATCATTTTGAAAACCAAAACGTATCAAATTTTGTTAGAAAGTATCTTTTTTTAAAACATAAAAAACAAAAAAATAAATACATATTATTTATTTCATTAGTTCAAACAATAACAAATCAAATACCTTTCAAAGGAAATAAAAATAATACTTTTAGCATTAAAAATAAATAAATCATTGAAAGACATAAAGTCCTTTACATAATTACGGTCTGTGAAAACAAAGTGGAAAGCTCTTCCACGTTTGGCATAGTATATATGGAAAATATCGTTCATTTTCAAACAGTTTCCTTAAAATTACGATATTCCCTTGAGCTTTGAAAGTTTTCTCTCAAAGCATATAGATCAATTTTTAATTTGGAATACTTTTTAACAAATGGAATATGAATGTGAATGTGAAAAATGTCTAGCCGACCAAATAAACTTTTTATAGGCTGATTCCGGAATTAATTCTTTAGTGCTCATAATCGAATGAATTGTTGACAAGTTAAAACGATTAGATTTATTTGTCTAGATTAGCGAGATTGAGGTGACGAGAGTGGACGAGATATTAGTTGTTATCATTTTATTGGGGACAATTTTTTTTAGTTGTTTCAGCTTTTATGTCGCTCCGAAAGATTTGAATTGTGTGATTTATGGGGCATATAAGTATACACTGCTCTCCTCAATCGCTCCTTTCTACATTATTTGATTATTTCGTTCTTTAGAAATTTGCGTTTTATTCCCAATAGCAAACAAGAGCCTTTGCTACCTTATTTTGACTTCCCATCGCCAATGAAGAAAATGCATATATACATAGATATATCACTTGTCCTCGCTCCCCGTTTTCCCACCGAAATACACTTTCTTTATCTTGCCGAGAGCGAGATCGCACCGAGACTGGCCTTTATCTCGCCGAGATTGCGACGAGAGCGAGATCGTCTTCACCTTGACGAGACCAAGACCGAGACCTGCCAAAGTCTCGGTCTTGTCTCGGTGCCGTGAAGCCCTACTTTAAATATATATTCGTTTGCACCATTTTTAATATTTTTAATATAGGGACTCTATCTCCCTCTGGGGAAAATGAAAATTTTGGAATTTTAGCATTGTCCATTGAGAATTTATAACCTCACATAAGTCTTCGCTGATAAGATTTGGGGAATTTCTAATTAAAGCTAGAATTAATTTTATTTCAATTGTGTATTAAAAGATGATAGCAGAAACATAAAGCTATTTGAAAATGTGAGAAACATATAATGCAATTAATGACATTAACAGGGATGTAAAATTAGTTAAAAATAAGTTAGTTTTCTCTTGCAGCCTCTGAGGAAGTAGCTGGCTCATTGCCATCCTTCTTCTTCTTGGATTCCGATACAATGTCGTCAATACGGAGCAAAAGAATAGCAGTCTCGACTGCTGTTTTATAAAATTGCATTTTAACGGACAATGGTTCCCAAATGCCTTTTATATTCATGTCCACAATTTCGCCTGTTTCTCCATCAATACCCCAAGCGCATACGCCCGAATCACCGGAATGAGATGCATGCTTGGCTCTAAGCGCAGTAAGTGTACGAATTGTGTTCGCGCCACAGTTTTGTGCTAAAGTGCGTGGAATTATTTCCAAAGCTTGTGCTACAGCTTGGTACGGTCCTTTTACTTGCTTCCTAGTAAGAGCTTGGGAAATAGCCATTTCAATTGCACCACCGCCAGGTACTAATCTAGGCTCAAGAATAAGATTTCGAGCGACACAAAGAGCATCTTGAAGATTCCGTTCAGTTTCATTTAGAATATCTTTTGAAGCTCCACGTAGAAGTATAGTACACGCTTGGGGGTCTTTGCAATTTGTAATGAATGTGAACTTTTCGTCACCAATTTTTTTAATTTCAAAGAGACCAGCTCCTGTCAATCCTTAAGTTATCAGTTTTCCTAATTCGACGGATCGCGGTAATGTCGGCTTTCATTAAGTGATGTTGAGCTAAGTCAGAGACTCCTTTCTCAGTGAATACTACATCTGGTTTCAAAGCTATGATGTCGGCACAAATTCTTTGAACATGTTCCTCCTCAATTTGCAGCATACGAGTAAAATCTTGTTCACCAGCAATCTCAACATTTGTTTGGCTCTCACCCTTTTTGTATTCTAAAGGACAATCTAACAAGACAGGGCGAGGATTTTCTATGTACCTTCTCATTTTAGGATGAGTAACATCTTTGTTAACCATAACGCCACGAAGAACGCAGGACTCGTCAATAGAACCTCCTGGAATTTTCTCCACTTTTGCATATCGTTTTATATCAACTTCCAGCCTACCATTCTCGTTGAGTGTAACAGTCTCAACTGCATCTAAAGCAATTTTTACAGCTAAATCTGACCATCTGCCGATAAATTTGGTGCCGACACAAGATTTGATTACCTCAGCCATTTTATCTTTGCTGCCCGTGTCTAGTGAAATATGAAATACTTAAATCGGTTTGAAGAAGTTTGATCATATCTTCGAGAGCTTCCCTAAACGCACGTATAATAAGGGTTGGATGCCACTGTTGGGCAAGGAAGGGTTCGGCAATAGCAAGAACTATAACTGATGTAGTCCCATCGCCAACTTCCTCATCTTGAGTGCGGGCAATTTCGATCATGCTCTTAGCTGCTGGATGTTGCACGGTAATTTCGCGAAGAATTGCGTTTCCATCATTAGTCATAACTATACCGCCCATAGGATCCATTAGCATTTTCAGCATAGTTAGAGGTCCTAAGCAAGTTCGGATAACGTCAGCAATTGCCTTTCCGGCATTGATGTTTTCCAGCTGCACTTTTCTTCCTGATTCTCTCTTCGTATTTTGGCTTAAAACCAATATTGGCTGAGGTCCTCCAAACATTTTTGTTCAATTAAATTGCTAGTCCCTTACAAGAAAATCTCCACAAAACTCGTGTATGCGATCAAATTTGGTAGGTTATAATTGATTCTTCTGATTTTAAAGCAACGTCGGGACATAAACAGATTAGATTTTTTAATGTCTCATTTTTAAAATCAAATCTCAGTCTAATTTGTTGACTCAAATCTATATAAAAGTTTTGTATATTTCCCATCACTTTTGCCAAATCATCCGTATTTAAATTTATACTTTGAATATATTTTTCTGCTTTCAATCCTACATAAATTTTTCCCAAAGGTAAATATTTAGACGAATCAGTTACATCTATTTCAGCAGCACTATTTACACTATTTATGAAAGATAAATTCATAAAGTTGCTTGCAATTAATTTAAAATTTGAATGAATTGAAGAATATAGGTAGTGAAGTCTTAGTTTTGATGATTGAAATTCAACATTCATATAATTGATAATTTTGAGAATATATGAGAAAAAAGGAAGTAGATTATATTTTCTGGCTTGTCCAGTTCTGCAGCTAATTCCTTGAGTAAAATAGCATTGGTTTCAAAACCACATGAAAGAAAATATTGCTTAAGGGTACTCCATTGATCTAGTATTCTATTTACAAAACATTCCAAGGATAGCCACCTTGTCTGAGATACTCCTAATATTTTATGTTTTTTACCTGACCAATAGTCCTGAAATTCTTCAAAATCGGTAACCCTCTTTGGAGTGTGTGCAAAAAAGTATGAATATCTCTGCACAATCTTTCAACAACGATTGGTAAGCTTTAGAAGCATGAGAAGCGCAAATGTGCAATGAGTGGGGAAATGCACGACAAGAAAAAAATACTTGGGTTTCTTGATCTAAATTTTGTCCAATCCATTCTCCTATCATCACCGATGCATTGTCAGTGACTAAACCTATTATATTCTCAAAGGGAATTGATAAAGAATTAAGACAACTTACAATGGTTTCAAATATGCTCTGAGCGCCGCATTTCTTCAATTCCAGGAGACCCAAAAACTTATCTTGAACAGAAGAAACGCTTTTATTATAAAATCTTGCAATCAATACTAATGTCTTTGTTCAACTAACGTCTGTTGTTTTATCTATTATCAAGAAAAATTTAATAGCTTTTAAATGTGACACTACTTCTTCTTGCCCGTTTTTCCCTAGTAACTCTTAAATTGCCTTAGTTCGTCCACATTTTATTAGAGGTGCAATTTTCGAATCTGAGCAACATTCAGTAAGCAATTTGGGGAGAAAATCCATCAGAGAAAGTGGAAGGTGATGCATGATGCAAAATTGATTGATTCAATTGGTCCTGACGGTATCCCCGCCGCACTCGTGAAAAGATGTTGTTCAGTTCTTGCTCCTATTCTGTGTTACTTATTTAATCTCTCAACTCGTTGCGGTATTTTTCCGAAAGCCTGGAAAACCTCATTAATTATTCCCCTTCACAAAAAAGGTGATAAATGTGTAATCTCGAACTATAGACCAATTGCTAATCTTAGTTGTATTTCAAAGATTTTTGAGGCACTTATTTGCGATGTTCTATACTTCCACTGCAAGTCTTTTTTTGCAACCGTTTCAACATGGCTTCATTAGAGGTAAATCAACTACCACCAATTTATTGGAATTTTCAAACTTTTGTATTTCTGCAACTGAAGATGGTAAACAAGTTGATTGTATTTTTACTGACTTCAGCAAGGCTTTCGATAGAATAAATCACGGAATTCTAATTCTCAAACTCTCCCTTCTCGGGTTTCCACAAGTTTTTGTAAACTGGATTCACTCGTACTTATCTGAACGCACTCAGCGGGTTGCTTTTCGTGGAGCTCTGTCTGATATCATTTTCAACACTTCCGGTGTACCGCAGGGCTCCCACCTCGGGCCATTGTTATTTATAATTTTTATCAATGACGTATCTACGATTCTGTCTCACTCAAATATTCTTTGTTATGCCGACGACGCTAAGTTATTTCGCACTGTGTCTGGCAATGCTGATTACCTTCTTTTAAATTCTGACTTGGATGCCTTTCAGAATTGGTGTTCCATTAATGACCTTCCTCCAAACATCGGAAAGTGTACATCTATGTCTTTCTCACGAAAAAGGTCTCCCTTTCAATTTAACTTTTCCATAGAGGGCTGTCCTTTAACAAGAGTTACTAAGACTAAGGACCTAGGTGTCTGGCTCAATTCCCATTTTTCTTTCGAGGATCATTTTGATGCCATAGTTAACAAGGCTAATATGACTCTTGGTTTCGTGAAGAGGTGGTCAAAGGAATTTGATGACCCTTACATTACAAAGCTCTTATATTGCACTTTTGTCAGGCCTATTCTGGAATATGCCTCTCCAGTCTGGTCGCCGTTATATGAGACACATATCAATCGCATTGAAGCTGTTCAACGGAGGTTTGTTAGGTTCGCTCTTCGTGGCCTTCCTTGGAATAACTCCCGTATATTGCCTCCTTATGTTAATAGACTTGAACTCCTGCACTTGGATACACTCGAAAAGAGACGACGTAACGCAAGGATCCTTTTTGCTTTCGACTGCATTCGCGGGTCTATGGACTCTTCTGTTCTCTTGGCTTGTTTTGGCTTGTCGGTTCCGACTCGCTCCTTGCGGAATCACGACTTTCTTCAATTACCTTTTCATCGCACGAATTATGGATTAAATGAGCCTATCACGTCGATGTCGCGATTTTTTAATTCTTCTTTTGATTACTTTACTTTTTACTTTTACTTTTTACTTTTCAATTTATCTACTTTATGCTTTTTATATATCATTTATACACTTTAGTATTTTCATGTTCTATTCATATATTCTCTCGTTATCTTTAATTTTATATAGTTTATTATATTGTTCTTATTTAGTCTTTTAATGTATTGTTCTTATTTCTTTTTTCTTTTTTCTTGTAGTAGTCAGTATTTTGATGAAAAATTGTAAATTAAAATAAAATAAATAAAATAAAATAAAATAAAATAAAACATGATTAAAGTTAATTCCGCATTTTCAATATCGGTATTAATATTTTGTTTTCCCTTCTCCTCTTCTCTTATAAAGCTTTCCAAAATAACCTGATTTTTCTATACATTATAATTTTTTCTATATCCTACAGATTGATCGTGCCGTTGTAAATGAGGCAATAGATTAGTTAGTGCCTTGTTGCAAATACCACAATAGCTTTTTCCATCCTCCTTTTTAAGCCACGAAAATTCATTAATCCACTTATCATTAAAATTTCTTATAACGTTTGTGGGCTTTTAAGTATCTGAATCTCTAAGTGGGCTTTATAATAAAAATCATTAAAAGTGTACATACTCATTATTTGGTTGCTTATTTTCATTGTCATTTAATTCCACGTAGCTTTCTTGAACGCTTGTGGCAGAATCATCGGTGTGAGCTTTCTTTGAAACTGAAATATCTTCGTTGAGTTTAAACACTTGTTCTCATATAATAATAATTTTTATTTAAAAAAATACAGAGCGCGACGCGTTTCGCCCTATTGAGGCATCCTCAGGCTATCGACTGTTTTCTATCACCAGTTACAAAAAATTTTTCGGATCTAGTAACGGACTATTATTCATGAAATCTAACTGGTCATTAAGTATATTTTGTCCTATGTATTTAGCTTTCCTTATTTCGAAAATCTCTGCACTATTCAAAATTGCACCTCCATCTATGTTATGTAGTAGTTTAATACTATTCGAATTTATTTTATGTTTATTGTCTTGTAAATGTTTTGAAATGGCAGATTGTGGCATCATACTTCGAGCTCCTGCAATATGCTCAGATAATCTTCTATTTAGCGTTCGTTTGGTTTTTCCAACATAAACACCGGGACAATCATCACATTTAATTTGGTAAACACCGCATTTTTGCAGCACGTCCGGTTTCGGTTTTATTTTATGATTGAAAATATAATTCTGCAAAGAGTTTTTACTGAAAAATGCGGGGTTGATATCTTTAGAATTTAAAATTTGTTTAATGTCATTGTCGATGTTTTTAATGAATGGCACTTTTTTCCATATTCTTACTTGGGAATCCAACTTTTGTCCAGCATACAAAAGTTGAATAGAATCTTTTTGTATTTTTTTAGATAATAAATTATAAATTTGTCGTTTGTGATAACCATTATTTTTAGCTATAGTTAAAATCGTTTTTAATTCTTCGTTAAACGCGTTCTGCGATAGTGGAATTGAAATTAATCTATGTATCATGGAATGAAACGCTGACATTTTTATATTCCATGGATGGTTAGAAGAATATGGAATTAAAGGTCAAGTAATTATTTTGGTTTTTTAAAGTCAGGTCTAAAAAGTTGATTTCCTTATTTCCAAGTTCTACTGTAAACTTTATACAGTCATCTAATTTATTTAATATTGTGTTTTGGAAAACATCTAATTGTCGATCTGATCCCGTCCAAATACAAAAAATATCGTCAACATATCTAAACCACACTAAAATATATTTTAATAAATGCTGAGGTGATGAAAATAATTTCTTTTCAAGATAAGACATAAAATATTCTGCAAAAAAAGGTGAAGCTGGATTTCCCATTGCAAGTCCCTTATCTTGTGTATAGAATTTTCCGTCAAAATAGAAACAATTTTGGCTTAGACATATTTCTGTCAAGTTTATCAGCTCCTTAGCTTTGTCAGGTGAATTAATTTTGTGTGTAATATCTTTAAACAAGATATTTTTAAGTTTATCCACAGGTATCGACGGAAACAAATTACACACATCAAACGACACAAGTTTAGAGTTACACGGAAGCCGTAAGTTTCTTACTTTGTCTACTAATTCACCAGAGTTTTTGATAGAATATTGTGGAACAAAATCAATCATGTTAGGTAACAATTTAGCTAAGTGTTTGGATAGAGCTTGTGCAGGAGCTTGACACGATGAAGCCACGGGTCTTAATGGATTATTTTCTTTATGCAATTTAACAAGCCCATATAAAATAGGAATTGACGGATTAGCAATCTTGATCTTAAATTTGAACCAGATGATACTGAGACGAAAGTAAAGCTTTTAGGTGCAATAAAATCTAATCCAGCAGACCGGACAGGCAGGCAAATAAATATAGAAAGTAAGACCAAAAGAACTATAAAATCAATTAGAGATAAGGTCAGTAGTGAGAATTTAATTATTTCCAAAGCTGATAAAGGCAATACCATTGTTATTCTTAATAAAGTAGATTATATAGATAAAATGAATGATTGCTTAGGGAAAATGAATGTAAAGGTATTAAATCGAGATCCTACCAGAAAATTTAATCAAGAGGTGATCAGGTCAGTTAATAATGCAAATAATATCTTAACTTCCACAGAAAAAATTTAAGATCAAGATTGCTAATCCGTCAATTCCTATTTTATATGGGCTTGTTAAATTGCATAAAGAAAATAATCCATTAAGACCCGTGGCTTCATCGTGTCAAGCTCTATCCAAACACTTAGCTAAATTGTTACCTAACATGATTGATTTTGTTCCACAATATTCTATCAAAAACTCTGGTGAATTAGTAGACAAAGTAAGAAACTTACGGCTTCCGTGTAACTCTAAACTTGTGTCGTTTGATGTGTGTAATTTGTTTCCGTCGATACCTGTGGATAAACTTAAAAATATCTTGTTTAAAGATATTACACACAAAATTAATTCACCTGACAAAGCTAAGGAGCTGATAAACTTGACAGAAATATGTCTAAGCCAAAATTGTTTCTATTTTGACGGAAAATTCTATACACAAGATAAGGGACTTGCAATGGGAAATCCAGCTTCACCTTTTTTTGCAGAATATTTTATGTCTTATCTTGAAAAGAAATTATTTTCATCACCTCAGCATTTATTAAAATATATTTTAGTGTGGTTTAGATATGTTGACGATATTTTTTGTATTTGGACGGGATCAGATCGACAATTAGATGTTTTCCAAAACACAATATTAAATAAATTAGATGACTGTATAAAGTTTACAGTAGAACTTGGAAATAAGGAAATCAACTTTTTAGACCTGACTTTAAAAAACCAAAATAATTACTTGACCTTTAATATATATAGAAAAGATACCTTCTCTGATTCTTTAATTCCATATTCTTCTAACCATCCATGGAATATAAAAATGTCAGCGTTTCATTCCATGATACATAGATTAATTTCAATTCCACTATCGCAGAACGCGTTTAACGAAGAATTAAAAACGATTTTAACTATAGCTAAAAATAATGGTTATCACAAACGACATATTTATAATTTATTATCTAAAAAAATACAAAAAGATTCTATTCAACTTTTGTATGCTGGACAAAAGTTGGATTCCCAAGTAAGAATATGGAAAAAAGTGCCATTCATTAAAAACATCGACAATGACATTAAACAAATTTTAAATTCTAAAGATATCAACCCCGCATTTTTCAGTAAAAACTCTTTGCAGAATTATATTTTCAATCATAAAATAAAACCGAAACCGGACGTGCTGCAAAAATGCGGTGTTTACCAAATTAAATGTGATGATTGTCCCGGTGTTTATGTTGGAAAAACCAAACGAACGCTAAATAGAAGATTATCTGAGCATATTGCAGGAGCTCGAAGTATGATGCCACAATCTGTCATTTCAAAACATTTACAAGACAATAAACATAAAATAAATTCGAATAGTATTAAACTACTACATAACATAGATGGAGGTGCAATTTTGAATAGTGCAGAGATTTTCGAAATAAGGAAAGCTAAATACATAGGACAAAATATACTTAATGACCAGTTAGATTTCATGAATAATAGTCCGTTACTAGATCCGAAAAATTTTTTGTAACTGGTGATAGAAAACAGTCGATAGCCTGAGGATGCCTCAATAGGGCGAAACGCGTCGCACTCTGTATTTTTTTAAATAAAAATTATTATTATATGAGAACAAGTGTTTAAACTCAACTATGGAAAAATTTAAACAAGTGCCATCAAGAAACTCTATGAAATATCTTCTCCTACGTTGTCATGTGCACTTTTACGAACTAGGTATCTAATTTTAAAATTACTCTAAACTAAGGATTTAACTAAAATTTATTCATGTACCTTCGCATTTTTATTAAAAACAAAAGGATGGTTTGACTAAAAGCACTAAATTATTATCTAACTGACTGTTGCCTTTGGTTTAGCTTTGCGTTTGCTTGTACAATACAGCTAGATGAACAATGACAATAGCTATATGTATTATCAAGTCAAGTGTCTTGCATTTGTTTTTTTTTTCATGCATGAAATAATACACAAGACGTAACACGTAAATTGAACTAATGTATATATTTCTGCACGAAATATTCATATATCACACTAACGTGCCGTAATAGTTTAGTTGAGTATGAGTAGAGTGACGACTAACGACTGGTGGTTTTTATATGTCACTCTATAGAATGCAGCGTTGCCAATGCTACAAAAATATTTTACCCACAAATTTACCCGCATTTCTCAAAAAAAAACCCCCCGAAAAATCAAAATACACGCATTTTACCCGCAAGGATTTTGTTGTTTTGATTACATGATTAAAGGAATTAACTACTAAAAAGGAACTCACATCCACAAAGAAACAATTTATTCTTGGGCTACAAAAGAAACTATTGTCTTTCCCTTGTCTTTCTTCTCGACTCATGTCTCGTCGACTGTCGTGTGCCTTTTATTTTCATTCACTGTTCTTAGGCTTCTTTATCGCTGATTGTCTGATTGATATAGGATATTTTTTTTCCGTTTTACATGCCATTACACGCACATAATTTTTATCGAATTAACCCTTCTTACTCAGAAGGCGCACTTCACAGGCAGAAGCCTGGAATCAATTGACCTATTCACCAGAATATAACATATATTGAGGTGAATGAGGCTCCTACACCAACATGCAAAGAAGAATATTAGTAAACAAAAATGTGAAACACGTCCAAACACTACAGTCAGGGGTGCACAGATAACAGAGATCGTTTATGCGAATCCTTGGTAAGAGCCAGGTCAAAAATAGGACACATATTCACGGCTCTACACATGCGATTAATAGGCTCATGCATACCATAGTTAGCCCGAGAATGGACAATATGTAGTAAAGGCAATCTCCTTAAGCAATACGGGGTATGCCTATAAGTCACCAAACCTGCGAGAGTGCGAGAAACTATATTCGAGTTCAAAAGCTGGTGAATAAATACTAGGTCATCAATTCTACGTCGCAAGCAATCGGAGGCGATCCTCAGTAACGGACTCAACACGACGGATAGTAGTTTCAGAAAAGGTATAATCAAAGATGAGCTGGTTTAGGTTCCTACAGAATGACATAACTTCACATTTATCCAGGTTAAGCTGCAGGCCATTTGAGGCACACCAAACACAAGGTATTCAAATCATCCTGAATGCAAGAAGAATCATAACTGTTTCTAACACATGAGAAGATCTTCACCCACCACTTTACCCGCACTTAGATAAATTACCCCGTTTTGGGGTAATTACACGCCACTTGGCAAAGCTGATAGAATGAAATCTACATTATGATGCTACACTTACACATGAACATAAAGTTGTATAAAGGGGAACAAATCTTTCTAGAAGAAATATATAGCAAATCAATTGGTGTTGCCAGGGTAGTATCAGATTTGAGAAATTATCTGAAAAAAGTATCAACGTATCATTCTTTTACTAACTTCTAGTATCACTTTTGATACGATCGTATCATTGTGGCAACACTGTTTACGCGTTTGAATTTGTGTGTGTGAGTACGGTAAGCTTCGTTGGGATGAGTCGATACGAGTTTCCGCACCGCGTAAGTAATTTTTCGATTTATCTTTGAAAACAGTCATTCGTAATAAGTTTTACTCAAATTGTTAAAGTAATTTATAATAGTTTTTGAATAAGTGCCTTAGATTAATATGTGAAGGTGTCCATAGTGCTGAGCACGCCCATGGTATTGGCGCAAGAAAACCTAAAACAAATTGGTTAACTTGTTTCGGAAGAAAGGGGTTAACTCGTAACATTCGGAGGAATCATACCAGCTAGTTTTAATACAATACCGCCGCTATTTATCTTTCCCAGGGTACGTTTCAAGGATCACTTTATGGAGGGTGCTCCAGAAGGTAGCCTGGGAATGGCTGCTAAGAGTGGCTCGATAAATTCTAGTATTTTTTTGGAAGTCCTGAAACACATTAAAATAAAAACATCCTGCTCTAAAGAAAACCCTATTCTGCTCCTCGTCGACAATCACGAAAGCCATGTGATAATAGAAACGGTGGACTATGCTCGTGGTAATGGCATTATTTATCTGTCGTTTCTTCCCCACACAACACATCGTCTCCAACCTTTAGATGTGGGAGTATTTGGACCTTTTAAGGCCAAGCTAAAGATAGCGTTTAATGATTGGCATGTAAATAACCCGGGGAAAACCCTTAATATATACATACAATATTCCGAAATTGTATATTTTGATCCATTTAATTGCAACTATATTTCAAATGCTTTTGAAAAGACTGGGATATGGCCATTCAACAAATTGAATTTCAGTGACGAAGAATTTGCAGCTGTGCAAGTTTGCCATTCCGATTCTATAGCAGTCACAGATGGCAACATGCAACAAATTATACCTGATGAAATAACTCTTACTCAACAAGATTTATCATCAAGATGCCGTCTGCATCACCATCTACATCATCTGTGGGATTATTAAGTCCAGAAATTATCCGACCTTACCCTAAAGTGGACAGGAATGCGCCTAAAATGACGAGGAAAGGAAAACTGCCAGGAAAATCTATATCCTTGATTTTACAAAACAAAAGACTAAGGAGAGAAAACAAAAGGCTAAGGAGATGAAACGCGCGTAAATTTGCTATCAGACACAAGTAAAGAAACAGACGAAAACTATAGAAACTGATAGTGAAGATGATACTAATATAAGTTTAAGAGAGAGAAAGTTCTTGTTCTTCCTTCGAAGAGATGTCTCAAGGATCTGATATTGAGAACGAAATTCCAGTTATTATGAAAAACATTAAAGAAAAAAGCTAAAGTTCGAAAAAAAAGACTGTTTTACATTATATTGGACAGATGGTAACAAAATACAACCCCATGAAATATAAAGTTTCATTTCTGAGAAAGAAGCCGGGAACCTGGAAATTTGTTTTTCCCAATACCAAAGACGAAGGAACAGTTTACTAATCAGACGTGGTCTGTGTATTGCCGCCACCCAAATCTGCTTATACAGCAAGAACAGCTAGTATCTTTAGATTTAATATCTTTAATTTAAATAATATCTTTAGATTTATCTAATCAATCAATCATATCAATATCTTTACTTTCCCGCGGTCCTTGCTATAGCTGACGTTACACAAATTGAAACAACATTTTTGTTTTTTGTTTCAGACTTCTGAGAGAGCTGCAATCATGTGTACCGTTTTCCCCTGCGCTGAAAACGACTTCATTTCAACTTGCTCTGGAAGCCGTAATTTTTTTGTATGCATGAAGTAAAAATTATTTTTGATGCCTAAGTTTGTATTAATATATATAAGAAAAAAAACTTGAATATCTTTTATACTTTTAGAGAAAAAACTTCTTGAAAATATACCAGGCGAAAAACAGGCGTCAGGCGGAATACCCCCTTAAGTCGTAGATTCACCCGAAGGCTGGTGTTTCGATACTAGATACCTTGGATGCCCACCCCAAGGAACCTTCTGGAATCGGGCCTTTACCCACGTCGCAGCAAGCGTGGACCAGTGTCTGATCTAAGATCAAGTCCTGGTGTCAGTTTACCTTTCCCCTTAGGACAGGACCAGAAAGATATTTTTACTCCACCTAGAATCGGAACCTTTCCTTTGCCAGATTACTGAAACCATACCAGGTTATGTTCTGGAATTAAGACCTTTCCATTGCATTGCAACGCCATATGCAATGCCTACATGCAATATTAGATGGAGGATTAGCCCTCTCCGTAAGCCATAAAGCAAGCTTTATGTGACCAGCAGGGACCTCGTGGAGGTGGAGAGCTTCCATGTAGACCTTGCACAACCAAGTTCTTTATGGTTCCGTAGCAACAATCACTCCCCCTCCGCCATTAGCACAATGGCGTTGAGGACAATGCACCACATTAAATTTGGTCTTATTAAATAAGACCCATGTCTCATTCTAAACATTATCAGAATGATATTATATAGAATGAGACCATGCTGCTACAGACCTGTTCAGAGCGCCATCATTCTAATGGCGTTTATGGTATTTGTAACACCATTTCTTTCTAACATCTCTATTGCGAAGATGTTGCATTTGGCTATTTGGATTGGGTACACACACGCTGGTATATTGGAATATACCCCCCATGGCAGTAACTCCTTGAGCAATGGTTACTAGCTACCTTAAGACACCCGATCTTCCTACCAACCCAGACTATTCCGTCTTACACCACTCCAACGCACCATGATCGAAAGGACCATTAAGGGCCGTGCAGCTGGTTGAGAGTCCGAACACTCCCTGTGGCGGGACATCAATAGGAGCGACCTTTTCAACAAAGGCACGTGGACCCGGTTTAACCTGATATACCCCGGTATCAGGTCAACCTTGCCGTGATCGCTACGGTTCATCCCGTCTCAAGGACTTACACCATCTCAGGCGAGTGCATAATTCGCGCCTGCCCTACCCCCGCAGCCCCTGCGAGTCCAACCCAATGTGGGCATAAATCGGGTTAGCCACCACCTGATTGGGCTCAGTTTTGCCCACCCCGCAGTACCAATCTTCTGCCCTTAGAACAGAAACGAGCTGAACTAAGGTTACGCAAATAGTTGGTTTATCCCAGGCAGAGCTCCGTTCTGACGGTACACAATGGCTGGAGTTGCCCTGCACTATCAATTGCTCAATTGAAGTACACACATCATTATCCTATATTCGCATCAATTGATCCTTAATTCTACTAGTAGACACGCCTCCTCTAGTACTACACATCTACTTTTTAATGAATAACATATCTCCAGTTCAAATAAAGGTAAAGAGTAATAGGAAGAACTATAATCCAGTATTTTCTATAAAGAAAAAAAGGGTTTTAAAAAAGGTGAAACAACTCCACAAAAAGCGCTATAAAGCATAAAATAATATTTAATTTTAAACCTATAGGGGAAATGTGGATAAAATCAAATTTACGGGTAAAATGGTACAGTAATAGTTTACCACAAACGGCACACGTTGGATAGGTTGAAACACTGGTACTACGTTACTCTAATATAGTGTTTCAATCTGCACACGTGCCAGTTCCTCAGTAAGAGCGGTTTGAATGAGATGTGTGTCGTGATATTTTTGGCTGCGTAAAAATATTAAAATTCAATATATCCAGTCAAGCCGGAGGAGGCTACAGAGTCCAAAAAGGACAGAGCGAGCGTATTAGGGAGCAGATGAATGTGAAGGAATAAGGCCATCAGCATCAAGAGAGTGAGCCCAACTGATTCCGGGAAAATTGAAGTCACCAAAGAGCACGATGTCCTCCGTGGAAACCAAGGAATCGAACAAACTGTCAATAGATGCAGCGAGCAGTTCGTACACTGCAGATGGTGAACAAGGGGGAATATAAACAGTCAACACAAATAGGCTTCTGGTAGGAAATCTCAAGACAACACACATGAGCTCGAGGCGGGAGTCGGAAATGTCGGCGACCGAGCACGAGATACCCCCCCCCCCCCTGATCGCACACAGGACCCCACCACCGACTGGAGAACAAGGGTCGGACGCAGAGGAAGAGGAAAAGAACAGCGCGGTTCATAGTGATAGAAAAAAAGTGAATAGTGTTATTTTAAAGACAAATAAATGTTTTGCTTGGCTGTTATTACAGAATCGAAAAAAAAATTTTTTCGTATATAAAACCGGAAGTAAACATTTCAAATAGGATTTTACTTAACTTCGGTATTTTTAAAATTTTTTGTTTTTATCTCAAAATGTAGCTTATAATTCATAAATTATAAGATCTGCATTCGTTTCGGAGATAGAGAATTTAAACTTAAATTTTTTCATGTTTCCATACAAAACAATTGCACTGGCCATACCCCGACTACGCGCTGCACTGTGTTCGAATGCAGATCCCATTATGAAACTGAACAGGCATTTACTATACATTTTCAGTTATTTTTTGAGCTATTTAAAAAAAAATTATAAAGGTCGAAATTTAGTTGTCAAAATTTAATTTTAAATATTAATTTTGGATTTTTTACATGAAAAAAAAATCCAATTTCTAATTCGATACCACGACTGTGAAGAGCATGCAATTATCTATAAGAATTACTATTTTACTTATTTTTATATAAGTTTCTTAATATGATTAATTACCTTTGAAATAGGTCATACATTACTTTTTCTAAATTGTTGGTTGTCCGCTCCGCGTGAAATGCCAATTTGTTTTAGGATTTCTTCCGAAAATGATGATAGGATATGTGAAGGTCGATTCTCCAGGTCAAGTACGATTAAACCACCCTCGATACTACCTGGAATATAGGATATCAGTAATTCGATAATAGATCGGAATGGACCTCAAAACGGGTAACACCTAATTTCTCTCTAAAACCGGAACCGTAACATCAAATAAAACGGTTCACGCGTTACGAATTTAGACTACTTCCTCCCTCTTCCTCACCTTACCCTAGAAGAAGATTTTCCATTATTAACAATGGGGGATTATATTCTACACAACAACAAAAAAACCATCCAAATCGGTTCACGTTTACGAAGTTAGGTTCCGGCATGCAGTTGTAACAGTTTTATTATTAACTGGAAATATTTTCAAAAAAGCTTTAACAACGTTTTATTGCAGTATTTATGTTTTCAATTATTTGACAAAGAGTGTCCAATGAAAGAAGATACCGTTTCACGAAAACGAATGAAGAAATTCGACTAAATTTGAAGTATATGAACCTTAAGATGATTTATACTTATTACCGTGTAACACCATCGTATTTCTGTTAAAATATAGTTTATTACAACCCTATTAGATAGAAAAAGAAAAGGTGTCCCTAGGTTTCATTGAATATTAAATTTCAAAAAGATTAAATATTCAGAAAATTCCTGGCTTTTAATTTTTCACTCATTTCTTAAATTTAAGATTTGGCGGTTGGATCGTTTCGTTGGCCAACTCCTTAATTCTAAGAATCTTTTAAGCATTGAATGCATGTTATATCATTTTATTATCGCACAAAATAACCAATAAATTTTATTTCATTTAATTTCTTTGGCATTTTATTTACCTCTAAATGTATAAAATTTGGCAAAAGCGATTAATTCTTACTTTTAAGAACGTAAAAACCTATTGATACATTAAGGAAACCGGATTTTCGAAAGTGTTAAATTAAACCGTCTTCAGTTTCGTTTACAGAAGAAGATACAACTCCGTAAGATGCCAAGTATATATTTTTTTATTTGTCGACTCCTCTCATTGCAAAATGAGTATTTTAACGGGAATTCTATGATGCAATCAGTACAAACAAATGAACCTCGAAATAACCTCAAATCTTAAGAAAACAAGTCGCTAATGGGCAGGGAGTGACACCGAGCCATGACTGAACCAATATTTGCCTGGAAATGTTCTGGTCACGCAAGCGCACCAGTAAAACACTAACGCACAACACTTTGAAAATTAATTAGCACCTAACCAGTGAAATTCACAGGTACACATGAAACAGTTTTGTTCGAGAGCCATAGTACCTAGAGATCGCCAGACTATCATAACATGGACGGATGGGGGAATTCTTTAGCTGATTAGTGATTACCTTGCATTTGTGTGTCGGACGACACGTTCCCTATACTCTTAGCGCCCAATTAATTTGCTTTTAGCCTCGTTAGGGTTACAACAATTGAATTTGCTTGCTTCTTGTCTTTGTTCCTTATTTAGTATGCATGAATGCTCGCGATCGGGATTTGCATATTTTATTTACAAAACAATAGGGCCGGATTTGCTTTCCTGGGAAGCATACAGGGAGCAGCTAAGAAAACGAAGTGATGTACAGTACGCCAATATAAAGTAAAGAAGACACTGGGAGATTTTTAAATTTATTCATTAATTTTACATTAACTACTTTAAAACTAAAAATCAAATTACGGAATTCCGAATGCAAAATCCCGGAATATTGATTTCATTAAAACATGCATAGAACTTAGCAACAGTCAAAGGATCATCGGTACTCCGGCCAACGAACTGAATTATAGACGGATAACCATCACTCCTATACTTACGATTAACGAAACTGAAGAACTTTCTGGGATTAACACAGACGGACCGCCCAACCTCAGTAAGATAGTCACGATAGGCAAGCTCGGACTTAAAGTCGAGATAATCTTCATCACACCGCGAAAGACAAAACCTCCGCCAAGCCTTATTTTTAAGATTTTTAAAGATGTTTTAGAGACTTATTAAACCAAGAAAATAGCGGCCAAAAGATGAAAACATAAAGTCGTAAAATAATTGTAGAGTACTATCAATACAAAGCTCATAAAAGAGCAGTCCAAGTGGAAATCTGCCAGAATTTGATTCATTAGCAAGTAATCAGCCGGAGTCATAAAAGTTGATTACGAATTTGAAAGAAATTGCCGGCGGTCCCTAATAGTTTGCGAGATTTTTTCTCTTAGAAGTCATCAGAGGCACTCGTGATGGCTTGGAAAATAAATATTTAAAAAAACTTTATGTACAATAAAATATTTGTACAAACAAGGAGACGGAGTTCGATCAATTCGTTGAGCAGCACGACCACCATGCCATGGGTCCCAGGTTCGAGACCAGGTCTCATGCAATGCAAAAAACAAGACTCAAGTTTCCTCACTTCCCTTACCCTAGTTCCCTTCCGGCCAAAACCATGCTAGGGTTGTCCCCTAGGATTTGGCCAAATCGTATTTTAAAAGTAAAAAAGCGTCTAGAGTCTAACGACTACTAAAACGAGTTATTTTTTCGCAAATTGCAAATCTGAATGTCTCGCAAAATATACAAAGGGATCATCGCTAACTTCTTTCAGATTTGTAATAAGCGCATCATTTTACGTAAAATAATGTTCAATAAAAATATAAATTATAGTATAAAAAACACGCTTTTATGAGTAGCGCACTAAAAAATTAACTTCTGCTTAAAATGTGTGGACCGCTATTATGCTAAAGTGCACCCCCTATGTTTAATTACCAATTTTAAGACCAAATGTTTAATAGCAGTACAAGTTAACAAAAACCCCGGTTGACATATGTATGCGTGAGTATAGGGACGCGCAAATAGTTAGATGCTCTGCTTTTCGCACGATGCACGCTGTTCAAACCCCGGTTTTCTGTTGACTTATGCAACTATACTACTTATAAGGGTGTTTTTTTATTTAGTTCTTACATACTACTAGTTTATTTTCTACTTGCCGAGCCCTTCATATCAAGACGGTTGTGAAGAAAAAGTTATTCCGCAATCTTAGGGAGTCGTCCATATTTGGTTTAGAGTGACGTCATATAGTTTCTCGTACTTTACTTGTCTAACCCTTTCATTTGGTATCCATATTCAGGGGGTTGTTCAGAAAAGGATAATGCCCCATATTGGATTTAGAAGAATATTAGACGTACTATATTGTACTATCACCCGACTTATACAGGGCATAGCAAAAAAGGCCTATTTGGCTAAATTAGCTCCAGCATAGGTGATTTAATAGGGATAAGGTCCGTTTGTATGGGTACAACGCAGGGAGGGATGCTATCACCACTCCTGTGGCTAGCAGTTATGGACCAAATCCTATTCATTTCAGAGAAGGGTGGTTTTACAGGAGTTGCCTATGCGGATGATTTAGTAATTCTGGCTCACAATAAGTAAAAGGCTTGGGTATGTGCTTTGAAAGCTTGATAGCTGGACCTCAAACAGTGGACTAGGTTTAAATACTGCAAATACAAAACTGATACTCTTCACCAGTCGAGACTCGACTGGAGGAGTAACATACAGAATATGTAATGAAAGTCAGTGTGACAGGCTGAGGGCTGCTGGATGGTGGAAGGAGATCTCATATGGCCACTCGGACATTGACTACAAGGAATATACAAATTAGCAGGTCCGGTTCTAGACATAAGGAAAGGCTTTCACACAAAATTTATACTACAAGAAATGAATGGGATGAGAATAAAGTAGTAAGAATATATTTGAATGGATCAAAAATTAAAGCAGGTACAGGAGAGGGATTATACTCTAGCGAATGACAGGCAGCGATTCCCCAGGCAGCATTGCTGGTGTCGAAAAGAGGAGAGTTGGGTAAGGCCATCCGCATATATACTGACAGCCAGACACCCATTAAGACACCGGAAGCTGTAGTGCTGTAAATAAAGGTCGTACAATTATGCAAAGATAGTCTAGAAATAATATCTAATTGTAAGGAGGTGACTCCATGCTGGGTAGTATTCCTGAGAATGAATGAGCGGATGAGTTAGCTAGAAAGAGTTCTCAAATGCATATCTCCGAGCAGTGGCCTACGTAAGGACTCCAATTGGGGCCCTTAAAAGGAACCCCATAAAGTAAAGTTGATCTTCGGTGGCAAGATACTGATATATAGCGTAGCGAATCATGCTAAAAACTGGAAGGGATCCAGACGATGGTTTAAGTGGCGCGGGTGAAATATATCTTTGCAGCACTCCTATTACCTAATCTAACCTATGTTTTAGTCAAAAAATAAAAATAAAATTAAAGTTTTAATTCTTTTTATTAATTACAGCATTATTTTATTATTCTAATCAATTAATAAATCGCAAATGAAGCAAAATTATTTACAATTTTTAGCCCCATAGAAGAATTATGGCCATCTCCGACTTGTTGCCCCAGATGGCAACGACATCCATATCTAGATATGAATGTTGATGACTATAATGAAATGCTCAATTTAAGGAATTGCTTTAAAGAGACTTTTAATGATTAAAATCGATTTAATTTATATTGATCGTATTGATTATGATCCCTGAAAGAAAATTATCCCAAACATTGGCGACCGTAACAAGATTCTTATAAATAATAATTCGGGCAATATCATGACGCAATTTTCATTAGGAGATACGTTTGATATGGAGTAAACTCGCGATGCGCATATAAGCTAACATAATTACCTCTGCTTACTGTCTTCACTGTGTTCACCATCAAGAGATTCGAGTGATTCTGCAAAGATTTTTGCTTTAATTTCAGGTACACGTATAAGATCGAATATACAATACTTACGTATTTTTGTGTGGCCGGAAAAATCAACTGGGATCTTGAGCACGATCCTGCAGAACGCTCTTGCTTATTGTTGCGTCACGATACGTCATATTTAAAGCAGAATGAAGTGTGTGGATCTGGTGATTGTAGTAATAGGCCGCAGTCCCTTCTGCTTAAGGCTTCTAAAGTCCAATGAGGTGAATGGACTTGACGAAACTTGAGTTGATGATTGTAGTATTAGGGCGTAGTCCCTTCTGCTTAAGGCTTCCAGAGTCCGCCACTTCCAATTGTACCTGATAAAAATTTAGATACATTAGATAAAGCTTTAAGAGAAAAATTCGGTAAACTTGATAATTTTTTTTATTTATATATTTTTATTTAATCAATTTCAACCGTATCGTTTGGTTGATTTATTTCACATTAAATTTAATACAATGAAAAAGTGTTTAAAATTTTCTTTGTATTGAGTACAGTATTTTCTGTCTATGAAGAAATGATTATAAAGTATTCCAAAATGTTTGTATTTGACACAATTTAAAATTTATCAAAGTGTAAAGGTTGAGTAAAGTATTATTTGACAGTACAGGCTATTTGAAAATAATCGAAGTCGATTTAGAATAAGTTAATCTTAACTCTTAGCAATTATCTAAAATTTATTTTCTATGTCAAATAAAAAATAATAATAATACGTGTAGCTACCGCTACAAAGAACTTATGTTTTACTTCCGATGTTCAAGCTGTTGAGAAAACATAAATTAAAGTTTTTCCTCGCCCAGTAATTTATTCAGCGGAAGCCGCTTACCTGTATTTTTGTTCATAAATATTGCAACTGAAAGGTAATTGCAATACCAAAGATGGAACCATATTCGCTTCGTTGGTATGTTCTTTTTAAAAGTTTTCCTCATTTTGTGGTGATCACCGTCTCGGGACCTGGATGACCTAAAGTTAGAATTAAGTAGAGTAAGTTTATTTGAAATAATTAATACAAAAGTAGAGTAATTGAAACAATAAATATAAAAGCAGAGTAAAGTAAACGGGGAAACACAATATTTTTATTTTGATTATTCGCGAAATACAAAACTGCGGTACTTATTCGTCCCTGAAAGCAAAGAAGATAAATAATTGAAAAGAAGAAAACACTTAGTTGATCCAGTCTTCTTCAGAATCCAGGAACCTCTACACCGACAGGTGAGATACAGATTTACGCAGGTAACTTTAATTTCCCGGAAATATCACGAACGTTACTAGAGTTAAAGTAACCCAAAGTAAACGTTGGAAACAACTATACCCTGAGAAAAATTAACAACAGGAGAAGAAATCGTACGAATGTACGTTATTTCGCGAAAATGGAATTTTGCGGAAAACGCCAAAAGTATCTACGAGTCACAAATAATATTTTATGAGTAAAACCTGGAAAATAATTTTAATTTTATTAACCGATTACGACCGGTTCAAGAAAAGATGCCAAAATAGTGGGCGGAAGTTTCAACACGGGTGCTTTTCCAATATAACTTTGGTAGGTGAAGCGGTTCACTCTTAGTTCTTTGGGAAATGTATGTGCTGTAGTGCGAAAAAAAGTTTTGAAGTTTGAAAGTTAAAAAAAAAAGTTAAAGTGTGAAGGTGTAAAAAATCAAAACTTGGACTGAAGCGGATTGTGGGAGAAAAATAAAAGCAAGGAGTAGAATGGATAAAGGAAGACATGGTGAGGGAAGAATAAACACACCTGACGTGTGGATTCTCATAATACGGAAAGTTAGTACCTCTTTTATGTTAATACATGTTTTAGTTTTCCATTTTTTGTTTTTGTTAATAATTAAAAGTGAAATATATTTTTTATTTGTGCACTACTTTGCCTTGCTACTTTGTAATTTTTGCTTTGCATAACTCGTGTAATGTGCGAAGAGAGAGCTTTACAAGGGATCAGGCTAGAGATTTCATTAGAAGAGTAACCGCAGACCAGCGGTGAAAGAGTAATAGACATCCGACATTACGTCGACGTTTTAGACAATTAGTATTGGAAATTATTGTTGAATCTACAATAAGCCTAAATGCTTGCTTTTCAATTTGTTAAAGCGGATAATGCATTGCATCCAGTTTAGAAAATTCACAAGTAGTACGAGCTAATCTACGAGAGTATGTTTTTTTTAATATTCAGTACTTTTAATACATTTTATTCAACATAACTCGAACACAATGCGTAACACGTTTATTGTCAAGGTATTAAGATTGGATACGAAATCGATTACTTCGAAATCCCCAATATCAGAATCCTTAATTCCAAAATTCCCAATTTCGAAATATGGCCTGTAGTGTAAAACCCAAAGCTATAATATCCACTTAAAAAAAGTCTCCGTGCACTCCTAAATTTCCGAAAGAAAAGTATACATATAACTTCGACAATTATAAAACTACATAAATGAATTGTTTTTTTCAGATAACACGTTTTATTTTTTTAAATTATATCAGATTTTTTTTAATACTAATAAGGATCATAATTATTTAGTATGCGTATGTTTGCACACCAAACTTATAATGTTCCTGTTAGAATATATTTGAGAAACAATGTTGTTTGTTTCCCCGTCGTTTTTTTCTGTCTACCAAGAATTTCAAGAAACCTGGACACCAGCAGCACCAATTGTGAAGAATTACCAAACTAGAAGCCATCTTCAAGACAAAAAATTCCAACCGAAATATTTATAGGTTACCTTTCAAATCCTGTTCACGTGGAAGTTATGGTAATGTTCGCAGTCGCTTGCACAATGATCCTCGTACCTTTTTTAAATTTGTAAATCTGAAAAAGAAATCTGATAATTATCCATCTACAATGTGTTATAAAGGATCCTCTAGTTGTAGCGCGCCTGATATAGCTGACAACTTTGCATTGTTTTTTGAGGGTGCCTTTTTATCAGGCAACTTTGTGCCTTCCCTGGAAGAGTTTGGTCATATCCAAAATCGTCCCGCTACCTCTATTTCTTTGCCCATTATATCTCGTGACATTATCATGAATGGTAACAAGGAACTCAAACTGGACTTTTCTTTTGGTCCTGATGGTGTTCCACCTGTATTCTTGAGATCCTGTTCTGATGCTTTACTCACTCCATTGGAACTCATCTTCAACAAATCTCTCTTCAGGCCGGCAGATTTCCTAACTTATGGAAGAACTCCTTTATAATTCCTGTTTATAAAAAGGGGCTTAAAAACCCCATAACAAATTATAGGCCAATCGCGAAGATTTCTTGCATACCCAAGTTGTTTGAATCTGTTATATACTCACAGCTTGTTGGGCAGTATACGGGGTTAATCTCATCTAATCAACATGGCTTTCTGCCTGGTAGATCGACAACAACCAACCTTCTGGAATTTACATCACACATTATCTCTGCCTTCCAACAGGGACTCCAGACGGACTGTGTCTACACCGACTTTAGCAAGGCATTTGATAAGCTCCCTCACCCCGTGATTATGCTTAAGCTTGAAAGGTTAGGTTTTCCGCCCTTATTGCGCGACTGGATCTGCTCTTACTTAAAAGATAGGACTTACCGTGTCTTTTTCCGTAATACTTTATCTAGAGTCGTTAGGGCTTCATCTGGTGTTCCGCAAGGTAGCCATCTGGGGACGCTGCTGTTTATTCTTGCCATTGACGACATTGTCCCTCTGATTAAGCACTCCAAAGTTTTAATCTATGCAGACGATATGAAGATTTTCTCATGCGTTAGAAACAGTTATGATTCTTCCTGCATTCAGGACGATTTGAATACCTTCAGGGGTTAGTGTGCCACAAATGGACTGCAACTTAACCTGGATAAATGTGAAGTTATGTCATTTTCTGGGAACATCAATCAGCTCGACTTTGATTATACCTTTGCGGAAACTAATATCCGTCGTGTGGAATCCGTTACTGACCTCGGTGTAATGCTAGACAAGAAACTCGATTTCACTCTGCACATAAACCATATAGTATCTCGGAGTAATTCAGTCCTTGGTTTTGTTAAGCGGTGGTCAAGGGAGTTTTCTGATCGACAGACCCTTATTCACTTATTTTTTTCTTTAGTTAGACCAATTCTTGAGTACGCATCTCAGGTTTGGTCTCCTTGCTATGCTGTTCATTCTAGACGCATTGAGTCGGTGCAGCGGAACTTTGTTAGGTTCGCTCTAAGAGACCTCCCATGGAATGATCCATTAAGGCTTCCTCCTTATGAGGATCGCCTCCGATTGCTTAATATCCACTCGTTAGAGAAACGTCGTAGAATTGCTGACCTAGTATTTATTCATCAGCTTTTGAACTTGAATATAGATTCTCTCACTCTTGCAAGTTTGGTTACTTTTAGGCAAACCCCGTATGGCTTAAGGAGATTGCCTTTACTACATGTTATCCATTCCCGCTCTAACTATGGTATGCATGAGCCTATTAACCGCATGTGTAGAGCCGTGAATTTGTGTCCTATTTTTGACCTGGCTCTTACTAAAGATTTGTTTAAACGATCTCTGTTGTCTTTGCACCCCTGATTGTAGTGTTTGGGATTGTTTTTATTTTGTTTTTTTGATTACTAATATTTTATTGCATGGGTTGTGGGAGCCTCATTCATCTCAATATTTGTTATATTCTGGTGAATAGGTCAATTGATTCCAGGCCTCTGCCTGTGAAGTGCGCCTTCTGATTTAGAATATAGAGTTTTTTTTTTATAACTATCATTAAAAATCACAAATGCATATTTCATGGCATGTGATCAATTAGCAAATCAAATTTAAGCTAAGTCAACCCAAATGTCACCTGTATCTATCAATGAATTTATCTATTTTTCTCATTATCAATACGCATGAGTCAAAAATGACGTTCATAATTATTAGTTTCAAGTACACCATGGATCCGTTACTTTCAGCGAGAGTAAATAAAGTTTACCCACAAATCGACCAAACAAATTGACGTGCTAAATTCTGCCCGGTAGAAATTATTTAGCATACGTTAGATCATAAAAAGTATTTACCTGATCAGAACAGGTGACCTATTTTGCCATACCACTAACTAAGTGTTAGGATATATAATAGCACTGAGCACTAAACAGAAAATTACTCCGAGAAGATCACCTAGCTATAAAAGCATTAATCAAATTGATGCTCTTATTACCGCTGAATCCATATGGCATGAAAGAGATTATGAAAAGGCATATTCGCCTGAACCTATTTAATTGGATAATTTTCCATCGAAAATTGCGATGTATACGCACACTTTGGGAACGTCTAAATCTCAACTTCAACTTGATACCATACCTGAGAATTCCGAGCCGTACAAGTTCGATTTGCGAGATAGATTTATTTCGAACAGGTCACCTATATCTAGTAGAAAAAATATCTTAAAGAACGCAGTTAAATTTTGCTCTGGAGGGTACGGCAATGGGTAAATTCGTCACGACCACTATACGCTTCATAGATAAAGTGACTTTAATTACCAAACAAGGCGGTGATGATTTTCCATACACCGGCCTTCGTTCTGAGTATTTAAGTAATTAGCTCAGAATCAATTAATTCCGCTGTCACTCCCAGACACGCTCAGCACCTTAGAGTTGGCCTGATAAGACAATTGCAGAGCTGTCACAGGTACCACAAGTAAAATGCCACAGACTGACTAGATCAGAAAGCCAGAAGATTTATTTTCTATTAATGCCGACAAAATCGCAATAATTCTCTTAAGGTGTGTCATCTGTGCTTCCTTGTCATGCTATCTGAAACAAGCATTGTACATGACCACATGTTATGTAAATATTAATTGTAAGTATAATAAATTTTTAAAAGTGCTTTTAAAAAACTAAAGATCATTGAAGTTTGTTTAGTTTACTATATTGCATAATGTTATTTTTTTTTTATACGATGTGGCCAAATCCTAGGGGACAACCCTTTGATGCGTTAGCATGGTTTTGGCCGGAAGGGAATTAGGGTAAGGGAAATGAGGAAGCTCGAGTCTTGTTTTTGCATTGCTGCGAGCTAGACAACAGCCCAGAGACAGAGTGGATTATTTTAATTTCTTAATAAAAGCTCACGGGGTCATCTGGTCTCTAACCCGGGGCCCATGGCATGGTGGTCGTGCGGCTCAACGCATTGATCCAACTCCGTATCCATGGCCGGTTACAAGGGTTTATAATTCCACACTTACATAATACTAAACGAAATCTAAACAATTTTATCCCCTTGGTATGGCTACAATTTGTCAATGTGAACGATCTTCGTTTTTCTTTTCACTCCTTTTGGTACCCCGTAACCCACGTCGTTGATGTGCGTAGGGATCCTGTAGTTTCCTTCCCACTGCTCTTTTGAACTGAACTCTGTATATGTCAGGTGTTTACTAACAACAGTTGCAGAATGAAGTCTTTTATTAACAGTCACATCTGAAGATAAAGTCGCTGTATACCTTCTTGACGGTATCTTGTTCATTTCTAATTTTTCGTTATTGACAGTTTAATTTAACATCGCAGTGCCGCCTGGAACGTCCAAACTCGATGTGGGCAACAAATTTTTTAAATAGTAAGGACGTAGAAGCGATGGGCTTGTCCATTAAATGGGCTATAGCATTCCATAAGATATCTTCACTGGAGATCGCATAGAAGATTTTAGCATCATCAGCTTAACACAGGATTCTGGAGCTGGGCAGAAGCATCGAGAGGTTGTTAATATAAAATATGAAAAGGATCGGTACAAAAATGCAATCGTGAGGCATCCCAGGGGTTACTGAGATTTGACTGGATAGGGCTCCACGAAACAAGATACGCTGGTAGCGCCCAGTCAGGGAGGATGACAGCAATTCAACAATGAGCGGCTAAAATCGAGCAGGTAGAGCTTAGGAATGAGAATGCCATCTTTTATCACATCAACAGCCTTGCTGAAGTCGGTGAATATGCGGTCGACCTGCTTACCAGACTCGATCAGAAGAATACAATGATACACGAATTCCAGTAAATTGGTGCTGGTTGATTTACCCTTAACGAAGCAGTGCCGAAAAGAGCCCATAAATGGTCTTATTAGAGTCTCGAAAGCCTTCGCGATGTGGGACAAATTGGCGATGGATCTATAGTTAGATATGGCTGCCTTGTCTCTCTTTTTTTGGAGGGGGATTAACATATTAAGCAAATGACAGACAGGGGTAACCGTGAAGCAACACCTTCTCAAAAATGAGGTGGGGACACCATCGTAACCATATGAAAACATGTCAGGCAGATTCGATAGGTAATCAGAGGCGTCGGCGTCGTCGAAAACCAAGTTTCTGGAGTCTAGGGTTCAGAGCGGAAGACTTGTCAACTGCGCGAAGTCGCAAAAAGCAATATCACAGTGAGGATCACAGAAAGTGGCACTAAAGAAGTAAGCAAACGCATAGGCCACTTCAAGAAGGTCGTGACTCTCGCGGTCACCCAGCCGCAGGTGGTAGGGGTATCCGTCACTGAATCGTTTACACTTAATGAACTTTCAAAAGTGTCTAGGATTGGTGTGTAAAATGGATCTCGAGTTAAACAGAAATCTGCTATATGACGGTTACGGCACCAATTTCGTTTAACGTGGCAATGTCATTCAGTATAATAGCTACGGACTGGATTACCATTGAATGCATTAATTCTTTGATGTAAAAGGAACGAAGTCTTTTTATCTTATACGATGTGGCCACAGCCTAGGGGACAACCGTTTGACGCGTTAGCATGGTTTTGGCAGGATTAGGAAAGTGAGGAAACTTGAGTCTTGTTTTTGCATTGCTTCGAGCTAGACAACAGCTCAGAGACGGAATGGATTATTTTAATTATGTAATAAAAGCTCACGGGAGACCTGGTCTCCGGAACCCATGTAGTCGTGCCGCTCAACGAATTGATCCAACTCCGTCTCCAAGTTTTAGATTTAACTTCTGAAGATCGATGTGTTCACAGAATTTGTAATCATAAATGATATCGTTGATAATTTTAGCATTGTTTATTTCATTGTGTCTTTAAGTATGTACGATTTCAGGAACCTTTGGATACCGTTCTATTATATATTTTATAAGTTACATTTTATTTTATGAAATTGAGAAGCTAAAAAAATTATATTTTCATAGAATGAAATACTTTCATTTCAAATTTTTAGACAGTTCTTCACTCGACCAAACAAGCATAAATAGTACGGACTTACGAATTTTGCTAGGGTTTGCGAAAAAGTGTAACGGAAATATCCAGAACTATTTAAGTAGCTGAAATGTCTAGAATTAATCTAAATAACATAAATAGGGCCGAGTAGCAGCCTAGTTAATTTAGTCATGATTTAGACTACGAAGAGTTTATATGAGTTTCATTGATACTGTGAAAAGTTAGTAATGAATTAACCAGTGAATTATATCGAAATAAGTAAAGTTAAACGTTGAAAAATTGTAAAGGAAATTGAAAAATGAATTAAAGTATATAAAAAGTGAAGTGAATAAAACCTGTTAGCATTTGTGATTGGAAATAAGTGTTTTAATTAATCCACCGATCCCGTAGAGCCCCAACTACGTTAAAATATGTAATACTTCATAGCTTTAATCAAATAAAAATTAAAAGTAAACAAACAACAATTAGTTTCCCACTTTTAATACAAACTGCGTGATTTGATGGCAAAAAAATATAAAAATGGATCTTAGTATTCTACGTTTAAAAACTAATAGTCACATTAACGACAATAAAACTTATATATTGTAACAAAGCAATTTACCCGTTGTATGACCAGTGTTCGTAACACGAGGAACACTGGTGAGCAGTTATCATCGAAACATCAACTTTCCAACTTTTAACTTTGAGGAAGACTTTTCCCATATCCTCAGCTGAAATAAAAAAAGTATAAAAACATTTCAACAGACCAAAAACACACACAACACCATATCACACACTACAACCCAAGAAAACTCACCAATGACACACAACAATCAAAGACAACACACACAATATTGACCTTATCTGGCGAAACTGCAAACCTAGAACCTCCTTCGCTAATGCCTTCTCCGACCACGGTATCCAATAGTAGTACAGTAAATATAGCAGATACCCTCCGAAAAATGACCTACCGGAATTTGACTTGATAACTCGTTAGGGGAGCATAAAAAAAGCTTAATGCTAGATTTCCGAATTGACCCCCCCCCTGTTTTTGAGAAAATCCAAAAAAACTTTGGAATGCGTTTTTCTCGGAATCTATGGGTTTTATAGAAAAGTTTATTTAACAAAAAATTCTCAGGACATTGTTAACTACATTTTTTGTCATTGAAGCCAAGTCGTACGACTTAAATTACAAAAGGTAGGTGGCGCTAAAGTATCAAAAAAGTGGTTTTTTGGCATTTTCGTTAAGAATAAATAATTTTTTCATATTAATGTAAATGGGAAAGTTGTTCGTCACAAAAATATCTACATTTTTTATTTAAACAATTTTTTTGTAAAACTTACCGTTCTCGAACTGTAGGCGAAAAGAGGCAGCGCAGCGTAGTTAACGGTTCTTTTTTAAAAAGTGTACTATTATTAATTGTTTATCAAAATTATTGTTGAAAATAATAATATCAAGTAAACATTACGGTCTTTTAATGGAAAAATAATGTTACTATAAAATTTATGAAATACACGCATCGGCGCGGCACATAAAGTACAATTTTTCGAATTTGGCAAGCTTCAGCTCGAGAACGGTAAGTTTTACAAAAAAATTCTTTAAATAAAAAATGTAGATATTTTTGTGACGAACAACTTTCCCATTTACATTAATATGAAAAAATTATTTATTCTTAACGAAAATGCCAAAAAACCACTTTTTTGATACTTTAGCGCCACCTACCTTTTGTAATTTAAGTCGTACGACTTGGCTTCAATGACAAAAAATGTAGTTAACAATGTCCTGAACATTTTTTGTTCAATAAACTTTTCTCTAAAACCCATAGATTCCGATAAAAACGCATTCCAAAGTTTTTTTTGGATTTTCTCAAAAACAGGGGGGGGGGGATCAATTCGGAAATCTAGCATTAAGCTTTTTTTATGCCCCCCTATCGATTTATCAAGTCAAATTCCGGTAGGTCATTTTTCGGAGCAACCCTATTTATTTATACGCATCCTAAAATTAAATGAAATTAAACATTAATTATTCGTCTTTACAGCAGAAAACATGGTAAAAGTAATCAGCAGAGTTGCATATATTCCAGGAAACTTACGTGAATTGAAGTGAAGTAGCCAGCCATCAGCGGACACCATTTTACTGCCTGGATACCTGAAATCAACCCCTTGAACAAGGAATAACTTGGGAACTAGGGCACTTATCTGGTCATCGCAGCTGTCAAAACTGTTCATCTTAATAGTGAAATTCCAGAAATTCCACTTTCAAAGTGCCCGTCACTTAAACACGAAATACTGGCGCATGGAAAACCAGCTTTCCAAATTGTGCACAACATACATCATCTGACAACATCAGCATAACACACGTCAACACCGCAAACAACATTAGCACATCACGTTCAGTTTACCAACAAACACTATTTACATACTCCATTGTTCAAGACAGATATAAAATTATTTTCACTAAACTACATTGTACACTATAAGAAAAATACACAAGTGAAAACACCGTACCTTACTGTACTACACTATATTGACTAAGTTTCACGCGTAACTAATCGAAGTTTCTATTACAACGCAAACACTACTACTAGCAATAACAAATCCGGATAATAATAAATGACGTCAAACGTGACTATCGCAACAGCTGTGCTAAAAATCAAGGTTTTTAATAGGGTAGTTCGTGTTTTGATCACTAACTCTGACCGTGAAACAACCAATTTTTTTTTGTTTTGCCTCCGCTCGGCCCTATGAAAGTTAAACTACAGAATATCAAAAGAAAATCTGTTACAATATTTCCTGAAAGAATGGTTTTAAAATGTTTTAAAATCTTAGCATCTTGGGATCTTGGTTAAAGGCCTTATATCTTAAAACTTGAGTTTTGTGTTTTGAATATTTTATTAAATAAATTTATTCTTAAAGTATTATTAACATTTTAGCAGACTTTTTGGATGTCACTTATATTTTTTGGAAAATCCAACTTTTTCTAAGGAGTCTATTATAGATTTAAAGTGTATTAAAATTATTTTTACGGTTTTTTTTACAAAGTCGATTTACCATAAATAAGATCGTTCATATTATTAAACTCCTTAAAAGCTTTTACATATAAGAGGTCGCCAGCAGGATATTGCAAAGACATCCCCTCAGTGGAGAAAAAGATGGCTGGGTTGCTCAAACAACCCGCCATCAAGAAGAAAATAAGGCACAGACCGTCGTCGGGCGCCTAAGAGCGTAAACTACGGTAGGAGAGGCAACGACAACGTGCCTTGAACAGACACGGCAGTGACACCTCGACCGCTTGTGCAAATACAGGCGAGTCACGGAGAGCCAAGCAGAATAATCTGCATGGACCGATGGTGAAAGGTGATGTTGTCAAAGTGAAAAATCGGTCCAGCTAAGCTTCAACCGAACTGGACAGATAAGGGGAACAGGAAGGCTGGTGCGACACGTAAGGGCTCAGGGGTACTTACCGTGGCCTGTTCACCTATATGGTCAAACCCACCCTTATCCGGGCATATTATGCACATCTATACCAATCCCCGTAACCTTAGGTCCACTCCCCTTTTCCGACTCGACCGCCATCGCACAAACTACGGTCAAAGCGAGCCAATTACCAGGATGTTACGAAAAGTCAATGACCTTTCCTCTTTTGACTTCCATCTGAGTAAATCATCACTCCACAAAGCCTTATATCTTGACCCCGCCCATCGTGATCCTGATCGCCTACTTTAATTCTTCTTCCTTTCGCCTTCTCCCAGTTATCAATATATATAGCTCATATTGTAGCTTATACTTTTTATTTATTTATTCTTAATTATTCATTTATTATATTCTGTAGAATTAGTATTAAGTTATTGTTTGTATTTTATTTTTTATTTTTGTATTTTTTATGCAATGGCTTGTATTAAGCTTAAATAAATATTCTGAAGGCGAGCACTCCGAGAAGCTTTGCCCAGGTGGCAGTTTTTAACTCTAGCGCTTCGATGGTGGGGAGGGGGGCAGAGACGTTACGCGCCGTTACTGTATGTACTGATGGCAGTGCGACTACAACCTTCTCACGGTGACGGTTGAAAACGGACTCTCAACACGGTCATGTCTCTGCCAGAAGGGCTCGATAATTGTAGTCGGTCGGAGAGAAGGTTACTCTCCAAGTCAGTTGGAACAGCATACACCGAGGACTACTTGGCTAAAGGGGTGCCTAGTCGCTACGGTACGTACTCTGAATATCAGGCGAACTCCAGCTTCAATATGCCTTCACGTGGTAATGCGGATCTTCCCTAATTATAGGACGAACATGGAAAAATCCTATATCAACGACGAAAGAGGACAATAATCTGCCGGATGTTTCGGACATCGAAGGTAGCATGGAAGGAGTGGAGAGCCTGAGTGAAAGAAAGGAGAATGAGCTCCACAAATCGCCGGGCAAGGACCATGAGCACAAATCCGGTCCTAAAGCTACACCAAAGAAATTTTCTGAAGTACAGAAGAATAGGAGGCGATGGTCAGAAAGAAGAGTATATCCTGAGGAAACTAGATGATATGGGACCAGTGTGCATCAGTAAGAAAGACGGGCGCGGGAAATTCTGTACTCAGATCCATTCAATGTTCCTTTCACCTACAAAAGGCCAAGCGTTTATGAACCACAATGAAGTGCCACTAGCACGGAAAAGAGTTATAAGAAGGCGTTCCCTAGATGAGAAAGAGACTGAGAGAAAACCAAAGGTCCCTGGCCGAAATAAGTCCGGGATAATCTCAGCAGGAGTTCACAAGGAACCTGTGACGAGCTGCACAGGCTGTTCATCAACCGCATAGGACTTGGTTGCAAACCGCCTGAAAAAAGCGGTAGCGTATAAGGACAGAAGAGGTGGGAAACCTACAGAGGTGGTTACCAAGGCGCCATCAAAGCCCTCAACCTCGCGACAAGAGGGAGAAACGGCGGCTTTAACTATTGCGGAGACCAGTGATAGACTGTGTTTAAAAATCTTAAACCACGTGGACAATTTAATTATTAAGCAACAACGAATTTTACCGATATCCTGGAAACAAAATCTAAATTTCAAGAATAAATTTAAAGGAGAACTATTGAATTACATTTTTTTTAAATGAACCGATCCGTAAAACCTTCAACCGATTGGTACAAAAATGGAGAATTCTACGGAAAAGGACAAATACATACATAACCAGTTGCTTTGATTGATGAAGCTGGTTTGTAGAGTTTGTGAAGATTTGAGAATTGATTTGTGAATTGTTTTTTATTGTGTAAACAACTTTAAGGAAGATTGGAAATGTGCTGGTCTTATTTCTTCCATATTTACATTCTGACTGGTGGGAAAGAGTTCGTAGACTTGCATAATCACGTGGCGACTAATATTTTCATTCAACACACCACCATTGAGCAAGTGCTTAATTTATATGCTCACAGGGAGCTATATAACGACAGATCGTTCATTTTTGTTCCAGGTGTTCAAGAAGTATGTATGAACAAAGAAGTGTAAGAATAAATTGCCGCCGTTGTCAAGAAGAAAAGAAGAATTTTCCTTCCAACTCAGAAGGCGAATTCCTCCGCAGAAGCCAACAAACAGTTGATCTTTTTACCAGAATATAACAATATTTTGAGATGATTGAGGATTCCAAGCCATCATGCAAAAACATAAATAGCTAAAACTACACAGTAAAAAATCTGGCCGTGTCGTGTTAAAAATGAGCGCAGTAAAAGAATTTCGTGTTAAAATCAACACGTTAAGGCATTAAATATTACACTTTCTCAAAAATCATGATTTGGTTAAAATTTTACCGTGTAAACTTTTCTTAAAATACACTGAAATGTGTGAATAACTATAAATTTTTCCAACATACACAAAGCAGTGTAAAATCTACACCATTTTGAGTAAGCAAAGATTTTTCACCGATATGAGTCAAATATATAACAATTACCGTGTGTTTAAAACACGAAAAAGTGTATAGTGGGCAACGCTTTGCATCTTGTCTGATTTTCTTGTCATTTACGTACCACTTGCTGACTCGAGCAGACTCATTGTCTTTATAGTGTATTTAATTGTTATTGTGTAAATATTGTTTTTATACTATAATATATTTAAAAAAATAGTGAAAAAAAAGGTGAAAATATATATAACAGTTCAGTACAATATAATAGAATTTAATACGTGTAAATATAAAGAGCCATATGAAATGTTTCCACGTTCATATGGAAACCTTGTATTTCCAAAGCATATATTTTTGTAAAATTATATATATTTATGTATATTTTTTGTTGGTTGTTGCAATTACATAAAATGCTTTTGTAATAAAATGTATTATCTCTGTAACTAGATTTGTTTTTTTTTATAAGAACGTAACTTTCCTTAGACATCTACTTTCTTGGAATTGCATTAAGTAGCCGTAGCCAATCCTTCGGCATCTTAACTAAAATCATCCTAAATCCTAAACAACATCCTAAATCATCCTGATTGATTGATTGATTGATTGATTGATTAAATTTGGAGGTGCGAGGTTCTCAAGCGCCGCGGCCACTAGGGCCTATTGTGCTAACCCTCTCAACTCCTTATAGTAAGCCGGTCCCTCCGAAGAAGTTCAACAGCTCCCGCAGTTGGCAGTCCTTCAGCCCGCTCGGTACCAGGGTTGGTTTCCCGAATAGGCTAAATCTGCTCCTGGCTACTGCAGGGCATTCACATAGCACATGTAATGGGGTCTCATCCTCCTCCAGACAGAGTCTGCAGGTGGGGTCGATGGCTCTGCCTATCCTCACCAGGTGCTTCCTTAGCTGACAGTGGCCGGTAAGTAGGCCTGCCAGGGTTCTAACAGCCGACCTGCTGAGCTTGAGGAGCTCCCTGGATCTACCCGGCGACGGTGAGGGCATAAGGCTTCTTGAGTGAGCGTGCCCCTCAATACTGTTCCAATACAGCCTATGTCCCTCATTTGCGCGGTTTGCTATTAGCCTTTTGGCCGTGCAGAGAGGTATTCCACAGACCGGCTCCGGCCCTATAAAAGGGGTGTTAGACCCCTTCCTAGCAAGTTCGTCTGCTTTCTCATTTCCTGTGTAGCCCTGATGTCCCGGTATCCAGATCAAGCTTACTTGATTAGTTCTACACAGTGCGTCTAGGCTCCTTTGGCATTCCCACACCAGATTTGATCTGGTGGTAGATGAAGCAATTGCTTTGATTGCAGCTTGACTATCCGAGAAAATTGAGATCCTTTTGTTTTTATAGGCTCTTCTTAGGTTCTCGTAGGTGCATGCCAGTATGGCGAAGATCTCAGCCTGGAATACCGTGGTATACATTCCCAGGGCCAGTGATAAACTGAATCGAGGAGAGTCGCTCCAGACCCCTGCCCCAACACCTGAATCAGTCTTGGATCCATCCGTATACACACACATAGCCAGGCTTTCAACCTCTATATGTAGAGGTTTAATGTTTAGCATGGTTTCGAGTGAAGCCGTCGGCGAGGTGCGCATGGCTCCAGTGATGCATAGGCAGGCCATACGTTGCAGTCTGCTAAGCTTAGTCCTTATCACATTAAGTTTTGCTCTGTGCCACCATGTAATTGCTCCATAAGTTATCATGGGCCTTATTACCGATGTGTAGATCCAGAGCATTGTTCTGGGTTTAAGTCCCCAGGTGGTCCCGCAGGCTCTTCGGCATGCCCAAAAGGACTTCCGAGCTTTTTCCACAGTTGTATCAAGGTGCAGGTTCCAGTATAACTTGGAATCCAGGATCACCCCTAAGTACTTCACCTGATCCTTGAATGGTAGCGCAGTGCCCAAGAAGGTCGGTTCAGTAAGACTCGTCGTGTTCCTCTTCCTAGTGAACGGAACAACGACTGTTTTGTCAGGGTTGACTTTGAGGTCAACCTCATTGCACCAGGTTGCAACTACATCTAGAGCCCCCTGGAGTTGTGTCGTAATGTTGTTTCCCATATCACTGGATGCCACAACAACAATATCATCTGCATAGCCCTGCGCGAAGAAACCTCGCTCATCAAGGCGTACAAGTAGCTCATCGATCACAAGGCACCATAGGAGGGGTGACAGCACCCCACCCTGCGGACACCCTCTTGTGACGCAGCCCCTTATCGTCCTATCGAGGAGACTCAAGGTAAGATCTCGAGACCTGAGCAGCACATCTATCCATCGACAGAAGGTCGTCCCAAGGCCTCTCCTTCTTAGGGCCCGAGTGATCACATCGAATGATGTGTTATCAAACGCGCCTTCTATATCCAAGAAGGCTGCAATCGCAGTTCCCTTGCTATAAACCGCTCCCTCCAGCTTGAGTGTTAAGTCATGGAGTGCCGTTGTAGTAGATTTTCCGGTTTGGTAGGCGTGCTGCCGGGCATGAAGTGGTGAGTGTAGAAGATACCTCTCCCTGATCGCCCGATCAGCAACTTTTTCCATCGTCTTTAACATGAACGATGTTAGACTAATAGGCCTGTACGCTTTAGCGAGTGTGTAATCTACACGGCCTTGCTTTGGAATAAAGGCTATTTTCACAGTCCTCCAGATAGATGGTATGTATCCTAGTGCAAAGGACGCCCTGTATATTCTGCACAGCACCGGCGCAAGAACATCACAGCCCTCCTGTAGGAGCAGCGGGTACACACCATCCGTACCAGGGGACTTGAATGGTTCAAAGGATGAAATAGCATCCTTGATGGCTTTACATGTAAAAACCGAGCTGGCAACCCTCCAGTCCGCCTTGGTCGCCCTCCTTTCTAGGTGGTCAGTTAGGCTGGGCCTGTCTGCCTCGTTCGGTTCTTCCACCCTTGAACCAGGAAAGTGAGACTGCAGTAGAATCTCTAGTGTTTCTTCCCTGGTTTGGCTGTATGTTCCGTCCGGTTTCTGGAGTGTGCCCAGGTCGCCCGACGTAGTTTTCATAAGGGCTTTATGCAGTCTCGCAGACTCGCGAGCGCCCTCAACGTTTTGGCAGAACTTTTGCCAGCTGCATCTTTTGGATCGGCGCAGTTCTCGGTTGTAGGCAGTTAGGGATTGTCTATATTCTTCCCAGCACCCGCCTCTTTTCGCCCTATTGAACAGCCTCCTGGTAATAGCCCTTAGTCTCGCAAGTTCCCTTGTCCACCAAGGGACCTTACTGACCTTACTGTTCTGGGACCTTACTGACACCGGACAACTTCCCCTGAAGGCCGCCTGTATGGCATCGTTAACGAGGTCTGCCGCAAGTTCGACGTCTTGCGTAGACTTGATCGAGCCCATGAACCCATAAAGTCTACCAACCAGTTCCTCTTTATAGGTAACCCAGTTTGTGTTCCTTGGGTTCAGGTATTCCTTTATTTCATTGACACATTCTCCAACTCTGAATAGAATGTGTTTGTGGTCGGAGCATGATGGCTCGTCAGATACTCTCCAGTCACTAACCAGTTCTGATATGTAGCTACTGGAGAGAGTGATGTCAATTACCTCCCTCCGACGGCCATTGTCAAAGGTAGGGTTAGATCCACGGTTTAGTATAACTAGGTTAGTAGTTAGCAAATAATCAATAAGGTACTCACCTCTTCTGTTATTGCCGCTGCTCCCCCAGTTAATGTGGTGTGAGTTCGCGTCGCATCCAATTAGCATGTGCGCCGCGTTTGCCGACCCGATGAGTTCCCTTAGTTCTCTCGTCGGTGGTGGTTCAGTGGAGTCGTATGGGAAGTACGCAGAGCAGATTAGCACCCAGCATCTACGTCCCCCCGCACGTACCTCCACTCTGGCAGCTGTAAGGTCCCTTGTACATAAGTCTGTGGACGGCAAACAGTTAGTTTTTTCTTTATTATATACAATACAGGTCCGCGGCCTGCTGTCCTTGGTATCATAAATGATTCCAAAACCAGCCTGTCGCAGTCCCGAAATCTGGCCGAAACTTACCCAAGGTTCCTGGATGAGGGCCAGATCTACAGCTTGAGTGGCCAGCAGCCTACAGAGAACTGCCGAGGCAGCCCTACTATGTTGTAGGTTTGCTTGGACCACCTTCATCTGGTTGTTTTGGAGCAACAGTGTCCTCCTCTTTCGCTCCCCCACCGGCCGCCTTAAACAGCACAGAGGTGATGCTAAAGAAGAGTCGCATCTGCCGCTCTTTTAATATCCGCATGGACCCTTCGTCAATGGAGAGTGCCAGCGTCTGTCCGCCTTGTTCCGCTTTACGGCCCAATACTCTCCAAGAGGTTGCTGGAATCGGCTGGTTCTGCTTCTCGAGCTTTCCCAGGACCGCTGCCGGATCCCCGTTGTTCTTGGGTATCCACACTACTACCCTGTACAACTTGGGTAGGTCCTTCTCCTCAATAGCCTTAAGGGAGGCCCCTTCCCAAGGTGTCAGTTTGGGTATCACTCGCACCAACCAGCCTCTGGTGTCCGCCGTAGCACAGGTTAGCCTCAATGTGCCCCCTGTTACTCGGGATCCCCAGAATTGTGGGGCAGTCTCCTCGGCCGTAGTGTCATCTATGGTCTGGTCGAGTGCTTCCCTCAGAGCCTCTATCTGCTCATCCGTTAGCCTGTTCTTTGGATACTCAGCAGGTATCACAACCATAGGTATCCCTGCAAGCAGGTCCCCGTAGAGTGGCTGTGTCCCTGCTCTACCCGTCTTCTTTTTCTTCGTGGCCTGTACCCCCGGAGAGTCCCCATCAGAACGGTTGCGTTTTACCACCGCCGTCCTCGATGGTCCAGCTCCAGCGTCGTTGGTCTCCCGTACCTTGCCAGGAAGCCCAGTGCCCAAGAGAGAGCCGAATGTATTCGCCAGCTTAGGGCGGAAGCGTGTATTGTCGCCACTCCCACCGGCCACTGGTTTCTTCTCCGCCTGCCCACCGGCGGATTTAGGTTGCTGAGGAGGGGCAGGTGTACCGCCCGCAACCTCTGCTGCCCTTCTCTCCCGCGCTAGCCTCCTGCGCGTCGCACCTGAAGGTCGTACGCGTCTGACGTTGAGCTTAGCAACGCCCTCCGCGACAGCCTTCACCGCTTCTTCCTCGCCAGACTTGGCTGGCTTCGGTAACTGACGTGCAGCGTCAGAGTGGGTGTCACTTGCGCGTCCCCCTCCTCTGCTGACTCGTTGTTATTTTGTTTTTGTTTTGTGTCATTATTTGTATTTGTGTCCATATTTTGGTCCCACGAGTATGGCGGGAAAGGGTGATCGACCTCTGACAGAGCCCCCTTGTCAGCGGCAGGGCTAAATACAATGGGGTGCGCCTGGTGCCCCAAGGAGATCGTTTGCGACAGCGCTTTTTACTACCCGCTGCCATGCAGCCCTCGGCACGATGACATTTCCACCTTAGCTTGGTAGGTTTGAGAGGTTTTCTCCCCGGATCAGGGATGGGATAGATGGGAAAAGGGAACAGGACGGCGACTGTCTGCTATGCAACGCACATTGCCCGGATGAGCCGGCATGATGGGAGCGTCATGCACGCTTGGAGGCCGTCGCCAATCATCCTACTACATACTATTACCACAAATCGTGTTAAATTTTCCGGTAGAGGACAGCCATCAACCGGAAAATTTGACACGATTTGTTGTTATATTTTACACATGTGGACGGAAATTATCACGCTATGGTGTAAATATTTATCCATAAATACACTGAAAGGTGTTCAGAATCACACAGCTGATATTCAAAATCAATCAGGTAGGTGTTGATTTTACACTTACAATAGTGTAATAACTACACGCAGTAAGGTATAAAATTCACATTTTGGAGTTTTTAAATTACACATATCGGAGTATAATTTACACGTGTTTCAGTGTAATAATTTGAACAAAATTTCAGTGTAGATTTTTACCAAATTGCCAAGTGGTGAAAATGACATATAACGGTGTGGACCTATATAGACACAAAATAGTGTTAAAATTAACACGGAATTTCTTAGTGTGTAGTATACACACATATAACATTAAGGGGTGCACAGAGAAAAAATATCTCTTCAGCGAATCCTTAGCAAGAGCTTAGTCGAAAATAGGGCACATATTAAGACGCAGACGCAATCTCTTAAGGTGATACTAGGTATACATATAAGAAACCCTACCACAAAAGCACCAGAGTCTATGTTTGAGTTCAAAATCTGATGAATAAAGACCAAGTCAGCAACTTCACGTCGCATTTCTAACAAATGCTTATCAAGCATCCAGAGATGATCCATATAAGGAGGAAGCCTGAGTAGATCATTCCACGGCAGCTAACATAACTTCGCTGTATCGACTCAATGAATCTTAAATGAATTGTATAGCAAAGTGGCCAATCCTGAGATAGATACGCGAAAACTTGTCTAAACAAAGAAAGGACCAGGTGAATTAAGATCTTGGGATCAGAAAACTATCTCGACCACCGTTTTACATAACATGGAACTGAGTTACTCCTAGAAGCAATAGAGTTAATGTGCAGAGTGAAATCAAGTTTTTTGTCAAGCTTCACAACAAGATCAAGCACGCGACGAATATTAATTTCCGCAAAAGTATAATCAAAGACCATTGAGGCTCCTAGAGAATGACAAAACTTCACACTTTTCCAAGTTAAGGTTAGGGCGATTAAATCTACCCCGGTCCTTGAAGGTATTCAAACATCCACATTAATGCGAAAAGATTCAAACTATTTCTAACACAAGAGAAAAACTTTATATATCCTCACACACTGAGACTTTTAAGTGCCCAATCCGGGGGACGATGTCATCATTGGCAATAATTAAAAGCAGCGGACCCAGATTATTTTGGCCAATTTGGATGGTTCTTTTTTTGTTGTACAGAGTATTATCCCCCATTGCTAATAGGAGAAAAAAATGTGATCTAGGGCGGGGGGAGGGGACAAGGGGTAGTATAACTTTGTAACGCGTGGACCAATTTGGATAATACTTTTTCCCCGGTTGATACCACGAGAAAAAAAATTTCGGGGTGGGGTGAGGGATGGAACTTAACTTTGTAACGCGTAGTCCGATTTCGATGGGTTTTTTTCTGTTGTACAGATTATGATCCCCCATTGGATTAGGAGAAAAACATTTGGTCTGGGGGAGGGGGGGATATCTAAATTTTTAACATGGACTGATTTAAATTATTCTGAATGCATACAGTATCTATTTGTATTCTAGCAAAAATTGTGGCTTATGGTGAGAGTTGGAGGAATGGCGGCGCCTAGCTTCATTTGGTATGAACCGATTTTGATTCGGTTGTGCAGAATACGTTTACCGATTGGCAAATGATGAACGAGCAGCATTCTTGGAGTCGTATATATATGAAGACAGTAAAAAGTAAAAAATAAAATAGTTTAAAAATAAAAATTTCAACCGACTTCACAAAAAGCTCTAAAAAGCATAAAATAATTTTTCAGTTTATATCTATTACGACATTTTAAGGTCGGTGCAAATTAAACAAACAAAACAACTACCTAACCACAATTGAATATATAAAACTACCCAGTAGGAAAAGTGAGAACCGATTCCATTTTGCTTCGATGAATTCCTATATGAAAATGTTCACAATAGGCATAGATCAAGGTTTGAGCCTACAGTCATGCATAAAGTCATGTAAAGCGTGCCTAATTATTCTGAAAATCTGTGCACGCCGATGTAGGTTTTATTCGCATTAGTCAGTTTAAAAATTGAGAGTACATTCAGTCAATACGTGCCTTACAGCGTTATTGTCCTTGTGTACGCGAGTGTATAAAGTTGTTAATATCTTAAAAAGAGTTTTAATATTGTGAGTATTGTAAAAAAGGTTTTTAATATAATTATTATATTGTTTTTTAAAAAAATGGTTAAAAGTGTTGTCCACAAATCTGTGAATGAATTAAATCCGATATATTTATAATTGTTTGAGTTAAATAAATGAATAAAATTTATATAAATAATTGAATAAAAACCCCGGCATTTTAACTTTTATAATCCTCAATATAATCGAAGCTTTCATCCAGAAAGTAGGTATTATGACTTACTTTCATCGATGAGAGTTCCGATGCGGTATTGCTTACATTTCCTACTGGGTAGATGAACGTGTCAGCTCACGGAATTATAATGAAGTCGATTAAATACTTTTGTTGTAGTTGTTTGGTTTGTTCACTTTGCACCGACTTCAAAATGTCGTAATAGATATAGACTGAAAAATTATTTTATACTTTTTACCGCTTTTTGTGAAGTCGGTTCAAATTTTTTTTGTTAAAACTATTTTATAATATAAGAATTACAAAGGAGCTTTTCTGTAGCGTAGTAAATATATCGGCTTAAAAAGACTTGTTAAAGATGAGTGCCAATAGAGTGAGTTGGGCGTCAGAACAGAATTTCACTAATGCAGGAGGAATACCATCCAAACCAAAGGAAAAGTCCGACTTAAGTTCCCTGATCTATCCATAATAACATCGTGAGATAAAATAGCCATGGGCAACTGGACGATCCTGAATATGACCAGACTCTACCGGGGAGGGCACGAAATTGCAATATTAAAAGGCCCTCTCAAAAAACGATGTAACGTTGTTGGCTATATCAGGCGCGCTGCTTCTGTAACATTGTAGTCCGATAATATAATTATTAGTTTTATTCTTCATATTTACGAATTTGAAAAACGTACGAAAGTCATTATGCAAATTATTGCGGACACCATCAAGATATTCAATGTATAACGATGAAGACAACGCTAAAAAGTTGTCATACACGGAGTACACAAATTTCGCCAAGGTATGATATTAAATTTTGATTCCTTTTTTACCATTCCCTTTACATATTTCGTCCTAGTACTACATTGTATTTCGACCACTTCTTATTGCCTCTCAGATTTGATTTTTAAGCGGCATACAAAGTACGCAAATTCAATTAATTATATAGCAATTTATTTATTATTAGGAAGCACACGGAATACGTGCATTTCGTCCACATACAATATTCTATTTCGAAGGCTTCTTCGGGGACAATTATTTTCTGAAACAGCCACTTATTGGGGATTCTTAAGCGAATTTCTCCTCAGGTATTGGAATTTTCCGTCACAGGGATATTGAGGGCTACCAACAAGTATCATCATTAGCCAGGAGCACAACAATGAACAATAAAATCACTGACTTGCTCTACTATATATAATAACACTACAGTGACTTTATTTTTTAATGTTATTCACTTGTTATGGTTATTTGGAGTATTATAGAAGAAGAAGAACTATAATGAAATTATTATTATTATGATATACTGCCAAAGGAGCTGTAACGTAATAAAGTCTCAACTTCCACCTGATAGACCTGTCAAATTTATGAACGATGAAACACGCCTTTAGTTTTCTAACTATATAACAATTGGTATAAATTTACAAGTTATAACCGTCTTAGTTTTAAAGTATTTTCAAAATATTTAGAAATATGAGGTGCAAATAAAAATCTGTCTTAAGAGGGGATTCTAGTATGTCAGGTCAGAAAAATCGAGAGGAAAATTATTTAAAAATATCCCGCCGAAGTTTTTCAAGGCATTTATCAAAGCACAAGAGCCTTGTCAGTAGGAAATACTATGCTAATTTTTATCTTTAAACGCGTTTTTCCGAAAGTGTACTATTTCAAAACGGTGGAAAATAAATCGAAAAACTACTAAGGCTATAAAATCCGGATAAAGTGTATTCGATTCTTTGAAAAAGAAACACTGTTAGTGAAATTTAAAAAATTCTTAGTTAACATGGATAAATTGCTAACAAATAAAACAGAAACCTCCCTCAATACACTCCAGTTTGAAAATTGAAAGACGTTTTTCACAATAATTATTTTAGTTCACTTACTCAAAATTGTATAACAAGTTAGAACCTCTACGATTTTTTTGTTTTACATGAACATAGAAGCAGAAAGTCGCTCCACCGTCGAAAATGAGCAATTTTTTTAAATAAAAAAAAAACCATCCTTAAAATATTTTGTTTTTAATAAATCCAATATTTTTGTTTAGTTTACGCATTGAATAAAATTATGTAAAAAGTCCGAAACCAATTCTTTAATTGATCCTATTTAATTAGCATTTAAAAGTTATGTTTTTCACCCGCGGAGATACTAGAGTCCCCCCTTAACCACGGCCGTCAGCCGTCAGGTACAGGGGCAATAACATATAACACATTGATGTACGTGCCGGAATTGTGTATACTGATGGTAATGCGACTAAAATATACTCGTGGTGATGGCTGGTGACAGACTCCTGGCGCGGTCATTTCTCCGCCATGGGGGAACTTTATCTTTAGTATGCGAACTCTGGATACCTGTCGCCTTCCAATTTTAACCAAGACCTCTGGAAGCAACGGACTCTAGTGTGGGTGAAAATTTCTTACCGGAAAACTAGTACAGTTCTAAATATATCAAAATATGACAAGTGTAGTAGGGTAGAAGTCACAGCAGACGATACAGTAGCTAGTGGGCTATAGTTTTCTGCTTCTTTGGAGTAACTTGGCACATCCCTGAAGATTCTCGCAAGGCACCAAACCTTGTCCCTTAAGACTCGTTGAGGAATAGTGCCACGACTCCGTCTGTACTAAGCTGCGCCTCGGATATTGACTCCTTCGACATCAGCTTAGCAATTAGCGAATCGGTAAACCGGTTGTGGCTTGACTGTGGTTTTGTAAAACTCTTCCCTGCGAAGAGAGGTAAAGAAGGTAGCGGCAACTGGCCTCTCCAAAGTAAAGGCTCTGGAAGTAGCCAATTTAAAAGTCTCCAGCAAGTCCGAGGTAAAAAGGGTACGCTCAGAGGAGATGCCCCTAAACAACCTTCAACCAAATAGTCCAAAACGATCTAAGAGGGCCTATCAAGCCTACTTTCAGTTAGGTTGTGGGCAGTATCAAACTAGACTTGATATCGACTGACGTCGTTAATCAACCTCTGACCACTTAGTAGATGGCTCTTCTACAAGAGACGATTATATACGTCACAATTGGACATGCAGACAAGGATGTCCGACCGGAGTTCGAGATATGTATTCCTCGGACTGGTTGACTTCTTCTCGAATGCACAAACACCCAGACGACAGATTGGGCCAGGCGCAACTTTGTGAATATTCGTGCCAAGTGTCACCTTGACATTGCTCTTGAGGAAGAAGGAGGACAGTTCCCTCGAATAAACTTAATACTAGGCTAGGAAGGAGGTGCGGCGACTGACGCATGTCAGCTCCAGCACCTAGTGATGGTGATTGGTTAATTAGGACCCTGACCGGGCTGAAGAGCGGGATTCGCTATTGGTTTTGTCATGTCAAGATGATTCTAAAGGACCCTGCCTCCAAGAACTCGTCCGTAAACGGCGAGCAGTCTAAAGAGAGACAGGCCATTAAAAATATCAGGGTCAACTAACCCGACCGCTCCTGTGGTAGCCGCCCGCAGCTTAGGAGATCCTTTCTCCGGACTTGTAGGTGAGCGGAGAGGTAGTGGTGCTGATGCAATGGTATTAACTAAAGCAAAAAAAAAGGTTGACTCTCACTATGACTAGCCACACCTAAGCCTCCTAAAAAGGCGAGAACTGTCAACGAGGGCAGAACTAAAGGAGCCCGACGAGCTAAGTCTGCGAAGATCATCGGCCACAGTATGCAGAATTGTTGCCGAACAACAGGTAACCCTGCAGCTTTTGTAAGATGTTCTATTACAGGAGAGAAGATAGACCACGTATACGTCTATTGTAATTTATGATATTGTTAAACATTTCTCCATTAATAACTTTATTTCCAGGGATCTTGAGGCGAACCAGGAGGAGACCTTCACAGTAGGTGGTACGCATGGAATTGTCCATGCTTCTACCTACTTTCCTGGAGACCGCCCATGCGCTCCACCTGACAAGGTCAAGGAAATTATCGGCTTTTGTCAACGGATGAACCTACAGTTCATAGTTCAGTTCAATAGGTTGCGAGGCGAACGTTCACCATACGGTTTGAGGCAGTAGCAACATCTATGAAAGAGGTGAATACCTGTTTAATTATTTACTATTAATAAAAACATATATTATTAATAAAGAAAAATATTTATATTATTAATAGAGGGTGCGAACCTACTCTCATCACTGCAACCAGAGAAGAGATGGTAGATCTCACTCTGGCGTCACTCCAGGGCGAACGGAGCTCATTTCAAGTACTGCTATTCCCGGGAAAATAAACTGGGATACCTTCAGGACTATTGTGTGCTCGAAAGCTGACATGCTGGTCGCCACAATAAGCTCGATTGGCGAACTAGCAGTGGCAGCCAACCTGCTTAATGACGTTCTCATTTCCTCTTACCATGACAGTTTCAGTCCCAACCAAAGTGGTACGAAAGTAGACTGGTGGATCGAACGACTGTCTAAAATACGTGGGCAGGTGAGACGTCTATTCAACAGAAATAAACGCTCCAAATAGTGGGATGTATTCAAATTCGCACTCCCAGTATGTAACAAAGCAATAAGACGCTATTGAGTCCTGGAGGAAACGATGCTGAAGCGAAGGATGATTGAAATGGAGTAAAGGGAATGAAATAAATGTTGCAGGTGCACTTAGGTGTATCATCTTTAGGACTAGACTCAGTTCACCGTGTGTCCGGTGGTGAGCGGTTTCCTTTCAACCCTTTAAATCCTCTGTGGGCGATGGTATCTTCCCAGCTCTCGTCCGAAACTGCGTAGATACCATTCTTGTCCTTCGGTCAGTTGTTTAGAGACAGCTTTAACTGGGGCTACATACCACTCTCATGGAGGAAAGAAGTTGTGGCGTTTATCCACAAACCAGGAAATAAGCTTTTGGAGCTACCTAAATACTTTAGTCCAATCAATCTCACATCCTTCGTACTTAAGACGATGAAAAGACTGAAAAAAAAAACCTTCATATTAGGCGCAAACTGAACCAATCATTTCCCCTTCACCCTACTCAGTTTACCTACACAAAAGATAAATCAACATAGGCTTGTTAGAAAGACCAGAAATTCCTTCACCATAAAGAAATTGTATTACAATAATACAAGGTATGGGTACATATCTAGAGCTCTCGTACGGAGGGGATTATGGATTATCATACTGTTAAGTGGGTGTATGCTACATATACTAAAGGAGCGAGAAATAACACCTCTGTGACACTAGGGCAGCTAAGGCATACCAAAAAGACGGTGCACTGCCGCCGCTGCTCTGGTCGCTAGTAGTAGACAACGTTTTAAATCAGCTCAGTGAGCTTAGTCAGCAGACAGTCGGATACCCCTACGACCTCGCAATCACTATTATGGGGAAGTTCGATTTAACTGTCACTGATCAAATGACATCAGCTCTGCGCACGATAATCAATTGGTGCGCTAAACACGTTTACCAGAAGGGATCATTTGGGGTATGATTCAATCTCAATACAAGGTACGAACATTGAATATTCCAAAGCGGAGCAATGACAACTTGTACAACACACAACTTTTGATCGAACACTTGATTTTAATTGCATTGGGTAGTTGGCCGAAATCCACGCTATCGGAACTCCCTTATCAAATTAAGAAAAGGACTGAAAGGGGCTAATATAACGATCTTCTCTGATAGCCAAATCCTCGCTGGTTTTCCTCGAGACTTAAGAAGAATTGATTTCACACCTTCCAACAATTAGCTAGTTTCGAAAAGAAGCGAGTCTGCCGATGGCCTGGCTTGGAATGGCTCTTCCTCTCTGTGGCACGGACCTGAGCCCTTTTGCGGCCTCAGCTGATTGTCGGCAAGAGCTGTGATTGAAGACTGGGCTAAGGGTCAGAAGCTGTTATACTGGAGAAATATCCCCGGGTAAGGCAGATCTTAGATTACTCTTAGGCTTCCTATCTAGCCGCTGTGGGCAGAGATGGGATAGGTCTGTCCAGTGAGACGAAGTGTTGGCTCTGTCTGAGTTCAGCCTTGGCATGGCTGAGGAGGAGGATCTTCGGTCGGGAATTACTGAGCCCGGTTGAAGTTAGATCCTCCACTGTTAAAGACCTCATTGCATATCTTAGAATGGCGGAGGATCTTTTGCCCTAGTAGGGGTTATGGCACAAAAGACCTGCTAGGCCGCAGTGCACACCACATGGGTAACCCAAGAATAATAAAAATAATAATTAACAACATCTTAATTTCTATTTAAACTCTCGATGTCACATATTAATTTGATATACGTCTACAATGTTAAGAATAAAAAAAATTCACAAAGGAAATGTACTGTATTCGGAAATATTTTTTTTTTCTCTGCATAATGAAGCATAACTGTTTCTATACCTTAAGTGTAGATAATCCTGTTCTTTCATTATTTCTCGTATATTGTGAAGAAGTTTCAAGTCTTGAACATAGCATATAATCTTACTTCCTTCATATTTCACTCTATTAAAAGCTCCTTAAAGCGATTTGAGATGCTACAAGCCCGTAATATAATCTCTACTCAACGAAAACCGTGGGAATGGTTTATCGCCTATTGAATAAAACAACGTAAAGCATCTTTTATATCAAATATTTTCTTATTTTTGGCTTTTCTAAGTCATTGCCAAATTGCTCTCAATTTTATTATTCTTCTCCACCCCTGCTGGAATTGGAAATGAGGGTCAAGCCGTACACCGCACCTTCTCTGTAATGTAAATCAAATTGTAATGAAGCTTCTATAATTACACAGTGCACCTTTAATTATATATTCGTAGAATGGTCGGTGACAAGATAAAGAATGAGTAATTTAGCGTTCCATTCAATAAAAAGCTTTTTCCTGAGAACACTTAAGTTCGCTTGACATGACTTGAACTTGGCGTTTGCGTGTAAAGATTTTTTGTGTGTGTGGGCTGTTTACCTTAGGCAATATTTAAGTTGCTAAGCGCATGTTAATGCTCCCCAGAACCAATTAACCATTCGTTGTAATCTCGGCAACATTCCAAAACATTCCCATGATAACTATAACTACATAGCTTTTTCCAGCTAAGGTGAAGTAAACGAACTAAGCCATAAATTAACGGCAAATGCTGTCTCTGATAGAATAAAACTACTTTCCCTAATGGACAACATCTAGTTGTGGAGACATTGTTTTTTCTCCATTCATCCTAATTAGCTATGGTATAGTTGATTCTCAGCATAAAGTGCTTCGATTGGAATTTGTTGTTCTTCCTTTGCCAGTCATCAGTGCTGACAATTTGCTTCAATTAAGCGGTGGCAATTGAAGAAATAACAGTACTACGGCCCTGTAGAACTTTCCGATTGATTCCTTCAAAGAAGACATCTTTCTCAGCTTTGGAGTTGTGGTCCAGTAGCAATCATTAATAAGGCAAGTTGCAAAAACTCGTCCTGGCAAAGTACAGTGATGGTTTTAGAAGAAGTATTGTGGATCGAAGACTAGTCCCTTCAATTGGATTAATTATGAGACATGGAAGGAATTCTACGTAATCTAAATTGAGTTAATGTGATTCGACTAGACTTATGATGTTCAACACGATTTCCTTTTGGAGTCATTCCAGGAATTTATGAATTTTCCATTGAAGATTTGTCTGAGTTAGCAACAATATTTAAGAAAGACGGCTTAGATGCATTTTATTTCTCATTAGTAATAACATAATTAAAGATGTAAACAAAGGTATTTCAAGATAATTATGTGATATTTCAAGCACTCTCAAATAGATTATATCTAAATAAGAGAAGCTATAATACTGAGCAAAACAAGAATTGGTGAGTGCTGGTCTTCAATCAATTTAATGCTTTGGGTCCACCGAACCTTTTCGTTTCTACAAGGTCGCTACGGTTAAATAATACGACTCTTTATCTCTCGTGTTATATGGCCTACGTTAGGGAAAGTCAGAGTAGCAGCCACTCGTTGTGATACCCTAACCATGGGTAGAGTACCTTAAAATCTATAAAGGATTCAGTCCGAACCAGCGGCAACAGTTAATGAACCTAACTTATGTGTAAAAGTTGATAATTAAGTTATTAAACAAATTTACAAATTATATATACAAAGTGTTGAAGGCGAAATAAATTACAGGAAGAATAAAACCAAGCTCCATACATTTATAGTTAACAGGTTAAAATTATTTGAAAAATTGTTTAATTAAAATGAAATAAAGTTTTCTTGACAATGAAGGAAAGTTTAATTCATTTGAGGAAAAAATATCAATTTCATTGGTATAAGTTTAATTCAATTGGAAAAAGCGTCTATTCAATTGGGTTTTAGTTTGACTTATTGGGAAATGATTGTACTTTATTGGGAAATGCTATAATAACTGTAAATTCGCGAAGCTTTATAAAACTCGAATCAAAATTGTAAAAGTAACAAAGTTTTACATTTTACAAAACAAGCAGTTTTAATTATAAATCATATTTTTTTCCGTTTTGACATGAAATTCATCACGTTCCTCGTAAAGATGTTTAAATTATTTTTTTCTATTAAACGTGTAAAGCATATAAAAATATGTTTTGGAATTCATTTTTGCTATAAAAAGTCGAAAATGAGAAATATTTTTATTTATACAAATTTTACAATGCTTCGAAAACAAAAACTGATTGAGCAAAACGATAGTAAGTTTTGGACTCAGCGGTACAACATTACTCTAAAAAAGATGCTGAGAACCCTGTACCAAAAATCATTTTCGTTTTTGTATACTTCTGTTAACAATCAATATACAGTGATGTTCACACTTATATTGAAAATGAATACTGTAAGTCATAACTTTCTCGCGGGAATGTACAACATTTTTGACGGTTTTGTCTCTCATTAGTTTCGAAACAGCTCGCTAAAGTGTTTTTTTATATTAACATAATAATCAGTAGTTTTGATGTAATTTGTCGAAACAGGTGATGTGAACAGTTTTGACTCAGCATTGCAAAATTTAGAAAATCGGTAACTATACTATAATGTAGAATGTGTGCGTGGGTGCAAAATGAAGTTGCAGCGGGATGTTCAATTGCACGTCCTAGCTCGTCAGTATGGGGTGAGGGTCCTTGAACATCCGAGTCACATACTCATAACTGAATTTCGCGTGCCTGTGACGAAAGAATGTTGTGGAATCCTTCTTTCATTTCTGCCACAAAGGATGAAAACACAAGAGAGACAGTTATTGAAGGAAGAACAAAAGGTCTGGTGTCATCTGCTGTTCCTAGCCTCACTGAACTGTCATGAAAAATTCAAAAAGAAAACGTAACCCCTTGGTTGACAGTTCAGGCTCTAACCCACTCCATCCCTTTACCTGGCTAGTGTGTAGGCCCACACTATAAAAGTGCTGAAAACAAAAAAAATCAAAATACTAGAAATAAATAAAAAAAATAAAAAAATACATGTTGACTGAGAGGAAAGGGGGATGTGGGAAGCAAGGAGAGCAAGGAGCTTCATTGGGGTTTCCTGAAATCCCAAAACGAAATTTAGCTCATATAATCATTCATAATATATTCAGTCTAAAATTAAATCTAATGCGTTAAAGCAAGCACCTAACAATGCACAACTCATTTCTGCCTTATTACTATTTATCCGAAAATTTCTTTGTAAATCGAAAGCTAACTAATTAAACCTATCTTCAAATGCTTAACTAATAAAAAAAGAACTTAACTTGTGAATTAAGTTTCAGGTCTCTACTATAGTGCTTAGAGTCGCCTAATTTGGGAGGCTAGATTCAACTGATACTGATACAGTTTGTTTGAGATTCATCGGATACTAAGAGTAATTTGTTTATTTCCTTCATACAACCGAGCTACTTTGAAAATTAACTAATAATATCTAAGCAGTCGCGAGGCAGATATCTAGCGCTAGATCGCTGACGCATGACACAAAGTGTGATCACGAGTTAAGGAGACTAATTGCTCTATAAGCACGATCAACAGTAAATAGAATTTGAAAAGTTATATAATAAATTTTACACTGTTTTCGCTTAAATGTTATGTGCTAAATATAAATAAAAGAACTAAAAAACTGGAATGCTCTCAGTGCGTTCAATTTAAGACTGTACTGGTACTAATTTTGGGTCTAATTACTTTGATGTGATGTTGTGTTTGTTTTATTTAGAATGAATTTCTCTAGATATTGCTAGGTTTGAGCCAAAAGGGCTACTGTTTTTTGTACCTTTAAATCAGTGTAAATCATTTCATACGAGAATGCCTTATACTACACATGCCTACGTAATTATGAAAAAAAAATACATCAAAAATTATTTCTATGACAAATTTTCCTCGTAATTTGACGAAAGAAAGGGATTATTCAATAAGATTTAATGTACCAAGTGAAAAAGTGCCACTGCCGTCTAGAGTACCTTATCTCTTCTTTTCTTATTTCATTTTAATTTAAGTTTGTTTAAATTTTAATAAATTTTAAACTCTACTTACATAGGACCTAATACATATTGCTTGAAGGACAATCTGAATATATACGGTCACCTACTTTTCACCACAAACTAGACACTCGAGATGACACCTTGCATTGGCTGCCAAAACATGACTAGCAGCACTTCCAGTTGATCCGCCAAGTAATGAATCCGTTAGACTAACAGATACCGATGGTGAGCAACGTGATCCCAATGTGCTGGCTACAGGCAAGGTGCAAATATTTGATGATTCGCCAAGACCTTCGTCAGCATCAATTGCGTCGCCTAAATCTTTTCCAGATATTCATCAATTCTGGACGACTATTTGTCACACTTTTGGGATAATGTAGACGATGAACTGGTTGCGCAGGATTGGCTACCAGTTGATGATGATACTGGTGCATACGTATCAGTTACATTTGGTTCTAAATATCCCAAAAGTGAACCAAACAACTAAAATGATGCAGAAATTCGGTACTTGCCTCTTAAGCAAGTAATGATCCACTATTATTATTAAAATTTTTTCCTTGCCACTATGTCGATGTTTCCTGTACTCCGTGCTATATGAGCATTAATTTGTCTACGATCTGTTAGGGATAAGCACCCTGAGTCAAATTTATAGGCAATTGTGTTATAAAGAAATTACCTGCTATACTTGATCTTTCTGATGCACGCAGAAAATTGAAAAGGTGAAGTGGGATGGCGATTATGAAATTAATGTGGGAGATAGAAATGAGGAGATGTCTGAACCTGGCCGAGAATGCGTTTCACTTGAAAGCATGAATATTGTGCTCGCTTTGATGGTGAATAAATTCCTTTTTCCCTAATATCCCCAGATGCTGCGTTTGGATATTATAGTCTGAGTTTACAATCTGTTTTGTAAATGAGGCGTTTGCTATAAAAAGATGATATGCTTTTTAGATAAGTGTCTGAGCCACGATGGTTCAGATGAAATAGGATTATTTTATCTAAAAACAACAAAAATTTACCTCCTGAATATGCTCGCCACCTGTTCCTGTCACGGAATAGAATCTTCTTCTTGACAGAAGTAGCACATCACTTCCTTACCAACGAGGGCAGCGTTAGTGAGCATCGAGTCTCACACAATAAAAAATCTTAAACCGCGGCTCACATTACAATACATTAAAGAATATTAATTTCAATGTAATTTAGTTAAATATGGTAATTTTAATAGCTTCCTAACAAATTTCTAAAGTTTCAGCACTACTTTGGCGCAGTTAAATCCCTGAAATGCGAGAGAAATTGTAAAAGAAATTGCAAATGGCGTACCATATGGGAAAATTGCGAAAAAATTTCGTGTTTCCATTGGCCAAAATTTAAAAAAAAATATTACAATTGATATTAAAAAAAATTCGGAGGCCCACCAGAAAAAATGTTGCCAGAAACCGAATATGCGTCCGATGTAAATAAAATCTTAAGACCTACATTAGATACAAACGTGTCCAACAAAACTGAACCCTTAGAGCGAAAGCTAAAAAATCCCTGCTGACAGATCCCCATCCAAAATTGCGTCTGGAGTTTGCTCGCTTGCACAAAAATCGTACGGTTGAGATCTGGAAACACGTTATTTGGTCAGACGAAACCAAAATAAATCGATTGGGATTGATAAAAAAAATTGGGTTTACAAGAGCGAAATATTCAGCAAACGCTGAAAGTCGGTGGAGAATCGGTTATGATATGGGGCTGTTTTTGTGGTGGAAAATTAGGAAAATGTCGAAAAATTGATGAGATAATGCGAGCCACATATTACATATCCACATTAGAATATAGCCTATTGCAAAGCTTCGGTTGGGAACCAACGGATCTCACAATCATGCAGGATAATTATCCAAAGCAGACAGCCAAAATAACGCAAAAGTGGCTCTGTGATAATAAGATTTCTGTTCGCAAATGGCCTCCGAATTCTCCAGACCATAACCCCATTGAACACCTTTGGGGTTGTATAAAAAGAAAGTTAATCCTGCTCAAACCTACTCCAGCGAATAACAAGGACCTCTAGGACGAAGTGGACGAAGATTATTCATTAAAATTAGTGGACAGTATGTCTAAACGCATTGCTGCTGTGCTAAAAGCAAAAGGAGGGTCATACGAAAAAATAATTTAAAAAAATGTGATGTCAATTTAATGGATGTTCACCTGCGACACAACTTTTCACAAGAGCTTTGTTCGAAAATATTTTCGTATTTCTCTTTTATCAGCATTTCTCAATTAAAAATATTCATCGATATCAATTTAATGTGAACAGTTTTGTCCCTCACTGTATCTCTAATAATCGTTTCCACGAAATTCTAGATTTCAAGGTCGAAAATTGAAATTTATATCTATAAATATAAAGGAGATACTCGTTTGAAAACGATGCAGATAGAAGCATCATAGTTACAGTTTCAATCAATTTAGAATTATTAATCAAAAATCTCTCATCTCATCTCTCGCCATGTTCTATTACTAACATTAATTCAAAAAATTAATAAACCCCTCAGTGAATAATATTGTCAACAACAATTACTATAACTTATGTATGGATAAAGAAAATAAATTTAAGTTTTTAATAGATACTGGCGCTGATATTTCTGTAGTACATAATGCATTTTTCAGAAAATATAACGCAGATCCTAATTTAATTCTATCAGCAGCCAATGGCTCCACCATTAGCACATATGGTACCAAATTATTAAAGGTAAATTTTGGTTTAAGGCAAAGTTGGTAGCAAGTAAAACAGAAGAGGAACATAAATAACATCTTAATAAAATTTTCAACCAACTAACGGAGTATGGCATCAATATTAATTCAACATCTTTGAAGTAGGATCTTAGATTTTCTGAGTCATAAAATTACCAAAGATGGTTGATATATTACCAAATTCAATTACAACAATGCAACAGTTTATAGAAATGGTCAATTACTACCATAGATTTATCCCTATTCTGGCCACTCTGTTAAATCCTATTCACACACATTTAGCCACTCTACTAAAGAAACCAAAAAATGTTAAAAATTTTTATTTAAATTAATTTTTGTGGTGATAAATTTAATAAAATTAAACTTTCTTTTACAAATGCTACCTCACTGGTTCATCCATTAGAACAAGCAACATTTAATAACAATAGACGTTTCTGCTAATGCTGTTGGCGCAGTATTATGGAGACGGAATTGGATGAATTCGTTGAGCGGCATGACCACCATACTATGGGTCCAGGGTTCGAGACCAGGCCTCCCCGCGAGTTTTTATTAAGAAATTAAAATAATCCACTCCGTCTCTGGGCTGTTGTCTAGTTCGCAGCAATGCAAAAACAAGACTTTGAAGTTTCCTCACTTCCCTTACCCTAATTCCCTTCCGGCCAAAACAATGCTGAGGCATCAAAGGGTTGTCCCCTAGAATTTGGCCATCGTTTAAATAAAAAAAAAACCAATGTGAACCCCATGCATTCAACAAGTATTGTTCCTGGGAACTTGCCTGATGACTCAGTGAATGACCTTGCTTTATTTTCGAAATGTAATTCTAGAAGAATCACTATCTGTGGTGAGCTCAATTAAATCCACAGCAACTGAAACTGACAACTTATCGCCTCCTTTTATTAAGGTACTACTTTCTTTCATTTGTGATTACATCCTCCACATTGTGAATACATATTTAATGTCCTCTTCGTTTCCTGTAAGTTGGAAGGCTGCCACTGTGTTGCCCATTGCTAAGAAGTCTTCTGCAGCTTCGATTTCTAACTTTCGTCCAATAAGCATTTTATGCTTTTTCTCGAAGGTACTTGAAAAGATTATGTCCAAACAAATACTAGCTTATGTCGAGGGGAATGTATTGCTATCTTGTTGTCAATCTGGTTTCAGATCTTATCATAGTTGTGAGACGGCTCTCTTAAGAGTATCCACTGATATAAAAATAGCCTTGGACAATGATGACTTCAAAGCTTTAATATTACTGGATTTTTCTAAAGTTTTCCACCATAGCTTACTTATTCACAAATTACACACGTACGTCAATTTTAGCTCGTGTGCTGCCTCTATGATAGCATGTTTCTTGTCAGATCGTTCCCAAAGAGTGTAAATCGGTGGAGTAATTTCTGGTACTTTTTTTCTTTCACGTGGTGTACCACAGGGATCAATACTGGGACCGCTTTCATTCAGCCTCATCATCAATGATTTGCTAAGTACGGTGCGTGACGTGAAAATTTATCTTTATGCTGATGATGTTCAGGTCTATTTAGGCAGGGCTCCTTGAGGACTGCATCGAATGTATAAATGCCGATCTTGGTAGCATATATGATTGGTCAATTGCGAACAGATAACTTTTGAACCCCGAAAAATCTCTATCATGTTTTATACTAATCCTCTTGTTTTAAGTAATGCTCCTCAGTCTTAAATGTTTCTCCATTGCCAGTCCTAAGTAAAGTAATTAATCTCGGTATTATTTTGGGGCAAGAAATAAACTGCTGTTAAAACTTAAGTGCGAGGATTGGCAAGATATATGCTGGATAAGGCAGACTTCGGTTGACAGCCTATATTATCCCGAGAAGTACTCGTCTAAAATTGGTTAAGACATTGATACTGCCCCATTTCACCTTTGGGAGGTTTGTTTTTCCTCACTTAAACAGTCACTGTAAACGTCGATTAGAGGTCGCTTTCAGCGACTGTATTAGGTTTATTTACGGACTTCGAAGGTTTGACCATATCACATCTTTCAGATTAACCCTTGTCGGGTGCAGTCTGGATATTTAGCTCATACGACGAGCGTTGCTGTTTCTATTCAAGCTGCAATGGAACAAAAGACCATACCTACGTGAATGCTTCCAATTTACAAGATCTCAGCGAAACATAAATTAACTGGTACCGCGGCTTAGGAGATCACTTATGGATAGTTCTTACCCTGTCCAAATAATTCCCTTATGGAATAGTCTTCCTCTAAATATTCAAACGGCTGTCAATGTCATTGCATTCAGGCGTCTTTTAGACAATCATTTTGCTTAATTGGTACTTTTACTCAGGTCTTGTCGCTCTACACTGAAGCATCTAAAGTAGGTATGTAAATTAATTTCAAATATGTATATTTATTATTTTTTCTTTTCTTTCCTGTTCTATTCATCTGTTCTTTTTTCAATTAATATTTAGCATTTTGCTTTCTGTCAAAATAACTTATCTAGCGCCACTTTTTAATTCTACAACAAAAGATTTTAAATCTTGTGCATATTGACCTGTAATAAATGAATATGAATATGAACTTAAAACTTATCTTAATAATTTTAATCCAACGATTTCTAAGCAAACAAATTCGCATATTTATGTTCCAAAAGATTTAAAGAATTGAGATTTCGTCTTTATTCGAATCGATAGACAATAGGTAGAAACCTTCATTACAAAATTCTTATGAAGGACCATTTAAGAAAATTACCAGAAAAGAACAATATTTCACAATTGATTACTATGGAAAAAGAAATAAAATACACATCGCTACTATTTTACAAATAGATTGCCAGTACGGTTTCCGCACTGGCCGCTCAACCGGAGACTTACTAACGGCTCTAACGGAACGTTGGAATCATTGTCTTCATAATTTCGGTGAGTCTGAAATCGTCGCTCTTGATATTTCAAAGGCTTTTGATAGAGTCTGGCATGCTGCCCTTTTAGCCAAACTTCAAACATGTGGTCTGCACCCAACCCTCGTTAAATGGATAGAGAGTTTTTTGTCAGGCCGTTCAATTCGTGTAGTAATTGACGGAGTTACATCTGATTCCTACGAAATAAATGCCGGTGTACCTCAGGGTTCAGTTCTTTCACCAACCTTATTTCTTCTTTTTATTAATGATCTCTTATCCCTTACTCTCAATCCTATTCATAGTTTCGCCGACGACAGCACCCTTGATTTCGCGTACTCATTTGATTCTGTAATGAATACACGTGGAAATGCTACAGAAGCCAATCGGGAACGCATGTTTAGATCATTAAACAACGACATTTCCATGGTCCTTGATTGGGGCAGAGCAAATCGAGTTACGTTTAATGCATCCAAAACCCAATGCTGTTTAATGTCCCTTAAAAAACGCCCAGTTCACCCCAACCCATTTCAGTCGACGGAGTGAATATACCCAATTTACCCTCCCTAAACATCTTGGGTATCGAGATATCCAGCAATCTTAGCTGGACTGATCATATATTTGCAATCGCTAAAAATGCGATGAAATGTTTGGGTTTTCTACAGAGATGTAAGAAATATTTCACCCCACCTGACTTAGCGCTGATCTACAAGTCCCACATTAGGCCTAGACTTGAATATAATTCCCATATTTGGGCAGGGGCCGGACTCACCGCAGTGTCCGCGTTAGACAAAGTCCAGCGTAAAGCTATTAAGCTTATTGGCGATCCCTCAATCTCTGAGGGTCTTGACTCTCTGGAGCATCGACGGAATGTCGGTTGTCTCTCACTTTTCTATCGTTATTTCCATGGCCGTTGTTCTAACGAAATTGCTAGCCTGATTTCTTGTAGACTCCTGACAACGCGCGATACAAGATCAACAAGTCGCTCCCACCCCTATACTCTCCAGGTCAAATTTGGACGTACCGTCAAATTTCGGGAATCTTTTCTAAGCAGAACAACACGAATGTGGAGCAGTTTCCATCTTCTGTTTTTCCCTCGTCTTATCAGCCTGAAACTTTCAAACGGGGCGTACATCGACACCTCCTTCACACAACCTCCTAACCCATTTCCCTCCTCCTTAATTCCTTTCCTGCCAAGGCTGTGCTTAAGCATCATAGGGCATCCCCTGAGCTTTGGCATCATCATATAAAAAATAATAATAATAATAATTTACATATATTAATCAATAATTAAAAGTAAAATAATTTTAAGTAAAAATTAATTTTTCTAAATGAAATAATTTAATCAAGGCATCACTTATTTTTGGCTTAGATTTCACTGATGACGTAAATACGTAAACATGAATAAAGTTTTTTCTTTTTATGAAATACAAATACTCAACACAAACGACTTTTATTCAGGGATTACGCGATCATAAAACCTTATACAATCCAAAATATTTTTACATCAAATACTCTTTGATTGTATTTTTAGTCTTTCTGTCAAGGAATTATGTTTGTATGAATTAGTAATATTTCAAGTAGTACTGTTCACTTCATTACGAACCAAATAAGTTTGTTTAAATTTTTATAAACATTTTGTATTAAACAAACTTTACTTTTTTAACAAAATAAAATAATAGGTTTGGGGAAGTTATTCAAGTGCTTCCACTCTGGAAAGGACCCCAAGGAGTATCAACCAGTTTACTCCATTCCCCACTATTACATATACGGGGTTTACCTATAAAAAAAACTCTACTTGCAAGAGGCTAAATTCGAGTTCAAAAGCTGATGAATAAAGCCCAAGGCAGCAACTTTACGTCGTTTTTCTAATGAGTATATATTAATCAACCCGAAGCAGTCCATGTAAGAAGAAACCCTGAGCGTATCGCTCCACGGAAGCTTCCTTAATGCGAACCTAACAAAGCTCCGCTAAACCGACTCACTGAGTCTAGTAGAGATGGGAATCAAAAGCATAAATTTCGATACTTGGCATCACAGAGTATTGAATCATTGCGGTACTAGGTATCGATATATTGCAAAAAATATATCGATGTTAAATAATATTTGGTATCAAATGATATAAATTACTTTGATTATTTAGAAATATAAGAAACACTACTTAATTTATAGTTCAAAACATATAAATTTATATATTTAACAAACATCGTACTAAATCTGTATTTTTAATAATATTTTTAGTATTTTCATTTGAAAACGATTTCATATGTGATGATTGCGTAAAATCATGTGTTTGGCCGAAACTTTCCAAATTGACTGTTTTATTTTTCAACGACGATGATGTCCACATCTCCTAATTCATGTTTCATAAAAATGCAATTTGTGACAAATTTTCAGAAGTTAGACGGCTCCGATCATCGCCCATGGTTCTCTCTGTAAGATAAAAAGCCGCTCGGATGGTACAGATAAAAACATTCTAGTCGATTTGTATAAATGTGGGCACTTAGGTACTCGGATTGGGATTTCTGGGAAAGCGAGCTCGTCTTCAATTGTTCGAACTCTGCTCCTTCATTATCTGCTAATGATCCAACTCCGGCCTCTTTAAGAATTTTTTTTTATTTTCCTTTCTATAACTATCATTTCAATAGATGCAGCCAATGCTTTTTGAAAATAAATCTTTTTAATCCTCAAACGCTGTTTTCGGAGTGGTCCTAATCTGACGTTAAGGGCAATTTTTATCCTAAAAGAGTATTTCGTTTTGCTCCTTATTTTTTTTAATCAAATGATATAATTTATTAAAGAATGGAAACAGTGATTTTAAAAACTCAATTTTAACTCATAAAAATGAAAAATATTATATGCTAACAGTACATAAATAAGTAAAAATATTTTATTGAATCGACCAATTATTTGTTACTAGTTTGCTGCACATTGATAACATAAATTAGGGGCTATGTGTGTTGGACATAGAGCTTTGCAGCATATGCTACAAAAATTTTATGTTTGCTATTTGGCAATTTATTTCACTTAATAGCACTACAAAACGCAACCACATATCTCGACAATTATCCACTCAAGACTAGACAATTTTTCATCAAGTAGCCGAGTTGTAGGGCAATTTTTGCCCTTTAGCGTTTGAGGGTTTAACCAGGAATCCAAGAATGAAACAACTGCAAGAAGCATCACGGTTTCAACATGGTCGCAGCGTGTTGAGATTTAAAATAATTTGATTTTCTTCGCTATGGAGCCATTTTCCAGCACCGCTGTGTTACTATATCATTCACTTTCTGCAGCAATTCAGGAATCTCAGGGACGTCGGCTACTTTTGTTTTGTACACAGTTGTAAGACCTATGGCGGCTTTAGGAATAAAATTGATCGTATGATCAAAGCAACCTAGGTATCTATCGGACCCAAAACCTTCCCTTGCAACTCCTTTTGCATTTAATGTATTGTCAGTAACGTGCAGAAGGCAATTTTTGGGATCAAGTTGCCATTTGTGACCGAATTCCAAATTTGCTCCACAAGCCAGTAATGTTGTGCTTCTCTATCCAGTGATGTCAATCAACTTGACTAAGAAGTGTTGCTCTATCACCATCTGCCGCAACAACTAATGAACAAATGTGCATTCAAGTAATAAATATATCTAAATACTTAAAATGCGAGTTGGTTGCGGGTAGAGAAATCTATTGCAGTGTGTCTAAGAAAATTGGTTCGATGGATTTTGATGCGGTAAATGGTATATGATAGTGAAAGAATTAAACTGTGTCGTAACGGAGCCCGATTTTTTAAATTTGTTCTCGAAATATCGAATATTTGGATGGGGAAAATTTTTTTTTTTTTTTTTACTAAAATATAAAGTGGGTTATTGCCGATGGAATGGTGTATATATTTTTTACCATAAGGTTGATTGTTTCGAGTAGGCGAGGCCTTAAAGTTGAACCTTTGTGGGGCTATAGCGGTAGAACGGGGTGACGGATAGATGAGTTTGAGATATTTATGGATAGGTGAGAATGTCGTGGATGTGATAAGAGATTGAATGGATTTTTACCATTGAATATGGCAAAGTTATTAACGCTGCAGATGGAGTCCTTGAAAAAGGATCAAAAAAGGATAATTTTTTGCAATTGGTGGGACCAAAATAGAAAAAACTGTCAAACGGAATGCGTTCATATTTACGGATGCTGTAGATGTTATGGCCGCATGTGAGATAGGCTATTTTTTTCGAGAGTTTTTGAAAAAGTGCGGGACCTATGCGAGTTGGTGTGCTATGTTCGTTTATAACTCGGGGAGTATTGGTCGGAACCCCATCATGTGGGTATTCATTTTACGTAGAATCGTAAGATCTATTCGGAAATGGAAAAAAAAATTGAAAATGTACTAGAGGAAAATTTGTGCACGAGAGTTTAGTAGTAGAATATTTTTGAAATTTTTCAAAAAACTGTGGCGCACCACATGCTGGACCATCTTGCGAATGGGTGAGATAAAAAAATTTTTTTTTCATTTTGTACCAGACTTTTTTCATCTATTACAAAATGGATTTTCAAAAAATTATAACTTAGGTTGGGGATGTGCGATTGAAAAGAAGAAAATTATTTTCATTTGTTTTGTGATCGAAGCAATTTGGAAAAAATATAAAAAAAATTTTGGCGGTAATTTTTCGGGGGGTGGGGGTGGGGGATGGCTAACCCCGAAGTCGAAATAAGGGATGTGTGGTATCAAATTAAAGGTTAACCGGTCACAAATTGATTGGTGCAGTTTTTGTTTAAATCGAAAAAACTTTATCGCTGACTTTTTTTCGTTAAACATTGAAGCGGGGATGCCATCCTCCAAGTTCTACGGGTTGATCCAAAATGGACCGTTCTTTTTTTTAAAACTATCTACTCCAAAAGTTATGAAACTTTTACAAACAACACACCATTCCATCACTTATAGTTTTCGCGCAAACACGGTGGGAAGATTTTGCTAAAATTTGCGCAAATTTTTCGGAAAAAAGGACTTTTTTCAATCATTTGCGTTAAGTGGTGTGAAGCTTTCGTCGGAGCGAGTTGAAAATTACATCAATCGATAGGTAATCGATTGTAGAAGATCAATCACCCCCATGTTCCAGATCGAAAATGTATATTTAGGGTAGTTACCAGCGACGGAAAAGTGCCGTAAGGCGACCAAAATGCCGATAAAAAGTGTCGTCGAAAAAGTGAGAGAATTCAAAAAATTATATCTCCTGGAGTTATTAATTTTTTTTAATTGTTATTTCAAGAGTTTATTAGGGGATGGATTTCGTACATCGGAAAATTAATTTGGTTGATAAAAGTTTGTTGGGTCAAAAAGGACACACAAAAACGACAAAAGTGAAAAATTGCTAACTTAATAAAGTTAAATTTGTTAAAGAAATTTTCACCCATCCGGAGGTGACTACCCTTATCTGAAAGAGGATGTAAATGGGATGTGGAGGATGTTTTTCTTATTTCTCTGCGGTTAAATTTTTTATACTAATCGTAGATTTTTCACTTTTGCTCAACATTTGATTATATTATCTCAGTTGGGGGTGATTCTTTTGATATGAATTAAGGATTGCTGATTTGTGGGGGATCTCTTAAAAGTTTAACTAAATACCCTAATATATTTGAAAAGTTAAATCATGCAAATCGGTGCAGCGGTTGTGAAGTTACTAACCAAAGAGCAAAATATGAGGCTCTTTTGCATAATGACCAGTTCAGTTGCTTTATTGCCAATTGCTGTTAATAATAGAAATTTAAGAGATTTTTATTACTCTACCCTTTTCTCCTCTATTAGGGCTAAAATGTGTCCATACATGTGAAAGCTCGATATATAATACTTTATTAGTAATAGCAACATGAAATGGTTTTTTCGGTGTACTCGGTCTTGCTTTCACTAGGAACTGGATACCTACTATTACTAATTACTATTGGAAATTATGAAAACGAAGCAGGTTTATTGGTATACAGCGATAGAGGAGGAATTATAGATATAATTTCTTACCTCATTTATTCTTGGATGTTTATATTTAGTGAACATTTTGAACTAAATAGCTTCAGTTCCGGTTATTCAAATGAGGTAAGCAAATCTCACCTTATAGGGGGTTGCACATGTTTGAGTACCAATAACGTTGGCGTTTATTGATATATTTTAGTAATTCTTTCAACAGGTGGTGAAGGATACTATTAGCTAAACTGTGAGATACATTGGGTGGATATAAGTACAGTAGTTGAAAAAAAATACACGACACAATGTGAGATATTTGTGATTGACTGGAGGTTTTTGCTAAATTTGTTAAAAAAAATCAATTTTCGTGGGAGTAATTACCTTTATTTGAAAGGGGATGTAAATACGTAGGTATGGTTAAAATTTCATCGAGATTTGAAAATTTAAATGTTGCATCAAAAATTTCCAATGAAAAAATGAAAAGTTAAATTTTGTTAAGAAAATTTTACAATATCTGCAAAGTGTGGATGTATATTTAAGGGGAAGGCGGTGTGTAAGCGCTATACTAAGTTTCGTCCAAACCAAGATATATTTAGTTGATATTTTAGAGATTTTTATAATATCACTGATTTAGCAACTTGAATCTATCTTGTGGGTAGAAATGAAACCTTGGAGGTTCCCGGGTTATAGTAGTGGAAAGCTACCAATCTCTGCTTTATTCTGGTTTTTAAATGACCAAAATCGGTTAAGTATTTGGCGAGATATTAATTTTTAAATGTAGCAAGGACCTTTTCAATGCCGAAATCCTGGACGAATCCCTTGGGAAAATTATGAATTTTTTTTTGTCTTCGTTCCCGGTAAGTTTGGTATCAAATGAAAGGTATTACTGCGTAGAATTCAAATATGAAAACCATTTCGAATTATCTTTGATACAGTGAGTTTTATAAAGGTTTCTTTTTTCTATAAATTTTATTGAATGCCGTCGGCAAATTGAGAAAATTCAAAAAATTATTATATCTCCGGGAGTTTTTAACTACATTATAAAATTAATTTGGTTGATAAAGATACATTGCGTCAAAAAGTACACACAAAATCGGCAAAATTGCAAAATCGCTAATTTAATAAAGTTAAATTTGTTAAAGAAATTTTCACCCTTCCGGAGGTGACTACCCTTATCTAAAAGAGGATGTAAATGGGATATGCAGGATGTTTTTTTACTTCGCTACGGTTAAATTTTTCATACTAATCGTAGATTTTTCACTTTTGCTCAACATTTGATTATATTATCTCAGTTGGGGGTGAGTCTTTTGATATGAATTAAGGATTGCTGATTTGTGGGGGATATTTTAAAAGTTTAACTAAATACCCTTATATATTTTAAAAGTTAAATCATGCAAATCGGCGCAGCCGGTATTAAATTACTAACCAAAGAGCAACATGAAATGGTTTTTTCGGTGTACTCTCTCTTGCTTTCACTAGGAACTGGGTAACTACTTTTACTAATTACTATTGGAAATTATGAAAACGAAGCAATTTTATTGGTATATAGCGATAGAGGAGGAATTATAGATTTGTTTTTAAATTTGATTTGTTTTTAAATGTTTACATTTAGTTAACATTTTGAACTAAATAACTTCACTTCCGGTTATTCAAATGAGGTATACAAACCTCACCAATAACTTTGGCGTTTATTGATATATTTTAGTAATTCTTTTAACAGTTGGTTAAGAATGGCATTAGCTAAATTTTGAAATACTTCAGGTGGATATAAGTACAAAGGATACAAAGGTACTAGCTCGCAAGCGGCGGTAATGTACAAGGGTATTTGCTCGCAAAGGGTGATAGTCTACAAAGGCGATAGCTCGCAAGGGGCGGTAAGATACAAAGACAGTAGCTCGCAAGGGGCGGGAGGATACAAGGGCACTAGCTCGCAAGAGGCGGGAGGATACAAAGGTCGTAGCTCGCAAGAGGCGACAGAATACAAAGGTTGAAGCTCGCTAGAGGCGGGAGGATACAAAGGTCTTAGCTCGCAAGGGGCGGGAGGATACAAGAGTAGTAGCTCGCAAGGGCGGGAGGATATAAGAGTAGAAGCTCGCAAGGGGCGGGAGGATACAAAGGTCGTAGCTCGCAAGAGGCGGGAGGATACAAAGGTCGTAACTCGCAAGGGGCGGGAGGATACAAAGGTAGTAGCTCGCACCATACCATTCGTTAATTTCCCAAGGCGTCATTTTTCACACTATAGTTGCTTTAGTCCAATTTTATAACCCGTGGACCGATTTTTATAACTCTTTTTTTGTTAAATAGGGTATTATCCCTTCTTTCAATTGTATACCCTCCCACCCTCACCACACTTTACTTTTATTCAATTTTTTTTTGGATTTTTTGATTTAGGGAAAACAGTTTTCATCTATAGTTGCTATTGTCTAACTTCGTAACGTGTGGACCGATTTGCATAATTCTTTTTTTTAAATAGGGGGGTCTTCCCTCCTCTTACTCCAATCACTCCCTACCCACACTTTTTTTTAGTCAAATTTTTAAATTTTTTTCTTTTGAATTAAGATTCTGTTGCTACCGGGACAAAACTTTTCACCTTCAGGTGCTTTAGCATATCTCCTGAACGTGTGGACCGATTTGCATAATTCTTTTTTTGTTAAATAGAGTAACATCCCCCCCCCCCCCATCTGCCCAACCACACTATTATCTATCTACACTATAGCCGCAGACGTAGGCGCGGGCACCAGCTAGTTACTATTGGAAATTATGAAAACGAAGCAATTTTATTGGTATATAGCGATAGAGGAGGAATTATAGATTTGTTTTTAAATTTGATTTGTTTTTAAATGTTTACATTTAGTTAACATTTTGAACTAAATAACTTCACTTCCGGTTATTCAAATGAGGTATACAAACCTCACCAATAACTTTGGCGTTTATTGATATATTTTAGTAATTCTTTTAACAGTTGGTTAAGAATGGCATTAGCTAAATTTTGAAATACTTCAGGTGGATATAAGTACAAAGGATACAAAGGTACTAGCTCGCAAGCGGCGGTAATGTACAAGGGTATTTGCTCGCAAAGGGTGATAGTCTACAAAGGCGATAGCTCGCAAGGGGCGGTAAGATACAAAGACAGTAGCTCGCAAGGGGCGGGAGGATACAAGGGCACTAGCTCGCAAGAGGCGGGAGGATACAAAGGTCGTAGCTCGCAAGAGGCGACAGAATACAAAGGTTGAAGCTCGCTAGAGGCGGGAGGATACAAAGGTCTTAGCTCGCAAGGGGCGGGAGGATACAAGAGTAGTAGCTCGCAAGGGCGGGAGGATATAAGAGTAGAAGCTCGCAAGGGGCGGGAGGATACAAAGGTCGTAGCTCGCAAGAGGCGGGAGGATACAAAGGTCGTAACTCGCAAGGGGCGGGAGGATACAAAGGTAGTAGCTCGCACCATACCATTCGTTAATTTCCCAAGGCGTCATTTTTCACACTATAGTTGCTTTAGTCCAATTTTATAACCCGTGGACCGATTTTTATAACTCTTTTTTTGTTAAATAGGGTATTATCCCTTCTTTCAATTGTATACCCTCCCACCCTCACCACACTTTACTTTTATTCAATTTTTTTTTGGATTTTTTGATTTAGGGAAAACAGTTTTCATCTATAGTTGCTATTGTCTAACTTCGTAACGTGTGGACCGATTTGCATAATTCTTTTTTTTAAATAGGGGGGTCTTCCCTCCTCTTACTCCAATCACTCCCTACCCACACTTTTTTTTAGTCAAATTTTTAAATTTTTTTCTTTTGAATTAAGATTCTGTTGCTACCGGGACAAAACTTTTCACCTTCAGGTGCTTTAGCATATCTCCTGAACGTGTGGACCGATTTGCATAATTCTTTTTTTGTTAAATAGAGTAACATCCCCCCCCCCCCCCCCCCCCCCCATCTGCCCAACCACACTATTATCTATCTACACTATAGCCGCAGACGTAGGCGCGGGCACCAGCTAGTCTAAATACTTAAAATGCGAGTTGGTTGCGGGTAGAGAAATCTATTGCAGTGTGTCTAAGAAAATTGGTTCGATGGATTTTGATGCGGTAAATGGTATATGATAGGAAAAGAATTAAACTGTGTCGTAACGGAGCCCGATTTTTTAAATTTGTTCTCGAAATATCGAATATTTGGATGGGGAAATTTTTTTTTTTTTTTTTTACTAAAATATAAAGTGGGTTATTGCCGATGGAATGGTGTATATTTTTTTTACCATAAGGTTGATTGTTTCGAGTAGGCGAGGCCTTAAAGTTGAACCTTTGTGGGGCTATAGCGGAAGAACGGGGTGACGGATAGATGAGTTTGAGATATTTATGGATAGGGGAGAATGTCGTGGATGTGATAAGAGTTTGAATGGATTTTTACCATTGAATATGGCAAAGTTATTAACGTTGCAGATGGAGTCCTTGAAAAAGGATCAAAAAAGGATAATTTTTTGCAATTGGTGGGACCAAAATAGAAAAAACTGTCAAACGGAATCCGTTCATATTTACGGATGTTGTAGATGTTATGACCGCATGTGAGATAGGCTATTTTTTTCGAGAGTTTTTGAAAAAGTGCAGGACCTATGCGAGTTGGTGTGCTATGTTCGTTTATAACTCGGGGAGTATTGATCGGAACCCTATCATGTGGGTATTCATTTTACGTAGAATCGTAAGATCTATTTGGTAATGGAAAAAAAATTTGAAAATGTACTAGAGGTAAAATTTTGCACGAGAGTGTGGTAGTAGAATATTTTTGAAATTTTTCAAAAAACTGTGGCGCACCACATGCTGGACCATCTTGCGAATGGGTGAGATAAAAAAATTTTTTTTTCATTTTGTACCAGACTTTTTTCATCTATTACAAAATGGATTTTCAAAAAATTATTACTTAGGTTGGGGATGTGAGATTGAAAAGAAGAAAATTATTTTCATTTGTTTTGTGATCGAAGCAATTTGGAAAAAATATAAAAAAAATTTTGGTGGTAATTTTTCGGGGGGTGGGGGTGGGGGATGGCTAACCCCGAAGTCGAAATAAGGGATGTGTGGTATCAAATTAAAGGTAAACCGGTCACAAATTGATTGGTGCAGTTTTTGTTTAAATCGAAAAAACTTTATCGCTGACTTTTTTTCGTTAAACATTGAAGCGGGGATGCCATCCTCCAAGTTCTACGGGTTGATCCAAAACGGACCGTTCTTTTTTTAAAAACTATCTACTCCAAAAGTTATGAAACTTTTACAAACAACACACCATTCCATCACTTATAGTTTTCGCGCAAACACGGTGGGAAGATTTTGCTAAAATTTGCGCAAATTTTTCGGAAATAAGGACTTTTTTCAATCATTTGCGTTAAGTGGTGTGAAGTTTTCGTCGGAGCGAGTTGAAAATTACATCAATCGATAGGTAATCGATTGTAGAAGAGAAATCACCCCCATGTTCCAGATCGAAAATGTATATTTAGGGTAGTTACCAGCGACGGAAAAGTGCCGTAAGGCGACCAAAATGCCGATAAAAGGTGCCGTCGGAAAAGTGAGAAAGTTCAAAAAATTATATCTCTTGGAGTTATTAATTTTTTTAAATTATTATTTCAACAGTTGATTAGGGGATGGATTTACTACATCGGAAAATTAATTTGGTTGATAAAAGTTTGTTGGGTCAAAAAGGACACACAAAAACGACAAAAGTGAAAAATTGCTAACTTAATAAAGTTAAATTTGTTAAAGAAATTTGCACCCATCCGGAGGTGACTACCCTTATCTGAAAGAGGATGTAAATGGGATGTGGAGGATGTTTTTCTTGTTTCTGTGCGGTTAAATTTTTTATACTAATCGTAGATTTTTCACTTTTGCCCAACATTTGATTATATTATCTAAGATGGTGGTGATTCTTTTGATATGAATTAAGGGTTGCTGATTTATCGGGGATCTTTTAAAAGTTTAAGTAAATACCCTAATATATTTGAAAAGTTAAATCATGCAAATCGGTGCAGCGGTTGTGAAGTTACTAACCAAAGAGCAAAATATGAGGCTATTTTGCATAATGACCAGTTCAGTTGCTTTATTGCCAATTGCTGTTAATAATAGAAATTTAAGAGATTTTTATTACTCTACCCTTTTCTCCTCTATTAGGGCTAAAATGTTTCCATATATGTGAAAGCTCGATACATAATACTTTATTAGTAATAGCAAAATGAATTGGTTTCTTAGGTGTACTCTGTCTTGCCTTCACTAGGAACTGGGTACCTACTATTACTAATTTCTATTGGAAATTATGAAAACAAAGCAGATTTATTGGTATACAGTGATAGAGGAGGAATTATAGATATAATTGCTTACCTCATTTGTTCTTAGATGTTTACATTTAGTGAACATTTTTAAATAAATAACTTCAGTTCCGGTTATTCAAATGAGGTAAGCAAATCTCACCTTATAGGGGGTTGCACACATTTGAGTACCAAGTACTTTGGCGTTTATTGATATATTTTAGTAATTCTTTTAACAGTTGGTTAAGGATACTATTAGCTAAATTGTGAGATACCTTGAGTGGATATAAGTACAGTAGTTGAAAAAAAATACACGACACAATGTGAGATATTTGTGATTGACTGGAGGTTTTTGCTAAATTTGTTAAAAAAAAATCAATTTTCGTGGGAGTAATTACCTTTATTTGAAAGGGGATGTAAATACGTAGGTATGGTTAATATTTCATCGAGATTTGAAAATTTAAATGTTGCATCAAAAATTTCCAGTGAAAAAATGAAAAGTTAAATTTTGTTAAGAAAATTTTACAATATCTGCAAAGTGTGGATGTATATTTAAGGGGAAGGCGGTGTGGAAGCGCTATACTAAGTTTTGTCCAAATCTGGATATATTTAGTTGATATTTTAGAGATTTTTATAATATCACTGATTTAGCAACTTGAATCTATCTTGTGGGTAGAAATGAAACCTTGGAGGTTCCCGGGTTATAGTAGTGGAAAGCTACCAATCTCTGCTTTATTCTGGTTTTTAAATGACCAAAATCGGTTAAGTATTTGGCGAGATATTAATTTTTCTCTGTAGCAAGGACCTTTTCAATGCCGAAATCCTGGACGAATCCCTTTTGAAAATTATGAAATTTTTTTTTGTCTTCTTTCCCGGCAAGATTGGTATCAAATGAAAGGTATTACTGCGTAGAATTCAAATATGAAAACCATTTTGAATTATCTTTGATACAGTGAGTTTTATAAAGGTTTCTTTTTTCTATAAATTTAATTGAATGCCGTCGGCAAATTGAGAAAATTCAAAAAATTATTATATCTCCGGGAGTTTTTAACTTTTTCTAAAAAATTTTCAACATTTGATTAGGGGTTGGATTTACTACATTATAAAATTAATTTGGTTGATAAAGATACATTGCGTCAAAAAGTACACACCAAAACGGTAAAATTGCAAAATCGCTAATTTAATAAAGTTAAATTTGTTAAAGAAATTTTCACCCTTCCGGAGGTGACTACCCTTATCTAAAAGAGGATGTAAATGGGATATGCAGGATGTTTTTTTACTTTGCTACGGTTAAATTTTTCATACTAATCGTAGATTTTTCACTTTTGCTCAACATTTGATTATATTATCTCAGATGGGGGTGATCCTTTTGATATGAATTAAGGATTGCTGATTTGTGGGGAATGTTTTAAAAGTTTAACTAAATACCCTTATATATTTTAAAAGTTAAATCATGCAAATCGGCATTAGCTAAATTGTGAAATACTTCAGGTGGATATAAGTACAAAGGATACAAAGGTACTAGCTCGCAAGCGGCGGTAAAGTACAAGGGTATTTGCTCGCAAAGGGTGATAGACTACAAAGGCGATAGCTCGCAAGGGGCGGTAAGATACAAAGTCAGTAGCTCGCAAGGGGCGGGAGGATACAAGGGCACTAGCTCGCAAGAGGCGGGAGGATACAAAGGTCGTAGCTCGCAAGAGGCGAGAGAATACAAAGGTTGAAGCTCGCTAGAGGCGGGAGGATACAAAGGTCTTAGCTCGCAAGGGGCGGGAGGATACAAGAGTAGTAACTCGCAAGGGCGGGAGGATATAAGAGTAGAAGCTCGCAAGGGGCGGGAGGATACAAAGGTCGTAGCTCGCAAGAGGCGGGAGGATACAAAGGTCGTAGCTCGCAAGGGGCGGGAAGATACAAAGGTAGTAGCTCGCACCATACCATTCGTTAATTTCACAAGGCGTCATTTTTCACACTATAGTTGCTTTAGTCCAATTTTATAACCCGTGGACCGATTTTTATAACTCTTTTTTTGTTAAATAGGGTATGATCCCTTCTTTCAATTGTATACCCTCCCACCCTCACCACACTTTACTTTTATTCAATTTTTTTTTGGAGTATAATATACTACATTTGATTTAGGGAAAACAGTTTTCATCTATAGTTGCTATTGTCTAACTTCGTAACGTGTGGACCGATTTGCATAATTCTTTTTTTTTAAATAGGGGGGTCTTCCCTCCTCTTACTCCAATCACTCCCTACCCACACTTTTTTTTAGTCAAATTTTTAAATTTATTTCTTTTGAATAAAGATTCTGTTGCTACCGGGACAAAACTTTTCACCTTCAGTTGCTTTAGCATATCTCCCGAACGTGTGGACCGATTTGCATAATTCTTTTTTTGTTAAATAGAGCATTATCCCCCGTATTGCTTACCCCCACTATTATCTATCTACACTATTGCCGCAGACGTAGGCGCGGGCACCAGCTAGTCTAAATACTTAAAATGCGAGTTGGTTGCGGGTAGAGAAATCTATTGCAGTGTGTCTAAGAGAATTGGTTCGATGGATTTTGATGCGGTAAATGGTATATGATAGTGAAAGAATTAAACTGTGTCGTAACGGAGCCCGATTTTTTAAATTTGTTCTAGAAATATCGAATTTTTGGATGGGGAAAAATTTTTTTTTTTTTTTACTAAAATATAAAGTGGGTTATTGCCGATGGAATGGTGTATATATTTTTTACCATAAGGTTGATTGTTTCGAGTAGGCGAGGCCTTAAAGTTGAACCTTTGTGGGGCTATAGCGGAAGAACGGGGTGACGGATAGATGAGTTTGAGATATTTATGGATAGGTGAGAATGTCGTGGATGTGATAAGAGTTTGAATGGATTTTTACCATTGAATATGGCAAAGTTATTAACGCTGCAGATGGAGTCCTTGAAAAAGGATCAAAAAAGGATAATTTTTTGCAATTGGTGGGACCAAAATAGAAAAAACTGTCAAACGGAATGCGTTCATATTTACGGATGCTGTAGATGTTATGGCCGCATGTGAGATAGGCTATTTTTTTCGAGAGTTTTTGAAAAAGTGCAGGACCTATGCGAGTTGGTGTGCTATGTTCGTCTATAACTCGGGGAGTATTGATCGGAACCCTATCATGTGGGTATTCATTTTACGTAGAATCGTAAGATCTATTTGGAAATGGAAAAAAAAATTGAAAATGTACTAGAGGAAAATTTTTGCACGAGAGTGTAGTAGTAGAATATTTTTGAAATTTTTCAAAAAACTGTGGCGCACCACATGCTGGACCATCTTGCGAATGGGTGAGATAAAAAAATTTTTTTTTGATTTTGTACAAGACTTTTTTCATCTATTACAAAATGGATTTTAAAAAAATTATAACTTAGGTTGGGGATGTGAGATTGAAAAGAAGAAAATTATTTTCATTTGTTTTGTGATCGAAGCAATTTGGAAAAAATATAAAAAAAATTTTGGTGCTAATTTTTCGGGAGGTGGGGGTGGGGGATGGTTAACCCCGAAGTCGAAATAAGGGATGTGTGGTATCAAATTAAAGGTAAACCGGTCAGAAATTGATTGGTGCAGTTTTTGTTTAAATCGAAAAAACTTTATCGCTGACTTTTTTTCGTTAAACATTGAAGCGGGGATGCCATCCTCCAAGTTCTACGGGTTGATCCAAAATGGACCGTTCTTTTTTTTAAAACTATCTACTCCAAAAGTTATGAAACTTTTACAAACAACACACCATTCCATCACTTATAGTTTTCGCGCAAACACGGTGGGAAGATTTTGCTAAAATTTGCACAAATTTGTCGGAAAAAAGGACTTTTTTCAATCATTTGCGTTAAGTGGTGTGAAGTTTTCGTCGGAGCGAGTTGAAAATTACATCAATCGATAGGTAATCGATTGTAGAAGAGAAATCACCCCCATGTTCCAGATCGAAAATGTATATTTAGGGTAGTTACTAGCGATGGAAAAGCGTCGGAAGGCGACCAAAATGCCGATAAAAGGTGCCGTCGGAAAAGTGAGAAAGTTCAAAAAATTATATCTCCTGGAGTTATTAATTTTTTTAAATTATTATTTCAACAGTTGATTAGGGGATGGATTTACTACATCGGAAAATTAATTTGGTTGATAAAGGTTAATTGGGTCGAAAAATGCAGACAAAAACGGCAATATAGCAAAATTGCTAACTTAATAAAGTTAAATTTGTTAAAGAAATTTTTACCCATCCGGAGGTGACTACCCTTATCTGAAAGAGGATGTAAATGGGATGTGGAGGATGTTTTTCTTATTTCTCTGCGGTTAAATTTTTTATACTAATCGTAGATTTTTCACTTTTGCTCAACATTTGATTATATTATCTCAGTTGGGGGTGATTCTTTTGATATGAATTAAGGATTGCTGATTTGTGGGGGATCTCTTAAAAGTTTAACTAAATACCCTAATATATTTGAAAAGTTAAATCATGCAAATCGGTGCAGCGGTTGTGAAGTTACTAACCAAAGAGCAAAATATGAGGCTCTTTTGCATAATGACCAGTTCAGTTGCTTTATTGCCAATTGCTGTTAATAATAGAAATTTAAGAGATTTTTATTACTCTACCCTTTTCTCCTCTATTAGGGCTAAAATGTGTCCATACATGTGAAAGCTCGATATATAATACTTTATTAGTAATAGCAACATGAAATGGTTTTTTCGGTGTACTCGGTCTTGCTTTCACTAGGAACTGGATACCTACTATTACTAATTACTATTGGAAATTATGAAAACGAAGCAGGTTTATTGGTATGCAGCGATAGAGGAGGAATTATAGATATAATTTCTTACCTCATTTGTTCTTGGATGTTTATATTTAGTGAACATTTTGAACTAAATAGCTTCAGTTCCGGTTATTCAAATGAGGTAAGCAAATCTCACCTTATAGGGGGTTGCACATGTTTGAGTACGAATAACTTTGGCGTTTATTGATATATTTTAGTAATTCTTTCAACAGGTGGTGAAGGATACTATTAGCTAAACTGTGAGATACATTGGGTGGATATAAGTACAGTAGTTGAAAAAAAATACACGACACAATGTGAGATATTTGTGATTGACTGGAGGTTTTTGCTAAATTTGCTAAAAAAAAATCAATTTTCGTGGGAGTAATTACCTTTATTTGAAAGGGGATGTAAATACGTAGGTATGGTTAAAATTTCATCGAGATTTGAAAATTTAAATGTTGCATCAAAAATTTCCAGTGAAAAAATGAAAAGTTAAATTTTGTTAAGAAAATTTTACAATATCTGCAAAGTGTGGATGTATATTTAAGGGGAAGGCGGTGTGTAAGCGCTATACTAAGTTTCGTCCAAACCAAGATATATTTAGTTGACATTTTAGAGATTTTTATAATATCACTGATTTAGCGACTTGAAGCCATCTGCTGGGTTCAAATGAAACCTTGGAGGTTCACGGGTTATAGTAGTGGAAAGCTACCAATCTCTGCTTTATTCTGGTTTTTAAATTAACAAAATCGGTTAGGTATTTGGCGAGATATTAATTTTTCTCTGTAGCAAGGACCTTTTCAATGCCGAAATCCTGGACGAATCCCTTTTGAAAATTATGAAATTTTTTTTTGTCTTCTTTCCCGGCAAGATTGGTATCAAATGAAAGGTATTACTGCGTAGAATTCAAATATGAAAACCATTTTGAATTATCTTTGATACAGTGAGTTTTATAAAGGTTTCTTTTTTCTATAAATTTAATTGAATGCCGTCGGCAAATTGAGAAAATTCAAAAAATTATTATATCTCCGGGAGTTTTTAACTTTTTCTAAAAATTTTTCAACATTTGATTGGGTTGGATTTACTACATTATAAAATTAATTTGGTTGATAAAGATACATTGCGTCAAAAAGTACACACCAAAACGGTAAAATTGCAAAATCGCTAATTTAATAAAGTTAAATTTGTTAAAGAAATTTTCACCCTTCCGGAGGTGACTACCCTTATCTAAAAGAGGATGTAAATGGGATATGCAGGATGTTTTTTTACTTTGCTACGGTTAAATTTTTCATACTAATCGTAGATTTTTCACTTTTGCTCAACATTTGATTATATTATCTCAGATGGGGGTGATCCTTTTGATATGAATTAAGGATTGCTGATTTGTGGGGAATGTTTTAAAAGTTTAACTAAATACCCTTATATATTTTAAAAGTTAAATCATGCAAATCGGCATTAGCTAAATTGTGAAATACTTCAGGTGGATATAAGTACAAAGGATACAAAGGTACTAGCTCGCAAGCGGCGGTAATGTACAAGGGTATTTGCTCGCAAAGGGTGATAGACTACAAAGGCGATAGCTCGCAAGGGGCGGTAAGATACAAAGACAGTAGCTCGCAAGGGGCGGGAGGATACAAGGGCACTAGCTCGCAAGAGGCGGGAGGATACAAAGGTCGTAGCTCGCAAGAGGCGAGAGAATACAAAGGTTGAAGCTCGCTAGAGGCAGGAGGATACAAAGGTGTTAGCTCGCAAGGGGCGGGAGGATACAAGAGTAGTAACTCGCAAGGGCGGGAGGATATAAGAGTAGAAGCTCGCAAGGGGCGGGAGGATACAAAGGTCGTAGCTCGCAAGAGGCGGGAGGATACAAAGGTCGTAGCTCGCAAGGGGCGGGAGGATACAAAGGTAGTAGCTCGCACCATACCATTCGTTAATTTCACAAGGCGTCATTTTTCACACTATAGTTGCTTTAGTCCAATTTTATAACCCGTGGACCGATTTTTATAACTCTTTTTTTGTTAAATAGGGTATGATCCCTTCTTTCAATTGTATACCCTCCCACCCTCACCACACTTTACTTTTATTCAATTTTTTTTTGGAGTATAATATACTACATTTGATTTAGGGAAAACAGTTTTCATCTATAGTTGCTATTGTCTAACTTCGTAACGTGTGGACCGATTTGCATAATTCTTTTTTTTTAAATAGGGGGGGTCTTCCCTCCTCTTACTCCAATCACTCCCTACCCACACTTTTTTTTAGTCAAATTTTTAAATTTTTTTCTTTTGAATAAAGATTCTGTTGCTACCGGGACAAAACTTTTCACCTTCAGTTGCTTTAGCATATCTCCCGAACGTGTAAACCGATTTGCATAATTCTTTTTTTGTTAAATAGAGCATTATCCCCCGTATTGCTTACCCCCACTATTATCTATCTACACTATAGCCGCAGACGTAGGCGCGGGCACCAGCTAGTCTAAATACTTAAAATGCGAGTTGGTTGCGGGTAGAGAAATCTATTGCAGTGTGTCTAAGAGAATTGGTTCGATGGATTTTGATGCGGTAAATGGTATATGATAGTGAAAGAATTAAACTGTGTCGTAACGGAGCCCGATTTTTTAATTTTGTTCTCGAAATATCGAATATTTGGATGGGGAAAATTTTTTTTTTTTTTTTTACTAAAATATAAAGTGGGTTATTGCCGATGGAATGGTGTATATTTTTTTTACCATAAGGTTGATTGTTTCGAGTAGGCGAGGCCTTAAAGTTGAACCTTTGTGTGGCTATAGCGGAAGAACGGGGTGACGGATAGATGAGTTTGAGATATTTATGGATAGGGGAGAATGTCGTGAATGTGATAAGAGTTTGAATGGATTTTTACCATTGAATATGGCAAAGTTATTAACGTTGCAGATGGAGTCCTTGAAAAAGGATCAAAAAAGGATAATTTTTTGCAATTGGTGGGACCAAAATAGAAAAAACTGTCAAACGGAATGCGTTCATATTTACGGATGCTGTAGATGTTATGGCCGCATGTGAGATAGGCTATTTTTTTCGAGAGTTTTTGAAAAAGTGCCGGACCTATGCGAGTTGGTGTGCTATGTTCGTTTATAACTCGGGGAGTATTGGTCGGAACCCCATCATGTGGGTATTCATTTTACGTAGAATCGTAAGATCTATTTGGAAATGGAAAAAAAAATTTGAAAATGTACTAGAGGTAAAATTTTGTACGAGAGTGTAGTAGTAGAATATTTTTGAAATTTTTCAAAAAACTGTGGCGCACCACATGCTGGACCATCTTGCGAATAGGTGAGATAAAAAAATTTTTTTTTGATTTTGTACCAGACTTTTTTCATCTATTACAAAATGGATTTTCAAAAAATTATAACTTAGGGTGGGGATGTGCGATTGAAAAGAAGACAATTATTTTCATTTGTTTTGTGATCGAAGCAATTTGGAAAAAATATAAAAAAAAATTTTGGTAGTAATTTTTCGGGGGGTGGGGGTGGGAGATGGCTAACCCCGAAGTCGAAATAAGGGATGTGTGGTATCAAATTAAAGGTAAACCGGTCACAAATTGATTGGTGCAGTTTTTGTTTAAATCGAAAAAACTTTATCGCTGACTTTTTTTCGTTAAACATTGAAGCGGGGATGCCATCCTCCAAGTTCTACGGGTTGATCCAAAACGGACCGTTCTTTTTTTTAAAACTACCTACTCCAAAAGTTATGAAACTTTTACAAACAACACACCATTCCATCACTTATAGTTTTCGCGCAAACACGGTGGGAAGATTTTGCTAAAATTTGCACAAATTTGTCGGAAAAAAGGACTTTTTTCAATCATTTGCGTTAAGTGGTGTGAAGTTTTCGTCGGAGCGAGTTGAAAATTACATCAATCGATAGGTAATCGATTGTAGAAGAGAAATCACCCCCATGTTCCAGATCGAAAATGTATATTTAGGGTAGTTACTAGCGATGGAAAAGCGTCGGAAGGCGACCAAAATGCCGATAAAAGGTGCCGTCGGAAAACTGAGAAAGTTCAAAAAATTATATCTCTTGGAGTTATTAATTTTTTAAAATTATTATTTCAACAGTTGATTAGGGGATGGATTTACTACATCGGAAAATTAATTTGGTTGATAAAAGTTTGTTGGGTCAAAAAGGACACACAAAAACGACAAAAGTGAAAAATTGCTAACTTAATAAAGTTAAATTTGTTAAAGAAATTTTCACCCATCCGGAGGTGACTACCCTTATCTGAAAGAGGATGTAAATGGGATGTGGAGGATGTTTTTCTTATTTCTGTGCGGTTGAATTTTTTATACTAATCGTAGATTTTTCACTTTTGCCCAACATTTGATTATATTATCTACGATGGTGGTGATTCTTTTGATATGAATTAAGGGTTGCTGATTTATCGGGGATCTTTTAAAAGTTTAAGTAAATACCCTAATATATTTGAAAAGTTAAATCATGCAAATCGGTGCAGCGGTTGTGAAGTTACTAACCAAAGAGCAAAATATGAGGCTATTTTGCATAATGACCAGTTCAGTTGCTTTATTGCCAATTGCTGTTAATAATAGAAATTTAAGAGATTTTTATTACTCTACCCTTTTCTCCTCTATTAGGGCTAAAATGTTTCCATACATGTGAAAGCTCGATATATAATACTTTATTAGTAATAGCAACATGAATTGGTTTTTTCGGTGTACTCGGTCTTGCTTTCACTAGGAACTGGATACCTACTATTACTAATTTCTATTGGAAATTATGAAAACAAAGCAGATTTATTGATATACAGTGATAGAGGAGGAATTATAGATATAATTGCTTACCTCATTTGTTCTTGGATGTTTATATTTAGTGAACATTTTGAACTAAATAGCTTCAGTTCCGGTTATTCAAATGAGGTAAGCAAATCTCACCTTATAGGGGGTTGCACATGTTTGAGTACCAATAACTTTGGCGTTTATTGATATATTTTAGTAATTCTTTCAACAGGTGGTGAAGGATACTATTAGCTAAACTGTGAGATACATTGGGTGGATATAAGTACAGTAGTTGAAAAAAAATACACGACACAATGTGAGATATTTGTGATTGACTGGAGGTTTTTGCTAAATTTGCTAAAAAAAATCAATTTTCGTGGGAGTAATTACCTTTATTTGAAAGGGGATGTAAATACGTAGGTATGGTTAAAATTTCATCGAGATTTGAAAATTTAAATGTTGCATAAAAAATTTCCAGTGAAAAAATGAAAAGTTAAATTTTGTTAAGAAAATTTTACAATATCTGCAAAGTGTGGATGTATATTTAAGGGGAAGGCGGTGTGTAAGCGCTATACTAAGTTTCGTCCAAACCAAGATATATTTAGTTGACATTTTAGAGATTTTTATAATATCACTGATTTAGCAACTTGAATCTATCTTGTGGGTAGAAATGAAACCTTGGAGGTTCCCGGGTTATAGTAGTGGAAAGCTACCAATCTCTGCTTTATTCTGGTTTTTAAATGACCAAAATCGGTTAAGTATTTGGCGAGATATTAATTTTTAAATGTAGCAAGGACCTTTTCAATGCCGAAATCCTGGACGAATCCCTTGGGAAAATTATGAATTTTTTTTTGTCTTCGTTCCCGGTAAGTTTGGTATCAAATGAAAGGTATTACTGCGTAGAATTCAAATATGAAAACCATTTTGAATTATCTTTGATACAGTGAGTTTTATAAAGGTTTCTTTTTTCTATAAATTTAATTGAATGCCGTCGGCAAATTGAGAAAATTCAAAAAATTATTATATCTCCGGGAGTTTTTAACTTTTTCTAAAAATTTTTCAACATTTGATTAGGGGTTGGATTTACTACATTATAAAATTAATTTGGTTGATAAAGATACATTGCGTCAAAAAGTACACACCAAAACGGTAAAATTGCAATATCGCTAATTTAATAAAGTTAAATTTGTTAAAGAAATTTTCACCCTTCCGGAGGTGACTACCCTTATCTAAAAGAGGATGTAAATGGGATATGCAGGACGTTTTCTTACTTCGCTACGGTTAAATTTTTCATACTAATCGTAGATTTTTCACTTTTGCTCAACATTTGATTATATTATCTCAGTTGGGGGTGATTCTTTTGATATGAATTAAGAATTGCTGATTTGTGGGGGATGTTTTAAAAGTTTAACTAAATACCCTTATATATTTTAAAAGTTAAATCATGCAAATCGGCGCAGCCGGTATTAAATTACTAACCAAAGAGCAACATGAAATGGTTTTTTCGGTGTACTCTGTCCTGCTTTCACTAGGAACTGGGTACCTACTATTACTAATTACTATTGGAAATTATGAAAACGAAGCAAGTTTATTGGTATATAGCGATAGAGGAGGAATTATAGAAATAATTTCTTACCTCATTTGTTTTTAAATGTTTACATTTATTTAACATTTTGAACTAAATAACTTCACTTCCGGTTATTCAAATGAGGTATACAAATAACTTTGGCGTTTATTGATATATTTTAGTAATTCTTTTAACAGTTGGTTAAGGATGGTATTAGCTAAATTGTGAAATACTTCAGGTGGATATAAGTACAAAGGATACAAAGGTACTAGCTCGCAAGCGGCGGTAATGTACAAGGGTATTTGCTCGCAAAGGGTGATAGACTACAAAGGCGATAGCTCGCAAGGGGCGGTAAGATACAAAGACAGTAGCTCGCAAGGGGCGGGAGGATACAAGGGCACTAGCTCGCAAGAGGCGGGAGGATACAAAGGTCGTAGCTCGCAAGAGGCGAGAAAATATAAAGGTTGAAGCTCGCTAGAGGCGGGAGGATACAAAGGTCTTAGCTCGCAAGGGGCGGGAGGATACAAGAGTAGTAGCTCGCAAGGGCGGGAGGATATAAGAGTAGAAGCTCGCAAGGGGCGGGAGGATACAAAGGTCGTAGCTCGCAAGAGGCGGAAGGATACAAAGGTCGTAGCTCGCAAGGGGCGGGAGGATACAAAGGTAGTAGCTCGCACCATACCATTCGTTAATTTCACAAGGCGTCATTTTTCACACTATAGTTGCTTTAGTCCAATTTTATAACCCGTGGACCGATTTTTATAACTCTTTTTTTGTTAAATAGGGTATGATCCCTTCTTTCAATTGTATACCCTCCCACCCTCACCACACTTTACTTTTATTCAATTTTTTTTTCAAATGTAGTATATGATTTAGGGAAAACAGTTTTCATCTATAGTTGCTATTGTCTAACTTCGTAACGTGTGGACCGATTTGCATAATTCTTTTTTTGTTAAATAGAGCATTATCCCCCGTATTGCTTACCCCCACTATTATCTATCGACACTATAGCCGCAGACGTAGGCGCGGGCACCAGCTAGTCTAAATACTTAAAATGCGAGTTGGTTGCGGGTAGAGAAATCTATTGCAGTGTGTCTAAGAAAATTGGTTCGATGGATTTTGATGCGGTAAATGGTATATGATAGTGAAAGAATTAAACTGTGTCGTAACGGAGCCCGATTTTTTAAATTTGTTCTAGAAATATCGAATTTTTGGATGGGGAAAATTTTTTATTTTTTTTTTACTAAAATATATAGTGGGTTATTGCCGATGGAATGGTGTATATTTTTTTTACCATAAGGTTGATTGTTTCGAGTAGGCGAGGCCTTAAAGTTGAACCGTTGTGGGGCTATAGCGGAAGAACGGGGTGACGGATAGATGAGTTTGAGATATTTATGGATAGGGGAGAATGTCGTGAATGTGATAAGAGTTTGAATGGATTTTTACCATTGAATATGGCAAAGTTATTAACGTTGCAGATGGAGTCCTTGAAAAAGGATCAAAAAAGGATAATTTTTTGCAATTGGTGGGACCAAAATAGAAAAAACTGTCAAACGGAATCCGTTCATATTTACGGATGTTGTAGATGTTATGGCCGCATGTGAGATAGGCTATTTTTTTCGAGAGTTTTTGAAAAAGTGCAGGACCTATGCGAGTTGGTGTGCTATGTTCGTTTATAACTCGGGGAGTATTGATCGGAACCCTATCATGTGGGTATTCATTTTACGTAGAATCGTAAGATCTATTTGGAAATGGAAAAAAAAATTGAAAATGTACTAGAGGAAAATTTTTGCACGAGAGTGTAGTAGTAGAATATTTTTGAAATTTTTCAAAAAACTGTGGCGCACCACATGCTGGACCATCTTACGAATGGGTGAGATAAAAAATTTTTTTTTTGATTTTGTACCAGACTTTTTTCATCTATTACAAAATGGATTTTCAAAAAATTATAACTTAGGTTGGGGATGTGCGATTGAAAAGAAGAAAATTATTTTCATTTGTTTTGTGATCGAAGCAATTTGAAAAAAATATAAAAAAAATTTTGGTGCTAATTTTTCGGGGGGTGGGGGTGGGGGATGGCTAACCCCGAAGTCGAAATAAGGGATGTGTGGTATCAAATTAAAGGTAAACCGGTCACAAATTGATTGGTGCAGTTTTTGTTTAAATCGAAAAAACTTTATCGCTGACTTTTTTTCGTTAAACATTGAAGCGGGGATGCCATCCTCCAAGTTCTACGGGTTGATCCAAAATGGACCGTTCTTTTTTTTAAAACTATCTACTCCAAAAGTTATGAAACTTTTACAAACAACACACCATTCCATCACTTATAGTTTTCGCGCAAACACGGTGGGAAGATTTTGCTAAAATTTGCGCAAATTTTTCGGAAAAAAGGACTTTTTTCAATCATTTGCGTTAAGTGGTGTGAAGTTTTCGTCGGAGCGAGTTGAAAATTACATCAATCGATAGGTAATCGATTGTAGAAGAGAAATCACCCCCATGTTCCAGATCGAAAATGTATATTTAGGGTAGTTACCAGCGACGGAAAAGTGCCGTAAGGCGACCAAAATGCCGATAAAAAGTGTCGTCGAAAAAGTGACAAAATTCAAAAAATTATATCTCCTGGAGTTATTAATTTTTTTAAATTATTATTTCAACAGTTGATTAGGGGATGGATTTACTACATCGGAAAATTAATTTGGTTGATAAAGGTTAATTGGGTCGAAAAATGCAGACAAAAACGGCAATATAGCAAAATTGCTAACTTAATAAAGTTAAATTTGTTAAAGAAATTTTCACCCATCCGGAGGTGACTACCCTTATCTGAAAGAGGATGTAAATGGGATGTGGAGGATGTTTACTTATTTCTCTGCGGTTAAATTTTTTATACTAATCGTAGATTTTTCACTTTTGCTCAACATTTGATTATATTATCTCAGTTGGGGGTGATTCTTTTGATATGAATTAAGGATTGCTGATTTGTGGGGGATCTCTTAAAAGTTTAACTAAATACCCTAATATATTTGAAAAGTTAAATCATGCAAATCGGTGCAGCGGTTGTGAAGTTACTAACCAAAGAGCAAAATATGAGGCTCTTTTGCATAATGACCAGTTCAGTTGCTTTATTGCCAATTGCTGCTAATAATAGAAATTTAAGAGATTTTTATTACTCTACCCTTTTCTCCTCTATTAGGGCTAAAATGTGTCCATATATGTGAAAGCTCGATATATAATACTTTATTAGTAATAGCAACATGAAATGGTTTTTTCGGTGTACTCGGTCTTGCTTTCACTAGGAACTGGATACCTACTATTACTAATTACTATTGGAAATTATGAAAACGAAGCAGGTTTATTGGTATGCAGCGATAGAGGAGGAATTATAGATATAATTTCTTACCTCATTTGTTCTTGGATGTTTATATTTAGTGAACATTTTGAACTAAATAGCTTCAGTTCCGGTTATTCAAATGAGGTAAGCAAATCTCACCTTATAGGGGGTTGCACATGTTTGAGTACGAATAACTTTGGCGTTTATTGATATATTTTAGTAATTCTTTCAACAGGTGGTGAAGGATACTATTAGCTAAACTGTGAGATACATTAGGTGGATATAAGTACAGTAGTTGAAAAAAAATACACGACACAATGTGATATATTTGTGATTGACTGGAGGTTTTTGCTAAATTTGCTAAAAAAAATCAATTTTCGTGGGAGTAATTACCTTTATTTGAAAGGGGATGTAAATACGTAGGTATGGTTAAAATTTCATCGAGATTTGAAAATTTAAATGTTGCATCAAAAATTTCCAGTGAAAAAATGAAAAGTTAAATTTTGTTAAGAAAATTTTACAATATCTGCAAAGTGTGGATGTATATTTAAGGGGAAGGCGTTGTGTAAGCGCTATACTAAGTTTCGTCCAAACCAAGATATATTTAGTTGACATTTTAGAGATTTTTATAATATCACTGATTTAGCGACTTGAAGCCATCTGCTGGGTTCAAATGAAACCTTGGAGGTTCCCGGGTTATAGCAGTGGAAAGCTACCAATCTCTGCTTTATTCTGGTTTTTAAATTACCAAAATCGGTTAGGTATTTGGCGAGATATTAATTTTTCTCTGTAGCAAGGACCTTTTCAATGCCGAAATCCTGGACGAATCCCTTTTGAAAATTATGAAATTTTTTTTTGTCTTCTTTCCCGGCAAGATTGGTATCAAATGAAAGGTATTACTGCGTAGAATTCAAATATGAAAACCATTTTGAATTATCTTTGATACAGTGAGTTTTATAAAGGTTTCTTTTTTCTATAAATTTAATTGAATGCCGTCGGCAAATTGAGAAAATTCAAAAAATTATTATATCTCCGGGAGTTTTTAACTTTTTCTAAAAATTTTTCAACATTTGATTAGGGGTTGGATTTACTACATTATAAAATTAATTTGGTTGATAAAGATACATTGCGTCAAAAAGTACACACCAAAACGGTAAAATTGCAAAATCGCTAATTTAATAAAGTTAAATTTGTTAAAGAAATTTTCACCCTTCCGGAGGTGACTACCCTTATCTAAAAGAGGATGTAAATGGGATATGCAGGATGTTTTTTTACTTCGCTACGGTTAAATTTTTCATACTAATCGTAGATTTTTCACTTTTGCTCAACATTTGATTATATTATCTCAGATGGGGGTGATCCTTTTGATATGAATTAAGGATTGCTGATTTGTGGGGAATGTTTTAAAAGTTTAACTAAATACCCTTATATATTTTAAAAGTTAAATCATGCAAATCGGCATTAGCTAAATTGTGAAATACTTCAGGTGGATATAAGTACAAAGGATACAAAGGTACTAGCTCGCAAGCGGCGGTAATGTACAAGGGTATTTGCTCGCAAAGGGTGATAGACTACAAAGGCGATAGCTCGCAAGGGGCGGTAAGATACAAAGACAGTAGCTCGCAAGGGGCGGGAGGATACAAGGGCACTAGCTCGCAAGAGGCGGGAGGATACAAAGGTCGTAGCTCGCAAGAGGCGAGAGAATACAAAGGTTGAAGCTCGCTAGAGGCGGGAGGATACAAAGGTGTTAGCTCGCAAGGGGCGGGAGGATACAAGAGTAGTAACTCGCAAGGGCGGGAGGATATAAGAGTAGAAGCTCGCAAGGGGCGGGAGGATACAAAGGTCGTAGCTCGCAAGAGGCGGGAGGATACAAAGGTCGTTGCTCGCATGGGGCGGGAGGATACAAAGGTAGTAGCTCGCACCATACCATTCGTTAATTTCACAAGGCGTAATTTTTCACACTATAGCTGTTTTAGTCCAATTTTATAACCCGTGGACCGATTTTTATAATTATTTTTTTGTTGAATAGAGTATGATCCCTTCTTTCAATTGTATACCCTCCCACCCTCACCACACTTTAATTTTATTCAATTTTTTTTGGAGTATAATATACTACATTTGATTTAGGGAAAACAGTTTTCATCTATAGTTGCTATTGTCTAACTTCGTAACGTGTGGACCGATTTGCATAATTCTTTTTTTTTAAATAGGGGGGGTCTTCCCTCCTCTAACTCCAATCACTCCCTACCCACACTTTTTTTTAGTCAAATTTTGAAATTTTTTTCTTTTGAATAAAGATTCTGTTGCTACCGGGACAAAACTTTTCACCTTCAGTTGCTTTAGCATATCTCCCGAACGTGTAGACCGATTTGCATAATTCTTTTTTTGTTAAATAGAGCATTATCCCCCGTATTGCTTACCCCCACTATTATCTATCTACACTATAGCCGCAGACGTAGGCGCGGGCACCAGCTAGTCTAAATACTTAAAATGCGAGTTGGTTGCGGGTAGAGAAATCTATTGCAGTGTGTCTAAGAAAATTGGTTCGATGGATTTTGATGCGGTAAATGATATATGATAGTGAAAGAATTAAACTGTGTCGTAACGGAGCCCGATTTTTTAAATTTGTTCTAGAAATATCGAATTTTTGGATGGGGAAATTTTTTTTTTTTTTTTTAAAAAGTGGGTTATTGCCGATGGAATGGTATATATATTTTTTACCATAAGGTTGATTGTTTCGAGTAGGCGAGGCCTTAAAGTTGAACCTTTGTGGGGCTATAGCGGAAGAACGGGGTGACGGATAGATGAGTTTGAGATATTTATGGATAGGGGAGAATGTCGTGGATGTGATAAGAGTTTGAATGGATTTTTACCATTGAATATGGCAAAGTTATTAACGTTGCAGATGGAGTCCTTGAAAAAGGATCAAAAAAGGATAATTTTTTGCAATTGGTGGGACCAAAATAGAAAAAACTGTCAAACGGAATCCGTTCATATTTCCGGATGTTGTAGATGTTATGACCGCATGTGAGATAGGCTATTTTTTTCGAGAGTTTTTGAAAAAGTGCGGGACCTATGCGAGTTGGTGTGCTATGTTCGTTTATAACTCGGGGAGTATTGGTCGGAACCCCATCATGTGGGTATTCATTTTACGTAGAATCGTAAGATCTATTCGGAAATGGAAAAAAAAAAATGAAAATGTACTAGAGGAAAATTTTTGCACGAGAGTGTAGTAGTAGAATATTTTTGAAATTTTTCAAAAAACTGTGGCGCACCACATGCTGGACCATCTTGCGAATGGGTGAGATAAAAAATTTTTTTTTGATTTTGTACCAGACTTTTTTCATCTATTACAAAATGGATTTTCAAAAAATTATAACTTAGGTTGGGGATTGGCGATTGAAAAGAAGAAAATTATTTTCATTTGTTTTGTGATCGAAGCAATTTGGAAAAAATATAAAAAAAATTTTGGTGGTAATTTTTCGGGGGGTGGGGGTGGGGGATGGCTAACCCCGAAGTCGAAATAAGGGATGTGTGGTATCAAATTAAAGGTAAACCGGTCACAAATTGATTGGTGCAGTTTTTGTTTAAATCGAAAAAACTTTATCGCTGACTTTTTTTCGTTAAACATTGAAGCGGGGATGCCATCCTCCAAGTTCTACGGGTTGATCCAAAATGGACCGTTCTTTTTTTTAAAACTATCTACTCCAAAAGTTATGAAACTTTTACAAACAACACACCATTCCATCACTTATAGTTTTCGCGCAAACACGGTGGGAAGATTTTGCTAAAATTTGCGCAAATTTTTCGGAAAAAAGGACTTTTTTCAATCATTTGCGTTGAGTGGTGTGAAGTTTTCGTCGGAGCGAGTTGAAAATTACATCAATCGATAGGTAATCGATTGTAGAAGAGAAATCACCCCCATATTCCAGATCGAAAATGTATATTTAGGGTAGTTACCAGCGACGGAAAAGTGCCGAAAGGCGACCAAAATGCCGATAAAAAGTGTCGTCGAAAAAGTGACAAAATTCAAAAAATTATATCTCCTGGAGTTATTAATTTTTTTAAATTATTATTTCAACAGTTGATTAGGGGATGGATTTACTACATCGGAAAATTAATTTGGTTGATAAAAGTTTGTTGGGTCAAAAAGGACACACAAAAACGACAAAAGTGAAAAATTGCTAACTTAATAAAGTTAAATTTGTTAAAGAAATTTGCACCCATCCGGAGGTGACTACCCTTATCTGAAAGAGGATGTAAATGGGATGTGGAGGATGTTTTTCTTATTTCTGTGCGGTTAAATTTTTTATACTAATCGTAGATTTTTCACTTTTGCCCAACATTTGATTATATTATCTAAGATGGTGGTGATTCTTTTGATATGAATTAAGGGTTGCTGATTTATCGGGGATCTTTTAAAAGTTTAAGTAAATACCCTTATATATTTGAAAAGTTAAATCATGCAAATCGGTGCAGCGGTTGTGAAGTTACTAACCAAAGAGCAAAATATGAGGCTCTTTTGCATAATGAACAGTTCAGTTGCTTTATTGCCAATTGCTCTTAATAATAGAAATTTAAGAGATTTTTATTACTCTACCCTTTTCTCCTCTATTAGGGCTAAAATGTTTCCATATATGTGAAAGCTCGATATATAATACTTTATTAGTAATAGCAAAATGAATTGGTTTCTTAGGTGTACTCTGTCTTGCCTTCACTAGGAACTGGGTACCTACTATTACTAATTTCTATTGGAAATTATGAAAACAAAGCAGATTTATTGGTATACAGTGATAGAGGAGGAATTATAGATATAATTGCTTACCTCATTTGTTCTTAGATGTTTACATTTAGTGAACATTTTTAAATAAATAACTTCAGTTCCGGTTATTCAAATGAGGTAAGCAAATCTCACCTTATAGGGTGTTGCACACATTTGAGTACCAAGTACTTTGGCGTTTATTGATATATTTTAGTAATTCTTTTAACAGTTGGTTAAGGATACTATTAGCTAAATTGTGAGATACCTTGAGTGGATATAAGTACAGTAGTTGAAAAAAAATACACGACACAATGTGAGATATTTGTGATTGACTGGAGGTTTTTGCTAAATTTGTTAAAAAAAAATCAATTTTCGTGGGAGTAATTACCTTTATTTGAAAGGGGATGTAAATACGTAGGTATGGTTAATATTTCATCGAGATTTGAAAATTTAAATGTTGCATCAAAAATTTCCAGTGAAAAAATGAAAAGTTAAATTTTGTTAAGAAAATTTTACAATATCTGCAAAGTGTGGATGTATATTTAAGGGGAAGGCGGTGTGGAAGCGCTATACTAAGTTTTGTCCAAATCTGGATATATTTAGTTGATATTTTAGAGATTTTTATAATATCACTGATTTAGCAACTTGAATCTATCTTGTGGGTAGAAATGAAACCTTGGAGGTTCCCGGGTTATAGTAGTGGAAAGCTACCAATCTCTGCTTTATTCTGGTTTTTAAATGACCAAAATCGGTTAAGTATTTGGCGAGATATTAATTTTTAAATGTAGCAAGGACCTTTTCAATGCCGAAATCCTGGACGCCCTTGGGAAAATTATGAATTTTTTTTTGTCTTCGTTCCCGGTAAGTTTGGTATCAAATAAAGGTATTACTGCGTAGAATTCAAATATGAAAACCATTTTGAATTATCTTTGATACAGTGAGTTTTATAAAGGTTTCTTTTTTCTATAAATTTTATTGAATGCCGTCGGCAAATTGAGAAAATTCAAAAAATTATTATATCTCCGGGAGTTTTTAACTTTTTCTAAAAATTTTTCAACATTTGATTAGGGGTTGGATTTACTACATTATAAAATTAATTTGGTTGATAAAGATACATTGCGTCAAAAAGTACACACCAAAACGGTAAAATTGCAATATCGCTAATTTAATAAAGTTAAATTTGTTAAAGAAATTTTCACCCTTCCGGAGGTGACTACCCTTATCTAAAAGAGGATGTAAATGGGATATGCAGGACGTTTTCTTACTTCGCTACGGTTAAATTTTTCATACTAATCGTAGATTTTTCACTTTTGCTCAACATTTGATTATATTATCTCAGTTGGGGGTGATTCTTTTGATATGAATTAAGAATTGCTGATTTGTGGGGGATGTTTTAAAAGTTTAACTAAATACCCTTATATATTTTAAAAGTTAAATCATGCAAATCGGCGCAGCCGGTATTAAATTACTAACCAAAGAGCAACATGAAATGGTTTTTTCGGTGTACTCTCTCTTGCTTTCACTAGGAACTGGGTAACTACTTTTACTAATTACTATTGGAAATTATGAAAACGAAGCAATTTTATTGGTATATAGCGATAGAGGAGGAATTATAGATATAATTTCTTACCTCATTTGTTTTTAAATGTTTACATTTAGTTAACATTTTGAACTAAATAACTTCACTTCCGGTTATTCAAATGAGGTATACAAACCTCACCAATAACTTTGGCGTTTATTGATATATTTTAGTAATTCTTTTAACAGTTGGTTAAGAATGGCATTAGCTAAATTGTGAAATACTTCAGGTGGATATAAGTACAAAGGATACAAAGGTACTAGCTCGCAAGCGGCGGTAATGTACAAGGGTATTTGCTCGCAAAGGGTGATAGACTACAAAGGCGATAGCTCGCAAGGGGCGGTAAGATACAAAGACAGTAGCTCGCAAGGGGCGGGAGGATACAAGGGCACTAGCTCGCAAGAGGCGGGAGGATACAAAGGTCGTAGCTCGCAAGAGGCGAGAGAATACAAAGGTTGAAGCTCGCTAGAGGCGGGAGGATACAAAGGTGTTAGCTCGCAAGAGGCGGGAGGATACAAAGGTCGTAGCTCGCAAGGGGCGAAAGGATACAAAGGTAGTAGCTTGCACCATACCATTCGTTAATTTCACAAGGCGTCATTTTTCACACTATAGTTGCTTTAGTCCAATTTTATAACCCGTGGACCGATTTTTATAACTCTTTTTTTGTTAAATAGGGTATGATCCCTTCTTTCAATTGTATACCCTCCCACCCTCACCACACTTTACTTTTATTCAATTTTTTTTTGGAGTATAATATACTACATTTGATTTAGGGAAAACAGTTTTCATCTATAGTTGCTATTGTCTAACTTCGTAACGTGTGGACCGATTTGCATAATTCTTTTTTTTTAAATAGGGAGGGTCTTCCCTCCTCTTACTCCAATCACTCCCTACCCACACTTTTTTTTAGTCAAATTTTTAAATTTTTTTCTTTTGAATAAAGATTCTGTTGCTACCGGGACAAAACTTTTCACCTTCAGTTGCTTTAGCATATCTCCCGAACGTGTAGACCGATTTGCATAATTCTTTTTTTGTTAAATAGAGCATTATCCCCCGTATTGCTTACCCCCACTATTATCTATCTACACTATAGCCGCAGACGTAGGCGCGGGCACCAGCTAGTCTAAATACTTAAAATGCGAGTTGGTTGCGGGTAGAGAAATCTATTGCAGTGTGTCTAAGAAAATTGGTTCGATGGATTTTGATGCGGTAAATGGTATATGATAGTGAAAGAATTAAACTGTGTCGTAACGGAGCCCGATTTTTTAAATTTGTTCTCGAAATATCGAATATTTGGATGGGGAAAATTTTTTTTTTTTTTTTTACTAAAATATAAAGTGGGTTATTGCCGATGGAATGGTGTATATATTTTTTACCATAAGGTTGATTGTTTCGAGTAGGCGAGGCCTTAAAGTTGAACCTTTGTGGGGCTATAGCGGTAGAACGGGGTGACGGATAGATGAGTTTGAGATATTTATGGATAGGTGAGAATGTCGTGGATGTGATAAGAGATTGAATGGATTTTTACCATTGAATATGGCAAAGTTATTAACGCTGCAGATGGAGTCCTTGAAAAAGGATCAAAAAAGGATAATTTTTTGCAATTGGTGGGACCAAAATAGAAAAAACTGTCAAACGGAATGCGTTCATATTTACGGATGCTGTAGATGTTATGGCCGCATGTGAGATAGGCTATTTTTTTCGAGAGTTTTTGAAAAAGTGCGGGACCTATGCGAGTTGGTGTGCTATGTTCGTTTATAACTCGGGGAGTATTGGTCGGAACCCCATCATGTGGGTATTCATTTTACGTAGAATCGTAAGATCTATTCGGAAATGGAAAAAAAAATTGAAAATGTACTAGAGGAAAATTTGTGCACGAGAGTTTAGTAGTAGAATATTTTTGAAATTTTTCAAAAAACTGTGGCGCACCACATGCTGGACCATCTTGCGAATGGGTGAGATAAAAAAATTTTTTTTTCATTTTGTACCAGACTTTTTTCATCTATTACAAAATGGATTTTCAAAAAATTATAACTTAGGTTGGGGATGTGCGATTGAAAAGAAGAAAATTATTTTCATTTGTTTTGTGATCGAAGCAATTTGGAAAAAATATAAAAAAAATTTTGGCGGTAATTTTTCGGGGGGTGGGGGTGGGGGATGGCTAACCCCGAAGTCGAAATAAGGGATGTGTGGTATCAAATTAAAGGTTAACCGGTCACAAATTGATTGGTGCAGTTTTTGTTTAAATCGAAAAAACTTTATCGCTGACTTTTTTTCGTTAAACATTGAAGCGGGGATGCCATCCTCCAAGTTCTACGGGTTGATCCAAAATGGACCGTTCTTTTTTTTAAAACTATCTACTCCAAAAGTTATGAAACTTTTACAAACAACACACCATTCCATCACTTATAGTTTTCGCGCAAACACGGTGGGAAGATTTTGCTAAAATTTGCGCAAATTTTTCGGAAAAAAGGACTTTTTTCAATCATTTGCGTTAAGTGGTGTGAAGCTTTCGTCGGAGCGAGTTGAAAATTACATCAATCGATAGGTAATCGATTGTAGAAGATCAATCACCCCCATGTTCCAGATCGAAAATGTATATTTAGGGTAGTTACCAGCGACGGAAAAGTGCCGTAAGGCGACCAAAATGCCGATAAAAAGTGTCGTCGAAAAAGTGAGAGAATTCAAAAAATTATATCTCCTGGAGTTATTAATTTTTTTTAATTGTTATTTCAAGAGTTTATTAGGGGATGGATTTCGTACATCGGAAAATTAATTTGGTTGATAAAAGTTTGTTGGGTCAAAAAGGACACACAAAAACGACAAAAGTGAAAAATTGCTAACTTAATAAAGTTAAATTTGTTAAAGAAATTTTCACCCATCCGGAGGTGACTACCCTTATCTGAAAGAGGATGTAAATGGGATGTGGAGGATGTTTTTCTTATTTCTCTGCGGTTAAATTTTTTATACTAATCGTAGATTTTTCACTTTTGCTCAACATTTGATTATATTATCTCAGTTGGGGGTGATTCTTTTGATATGAATTAAGGATTGCTGATTTGTGGGGGATCTCTTAAAAGTTTAACTAAATACCCTAATATATTTGAAAAGTTAAATCATGCAAATCGGTGCAGCGGTTGTGAAGTTACTAACCAAAGAGCAAAATATGAGGCTCTTTTGCATAATGACCAGTTCAGTTGCTTTATTGCCAATTGCTGTTAATAATAGAAATTTAAGAGATTTTTATTACTCTACCCTTTTCTCCTCTATTAGGGCTAAAATGTGTCCATACATGTGAAAGCTCGATATATAATACTTTATTAGTAATAGCAACATGAAATGGTTTTTTCGGTGTACTCGGTCTTGCTTTCACTAGGAACTGGATACCTACTATTACTAATTACTATTGGAAATTATGAAAACGAAGCAGGTTTATTGGTATACAGCGATAGAGGAGGAATTATAGATATAATTTCTTACCTCATTTATTCTTGGATGTTTATATTTAGTGAACATTTTGAACTAAATAGCTTCAGTTCCGGTTATTCAAATGAGGTAAGCAAATCTCACCTTATAGGGGGTTGCACATGTTTGAGTACCAATAACGTTGGCGTTTATTGATATATTTTAGTAATTCTTTCAACAGGTGGTGAAGGATACTATTAGCTAAACTGTGAGATACATTGGGTGGATATAAGTACAGTAGTTGAAAAAAAATACACGACACAATGTGAGATATTTGTGATTGACTGGAGGTTTTTGCTAAATTTGTTAAAAAAAATCAATTTTCGTGGGAGTAATTACCTTTATTTGAAAGGGGATGTAAATACGTAGGTATGGTTAAAATTTCATCGAGATTTGAAAATTTAAATGTTGCATCAAAAATTTCCAATGAAAAAATGAAAAGTTAAATTTTGTTAAGAAAATTTTACAATATCTGCAAAGTGTGGATGTATATTTAAGGGGAAGGCGGTGTGTAAGCGCTATACTAAGTTTCGTCCAAACCAAGATATATTTAGTTGATATTTTAGAGATTTTTATAATATCACTGATTTAGCAACTTGAATCTATCTTGTGGGTAGAAATGAAACCTTGGAGGTTCCCGGGTTATAGTAGTGGAAAGCTACCAATCTCTGCTTTATTCTGGTTTTTAAATGACCAAAATCGGTTAAGTATTTGGCGAGATATTAATTTTTAAATGTAGCAAGGACCTTTTCAATGCCGAAATCCTGGACGAATCCCTTGGGAAAATTATGAATTTTTTTTTGTCTTCGTTCCCGGTAAGTTTGGTATCAAATGAAAGGTATTACTGCGTAGAATTCAAATATGAAAACCATTTCGAATTATCTTTGATACAGTGAGTTTTATAAAGGTTTCTTTTTTCTATAAATTTTATTGAATGCCGTCGGCAAATTGAGAAAATTCAAAAAATTATTATATCTCCGGGAGTTTTTAACTACATTATAAAATTAATTTGGTTGATAAAGATACATTGCGTCAAAAAGTACACACAAAATCGGCAAAATTGCAAAATCGCTAATTTAATAAAGTTAAATTTGTTAAAGAAATTTTCACCCTTCCGGAGGTGACTACCCTTATCTAAAAGAGGATGTAAATGGGATATGCAGGATGTTTTTTTACTTCGCTACGGTTAAATTTTTCATACTAATCGTAGATTTTTCACTTTTGCTCAACATTTGATTATATTATCTCAGTTGGGGGTGAGTCTTTTGATATGAATTAAGGATTGCTGATTTGTGGGGGATATTTTAAAAGTTTAACTAAATACCCTTATATATTTTAAAAGTTAAATCATGCAAATCGGCGCAGCCGGTATTAAATTACTAACCAAAGAGCAACATGAAATGGTTTTTTCGGTGTACTCTCTCTTGCTTTCACTAGGAACTGGGTAACTACTTTTACTAATCTAAATACTTAAAATGCGAGTTGGTTGCGGGTAGAGAAATCTATTGCAGTGTGTCTAAGAGAATTGGTTCGATGGATTTTGATGCGGTAAATGGTATATGATAGTGAAAGAATTAAACTGTGTCGTAACGGAGCCCGATTTTTTAAATTTTTTCTAGAAATATCGAATTTTTGGATGGGGAAAATTTTTTTTTTTTTTTTTACTAAAATATAAAGTGGGTTATTGCCGATGGAATGGTGTATATTTTTTTTACCATAAGGTTGATTGTTTCGAGTAGGCGAGGCCTTAAAGTTGAACCTTTGTGGGGCTATAGCGGAAGAACGGGGTGACGGATAGATGAGTTTGAGATATTTATGGATAGGGGAGAATGTCGTGGATGTGATAAGAGTTTGAATGGATTTTTACCATTGAATATGGCAAAGTTATTAACGTTGCAGATGGAGTCCTTGAAAAAGGATCAAAAAAGGATAATTTTTTGCAATTGGTGGGACCAAAATAGAAAAAACTGTCAAACGGAATCCGTTCATATTTACGGATGTTGTAGATGTTATGACCGCATGTGAGATAGGCTATTTTTTTCGAGAGTTTTTGAAAAAGTGCGGGACCTATGCGAGTTGGTGTGCTATGTTCGTTTATAACTCGGGGAGTATTGGTCGGAACCCCATCATGTGGGTATTCATTTTACGTAGAATCGTAAGATCTATTCGGAAATGGAAAAAAAATTTGAAAATGTACTAGAGGTAAAATTTTGCACGAGAGTGTAGTAGTAGAATATTTTTGAAATTTTTCAAAAAACTGGGGCGCACCACATGCTGGACCATCTTGCGAATGGGTGAGATCAAAAAATTTTTTTTTCATTTCGTACCAGACTTTTTTCATCTATTACAAAATGGATTTTCAAAAAATTATAACTTAGGTTGGGGATGTGCGATTGAAAAGAAGAAAATTATTTTCATTTGTTTTGTGATCGAAGCAATTTGGAAAAAATATAAAAAAAATTTTGGTGGTAATTTTTCGGGGGGTGGGGGTGGGGGATGGCTAACCCCGAAGTCGAAATAAGGGATGTGTGGTATCAAATTAAAGGTTAACCGGTCACAAATTGATTGGTGCAGTTTTTGTTTAAATCGAAAAAACTTTATCGCTGACTTTTTTTCGTTAAACATTGAAGCGGGGATGCCATCCTCCAAGTTCTACGGGTTGATCCAAAACGGACCGTTCTTTTTTTAAAAACTATCTACTCCAAAAGTTATGAAACTTTTACAAACAACACACCATTCCATCACTTATAGTTTTCGCGCAAACACGGTGGGAAGATTTTGCTAAAATTTGCGCAAATTTGTCGGAAAAAAGGACTTTTTTCAATCATTTGCGTTAAGTGGTGTGAAGTTTTCGTCGGAGCGAGTTGAAAATTACATCAATCGATAAGTAATCGATTGTAGAAGAGAAATCACCCCCATGTTCCAGATCGAAAATGTATATTTAGGGTAGTTACCAGCGACGGAAAAGTGCCGTAAGGCGACCAAAATGCCGATAAAAAGTGTCGTCGAAAAAGTGAGAGAATTCAAAAAATTATATCTCCTGGAGTTATTAATTTTTTTTTAATTATTATTTCAGAAGTTTATTAGGGGATGGATTTCGTACATCGGAAAATTAATTTGGTTGATAAAGGTTAATTGGGTCGAAAAATGCAGACAAAAACGGCAATATAGCAAAATTGCTAACTTAATAAAGTTAAATTTGTTAAAGAAATTTGCACCCATCCGGAGGTGACTACCCTTATCTGAAAGAGGATGTAAATGGGATATGGAGGATGTTTTTCTTATTTCTGTGCGGTTAAATTGTTTATACTAATCGTAGATTTTTCACTTTTGCCCAACATTTGATTATATTATCTAAGATGGTGGTGATTCTTTTGATATTAATTAAGGGTTGCTGATTTATCGGGGATCTTTTAAAAGTTTAAGTAAATACCCTAATATATTTGAAAAGTTAAATCATGCAAATCGGTGCAGCGGTTGTGAAGTTACTAACCAAAGAGCAAAATATGAGGCTATTTTGCATAATGACCAGTTCAGTTGCTTTATTGCCAATTGCTGTTAATAATAGAAATTTAAGAGATTTTTATTACTCTACCCTTTTCTCCTCTATTAGGGCTAAAATGTTTCCATATATGTGAAAGCTCGATATATAATACTTTATTAGTAATAGCAAAATGAATTGGTTTCTTAGGTGTACTCTGTCTTGCCTTGACTAGGAACTGGGTACCTACTATTACTAATTTCTATTGGAAATTATGAAAACAAAGCAGATTTATTGGTATACAGTGATAGAGGAGGAATTATAGATATAATTGCTTACCTCATTTGTTCTTAGATGTTTACATTTAGTGAACATTTTTAAATAAATAACTTCAGTTCCGGTTATTCAAATGAGGTAAGCAAATCTCACCTTATAGGGGGTTGCACACATTTGAGTACCAAGTACTTTGGCGTTTATTGATATATTTTAGTAATTCTTTTAACAGTTGGTTAAGGATACTATTAGCTAAATTGTGAGATACCTTGAGTGGATATAAGTACAGTAGTTGAAAAAAAATACACGACACAATGTGAGATATTTGTGATTGACTGGAGGTTTTTGCTAAATTTGTTAACAAAAAAATCAATTTTCGTGGGAGTAATTACCTTTATTTGAAAGGGGATGTAAATACGTAGGTATGGTTAAAATTTCATCGAGATTTGAAAATTTAAATGTTGCATCAAAAATTTCCAGTGAAAAAATGAAAAGTTAAATTTTGTTAAGAAAATTTTACAATATCTGCAAAGTGTGGATGTATATTTAAGGGGAAGGCGGTGTTTAAGCGCTGTACTAAGTTTTGTCCAAATCAGGATATATTTAGTTAATATTTTAGAGATTTTTATAATATCACTGATTTAGCAACTTGAATCTATCTTGTGGGTAGAAATGAAACCTTCGAGGTTCCCGGGTTATAGTAGTGGAAAGCTACCAATCTCTGCTTTATTCTGGTTTTTAAATGACCAAAATCGGTTAAGTATTTGGCGAGATATTAATTTTCAAATGTAGCAAGGACCTTTTCAATGCCGAAATCCTGGACGAATCCCTTGGGAAAATTATGAATTTTTTTTTGTCTTCGTTCCCGGTAAGTTTGGTATCAAATGAAAGGTATTACTGCGTAGAATTCAAATATGAAAACCATTTCGAATTATCTTTGATACAGTGAGTTTTATAAAGGTTTCTTTTTTCTATAAATTTTATTGAATGCCGTCGGCAAATTGAGAAAATTCAAAAAATTATTATATATCCGGGATTTTTTAACTTTTTTCTAAATTTTTTTCAACATTTGATTAGGGGTTGGATTTACTACATTATAAAATTAATTTGGTTGATAAGGATAGATTGCGTCAAAAAGTACACACCAAAACGGTAAAATTGCAAAATCGCTAATTTAATAAAGTTAAATTTGTTAAATAAATTTCCACCCATCCGGAGGTGACTACCCTTATCTAAAAGAGGATGTAAATGGGATATGCAGGATGTTTTCTTACTTCGCTACGGTTAAATTTTTCATACTAATCGTAGATTTTTCACTTTTGCTCAACATTTGATTATATTATCTCAGATGGGGGTGATTATTTTGATATGAATTAAGGATTGCTGATTTGTGGGGAAAGTTTTAAAAGTTTAACTAAATACCATTATATATTTTAAAAGTTAAATCATGCAAATCGGTGCAGCCGTTGTTAAATTACTAACCAAAGAGCAACATCAAATGGTTTTTTCGGTGTACTCTGTCCTGCTTTCACTAGGAACTGGGTACCTACTATTACTAATTACTATTGGAAATTATGAAAACGAAGCAAGTTTATTGGTATATAGCGATAGAGGAAGAATTATAGAAATAATTTCTTACCTCATTTGTTTTTAAATGTTTACATTTATTTAACATTTTGAACTAAATAACTTCACTTCCGGTTATTCAAATGAGGTATACAAATAACTTTGGCGTTTATTGATATATTTTAGTAATTCTTTTAACAGTTGGTTAAGGATGGTATTAGCTAAATTGTGAAATACTTCAGGTGGATATAAGTACAAAGGATACAAAGGTACTAGCTCGCAAGCGGCGGTAATGTACAAGGGTATTTGCTCGCAAAGGGTGATAGACTACAAAGGCGATAGCTCGCAAGGGGCGGTAAGATACAAAGACAGTAGCTCGCAAGGGGCGGGAGGATACAAGGGCACTAGCTCGCAAGAGGCGGGAGGATACAAAGGTCGTAGCTCGCAAGAGGCGAGAAAATATAAAGGTTGAAGCTCGCTAGAGGCGGGAGGATACAAAGGTCTTAGCTCGCAAGGGGCGGGAGGATACAAGAGTAGTAGCTCGCAAGGGCGGGAGGATATAAGAGTAGAAGCTCGCAAGGGGCGGGAGGATACAAAGGTCGTAGCTCGCAAGAGGCGGAAGGATACAAAGGTCGTAGCTCGCAAGGGGCGGGAGGATACAAAGGTAGTAGCTCGCACCATACCATTCGTTAATTTCACAAGGCGTCATTTTTCACACTATAGTTGCTTTAGTCAAATTTTATAACCCGTGGACCGATTTTTATAACTCTTTTTTTGTTAAATAGGGTATGATCCCTTCTTTCAATTGTATACCCTCCCACCCTCACCACACTTTACTTTTATTCAATTTTTTTTTGGAGTAGTATATTAACATTTGATTTAGGGAAAACAGTTTTCATCTATAGTTGCTATTGTCTAACTTCGTAACGTGTGGACCGATTTGCATAATTCTTTTTTTTAAATAGGGGGGGTCTTCCCTCCTCTTACTCCAATCACTCCCTACCCACACTTTTTTTTAGTCAAATTTTTAAATTTTTTTCTTTTGAATTAAGATTCTGTTGCTACCGGGACAAAACTTTTCACCTTCAGGTGCTTTAGCATACATATCTCCCGAACGTGTGGACCGATTTGCATAATTCTTTTTTTGTTAAATAGAGTAACATCCCCCCCCCCCCCCATCTGCCCAACCACACTATTATCTATCTACACTATAGCCGCAGACGTAGGCGCGGGCACCAGCTAGTCTAAATACTTAAAATGCGAGTTGGTTGCGGGTAGAGAAATCTATTGCAGTGTGTCTAAGAGAATTGGTTCGATGGATTTTGATGCGGTAAATGGTATATGATAGTGAAAGAATTAAACTGTGTCGTAACGGAGCCCGATTTTTTAAATTTGTTCTCGAAATATCGAATATTTGGATGGGGAAAATTTTTTTTTTTTTTTTTACAAAAATATAAAGTGGGTTATTGCCGATGGAATGGTGTATATATTTTTTACCATAAGGTTGATTGTTTCGAGTAGGCGAGGCCTTAAAGTTGAACCTTTGTGGGGCTATAGCGGTAGAACGGGGTGACGGATAGATGAGTTTGAGATATTTATGGATAGGGGAGAATGTCGTGGATGTGATAAGAGTTTGAATAGATTTTTACCATTGAATATGGCAAAGTTATTAACGTTGCAGATGGAGTCCTTGAAAAAGGATCAAAAAAGGATAATTTTTTGCAATTGGTGGGACCAAAATAGAAAAAACTGTCAAACGGAATCCGTTCATATTTACGGATGTTGTAGATGTTATGACCGCATGTGAGATAGGCTATTTTTTTCGAGAGTTTTTGAAAAAGTGCAGGACCTATGCGAGTTGGTGTGCTATGTTCGTTTATAACTCGGGGAGTATTGATCGGAACCCTATCATGTGGGTATTCATTTTACGTAGAATCGTAAGATCTATTTGGTAATGGAAAAAAAATTTGAAAATGTACTAGAGGTAAAATTTTGCACGAGAGTGTGGTAGTAGAATATTTTTGAAATTTTTCAAAAAACTGTGGCGCACCAACTGCTGGACCATCTTGCGAATGGGTGAGATAAAAAAATTTTTTTTTGATTTTGTACCAGACTTTTTTCATCTATTACAAAATGGATTTTCAAAAAATTATAACTTAGGGTGGGGATGTGCGATTGAAAAGAAGACAATTATTTTCATTTGTTTTGTGATCGAAGCAATTTGGAAAAAATATAAAAAAAATTTTGGTAGTAATTTTTCGGGGGGTGGGGGTGGGGGATGGCTAACCCCGAAGTCGAAATAAGGGATATGTGGTATCAAATTAAAGGTAAACCGGTCACAAATTGATTGGTGCAGTTTTTGTTTAAATCGAAAAAACTTTATCGCTGACTTTTTTTCGTTAAACATTGAAGCGGGGATGCCATCCTCCAAGTTCTACGGGTTGATCCAAAATGGACCGTTCTTTTTTTTAAAACTATCTACTCCAAAAGTTATGAAACTTTTACAAACAACACACCATTCCATCACTTATAGTTTTCGCGCAAACACGGTGGGAAGATTTTGCTAAAATTTGCACAAATTTTTCGGAAAAAAGGACTTTTTTCAATCATTTGCGTTAAGTGGTGTGAAGTTTTCGTCGGAGCGAGTTGAAAATTACATCAATCGATAGGTAATCGATTGTAGAAGAGAAATTACCCCCATGTTCCAGATCGAAAATGTATATTTAGGGTAGTTACTAGCGCTGGAAAAGCGTCGGAAGGCGACCAAAATGCCGATAAAAGGTGCCGTCGGAAAAGTGAGAAAGTTCAAAAAATTATATCTCCTGGAGTTATTAATTTTTTTTAATTATTATTTCAAAACTGGATTAGGGGATGGATTTACTACATTGAAAAAATAATTTGGTTGATAAAGGTTAATTGGGTCGAAAAATGCAGACAAAAACGGCAATATAGCAAAATTGCTAACTTAATAAAGTTAAATTTGTTAAAGAAATTTTCACCCATCCGGAGGTGACTACCCTTATCTGAAAGAGGATGTAAATGGGATGTGGAGGATGTTTTTCTTATTTCTCTGCGGTTAAATTTTTTATACTAATCGTAGATTTTTCACTTTTGCTCAACATTTGATTATATTATCTCAGTTGGGGGTGATTCTTTTGATATGAATTAAGGGTTGCTGATTTGTGGGGGATCTCTTAAAAGTTTAACTAAATACCCTAATATATTTGAAAAGTTAAATCATGCAAATCGGTGCAGCGGTTGTGAAGTTACTAACCAAAGAGCAAAATATGAGGCTATTTTGCATAATGACCAGTTCAGTTGCTTTATTGCCAATTGCTGTTAATAATAGAAATTTAAGAGATTTTTATTACTCTACCCTTTTCTCCTCTATTAGGGCTAAAATGTGTCCATACATGTGAAAGCTCGATATATAATACTTTATTAGTAATAGCAACATGAAATGGTTTTTTCGTTGTACTCGGTCTTGCTTTCACTAGGAACTGGATACCTACTATTACTAATTACTATTGGAAATTATGAAAACGAAGCAGGTTTATTGGTATGCAGCGATAGAGGAGGAATTATAGATATAATTTCTTACCTCATTTGTTCTTGGATGTTTATATTTAGTGAACATTTTGAACTAAATAGCTTCAGTTCCGGTTATTCAAATGAGGTAAGCAAATCTCACCTTATAGGGGGTTGCACATGTTTGAGTACGAATAACTTTGGCGTTTATTGATATATTTTAGTAATTCTTTCAACAGGTGGTGAAGGATACTATTAGCTAAACTGTGAGATACATTGGGTGGATATAAGTACAGTAGTTGAAAAAAAATACACGACACAATGTGAGATATTTGTGATTGACTGGAGGTTTTTGCTAAATTTGCTAAAAAAAATCAATTTTCGTGGGAGTAATTACCTTTATTTGAAAGGGGATGTAAATACGTAGGTATGGTTAAAATTTCATCGAGATTTGAAAATTTAAATGTTGCATCAAAAATTTCCAGTGAAAAAATGAAAAGTTAAATTTTGTTAAGAAAATTTTACAATATCTGCAAAGTGTGGATGTATATTAAAGGGGAAGGCGGTGTGTAAGCGCTATACTAAGTTTCGTCCAAACCAAGATATATTTAGTTGACATTTTAGAGATTTTTATAATATCACTGATTTAGCGACTTGAAGCCATCTGCTGGGTTCAAATGAAACCTTGGAGGTTCACGGGTTATAGTAGTGGAAAGCTACCAATCTCTGCTTTATTCTGGTTTTTAAATTACCAAAATCGGTTAGATATTTGGCGAGATATTAATTTTTCTCTGTAGCAAGAACCTTTTCAATGCCGAAATCCTGGACGAATCCCTTTTGAAAATTATGAAATTTTTTTTTGTCTTCTTTCCCGGCAAGATTGGTATCAAATGAAAGGTATTACTGCGTAGAATTCAAATATGAAAACCATTTTGAATTATCTTTGATACAGTGAGTTTTATAAAGGTTTATTTTTTCTATAAATTTAATTGAATGCCGTCGGCAAATTGAGAAAATTCAAAAAATTATTATATCTCCGGGAGTTTTTAACTTTTTCTAACAATTTTTCAACATTTGATTAGGGGTTGGATTTACTACATTATAAAATTAATTTGGTTGATAAAGATACATTGCGTCAAAAAGTACACACCAAAACGGTAAAATTGCAAAATCGCTAATTTAATAAAGTTAAATTTGTTAAAGAAATTTTCACCCTTCCGGAGGTGACTACCCTTATCTAAAAGAGGATGTAAATGGGATATGCAGGATGTTTTTTTACTTCGCTACGGTTAAATTTTTCATACTAATCGTAGATTTTTCACTTTTGCTCAACATTTGATTATATTATCTCAGTTGGGGGTGATTCTTTTGATATGAATTAAGGATTGCTGATTTGTGGGGGATGTTTTAAAAGTTTAACTAAATACCCTTATATACTAACCAAAGAGCAACATGAAATGGTTTTTTCGGTGTACTCTCTCTTGCTTTCACTAGGAACTGGGTAACTACTATTACTAATTACTATTGGAAATTATGAAAACGAAGCAATTTTATTGGTATATAGCGATAGAGGAGGAATTATAGATATAATTTCTTACCTCATTTGTTTTTAAATGTTTACATTTAGTTAACATTTTGAACTAAATAACTTCACTTCCGGTTATTCAAATGAGGTATACAAACCTCACCAATAACTTTGGCGTTTATTGATATATTTTAGTAATTCTTTTAACAGTTGGTTAAGAATGGCATTAGCTAAATTGTGAAATACTTCAGGTGGATATAAGTACAAAGGATACAAAGGTACTAGCTCGCAAGCGGCGGTAATGTACAAGGGTATTTGCTCGCAAAGGGTGATAGACTACAAAGGCGATAGCTCGCAAGGGGCGGTAAGATACAAAGACAGTAGCTCGCAAGGGGCGGGAGGATACAAGGGCACTAGCTCGCAAGAGGCGGGAGGATACAAAGGTCGTAGCTCGCAAGAGGCGAGAGAATACAAAGGTTGAAGCTCGCTAGAGGCGGGAGGATACAAAGGTCTTAGCTCGCAAGGGGCGGGAGGATACAAGAGTAGTAGCTCGCAAGGGCGGGAGAATATAAGAGTAGAAGCTCGCAAGGGGCGGGAGGATACAAAGGTCGTAGCTCGCAAGAGGCGGGAGGATACAAAGGTCGTAGCTCGCAAGGGGCGGGAGGATACAAAGGTAGTAGCTCGCACCATACCATTCGTTAATTTCACAAGGCGTCATTTTTCACACTATAGTTGCTTTAGCCCAATTTTATAACCCGTGGACCGATTTTTATAACTCTTTTTGTGTTAAATAGGGTATGATCCCTTCTTTCAATTGTATACCCTCCCACCCTCACCACACTTTACTTTTATTCAATTTTTTTTTGGAGTATAATATACTACATTTGATTTAGGGAAAACAGTTTTCATCTATAGTTGCTATTGTCTAACTTCGTAACGTGTGGACCGATTTGCATAATTCTTTTTTTTTAAATAGGGGGGTCTTTCCTCCTCTTACTCCAATCACTCCCTACCCACACTTTTTTTTAGTCAAATTTTTAAATTTTTTTCTTTTGAATTAAGATTCTGTTGCTACCGGGACAAAACTTTTCACCTTCAGGTGCTTTAGCATATCTCCCGAACGTGTGGACCGATTTGCATAATTCTTTTTTTGTTAAATAGAGTAACATCCCCCCCCCCCCATCTGCCCAACGACACTATTATCTATCTACACTATAGCCGCAGACGTAGGCGCGGGCACCAGCTAGTCTAAATACTTAAAATGCGAGTTGGTTGCGGGTAGAGAAATCTATTGCAGTGTGTCTAAGAAAATTGGTTCGATGGATTTTGATGCGGTAAATGGTATATGATAGTGAAAGAATTAAACTGTGTCGTAACGGAGCCCGATTTTTTAAATTTGTTCTCGAAATATCGAATATTTGGATGGGGAAAATTTTTTTTTTTTTTTTTACTAAAATATAAAGTGGGTTATTGCCGATGGAATGGTGTATATATTTTTTACCATAAGGTTGATTGTTTCGAGTAGGCGAGGCCTTAAAGTTGAACCTTTGTGGGGCTATAGCGGTAGAACGGGGTGACGGATAGATGAGTTTGAGATATTTATGGATAGGTGAGAATGTCGTGGATGTGATAAGAGATTGAATGGATTTTTACCATTGAATATGGCAAAGTTATTAACGCTGCAGATGGAGTCCTTGAAAAAGGATCAAAAAAGGATAATTTTTTGCAATTGGTGGGACCAAAATAGAAAAAACTGTCAAACGGAATGCGTTCATATTTACGGATGCTGTAGATGTTATGGCCGCATGTGAGATAGGCTATTTTTTTCGAGAGTTTTTGAAAAAGTGCGGGACCTATGCGAGTTGGTGTGCTATGTTCGTTTATAACTCGGGGAGTATTGGTCGGAACCCCATCATGTGGGTATTCATTTTACGTAGAATCGTAAGATCTATTCGGAAATGGAAAAAAAAATTTGAAAATGTACTAGAGGAAAATTTTTGCACGAGAGTGTAGTAGTAGAATATTTTTGAAATTTTTCAAAAAACTGTGGCGCACCACATGCTGGACCATCTTGCGAATGGGTGAGATAAAAAAATTTTTTTTTCATTTTGTACCAGACTTTTTTCATCTATTACAAAATGGATTTTCAAAAAATTATAACTTAGGTTGGGGATGTGCGATTGAAAAGAAGAAAATTATTTTCATTTGTTTTGTGATCGAAGCAATTTGGAAAAAATATAAAAAAAATTTTGGCGGTAATTTTTCGGGGGGTGGGGGTGGGGGATGGCTAACCCCGAAGTCGAAATAAGGGATGTGTGGTATCAAATTAAAGGTTAACCGGTCACAAATTGATTGGTGCAGTTTTTGTTTAAATCGAAAAAACTTTATCGCTGACTTTTTTTCGTTAAACATTGAAGCGGGGATGCCATCCTCCAAGTTCTACGGGTTGATCCAAAATGGACCGTTCTTTTTTTTAAAACTATCTACTCCAAAAGTTATGAAACTTTTACAAACAACACACCATTCCATCACTTATAGTTTTCGCGCAAACACGGTGGGAAGATTTTGCTAAAATTTGCGCAAATTTTTCGGAAAAAAGGACTTTTTTCAATCATTTGCGTTAAGTGGTGTGAAGCTTTCGTCGGAGCGAGTTGAAAATTACATCAATCGATAGGTAATCGATTGTAGAAGATCAATCACCCCCATGTTCCAGATCGAAAATGTATATTTAGGGTAGTTACCAGCGACGGAAAAGTGCCGTAAGGCGACCAAAATGCCGATAAAAAGTGTCGTCGAAAAAGTGAGAGAATTCAAAAAATTATATCTCCTGGAGTTATTAATTTTTTTTAATTGTTATTTCAAGAGTTTATTAGGGGATGGATTTCGTACATCGGAAAATTAATTTGGTTGATAAAAGTTTGTTGGGTCAAAAAGGACACACAAAAACGACAAAAGTGAAAAATTGCTAACTTAATAAAGTTAAATTTGTTAAAGAAATTTTCACCCATCCGGAGGTGACTACCCTTATCTGAAAGAGGATGTAAATGGGATGTGGAGGATGTTTTTCTTATTTCTCTGCGGTTAAATTTTTTATACTAATCGTAGATTTTTCACTTTTGCTCAACATTTGATTATATTATCTCAGTTGGGGGTGATTCTTTTGATATGAATTAAGGATTGCTGATTTGTGGGGGATCTCTTAAAAGTTTAACTAAATACCCTAATATATTTGAAAAGTTAAATCATGCAAATCGGTGCAGCGGTTGTGAAGTTACTAACCAAAGAGCAAAATATGAGGCTCTTTTGCATAATGACCAGTTCAGTTGCTTTATTGCCAATTGCTGTTAATAATAGAAATTTAAGAGATTTTTATTACTCTACCCTTTTCTCCTCTATTAGGGCTAAAATGTGTCCATACATGTGAAAGCTCGATATATAATACTTTATTAGTAATAGCAACATGAAATGGTTTTTTCGGTGTACTCGGTCTTGCTTTCACTAGGAACTGGATACCTACTATTACTAATTACTATTGGAAATTATGAAAACGAAGCAGGTTTATTGGTATACAGCGATAGAGGAGGAATTATAGATATAATTTCTTACCTCATTTATTCTTGGATGTTTATATTTAGTGAACATTTTGAACTAAATAGCTTCAGTTCCGGTTATTCAAATGAGGTAAGCAAATCTCACCTTATAGGGGGTTGCACATGTTTGAGTACCAATAACGTTGGCGTTTATTGATATATTTTAGTAATTCTTTCAACAGGTGGTGAAGGATACTATTAGCTAAACTGTGAGATACATTGGGTGGATATAAGTACAGTAGTTGAAAAAAAATACACGACACAATGTGAGATATTTGTGATTGACTGGAGGTTTTTGCTAAATTTGTTAAAAAAAATCAATTTTCGTGGGAGTAATTACCTTTATTTGAAAGGGGATGTAAATACGTAGGTATGGTTAAAATTTCATCGAGATTTGAAAATTTAAATGTTGCATCAAAAATTTCCAATGAAAAAATGAAAAGTTAAATTTTGTTAAGAAAATTTTACAATATCTGCAAAGTGTGGATGTATATTTAAGGGGAAGGCGGTGTGTAAGCGCTATACTAAGTTTCGTCCAAACCAAGATATATTTAGTTGATATTTTAGAGATTTTTATAATATCACTGATTTAGCAACTTGAATCTATCTTGTGGGTAGAAATGAAACCTTGGAGGTTCCCGGGTTATAGTAGTGGAAAGCTACCAATCTCTGCTTTATTCTGGTTTTTAAATGACCAAAATCGGTTAAGTATTTGGCGAGATATTAATTTTTAAATGTAGCAAGGACCTTTTCAATGCCGAAATCCTGGACGAATCCCTTGGGAAAATTATGAATTTTTTTTTGTCTTCGTTCCCGGTAAGTTTGGTATCAAATGAAAGGTATTACTGCGTAGAATTCAAATATGAAAACCATTTCGAATTATCTTTGATACAGTGAGTTTTATAAAGGTTTCTTTTTTCTATAAATTTTATTGAATGCCGTCGGCAAATTGAGAAAATTCAAAAAATTATTATATCTCCGGGAGTTTTTAACTACATTATAAAATTAATTTGGTTGATAAAGATACATTGCGTCAAAAAGTACACACAAAATCGGCAAAATTGCAAAATCGCTAATTTAATAAAGTTAAATTTGTTAAAGAAATTTTCACCCTTCCGGAGGTGACTACCCTTATCTAAAAGAGGATGTAAATGGGATATGCAGGATGTTTTTTTACTTCGCTACGGTTAAATTTTTCATACTAATCGTAGATTTTTCACTTTTGCTCAACATTTGATTATATTATCTCAGTTGGGGGTGAGTCTTTTGATATGAATTAAGGATTGCTGATTTGTGGGGGATATTTTAAAAGTTTAACTAAATACCCTTATATATTTTAAAAGTTAAATCATGCAAATCGGCGCAGCCGGTATTAAATTACTAACCAAAGAGCAACATGAAATGGTTTTTTCGGTGTACTCTCTCTTGCTTTCACTAGGAACTGGGTAACTACTTTTACTAATTACTATTGGAAATTATGAAAACGAAGCAATTTTATTGGTATATAGCGATAGAGGAGGAATTATAGATTTGTTTTTAAATTTGATTTGTTTTTAAATGTTTACATTTAGTTAACATTTTGAACTAAATAACTTCACTTCCGGTTATTCAAATGAGGTATACAAACCTCACCAATAACTTTGGCGTTTATTGATATATTTTAGTAATTCTTTTAACAGTTGGTTAAGAATGGCATTAGCTAAATTTTGAAATACTTCAGGTGGATATAAGTACAAAGGATACAAAGGTACTAGCTCGCAAGCGGCGGTAATGTACAAGGGTATTTGCTCGCAAAGGGTGATAGTCTACAAAGGCGATAGCTCGCAAGGGGCGGTAAGATACAAAGACAGTAGCTCGCAAGGGGCGGGAGGATACAAGGGCACTAGCTCGCAAGAGGCGGGAGGATACAAAGGTCGTAGCTCGCAAGAGGCGACAGAATACAAAGGTTGAAGCTCGCTAGAGGCGGGAGGATACAAAGGTCTTAGCTCGCAAGGGGCGGGAGGATACAAGAGTAGTAGCTCGCAAGGGCGGGAGGATATAAGAGTAGAAGCTCGCAAGGGGCGGGAGGATACAAAGGTCGTAGCTCGCAAGAGGCGGGAGGATACAAAGGTCGTAACTCGCAAGGGGCGGGAGGATACAAAGGTAGTAGCTCGCACCATACCATTCGTTAATTTCCCAAGGCGTCATTTTTCACACTATAGTTGCTTTAGTCCAATTTTATAACCCGTGGACCGATTTTTATAACTCTTTTTTTGTTAAATAGGGTATTATCCCTTCTTTCAATTGTATACCCTCCCACCCTCACCACACTTTACTTTTATTCAATTTTTTTTTGGATTTTTTGATTTAGGGAAAACAGTTTTCATCTATAGTTGCTATTGTCTAACTTCGTAACGTGTGGACCGATTTGCATAATTCTTTTTTTTAAATAGGGGGGTCTTCCCTCCTCTTACTCCAATCACTCCCTACCCACACTTTTTTTTAGTCAAATTTTTAAATTTTTTTCTTTTGAATTAAGATTCTGTTGCTACCGGGACAAAACTTTTCACCTTCAGGTGCTTTAGCATATCTCCTGAACGTGTGGACCGATTTGCATAATTCTTTTTTTGTTAAATAGAGTAACATCCCCCCCCCCCATCTGCCCAACCACACTATTATCTATCTACACTATAGCCGCAGACGTAGGCGCGGGCACCAGCTAGTTACTATTGGAAATTATGAAAACGAAGCAATTTTATTGGTATATAGCGATAGAGGAGGAATTATAGATTTGTTTTTAAATTTGATTTGTTTTTAAATGTTTACATTTAGTTAACATTTTGAACTAAATAACTTCACTTCCGGTTATTCAAATGAGGTATACAAACCTCACCAATAACTTTGGCGTTTATTGATATATTTTAGTAATTCTTTTAACAGTTGGTTAAGAATGGCATTAGCTAAATTTTGAAATACTTCAGGTGGATATAAGTACAAAGGATACAAAGGTACTAGCTCGCAAGCGGCGGTAATGTACAAGGGTATTTGCTCGCAAAGGGTGATAGTCTACAAAGGCGATAGCTCGCAAGGGGCGGTAAGATACAAAGACAGTAGCTCGCAAGGGGCGGGAGGATACAAGGGTACTAGCTCGCAAGAGGCGGGAGGATACAAAGGTCGTAGCTCGCAAGAGGCGACAGAATACAAAGGTTGAAGCTCGCTAGAGGCGGGAGGATACAAAGGTCTTAGCTCGCAAGGGGCGGGAGGATACAAGAGTAGTAGCTCGCAAGGGCGGGAGGATATAAGAGTAGAAGCTCGCAAGGGGCGGGAGGATACAAAGGTCGTAGCTCGCAAGAGGCGGGAGGATACAAAGGTCGTAACTCGCAAGGGGCGGGAGGATACAAAGGTAGTAGCTCGCACCATACCATTCGTTAATTTCCCAAGGCGTCATTTTTCACACTATAGTTGCTTTAGTCCAATTTTATAACCCGTGGACCGATTTTTATAACTCTTTTTTTGTTAAATAGGGTATTATCCCTTCTTTCAATTGTATACCCTCCCACCCTCACCACACTTTACTTTTATTCAATTTTTTTTTGGATTTTTTGATTTAGGGAAAACAGTTTTCATCTATAGTTGCTATTGTCTAACTTCGTAACGTGTGGACCGATTTGCATAATTCTTTTTTTTAAATAGGGGGGTCTTCCCTCCTCTTACTCCAATCACTCCCTACCCACACTTTTTTTTAGTCAAATTTTTAAATTTTTTTCTTTTGAATTAAGATTCTGTTGCTACCGGGACAAAACTTTTCACCTTCAGGTGCTTTAGCATATCTCCTGAACGTGTGGACCGATTTGCATAATTCTTTTTTTGTTAAATAGAGTAACATCCCCCCCCCCCCCCCCCATCTGCCCAACCACACTATTATCTATCTACACTATAGCCGCAGACGTAGGCGCGGGCACCAGCTAGTCTAAATACTTAAAATGCGAGTTGGTTGCGGGTAGAGAAATCTATTGCAGTGTGTCTAAGAAAATTGGTTCGATGGATTTTGATGCGGTAAATGGTATATGATAGTGAAAGAATTAAACTGTGTCGTAACGGAGCCCGATTTTTTAAATTTGTTCTCGAAATATCGAATATTTGGATGGGGAAATTTTTTTTTTTTTTTTTTACTAAAATATAAAGTGGGTTATTGCCGATGGAATGGTGTATATATTTTTTACCATAAGGTTGATTGTTTCGAGTAGGCGAGGCCTTAAAGTTGAACCTTTGTGGGGCTATAGCGGAAGAACGGGGTGACGGATAGATGAGTTTGAGATATTTATGGATAGGGGAGAATGTCGTGGATGTGATAAGAGTTTGAATGGATTTTTACCATTGAATATGGCAAAGTTATTAACGTTGCAGATGGAGTCCTTGAAAAAGGATCAAAAAAGGATAATTTTTTGCAATTGGTGGGACCAAAATAGAAAAAACTGTCAAACGGAATCCGTTCATATTTACGGATGTTGTAGATGTTATGACCGCATGTGAGATAGGCTATTTTTTTCGAGAGTTTTTGAAAAAGTGCGGGACCTATGCGAGTTGGTGTGCTATGTTCGTTTATAACTCGGGGAGTATTGGTCGGAACCCCATCATGTGGGTATTCATTTTACGTAGAATCGTAAGATCTATTCGGAAATGGAAAAAAAATTTGAAAATGTACTAGAGGTAAAATTTTGCACGAGAGTGTAGTAGTAGAATATTTTTGAAATTTTTCAAAAAACTGGGGCGCACCACATGCTGGACCATCTTGCGAATGGGTGAGATCAAAAAATTTTTTTTTCATTTCGTACCAGACTTTTTTCATCTATTACAAAATGGATTTTCAAAAAATTATAACTTAGGTTGGGGATGTGAGATTGAAAAGAAGAAAATTATTTTCATTTGTTTTGTGATCGAAGCAATTTGGAAAAAATATAAAAAAAATTTTGGTGGTAATTTTTCGGGGGGTGGGGGTGGGGGATGGCTAACCCCGAAGTCGAAATAAGGGATGTGTGGTATCAAATTAAAGGTTAACCGGTCACAAATTGATTGGTGCAGTTTTTGTTTAAATCGAAAAAACTTTATCGCTGACTTTTTTTCGTTAAACATTGAAGCGGGGATGCCATCCTCCAAGTTCTACGGGTTGATCCAAAACGGACCGTTCTTTTTTTTAAAACTATCTACTCCAAAAGTTATGAAACTTTTACAAACAACACACCATTCCATCACTTATAGTTTTCGCGCAAACACGGTGGGAAGATTTTGCTAAAATTTGCACAAATTTGTCGGAAAAAAGGACTTTTTTCAATCATTTGCGTTAAGTGGTGTGAAGTTTTCGTCGGAGCGAGTTGAAAATTACATCAATCGATAGGTAATCGATTGTAGAAGAGAAATCACCCCCATGTTCCAGATCGAAAATGTATATTTAGGGTAGTTACTAGCGATGGAAAAGCGTCGGAAGGCGACCAAAATGCCGATAAAAGGTGCCGTCGGAAAAGTGAGAAAGTTCAAAAAATTATATCTCCTGGAGTTATTAATTTTTTTAAATTATTATTTCAACAGTTGATTAGGGGATGGATTTACTACATCGGAAAATTAATTTGGTTGATAAAGGTTAATTGGGTCGAAAAATGCAGACAAAAACGGCAATATAGCAAAATTGCTAACTTAATAAAGTTAAATTTGTTAAAGAAATTTTCACCCATCCGGAGGTGACTACCCTTATCTGAAAGAGGATGTAAATGGGATGTGGAGGATGTTTTTCTTATTTCTCTGCGGTTAAATTTTTTATACTAATCGTAGATTTTTCACTTTTGCTCAACATTTGATTATATTATCTCAGTTGGGGGTGATTCTTTTGATATGAATTAAGGATTGCTGATTTGTGGGGGATCTCTTAAAAGTTTAACTAAATACCCTAATATATTTGAAAAGTTAAATCATGCAAATCGGTGCAGCGGTTGTGAAGTTACTAACCAAAGAGCAAAATATGAGGCTATTTTGCATAATGACCAGTTCAGTTGCTTTATTGCCAATTGCTGTTAATAATAGAAATTTAAGAGATTTTTATTACTCTACCCTTTTCTCCTCTATTAGGGCTAAAATGTGTCCATACATGTGAAAGCTCGATATATAATACTTTATTAGTAATAGCAACATGAAATGGTTTTTTCGGTGTACTCGGTCTTGCTTTCACTAGGAACTGGATACCTACTATTACTAATTACTATTGGAAATTATGAAAACGAAGCAGGTTTATTGGTATGCAGCGATAGAGGAGGAATTATAGATATAATTTCTTACCTCATTTGTTCTTGGATGTTTATATTTAGTGAACATTTTGAACTAAATAGCTTCAGTTCCGGTTATTCAAATGAGGTAAGCAAATCTCACCTTATAGGGGGTTGCACATGTTTGAGTACGAATAACTTTGGCGTTTATTGATATATTTTAGTAATTCTTTCAACAGGTGGTGAAGGATACTATTAGCTAAACTGTGAGATACATTGGGTGGATATAAGTACAGTAGTTGAAAAAAAATACACGACACAATGTGAGATATTTGTGATTGACTGGAGGTTTTTGCTAAATTTGCTAAAAAAAATCAATTTTCGTGGGAGTAATTACCTTTATTTGAAAGGGGATGTAAATACGTAGGTATGGTTAAAATTTCATCGAGATTTGAAAATTTAAATGTTGCATCAAAAATTTACAGTGAAAAAATGAAAAGTTAAATTTTGTTAAGAAAATTTTACAATATCTGCAAAGTGTGGATGTATATTTAAGGGGAAGGCGGTGTGTAAGCGCTATACTAAGTTTCGTCCAAACCAAGATATATTTAGTTGACATTTTAGAGATTTTTATAATATCACTGATTTAGCGACTTGAAGCCATCTGCTGGGTTCAAATGAAACCTTGGAGGTTCACGGGTTATAGTAGTGGAAAGCTACCAATCTCTGCTTTATTCTGGTTTTTAAATTACCAAAATCGGTTAGGTATTTGGCGAGATATTAATTTTTCTCTGTAGCAAGGACCTTTTCAATGCCGAAATCCTGGACGAATCCCTTTTGAAAATTATGAAATTTTTTTTTGTCTTCTTTCCCGGCAAGATTGGTATCAAATGAAAGGTATTACTGCGTAGAATTCAAATATGAAAACCATTTTGAATTATCTTTGATACAGTGAGTTTTATAAAGGTTTCTTTTTTCTATAAATTTAATTGAATGCCGTCGGCAAATTGAGAAAATTCAAAAAATTATTATATCTCCGGGAGTTTTTAACTTTTTCTAAAAAATTTTCAACATTTGATTAGGGGTTGGATTTACTACATTATAAAATTAATTTGGTTGATAAAGATACATTGCGTCAAAAAGTACACACCAATACGGTAAAATTGCAAAATCGCTAATTTAATAAAGTTAAATTTGTTAAAGAAATTTTCACCCTTCCGGAGGTGACTACCCTTATCTAAAAGAGGATGTAAATGGGATATGCAGGATGTTTTTTTACTTCGCTACGGTTAAATTTTTCATACTAATCGTAGATTTTTCACTTTTGCTCAACATTTGATTATATTATCTCAGATGGGGGTGATCCTTTTGATATGAATTAAGGATTGCTGATTTGTGGGGAATGTTTTAAAAGTTTAACTAAATACCCTTATATATTTTAAAAGTTAAATCATGCAAATCGGCATTAGCTAAATTGTGAAATACTTCAGGTGGATATAAGTACAAAGGATACAAAGGTACTAGCTCGCAAGCGGCGGTAATGTACAAGGGTATTTGCTCGCAAAGGGTGATAGACTACAAAGGCGATAGCTCGCAAGGGGCGGTAAGATACAAAGACAGTAGCTCGCAAGGGGCGGGAGGATACAAGGGCACTAGCTCGCAAGAGGCGGGAGGATACAAAGGTCGTAGCTCGCAAGAGGCGAGAGAATACAAAGGTTGAAGCTCGCTAGAGGCGGGAGGATACAAAGGTTTTAGCTCGCAAGGGGCGGGAGGATACAAGAGTAGTAACTCGCAAGGGCGGGAGGATATAAGAGTAGAAGCTCGCAAGGGGCGGGAGGATACAAAGGTCGTAGCTCGCAAGAGGCGGGAGGATACAAAGGTCGTAGCTCGCAAGGGGCGGGAGGATACAAAGGTAGTAGCTCGCACCATACCATTCGTTAATTTCACAAGGCGTCATTTTTCACACTATAGTTGCTTTAGTCCAATTTTATAACCCGTGGACCGATTTTTATAACTCTTTTTTTGTTAAATAGGGTATGATCCCTTCTTTCAATTGTATACCCTCCCACCCTCACCACACTTTACTTTTATTCAATTTTTTTTTGGAGTATAATATACTACATTTGATTTAGGGAAAACAGTTTTCATCTATAGTTGCTATTGTCTAACTTCGTAACGTGTGGACCGATTTGCATAATTCTTTTTTTTTAAATAGGGAGGGTCTTCCCTCCTCTTACTCCAATCACTCCCTACCCACACTTTTTTTTAGTCAAATTTTTAAATTTTTTTCTTTTGAATAAAGATTCTGTTGCTACCGGGACAAAACTTTTCACCTTCAGTTGCTTTAGCATATCTCCCGAACGTGTAGACCGATTTGCATAATTCTTTTTTTGTTAAATAGAGCATTATCCCCCGTATTGCTTACCCCCACTATTATCTATCTACACTATAGCCGCAGACGTAGGCGCGGGCACCAGCTAGTCTAAATACTTAAAATGCGAGTTGGTTGCGGGTAGAGAAATCTATTGCAGTGTGTCTAAGAAAATTGGTTCGATGGATTTTGATGCGGTAAATGGTATATGATAGTGAAAGAATTAAACTGTGTCGTAACGGAGCCCGATTTTTTAAATTTGTTCTCGAAATATCGAATATTTGGATGGGGAAATTTTTTTTTTTTTTTTTTACTAAAATATAAAGTGGGTTATTGCCGATGGAATGGTGTATATATTTTTTACCATAAGGTTGATTGTTTCGAGTAGGCGAGGCCTTAAAGTTGAACCTTTGTGGGGCTATAGCGGAAGAACGGGGTGACGGATAGATGAGTTTGAGATATTTATGGATAGGGGAGAATGTCGTGGATGTGATAAGAGTTTGAATGGATTTTTACCATTGAATATGGCAAAGTTATTAACGTTGCAGATGGAGTCCTTGAAAAAGGATCAAAAAAGGATAATTTTTTGCAATTGGTGGGACCAAAATAGAAAAAACTGTCAAACGGAATCCGTTCATATTTACGGATGTTGTAGATGTTATGACCGCATGTGAGATAGGCTATTTTTTTCGAGAGTTTTTGAAAAAGTGCGGGACCTATGCGAGTTGGTGTGCTATGTTCGTTTATAACTCGGGGAGTATTGGTCGGAACCCCATCATGTGGGTATTCATTTTACGTAGAATCGTAAGATCTATTCGGAAATGGAAAAAAAATTTGAAAATGTACTAGAGGTAAAATTTTGCACGAGAGTGTAGTAGTAGAATATTTTTGAAATTTTTCAAAAAACTGGGGCGCACCACATGCTGGACCATCTTGCGAATGGGTGAGATCAAAAAATTTTTTTTTCATTTCGTACCAGACTTTTTTCATCTATTACAAAATGGATTTTCAAAAAATTATAACTTAGGTTGGGGATGTGAGATTGAAAAGAAGAAAATTATTTTCATTTGTTTTGTGATCGAAGCAATTTGGAAAAAATATAAAAAAAATTTTGGTGGTAATTTTTCGGGGGGTGGGGGTGGGGGATGGCTAACCCCGAAGTCGAAATAAGGGATGTGTGGTATCAAATTAAAGGTTAACCGGTCACAAATTGATTGGTGCAGTTTTTGTTTAAATCGAAAAAACTTTATCGCTGACTTTTTTTCGTTAAACATTGAAGCGGGGATGCCATCCTCCAAGTTCTACGGGTTGATCCAAAACGGACCGTTCTTTTTTTTAAAACTATCTACTCCAAAAGTTATGAAACTTTTACAAACAACACACCATTCCATCACTTATAGTTTTCGCGCAAACACGGTGGGAAGATTTTGCTAAAATTTGCACAAATTTGTCGGAAAAAAGGACTTTTTTCAATCATTTGCGTTAAGTGGTGTGAAGTTTTCGTCGGAGCGAGTTGAAAATTACATCAATCGATAGGTAATCGATTGTAGAAGAGAAATCACCCCCATGTTCCAGATCGAAAATGTATATTTAGGGTAGTTACTAGCGATGGAAAAGCGTCGGAAGGCGACCAAAATGCCGATAAAAGGTGCCGTCGGAAAAGTGAGAAAGTTCAAAAAATTATATCTCCTGGAGTTATTAATTTTTTTAAATTATTATTTCAACAGTTGATTAGGGGATGGATTTACTACATCGGAAAATTAATTTGGTTGATAAAGGTTAATTGGGTCGAAAAATGCAGACAAAAACGGCAATATAGCAAAATTGCTAACTTAATAAAGTTAAATTTGTTAAAGAAATTTTCACCCATCCGGAGGTGACTACCCTTATCTGAAAGAGGATGTAAATGGGATGTGGAGGATGTTTTTCTTATTTCTCTGCGGTTAAATTTTTTATACTAATCGTAGATTTTTCACTTTTGCTCAACATTTGATTATATTATCTCAGTTGGGGGTGATTCTTTTGATATGAATTAAGGATTGCTGATTTGTGGGGGATCTCTTAAAAGTTTAACTAAATACCCTAATATATTTGAAAAGTTAAATCATGCAAATCGGTGCAGCGGTTGTGAAGTTACTAACCAAAGAGCAAAATATGAGGCTCTTTTGCATAATGACCAGTTCAGTTGCTTTATTGCCAATTGCTGTTAATAATAGAAATTTAAGAGATTTTTATTACTCTACCCTTTTCTCCTCTATTAGGGCTAAAATGTGTCCATACATGTGAAAGCTCGATATATAATACTTTATTAGTAATAGCAACATGAAATGGTTTTTTCGGTGTACTCGGTCTTGCTTTCACTAGGAACTGGATACCTACTATTACTAATTACTATTGGAAATTATGAAAACGAAGCAGGTTTATTGGTATGCAGCGATAGAGGAGGAATTATAGATATAATTTCTTACCTCATTTGTTCTTGGATGTTTATATTTAGTGAACATTTTGAACTAAATAGCTTCAGTTCCGGTTATTCAAATGAGGTAAGCAAATCTCACCTTATAGGGGGTTGCACATGTTTGAGTACGAATAACTTTGGCGTTTATTGATATATTTTAGTAATTCTTTCAACAGGTGGTGAAGGATACTATTAGCTAAACTGTGAGATACATTGGGTGGATATAAGTACAGTAGTTGAAAAAAAATACACGACACAATGTGAGATATTTGTGATTGACTGGAGGTTTTTGCTAAATTTGCTAAAAAAAATCAATTTTCGTGGGAGTAATTACCTTTATTTGAAAGGGGATGTAAATACGTAGGTATGGTTAAAATTTCATCGAGATTTGAAAATTTAAATGTTGCATCAAAAATTTCCAGTGAAAAAATGAAAAGTTAAATTTTGTTAAGAAAATTTTACAATATCTGCAAAGTGTGGATGTATATTAAAGGGGAAGGCGGTGTGTAAGCGCTATACTAAGTTTCGTCCAAACCAAGATATATTTAGTTGACATTTTAGAGATTTTTATAATATCACTGATTTAGCGACTTGAAGCCATCTGCTGGGTTCAAATGAAACCTTGGAGGTTCACGGGTTATAGTAGTGGAAAGCTACCAATCTCTGCTTTATTCTGGTTTTTAAATTACCAAAATCGGTTAGGTATTTGGCGAGATATTAATTTTTCTCTGTAGCAAGGACCTTTTCAATGCCGAAATCCTGGACGAATCCCTTTTGAAAATTATGAAATTTTTTTTTGTCTTCTTTCCCGGCAAGATTGGTATCAAATGAAAGGTATTACTGCGTAGAATTCAAATATGAAAACCATTTTGAATTATCTTTGATACAGTGAGTTTTATAAAGGTTTCTTTTTTCTATAAATTTAATTGAATGCCGTCGGCAAATTGAGAAAATTCAAAAAATTATTATATCTCCGGGAGTTTTTAACTTTTTCTAAAAAATTTTCAACATTTGATTAGGGGTTGGATTTACTACATTATAAAATTAATTTGGTTGATAAAGATACATTGCGTCAAAAAGTACACACCAATACGGTAAAATTGCAAAATCGCTAATTTAATAAAGTTAAATTTGTTAAAGAAATTTTCACCCTTCCGGAGGTGACTACCCTTATCTAAAAGAGGATGTAAATGGGATATGCAGGATGTTTTTTTACTTCGCTACGGTTAAATTTTTCATACTAATCGTAGATTTTTCACTTTTGCTCAACATTTGATTATATTATCTCAGATGGGGGTGATCCTTTTGATATGAATTAAGGATTGCTGATTTGTGGGGAATGTTTTAAAAGTTTAACTAAATACCCTTATATATTTTAAAAGTTAAATCATGCAAATCGGCATTAGCTAAATTGTGAAATACTTCAGGTGGATATAAGTACAAAGGATACAAAGGTACTAGCTCGCAAGCGGCGGTAATGTACAAGGGTATTTGCTCGCAAAGGGTGATAGACTACAAAGGCGATAGCTCGCAAGGGGCGGTAAGATACAAAGACAGTAGCTCGCAAGGGGCGGGAGGATACAAGGGCACTAGCTCGCAAGAGGCGGGAGGATACAAAGGTCGTAGCTCGCAAGAGGCGAGAGAATACAAAGGTTGAAGCTCGCTAGAGGCGGGAGGATACAAAGGTTTTAGCTCGCAAGGGGCGGGAGGATACAAGAGTAGTAACTCGCAAGGGCGGGAGGATATAAGAGTAGAAGCTCGCAAGGGGCGGGAGGATACAAAGGTCGTAGCTCGCAAGAGGCGGGAGGATACAAAGGTCGTAGCTCGCAAGGGGCGGGAGGATACAAAGGTAGTAGCTCGCACCATACCATTCGTTAATTTCACAAGGCGTCATTTTTCACACTATAGTTGCTTTAGTCCAATTTTATAACCCGTGGACCGATTTTTATAACTCTTTTTTTGTTAAATAGGGTATGATCCCTTCTTTCAATTGTATACCCTCCCACCCTCACCACACTTTACTTTTATTCAATTTTTTTTTGGAGTATAATATACTACATTTGATTTAGGGAAAACAGTTTTCATCTATAGTTGCTATTGTCTAACTTCGTAACGTGTGGACCGATTTGCATAATTCTTTTTTTTTAAATAGGGAGGGTCTTCCCTCCTCTTACTCCAATCACTCCCTACCCACACTTTTTTTTAGTCAAATTTTTAAATTTTTTTCTTTTGAATAAAGATTCTGTTGCTACCGGGACAAAACTTTTCACCTTCAGTTGCTTTAGCATATCTCCCGAACGTGTAGACCGATTTGCATAATTCTTTTTTTGTTAAATAGAGCATTATCCCCCGTATTGCTTACCCCCACTATTATCTATCTACACTATAGCCGCAGACGTAGGCGCGGGCACCAGCTAGTTAATAGAATAAATATCGTAGAAAGGTGACCAAAGTTGAGATGAATACGCGAGAATTATTCTAACTAAAGAAGAGAACAAGTCAATTAAGGTCTGCTGATCATAAAACTCCCTGGACCACCGTTTTACGTAACCCAAAACTGAATTACTCCCAGAAACAATATAGCTTTTTTTCATACATCACACAAAGATCAGTCAAGGACTGCAAGCGTCGGATATTAGTTTCCGCAAAAGTATAATTAAAAACGTGCTGATTGATGGTTCTAGAGAATGACATAACTTCACATTTTTGGAAGTTAAGCTGCAGGCTATTAGATCAACACAACACAGCTAGACAATAGCCCAGATACGGAATGGAATTTTTAAATTTTCATTAAAAACTGCCGAGGGTTGAACCCTGAAACCATGGCGTGGTAATCGTGCCACTCAACCAATTAATCCAATGCCGTTCTTTGAAAAAATAATCAGAAACGACGCTCACTTACCAAAAATCCGACCAGAAACGGGCAAACACAGCTTTGATTAATTAAAAAAAAAATTATGTTATGCCTTTCAGCGCTTTTTGTGAAGTCGGTTCAAATTTTGTTTTAAAAAGTGTTTTATTTTCCACTTTTTAGTGTCTTCTACTCTATACAACGAAAAAAGAACGATCAATCGCGTTAAAGTTAGATTCAACCCCCTACCCTTCCCAATCTCACAAAATTTTTTTTTTTCGTGGTATCAATCAAGGAACATACTCTACCCAACAGAAAAAGAATCAATCCAAACGTTACGAAGTTAGGTTACCCCTCCCCCACCCTGTACCATAGGCGCAAATTATTCTCCTATTAGCAAAGCCGGGGTCAGACTCTATACAACATCAAAAGATCCATTCAAATCGTTCCACGCGTTACAAAATTAGGTTCCACCCCCACCCCATCAACATTTTTTTCTCGTGTTATCAACCAGGAAAAATACTCTACCCAAGAGAAAAAGAATTATCCAAATCGGTCTATGCGTTACGAAGTTAGACTACCCCTCCCCACTCCCCCACCCTAGGGCAAATTTTTTTCTTCAATTAGCAATCATACTCTGTACAACAAAAAAAGAACCATCCAAATCGGTCCACGCGTTACAAAGTTAGCTTTCACCCCCACCCCACCAAAATTTTTTTTGGACATAGTACCAATCGGTGAACATACTCTACCCAACAAAGAAAGAATTATCAAAATCGGTCAACGCGTTATGAAGTTATGCCCGGTCAGACATAAAAAAATAAATAAAAATATATAAATATTTACACATCGAACTTATAACCTCTTAGTTTTTAGGAAGTCGGTTAATAATCCACTCCGTCTCTGGGCTGTTGTCTAGCTCGCAGCAATACAAAAACAAGATATTCAAATTTCCTCACTACCCTTACCCTAAATTCCCTTCCGGCCAAAACCATGCTAACCCATCAAAGGGTTGTCCCTTAGGATTTGGCCACATCGTATAACAAAAAAAAATCCCATTGAAATAGGATTAGCCGTTTCCGAAACAGACAAAAAATTTTTAAATAATTGAGTTGTTTTTCACATCATGTAAATAACCTATATGATCTTATAAAATGACAGTTATTTTGAAATTACAGACAGACTCTTCAATTCTATTAATATAGTAGAAGAATATAGAAGAGAAGCATACTTACAACACTCAAGAATTCGCCATCTAAATAAGAACAAGAGAATTTATTTATTCCAATAACTATGCATAAAAACAATTCATAGATTGGTTATTGGCTAAGGTCACAATCCTGACGAGTACTTATCTTCAATTTACATAACTATGAATGGTCACACCGATCCAGTTCATGGAAGTTTATGAAAGGGACCTGCTAATCGACATTGTCAACAATTGTCACATGGCACGAGAACACTTTAAGAGCAGGACCTCAATTCAGTTTATGTAAAAGCTATCAACTCAATTCAAACGATTACATCTTCCACGTGACTTTTAAATTCAATTTCCGTTCCCAAAAAGAAACGGAGTTGGTAAAACAAATTGGGATTTCTGTCTTCTGATGGGTCTCCCTGTGCCCTTCTTTTGACTAAGATATTCAATTACTTGAACGTTCAAGTAAATTTTATTCTAATTTCTAAAGAATCCAGAAAAGCTCAGTTATTGCTCAAGTGACTTTACTGATCCCACGCTTTGCTAATCATACTGGTACCTGTATGTCACTTTTTCCTCATGACAAAAACCATCTGCTTTTTTATATCAGCTTTAAGTGACGTCAGTTCACTAAACCAAAAGAACGCAATTTTTCTGTACTTATGTAAATTCACCAACAAATGAATGTTACACGATCAACTGCTTTTGTTTAATTATTTATTTATTTTTTTTTTTCGTAGACATTAATTCAGAACACAATGCTCAACCTGCTCGAGAGAACTTGGGCTTTGAACTATTACGTAAATAAACAAGAGAATAACTCGTCTTTCTGGCGGCAGCTTAAAGGAATTCTCACTTTTCTTCGTCACTACAGGGAACATTGTCATTCGCAATTCTGTCATCGTACTCGGATGAACCAAGTCATGAAAATTTCAAATAAATTCAATGCCATGATCACGATCTTACAGTCATGACCAAAACGAATTCAGTGAGTTCGTATTTTCGCCTGAATAAATTCTTCGCATTTAAAGAACTCTGTAGTCGGCACGGATTGCTTAAGAATTCAGTCGACCGCAGAAAAAGTTGTGTGTAACCTCTCGATACACTATAAGGCGTTGTTGAAATGATTTGAGCTGACAAGTTGTTTTGTTCATTTTCTGGGTGCAAGTTTTTCGGCAAAACATTTTTATGGACTTTACTAAATAAGTATGATAATTTCCTTGTCTCTAGTTATAATCCTGTCAAAATACTTAGCTCACATGCTTTCTCAGACAGAAACTTGGATAAATTGACAAAGATGGAAAATCAGCCTATGCCATAACCGAAAAATTAAACGAGTCATCACTATAACGCGACCGAATGAGAATTTAATAGCTCTAAGCATGTAATAAGAAGAATAAGATCTGCAACACTTATGGTATTAGAATTTAATAAGTTAAGGGGAATGACTGACGGTATCTAATTTAAACTGTTTAGATCAATATAACTTTTAATTATATTTTTACACTTTGTTTTCTAAAAATCTAATCCGACGCGTTTCATCTTGTAAGCAAGAAGTGTAAAAATATAATTAAAACAATTTGGAACTTAACAAGTGTTTTGTGATTCCTTTTAAAAATGGTTTCGAACTTCCAACAAGTGATTTCAAATAACTTTTTTAACTAACTAAGCTTGTCGACTTTTTAACCCTTCGACGTGCGATTAAGTTAAAAAAAAAATTTCAGATCAATACCATTTCATTCGGTTCTTCATATCAAGGGTGTTTCAGATCAGAAGTGATCCTGACCTTTGCAAAATTTTCAACAATCTTGATCTAACTTTTATCGTCACCGTACAGTCACTTGTGAAAGTGGAAAAAATGTTTTGGAAATATAATTCAGCCTTTTCTCAAATTTTTGCCCAAATTCGTAAATTTTATGTGTTTTTATTTTATTTAAACTGCCCATCTTTTTACCTTTCAAATTAACCCTTAAACGATTAACTCAAATTAACCCCTAAATGACTTTAATTGAATTTGAAACCACTACAATTAATCTTAGCATTTTACAACAGCTGTTCGAAATGTACTCCGCCACTTCTGATGAATGCAATAAACCCCTTGTAATGCGCTCTTTAATATACAATACACCTTTGTGGTCAGCCTCTTCAGTATTTTCGTAGCTGCAGTCCCAATTCTGCTAACAAATTCGTCTCTATTGTAAACTAGCCTTGAGTAAAATTCATTTATTCATTACAGATTCGTCATGTAGATAGATTACTGCAATATACACTAATCAAAACAATTAAGGGAACAAAAAAAATATCTAAATTTTTTAGTGATTTTTGGCGGGCTGTATCTAAGCGAAAAATAATCGTATCGAGGATCTGAAAAAAAACGTGTTAAAGCTCCAAAACTCTTGTTGTTGAAACTTTCAGCCAAACAATTTTAAAAGCCACGGTGCTCACGCAATCCAAAGGAATAGCGGCAGAAAAAAATTTCAAAATTTTTAGTCATTTTTTTTGGTGCACGGACTCGGAAATTTTTTTTTATTTGACCACCCTATGACCCAGATAGCCTGTTAATTCAGCTTTAATTATCTTTTTTGAAATCCTTGATACGTCGATTTGTCGCGGAGATATCCGATATTAATCGAAAAAGGACACTTTTGTATTCAACCAGGGATATCTCAGCAACCAATGATCGTACAGAAAATTTAAGGGCAGTTTCGGAAACTGGAATAAATTTCCTAACAGAATCCGTCAAGACATAAAAAATAATAATTTTTTTTATCCGTAATTTCAATTTTGAAAAAGTCAAAAAGAGTGACTTTTTTCCTTGTTTTTGTAAATTGACCGAATTTTCCAAAACTTTGACCGATCGGGCCGAAGGAACCGTCCAATAGATCGATCTGCGTATTTACAGGGCTATTGTGTGTACATTGAGGTGTAAAAATTCCTACAAACCTTAGCCTTTCCATCAGTATTTTTTGACTTTTTCAAAATTGAAATTACGGATAAAAATAATTATTATTTTTTATGTCTTGACGGATTCTGTTAAGAAACTTATTCCAGTTTCCGAAACTGCCCTTAAATTTTCTGTACGATCATTGGTTGCTGAGATATCCCTGGTTGAATACAAAAGTGTCCTTTTTCGATTAATATCGGATATCTCCGCGACAAATCGACGTATCAAGGATTTCAAAAAAGATAATTAAATCTGAATTAACAGGCTATCTGGGTCATAGGGTGGTCAAATAAAAAAAAAATTTCCGAGTCCGTGCACCAAAAAAAAAAAATGACTAAAAATTTTGAAATTTTTTTCTGCCGCTATTCCTTTGGATTGCGTGAGCACCGTGGCCTTTAAAATTGTTTGGCTGAAAGTTTCAACAACTAGAGTTTTGGAGCTTTAACACGTTTTTTTTCAGATCCTCGATACGATTATTTTTCGCTTAGATACAGCCCGCCAAAAATCACTAAAAAATTTAGATATTTTTTTTGTTCCATTAATTGTTTTGATTAGTGTATATCAATTCAAAAATAAAGAATAGAAAACTACGTCTAAAGACAATTGTCGGAACAAACAGTCCCCCAGTCCATCCAGACAGCGATCACCACATCATCCAAGGCACTGTTTTAGCAGACACTTTAAACACCGCCTAGAGATGTCCAAGTCGAAGCTGCCGAAATGACGACGTGATTGGTTCCTGCATGCCGTAAAGAATAAGGTGGCCTGTGACGAACAGGAAGCCGTGATTCCTCAAGGTATGTTGAGAGATTGACAAATTAACAGCCTCCAGTAATTCCGGTGAATTAATAGTTCCCTGCAAAATCTCGAACATAAATACTATTTTTGAAATATTGCGCCTCATTTCCAGGGATTCCAGCGAAATCAATCCCAAGCGATTGGCATAAGAGGGGAGCACCCAATGATCATTCCAGGGAAACTAACGAATCTGCGCTGCACCGCCTCGATGCGGTCGATGTGAACGGCAAAGTAAGTACAGTAGCTTAGTCAGGTAGGGATCATCAAGTTCCTTAGACCATTTTTGACTAAGCCCAACATCGAGTAAGCCCTAGAAACAATAGACTCAATATGGTCCTCGAAAGAAAGACGAGAATTGAGGACCACTCCCAAGTCTCTAACCTCGTCAACCCTACCCAAGACAACGCCGTTGATGGAGTAGTCGGAGAGGATAGGATGTCTTCAGTTGCTGAACACCACTAAATCTGAGTTCAGAAGGTTAATGTCTAACTCATGATAAACACTGCGGAAAATCTTATCATAGATTACTGTACCTTGTGATTATCTGCAACCCCATGAAATAATACAATCTTGAAACTTAATTTTCTTTCTGAGAGCCTCGCTTCTCGAAATAACACAATTCTATAGTCGAGAAACCAAAATTATTGGCTTATTTACCTAATCTAAGCTTTTCCGTTCTTCATAATTGTCAAATTACGTCTCTCGCACGTAATCCGTTTCCCAACCCGAAATGTACAATGACGTGCCAGAGACATTATGCGATTTGATGCGCTTTTAACAAGTTTTAACTTGCGCAAGAAGTTCTGGATCTTATGATAGCCAGTCCAAACTTGGAGAACAACATTACTAACTGGCACGTATCGGATGAGCCCTCTCTATCAGATCGTAAACAGATGTGATATGGAGGCCCGTCATGTGCAACTGGAAGCGGTCAAGGTTCCCAAGCTAACCAACTGGGAAATCTATCGCTAGAATCCCAGGAGGACCTAGAAAGGGCCTCAAACCAGCTACAAGACCTGATCGTTCAAAGTTACGAAAATAGCAATCCTGCTAGACACAGAGAGGCAGCCAGAGATGTGCCTTGGTGGAACAGGACACTAAGCAAATTAAGAGCTAAATCAAGAAAACTCTTCAATAAAGCCAAGCGCTCAGGAGCCTGGAACGAATACAAGCAGGCTCTGAATGAGTACAACAAAGAATTAAGGAGGTCCAAGAGGAAAACCTGGAGGAAGACTGTTAATGGTAGGGGCTTTGCCCTTTGTGCCTTCCTTGACATTAAAGGTGCTTTTGACAATACGTCGTTCTCATCCAATGAGGGAGCGGCCACCGACAGAGGTATTGATCTGCCGACGGTCCGATGGATTGGGTAACCGGAACATCACGGCGAGGCTAAGAGTCAACCCTAGTAAAACAACCATTATACCTTTCACAAGAAAAAGGAAGCTAAGGTTAGAGGCTCCTACTCTTGAAGGAACACGGATATTATTCACAAGTGAGGTCCAATATCAAGGTGTAATTCTAGATCGAAGACTCACATGGAATCCTCAACTCAATAGGGTCACAGGAAAGGCTATGACTATGGTTCTGTCGAAGACTCTTTGGAAAGACCTGGGGACTAAGGCCCAAAATGGCCCTCTGGGCATACGAAACAATCATAAGACCCGTGGTCACCTACGCAGCTCTCGCGTGGTGGCCAAAAGTAGAACAAAAGACAGCGCGGTCCACACTGCAAAAACTGCAGAGGTCAGCATGTCCAGGAGTTACTGGTGCCATGCGCACATTCCTCACGGCGGCTATGGAGGCACTACTAGACCTCCCCCTTTACACCTACATCTAAAGAAGGAGGCTGCCTCAAGCGCAATAGGGCTGCTTGGCACCAATCTCCTCTCAGCAAGCAATTGGACTGGTCACAGGAAAATCCTTGAAGAATTCATGGATGATCCGGTGATCAACTCAATATCAGATACCATGCCGAAGAGGTACAACTTTGATATACCATTCAAGTTGATCCTTGATAGCAGAGATTATTGGCTCAACAATAGATATATCTTTGAAAAGGGATCTCTGGTTTGATACACGGATGGATCCAAGATGGAAGACAGAACGGGCATCGGGGTCTATGGACCAAGATTAAGGCTGCACAAATCGCTCGGTTCTGCACCAACCATCTTTTAAGTAGAGATACATGCCATCGAAATCTGCACACGTGAAGTTACCAACAGAGGTATACGCGGTGCTAAAGTATACATCATGTCCGACAGTCAGACGGCACTTAAGGCTTTGGGATCCTACACCTTTGAGTCAAAAATTGTCTGAGACTGTCTCACTGCTCTTAAAGAACTGGCCCATCACAACAGCGTTACGCTGGCATGGGTACCAGGGCACGAGGGCATTGAAGGCAATGAGAAGGCGGATCACCTAGCAAAAAAAGGTGCGGATTCTCAGTTTACTTGACCGGAGCCATTCTATGGCTACTCAAAAAGCCGACTAGCAATGCGTATCCGGTCATGGGAGGACGAACGCAAGCACTCACACTGGACACATATCCCAGGGTTAGAGGTTTATAACCTAATCAAAACATAAAACGAAAGAGCTGATCTCACTCAGCAGACCAGATTTAAGGCTGATAACAGGACTTCTAACTGGTCACTGCCCCTTAGGCTACCACCTAATAAAGTTGGGGCTGGCTGATGATGACACCTGTCGCTTCTGTTTAAAAGAGGAGGAGACAGCGGAACACATCCTCTGTCACTGTGAGGCCCTCCGCCGCTGCAGGCTTAGACATCTTGATGGGGCTTTCCCATCACCATCAGATAGAGCTAAGGCAGCCCCCAATGAAATTTTAGGTTTGATAAGGGAACTAAAGATTGGCGAGGTGGCTTAATACAGAACCTGGATCAGGTCACAAAAGATGATCGAAGTGACTAAAGGATTCGGATAGTCGTTGATCCATTCTTTAATAATAAATAATAATAATAACTTGCGCAAATTTGTTTTGCTTATATCGGTAAGGTATGTTACAGTACCTACTACATAGAAAGAATTATAAAACTAGGAAGAAGAGCTGAAGGTGCAGAAAAATAAACCAGGAAAAGTTATCGGGAACCGACACCCCAATAAAATTATTAAATTTAAAAAATTAATTCGCATTGTTTTCTTACAATTTTTTTAGAGCTGACCATAAACAATAACGTTTAGGTGGAAAAGGAGAATATTGAATCAGGAAGATTTCTTAGAATTTGATTAGACACCAATTGGGAGGATGTTAAGGATTGAAAAGAATGCTCTAAAGGAGTTAAAAAATGATCATTACTGGATATTGTTGACAGTTGATGTTGAAGGGTTACAGGTGGAGTTATTCTAGTGAAGTACTGAAAAGCGTTACAAATGGTAAAATATTTTGGGTTAATTAAGTCATAGTGTAAAGTTTACAATAGGAATAATGACTGATATAACTGAAGACTTTCGAATAAGAGGGGTTAAGAGAGTGTTGATAATACTGAATATTAACAATCGGAATATGAAGAAGAAAGCAGTGCATCTTCAAGTCAGAATGTCATTGCTACAGATAGTGATAAAATGCAGCCAGGAATAAGAAAGCAGGTAAGACGTTTGGTAAGTGATGACGATGAACTTTCAAGTGAACTTCAGGGGACACATTATTAGAATAGATTTGGGAACAAAACGAAAATGATCCCGAAATAAAATCCCAGTGTAAATGCTTTGAATTCACGAAGATTAGATAATAAGTCTACGCCATTATGTGTTTTTAGTGAATTGTTGAGAAAGATATACGGCGAATGCTTTCCTGTGACTTGTGAAGAAATGAAAGCATATTTTGCCTTGTGTATCATCATGTTTTAAGTGAAAAAGTTAAATATTCAAATGGACTGGTCTAAAATAACAATAATTCGAACTCCAATATTTGCGGAAGCTATGCTACGTATACGGTTTTACGTTTTTTAGAAAGTTTTCTGCATTTCACAGATAATTTTGATAAAATAAAAAAGATAAGAAGTGTTGTAAAATATTTAAATGAAAAGTTTTGTGAATTTTATATTCCAGAGAGTAAGGTATGCGTTGATCATCTCACTTATGAAATTCAAAGGCCGTTTAGATTATGTGCAGTTTATTGCATCTATAAGAGCACGATTTGGAATTAAATTTTCTAAACTGTGTGAGTCTAACTCAGATATTTTAAACGCTTCAAAATATATGTTGGTTAAGATAAACATATAGAAAGTAGCATACATGCCTTTGAAAGTGTCGTTATGGAATTATTTATTAGAAAAAGATACCAATGCTTTTGGGACTGTTCGGAAAAATATAAAGAATATGCCCAAGGAATTTACATCATTTAAACTTAAAAAAGGAAAAGATAAAACCTTCTCCAATCATGGTATACTTGCTCTGAAACGGCACGACAATAAGGATGTGTATACGGGTGTTTCAGATCTGACGTGCCAACAAGAGTGGGGTGATAGATCTCACCTAGCCAAACAAAAACTTGTATGGCAGGGGGGAGGGGGGGGGGGGCGATTTCAACCGTTTGGGAGTTACAGGGTGATTCATAAATTTCAGTTTTTCATGGTATGCACATTACTCTTTTATTTTTATCTTTTGATCTACCCAACATCAAACAAACGCTAAAAAACTACTACCTTTCCAAAAATGTCAACAATATTGATCTCACTACTACCACTGCAGGTACAGTCGCGGCCAAAATTGAAAAAAAGGTTTTGAAATTACCAAAATTTCAGCATTTTCAAAAAATTTTTCCGAAATTTATGTAATTAGTATACCTTTCAGGTATGAGTAACAAAACGCCAGGATACAAGGATGTGAATTCTGGCTAACACATGCTAATATCGGCCGGAAAACAAAATTACACCAACATTTCTATAACTCTTTTGCAGCAATAATTAAAACTAATTAGCGGTTAACCCAAAACAAACATTTTCGACCATTTATCAAAAAAATTTTGGTTACTTAAAGAATTTGCTACATAAAGTGCAATGAAATAATTAGGTAGTCAGAGATTTCTAAAAATGCGGTTTTTCTAATTCTTTGTCTACCTTGCCATTTTGCACATTTATGGAAAGGTAATAAGACGGGCAATCTAATAAAAATAAAAGAAGAAGAATAAAAGAGGTATACTAATTTCATAAATTTCGGAGAAAATTTGGGAAAATGCTGAAATTTTGGTAATTTTAAAACATTTTTTTTAATTTTGGCCGTGACTGTACCTGCATTGGTAGTAGTGAGATCAACATTGTTGACACTTTTGGAAAGGTCATTAGGGTAGTAGTTTTTTAGCGTTTGTTTGATGTCGCTATGTTGGGTAGATCAAAAGATAAAAATAAAAGAGTAATTTGTATACCATGAAAAACTGAAATTTATAAATCACCCTGTAACTCCCAACCGGTTGAAATTGCCCCCCCCCCCCCCCCTGCCATACAATTTCTTGTTTGGCTAGGTGAGATCTATCACCCCACTCATTTTGGCACGTCAGATCTGAAACACCCTGTATTTTACTTGAGAATAAATAGAAAAAGAAAAATAATAGAAGAAGATACCAATTAATTAGAAATATAAATGTGACTGGATACTACAACGTTATATACAGAAAGATGAAGTTATATGATCCAGAACAGTTTTTTATTTATACAAGAATGAAGAAATAAGTGTGTGAAGATCTGCTAAAGTAGTTGAAATCCCGGTTAACAAAAACGTCAATTAGAAAAACCATAGAACCTGAATGTCGTTTGGCTGTCGCCCAAAGGTAATCTATTGAATTTGTTGCCTTAACATTCGTATGCTAATTAGTAGATTTAAGTTTTTTTTGTGGATTAAGTTTGTATTTTATAGTGAGAAAAATTGCGTTAGAAACTTGGGATGCAATTCGGAGATTGTGGAATATGCCTAACTGCATAGGTGCTAAGAACGGAAAGCATATGACAATCAAGTTCCCTCTTTCCAGCGAAACCCAATTTTATAATTATAAACATTCGTTTAGCATTGTACTTCCAGCAGCGTACGATGCTAAATACATATGTATTTACGCAGGCAGTTGTCGGAGGTTATGGCAGCCAGAGTGACGGAGGTAAATTTATCCTAATATTAACATTTTAAAGTAAATAACTATAATTTGCTTTATTTACAGGTATTTTAAAAGTATCTGAATTTGTGAAATCTTTATATTCCAGGACTTTCGGAATATTAGTAGTCAGATGAAAATGCTTGGTAACGTTCTCAGAATGCCTTCCAAGTAATGATGAGCGTATGACAATAGCTACTTTAGCACTGTATAATTTTATTGTGATCAACAGTTCATTGTACTGTCCGCCTAATTTTGTTAACCGGTAAGATGAAAACAGAATTAATGACTCTGATGAATGGAGGAAGGAATTAAACGATAGTCATACAGTTTTCAAAACTCTCTATTTACGTCCTTCTGATGCTGCTATTAATGCCTTCAAACTTCATGCTTTATTCATACATAAAAAAAAACTCTCGCTACTCAATCAACTAATCCTTAGCATTTCTTCTGTTATCCCCATATTCATATTTTCCACTTTAATGACATATTCAGAAATATCTAGCATGGCATTATTTTGAATAATTGCTGGCAGCTTTCCTCATTTGCATGCCATTCATAAAGATTTGTATGGAACATTTATCGTCTGGTTCACAGGCTTTCTAGAACGCATCTACCGCGCTTTGGAAAATATCTGTTCGTCCATAGGATTTGTCAGTCCTTTTATGTTTTTGTGTTGGTGGGCATACGTTCCTTGAGTTCAATGAACTATTTTGTGGTCAAAGTAAAATCTGGTTACTTAATGAAGATTCCTTTAGATTTTTAAAGCTATCGTTAGCACCATCTTCCTCTGTACTTATATTTATTATATATATATATTTATTATATAGTAAAATCTGGTTACTTAATGAAGATTCCTTTAGATTTCTAAAGCTATCGTTAGCACCATCTTCCTCTGTACTTATATTTATTTACATGAGTACTCTAGGTTCTACAAAGTAAAAATTATTAAAATGAACTAACAAGAAAATATGTAATTACTCACTTTCTTGGCATTACGTCGTCTCTTAAAAAATTTAATTGGTCACACAGCTCCCAGGTATTTCTATAGAGGTAAGCACTTCCAGAAGGGCAGATAGTTTTCGGCTTTCACAAAACGGTCCCGTAAGCTCCTCCATTTTTTTACAGACTTCATCTAGAATATAATTAATCACTACACCAAATTTCTTAAAAAAAAGTAACATTAATATTTTCATACCAATACCTCCGAGCTGACTAGCGATTTCTCTCCAAATATCAGCTTTTACTTGGGTATTTTTATACCCGTCATTCCAAGCAGGTCTGCAGATCTTCCGCTAGATGTCCCAGATGCAGTCATCTGCAAGATGGCCACCGATATCCATGCCTTAATTCACCAAAATGCTGCAATTGCAACGGGCCCCACGAGGCCGCGGACAGTATTTGTCCTGTACTAAAAGAGAAAAGATCTTAACCCATTCTCAGGGACAAAGACCTGTACTCCTGTAATCCCTATACATCCCTTACAGCGCAAGGCTAGGCTTCCAAAAAGGATCAAAACGGTGTTCCCCTCTCAATACAACAAACCTTCCCGGTATGGCAACCTCGCCCTGCGAAACCCAATCGGGATACGACAGTTTCGTTGCAAAGTAAAAAATTGCAAAGCGCCTTTCAACTCTGCTTGGAAATAATTCAGAATAATATGAAGGATGGTAAATTTACCCCTAGCAATGACGACCTAATCAAAAACCCTCCCATGCTCCAACAACTCATAGGCGAGCTCGCGGAATCCCTTGTACCTCCCCTCCCAGAAGAGCCTCCTAACGAGGCTGATAACCCGCAGGAAAACCTAGAAAATATGGAATCATGAGCTCACACATGAAATATATTCATTGGAACTTTTGTATTCTCTCCAATAAAACCATCGAATCATCGCAATTTTTACACACTCATGATATCCAGATAGCCCTACTCTTGGTGGTGGTGTGGCTTTCTTAGTGCGCAACAACCTAGTACATAATAAAATTCCTATAAGACGCCAGAATCTAGACATGGAAATAATTGCTACTGATGTCATTGTTCATTCGCGGAAGATTCTTTTTCCTTCCTTTTATCCCTCCTAGAGCCACATTTAAACCCTCCAATTTTCAAGGAGTATATCATCAGCTTCCGTATCATAACTCTCTAATATATAATTTGTGGGGACTTCAACGCCCATCACACATAATTCATCCGACCCCAGAGGCAGAATTTCATTAGATTTGGCTGACAGGAATAACAATAATATCATCAATGATGGGTCTCTCACCTTCTTCAACCGAAACTCCTCCTCGGACATTGATATAACTATGACCTCCCCAGATCTAGCACTTAGAGTCGATTGGACAGTAATCAACGACTCCATGGGAAGTAACCACAAACCCTGCCTGGTTGAACTCAATCTAACATCCTCAGTAAATTTGATTAACCAGACCCGAAAAGTCTTTATACCTCACAATCTCGATTTTAACTTCCTCAACCATCGCATCCCATCCACCTTCAGGGATAAAAACTTCAAAGGAACTTCTTAGAAAACTATGACACATTTATCAAAGCCATCCACGATATTGGAACACGGAAATCAACCGGAAGGTCACGATTGTCTCCCCCTAACCCTTGGTGGAATGCCACTTCCTCTAAAACTGTTGCTAAAAGAAGACTAGCAGCAAAGAAATTCTTATTATATCCAAAAGATACTAACTTTCTGGCCCTCAAAGTTCAAGAGAAGTAAACATCCTGTATTCTGAAACAGGAGAAAAGAAAAGGTTGGGAAAACTTTTGCGCAAACATCACTCCTGACTTATCATATGCAAAGATGAGGTAATATATGGGCAAATTCAGAGGCGCCAAAAAGACATGCCCTATTGACTTAAATACTTTTGCTGCACAACTTATCGGTCCCATTGGTCCGCACTGGGAACTTTGCCCATTAGACCACTCTCTTCCTCAAGCTCACGAGCACTTAATCTCTCCGTTCACCCTTAATAAATTTGAGATCGCACTGGCAGATAAAAAAGACTCCGCCCCTAGCCAGGTCTTATTCACTTCTCCACGCTCAATAATCTCTCCCTCTTCGGTAAAGAAACTCTTCTCGAACTGTATAATGATTTTATGCAGATCTCTACCATCCCTGAATTCTGGCGACATTCCCTAATAGTCCCTATCCTAACATGCGGCAAGGATCCATCCAACGCTACGTCCTACAGGCTCATCGCCCTCTCGACAACTGTTAAAAAACTCTTTGAGTTAATGATAAAGATCAGGTTGGAACACTTCCTGGAAATTAACAATCTCCTCCCTAATTTTCAATTCGGTTTTCGAAAAGGCAGGCCCACTACAGACTGTATTCTCACTCTTTGCTCTCTTCTTCAGATCGCTTTCGCAATAAAGCTCTTTGCACTTTGTGCCTTCTTAGACATTAGTGCTGCTTTTGACAACGTCAAACATAATATCTTAGTAAGCAAAATAACAGATTTTGATCTCCCACACAAACTAATTGTAGCCATAAACAAACTGGTGTCACTTAAGTAATCAATGGAAATCAAGACAGTGACCTCTTCTCCTCCCACAGTGGCCTTTCTCAAGGATCCATACTTAGCCCACTTCTCTTCAACGCTTACACGAAGGACATTTATAAACACATTCCATTGGGCATCAAGATCATTACCTATGCGGATGACATATGTCTCCTACTAACAGGAGTAAACATGCAGATCATGGCCGATGAGCTCCAGTTCGCAATCACAATTATCTGCAACAAACCTCAGTAATTTGGGTTTACACCTTTTCCCATCCAAAGCAAGAATCCTTCCGGTCTTTAATAGGCCAATAGTAACAGGAGTAAACATGCAGGACATGACCGATGAGCTCCAGTTCGCAATCACAATTGTCTGCAACAACCTCAGTCATTTGGGTTGACACCTTTCCCTATCCAAAGCGAGAATCCTTCCGGTCTTTAATAGGACAATATCACTTCATCAGCTACCAACCATCCTCATAGGGACTCACCCCATAGAAATCCTATCACACACCACCTTCTTAGAATTCCATATTGACTCCCGACTCTCCGGCAAGGCCCACATCGAGGCTACGAGAAACAAGTCCCTGGGACTTACTAATATACTTTCTGCACTATGCGGTCTTAAATGGGGCGCCAACCCGCAATCCCTGTTAAATATATATAAGGGTCTAATCCTCCCAGTATTGGACTATAAGTCTCCATTTATTATGGAATCGTCGGATTCCTCACTTATTAGGCTGGACAGGATACAGTACAAGTTTATCAGAATAGCTCTTGGGGCTATGGTATCTACTCACACCCTTGCTTTAGAAGCAGAAGCTAACATCAACCCTCTATCAGATAGAAGAAAAATCACTACTGAAAAGCTCCTTCTCAAGATTCTCTCCTAGAGCTACCAGCGTCACCCCACTCATGATATATCATTAAAACCTATCAATCCTCATCTCATAGCTTCATCTCCCACGAAACCTTTCCTCTCTACATCGACCCCCTTCCAGCCACAATGCTGCGTCCAACCATCTTCATTCCCGAAATAAAGAAGTCAAACCTCAATCCTAGAGACGTGATCAAATTTTTTCAAAAACTTATTAGTACTAGATGGAAATCATTTACAAAAATTTACACCGATGGTTCCAAATTTCAAGACAAATGCAGCTCTGCCTTCTGGATCCCGGACTTAGACATGGAAGCTACTTTACCGCTAAACCCTATTTATTCTATCGTTCACGCAGAGGCCAAGGCCATTATAGAATCACTTCTCTTCGTAGAAGCAGTAGGCGCCAACAATAAATATCTCATCCTATCGGACAGTAAATCCTTCCTTACCGCTCTTAATAACAGATCAATGAGAAAACCTCACCCACTAGTTTTACACACCAAGTCCAGACTTTTCGCAATAAGAAAGAAGTACCACCTTGACCAAAAAGTTCCCGGAATTTATTCAGAAAATTAAAAATACAAGTTTATTCATCTAAATCTATATTGTCCCCTTCAAAGTAATCCCCATCGACTGCAACACACTTATGCCAGCGCTTGATCCAATCCTCGAAACATTTTTTATATTCGGTTTTCGGTATATCCATCAGTGCTTCCTGCGATTTTTCCATTACTTCATCTCGGCTGCTGAAACGCGTTCCCCGTAATGGTTTTTTAACTCGATTGAACAGAAAGAAGTCACAGGGAGCCAAATCAGGTGAATTCGGTGGCTCTTGGATGGTATTTGTTGCATTTTTCGTCAAAAAATTACGAATAATGATGGCACTGTGCGACGGTGCGTTATCATGGTGCAAAATCCACGAGTTTTCTGCCAACAATTCTGGTCTCTTTCGGCGAATTGCTTCACGCAAACGTCGTCTCATAACGCCCAAATAATACACTTTGATTACTGTCTGGCCTTCTGGCAAAAATTCATGATGTACTACACCGTTGTAATCCATGAAAACCGTGAGCATTGCCTTCTTTTTTGACTGAAAACGACGTGTTTTTTTTGGTTTCGGGTCATTTGGTGAACGCCATTCACTTGCCTGATGTCTGGATTGCTTGTCGTACTCGTAAACCCACGTCTCGTCTCCAGTAATGATCCTTTTGATGAATGTGGGATCGGATTCAGCCTCGCAAATCATGTCTTTTGCGATGTCAACACGGTCTCTTTTTTGCATAAAATTGAGGTCTTTTGGCACCAACTTTGCTGCTACAAGACGCAAACCCAAATCATTAACCAAATTGTCTTGGACGGATCCATAGGCAATGTTCAAGTCCTCCGCTATCTCTGTGATGGTTAATTTGCGGTTATTGACCAACATTTCTTTTACTTTATCAATGTTTTCGTCGGTTTTCGATGTCGATGGTTTGCCAATGCGTTCATCATCTTCGATTGACTCACGACCACTTTTGAACCGCTCGTGCCACTGGTAAACGACCGTTTTCTTTAGAGAATCGTTGCCGAAACACTTTTCCAACACTTCCAACGTTTGCGCACCATTAAACCCGTTTTTACGCAAAATTTGATACAAGTTCGTTGTTGCAAATTTAAATCCATTTCTAAAATTAAATAAAATCGCCAACACACACAGAGATAGATGTACTCTATGACGCTAAGATTTAAAGGGAATATCAACAACAGATGTACCAACTTAACAAAAAAACAGAACTAAAATCGGAACGATGGGAGCGCCACACGGTGGTTATTCCGGGAACTTTTTGATCAAGGTGGTATATTCTGGTACATTTCTTATGGATACCCCGTCACATGGGTATTGATGAAAATGAGTACGCGGACGCATATTATCAGTTATTGAAGGTGTAAAATATTAAAGCTTGAGTTTCAATGAGAATAGTTTATTATTTTAGAGAATATTCAGCTAATATATATACTACGTAAATCGTGAAATTTATTTTCAAGTCTTAAGTTTTCACAGATAAAAGCTTGTTTTTAAAAACTTTTTTTTACTTTATATTTTATGAGTTCCAAACAACATTTCTCAGCCTGTGATTTTTCCTAACATTTGGAGGAGATTTTTTTCCAAAAAAAAGCGTTTTCTATGATCAGACGTGATTGTTTATAAATTAAACCAAACATTTGCTGCAGTAATTCGATTTATTAAGGTTAATTGTATATTAAGTGATATTATTGTTATCGACTAAATTTTCCTATTTATTTACAAAAAATCCATCAAGGTTGATCCAATAATCTACAAGAAAAACTGCAGCAAATAAAAACCAACGTTTGTTGCTGCAATCAAATTTTCCGCTGAATCCGAAAATTATAGTGGATTTGCTGGATCAGGCCGGGTTTTCGAAATAAATGGCAAAAATGCACGTTCCGAGAGATAACGTCAACTAGGCCAGAAGTAAAAATATTATTATACATGATATTATTTCAAGGTTTTCTACTCACGGCAAAACTTTTAAGACAATGCATATCACAATAGCACCACTAGTTTAGTTGCTAAACCCAAAACAGCTTAAAAAACTGCATTTTTGCAGTTTTTCATAAAAATTTAACTTTAACGTTCTATAAAGTTTTAAGTATTGTATGTCGACGAAACTAAACTAATTTCACTTAAGAAATAAATAAAGAAAACACTTGTTTAGTTCCAACAAAATTTTTATACGGTTTATTTGAAAGATTTTTAACAATTTCGACGCGTTTCGCCCTATTTAGGCATCATCAGGACAGTGACTGATTCTCAAAGTTACGCTACATTACATTTAAAATAAGTGTGCGGATCTAATAACGGACTAAAATTCTTACAGTCTAGTTGATCGTTCAAAATATTTTTCTTTAATTTTAGAGCTTTTTGAATTCGAAAAACTTCCGACCAATCCAAACAATCCCTCCATCGCAATTAATTAAAATTTTTGCATTTTTTAAACTTGTACTGTGTGTTATTAAATTTAGCTCCAGCTATGTGCTCAGAAAACCTAGTTGTTAATTTTCTTTTTGTTTTGCCAATATTTCTTAAGTGAAATTATTATGATGAAGAAGTTCCAACAAGTGCCAAAAACAACAACTCTTAATTGGCATTTTATAAAACTATACAACAATTACACTGGACAAAATATGGGTCATGATTTGCCGTGGGCCGCTGGGGGTAATTTCCCCCTGCTGCGTAGAATCCATCCGAATCCGAGATCAGAATTCGACCATAACGACAGGATGTTTATTTGAGGTTATGTACTCGAAAAATGGGTTTTTTGGCTACTTTTGAGGTTATGTACAGGATGCAACAAATTTTTGGTCTGTTTTTTTTTAATTTACCCTTCAAAATAAGCTATAGAGCGGAGAACTTAATAACTTAAAATGATCGTAACTTTGCAAGAAAAAATCGTAGGTGAAGGGTAAGAATTGTACTAAATTATCAAACTAGAAAAAAAGACCAAAAAATTTCCTGACGTGATGTTCGAATTCTGAAATCGGATTCGGATTTTACGCAGCATTTAACTTTGGAAATGACCCCCAACTGCCCACGGCAAAAATCTTGTTGTCCAGTGTTATTTTTATGATTTCTTAATTAATTAATTTCATTAATATAGTAAATCTGATATTGTTTTAAAGCAATATGGGTACCAAATGAAAGCATTCGACGAGTATAATACGATTAACTATGTGATGATATGCTAAACCTATATGACGTACACCCCACGATTGTAGATTACCCTTTTCTTCATAACACCCTTGATATGGGTATCAAATAATAGGGATGGGCGATCTTCGATTCGATCTCGGCGGATCGATTTTTTAGCCTTCGATCTGCCGTTTTTTGAATCGATTTTTTATCTGACCGATTCGGCCCGAATCGATTTATTTATTTCCGATTCCCATCCAAGACGCGACGCCCTAATAAAACTGAGCAAGCTCACGTGGAAATATTTTCGCATCAACATTAAGTAATAAACGTGCAAACTTAAAATTTTGTACCTAAAATATTGTTAATGTTAGATAAAGGCCTTCCGGATCTCTAAAATATGGTAGTGTTATCTGTATGAGTGAGTACTATGAATATCTATACTGCCAAACAGTGTAGTTGGCAGCATTCAATTTTAGTGCATCCCTGGTTACATCTAAGGCCCTTGAAAATTTCGAGCTGCTAACTAGGATAGGTGTTACGTCCGCCCACTCCGTCCTTTCTCTGTATGGTATCCAGCCTGGAGCAAGGTCTTCTTCTGAACTATCAGCACTCAATTTTAGTTCTGTAGAATTGCAAAATTAATTACTTGGCGAAGGAAATATAATTTATTAGGTCTGTTCCCGTACCTGCAGAGATTATAAGCGCTTCGCAGAAAACTGCAGAAAAGTGTTCACGTATTCACTTCTCCAAGAAAATTTTGCCTACGTCACAACTTCTCCTGCTGCAGAAAATTTAAGAATTCTGCAGCTACTTTGACCAGCTGCAATATTCTTAAAAAATCTTCTCTCTGTCAAAGTGACAACTGCCCAAACCTGAATTAAATGAATTTGAAATTTGTGAATCCTTTTACAGAGTTTTGTATCCTAAAAGTTAAGCGTCGGAATAAGGAAGTGAAGAAGCCTATAAGGAAGAACTGTGATTGTTTAGTTTCCATATATAGGAGAAGATTTTTTTCTCCAAAACAAATCTTCTTCTGCTTTTTAAGAAAATTACAGCTGGATGTTCCCATACTGAAGTGAATTCACCCCCACCACATAAATAAGTAAACTGCAGCCAGCTGCAGGTGCAGAAGTACGGAACCTATTGTCATGTGAAGTCCACCGGTTTTTGCTATGGCAAATTGAGCCTAATGAAGCGGCGCAAAATTTGTGCTTCTCGAAATTTAAATGCCAAAATAAATGTAATCGATCTATGAACATCGATCATTTTAGGGCGATTAATCGATCTTCGAAATCGGAAAAAAATTATAGATCGATCCGTTCTGAATCGATTTTCTCAGTTCGATCCCCCATCCCTATCAAATAAAAGGGTTCGACGAGTAGAAAGCGATTAACTGAAAATTGAGAAAACACTCTTCTGAGTTGCTACTTAAGTTTTGAGATATGGCAACACCAGTGTGAATATGTCGAATCTGATATTATTATCGTTAAGATTGAAATTTTTTAATGGTACATAATTGTACTCAGAACTTTTTGTCATATGAGTGCTATTTGTTTTGTTTACAGGTACTTGAAACATTCATCTTGGGCAAAAAATTAAACTAAATCGTGAACATTTTCGTGCGATGATTTTCAATGACTTTCGGCGTGGATTTAACCAACAACAGTGTGCCGATAAACTCGCTTCGACTTTTGCTAATGAATTGCCATCTTGAGCCACCGTATTTACTGGTTTTCCGAATTCAATCGTGGTCGCCTTTCGCTACAGGACGAATTTCGTGAATATCGTCCTAAATCGGTTGTTGTGCCAGAAAAAATCGATGCCGTGCGTGAACTGATATTGCAAGATCGTCATGTGATATACCGCGAGATTGTGGCATGCTTAGGCATTAGTCCCACTTGCATACATTCAATATTGCATGAACATTTGGCCGCCAAAAAGATTTTTTCGCATAATTTGACAATCGCTCAAAAAAAGGCTCGTGTCGATTGGTGCAAAGAAATGTTGAAAATATTCAATCGCAATGCTTCAAAAGACGTCTATAAGATCGTAACAATCGACTGTGTGGGTCTTTCAAGACGAGACAAATCCAACAAAAGTTGTTCGCGCATGGAGCACGAATTTTTGAGCATTCAAAACATCGAATTGATGGGTCATCCGCCGTACAGTCCTGATTTAGCACCCAATGATTTCTTCTTATTCCCCCAGACCAAAAATAAATTTCATTTCATCATTTTTTGGAGGTATTTCAATCGGAGTGGAAAAATTGCTTTGAAAATTCGTTCAAACGCATGCAAAATTGTATTGATCTTTATGGAGAATATTTTGAAATACAATAAAGCCATTTTCGATTATAAATATTGATTTTTACTTGTTTATCTCAAAACTTAAGTAGCAACCTTCATATATGTAACGTTTCGCAAAATATTCGCATTTGAATTTTTCGAAAAAACTAACTCCTTTTAGAAGTCATTGAAGAGACTCGAGTTTGTTCGGAAAATGTTTGTTTATGCCCGATATTCATTCTTAAACTTTTTACTTGTTGTGAAAGGAAAACTATAATTTTCGTTTAGAAATACACCAAAATTATAATTTTCCTTTTACAAAATATTTGTCGGCTGCAGCCGACATGACCTATTTATAGGAAAAATTCCTTACAAATTGACGAGACGGCATATACCGCTCAGAAATTTTTTTTAAATAATAATTAAAAAGACTTGTTCCAAAAGCAATATTTAATTTTAACATAAAAATGAGTATTTCTTTCTCTCCTCTCTACACTATCCACACTAATCTTGCACCTGTACTCTGTCCACTCTCATCTCTCCCACTCCATTTTTTCTTTATCTACCCTCCTTTCTCCTTCCTCGATATACCCTCCTCTTCTTCCTCTATCCACCTTTCTCCTCTATCTACCCCTTTTTTTGCCACTCTCCTCTATCACTTTCTCCTTTCTTATCTATTCTTTGTCGTAATTCAAAAATATTATAAAGTAAAACAAATATTTTTATTAAAATAAATCATTAGTTTAATATAAAAGTAAAAGCAAAATAAATAAATCATGTAATAAATGAACACATTTCCTTTTCACATATTAAAATAATATTTATTTAAACTTTGTGGTACATTTCAAAGCATGCACCGGCACAAAGAGGAGGCTTATCCGGACAACCCTTGCACCTGTTCGATATTTCCTGTCTTACTTTTGACTTTGAGCATTGTCTGCACCGCTGATAAGAAACTTGTCTCTTTCGTCCTTCGAGAACTGGAATTTTTTCCATAAAATGAGTATCGGAAACATTACGGAGATCTGCTGTGGGTGCTTTACGGTTACCTCCATGAATTGGACCATTCCGCACTAAGTCTCATCCAATTACAGTAGAAGGCAATTGCAGCATGGATGAAATGAGAGATTCCCTAAAGTCTTTAAATTACATCCTTTTTCCACTTTTTAGCTGATGAAGAAAATATGAATTCCAGACAGCAAGGTCCAAGAAATGGAACATAAGCTTCTTCACTGAGAAAACGATTTGGTTATTGTTAAAGAGGTTTAGTAATAGATACCAAATCGTAGAGTTGGATATGGCGAACTAAATATTTAGTTCTCGCAAAGCAATCCCATAGTTGGGGCATTGTCTTGAGTCAAACTTCAATTTGATAATAATAACGAAATCATTTTATTGTAACAAATTGATTTTTTGTCTATCAAGTCGTTTTTTAGTTCAACAAAATAATTATCTCAATGACTCAATTTAACAATAGATTTGAAAAAAATAAAATAAAGTTGAAATAAATATGTTTTTAATTGCTTAAAATATATGTAAATTTAAAAGAATTACTAATCACAGTCTATTATCCTAAATTGAGTACATTCAATTAATTTTGATTGCTGAAAAGAATAAATATATTGATGAATAAATTAAAACATTAATTGGTTGAAAATATTTATTTATTAAAAATGTCTTCGCTGAAGTATGGACCTTAATAGGTCTAACATAATAATTATTTTTTACATTAAACAATTGAAATTCTGTAAAGAAATATGGCATAGTAATTAAGGGGTATTTGTGATCATCAAATCCAATAGTCGAACAGTCTTTGTATATAAACCACAGTTGATTTTAAGTTCCTGTAGCAGCTTCATTCACGGATATAGGAATTTTATACAGTACAGCGCTTCCACCAATTCTTTATTCTAAGCTTGAAATAGATAACATAGAATCAAAAAATAGTTCTTGATACTTACCTATAAATACGTCATGTAAATCACCCAAACGAATATTATTTAAAAAATCTTCCATTATATTATTACACTTCGCCGAGCACATCAAGATCAAACATGCACGCATAAGAAACTTGTACTTGCGAACTACTTTCACTAAAGTATGAACGAAATAGAAGACGATGCAATCCGTTCACTCGGGAATGACGCCTAGTGAGACATCTAACAAATTTTTAACCGAACAAATTGATGTACATATGATTGGGCCATCCGAGATTTGGTAACTATAACCAAATCATATATTGTAGCAACAATGTATACTGGTTCATCGAGCCAACCGCTTATTTGACAGGAATTAAATTAATATTTCTTTAGAAGGAAACTTAATAATTGTAAACATTTTATTTGGTACTTATCACCAAATATTGTTTGGTAGAACATAAATATTATTTTCAATTAAATAAGATATGTATTAATGAACTTTTTCAATTGATTAAATTAAAGTATTCCTTTAGTTCTATGTACTACATCTTCTTTTCAATCACTTAATTTTGCAATTGCTTCAACTACTCAATTTATTTCCTAAATGTAAATTAAAATTTATTTGTGGGAACGTATGTGAACCTTATGTGAACTAAATATGCCCAAATAAATTATTTTGTTGACTCGATTGATAATAATTTTATACTTTAACTATGCGTTCGGTGTTTATTACTAAATTTATTAATAATGACCAAATATTTAAAAAAATATTTCAAATAAATGCGCTTGGTTATTATAACTAAACTGTTTTCTCAGTGTTGTACCATCGGATGGTTTTTCTTGGTGATGAATAGTACGAAGTCATTTGATCATTTCTGTCGATCCCGGGCATTAATAAGAATTAATTTCTTTAGGTTTGTTTCTAATCTTGCCAAATCTGTTTGGAGTCTCAACAATTTCAGGATGATTAGCCGTGGTTATAGAAAGAACTTCACGCTTATCCTTTCCTTTCGAAACGTAGACTTCACCTTGCCGCCGCTACTCATACTTGATCTGTACTTTTTTACAGATCATATACCTTTTTTTACAGATCAGATACCTTTTCGGTGTAGTGTTCCCGTGCAGTGAGTTCTACAGGATAATAGTGTATTACACAAATCTACACTATTTTAAAAATTATTCATGAACAAATGATGACCTTTGTTGATGTAAGGCTCCATGAGACGAATAACTAATGAACCAATCTTTGAGCAATTTTCGGCATCATTTTTGCCCTGATAAATTTCAATGTTGAGAACATATCCTCCGCTGGTTGTTAGTTCATATAATTTTATTCGGTATCTAGCTTTTTTTTCATTTATTGTCTAAAACTCAATCTTCCCCTAAAAATGAGAAGAGATTCGTCCAATGAAAGCTGTTCTTCAGGAATATAGGCTTTTTAAAAACTTCTAATGAAAAGGTTTAATAAAGACTGAATTTTTCTTAATATGGTTTCGTCATTGGTGTTAGGACTGCAGCTAAAACAACGCAGCAACTGTTCAAACCGACCTCTAGACATTGTGTAAGGAAACACTGGATGATAGTTTAATGGATAACTTGAGAATAATTTACGTATTGTTGCAAACTTTAATTGTCCCTGCAACAAACAAAGTTCCAAAAATTTTTACATTTCCTCCGAATTTGTTGGTTTTAATACAGCAAAACGGCTATTTCTTGTTTAAGGTTGGGTACTTGCACAGAGATTTTCACCATAAGCATTTGTAGAGCTAACGAGCTTATCCATAATAAATTTATCAAAAATTTGGTCAAAAACCTCCCTTGAGGTAGTATTTTCTCCTACATTGATTTGTATATCGTATTTGCTACTATCAAAATTAAATTGAGGAATATCTTTTTAGTCCTTTATCCAATAACTTAGAGATTCTTGCTCAATTTCATCTTCATCTTGCTCTGGCTCATCTTCTTCGGATTCCGATTCTTCATCAGTACTGTCATCTAACCCACGTCCTACAGGAATCACTTCTGGAAGATTACAGTAATCGAAAATATCTGTACTTTCAGTGTCAGTTTCTGCAGTACTATCATCCATTTTCTGTTTTGGTGCTTCATAAGTGGTGTCATCCCCGAACTCGCCATCATCACAATGTATCAGCTGCTTCCTTTTCCGAATCCGAATTTTCATTAAATAGCCTCACGATATAATCTCGTTGTTTCTCGTATAAATCCATTCTAGTAGCTAAAGAGAAACTTAAAAAAATTTGCAATAAATAAATTTTGAGAACAAATATACCTGATCAATACACCTTGAATAAATTTTATTATGCACTTTCACAATAATTACTACTTGCACACTAAATGATTCTTCCCTTTTGAAGAGATGCCCCCAAAATAACACTTGTGTCGCAACTGGAATAAAATGTATGAAAAACTAGTGGCATTTGCCGTCTCGCGCTTGCAAAAGCCTGCAGACAAAATCAGGACCGTTCAGGAATATTTTGCATATAAAACCACGAAAACGGGTCACTACAAAATAAAACTTTATAGGAACACATAAACCAACTTCTTATGTTTTGTAATAGATTTCTCGACGGCGATTCTCCGTGTATCTCTGCAGCAACAAAACGATGTGTCGGCATAAGACGTCTAATCCTTATTTTTTCCATCAAGCTTGTCGGCATATGCCGTCTTGTCCTCGAACGTGAAATAAGATTCAATTAATATTTTTTTTATGATGCTAAAACACAGCCTTGGCAGGAAATGGGTTAATAAGTTGAAGATGATATATCCCTTGTTTAAAAGTTTAGGGCTCATAAGACGAGAGAAAATATAATATGGTAAAGTGCGCCACATTCGAGTAGAAGAAAAATTTCCCCAAATATGACCATACGACGAAATTTGACCTAGAGAGTATAGGGTGGGAGTGAATTCAAGCTCATTCATCGCGAATTGTAATGTGCCAACAAGGAATCAGGTTCGCGATTTCGTTAGAACAATGTTCGTAGAAATAACTATAGGAGAAAGAACAATGAACGACAATCGATATTCCGTCGCTGCACCAGATAGTCATTTCTCTCAAAGATTGCGAAGTCGCCATTGAATTCTATTGTCTTCCTTTAGATTTTTTCTAACGCGAAAAGTGTGATATGCCCGGACACTACCCAAATACGGTAAAGAAGCGCCAAGTTAGATTGAGTGAAGTATTTCTTACTTCTGTGTTGAAAACCCAAACATTTTACCGCATATAATAAAATAAAATCAGATAAGGATTTATGTATATCGAATTATAGTCTAAAAATAATTTCGATCAATTGTTAAATGTCATATGTTTAGGTTAGTTGGTGGCTACTGCCCGACTAAAATTTTAAGGAGGAATGCCTCATGTGGCGTGTGGGCCTCCTGTGGCAAATTAGGGGCATGCCGATAAAGGGATTCCACAAAGATTCCTCATGAGTGCCCTTCGAAAAAAAAATCAGAGATACTGAAGTGAGGTATGCCTCATGAGTTTGTCATTAGGGCCTTATGAGGCAAACCTAACACTTGTGTAAACAGCCATAATAGTACTTGAAATTTGAATGTTTTTTTTTCTATTAACAGTTTTTTTTACATTTTATAACTCCTTCTATTTAAGTTTTTTACTATACTAATCTTAATCCTAATAAAAGTATCTCAGTAGTAAAACATAGTTTTAATTCGATTAAGTTTGCCCTTTTCTTATTAACAGTGTAATGCCATTGATTCTCCTTAAAACGTTGGAATCGGGTAGCAATAATTTTTCCTCACGAGGGCCACATGCGGCATTCCTAATGATGCGTGAATGAGGCAAGGCGTTATATGCCCTTTGTGCACCTTATAGGGCAACCTCATGGGGTACACACGAGGCAGTGTGGCTAGCCTCATAGGGACCCTAGCTGCAACCCCCCAAAAATTTAAGTCGGGTCGTATTAAATTAGTCGGCCTCACATAGACCTTGATGTGGTCCGCTGTGATACCACAACAAAAGAACCTCACCTGGATCGATTTGGCACTGCTAAGCAGTGATTAGTTGTACCAGTCGCAGCTATTTAGGAACCTGGTTTAGTCCTGAAGTTCCATGCTGGCGAACTCTTCTGGTCCTTTGTCGAAGTGCTTGCCAAAAGTCATTCACAAAGTATGTGCTGCATGCTTTCAAATTCTTCCTCTCCCAGGCAACTCCGACAAAAGTAGTTGGCAGGAATGCGCATGCGGACGGCTTGACTACCAACGAAGCAATGACCCGTTATAACCGCAGTTATATTACGGAGATTACGGTTAAGTTCCTTCATCAATATGGCCGTTCTCTTTTCATTCCACTCTGGTCAAATCCTCATTGATATGGCGCAAGTTGTCATACCGATTGATCTGCGCTCAGCGAGCTGAACAGCTTGCAGGTCGATCTACGTTTTACTGGAATTAAAGGCCATACGCCTGATCTGTCTGCTTGTGAAACATTCATCTGCAAACCTTCTTACGCCAGAACATTGGCAGCCTCCTCACCCGTCACATCGCTATGACTAGAAAAATCACCTTGTGTAAAGCCCTCAAGCTTTGGAGACCGGGCCGGCATCTGTGCACTAGCAGTGATTTAATATTGTTTGAGTCAAACGCCTTAAGGACCGCTTGGTCCTTGTGCGACAGCAATACTTTTGTCATCCTTTCAATGGCCAGTACCTCTACTTGAACACACTGCAGTGATCCTGCAATCAATACGAGTTTCGTATGCTGAGGTGGTCTTTCGTGTAGGCCATTAGTATACTGCCATGAGTAATTTTCATTTCAGATTACTTCATAACAATATTTGTAAACAATCGAGGGGGGAGGGCTCCCTGAACTTGAATCCGCGCCTGCCGCGACAACAAAAATATAATAAAAAGCAGTCCAGGCGTTACGAAGTTAGGCTACAATCAATAAATTTTTTATTATTGATTCATTATTATTCATTGAGTGATTCACTGACGACACAGTTAGATCGATGGACAAGTGGCACGATTACCACATCATCTTTACAGGGTATGAGCCTCCGTCTACCCGTGAGTTTTTAAAATAAAAATTAAAAATTCCAATCTGTCTCTTGTTTTTTGTTTAGGACAAACGCACCAAATAATTTGCTGATTGTCCTCGCGAATTGCTGCTTTGAAATAAGGCAAAACGCTACAGTTTAAAGACTTACTAAATCAAAATTTCTACTTAGATATGAGCACTATACCTTATTAACTAAATCAGAGACTGAATGAGAAATCAATTCTAGTATTTAATTCATATAGAAATTAGCCATTAGCAGTGATAACGAAGGATCCATGGCTAACCATCAATATGAATAAAAATTAATTAATTAATGTTGGTATATTTTGATGGAAATTTTTAAGCACGTTCCACAGATACTTAAAATGTAAGCACATTCCAGAAGATTATCCTTAATTTCGGCATATAATAAGGATTTAAATATTTTAATCAGAATTAAGAAACAAGTGAGAAATATCATACTTATATGATCACCAAAAAATCTTATTTTGTAAACCAGTGATATCTTCATATTCATATATCTAGACAAAGGGGAACAAGACAATAATGTTGTTCTCTGATAATACAAACAATGCAAAATTCTAAAACACCGATATAATATTAGGAAGTTATGACATTCCCTTTACATCTTCATAGCTGCTGATATTGTAAAGAGACAAAAGCAAAAACCCGGTAACATCCGTCAGCCGGATGATCCTCTTGTTGCAGCATCCACGTAAAAGAGAAAGGTAAATAGGGCAAAAAATCTTGAGTGGAAGTAAAATCTAATAAAAAATTTATATCAGAAAAAGTTGAAAAAGATTTTACCACGAACGAAGTGAGAAATCCCTGCAGAAAGAACTTGCGCGGCAGAACGATTATAGAGCCGCGGTTGGGGTCATTGCCACCATTGAGTACGACCACACCGCAAATGAACTTGAATGTGTAGTTACGTGCCAAAGCTGTAGAGGCCACGGACAAGCGATTCTGTTTGCAATCAGACCTTCTCTTTGCTTTTCACAATCGAATTATGGCAGCTCCACCACAGCTCTTGACTTGGTTGTTTGGCTCTTGGTATCTCTTCCGAGCGAAACTTGTTTACCCGGTTGGCTGAGCCGGTTGAACTTCTTAAGATACCAAGAACTTGAGAACCGTCTGTTTATCTGGTATTCAGTCTGTGGCTAACACTAATACTGAACCAGCCATAGATGAATCCCCCCGTTCATGAAGTAACACAAGAACCAACCGTGCATGACGTCTAACCATTCTAGGTGAGCTTCATCCATGGCCAAGGGAATTCCATCCCATGCGGTGTTCGCGACGGCATTTGTGGTGGCTTGAATGTTTCTTGCACTGGGGCTTACCACTTAGTAATCTGCGAAAGTATATAGCCATCCTTCGCTATCTTCACTTCTGCAGAGCTTTCTTGCTCCCCGCTCTTGCGTTCTTATGCTATTTTCTTAATATTGTTGTGTTTTTTCTCATTGATGGTCGTTGGTTCTGGTTCCACTGACTTATGTCTTCGCTCTTGTTGTTGTTGCTGTTGTTTATAGCATTTATAACTTCGAAGAACCCAAGAAACCGTTAGAATTTAATGCACGAAGTACCTTAGCGAGTGAAATTGTTGTTCTTTTCTCTCGCCGAGTCTCCTCTCGATGTCATTTCACTCGGAAGTAAGCAATCTATTCGCGAATGCGTAATACACCAATGACCATTAAGAAACATTGATTACGGAACGGAAATCTCTAAGTGACCGCTGGTCTACCAGTTATGCCTGGCTTTATAATTTTACATAGATATATGTGCATCAATCTCTATGCTTGCCTAGGAATTCTAGTTTTTTTTTTAACTAAACTTAACTATTTAATTGCAATTAAAATATTCTCTAATCGATTTTAAAAAAATTACAAAATTTTCATATTTTGAGTTTAAGTCTTCATTAAGGTGGAAACTTTCACTTATAACACAATTCTTCGTAGAATCTTTTATTTTATTAAAAATCGATAGATAAAATTTCGAATTATGGAAAGGAATTCCGTTGTTTCCTGACACGTTTTATGTATATTTGAAATTTTATCGTTGTGGTCTTTATAATTACCAAGGAGTCATTCACTCAGAGTTGATATAATGCAGTTGTATAATGAAATAAATTACGGTCCCATAACTAAATATAAGAAGGAAATAAAATATTTGTAAAATCAAATGAGTAACGATTTTGAACTTCATAAACGCGATTTAAAATGTTTCGCTAAAAGAAATTATGAACGTTGCGTTTCTTTTGTAGTAATATTAACATTACATTATGTCGATGACATGGGAATGCATGCAGTAGAAATACACCCAATTCTGTTCTTACACGGTTTTGATTTAACACGGTTACAAAATAATCGATTTCCTTCGACTGAACATGGTTAAAAATAATCTGCGTGATTCAAATTCTATAATAAGTACAATGTGCCCTTGCCAACAGACATTATAGCGTCAATCCAAAAATTTTGCTCTTACCTTTCTGCGGAATATTTAATCCAGAAATATATACAGGGTGTGGCAAAAGTACCGGAGCAGCAGAATAACTCTCTGGGAACTCATTTTGGGAGAAAAATGTAGTTGGAAAAGTCGGCGGCTTTTTCCCTGGCTATCCAGTGGTTGCCTTGGATTGATATTGACCTTGACCTTCAAGGTTATTTCAAGGTTAAGTCAAGTATTTTGAATGGGAATGCATATTTGATTACCACATTTTTGCCATTCCATGTGACGTTTCCAGGCTTAAGGTAAAAAGTCTTGAAACTGGACACTGTAGACAAGGTGACATGATTGACAATGTAAATAATGTAGCCTATACCCTATCTGAAATTACAGCAACTGTTTAAAATGTTTCCCATTGACAGTTTGACAGTATGTTGACAGATTATCGATTGCACGTCTTATCGTTTCTGGAGATATTTGAGCACATTCATATAGTATTCATTGTCTAAGCTTTTCTAAGTTACGTCGTTTGGTAAAATAAACTTGACTCTTTATTAATCCCCAAAGAAAAAAAATCAGGTGTAGCTATGGGGACCGTGATGGTCAATCAATGGTCTAACTACCTACCGGTTACGAAAATTATTATTGAAATAATTTTTTACAGTTAACTGGAAATCTGGGGGGGGGGGGGATCCATCTTATTAGAACTAAGGTTAGGTTAGGTTAAAGTGGCTGCCTAAGAAAGGCCAAAGAGGCCCATTGTGATACCACTATTAGAACTAAACATTATTAAAAGCTTCATCAGCTATCTCCTGAATTGCTGGAACTATCTGGTCTGTGAGAAGTTGTAAATACTTTTTACCATTCAAATTTCCATCTATAAAAATAGGCCCGACAACTTGATCAGTATATTGACAGTTGATTTGGAAATTTCTTTGTCTTAATTACGGAAAGTTTAATTGAAAAGTAATCTCACATCATCGTAACCATTTTTTTATCCCACCAACCCCTCATTATTAAAAGAGAGAGTATTTCCCTTGCTCTGTAAGAGGAGCCTTTTGAAATTGCAAACAAATTCGAACAGGCAGTGTACCAAATAAAAAATTTCTTCAGCAATCCTCAAAATGACTGTTGCATAAGCAGCAAACTCCTACAATGAATGCTCTTCAATTATCCTGGAAAGGACTATCGAACGATTAATCACTATTCCCGATGAATAACCAGCTACCTTTAACAGTATTCACGCAGAAGCGGGCAACACCGAAAGTGAACGCTTATTGAATAACTTGATGAAAATAACTCTCGAAAAAATTGCTGTAAACTTTTAACTAACGAATCTGATAGTGATTTAAGTTGTGGGTTTGTTAGGGTGACCAAAGGTAGAAGTTTATCTTTGACGGCTATTAGTGATTCCCTTAAGTGAAAGGTGACCCACTGCTCTGGTTTTCACACCTATCTTCTCCCATTAGAGGTTTCGGATATACTGCATTTTTTTTAAATTTCCATCACATTTTACTTTAGGTAAATAATAATTATCTACAAATTAAATCAAATATGGATTCCCATTCAAAACACTTTATTTGACTTTCAAGGTCAAAGTCAATATGAAATCCAAGTTCACCACTGAATAGCCCAAAAAAATCCTAAATTCCTAGTAGTTTGCTTTTTATTTAGCTTTTCAAGTTTTTCAGCTACTCAGCGGCAGCGGATTTTTTTTTCTTCTCCGGGGTCACAAGTATGAAGTGCCATTTAAAACACTTGACTTTACCTCGAAATGACCTTAAAGGTCAATGTCAAATCCAAGGTCTTAACCAGGGAAAAATTCTACAACTTTTGTCTCTAGTATTTTCCTTTATAATACGTTTCCAGAGAGTTATTCTGCTACTCCGGTACTTTTGCCACACCCTGTATATCACATTTTAGGCCAGTGCAGACGATCTGTTATTTTTGCATTGTTTTTTCTGGAACGTATCTATCTACCATGTAAAAACAGAATTAGGTTTGTTTGGCAACATTCGCATTTCTCTTCACATCCATTTCTGTGTAATGACTTTTCAGAATAGAACAAACTTGAATATACAGGGTGAGTCATTTTAATCTTCGGATGCTTTTATTTCGCCAGGGATGTGGGTTACTGCAAAATACCTCAGACGAATGTTACTCTGTTTGACGGGGGGCATCTCTTGACGGTAACCACCCCCCCCCCCCCCCCACAACAAACAAAAGTTTCTTTTTTTTCGCGAGGAATCGAAATTCATAAAAAGAAATAGGTGTTTTCGTTTAAGAATAAAAATTTGCCCCTACTCCTGCTCCCGCGGCCCCCCCCGCGCAAATTTTTATTCATAAACGAAAACCCCTATTTCTTTTTATGAATTTCGATTCCTCGCGAAAAAAAAGAAACTTTTGTTTGAAAATTGTTTCATGAAAATGTCGTTTTTGGCCAAAAAATCGCGATGGATCGAATTTTTCGCTTTCTTGGGATGGGCTGGATTTTCCGCTGGATGAGGGAGAATTATCAATTGCGAGGAGGCGAAGTGTTTCATCATGGAAAATTCTCTGGAAAAACGTTTTCCCAGAAAATCTCCTAATTCCACTCTTGGAGCTACCCAAGAACAACGACGGGGAAGTGGTGGGATTCTGAGTCCCCTTACCTGTCACGTTCGGGATGCTTTTTTAACTTGATTCCCCTTGCCTCTCACGTTCGTTCTATTAATAATAACATTTCCGCAATAATATGAAAAACAATTTAAATAAAATAGGTTAACGTTCGAGATAGACATGAAGTCAGACGATTAAGAATTATTCCGGGAATTTAAAATGGCTTGAATTTGTGTAAGCAGGGTTGTCATCTCTTCAAATCCCATAGTGTTTCCCCAACAACTCTTCTAAGATGTCCTTTCCAAAGCCCACCAAAGATTGGAGTTTCAGGTGGGATAAACTGCCAAGCTATATTTTGCTCTGAAATAAAAGAAGAGATAAGTGGGATTAGAGATTATTGTCTGCTGATATCGCTAAAACTGCAAATACCGGTGGAACCTAACTTCGTAATGCGTGCTCCGATTTTTATGATTCTTTTTTGTTGGGTAGAGTATATTCCCTTATTGGCATCGTGTCAAAAATACTGTTGGTAGGGTGGGGTCGGAGTGTGAGGACCCGAACCTAACTTCGTAACGCGTGGATGTTTTCTTTTGCTGTATAAATTATGACACCCCATTGTAAATAATGGAAAAAAATATTTATCCAAAGGTGGTGTCGGGAGGGGTCCGATTTGGTTGATTATTTTTCTGATGTATAGAATATGTTCCCCCTTGGTACAGCGACAAAAATTTAAAGGGCGGGTGGGGGAGGGGGCGCGTGTGTTAAATTCTTAACCCGAAGGACGAAACATTCATCAACGAATTGAAAACCTTACCATCGATGGTCAAAATGAGTGCTTGTTTTATTCTGATTTCTTTGTTCTCTATCAATAATTTGGTGGGAGTTAAATATATTTATTTCATCTCCTATTATACATTTTTTTGTTTTATTTATTTAAACGTTTATCAATTCAGTACTTTCAGATTGTAATAACAGTTTAATTGGCCTATAAAATCTAGTGCTCGATGGTGGCTAATAAGTTTTTTCCGGCCTTCTTCTATGCAAAGCATCTGCAATGGAACTAATGAAATCATAAACATCGATGTGTCAACTTGTTTCTTGCTGGGACTGGATTCATCACTGAAGTCTTGCTTGTACTGACTCAAAGGTTCTATCACATTTAGATTTGAAAATAAATTGTAACGTCACTAAGTTTGTCTTTTGATTTTCTTCCTGAACGTTACAAAGCGTTTAACAGTGTGGTCGACCAATGATTGTAAGGCTACCTCTGCAAGTGTCCGTGATTTTAATTTCATCTGGATAGTACTCTTTTTTTTGCTTCGAAGATAAAAGGGTACGAGGGAAAGGCTTTAAAGCTATGTATATTCAATCATTGCTGTACTGCTTCCCTTTTTAGCTTGTGGAGTGTGGTCATTCTTCTTCTCGTGATAATGTTATGGTTTACTATTGAGGCAGCATCACGTCGTCCTTCTGACCTCAAATTTTTTGTTCAGCATATACAAGCTCGTCATTACTATGTGATTCCAGTAATGATTATATTCACCGTTTCTTTGTTTTTTTTTCACTTCCTTCCTTCAATACCTTTCTAGAACGACCAGGGCCCTTAGATGTTGGGGGTTGCGGTTACATTGTAGTTTGAAATTCAGGAAAGTAAAGAAGTCCTTCTAACCACAAAACGTTATTTTCGACAAATCTTTCTTTCATTCGGTTGCTGTCCGCCCACTTTGGGGATAGGATGTGTGCGAATTTTCGAATTCGATCCATAACAGCGGGTTCCATTTCCTTGTCAATATTGTCAACATTAAAATACTCTAAAATATGTTGAATAATTAGGGAAATTTCCGTCTTCTTCATAGTTTCTTTCAGCCACAAATCAACAAACAACTGATTTCGTGAAATTGCGTAAGTATCTGAAATTTTAAAATTACTGAGTAAGGGGCAAGTTGGATTTAATCATTTGGATTACAGATATAAAAAATTAACACTGGAGTCAAACAATAATCTTTCGTTTTTAAAAGAGAGATTTTTTAATTACGTTTTAATCAATTTACTTCTAACTTAAGTGCACAAGAAGACAAAAACTATTGCTTTAAAATTTATTTACCTTCCATTCTGCTATTCACTTTACAAATAATCACTTTCTTTAATAACTTAGCCACAATGATGCTTCCAAAGTAACGACCAGACATTGCATTTTGATGAGTGATTGCCAAAAAACAAAGGGAAAATGAGGTATAAATATTAGAATATTTTACTTTGACCAAGCTGGACCAGTTTCAAATTAATTAGGATTGGTATACCTAAGAAATTCTATTTTTGTCCGGCTAGAGTAACAATTTCTACCACGGTGAGGCGTTGAAGGTTTCCCATCAACTGCGTTGGTAGAGATGGGCGATACTGTATCGATATACCGGAGTATCGATACTTTACTTTCAATACTTCGAGGTTTTGTAATCGGTACTTTCAGCCGCCGATACTTCCGATCCTCGACACTTTTCTTTTAATACTGGAAGTTTTAACAGCACAGCACACACCGTCTCATTATTTTGTGTATAGATCGTATCGCTAGCCGCATGACAGTATAAAACTTTTAAACTTATATTTTATAGCTTATCCTATTAAACATTACTATCACTAAATAAAAATTTTTAAAAATAAAATATTTTATAAATAATAGCTAAATTTAATTTATTTCTTGAAAAACTAGATACCAACTAGATACGAATAACATTTCATTTCCAATTGAAAATAGTTTTCCTGTGTTTAACTGCGAATTGTGATGAGAATCGCAAATTTTTTATTTATTTTATTTATTTATTTAAGCTTAATACAAGCTATAACATAATAATAAAAATACCAGCTATAATATAATGTTAAGTAATAAGAAATAGTATAAGCTGCAATATGTGCTATAATTATATTAAATACAAACAGGAATCCTAGGTGAGACTAAGTACTAAAGGGATGGATAGAATTAAGAAAAGTGATCAAGATGGGCGGGATCGAGATATAAGGCTTTGTGAAGGGTTGATTTACTCAGATGGAAGTCGAAGGAGGAAAGGTCGTTGACTTTACGTAGCATCCTGGTAATTGGTTCGCGTTGACCGTAGTTCGTACGATGGCGGTCGAGTGGAGGGATTAGTATAGATGGGTAAAAATTGCAGGATTGAAGGGCAGTCTATGGTACCAGTTAATAGCTGATAAATGAAGAGAATGTCGGAAACATCACGACGTTAACTTAGGGGTTGTAAGTCGATCAGTTTCAGACAATTTTCATAAGGTGGAGGGTTGAATCTGTCTACCCACGGAAGATCACGTATAGCGAAGCGATGTGGGTTGTTGTGTGGGTGACTATACCTGGCTGGCATATTAAAGGAGAGGTCTGACCAAGGAGATATATACCACGGTTACATGCAGATTTGAAGCCGGCTTCAAGTCGACTTGAAAGTCATGTAACCTCGGATCGACTTCAAGTCGGCTTGACTCAAGTCGATTCGAAAAATTTCTCAGATCGACTTGAACTAAAGCAATGTAAGTAAAGTCAAGCTCTCAAGTAGGTAAGCTTTCGCCGCAGATTGAACTATCAGTTCAATCTTAAGTCAAGTCCTCAATTCGACATGTAACCGTGGTAATAGAGAGATTTGGAAACATAAGGATTGGAAAACGCGGAGTTAGCTCTGTTAATTACACTGTCAATGTGGGAACGGAAATTGAGTTCGCTATCACAGATTACTCCTAGCTCACACGATAGGGACTGGTACGTCGGTCTCGGGGTGGTGGTCAGGCGTTAGGCGGGAATAATAGATGGACTGGCATTTGGAGACATTGAGCTCAAGAAAGTTTTTCATGCACCATGTGGTGAAGTATTCAAGGTCTTTTTGCAGAAGCACAATGTTATCTCATTATTTTGTGTATGAGTTGAATAATCGCTGGCCGGGACAGTAATATAGTATCGGTCAGTGTGCAACAGCTGTTTTTTTATGTTTTTACTGTGAAATGAACACCCGTCGGCTCAGTAGCTCAGCCAGTATAAGTATTTTGTATTTTTATTTTGTCGGTTGGAGGCGTTGGAATGTGAGATATTATTATATCACAAATGTGATTATTACACATTTTCTTTTATAGTATATGTATGTGCATTTATGCACATTCAATTGTGATTAGAAGGAACATCGTGGAATGTTAATTTTACGTGATGTACATTCAAATTCAATATCTGTGTAAAGTAAGTTCATATTTGATAAAGTTAAGTTTATATTCTATTGAAATATATATATTATATCTGCTTTTTTAGTTGTTCTTGCGAAATTTCAAATTATTCAGTTGATAAAAAGATATATGCAATCATCCGCTGAGATGCGTTATCATTTGAAAAAATTTATCAATCAAATGAATATCTTCTGAGCAAATCGATATTGTATATATAATTGTAATTTCTATGCAATTTCTACACCGTATATAATTTTTTTCATTTTCTATCCATATGGTTCCAATACTTTTGAGTATCGATACTTTTCAACGGTAAGTATCGAAAGATGCGGATATATTGTAATAACAAGTATCGATACTTTTCGATTCGGTCCATCTCTATGCGTTGGTTGTCTAGCAGGCTGTTGTCTGAAGCAGGTAATACATTCCCGACATATTTTTCTGGCGAACTTTCTTACTGCCGGCATCCGCCAACATAATTTTGAAAAGGAATTTTGAAATTGATCGTTATTGGAGAAAGCCAGCCTATGGGATCAAATATTCTAAATGCTTCTGAAAGAATTTTCCGTTTCATGTCAGCCTTGGGAAAGCCTGTCACTATATTGAATAGTTTATTTAATTTTACGTTTATTTGAAAAAATTGGCAAATACTGACTATTACAAAAATGTATAATTGCCTTCAAATTAGGTAACTACAGCCTGGGATGAACGATCCATTTGTCCATCCATCAGCAATTCGGGCGAATTATTGGTTCCTTGCAATAAATCAAAGATAAAAAGGATTTAGGAAATATTGCGTGGACAACGAAGTAGGGAGAGCAGACAGGGCTATTACAAAGGTACAATACAGAATTTAGGGTAGATAGGGGTCATCAAGCTCCCTGGACCACCTCATCGAATTAGCCCCAGTAACTATCGATGATATGTTTCTCAAAAGAAAGCCGGGAGTTTAGAACCACACCCTTTAGCGTTATCGACGCGGCTCAAGACAATACTGTCCACGGAGTAATCAAAAAGCAAAAAAGTTCTGTTAAGGGAAAGCCATAGCAGAGCAATTGCAGACATTCAAGGGAAGACGAGCACACCATTCACAAAACGCGGTCATGTAAGTATTGAGCAGGGTTGCTGGAGAATGGACGGACGAGTTGAAGCCTTCTAGGATACGGTGATCCTCATCTGGATATTCTCAAGTGTTAGTTACAACTCCAAGTGGTAGCAACCATCGCAGCAGTGTCGTCGTCCCCTCTGCAGGACCCAGGGGTAATTGGGTCGCGAATGGCGTTTTCCTCGGGCGCTTCTGTGGTAGTGGAGGTGGATTGTATGGGAGACCCCAACAGGTTGGCTATACCCACGGTACCCACAACACAAGAGTAGCAGCTTTGGGAGAATTACCTTTCGAAGGAACTGTGGCGGCTATGGAGGCTGGCTCGCTCCCACCAGCTGAAACTGCTGTAGCAGTCCTGGAAGAGGGTGCCATTGGCATTATAATAACTAGCACTTCCTCAGATGCGGCGATGCAGAGACGGGAGACTCGAACGAGTTGGCTATCTCCGCGATACGCACACCAGTAGAAGATGCAAACCTGCATTCCAAAGGGTTAGCTGCGGTTAATCCGGAGGGGGTTCCTTTTCCTGGCTCAGGACTAAAGCGTTACGGCCTGGAACCCTTCAATGTCGTAGACAGTGAAGGGGTGAGTGATGTAACTAACACATGGACCAAGAAGGAACACTGGAGACGGTAGGAAAACATGGATTTATGCAGATAGGCTAGGATTCTAGCAGTGACCAAGGAAACTGAGGTTAGTGGCGACAGTGGGATAAGTGGATACTCAGTTGCCCCACTAAGGGAGACTGGGAGAGGACGAAAAGGGACCCGGTTATGTGGTCTGTTTCGGCTAATCCCCAGAGAGGTGTTTTTAGTGAGTAAGAATCTCACACTACCGGAGGGCAAGGGCTGTCTGGTGTCGTTTAGAAGATTTTCACTTCTCCCGAAAAAAAAAGTATTGAGCAGACCACGGTCGGAAAGTTGAGAATAGTGCCAAATTCTTGGCATCGACCGTATAACACAATTTTAGCAGAATCGAAACATCATTTATATACGTGACAGATATTTAGTCCAATAAAATTCCCTGAAACAGGACACGCTGCGTTCGACCAGGCAAATAAAAAAATAACCAATCTACAAAACGATGAGGAAACCCAAGCAGAGCCAGCTTACGGACTAGGATTCGATGGTTGATCCTATCAAAGGCCTTGCTAAAATCCGTAAATATATAGTCCACCTATTTACCTGATTCGATGACTGGCAAAGAGCAATTCAGAAATTCAAGGAGGTTGGTGAAATTCAGAAATTCAAGGAGGTAGTGGTTAAGGAAGCCGTGCTGGAAAGAGCACATGAAAGGTTTACAGTGAAAACGAAGCACATCACAGGCAGCAATTGGACGATCATTACAGATACCGCACTTACTGCCTTTCTTATGAACAAACGACTGGAAAATACGGACAGGTTGAATAAATAACAAAGGATGTGGCCGAGAGACGATTGAAAATTTTTAAAGATAGAAGAGGGATCATCACTTTTACAATCACAGTAAATTGAAGAAGATCCAGAATCGTTTAGGGTCAGCCAACAGCGTGGACCTCATGCTGGCCTGGAATCCTGCAACTAAGAGGAAAACCGGAGACAAAGTTCAGAATAAGACAGATAGTTGTAGTACGTAGAAAAAGTAAAAAAGAAAAGGAAGGAAATTAGAGAGAGAGAAAAAATAAGTAGAAACAACTTAAAACAAAGGCAATTAAAAAACCTATACCTAAAAACGTGATTGCCTTACACGTCTTCTAAAAAGACTGATGCTAGAATAGAAAACACATCAAGTTTATATAATACTGAATTTTATTCGGACTCCAACGAAGGTTGGGTAAAATATTCCATGTGTCTCATAAGTGGGTACATTGTGGCACTATTTGCGAGCTTTGTCAGGCTGAGTGCTAAACAAGTGTGCTCAGTGCTGGATTAGGGGGGGGGGGGGGGGGGGGGGGTAACGATAGGAGCCCTGCTGACCGCACTACTACGGATGTTTTCACAGCAAAGCGAACAATTTTCAAAATCCTAAACTATAAACGTTACTATCAGTAGTTCATAGCATTCACAAATAGAAGTATTTTATTATTGTTAGAGTAAAGCGAAAAGTTGTCTTAATAATAAGTTTCGATGCAAAAGTACAGCCCCCCCCCCCCCCCCCCCTATGATGAAATCCTAGATCCGCCGTTAGGAGTTCTCCATCTTACCCGACTAATTATTTATGATGGCGTGGAATCGAATTTTCTGCACATCGTTCTTTTGTGACTAATTCATTTGTTAATTGTTCCTAATTTTATGTAATTTTAAAAAATTTACTTCCAAAGTAAACTACAAAAAACCTATGATTTCTCGAGTTTTGATGCTTAATCACCCCATCTTGCCTGATTTTCCCCCACCTGGCCTATTCTTACACATTTGAAATTGCGTAGGAACTTAATCGATGGCATATTGCAAAATAATTTCCATTTTATTTTAGTGACCCATATTGCAACATTTCTGTATACTTTTCTCATATTATGTATGTATACATTATTAATTTACATTGCAAAATAATTGCAGAATAGGAGCACTTTAACCAATTCAGAAATATAATTCTATCATCAAATAAAATAGAAAAACCTAAGAATCCATTGATAAAAGCACGCTAAATTTATAACACTCATTTCTCTACGTAACGCTTCGAGAAATTTTCCGTCGAATCGACATTCACCTATGTCACGTTCGCTATAATCAATTATTCCAGAACTGTCCCAATTCTGCCAGTTTACCTTTCCGCCAATCCGCGACATACTCTTCATTTTAAGAACTCAACCAAATAGTATTGGCCCCATGCGCAGTAGACTTAATAAGTGAGAACGATATGATGACTTTTTGCGACGCAGTTGCTGCTTTTTTACAGTTAAACTGTTGACAGTGAAAGACAAACAGAAAAACACAGTCAGCTCGTGTTGTGCTGTAATGGCCGGTGTGGGTTGCTATTGCTAATCTTCCAGCTTCACCGGTTAAAGCCCGCATTAACATTCTTCTTGTGCACCCCTTGCTTCCCATCTGTAAAAGCTAGAGTACGAAGTGGACAACACAATCATCGCCAGTGTTTACGGCGGTGACCGAAATATGCAAATTGCGCGTAAACAAGAAATTCTTTAAAAGAAACCAAAATGTGCGGAATATTTACCGCCATCTAATATCAGAAGGTGGAGATAGAAAATTCAATTTTTAAGCTATAGTAATTCTAGTAATTTCATGGAAGTTTGTTTGAGGCTAGAACACAAACAAAACTCCATTTCTTTCTGGCTCCAGGTAAGAATGGAAGGAAAAGTACTGGCAGAGAATCTTTGACGAAGAATGTGAAAATCAGTGAATCACACGACTGTGGCCTACACTCAGCTACTTGAGAATTGAGTGACGTAAACACCACTTTTTTCTGCGAAAAGTAATTAGGTCAATGACCATTATGAATTACATTAAAGATCTGACAGGCTTATTATAATTGAAATATTCTAGGTTATTGCATTTTGATGTTAGTATCTATCAAATAGCCTTAATAACGCTAATCTTTTACAATAATTTAGTAAGTTTCAGTTTAGAATATTGTTCTAGGTGTTTCTTTTAATAGGTTAAGAGAATGCCTCTCAAGTACGCTTAAAAGGACCAGAAATTCCTGCAATTTAATAATGTACTAAATAAATATTACTGAAAAATATAAGACCGAGTAACTAACTAACTAACTAACTTAACTAAGTAATAAAATTCACTAACAACACAGCCTTGGTAGAAAACAAGAAAGATTTTAGGATTTATGATTTAAAGGTTAATTTAAGGAAAAGAATACGTTCACGTTAAGCACCTTGGGGGGAGGGGGAGAGGGGGGGGGGGGGTTAAAATATATAGTAAATATGAATTTATTTGTAAGTTAAGAACATAATAGTACAGCATTTCAAAAGTCTTCTGTTAAATGTTTTAGTAAAAATATTGTGAGTTGAGCGACTGACAGGAATCTTCGTATACACAAAAAAAAAGATACTTTGCGGTGATCATCATAACTCATTACTAGATCATCTGTTGACAAAAAACCAAAAAGGTTTCGTTAGTTTATGAATTTCTCGAGGTAAGAACGTCGTTTTTGAATTTATGAAAATTTATTGATAAAAATCGGCGAATTTGTTGTTGTAAAATTAATTATAATAATAAAAAAAATACACAATCTCGACGTTGTTACCTCGTAATTTATGTATAAAAGAAGTGCGCAAAATTTGAAAAGGATCGGGTGAGTAGTTTTTGAGTTACAGTAATCACTGACTTTGAAAAAAACTAAATCTGAGAAAAAGGCGTTTAAAGTTTTAACACTGTTCTTTTGTATATGGGATGGCTCGAAGGGAGGGAGACCCGAGGCACTGTATCGGCAGTTATGCTCCAATCGACCTCAAATTTTAACTAGATACTCTTGAAGAGTTGTATTTACAAAACTAATTATGCAGAGTTGTTACATCATCTGTTAGCTTGATTTTATCAAAATTAAAAAAAAAAAATTATATTTAAAAAAATTATCGCCATCTTTGTTGGACACTGTTCCGGGAGTTGCGATTTGCGGTGAACAACACAGCGTCTTACTGGTTCATTGGAAATTAATCAAACAAAGGGAATCATTAGTTTAATAGTTAATCTTGTCCTTACTGAACGCTTTTTTTTTTTTTTTTGAATTTTCAAAACGGCGGCTTCTGAAAGCTTACTCGCTGATTTTAAAGCCAAAAACCACTAGTTTATTGTTTAAAAAGCGAAGTTTAAACAAAATTAAAATCCGTCGATTAAGGACAAGTTTTTATGCCTACAATATGCTACATAAATTTCATCCAAATTCTTCCAGTAGTTTTTAAATTATAGTGATCACCGACTTTGAAAACAAAGGTTCGAGAAATACGCGTTTAAAGTTCTCATTAGCGCATTGCAGAGAGCCCTTCAGTAAATGTGGGATATATCGAAAATTATTTGTTGTATTGACTTGAAATTTTCAGGGAATCTTTTCAAAATATCATTTTTCAAGAAAATGTCAAAAATCAATTTTTTTTAAATTCTGACTAGACCTAACCCCTTAAGACTCGTAGGGGCAGAAGTTTATAAACAATTCTATATTTGTCCTTTTTTAAATTGGATTCCAAAAATTTCATTGTACGGCCAAATCTCACTTGTACAGTATAGCACTCAGGTAGATTGAGCGCTAAGGAAGAAATCTATATAGAATCATATGTTAAAAGTTTTGTTAGATTAATACTCATTCAGTAGCGGTCAAATAGTGATAGACAACCAACGTTGCGTCGATATTCAGGAAATCAGTCAATTAAATATAAGAACAGGTGACATTTGTGAAATTTAACTGCTGGATTCAGTTGATTATCATATAACTATATGTACATACAGATACATATAGTTAAATCTGTCATCAACAGCTCATCATCGAATGCGACGCGAACGCCCATACATCAATAAAAGTTTTTTGCATTTTCAAAAAGTTTGTTAAGGGGGGAAAAGGGTCGGAAAATCAATTTTTTTTTAATTTTTTTTCTGATACTACAACTTATAAGAAAAATTGTTAGAAAATTTGAAGTAATTAGGAGCAAAACTTTTCGAGTCATTGACAATAGTGTCCGAGCGCTCGGTCTTCCTAGAACGTTATAACGCTCGGCGTGGCAACTTCAATCGCGTTTTTCTCAAAACTTTTTTTTTAAGTCGGTAGTCAAAGTTTCTCGAAAACCTTTGGACCAATTTCGCCAAAACTTTGAACACTTCTTTTAGATACTAAATACTCGGATCTGAACGAAGGATTTTTTTTCAATTACTACTTATTTTTTAATTAAACAAAAGGAGTAATTTTTGGTAAAAATCAGAGTTTTTTGATTGCACCTTTACCAAAAATTCAAAAATGAATATTTGGTTTATTCCTTCGTTCAAATCCAAGATAAACTTATGTACTAAAGAAATCTTTTTGGTTTTTTGATTTCAGATGAAGCAGTCATGAGTTATCCTGACTACCGCATGGAGACTTTTTTTGAGGTGATTCGGTTCTCCTCACTACCATTGGCTTATTTTTTAATATTTTTTTATGAAAATTTAGCAGAATATTCTTGAAATGATGCTTAATAATATCACAAATTTTAAGAATTTTAATAAAGAAGGTACACAGAAATATGCTCTTTTTTTGTCTCTCAGACCCTTTTCCCCCCTTAATTCTCGGTTTTTGCAATTTTTAATTACCTACTCGGGAATGGAGCGCCTAATCGCCTACTTATCGGTAGAGCAAGTTATTGACTGGATATCGGATGGAGTTAAAAAAAAAATTTTTTTAAGCTTGAAGTTTCTGGTTTGGAAATTTTTAAAAACTTTTTATGAACAATAGTTATCGCGCAATCATAAAAAACAGCGCGAGAAAATTTTAGTTTTTTCTTATTTTTTTAAGGGTCCGCGGGAGAATTTTTTTCAATTAAAGTAATGCAGAGGTCAGGCAGCTTGTTTATCCAGCTAAAATTTGCTACGGCAATTTTTCGCTCAAAGATCAGACTTTTTATGAAAAAAAATCCTTTTGTCCTTGATCATCGATATCTCAGCAAACAACAACCACACACCGCACAGAAAATGTAAGGGCACTTTTAAAAACTTAGCCTCTTTCATAATTCCATGGTTGCTTGCAAGTGGGACGTTAAATTTGCAGTCGAATAGCTCTGTACAAAATTCCAGCACTTTAGGACATCATATTCATTCCAAAATGAAGCGGAAATTTTTTTACAAAAATTGCGTTAGTGCAATATTTAAATAAAAGAGTTAACAAAAGAAAAGTACCAAAAAACAAGGACAGACACTTATGAATGACACGCTCCTGCTTTTCAGTAAGTGAATTTTTATATCACTATTTTAATTTGCACGTAATTTATTCATTTTTTAGAAATTATTGGAGGAACTTTATGTGCTGTGGCCAAAGAATACGAATAATGTTAAAAGAGCTTTATATGTCACTTTATGGGCCGTAGGAAACCAAAATTGCTATAGGGAAATTTCGGACATGTTCGATATTTCGCTGGGAACGGTTTTCAATACCACTTTAAAGACCTGTAAAACATTGGCAAAATTGGCCAACAAATTTATTTGATGGCCTGAAAATTTAAAACTTTCTGATATATCAAACACTTTCGAAAATTTGCGACGACCAAGAGGACTTCCATTAGTGGTGGGTTGTGTGGATGGCAGCCATGTAAGAATTCATTCTCCAAGGGTAGATCCAGTAAGCTACTATAACCGAAAAGGTTATCACTCATTACTGCTGCAGTGCTGCAGATATATTACATTATAATCGATGGTATCAACACTTAACAATTTCAAATTTTAGGGTAATTGTGACAGCAATTTGATATTTAGGGACATTTTTTTTGGATGGCGTGCAAGCACCCACGATGCCAATGCCCTCGCGATTGAGCAGCTGAATCTACCATAAGATTCCTATATAATAGGTGATTGCGCTTACCCATTGCTGCCGTACTTGATAACGCCCTATAAAGATATTGGTTTTTTAACGTCCCGCCAGCGACAATTCAATTATTTGCATAGAACAACAAGGGTGCTTATTGAGCAATCTTTCGGTATATTGAAAGCGAAGTTTAGAATTCTCAATCGTTTAAAAGTGCAGAATATGAGCAATGAAAAATTTATAGTAATTAGTTGTGTCGTCTTGCACAAATTTACCCGTTTAATAAAATAGTTTTTAAAAAAAAAGTTGAACCGACTTCACAAAAAGCGCTAAAAAGCATAAAATAATTTTTAATTTTATATCTATTACGACATTTTGAAGTCGGTGCAAATCAAACAACTTCAACAAAAATATTTAATCGTCATTTCTTATGATCCCGTAAGCTGAAACGTTCAGGTAGTATTATGTATTATTTTCAATTGTGGTTCTGTAGTTGTTTTATTTGTTTAATTTGCACCGACTTCAAAATGTCGTAATAGATATAAAATTAAAAATTATTTTATGCTTTTTAGCGCTTTTTGTGAAGTCGGTTCAACTTTTTTTTTAAAAACTATTTTATTTTTCACTTTTTAGTGTCTCCGACTCTATACAACGAAGAAAGGACCATCCAAATCGGTCCACGCGTTAAAAGTTAGTTTTAACCCCCTACCCCACCCCCATTCCACTAAACTTTTTTTCTCATGGCATCAATCAAGAAACATACTCTACCGAACAGAAAAGGAATCATCGAAATCGGTCCACGCGTTACGAAGTTACTACCCCTCCCCCTCCCCCACCTTCACCATAGGACCAAATTATTCTCCTATTAGCAATGGGGGATCACACTCTATACAACAGCAAAAGAACCATCCAAATCGGTCCACGTGTTACAAAGTTAGGTTCCATCCTCCCCCTCCCCCTCCCCCACCCCAGCAACATTTGTTTTCTCGTAGAATCTAGGATCATATTCTACTCAATAGAAAAAGATTTATCCAAATCGGTCCACGCGTTACGAAGTTAGACTACCCCTCCCTCCCCACCCACACCTTTCACCATGGGACCAAATTATTTTCCTATTAGCAATGGGGGATCATACTCTATACAACAGAAAAAGAACCATCGAAATCGGACCACGCGTTACAAAGTTAGGTTCCACCCCCACCCCCACCCCACTCCGCCCCAAAATTTGTTTCTCCTGGTATCAACTACGGAACATACTCTATCGAACAGAAAAAAAATTATCCAAATCGGTCCACGCGTTACAAAGTTAGACTACCCCTCCCCCCCTCCCCCACCCTAGGCCAAAATTTTTTTCTCCTATTAGCAATGGGGGATCACACTCTGTACAACAAAAAAAGAACCATCCAAATCGGACCACGCGTTACAAAGTTGGGTTTCACCCCCACCCCCCATCCCCACCCTACCAAAAACATTTTTAACATGGTACCAATCGGGGAACATACTCTATCCAACAAAAAAAGAATCATCAAAATCGGTCGACGCGTTACGAAGTTATGCCCGGTCAGACATAAAAAAAAAAAAAAAAAATAAAAAAATAAAAAAAAAAATACGCGTCGAACTTAGAACCTCTTTGTTTTTGGGAAGTCGGTTAAATAGTAATGCAATGGACATACGTATCATTGATATTTTGCATCTGAACCAACAAGGAGACTATTCCGATATCGATGAGCAAGTGTTACAAACGCAAAATGGAAGCACAAAAAGAGATGTACTATGTGAATGACTATTTCCTGTGAATTAAAATATTAACATCTCTGTGTACATATACTTGTATTAAAAATATAGGTCAAAATATGCCCAGGACGTCGTGTTATTTCCTGATGAATTGTTTCTTTATTGAACTTGGCTTTAAGGTCGGTTGGTCACACTCTACATTCCTCATGTCTTTATGCACAGCTTTCCAAAGAACGCTCCTACTTTTTTTTGCCGCTAATGAACTGCTCTTCCATTTCTAATCTCTTTCTTATCAGCAATCTTATCGCTATAGGAGTCAAATGAGCTGATTTGTATTCGCGTTCATTTTCAGCCCTATCAAAACATTAAAATAACAAAAATGTTCTTAAAAATTAATATGTTTCATACCTCAATTTATCCAAAATACCCAAATCACTCATTATTTTTGTGTAGCTACCGTACAATAACTAACAAGAGTCAAAATCCAGTTCTTCTTCTTTAATCATTAAAGCATGTACTTTCAGGTCCATGCGTATTTGCGATCATTTGCAGCGCATGTTGATTTTGCATGTAAGCAATTATGAAACATATGCAATCATCAGTTGCTCGCAACCATGCATTTATGTAAGAGGTCCTTGTTTCAGGATTTTTTGGCAAAAAATATGTTTTCACATTGATTTGAAAAACATACAAAAAAATTACTTTTTACGGTCTTTCGGGAAATCTACCGTTTATTTACAAATATTGATTGGGAGACTTATTTTTCTAGTTCCTCCAAATTTTTTTAAATCGATCCATCAAACCATTTTGCCGGACAAATTGTTGAAAGTTACACAACAGAATTAAAGGAACAAGTGTATGGTTTACACAAACGCTGAATCGTCTCAAAAATTAGTCAGTATTGTTTCTTGATTGTTCTCACAAATTTTCCAAAAAAAAAATCAATTTTTTAGTTTTTTTTTTCCAATAAAAATGAGTGGGAGAGTGTGTGATGGCGCAATCCTTTGTGATAAAATAACGGGCTTCAGATTAAAGTTATCTGCGAAAAATTAGTTATTGTCTCTGAGATTGAGGTGCAAGACTGAGCTAGTAATATTGAGCTTGAGACAGAGCTATGAAATGTAACTCATTTTCGTATGCCGAAGCAAAATCTCACTCTGTAGCTCCGATCTCATTTTTTGTTATTGTTAATGTTTGAAAAGAAATGAAAACGCACGTAGCAGGCGTAGAATGCTTTGTTTTTTTTATTTTCATGCTTGACGTTTGTTCCTACAATAAATTCAGTCGGTTTCTGAATCCCCTTTTATTTTCGGCAATGGCTAATAGACGGAGACGGAGTTGGATCAATGCGTTGAGCCGCACGACCAACATGCCATGGGGCCCGGGTTCGAGTCCAGATCTCCCCCTGAGCTTTTATTAAGAAATTAAAATAATCCACTCTGTCTCTGGGCTGTTGTCTAATTCCCTTCCAGCCAAAACCATGCTAACGCATTAAAGGGTTGTCCCCTAGGATTTGGCCACATCGTATAAAAAAACAAACAAAAAAACAAAAAACCAAATTAGCGATTTCACTGCTGTTATTTTGCGATCTTTAGCCTGATCAGTACCGCAGTACTTGAAAGAAGGATTTGTTCTAGCGAAAGTGGGTGCAAATATGCTAGTAAAAGTAGCAAAATCAATGAATTCATTATAGACTTTATAGATATAAATAAAATATTATTAAGTTAATCCGAACTACCCTTCACGAAAAAAGAAAAAAAAAGTATTTTTTCTGAACTCAGTTCAAGTTACCATAGTCCAGGAGCCACCAATCCTGAAAGCTCCGTGATTACGCTTTCTAAAATTTTAAATAGAAAATAAAAGTTAACACTTAGACGAATAAGATTAACTTGGTCGGCGTGGATTTAATTAGCCGAAAACATTATAAATAAATTATATATTTTTAAATTTTCGTAGTTTTTTTCCGTCATCATTGATTTTGATCAATCTCATAGACAATTTTGTGGGAAATATAGTACTCTTCAAGAAAAAATCCGGCCGACCAATGATTTTTAGCCGGAAAGGTCGCGCATACTTATTTAAATGGTGTGATAGGGGGAAAAATTTATCCATTATCACGGAAACCTTTTTTTTTCATTTTACGCGTTTTGATGTTAGATTTATAAATATCTTGGTATGCGTGCTTACAAACTGCCGGAAGTATCACGCATACCAGATTTTATTGTGTGGTCAGAGATTATACTGTCATAGATTCTACTCCGTTCAAGATATTTCTTTCGGAGTTATGGCTTTCTTCTACCTCTAGTTTCTTCATTGGGAATATAAATTCATATGGGAAAAAGGAAATATGGAGAAATTTTAATTTAAGTTGATCATATAATAAATGAAGGTTGATACAAAGTTTATGTTTAATTCAAGTTTATTTATTAATAATCATCTACATCATCATCATCAAAATTACTATTTCTCTCTTCTTCTGATTCGTCGCTTTCTTCCTCATTCTGTTGGCAACTTAATATTTCTTCAACTTTTAAAGGTGCTGATGGGCCAATGTATGTTCGTTGAATTTATGTATGTTTCCAAGATAGTATCTGCTGATTTTATGAGGATTTTTTGTTGGGGCGAACATTTGTTTAAGTGGAAAAAAATTTTTGTGTCTGCTTCTTCATGATAACATTTATAATTTTCATCAAGTATTCGAGTCATTAACCCATTACTATTACTGTAGACAAAACACTGGTCTTCGACTGTTAAAAAAACTTTTTTTTCGTTAATAATTGAGCTACATATATTATCCGTCCAATGATTATGTAAAAAGGTAACTATTGCTTCTTTGAATTTTGGATTATTAAGACTTTTATTGAAATCTGTAGGTCTGCTTTGTAGCGGCCCTGTGATAGCATATGGTATTTCGTCTTCTTTACGAGTTGATATTTCTGAATCTTTGATTGATGGAGATAGATATCTATCAAAAATCAAATGGATTTCTGAAGCAGTGGAATTATTTCTTCAAAATAAATTCTGCGATCTTGCCGAATGGTAGAGGTACAGATGGTCCTAAATTGTGTAATAAGTGGAAACCGTCTATAATTTCAATGTCTATGTGGCTTGGAGCTGAAGTTTCTATTGAAGATATTATTTTTTTGGCCAATGCTGATTTGTTGGTTTTAGATATTTCTCCTGTAGGGTACGTTAATGTCGGTGGAAATGGTGACAATGGATATTTAAAACATGTTTCCATATCTATTTTTTTACGAAACGATATTCCCAATAATCGACCGAAAATATCACGTTCCATTCGTATTGTGGTACGTTTGCCATCACTCGATTTGTGAGATTTCTTCAGAGATTCGCTTACAAAATTCAATATTTTATTTTATTTATAGCTCTCTCGAATATACTCTCATCATTCTCTCATTATTCGTCTAAGTGTTAACTTTTATTTTCTATTTAAAATTTTAGAAAGCGTAATCACGGAGCTTTCAGGATTGGTGGCTCCTCGCCTACCAAAAAAAAATTTGGGATGGAAATAACGGTATCACAAATTTCTAAGAAAATAATAAATTTCAAAAACAAGGAAATCTCATCTTTAGCTGTCCGAAACATCTTTCTTTGTTAACAATTTGCTAGAATTGATTTATGCTGTATCTACACTGTTTCGTATATAACGTAGAATTTTAAAAAAATCCGTGAATCACGTACGGACCCTGCCCAGGACACATCAGCACTCGTAAACTGTTCGTTGGCGTCACGTTGCTTGGATATTAATGAAATTGGATATTATTTCCTTACTATTTATGTACTCGTCTTAATGGGAAAACGGACCTATACACAAGGGCCAGACGGGCGAGGAGTGTCTTCATAAGATTACACTAAATCTTTGGGATTAATTGTAAAATAATGACACACAACAGTAACTATAAGAAATATACTTGTAATAAAGGTTTAATAATGAAAATAATGACAAATTACATGTTTAATATTGATAGTTTTATTTTATGTTTTCTGCTGAAGATATCAAGTACTTCTGTAGCGTTCATCATTGACGCAATGTCTTTATGGATATGCATTAAAGTCAGTCCATTCAAACGATCTTCTGTCATCCTGCTGCGAATATATGCCTTTAGTCGGCATAAGGTGGAGAAAGATCGCTCTCCTCGACACTTTACAATTGAGTTTCATCCCTTTTCAACCCAACTATAGGCTACCCACACCGATAGAAGATAATGCAGGGCATCACCTTATCTTTACTTTTTTGTCACATTCCATATTCCGAGATAATCCGGAAATATTTTTTTCATATAAGTAACAGTTTAGACGTTAGGTCGAGTCTAAAGAAAAATCACCCCCGGCTGCTATAAGAATCAATGTAAATTTGTCGGAAATTCAGACACTTGGGCGCTTATATATGTGCGAAAAATTTCTTACTTCATGGCTTGTAGTTTATGGAGGTTTTGCAGCTCGCGATAATTTGTGCCTACGTATGTGTACGCAAAACGAAACAAACCTAAGTATAGCGCGATCTAATTAATGTCCTTGTGTTTTTTGAATGGTCGGTTGTGACCGTCTGGGGGGGGGGCACGTTCCCCTGTGCACAGTATCAAATCACAAAATAAGCAAACACAATTTGACAGAAAGGACCAAAACTGGTGGAATTCAATAAGAAAAAACAACAACACACAATAACAAACGATTTCGGCTACGCTTATGTACGTGTAAAGGCGATTTTTTCTTGTTTAGCTATTACCTCCTTGGTTCCATTCGGAAAGTACTCGCAAGTACTCTACACAGCCCCCATCTCCTTGTGTTTTTTGAATGGTCGGATGTGACCTTCTGGGGGAGCACGTGCCGATGTGCCCCCCCCCCCCCTCTCCTAAAGTTTTTTCGCTACTTCACTACAATGCTAGACACGGTAGTCTGATGAATGTTTTCTTCTTTGGCTAGTCTTTGTTGAAATCGAGGACCTGCCACAAACCTTTAAAACACTTTAATTTTTTCTTACATTATCAAGAGCACCGCCACGCTTTTCTTCTTTTTCACCCAAGACATTTCTAGATTCACTTTGTTAAATCTGTACAATTTTACACTTGCACTTCTAGCATACTTCGTATAGCGGCCATTGTAATTTAAATGAAAAAAATAGTTTTTGAAAAAAAAGTTGAACCGACTTCACAAAAGGCGCTAAAAACCATAAAATAATTTTTAATTTTATATCTATTACGGCATTTTGAAGTCGGTGCAAATCAAACAAACCAAACAACTACAACAAAAATATTTAATCGTCATTTCTTATGATCCCGTAAGCTGAACCGTTCAGGTAGTATTATGTATTATTTTCAATTGTGGTTATGTAGTTGTTTTATTTGTTTAATTTGCAAATTATTCTCCTATTAGCAATGGGGGATCACACTCTATACAACAGCAAAAGAACCATCCAAATCGATCCACGCGTTACAAAGTTAGGTTCCACCCCCTTCTCCCACCCCCACCACAGCAACATTTGTTTTCTCGTAGTATCAACCAAGGATCATGTTCTACCCAATAGAAAAAGAATTATCCAAATCGGTCCACGCGTTACGAAGTTAGACTTCCTCCCCCCCCCCCCCACCCACACCTTTCACCATGGGACCAAATTACTCTTCTATTAGCAATGGGGGATCATACTCTATACAACGGAAAAAGAACCATCGAAATCGGACCACGCGTTACAAAGTTAGGTCCACTCCCCTTTTCCGACTCGACCGCCATCGCAGGAACTACGGTCAACGCAAAGCAATTACCAGGATGCTTCGAAAAGTCAACGACCTTCCCTCCTTTGACTTCCATCTGAGTAAATCATCCCTTCACAAAGCCTTATATCTTTATCCCGCCCATCTTGATCGCCTTTCCTAATTCTCCTTCCTCCCAGTTTATATTTATCATAATCATAGCTCATATTGTAGCTTACATTATTTGTTATGAATTATTGTTTATTTTAGTTTGTAGTATTTATTTTGTTATTTTGTATTTTTTTATGTAATAGCTTGCATTAAGCTTAAATAAATAAATACCCCTCCCCCCCCTCCCCCACCCTAGGCCCTCGTAGTATCAACCAAGGATCATGTTCTACCCAATAGAAAAAGAATTATCCAAATCGGTCCACGCGTTACGAAGTTAGACTTCCCCTCCCCCCACCCACACCTTTCACCATAGGACCAAATTACTCTCCTATTAGCAATGGGGGATCATACTCTGTACAAAAAAAAAAAGAACCATCCAAATCGGACCACGCGTTACAAAGTTAGGTTACACCCCTACCCCCCACCACCACCCTACCAAAAATTTTTTTGACATGGTACCAATCGGTGAACATACTCTACCCAACAAAAGAAGAATCATCAAAATCGGTCGACGCGTTACGAAGTTATGCCCGGTCAGACATAAAAAAAAACAAAACAAAAAATACGCGTCGAACTTAGAACCTCTTTGTTTTTAGGAAGTCGGTTAAAAATTGATTGCACGACAAAGGAAGAAACGAAAAAGCGTTTCAGCGCAAGAATTGCATTCAGACCTAGTTCCATTTTCGACTAACATTAGTCCTGGCACCTCGAATGAATCACAAAATGCTTGGCGAAAACGAGGACAGCCCAAAAACCAACAACCAACACCAATAACTCATATCGCTCACCCCTCCACTTTCAAATGAAACGCTTGTAATTAATCAGAATAACCTTTGCCGCAGCCTACTCTAGATACAAGCCCGGAAAACATGACAGTTCGGCCATTTCACCACCAAGCTTTCGTCATTATTTCATTTTTGTTGTACCACAGATTAACCAATCTTTGACACAAATAAAACTGCACACTCTCTTTACTAAAACCAAAGAGAAACGCTGATGTCATTGACGCATTTTAAGTTCAATACTCCAACAAAACGAGGACAAGAGAGTTTTTCCTTTAAAGCTCATGAAAATTGTAAAGAGAGACACTTTTTATCAGACATGTTCAGAACATTTGCAGGTTAACCTCAAGTAAAATCCAATTTGAGGGCTTAAATATATTGCAAGAAGTACTAGGAGAAAGTAAATTCCCTCAAACTTCCCTCAAATACAGTGGTCAGGAAAGTGTGAGCCATTTTCGAAAGCGTGTTTCCGCGAAAAACGCGTTTAAAGTTTTGCAACTTTTGTAGTCAGAAGGGACCGTGCCGAATTTAAACTCGCTTAGTACCGAAAATGATTGAATTTCTAAAAATCCTTTTTATTTTTTTTTTGCAAAAAAACATCGATTTTTTCAGATGTATCAAGGTAGAAGTCTCCTTTAAGCATTATCGTTACCAGCATTCTTCTTTGATTTTCTGTGGAAGGTAAGTGTCCAGTTCATATAAAACATATTTATAGTGAACTCCATATTACACGTTAACAACGATATTGTTATGACTCCTGACCACTCTATTTTAAAAAGTTTGTCAAATATTTATTTATATTCATTTATAACTTTAAGAAACGAATTTGAATTACATATGTGTGTTCAGTGTATTTAAAATCAAATATAGGTACCTTTAGCAAGGCTAACAAAAATCCTCGCGAGTCAACGCCCTTCATGGGGCAAACAAAATAGTAGCCTTGATTGGTTTTAACGCAATCCACTTATAGAATACACATATGTGTGCAAATATAACCAAAATAAATTTTGCGGTATTTTAAAGGCGTTTGGACCATTGTCATATTAGATCCGTCATCTTTACTTTTAAAATCTGATAATAGGTTTGTAATCAGCACCCGAAAAAAAAATGTTTGTTCCTTAAGGAAAATGTGTCCGTCATATTGGATCCGGCACATTGAATTTTTAAAATCCGTTCAAAGCTTTGAAATTATCACCGTTGAAAACCCCGAGCATGGCTTTTTGGTCGCTTGTCATTATTTCACAGGAATCCTCACTGCACAGTATAAAATCACAAAATAAACAAACACAATTTGACAGGAAGGACCAAAAATGGTGGAAATCAATTAGAAAAAACAACAACACACAGTAAAAAACGATTTCGGTTACGCTTATGTACTTATCTCGTTTAGCTATTACCTCCTTGGTTCCATTCGGAAAGTACTCGCAAGTACTCTACACAGCCCAATAGAACAAGCTGCTGACTTACTTTTCTAAAATGAATTATCTATTATTATTTTTATTTCACTGTAAATGGTTTAGTTGCAGTGCAGGGCGGCATGAGAAGAAATCAAAATATATTTTATAATGTGCAAATGAAGCTCGTTCATATGATACGCCACTTGACCTACTAACCCCACTTTAAAATGTTGACCCTCCCCAGCCCCCTGGCAATAAAATTAGAAATATTTTTTTAATTTTTCATTTGTAATAAAGTTGGGCCAGCATTATTTAAAACTATTCCAAATTTCAAGTCGACAGCATTAGTAATCCTGATAGAAGCAGTTGTGACAGACAGACAGACGAAGGGTCTCTTTCTTACAAATTTTTGGGTATATACTTACTTTGTAACAAATTTTAGCAAAACTAATTTTTCTGAACTATTCAGCTGGACGGGTTGCAACTAGGTTAGGTTATCCTCAGGTCAGCCTCACATAGACCTATAAATGGTCCGTTGTGATACCACATCCGTGGAACCGTGCCTGATTGCCGGGTTTAACTATAACCAGCCGCAGCTGTTTATAAACCTTAGGAGCTGCTTCAGCCCGATGCCGGCTATATCGCCCATGCCACCTAAGAAGTACGCGCCCATTGCATTGTACCTTCTTTCTGCTAGGCCCGGGCATTCGCAGAGTAAGTGCTGAATGCTTTCCACCTCTTCCTCGTCCATACAGCTCCGGCAGAAGTCATTCGTGGGAACGCGCAGACGTTCTGCGTGTCTACCGAAAAGACAGTGGCCAGTGATAACTGCCACAATGTTTCGGAGGTTTATCCGGCTTCCGTTTAATAGGAACGCGGTTTTCCTCAAATCCCATTCAGGCCACAGCCGCCTTGATAGGCTGCATGTTTCTAGATTACTCCATCTCTGCTTAGCGAGCTGAACAGCCTTAAGGTCAATTTCTCTCTTTACTGATTCTAGCGGCCAGCCGATCGATCTGTCAATAGAGGAATCATCCAAATGTGATCCCTCCTTTGCCAGCTCATCAGCTGCCTCATTCCCTTGAACACCACTGTGGCCAGGGACCCAGCAAAGAGTTACCTTATGCCTTGCCCCTAAAGTCCGGAGACCAGCCAGACACCTGCCGACCAGCCGTGACCTGACTAAGTTTGAGTCCAGCGCCTTGATAGCTGCTTGGCTGTCGATGTACAAGCATATCTCGCTACCCATTGGTAGGTTTGGGCGTCCGTGTATTATTTCTGCCGCCCTTTCTATGGCCAAGATCTCTGCTTGGAATACACTGCAATAGTCCGGTAGCCGGTACCTACTGCATATGCCTAGGCAGTCCGAGAAGACCCCCGCTCCCACTCCGTCCTCCGCCTTAGACCCATCTGTGAAGACTGATATTTCTGCACCGGTGGCAACCCCCCACTCTTCCCATTCATCTCTAGTTGGGATTTTTGTGGAGAAGGCCTTCCCAAAACTAAGTAGTGGGATGGTGTAGTCGGTGTTCGCCTGCAGATAGCCTCCCGGATAAGTCCTTAGTATACTGCTATGGCCGTTATCAGAGCTCTTCCAGCAATTGGACTCTTTCAGTCTTACGGCACTGCGTGCAGCTATACTTTTGCCGTGGACGTCGAGCGGTAGGAGATGGAGCATGGTCTCCATTGCAGCCGTAGGCATTGTGCTTATAGCTCCGGAGATGCCCAAGCAGGCAGCTCTTTGAATCTTGTTTGTTTTCTTAAGATTGCTCTCCTTCTCTAGAGCGGTCCACCAGACTATTATGCCATAGGTAAGAATAGGTCTAACTATGGAGGTATACATCCAGTGGACAATGCGAGGGCTTATACCCCATTTCTTGCCAAACATCCTCTTGCAGGCGTAGAACGCTATTGACGCTTTCTTCACGCGTTCATCTATGTTCATGCCCCAGCTTAGTTTGGAGTCGAGTATGACCCCTAGATACCTAGTGTGGGTCTTTATTGCTAGGGTGCTGCCCGCTAGTTTAGGTGGTTCGAAGGCTTCGATCACTCTCCTCTTTGTGAATAGGATTGTCTCCGTCTTCTGAGGATTGACCGCTAAACCACAGTTCTTCGTCCACCTGTGGAGTTTACCTAGTGCTCTTTCCATTAACTCTCTCATGGTGCTTAGGAACTTTCCTGATACCAGTAAGGCCAGGTCGTCTGCATAAGCCACCACCTTTATCCCATCTCTTTCAAGTGAGATCAGGATATCGTTGACCACTAGGAGCCACAATAATGGTGACAATACGCCCCCTTGGGGTGTTCCTCTGTCTACGGATTTGACTCTCTCGTGGTTGCCCAGTTTTTTGTGGATCTGGCGGCTTGATAGCATTGCGTCAATCCACTGGCAGATAGAGTGGTCTGTACCGTGAGACATAATAGTCCGCGGGACAGCACCATTTATTTTTAATGATTAATACATACTTGAAACTTCGTGAGTGGCTTCCTTTTGGCGAGTCTACCAAACTTTCTCTTCGACTTTTTTTTTGCTATTTAAGCTATCGGTCTTAAACAATGCAGCAGGGAATTTGTCGGACACTATGACTACTTGACAACATTAATAATTATTAAACAATTCAGCAAAAGTGAACTATGCATGTATTGAAAAACAAAAATGCTTACGTACGGCATGTTCGCGGTGGTAGACAAACGTATCGCAGCATTATTTTTGTCGAACAAAATATTATTGGAATTTCTTATTAAATTATCTTGTAAATGCATTAAAACTAAATATGTATTCATCAAGAAAGAAAAATGCATGTATTTGGCATATTTCGATCATGCTCACTTGAGAACGCAGCACTTTTGAAAAAAGTCGAAGAGAAAGTTTGGTAGACTCGCCAAAAGGAAGACTCGAAGTTTCAAGTATGTATTAATCATTAAAAATAAATGGTGCTGTCCCGCGGACTATAAGGGCATCGTGCATTGCTTCAGCCTTGACGTTGTTGAAAGCCCCTTCAATATCAAGAAACACTCCCAACGTGTATTCCCTGTTACTAAATGACTGCTCAACCGTTCTTACTACTACATGCAGCGCAGTTTCAACTGACTTTCCCTTTGTATATGCGTGCTGGGAGCCGCGCACCCCTCTTGGTAGAATACGCTCACGCAAGTATACGTCGAGAAGTCTTTCTAGTGTTTTAAGTAAAAACGATGAAAGGCTAATTGGTCTGAAGTCCTTAGCGATTATGTGTCCACTTTTTCCTGCCTTGGGGATAATGATCACCTTGACCTGTCTCCAAGCTAGAGGGACATAAGAGTGTGAGAGGCAACTTTTAAATATCACCCTAAGCCACGGAATAACTGAAGCCTGTGCTTTTTGCAGCATGATAGGCCAGATCCCGTCTATTCCTGGTGACTTGTATGGCGCAAAAGTTTTAATTTCCCATTCAACCTTGTCTTGTGCTACTATGTAGCTGGCGGAATCTAGGCATGGTAGCTCCGATCTAGCCGGCCTACCAGCATAACTCGCCGCCCTGTTTTCATCCGAGTTCGGGTTGCACCTAGAAAACGATTAAAGAAGCATACGGCTTTTCTCTGAAGTTGTTTCCAAGAAGATTAAGTCAGACTGTTACAACTCTCCTTCACTTTTCCTAATATATAAAAGTGCGCAGCACAATACACCTACCTTCTTTAGGTATTAGAGCAACGCTGGGCCAAACAACTTGTCATTTGCATTTTTGCATTTTTTGATCTTCTTCTCTTCATCTACAAAATTTTATTTTTTTATGAAAAGATGTAAGACGATGTAGATACAAACCCTAATTGACCTGATCGACAACGATTTCTAGTGAACCTGTAATTTAAGGTGAATTCCTAACCACCGATAGTACTCTGCAACCCCAAAGAACCTTACAGGTAATCTCTTACCAGCAGAAATCAACAATGCGTCGCCGCTGGTGGGATTCGAACTTGGGACCCAGATGATGAAAAATGAACACGTTATCACTAAATCCACCGATGAATGAAGATTCAACTTATGATTTCTATATTTTAATTTCTTTCTACATTAACTGTTGTGTTTCATTTCGAAAATAATTTCCCGTTCAAAAAAAGTAGAAAGAATCAGTCCTAAAGAACAATGCTCATTGAAACAAGGTATAATCAAGGTCAGGAGTTTCGCGTATAAAAATATACTCATAACTCATTTAATCTTCAACTTTACCAATATGTACACCGCAGATCTGAAAGTATTGTCGAATTTCTTATTAAATCTTTTTTATTGCATCACAATTGCTCAGTAATTCATGGAAGTTTTTAAAAGCGCAAGCCAAAGAAGGATACTGGAAGATTTATTGCATTTTTCGAACGTTCCAGTCGATTCCAAATCATTCACTTAATTTATTTCGCCATTGAGAGCTGGTCACTTGCAGTGTATTGGTAGTTATGACAAGTCCATCCCCAAATTGCCATCGGCCATAAATTTCTTCGGTAAATAAATATCCGAGACCATCTCAAGAAGGTAAATATAATTGCACAACACGATGAGCCTTATTTTATTTGTAGTTCCATGGAGGGAAGAAGGTCAAGATGTCTGGAGTGCATCCAGGTCCATGAATTGTATGATGCTGCATCTTGCGGTAATCTCATGGCGGTGCATCGTGTCAAATCAAAGGGAATTATCCGCCGTTCTCTCAAGCAGAACTGTTTAAAAGGGAAAACCGGTCCAACTTCAAGGAATAAGTTTCAGTGGTATCCAAGAAAACGGCAAATGGGGCCATGCATTCATCGATAATGTAGACCTGTATAAATGGTAGAGGAAGAGAAAGGAATTTTGTGATTTGTGAAGGAACCCTCAGGGTGGACGTTCATTCGAATTCTATGTTCATTTGTTTTCTGTTCAAAAACTCAACAAACAGGTAAGGAAGGCTATTATGTAAATGATGTGGAAAGATAAGATTTAAATATCGTAAGTTAGTATTGTTTTTTACAATAAAATAGTAATATGCATATATATTATACTCCTCGGATATAGTTAATGAATGTTGTTTTATTTTCCGACTACAGAAAAAAGTAAACCTCGGAATGTATTCAGACCATTGCTAGAGAGGTGCCCGCTGGTGAGAGCCACATCTCCCAAACGAGTTGAAATTTTACAAACTCGCTTATAGCATGATAGAAAGATCCTTATCATTGTCATAATTGGACAATCTCAAGTACGTGATTACATAGATCCTGACGTCATAATTAACAAATATTTAAGATGTTTTCCTCGCATTGTTAAATCGATTGAGTTGAAATTTTCGCACAACCGAAAGTAAGTGATTTAGCTATGTAATTTGTAATGGCAATACAATTTCATATATTCATTTTATTATATATAAATTATGTGTACATACTGGCTTTGCGAAGCTCAATTTTACTGTTCGCTGATGACAGCTTTGTTTTATGCGGCTCCCATTGTGGAAGAGATGAAAATGAAGAGATGAAAATAAGTGCTTATGACGACCTTAAGATAATAAAGAAATCAACAAATATGAAGTGATTCATAATTAATGCAACAAAAGCAAAAGTTATGCTTATAAAAGTCAATAAATAAAACCATTTGTGAGAAGCACCACCGCTCAAGTAACCCTACCCCAAATTACCTTCACCCTTAAAATTACGACTGAAAATTGTATGTGTTGGTTATAACTACTGTTAAGGACGACCTTGGATAAAGAAAAGATCCGTGCTGGAAAGTAGAACCTAAACGAACCTAAAAGAACCTTGCACTGAGGCCTTCCTATTTTTATGGCATGAGCTCTAAGTCTTCATGTCCTGTCACAAGTCCAACAAGAAGTTTCAGTTTAGCTTTGTTAAGCTTAATGATCTTTTCAGATTCATGTGCAATAAGAGTTCCCCAAAACGCCCATTTTTCTTTGTGACTCCTCGTTACCCATTCCACGATTTCTTTTCTGATTTCTTGGATGAGTATGCTCAGGTTGAGCATTGTTGGAGTGTCCTCATGTGCGCCCCACCGCGCCAGCTCATTTGCTTTTAATTTCCTGGGATGCCACATTGCTCCGGCACGTATATTAGGGTGACATCGTTTTGTCTCCCTAGTTCCGTGAGGGTCTGTTTACATCCCTCTATCGTTTTGGATTTAACCTCGGCGTTAGTTAAAGATTTGATGGATGCCTGGCTATCCGTGCATATTGCCATCCTGGAGGATGTTATTCTTCGTTCTATTAACTATTTAGCTCCTATCTCTATCGTTGCGATTTCACATTGAAGAACCGAAGAGGAGTCGTTAACCCCTCCCCATAAATGCAGGTTTAGTTCCTCGCACGATATTCCAAAGCCACAGCCACGCTCGCATTTTGAGCCGTCTGTGTAAATCGCTAAAGTGTTTTCTTCAATCACGCCATTGTTGATCCATTCACTTTTTGTTGGGAACTGAGTTTTGAAGATTGCCTCCAAATTTGGATTACCTGTTTTGAAGTCCCAGCAATCTTCATCCTCAAAGAATCTCTTGATCGTATTTCCATTACATACTTGGACGATCTTCTCATGTTGGGTTTGCATTCCCCTTACCTTCCACAGTTTATTCATTCGCACACGAATAGCCGAGTTAAGTGCTACTTGTTTAACGTAGAATTCCAGTGGAGTTATATTTAGAATGACCTCAAAGGCCCCTGTTATGCCTAAGCAGCACATACGTTGGGCCTGGTCCAAAATCTTCTGGTTTCTGCGCACCTCCATAGCATTCCACCAGACTATCGCTTCATATGTTATCATGAGTCTGAGTAAACATGTGTATATCCATTTTATAAAATAGGGTGATAGTCCTTTCCTTACCTTACCTATAGCATTTCTACACGTACAGAAAGCTCTTACCGCTTTGTTTTTCCTCTCGTGTAGGTACCCAGCCCAATTTAGTTTCCCGTCCATTTGCACACCCAGAAATTTGGCCTCATTCTTTAAGGTTAATCTAGTGTTTCCAATGCACGGGGGAATTATCTTTCTTAATTTTTGTCTATTAGTGAAGCAGCAGAGTTCCGTTTTACTTGGGTTTATCTTCAGTCCGCAATCCTGCGCCCAAGAGGTTGCCGTGTCGATTGCTTCGTGAAGTAGGTATCGCAAGTTTTCTTCAAACTTACCTCTGACTACTATCGCTAAATCGTCCGCATAACAAGTTACGAAGAGACCTTTATCTGATAGGGCTTCAAGTAATTCATCAATCACTATCAGCCATAAGAAAGGTGAAAGAATCCCTCCTTGTGGAGTTCTTCTATTTACCCTCGCCGTCAGTTGTTCATTACCGAAACTTGTAATTATGATTCAGTCTTCCAGTATGGACTTGATCCATTTGATTGTACTGTGATCAGTCCCCTTCTCCCTCAATTTACTGAGAATCTTATCGATTCTGACATTGTTGAAGGTCCCTTCTATGTCAATGAAGCAGCCTAACGCTACTTCATTGTACATCAATGCTTTTTCCACTTGATGTACTAGGCTGTGTGGAGCGGAATCGACCGATCTACCTTTCATATATGCATTTTGACAACTTGATAGCTGGTTTATGCCTATCTGGTTCCTTACTTCCCATTCTATGAGTCTTTCTAGACTTTTCAATAGGAATGAGGTAAGGCTGATTGGTCTATAAGCATTAGGTGTTCTATAGTCAGTCTTGTTTGGTTTGGATAGAAATACTACCTTTGCCACTTTCCAGTTTTTAGGAGTGTAACTGAACTCTAGATACGCTCTAAAGAGTAGGACGAGTTTCTTCCATAGTTTGTTACCTCCCTTCTGTAGCATGATGGGATATGTCCCATCTCTTCTCGGTGATTTATATGGGCTGAAGGATTTTATTGCCCATCTTACCTTGTTTAAAGTACACAGCCTCTTCGCTTGCTCCTCTTCCATTCCAACTTGGGATCTCCAAGGAGTAGCGTCTTCCCTCATCGATTCCCCCTCCACCAGGGTACTCCCCGGGAAACTATTTGTAATCAGCCTCTCAAGAGATTCCCTCATATTGGATGAGTTTTCAATGAGTTCTAATTTACTTTTCGATTTAGATAATACTTTCCTCAGTCTAGCTGCGTCACCCGTGCTTTCAATTTGGCTAGTAAAAACTTCCCATGATATCCTCTGGGTTTTTCGGCCCTCGGACCTGAATTAACTGAGTGCCGTTTTATATTTTTCCCAGAGTTCCTCTCTTTGGTATTTATTAGCTTTATTGAATAGCTTTCTGGTTCTTTTTCTTATTTCCATGAGAGAAGAATTCATCCATCTCTGTTCCCATACTGTTTTCAGTCGTTTCTTTAGAAACCTTCCTCGAATCCGAGTCTGATAACATCTTCAATGTTAGCAGTCTCATCATCGATTCTCTGTGTTGATTCTAAAGGAGCATTTCTCGTACACAATTTTGTGTTCAAAACCTCCCTATACTTATCAAAGTTTTTTCTTCTGGGGTTTCTAAAAGTCAGAGGATTATTTCTGACATTGACACTTAGCTCAAAGAGTATCCATCGATGGTCCGAGAATGATACCTCGTCAGATACATACCAATTCTCAATCTCATCAACAGTCCTCCCGTTCGCAAGTATAATGTCTATAACTTGTTTTCGGTTTTTGTTAATAAAATTTGGCTTATTGCCCCTATTTATAATAAAAAGTTCTGATTTTACTAAGCATTCAATTAAGGACTTGCTGTCTGTTGTCTGTGCTGCCCCACACAGTATGGTGTGCGTTTGCGTCACAGCCTATGACTAATCTTAAGTTTGTTTCCTTTGCATACCTTACCATATTCTTCAGAGTTTCCGTGGGAGGTCTTGTCCTTTGCCGACTTCCCATTGCACAGCTACACAATCACGGTCGCTAATCTGTGGAATAGAAATAGCGTATATCTCTTTTTTAACTTTTTTAACTATTATATTAACCTTAACGATACTACTAAACTATATTCCGATGAAGAATTACGTTGATTTTTAAATTTGAAATTTTAAATATTTTTGGAAAACAAATTTGACATCTAATACGTTACCTTGAAAAATTTTAACACATTAACCCTAAGAGAAATCCTAGCAAAGCAAATGAAATTCAGAGTTCAACTAACAATAAGTAAAAATCCCGGGGCGTTGTAGTGACTTGATGTTCTTGTATCGCAGCATGTTGTGATGTGTCTAGAAGGAAGCAGACTAGCAATTACGTTAGAACAGTGACCACAGAAGTAGCGACTGAAGATTGAAAGGTTACTTACGTAACCTTTCGTAACGTAACGTCGATGTTGACGAGGTAGTAGAATACCCCATAAGCTTAATAGCATTTCTTTGAACTATGTTTAACAAGAACTGCGGTAGGTACGGTCCCTGCCCAAATTTTGGAGTATTCGAGTCTAGGCGTGATGTGAACTTGTAGATAAGATGATTGTCTTTCAATGAACGAACAGAGCCATGTAGTAACCCAAGCATTGAGTATGAAAGGTCGTACAGTCGTACATAGTTTAAGATCAATGCTGCTGGAATAAAACTTATGAGCTTGGACTCCAGGGGACCGGTTGAAATCTATAGACTCTCATTAATAAGGTTTAAGTTACAGTTTATACTCTCGCTGAGGTTTTACATACTAACAACATGTCTAACCTAATAAATTCAAAACAAACTTTATGTATGGGCAGGTCTAACTGAGTCTACCCTCACAGTTGCCAGCCACAGAAGATGGGACCACCAAAGCTCCACCCAAGCAAATGTGCCAGGGTTCTGAAGCCTCGCTAAAATTGGGCGTAGCCTCTGTGTGAAGGACGAAACTCAAGAAAGTACCAGCAGTGGAATGTAAAAAAAATAGTTGAAACCGAAGAAATAGGGCGACAACTCAACTTTGATACTCTCGGTCAGTAAACCTCGGCAGCCAGACCGACAAGATCTAAAGACACTCAATGACCCAAAGACGTCCACCTTTCTAAAAGAAACAATTAAAAATGTCTTAAGATAAATCTGTACCATTCAAAATTATGCAGATGTCCTTAGCAGAATGTACTGGAGACACTAGACGTTAGTCTCCATTGACAGCCAGGGGATCATGGAGGCTTACTCAAAGCATTTTCATCAGAGTACATAAGCCGATTTACAGTAACACATAAAGCTCTTCCTTAGACCGCAATTCTGATCAAGCGTTTAATTAACTTTCTCCCAATTACAGAATTTATCACTTAGGGGAAAGCAGCAGGTAATTATTGGAATGTGCCTTTGTAGCGTAGTACACTATACAAAATTAGAGCTAAGGCCAATAAACTCTACAACAAAGCCAAAGGGTCAGGTGAATGACATCAATATAAAAGGGCTCTGACTGAATATAACAAAGATTTAAGGAAATCCAAAAGAAGAACGTGCAGGAGTTTTTGTGAGGGCATTCACGATCTCCCCCACGGTGATTCTCCAAAAAAGTCTATCCAAGGATAACTCAAACGGCATTGGATTTCTTCAAAAGTCTTCAGATTCTATAGTAACTGTGGATACCAAAAAGCCCTACGAGGTAGGCAGCGACGTCGTTCGGCCTTCGAATCAGATTGAAAGCACTTCCGAAGGTACCTTCACATTGAAGAGAGTGATATGAGCCATTAACACATTTAAAGCCTACAAGTCCTCTGCCAGCGATGATATCCTACCAGCTCTATTGAACCAGGGTTTGGAGAAACTACTATAGGGTGCTAATACCATGGCAAACTATGAGCATCTACAGGTTGTCCTTAAGATGTCCTTCGTCCTGACGTTATGGCCACTATGGAAGTGATGGTCCTGCTGCAGGTGGAGTAAAGAGGATGTGTGTCTTTGGGGGATTCTTCTTTTTCCAGCCTTCGCTAGGTCGGGCTGGAGTTGGAATAAGAACCCAAGAATACAATTAGGCATAAAAATCATGTTTGAAAACACACACGATTTGCTTTACTTATTAAACTAATAAGATGCTATGGGATTTGGAGGACACGTGTTAACCTCTTCAGTTGAATTTTCCGCTTTAATTGGTAGCGGGGACGTGCTGTTGTGGTCAGTTGTAGCCATTGTAAACGGTTACCAATTGGAAAAGTAGCTGATATACTTTTAATCAATTGCCATTTTAGACCGGTCGCCGGTTAGTGGTTGTAAAAGGAGTTGAGTCTACCTTTATTTTTAGCTGTCATGTCAGTAAATACAATAAATACTTATTATTATTTTGTACTTTCCATTGAATTAAACATCTTGTATACGATGCTTGGATTACTACAATTGTTTGGTAGTTTGTAGCTTCTTTATATTGATGTTGTTGATTGGTAGCAGCTTTTAGTTGCTGCGGTTAGTTGCGGTCGATTGGGATCAGCTTTGACTTGCTGCGGTTAGTTGATGGCAGCTTTGAGTTGCTCCTGTTGGTTGCAGCTGGTAGCAGCTTTGAGTTGCTTCGGTTTTGGTGGCAGCTTTAAGTTGCTGTGGTTGTTTGGTGGCAGCTTTTAGTTGCTCCTATATTTATGGCAGCTTTGAGTTACTGCTATTGGTTGATTGGCCGCAGCTTTGACTTGCTGCGGTTGGTTGCGGTTGATTGCGGGGTCACCAATTGTGGAGGTATAGGGTTGATGATTGTTACCTCTACGTCATAAGGAGGGCGTGTGTTAACCTCCTTGATTTAATCCTTTTCAAATAGTACGTGCCCTACCACTGGTGGGGGGTACTGCTACTTAAGAGTGTCGCATATATGTAGACGTATATTTTGCTGTTGTTACAGCACTCAGCCGAGGAGTGCTTGATGATTGTTGCCCGATCCCCGAGTTGGGGCGATGTACAATGTTGATTGATGCTGCACCTGGGATTTCGTTGCTGTCGGGGTCTTCTTTACATCCTTCGCTTGATGTACTATGGACACTGATGACTCCAGGCATGGCGAGTTTCTAGTCCAGTGTGGTCTTCGAGCGTTGTCCTTCTCAGAGTCGGCCATCCTTTATTGACAGTACTGCAAGATGATAAAATTCTGATTTAATTATTTCATATATGATTTATGCAAAAATAAACTGATGTGAATTATTCAATTATTACTTTATTTTATATTTTATTTGACAAAACTTTTAAAATTATTATTAACTAAATAAGTCAGGGCGACCTATTATCTAAACTCCAAAAGTATAACTGTCTTTATGATGATTTTACAACTCTTTTATAGCCAGAAAATAGGCAATCAGTTTACTGCGATTTCAAAACTGGAACAATTAGCAGGTGCTTTCGGAATGGCTGAACTGTTGCAAATTTCAAAGGTTTGCTTAATATCTGCCAACACTGACAAAAATCTTTAGAGCCAGTTTTACTCTACCCAGTTAACAGACTATCAGAAGCGCTTGTGAAGAAAGAAACATCCATCTGGGTCTTTCTGGACATTGAAAGCGCCTTTGATAGCACTCCTTTTGAATCCATTCATGAGGCAGTTGTCAAAAAGGGAATTAATCTTTCGACTGTGATGTGGTGTGATGTGTATTTCCTAGGTGAAGAGTCAGTGAATATTAAGGTCCCTAAGGGACACCCCAAAAAGGGATCCTACCCCTGGTTGTTGACGACCTTATAGCTAAGCTAGCAGATGTAGGTTTTGAAAACCAAGGATACGCAGACGACGAAAAGACCCTGGATATACATAATGCAAAACTGGTACAGGAGGGAGGGACTTAGTGCCAATCACAACAAAACAGTTATTATTCCCTTTACGAGCAAAAGGAAGCAAAGACTGAAAGCTCCAACCCTTGAGAAGATAAAACTAGAATTCGGCAAAGAAGTAAGTGAAATTTTAAACCATCACCTCACTTAGATTTTCAGGTTGCGCCGGAGACACCGGTTCATAAAGGCTTTTAGCTTAGATGTTATCTGACAGGTCACTATCGATGTTGAACAGCCGTGCAACAGAACAGAATTTACGCTCGATTCAAAGACCCGGAGTTGTGTGCATCTGAAGATGTCATTATTGCGCCATATCTCAGCAAGAGTATTAAATGCAACTCGACCCTTATTGATGCGAACCAATCTGCAGTCACGGGTTCCGGGATGGCAAGATTTATCCACTTGTTATATTTACTGCTCTTCAAGAAAAATTTTGTTTTATCTTCTAAAGTGCAAGCTCATAAATTTGATTTTAGCAGCATAGATCTTAAGCCCTGCTCTGCAACCTTTTCCACACAGGGCTTCGGACATTAGAGCTACATGACTCATGTTTGTTGGATAGGAGGGCTACATCGTCGGCATAGTCCAGTTGCGTAAGGTAGTTAAGACGTTTCCATCTGATCCCTCCCGGTAGGTGGTCATCTAGGACGCTGCACAATACGTCACTAATGACGATCAGAAAAAGCGAAGGTGACGACAGTAAGCAACCTTGTCTCCTCACTCCATGAGGGGACCTTCATTCGGCGGATTGTTCGATGATAATTCTCAGGGTGTTGGTGTGATCGCTGTAGGAACTATCCTCAAGAAAGCCTACCTGTTCATCATTTACAATGCGCTCGACAGTTTACCTGATTCATATTAAGATAATTTTTACCATCGAATTGGTGACTGCAGTCAAAAGATAGATCCGCACTAATTTCTACATCTCCTCAGATCGCCTTTTGTGGGAATCTTCACAATTGCGCCCGTTTTCCATTCATGAGGTGTTCTGGCTGGCGCCCCTTTCTCAACGGGATGAACAATATCAGCAGCAGCATGGGGATCCTCTTTAAATAATTCCACTGGTATTCCAACAATCCCTGTGGCCTCATCGAGGTCCATGGACTTAATTGCGTCTGCCAACTCCAATATTATCGGAGGTCTGATGTTTTCAGGCTGGGGAAAGGAGTATTCGACGATTCATCTCTTACAGAATATTCTATTGCAAGATCGACATACAGTTCTGTTCCATAGCTCATAAAGCACACCTTCGGCCTTTCCTATTTTTTTTTGCATGGTGTCGTAGCTTTTTTGCCCCTGCGCATTGATCCGTGGCATATTAGAAGTTGTGTTACATGGTCGTGCTGCTGACGTGCATAAACGAAACTTAGCTGTTACAAGATGGTGATCGCTGGCAATATTACCTCCGCGCTTAAACCTTACGTCGAGAAGAGAATTTTTCCAGCTTTTCGAAACAGCACTATGGTCAATCCGATTCTCAGTTCTACCGTCTGTGGAAAGATAACATTTTTGTGTTTAAGTAATTATCCACAAGTTACAAAATTCAATAAACAACTTCCTATTTTCGTCCCTGTTTCTGAGTGCAAAATTCCCCATTACATGTTTCAGGCCTATGCTCTTAAAGACAATCTTAGGGCTGAGATCCCCTACGAAATTTTCCAGGGACCGTAGCTGTTTTCTCTTTTTTCTGAAACAGTGATATTTTAACTGGTATTTCTGGACACTTAGATAAAAAATAGCAGTTATTTAAAATGTTTAATTTTTTAGTTTTTTTCTGGCAAAAATTATTAGTTGAAAATTGATGAATTTTTATTTCCGACAAATATAAAAAATATCGTGGTATAATATTTTCCAACCTTCGAGATCTGCAATAAAAAGGAAAGAAAAAATATATACATACTTGAATGTGACCCTCTCCGAAGAAACATTTAAATATAGATGACTCTGGAGAGCTGCCTAGAAAAAAACCGTACGTCATAAGCCTTGTTACTTGGGAGAGGATCACATTAGACATATATGTAACTACCTAAATAAATAAACAGCAAAATATTTCTACCAAAAATAAGTAAAAGTGTTCAAAAATAACTGTTTTTGTATTAATGGATAACGTTGAAATTTTAAAAATTCGGGCGGAAATCTATAGAAAACTTAATGAGAATCACCTAGATATGCTTCATTTAATTTTCCGACTCGAACTTGCTTGGACCTTTTTGGATCAAAAATAACAGTGATTTTCGGTCCCTGCCTATTTTACATCAACTTTAGAAGTCTTATCGCAGGTATCGCCAAGGAGTTGGTAAAGAGCCTCCTTAACTGTTACATCCGCTTACTCAGTCGGCACTTAGTTAGCATTGAATTATTGAAATATTAGGTACCCTAATCGGGAATCTGGCGATAATAATTCGGTGGAATATTGGTTACCATAGCAGTGGTAATTGATCTTCGCGTATCCCCACTCGTTCCACAGGGTTCTCACGTTCCATAGCCCAATCGCAGTCCGTTGTTTATAGTCAAAGGTCATCATCATAAAATCAGTCCGAGGTAGGTATCCGAGGCTTACCAGACGTTTCGTGTTATGTTGGTTTTTCAAATAACCGGATTACCTATCCTATCCCAGAAGCGCTGCTCTTTGAGGCATCCTGGGACTCATCTCGAGTGTATTCGTTCAGCGCGTAGGTACTCTCTAAGCCCATGTGTTCTGGCTGGCGCGTGAGTTTCCCTCCTCCTTTCTCAATAGTAATAGGACTCATTAAAGACCTTAACTTTGACTGAGCTTAATAAGATAGGGTCAGCCCACAACAGATGAAGCTGATCGAAATGTCATAGGAAGGTGAGATTAAAGCTTGCACGATGCTTTTTTAATAATAATAATAATCTAATAAATTAAATCGTACCATATTTTCTTTGAATTGTTCTACTTGCAACACTAGGTCACACTTTAAACTTATAGTGGTCGTCACGTCACTGTTGCTCCGTTAAAACTGGGAACTATTACTCTTATGACGAAAACTTGATTCTTTGCGATAACACAAGACGGTCAGAATATTAGAATAAAGAACTAGAGGAAGCGCTGTACTGTGTAAAATTCCTATCCGTGAGTGAAGTTGCTCGAGGAATTTAAAATCAGTTGTGGTTGTTCAATTAAAGAGACAAAAGCATACTACATAGCAGAGACAAATATATTTCGTACTGTCAAAGGTTGTTTACTTTTGTGCGTGAAAATTTTTCCTCAAGTGAATTAAGTTAAATTTTGTTCAATTTGTTAAGATTCTTATTGAAACTGTATATTATCATTGTAATAAAATTATTAGACTATTTTGTGACTTTTGTGAACCGACATTGCTTAAAAGAACAGAATTTGTTTAAATAAAGCAGCACGAAGTGTTAGATTTTTTGGTGCCCAAATAATATAAAATAGCATGATGGGAAATCGCTTTTCCGGTTTATATAATGTAAATTACTTCTAAATGCTCCATTAAAACCTTAATTTGCGGAAAAAAGTGAAATTTTCGTATGAATGTTTGTGAGGTTAACATGAAAACTGATTTAATGTTCCGTGGTTGTTCCTTGAGTGTTAGTTCTAGTGGTGGCGCTAAAAAAATTTTTAGGGGGCATCGATAGGAAATCTTAAATAAGATTTAATCAATTAAAACCAAAATTGATGATTCGCTTAACTTATATAACGTCAAAATTAATATGTAGCTAAAATATTTTATTCAGAGAAGTTAAAATCAAATTTTTCTTTTACGAATTATCGAGATTTTAAATTTACTTTTGGCCCCACTTTAAATCTGACTTAGTTTACGCCTGTATTGTTGCTACCACTACATAGCCCGAAATTCTACCAAAAAAGAAATTTGCTTCGCTAAAATCGAGTTTCAGCTCTTCCTCTAGTTCTTTATTCTAAGGTCAGAATAGAGCATCCTGAACAGTCATTTGACGGAGGTTATTACAAACGAAATCTACATAGCCCTGCAGGTCGAGGTGGTATAGGCATCGGTGTTTAAATAAATAGCGGGTATACCAAGAAAATATCCAAATAACATCGCTCAGCAGGCTGCTATAGATTGAAGGCCGTACGTGGCACAATGAAGTCGCCTGATTGGACCATTGGAAAAGATCCGGAGAGCTCAAATATGAATATCATAAGAGTTGAAGGTGTCAGTGCATAACCAAACCGACGGGAGATATTATGAGACAATTTCTATTTATATATTTTAGCATGAAAAAATGGATGCAATGGGGGCTGATCACAAAACGAAAAATATAAATAAAATATTGATCCAAAGAATAATCACTTGTCCCCTATATGACATAGTATAGTTCTTGCAGTGACGTTCCGGTCTGGTTAAAGTTAAACGCTTGCCATAAATTTCAAGGTAAATACACGAAGTCATACTAGAAAAACTTAAATGTCCTTCAACTTAATGTGTCAAATTGATTTAGTCATAGTATAAATAAAAGTAAACAAAAATGGAGCAGCGATCACTAAATTGTTGTCGCTCTTTACTACCAAACAACCAGTTGTTCCAGACTGGTCACCATAAATCTCGCCATATGATCATTTCCGAATCAAAATAACCGTCTAAAATAGCAGAAACAAAATCAAGTAAATTAATATCCGACCATTTGTCTTCGCCAAATTTAACTTGTCCTCGCCTATGTGGAAGAACTCATTTTGATGGTTAATTTAAAACGAAATCTGGCGTCTTCTGAAGATGCATCTAAATTAGGCAAAAAAAATCATCCGCCCATTTCTCGAGTTCCACATCTCATTAAGTTACACTCGCTTTGTATATTAAGCCTGCGTAATGTGTCATTAGAGCTTATGGCAGAAAGCTCTTTTTCGTGGGTTCAAGATGACAAGCCAAAATGGCAGTTTTTCGTGGCATGTACCAATTTTGCGCGTTTATTTTGAATTGGCTCCCAAGGTTACCAGTGGTAGAACTTTTGAGAGATTCCAATGACCCAACGTCCAGGTGATTTCATTTGCAACAACACAGTGAAGACTAATTTGGTGCCGGAATTTTTTGCCGTGCTTAAATTAAAACCGGGATTAGCTCATTCGCTAGTAATGATGAAGGGGCAAGGTGGTACCACCTCAAGAAAAACTATTCCATCATACCTTTGTTCTTGAGAAGCTTGTCACAGCGTTGATTTGAGCGGTGAACACAATGATGACGGGGGCGAAAATTTGAAATTTAATGCAAAGTCAATATCGACCGTGGGGTGAAAGAACTGGTAGGTGTAAGAAATTATAAATTTAACAATCGACAGTTCTATCGGTCATTGAATTTTGGTCACAAAAGAATACAAAAAACAAAGTGACAAAAAATGTTAAAGAAATTGACACCATCTAAATGTCTTGAATCTGATTCGTGCGTAACTTGTAATTTGTAAACATGGGAATTACACGTTTCTGAAGAAGAACACGATTTTTAAAGCATAATGGCCAGTACATGACGAAATGGCACTGATCATTTGATCTCGAGGATCATAATTCACACTGTCATGATTTTCTTGATTTGACCGTCGAGTGTAACGAGTAGTGACAAAAGTCAATCGAGCGCAGCAGTGTCAGAGACGAAATATCAATTAGGGGCTGTAGCTGTATTCCTGGCTGAGTAATTTATTTCCCTTGGGGCAGCATCTTCAGACCTCAGCGTATTCTTGAAGGTTCTTTCGGGTTCACAATGAGGCCATATCGAAAGGTCTAGGCAGCGCAATAAACCAGCAACCAACGTTTGTCTGCATAAATTTAAGTACACCGCCGTAAATGGCTGTGATCGCATTGTACCTTCTCCTTATAATGAAGGAGATCGCGATCTATAGTCTCGTGATCATATGAAATTACCCACTGCACCACCGGTCTGTACCTTAGATGGGCTCCAATGGGCAGCCGTCTTTTATCTCTTCTAAGGCAAAAAGAACTCCCAAGAAGGTTGCTTTAGTCCCATGATTGTTCTGCAGACGGTGCACTGATGGCGGATATCTGATCATCAAGAAGACACTTGAGGCAATTTTCTCCTTTTTTTAGTTTTCCAATTGAAGATTTCTCAGTCTCCTGGATAGCTTGTTGGAGTGCGAACATCAGGCTCGTTCAGTACTGATCTGGTTAGCATAACCAGAAGAAAGATGTTTGTGACGCAATCATTCGAAAGTGAATAGGTAGGTTGGTCAGTGCGGTCGGAACCAAGAAACCGAGAAATATTTTGATAGTGTGCGGCATATTGTGATACATTCTTCGGCAACTTAGTGTTTCACTACGGTACTGTGTGAAACGGTAAATTGAAGGTCGCTTCACTTGGGTCACAATGTGCTTCACATAGACCAATCTCGATTTCGTTGTTTTTAATATTATCAGTTCATCCGCATGCAAGAAAATTATCGATTCACTTTCAATTTGTCCAGTAAATTGCCGTTACATTAAAACCCTATAATGAAAACATAATGGTATCGTTCGGTGTAAAATGATATTCGGTAAATTACAATTAGTTCCAAATAGTCGTTAGTGAAGTAGATGGTAAGATGTTTTAATAATAATTAAAAACATTTCTTTGAATCATTGCAATGATATATCTTATTAGCACAATTGAATGTTCGATAGATCTAAGGTATTATTTGAAAAATATATAGATTCATTAAAAAATCCATAACTTTGGTATTTCGTGTTAATAAATAACTATTCAATAATTGGTTTTTAATAATTAGGTATAAGTTGAAAATAAATTATCAATCAAAGATGTCGTACTTTGAATTACATTTAATTTTTTTAAAAAGTTTTTATTAACTCGCTTTCTGGTCTGTCTGCTGTCTATTCGGTACAAATTTTGCAATCGATTTTAAACTAACTTCCCGATATTCGATTGAGCTAAAGTTTTGCATACGTATTTAGATCCGATTACAGTATATTTAATATTGACCTTAATATGGTGGACGCTCTAAGATGGCGGCAGATTATCCTTATCTTCACAACCCGCTTGATCAAATGAAAGGGTTCTACGAGTAGAATACGATAGACTACATGACGTCATTCTAATCCCAATATAGCGGTCGCCCCAAAGTGGTGGATTACCTTTTGCTGCACAATCCCCTTGATATGACTATCAAGTGAAAGCGTTGGATGAATAGAATACGATGAGCTGCATGACGTCATTTTAAACCCAATTCGGCGGATTATCTGTTTTTTATAACCACGCCAGGCATGTGTACCAAATAAAAGGAGTTGATAAGTAAAAAAAGATAAACTTTGTGACGTCATTCTACATCTAATACGCGGACGTTTCAAGATGGGGGATGACTTTGGATTTTTAAGTAAGGACGACGCAATAATAAAACGAAAATTACTAATGCAAGACTAAAAAGTAGAAAATAATATAATATTGCATGCGCCCCACGTTTTACATTTTAAATCTTACAAGTATTTTTATAGCTATTACAAATTCACAATCACAAATTTTCATCACTATCTGTATGCGGTTAGGAATTCGTACGGGGCTAAGAGAAATTATTTTATACTTTATAGTCCGTTTTAAAAATGTGTTATATTCAAAATTTTTATTTTATTTAAATATTTATTTAAACATTATTTAATAAGTAGTATACCTTATAAATTGTTGTAGGCAATTTAGAAATTAGGATTGCTTTTCTTACGCTGCTCCACTTCTACTTCTACTGTTAAAAAAAAATTTTTTTCGATTTTTTTTACATATTTCGATAAATAAACTCTTCAAAAATAAGCTTGTACAAATATTAGAACGATATCTGCTTTCGTTTTCATTCTACAGGTATAATACCGAGCGCGCGCACCGTAAAAAACCTAGTAAAAACCCCTTTCAAAAACTTTAAACGCGTTTTTCTCAAAACGTGTTTTTTTTTATGCGCGGTACATCGTACAAAAAAACATAGTCGACCGATCCACTCAAAATTTTGCACACATCTATATAAACTAATTTTCTACGGGATGAACCTTAATTTAGACATACTTGACATATGTACGCAACTTGGGAATACTTTTTTTGCAAGAAAAAAATGGGCCAAATCGAGAGTCTTATGTTACAACATTTGCCGAATTACGAAAATTCTATATTTATGGCTAATTTTAGCCATATATTTTGACCTAAACTAACAAAACATTTTTTATAAACTTTGTTATGGTCGCCTTTGCAGGATACCCAGTGGTTCAGGATTATCTGACCACTATGTCGAATTATGTCCCATGGCGCACAGAGTATATGTTATATATGGGGCATTTCACGCGAAGCGGACAACCAGCAATTTTGAAGAAGTTAGGTATGACCTGTTTCAAAGGCAATTAATCATATTAAGAAACTTATATAAAAATAATTAAAATAGTGATTCTTATCGGAAATTGCATGCTCTTCACAGTCGTGTTATCGAATTCGAAATTGGATTTTTTTTCATGTAAAAAAAACCAAAATTAATATTTAAAATTAAATTTTGACAAACTTCGACATGTTTAATTTTTTTTTTAAATAGCTCAAAAAATAACTTAAAATGTATAGTAAATGCCTGTTGAGTTTCATAATGTGATCTGCATTCGAAAACAGTGCAGCGCGTAATCGGCGTTTGGCCAGTGCGATAGTTTTGTATGGAGACATGAAAAAATTTAAGTTTAAATTCTCTATCTCCGATACGAATGCAGATCACATTGCTACATGCTACATTTTGAGATAAAAACAAAAATTTTTAAACATGTCGAAGTTAAGTAAAATCCGATTTGATATGTTTACTTCCGGATTTATATACGAACAAAATTTGTTTTTCCAACTCTGTAATAACAGCCAAGAAAAACATTTATTTGTCTTTAAAATAACACTATTTACTTTTTTTCTATCACTTTGAATAATAGCAAATTTTTTTTTCGAAAAATCCGCTCAATTCTTTAAAGGCTTAGAAAAAGGAAACTAGGCTTCATAGAAAAAAAATAAAAATGCACATTCATTCAGGACATATAGAAGTACAATTAAGCCAAATATGAACAAAATCCAGAACCTGACATTTTTTTCGCTGTCCGCTTCGCGTGAAATGCCCCATATACTGGATGAAGTTCGAATTCGGCTATGCGAGCCGAATCCCTTGTCTTGCTCAATCCAATGAGGTTATGCTCATCTCCTAACCCTTTGCCCCTGCTCCAGCATGGTGGCATCATAACATGGATTCCTAGGAACCCCAAAACACTTCCCTTGTTGGCACAAGCATTTTTGTTGACTCCGGATGGTGAAGCTACGTCTTTTTTTTTCTTTTTTTCTTTTGTCATTAAGATACAATTGTAAGGTAGCAATAATTTTGGCTTCTCTTCTGTATTAATGAACAGTGCTAGATTTCAACAGTAACGCAATTTCTTTGTTAAAACTAAAGGGAACTTCAATATATGCTCAATAAGGTTATTACTAAGTTCAATAAGGTTATATGATAGAATTTCATACTGAAACTTGTTGTTGTTGTTTTTTCTAAAAGTAATAATTTTTATCAAATGTCTTTTCTGCTCCCTGTCAACAAAATAATGCGCATTATCTTGCTGGTAGTATTTCATAAATTGGATTATTATAGAAATTTGAAAAAAAAAACTTACATTGTCTTTATAGTAAAATTTTTAGAAATTGGTTTGTGTAGAAATCGAAAAGGTTTTTTTTAGATAGGTAGTAGTAAGTAAAATTTTAATAATTGGTTTATTGTAGAAGTTGAGAAAAACTTTAAGATAGGTGACTTCCTCAGAGCCTCATTGCGGAGGTTAAGAGGCCCTTACCTTAGGTTAGTTGGCCGTGTACCCTCCGCTGGAGGGAGTAACTCTGTTTTTTTAAATAAATAAAAAAAAATTTTATGAGCCTTAATTAGGTCTCTTTCTTTTTCTCTCTCTCTCCTCGTCGTCCTTCCTTAGGGCGGTCATGTCATCGCTACGTCGGTGGGCGGGGTCCTCACAATGAGGTGAGTGGCCCTCTTTCTTTTCAGGTAAGGGCATCTAGTTGACATCGGCCCCCTAGATGCATAGGATGGTTGGGGCATGGGCCAACAAAAGGGGAGTCATACCATCAGACTCCCCCAACGAAAGCTGGTAAGTCTGGCAATACCTGCCAACATCCTTCCTCCTCCTTTTTTTATGTTTGAATGGTCTTTTCCTTAATTTTTTTTATTTAGTCCTTTCAAAGTTCGTTTTTTTTAGTCTTCCGCGGGTTTCTTTTTTCTTCTCAAATTTGTTTCTTTCATCTTTTCGTTTCGTTTACCTTCCTCTCGGCATGATTTCTTTCTGTTTGTTGCGCGACGGCGGGCGGAGACGGCATCCCCTTTGGACCCCCCCCTCTCTCTATCCCAAAGCTAGCGGTTCCAGCATGCTATCCTCCATCTTTGCCCAAGCATCTGCTGACAGATGAGTGTCCAGCGGAGGCCGTGATCCTGGCTGACATCGGCTGACTTACAGTTGATGTCATCCGGAGTCACTGCCTGCCTTGGGCAATCATCCAGCAACAGTGTCGGTCCCAGCGCGCAACAACTTCTTGCAGATCACTTCGAGACCTGGGCAATGTACCGTGCATTTTGCGCTAATCACAAATTCACACTGCATCATTTGGGCACCACGGCCGCCATTTTGTTTTTTAAAGTCTTTTTTTAATCAAAAATGTAAAATTCAGATGTCAATAAAATTGTATACAAACTTTGTTATCGATAGCTTTTGTAATTATTTTTTTATAACGATTTTAATGTAATGATCAAAAATCTCGTTTTAACAGTAGAATAACCCCTTAAGTCATCAAAAACATATTTCGATAAAATATGGTGATTGTACCAAAAAGGGTGAATAATTTTTTTTCTGCACTGGATTGGATATTAACATTAGGTTCTTAGTTTGTTAAATAAGTGTAAATATTATTAATAAAACAATTTAAAGGAAACAACTTTCATAAAGAGATACATTTTTTATATTTCATTTTAGTTTTACAGTTTAGTTTACGTCGATGAGGCTAACGATATGCTAAATGACATGAGGGTCGAAGACATCAATTCCTCGGTCAAACCACAATCTGAAGCTGAAGTTCATGCAGATTAATCTGCAGCAGTATAAAGGTGCTGCAAATTTTCATTTTTAATTTATAATATGATTACCTGGAAGGAATGCTTAGGGTTGGTTAAAATTGCAAACGATGAAAATTTGTGGAAATTTCTTTCATGCGGCTTGTTTTAAGCGTGCATCGAGATCTTCGTCTGCCATTGTCAGTATTAGCCGGGAGTGCTTAAAGATTAGCGACCATACAATTGTTGCTGAGAAGGTTACGCAGGTTTCATGAAATTGGGCTAATCTTCAACGTTTTACTAACGATTTTAATATCCTGAATAAGAAAATTGACAAGCTCGCTTAGTTTACTGGAGGTATCTCATGAACTTCAAATAGAATTTTCCTCAGAACTCAGAAGGCGCATGCAAAAAACATCAATAGCCAAAACCAAAGTACCTACACATACAACAATCAGGGGTGCACAGAGAATAGAGACTGTTTCAGCGAATCTCTAGGGTAAGATCAAAAACAGGGCACATATTCACAGCTCCACACATGCTATTTATAGGCTCATGCATACCATAGTTAGACCGAGAGCGAACTACATGCAGTAGAGGTAATCGGGATATGCCTATAAGAAAACTTACCCGCGAGAGCACGAGTATCTATTTTTAAGTTCAAAAGCTGGTGAGTAAAGACCAAGGTCAGCAACCCTGCGTCGTTCTTCCAAAGAGTGCATATTATGCAGCCGGAGGCAATACACATAAGGAGGAATCTTGAGTGGAGCATATACCCTCTCAAACCAGCAAGCAAAAAACATCAAACGCCAAATCTAAAATACCTACACACACAACAGAGAACAGAGATCGTTTCAACGAATTTTTAGTAAGAGTTGGGTCAAAAACATTGCATACCACAGTTAGACCGAGAGGGAACGACATGTAGTAGAGGCAATCTCCTAAAGTAATCCGGGGTATGCCTATAAGAAACCTTACCCGCGAGAGTAAGTAAATCTATGTTTCAGTTCACAGCTGGTGAATAAAGACCAGCTTAGCAACTCTGCCGTTCTTCCAAAGAGTGCATATTAAGCAACTGGAGGCGAACCACTTAAGGTGGAAAGCTTGAGTGGATCATTCCACGGGAGGTCTCTTAGTGCGAACCTAACAAACTTCCGCTGTACTGACTTAATACTTCTAGAATGAACAGCATAGCAAGGTGACCAAACTTGAGAGCTGTCCTCCACTTGAATGATAATTATATTGCTTGCGGTTCTGTGGTCGCCTTTGAATTTAGGATTGCAGTGTATGGGTGCTGTAGCACTAAGCCGAGTGCTTGTTAATTGTTGCACGGTCGACTTAAGTGAATTAAGGCTTGACGATCATAAAACACCCTTGACTCCTAGACACAATATAGTTCACGTGCAGAGTGAAAGTTTTTTGATGACGGGGCCCCTTTTTAAAGCCCATGAGTTTCCAATTGAAGTTCCTAGAGAATGACATAACTTCACATTTATCCAAATTGAGTTGCAGGCCATTTAATCCCCACCAAACTTTGAAGGTATTTAAGTAATCCTGAATTCAGCAAGAATCATAACTGTTTCTAACGCAAGAGAAAATTTTCATAACGTCTCCATATTTGTAGACTTTGGAGTGTCTATCGCCCCTGATGTCGTCAATGGCAAAAATAAACAGCAGCGGAACGAGATGGCTACTCTGCGGTACACAAACGACTCTAGATAAAGTGTTACGGAAAGATATCTGATATGTCCTATCTTCTAAGTAAGTAAAGGCGGGAAACCCAACTTTCTAAGTTTGAACATAATCACAGAGTGAGGGAGTTTATCAAATGCCTTTCTGAAGGCGGTGTAGATGCACTCGGTTTGGAGACTTTGTTGGAAGGCAGAGATTATTTGGGAGGTAATTCAAGCAGGTTAGTTGTCGTCGATTTACCAGGCAGAAAGCCATATTGATTACACGAAATTAGCCTCTTACACTGCCCCATAAGCTGTGAATATAACAGATATTCACAACTTGGGTATACAGAAAAGCTTCACGATTGCCCCATAATTTTGTATCAAGTTTTTATGACCCTTTCTATAAACACGAATTATAAAGGAGCTCTTCCATAGCGTAGGAAATCAACCGGCCTGAAGAGACTAGTTAAAAGTTCCAGTGGAGTCGACCTCACAAACGCATCAGGACCAGAGGAAAAGTCCAGTTTTAGTTCCCAGATAATATCCATGAAAATATCTCGAGATATAATAGGCAAATGAATTGAAGCAGCGGGACGATTCTGGATATGATCAAACTCTGCCAGGGAAGGCACAACATTGCAAGAAGAAAAACGATCCCGAAAAACAATGCAAAGTTGTGGAATATCGGGCGTGCTGCAACTGGAGGACCTGTTGTACCACATTTCAGATGAACAAAATTTCAAATATTCTGGCAGCAAGTAGGGCGCTTGACGCAGTTACCACTCAACAAACTTGTCAGAACGACGCAGGTCTACGTCGTAGCCATGTTGGAGGTATTCCTATCTCACTAGGTTCTCTTAAGAGGGAACTCTTTCTGCATTCCTTGGCACTGGCAAATGCCAGATGGATAATTATCAGTTTTCTTCTTCACACTTACAAATTTGAAAAAGGTATGAGTGTAATTATGCAAGTTATAGCGAACACTATCCATGTATTCCATGTATAACGATGACGACAACACTAAAAAGCTGTTATAACAATCGACAAAATCACAGTAAGCTGACGTGTCTCTACAACGTAAGTATGGTTTCCACAGTAAATTTTTTTTTAAAGCTGAGAAGTTCTCTAGTATACCACGGGGGAGAGCAACTGGATCATCTCGATAGCCAAGATTACTTACTACTAGATAACCGGCTCCCTAAATTACCCAGCTAATTTGAAAAAGGGCACCACAGAAAAACGAAATATATCCAGCTTTTAAAGTCATAATAATATACGTGCAAATAAAGAGTACAGGTAGTGTGCAGTCATTTACTCCTGTCAAAATTATTTGAGAGAATCACTCCTGTCAAAATTCAGTTCTCATTCGGAAAGAATCAAAAAAGTACTGTCAAATCTTATCGAAGAGTAAAAATGTACCAAAAAGTACCACCAATTAAAAGAATTAATGCGAATAACATGACTCTCAAACTGTCAATGTATTGTAATTTGTTAATGATGGAAGTACATTTGACATTTGTAAATGCACATAAGAAAAGTATACGTGTTATCCACAAACTCTCCCGGAAACCAAATTTTTAATTCTGATTGCAGGGTTGCCCGATGCGGAAAATATATAAGAGACGGGAACTTGCATGGAAGGAATTTTAAAGAAATCTAAGACTCCAGACATGACATACTCTAGCGAAGAAAATCAAATCAGGGCAGCCACCTACGTTCAGTGAAGTTGTGTGCGAATTCATGAAAGTAGCCATAAAAGATAAAAATCATTTCGAGGCAAAATCGATTACCCTAAATACCAACAGGTCATAATGAGTAAGTTCGGGGAGTTGGAAGCCTTGAGGTGTGAATCGAACCGCGGTTTCACTAGCGTAGCATTTTTAATGGGCACTTGAGGGTTACCTGTTTGTTTATGAGGTGAAAAGTATTGAAAGCCGAGGGGTGGGACATTAACGCACTAAAACCAGCTCTCCTTACCCGATTTTCCCTACGGAACCATCGATAGACATTACTTCACGGGGCGGGTATTGGCACTAAAGGCTCAGCTTCTTAACAATACCGCTTCCTCTGAATTTCCGATTCTTCTCTGTCCTTTCGTCCTTAGAACGTCCGTTCCAACGGGCACGTCGCGGTCCCGACGATATAGAAGGAATTCAAAGCTGAAGAGCTCAACATCCTAGCACACCAAACAACCAGGTCTCAGTGAGGCAAAACACGTCTCAAGAACATTACAGCCGGTAAAAAGCCGAGTGGTCTTTGTACGCAAACCGGTTACGTTGGCGGAGTTGCCCCTCATAGAGTAATATCCGCTCCATCAGCAGCAACAACATTGACGGAGATTGTGAAAGCACCACTAGTCGGAAAGAAATTCGTCTGCGCGACACCAAGGCCATCATCAAGCAATGGTTGTCCTAAAGATGCCCCGACAGGTAATGGGCACCACGGGAGCTTTAGGAACACCAGGACGACGACGACGTCTACAGCGTGATCTGAACCTTCGTTCAAAGCCATCCTGCAGAGGAACATCGACAAAAGTCAAAGCGGAGATACCGGAAACAGCAGAGGCATTAAGCTCGCCAATAGGAATTCTTGCCAACAGAAGTCGCTCAGGAGCCAAGATCCGGTCTAATATGCTTAACGCTACGACGGAGATTGTCAATAATCTGCAGTTGATCGCCAATGCAGATGGACACCCGTCCTCACTAGAAAGCGCCTAGCAGAGACCTTAGAATTAGATTTAAGGTCCTCCACCATAAGAACGAGTCTATCCAGATTGCTGTTGAAGCAGCCAAAGTCATCAGTAATTGCCAGGGATGCTCAGTTGGATTACATGCTATTGATCTTGTTCGCGACGAAAGATTGTTCAGCTGAAAGCAATTCCGTAAAACCCTTCATAAGTCGGAGCGCATGACAGGACTTGATATCAAGGTACTCATTACACGTAGTAAGGGCGTAGGGAGTGCAATCTCAACCGTTTGGGAGTTACACGGTGATTCCTAAATTTTCATAGTATGAACATTATTATTTTATTTTTATCTTTTGATCTACTCAATGCAGCGAAAATAAACAAACGCTAAAAACCTTCTATCCCAATGACCTTTCCAACATTGTCTACAATGTTGATCCAACTACTACCATTGCAGGTACAGTCACTTGCGAAAGTAAAAACAAAATTTCTTCCGATTACATAAAATTCAGCATTTTCGAAATTCTTAATTACATTACACCTTTCCAAAATGATACAACATATTCAAATTTGCAATTTAAAGCAATCAAACTCATACTAACTACATTACGCCTGTCATAAATGTTGTCAGTATTCCAACTAGAAAGGAATGGGGAATGACGGAACCGGCCAGCAACTATGTTATGATACCGTAATATTCAGGAATGGTTCTAAGATGTAACGAGGGGTTGATGCAGAATTGTTCTCTGGGACACTGAATATATCGAAGTGTTATCGTTTACCGAACAACTCAAACGTCTTCCAGGCGGAGGTGCTTGCGATTATGAAGACGTGTTCACTGCTTCTGTGTATCCATTCACCGAAATAAAACATCACCATTTTTACAAATATTCTGGCAGCAATTAGGGCGCTTGACGCAGTTACCACTCAACAAACTTGTCAGAACGACGCAGGTCTACGTCGTAGCCATGTTGGAGGTATTCCTATCTCACTAGGTTCTCTTAAGAGGGAACTCTTTCTGCATTCCTTGGCACTGGCAAATGCCAGATGCAGCGCATTAAAAGCATATTCAGTATAAGCATATCCAAGGCGACCTAGCCAAGTTATAATAAAACAAGGATATCCGATCTGCTGAACAGACCAAAAGCTGTTATCGCAAAAATCACTGCGGCCTGTACGAGCCACTGTCTTTTAGGCGAGCATGCAGCTAGGCTGGGCGCCCCTTACAATACATACTGCCGCAGTTGTGACGACGTGAACGAAAAAGGAACCATTATTCAACATCTCTGTAAATGTCCGGCTCTTGCCAGAGTGGGATATGCCCTCTTTCTCAAGGGTAATTAAGGAAATAGTCAGTTCCTTAAATTCCTCCAGTTCGCTTTAGTTCCTTTATCCCATACTATACTCAGTCGACTTCAACCATAATTTCAGATAAAAACAACTAAAAACCGGGTCTTACTAGCTGTGGCATCAAAATGGCGCTATAATAGTGCTAATTTGAGTGTTATCATGTTGGCGACGCTCACCACTTAAACCAACCAACCAAACTAAACAGAAAATGGTTTTTATTGAATCCAAAACTTATTACAGTTAATTGTGATGTGTTACAAAAGCTGTTTAAAATTTTCTCCGCCACTTTCGATGCGCTACTTTCCATCTAATTCCCTGTTTAAGGTGTATTGTAACTGTTAACTTATTCGTCTGTATCGTTAGCAGACTGTGAATAAACTTCATCCTTCATTATTTTCCCTTAAAAAGTTCAATGGAGTAAGATCTGGAGAATCTCCAGATCGTCCAATTCTGCGATCAGGAAATTTTTCATTTAATTCTGCCTTAAAATGTCGATGCTACCAGCCGAAACATTAGCGCAGAATTTAGACTGGAATGAGGTCACAACTGTCCTATGTGGATTAATCTTCGATCAGGTACGGAAGTTGTGGAAGCTTGTGATACCATCTCTAGTGAATTGCGATTCGTCCGTCCACAGAATTCCGTCCAGCAAAACTTTGTTCTCCACGTTGCATTCCAGAAGCCAAATGCAAAATTCGGGTCTACTACGGTAGGTCGCCTACCGAAATGTCGCCAATAAAAACATCACTAAGCAAAACAACAAAATTTGCTTATTCAGCAAAATAATCGCCGTGGTCTTTATCCTTTTGTGCTTTACCACACCAGCGCTGCTAGCAATACTCTTTTATTGTCGGTATTTACCTAACAGAAATTGAAAGATTCAGAACTAACAATAAAAGTTAAAAATTGATTCGGATAAAAACTATACAAGTTACAATACTTAATAAGCATAAACTTCTTCACGAATAATACGTAGAATATTTTGATTTTAACCTTTAAATAATTAATAAAACGTTCAAAACAGGACTACGGATTGGCCAAATTTTTTATGAATATCGTTATTTCAATAGTCGACATTTCCCTTTGGTGAATTTATAACTCTCGATTAAAAATTTGGCGACATTTTTCAGATTTTGCCTCCCATCAAAAGGTTATATTTCAAGTTTGACGATATTTATCTTGGCGACATTTTTAGGTGTTCCCTTAAATTTACTATTGACATTCTTGCTGACTGACCCTCTTTTATAGCAAAATTTCCATCAAGTATTAGTAACATAACGCCAAAGCACTTAGGTGTAAACTCTGACTAATCCAAACTAATAACGATAATAATATAAATTACACCTACCTTTTTTAACTTCTTTGCAGCTGTAATAAAAATTAGGTGCCTGTTTACCATAAACAAACATTTCCGAACTTTTCTCTTAGAAATTTTGTTTATTTAACGAATTTCCTAACTACATGTTGTACGTTTTTGGAAGGCAAGAAGATGGCCAATTTAATAAAAATATAAAACAGGTGTATTAATTACATACATTTCTAAAAAAAAAATTGGTAAAGTGCTGAAGTCATCGTAAAACACTTTTTTCATTTTCGCAAATGACTGTATCTGTACTAGAAGTTAGATCGACATTACTGTCATTTTTAGAAAGAACATTAAGTTTTTAGTTTTTTGGCGTTTGTTTGATATCGCTGCGCTGAGTAAATCAGCAGATAAAGATAAAATAATGATGTGCATACCATGAATATTTTAAATTTATTAGTCACCTTGTAACTCCCAAACGGTTGAAACTGCCCTTCTTCCTGCGTGCAATTTTTTGTTTGCCTAGTTGAGATCTATCACCTCACTTACTTTAGCACACCTGTTTTTTTTTCATACGATGTGGCCAAAGCCTAGGGGAAAACCTGTATATACAGGATGTTTCAGATCTGACATGCCAAAATGAATGGGGTTATAGATTTCAACTAGACAAACAAAAAATCATATGGCAGGGGGGGAGTTATAGGGTGATTCATAAATTTCAGTTTTCAAAAAACGCTAAAAAGCAACTATCCTAGAGCACGTAACACAAATTTAGTCGTAGCCATAGTCAGCTCTAACTATTGCAATATATGTGTCAAAGTCAGCTATATACGTTCTCGTTTCCGAACGATATATAGGGTGTTTTCGAGTTTGCTTCGGAGTTAACTCCGGAGGCAATTAATGTCAAAGTCGTGTTCGAGTTGACAGAGTCATGACTCCCATGACTCCGGAGCCATCAAACTCGTGTTTTAGTTCGGATTCAGGAGCCGAGTTGGAAGCAATTCATGCGGTTCTGACATGTCCCTAATGTCCCCGGAGTCATGCTTCGGAAGCAAACTCGAAAACACCCATAGATTAAGCTATCAAATAGTCAGAGCTGATACTTGCAAGTGTATTGAATTGCAGCTACGATATAATGTCAGATAACGATAGCAAACAACAACAATTTGTAATGAACCATTTATCCAGTTTAGAGACTCTTGACTTTTTTTTGTATTCTCTATACCGTGGTTCATTTATGTACTGTTAAATATTAAATTAATTGTTTATTCATCATCCATATTTCATTAATACCATTAATATTTTATTTACTTGTCACTTTCAAGGGAATTTATATGTGTTCTACATGTACGTGTGATAGCTACTATTAGCTCGTCGTTTAAGCAGAGTACAGAGCCGTCGAGAGGGGGGGGGGGCGAAGGGGGTAAACCCCCCGGACCCGGGCTTTCAAAAGGAGCCCGTCATCTAAGTCATCAACAGAAAATTTTAATGACATATATAAAAGAATGTTTCACGATCGAAAAAGTGTAATATACTAGACAGATTTTAAATTGAAAGTCACTCATTCGATTGTATATGGGCTCGTAAACGCTTAGTCTCGGGCCAGAAATTCCTTTCGCGGGAGCTCGTATGTGGTACCCCCCGCGCCCGAATTTTTTCTCTACGGGCCTGAGCAGAGTCAAGAATAGTTGACTATTTAGTCAACTATTGTGAGTTCCCGAACGGTCATAGCTAACAAAAATAGTCAGCTATTGTGATTTCCAAACGGCAATAGTTAGCTATATGTGACAATAGTCAGCTATAGTTGTGTTTCCGAACGAACTCCTAATGACCTTTCTAAAAATGTCAACACTACTGAATTAACTCCTTCCATTGCACGTACAGTCACTTTCAAAAGTGAAAAAAATGAGTTTCCGATTACCTAAAATTCAGGATTTTCCTAAATTTTCTCCGAAATTCATGTAATTAGTACAACCCTTTTTTATTTTTATTAGATTGCCCATCTGATTACCTTTCCAAAAAGGTGCAACATGGCCAGGTAAACGAAGGATTAGAAAAATCGCATCCTTAGAAATCCCCAATTATTTTATTGCACTTTAGGTAGGAAGTTCTTTAAATAAACAAAAATGTTAAGATAAACGGTCGAGAATGTTTGTTTTGGGTTAACAGGTAATTAATTTTAATTATTGCTGCAAAGCAATTATAAAAATATTAGTATAATTTTGTTTTATTGCCGATATTAGCTTGTGTTAGCCAGAATTCACACCCTTGTATCCTGGCTTCCTGTTACTCGTACCTGATGACAATTGTGCTATAAAAATGTATCAGTCAGCAAGAATACCTATCATAGTTAAAAAGCAAATCAATAAGTACGGGTATTTTTAAGCAAAAATTATTCAACAATGGTAAAATTTACATTTGAGGAATACGCGGATATTATTTACATTTATGATGTAGTAGACGGAAAAGAGAGAGCGGCTGTACTGGAATATCAAAGGAGATTCCCTAACCGGCGAGCTACCCAAAGATTGGTATTTACACGGACTTTCCAAAGGTTAAGAGAAACAGGAAGTGTAACTTCACACGACATGGAGACACGACCCGAAACTTCGGGAACTTCTGCCAACGTCGCGCACCAAATAATCACCATCGTGAGGCAGGACCCTGAGACGAGCACGAAACGGGTCGCAAAGCGATTAGGAGTGTCGTCATCTCAGATTTGGAGGGTTATTCATCGAGGGGGATTACGTCCATATCATCATTACCCAGCCCAAGGACTACTGGAAGGAGATTCCGAGAGGAGACTGACATTTAGCACTTGGCTTCTGGAACGCGACATTGACGACAGAGCGTTTCTGGACCGAATTCTGTGCACAGATGAATGTCAATTCACCTGGAATGATATCATGAACTTCCATAACATCCATACCTGGTCGAACACTAACCCACGCAGGGCAAAGGTGACCCCATTTTAGCAGAGATTCAGTGTCAATGTTTGGGCTAGTATCATCGGCAACCATTTGGTAGGACCATTAATTTTGCCACAAGTGCGTAATAGTGAAATTCATGCGGACTTTTTGGACAATACACTGCCAGATCAAATAGAGGAGAACCATATGGATAATCTTAGGGGAATGTTTCACCAACAAGATGGAGTACCAGCGCATATATTTACATTGTGAAGGTTATACTAAGTGAAAAATTTCCTAACCACTGGATTGGACGAGGTGCACCGATTACTTGGCCTACTAGATCTACAGACCTTACCCCATTGGACTTTTTCTTGTGGGGAACAATGAAGAATGAAGTTTATTCAAGCTCAGTTAACAATAGGAAAGATTTAGTTAGCCGAATTGGGAATGCAATACGCAATACGGGAGAGGCTGGCTGCAATACGCCTTAAACAGGGACTTAGAAGGAGGCTGTTGGCATGCATTCAAAGTGGCGGTGGACATTTTGAACGGCCTTTGTTAATTATCTTTTGTTTATTGTAATTATTTTTAAATTTCATAAAAAGCATTTTAGAATTAATTTGAGTTTAATTTCTTTAATTTATTGATTTTTATAATATTCTCCGATAGGATTACTACGTATAAATTTCTTCATATTTTCTCTACGTGGACATGTTCGACCTTTTTGGAAAGGTAATAAGATGAGCAATCTAATGAAAATAAAAAAGGGGTGTACATACTAATTACATGAATTTCGGAGAAAATTTAGGAAAGTACTGAATTTTAGGTAATCGGAAACCATTTTTTCAACTTTTGGAAGTGACTGTACGTGCAATGGTAGAAGTTAGATCAGTAGTAGTGACAAATGTCATGAGGATAGTTGTTTTTTAGCGTTTGTTTGATGTCGCTGTGTTGGGTAGATCAAAAGATTAAAATAAAAGAGTGATGTGCATACCATGAAAAACTGAAATTTATGAATCACCCTGCAACTCCAAAACGGTTGAGATTGCCCCCCCCCCCCCCTGCCATACGATCTTTTGTTTGTCTAGTTGAGATCTATCACCCCACTAATTTTGGCACGTCAGACCTGAAACACCCTGTATAATATAAAAAAAATTGAATAAAATGTCTCCTCCTAAAAATTAATAGATTAAAATATCAATATAAATTTCTCCACTTATTTACGTGCGCAGAGTAAATTATATAATAATAATAAATATAAATAAAAAAAAGTAATTACTAATTTAATCATCAATTATTTATTATCCAGAACTAGTAGGTCATTCGATTATGTATGTTTATATCATTCATAATCGCACGCTACTATTTTCAACGCTTCTATACCTACCATGTAAATTTGTGCGGCAATAGCATACCTTAACCAGAGACTCCATAAATTGTTGTCAGAAGTCTTCGTTTTGATACACTCTTTATTAAATATTATATAAAATGCCAATCTAACGAACCAACGTTAATAAAATAATTGATTCATCGACCCCGGCTAAGTGAGGGCCTTGAAAATTGCATATGATATGACTAGTGTGTGGGGTCCACTTTTTATTCGAACAACGCCAAAAAGCAAAGTATTCTGAAATTCATCTCGGAATTAGCTTACGGAAAAAACTGACGTCAAAAAAACGGCCGATCACCAACATTTCAACCGTAGCCCACGTGAGATCATACGGTTAAAGCGGTCACACAACGCATGAGAACTGGTCACAAAAACGTTACCTGCCGCTACTGCCGTGACTCATGGCTCTGCCTGTCAAAAGCGAAGAGTGTCATGCCAATTTGCGGTGTTTGTTTAACTTAATGAGAGCTTTTGCGTCTTAAAAATGCACAACAAGCGAGATAGTCATTAAACGAGGTCAAGGTCATTGTCCATTTGTCCTTCGTTTGTGCTTCGACACTGTGAAATCTCGACAATTGCTGGCTCTATCACGTTCGTGCAAATGCCAGATGAATGCATATTTTTGGATGGGATCGAAAGCAAGTTTTTGCAGTAACGGTACCAACGCACCTTCTATGGAATCGATTAATGAGTCCAAGTACATTACGGCACCGGCTAATCGTAGAGCGAAGATCACTTGCACGTTCGCCGAGTGCTAGTACCACTTTTGTATGCATCGCCTAGTACCAATTCCGACGAGGGGATGGACGATTTCGTTATTTTCTTGTCTGGCAGTTGCAAACTGCTGGAGATTTTTCTTAGCTCTGCACTTCAAGTGAAAATTATGTAATGGAGTTTAATTTTGTGATATAACAACAATTACGGATTCTTGCAGGAAATGCAAAGAAATTATTGCGTATGCGAACTGTAAATCAAGTTCACGTTGACCACCGATAGCCGGTGAATAATGAATTGGTAGCCATTTTGTGTACGGGCCTGAATTATGCCGTTTAGAAATTAAAGTAATTCGTCGCGTGTAACAGGGGTATATATTTCATAATTTTAATTGTACTATTAATGTAGCATAAATCTACACAACCTGGTATTTTTCTTTTTCAACCTTTCTCTACACAACCTGATATTTTTCTTCTTTTTCAGGAAATGTTTAGGTGCGTGTACCAAACCTAATCACGCAGAGAAAGGCAGATGACCTGGACTAGCGGATAAGAAATAATATTCAATTTACATTTTATGAATAAGGTGGAAAATGTGTGATTTCTATAGCTAATAAAGAACTAATCGTGGTAGGAACTCTACATCTTGAATATTATATTGATAACTTTTTCCTCAGTGAATCCAGTTTTAAGTTTATTTAGATTCACACTTCGTTGGTGTTGGATTTCGAAACATAAGAACTTATGACTATGAGATTCTGAAAAATTTAGATTTAATATTTTCGTCTATACCGTATAGAGATAGTGACATTAACAAACGATTTTGTTGGTACAATTTTAAATTTGGTACAAAAGCGACAAAGTGTATATCGCAGTGTTCATTTTAGAATAATAATAATCAAAAAAAAACTGAATAACCCCTCAGTGAATGTAAATAATATTATCTTCTATATATAGGTATATAAAAGGAAAAGTCCTAACTCACTCACGGACTCATCAACGCCCAGGCTAAACCCTTGGACCTAGAAAGGTGCACAGAGGTTTCTTTTATGATGAATACAATGAATAAAGAAGGATATTTCGAAATTCAACTCCTAAGGGGTGGCAAAGTTTGTATGGGGAATATTTTATTTGTGGTCAGATTTATTTGAAACTTGGTCTTAATGTTCATTGATACAATTAAACAAACACGTATTTTGGCAAATTTGTTAATTCAGTCTCTAAGGGGGTAAAAAGGGTTCAATGCTAAATAATCCTATGACAAAAGATCCGTGATAGAAGATCGGCTCGACAAAATATCCGCGGACAAAATATCCACGCAACATACTATCCGCACGACAAAATAATATTATATGTTTTATGAATACATATACAAATAATTATTGAACAACTACTTTAGTTAGTTAATGAATCAATAAACAATGTTTTATAAAACATGTAATATTATTTTGTTTAGCGGGTATTTCGTCTTGCAGATATTTTGTCCTGCGGATATTTTGTCTAGCGGATCTTTTGTTGTGCATCTTTTGTCGCGGATCTATTTTTGGGGAGTCGGTGAAAAAGGGTTGCAAGGTATGTATGGCACATATGTATTTTGTTCGTGTTCGGATTTACTTCATACTTAATGCTCATTGATAGGATTATTTCGCTTTAAAGTTGTCTTATTTCCGTAAATGTATCTAGAAACTTCAAATTTAACATGTAAGTACATAATTATTATCTTATCAGTAAACCGTTGCTTCAAAGTTATAAAGCCATTATCATTCACTAGAGTTGGGCACGCCGCCGCACAGTAGTCCCGAACAGAATTTTTTGGTTCAAAAATGTCTAGAGAGCACAAATCTTACTAAAATTCGAAAAGAACTTCGCAATTTCTGCCACCGAAAGAAAAAGATATAAAAACTACATTAAGCGAGAAAATAGCTGAATTTGCAACCCTATTTGTTCCATATGGAACGATAGTAAAAAGACACATTATTGCGAATAATAACAACGGAGTGCCATGTAAAAATAATCGAAAACAACTCATATTAGTGTCAATTCCATAGACTTCGTGGTCACTGAAATAAATAATGACTGTGCCGGTGCCATTCGATGCTGTGGAGTAAGACACCCTAGCATCCATGGGGGTGGGGGTGCCAGGAAGGTGATATGTAAAAATAATTGAAAACGACAGATATTAGTGTCGGAGCCGTAGCTTTCTGTAGACATTCTGGACATTCTCGATGCTGTTAAATACTGTGTTCTGGTAATACACCCAAGTACCCCTAGGGGTAAGGGTGGGATGGGAGTGACATTTAAAAATAATTGAAAAGGATGCTTATTTACCAAAAGTCCGAGCAACGTCGGGCAACAATAAAAAACAAACAAATAAAAAAAAATTTAAATTTTTAATTGATACTGTTGCAACATTTCGGTTGTTACTAATGCATTCTTTAAAAAATTCAACAAAAATACAAATCTTACTTTATCAGCAGCTAATCGTTCCACCATTAATACTTATGGTACCAAATTGCTCAAAGTCGATTTTGATTTGATAAGAAATTTTACTTCTCCATTTGTAATTGCCAACGTCAACAAGCCGATCAGCAGAGCCAATTTTGTAGAAAAATTTAATTTATTAGTAGACTAAAAGAATAAAAAATTATTGGATAGAACAGCCTCCTTAAATGTATGTGGAATCACGATAAATGGAAATACTCCAAGTCCGCGTTATTACGCACTCAGTAATGATTATGTCAACATTTTGCAAAGATTCGCGCCATTAACTCAACCAGCCCGGTATGACTTACGAGTGAAACATAAAGTGGTGCATCATATTGAAACTAAAGGACAACTTCCTTTTTCTTGACCAAGAAGATTAGACTGACTAAAATTTAAAATCGCTAAAGTAGAATTTGATCATATGATTAAATTAGGACTTCGTCGAATGTCATCTTCAGTCATGTCATGTCAGTCTGTATCATCGCCATTACACATGGTATTAAAAAAGAATTATACGGATTGGCAACCTTGTGGAGATTATCGCCGCCTCAATGCTATTACAGTTTCCGATCGAAATCTTATTGCACACATACAAAACTTTTCCATTAATTTAAATCGTTTTACAATCTTTTCTAAAATTGACTTAGTCAGAAAATATCATCAAATTCCTATGGCTGGTGATGATATTCGTAAGACAGCTATAACAACCCCTTTTGGACTTTTTGATACCTTTTGGTCTAAGAAATACAGCACATACTTTTCAACGATTTATGGATCAAATTATTCGGAACTTGGATAAGATAATTTTATTAGCAAAAAATCTTTATTCAATTTATGACATGCCAATTAAGTATATTAGTTCTTTATATAAATATTAAAGTTATCCACCAAAATGATGATAATGAGAGAAAAATAAAAATAACAAACAATTTCAAATATGTTCTCGATAGTAAACAATCAATAATCTTTTGAAATACATTATCATTAGCATTCCTCAAGTTATAAGGTTGTACTTCGCTCACGTATCTCAGGTTATTCATTAGGCACTTTGGCATGATATTGTATTTAATTTTGAAAACAGTCAATAACACAATGTATGGTATGATAGCCTTTGTTTAACACTCATCCATTTCAAACTTACACATAAACAAAATCGTTGCGCAGTTATCTAAATGTGGTAACACTATTGTATTATATACAGCTTTTAAGCATTCAATTGGCATTCTATTTCTAATCCTGCAAAGAAAACCAATTTTTTTAGCTAACTTCGCACACAGCCTCGTAACATGACTTTTGAAATTAAACTGTTTGTCAATAATTACTCCTAGGTAATTCACTTCACTCATATAACTGTTCAAAACCATACATTTTGACTTATTTGTATTCGCACATTAATAATAGATATGCACCCTCCGTACCTCTTCCATCTATCACTGAGGAGATCTTGTCCAAACATATTGTTAATCTTCCGGGTGACTTTTCGTATGGTCCTGACGGGGTTCCTGCTGTTGTCTTAAAGAAGTGTTCTTCAGCGTTGTTTCATCCCTTACTTTTACTTTTCCGGCAATCTTTCTCGGTGGGCCGTTTCCATGCACTCTGGAAGACATCATTTTTAGTCCCTGTTTTTAAGAGTGGAAATAGGAGAGAGATTGCTAACTACAGACCAATTGCTAAAATGTCTTGCATTCCAAAACTCTTCCAACAGATAATCCAATCTCAGTTATCCATGGAGTGTAGGAGTTTAATTTCTAGCCGCCAGCACGGCTTCCTTCAGGGTAGGTCCACGGTATCCAACTTGTTGGAGTTTGTTTCTAGCAGTGTGGGTGGATTTCTGGATGGCTGCCAAACGGATTGCATTTATACTGATTTCAGTAAGGCATTTGATAAGCTGTCTCACTCTGTTATCGTTTTCAAATTGGCCAGGATGGGTTTCCCACCCCCACTCATTGTATGGATTAAGTCGTATTTATCTAATAGGACTTATAGTGTGCGTTTTCGGGGCGTGCTCTCCGATGCTTTTGTAGCTCCTTCAGGCGTTCCCCAGAGTAGTCATCTTGGTCCTTTGCTATTCATCTTATCTATTGATGATATTACTTATTTGCTTCAAAGAAGTAAAATTCTTATTTATGCGGACGATATCAAGATTTTTCTCCCAATTAAATCTTTTGGCGATTGCGAGATCTTGCAGTCGGATCTACACATATTTTATAGCTGGTGTGGCAATAATAATCTTAAATTAAACATTGAGAAATGTCAGGTTATGACCTTCTCGAGGTCCCGCAACTACTGTACTTTTGAATACAAGTTTGATGGTACTTGTATTCAATGGTGGAAGGGGTGAAGGACTTGAGCGTGTACCTTGATAGACAACTTAACTTCATCCCCCACATTAATAATATCGCTTCCAGGGCCAATTCTATGCTGGGATTTATCCTTCGTTGGTCCAGGGAGTTTCCTGGCCCTCACATAAGACTTCATCTGTATACATCCCTTGTTAGACCATTGCTGGAGTATGCTAGTCCGGTTTGGTCTCCATTTTACAGATCTCACATTAAACGTATTGAATCCGTTCAGCGTAGATTTGTGAGAGCGGCTCTTCGTGCTTTGCCCTGGAGTGACCCTCTTATTCTACCTCCGTATGAAGAGCGATTAGTTCTGCTACAACTTACTACTCTCGAGAAGCGCCGTTGGGTTGCTGATATAATTTTTCTACACCAGCTTCTTCAGGGGAAGATTGACAGTGAGGAACTTTCGTCCAAAAGTACAGAACTGTCCTATTCCCTTCGAAACCGTTCTAACTTACGGATAGCTTATTCGCGCACTAGGTACGGTATGTTTGAGCCGATTAACCGCATGTGTAGGTTTGCTAATGATGTTGGTGATGTTTTCAGCACTAATGTGGACAAGGTTACATTAAAGAGTAGCCTCTACAACTTGTAGCCATCCTGTTGCACTCACTCGTTTTTGTACGGCTTTTTTAATTTTGTTTTGTTTTTTTATATTAGTTTGTGTAAGTATTGCATTGGCTTGGCTCAAGGATCTCTATGCCTGTTACACTCCTAATTTTGTGCTTCTGGGTACTAATATTAGTTTTTGCATGCTGGTGTGGGAGCCTCATTCACCTCAATATTTTGTTATATTCGGGTGGATAGGTTAATTTTCCGGGCTTCTGCCCGTGAAGTGCGCCTTCTTGGTTAGAAGAGTTAATTCTAGGTTTTAGGTTTAGGTTTGACATTCAACCACTCTACCAGTCGCTTCATATCTTCATTATTTATTCTTTTACACTCAGCTGCATCTTGACCTATATGTAATATATATTAGTGTATCATCAGCAAATAACATTAACTTCACGTCGTTCAGAACAAGCTTCGTATCATTTATATAGATTATAAATAATATTCGAGTGTATTGATTACATATTACTGCATAACAAATCCGAAGAAGAACATAAAAGGCATAAATGAAATATTTAGTCGACTAGCAGAATTTAGAATTGACATTAACCCAAATGGTCTTTTGGAGTGGAAATTTTAGATTTCCTTAGCAACAAAATCACTAAGGACGGTATTTTACCTTCGGAAGACACCGTCCAAATTATCAAAGATTTTTCTTCCCCAATTTTACTAAACAACAATATATTGGAATGGTTAACTATTACTATAGATTTATTCTAAATTTAGCTGTACTCTTAAACCCTATTCACAGTCACTTTACCCAACTTCTGAAAAATCCAAATAACTCCAAAAAATGTTCATGGCCACACTAAATTGCGAGGAACCTTTTAAAAAAATTAAGCAATCCGTTGAAGAAGTAACTTTATTACTACATCCACTCGAAAACTCGATGTTTAATTTAACCATGGACGCTTCTGCTAAGGTTATAGGCGCTATTCTTTAACAATTGAACAACAGCCAGTGGGAATCTACAGCATTATTTTCCAAAAAACTTTGAAACACTGATATCAAATATTTAGCATTCGACCGAGAATTATTAACTGGTATTAAAAATTTTTTGGAGGGTCTAGAATTTATGGTTTTTACTGACCACAAACCTCTAATTACGGCTATTTGGTAAAAAACCGAAAGAAGTCCGAGAGAAACTTGACATTTGGATTACATTACCCAATTCACTTCTTACATATGGCACATTAAAGAAAATTAACCACCTTATCTCGAATTTCTGCAGAAAAATTAGAATTTTCAAAATACAATAAAATCAAAATTAAAACATCTTTTAGTATCTCAAAATAGACTTGAACAATCAAAATTTAAACTAATAAACATTTATTAAAATTCTTCAAAGTGTAACAATTGGTGTGGGGTTCAAGAAAACAATCCCGACTGTACATTTCTAAAGAACTTCGTAGAATCATTTTTAATTCACTTCATAACCTCACCCAGGAATTAGAACATCAAGAAAATTAGTGTGTTCCAAATATTTTTGGCCTGTTAAGAACAAAGACATTGGGCTAAAGATTGTATATTTTGCCAAAAAATCCAAAATTCAAAGATGTACAAGATCAGAGATTGGTAAATTCGATTTACCCAAACAAAGATTTCAACATATTCACCTAGATTTGGTAGGACCTCTACCTTTTCGAGACGGATAGTCCCACATACTTACAATAATTGATCGATTTACTCGTTGGCCCGAAGCTTACCCGATTAAAAATATTTTAACTACTACGATTATTAAACGTATACGAACAATATCTGTGGCCAGCGGTCAAATAGTGATAACTCCAAATTTGAAATTTTCATTACAATCTTTTAAATATAAAATTACAAATATAACGTTAAAACACTGAAGATATTATCTACAATCATTGTTTTAATTTTTAATTTCATTATAATAAGTACTTATATGAAAAAAAGAGTAAGGCTTCTTGTTTCGCCTTACTCTAATCACAGATATAACAAAAATTTTAAATTATTTAAAATTTTGGAGTTATCACTAGTTGACCAGTGGCCACAGAATATTTTCCTCGTTTTGGTATTTCTTTAGTTATTACTACTGACCAAGGTACCAAATCCTCAATCAAGTGGTATGATTGAGCGTTTCCATAGACAATTAAAAGTAGCTATCTGTGCCCGTGACGGTCAAAACAATTGAGTTCTACAAATTCCTGCAATTCGTTTAGGTTTCCGAACTACTGTAAAAGAAGATTAGCAATGCTCTCCTGCCGAACTACCTAGTTTATGGATAGCCCCTACGCTCTCTCATTACCTGGAATGTTCCTGTGGCCCGGAACCCAGAGAAGGCTAATATTGAATCTCCCGCCAAGAGAAGTGAGTTTCTCCCTACAGCTCCTCACTGTGTTCGAGGGGGAGGTAACCGAGTCAAGCGCCTCTTTGGCATCCTGGCTGTCCGTGAAAATGTCAACGTTCGCCATTGGTACTTCACTGAGTCCCAACAAACATCATGCCTTCAGGATTTCGAGGACTTCCGCTTGGATTACACTTGCGCTGTCAGGCTGTCTGTAGGACTCCGAAACATGACACCCACACCGACACTACAGTACAGTGTCGTAACAGTTGAGCAGTTCGGACCTTGACCATTCACTCCATGACGGAATTCTGACACTGAATCCTTTCACAAAATCCAGGTTAAGTACAGCGTAATCAGATACGTAGACGTCTAATGAGGGTAATTATTTGATTTCCTTAATTTAATTATCTTTAAACTATTTCAACGCGGTATACACGAAAATGTTAAAATTTAAACGAGAATTTCTCGACTTGTTTGCATTTACAGACAGACGCCACTGCTCTCCCACTCACAGGACACGCCTCATTATAGCAGCTGTTGCGTACCTGAATTTTCCCTTTTGCTGTAATTACTACGTCGTCAGTATAACCGGCGTTGTGTATACCGATCTCATCCAACCTGTTTAGGAGGGAACTCACTACGAGGTTCCACATAGTAGAGGATAGTATCTCATTTTTCAGTCACCTCTCTCAATATTCCAATCTCTTTGCAACATATTGTGGGTCCATCTCAATGTCCATTATAACGGCTATTGAGGTTCCTCTGGTATGTAGCTCCTCTCCTGCCACCCGTATCTGGTGGGTTGCAGTTTTTGTAGATCTACCAGACCAGGAAGCGTCCTGGTATTGTTTTTGTTTTGTGACGTGTTGTATTATGCGTTAGCATGGCTTTGTCGGAAAGGGAATTAGGATAAGCGGATTGAGAGAACTTCAATGTCTTGTTTTTGCATTCCTGCAAGTTAGACAAACAGCCCAGAGAAGTAGTGAATTTTTTTATTTTTATTAAAAACCCATGGGGAGACCGAGGCTCGAACCCTGCAACGATCACCACGCGATCATGTCACTCAACCATTGATCGAACTCCTTCCGTTTCACCTTCAATGTAATTAAAAATAATCCTCTCAATAGAAGGGATGTCAGTTTGAAGGACTTCGCCCCAGTATAATCCTTTTATCCAGGTTTTGGTAAGTATATATCTTCATCTCCTTCCAACTCCAAACCTATTATATTATTCTTGGAAGCCAAGTTATTTATTAAGCAAGTTCATGTAAAAATTTAAAATAAACTTTTATTTTTCGTACTGTATTTTATTGCTTCAATGCAGTTACCAGTACTACTACTCAATTACAACTAACTTATTAAACCTAATGCCTTTACAGGAAAACTTTGAAATCCAATCAAAGAGTATTTGGTGTAAAATTATTTAAGTTTGTGTAGGGTTTTATGATAGTCTGATGTCTGAATAAAATTCGTTTGTGTATTTCATACAAAGCAAAAACTTTATTCATGTTGACGTATTTACGTCATTACTACATTTCGTGATACAAAAAACTAATTTAACGTTAAGTAAAAATTAGAAAAATTATTTTTTCTTTAAAATTATTTCAATTTAAATTATTGATTAAAATATATCATTAATAAGTGGAAGCGACTGCTACATGATGCATATACTCCTGATTTAAGGTGCCAAGACTTCAGCCCCTTTAAAGGAGGGCCGGGAATACGCCACTTTGTCCCGTTGACTTGAAGGTCGTTTGCTACTCAATTGATCGCTTTACCTCCTCCAAGCACATTATGTGATCGGCCGGTATCCTGTCCATTGCATGTGCCCGCTGTTGAGTATCCATGGCATGCCGGTCTTAACGCTTCTCGTAAAGTAAGTCTTCAGCAGGACCTCATTTCTCTCCGACATCTTTCCTGCTCTGTCACAAACGAGTCCAAGTCTGCAGACAAGACAAGGTCATCAGAGTTCTTTTTTGAAGTCGACAGAGATCAGAAATACTCCTGCAGCTTCTGTAACACTTGAATCGTAGATCTACGTACTCTCGCTACTATCGATGACCATCTCTTGGCTCCGTGCGACACGGGACCTATAACAAATGTTGACTGTTATGGCTCTGTAGATCGACAACGTGACCACTTTCCAATTAGACACTCTACCCTAGAGATTATTGTCATATGCTTTTTTATCGATATTTTATCAACTGAAAGTTCATGAGTGAGTTAAAAACTTAAGATAGAACTGAAGTAAGTACAATTGGTCTAGAATTAGAGGTTTCGAATGCCTCTCCTTACAAAGCTCTCGTCTCGATTCCATGAAGTCGGAAGCATCACCTACATTTTAAAACCATCAGGTATCTTAGAAAGTTCCGGTGTGCAAAAATTTAGAGACTTTTCTCTGCTACTGGACTGAGATGTACATGGGTACAGGGGGGGGGGGGGGGAGTGAAGAATTAACTAGTTGTAGTTGTTGATAGTTTGACAGTTTCTTGATGATAGAGTAAAGGTCGAACATTTTTAAGGTAAATTCAAATCATAAGTTTGAGTTTAAATTTGAAATACTTATGTTAATAGTTAATAATTTTTTTTAATTGTCTAATAAATGACTTTATAATAAAATTTTTTATTTAATGAAAAAACCGCCTCAAACCTTAAGTACACCGTAATCGCTGCGCGTCAAATGACGCCCTAGAATATAAATATTAACCAGGAATGCGACAGTGATAAAATCAGAATTAAAAACAACCTTGGTTTCGCTTAGTACAAATGGGAGTAAACCGATAAATGGTTACTTTTGAAGCCACGAATGTTGCAAATTTAAAAAAAAATTTTTCCATAGTCCCGTATATTAACGTATTACAGTCTTATTTAGTATTCCTAATCATCAGACTGGGGTGCACTTATCAGAATGATATTTCAATCCTTCCGTGGAAGACGACAAAGAGAGTTTGGTGACTTTGAAGGATTTTGCCTTTGAAGGAGCTGTAGTGCATTTTTCTTGGACACCACGCAAGGTACGCCTTGTCAACGAGAGATGACTTACCTCTTACATGACGTCAATCTGACTGTGGGCGCTTTTAACGATGTTTTTTACGCCTGTTTTACCCGATGACTTCCTAATGGCACTTCTACGTTGGGAACACCTCGTTTGGTTTGTTCCTGGCTCGACGGTACCTCGCGACATCTAAGGACCTTAAGGGGTAAAGTTTGGAAGAGGTTTTGTGTCTCAGTCACGATGACTAACTAGCGTACTCCGATCTCAGTCGTGTCTAAAATAAGATACACGTTGCGTAGCGATCCCAAACAGCGCAATTATGACGGATATCCTTCCTCTTTGAAGTATTGCGATTTTGACAGCGACGATTCTTTTACAATTGCCAATTTCTTCGCTGAATTCTCCTGAACTTCCTTCTGTGATTCCTATTGTGATATCTCTACTTCTGATTTTAGCCACTTGACGCGGTTCTCGCCTACCTCCCTTGAGATATCCAAAGACTAAGTATATGACGATGTACTTGTTCGTGAATACTTATCTAATATGTCTATTGGCTTATCGGGTGGTCCCGATGGTATCCCTGCTTCCTTCTTGAAAAAATGCCAAACGTTGCTTGTGTTCTCTGTTATTATTGCAAGGACAGAGCGTTCCGGCCATTTCCCTGAGCTTTGGAAGACTTCTGCGTCGGACTTTTCTAATTATCGACCGATTGCCAGCCAGTGCCATGTTGCGAAGGTTTTCGAGTCCCTCGGCAGCGATGTTCTTCTTCGATTTCATTGCAGGCTGTAGCAGTTGCTACAAATGAACTTTTATGTCCTGGAATATTTGGACCAGGATAATAATAATTTAAATAAAATTAAATCTTTTTAGTCAATTCATATACTGTGAAAGCATAAAACACTTTCAATCAGATTTTCATTAAACTGTACTCACACAAACTAAAATTTCAATCGCAAACTTTTTATTGTAAAATATTTATAAATTAGATTTAATTTTTCAGTATTAATTCAGAACGGGTGCACTTGGGTTGTACATAAAAATAAATAAATAATGTTATTTAATTAGTTTTTATTGAAAAAATAAAATAAAATGAATAAAAGTTAAATATATTATATAAAAATAAAACTTTCTTAAGATATTAGGAAAATTAAAACTAGCAAGTGACGCATTGAATGCAAAGGTGTACCCAAACTTTTATTGATGGACACTTCACAGGCCTTTTTTTTAGATCTTTCCAGCATGGCTTCCTCAAGGGGAAATTGCCGACCACCAACCTTCTTGAATCCCTCAACTTTTCTTATATATTATTCGTTGTCACCTCGGCGGTGCGTCAGTTTAGTATCCTTGGCATGCTCCTTTTCATCCAACATATCAATGTTATTTCGCATCTTCGTGTCTAGTAGTAAAATTCTCTGTTATGAGGACGATGCGCACTGCTCCCACAATTCAAACTGCAGTCTCTTGAATTCTGACTTGGCTACGTTCTGCGAGTCGTGCTTTCGCAGTCGCCTTCTTTTATATACCGGTTAGTGGACCGCTAAAACGTTCTTTCTTCTGCGACTACACCATCGATGTTGTCGTCGTGGGCAGGGTTGATAACGTGAGAGGGTTGGGCGTGGTAAATAACTCTCATCTTTCTTTCGAGGATACTGTAGGCCCGATCGTTGGTAGGGCTAACTCGATGTTGCGCTTCGTTAAAAGACGGTCCAAGGAACTTGAGGATCTTTACCTAATTAACCTTTTCCATTGCCCCTTCGTTAGACCAATTTTGGAATACGCTAACCCTGTATGGACTCCCTACTACGTTGTTTACATCAACCGTATCGAGACAGTGCAGCCAGATTCCTTAGGTTTGCACTCCGCGGACTTCTGGGACTGGTTTTTCAAAGAGGCTCAATATTTACAAATTAGTATTTCTGTTAAATTTATTGCAGGGAACTATAAATTCACCTAAATTACTAGGGGCTGTGAACATCTTCATCTCTGAACGCTCCTTGAGGAATTACGAGCCCATCACGTCGATGTCTCGCCTTTTTAACGAACCCTTCGCCAACTTCTATATTGATCTCTCCAGACTGCGTTTGAAGGGCCTACTCAAACAGAGTCCAGATGGTCCAGCAGCATCATTTCACCCATCTTTTACCTATCCATTGACATCTCTTAACAGGAGTAAATACGGTCGACGAGCCCAACGATGAGGTTGTTTTATTCACTTGCCAACTTTGACTCTAAGCTGCCAGACTTGGCTGGGATATTATTGTTATCCTCAGCCACTCTCTCTTCATCACTCTTCTGAAAATACAAAGGGAGAGTCTTCTGCAACTCTATCTCTTGGTATCCTGGTAGATACAACTTGGTGAGTGTATATCATTAGGGACAATATCAGAGATTCGAAAGGAAGCAAAAAATCGAAATCTTAATAAAAATTCAAGCAAGAAATAAAGTCGTGGAAAGCCATCAGCTTTCACCAAGTTATAACAAAAAAATGCACTAATAAAGATTACAAAAGAAGACTAGCCGACGCTGAGAGCTCCAGCTTCGCAATTTATTGTTAGCATTCCATTATCTTACAAGAAGTACGAAGGTCGAAAAGCTCTATCGTCGGTCCTGGCTATAAGCCAACTGATAGCGAATTATACTCACGAGTGTGAAGCCTAGTTTCATTTGTTCAATACTACTGGTAGAAAACTCATAAAATACATAATCGCTCACCCGGAAGGCGTTATGGTATGACTCGCTGCTTCTTATCATGAAGCCACACGACCACATTTCGTAAATCCTCTGGTTATTAAATTAACTGCTATATCTATATGAAAACTTATGTTAACTACACAGAATCTCCGCGTCCACTCATACCACCGTTAACTATAAATTCTCTTTACCTCTTGTGGGTGGGCAGAAAATCTTCACCCGATTGGATGATAATTGTTACAAGTGGTGTATACCGAATCCCTTAGGGTAAAATGTTGTCAGTAGAAAACAACCCTGAGTCAACGCCAGTGAAGTTTAAACCTGGGGCCCTCATAATGAAAGGTCAACACTTTATACCTTACTCCACCGACTATTTCGTCTACCAACGCCATATGACGACTATGAATTGGTTAAATTAAAATGCCATAACCTTTTACACCCCTAGTCAATGGATGTCATCTAGCTCAGATGCTGCGTCATGCCATTATGTCGTTTTGGGTTACCTAAATCTTAATTAATAAGGAAGAATTGATGGCAAAAAACGGCATTTTCATAACAATTAAATATATGCCCCGAACTATGATCTACTATGAGTCCGTCCTAATTATTGCTTCAAAACTAATTCCTTTGGCTCTTCCCCAACAACAGCACCAAAGCTTAACTTTTCTTTAGCTGCTGTATGCTTAAGTTGAAAACTTGGACTGCGTCCACCTCCTCAGAAGAAACCGGAGTATGAATTGCACGCTGATTTGTACTGACGTGTCAATTTCGGGCCCCTGCTCGAAACTGTCCTAATATCGTACTTACACCAGATATCATTTTTAGGGCTTGCTGGATTTGTCTTCAAGTGCCCTTTCCTCCAGTATACGATTTTTTCAGTTTTGCTTTATATATTCTCTTCATACTCACAATAAATGGTTATTATTTCGAAGATCTCCGTAGTAATCGAATCGAGTGGTGAGAGAAAGTGGCATGTAAAAATAATCGAGAACGGCGGAATCCATTGTAAATAAATTCGCTAAAATGAATACCATATAAATTCTTGGACACCCGCAAAAGGCGGCGTTAGTTGTTGATAACGTTCTAAGGTTGCTACATAGGACCGACATGGAAGTGGTGCGTTAGCAGACGACTCCGTCATATCGTCATATATCATAACTAACGGGTAAAACGAATCGGACCCTTTAAACCAACCAAACTTGGTGGGTAACGGATTCCAAACTATACTAAGGTATCAATATTTAGAAACGCATAGAAAAGGTTTCGATAGCGGTTTATGCACGCAAGAAAACCCTTAGGAGGAAATGGGTCCCCGTATAGTTCACTGGATGTAAACAGCAATAGAGAGACCAACCCTAACCTACGGCATCTTTGCTTGGTGGGGTGCTCTTGCAAGGAAGTGTCAAACTAAGTTAGTACAACGAATACTACGTGGAAGACAATGCTCCATCTCCCTCCCCTGAGCATCTACGGTGAGAATGTAAGTTTTCTGCCGATAGTGCAGTTCAGTTGAACGAACCAACGGTTGGAAAACTTCAGACTATGACCACAGCAGTGTACTAAAGACGACCTACCCGCAGATGGAGCGATCAGGAGCCGGTCAGATGGAGCGATCTGACAAACTGTGACTTACTTAGAAAGATTTGGCCTAAATCGAATAAAAAGAGAAGGACGTTTTTTTGCTTTTCTTTTTGGAAAACTGCCAGAATTTCCGTAATATTACTGCGGTTAAGTAGTCATGCCGTCCGCATGCGCATTACTGCTAACGATTTCTGCCGGAGTTATTTGGACGAAAAAGAAGTTGAACACAATCAACATTTACTCTGCGAATGCCTGGGATAGACCAGGACTAGGTTTCAGACCCTTGGCAAGACAGCCAAGTCAGTACATGCGAATTAAAGCTCAATGGCTAAATTTGTTCAGAATATTCATCGGGTTCTTCCTTAATAAACTCATTTTTATGATTAATTGACTAGCTTTGCATTTGCTTCTAAAACTGGGAAGATTGGTCTTAAATATTCCTTGAGCTTTGAAATGCCATTAGTCCACCCCCTTTACTAGTCTATTTGTCAGAAACATTTTTCTCCTTTTGGCATAGAAAGTTAAAAGTAGAAAGCTGTAGTCGAATTATAAAAGTAAAGTATAAAAAATTGAACTTCGATTTTTGAGGACAGTTTTAGGCGATGGAAAAGGCAGGAAAAATGTGTTAAAGGGATCGTGTTGGGTATCAAATTAAAGCTTATTACAGAAGGAGTCCAAAAATATATAATTTGTTGTTTTTTCGTTAATATTTTTCTCAAAAACCTTTTAAAAATCACAGTCCCCTCACGATCTTGAAAGTATCAGACAGAAAAGCCTGTCGAAGATCAAGTATTTTAGAGTGGAGATTAGTTATGTTAAGATTGAACTAAATTATTAGCTTGGAATTGAAACCTGAAATTGATTTGTATTATCGCAAGAAGTTATTACCTATAATTTAATAAGTAAATCAAAAGCTATGCATTTCCAACTCACCCTTGATTACAATGGACCCTCAATTTAATATTAAGAAGTATGGGAAATTAAAAGAAAATAATAGGGATCTTTAAATTAATATCAGTTTTAAGTTGTTGATGGGATTTTTTTTAAATAAGCTCAGATCACGAATGTTTTTTACAGAAAGTGTGTTAACAAAACCTAATTTTAGAGCAAAAATGGGCTTTGAAAAAAAGTACTTAATAAAGAAGTATGTTTTTAGTTTGCTAAAATATTATGTTATTCAAATGTCTTTTTAAAGGTTTTACGAATTTGCACCACTGCTTGTTAAGTGTTGCCGTGCGAACGAATTATAGTTTTTCAATAAATTCAACGAATTCAGTTCCTATTTGAAAGCATTTTTTCAAAAGCTATATAATTTTAAATTAAAAACTCCCAACAATTTTAGAAGCTTTTACATACATCGAAGGGCTACGTCTTCACAAAATTCAATACCATATTTTTCAGTTTGATTTTATCAATGACAAAAAATTTCCACACATTACGAAATATTTCGAAAATTTCACAAGGCCACGTCATTCCCGTCAAGATCACCTAAATCTGAGGCAAATAAAAGTGATCCCATCGGTGACGTACCCGCCAGCAAATAAATTTCTCTCGTCACGAAGAATAGTTGAAGAAAGCCATATAATTCAAGAAGAGAATTTTATTTGTGATGTTCTTTATTTTCTTCTTCTCTTCGATCCTGCTGTTCGCCCTATTCTCACCTGACCTGATCAACGCAAAGTTAATTTAATTCTCAGGTTGGCCATCGTCATATAACGGTAAATATACATAAGTGGAAGAAATTCTGGTTTACACCTTACTCATTCTCTAGGCCAGAACCGAACCGAATATTTGAGAAGTCCTAAACGAGACTTCTTATATATTTCAAGACAGAGCAGGCATATGGGATCGATCGATCGCAGCGGATTTAGAGGGCTTTGTAGTGCGGTCGTGAAGACGAACTTGGGTCACTAAGCCGTTCTTGGGATGTGTCATTTTGTTTTCGTTGGAGTACAGTTAACCAGGCGCGCATTCTAAGTAGGCGGACTGATATGCCCAAATAAAATCAAAAGACGATGACCAGATTCAACTACAAACGAAGTCCACCTAGCGATATCGAGCACGAAATCAGTGAACGCGACCGGTTATTTGAAGAAAACAAGCGACGTCTTTGAACATTCTAAGATCGAAAGAAGCGAAAGGGGAAAATGAAGGAGGACGAAGACTTTTCTGGGATAGCGTTGTGCACGACGCATTCCAATGAAAAAATTAAAAGTTTGTTGGTACCGATATCTTCACACACAAACCTGGAGACACGTATGAGACGAGTTGCTGGTCAAGCGGAGTCATTAAATTTTACTAAGGCACTGGGTACACCTTGCACGGGGCACGGATGAACATCAGCAAAGCCATAATGCCGATAATTTGCCCATCGCCCTTTCATGACCACTTGCATAAGCCAACGCGTTCAGTCTAGAGTAGTGCTGGAATGGCTTTAGGTGAAGCAGATATTGCAAAACTTGGAATTCAATGTTTTGCTTCGCCTTCAGGAATACTAACGAACTGGTTACTTCTGGTAGAACTATACAAAGGGCACCATTTAACACGACCCGAAATCTCACAACCTTCAATTCAAGTGGTTACCGTCGAGAATAGTTGAGTACTTACAGGTAATAAGAATATCATTTAAGACGCTGTATCAGTGCTAAAGGTACACTATATATAAACATCGACGAAAAATTGTATACTATAGCACATTGACTATATTGATCGTATTCAGAAATTGTATAGCTTGATGTGCAGCACTAGCTAGAAAACTAAATTTTATAAGAAGTTTCTTGACAAATATATATTTTATGATTGCACGGAAAAAATTATCGGGTTTGTAACTGGCTAGGACTGTAATTTTTTGTTTAAAAAAAATTAAGAATTTCTTTCTGTTTATTTTAACTCCTGGGGGGCATAGGGCGCCTACTACACCGATTCTCGACCTGGTCCGGTTCCGCGCCAACACCTTTACCTGTTGCTACGATTTATTGATCTGGGTACCTTACTTTTCTACGGATCTTCTCTATATATTTCGCGATCGTCCAATTCGGTGTCTTCCTTGGGTCTGTACGGGTTCCAATCAAGAGCTTATTATGCGATGTTTTTTGACTCTTTTCTTGCGACTTTCGCCCGCGAATACGAGTGTCTGGCCCGTAAGTCTATGTAGGTCTTCGTTTGTAATGACCTCCGGCCAGTGTATGTTAAGGATGCCCCGGAGACACCTATTGACAAAGGCTTGTAGCTGAGATGATATTTCACAACAGAACAGACTTAACGTTTGAGTCGAAGATCCGGAGTTTTGTGCGTCTGGAGATGTTATTGCACCAGATTTCAGTTAGAGTTTTAAGTGCTACTCAAGTCTGTACATCAGCTTCAACTCCGCCGTCTGCTGTAACTATGCTTCCGAGATAGTGTTGCGTTGCAACCAACCTTAATGAAAATCAGAAGAATTCTTGATTTAATTAAGTTTTTATTAGCTATCTTCATAAAATGACTCTAATAAAAATAAATTTACAACAATTTATTTAATCAAAATGTTCCCACCAATATAAGATTCGAATTTGAATTTTTTGGTTCAACATGGCGACAAAAATGTTGAATTCAAACCAATATAGCGAATTATATATATAAAAGAGCCGCACGCAAATGTCCTTTTTGAAGTCGAATAATCAGCGAATTTTGTGAGTGAAACATTCCCCTTCACACTGGTCCTTCGAGTAACCGGATATCGCTGAGAAAGATTAAAGCTTTTTAAACGGTTAACTCTATCTAGTGCCAACTTAGTAAGCATTCGTTTCGATAAACTAAAACATTGTGTCTAAAAGTCACAAATCGTGACAATGGAAGTGTTATTAAAGAAGCAAGAGGCAATAGCAAAGTCAAGACAAGAAAACAGGAGAAGCTAGAAGAACACCGACCTGTCTTCATTCTCAGATTACATAAGAGAGAGACGGAGTTGGATCAATTCGTTGATCCACTCCGTCTCGGCTGTTGTCCAGCTCGCAGCAATGCAAAAACATCATAGAGTAGATGTATTTGACAAATTTTCCAATAATCACCAGGAGATCTTTTTTATGGATCACGGCCCAAGTGAAGACCGCGAATACATCAAAAACGATATTTATGAAGTTACAGAGGAAATGTACACCAACTGCTTAAGTGAAATCCATGGTCTCCTGAAGACGAAACAGCCGGTTCCAGAGCCTACGAAAAAACCACCAACATTTTATGGAAACTACTCAAACTGAATCGCGTTTTACGATTTGTTCACATTACTTATCCATCGAGATGCTGGAATTTAAACTGTACAATAGCTCCATTATTTAAAGGCGAGTGTTGTTACGATCACAGCAAATTATCAGCCAGCATGGGAATTATTACAAAGACGCTACAACAACAAAAAATAATCCTGGAAACCATCGTCTTAGAGAATTGCGGAATCAATATAAAACTCGACAACGGAAAGCATCAAGAAATTAATCGACAACACTTCAAAACGAGTGAATAAACTGGAAGCATTAGATGTATCTACACAAGAATGGGACACCATAATCATCCACATGATAATTTAAGGTTGTCATCAGTAACACACAACCTCTGAGAACACACGCTTGGGAACATGCAAGAACTTCTTAAAAGCTCGATATCGGACACTGAAAGCAATCAAAGAGACTCCATCAACAAAACGTCTACGATCCGCTTCAGGCAACACAACAACTCTAACTCATCATTCGCTACAATCTTCAAACTGCCCACTATGCGGTGATAAACACAGGCTTTACTCATAATTTAATTTTCATAAAGTAGACATCGCTCAAAGTCGCAAAAGCACTTCAAAAACAACTTGTGCTATAACTGCTTAGGAACAAATCACATTACTTCAAAGTGCAAAAGTAGGCGCAAGTGTTGCAAGTGCGGCAAGAAACATCATTCTCTTCTACACTCTGCAGCACTACATCAAAGAGTACAAACTCATCAAGGCTCATCACAGAACATTCAACATAAGGGGATATACAGCAGCATCGCTCCCACATCATCTAACACACAAAGTACATCTGTGAACGTACAAATCAATGCTTGCAAATGTCAAGCACTATTATCCAACGCACTTGTAAAAATTGAAACCTCATCACAAGTACAAATAATCTTCGAATAAGTATTTCATAAACTTCAGCTAAAAGGCAATGCTATGTATACAGTAGAAGTTCAAATTAATGGTCTTGAGAAAAGAAGAACGGCTCCACAAGGTCTGTAGAATTTACTTTAAAATCATTAAATAACTCTTTATTTCAGCTTAATACGAGCGCGCTTGTTCTGAAACACATAACAGATTACAAATTACATTCATGAAAAAGGGACTCCAGTTAGCAGGCCCTACATACACACAACCAGGAAAGATTGACTTACTCTTATTATCTGAAGTATACGCAAAGATAAATCTAGACGGAATCAAAAACCACACAAAACTAGAACCACCTACAGGACAAAATACATCATTGCGATAGATTTTATTTGGAACAACAAAGAACCCAGGTAAAAATAAGACTCGCCTATTCCTAACCTGAAACAGGCACGCACAACGTCAAAACGCCTGAATGGCAGTCAAATGATACCGTGCCTCATTTGAGCAATCCCTAGTAAAATTTATACTTTTCCGAATGTCAGCCCGCTGGAGGTACGTATCAATAAAAGGTACACGAAATAGTCCAAGCCAAGCACGATACATTCACACTGCGACTGGAAAATATATAAGAATAAAAATTAAAAATTTCAGATAATTGTTATCATTATTATTGTCATGACTCACCTTATGAGTCGTCGGCTATTGAGAGCAATTTTAATATATGGTGGCCGGTGACCGACAGGTTGAACACGCGTCCATATGGGTAAGATTTTACTGAACCCACGCGATGAGTCAACAATCTCGAATGTGTCAAAGCCAGCTGTAAAACACTTTTATATGCCTCATCACGCCGTCTTGAAGGCTCTAAGACCTATAAAATGTTTTACCCATCATGTAGAGGATGAACATGAAACACAAGTGTGGGAAAAATAAGATTCAATAAATGAATATTACAGATAGCACCAACTTAGGTACATAATTCAAATCACCAATATAGAGTTCAAGAAAGGGTTAGTTTTGATTTACTATAAACTTTCACTAATTTTATGCACTTAGTGCAAATCACAATTCAAATAAAGAATAAATATAAAAATAAAGAATATTGAAATAAAAGATTCAAATAAAATTGCGTACTGACCTTAAATCCAAAATATCTATACTAATCACTGATATTATTAGTACTGTTGTATACCACTATTAGGAAAGAAGAATACCACTAGAGAGTACTCTCGAAACGCCTGGTAGTAACGTTATTGTTGTACTAATGTCGTAACCCAGGGAATAAACCATACACTATACAATACACACAAAGAGAAATTTGTCTTTGACCTTCTCATTACAAAGGTCAATATAAACACACGTGTCCGCCAAATCCTTAAATATTAAATTTCTTAATGAGTAACTTTTACAGGTCCAACTTTTTAACCAACTTTATTATTAACTTTACTCAAATGGCGGAGCTACAAATATTCCTTATCAGCCGACATTGAAAGGATCTTTAGAATAACACATCTTCAGGAAGACGATCAGCCGTATCAATGAATTATTTTTTGTTTATACGATGTGGCCAAATCCTAGGGGACAACCCTTTGATGCGTAAGCATAGTTTTGGCCGGGAGGGAATTATGGTAAGAGAAGTGAGGAAACTTGAAGGTCTTATTTTTTGCATTGCTGCGAGATAGACAACAGCCCAGAGACGGAGTGGATTATTTTAATTTGTTACTAAAAGCTCACGGGGAGACCTGGTCTCGAACCCGGGACCCGTGGCATGGTAGTCGTGCGGCTCAATCAGTTGATCCGTATCTTTGGAGAGATAGTTCGAATAATGCACTCCAAGAATTCGAAATGACTACAGTTACTTTTGGAACAGCTTCTGCACCATTCCTTGCCATCAGCGCAGCTATCAGCACATGGAAAATTCGTACGTAGACGATGTCTCATGTGGAGCAGACGCCATGGAAGAGGCTACACAAATCCAAAAAGAGCTTGCCAACTTGCTTAAACACGGCGATTTTAATGAACAAGTAATCACACTAAAATATTAGAAAGCATACCATCCGAAGACCGCGAAATCAACTTTACACTTTTCTTCGAAAACGAAGAAAAGATTAAGGCAACGTCCATAACATATATTGGCTCAAACATGACGAGTTCTTACATTAAAATCAGTTGGTGAAGAATACAAGATTTGTCAACAAATACCAGTGCTAAAAAAAAATACCAAGATAAGATAAGAGTTAAAAATGTGAAAAAAAATTTAAATTAAATTTATTTTAAACGTAAAACTTCATCGCTAAAACACAGCATCAACCGTGACAAGACCCGAGCTAGCGCTTCAACCATTGCCTGGATGAATCCAATTCAAAGTTGCCGAAATGCTCATTGAAAATGCGCAACGTCGCCGTAACAGGCTCGTGCATGCCATACAGAGTTAAGTGGCCAGAAACATACTGGGAGGCATGACTCCTAAGGGAGCGCGGCAGGACGTTAGCTTACCTAAAATTGCAAGTCAAAACAATAACCTCTTTCCTAACATCTCTTCCCGACAAATATTCGGTGTCCGTTATGGCTCCTTGGGCAAATTTAAATCTCATCTACCTAGTATATTTTCCATATCCATGCCTGGACCCAGCAGGGAAAGGTGGGAAGTGAATTGCTGTAAGTACTGCGGGAAGGAAAAGTTTTACGTTGGAATCGTAGAACTGGGATAACTGATGGCAGTAAACGTCTATAACTCTGGTGAGGGTCTCTCGTAAGCGGTTTAAAAAATTTTGGGAAGTCGTAAGGGACATTCCCATAGTTAAGTGCACAAATGTTGCATCTCCACTCATTGTACCCGTATAACTTACCTACTTGAGGTAAAACAAAAAAAAACCTAGTGTTTCAAATGGTGTAAGTATAGAACCCTCGATGCATAAATAACGTTCAAAAAATAAAAACATTAAATAAAAATAAATTTGGTACAATATTCAAAAAGTTATTTGAAATCACTTGTTGGAACTTCGAAACCATTTTTAAAAATAATTACAAAACACTTGATAAGTTCCAAATTATTAACTTCCCACATATAGGGAAGTTATTGTAATGGGCCCGATTTTCAAAATTTTTAGTTTTAAAATTTTTTTACATTTCAAAGTCACCGTAGTATTTTACGCATGTTTTTGAACACATGAATGTGTGTGGGTGTGTGTGTGTGTGTGTGTGTGTGTGTGTGTGTGTGTGTGTGTGTGTGTGTGTGTACGTTCGGACCCACTTTTTTCGACAACGAAATCTCGCGAACAAAAAATGATAACGACTTCGCTGTGGTGCCAATCGAAGCGTATTATTGTCAATAAGAGCTGAAAGAAATTTAATCAATTTCGGTTCAGCCGTTTTTTTGTTTAAACAAAAAAACTGGAAAAAAAGTTGATTTGACACTTTCTTGAAAAGGATTTCTTCGATTTAATTTGTTCTGATGACGATCGGGACATCAAAAAATCGGATATTATGAACAGGAATTGCTTATAATGATGAAAAACTGTTTATAACCATAAATAATTGTTTATAACAATAATAAATTTATAATCATAAAAATGGTTTAACCTGGTTGAAAATTGATTATGAAAATTGGAAATTGAATACAAAATTGAAGATTGTTCATAGCAATTGAAAATTATTATAAACAATGAAAAATTCTTATAAACAAATGAAATTTTTCTTACCACAAAAAATTTCTTTTATGAATAAACTTTGTTTATATCAATTAAAAATGGTCCATTACAATTAAGAATTGTTTATATCAATTATAAATTGTTTATAACCATTCAAAATTATTAATAACAAATGAATTCCAAACAGAGTGTATTTATTTGGTTTTAATTAAAAAATAGTGCTATTACGGAATAATTTTTTAAAATTTTTTTGCATCTAATTACAACGAAATTATCATGATAAATTAAATTCATTAATTTATTTATTTATAAATTTAAAATATCAATTTTTTAAGTATTTTTAAATGACACAAAAGTGGGCGAAAGTTTTTTTTTTGAAAAGGATTCATCTGATCTAATTGGTTCTGATACAACTCAATACTTCAAAAAAAAAAACAGATATTTTTGCAACATTAAAAAATGGTAAAAAAAAACATAAATAGTTGAAATTAATGATAAATAAAACGATAACTCGAATAGTATGAATTTTATTGAGTTTTCACTTACTCGTTTGTACTATGGGAAGTTGTTCGTGTGGACCCCAAGGGTCGCACCAATGATGCGACACCCAGAATCTGCACCCACCCTACTAGTTTTAATTATATTTTTACACTTTGTTTTCTAAAAATCCAATCCGACGCGTTTCGCCTTGCTTGGCATCATCAGGGAGAGACTACACTAAATAAAGTCTAGCAGAACATATGGAGCTCAAACAGAACATCCATTAACGGGCTTTAATTAAAATCTATTTGGTCATTGAGGAAGTATTTATTTAATTGTTTCGCTTTTTTTATTTCATAAATTTCAAATTTATCTAACGTGTATTAGATACGTATTGTATTCTTTTTTGGTTTATCTTTAAATAGTTTATATATTATTTGTTTTTTGTAGCCACTATTAATTGCAATTTTTATAATAGTCTTAAGTTCTTTCTTGAAATTTTTTTCTGAGAGAGGCACCCTTAATAATCTATCGATCATAGCATGAAAATATGCTAATTTGATATTCCAAGGGTGGTCTGAATTGAAAGGAATGACTGCGTCTGAGAAAGAGTCCTTTTTAAAAATATTGAAATCTAGCCTATTATCACAGATAGAGATTTTTAAGTGAAGAAAGTCAATTATTTTATTTCCTAATTCTAAAATAAATTTTATAAAATCATCCAGTTTATTTAAAATCTCGTTTAAAATAAATGCAGTTGTCATGAAGTACCCGTCCAAATTACGAAAATGCCACCTACTTATCTATACCAGCCAACAATATACTTTAGGAGATCACAGTCAGAGTTAAAAAAGTCATCTTCTAATTTGCTCATAAAATACTCGGAGAGCTGTACTGCCAATCGCCAAACCATCTGTTTGTATATAGCCTTATTATTAAAGTGAAAATAATTTTGTGATAGGCAAATTTCGGTCAAATTTCTTAATTGTAGGTATTTTTCAGTGTTTATAATTTTTTTTCTTATATCTCTAAATAATATATCTTTTAATTTTTTTATAGCTATAGAAACGAATACGTTGCATATCTACGTCGAATCATACTAATTTAGCATTGTTTGGAATTTGTAGGTTTTCCAGTTTCTGTACCAAATCATATAAATTTTTAATTGCACACTTTGATTTAAAATTTAAGACGTCGGGTTAAACTCTACTCTTATAGCTCAGCACACCGGTCTAATAGGAAAGCCTTCTTTATGTATTTTTATCAAACCATATAACACTGAGATAGAGGGGTTGCCTTATTTACTGCATTAATTACTTCTTTTTGAAACTGAGGAGATGTGAAGATTGTGAGGGAATATACATATATTGGTAAGACAAAGAGAAAAATAATTGCAAGATTTAATGAGCATATTTCTGGGATGAAGCATAATATTATACCACATTCCAGTTTATCGAAACATTTACTTAGTAGGAAACATAACACAAATTTAAATAAAATTAACGTTCTTCATTACTTGGATGTTAGAGATACGTTAGATAAATTTGAAATTTATGAAATAAAAAGAGATAAACAATTAAATAAATACTTCCTCAATGACCAAATAGATTTTAATTAAAGCCCGTAATGGATGTTCTGTTTGAGCTCGATATGTACTGCTAGACTTTATTTAGTGTAGTCTCTCCCTGATGATGCCATAGTAAAGCGAAACGCGTCAGATTCGATTTTTAGAAAACAAAGTGTAAAAACATAATTAAAATAATTTGGAACTTAACAAGTGTTTTGTGATTGCTTTTAAAAAAATTGGAACAATATGTTATTGTTGGGGTGGTGGAGCTTCTTTTGACAGAAGATTATTTGAATGTAATGAAACTTTTGGGGTATATTGCTTAACATTTTGATTGTAAAATAAAAATTTATTTTTTTCAGTGAAATCAAAATGGCGTCACATGAAGTAGTTACAGTGGAAAGGATTTTGAAGATAAAAACGCCAAATCGCGTACATTGTGGTGTTTGCAGTTTTGACCTGCAACCGAAATATAATTTTTTTTATTTATTGTAATCATAACCTATATGAACCTATGAAAATTAAAAAGTTTTAAAAATTAAATCTCTCTGTAAGATTTTCAAAAAAATCGAATGTTTTCAGTTTTTTTTTACATATTTTGGAGAAAAAAATACATATGCTTTTCAGCGATTGATTTTGAAAACCTATAGGTTGAACTTAATAGGTACTAAAAATCAAAACAACACTTGTTAAACTCGAGCAACGTAAGAAATATAAGAATTTCTTAACACGATCGGCGTTTCTAATGAAGAAAAGTTAAGCTCCCTTGGCTCGTTATGAACAGCAGCACCAAAGGGTTAACTTTCCTTCAGCTGCTGGACGCCTTCGCGACAAAACGAAAACTTGATTAGACTCCAACAAAATTAAAATTTAAAACCGAACTAGACAGTTGTATCAAATTATGATCACTTAAACTGTCCCACTAATAGGTACGTTAAAAATTGTTCGAGTTATCTTGTGCGGCATATGTGAAACTATTGTTGCGTTAAAAACGCGTTTAGAGTTGTCTCACTCCTCACTGCAGCATGCTATGATTTGGGCAGTGTTTTGAGCTGGGAGCGGCGAAAATTCTTCGAATTTCGATTTAATCTCTAATAGAGATATTTTAAACATGTTTTTCTAACGTAATAAGCAAAAAAAAATTTTCGCTACAGATATTGCCGGGTTTTCTCCAAAAATGTAAGAAATAATCCTTCTGACTTGGCGCTTATCTACAAGTCCCACTTCAGGCCTGGACTAGAATATATAGTTTCGTTATTTGGCCACAGGCCGGGCAAACCGCATTGTCCGAGTTAGATAAAGTTAAAAAAAAAAAACTATGAAACTTATTGGCAACTTCACTATCTCTGAAAACATTGACTCTCTGAAGCATCGACGGAATTTCGATTGTCTTTCACTCCTCCATCGTGTGTTTCACTCTTCTATAGCTGTTTACACGGCCCTTGTTGTAACGAAATTGCTAGCATAATTCGTTGTAGACACATAACAACGCGTGATAGAAGAGCTTGAAGTTGCTCCCACCCCTATACTTTAAAGAACAAATTTGGACAAATGTTGTAAATTTTTTGGGAACCTTTCCTAAGCAGAACAACACGAGTATTGAATAATTTACCATCTTCTGTTTTTCTGCCGTTTTATGACCCCGAAACTTTTAAAAGAGGTGTATATCGTCGTTCCCATTTCCCTTATGCTTAATCCCTTTCGTGCCAAAGCCGTGCCTTAGAATTATTGGGCACTCTCTTCAGCTTTGGCATTCTGATTAAAAAAATTATTATTGAATATTATTTAAAAGTTTTATTAATAATGTAATAAAAAAAATTTGTTAAGAACATGTTGGACACGCACACGATAGTGTTTAGTAGTTATTTCTAAATTTTTTATGAAGTATTTATGAAAAAGTGTTCGATATAATTTTGATTGAATTAGTATCAGAAATTTTTGAAAATACTTCGCATCAATTGTTTAAAAATTAGAGAAGGAGAGAATACAGCCCATACCTGCGCCATACGTACACATTTCACTTTATGAAAAAAAGGTCCAAAAAAATAATACCAAATTTTATCTTAATAGATTTATAAATGAGAGGATGGAAGCCTATTGCATTTGGACAGACGAAGACCGAAACAATAATGCTTTCTAGTTGCTTTGAAACTGTAAAACGAACCCCTCACCTAAATAAGCCAAATAATGAATAATAATAATAACTTTAAATTCAGTAGGTAAATTTTCGAAATTTACAACAGTTACTAGCGGCTTATGGTAACTAAAGTGGGATATAAATATTCGTGCATGTACTGTTTGTAGATATCTGGTAAAAACTTTCATTTTATAAGAGAGACAAACAGAGCGATATTCAACTGTAAGTAGAATATGAAATGGATATTGAAGAAAATTGTTATCTAATTTCAAACACAGAAATCAATAACACATTCGTGAGATTCGCTCAGTCATCCGTTTCCTCACCGTCAAAATGAATTCTTTCTCGATTCAATTATGCATGGGGACGAGACGTGGGTGTGTCACTATACTCCTGAGTTGAAAAGAAAGTCTCTGCAGTGGTGCCATACCCATTCGTCAACATCCAAAAAATTCAAAGTTCAGACTTTACAGAGGAAAATCATGGCATCCGTTTTTTGGGACCGGAACAGGATCTTGTTTGTCGATTTCGTGACCAATGGGACCACCATCAATGCTCCTGCATATTATGAGACCCTAACGAAGTTGAAAAAAATCAAAGACAAAAGGAGCGAAATGCTGACTCGTGGTGTGTCACTCCTTCATGACAACGCCAAACCCTATAACGCTCAGCACTCATCACAGTAGGTACAGTGTATAGTAGCTTGAAAACAACCTAATTAGAATCACACAAAACAAACACATTGCACAATCAACATCCAGAGCTTAAAACTACAAAAAGTTACACAAACTTGTCTTACCTCATAAAGAAATTCCTCATATCTTCAGATACTTCTATTCACCAATCCAACGTTAAAAGACACTTCGAAATCCGTTTTACCTGAAACAAAAGAAAATTTGAAAAAATAAAGGATTAGTAAACAGCGCAGGACAAAACGATACAACACGAAGCACATAATTATTTCATAATTATGCAACATAAAATTTTCCACAATTTTTAAAACTAATTTTCATTTTATATTTCCATGACAGGTCACTGCACTTGTCAATTTTGAAAAGGAAACTTTGAGACTAGCACGAAGATAATAAAAGAAGCGTCAAAAACCGAGATCCGACAATACGATAACAACAAACCTTCAGTAAAAATTCAAGAAACTGTTAAGAACTGTATTAATTACAAAACAAATCATGTAATTGACGTGATTTTTAATTCGATTTTACCTAAAAACAACACCCCAGTGACAATAAAATAAAAAGCTTTGTCACCCATACCTTTAACATAACTAATATTTTGCTGTTAAAATTAAAGAGGCAGCAGAACATTGCAAAAAAAATTTTAAACAGCACCACTTTATAGTTTACCATTTTTGAGAACACCTCCAAATATGTTGGGGCTTACAGCATCAGCAGTACCAGTAAATATCGGAACATTTTTAAATAAAAGATTTAAATATACCTGCACTCGGCGAATGTTTCTCGTGGTTTTTATCTTCAGTAAGGTAGAGTGATTGTCTTCGTGCAGTATCTTTTTGGTCATAAGTACAATTTTAAACCGAAGTCATGGCACTTAATGTCCACCTCGATTAAGATTCGTCAAACAAATTTGGACAAGAACTCTCTTCATAAATAAAAGTCCATCGCTGCCTTTCAGTTTTAAAATGAGTTGCCTTGCTTAAAGCAAAAACGCTGTTAAAAGTTTCACAACTTCTCGTAACGACTCATTTACATTGAACGGCTCGTCATCGAGAACTTACTACTTATCCTCCGAGCATTGCTAAGAGTCTCATTATGCAACAGGTCTTTACTTGGGCATGAATTCTATTTTGTGTACTTTCACATGAAGAGGTTTGCCCAACAACAGCACAAGATCAAGCACCTGAAGAGTCCGAGATAGATGAACTTTGCTAAATTTTCTCGAACTGGCTTCAGCTTACTTGTTCAGCTCAGTTCGTTTAAGAAGAACGCAAAAATGAAAGAAGATAGAAACATTAAGCTTGCTACTTTTTGTTTACTGGCCACGAGCCGCAATTTTTGGGGGTCAAAGAACTTTGAATTCTTGCTGAAATGATGAAGCTTGCAACCAGAATAAGAAAGTCTCTAAAGAACTGGAAAATTCGGTACAAGTTGGAGCCTCGTTGGATCTTGCTCTTTGGCTCCTCACCAAACGTTGCCTGGTTTTCGATGACCGTTTTTGTTGGACTTTTGCTTTTTGCTGCTCTCAGCTCACGTCGTCTTAAGCAATCTTAAGCAATTCTGTGGGAAATCATTTTTTGGGAATAGGGAAATTTGTTGTATTTAAAAAAAATATTTGTTAAAGGTCAATGCGAAACAAAACCAAACTTTTATAAAGAAAACACGTTTTATATTTTTATATATGTAAATTACGAAGCTTCTTTATAATGTAAATCAATGGAAGTGATCGTCGCAAAAGTATATGTAAAGCATTTTAACACATTGCTCACGGAAAAGAAGAAACCGTTGTGGGTGTGAAGAGGAAGGCGTTAGAAAACTAAACCTTTCACCTCTTCTCTTCCGCTTAACTATAATCCTATCTACCCTAACTTTCTCTCCCCTAATTTTTTTTCTTCACTTCCTTTTCATTTCTTTGCTTATCAACCCTTTTTGTCTTATCCCCTTACCCTTTGCGCTTTCCTCAAGAAGCATATTTAGTCACAAAAGTACCTTCCCAAAGGGTAATTTTTCGCATCATAGTTTGTTTTTATGATGTAGCCAAAGCTCAGGGGACAACCCTATGATGCATTAAAATGGCTTTTCCTGGAGGAGAATTAGGGTAAGGGGAATGAGGGAAACATGAAAGTCTCTTTTTTTGCATTGCTGGGAGACAAATAAGAGCCCAGAGGCGGACTGAATTTTGAATTTTTTTTGTAAAGCTCACGGGGAGACGAAGGCTTGAACCCTATAACAATAACGTGGTGATCGTAATTTGGGCTAAGTTAAAACATAATATAATAACTTTGTATTATTTGTTTTATTAAATAAATTAAACTAGTGTAAAAAAAGTTGTTTGAAATACTCAGTTTTTCATGCCGCTGACTTCCCCTAACCCCTTAAGATGAACATTATAAAACTAAACGTATCTCTGGCTTTATGTCTGTTCGTGGCCAGGTTTTCATAATTATTTTGTTACGATAACTAACATAAAAAATAAGCAGTGACTATTTTAATGTATCAAGTTTAATATAACTGCCCGATTGTATGCACACATTACATCTCAATCGGGGATAGTGCGAACTTTTCTTTTGAGTAAGTGTAATACATCGAAGTATATACTCCGTTTTCGCAACAAATTTGCATTAAACCATCTACAGTTTATGGTGTTATTCTGAACATATATGGTAGTAACGAATTGGAAGCATATAGCCAATATTACTAAATGGTAATCAGTTCCCTTCCCTACAACGATCGTTTCCAATAAGTTAGAGCGCAAAAAGGCAACGAAGAGCTCAACATTTATCCTAGTAGCCTCGCTCATCATGCCTTAAGTCCTGACGACATATTTAAAGCTAATGACTCGGTTGGTTTGTTCCTTTTCATACATCCACAACTCGGCAGGCTTCCTTCTTTGTAGATGCCATTGCTTCTGCTGGATTGACGCAGTGTTCTTTTTATGATGTAGCCAAAGCCCAGGTGATGACCTTATGATACATTTGCATAGCTTCGACGAATGTCTTTTTATTTTTTTGTATTCCCGCGAGCTAGACAACAGCCCAAAGTCGGAGTGAAGTTCTTAATTGTATTAAAAACTCAAGGAGAAACCGAAGCTGGAACCTTGTAAACATGGCGTGGTAATTGTGCCACTCAACCAATTGATCCAACTCCGACTTATAAGAGCTGCGATATTACGAACAACTCTGGCAGGTTACTGGACTTGGCGTTTACCATAGACCCCTGTGGTTAGGAGCTGCATGGCTCCATGGGTGCCCGAGTCGGCTCATCATTTTGCATTTCACCGCGTCGTCCTTTGATCCTGTTGCTGCTGCTTCTAATGTTAAGAGTAATTATAGCTTTAATTTTAAAAAGGCTGACTTTTTTTCTCTTTCTGGTTCCTTTAACCCCTTGTGGCCTTGTGGGCATAGGGCGTCTATTACACCGACTCTCCACCTGGTCCGGTTCTGCGCCAATGACTTCAACAGTGGCTACGATTTGTTGATCTGGATACCTTACCTCTCGGCGGATCTTCTTCATGCGTTGCGCAGTCGTCCTGCGATTCCGTGGGGATGCCAATCTAGAGCCTGCTGAGTTTGGCTCTTTTCTTAGAGTGTGGCCTATCCATTGCCACTTTTACATGCGAATACTGGTGTCTATCCCGTCTTGGCCCGTAAATCTGTGTAGCTCTTCATTGGTAATGACCTCCGACCAATGGATGTTAAGGATGCGCCGGAGACACCGGTTGACAAAGGCTTGTCTGTGGCTGTTCACACTTTCCATGTTGAACAGACTGGATAAATGTTTTACTTAAGCTCGTTATTGACGGAGCTGTTTTAGCTTTTTATAACAATTTGTGTGCTTGTTTCGCTCGATGTGTTCCTATTTCTAGATCTAGTAATTCTTTTGCTGGTCGCCAATGACTTGATTATTTATTAAAACTACTTTAAAATAGAAAGAATAAGGCATGGAAACGGTTTTGTTAAATAAGGACCGATAAAGATTTTTGTTGCAGAATATACAATAGACATTAAGACTATAGTGCCATCTCTTGGAACTCGGCACAGTGGATTTAACTTCTACGCCATGTTTAGAGCGATTGAGGAGGTTGGTACTACTTTTTCCGGAAAACGTGACTCAACAACAGCGCGTCAACAAGGCCACATGTACGCACAGTGTAATTAATATCAATTAAGAATTAAGTTTTGTTAGTGAATAATTGTAATAGTAAAGTATAGAATAAAGTTTTTAAGAATTCAAAAAAGCTCGTATTCTTAATAACGATTTTCACACTTATTTTTGTCTGCGAGATCAATTTATTTGTGGCCTCGAGCTCTCTTATAGTTAGCATGTTAACAGGGTGAAGAACACTTTCCGTGATGAGCTAAGATATTTTTGGAGATTCGTGAACTCGAAACGATAAATCGATGGTTATCTCACTTCACTTACGTTGAGTGATCGCAAAAGTAGTTAGCACGAAATTATCTCAAATCTCTTTTTGTGAACTTTTTAAGACAGTTTTCATTGACAACAAGTGCGATACTTAATAATTTCAATCAGTTGGCAATATTTTCCTCAACTTCCTTGGAGATGAAGGATCTTAATTTCGATGACGGTACAGTTGCGCAACACATCAATTCATTGGCTGATATTTTTGCATGTAGTCCAGATGGTATTCCTGTCTTCTTTCTTAAGTATTGTTCTTGTTCTATTGTTGCAATTTTGTGTTAACTATTTAATTTATCTATGGCTTCTCTTGCCTTTGTAAATTTTTGGAAATCACCAGTGATTATCCTCCTTCACAAGAATCTTAATAGAGACGACATATCGAACTGTAGACCTATTACCAACTTGTATTGTATTGGTAATGTTTTTGGGGCTTTAGTGTGTAGCGTTCTTTACCTTCACTGGAAGCCTTTCCTTCATTATTTCTGCATGATTTTGTAAATGATAAATCAATTCTCTGACGTCTGCCTTTCTAAGATCTAAGATGGAAGGTTGGTTGAATGCATTCCTACTGATTTCAGTAAAGCATTTGACAGAACTAGTCATACTGTTTTAATTTATAAATTGGCTGATCTTGCTTAATTATTCAGTGGCTTTGCTTTTATTGACGTCTCGCACTCAGCTGATATTGTGTTATGTGATGCTGATGACGCCAAGATCTTTTGCGCTGTTAACTATTTACGTGACTGTGAACTTTCAAATACTGACTTAGACACTTGCTATAGATGATGCTCTATAAACCGCTTTACCCCTAATATTAATAATCGACATCCGACAACCCAGGCGGGATCGACGTTCATCAAGTTTACTGGGCCAGTAGTGTATATATACATATGGTAATTATCTTAACATTGGGGTAGTTGAGGATGTAGTAGAGGATCTGTCCTACATTGCTCAGCTAACTAACTTTAAGGCTATTACCAAGTTTATATTTGGACTTTGTGTTGAACATTAGTGGTGCCAAATTATGAGTTATCTGTAAAAGTTGACAATTAAATACAGCGGAAATAACTCTAATTTTCGAAGTAGAAAAGCTTTTTTCAGGTTAGTGTAGTAGTTAAAATGTTCAATAATAAACTATGTCGATAGTTTTCATCATGAGTAGGAAAAACTAACGAAAATGTTAACTGAAAACATTTTGGCTTTGCAAAACTAAGGTGCTGATTTGTTTACTTTCGTGAATGTAAATGTGAAACACAAATTTACAGTAATACGACAAACTACATATTCAAATTTAATTTCTCAAGTCAAAATACATAGAATTAAACTAGAAAATTCAAACGAAATATTTTTTTCATAACGAATGGCTAAGCGTTATCATCAGGCCGTCAACCGTTGTCGGGCCAATAATGTTGCCAATCAGCGGCCGATGGTAGACCACTGACACCCATTCACTGCCCAATGATGGCCCAATTGTAAGACCCCGCTTGGGAAGCTTCATTTTTAAAATAGAATTAATCCTTCTCACTCAGAAGGCGCACTTCTTAGGCTAGAATCATTTGACCTATTGGTCAAAATATAACAATATATTGAGGTGAATGAAGCTCCCACACCAACATGCAAAAAAAGCATTAGCAGTTAACACACTAAAATACACCCACACAGAACAATCAGAGGTGCATAGACCACAGAGATCGTTAAAGCAAATCCTTAGTAAGAGCCAGGTCAAAAATAGGACACATATTCACGACTCTATACATGCGTTTTATAATAATAATAATAGTGTTTCCATTCAAATACAGAAGGATTAAAATGCAAAACAAACAAAAAAGATAAATTAAGACCAAAACCGAGCAAAAGAACGAATTACAAATTGTCGATGCTCCTTTTAAGTGTCACTTTGTCCACATTAGTATCGAAAGCGTCTCCAATATCATTATCAGACCTACACATGCGGTTAATACGCTCGAACATGACGTAATTAGTGCGCGAAAAGCAATCAGCACTGTCTAGCTTTTCTTGAAAAAACTGATACAAAAATATCAAATCAGCAACCCAACGTCGGTTCTCGAGGGTAACAAGTTGTAGTAACCCTAAGCGCTCCTCATAAGGTGGTAGAATAAGAGGGTCATTCCAAGGCAAAGAACGCAGGGCCGATCGCACAAATCTGCGCTGGACGGACTCGATACGTTTAATGTGGGATCCGTAAAACGGAGACCAAACCTGACTAGCATATTCAAGCAGGGATCTAACCAAGGACGTAAAAAGATGGAGTCTTATTTGAGAGCTTGGAAATTCATTGGACCATCAAAGAATAAATCCCAGCATAGAGTTTGCCCTAGCAACGCCGTTATTATTATGGGAGATGAAGTTCAATTTAACATCAAGGTACACTCCCAAGTCATTCACCCCTTACACCCGTTTTATACCAATACCCTCAAACATGTACTGAAAAGTACGGACTCTGCGAGACTTCGAGAAGGACATAACCTGACATATTTCAATATTCAGTTTAAGATTGTTGTTGCAGCACCACTCATAGAAAATGTCCAACTCTGATTGCAAAATCTCACAATCAACAATAGCTTTGATTAGGAGATCTTTCTAGCAAATACGAAATATCATCAATAGATAAGATGAATAACAATGGACCCAGATGGGGAACGCCAAAATGAGCCACAAAATCCTCAGAGAGTACGCTACGAAATCGCACTCTATAAGTCCTATTAGATAAATATGAGTTAATCTAAACAATAAGCGAGGGCGGGAAACCCAACTTAGCCAATTTTAAAGCAATGATAGAGTGAGATAACTTATCAAAGCCCTTACTAAAATCAGCGGTAACACAGTCAGTGTGGCAACCATCCATGAATCCCCCCACAGTGCAAGAAACAAACTCAACCAAGTTTGAAACCATGGACCTACCCTGAAGAAAATCATGCTGCCGAGTGGAGATTATGCCTTTGCACACTTCGGATAATTGGGATTGAATTAATTGTTCGAAGAGCTTAGGAATGCAGGACAATTTAACAATGGGCCTGTAATTAGAAATGTCTCTCCTATTGCCACTCCTGAAAATAGGTATTAAAAACGAAATCATCCAGAGTGCTGAGAAATGGCCTCGCGAAAGAGACTCTCTGAATAGTAATAGCAAAGGCGATAATAACACCGAAGAACATTTCTTTATGACTACAGCAGGAACCCCGTCAGGACCACTAGAAAACTCAGTGTAATATGCTTCAACAAGATCTCCTCCGTGATAGATGGAACTGATACCATGGGTAAAATTCGGCTATTTATGTGCGAAAAGTTTCCACTATCCGGGATGAAATCAGATGATTCAAGTGCACCCTTAAAAGATTCAGCAGATAAGTTACAAATAATATTAGAATCATTGCTGGAAATTTTCCCCAATTCCATAGTCGATGGATAGTTATCAACCTTTTTCTTCAAGTTGGCATATTTGAAAAATGCACGGGGGTTAGAGAATAATCTGTTCTTTAAAGCTTGAAAGTATTCTTCATAGAGAGAACGAGAACGGCTTATAAAATGTTCATGGCAAACACTTAATTCTTGCCAGGAGTCGACACTGTCAATACGAAGGTACTTTTTCCAAAGTCTATTCATTTTATTCCTAAGAGTCTTCAATTCTCTGTCAAATCAGGGTGGAGCGGAGTCTCTACCTCTAACCCGAACTAAGGGAACAAACCTCCCAAAAGCTTCATATACAACGTCGTAGAGACCTGATACGTTACTGTCGATACCGTCACCAGACAAGCAAGTGTGGAAGTCAATCTCTCTAGGATAATCATTCTAAGCCTCAAAATCAGCCGCTCTAAAGTTAAAATGATATTGGCTATCGAGGTTATCGACAAGCACGTCCGACTGATCAGCAATCATATCCGTAACCCCCCGGAATAACCCTTAAGCTGCGAAAAACCACCATTTTTTCTGTTTTTTTACTAATCTGAGCTAAATTGTATCTTTCTCAGATTGAGGATTTAGACGTTATACTGATCAATAACACCAGTGCTATTTTTATAAATAAAGTTTAGTTTAAAGTTTAGTTTTTTTTTTCTTTTTATGTCGAATTATCTTTGCAATAAACTTCTTTAGTAGCTCGTATTTGACGAAATAAATGCAATTGATATCGGCGAAAATATTTCCTAGGGCACACGGACAGAGATGGAATAATTTCCTTATATTAGCGATATCGGTTCGTTAAGAAAAGCATATGGAGATTTTCTAAATGCATTCGATCATAAAATATTATCGGTTTATATTTCAGCTCACGGGATCATAAGGATGGAGCATTAAATACTTTTGTTGTAGTTGTTTTGTTTGTTTAATTTGCGGTTCAGCTTGTTTTTAAAAACTGTTTTATTAAAAAATTCATTTCGTCGTCAAATCAGAGTCGAGTTGAGTTTTAATTATATCTTAAGAGTCCTGTTCCTGAAAAAGAAAAACAAGTTTTTAAAAAAAAAGAAGAGAAATAATTTATCATTTTATATCTTTTACGACATTTTGAAGTCGGTGCAAATTAAGTCAAACAACTACAACAAAAGTATTTAATCGTCCTTCCTTATGATCCCGTGAGATGAAACCTTCAGTTAGTTTTATATATTATCTTCAATTGTGGTTTGGTAGTTGTTTGTTTAATTTGCACCGACTTCAAAATGTCGTAGTATATATAAAATGAAAAATTATTTTATGCATTTTAGCGCTCTTTGTGAAGTCGGTTCAACTTTTTTTTTAAAAACTATTTTATTTTTCACTTTTTAGTGCCTTTGTATACACGACTCGAAAAATGCTGCTCATACAAACAAAAACAGTTGCAGAGGTAGTGCACTCTATAGAAAGGAAATCCGGCATCTGAAATCGAAATTCGGTAACATATTACGCAATTAGTCACGGTCACCTTTTCATACCATTTCCTTACATACACAATTTTTAACATCGCCACCGTACTCTATACAGCAAGAGAGAATCATCATAGTCAGGGAATCATCGTAGTCAATCTAGGTAGAAAATTTTTATCATTTACCAATCAGGTAACGTATTCCTTACGAAGCTAGGCGCCACCCCTCCTTAAATTCTCACCATTAGCCACATTTTTTGCCATGACACAAATAGATACTCTATGCATTCAGAATCATATAAATCAGTCTATGCGTTACAAACTTAGACTACCCCCACCACAACACTTGGTCAGCATTTTCCCTTATAGTGGCAATATATAGTGTACAACAAAAAAGATGTTGGGTAACGACCAATTCCCACCCCACCACATAAGTTTTTTTCGTGCAACCAATGGGGCAACATATCCCACACATCAAAAGCAGAATCATCCAAATCGGTCTACGCGTTAAGAAGTTAAAGTCCACCCGCACGCCCTGCAACCCCCCCCCCCCCCCCCACACAACCGAACTCCACCGTTTAAAATTTTCTCGCAGTACCAATGAGGCGCAACATACTCTATACATCAGAAAAAGAATCAACCAAATCGGTTTACGTATTAAGAATTTCGGGGCTTAGGAAATTCTGACTGTGCTAACTCGACTTACTCTTGACGGACTTTTTTCTCCTTACATGGGATTGCTTTTACCAAGAGGTCGAGCAAGATAAGGCTAGTTTTAGCTTACCGCAACTCAGCTCAGCAAAAGAGGCAACCCTATGTTTTATTCTTTTCCTAGCTTATGATAGCACGATATCTGGCAACCGAAATCCCGTCGGTTAGCGGCCTGGTTAAAACCTATATAGATCGAAAGTTGAACCCTTCCTGAAAAAAATAGTTCAGCTAAACTGAGGGTATAGATTTTACCCAAGGTGCTAAGGCTTGTCAGATTTGTAAAAAACAAGGAAATTTTAGCGGGCTTGTCAGATATTTAAAATGTATACCAGCTTTTCTATCCTAAATCGAAAATCATATTTTCTGACAATTTAATTAGCTACCTTTCCTAAAAAATCTTGTTTTTCATTTAAATAAGTTCAAAATATTCCCTCAGTGGCGTAAAACATTAAAATTCTCCCTAAGGCCAAAGCCGGCGCGAGTTACGATGCTAGCTTAATATCCGATTTCATAAGGATTTAATACATAAGTTCTTTGAATTCTAAGTTTATGGAAGAAGCTGCCATTGGCAAAATAATAACTAGCACTTCCTCAGGTGCAGCGGTGCAGAGATGGTAGACTCTAACGAGTTGGCTGTCTCCGCGGTACCACACCAGTAGAAGATGCAGGCATGCCTTCCGAAGGGTTAGCTGCGGTTAATCCGGAGGAGGTTACTGGTCCTGGCTCTTTACTAAAGCTTTATGGCCCGGAATCCTTCAATGTCGTGGACAAAGAAGGGGTGAAGGTTGTAATTAACACTGGAGACGGTGGGACAGCATGGATTCCTGCAGATAGGCTAGGATTCTAGCAGTAACCCAGGAAACCGAGGTAAGTGGGGACAGTGGGATACCTGGATACTCAGTTGCCCCAAATAAGGGAGACTGGCAGAGGACGAAAAGGACCCGATTCTATGTGGTCTGTTTCGGTTAATCTCCAGAGGGGTGTTTTTAGTGAGTAAGGATCTCACAGTACTGGAGGGCACGGGCTATCTGGTATATGCAGCCCATAAAAAAGGTTTTGTAAAAATTCGAATTGTTTTATTAATAAACTTTAAAATTATAATTTTAATGTACTATATATTTAAATACAATTTTAATTAAATTTGTGATTACGACTTATTACAATCACGGTCGGCAGATAATAGTTAGCCGAGAAGAGTTACTTCCTCGTAGGATACCAACGAATGATACCAAAGCAAGCCACATTCAAAATATCTAGCCGCAAGTGACATACAGAAGTGATAACTTAAAATATTCACATTTCTAAGGTGAAACTTTGGTAAAAATTTTATAATCCGTGAATTTACAATATGCGTAAAATTATTTTCCTTTATAAATGAAATAACTTTTACCTCTATTTCAAATTTACAAAATACTCTTTTCCTCTGTTGACAATATTAGGGTATGAGAACCAACATTTTAAATTTTCCACACAAGCGTAGCAAGCATTATTTGACACTGGTACCAAATGATACTTGCTACCGGGAATATGAACGCTCTCGTAAGTTTTCGTTCACTTAAACTCATATTTGATGCTTGGTACTTGCGTCTCTGAAGGTGTTTCAGTCGTAATAATTTGCAATGGAGATAATTTTTATTACAGCCGGGCCATACTATAAGAATGGACTACCCACTGCGGGAAGTGTATGGCTCATTACCAAATGTATGGAAAATACATGCATACCGCGGTATGTCATTTGTTAAGCAGAAGATATCAGATCTGCTTGTGGGGCCAAGGTTTAAGTAGTTTAGCAGGATCATGAAGGCAATTTTCCTAAAAATATTGTGAACAAGTTTCAGTTTTAAGAGAAGTTCTTTGAAGTACAGTCAACGTTAGGTTAACTGTTGTTCAGACATTAATTTCTTATCAACACTTCTTCACTCCCTCGCTCCCTCTACCCCTCGTTTCCGCACTACTCGTTCTTTAGGTCCCTCGCTTCCTAGATTCCTTGCCCCGTAATTCCTCACTTCCTTTCGTCCACTGACTCAATGTATTTGTCTCCCTTTATTTTTTTTTCGTTCCTTCTCTTACTGGTGGAAAATAACTTAAGCCAACGGTTTGTTTTGAATATCAATGGATGTTTCAGAAAAATTTCAAGACTTTCAGCACAATAGTTCAAAGTTTTAAAATATGAAAATTTATTGACGATACCTTATCTTATACGCCGTAATCCCAGGATGTCCGCCCTTATCGATCTGGACTTTAAGGGGTAACACCACTCGAGAATTTTGAAAAAATATTTTTTTTTGGCTTAAACAATGCTTTAGGGTCATAAAAATAATATCAACTGAGTCTTATAATGAAAAAAAAAATTTTAAAAGTTTAATTCTCGATTTTACTATAGCGTCAAGTTACAATAGCGTAAGTGCTCGTAAAACTACAAACGTGTGTTTCTCGAAACCATATTTTTCAAACTGGGAGGACAGTTTATTTCAACACCATTGCATGGATTGCTTTAAAATTTTGACAGTAGCTTCGTAATTATATCCTCTATGGAAGTACGTAGCCGTTTTTTTATTTAATGTAAACTTTTTTTTTATAAACAATTTATTGCTTATTTTTTGGACAAAACTCGATTTATTTTTTCAAAAGTGCACCATTTCTTCAAAATTTGATTTAAAAAAAAAATCCTACGTACTTCTGTAGGCAATAGTATATTCATTATAATTTTTTTTGATTTTTTGTTCTAGTTCTTATACTTAACGATAAGTCCGTCCTCCCATGAAGGAGTTTTAAAAGAAGGCGATTTCAAAGATTGGCTCTACCGCCGCCATTTTGTATCAAAATAATAAAAAAATATATTTTCATACTTCAATATGTATTAAATAAACCCTGTGAAAAGAAATCCTATTCATTTTTCCCTGCTCCCAAAATAAATTGTTAATCTCTTTTTTTCAGCCGCTAGAGTGGTGTTATCCCTTAAGTTATCAGATTAGGTAAAGTGACATTATAGAAAACCATTTTCTTGTAGTTTTGTGGTCCCCCTGAACCTGACACTACTTTTGTTCTGCCAGAAAATGTGTTTTTTGTTCAGGACAACTTCTTTAATTTATACATATTTCAAGGTTTCATCCGACCCGTTCATTGACGAATTTTTTGGTCTCCGGCTCTCGTACTATAAGAGATTTAGAATTTATATAAATCGGAATTCTTTTTCATTTTTAGGGTTCCGTACAACAATGGTAAAAAGGGACCCTTATGGTGCGACTTCGGCTGTCTGTCTGTTAGGAATAGTTTTAAATAATACTTCCCACCCTTATTGCAAATGAAAAATTTTAAAAATATTTTAATTTTTACTGCAAAAGGGTTCAAAAGGGAAGGGGTCAACAGTTTAAAGTGGGATTACTAGGTCAACTGAGGTATCATATGAAAGGGCTTCATTTGCACATTATAAAACATATTCTCATTTCTTTTTATACAGCATAGTTTTCGACTTATGATGAAAAATGTATAAAAAAAATACCATTCCCCCTCCCCGAAGTTTGCATAGCGAAAAATCTGAAATAATTAGAATTGATAGTAATTTGTTTAGTAAACTTCCAAGGTACGAAACCATTGGTACGCGAATACGTCTCGCACTTGGCCGGAATTTTTCATAATAACGAGAAGACTTAAAATTTTGTAACACTTCAACTCCGCATGCATGAATTCAAATGACTCAAGTAAATTATCAAAAAGAAAAATACAAAACAAACTGTTCAAAACTCAAGCAAGACGTAAGAAATATAAAAATTTCCCAACACAATCGTTTCAAAAATTAAATTGCTTTGGCTCCTCGTCAACATCAGCACCAAAGTTAAATGTTTTTTTTTTTTTTTTTTGATAATTCTACTTAAGTCAAGTGATTATTTAGTACATAATTAGTGCATATTGTATATTGCCACAGGGTTGGTATGACTGTAACTGATCATAATTTGGTCTAGACTACTAGTTACTTAATACAATCTTATTGCAAATTTCTATAAAAGAAATTCTTGCACTAATCGCTATTATTTTTCAAATATACTATTGATTGGCATTTACCGTTTATATATAATTGTTCTTTACTAATTTTGGCAGCTATACCTATTTTACCTTTTGCTTCGATTATAAATATTCCTTTACAGTTATAAGTATCTGAAAAATCAGAAAATTCAATAAGTTCAGATAAATTACCTTATAAAAGTCAGATTTCAAAGTACCTGAAAGCGTAGATTTGCGCAAGGGGCCCTAATCCGATTTATTCAGCCGTAATTTACGCGTAATAAATTAATTCTGGATCTAATCCACATTTCCCACGCTCATCAATGGAATTCGAAATCAATAAAGGAAGGAACGGCTGAAAACTGTATTACACGTACAGACAATGGGTAGGTTCAGGTAATGATTGTACGACTTAATTAAAAATGGAGCACTAGTAGCGATAGCAAAAACCAGTCAATAACCTCTTTCTGTTATTCATCAATCAGAGTGCCGCAGCGGGTAAGCAGTTTTGTTTTTAGCACAAACTAATAATGTACGCTGAAATGAAGCTTTTATTTGGCAGAAATATTTCGAACAGTGAAGTTTGCGCGGTACAGTACGGCTTAATTTATTTACTTCCCCATCAATATAGCACTTCTTACACAAAGTTATCTCACTTTTTTCAACTTTTCATATGTAAAGTAGGTCGACTTTGCTAAGGTCTAATCCATCACAGCGCCTAATAGTGTGATCACTGAGAATCTTAATTCAAACACAGTTCACGTGCTTTTGTTTCGCCTAATTTAAACGCGTGTCGGTCACCTGCTGGTCAATATTTTCCCAGGGAACATTCAAAAGATTTAACTACTTAAAGGCTTTGACAGACTTGTTATGGAATTGACAGTTGAATCTTGAAATCATTCTTTGTCGACTGCTTGCATAGAACTATAATAGAAAAAGAAGAGATTTTCTTGGATAATAAAAGCCTTTGCGCGAAAATAGAATTTAATCACTACGAATAATGGAGAACCGTACTGAACGGTAATTTTTCAAAGGAAAGCTACCTATGGAGACCTCTTTCTTTATCAAGATTCAAAAGGCTCCCCTTAGCCGCTGATGGCATGCAGATGTTGATTCAGCATAATTGGCGTGCTCACATTAAGCTAGCTGGATTTTCCACAAAATGCAATCTTTACCTATAATGACCACAGAAATCGATATTATAGTTCGCAAAGTTGATTCTACTTACAATCAAAGAGTTCTGTTAACTTTTGTCAAGTGTCGAACAAAAGACTTAAGCGACGAAATTTATTTTGTTCGCTCCTTAATGATGTTCTCAACCACTTAAGTGGCTCCTCGAATGAGATGCCTTCTTTACAGGTACACCATAAAGTTTTTATGTCGTAACCAATAAAGAATAATTTTGTATTCTTCTGTTTACATAAAATCTGAAACACAAAGGACAAGTTAAGTCCCAATCGATCCGCAAAATTGATTTTCTGAGGCAAAAAGAGATTTGGCCTAGTCATCGACCAATTTTTTTCGCCAGGAATTATGATGTTTACTTTTACGATCGTAAGCAAGAAAGTTCTGGTATTGTTCTACTTGATTTGTTTAGATTTTTGGATTTTTGCTTCAAATTTAATAAATTTGTTTTATATGTTTATTAAAATACGTCCATTAATAAATGCGTAAATTTCTTATCAAGCCCTTCTCTATCTGTTCCGGAAATCATACTCCTTCAGTACTTTATGCGAAAGTATTACGCCCAGTTTATGTAAGCCCACAATTTCAATCTAGACACTATCGATTTTGTCCCTAAAGTTTATAAATTCTAACATTTTCTTAAGGAAATCAAATGAGTTTATTTAGGTCTTTCTGGTAGTAGAGAAAAATAAAATGGCGGCTAATTTACGCTGCACTTGAGTTTAATAGGCAACTCTAGCATTAAGACAATTCAGCAGTTGTTTGTATTGATGTTTAATTGTCACTTACAAAGTTTTGGTGTCCTACAAATTATAAAGTAAATAAATTGCGAAATACATGGACCGAAGGAAATTGAGATGGCTGACGGCACTAGCAGCAGGAGATGGAAACTTCAGGTGTCATCTAAAGAAGATGAACATTTATTTATTTATTTAAAGATTCACCAAATATCTGATAATTACAAATTCAATATAAAAATGTTAAACATTCCATAACCATAACTAAGCTGATTCCTTATCCGATTTCTCGAAAGACGAAAATCAATATAAGCAGACTTGTCGTTAAAGAGACGCGATATCGATGACAGCGGCTCATTTGCACCATTTTTAGTGCGATAATAATGAACTTGGAAGAAATTAGAGTCCGCAAGGAGCGAGCCGGAAAAGAGATATTCAGAGAGAGGGACCAAACAGTACTAGCGTATTCTAGAATAGGCCTAATAAAAGTACAACAGAGAAGGCCTGATATATAAGGGTTGTTGAACTCTTTTAACCAGCGTTTAGTAAAACCTAAGGACGCGTTAGCTTTATTTACAAGAGAATCTATGTGGTCCTCAAAGGAAAAGTGTGACCGCATAAATCCCTGGTCTTGTCAAGTCGGGTTCATAAACTACTATCAATAATAAAGTTGAAGTGCACAAAAAGTGCGCGAAAAGCACTTGGTACATTTGAGGATGTTCAGAGGGAGGATTTAAAAATAAACAATCTTGTTCATTAGCAACAATACGAAGAATTTTTTCGTCGTCAGCATAGCAAAGAATTCTCTAGTTATGAAGGATCATTGTACATCATTGATGTAAATCATAAAAAGTAACGGTCTAAGATGAATACTCTGTGATTTGTGGGTGGGGTGATAGATCTCACGTAGGTAAACAAAAAATTGTATGGCAGGAGGGGCAATCTCAACCGTTTCAGAATTACAGGGTGATTCATAAATTTCAGTTTTTCATGGTACGCACATTAAACTTTTATTTTTATCTTTTGATCTACCCAACACAGCGACATCAAACTAACTATTCCAATGAACTTTCCAAAATTGTCAACGGTGTTGATCTAGCTCCTATTATTGCAGGTACAGTCACTTCCAAAAGTGAAAAAAGTGGTTTCCGATTACCTAAAATTCAGCATTTTCCCAAATTTTCTCCGAAATTCCTTTAATTAGTATACTTCTTTTTTATTTATTGGATTGCGCATCTTATTACCTTTCCAAAAAGGTGCAACCTGGCACTTTAGACAAAGGATTACAAAAACCGCATCCTTAGAAATCCCTGACTAACCTAATTATTTTATTGCACTTTAGGTACTAAATTCTTTAAATAAACAAAATTTTTAAGATAAAGGGTCGAAAATGTTTGTTTTGAATAACCACATTCCATTAATTTTAATTATTGCTCCAAATTGAATTTTGTTTTATTGCCGATATTAGCTTGCGTTAGCTAGATTTCACACCCTTGTATCCTGGCGTTCTGTTATTCGTACCTGATGAAAATTTTGCTATAAAAAAGGGTAAGTCAGCAAGAATACCTATCATAATTGAAAAATTAATCAGTACCCATCAATCAGTACGGGTATTTTTAAGCAAGACTTATTAAAAAATCGTAGAATTTACCTCTGAGAGTGGCTGTACTGGAATATCAAATGAGATTCCTTAATCGGCGAGCACTCCAAAGAAGGGTATTAACACGGACTTTCCGAAGGTTGAGAGAAACAGGACGTGCAACTTCAAACGACAGGGAGACACGACCCGAAACTTATGGAACTGAGATGAGCACGAGACGAGTCGCAAGACGATTAGGAGTGTCCTTATGTAAGATTTGGAGGGTTATTCATCGAGAGGGATTACGAACATATCACCATCACTCAGTCCAAAAACACCTGGAAGGAGATTCCGAGAGTAGACTGGAATTTAGCACTTGGCTTCTGGAACGTGACATTGACGACAGGGCGTTTCTGGACCGAATCCTGTGGACGGATGAATCTCAATTCTCCAGTGATGGTATTCCATAACCTTCATACCTGGTCGGAAACTAACCCACGCAGGAAAAAGATGATGGCAAGGTATCATCGGCAACATTTGGTAGGACCATTCATTTTGCCGCAAGTGCTGAACAGTTAAATTTATGCGGACCTTTTGAAGAACACACTTTCAGATCTAATAAGAGACATCCCTGTGCATAATCCAACGGACATGTTTGGCCAACACTATGGAGCATCAGCGCATACTACTTACATTGTGAAGGCAATGCTAATTGAAAACTTTCCTAACCGCTGAATTGGACGAGGTGCACCGATTCCTTGGCCTCCTAGACCAACAGAAATATTGAACTTTTTCTTATGGGGAGCAATAAAGGATGAAGTTTATTTAGGCCCTATTAACACTAGGGAGGATTTAGTTAGCAGAATTGGGAATGAAGGGACGAAAATACGGGAGAGGCTGGCTGCATTAAGTCTTAAACAGGGACTTAGAAGGAGATTATTGGCATGCATCCAATGTGGCGGTGGACATTTTGAACATTTTGACATTTTACTAAGATTAATTGTAATACGTTTTGAATTCAATAAAAAGGATTTTAGAGTTAATATGAGTTTAATTTTTTTTAATTTCAGATTTTCAAATATTTCCCGATAAGTTTTATACTTATAAATTTCCCCACCCTTTCTCTACCTGGGCATGTTGTTCCTTTTTGGAAACGTAATAAGATGGGCAATCCAATAAAAAAAAGGTGTACTAATTACATGAATTTCGGAGAAAATTTGAGAAAATGCTGAATTTTAGGGACTCGCAAACCATTTTTTTTCAATTTTGGAAGTGTCTGTTCTTGCAATGGTAAGAGTGAGATCAACATTGTTGACACTGTTGTTTCGAAAGGTCCTTGGACTCGCAAACCATTTTTTTTCAATTTTGGAAGTGTCTGTTCTTGCAATGGTAAGAGTGAGATCAACATTGTTGACACTGTTGTTTCGAAAGGTCATTGTTGTGTCGGGTAGATCAAAAGATAAAAATAAAAGAGTAATGTGCATACCATCAATAACTAAAATTTATGAATCACCCTGTAACTCCTAAACGGTTAGGATTGCCACCCCCCCCATGCCATACAAGTTTTTGGTTATCTAGGTGAGATCTATCACACCACTCATTTTGGCACGTCAGATCTGAAACACCCTGTATATAAGCTCAAAAAATAACAAATAACAGAAAAAAAGTCTTCAGAAAGGATGCTGTAATGCCATCTGGACCATTCGATATGCTATTGGCAAATTTGAGAACTCCGAAATGTCAGAAATCGTCAAATACAAGATCCGTCAGCTGAAGAGAAGTCGGCGGAAAATTTATCAAGTGAGTAAAATTTTTATCACGAATATCACATTCTTATCTAAAAAAGCATTTTTGAAAAAGCGGCTGAAGAGATTGGAAATAACGAGAGGCTCACCATTCTCACAGTCCTCCAGGTTCAACGTAGAAGGATATTCATCACAGTTACGCTTCGAGTTAACGAAACCCCAAAATAGCCTAGACCCATCGCACAAAGTTGACCTCATTCTATCCAAGGTAATGACGAAACAAAACATAAATGATTTGCGTAAATTTGAGTAAGATAAGTAATCAGCATCACTCAGAGAGAAGCAGAACCTCTTCCATGCCTTATTTTTTTAAGTTCTTAATGTGTTTAACAAAGTAATTCTGCCATGGTTAAAAGGCATGCTAACTTTTAGATTTAGAAATAGAAACAGATTGAGCACAGCAAACTGTCAAATTGTTATACAAATTAAACACTGGTTTATAGACGTCACGTTTCTCAAGAACAAAACAGAAAGTAATGTGAAGCGCAGGATAATGACCGGTTTCAGGAGAATATCAGATCGAAAATCGCACACGGAATGTTACGTCGAACAACTCACAAAACTCCACCTACCACAGAAGCGTCCAAAGCAGAAAGATATCGATCTCAACGGAAAATCAGAAACTCTAAACTTTTTGTCGGGTTCAAGATCACAGACCTGGAAAATTAGTTTTAAAATATTCTAATTTAGTGTGTTCCTGTAGTTTTCTACTTTTCCAATTAGGATTTTTAATCAAATGGCTGAAATCCTACTTCATACCTCGACCATTGTAGTCATTTCCATAATAATTTTGTTTTATAAATAATGTATAAAATAATTGAAATTTCTTTACATTCAAATTCACAAACTGTCGATTTTTTCGTAAACTACCACAATTTGAATTTTCCCAATTCATCAGATACACCAACCTTTCAAAACGAAAGGATCATTAACCCAAATAGTTTTTCAGATTTCCATGATCTTGACCGTGAACCAGATGAAAAAAAAACACAGCTAATGTAGTCCTCAGCGGTTACCCGATGAGCTTGTCAAATAAAAACACTACGAGGGAGTTTAGCTAGCTTCAGGGTAAAGGCAACACTTCGTGTCGGAGGAGGTGATGTAACACGCACAGGGATATGTTGATGTGGAGAATCTATACGCGTCAGAATTTTGGTTAACTTCGACGTTTGTGCACTGTTTTGGGTGTAACGGCACGCAAGAATCAACGGACCCCATTGCTGAGCGTCAGAACATGGGGTCAGCTGCACACGCTGTTAGTTACGGCATAGGCAGAGGGGCAGGACCCTTCAAACGATTGCAGCACCTGCCATTAGGCCGACTTCTTCGCTAAGGTGGGGGGGGGGGGACGCGAGTTTTTGCTGACAACCGCCGATCACGATCCCAGGTCGAGGTTGAAGAGGAGCTGGAGACTGCGGTGAGAAGACAGACTAGTAGGGAGCATGATTAAAGTTACTTATTTACATGAACTTCACATGTCCATATTATGTAATAATCAGTTGTTGGATATGCTTAAATAATAATAATACACTTAATTTTTAACGCAAATTATACTTTTTGTACCGCCAAAGTTCAGCTATAGTCTGAGGCCCAACAAAACGAATGAATTTACCGCGCGTAAGTTATTAAATGATCAAGGAGCTTGATAATTTATAATGGAGCAATCAAACGACAACCTTAATAATTGCCAAAAACTAGTAAGATAAGCAAAATCTGAAAATTATAAAAACGAGCAATAAGTGTCTATAAAATTGAGCAATTATTTTTACAGCAATCATCGCATGTCAACTTGTCGCAGTTCTTTACGGAAAGCCTATAATCTGAAAGTTGCTATTATTTTTAATGAATGTCTTGAAACTGGTAATAAGACAACGTAGCGTTAACGTCACGGTGTTGACTTGCTTTTCCCAGTTGACTAAACAATTGTGATCAAGGGATTACTTAAAGTGAATGGTGAATACAAACAAATTGTCTTATATTAACTTTGAGATGTAGCTGTAACTTTGACCAATAGACAAATTATGTTTGTATGTAGTGTGAGAATCAATCCAAGTTTTAAGATACTTTGAAGTGCAAAGTATAATACTTAAAACTGGAGGAACATGTATTTTTTTTGCCTGTTACATTAGCAGTCGAAAAGAATTAGTTCATTTCTTACGAAAGCAGGAATTACTTGATTTTGAAAATTTCTTCCTGAGTACATGCAGTAAAGGAAAATATGACTTGATAATAAAATTACCACACGTTTGACAGGAGTTACAGGGAAGTGATTGCAGAGATGTATCGATCGGTAGAATTACAGTACAACATCCCCAACGGTTTCGTTTATGAACGCAAGAGTTTCTATCTGAAATCCAGAAATGAGCTAATCAATAATGATCACGTATCCATAAGACGCGAAAAGCTATGATTGAATCTCGGAAGAAAAGTAAACTCCAGATTTTAAATGAAGTATTCAACGTATCTTGATCTGGATGTTGTACACCGTTCACAGGAGACTGGTAATAGTGAATCCAGCCATACTGGTACGCGAGCAGGAAGTAAAATTTTGCCAGCTATGTAGCATTAGAACACGTGAAGTAATAGACAAAAAGAGTTATTAAAAATCTGATTAAAATTTTCACTTCAGTTGGTGAAATCGAGAAAACTAAAGTTGCTTACCACTTCCCTAGCCCGTTCATTTGGATTTGGGAAAATTACAGCAGGTATCGGTTCAACGACCAATTAAGCATGCGCCTTTCGCAATCGAGCTTAAATAGAAGAAGCTTTTCGGGCCCAGTAGAGACCGGAGACTATAATTTTCGGACACCAGCCTTATTCAAATTCAAGGTACTGTCGCGTACGCGAAGAAGAGGAACAGAATCTCGCTGTGCCTTAGGCACTGAATTTGCATTTTTATAGAAAAGAAGCCAACTCGGCACTGCCCGGAATACCAGAAAATACGTGATTTGCAGACAATATTAGTCTGGGATCGATCCTCGGCTTCTTCGAGAATTGTTTTGATGACAGAAATAAATTGCCCACTTCATCTCCATGGAACTAGTGGGTTGCGTTGAAAGCAAGCGCGACGCAAATCAAGCGGTACAGTTAGCATGTAGGCTACTTAGTTTTGATAATGAAGAGTGGAGGCCGTGTACGCACGAAACAGTTGTCTACTGTATACGTTGTCGACGAAATCTACGTGCCTTCGCGGCTCATGTCAGGTGTCGACGCCGGTGAACCTGCGGAATTTTGCTACACAAAACCGCCTCATTTCATTCAAAGGCGCAAGGTTGAGATTGTGCAATTAGCGATTTCTTTTTGTCGCTTTAACACTTGAAGATGAGTTTTTGTTGCCATAATAACTAGTTTACAACGACTTTGTCAGTGCTGAAACAATCTATTCTTAGGTAATTCCCGTGTTTGGTCTGGTAATGAGTGAGTTTAAAATAGACGAGGTGAATGACCAGTTTGAACTATCGGAAAAATCTAGTTTTTAGAAGAGAAATGCTTATATTTAATAACACAAATAAGGAGAACGATAAAATTAATTTAATAGACAAAAGGACTATATATTCTGTGGAGTAATTGAAATTCCTTTGTAAAATAAACAATTATTGAATTATATTTGTTTTTCTTAAAGATTTAATGAGACACTTTTAAGATTAAGGGCAATCTACGAATGGCCTAATCCTAAAATCCCAAATCAATAAAAAATATCGACATTTTAGTAGCCTAACAATTCCGAACAATAAAATCCCGCTCCATAAAGTTCACAATCACATTTCTGCATAATTCTGCACATAAATTTTCGCATTTAAGAACCTCAAATTGATAAAAAATAAAAACGTATAAATTATATTAATTTCGAAGTAAATTTGGGAGAATACTAAATTTTAGGTAATCGCAAAACATTTTCTCACTTTTGGAAGTGACTGTACCTGCAGTGGTAAGAGTTAGATCAACATTGTTGACAATTTTGGAAAGGTCATTGGGATAGGAAGCATGACATGACGGCACTATGATGAAAGTCAGATTTTGAAATAGAAGAATAGAAACACTTCAATGAAAAAAGTAAATACTAATTATTAATAATTCAACTTGCTGCACTTCAGGTGACTTGCACACTTGCTTGCGCGTATACTGGTCCTGCTGAGCTCTACTACGGGAGCTGTAATCGGAAGTTGTCAATAGAGCTTGACCGAGCAGTCGGGCAACATCCATCGGTGACGCATTGCGTTGTCGGCTTCGGAACCGGAACTAGAGGCAACGTCAACGAAGACCGACATCATAGTGACGAGATGTGTCTTTTGGACGTTGACGAATTAGAATTTTTCCGCGCCAAATGATGTCAATAATGGTACATTTTGGATAGTTTTATAATTTTTTCATTTTTCAGCATTACTTAATTCGAAATATCATCTTTTAATTAAAAGCAGTCTTTTATTTAGATACTCCGGACCGGCCCTCTTTTGGCACGCCCGGTATGCCCATATGTCAAGTAGGTACTGCGCTGATCTTGTCCAATTTTAGAGGTTGGAAGAATTCAATCACTCCCTTCCTTGTGAAAAGAACTACTTTTGTTGACCGCCCATCTATCGATTCTACAGAACTCTTTTCATAATTCACTGATAGTGCTTAGGAACTTTCCTGAGAGATCAGGACTCCTGCATAAGCAGACAACGATGCATACTGTCACCTTTTAACCACTTTATGCACCTAGACTATGCCGACGATGTATGTCTCCTATCCAAGAAATAAAGTCATGTAACACAAATGTCTGCAGTACGGAGCAGAGAAGGACTTAAGATTAATGCTGCTAAAACCAAATTTATGAACTTGGACTCCAGGAGACAACATGAAATTTATCTGGAGGAGCAGCAAATAGAACAAGTGGATAAATTTTGCTCTCTCGGAAGCATAATTACAGCAGACGGCAAAACTGATGTACACCCTCGCATCAATAAGGCCAACTCGAGCCTATACTATTGCTGAAATCTGTTGTACGGCTATTCAACATGGAAAGTGACCTGTCAAATAACATTTAAGCACACAGACAGAAACAGACTTACAGTCCAAGACGGCATAGTATTCACAGGCGAACGTGGCAATAGATAGGCCACACACTAAGAAAAGAGCCAAACAACATGGCCAACAGACTTTAGATTGGAATTCCCACGAAATCCAAGAAAGACGCCGAATTGGAAGACCGCGCAAACACATGGGGAAGATCTGTCAAGAGGGAAGGTACCCAGATCATAAGAGGTAAGAGGTAGTGGTCCATTTAACCCTGTCGTGAGTGACAATAGAACTGATACACTGCAGATTGTGCGTATTTATAAGCAGCTTTAGCGTCTCGCTAAAGAAACACTACACCTCGTTATGTTATACTTGAAAGCACTTGGTGGAAACGCTCGCCTTAATCATCAGATTCTGATGGTGATGGCTCAGCAAATTTTTCTGCGTGACAATGCAAAAAATGAATTGAAATTGATCTGGCAACCCTATTCACAGCTGTTACCACTATTCCCCGCTGATAAATAACGGTTTATGATAAATAGCCCAACACTAGAGCTCAGTTCTGTTGTATAGCGCTTGAAAAGAAATGATCAGAATAAAATATTTCCAATATTTTTAGGAAGTAAAGGAAAAGTAAACGCGAAGAGTTAAGAGTTAGAACTTAATTTTAACAAAAACTTAATGTTACGTAACGCGTTGATTAACCCCGCCCCCCCCCCCTATAATGCATCGTAACGTGTCACAAGACCCCCTCCTGCGTTACGTATTACTTGAACGGCCAATATACATATGTTGGAATTTACAAGGAGAAATAGATGACCGTGATTGAAAAAATATAGATTTTGAATTACAATTTGCAAAATCAGAAATAATTTTTGTTTTGTTACTTTTGTTTAAAAAAAACACATTTAACATTTATTTGCAATCAATAAAGGATTAAAACTTAAGAACTTAAGAAAAATGATCACTTTTTGCTAAAAATGGATGAAAAACCGTGTTGTATTGAACCAAATATAAAATTTTCGGTTTTCTTTACAACTGAAACGTTCGAGTTAGTTAGTTAAAATTGCGGTCGTTGGGATTTCTATATAATATAATGAAGTCATCCGACTCCCCTCTACTCCCTAACACCCTCCCTTCATCTAGACATTTACCCCCTCGCCTCACCCTCCCCTCCCCTACCCACCTTCCCCTTCCCAATCCCCTCCCTTCCACTTCCCCACCATCCGCTCCCCTATCACCAACCCCTCCCCACCCCACCACTCAACCTACTATCCACCTTGCTCCAACCGACGGTCCCTTCATCTAGACATTTACCGAATATGCTATGTAATGAAGGTAGTGAAAAAATTTGAAAATATCGCAAGACCGGACATATAACTTCCGCGGTCGGTACCAATTCTAATCAGTCTTTGAATTTCGGTCTGGCGGTTACGGTGACATATTTTTAAGGTCTATTTATTTCGGGACGCTCTTTTTCGGTAGACTTTAAATTTTGGTTTTAATTTCGGGACCGAAATAAAGACCGGTTAAAACAACCTAAATATAACAGGTTTAGGTCCCGTTTCGACTCCCTGGTTTAATGTGATTTTATCGAATTCCATCGATATTAGTCTAGAACTGTAAATCGCGAATATTTCGAAAACAGGCGCTAACTTTGAAAAATGTCTAGCACTATTAAATTTACCTCGTAGGTCCACTTTCTGTTGAAATATCGCTCTTGCACAGTGTTATTTTTATTATTATTATTCAAGTTCAAAAATTAAATTTTACAAGTTGTTATTTCATAAAAATATGATACAAAATGCAGATATTATTTCCATTGTCTTTGTTTTCTATCACAATTACGAAAAGTAACCTCACGAATTTTACCGAAACGACCGAATAGTGCACGAAATGACCGAATATTGCAATTTTTAATTGAGTCAAAGAGGAAGTTTTTACCGCTGCAATGACTTTTTGAACTAAATTAGACTGCAAATTGGTAAGAAGATAATACTGCAAAATTAAAAATACAAGAACTTAGAAATTCGAAGAATTCAAGCATCAGTAAACAGAGTCAGTCAAAAGTAATTTGTATTATATATAGTATATAATTCTGTAGAGAATTAATAATTCATTATTTGAACGAGTAATTTTATAATCCACATTGATATTCTGGATTTTCGTGAAAATATTCAAACTTTTTCTTTCACTTATTATTATCAATTAATAAAACAGAAATTTTTTTTCAACAATATATACAATAAGAAACCTTCGAAATGTCCTCCGTAACTTTCGAAGTATGCCAATAACTAGCCGGATTTGGATGATTCTGTTTACTTTCTATAGAGTGCAGCAGCTCTGCAGCTATGCTGGTAGCATATCCGAAGACACTTGAAAGTGAAAAATAAAGTTTAAAAATTTTTTTTGAAAATAATAAATATTCATAATATGATATTTAATTTTATATCTATTACGAAATTTTGACAAATTAAACAAATAGAACAATTACCCAACCACAATCGAAGATACTACTATATATAAACTACTCACGAGATCATAAGGAAGGAGTATTAAATACTTTTGCTGTTTTTGTTTTGTTTATTTAATTTGCACCGACTTCAAAATCTCGCAATGGATATAAAATTGTATATTATTTTATGCCTTTCAGCGCTTTTTGTAAAGTCAGTTCAACTTTTTTTTAACTATTTTATGCACTTAAAATTTGGGATACTGTAAGTGAAAGAACTGCCAAAGTGCAAGTCGAACTAAAAACAGGCATGCAGATTACTTTACTTATGGACACCTCAAAAGGAACGCAGGTAGTATTTCTGTTGGTAACCTATACCATTTTTGTATGATCAGCGCCCATTCTCCTATTAGACTTATTGAAATTTTGCCGTAAACCATTTAATCCAAAGATATTATTATCTCGACCAAAAATTACTTTCAGCACATTTTCAACAGCGTATACAATTAGCTGATCGTTTTCAATTTACTTTTATATAATTGATCAATATCGTGTAGTCGAATCCTTTACCATCTCATCAGAAATACTAAGCGCTAAAGCCATCATCACCAGACAAAGGCCTTATACATGGTTCTCCTTGGCCAACTCTTTTTGCATTCCGCGTTAATATATGATTAACTGACTAATCAAAACCTTAATCTGAAGTCTACCAATCTTGAGTAAAATCAGACAAGCGGGAGCAAGTTTTTGTTGTATCTCTGTCCAATCCCTTATGGCTGAAACATGCCCTACTTTTTGTAATGCGCTCCAATATAATTTCTTCGACTTTTCTCTGATTAACTGTTCTTCTGCGAAGCTTAATGCGTTTTTTCAAAATCATTTGTGTATTTAATTTTATGCTTGGTGCGTTATGTATGATAATTCCTTTCTCTCTACCCAGGCGCCTTGCTCCAAATCAACTCTAAACAAACCAGAACGGCTAGAATCTACCTTAATGAAAATTTTAAAGAAGCACAGACTGGTCGTCGCAATTGTTCAATTGAGCAAATTTTGTAAATTAAAGCCAGAAATTCCTATAAGTATCCACCTGTGAGATTTGATGATTTCATTTATTTCCAGGTTTTCGTACGGTTATTAAAAATGCTAGCGTTCACGCTTTTGTAAGCATTTACGGTCATGATTTATGATTTTCAGGTCTTTCTCGAGCAGGTGCAATAAAAGATCATTGAAATTTTTGGCAAAATTAACTAAACTGGATTTTTGTAATGATGATAAGTTAATAACGATTTGTTTGCATCTACTCCGCACATTCAATTAGGGTTTTCCAAATACAAACAAACTCTGATCGACAGCTACTCCCTTTTAAGCTAATGATTTTTTTCCAATCTCAATGACCTTTACTCGCATACAAAATTATAATTCGTTTACATATAATTTGCGAAATTAATTCATAATACAAAAGCACTTGCGAATTTTAAGCAATTTTGCAGTTAATTTAAAACTTAGTTTGACCCCTATTGACAATGATTTATGCTTTACCCGATTAGTAAAGGCGTTTTGTTAAGGGATAAACTGTTGGCATGGACGCCCAGACTACCCAAAAACACACTGCATGTAGAGAAGCAGTTGCACACTCTACAAAAAGCTGTAATGGAGGCGTATCGCAAATTCTGCACTCTAACTGAAGTAGTGGACCAGGACCTAAGCCCTTGGTGGGACAGGGAACTGGAAGCACGGAAAAAGGAGTGCAGGAAGGCTTTCAATCGAGCCGTACGGATATGGAAGCCTGCGGCAGATACAAGGCCTTAAAGAAAGAGTTGAAGAAAGCTCTACGTAGAAAGAAGATAGAATCATGAAGGGACTTCTGCTCGAACACGAGAAATATATCTGAAGTCTGACGACTTCTGAATATGGTCTCAAATGGCCCGGGACTTAATGGTTCGGGACAGAACGGGAAAGATGTCAGAGACCTGATTGCGAAACAAATGAAATCCTACTGGAAACTCCGGGAAAGCTACAAATCGGATATTCCGTGGCATCTGAGGAAACAGGGTGCGAATGCTATGGTCATCGCCCATCATCTTTCTCGTACTGGCGCTGTACCGGGCAATGTTGCATGTAGACGAATTGGTTCCTCACGGTTCTTTTACTTCATCGTTCAGAGTGCTGGTTCCGGAGGATTTATTCAATGAAGTTCTTGCTCTTGAGATTTGCCCAAGCAATTCCATTGTGCGCGAATTTCTCCCAAGAACTCGACTTGGCTAAGCCGCTGCGTCCTCAAGAAACGGATTTCGGAAATGTCGATCTACTACGCAAACGTAACGGGTCTTCGTTACAAAACGGCTAGGCTCTTTAATGGCTCCAACGATTTTTGCTTCAACGTAATTTGTTTGACGGAAACGTGGCTGTGTCAGGGAATTCTAGATGCGGAGCTGTTTAGCTCTGAGTACATTGTTTTTTGCCGTGACCGTTACGCTGATTTCCTTGCTGTGCGTCGCGATGTTCCATGCAGACTGGTTGACATCCCGAACTCCGAAGAATTGCAGGTTATATGTATCGCTTTTGGACTGCCTAGTAAAACTGTGTTCATTTGGACCGCCTATATTCCTCCAGGTTCTCCGTCTAATGTTTAGATTTGCCTCCTGCCTGGATGACCGGCCTTATGTTGGCTGGGAGCTCTCTCACTCGGATGATGGCTTGGTTCCTTCTTTTCGGTCTGCTAATCAGTTTGCTTTTTCTTTTATAGCTTTCCTTGCTTCTTCAGGTTTAACACAGACTTGCAGCATATTTAACGATCATGGAAGGTTCCTCGACCTCGTTTTTTCTACTGATCCTGCTAGTACATTGGTAAGACGATGCTTGGTGCCCATTGTTCCTGAATCGAGTCATCACCCTGCACTTCATATTGCTCTTTTCATTGATCCGGTTATTTTGGCTTCTTACGTGCCAAATGACGTTTGTTATAACTTCAGTAAGGCTGACTTCTCCGTAATCAACAACTGGCTCTCAGCTTGTGATTGGAGTAGCGTCCTCAATGAACGAGGCATTAGTGTGGCCGTAAGATCTTTTAGAATTTACTGTCTATCTGTTTTACTAACTGTGTCCCTATTTCTAAACCGAATAACTTACGTTCTAACCAGCCTTGCTTTGATAGTTCCTTAAAACATTTAAAGAATGTTAAATGTAAGGCCTAAAAGAGGTTTTGTTCCTCTAGAAGCGACGCTGACTATTTAACTTATTCCAATTTACGCAATCAATTTATATCTGGCTTAGTGTCTTCTTATAATAATTATATTAACAGAATGAGAGCATCCTTATGAGTCGATCCTAAGCGATTTTGGAGTTTCGTGAACTTGAAGCGCAATTCTGATGGCTATCCATCTCCTTTGTCCTTCGAAGACAGCGAAAGCAATGAACCCTTGACGATAGCAAACCTTTTTGGCAATTTTTTTAAAACTGCATTTTTAGACGATACGTGTGATATTAGGATTTTACCCATTTGACGATGTTTCCACCGACTTCTCTCGAATCCAAAGACCTTTTACTTGACGAAGTTACGATTTTCAAGAACATCTCTACCTTGACTGATAGTTTTTCAATTGACGGTATCCCCGCCTCACTCGTGAAAAGATGTTGTTCCGTTCTTGCTCCTATTCTGTGTTATTTATTTAATCTCTCAACTCGTTGCGGTGTTTTTCCGAAAGCTTGGAAACTCTCATTAATTATTCGAACTATAGACCAATTGCTAATCTTTGTTGTATATTCAACATTTTTGAGGCACTTATTTGCGATGTTCTATACTGCGCGCCGTTTTTGCAACCGTTTCAACATGGCTTCATTAGGGGTAAATCAACTACCACCAATTTATTGTCATTTTTAAACTACTGTATTTCTGCAATTAAAGGTGGTAAGCAAGTTGAATTAATGACTTCAACAAAGCTTTCGATAGAATAATTCATAGAATTCTAATTCTCAAACTCTCCCTTCTCGGGTTTCCGCGAGATTTTTGTGAAGCTCTGTCTGATGTCATTTTCAACACTTCCGGTGTCTCACTCAAAAATTCTTTGTTATGCCGACGACGCTAAGATATTTCGCACTGTGTCTGATAATGCCGATTGCCTACTTTTAAATTCTGACTTGGACGCCTTTTAGAATTGGTGATCCATTAAGGACCTTCCCCTAAATATCGGCAAGTGTACATCTATGTCTTTCTCCCTTTCAATTTAACTTTACCATAGAGGGTTATCCTTTAACAAGAGTTACTAAGACTAAGAACCAGGTGTCTGGCTCAATTCCCAATTTTCTTTCGAGGATCATTTTGATGCCATAGTCAACAAGGCCAATATAACTCTTGGTTTCTTGAAGAGGTGGTCAAAGGAATTTGATGACCCTTACATTACAAAACTTTTATATTGAACTTTTGTCAGGCCTATTCAACATATATTTTATATTGCATAACTCCCGTATTGAATAACTCCCGTATATTACCTCCTTATGTTGATAGACCTGAACTCCTGCACTTGAATACACTTGAAAATAGACGCCGTAACTCCAGGCTCCAGGCGGAAGAATAACTTCACCTTATTCAAGACAACGATTACAGTGGACCTATAATTGAAAGGTGGATTCCGAACGACTGACATTTTCTCCGAAACCCTTATGTCATTTTTATCATGATCTGTTGTCAGTAGAAAACAACCATGGGTCGTCGCCGGTGGGATTCATTGGCCTCTGGTCTGGTAGACCGACACGTTATCACTTACTCCACCGACGACTATGTTTCCATGCGCCAAGTAACATTTCAGTGAAATTTATAAAACAAGCTGAGCTCTTTGAACTAATTGTACTATATCAACGACTCGCAACATATCGCTAACGTGCAATCGTATTTGGTTTAATACTATGTGCAAAAAGTTAAATATATTTCCAAAATACATCCGTCAAAAAAGTATCGGGAATTTTTCAGTTAAAAATTCCTCGTAAAGTAAATTTAAATTTGTTTTTTGATGGAAAGTTGGTAGCACTGTAGTCTACTGCGACGAGAAGTTTGAACGCAATCTGTCAAGTAGTTTCTTTACAGCTGTTAATTTTGTTACTCCACCTAGTGTGTTCCGCAATTTTTACTATGGATAATGTTATTGAACAAAGAGTTTGCCTAAAATTTCGTGCTACCAACAGTATTTCTTGTGCTGAATCGTTAAAAATGTTCGGAAACACACAAATCATTCAAACATTGTCGAGAAGGGGTTGATGATTTGCCACTTCCTGGTCGTCCTTCAGCGTTTTCAACTGAAGAAAACATCGATAAAGTGAAGGTAATGGTGCTTGCAAATAGTCATTATAGTTTGAGAGACCGGGCATATGCACTAAACAAATCTCACGAATCAGTTCGCTGCTTCGGAATGGCGCTTTTATAATGAGCCGAAATCAGAAAAACCATGTCATCGTCAATCAAAAAGTAAAATTATGTTGACTGTTTTCTTTGACTATCGTGGTATTATTCACACAGAATTCTATCCGGATGGAGAAACAGAGAGAGAGAGAGAGCGAGTATCCGTCGCAAAAGACCAGATTTAAGGACAAAGGACAATTCTTGGACTTTGCAGGACGATAATGCACCATCACACAAAGCAATAATGTGAATGAATTTTTGACCAAAAACTGAACGAATGTCATCTAGCAGCCACCGTATTCTTTCGCACACTCAAATTATCACTTCGTAGAATACGTCTATAGAAGCCGTAAAACAAAAATCGCGGAAGGATTTGAAGTCCATACTGCAATACGCGTTTAAAAATTGCTTTAACGACTGGTGTGTTCGTTGGAGAAAGTGTATTGCTTCAAATGGAGACACAAAATAAATGTTTATGATTTATTATTGTATATTGTTTTTTATTGACAAATTCTCGATACTTTTTTGAAAGAATGTACATTAATTTAAGGTGCAACTTGGTAACTAGAAAAAATTATCTGGCCTATAAACAGCTCCGCCCCCTACAAATCGTTTGGGCCAGATGGAATTCAATTACAATCATAATACAGACACTGTCAGACTACGTGGCGAAGTGGCCGTTGGATATTTTTAGGGGTTGTATTACTTTCTATTATGTTCCCCCCAGACCTGGAAAGTAGTCAAGGTAGTGTTTACCTCTAAGACTGGTAAATAAGGTCACCAACTCGCAAAGAACTACAGAAGAACTTGTCTGATCTCCTTTCTATTAAAGACTCTGTAGGGCGTGCTTGACATTCAACCTAAGCAGACGCTAGATTGAAGCCGAATTTCAAAATCTCAGCACGTTTACTGTAATAAAGGTCCACAGATACGGCTCTCCATGCACGTACAATTAAAAATTCAATAAAATTTAAAGAATACTCCCTACCAGCGTTCTTAGACATAGAAGGAAACTTCAATAATGTTTGTTTTGAATCTACCCCTGAGGCCCTAGCAGAGCCAGGTGTAGAACAGGGCCTTGGATGTTGGAAACCAACGATACTAAGATCAGTGACATTATGGAGAGTGCGCTGAACAAGGTCAGCAGATAGGCATATACTCTTCAATACTTAAACCATAGTATCCAACTTTGCTATGCCTCAATTAAGCGGACAAGAACACTCATTAACCTTCAGAGATGAGTACTTAGGGGTTATTCTAAAAACGAAGTTCAACTGGAAACAAAATATAGAAGAGCGATTCAAAAATCGAATTTGGCTCATTATGCCTGTGGCGCTATAAACAGCCTAAAATGACCCTTATATTATAGTTTGATAACCGGCCATGGGGAAAGGCCAAATTGTACAAAGTGCAGAGAACTGCCTGCATTGGTGCTACTGGGCCGCTACGCGCTACCTCAACTGATGCTGACAATATTCTATTGCACCTTCCCTACCCATATCCTCACATTATCTATCAGGCGTGATGCATTGCTATCAGATGGAAACAGTCTGGATGCTGGCTTACCAAAGCCTATGGTAATGGTAGCATCATCAAATTAGTACCGAGAGAGCTATCTATCTGATCTTAATATTAATCAAGGAACACTGAACTCTTTAATTGTTACGACACTGTCCCGATCTCACACTGCTCAAAGATGGACTGTGATGTCAGATCGACGATGCTTACGATTCTAGCGGCATGCTCTGTGCTGGGGCTCCGTAAATCACCGATGACGAACGTTAGTATTATTACTGATTTCGAGGTTACCGTAAAGACGCTTGAGTCAGTTACCACCTCCTCAAAGTTAGTCAAACACTGTAAAGAGAAGCTCGCCTCTCTAGAAGGTAGACTCGACATCACCATTCTCTCATAGGATGAATCTAGGGAACGAGAAGGCAGATGAACTGGCAAGGAATGGCTCTACACTTCACCCATCCTGAGCAGAGGTCATTCATATACTGCGCAATTGCCTTAACAGGGAACTATTTCAACACTTCTTAGCGAAAGCTAACTTCAGATAGAGTGCTTCCCCAACATGTGCTATCTCTAGAACGACCTGGACAAATTTGAATAAAAATAGAACTTCGGAGCTGCTTAACATGTCTCGTGTTGTCGTTGCGAAGTTACGGTTTTTTTTGCTAGCATCGCCGCAGCTGCGACAGTGTGTATTACAAGGAGCGCCAATCCTTATAAACACACTGTCGCAGCTGCAGCGATGCTAAAAAGAATGCGAAAAAGAAACAGTGATTCACCTCACCCAGTTCTGGCAGGCACCAGGAGGAGATGGGAAATAACTTTCTGGATAATCTTCCTGCAATCTTATGAGTAAAGACTAGGGAATTACAAATTACTTACCAATTACTTAACTTTTCGGGTTGGATCTAACACAGTGCTCCCACGCCTTGCCGGCTTGTTAGTATTCTATTACCTCGTGCCTAGGTTGACCGCCAACCATATTCCATCAGCATCAGATCGTGGTATCAAAACGGCGCGTAATGTGTTAATTGGAGTGCTGGCCTAGCTGGGTAGCACTCGCCACATAAACCAATTGTGACTTTTCTGAAAACCTTGTCTAGTTTTGAGTTCTACGTATCTATGGCGGATTTTGATCGGATCTTTAGCAGCTACAAGTAAAAAGTGTTACTAAATTACACTAGAATAATAGTAGTAAGCGAAACTTAATTAAACAAAATTAAAACAGGCCACTTACCAGAAATGGTTCTTTCTTAACAGCCTTTAAACAAACAATACTAAGAAGAAGAAGAATTGACAGAAGCCAGATTTAAATTTCGAAAAGCTCCAATTACGTTGCAGCCTTTAGGCAAGTAAGTACGAAACGTAATTAAACGTTATCCTTGACAAAAGAAACCTGTGCGCCAAGTTCGCCCCCCCGACTGGCAGTATGTGTAAAGGATGATGAAGGGCAGGAGATGAAGAGACGCTAAAATAGCATAAGGGGATGTCAAAAGCTTAGACTTACTAAGTGGCAGAAGAAAATATGCAAGTAACGTTCTAATAATCTTTTGCGCGATATGGGGCGGGAGTAAAACTGCATCCGATTCGATGACAAAAATTGCACATAGACCCATATGCTATAGCGGATTATGAGCCAATAGATATTACTTTAGAATCGCCTTAAAGTACTCCACCACAGATATAACTCCGCAAATCCCAAAAGTCTTTTAATGAAATATATTTTTAGGAAAGAATAACCAAGCGTGGTATTTGAACCTGCGACTCTTATGATCAAAAGCCAGCACGATCACTTGTGGATTCCGAACAAAGTACGTTTGGAACGAAAGAATTTTGCTTCGAGTCTTTCCTGTCTATAGCAATGACTTTAAAATAAATTTGGTCGAAATGACAAACACTACGCAGAATTCGTTACAGCCAAATTCTCTTTATCAGGTGGTAGCTATTGCTCTCTTCTAATTGTACACTTTTGTTCTGCAAAACCTGATCGAATTCCAATTATCCGCGCTGCGATGAATGAAAATGAAAATTCACGCTTAGAAAAACTGTTTTTAATCGAAAATAAAATGAGCAAATTGAAATGTTTTCGTTGAATCGACTGTTACATCATACGAAAGTGGTGAAGATGCAAAAAAACGCTATAAAAGCGCGGATATCTGCATAAAACAAAAAAAAGCGGATGAAATTGTTGCTAACCGCGATAATAGATAGCAGTCATTACTGATGGTACCAACAACCACAATCCAGCGACAATTACATTCGCAGTCCTCTAAGACGACGCCTGCAAAATCAGTCGACCAAGAAGGAATGAAGCATGGAATGAAGCCACCGCCGGCTTATGCTATGTTGAGAAAAGTCTTGGCCTAGGCCTTCAAAGTACTTCTCATTGCCATTAACTTAGCATTGTTACGTGAGCTGTTATGTCGCGCCTGTGAGTTGTGACTGAAGTCAACGGTTTGTGTCGTGATTGCTAGATTTTCGCTGTGTTGCTGCGTCACTTCCACCTACCTTCACTGCTTCAGGTGTAGTTCGCCTGTTAAACTTTGAGCACCAACACTAGTTTCTGTTATGTCTACAATTTCTGAAGAAAAGGTTCGTAGACATCGGTGGATTGGATTCCACATCCACCTCCATTTGAATGGGTATGAGGAGCTGTGGTGCATGCATGCTTGCTATCATGGCGTGACTAAGCACTAAGACCTGCCTTGCTAAAACAATGGAAATTGAGTTACTTAATGCCAAATTACATCTACAATTAGGAAGCAAAATAGAAAAACATTTTAATTTATGGGTCTCGAGGGAATTTTATGAGGAAGTGAACTCGATATTTTCTTGCTCACAGAAAGAACCTTTATTATTGTTCTAATTAAGAGTTTTTTAAAACATTTTCGCGGATATCACGGTTAATTCTTTCGCTATTTTTCAAAATTTAATTGAAATTAAATTTTGTTCTTCGGTTTAACATGAATATGTACTCAGGCATTCCTTTCTAAGCCACCCAATTCTTACGCAGCGAGTCGATAACTTGGCATAACTCGAAAGAAATACTATTACGTACTACTGATGTCCTTTTATCATTGTCGACAGAAATTAGATAAACAAAAGTCCAAGTCAAAAAAAGCGAAAAGCTGAATTAAGGTATCATATATGGCTCTAAATAAGATGTCTAAGTTTCCATTGGTCCGAGTGCCGCAACAAATTTTACGTAGGGCCAAAGGTCATAAAAAGCGCGGGGGGGAGGTGCTGACTAGTAACCAATTAATAAACCTATTAAAATTAAATTTATTATAAGGGCCTTACCAAAAACAGATTTGATGAAATTTTTAGAAAAATTATATAAAATGAAAATTGTGCTGAAATTTTATTTTTACTTAAATAGGTCTCCTAAAATGCAAAAATGTCTTAAGAACACAACCCCTCAATTACGAGATATTTACTTGTAAAGTCGTTACCAAAACACTCCCCTCCCTTCTCTAATTGTTAAGCTATTCTCCAGTTCCCGTAACCCCTTGTGGGGCATGGAGCGTGAGAACAACTTCACCCGATTCGGGACAACGATTGCAAGTGAACCTTCAATTTAAAGTGGATTCCGAGCCAGTGACATTTTCTCTGCAATCCCATGGCCTTTCTTATCGTAATCTATTTTCAGTAAACAACAAAAATTTAGGAATAGCTCTGCGGAACCCGATCATGTGCGTGGCCCACATGCACTCAACAGGATAAAAGCAAATTAAATGCTTTTTATAAAATAATATGTTACAAATGTCCAGCAGAACAAACAGGAAGCTCTCTTGCCACTCGAATAAAAGAAGACCACATTAGATCCACATTAAGTTTTTTTAAACATATTATTAAAGGAAATCGTAGTCAAAATAAAGAAAATTTGGAAGTTTTACATGTTATTAATAATTGGTATCAACTGGATGCACTTGAGCTCTGGAAATTAATAAGCTATTCAGGGACAATAATTTGGAGACAATAAATGATCATCCTGTGTTACATTCTGCGCTCCTTCAACCATGGATGGGATGATTAAGAGATGCAGTTGACTCAGTTAATCTGAAGATGCCTTTGAGAGTGAGGCGCAACCGCGATCACCTATCAAAGTAAATTTTTAAAGTTTCTGTTCTACACTTTCATCTGTTTTTACACTGTTCCTTGGCCATGCCAGACAAGTTCTGCAATTATATTTATCAGTGCATCGAACGGTGAAGCAGGCGTAGACCCCGGGTACAATGGGTATAATTGCCAAAGGTTCCAAACCATTTATTTTTTTAAACCTGTTAAAGCAAATGTAGAAACATAACTGTATTCTTCACACAGTATGAACGTATATCCAAGGTGTCAAGACCATATTTTTTATTTATATGCAAGACTGGTTGCGGAGCTAATTCAGCAATTTTCAATAAAATATGAAAAAACAAAATGAAAAGTATAAAACAATAAAGTATTCTTGTCTGAAATTATAGGCCTAAATTCTCCTCTAGACTTCTAGTTCTGAAAAAAACTATTAATTATCGCCGCCTAAATAGACAATTTACTGAATTCACTGTTCGAAGTGTCGACTAAATTCCCTAACCTTTAGTGGAAAATTTCAGCCTATGATTTCAGACAAGAATATTCTCTTCGGCTTTTAGTTTTTTAACTTTAATTTTTACTTACTTTTTACTGCAGTTTTAGATATTATGTAGAGTAGGTTAGTACTGTTATGACATGCTTCAAAGAGGTAGCTCATATTCATAACTAGTAATAACGATTTCATATCATAACGTTTAGCGTTCGCCATATACCTATGGCGTGGTATAGTCTAGAACGCATTCTCAAGATGAATCCAACGACACCTAATATGTTGAAATCGATTCAGCCGTTAATGTTGTATGATGAAACCAACTATATCGTATGCATGCATAGTCTGTGAGATACATAGCTCTCCCTTTTCTTGATTAACCGTAGTCGGGTAAAAAAGGGAAAATTAATGCCTTCAAATTATTTGAAAAATTACGTAGACATTTCTACTAAAACATAGTGTTCTCTAGGCATGCTTTTTAGCAAAGGCGTTTGTTTTCTTTTGATTATTCATATACAGAGCCACAACTTTTCGAAAATCTACACAGTTCGAGAAACCTGTTCAAATATCTATTCTCCGCCAATATTAAGTGATGCTGAGCAACATTTATGTCGGAAATATTTATCAATTTCAAATATAGCTAAGCAATTAATTTTAATTGCAGCTGCAAATAAGTTATAAAAATTTTAGCCTAATATATTTTATTGTCGGTATTAGCTTATGTTAGTCAGAGCTCACACCCTAGCATCCTGACGTTCTGTTGATGGAAAATTTACTGATTTCTCTGATGGAAAATTTACCATAAAAGAGGATCAGACAGCAAGAAAATCGATCATAGTTGAAAAACAAATCGATAACTGCAGGTGTTTTTAAGCTAAAATTATTAAATAATGGCAAAATTTACTTTTTGGATGACGCGCGTAATTGAAAACAGGCAAACCCTTGACAAGGTGGTGGACACCCTAACGCTTGCGTGTAATGCGGCGACACAAATTTCTTGCCTCGAGGTAAACCCAAATCTCCGTGGTGGTCAAGTGAGATCATGACCCTAAGAAAGGAGTGTCGTAAGCTTTTTAACCAAGCGAAGAAAACTAATATCTGGACTTCTTATAAAGAATGCCTCAAAAAATTTAAGAAACTGATTAGGAAAGCAAAACGATCCTCATGGGAGGGCTTCTGTAATAAAATCGAAAGCTCCTCTGAAGCGAGTCGTTTGCGGAAAATCCTCTCAACAACGCCCATCACTCCAAGCATCCTGACCAAAAGTGATGGTAGTTGGACTTCATCCAGTCTTGAGTCACTGGAGCTACTTGTAAACACGCACGAAGTTACGAAGTTTCAAGCCCTATAAATCGCCGGGATTAGATAATATCATCCCTGCTGAACTACAACTATCTTCCGAGATACTTATTCCGTGGCTAATGGTCATCTATGAGGCTTGCCTTAACCTCACCTATATTCCATCCTCATGGACGAAGGTGAAGGTGGTCTTTATTCCTAAAGAAGGAAAAGCCTCACATTATAAGCCCAACGATTTTAGGCCCATTAGTCTCTCCTCCTTAGATATCTACATTAAAGAGATAATCAATCATTCCAAGTTGTCTCTCTCGCAACATGCTTACACCAAAGGTAAGTCCGTAGATACAGCCCTACACGAACTTACCACAATCATAGAGCATTCGCTACTACAGAAAGAATATTCACTTGCAGCCTTCCTTGATATTGAGGGTGGTTTTAACAATATTAGATCAGAGGCGATAATGGCATCCTTGAGGAGGCTTGAAATCGACGATCCTCCCATCAAACTTATTGACCTCATGCTAAAAAGCAGGGTCATTATCTGCAGCTTAGGAGGATCCAATATCCAAAGAGTGGTAACTAGAGGTACCCCTCAGGGGGGAATCCTCTCACCACTCTTATGGAACTTAACTCTGAATGAGTTACTCATAGACCTGGAGTTGTCCAATCACAAGGTTATTGCCTACGCCGATGATATTGTCCTGATATGTTCAGGTAACCACACCAATACACTGGCTGAGGTGTTACAACACGCCCTCTCCAAGATTTCATCATGGAGTGATGGGTGTGGTCTGGGTATAAACCCAAACAAAACAGAGTTAATACTCTTCTTTCGGAGGCATAAAACACCTCCTATTAATTGCCCTACACTAGACGGGGTTAGGCTGGAACTGTGTAATCAGGTTAAGTATCTAGGTCTAGTCCTAGATAGAAAACTTACCTGGAAGCCTAACATCCAAGAAAGAGTACGGAAAGCTACAGTAGCGCTGTACTCGTGTAAGATGGCTATATGGAAAAGATGGGGTATTGAACCACGCATTGTGAATTGGCTTTATACAAGTGTCATACGGCCTATACTTATGTATGGGGTGATTTTCTGGTGGACGGCACTAAATATAGCAACCCATCTCAAAGCAATGGACAAAGTTCAGAGGATGGCAGCACTGCTGATAACAGGTGCCCTGAGATCCACACCTTCTAAAGCCCTGAACAAAATTCGATTCCTTCTTTCCCACCAGATCGGAATGGGAGAAAGGTACTCCCCAATGGGGGAACTTAGTGCATCTCTACACTGACGGCTCCAAATTGGAAGGCAAAGTGGGTGGAGGAATATTCTCGGAACATTTGGACCTCGATGTCTCATTCCGCTTACCTGACTACTGCAGCGTGTTTCAGGCAGAAATCATGGCTATAAAGGTAGCTGCGGACCGCCTGAATCTACTAAAGCTACCTACAGACAGCGTATGTATTTTCACAGATAGTCAGGCCGCTATTAAATCCCTTTCGGGAGTATACACAACCTCCAAACCGGTTATAACATGTCGCTCAACACTAAATGACATAGCTGAGCATCTGAAAGTACGGCTCTGGGTGCCTGGACATAGTGATATTCCGGGCAATTGTAGGGCCGACGAACTAACGAGAAACGGTACCACACGTCCTCTTTCGGACATTAACCACCAGCCGGGTAAACCGCTAGCTACATGCAAACTGGAACTCTCACAGGAGGCTCTCAAGATTGCTAACACTAACTGGCAAGAGGAACACACCTGCCTGATTACCCGACAGATATGGCCAAAGCTTGACTCTAAGCGGTCAAGAGGGCTCATCCTACTCGGACACAAAATAATAAGCAGTACAGTAGTCGTAATCACGGGTCACTGCCTTATAGGTAGACACGCCGATAGGCTGGGCGTGCCTTCAAACGACTTCTGTAGGAGTTGCCACGACGAAGAGGAAGAGGAAACTATGCTTCACCTCCTCGGTAACTGCTCGACCATAGCCAACCGTAGGAACCGGTTTTTGGGCTCCCCCTTCTTTGAAGAGTTAACCGAGCTAGGCTCCACGGATGTCACAGACCTGACTCGATTTATCAGGAGTTCAAATTGGTTCCCGACGACGAATTAAGGATGAACAACCCATTCAAAATTATTTTGACTTCCCGTGAACTGGTTCCACTGGATACAAGAAACTGGTTCGGTACACAGGGGGCAACATGCCAACCCTCTCATTCCTTAGGTAATTCTATGGGGTTGTTAAATTCAAGCCTCAACGTGGTAGCACAAAGGGCCTCTTAGGTCTAAGTGTGCCTTCTTAGGCAGCCACTTTAACCTAACCTAACCATGACGCGGGTATAATTTATATTTATGGTGTAGTAGACGGAAACGATAGAGCGCCTGTTCGAGTACAAAGTATCAAAGGAGATTACCGAATCGACGTGCATCCCAAAGAATGGTACTTTCGCGCACTTTTCGAAGGTTAACGGAAACCGGAAGTGCAACTTCAAACAGCAGGGAATCGCGATCTGAAAGTTTGGAAAATTTCGTCAAGCAGCAAATAATCACCCTTATCAGGCAAGACCCTGAAACAATCACGAGGCGGATCGCAAGACGATTAGAAGTGTCTTCAGCTAACGTTTGTTGAGTTATTCATCGAGAGGCATTACGTCCATATCACCATATCCCAATCCAAGGACTACTGGAATTAGATTCCAAGAGAAGATTGGAATTTTGCATTTGGTTTCTGAAATGCGACACAGAGAGCAGGGTGTTTCAGAACCGAATTCTGTGGAGGGATGAATCGCAGTTCAGCAAGGATAATATACATACTTGGCCAGATACTAACCAACATAGGAGAAGGGTGACCTCAGTCCAGCAGAAATTCAATGTCAATGTTTGGGCTGTTATTATCGGCATCCATTTAATAGGGCCAGTCATTTTGCCGCAATTGCTTAATAGCCAAAATTATGGGGCCTTTTTAAGAATACACAAACACATCTAGTGGAGGATATTGCTCTAAATAATCAAAGGCCAATATTTTACCAACACGATGGACTACCAGTGCATACTACTAGAATTGTGAAGGTAATGTTAAATGAAAAATTTCCTGAATGCTGGATTGGGCGAGGTGCACCGATTCCTTAGCCCAGGATCGGACTGGCCATAGAGTCAGGGTAGCGATTGCCACTGTGGCCTTAGCCTTCGCGGGCCCCCCAGGCTGACTACGTATACGAAAAATATTAATATATCATACAAATGAATAGCTTAAAAATGAAACGTTCGGTTAATCTCACATTCAAAAATAGACGTAAACAAAAAGTTCACCTTAACAATGAGCTTATTTTATTATTTATTCTATTTAACTGACATTGCGCATAATAATGTGTAAAAATTTTATCATAGGAAAATCAGATACATTCTGTTCAGGCTACCCGCTGAAAAGGGGATACTGGTTACGCAAAAAATGAAAGATTTATCGCTGATAAGATAAATTTTATTTAGTTGTAATCTTTAACACTTGCACCTTTATATTTCACTTCCAAATCACTTCATATCCTTAATTTAGCACTTAACTAACTTATTTCTACACTTATAATTAATTGCTGAAAGAATTTGAAATGTTTATTAGCTTATCTATTTAAATAGTTATCTTGAAATAATTCGAACAGCCAGGTTCGAACGAGGCTCTGAATAAGTATTAGGAAAATATTAGTGGGAACACAAAAACAAACTTCTGTATTTATTCGAGCAACCTGAATATTTTTTAAGTATATTTTTAACTGCTGTTTGGTTGACAGAACTGTCAGGGATGTTTGGCTAAACAAAGCAGGTAAGAATTTTGTTTATTATTATTTTCAATTTAATTCATAACTTTCTATTTTAGCACTGCAGAATACGTTAGGAGGTAGGATAGCACGGGAGCGGGCATGATGGTTTTGTAAGTATACCATTGCCTTAGTTCATTTTTAATTCTTTTTATTTTTAGGTTGCGTCGCAACATTCCCCCGCCCGAAGTTAAAAAACTATATGTTTTTGCAAATAAGATTATTTTAGATTAAACCATATTATTTCCAAATTGGTTGAAATTTTATATTTTCCAGGAGTTATCTGAAATTCCCTGTTTACCAGCTTGACGCCAACGCTTCGGTCATCTCGCAGTTGGGTCGTCCTCTTGCGCCGTTTGGACCGTTCTAATCCAATCCAATTGATATAAAGGTATTCATCAGTTGAAATTGTAAATGTGGAGCCTTCCCGCGTTGTTATATATATTTCTGGTGATACCAGCTCGTTTATGAGAAGCTTACCGAGCTCTTGTAATCTCAGAATTAACTTAGTTAGGCTTGAATGTGCAGACCCTATCAGCGTGTCATTTGATGGCGCAGGGCTTCAAGCTAAACTGAGAGAAGAAGTGCCAAACTTAATTTTCACGCACCTTTTGAATTTGGTGTTGGCAGACGCCACGTCAAGCTGTAAGAATTTATTGGGACTCTTGGACTCTACAAGTGTGTTTATTCACGAATCATTTAAGCGCACCTCTGTTTGGGTGGAGAAAATCACGGAAATGACAGCTGGTAGAGACAAGTTGAGACGATTGCAGAACATCGGAAAAACGAGATGGTGGGCCAAAGACAAAGCCTTGACCACCATCATGGAAAAAACTCGATACGGTGCACTGATAAAGACCCTTCGTGCCGTAGCTTCGAGCGCGGATTTCGAGACAAAGGTTTCATTTCAAGCAAAGGTATTGATGGATTCCTTTCTGAAATTTGAAACTATTCTGACAGCCATGACATTCAAGAACATTTGTTAACCCCGGTAAGCCAATATCTCCAAACTCCTACACTAGACTACCTTAAAGCTTGGGGACATATTAAAACTTTGGAAAATAATTTGGGGAAACAATTAAATTGTTCGTATCCCAATTTCAAAAATTAATTCAAGCCGAAGATATTGATGTTGAAATACAGACCACACTACCCTTACGGAGAACATTTAGGAAACCGGAACAGCACGATGAGTTATGCCAGGACGAACTACTATCCGCATACCCAAAGAGATGCTTTTTTATAACCACGTACAAAGTCATCAACAATGCTTTAGTAAAAATTGATGAAAAAGTAAACTGTTACGAGCATTTAATGAAGGATGCCGGTTGCTTGGATCCGAAAAATTTCAATTGACAAAAACGGAATTCCTAATAGTGCATTATATTCAATCGCTCAATTGCCAACGTCGATCGAGAAGTGCTTTCAAAGGAACTCGAATCTTTTTCAAAAAGTTTTAATGAACTTTCTAAAACTATTTTCGACGAACACGTTCCAACTACGCAGCAACACGCAAATGATTCAGATTCTCAGTGAGAAAGAAGATGAAGAGCTGGAAGCGACCGGCGAAGATAGTTTAGATCAAACAGCAAAGACTGTTTGTTTATCTCGAAAAGGTTCGGAAGCCTGCCGAAGTTGCACATCATGTGTATTGTCCCAGTATAACAAGCACATCAGTACGTACTCCAACTTATACGTCACTTATTGTGTAATTCTCACAATCTCGTTTACGCAAGTAACTTGCGAAAGACGATTTTCCGCGCTGAAGAGCATAAAGACGAGGTTTCGCTCTCTACTGGGGCAGGAACTGCTGGACTCGTTGATTATCCTAAACACAGAGTCGGATCTCATCAAAGATGACGAAAATAGCAGCTTTTACGAACGAATTATAGATAATCTAGCTAAAACTTCTCCTCTTTTAAAAAATTTTTTTGATGGGCTAGCCAATAAAGAAGAGAGGTTCCAGTTAAGCCGCCTATAGCCTACTTATGTACGCTAGCTTGTTAATAATCAGATGAAAACATTTTACATGAAAACTTTTATCTTTTAAAATAAAAATTTCCAAAAACTCTTGCCAATTTGACTATCATTGTTATCTGGTTCGTTGGTTGATCTGATTGTCACTATTATCTGCACTGATGAACTTAATCGGGCGGCAAGCCCTTAAAGTCATAATGCCCCCTGGGCCCCTTTGGCCCAGTGCGACTCTGTCTTAGGAATTCTTTCCCTCTAGTTCCCGTAACCCCTTGTGTGGATCATGTGGCTGGAGAAGAACTTCACCCGATTCGAGACAACGGTTGCAAGTGGACCTGCAATTTAAAATGGATTCCAAACCACTTAAATTTTCTCTGCAACCCCCATGGCCTTTTTATCATAATCTGTTGTCAGCAGAAAACAGCCATATATCGCGCGCCGTCGCTGGGGGTCGAACCTGAGACCTCTAGATTGGTAGGCCGACACGTTATCACTTAAAAAAAAGGTTATTGGTATGCAACGAAAGTGGCAGAGGACATTTCGAATAGCTTTTGTAGTATACTAAGGTTAATTGTAATAAGTTTTGAATTCAATAAAAAGCATTATACAGTTAGTTCGAGTTTAACTTCTTTAAATTGCGGACTTTTATCATATTTTACAAAAGCATTCAACGTATAAATTTCTGCATCCTTCGTAAGAAGATAAGAAATTTAATAAATATAAAAACCAGATGTATTAATCACATGAATTCCGGAGAAAACTTAGGAAAATGCTGAATTTTAGGTAATCACAAAACATTTTATTTCTTACTTTTTGAAGTGACTATACCTATGTACAATGGTAGGAGTTAGATCATAGAGATTGTTGACAATTTTGTAAAGGTCATTGTGGTAGTAGGTTTTTGGCCTTTGTTTAATGTCAATGCATTGAGTAGTTCAAAAGAAATAAATAACATAATGCTGTGAAATGTGCATACCATGAAAATTGCAAATTTATGAATTACACTGTGACTTCCAAACGGTTGAAATTGCCTGCCACTAACAGACATTTTTTAGTTTTCCTAAGTCAGAGATAACCAAGTCAAAATCAACGGCAACCAAATCAAAATCAATAGCACCCTTTTCAAAAACAAGCCCAACCATGTCAAAACCAACGTCAACTTTTTCAAATTCAAATACAACCAAATAAACTTCAAAAATATGAAACATTATGTTTTTTTTTATTTTTGGGAGTATTCTAACTTCGTAACGCGTGGACCGATTTGCATATTTCTTTTCCTTTTGGGTAGAGTATGCTGCCTGGTTGATACCACGAAAAAAAAAATTTTGGTGGGGTTCGGGTGAGGGAGGGGAGTGGAACCTAACTTTGTAACGCGTGGACCGGTTTGGATGGTTCTTTTGCTGTTGTATAGAGTGTGTCATTGCTAATAGGAGAATAATTTGGTCCTATGGTGGTTGTGGGGGAGGGGGAGGGGTAGTAGCTTCGTAACGCATTGATCGATTTAGATGATTCCTTTTCTGTTCGGTAGAGTATGTTCTTTGATCGATACCACGAGAAAAAAAATTTTGTGGAATGGAGGTGGGGTAGGGGGTTAAACCTAACATTTTAACGCGTGGACCGATTTGGATGGTTGTTGTATAGAGTAGAAGACACTACAAGTGAAAAATAAAATAGTTTTTAAAAAAAAGTTGAACCGACTTCACAAAAAGCGCTAAAACGCATAAAATAATTTTTAATTCTATATCTATTACGACATTTTAAAGTCGGTACAAATTTAACAAATAAAACAACTACAGAACCACCACAGTATCAACGAAAATAAGTAAATCTATACAAAGCTACATGCATTTATAGTTAACAATAAGTGTTACTTTCTTTACATTCATATTGTCACACGCGCGCAGTTCGGCGAATTCGGTGAATATTTTTCACTTTCAGAGTTTCTACATTGCCCCGTTTGAACTCAATTTGTATATAATATAGAAATAATAAACATATTTATTAAATGTTAATAATAAATCCATGCATAAATAAAAACACCCTATAATTGAATTCGTTGTAAACCCTTCAATTGCTTTAAATTTAAGTACCACAGCTCTGCCTGAAGGTCACTTCAAGTCAATTCGGCTCTGATTTCTGTGATTGATCTATAAAAGTTTCATAAAGAATGCTAAGTAGAGATGTTTTTCACTTGATTTCTTATTATAGTTTACATTGCACACTTTTCCTGTCAGCAATACAGGGTGTTTCAGATCTGACGTGGCAAAATTAGTGGGGTGATAGATCTCACCTAGCCAAACAAAAAACTGTACGGCACGGGGGGGGGGGGGGGGGGGGTGCGGCACTCTCATCCGATTGGGAGTTACAGGGCCATTCATACATTTCAGTTGTTCATGGTATGTATGTACATTACCATTTTGATCTACCTACAATGGCATAAAACAAACGCTAAAAAACTACTATCCCTTTTCCTTTATACCTTTCCAAAATTGTCAACAATGTTGATCTAACTCCTAGCATTGGAGGTCCACTCACTTCCAAAAGTGAAAAAAATGGTTTGCGATTACCTAAAATTCAGCATTTTCCCAAATTTTCTCCGAAATTCATGTAATAAGTACACCTTTTTTTTATTGGATTGCCCATGTTATTACCTTTCCAAAAAGGTACAACATGCCCAGGTAGAGAAAGGGCATAGAAATTATTTATTGAATTCAAAACGTATTACAATTAATCTTAGTAAATTGCAAAAGCCGTTCAAAATGTCCACCGCCACTTGGGATGCATGCCAACAATCTCCTTCTAAGTCCCTGTTTCGTATTGCAAGCTGTCTCTCCCATATTTTCGTCGCTGCATTCCCAATTCTGCTAACTAAATCCTGCCTAGTGTTAACAAGGTTTAAATAAACTTCATCCTTCATTGTTCCCCATAAGAAAAAGTCTAATCAGGAAAGGTCTGGAGATCTAGCAGGCCAAGGAATCGGTGCACCTCGTCCAATCGAGCGGTTAGGACATTTTTCACTTAGTATTGCCTTCACAATGTTAGCAGTTTGCGTTGGTGCTCCATCGTGTTGGCAAAACATGTCCGTTCGATTATGCACAGGGATCTCCTCTATCAGATCTGGCAGTGTACTGTCCAAAAAGTCCGCATAAATTTGACTGTTGAACACTTGCGGCAGAATGAATGGTCCTACCAAATGGTTGCCGATGATACCAGCCCAAACATTGACACTGAATCTCTGCTGGAATGAGGTCACCTTTGCCCTGCGTGGGTTAGTGTTCGACCAGAGGAGGTTATAGAAGTCCGTGATACCATCCCTGGTGAATTGATCTTCATCCGTCTACGGAATTCGTTCCAGAAACGCCATGCCGCATTCCAGAAGCCAAGTGCTAAATTCCAGTTTTCTCTCGGAATCGCCTAAAAAGTAGTCGTTGGACTGGGTAATGGTGATATGGGCGTAATCCCTCTCTATGGGTAGCCCTCCAAACATTAGATGAAGACACTCCTAATCGTCTTGCGACTCATCTCGTGCTCGTCTCATGATCTAGCTTCACGATGGTGATTATTTGCTGCTCGACGTCGGCAGAAGTTCCAGAAGTTTCAGGTCGTGTCTCCCTGTCGTGTGAAGTTACACTTTCTGTTTCTCTTAACCTTCAGAAAGTCCGTGTAATTACCCCTCTTTGGATTGCTGGCCGATTAGGGAATCTCCTTTAATATTCCAGTACAGCCGCTCTCTCCTTTTTGTCTACTACACTATAAATGTAAATAATATCCGCGCTTTCCTCAAAATTAAATTCAACCATTTTTTAATAATTTTTGCTTAAAAGTACCCGTACTTATTGATTTGTTTTTCAACTACGACATGACTTTTTTATAGCAAAATTTCCATCAGGTACGAGTAACAGAACGCCAGGATACGAGGGTGTAGGAGTTAAATCAACATTGTTGACAATTTTGGAAAAGTCATTGGGATAGTAGCTTTTAGCGTTTGTTTTATGTTGCTGTGTTGGGTAGATCAAAAGATAAAAAGAAAAGATTAATGTACATACTTAAATTTATGAATTTATTTTTTTGGCACGTCAGATGTCAAACACCCTGTATACAAAGTGTTTGTGAATAAGGCGGAATGGGTTTCTACGTTATGAAAAAAAAATACTTTGTTCTATGAAAATTCGAGTAAAAATTTTCAGGAACTTTTATCAAAGTTGAATTAGTTTTTGACAAAAATCGTAAGAAAAGTTCCTTATTTAAATTAGTCTATCAACTACCCTAAAACTTACTATAATGTGGTTATCTTCAAATACTTTGTATTTTTTAAATACTAGTTTTCCCAACCAGTGCCGAGGTTCAATATTATTCATTCAAGTTTTGTGTGGGTATTGATAACTCTATAATTTTAGAATTCATGGCAACTAAAAACTATGGCGCGATTTTACGAAACCATGCTGCAAGTGAAACTATTTTTCCATAATCCTATGTAAACGCTTTTAACTTACAATCGCCGAAAGTATTTAATTTTGTGTAAGTGTAAGTATGTGTAATTTATGATAACTGAAATAAGTAAATAAGGATTTACATTTTATTTATACTTCATTTAAGTAATTAATTAGTTCAACAGATTCTTCTTTTTGGAAATCAACATCCACCAAAAACGAAAATTTTTGACATGGTACTCTATACAACAATTCTATAGCATTCACAGATTTATTTAAAGCAAGTGCAAATAACTTTAACCCAAAAGCAAATAACTTTAACCCAAGAGGAAGTAAGTTTAACCTAAGAGCAAATATGCTTAACCCAAGAGTAAACAATTTTAAAATACTCCATAAGACATTTTAATACAAAGGCTTTCAATTTCAATTTAAATAAAACATTTTAATGTTTCATTTACTCATTATTATTGTTTTGAGCCTTCAAACATTGACAGTAACATACATAATATTCAAAATTTCTCAACAAATGATTAGTACATAAGCTGCCCTTGCATTGTCTTAGGGATGATTATATCCATAACGTAATTGGCGTAGTCAGTCGATGTAATTTGTTGCAGGCTATCTTCAATAAGGAAGGTTTTGATTTATACTTACATCACCTAAAACTGCTCGGGTGTGCGCCTTCATTTTAGAAAATGATTCTTCTATTAGGTTAAGCATAGGAGAATACAGAGGCAGGCATTTAAGAGTTAAATTCTTCGAAGTTAAACCATCGCAACCTGTACATCGTACTACTACCACCTCCTTCTATATTGACCTTCGAAACGGAACTACCCTGGGCAGTGCAAATCAGACGCTCAATAAAGTACAAGAGCACATAAACCACTCTAAGATTAACCAGCCGCTAAGATCAACATTAACATTTAAGAGGTACAGATGTAAAAGTACTAGAAAAAACGTTTCTCTCAGTTATTTTCATTTATATACAGCTCTTTTCATGCTGCGAAAAAAGCATGGCTGTTTTATACCGTTTAAGGCAAGGTGGCTTTTAGCTTTTTTCCTTTCAACAGTATGAATATATAAATTATAGGGATTATACAAATTCTCTTTATAACTAAAAAAGAAAATGAATGTTGAAGAAAATACAACGTTAGATGGTGTATAAATCTTTTTATTAGATTTCACTAGTATTATTAAGTACCTTCACCTAATCTTCAACTGCATTAAAGTTAGAGCCTATTTTTGTATTATATTTTTATTATGTACTAAAAGCCCAGGGGGCAACCCTATGATGGGTGTAGTATGGCTAGGGGAGTAAGGAGAATTCGGGTAAACGAATGACTTGTTTTTGCATTTCTGTGAGCTAGACAGCAGTCCAGTGAGTTTGCAGGACGAATCTTCGTTGGTTTATTATTTAAAGGAAAAAAGCAAACATCCGCTTTGCTTTCAACCGCAAAAAACATAAAAAGTCGAAAAGACCATAGGAAGCAATGACGTAATGATGTTTTTATTACCCAACCAAAGCTCGAAAAAGTATGCTTTTTATGAAAATAGCAGCAAAAACCATAAACGCCAAAAAACCGTATTTTGCATTTTTACATCTCTAATAACAGGATACCATCAAAGAATAGTGCAGTAATTGCGTAAAACTAGAAACGAACTCAACGTACTGAAACTTTATTAATTTCAGAAATGTAAGCAGAAATTTGAAAAACGATATCGGTTCTGTCGCATTTAGTTTTGAATTCTGGCAAACGTTTGATGTTTTACATTTCTGTCAAAATCATCGAAGTCCTGAAATTACATTTCCTTTGTTAAATTTCCTGGTTCATTGTTTTCTAGCGTTCACGGCGCATAAAACCTTCATTTCAAGCTTTGTCTGACCAGCGATATGACGTAAATATCTACGGCTGAAAACGTGAAAGCCTTTTGTAATAGAGGGAATGCTCTTCAATGTTTTATAAACAAACAAAAGTACCACCTTTGCGTTGAAGTTAAATAACCGCAACTTTTTTTTTACTGAAAGCTCAAATAATCGCTACACCCCCAGCAAATAAGCGCCTCTAACACAAATTTTTCTGGAAATTACGTCTTTTTCGGCTCCTCTATTTTTAGTAATAACGCTATAGAGATACCACTACATCTTGACTATTCTATGCCGTCCGTGTAATCATTTATCCTCGTTTTTTATCTTTTAGTGAATCAACTCTCAACTGCTATCTGTTTGCGAATTCCGAATCGCGTAGATTTAATCCTGATGTCGATACGCAAACAATTAAATAGCTTAGATGCAGAATGTGTTATATTTTCTTATAAAAGACATACGTTTTTGGTATTATTCTTTTCACTATTAAGCCGCCCTTTGAAACACCGCAAAAATACCTGATAAGTCACAGCTAAATATCACCTCAAAAACTTGGGCACCCTATTAAGCATGTATACAACCTGTAGCAACCTGACAAATTTTCTAAAAAGATTATACTGAACTTTGCGTATAAGCTACTCCGATATCGTCAACGTTGGTCTTGAGGCAATCTAACCATCCCCATTGTATGCCGCCTTATCTCCTTTCGAAAGTGCTTACAAGAATGTCGTTTATTACCATCCTTTCATTCCTAGTCTTTCATTTCTATTTGAAAACAATAACAAACCATTTTACATAAGTGCACTACGATGAAGGTGGCAGGTTGAAATGCGTAGCAGAAATAGCAGCAAGCTTTGTCTAAGGGGGTATTTATTAGTTATAATCACCATTTGCAAGTATTGCATCACAATATGTAGTTTTGAAAATTTTATAAACAACATGTAAAGAAAGAATGTCCTAGTATTGGAGTTGTAATTAAAAAATTCTGTATTGAAGACGTTAATGGACTCTACACTTTACCAGTAACGTTATCTAATCGAAGTTTCAAATGCAGGAAATTCACACTCTTAAATTGCGTGTTTAAGTATTTTTATTTATTAAAATGACGCCCTATTCTTTATTCAATGTGTCATATTGATAGGTGATACAGTAAAAAAACAGCGTACATAAATAAAAAATTTTTGAAGTAAAAAAAATGTTTTAGGAAGTTAAGAAAGGACAGAAGCGCCCCGACATTACCTAGGGACCTCTACATGGATTAATCCGGCCGGGGCTGTTGGATTCATTAGGTGTAATTACCAAGAAATGCATGGAAAAAATGCCTACCCTTTACTGCATACATAAAATTTTCAAATGCCTTGTTCCATTTATATTAACCCCGAAAAATTGCGCATTGAACTTGCCAAATCACCCATAACACTTAAATAAGTTAAAAGTGACAGGTCCGCAGCACCTCCCATAGTTTACGTCTTCCTGAGAAACTCAATCAGCTGAATCAGTTAAATAAGTGAGCCCGGATAAGGTTCGAATACGCGATTTATGGATACATAAAGTTTTGTACTATTTACTTTACCACCAACGCCTTAAAATAAGAGAAAGATCAACGCAAAAGCCGACATTTCCTGATCCCTATTTGATTCCGATACCCAATCGAAATATTTAGCACCCATATACAAAACATAAAGGTAAGTCTACTAAGGTAATCAAAACAATGAATGAAAAACCTGAAAACTAATGTATTGCATTGATGCGCTGGACTAAACCTTCATAAATGTACACAAGTCTGTCCAAAGTAACCTTTCCTACCCATTTTACAGAGATACAAAGAAGTTTTCCACCTACAATTCTGGAACAATGAACATAATTAAGTCCTGTGACCATAATCCTGATAGCATTGCAAACCGCCCTCAAACCCAGAGCAACAATAATCTCTCCAAGAAAGAAAACATCTTCATGTGCCAAAAAGGGAAAAAATAATTTCGCCATAACTATAGGTACTCAGGTTTACTGGCATTCCTCTAATTCAAATTTTTTTTTCCGATTTTGTGTTTGCATACCTGTAGAGTCTCTAATGGTCTAGTGTTTGTAGGCATTAAAGTAAACAGGTAAAACAGGTATGCGCAGATGAGCACGACTAGAGTACGATCGTTTCTTGTTTTGCTAACTTCAGAGGCAAGCAAAGAGAAATATTATGAAATTCTCTTAACTTGATAAAAGAGCTAGTACGGCCAATGAATTTGCCGGAATACCAATGCAGAGATAGCTGTAAATATCATCCAGAAACAGAAATACAACTATACTTGCCTATCTGAAGCTCTAAGAAACGTTATACAGATAGACGTCATAGAATCTATTGGTGTGTTGTAGTACGGTCAAAGCTTTTTTTCTACCGCTCGCTGCCGCTGATCGGGCTCGCTACTTGCCTGACGGTGTATACGATACCTGAATCGATAGGTACAGCTACCTCTACCTTGACTCTGTTGTAGCTGATTCACACATAAATTGAAAACTGCTTTTAGGTGTTCGTAAGAAGAAGAAAAAAATAAGCACCGCGATCCGCTCGGACCGATAAACTGCTTTACGGTTGAGACTAACTGGCTTTGAATATACACAACATGAGTACAGTAAGAGACGATCCAGCACTGAGGATACACGCGTTATCGTGCTTTATCATATGTTCAGCATAGAATCTTAAGGAGTTCTAGTAGGAAGAAGGAACAGCGATTGCGATCACTGATTACTTATCGGATGTTTGCGTAAATTTGAACGTTAGATATTTTCGATCCGCGGTGTGATTTGCTTCTGATAGTACGAAATATGATGAATTTTGTGGTGGTCAACTTGTTCTACAGATTCAAAAGAAAGGATTAATCAAATTTGATTGATTTGAAAAGTGTTGAAATTGTGGTGCACATTCGAATTAGAATTGGAATCGATATTGATATCCTTAACTGAGTAAATTGTGTTCGATAGAAACAAACAAGTGAATGCAAAGTGATTTTTAAAAGAAAGAAATGTTCTTAAGCTACTGAATAAATAGTTTGTCAGTACAGTGATGTTTAGTGAATAAGTTTGAGGAAAAACGGGATTTTATTTAATCACCCTGTCAATTAAAGGATTAAAGCGCGAAAATGCCGAAAATATTTCTGATTAAAAACCGCCTGCACCAGCAACAGCTGCGACTGCTGGAAGCGCAGAATTTGCTCAACAAGGATGAGGATAGGGATAGACTAGTTCCACTAAGTCCACCTCCTAATGAACCGCTGTCACTAGTTTCCCGCAGGAGATATGACCGTGAAGGACAAGGTTTGTATGCGAATAAATTAATCCCTCAAAATATGATTTGTTACAAGCAGTAACGGATGCGCAAGTCATTTGAATTGTCCATCGAATAATTTGCATAAGAAACTAGTCAAGTCACATGCTGCCCCTGATCATGTTTTGTAATATCCTGTTCATCCTGAAATTTCCATTAAAGGATTTTGCACACATTCAGTTTACCTTAGCAAATTGCAGTTGTATTACGGTTCTCATTATTTATCCAAGATAAGGATTGGAAATTCGAAAATGATCCTCTTCCATTTCGCGTTCGACAAAAACTGGTCACGCCAGAAACTTTATGTTAGTGAATCTTCTCAGGTTCTATTGCAAGTTCTTGATGTGCTTCAACGTTTCAAGCACTGTTAGGCTTCTTAACGTTTCGTGAAAAATGTTTTAGAACTTCATTTGCATGCATACCTGTAGAAATGCATTGCACCGCTGCGCTGCTGTTGCTTACCTCAAACTTTTTATTTTCTTTGCGTTTTCTTTCTTTGGCATTATCTTTAGTCGTTTCGTCCAGGGTTTTGTACTGCTTAAGAGGATATGGATGGGTTTTTTTTCTTTCTTTAAATATTTATGATATGATGCAACGTTTTGTTGCCTTAGATTGCTGATTTTTTTTATTTTTGTGGTAGGTAATTGGAATTTTTACATGCGGTTTTTAGGAATGTCGAGAATTTTGAGATTCGCAAAGACACTATCATGATATCGATTCCAATATCAATCCAAAAAGTCATTTCTTTAAAGTTGGAAAATGTTGTTATAATATCAATGATGTTGTGGTTTTCGTTGCTTTTCAAGACCATATGGGATGCACTTGTGGTTTGGAATGTAGCAAAATTATTTGAAAGTTGCATTGGGCCCGTTAATAAACGCAAGTTTGCGCATCAGCTGCACAATCAGGGCCGCCGAGAGGGGGGGGGGGGCGAAGGGGGTAAACCCCCCGGGCCCGGGGTTTCAAAAGGGGCCCGGTCATCTAAGTCATCCACAGAAAATTTTTTTGTAAAAAAAATTCAAGTGTCCCAATACTTTTGTGACTGGGTAGTATATCTACAGTTTGATAAATGTAGAATAAATATTTCTTAGTTAAAAAATTCTTCAAAATTGTTAGCGGACACATACAATTAGACGGGGAAAAATTAATCAATTTTGAAACTAAAGTTTTTTAACTAAGAAATTTTTATTCTATCTATTTAGTCTTAGCAATGGGAAAATATCTTGATCAACATCAAAGCAGAGTAATTTTAAAGGAACCGCTCATATTCACAATTAAATAAATCATTAATGCGTTCACCATCCTCAATGTGGCAAGACCAACAAGTGATAAACATTGTTTTGGTAAACTATTCCGCTTTAAGAAGTTTTCTCTTAAAATGTGTGGACACACGATGTGCAATCTGACAACTTTTTCAAATATAATATTGATAGTTTCGAAATTTGAGTGGGAAGCACTTTTGTAACGGCTTTGCAAGCAAATATTTCGTCTCGGAAGGATTAAGTCAGAAGACCCTAAAACATTTTTTGTTGCATTTTAGGAGACATATCCAAAGACACCATATGCAATAGGGTTAATGTAATCTTAGTACAATTTTCACTACATGTGAGGGAGTTTCTATTTTCGGGGTCATCAATCTACGTTCGTACACCAAATTTCATCCTAACAGGTATATAAATTAGATGAGGTTTAACTTAGTATCAACAAGCAAGTATACTTAGCTTGTATACTAAATTAAATTCTTAAAGTATTAAATATTGTTGTGTAATATAAGCGAGTTGGCAGATAAGCTAAAACTGCTTTGTTACATATATTAAATTACAAAAGTTAAAACTACGCAAATCTTCATTGAGACCATCAATAGTGTACAATAGTCATTAGCCGCAGTATAAATTTTGAACGTTATCGGCATACAAATTGATGCATCATGTGAAAGCAGAACAGATCGTTTACAAAAAAAAACAAAAGCGGACCAAGTACAGATTCTTGAGGGAATCCACGAGAAATAATTTGGCTTTGTTTTAGCACGCCAATCGTTGATTGCGTAAGCGTAGAAAATAAGAGAAGGATTACTTTCTCTGCTGATGTAATAAAATCCTGTTTTAATATTTTTTCCATCCAAAGTAAACGTTTGTCAGTTTAGACTTCCCAAAATACGCAAGCTTTGCTGAGCTAATTAAAAATCGACTCTGCTGCCATTGAGTCTAAAAGATTTATAAAAGGCTTGTTGCCGCTGAATGTAAAAAATACTTAGACTAATTGAAAATTGAAAATGTCGTCCGAGAGTAAGTGATAACGAGTCGGTCTTCCATTTCGGCGGTCGCAGCTCCGAACCCCATTGTTATTTTCTGCTGATAACAAATTACGATAAAAGGGCCATTGGGGATTGTAGAGTAATGTCGGTGGTACGGAATCAACCCTAAATTGCAATCATTGTCTCGAATCGGGTCAAAACCTTCTCCCACCACCACATGCCCCAAAAGAGGTTACGGGAACTTGAAAGAAAGATCAGAAATTAAGGACTTTTTAAAAGCTTTCAGGCAAATTTCACTACTTTTTTTCAAAAACAATTCTGGGTACATGTAAATAATATAGGGTTTCACGTATCAATCTTTTATTTTGGCAAATCTTAATGGTGCATGCCTTGTATATAACGTACCTATACATTAATATATTCGCATTTAATATTAATTATCCGAAAAATTGTAATGTTGGTTAAATGCTTATACGAGCTATATATAACGAGTTATAACTAAGTTGACAACCGCGACAACAATTAATACGATTGTGTTCTTCAATCGACTTTTCTTAAATTTAATCTGCGTCTACAGAGATACAATTATAATTTTTGACAAAATCAACAAGTGCTTAAGACGACAATATTAAACAATTATTTGCAAAAAAAATTCAGTTAGAAACAACTCCAATTATGAACGAATAAGTCACTTGCAGAAATACGCATTTTATTGAGTAAACATTTAAAACATTTATTCCTTTGTATAATATGTACATACCAGACCATTTTCGAGTTGTTACATAACTTTGCTTTTGGCTGCCATATTTCTTCTCATATTCAGAGAATAAACCACTAAGATTTCAAGCACAACTTGAGATAATTTGAGTGCTTTACAATTAAGGTAGATAATGCATCTGTTCACACGTATCTAAATTGCACGAAAGAGATATTTCACACGCAATTTGATTTCCAATTATAAAGTTGAACAATAATTAGAAACTGACACAAACAAATTTTTTGGTGTAACATTAGATATTAGGTAAATTTCACAATTACGTAATTTGAGTCATTATGTCAAATTACCAGATACACCAAAATAATTTTTACCACAAAAACATTTGAATTCAGATAAGAATGCTAGATGCTGTTTAAATAACATTTTAAGTAGTATTTAGAGAATTTGTTACCCTGGGCAATTAAGTCAGTACGCTTAACATGTGTGTGCTACCGATGCCAAGTACTATACTAAATTAGCAAATTGATTGATGAAATTCGCAGATTTCGCTTATTTTGTTTCACAAGAAACATTACAACTAGCGATTTGTATCCGTTTACCTATACAAGACGCTTCCTTGTTCATTAAGTTAAAACTTGAACTGCAAGAAAAGGTAAAATGAGAAGACCCTTTTATATAAATAGTTTGCTTCTTGCTTTTGAATGACATATGAAATAAGAACTTTCGAAAGTATTAAATTAGGAACTTCGCCCAATTCAACGACATCATTGCAAGTGCTATCGACAGAAAAAAGAATGGGTTTCCGCCGGCAAAATTTGAACTTGCGACTATTAAAATAAAAAAAAACCAAGGTATTAGCATAAATTCCTTACAAAACCTTATGATTTTAAGGCAATCATTCTCACTGCGGAAGCAGAAAAGAAATCGTACCTTTTTTACAGTAAAAGGCTCATAAGTAAGAAAAAGTATAAATAAAAAATTGAAATCAGATGTGCTAGGAATTATTAATCCACATAAATAATGGAAACATCTTCAAAACTCAGTACGAGTAGAAAACGAATAACCAAGTCTTGTACTGAAATATTAAGAGCCTTTCAATCTCATTCTTCACCTAACTAGTGACTGGTACCTTAACAACATGATCGCAATTGAAAGTATGATTAGCAAAAAACTGCAGAGCCTCAAACTAATCACAAAACTGCGTTGTAATTACAATTTTGTGGTCAACTGTTGTATGCTTTCAATATTAAAGCGCACAAACATTTTGCAAACATGACTCATTGAGCCTTAAGTGCTCAGTGGTTCTAAGATTCTTTAGCCACCACAATAGACAGGAAACGGTAATTGCTGTAATTCTTACAATTTTCGCCTAACTATTTACGAAAATGAGAAGAAGAAAAAATTCAAAACGATGATGCCTCGATACTTCCATTGTCTTCTAATATAATAACTTTTAATAGCATTTTTTACAAGTATTTTTGTACCCTCAAATTTAACAATTTTTAAGAAACTTTTCAACTTATGCCACCTTATTGTTACCGTTTAAAACGTTCTTAACACCTGCTATTTGTGTACACGCCTTTGAATTGTGATCTCTTGATAATTCCGATGAGAAAAAATAAAGCTGGCACGTGTAGCGACACCGTAGAAAAGATAATAGAAGTTTTTAGCTAGGCCAACTTCCAAGATTATTGCCTTTGTTTCTCGCTGATTTGCACAAATGCGATTAAATTGCTCAGAGCAAGCGAGTCCAACAAAGCCAATTTCATATAACTTATTCACACGCCTTCTTATTCTCATCACAAGATCAAAAAGAAATTAGTCTTAGCAGAAGTTGAAGCAAAAAAAAACTCGATTCCAAGTTCCACTTGATCGATCAGATCAATCTCCGCGGCAGAACAAGTACCTATAGCCAACCTGCTGGGAGGCAGCAATAACTTCTTGAATTTAAAGTGACGCAATATACTTAAGTTCTAGCGGCTTTTCTACCAGTTTTCTTATAAGGTATAGACCTGATCGTAGGTAAGTGGCTAAAAAAAATAAAAAAAAAATGGAACTCGATATTTATTTTAGTGACTAACTTTACTGCCGTGTGGCACAGACCGACAAACCTGAGAAGAAATGTTCTCAAACTAACGGTAAAGCCAACATTTTTGCGAAAACATTCAATTAAGAAGGAGATTGGAAAAAGAGTCACAACCGAATTTATAATAACTTGGGCCATTTAATGCTGCTAATCCGCCCATAGTCAGTTCTCCGTATCGCGGCTCCCACATAAATTTATTCGAGCTGTGTATTTTCGACGAATTAATTAATCAGTCGAGGCTCATCGTATATTTTGTACTGTTACGAAATTATTTTCGTGACCTTCCGGTTTCTTTAAAGTTGTCTTTTTCACTTTATTTGAAACGGAAATAACTTCTTCCGAAAAAGCATGGCTGATTGTGTAAGTACCTACAGTACCTAAGTCCATCCAATTATTATTCATCGATTTCCAACAGAAGCCTTAAGATCGATTTGTCGTGTTTTAGCTTTATATCTTTTTTAAATTTTTCATGACTATTTTTTGCTCATCAACAGTACGATATCAATACTATATATACTATAAATTATCGATAATTAAATTCGACCTAGTATCTAAAGGCTAGCATCAGCAATCGAAAATGCTGGCATTTGAACTGACGCCAATGTAATAGGATTGATATCGGATACCTAACTAATAGAGGCGAAAGAAAAATGGAAACACATTTTATGACAATAAAAATTCTAAACTCTGGTTCGCTTTAATACTTTAATTTAACAATGTTGCGTGTTGAAATAAAAATATCGATTCTTAAAAGTTATCGATGCATTTTTAATGCCCTTTTTCAGAATCATTGCATTACTGAGAGTTGGGCAGCGCAGATCCGAATTGCATAACTGAAATTGAATCTTTAAAAGTATTATGATGATCCTCCTATGAAGGAAGCAATTCAATATCAAATAGTACTATACTTGATCAAAACACACTCATACAATAATTTTAATGAATATTTGAACTGAATTTTCTTATCCTACGTAGGTGTATACAACATTTGGGAAATTTATAAGTATCCAAACACAAAATTCAAAATAATGAATGCATCACTTTTTCCCGCCAAGCAAACATTTTCAGATCTCTGTATGTTGTTTTAAATTAAGAGAAACATTTTCGGATATATGTATGTTGTTCTAAATTATAAAGACATTTTTCATGGAACTTGAAATATCAGTAGTTTGACTTGAAATAGTGTTCGCTTACTATGTGAGTTCTAGTTGAATACAATTTGGATCAAAACAACTATCTTGTATTAATAGCTGTTTTTTTTTCTTCTGGTTCACGATCAAGATCAATGCAATTAAAAAAAAACGATGTAAGTGAAATCAGATTGACGTGATGTAATTCTTTACAACAAAAAACAACCAATAATTTTCAGTACTACCAAAATTTTGAAAACAGAAAATGTAATGTAACACACTATTAGAATATTTTAAATCTAAATTAACAATTTATCAATAAATCAATTGTGTAAGAGATAAGATAAATATATTTACGTTCAATGTATTTATATTTACGTTGGCTATTTTTAAAACGAGAACTGCTTTGAATTGAACCAACGCGCGTTGTTAATGCTATTAATATTTTTATATATTTTATTATTAATATTTTATTTTGGTCCCCACATTGTAATAATAACAAAAGAAAACCCAACTTTTTCGGACTAAATAAATTTAGAATTAAAATGGTTAAAATGCTTGCAAGAAACCTGCCTTTTGTGACATAGCGAGGGAGAAAAACTTCACCCGATGAAGTTGTATTCCGACCCCCGATATCACTCTGCAACTCTTAATGGTTTTTTATCATAATCTGTTGTAAGTATAAAATAAGCTTGTGTCGCGGCCGATGCGGCTCACACCTGAGACCTCCGTGATGGAAGGCCGACAAGTTATCACTTGCTCCTCCGACTTTATTATTTCATTTCATCTGTCCAAATTTAGTACATTTATATTCTATGGGCCAATTAGAAGTTTATAAATAGAAATCGGTGGCGTTTACGTGATCATTCGACATAAGGGTAGATTCATCGCCACTTTAAAAAGGAAAGAAATGTCATTTCTATTGACAGTAATAGGCGAAGATCTGAATTATTTATGACACGTTTCTAAATTGCAACTGTCGTCTATAGGCCAGTTGATCTAAGGAAGTACAATTGAACATTATCCAAGTTCAATATCATAAAAATTCAAAAAATCGGTAGATAGAGTTTACAACTCTATTACTAAATGAGTAAAATTTTAGAAGCTTTTTCCGAATAATTACATGGTTAACCAGTGACCTTTTAATCATCAATAATCTCTGAAATAACATCGATATTCTTCAACGATGTTGTAACGTAGCTAGACAAAACAAAACTCCGGTCAGTACAATCTAGTCTAGAATTTAGTCTCTCATATTTTTTCGAGGCTTTTGAAAGACAAGACTCGGACAAGTGCTGTATTATCGGTATAAAAAAATTACGATTGCTAATTTCAATGACTAGGTAGAAAAGGAGAAAAGTGAACAAGAATTATGGATGAAATAAAACATGGAGATATCATTTTCATTAATATAATGGTATCTCCAAGTGTTGACCTTCCATCCCGCAGGTCACAGGGGCGAGCCTTACCGGCGGCGAGCTATGTTTATTTTCAAGTAATAAAAGATTACGATAAAAGGCCATTGTGGGTTGTAGAGTAAGTCGGTGGTAAGGACCACCTTAAATTGTAGGTCCACTTGCAATCGTCGTTTCGAATCGGGTGAATTTTTTCACCGGTCTTATGCCCCAGAAATGGTTACGGAAACTAGAGATATCCACATATATAAACATAAAACTCTATAAGACAAAAAATATACCAGTTACGGAATTTTTAATTTAACTTAAAAACTACGAGAATACGAATACTATATTATGTAGTACAAACATTGTCACGTTAAGTATTGATTTGGAATACGTCTTTTGTATCAATCATTCCTATCCGATAACTAACTGTTCTCTATCTTTTGTTCGATTTACTATTGCTTAGTGCTTCAAATCTACTTATTCTTCCCTTTAAATAGTTTGGGGTACCAATTACTATTTATTATCGCACGCTGTTGTCTCCATGTAGAAAACTCTTCGCAGTTGATTGGTTTTTAATTCGAATTTTATGCATGTGCGGTTTAAAGAACGGCCTGAGGAGATACGGTTAAAATGTAGTTAAATACCTTGAGACAATTACGTTAAAATCTATTCTTCCTACAGCTTTTCTATGGCTTTGTCATTTACACGTGCACTGCACGATTTTGGTCTTGAACGACCTTTTTTTTCTTAATGAATATACATTCCTTTGAAAAGTAGTATCATCTTGAAAAAATTTTACCACCTTATTAGACCGCAAAACATACCTACGCAATTTTTTGCTCCAATAGCGATGAGCATAAAAGAGACGACTTGCGGCCGAGGTGCCCGACAAGTTCTGACATCTAGCTTTAGTAATCTATTATATTTTTTGTGCGTCATGTAATTCTTGAGTTTTTAATGATATACAAAAAACGATCGTGCGCGAAATTTTTATTTTTAAATGTTTTTTAACGTATGCAAAGCATATCGGTTTAAAACAAACCGGTTCCCTTCACGTGTAGCTACTAAAATGCGACTTAAAATAATTCAGTTAAACTTGTTATGGCGTGAAGCTTTAAGGCAAAGGTGAAGCAGACAATTGTGGGTGTGATTGCTTTATATTCTTCAAATGTTCATCACAATATGAATTGATATAACAATATTATGTGCAAGCTTATGTTTAGCTTAAAAGACACACTATTTATAAAACTGTAATATAAACATTTTTTATCTCTAAAGTCTTAATTTTGATGTGACTAGGCACTCAAAATTGATTAATTTTATTTTTCCGATATAGAGTAGGTGGAAAGTACAAGTTCCATAATGTGTAGTATAGACATAAACGTAATAAGACTTTGGTTGTTTAAGCCTTTGACTCTGTTGTCGGTGGAGTAAGTAATAACGTGTCGGCCAATCAATCCGGAGGTCCTAGGTTCGAATCCCATCGACAGCGACCCATGGTTGTTTTCTGCTGACAACAGATTACGACAAAAAAAACTACCCCCATGGTCAGGGAAAATGTCAGTGGTTCGGAATTCACTTGCAACCGTTGTCTCGAATCGGGTTAATTTCTTCACCCGCCCCATTACGTTACGTTACGGGAACTAGAAAGAGAAGCCAGAGTCAAGTGGACTGGGTAAAATAACGCACAAATGTTTTAATAATATGATAATAAAGGTGTACGTGAATAATTTTAGCTTAGAGATATGTAATCGAAATATTTCCAATAATCCCTTGTGGAGCATGGGCCGAGCAAAGAGCTTCATCCTATTCGACGACAAAAATTGTAAATGGATTCAAAATTTAAGGTGGATTCCGAAACATCGATATTACTCTAAAACCAGTGGCTTTTTTAATGCAATCTATCGCCAGAAAACAACCATGTACAACCATGTGCGACCATGTCCATCCTGTCACTCTCATGATGGAAAGTGAACATGTTATCCCTTACCGAACTCACAACTTAACCGATATATTAATGAAATATATTTCCCAGAAAAAATATTACTGGTTAATATTTTTCAAAATATGTCTGTTTTGACAAGCCAAAAACTTGATGGTTTTTGTGTAGAACGATTAAGTTTTATTTGGGCTAATAAAAAAAGTTTCCATTTTTAGATATATTAACGATTTTTTAACTTAACTTTTATATAGAATTGGGGACAATGTGACAGAAATGGATTGGTGGATTGCAAGACGTTTTGATTGATTGTTCGATTCACTTCTATATTTTTTTGGATTCGGACAATCGTAACAACCGAAAATTGAAGTCCAGTCAACGAATGCCGATTAATGTGGAATATGACGAATGTGCGGAAAATTCATATACTTATGTATAAAAAATCACAGCCAGCACAGTTCAAGGTAAATTCCGAACTACCGACGTAACTCTGCAATCCCTATAGCCCTTTTATCGTAATCTGTTGTCAGCAGAAAACAACCGTGGGTCACATGAGCTTCAAACCTGGGCCTCCTTGACGGAAAGCCAATACATTCCCACTTACTTCACCGACGCCTTAAATATTTTAAATAAATAGAAATTATTTTGATTAGAATAACTTCTCGCGATTGCGAATGTCCGCCAATGTGGTTTGCAATAATGAAAAAAATTTATGATGTACAAATCATGGCAACACTGATATTCCAAGAATTTTTTACTACTCTGTAATCCACGCAAGTAAAATTTTGGTCGCCATGACGTCGTTAGATAGCATATAGCTGTATTTGTCGAAAAATCACGATCATTTGAAGTTGAAATAGTGATTTTTCAATCAAAAACGACATTCATTTATTTATAAAAGAAAAGTTTTAAGATTAAAAAAAAAAACTAGCAAACCATGTAAGGAAGATCTGGTAAAAATTTTAACTAAATCGGTCGATTAATTCTGGAGATATATTTTAAAAATTTACTTTTGAAGAAAAAACGCGTTTGAAGTTCTAACTAAGCGCAGTAGGGAGCGGATCACGTCAACTATTTTCCACTGTAACTTCGCCAATTTTTCGAATGATATTTTGCGAAAACATATTTCAGGGTCGATTTTTTTCAACCCACCTTGGTGTATGTATGTAACCCCTTAACTGACATGTGACTCTAACACTGCCACTGAAAACTGATAAATAACAGACAGCTACTGATATTCTGGCTAATTGAGTGTTACTCGTAATTTACACCATGCCGAAAAATGACATTTTCAGAATTTTTACACTCTTTGTAGGAAGTGTAGAGCAGTTTCGGTATAATGTTGACCAAACTTTATGTTATCCGAGACGACGAATCGCAATTTGAAACAGATAACTTAATTCAAAGCCTGCTTAGCCTGCTCACAAACGTTTAAGTGTGCCTCAAGGATCCATTCTTGTTCCCTTAATACTAAGATTATTTAAAATATTATTAGTATATAATTTTCTTGGCGTGAATTTCGCTCGAGTCAAATTTTTAATGTATGTACATATTTTGTACATTTCGATAAATTATTTAAAATGTTGCAAGCCAAACAGAGTTTATTCATTCTTAAAAAATTCGCAATTGCGTAGATTGCAATAAAAACGTCGTAAATGTATTTCCTAGGAAGATAAGATATAATTACGTACTTAATAAGATATTACTAATTACAAAAAAATAAACAAACGTTTCGTGAGCTAATCATATCTGACTTGCAACCCTTCATTTATAAATCATTCTCTTAATATCATTGAAGACTATATAGTACTCACAATTAAATAATCGATTGGTTGAGATTGGATTGTATTACCTTAATCCTTTAAATTTAAGAAATTACGCGTGTCACTTTTGGTTATTAATTGCAACCCTGCAAATCCAAAAAAATTTGCTTTCTTGTCCATTCCATATCTGAGTATCTCATTTACACTACATTTGTTCAGTTCCATTTGTTCTAGGAAGCTAAACGTGACTTTTGATGACTGCATAAGATTTATGTTCGATTTATAGCGATTCAAACCTGTTTTTCTCAATCTCTTAACTATTTAATATGTAAATAACTAATCCGTGGCTGTTGACCAATTTTGCAGTCTCTTGCGAGTACATATTTCACATGCTTCAGGAAAAAACAAATTTCATAACACTTATTGGATTCATACGGACAATCGGTAGTTGAGGCTAAGGGATACCCTGTTGGCTTTCCACACGCGACAGTCGCAGGTTCAAATCCCGTCGGCGGTGACCGGTAGTTGTTTTTATCAAAATAAAAATTACGTTTAAAGGCTTTTGGGAGTTACAAAGTATAATTGATGATTCGAATTACACCTTAAATAGTAGATTCACTTGGAATTTTTGGCATTGAATGAGGTGAATATAGAACCAGCAGGAATTATTCTATTAACGCCAATTGGCTTTTGGAGACTCAATAAATAACTTGTAATTGTCAGACTTAGTTTTTAAGATATCTACATAGCTTGAGATAAAATTTATTAAACGCAGAACAAATTATGTACTTTATAGATCGTAAACCCATCTTCGTGCAATGAAAAATTCTAAAGTCAATTAGGAATATAAATTACACTTAAAATCACGTTTATGCAACCTATACTAATCAGTAGATCTAATCATTAACTACATAATTAGGTGCATCGTGTATACTCAGCAACTCCTCCAGTATTATGTACATACCTATTCATGGAACTCAACATTAATCTAGAAATAATTCTATAATCAATCAGTCGTGCAAGTAGCTACAGCAAAAAACGAAAGATCATTCCGCGACAAGCGACGAACCTTGACATTGAGAATATTTTCTGTAAGACCTTGAATAAGTTGACATAATTGATGCTTCGGTAATATTTTTTACTTACTGGTAATTACTAGGCAACCCTTTCTTATTAAATATTTTTAACGAAAATTGATTTCTTTACAAACAATCGAAAGGTCACTGAAAGGATAGATAAAAATCAAAGGGTATACCCGCAATTGCAGCAAAATGAACAAAATCAAAATTGTCCTTCGTGAATATTATACCTCTTTATTCTAAAGGATACAAACTTGCTAAAGGAAACAACTTATTAAGGATTGCCCAAATTCCCTGGGTCTTTTACTACATGTCGTAAAAAAACTTATTCGCATAAAGCAAACCGGCATCTGTACTCAGAATCAATTGCAATTTTTTAGTCAAAAACCGTGACGTCTCTGCTGCTCTTTTATTGTCTTGTGGGTAAAATTTATATTGTGTGCAATTTTGTCTCAACCTTAACTCTTTTTTAACTCTTTTTTCTTGGAAGGTTCATTTTACCTTGTGTTGTAACTTACAATTGTAAATAAGATTGAAACTCTTGGAAACATGTAAATTTGATGAAATGAAATATTCAAAACTATATTGAATTGCATGAAATTTCGCGCAACATAAATTGCAAATTTAAAATGTCTGAGACGGAAGAAAAATTTATAAACTTGACGCAAATTAATCTTAATTAAAGCTGAAAGCAACCGAATTCAAGGGCTCGATAACATGTTGGATTCATTCATTGTTTGACAACAAAACCGCATCAAATATCTGACGTTAACTCACATTAAATAATATCTCAATCATGCTTTTATGATCGGATTACTAAGCTCACTCGGGGAGGAAAACGGAAAACAGAAAACATGCTTTCTGTTATATAACTGCCTGGCTGCATAAAGAAAAATTCATCATAACGTACGACTATGGGAACTGACTGTCGATAATCGTCGTTGACCAACGATCATAATGTGGACTTAGTGCAAACAGTAACCAGCATTAACCGCCAACCCAACCACGATCTTCCATTGATCGTGGCCCAGACAGTACCCCACAACAAGTTGCTTTTAAAGCTGTTGAATTAATACCTGAATCAAGTCAACCTTGGTCTTGGCACGGTTTTCATTAAATCGAGGAAAATATGGCACCGGACGAGGTATACCGGCATCGAAACCGCACTTAACACGATCGCTCTAATGTGACTTGGTTCGGTGTGACCAAAGTATTTCTGCTATCAGTCGTAAGGCGGTATTATGACACTATGCAGCATGGCTTTTTTGGTTAGGCTTAATAGTGCAGAAGAAAAGGTTAGATTGGTTATGCCGGGCGTGGTGCATTATCGGTTACCATAAATATTTGATTTTATAGAGAAAATAACATTTTTTTAACAGATTTATGGCTGTACTGAATTTCACATCGACTTTTTATAATACAATACAACTGAGAACCGTTTTAGCAATGACGAGTATCGGTACAGTGTTCGCGAGATAGCTAAATACGCGCGCGCGACTTGACTTCGATCTGGCGGCATCATTAAGACTCCGCTTTTGGGTCAGGGTTAACTTGTGATATTGTCTGGCTGTTTTGAGTGTTTTAACAGTCAACAGTAAAAAAACAACGCAAAATGACATTTTAAACACGATCAATAAGACTTAACATACAAAAAAGACAAACAAGTTCTGAAGGAAAACAAAAATGAAAAAATTAAATGTGCGATCAAGTGCTTTTTCGATGACAGATGAATGTTTGGTTAAACAGGTTGTGTAAATACCTACATAGGATAGCCACCCGACTGGGAAATACCGCATAACACTCCACTGCTATTCTTCATCTACGTAGTTTGAAATTGATTGAATTAGTAAGATACAGCTATTGTACCGGTGTAGGCATATGGATAGATTCCTTTATTCTTCTAATAGAATTTTTTTTTGTCATTCCGTCGTGTTTGAAGAGGGTACAGGAAACTAAACAGCGGAACAAAAAGATCTAATCTCTATGATGTGCACAATATCTTCTGAACAGGTAATGGTAACTTACCTGATTCCTTTGTTAAAATAAATCTTGGATAGGAGGACGTTTGAAAAATTGAAGGAAAGTGAAATTTGAGTGAAATAGGGTTTACCAGGGATCACAGAACCACTTGCAATGTTAGTGTTTCTTACATATCATATTCATAACACTCATATACATATGGCAATGTGTATTCGATAATTTGAGATCATTGAGGAAATATGGGTAATTCATGTACTCCAGAAAAATATCGATTATTAACATCAAGAAATGATCAATTAAGCAGAACATAAACAATAAAAAAGCCTGAAATAACTAAATCAAACTTAGTATATACCTAACGTAATATTTATAGTTAGAAAGAAAATTATATCAGTTAAATGTTACGATTGAAAGCTACAACCTGCTAGAGAAGAGAAGACCACACTAAACGAAAACAGTTCAGAAAAAGCATAATCTCCTCAAAGCTCAGAAAAAATTAATTTCCTCAAACGAAAAAGAAACCTTGTACAGTCATTAAAAGCTACCTTGACTGTCCTGAAACAGGTAGATCAAAAACACGGAAAAGTAGACTGCCAATTATAAAGTAGGGCAGGAGCAACGATTCTACAAGCAACGGACATGTGTCCGACGACAAGGTAGCAAAAGACAACTATAGCCGTCGAAAATCAACATAAGGCTTATTCATTAGGTACATCAACTACATGATCACATGTCATGCTGGTATTGAGGAATATGTATAGCAAGACTTTTTACCCGACTATCAACGGTGAGCATTATGTTGCATTATTATGCTAGCAGCGGATGTTGGTTATGGTCTTACAGACATGGTCGTGAAATTTCGTTCTCTTCAGGTACGGGCATTCCAGCTAGTGTTCAGCAGCAAGGATAGCTTGATTATGCAGCTATCTGCTCTCAATCTCCCACCATATCCGCATAACTGGTCCCAGGATGTGATCTCCACAATTACGACCTGCCGCAGAATAACACCAACATTCCATTTGCGATGAAATAAACTTAGGTACGACGAATTCTCAGCAGTTTCTATCAGATTGAATTAGTAGATTCGGTATTCATACATGATGCATCTACGAACCCTCTATTACAACCCACACCACACAATTAAACGAATCAATGAATACAGCACGAGAGCGTTTCAATCGACCGCCGCACTTGATATTCAGTACACTCACTTCATGTCGGCTGTGCGATCTCTTAGCTAATCCTGTGGATTTAGGTGTTTTTTGCGATCGTTTAGAGCGTTTTTGGGCCAGTGATCCCAGAGTGGCAGAGGGCTAGAAAACTAACTCTGTGGAGAGTGCTTCTGCTCACGAGCAGTAGTTCTTAAAGTAGGAACTTCGACTGATACTGCATCTACCCTATGGCAAAACTCAAACAATAACGTTCTAGTTTGATTATTTCGGTTCATTTTGTTTGTTTGTTTAGTTTCTGAACTATTCTTATAATCTGTTCCAAAAAGACACGATCTTATGGACTATTCCTGCCTGCTTTATTTTCCCATCATTTTCCTATGCATCCATCCCTATTCCTCAGCACGCTGTTGCCACGATTTCAACTCAGAACATTTTCTGATTTTTCCTCGTGGACTCGGGTTGCCATATCAAAAATTCAAAAGCATGTCAATATAACAAGTTTCTTAATTCAACGTACTGCTAAAAGATATAACCTGGCTACACTAAATGATCTTTCCGACCATTCCAGTCACTCGAATTCGTATTGCATCGGAGAACTTCGCATGTAAAAACACCCACCACCTACCACTGAGTGCTGATCATTGTCGGTCGTCCAAAAGCATCTGGCTGCTGATAGTTATCACAATTAATGCCTCTTGGTTTGACGACCAAGATACGTCGAAAGGGTGGTTGTACATGGTTTTTGGTGAGTTTGAGAAATTTGGCATCATAACTTGCCATTTACGGTGTACTGCCAATCTTTTGGTATAGAGGTGGCAATTGCATGGAGATATTTCAAAATTTTTTTATAATTTCGTCGTTTTACAGATTTTGCCTTCAAGTTTTTTTTCAGCAAAGCTCAGAGGACAAATATATGATGCGTTAGCATGGCTTTGACCGAAAGGGTAAGGGAAATGAGGGAACGTGAATGTCTTATTTTTGCAGTCCTGCGAGCTAGACAATAGCCCAGAGATGGAATAGATTTTCTTAAGTTATTTTGAAAACGCACGAGGAGACTGAGGCTCAAACCCAGGAACAATGGCGTGGTGATCGTGTCACTTAACCAATTGATTTAGTCATTTTTATTAGATTAGTTATTCAAAGGAAAGACAACAACATTTAAATTGAAGGTTAGAAATGTAATGTTAATTTATTTGGACATTGAGGGGTTATTTATGCCTTCCTTTTACTATTATTAAGCTAGAAATGTACATTAATTTGGATCTTAGATGGGTTGTTTGCGTTTTGAGGGCAATGCGATTTTTACTCTATCTTCTACTTCTAAAAGCCAGTCTATAGATAATGTTCTACGTAAACAACAGTCGAGATATAACGAATTTAATGAATTATCAACTTGTTCTCTTTTCAATACGTTTGTCATCTTTTTATTTCTGAAATAGATATATAAGATGGATAGTGGCGTTGTAGTGAGGGGAAGTGGTGCTAGGAGATGAGAGAAAGCGAAGCGGCGACAGTTAAGGCGTAAGGGAAAACTCAACCCTTCACGAATTCTTCACCCTAATTATCTCCCACTCTTGGTATCTACTCGGACGCCTACGGTGCTCTAAAAATGTATTAATGTATAAGTACTATCTAACATTTAAAAAAAACAAGCATTTAAAAAATGTACCAAAGATATTACTACATAAAAGTCCGATTTCAAGCACCGACGGGCCCGATGGGCTTATTCCCGCGAGCTAAGTAGCCAATATTTTTTAAATAATTTCATCTTGATTAGACAAAAATAGTAGATAGGAAACCACAAATCAAATACAAATTTCGAATTATATATATAATATATTAAAAATAATATAACGCAAATATTGTCTTACCTTTTCCAATGTAGAACGATAAAGTTCAGTGTTCAAGGAATATGAACTCGAGTAGAAGCAAAATTGTTTCTTAGTTCTTAGTGCACTGAGTTAAGTCAATAAATATTCTAAAGTCATTCATTAGTGTCCAAAAGTAAATATTCATAAACAGTTTTTCTTGGACGGCATAAAAAAGCGAGAATAAAAGCTTCATTCATTACAGTTGGAAGAATTGAACGTGCGTGCTTTTTACAATGTCCTCGCTCACAACGAGTTATCACTGTAAGAAGTTGTTTTCAAGTTGGTAGAGGTTTGCTAGTGCCACAATTATCGCACAAACTTAAGAATTGTTAGTCACTCAAATGCATATATCTTACTAATGGATAATTTATGCTATTCATTTGAAATTTGGGTCAAAGCGCAATTTTTGCCAATTCAATGATTGAGTCGGGAAAAATAAGGAAAATAGTCACCTGTTTACAATTTAATTTGTTAATTGTGTCAACAGTTAAGAAAACCCTTGTGGCATTTGAATTGTGATATGAGGGGACAATTTAATCGTCTTAGGGGTAACAGTCCCTGTCAAATAAATTTCTTTTCCGAAGCGCAATGTTATTCTCTGAGTTACTTGTTTTCTCAAATAATGTGAAAGTACTTTTCACCGCAGAGAAAATTCCGCATTATTTCTCCTTCATCTGCAGTTGTGTAAAAGTCCAACAGCAAAACAGTCATGACCGATAACGAGAATTTCCTTTTCAATTTCAAGGTCAAGTACAGTGAATAAAATTTGTTCGTGTCAAAGCCAACCTGCTCCTATGTAGGTCTCACCTGTACGATTGTCCAAACCAGCACATCATCGCCAGCAACAGCGCACTTGATTGATTCAATATCAACTTCTTTAGCTGGCAAAACAGCACCTGAGCTAAAATTTTCACTATCGCAGAGATCTGGGCCGACAAATGCTAGTAGTGCCTTATTGCGCAAGATCTACTTTATTAAATTGATGGGTTGTTATTATTGCTGTTATGCAGCCGACGAACATGTGCGTGCAGCTTGACAGTAGCTTATGATTCGCTAGTGCAATTACGACAGGTACATATTCAATTCAATCTGACAACGACAGCAGCCTATCAACAAGTGCAATCACCCAATTCTTGGAAATTAAAGGTGCTCATCTTCAGGTGTTCTCCTTTGCGGAGCATTTTTCTAACCATTCGCGGCGATGAAAGAGTCTGCTTAACCCTTCTTCAATTTTTAAGGTACCTGAAACTGGTGATTAAAAAATCTTTTACCCTTTATCATTTTGTAATTTTTTTTATTGCCGGGAATCCATTTGATGAAGGCAGGTGCAAAAATTTCAGTACATCAAAGTGGTTTCCATGGAATCGTGAAATTTGAGGATTTAAGAATGCGTGAAGGTGTCTGGCAGGGAGTAAGTGTAATAGATTCAAACGTTACTTTGGATCTTTTAATACTTACTTCACCTGACTATCGAATTTTTTAAATTATATTATGTGTCATGAATAAATAATAATAATTTCCAATTAAGTTCAAAGTAATTGAAAGAAAAACAGCTTTGTATCGATTAGAGCACGCGCGTGTGTATCTTATAAATCCCATTAGAAACAGCACGAAGAGAAAAGTTCTGGAATTTTTATACGAAAACTCCGGTAAAAATTCCGTTCTCAACTTTCAGCTGCCTTAATTTGTAGAAAAGCGCCCTAAAATTTCCTGAACGATTAACCCTGAGTATCTGTTCGCTATCAAAGAATATTCCGAACATAGAATTAAAAAGGCTTAAAAGTAAAGTATTTAACCTTTAGCAAAAAAAAAAAAAAACCAAATTAAAAATGTACTCAATCTCAAATCCAAGTCCTCAACGAAAAAAAGGATTCCAGATTTGATTAAAGTTTTATTTATTTCTTTTTAGGACAGTAAATTTTACGAATCACGTGAATTTTATGGTGCTGTTCCGTAAAAATTGGAAGGATTGTAAATTATATAGTGCGGCTGCTTAAATGTTGGCAAAATATGTTACATTTTCCTGTAATTTTTATCTCCACATTGTAGCACCATAGTGCCATTAAAGTCTGTACTGCACTTTGTATACCCGCTGTGGAAATTCCGGTGCGGAATCGTCGGAACAAACTTTACACAACTTGATAATACACATCGGTCGCCTTTTCACCGAAATTCATGAAAATTTACACAATTCAACATCTCTGTAAAATTTACATTGCTGTAAATGGTTGCCATCGAACTAAGCGGAATTTCTGTTGCGGGCAGTGACAATCTAAAATCAAAGTAGACCAAATGTTTTATTGGAGATATATGAACGGGAATTCCACAAGGGGTGTTTCATCTAGAGCGGTGTAAACTTAGGGTTCCTTATGTTGCATTAGAGTCCGGGTGCAGAATTACTTACACGGTATAGAAATACAGGAATTAAACCCAGCCGCGGCTTTTTACGAATTTGTTAAGTTAAGCGAACTTAGTTACTTAGTTTACTGCTTGTAATTTCGTCATATAAGCTGCAATGAGACTTTAAAATAAATATAATTTTAGCTAGAACACAGGTTTAGACCGAACTAATTTTCTTAAGATAGTAAAGGTTTACATTCTTGTGCATAATTCCCATTATCGCATTTTACTCTCCTATGGTTAAAGGCAAAATAGGTGCTCGCAAGCTTATTGCACCGCTGGTTTATCTAAAGTATCTGCATTTCCAGCCTTGTTCGTCTTCTGAAACGCTATGATGGCTTTTTCCCGGACAGATAGCGGGTAGAGTGTTGGCTAGTTTTCGTTTTAAATGTCTCTCATCGCATTCCGCCATATCCACTGATACAGCGACCTTAATTCCATTCTCCTTATCGCTTATGGAAGCCCCAATAAATGTTGACAGAATCAAACACTTTTTTTTGCAAGAGCCATCATCTTTCAGCATCAACAGTCAATACCTTGTTGCGGCTTCAAACACTGTAAGGTGGAAATTGTCAGCATTTTTTCATTACCTTAATAATATCCCTTATCTTGGGCGGAAGTGTCCTGCCTCACTTTGTCTTCTTCGTCTAAGGAACTTGGTCTGCCGACACCTGCCAACTAAATAGCGCATTCCGATATAGGGACCTAATACCCATCTCCTGACCATCTCATCGTGCTAAAATCTTCTTCAGTGCCTGACCATGAAACATTGCATTAAGTAACTCATTTTTAGTTTTCAGCAAGTATTTGATATAAAAGGTTTGCAGTTCGGAATTCTTTGAACCATGTTATTCTGAGTGTATCGGCTAATATCTCCTTTTATTTGAATTTACTCTCTTGGCTGAAAGAAGTTCTAAAATCAGCGATTCCTCCACATAAAAGATTCAATATGTGATTTTTTATAGAAATATAAAACTATTATTAACTATTCCGTTTATTTTCAGTGAGAACGCCAAGAATATAGTTGTATAATATGAGCACAGGTATTAAACCAAACCACCGAACTACCCATTACACTAGTGTTTTATAGTTGGGACTAGACGGCGCCAAGAAATTAAATCAAATAACCTTGATGTTGATATTCAAGCATTTAAACCAGACATACCAGCCATTAGACATAAATAACGTTCAATTTGAAAACATGGCAAGGGAACCACGTGACGATTTTTAAATAACAGATATCTTTCCACCACGTGAACCAATCTGCAATGTAAAAATTCTGCCATTTTTGACCGAACCAAATATCGGATTGTACTAGGTAGGTTACTTGCAATTAACTACACAAAAACAACAATTTCTGTATTATAATTCTCCACTTCGGCATAAATCCGGTTAAAGTTCAACGCCATTGTCATCCTCTGCAATGCGGCGGAGCTACTTCAGAGTGACCGATGGCGCGAACATTAAACACTTTCTGGTGACCATAAATCGCGTTCGCAATAACCGTAACAACATAAAAAACCGCCACAACAATAAAAATATTTTACTTCAATAAATTTTAAATGATGTCGTTGACTAACGTAACAGAATAAAAATTCAAAATCATGTGCTCTGGTGGCGAAGCCATTTGCATAGGTTAACGATTTTCGGGGGTTCTTTAATGAATTTTGAACAGCAGCAGATGTTCGGAGCAAATAGTTTTAAATTTTTTGTATTTCTTTCGGAAATCAGGCATGAGACCTGCGTAAAATAACAGAAATCTTAGAATTTACGTAAAATTCTTAAAGATTTGTAGAGATTGTAAACGAATTCAAGGACTGTACACAATTTTCTTTCTGAATATATAGACTTAATAAATATCTCAGAGAGCTGGACTGGTCTGATTGCTTTTCTATGAAGGACGTTAACAGAAGCACCGATTATATCTTGAACATCCTATGGTTTGGAATGCATCGCTTTATTCCTCATAGCTTCAAGAACATCAAACCAACTAACACCAATTGGTTCAATAATGACTGTTTCGCAGCCATTAAAAAGAAGGAAACAGCCTTCCAGGCATATAAATTGTGCCCTTCAGAGGAATTGAGACGTATCTATAGAGATGCGCGGAATATTTGCAATTCAGCAATTAGCCGGGCTAAGTTCAATTTCGACCAGAGCATCAGACGGAAGGTATTTTCTACTCAAAAGGGTAGTAAGGGCTTCTGGTCTCTAGTAAAAACCGTAAAGAACAATTTCACCTGTTCGTCAACACCACCACTCATTTATAATGGGAATGTTTTTACTGACTCATTGGACAAGGCCAACCTGTTTGCTGCTAATTTTGCTGCTAACTCGTACTTGCCACCATCATCGCAGCCACTTCCATCTCTATCACAGTGCATTAGTAGGCAAAAGCCGCTACACTTTCGCACTCGGGAAGTTTTTAGAGTACTTTCGAAACTCGACGTGTCCAAAGCTACTGGGCCTGATGGTTTCTCGCCCCTTGTTTTAAAATGCTGCGCCTCTGCTTTGGCTAAACCTCTGCGCAAACTTTTTCACCTGTCATATTCAACAGGAATATTTCCAAGTGTATGGAAACTTGCTCATGTCCAGCCGATACTTAAAAAAGGAGAGGCATGCGACCCCTCTAACTACAGACCAATTGCACTAACCTCGATCATATCCAAAGTTTTTGAATCACTCATCAACTCTCAGTTGTTGACATATCTAGAAAATAACCATCTTATCAACGATTGCCAGTACGGTTTCCGCGCTGGCCGCTCAACCGGAGACTTATTAACGGCTCTAACGGAGCGTTGGAATCATTGTCTCCATAATTTCGGTGAGTCCGAAATCGTCGCTCTTGATATTTCAAAGGCTTTTGATAGAGTCTGGCATGCTGCCCTTTTAGCCAAACTTCAAACATTTGGTCTGCATCCTACCCTCGTTAAATGGATAGAGAGCTTTTTGTCAGGCCGTTCAATCCGTGTAGTTATTGACGGCGTTACATCTGCATCCCACGAAATAAATGCCGGTGTACCTCAGGGTTCAGTTCTTTCACCAACTTTATTTCTTCTTTTCATCAATGATCTCTTATCCCTTACTCTCAATCCTATTCATAGTTTTGCCGACGACAGCACCCTTGATTTCGCGTACTCATTTGATTCTGTAATGAATTCACGTGGAAATGCTACAGAAGTCAATCGGGAACGCATGTTTAGATCATTAAACAACGACATTTCTAAGGTCCTCGCTTGGGGCAGAGCAAATCGTGTTACGTTTAATGCATCCAAAACTCAATGCTGTTTAATGTCCCTTAAAAAACGCCCAGTTCACCCCCAACCCATTTCAGTCGATGGAGTGAATATACCCAATTCACCCTCCCTAAAGATCTTGGGTATTGAGATATCCAGCAATCTTAGCTGGACTGATCATATATTTGCAATCGCTAAAAGTGCGATGAAATGTTTGGGTTTTCTACAGAGATGTAAGAAATATTTCACCCCACCCGACTTAGCGTTGATCTACAAGTCCCACATTAGGCCTAGACTTGAATATAATTCCCATATTTGGGCAGGGGCAGGACACACCGCATTGTCCGCGTTAGACAAAGTTCAGCGTAAAGCTGTTAAACTTATTGGCGATTCCTCAATCTCTGAGGGCCTTGACTCTCTTGAGCATCGACGGAATGTCGGTTGTCTCTCACTCTTTTATCGCTATTTCCATGGCCATTGTTCTAACGAAATCGCTAGCCTGATTCCTTGTAGACTCATTACAACGCGCGATACAAGATCTACAAGTCGCTCCCACCCCTTTACTCTCCGGGTCAAATTTGGACGTACCGTCAAATTTCGGGAATCTTTTCTTAGCAGAACAACACGAATGTGGAACAGTTTACCATCTTCTGTTTTTCCCTCGTCTTATGAGCCTGAAACTTTCAAACGGGGCGTACATCGACACCTCCTTCACTCAACCTCCTAACCCATTTCCCTCATCCTTAATTCCTTTCCTGCCAAGGCTGTGCTTTAGCATCATAGGGCATCCCCTGAGCTTTGGCAACATCATATATAAAAAAAAAAAAAAAAAAAAAAGTTCAATTTACCAATAAATGTTGGCGATCTTCTTGCGTAAGTTTGTTAATGAAAACGAAGAAATAAATTATTGCATGCCTTAAACTTAATTTAAAGTATGAACTTGTTAATATTCTTTTGCAATGATTCTATGAATTAGTAACGTGACTTGCATACATTTTCTTGTCGTTGTCTTAATTCTAAAATGTTTTGACTCACAAAGCAGACATTTTGCGAAACACACGTTTTATTTTTATGCAACAAATGGTAACCAGTCATTATTTAAAAGATTATACATATGTACGTGAAAACTTTAAGAGTAATGCGATACAAGAAAAGTGTTGCTGTCCTACTCCGTGCGACAGTCTGTCTGAAATTAGAAAAGCAGAAAAAATGTTTGGTTTGTTTCGGAACGAAAATATGTAGCAATCTGTGTACTTAGGAAGGACCAAAACTTATTAAAACTTCGATTTCACCGATCGTTACTTTGTAAGAAACAGGCGGCACGTCACAAACCAAATTAAATTAAAAATTCTAGATGTAGATCAAAAATAATATGTATGCAAACTATTGATAACGTTGATAAAACCCGCGCGATTATGAACAGGCCATTAATGATTACCTCACAATTCTTTGAGTCTGTTAATCATTGTTAAACTGTTAAGAAAATTATCTCGCGATTTCTTTTTTTGCTCATCTGTATCTAATCCTATTAAAAGCTTTTTAGGTGGTCGCAATCAGGTTATATGAGGGTTCAGAACACATTCTCAGACAAAGCACTTATTTCTCGTGACGTGCCTCAGGGATCCATACGTGGACCCTTGTTACTCAATCTTTACGTAAATGACCTTACTGACGTTATATCAGATGCTTCCGAACATATTTACGCTGACGACGTGTAGAATTATCTCAACAGACTAGAACTACGCAAAGCAATATAGAACTAAATCCTGACAAGTAAAATTGCTTGGGCAGCCTGGGATATCAACTTAATTTAAAGTTTTTCTATTACAACATTAATTTTACAAATGGAAAAATATATAGCTATTTGGGGCAATTGTGGCTGAATTCTGGTGATATGGTAACAGAATACTTTCTATTCTTAATTGGGTTTGTCCAGAAAGACTTTTGGTAGGTACTTCGTATTTAAGCTATCTCAGAACAGTCACATATCATATATAATATATATGATATGTGACTGTTCTGAGATAGCTTAAATATATATATTATATATCGTCACTGCTTGGTTGTCCCCTAGAAACCTACCTAACTTATTCCAACACCAGCAGCCAAGTTCTTATTTGAGAAGCTTACCTTTTTTGCAGTCCACATAAATGTTCCAATGCATTCGTAATGTCGCATGATATTCAAAGTACAAGGATAGACAGAGTTTTTATCAGACGTTGAAAATCATCTAATAATCTCCTATCATCTTTATACAAGTAACAAAACTTATTATTATTTTTTTATTGAAATAAATAAAATGCATTTTATTGTCTAGTAAGTGATCACAGATTGAAGGCTCTCCTTCGATTTAACGTTTTATTGCCTTAAATTGTTCATCAAACCGAGAGCTCATGTTTTGACCATTAAAAGAATTCTCTGATTTACTGCGATGGTCGGAATAGTGTTTTTATATTAAATCTACTTAATAATTGGGTTACCAGTGGTATCATTTGAATAAAATTGAAATTGGCTCCTTACCACCTCATGTCGTGTATTTTTATTTTTATTTGCTTTAAAATGTTTTTGACATATTTAACTTTACTAACCAAATTATTATTATCACACGGAGGCTAGTTTATGGTTGGACCTTCAAAGTCTCCCATGAAAATGTCGACTAAAACCGAGAAGACTGCGCTTGGATATATTTCTTCCTTAACGAATTTGAATTATTAACCTACTGAAAAAAATTCGTATGATGCTCCGTTCTCTAGTGCTTGTCCTGTCAGATTGCCGAAAGAACCCATAAATCGATATAATTTCTAGTTGTTAGCAAAGCTATATGTTCTCTTTACAAATGTTACAATAGTTTAGTCTTAAGTATAAGATTTTGTATTAAAATTCTTTATTTAATTCGCAATCTTAGGTTCCTGGGAGTTTTATTTTGGCAATTCGACATTGAACGTTGACAGGTTGTTAACATATTTGAAAAAAAAATCTTATTAAAAATATACAGAAAACTGTATTCTTTAGCAAATTAATTTTTTTTTTAATATAGCAGAGTTATTAATTAAATCAAATTAAAGAAAATTAATTTATAGCAGGTTAGATATTGATCTCTTTCCTAAAAACGCTTACTACCTTTTTACGCGCAGCTAACATTTTCATCTGTTTTAATGCATTAAAAATGTGGAAAAAATTAAGTGTAATAGGAGCGTCATAAAAAGTTAGTTATACGTTTAAAAAACCAAACAATCTCATTTAATTTTAAGGTAATTATTGAGAAGTAGGTCTCCAGCCCTGATCGACTAGAACAATTTGTTCGCTCATCTAGGACAATTTTATAGTGTAATAATAGGTAATTTGAGATGGGGAAGGGGTTTAAAAAAATTAAAAAAGTTAAACTTTTTCAACAATGGGAGTACTTCCTGGTACCTAAAAATAGTAAATTCATGATGAAGGACATTTTTGTAAATTGGTTTAAAAAAAGTTGTTTAAATTTTAATTATTATAAGCAAAAAAAAAGTTTCTTACTTGACCTTAATTTTTTACTTGATTAAACGACTCGGTAATTTTCAAAAAGCAACCCCGATCACCTATTGACTTGGGGTTTTTTAATTTTTTTTAAATCCCTTCCTTCGCCATACGTTACCTATTATTACACTATAAAAAAATTTCCTGATTGAGTGAAGACATTTTTCTAGTTGATCAGGACTGGAGCCTAACTTCTAAATAATTACCAGTAGTTTCATCAAATTGTAGAATTGGTCTGGTAGCTTTTGAGAAATTATTGATAACCAATTTTTAAGACTTGATTTCTATAAACATTCGTTTAATTTTTCAATTTCATTAATTAGGAGGGAAAAAAGCAGCTATAGATTCGGTTCTCGGTAGTATTGTATCATAAAATATATGTATAAGGTTTGAAAAATGTTGCATGTGTAATTTTTGTAAATTTGAAGATTTACCGTCAACGCGTTTAAACTTAATTTGCGTGCTATTTTTAGCAAGAGTACGATTAAAACAAGAAAACAAATGCATTGCTGGTTATACGTCATCCGTAAAAGATCTTTGATCTGTATCCTTAGCAGAAATAATTTTCGCTATCTTCCCTTTTATCTGCTTCGTCCATTTCTAACTAACTGACTAGTGATTTTCTTCAACTTCAGACAATTTATAAAAAAGACTCAAACAGAAAGACTTATCCGAATTTCATGTTTAATTCAAAACCCGCTACCATATCGGCTCCTGTGCGCGGCATTTCAATATTTACATTTGCTGTAAGTTAAAAATCTATGGAACTTATACCTTGTAGACTACGCTCAAATACTGATTTATTTAAGTCGAATTACGCGAAAAGTTATTTCACATAAGAATTTCCAACTGATAACATACGAGATAACAGAATTCCTTGGTAATAGTAGTTAGTTGAAGTGATAATTCATGGGTCGGGATGCTATAAATTTTCTGCAGTGAAAAATGCGGAATATTTTTCATAGTTTAATTATATTGAGTAATAATACGTCATATACATTGCGACGTCAAAATAAAAACTGAAACTAACAATTTATGGAAATGTAAAATAAGGGGATTTTGCAGCGAAGTAAATAAATTAAAATTAACAATGACATGTACATACATTATGGTATATTTGGAATTAAAAATTTATTCAGCACTCTCTCCTATCAAAGAATTAGATTGATTGCCCATTGTGTCCGATTTAGGTATTATGGTTATCCAATATAGTTTAAAGACCTATCCGCAAGTAGGTAATGCAGTAAGAGACTCAAGAGGTAACAATATAAGGAACACTACAGTACCAGGCACCCAACAATTTTATATACCAGGGCAATCGTAAATAAGCGTCTTTTGGTTAAATTATTCAACCAAGCAAATGTGATTTATATAAAGGAATTTAAATACTACAAACTCGGGTAGGGAAATTTTCAATCGGCTCGGTACCGATCCGAAGTTGACTGTTGGCTATCGAATAGCAGATCAGGACAATTTTTTCATTCGAAAAAACTATTGAATTGTTACCTTTATTCTATAATAAAACTATATAAAATTAAAAACACATCAAGCAAAAAAATTATATCAGAGAGTTTTGTTTTTTTCCAACACTTATTTTCTAATTTTCAACTTTATAATTTCATTATATTATTTAACCGACATAATTAGCGAGTGTTTTCTTCTTTACACAAAATCACTCAGAAAGGAAAAGATGACGTTTTTCTTTTTACATACTTATACATATGTGGTTCTGGTAACTCTGTTCAGTGTATTACGCATAGGTCCTTTGTCCTTTCAAAAGGACAACGCCAAAAAATAATTATGTAGCGGTATAGCCACCTTCGTTATTTGTAGACGGGCATTCTGTAGAGGATCGGAACACATAAATTTACAAAGTTTTTGTTGGTTGGTTGGTTGGTTTAAGCACGTTACGCGCCGTTTTGATACCACAACCTAAAGGAACCCGGTTATTACTCACCTGCCTGTCCTAGGCAAGAGATAATGGAATATTGACAATCCAACAGGGCGTGGGAGCACTGTGTTAGAACCACCCCGAGAAGTTATGAAATTGAGCTAACTCCATAATCTTTATTCCTGAAATTGTCTGAAGAAAGTAGTCTCCCAGTGTCTTCCTTCTGGCACCTGCCAGAGCTGAGCACTTACATAGAAAGTGTAGCAGGGCTTATTTTTCGCTAATACAGTGTGACAGTGTGTATTGTAAGGAGCGCCAAGTCTGACCGCACGTTCGCCTATAAGGCAGAGTCCTATGCATAAGGCGACTAATTTCGCGATTATAGAAGTTCTTATGCACAATCAAGTTTGTGACTATAAGACCGCGAGGAAAAGTTTTGGTAAGATATTCAAACCGTCCTTTTTATTCATCACATGTTTTTGAAGTTTCAGAAATTCTGGTAAAAGTGCGGAGAAGTAAGCGTAAGCAAACCCTGTCTACCCTTGTACGTTGAATCTCATGCGACCAACAAATGCATTTGGAACATTGAGATCTACAACGCAGGATCAGGAGATTTTGATGTCTACTCGACTGAAAAAAATTAAATTAAATCGAAATCCAATATTTTCAAATGTAGTTTAAATTAAAATCCAATGTTACCAAAGGTTGACAAATCCATTTTCACTTCAGTTCTGACCTCGTTCACGATCGCGTATGGTTGACGAAGATGAAAACTCAGCATATCTCAATTTATTTAGCTGAGCATAACAAAATTATTGTAATGTTATGATAGTTTGCAACTCTTAACTCGAAAATATTATTTAACTAAAATTAAATCTTTGTCACACAATCGGTTGAAGTTCCTCACCCAGCCTATTTCCCACAAGGGTTACGGGAATTCGATTTGGATCAGTTCAATTTCCAATTGTGCCGCCAAATAGTAAGACGTGAATATTATATTGTAAGTTTTAGTGGATAAAAAAAATAAAATTAATGATTTAATTACTGTTATATTAAGATACAAATTTTCGTAAATCTAATTTAAAAACGATTTTACTTAGCTATCAACAAACTGGATCATTGGTCTAAAACCTGTAAGATGCTACTAACACAAAACGTGCCAAAAACGAAGACTTGTACCAGAATCAGCATTTTTCTGAAAGTTTTACTATTCCTTTCAATGACATTAATCAAATGTTTTATAAATATACATATGTCATTAACAAAAACAAACCTCAAATGGCGCTAAATATGCGTGGAAACTATCATAAGGTATGACAAAATTAATTGCAGCCAATTAACATCGTCAAAGAAGCATTGAAAGCTAAAAGCCTTGATCTTGACAAAATTGCAACTTATACACGTTCGCCCAAACCACTCACGTAATTGCAAAATGCGGCAACGATTCTGAAAATAACTTAATGCTGCAGATCGGTATGATATGGTAGTGCAGCGCTGGTAATATCTTTTTTTGTAACGATAAATCCAACTGACACTTTAGAAGGAGTAAATCCGCTCAAGTTACAATCAAATTAAAGGCTTCCTTCCTTTCTCACTTTTTCTCCTATAAAAGAAGAATATGGCAGAATGTAGCGTTTTCCGCAAAACCCTTCAGATTGAATCTTATCCGCGATAGAACAGCGTTCCACAGACACACTGTGCTGGAACGAAGAAGAGCCCCGTTTTTCTCGTTTTTCATTTACCTCAACGAAACCAACTAAACTACTATTATTAATGTTTCTTTTGAGGCGAACTTGAAACAAGCGGGAACCGGTTTTTGAAGTTCAGTTAAGAAATATTTCTCCACTGGACGTCGGACTAACCTCACCTTTGCTTACCTCAAGCCCTGACGTCTTTCTCTTCTGTTTGTTGATCTTCCTTCCATAAATTTATGTTTATAAGTATTTTCGCTTCACCTTCTTCTTGATCTTCAATTCTTTTTTTCTCACTCCACTATTTCTTCGCATACCTTTCAAGTCAGGCATGAGAAACTCGAAAAAATACCCAAGTTATCCGATCTGATCTTCAGATGTGTCTTATTGTGTTAGTTTTATTCATTTTCAAACGAGGAATTATATAAGGTTGTGTGCGCATGTGCGATCAGCTCATGCTCAACTTCTCAAGATCTCAAGTCATACACTGAGGAAAATTTCTTACGGTTCATGTGCTAACAAAGATTTTTTCATAACATTTTTGAATTACAAAGATCTTTGTGGACAATCAAGCTATCTGATGCCGATGTAAACTGTAGTACTGCTGCTGGTAGGGCCTGTCGGTTTACAGTGTGCTGCTCTACTATACGGTCAGCGGCTCGCCCGCATAGCTGTACAGATAGTAAGTCTGACCGTGAATTGAATGCTGCTAGAGATGTGGTCAGTCGGACTTTTTTATTGATTTTTTTTATTAAACTATATAAACTTGGTTAAAAGAAAAAAAATTAATGGATGTGAGGAAGATTTTATAGGTGTGTTTCCTTACCTTCTTAAGTATGCCTTAGATGAAATCTTAGAAGTATTACGAAGTTGTTTGAACGATTATGGAAGCAAGCTACTCGTTGTTACAAATTACACGTAAATAACAATTGCAGACTCGTTTTGAAGGCTTGATCACGTTTTATTGGTGGATTTTATATAAGTAAACATCCAAATGGTAAATTTTTCTTCTGAATAATTGCTAATTAATAAAATAATTGCAACACCTGGTCGTAGCTCATACAGAAAACTACATAGTTAATTTTAAGATTTCAATCTGCGCGGTTGTCTCATTAAAACAATAAAAAAAATGTAACAAAGTATGTATATAAGTATATATTTGATAAATCTAACTAAATTGCCTTATTATTATTCAATAAGTTCACTTAATGCATAATAATAAGGCAATTTAGTTAGGTTTTACTTCTAAATATATAAAAGAACTATTTTTAAGAAAAGAAAAATGCAATCTGAACTTATATTGATAGACGGGTTAATAATAAAAGGGAATTTCCTATATTCACGCTCATATACCATATTATTCGTTCTCTTTGGTAATAGATCTTCCCACCATCTGTGATTGCTTACTGAAATTTAATTTTTCGCTCGTCATATCAAAAAATCAACATTGCGTTTTTAAATGCGATTTTTTACACTACAATTTCGAGCGCTCGAGCCAACGACGCTACTACTGTCTCTGCTGCACAGTTTACGAGATTTTTGCTTCCGTAATAAGAATCGAATTATTTTTAAGATATTTCTTCTAAGAGGTCCTTGTTGAAAATATACTATTGACAATGAGTTGAAGAATGAGCCGCTAACACTGGTTTACAGCAAAATGTTCACCTTGCTTTCTGAAAGTTATCTATATTTTACGAAAGACTAGCATATGTAGATTTGAATTTAAATGGCTATGTTGTGAATATGAAGTCTTAACTTGCCTCGCAAATAGCTAAAGCTCCTTCGAAGCCATGGCATTTAAGCATTTCCTAACAGCAATATTTAGTCTCCCTTCTTTTTTTTTCATAGACAATAGCAATTAATTTGGTTTTTTACTTAAAAAATGATGAAAATGTATAAAATGTATAAAAAAAATAATAGTATTTTTATTTCTAAAGTACCGATAGATGGCATAGGATAAGAAGCCTTTGAAAATTACCGTGTTGCTGGCGTTGATAATAATTCGTGATTCGCAAATCTTAAAAAAATATCCATTATGACCAAAGTCATAAAGGATAGAGAAAGACAGCTGTAATTGGCTCGCTTTGACCGTAGTTTGTGCGATGGCGGTCGAGTCGGAAAAGGGGTGTGGACCTAAGGTTACGGGGATTGGTATAGATGGGTAAAGATTCCAGGATTGAAGGGCAGTCTATGGCACCAGTTAATAAGTGATAAATGAAGAGAATGTGGGAAACATCACGACGTTTACTTAGAGGTTGTAAGTCGATCAGTTTCAGACGGTTTTCATAAGGTGGAAGGTTGAATCTGTCCACCCACGGAAGATCACGTAGAGCGAAGCGAAGCGCTGGACAGATTCAATCCTATTAATGTGAGTTGTTTGTGTAGGTGAACATACCTGGGTGGCATATTCAAGGAGAGGTCTAACGAAGGAGATGTAGAGAAATTTGGAAACATACGGATTGGAGAACTCTCTAGACCAGCGCTTCACAAACCCTAGCGCGGAGTTAGCTCTGTTAATTATTTAGAAATAAAGCTCATTAAAAATACTTTGCAAGGCGTAAACCGCACTTATTGATTCATTGGACCACTCAGTTTATTAAAGCAGGCGGTAAATCAAGCTTCGCGCTTTAAAGTTGTCAAACGTAGTTGCAGTCTTGATCAACAAGGAATAAAGCGACAGCTGTAAGACTGCGGTGTATACTGAAATTAAAAGTGAAGCCACGCCCTTAACTCCAAGCCAATAAGGCACCCTTAAAACGCAAATTACAATAATTTAAAAAAAGAACGCTGGGTTTCCCACCCTACAAAAAATGTAGAAATAGACAATTTTTTAATACTTTATTTAAACAGAATAATATATGAATAGTTCTTTTCAATTGAAGTTGATTCTTTTTCAAATGCTGTTAAAAATTCAAAAAAAAAAGTTGTTACAACCTTCATAACTTAATTTACTTTTTCTGGCATTTTAAAATTTGAAGGTTGAAACTTTTTGGGATAATTTGTAAAAAATCGGCCAGTTGTGTGACGAACAAACATTAAATTAGGGTTCCGTAGCTGATAATTGCCAAACACACCGAACAGCAGAGGTTCAAACCCCAAAAGGGTTTCAGTTTATTTTACTTTTAGTAATAAATTTTAAGATTATACTTAATTGCTTTGTTATCCTTTATTATTATTAGGTATTATTAGATATGAATTTAAAAACTTTTGTCACCCTTCTGCCACTTTGACCAAATTGATCTTTTGTGATGAGATCCTATAATAAACTTAAGCCACCCAATCGACGGGTGATGGGAAAGCCTCATTGAGATTACTGAGCCTGATTCGACCAAGGTTCTCGCAATGACAGAGGATGTGTTCCTCTCTATCTTCCTCAACCAAACAAAAGCGATAAGTGTCCTCCTCAGCTAGAGCCATCTTTTATAGATGGTAGCCTAGCCGGCAATAACTCCTTTATCCTTTACCAGAGCCTTAGAAAAATATTGAAACATTAGACAAGTTAAATTACCATGGTTGTGTTTTTTCAAAGCTTATTACTTTAAAGACCGTGAAATTTTCATTGAAAGTACTTGCTACACTCATACATTGTCTCTAAAAGCTCTCACAAACACTCGAGTATGCAAGTAATTGTTAGGTATATAAAATTCATTTACTGCCAAACCGGTGAGTTGACTTTAAGTTATTTATTTGTATAATTCTGAGTTTGAAAGTAATAAATTATAAAGTAAAGTTTTCAACAAAAGAAATTTCAACTTGCGATACTTTGTCAAATTTCAGTAAACTCAGAGCTTATAACAGATGACTGACATGATTAATTACCGTATACATAAAGCTTAATTAGTTATCCACAATTATATTTTATTAATGCATTATATTAATATTAAATGTAAAAGTAATAGAAGTTATAGCGGAATATATAGCTAATATATACGCAATTTCCAAAAAAGATGCTACTTAGCATCTTGTCAAGGGTTAAATTTTATTTAACATAAACGAATTAAAAATTAACGGATTAAGATTTGGGGCTTTTACATATTTGCATAACTTATCTTATTTGACAAAGTAGAAATATTCGCATGACCTTATCATCATGAAGAGAACAATTTGACCTTTGTCTTTTTAAAAATTGCGTACTAAATAACATACAAATTGTTATCCTTCTTTTTAAACGCAAGCTTCCTTAAATATGTAATTATGTACGAATAAACCACCTACAATTGTACGGGGAAAAAATTGAAAGCCTTACGGCAATCTCCAAAAAAGCCTTACGGCAATCTCCAAAAAAGCCTCATCACTCTAGCACATTCAAGTAGCTACTTAATCGTGTGTAATTAAATTTCAATGAATAAGTCAATTGCTATGTAGGCGGAATTGTCTGCAATCTTTCCACCTAATTTATATCGGTACATTACCTCCTGGCAAAGATCAATGATCTCGACGCCTATGAGTTCATCTAAGTTGTTGAAACTTGTTTTTTACTTAAGTGTCCAACATATGAGAGCAGCAATTTCAGTTACTTTGTCGAAGCAAGGTTAGTGCACCTAACAACGAATTTCATTTTTAGTAGAACTAAATTGTTTGGTTGTGCCTTGTAAACTTGATCCCATTGATACGCCCTAATACCCTCCCAACTAATCAAAAAAAAGAAGTTATATCTTACTTTGTACATTTCATATGAACTTCAATTCCTAATTAAAAATTTAATTAAACTTTTTATTGTTTTTTATATTTATTAATACAGAGCCTTGAACCTTATTACAGGAAGAAATATTTCCGCAAGCCATAGGAATAGGAATGGTACTGAATCACCGAAGATTAAGAGCGTTCACGGCTAAGGATTTAATTTCTATATAAAATCTCATTAAAACTGAAAAATTAATATTTAACGGTTATATGCCATGCCTATTTTGTAACACAATGTCTTTTGGTAATCAATTCTCAGCCACTCCGTTTGTATATCATTTGACTAAACTTCATCAGTAACCATGAAAAGTGACGATGATCTTGAGCTAAATTATCAGATTGTCATGAAATAATAATTTGAAGATTCACAGGTGAAGGTCATAATACTTTTAGAAAGAAGGAAATTAGTTTTTTCTCACTTCATTAAGCGCTGTTTTGCTTATTGTTCATGATAATAGATAACAAATTAAATTTAAATTTATTTCAAAAATTTAAGTTTGATCAACAGGAAAAGAAATGGAGGTAATTTACGTAAGCCTTGACCTAGACTGCATTTCTTCACTTCCCATGAGAGTGGTTTATATAATTCAAAGTATTGACCTTCAGATTAATATTTAAATGAACCTTTTTACCTCGGAAATAATCATTTCTATTTCTTTCGAACACACGTTCGCGTTTTACGAAACCTTTTCCGTGTGATAATTATAAGATTGGTTTTTACTCTTTAGAGTAGATGTAATATGTACATGTTAAGTTATTTCCAAAATTAGTTATTGCAAAACGAACTCTGGTGGAAAGTTTTTCCCACTGAAAAAGTTTTATTGTCATATTGAACTACGTCATTCAACGGTCGACCTCTTTGTTAGCTCCCATGACTCTTAAAGAATTGCCTGCGCAGTTTATACTGAAAGGGAAGTCGCTTGCACTCTAATTTTTTATGTGAAAAAATCGCTTGAAATAAGTTAAAGTCAAAACAGATCACACAACTATTTCTGAAATAAAACGGTAATGCGTAATAACTAAGATAATCAGTCAAGTAAGAAAGTTTCTGCTACAAGAATTTTGATGCATATCACCGTTCTTTTGGTTGCTGCAACTTCTGAAATCGGTCGTCGTTAGGAGCCAAAATTAGCACAAGTTTAGTTGAAAAAAAAAGTAATCAAAACATTTCTGATTCTAAATGCAATTTATTTGTTTTTCTTACCAAAAAAACGCGGCATAAAACCCTTACCCTAATTTAAAACATATGTTTAAGTATTTTTTAAATACAAAATTAATTAGAAAACTCCTCTTCAGCTTTACTACTATATGCAGGCAAGATAATGCTTTTATACTGGAATGTTTAAATTTTTCGGTTAGAAATTTTAAGTATAATACATTTTAAGTTTTCCGTTAAGAACAATTGGTATCCTAAAATGTCGCATTTGAACTAAACCTATTAAAATAGAAATGTAAAGCCTATAAGGTCTGACAATTTTTGTACCGTAAAAAATCAATTAACACTCGAAAACAACTTCGTTTCCAATGTAAAGTTTTAAAAGTTTACCACTTACTGCCGCAGTTGGCTGACTAAGATGGGTGGATCACGCCTATATTTGCATAATGGAAATTGTCCAGAGAAATTGCACCGCTGCCCAGCTTGTAGCTATGCAATTTGCCATTATTTGAGTTCCACACGTCCAAGCTCAGATAGACTCAGCCTTATGGTTTTATTTATGCTATCTGACTTAGTGTATAGCATAGAATCATAACCATTACTCATAAGCACTATTAGTACCCGTGTGCCATTTCCTTTATTGCAAGCAGATATTTAAAGTGGACGTTTAGCGAGTAGTCACCTAATATCGCTGAGCTCAATATTCTGCACTAATTTGCACTTACCATGCTTTGCAAACTGGCTGGTTGTAAAATTTTAAAATTATGGCGATTTCAAGGACGAAACTATGAAAACGGCTATTTTACAGATCTAAATCTTTAAACAAATTACAACTTCGCGCTAAAGTAATAATTTAACTGGGAGAAATGCAAATAATTTGATAGAAGATAAGGTAAACAATTTTGTGAGATTTTGTCTAGATAAACTGCAGACATTCCGTCTGTGAATGCGGGTGAAAGCCATCTAAGATTACCTATATTACATAGATAATTAGCCTGAGGTGCTTACGAATAAAATTCAGGCTGCGTTTTGCAATTCATAAAAGTTAAATCTTTAAGGAAGTTTTACTAAGCTAGACTCATATGGTTATTAACTATAGTACAACTTTTTACTGCAAAAATAAATTCAAGTTTATCAATAATTTTCAGTTGGGCGTCTAAACGGAGATAAATACAATTTCTGTAATGAAATTATTGGAAATCCTTTTGACACGTTTTCCCCCTTTTAAAAACGATGTAGAAGTTTCAATATTCTTGTTTATACGTATTTATTAGTAGATGCTAAAAGTTCAACTTTTTTAATGATTATTTGTTTACCCGATAAAACCTTAGCTCCCTTAGTTCAAACCCTTTACGCGCCCACCATATATTATGTTCATTTTTTAATATCAATAATTTCAGGGAATCTTATGCTGAAAAGTAGTACTATAAAATAAAATATTCTGCTGGAACATTTTAATAAAGAAAATTTTATTTGTAATGATATCGCAACGATTTAATATTTCTTTCTTTTGTGACATGTAGATGTTAATATTTATTTAAATAAAAAAATCCTACCACGTTTTTAAAACGGAGTAAAAAGTATAAAATACTTTCTCCTAGCCCCATACAGATTCTTAACCACATACAGATAGTTCTGAATATTTATGATTGCGAATTTGTGATTTGATTTGATTGATTTGATTAGATTTGGAGGTGCGAGGTTCTCAAGCGCCGCGGCCACTGGGGCCTATTGTGCTAACCCTCTCAACTCCTTATAGTAAGCCGAAGAAGTTCAACAGCTCCCGCAGTTGGCAGTCATTCAGCCCGCTCGGTACCAGGGTTGGTTTCCTGAATAGGCTAAATCTGCTCCTGGCTACTGCAGGGCATTCACATAGCACATGTAATGGGGTCTCATCCTCCAGACAGAGTCTGCAGGTGGGGTCGATGGCTCTGCCTATCCTCACCAGGTGCTTCCTTAGCTGACAGTGGCCGGTAAGTAGGCCTGCCAGAGTTCTTACAGCCGACCTGCTCAGCTTGAGGAGCTCCCTGGATCTACCCGGCGACGGTGAGGACATAAGGCTTCTTGAGTGAGCGTGCCCCTCAATATTGTTCCAATACAGCCTATGCCCCTCATTTGCGCGGTTTGCTATTAGCCTTTTAGCCGTGCAGAGAGGTATTCCACAGACCGGCTCCGGCCCTATAAAAGGGGCGTTAGACTCCTTCCTAGCAAGTTCGTCTGCTTTTTCATTTCCCGTGTAGCCCTGATGTCCCGGTATCCAGATCAAGCTTACTTGATTAGTTCTACACAGTGCGTCTAGGCTCCTTTGTCATTCCCACACCAGATTTGATCTGGTGGTAGATGAAGCAATTGCTTTGATTGCAGCTTGACTATCCGAGAAGATTGAGATCCTTTTGTTTTTATAGGCTCTTCTAAGGTTCTCGTAGGTGCATGTCAGTATGGCGAAGATCTCAGCCTGGAATACCGTGGTATATATTCCCAGGGCCAGTGATAAACTGAATCGAGGAGAGTCGCTCCAGACCCCTGCCCCAACACCTGATTCAGTCTTGGATCCATCCGTATACCATACTGGTGAGAGTCTTGCCGGCATCTGATCAGTTAGCATGGCCAACGCAGGTGTGGCTTCAAGAATCTCCCTTATTGTCGTGTAGCCCTTACCTATGTTTTCCCCGAGGAGACCGGCTCCCTCTAATTTGTAGACCGCACACAGAGCCAGGCTTTCAACCTCTATATGTAGAGGTTTAATATTTAGCATGGTTTCGAGTGCAGCCGTCGGCGAGGTGCGCATGGCTCCAGTGATGCATAGGCAGGCCATACGTTGCAGTCTGCTAAGCTTAGTCCTTATCACGTTTTGCTCTGTGCCACCATGTAATCGCTCCATAAGTTATCATGGGCCTTATTACCGATGTGTAGATCCAGAGCATTGTTCTGGGTTTAGGTCCCCAGGTGGTCCCGCAGGCTCTACGGCATGCCCAGAAGGACTTCCGAGCTTTTTCCACAGTTATATCAAGGTGCAGGTTCCAGTATAGCTTGGAATCCAGGATCACCCCCAAGTACTTCACCTTATCCTTGAAGGGTAACGCAGTGCCCAAGAAGGTCGGTTCAGGAAGGTCCGTCGTGTTCCTCTTCCTGGTGAACGGAACTACGACTGTTTTGTCAGGGTTGACTTTGAGGTCAACCTCATTGCACCAGGTTGCAACTACGTCTAGAGCCCCCTGGAGTTGTATCGTAATGTTGTTCCCCATATCGCTGGATGCCACAACTACAATGTCATCTGCATAGCCCTGCGCGAAGAAGCCTCGCTCATCAAGGCGTACAAGTAGCTCATCGATCACAAGGCACCATAGGAGGGGTGACAGCACCACAACCTGCGGACACCCTCTTGTGACGCAGCCCCTGATGATGAACTTTTAATAGCTATGAAAATACTTGTAAGATTTAAAATAAAAAACCTGGGGCGAATGCAATATATAATTGATGCATGAATATTACGCCAAGGTCACTAACAATTGAACTGCACTGCAAATGAGTGCACTGTTATGTGAGTTTTCTCCACGACATCTACTCTCTACACCACTTACTATTATCTATTACTTACTATTGAATATGATTTCCATTTTAAATCTTACAAGTATTTTCATAGCTATTAAAAATTCGCAATCATAAAATTTCAGTCTATATGCGATTAGGAATCTGTATGGGGCTAGGCGAAATTATTTTTATAGCTTTTAGTCCGTGGTATATAAATTTTTTTTTTATTTTAATAATTATTTTCTACTTTTTAGTCTTGTATGAGTAATTTTTCAATATAATTTTAACGTTTTGGTGAGATTAGCTTGAGATAAGTAATAGGATTCTGTATGGACCCCTAAGGAACAGACAGACAAGAAAGAGTGTTAATATTTCATTGTCATCCAGTTCTGAGCTATGTTTAAAGTTGCAAGTCTCTAGCTCATCGGGAGGTTAGTTTAAAATCGATTAAAAAATTGTACCGAACAGACGGACAGATAAGAAAACGAATTTAAAAAAAAAAAACAGTAAAAATAGGTATAAAATTGTGTGACATACACATACAAACCTCGTTAAGAGATCAATTCACTGACAACTTGTAAAAAACCCTGCCAATCAGGAAATTCCATAACATTTTTATCGTGAAGAAGTATCAAGGCACTATTATTCTTAATAAAATATACATCAAATGGTTTGAATATGACCACAAAGTCTTTTCACACCTTATAAAATATACGATGTATTCATAATGTTCAATTAAAGCCAAAGTGCATGCAAAATCAAACCGATGTCAACCTACCAGGATGTTTCAGAAAAACATTTAATCAAAGAAAAAACTTGTCTTCGCTGAAGCGTCTTCGAAGACACCTCTGATATTCACCTTCGTAGCCAATTAGCATTTTATTAGCCGTCGTCAATTATTTAACATAAGCAAATGAATTAATTGCGAGTACATGCATAAGTGTAATTAGCCAATGACTCTAATTTTCATGTAAATTTAAAGTCCGAAATACTTAACGGAAACGCTGATGTATGTGAATTGACTACGAAATTAGTTGCCGACCAATTCTAGCTGTGTTTTGATTTGTCTACCTTTTGTATTTTGCCAGCAGATAGTTGAATTTAGAATGATAGTTTTTATGTTAAGGTTAAATACTTTTGCGTTCGGCTAGCCTTCGGTGAGAATTTTGACTTCTGGTGGCTTACATCTTTTGACTAGGAGAATGTTAGTGAGAATTCTGTCACTTGCAGTTATCTGAAAAGAAAGAAATAAGAAGAAGTATGTGATTACTTCTATAAATTTAGTTAATTTGAATGATTTATTTAAATAACTACCATTATATTGTTAGTACCTTGATATATAAAGTAAATGTTCTTACACATGTAACACATTACAGAAGCCAAACCTTTCAAAAAAAACTCTACCATCTCGATCCCAAAGCTGGAAACATCATGTATTTAAGGATAAAGCGTAGTATTGAAATGTTTCGATTTTGATGTAGAGAAAAACAGTTTTAACTTTGTTTGTTTGTTTGTTCGTGCAACACTGTTCAGCAATTAGATAATCACTGACGTATACACACAATTGTTGGTGTCGAAAGTACCAAAACTTGACCAACTTGAACTGCTGAACCGCAACTGCGGCAAATGTGTACATTAGCGACAGCCAGTAAACGACACTACCGTAGCAGCAGCATCGGATAAAATTATTCTGGTGTACACGAGCGATTTATTCACTTTTGCTAAATACTAACGACACTTACCGTTCATGTGCACCGAGCCTAAAACTTTTATATTTTTAATTAAAAACACTAATAGCGCATTAAACAATAGCTGGAAGCAGTTGAAAATCTCTTTCGTAATTATTTAGAGAAACATTTTAAACACTCGAAAACACAAACATTATAAATAAACATAGGTAGACTAGTTTTATTTAAAACTAAATACTGCCTTAAGTAAAACGCCTTACCTTAAATAAGAAACCCCGAGGAAATTATACTTTTAATAATTATCATCTATTTATATTTTTAATATTTGTTCACAAAATTTTAAGTACATACTTTATATGTAAGCTTTCCATGTGAACGCTTGCCAATTTAAAAGTAAGAACTTAGATAATATTGAGCCTCGTTGAAAGGGACTGAAATTGCCGAATCGTAACTGTACGCTGATCTCAATGTCGTGTATAACAACTAATTTTTGTCAATTCCATATAATAAGATTACCGCATCGTTACCGTACCCAGGAAAAAAATGGTTGTTTGCTACCATATATTTTTATCATTTACTGTAAAAAATAGTTAGAATCGCTCTTGAAGAACTTTTTTTTAACAAGAAATAAATGTAGCTTTTTGCAAGATTTAGAAAAAAAGCGCAGGCATTATGTATTACATCCTATGTTAAAGTAAAAAACAATAAAGGAACAAAGGAACAGTGGAACAATCCAAAGCTTTACCGGTAAAGTAAAGTAAAAATACTACAAAGTGGGCTGAATTTTAACCAAGCAACGTGTTACCATTGATGCTGCCCGGTCTAACCGAATAAGTTGATTTAAAAAAAATGAGTTTGAATTGTAAAACTAGAATATTTAGCGATAAACACACGATGTGCATATTGGCATGTTTCTAGCGATTTAAAGTTAAAAACCTTTCCTTGAAACATTACGACACTCAGCCCTTTGCCTTGTATATTCTGCGCCCGTCTGGATAAATAGCTCACATACGAGAAGAATTGCTGTCTAGCTTAATACGACCATGCGCATCATATCCGGGACTGTAAAATCAACTCCAGGCCTTGCCCCGAGAATACACTAAAATTTCCGAGATTATCTCGACCTTGCAGTATATGGTGACATCGTCTAAGATCGGTTTAAATCTAGATATCCTCCTCTGACAAGGTCCCTTACAACAACTCCCGCATGTGAAAAAATAGCTTTTTACTGGCCTTGAATTACCACGCAGAAACTGGACGGCCCTAAGTAAATTAAGGACAAATTGGGTGGGGTAATGCCGGGGTGTCACCGATTCACTACCTTCCATAAATATCTCAGCGGTTCACCGCCTAAAGTTGAATTTTTGAACAATATGTGGCAACAATTCGATTCCTATTTAGGGTGGGTATGTCTTTTTCATTATTATATGGTTTTTTTATCATAACTTCTTCACAATTAAGTCTTAAACTTATGCATATAGTTATAAGGAATATAAAAGAAGATAATAATAATAATATTGATGTAAAGTAGTAATCTGCTTAAAGATTTCAATCGAAACAATTAAGTCACTTTTCGGTACTGCATCAAATTGGGTATAAAAATAATTGTACGGAATTTCATATATGTATCAAGTGTGCAGCACTCAATCTCATTCAGTTTACATAAGAGACATAATCAAATCGTCGAAGCCCAAAATAATAAGGAATGGCAGAGTTGAATGCTACATTGAGCCTTCTCTACGAAAGCGAATCCGACGGACAGAAATATTCACAACCATAAGTCATTCACGGTGCTATCAAGAACTTTACTAAAATAACCGAGTCTCAACTGGAGTGTACACCGCAAGTAACCATAATTTTCGCAGGTTTGCATATATCCTTTTTTAACATGATCAGACCAAGTTAAAGTTCGATTGAAAGTAATACCAAGATTCCTATCTGGAATCACCTCGTTGTGCGTACTGAGTACATCGCAAGTGGCTGAATCAATAACATTCTTGAATGTGATTAAAGTATTGAACTTAGAAGTATTTACGAAAAGCCCAACCGTGCTAATCAAATCAGCCTTCATGCATTGAGCAGCTTCACCAATTAAATCCTTATTATATTGAAAACGGAATTGGATCATGGTTACATGGTTCGAGTCCCGGTCTCCCACTCGTCTCTGGGCTGTTGTCTAGCTCGCAGGAATGCAAACCAAGACATTAAAGTTTCTCCATTCCCCTTACCATAATTCCCTTCCGGCCAAGTCGTGCTAACGCATTACCATAAAAAAGCAAAGGATCTACGATGAATCCCTGAGGCGCGCCACCAGATGCCGGAAGAAACCATGAAATTCGCCTGTCGCAGCACAGTTTTTGCTGCCAACCCGAGAGGTAAGATTTAAATAAGCTTACATGCTGTAACTGAGAAATTGAAATGCGTCACAAGCTCATTAACTAAAACAACGTGATTAATTTATGAAAAGCATTACTGAAATCCAAAAGAGTTAGAACAGTTATATTATCTGCCGCAATGTTTTCGCGAATATCGGGGATCTGGAGGTGCATTAGTATTTCAAGCGTCTCGGAAAACAAAGGAAGTATGTTAATAGGTCGATATTCCATCGAACCTGCATATGACATTCGAATCATATTCAGTAATAAGACCCCTGATTTTTTGTAGATCGAAATTATAATTTTCGATATCTTACACCTCCTTTGTGGGGGTTGACCGCCACAATATTTATGGTGGGTAGTGTAGGGAAGAAACCCCACACATGGGTGTTTTCTGCTGACAACATATTACTATAAAAAGGCCATGGGTTTGCAGAGAAAATGTCAGTGGTTCGGAGTCCACTTTAAATTGTAAATCCACTTCCAACCATTTTCTCGAATCGGGTGAAGTTCTTCTCCCGCCCGTGCTCCACAAGGGATTACGGAAACTAGAAAGAGAGACAATAACCAAACGGTATTTAATTCAGGAAGAATAGTACTTTCAAAAAATTCAATAAATTCTTTTCTGTAACTTTTGCTAAATGAGAAGTTGTGACATCACTGTAATTTTTTGGTTTGACAAGATAAAGCAGTAGGTTCTAGTCGACCGGCCTTAAAAATGGCTAATGTTTATGAATTTTTATTTCTCACAAAAGAAGGTAAATAATTTATAATTCGACTTTTTCAGCTATTAGTACATTTACATAAGCTCACATAAAAATATTTTTTAATTCTTTAGATTGTAAAATTCGCCGTGTTTCTGGAACCGTGTAGCGCGTGCAACGCACTGCGCCGTGCAGGGTGCCACCTTTCTCTATTATCTGAAGCACAAAAATAAAAGTTATTTGCAAACAAGAATAACTTTGCGGGGCCATGGGCCATTTTTAGAAATATTCAGTGATTTTTGGTAAAATGGTGGCCGTTTGAAAAAAAGCCGCTCTTTTTGCCCTTTTTTGTTCTTTACAGTGTTTAAAAAATAGTAAATATGAATATTTTTTGTTGAAAATGGTCCATGGCCCAATAAATTCAATAATATTTATTTAAAAGAAGAAAGAAGTAAATCAAGTTGAACGGTTTGACTGCAACTCTGCACGGCGTGTCTAAAAACATGGTTTTGAGGAAAACGCGTTTAAAGTTTGACAAAGAAAAACAGTGGGGGAAAAATATAATTTTTATTTCTTACAGCTAGTCAGCTCTTATTGAACCATAGAGCAATCCTTCCTCTTAGAATCTACCCTTAAGTTTTTACAATATATCTTGTGCATCTTTCTTGATAGCTTTAAATTAAGACTCTTTAAGTTTAATATTCTCGTACTTTTTCTCAAAGATTCTCCAAATTTAATTTGCTTTTTCCCAAAAGTGGGTTAACTATTAGAAAAGTTCGCTTAGTTCTGCTAAATTACGCAACGGATTTTGATACGGTTTTCACTATCATTTAGATAATTTCTTCCGGAAAGTTTATCTGTATAATACATGCAATTTATATCTGTAGGAAGTAGAGAAAAGTCGATGTTTTGTAATCAAGTCGTAAAAGCAACACTTTCTGGCGTTAACATTGCTAATGCCTGCTAAAAATTCAAAATAATGTATTACGGAATTGTGTATTTTAAAAAATACTACATACAAATCCGCAATAAGTCCTAAGGATAACCCACACTAATTTCAGGAAAGAATGCATGGATTTCAATAGAGCTTCACTATTTCATAAAGTATCGTACGAGGAATGTTTAAGTACGTTAATATTCGTCGTCAGGGTGTCGATTTGCAGAATATAAGTATGTAATGTGTAGGTTCTATTGAGTCCCACGCACATAAATATTTATATAAAAATGAATGAGGATGTGTTTCAGAATATTTCTGGAATGCCTGTTAAATATACACCAAACAGGAAAAAGTGGGAGTAAGGCATCCTTAGCACCGCCAAGGGTAAAGCGGGATGGAAGTGACATAAAATTAATTGAAAACTGCCAATATTTTCAAATACATAGTTTTCGAGTCGCTGAAATGAATGTCACTCCCGATGCCGTTAGATACTGTGGTGTTAAGACACCCTTACACCCCTAGGGATGGGGGGTGGGAACGGAGTGCCTTGTAAAAATAATCGAAAACAACAGGTATTAGTGTCAAATCCATACTTTTCGGGGTCACTGAAGTAAATAATGAATCTCCCGATACCATTAGATGGCGTGTTGTAAGACACCATTAGGATTTATAGGAAGAGCGTGATATGTACATATTTAATTATTATCCCTTCTAACTCAGAAGGCGCACTTCACAGGCAGAAGCCAGGAATAAATTGATCTACCCGCCAAAATATACAAAATATTACACCAACTAGCATAAAATCATCACAACATCCGGGATTCACAGGCAACAGAGAACGCTTAAGCCAAGTCAATAAAAAACATACAACAAACCAATACACAAACCTTACGCCTTACAAAAAAACAAGTGAGTATAACAGGATGGTTACAAGTCGTAAAGGCTCCTTTTTAATGTTAACTTGTCCACGTTAGTGCTGAATACATTGCCAACAACATTAGCAAACCTATACATGCGATTAATTGGCTCGAACATACCGTAACTAGTGCGCGAGAAAGCTATCTGAAAACTCGATCGTTTTCGAAGGGAATAGGACAGTTCTCTAGGTAATATTTTGGAAGAAAGTTCCGCACTGTCAATCTTTTTCTGCAGAAGCTGGTGCAGAAAAATTATATCAGCAACCCAGCGACGCTTCTCGAGAGTAGCAAGTTGTAGCAGTCCCAACCGTTCATCATATGGAGACAGAATAAGAAAGTCACAGAGCACGAAGGGCCGATCTCACAAATATACGCTGTACAGATTGAATACGTTTAATGTGAGATCCATAAAACGGAGACCAAACCGGATTAGCATACTCCAGCAGTGGTCTAACAAGGGATGTATAAAGATGGAGTCTTATGTGAGGGCTAGGAAATTCCCTGGACCAACGAAAGATAAAATCCAGCATAGAGTTGGCCCTGGCAACGATATTATTAATGTGGGGGATAAAGTTAAGTTGTCTATTAAGATACACACCCAAGTCCTTCACTCCGTCCACCCGTTGAATACAAGTATCTTCAAACTTGTACTGAAAAATAAAGTAGTTGCGGGGCGGGCCTCGAGAAGGTCATAACCTGATAACAATGTTTAATTTAAGATTATTAATGACACACCAACTATAAAATATGTGTAGGTCCGACTGCCAGATCTCGAAATCCACAAAATATTTGATTGGGAGACAAATCTTGATATCGTCCGCATAAGCAAAAATATAACGTCTTTGAAGTAAATAAGTAATATCATCAATAGATAAGATAAATAACAAAGGACCAAGATGACTACCCTGGGGAACGCCAGAAGGATCCACAAAAGCATCAGTATCAGCATGCCACGAAAACGCACTCTATAAGTCCTATTGGATAAATACGAATTAATCCATGCTATGAGTTGGGGCGGGAAACCCAACCTGGCCAATTTGAAAACGATAATAGAGTGAGACAGCTTATCAAAGGCTTTACTAAAGTCGGTATAAATGCACTCAGCCTGGCAACCATCCAAAAATCCAACCACATTGCCAGAAACAAACTCCAACAAGTTGGAAACCGTTGATAAATATATTAGTGTCGAATCCAAAGTTTTCCGACCGCTGGAATGAATAATAAATAACATTCCCATTGCTGTTGTGGTAAAACACACTAGCACCCCCAGAGGTGGTGGAGGTAGGAAATTTGATTTCATGTAAAAATAATTGGAAACCTACGTTTACTTGCCAAACGTCCAAGCAACGCCGGAGCAGCTAGTATCGTTATATAATATTTTATAGGAAAATAAATTATAAAGGAACCTTTGGATTTTTTACTCTACACAAACGTTTGGTTTAAATCCCTACAGTTAATAGCTATTTTTTCAAGATCAAATCAACAGCTTTATATAGTATAACACTAAGCCTTAAACTTAACAACAAAAAACTATGTATACCGATGTGCGCAGATTATTTAGGTACTTAAGTTTGCACTATTCAGAGAACACTCCATATCCATAATTTGCATTAAACCACCCGGGAAATAAAACGCTAACATTTTGTCATTAAATCATATTGTCAGCATACGAATTTGAAGTCAAAACAAAAAACTTTCATTAAAATACTTTAAATTAATAATTTGAAACATTTTCGCTGTGTTGTTATTTTTATAATAATAAAAAACGGAATTGCGTCACACACAGAGAAAACCCAGCAATAAAACCACACAACAAATCACTTGATAAACAAATTATTTTAGTTGACGTATTCTAGTATTCGGCACTAATAAGTTACTCTTCAAGTTTTTAAATAAAATCCACGTTATTTGGGAATTACGAATTGCAATAAATTTTGAGGTTTTCATTTTTATAAATATACTTTTTTGGAATAATTATTTAATAAATATACATATCACTAAAATTGTTATAAAATTTATCTAATTAGAAAATTAGATTGGCTGAAAACCATTAAACGTTTTTTTTCTTTACCAACCCTGCGTGTTTAGCTTCGACTTTTAATTCGAAGTTTCATGAGAAACGATCTTGATCAGCTGATTGACAGTTTTCGGCAATAAAGAAATTTCGAATCTCTGAAATGGGTTCCTTTTATACTCTAACAGGTAATCCAGGTGTTTTAATAGGTGTTTCTTATTTATATAATTAATATTAGCGTAACTTTGTACTTAAATGATGGTGACAACTGTTTAATAAGCGAACAGCTTGAGTTTTGATTTTTATGTTTTTGTTCTAATTCCAAGTGTTTCACTTAAAGGGTTAACTAAGCTAGTGGGGGTGGATAAAAAGGTATTTCAGTCTCCATTTCATTAATTTCTTCCAAAGTGCAGGTAATCAGTAGATTGAATTAGAATTAGAGTATAAATAACGCTTTAAGTAGGATAACGAATTTTCAGCATTTCTTATTGGATTTTTTTTAATAAAGTGTATTTTGTTTATCATTTGAAGAAAAAAAACTTGTTTTTAGTTAAGTGCGTAACTAGCGCATTTGGTAATTTAAAAAATTAAAATTAAATTCAAATATTGTTAAATTAGTTAGTCATATACGCGTACAAGAAGGACTACAAATGCAATGATACAACTTCTTTAAACTGCTTTTGTTTACTAATTATTATGTGTGATTAATAGTTACGTATCTAATCTAAAAATTTGACTATGATTGGAGTTTTCTTATTACTAATTACTTTACAATTACTCTGACGTATTCGTGGAGCATCCTAATACAATGTATTGTTCCATTTACCAGCACCGCTAGTTAATAAAACAACTAAAAATCTGATTAATACACCTTCCTCCCAGAATGTCTAATAAATTTTTGACGTAAAAGCAGGCAAGCAGCAGGGAAAAAAATTCGTGAGAGTGAGATGAGAGCAGAGTAACTTCCCTATGCTTCCCTGTTAGGGATCCGTCCGTTTATCCACGTCCATCATATTTTCGTACGCTACGGCCTTTGTACGTCTGCCTTCCAACTCTGAAGTCTCAGATTCGAATCCCACCTGATCCCATAGGTCAGGGCCGCTGAGCAAAAAGGGTTGGGGGGGGGGGGGGGGCGAAGGGGGTACACCCCCGAGCTTTCAAAAAGGGCCCCGTCATCTAAGTCATCAACAGAAAATATTTTCCATTTTAATTATATGTATATATAAAAAAATGTTTCCCGATCGAAAAAGTAATATATACTAGACATATTTTAAATTGAAAGTCACTCATTCGATTGTATATGGGCCTGTAAACGCTTAGTCCCGGGCCCTAAATTCCTTTCGCGGGGACCCGTATGTGGTACCACCGAGCCCGAATTTTGTCTCTTCGAGCCTGCTTATGATTGTTTTTTTAGTACAACAGATAACGATAAAAAAAAGGTCATTGCGAGTTGCAGAAAAAAATGTCTTTTATGCATCAAAATTGTATATTTCTGCATACTGAACGATCATATTAAAAAAAAGAATATTCAAGTTGAATTCTTGTATAAGCTAGAATTGAAACATTTTTTGCGGCTTTCATAAAAATTAAATTTTCTTACCAGAATGTGTTTTTGAATCGTGTCAAAATTAGATTCTTTACTTCCACAGCCTACTCTAGATAGATAGAAACATCAAGAGTATGCCGAAGATTTTCTTTGGGCAGTAATCACTGACATAATATTAATGGACTGACTTATCGTCTATCTCATATGGCCACAATCTTACATTCTATTCTATACTATATTACTCTATACTATTCACAATATTAGTTATGCCAATAGAAGCTTTCTTTAGTTCTCTTCTTTTCATTAAAATACAATTAATAAACTTAAGGTTTTACTATTCTAGAACACACACAGAAAGAGAAAGAAGATGCTTAAGCATGCTGTCATCTATTTATGTTGCGTTGGTTTTTAAGATGTCTTCATAAAAAGGAGTTTATATTAAAGGAAAAACTTGTCTTTATACAAAAACCGACAATAATCGAAGATTGATCCCACTTTTTCAGAGTTTTCAATGGACCAAACACTCCATTTAATATATCTCAATGACAGTAATGATATAGGAAGAGCGCTTACAATTGTTTAATTATTCGTGTTTTTCTCATCACAAGAATGCTTTAAAGCATAACTTCTTTAAACTCTTCTTCAATATCGGAATTAATCCCCCCCCCAATACAATAATACAATTAAAGTAAAATTTCATCGAATAATAAATTTCAAATATTGTAATTAATTTCTGTACTGCAGGTTTTTGAGCATCCAAATCGAAATCTCGAAAGCGATACAATAAAATTTCAGTTTATAACAATGCTTTGAAAGTAAAATAGACATGTGTAAGCGTTGCTTCTTAGAACGTGCGCCTAGTATCCAAAGCAACGTTAAACTCTGATAGAATTGCTTCCGTCAGAAATTCAATTTCAAAGCACAGCAAGCAATACAATTTCAATTTCAGAAAAACACCCTTAAGCACAGCAAGTGAAAATGATGCTTTGAAAATAGAAGCAAAGTATACATTTTTAGGACTGTATGTTGCTATTAACAGTTGCTTATTGTGTTATTGTGTAGGAATGAAAGTACCACTTTCAGAAGTTTAGATCTTCTGTTAGAATTATGTAGTGCTTGCAAGGCACGCTTTTGTCATCTTTTTACAAATATTAGAGCATTAGTTCAAGTTACTAAAATTTGAAATTGTTCCAAACTATTTAGTAAATCGATTATTCTTAATTAGACAATTTGCATTTGAAACCGCATTTTTAAGAAAGTGAAAAAATTGCAACGTTAAATCTATGCTGAAATCTACGGAGAATTTAAGGGGGACTTACACCTTGTAAGCCAATTTTGGAGCTAGTTTTTGACAACTAGACAACTGACAGAAACTAGAAAATATTTTCATTTGAATTTTTTTTTTATTTATTAGTAGAACAATAGAATATCGCACATGATTTTTTTTTCCATAGTCATGTTGACTTACAAGACCTTGAGATGACATTAACAGCGCGCGCCTCAAAAGTGAAGCGTTGAACGGTGTACTTGATTAGATCGACCCTAGTTATCTGAAATCAAAAATCCAAGAAGAATTTCAATTATTGTTACATTAGTGAGGTCCCGATCGTTCACTTTTTCAAAATTTCGATTTTTCATAAAATGGCGGGTATTTGTTCACAAAAGTCATTTTCGTACTATGTTTTTTATCTTATGTAAAACTGTCAAAATGCAGTAAATCAAAATTTCTTAAAAATGAACGATCGGGATCTTGCTAAGTGTTTTCTGAAAAAAATTAAAAAAAAATTAAGCCAATACGTTGATTTGTTCTCTCGTAATCGTGTACACCAGTTTGGAACATTAAAGTTTTGGAAAACCGCGTTCAAAGTTTCAGAACAGTACAACACGTGAATCATGGGACTTACGTGAAGTATCGTTAGAAACTGAGTGACTCGAAAAACCGTTTCCCACGCATTGACAATAGAATACAGGAAAAGCGTGAAAACCATTGACAGAACGAGTAGCTACACGTGAAATCATGATTAACGCGGAGGCGATCCAGGAGCGAGCGAATCTGACGTGACTTTCTATTTTTTTTTTTAGCTATACTCTCGAAATAGAGACGAATCCTTTTACAGGCTGATTTATAAGACCCTTTAGATCAGAAAAATGTAAAAAAAAAATTTATTTTTTGAAAGTGACAAGGTGTAAGTCCCCCTTAATAAAATGTCACTATATCTTTCTATATACTAACAGTAGCGATCGTTTTACCACCAAGTGTGTCCATTTTATTTTTTTGACTTTGTGCCATAGATTAAACATTCTTTGCAACCCAATAACAACTGCACACTCGCAAAAATAAAGGGAAATACAGATGTCATTGACGTATTACCAGTGCACTATTTCAACAAAACGAACTAAAGAGAATCTATTCTTTAAAACACTGCACTTTTTTGAATGAAAATTGTGAAGAAGTAAGTTTTACCTTGACCACATATTCAGAACATTTGTATGTTCACCCTCACTTGTTCTTTTTCTAGACGGCCAATGTCCAAATGTGCGTATAGGCTTTAATTAATTCTCAAAATGTACATCAGTGAAAAAATTCTGGATAAATCTATTGAAATACTACAGAAATTATCTAGAAAACTTCCGACAAAAAGAGTAAATCCACACTATGAGAGTCGTAAACCTAGGGCCGATTTATCTCAAATCTTCAAATTTTCATACTTTCCGCAAAAATTTCAAGAAATGTCAAAATTTCGGTAAGAAATAAATAGGTCTGTTCCGTAACGAGCACTAGTGATAACTCGTATTCACTAAATGACAATGAGCGCACTCCTCAACTTTCAGTGCTCGCTATTTGAATTGTCAAATCAAATTCCCCTCAAGCACATTTTATCACTGAACATTTTCTCAGCTCTGTGATATGAATTGTCAGTTAGCATTTCTCATTCTTGACATTGAAAAGCACTCTGCTTTCCTCTACTCATTGTAGTGGTATCCGAACCAACTAGCATTTTTTATCACTGAAAGTCAAGGAACAGACCTTATGTCCAGCCATATAAATCGCTGCGAAAAAACTTCTCCACTTTACACCAGCGCCATCTTAATGGTACTACGTTAATATACATTTAAACTGCATACTGCTTTGTGAAATCGGTCACAGTTTTCGAGCGGCTCTTTTAGCTTCCCAGTTTATAAGGACGTTATTGGAAGGGTCCGAAAATCAATATCGTAGTTTTCAAAATATTTTGAAAGTTGATATCGACTTCGTTGAGGTGCCGATCGAAGCGTATTAACGAGAATATGATCTTTAAAAAATGTTATTTCATTCGGTCGAGTCATTTTTTTGTTTAAACAAAAAGACTGAAAATAAGTAGATTCTGGAAATTTTGGAAAAAGTTGCATTTGATCTAAGTGGTTCTGATATGAATCGATATTTTGAAAAATCATGATTTTTCTGAATATCATACTGTGAAGTTGTTCGTGTGGACCTCCCAGTTGCACCAGTCATGCGATATCCAGAGTCCAGAAATCATGATTTTCATGAATATCATACTGTGAAGTTGTTCGTGTGGACCTCCCAGTTGCACCAGTCATGCGATATCCAGAGTCCAGACCCGCTCCACGACTAGTTTTACATAGGTTTGGTATAGGAAACGAAATTTTCGCTCGAACTGCATACCGGGCTTGACGCGTAAATTAATTCTTCATTCTCCTAATTCTTAATTTTTATTAAATTCAGCTATTTATTAAGAAAATGCTTTGCTATTAATTCATTCTGTAAAGAGTTAAGACATTGTTTTGGTAAAAAAGGGATATTGGAATCTAACATGTTTGTGGATAACAGTGGAGAGAAAAAAACTGAATGAAAAAAGTAGGGGTTTACTTACGTGTCGGCCTATCAATCCGGAGGTTCCAGGTTCGAATCAGTGACCCATGGTTGATTTCTGCTGACAACAGCAGAAGACTATAGGGGTTGCAGAGAAAATGTCAGTGGTTCGGAATCCACTTAAAGTTGTAGGTCCAATTGCAAGCGTTGTCTCGAATCAGTTGAAGTTCTTCTCCCGTCAATGCCTCATAAGGGGTTACGGGAACTAGAGAGGGATATGCAGAGATTTGAGCAACTAATATGTCCCCTTCAACTTATTTATATCAAAATGAAAAACATTTTTATTTTCTCGCAATATCATCATCCACAATTTATTACGAACTCCCGAGGTAAAAAAAAACTTTAATGGGACAAAACTACTTACCAGAGTTTTAAAATTTAAAGTCAGTTTGTATTGTTGAAAAAATAATTACACAATTGTTTTTTTTCAACATGGAATTATAGACGTTTAAATAGAATGAATCTTGTTTTTTGCAAAAACTGCACTGGGCCTTCAGCGAATTCTGAATCGTCAAAAGTTTTTGTTAAGTGCAAAAACATATCCTTCCAAAATTAAAGTCTATACGAAGCTCTGTTCTCCTGAAATGGTGAAAATTAATGGCTGGGTAATAATAAAATAAACGTAATATATCATAACTTTTGATACTGACCTTGTCCACTGTTATACCTACCACTAAACCACCAAAAGATTTCTTAAGATTTGACAATGAACTTATTCTAGTTGCTATTTCCAGTTTTTTATTAATAATCGGAGACATTATCTAATTTAGATAGATTAGGTTTTCGTAGACTATAAAAAATATTCTTTAATACATTTACTCTCAATTTTGGCACACAATTCGTAATTTCGAAATATTTTCAAAATATTTACAATAATAAAACATTTCCCAAAATCTTCCTGCACTAGAATACGTCTATATGGGAGCAAGAGAAAACAATTTTTTGCATTGTTAATAAAAAAAAAGTGCAACTCAGACAAGCGCCAAATTAAACCGATTCTCTGGCAAACAACTGCATTCAGTTATAGCGAATAACGCCATTTTATTTCGTGTTAAATCAGACACCAGATAAGTATTGTAGTCGAGAAAGTTCCGTACAGCATAACGGAAAAGTGTTCTTTGATTTTTAATAAATTATTTTTGGTTTTTTTTTTATATTGTTTTGAATTTACCTTAGTAAAGTGATCTTTCCCAGGAGGAAAACGTCGTTGTAAAAAGAAGAGTGACAAACGACTGATGCTAAATTTGCAAATTTACATTGAAAACAAAAGTGCATGTAGTTAAAATAATTTCTGATAAATTTTATTAATATATATTTTTTTATTTACAGTTCGAGACATATTCCAAGAAAATCGATTATCACCACCTTCGCCACCACCAAATACTACATCGAAATCACCAAGCAGAAGTAGATCAGATTCACCCTCCGCAACGTCGAGTCAAGAAACAGATAGTAAATCACGAATAGAACGAACTCGACCGCCAATAAGACGGTTTATTTCTTCCATTTTGGGAGGAGAAATTCCATATGGAAGTAGAGGTCACGTCCTAACACAAGCGGAACGTAAAGAGTATCCACCTGCTGCACATTCACTAGATAGAGTTAACAAAGACATCTCAAAACCAGAAGAAAAACAAATCTCAAAGGAGGAAGAAAAGACAGAAGTAGAAGGCAATAAGGATCTTTTAGTTGACGAAAAGCCCATAGTTCCTGAAGAAGAACCTTTGAGTTTAAGAATCCCAACCCCACCGCCAGCAGATAAAAGACCAAGTCCTCCTCCTCCTCCAGAGCCGGCGGTTCGTTGCTCTGTTATTCAGAGGACGCCAAAGCATCCCCAGGAGGCGAGTACAAGTAAAAGAAAAGATCTTGAAATAAAACTTCCTGTGTCGTTATTACTCCAAAATTTAGGTCCAGAACAAGATCAACCTATTGACTATCACGTTCCAAAACGAAAAGGGGAAACGGAAGAGGAAGAATTGGCGGAGAAGGAGAAGAGAATTCGCGAAGCAAGGCGAAGAAGTGCAATATTAGCAGCTCGTAGTGTAATTTCTATGCGGTCAATTCCCCGATCGCACTTAAGCAAATTAAACGGAATTTTAGCAGCAGCAGCCGGACACGGTAGATCAAGTAACAGCGGTTCTCAAGCAGGTAATAATCAAGCCGGAGCTACAGGAAACGGGTGTTCCGGAATTAATTTTAATTCAGGTCAGTTGGGTGGTGGTGGCGGAGTAGGAATGGGTGGTGGTACAGGAGCTGGTGGTGGCATGGGTGGCCGAGATGGTCGCTCTAACTATGGACCTAATAGTCCACCAACAGGATCGTTACCACCGTTTTATGAAAGCCTGAAGGGTGGTAATGGAATAAATTCGTTTAACGCGAATGGCAATTTTTTGGGGCAAAGTGCTGGTTATTTGATGGGTTCTAACGTGAACGGTATCGACTGTGACGCAGCTCAGGAAATGGCAAATATTGGGAGCTACGCGGATGGCCAGGGTAATAGCAATCATAATTCTAATCACAAACCGTTTTCAATGTTAAACAATGCAGCGTACGGGATAGTGTTGAAAGATGAGCCTGACATCGACTACGACAGCAAAATCGATATTCCTGGCCTTGGACAGAATTTAATGCAAAACGGATACCCAGGTTATGATGTTAATGATTCAATGATGGTAGATATTGCGTCTGGAGGAGTGGTTGATCCCCTCCAGTTCACAGCGACCTTAACATTTTCAACTCCAGCTGAACACGCTTTACTGGATAGCCTCACTGATGCTGTGGATTTAAGTTCTTTTCTTCAACGGCTGCCGAACGATGATCATTCAAGTCCTGGAAATGATATTGATTTGTCATCCACACCTTCCATGACACCCGACTCAGTATCTATTACACCTGTGGATTCGAACTGCTTAGACGGCTTCTCAGATAATTTAATTATGAACACTGGTCGAGGAAGTTGCTACGATCATCGGTATCCGAGCTTATCAAATAATAAAATGTATCAAGAATCCCCTCCAAGCTATCAACAAACAAGAGAAATGCATTTAATGCAGCAACAACACCACCAGCATCAACACCAGCATCATCATCCTCATCAACCTCATGATCATTCTGGAGTAAATCATTCTATGAATAACTTCCACAGTGATGTCGATTCACATAGCAGTAACCTGTCATTACCTTCACCAAGTAATTCATCACATAATGGAGGCAGTCATTTGGGAACAACATTAGCACTGGATGCTCCTGATGCAAAACCAATTATCCAAAGTGTAAGTGCTCCAAAACGGACGACGAACACTCTGACGCCGCCCCTATTAGAAGAAACCAATTTGCATGTCTTACAACAAAGGGTAAGCATTAAAAATTTTTCCTATTTGATTTGAAGCAAAGCAAAAACAAGAATAATCTCTTAGGATGTAGAAGTAGGATGTCAGTTTCAAGTGTAAATTAAATAAAAGACCTATTATTTGTAACTCAGGTCCCAATTCAAGTTAGATGTAACAATGAATATGAATCGCTTAGCCAAATCAAATTTATAAAAAAATTTTTATGCCTACTTTTATTTGATAGGACTTGCAACATCTTTAAATGAGTTGCTTTCTTGGCTAATGATTTTTTTATTACAGCTGGGACTACCTGCGGAAGTGCAATTAGAGTTTGTTAATGGTGGACATGGTATAAAAAATCCTCTGGCTATAGAAAATACTCATGGGCATCGAATCCGAGATGAGGATAAGAAGAACGTGCCTATTGCTGATGATGATCCAAGCAAATTCATTTGTCGAATTTGCTCCAAAACATTTACTTTGCAGAGACTTTTAAATCGTCACATGAAATGTCACTCAGATATTAAGCGATATTTATGTACGTTTTGTGGCAAAGGATTTAATGACACATTTGACCTGAAACGACATACGCGAACACATACAGGAGTTCGACCTTATAAGTGCAATCTTTGTGAAAAGTCATTCACACAACGATGTTCTCTGGAATCTCATTGTCTTAAAGTACATGGTGTTCAGCACCAGTATGCCTACAAGGAGAGGAGAACGAAGGTAAATGCTTTTTAATATTATTTTTAAATAGATTCTATAAGTTATGTAAAAATATCTGCATGTACGAGGTTGATTGCTCACAGGAAACAAATTTGCAAATTTTGATTTTTTTACGTTGATAATCTATAACAGTTAAAATGAAATTTCTTCAAAAATAGTTGAATCAACAAAATCTACACTGCAGTAGTAGTGTTTCTTCTTTGGTAAAAGTTATATGAAAAAAAATCAAGTTCAATCTACATAATTATATGTTTGGAACTAAATACAAAACGGTGAGAAGGTTATAGTTGACTTATTATTATTAAAAATCAAATAGCTATTTGCAGACATATATTTCTTTGGTTTAGTGGCCCCCTAGTCGGCAGCTTGCTCTAAAGCACAGTGTCAAGCGAATTGATCCCCATAACGAATTAGATAATGGGAAAATACGTTCCCAAGATTCTGAATCTTCTTTGAGTTAAGGCCGGGCATTGGCCGAGAATGTCTAACACGGTCCCGTCTGCTTCCCCACGTCCCCTACACAGGCTGGAGTTCGTTATTGCTCTCTTGTTGGCATGAACCCTTAAAAGTGCATGCCCTGTCACGAGTCCAACAAGAAGTTTCAATTGGACCTTGCTCGGCTTTATAATCTTTTCTTATTCATGTACATTGAGAGTTCTCCAAAACAAGTTTTCTATGTACACCTATGATAGATCCCTCCCAATTTCCTTTTTGATTTACTGGAGGAAAATACTCAAGTTGCTCCCCGTTCCATTAGCTGCTTAGCCCCTGTCTCTATCACTGCGATTTCGCATTGAAGAACGGAGGAGAAGTTGTTTATCTCCTCCCATATCTCCAGGTTCCGTTTCTTGCACGGTATCCCGAAACCACAGCAACGCTCGCATTTTGAACCGTCTGTGTACAGCGCCATGGTGTTTTCCTGGATCACCCTATAATTGATCCACTCACTTTTTGTCGGGAAATAAGTTTTGAAGTCAGCCTCCATGTTGCGGTTCCCAGTTTGGAAATCCCAGCAATTTTCTTTCTCGAACAGTCTATTGATCGCATGTCCATTGCCGATTTGGGCGATATTTTCATGTTAGATTTGTCTTCCTGTCCTTTCACAGTTTATTCATGTGTAAACGTGCGACCCGGTTAAGTGCCACCATTTTGTGACATGGCATATTGTCTTTAATCAATCCTATTATTTATTGGCATGGGGCCGTTTTTATATTCTCTTGCATTATAAGCGATATTCTTTATGTTGCGAAAGGTTATATAAAGACAAGAGAATATCCTGTCATTTCATCTTCATTTATACAGATGGCAAATGTTTAGTGGCAAGCTTTGCGCAATTTTTTAAGGCGATATCTCAGAGGGCTTGTGTCCAGTAAGAATACAGTTATAAATCATTGCTCTAAATTTTCGGCTGTCTTAGCTTTGAGATATATTCTGTGTTTATTTATTCGCGTCCTCTCTGGATATAATTTTTGTCTCTTTTTGGAGTCGCCACAAAATGATTCGGGACCAATAAATTTTGTTTTCGTGCCTTCAGCAAGACAATCCGCAATCTTTACCTTCATTGCCTTCGTAACGTGGGCCCTGGTAATATAATTTTGAATCGACCTAAGTCGTTACAACTTGTGCATTTGAGAATTCGGAACTTATTATGTTTACATAACGATAATTCGTCAAGTTAGATATTTTTAGTTGTAAAACCTTTAAAAGACATCTCAAATATACAGGATGAAACCACTTTAGTTTAATCATAACCTGGACTAGACTTATGTCTTGTCAGTTCAGTGCATTGAAGCAGTCCCAGCCAGCTTAAACTTGTGTCTGTGTCGGCTGACAGTCGGACATATATCTTAGCACCGCGAATACACGAATATTTGTTTGAAAAATAGTTGGCATAGTACCAAGTACTTTTTGGTTTAAGTTTTCGTTCAAATGCTCCTAAACTAGATTTTCAATCAGTTTTTTTCATATGTGTACCATATAACGGGTCCTCCTTCAAAAGAATAGCTTCGGGAATTTTAGTGCACTGTATCTCCTAGGTTCGTCCTAAATTGTAAATGGAAATTGTACTCGTTCGGCATTACATCCCATATTGTGGTCATTGCCGGATCATCTGTTCAAGCTAAATTGCCTAATTTTAGGAGACCTGCGAACTGAGAGCTGTCTTCTTCCTTATTAGTTTCGCCTCGGTTGAATTTTTTTTACTGGTTTTGATCACCACACTAGAATAGCCCAGTGTGAATAGGATCTTGGTATTGGTAGGTCCACAGGACCATTTTGAACTTGAATCCAAAGTTTTTTCAAATAGCCATGCACGTTCATAGGACTTGATCTATTATTATACCTAACAATGTTCCTTTGCTAGTAGTGCTAGTAGCATAGAAACCCTATAAAGGCAATGGAAAATCCCTTCAAATTATTTTCTCACTCTAGCATAGGCACACTGTCGTGATGAAAAAAAATATTTCTTTCCGATTTCACAAATTCGATTAGTCTGCTTGCATATAGTCTTAATATTTTTTATCGCCGCAAAATTTTAAACTAAGTTTTGGCCATACCTACTGATTTTCAAAAAAAGTCACTTCTTTATTTAAGTTTGGATAATTTTAATAAAAAATTAACTAAAAGTTAATTTTCCGGCTCTAATATTATTTTCTCGGCTGCTTTTCTGATATACATATCGACGCTGAAAAGCAATTTTGTCGTATCTCAAAAACTGCAATTTATGCTGTATCTAGTATTAAATCCATGTTACACTAACTTTAAGATAATTTCATCATTTCAGGAATCCCAATTGTTACCCAAGGCTGTAAGGCAAGCTATATAGGGAATGTCCTAGGTCTTGACATAATGGTTTAAAAAAAAGTCCAACCTGGCGGAGTGTTTTTTACCTCTGAAATTGCCCAGGAGAAAAGACAGACATCCACAGTATGACGGAAAGCTGATTTAGTTTAAACCGGCAGTCGGCTGGCATTCAGAGTTCTCACGTCAGCGATTAACCTTTTCCTTAGGCACGGAACCATAATTTACTCATCGGTGTCAAAAAGTATCCATGACTAACTTCTTCACTGCACGCATCACTCTGATGACAATATAGTGAGTTACGTTGCTAACAGAGGTGTTTTTGTTTGACCCCATTTGAAACATTGAGTGTTTGAAATTCCTCCAACTCCAGAAGTAAACAGACGCAGTGTGGACGAAAAGTTTTGCTTTTAGGTAAAATCTTCTGAGTTAACGGACAAATTTATTATGAATAACAACTTTCTAAACCAATCGGGAAGAATGATCTGAATGATTCTTTTATAACTTTTACAATATGACAGGCAATACAATATTAGCTGAACTTAGCTAGGGAATCAGGTTTTAGCTGAGTTATAAGGTGGATTTCTAGAAGTTTTAGTGTGCCGCATATTTATTCTATTAAGTCAGACGCTGTCGTACCGAAAATTAATTCTACCTTCTATATACAGAGCAATTTTATGTTTATTTTACTTTTTTAATACGTATCTCACCACTTCTACATTTCCTACATCCTGGAGAGTCGCTACATTGTTTTCAATTGCAAAGAAATCTTCGCCTAAGTATTGATATTGGTCTAATGGACAATTGCATTGCAAAGCGTTAACATCGACTTAGAAAATATTCATAACTGGTCTTTAACCAATGAAATAATTTTAAATAGATCAAAATCACACGTAACGTACTTCATAATCCAGGATTTGATCCATCTGAGCTTCCACTTATATACCTGAACGGTAGCCTTACATTAATAAAGTTCCGGGTCTAGGAGTTATGAATTCTTATTTAAAATGTTTCGACCATATTATCTCTCAACTGAAGAAAATTTAGGGGGGTTTGAGAATATTGTATTTATCAACCGATATTTTGCCCCCAGCTACTAGTAGCTAACTTGTGAGATCTCTCGCATACCAAAAACTTGATTCGGTTTGTGCAAGGAAGCTTGGCTTCCCACGTTTTCATTACGTTAGCCCATTCCGGTTGACACTGTTGGCTCCACTTTGGAAATTTATTTGAGGCGCAAAACTTTACTTTTCTTGTTTAATCTCATAAGAATTCATCAGATTCTTACAATTTACAAGACATAATAATTTACTTTTGCCACGTTTTCGAATTGCTGTTATGGATTGCCCTTTTCTTGCTTAGACTCTTTGACTTTAGAGTAACTCACCTACGCAAATTCAACAGGCGAGTTCGGCACTTGTATACAGACGATTACTCAGGCCGCATAATCCCGTACAATAGTTGAAATCATGTTGCAGAGGGAGGGCCACTGGCGAAGGATTGCCTCTTTCGTGAGGGAGATCCTTCGCCAAAGGATAGGAGAGAACAATGGGACTCTCTAACGGGAGGGCCTGCTAGCTCGTTGGGTGGCAAGAAGGCAGGGGCTCTTAGGGGAGCACCTGTTGGTTTGTATGCCCTGTTGGAGGCTATTTTATAGGACTCCACCGCGAGGTAATGTCTTCTAGTCGATTCCGGGGTGGTCCTCCTAGAGGGGAGGGGAGGGGTGTCTTAGCCGTTTTTTTTTTCATTTAAAAGAGGACATGATATGCGATTTTTGACACATTATTACTTCTTAATTTTGCTTAAATGTTTAAACAATTTAATTAAAAAAAAACTCGACGTCACGTCCTGCGTTCAATCGTTGGCTTTTATAAGCAGCTTAATTCGAGTCAACCAACCAGCGTTGTCTTTTATTAGCAGCTTAATTCGAGTCAGTCAATCAAGTACTTTACGCGCAATCCTATACACCAGTTCCGAAAACGTGGTTTCGAGAAAATGCGTTTGAAGTTTGTAGAAAACGTGTAACCCGAAAAGCCAGTACGAATTTGAAAGCTTATCTATTCTTTTTATCGGATCGACTTCAATTTTTGTACGCATATATTCAAACCTGTAACAAGAAAGTACAAGTACAATTCCTTGATACTTGTATTTGAAAATTTCAAGTACCAGTACCGGGACTTGTACTTGTACTTACAATCCCCACAAAAGTATTTTAATATCTGATCTTAATAACTTTAGTACATACAACTTGTACTTAAGGACTTTTCAATTCATCTTAAGTATTTTCAATTACTTTTAAGTACTTTCAATTCCTTTTAAATACCAAATTTCAATACAAGTATTCGCTCATTAAAACACTGTTTATCATTACTTTTTTATTTTTAATATTATTATGTATAATTTCTTAGTTCGCCTTTTAGAATACAGTGTTTTACTGAGTGAATATCTGTACTGGAATTTGGTACTTAAAAGGAGTTAAAAGTACTTGAAAGAAATCAAAAGCACTAAAAGGAATTAAAAGTACTTGAAAGGAATTGAAAATACTTAAAAGGAATTGAAAGTACTTAAAAGGAATTGAAAAGTACTTACGCACAATTTTTAAGTACAAAATTAATTAAGATCAGATATTAAAGTACTTTTGTGGGAATTGTAAGTAAAAGTACAAGTCCCTGAAATTCTAAGTACAGGGTAATTGTATTTAATCTGTACTTCATTCCTAATGTACTGGTACTTGAAATTTTCAAATGCAAGTACCAAGGAATTGTACTTGTACTTAAGGAAATTCTAAGTACAGGGTAATTGTATTTAATCTGTACTTCATTCCTAATGTATTGAATTACTTTACAGGTCTGGTTCTATTCTAAACAATTTAAGATGACATACATAGGTTGCCCCCCTTAAGGGTAAGGAAATTAGGTTAGGTGAAGAATATGGGGGTTTACGCTTTTCGTTTGTATTCTTGAGGATCTTAAAACGAAGACAAAAAGCAAATTAAAAGCTTTTACCGTTCGTATTGTTCTGCTCAATAAGGATTTTCGGAATTTTACAGTACGTTCAAATTTGATCTCAAAAGTTAACTTAGTTGTAGAGAGGGAAGTCCAAAAAAATCTACCGAAATAGCATTAATGATCGCCGGTCTCAGGAATATATTTGCAATGGCAACACACGCATTCTTCAAACAAATCAATTGCAAATCTTTCAATCAGTTTGCCCGATTTCTGTATTTATAAGAATTGTGTCTTTTTGGTAAAATTTTTGAAAAATGAGGTAAATAGAGTTATAAATGAATTTTGCGTTTAGAAAGTAACTTCTTTAATGAATTTGTTTTAAAATTATTTGTGGTTAGATATATATGACTAGTTATTGCCGCCTGCTGAAACATTATAAATTTCAATGTTTTTATTAGTGCCCCTTACAATTTCACAATTACCAAATTGATAAAGGACCTATTCATAAACGCAGATTTGCGCAGCAATTGCTTAATTGCTGAACCGAATGATTTGCTGAATCATACAGGTGCAAAGCAAACCTGCCTTTATAAGAACAGGACCAAAATATTTACAATAAATACAATGACAGTTTTGAAAGACTTTATTGTTAGGCCGAATATTTTTAGGATAATGATTAGCGATTATCGTTGGCAAGAATGTCGGCACTGGCGCAATGATATATTTTGAAGTCGTGCATTAAATTGATTTTAAATCGTAAGCTTCTTATTTGTAAAGAGATTGCAAAGAATAAAATAAAGGGTTATGCTTTCCCATATTTTATTTATATAAAATTTGTCGGAAACTGCACTTCATATCTTACATAAAATAACACAGTTAAAAAAAATTTAGGCGGAAGAAATTTTAGAATCGCTTATTTCTTCTAATTATTCGAATTTATTATTTAAATATGGTAACTTAATAAACTCATCAATCTATTCTTATATTTTCAGATGTACGTATGCGAAGAATGTGGGCACACAACAAGTGAACCGGAAGTCCATTACATCCACCTTAAAGAAAATCATCCGTATTCACCCGCACTTTTAAAATTTTACGATAAGCGACATTTCAAATTCACAAACTCACAGTTTGCGAACAACCTACTCGGACAGCTGCCTCCTATGCCCGTCCACAACTAGAACTAAAGAACTGTGAAGCCTTAATGTACTTTTATGCTCCTAATTTAATTCTTATTCCAAATACTTCTCTGAATTATTTATATTTTCTAATAATTTATCGAATTTCCTCATCTTTAGAAGATGGCGTATTATGTCATAAGAACTGCTTTATTTTTACATTTTAATTTATTTTGTTTCCAACAGGAACATAGCAACACACTAAAATTGAGTTTTTTGTATTTCGCTGTTAAAATGTGTTCATATGTTCCCGTATTCTTTCAAATGAATTTTTTGTTCCATTTTACCTAATGATACAAAATTTAAATTTAATGAAGCAAAACGTTTATAAAATGTTTTTATAAATGAATTTATATCATTGAAAAGCGAATTATGACTTATCTTTTATTGACTCTCTCTTTTTTCATTTAGAAGTGCAGAACAGGTGTGTTCAAACGAAACATGTATTATCACTGAGCGAAAGCTATCAGTTCTACCTATCCTCAAAGTCAGTTACAAATTTTAAATCTAATTGAATATTGCTAAAGGACAATACTCCTGATTCTCTTTCCCTTTACATAATCCTTCACATTCTTCGATTTCTTAATCATTCCAAACAAACTGAAACTAAAAACAAAGTATCGGGTTTTTTGTGCAATCTCGGTGTTGGATTAATTTTATTTTTAGTTAATATTAATTTTATTCTAGTTGGTAAGGTAATTTTAAGTAAAGAGAGAGTTTTATTTGTTAATAAAATATTCTAAGCTCTAAGAGGAATTAGCTCGTAGAAATTATAGTCTTTTTTTTATTAGAAAAAAGGATGAAAATGTGAAATCAAGAGTAGTGATGGAGCTCACGTTTTTGTAAAATTTTACATTTTGCATTAAAGGCAGCTCCGATAAAAAGAAAAACAAGACAACACATTGTTAGAAAAGCTAAATGTAATTTGAAAAATTGATATAAATTTATTATGATGAACTATTTAATTTAAACAAACCTAAAGTGAATTCGTTCTAGTTAAGTTATTTCAAATCATGTTATCATCAGCATCATCATCATCAACCTAATTGTGTTGACGTCAGATTCAGCATTAAACAACGACAAAAATTTATTTAACATCTCTTCGAAATTATATTTAATCTAATAATAATAATTTTTGTAGAAAAATTATGAAATATTTAAAATCAAAGCTTTTTTTACAAAAGAAAAAATATATTACTTAAAAATAATTTTGTATTTCTTTTAAATAATATCTCTAATATTAAACACCGGTGCGGTCCATTTAAAACAAAAGAAAGTGCACTTAAAGATGAATTTTATTATCTTTTCTGAGAAGCCCCTTTGGATAGGGTCTAGTTTGTGCCCGCGTGGAAAACCCTGGATGGCTAACTCGGTGCTATTAAGCTGCTATACTGCCTTATTATCATTTTCTTGTGTTGTTATTGATTACCTGTCTGACAAGCGTGTGGAGTTGTTGGTTATATTCCATATTATCATGGGAATGCGCAAACGAAGACAAATGTAGGCCTCTTTCATAAATGCATTGTTGCGGGCAAATGATGACTGCTTATGTTTCATAATTGACTACATGCAAGATGTTCAAAAAAGCAACATGCGCTGCAAATGGGCCATTCCACACGAGTATTCTTGCAGCTTGTTTTTCTGGGGAAGAGATAACAGAAGCAAAGAGGTATTTCTACAAATGTGCTGAACTTTGGAGAGAAATTTTCATCAAAATCTAAACCTATTTCACCTGTTGTCACGCACTAATACAACTAGAGCACAATTTTTCTGGTTTGGAGGGGTCAGAAATTTTAAGCGGATGATCGGAAAGTGCATGCTTTTATTAATGAAGAAAAGAAGAACTGGATTTTGACATTTGAGAGTTGTTGTGCGGTAGCTGCACAAAAATAATGAGGGATTTGAGTATTTTGGATGAATTGGGGTATGAAATATGTATATTACACTCCTTGACAGGTCCACACAAATAGCTGAAAGCGTTCATAAATGCACGCGCAACTGTTTTGTCTGAAGTTAATTCGACTGCAAGTTTAACGTCCCACTTGCAAGCAAGCATGCATTTATGAGAGAGGCCGTATTCCTTACAAATCCTAACAAATGAAAAGTTAATAAAAGGAAGTTTGTAGATACAGTGTCTCACACTGAAACTCATCCACTAGTATATCTTACACTTTCGATTAGAAAAATCACACAAAAGTAAAACTTGGAAAAATATATTTTAGATATGTTATAACTCTATTCGAATAGGTCATAAAAACATAAAAATGTAGAAAATTTCATCAATAAAAAAAATAAAACAAAACAATTCTTGAAAATATGAGTAAATTTTAGCTCACAATGAAACTCATCCAACCAATCAATTGCTTTCGTAATAAATAAAGAGATATGTTTTTTTTATTTTCTAGTATTTTGTTGGATACCCCTTGTAAGCCTCTGCAGCTCGTAATCTAGATGGCATTGATTCGACCAGCTTTCTCGTAAAACTTGGAGGTATTTTGTTCCACTCATTTTGTAACACTTTCTTCAAGTCTTCTTTTTTCGAAATTGGATGATTCCTTATTTGTTTTCCTAAATGAGCCCATAAATGTTCTATTACATTTAGGTCAGGGGATTGAGCCGGGGTTTTGAGGACCTTTGGGCAGTTGTAGAGCAGCCATTCCCTTGCAATACCTGATGCATGCTTAGGATCGTTGTCCTGATAGAATTGGAATGACTCTAGAATTCCGAGCTTCTGCGCACTCTGCTTAACATTCTTTTTAAGAATGTCTAGATAGAGCCACTTGTCATTATGCCTTCAATAAAATGAAGCTGCCCAACACCTGAAGCTGACATGCAGCCCCATACTAAGACAGAACCGCCTCCATGCTTGACAGTTGGGCGAAGGTTACACACCTTTGTCACTTCATTAACTTTCCGCCAAATTGTTACTTTTCCATCGGAGCCGAAAACGTTAAACTTGCTCTCGTCAGTGAAAAGAACCTGATTAATATTTTTATTTTTAACTTATTTTTAAGCTTGATATTAAATTTACCTTTTCCGAGAAGGTCTGGTCTTTGCGAATGTATTCCCTTGCGAACTCCAATCTTGACTTCTTGGCACTAATTAACGGCTTGTTGCGGGCGACCCGACCATTAAAACCGGCTCTTCGAAGAACTCTTCTGACAGTTTCGGGGTTCACATCTTTCTTAAGTTGATTTTTTACCTCTGTGGTTAATTTAGGTGCACTCAATCTTGGATTTTCTTTCATTTTCCTAATAATGATTCGTTTATCGCGAGCTGAAAATACCTTCTTCGGGCTTATTCTCTTTTTATTTGCAACTAATAAAAATTTACCGCTTGTTTTGTTAGTGGATGAGTTTCATTGTGAGCTAAAATTTTCTCATATTTTTAAGAATTGTTTTTTTTTAAATTTTTTTTATTGATGAAACGTGTAAGATATACTAGTGGATGAGTTTCAGCGTGAGTCACTGTATGTATTCGACATGTTCATATAGTTTTGTTTTTAAAGAATTGATACTGTTTATAGTTCTTTTTAATTATTATGTTTTATTATGATGATTATTGGTGTTGCGTGCCGGGACCAACACTGCTGCTGGGTGACTACCCAGGGCAGGCTATGACTCTGGATGACATCAACTGAAAATCAATCACGGTCACGGCATCCGCTGGACATTCATTTGTCAGCAGATGCTTGAGCAGGATGTGGCTGCGGTAGAGTAGTGGGGGGGGGGGGGGGGGGTCAAAATGGATGCCATTGTGCTCTTGGTCGTGCAATAAAAGAAAAATGCATGCCGAAGGATAAGGAAAGAAAAACGAAAAAAAACCGAGGAAAAGGAGAAAAAAACCGAACCCTGTGAAAAAAAGGGAACAGGATGAAGGACTGCGTTGCCAGACTTACCGGTGATCGTTGGGGGAGTCTGATGGTGTGACACCCCTTGTTTGAACCAAGCCCCAACCACTTTGCAGCCAGGGGGCCGATGTCACCCTGGATGTCCTTTGATGACCTGGAAAGAGAGAGGAAAACTCACCTCATTATGAGGACCCTGCTCACAGACGTAGTGAGGACTGCCCTAAAGGAAGGACGAGGAGGAAAGAGAGAAGAAAGGAATTAATTCCGGTTCACATAAAATTTCAGCTTTATTTTTAATTAAAAATAGAGTTTCCGCTCACGCAGGAGAGCGCACAGACGGTCAGGACCTATTTACCTCGTTGAAATGAGGCTCTGATGAATTAACCTATCAAAAATTTTACACAAAACTTTTCTTACTTAACTGAACCATGTATTGAACCTAGTTTCAAAAATGCAATACGGTTCGAACCTCACACTATGGGTACGTTCAAGAAGTCAGTCAAATGCCCATTTAGTCTGAACCCTCATGCAAAGGCAGCCATTATTAACATGCGAATGCTTACATAATGCATTCACAACTGACTACTGGGATGAACGATTAAATGCAAAAGGAAGATGGTTGTTTGTTTGACAATCTAAAAATATTTCTAGAAATATTGAATTTGGTATTATAAACCTATAAACAGCAATTTCAGCAATAATAACATCTTTTTTAAAAGACGAAGCTTACAAATTAGAAATATTTTCTGATTTTTCACCCAATTTTGTATCGTTTTCGAATAATTCATTATTTAAAGCAGAAAGTTCACTAGAGTACAGAATTAATTACAACACAAACTAAAAAAATATAAATTTACATTTTTACGCGTAGTCCGAATCCATTTGAGGCCGTTTTTAAGATAACACCACAAAAAAATTCTTTAGCAGTTAAAAATTTCCAAATGCAAGAAATGTGCAGCTAATTTGCAGCAACTGTCAAATTGATCGAGCGAATGCAATGCATTTAGTTCGGCATTACACCTGTTGAACGAATGCATGTTGCGAATGACTGACTTCTTGAACGCCCCCTATATATACACTCTCGTCTCTAATTTCATTAATACCGAAACAATTCCTAGTCTACAGTTATACCATAGTATAGATATGATATAGTAGACCAGCTTCGAACAAATCTGAAAAAAATTCCTGTCACTTAATTTCATTTTTCATTTAAATGGTAATGTCCCTGAGAAGAAATTACCCAAATGGGAAATCTCTCAGTCATTTTGTATGTAGTTGTAAATGTCATTTCGTCATTGAGTTTGACAATTAAAATGGAAGTAATTGACCATACCGAAGATTTTTAATTTTGAAATAAGATATACTGCAGTGTTGCGTACTATAGTAACATTCCGGGTTCAACGTATTCAAGCGACGAAAGATATCGACAAAATTGCTGCAATAGAATAGAGGATACTTGGCCTATGTTAAATTTGGTGGTAATTAACAATAGTCCGCCTTCTAATGTTGTTATTCTCAAAGAAGGCCAACAAAAAATTTATTTTAGGTCTAAATTATTCGCAGCATGCACAACTAATTCTACAGATGAAATCACTGAAAATCTGAGGAAAACTATTCAAACTAATGTTCTTGAACTTCAAGGACTTTAAATCTCAAATTGTAGGTTAGTTAACAAGATTTATCTAATTTACGCGGATAAAGCACCTCCACCTTTTGCATGTCCATCTAACTTTGTTTAAACGAATCAATATCTACTTTTTCTTTGAACTTGAGATTCACAATCCTATTTTATAGTTTGGCTTTCAATTAATAACAATCTATCACATAATATTGCTCGTATTACTATTCCACTAGTATCAACAATTTTCATCTCGAACCCTTCTTTCTTGAACATTTCTACACCATCCTGGGCTATAACGACTGGATCAACTCCTGTATAACTGCCAAAGAACGGCTTTAGTTGCATTTTGTTTGATTTGATTCGTAGGCACCAGCCCGGAATGTGTCAGCGCAGACTAAACAAGACTTCCAATTTTTCTTTTGATAGAGATAAGCTAGTTTCTTGAAAGTCGTTATTTATCCAGAACTTTGCAAACCTACAAACATTATAATATTGGGGCGTCCTTTAATGGGTTTTTATGGTTTAACACCAGGATCTACAAGCAATATATTCTGTTCAATATAAATCTATAAATTTAAGCAAAGTATGTACCTTAATCAATTCCTTGAAGACTGCAGATTGAATCATTCTTCGTATGTTGAGTCGTTCGTTGCTAACCTATCCTTTAATTTGTTTAGATCCTCCACGAATAGAATAAAATAATCCTCCAGGAAGCATCATGTTGATTTTGACTTGAAGTTTTAGAACTGTCAATTACTTAACCAACACATATGTCCGCTTATACGAATTAATCGACGAAAAGGGAAATTTCTCTTCTGAGAGTACAAAATTGATTCTCGCTCACTAATTTTTGACGGATAGCATTTACTTCTTAGAATTTTTTGACATTTAGGATTTACTTTTCCATACAAAATTGGAACAACATTGCCAAACTATTTCGTTCACGTTTGAACAGGGAAATTTAAGGAGCTGTTCTTCTATATGGTATCTATTCTAAGGTTATACCTTGTAAAAACTACTTCATTATCGCCAAATCAATTTTGTGCTTTTTCATCTTTAAAAGTACGAAAGTCCATTGCTAATTTACGAATTGCATATATATATATCTCCAAAAGTCTTTTATCTTGACTAATCATTCTTAATCAAAAAAATTATAATTTCAATCAAGAACTTAGGCAACACTTACAGGGCTTGAAAAATATCTTCAAACAAATTTATAATTAACGAATTGCGTAATCACTCCTTATCTAAAAAATAAATTCAATCGAAAGTTCAAGGAACACTTGCAGGTCTTGAAAATGTCTTTAATCTGGCTAATCACTTTTAATCAATAAAAATAATTTCAATCGAAAGTTCAAGCAACACTTATAGGGCTTGAAAAATGTCTTCAAACACATTTATAATTAACGAATTGCGTATATATGTATATTCTAAAAGTCTAATCTGAATTTAACCTTTTGTCAATTTTAATTTTATAATTTCTTTTACTTTCTTTTTCACGTTTTTTATTTTTTTGCAATTTCTGTGCCACTACGCTTTTCGATTTTATGTTTTCTTTGATTTCTATTTTCTTAATTCTATCATTTTCTCTTTATTTTACGTTACACGTTTTTTGATTACTTAAATTTTATCTATTAATTCAGTGTCCACTTTGACACTGAGATAAAATTCTCAGTCACTTTTGACACTTCTCCGTTTGATACTCGTCTCTGACTAAATTACCCAAACTCATTTGTAACATTTAGATTTTAAGCAGAGAAAATAATTTTTGAGATTTCTCTGATTTCGCTATTATGCTTCCCTGACGGAATGAATTTATGCCATGAAGTATGCCATTAAATTCAGCTAAACGAGCCGAATCTTCTCATGCGCTTATGCAGGTAAGTATTTATGATTTTAGGAATTTCAGGTGTGATGTATAAGCGCGGTAATGGCACCAAGAGGTGAAATGATGGGAATAAAATAGTATTATTGGGAATAAGGAAGGGATTCAGCTCGCATAGCCGAATACACTGGCACATCTGGGACCCGGGGATTCCCTCCCACAACCTGTTAAAATCCAGTGGTCAGGTGTTTCTGGATCACAGGAAATTCAAAATTTTTAGCGACCATAACATTGGAAAAAAGGATTATAATATGATTCGAATTCAGCACCTGTTACGAATTTGTCGAAAAATCCCGTGTTTTTTTAACAGTACTAGGTCCTTGATATTGCAAAAGGAGTTATAGAACGATACATACTGTTGTGGTCTCAAGCGCTTAGAGACAGATATGTCTTTAAAAAGCAGTTCGGTAGGCGCCTCCGGAAAGCAATACTTTGCACCCAGAGGCTTCGGTGTAGCCTCGTTTCTATTTGCTTTTTACATTAGTTTAAATGTTGCAGGTTGTCTTTAAAAGACGGTGCTGTTTCCATTACATCATGACTCTTATAATCACGCTAGATGTAGGATTTGGTTTTCCCTTAGTAACGTGTCACGAGAGCGCAATTAAATGCAAGTAGAGTGGCATCACAGAATCAATTCCTTATTTCAGTTGTAAATTTATAATAATAGAGTTTCCCTTCTAATACAGAAGGCGCACTTCTTGACTGATGCCAAGAACTTATTTATTTCAGAAGGACGCTCAACAAACCAAAATGCAAAACAAAAACAATTGCGAACAACAGAATAAATTGCAAGTTGCAGATGCTCCTTTCAAGTGTCACTTTGTCCACATTAGTATTTAAAACGCCTCCATATCATTAGCAGACCTATGCGGTTAATAGGCTCGAACATGCCGTAATTAGTGCGCGAAAAAGCAATCTGTAAGGCGGATCGATTGCGTATGGAATAGGAAAGTTCTCTAGGCAATATTTTGTAAGCTAGTTCAGCGCTGCAGAAGGTTTGCTTTTATAAATTATAAATTAAATTAGAATTAACCCTTCTAATCCAGAAGGCGCACTTCACGGGCAGAAGCCCGGAAAATTAACCTATCCACCCGAATATAACAAAATATTGAGGTGAATGAGGCTCCCACACCAGCATGCAAAAACTAATATTAGTACCCAGAAGCACAAAATAAGCAGTGTAACAGGCATAGAGATCCTTGAGCCAAGCCAATGCAAATCTTACACAAACTAATACAAAAAAACCAAACAAAATTTAAAAAAAACCGTACAAAAACGAGTGAGTGCAACAGGATGGCTACAAGTTGTAGAGGCTACTCTTTAATGTAACCTTGTCTACATTAGTGCTGAAAACATCACCAACATCATTAGCAAACCTACACATGCGGTTAATCGGCTCAAACATACCCTAACTAGCTATCCGCAAGTTAGAACGGTTTCGAAGGGAATAGGACAGTTCTCTAGGTATAATCCTGGACGAAAGTTCCTCACTGTCAATCTTCCCCTGAAGAAGCTGGTGTAGAAAAATTATATCAGCAACCCAACGACGCTTCTCGAGAGTAGTAAGTTGTAGCAGACCTAATCGCTCTTCATATGGAGGTAGAATAAGAGGGTCACTCCAGGGCAAAGCACGAAGAGCCGCTCTCACAAATCTACGCTGAACGGATTCAATACGTTTAATGTGAGATCTGTAAAATGGAGACCAAACCGGACTAGCATACTCCAGCAATGGTCTAACAAGGGATGTATACAGATGAAGTCTTATGTGAGGGCCAGGAAACTCCCTGGACCAACGAAGGATAAATCCCAGCATATAATTGGCCCTGGAAGCGATATTATTAATGTGGGGGATGAAGTTAAGTACGCGCCCAAGTCCTTAACCCCTTCCACCTGTTGAATGCAAGTACCATCAAACTTTTATTCAAAAGTACAGTAGTTGCGGGACCTCGAGAAGGTCATAACCTGACATTTCTCAATGTTTAATTTAAGATTATTATTGCCACACCAGCTATAAAATAAATTTTAATAAATTAAAGGCAAAATGAGTTCCTTGGACTTTTTTTTTATGAGTCGGAAGAAGAAGAAAATTATTTAAATAATCTAAGGATAAAGAGAAGTCTTAGAGAAAAATCTATTCCACTGGATTAACCAGACCCAATGTAAGCAAGCTTGCTCATTAGTACTTTAATAATAACTTGCTTATTTAAGATTCTTGACATATTATAGAATATCAACAGAGGCATTTATCTTTTTATTGAAAAAGTTGGAAGGCAAAATGCACTTAGCAATGCGTTAGACGTCTATCTTTCCTGTAATAAAACTAAGTGCGACCCTTCGATCCCTTGCAAGCGGATGCTACCAAACAGGTGGTGGCAGCGACTTCATTGTTGGATTAGCACAATAAACATTTTCTAAAATTCTAAAGTAAGTTTGAGATAATCTAGACAAAATTTTGTGTTCTGATTTAATACAGTTTCTACAAAGTGAAGCAACAAAAAATAAAATAAAAGCACATTTTTACAAACACTTTAGCAACTCCCAGGAGTAATTGGATGTGTTGATGGGACACATATCCGAATTTGTTCCATACGCTTTAAACAATCGTAAAGGTTTTTAGGTTTTTACTGCTTGAATGCAATGTTGGTAATTTTTGATTACATGTGTCTAGTTTGTAATTTACAGCAATTTATTGTTTAGGTTTGCGATAAAACCCTGAGAATAAATTTTTTAAATCCGAAGCATCCAGGATCATGTCACGATTCTGTCATCTGGAACTCAAGTGCTACAGATAATGTACTCAAGGCAAATAATGAGAATGGTGAAAACAACACTTGGCATTTAGGTAAGCACAATACAGTATTTTTCTCATTCATGTAACATTCTTTCCTAGGTGATGCAGGATACCCCTTAAAGCCGCGTTTAATAACTTCCTCCAGGAATTATAATACCAACTGTAATGTGAGCCATTATTCGTAATATTTCGCGCCATCTGGGTGCTGAAATGGGAATTCAATTTTACACACAATTTTAGAGTTACCTAGTACTTCTGTAGTGGTCGTCTCCGTAAGCAGCCATGAATGCTGTGCTTTTGTTAAGATGAGGCATACAGTCCGTGACAGCTGCCTGAAGACGACAACTGCAAGAGGTAAGTGAAAAAAAAACTTTTAACTTTATCCCTTTTTATCCGCGGCATCATTTATGTGGAACGAAGGTAATATTCTATTAATTTATTTTAGGCAAACGATAAATTCGAGAAGCCATCGGTCACGTTCAAAGTCTCGAACACCACGAAGGTACAGAAATAAGTACTCAAATAGGAAAAAAAAGTCATAATCTCGTAGTTCTTTATCTCAAAGACGAATGCTTGTAGGAACAAGGGAACATCCTCAACAGAGTCGCTGTTTAGGAATATTTGGATTGAGCCTTTACACGACTGAACACAAAAGTAAGGAGATTTTCTCGACATTTGGGCCAATTGAACGTGTGCACGTCGTTATTGCTGCCAAGAGTGGAAGATCTCGAGGCTTCTGCTTTGTATACTTTGAGAGCTCCGAAGATGCCAAAGTTGCAAAGGAACAGTGCTCAGGTATGGAAATAGATGACAGACGAATAAGGGTTGACTATTCCATCACAGCGAGAGCTCATACACCTATGCATTTGAGTCAAGTAAGCATTGGTATAGTTCAGAAATAAAGTAGCTAGACCAAGTAGAGTATATACGAGCAGTAACGAGAGCACGCAGAAGTACAAGGCTTTATAAAGCTTATCTTAAGTGATCAATAGTTCTACTAACCTCAAAGCGGATATGGATACACTATTCGGTTACATGTGATGTACTTGTGCCTAACTGAGTTTTAGTGGACAGTTTTTATTGCAAGCAAAAAGGTGATCTGAAGATGTGCAATTCCTGTAAGTCCTGTACTATAAAAATTGCTATGTAAGCAATATCACAAGCACGGTGTAAATCTTTGTACAGATTCTATTTCGTTCCATTATTCCAAATTGTGTTTTATTTAGGAGATAAAAGATTGTTCAGAATCTCAGATATGCTGAGATAATGATTACTGCAAATCAGAAACGATAAGGACTGTCATTCGACTCCAAGTCTATGCCGAAATAATTCAAGCATATCTTTAATTATTAGCCAAAACTTCGAATTCGATTAGGATTTTAGCGTATTTTTAAAGTGTGTAGTTCCCGGATTTTCTTGCAAAACATCTTTCGCTACTTTAAAATTTAAGTTTGTTTCAATTGTTTAAATTACGTTATTTTCAAAACAAAAAGTCATATTTGTTACAGTATTCAACCTGTACAGGCCATTTTTTTTTGTTAGAGTAAAAATTTGAAGTTTTTTGAGTTTCAGGAATTCCCTAACGCTTCTTCCCCTTCTTGCTTTCCTCATCCCTTCTCCCTATTTTTTTTTATAAGATGTGGCGAAATCCTAGGGGACAACCCTTTGATGCGTTAGCATGGTTTTGGCCGGGAGGGAATTAGGGTAAGGGAAGTGAGGAAACTTGAGTCTTGTTTTTGCATTGCTGCGAGCTAGACAACAGCCCAGAGACGGAGTGGATTATTTATTTAATTTCTTAATAAAAGCTCACAGGGTCATCTGGTCTCGAACCCGGGACCCATGGCATGTTGGTTTTGCTGCTCAACGTATTGATCCAACTTCGTCTCATATCCCAATGTTTTTGATTTAATTTTTTTGGTGCTTTTTTTGTTTCAGCATTTTTTACAGGTTGGGCCTACACCTTAGCCAGGTGTAGGAAAGTGGTGGGTTAATATCTGAACCATCGCATATGGGGGTATTTTGTTTCTTGTTTTTGCGAATTTCAAGATGGTTCAGTGCGGCTTAATGTAACAGGTGACACCAGACCTGTTTCTCTTCCTTCTGTTTTTCTGTTTCTCGATTTTTTTTCCTTTCGTGGCAGACCTGAAGGAAGGATTCCACCACCTTTTTTCGCCACAAGCACGCGGAATTCTGATTGTAGATGTGTGATGATGTTCAAGGACTCACACCCCATACCGACGAGCTAGGACATGCTTCCAGCTAGGGCGTGCGACTTGAACATCTTGCGGCAACTTCACGTTGCTCATTCGCACACACATACATTACACAACACAGAACGGCTTCAAAAATTTTTTAACGAGCAACATCCAAAGGCTCATAATGTTTGGGAAGGACAATTGGTGCCCTCAAAAATCGGCTCGAATGTTTACTGGGAGAACGAGCATTGCATTATGAACCAAGAAAATGCGTTCAAATAATCAATGTTTGTTGCACTACTTGTGTATAAAATACAAAGTAAATGATGTTAATTTACCTCACTCAAAAGAAATTGATGTCACAATAGACGACACTGAAGAAGATAGTTTAAATGAATAAAAATTGGCACAACGAATTAAAAGCCATTCTATAACAGCACTAAACTCTTAAGATTTTCCTACTAATTTCTCAAAAATATTACTGCTAGAAGCAAAAAATTGAGTTTCTTCTTTTTATGTGGATACAGGAACAAAATCGAAGAAGGATGCCTTTAGATAAATCTCTGATAAAATCTACAGCAAAGAACTTGTTTGAAGATTTAAAATTAAAACCAGAATCTTATTCCGATACTTATGAAACATTAGTAATGGCTGGTTTGAGCGGATCAAAGTCAGAAGAAACCTTCATAATATAGCACTTAATGGAGAATCAGCTAGTGGAGATTCTGCAACAGGTGAAGCCTTCCTCAGCAAGCTTAAGAACGTCATTGAATCAGGTGGATATAACAGTATGTATAACGGGCTAGCGATCAATTTCGTATTTTGTGCAGTAAACAAAAGACATCATGAGTTCATCAAATTCCTTTATTATATTCACAAAATGCACAAAATGTGCAGCAAAAATTTACTTGACCCGAGTTAATTTTCAAAATAAAAATCAAAACAAACTACTTGTACACTCGAGCAATGTAAGAAATATAAAAATTTCTTAACATGATCGGCGTTTCTAATGAAGAAAAGTTAAACTCCTTTGGCTCGTTCTCAACAGCAGCACCAAAGGGTTAACTTTTCTTCAGCTGCTGGACGCCTTCGCGAAAAAACGAAAACTAGATTGAACTCCAACACAAAATATCCTTTATTATAACTCCAACGTTTCAACTGGTCACCATCAGGGAATACTGAAAAAAATTATGCACAGCACAACTGAACCAATACAACACCTTACAATTTTTAAACTTACATATGTATATAACAAAAAGTCAGCTAGGACTCTCAAAAAGGTCGCTGTTGTCAACTTGTTTTATAAAATATTAAATAACAATGAGTAAACTTTCCTTAAATATATTCTATTTGGGTATTTAACATTGCACATTTTTGGCTAAAGTGATTCTAAATTAAACTGTATTAGGCACGAACGTCAGCCGCGTGAAAAAATTAATTGTGTTGTTTCGTGGAGAAGTAATAAGAAGGCCTTATATATATATATTGTATTTAAGAATGACAGGCGCAATATTTCGGAATTGGCTTACGAATTGTGCAATCCCTGAAATTCAAGATTTTTGCACAAAAGAAAATACCAGCTTTAAAGCTCCTTTTATTATGGATAATGTGCCAAGGCACCCGATCGACTTAGACGACATCTCAGATGAGGTTCAAATTTTATTTATGCCTCCAAACATTTCGTCCTTGATCAAGCCAATGGACCAGGGGATCATTTCTAACTTCAAAGCGTAGATATTATTTTCGTAGAACATTTAAGCAACTCTTTTCGGCAACAGAAAGTAGTAATGAGGAATTCTCGATCAAACAGTTTTAGAAGAATTACGACATTTTTAAAGCTGTGTAGAATATAGGAGAATCATGGAAAGAGGTGACAGCAAACTGCATGAGCGGCTGCTTGCGCCAAGTCTGGACAGAATGCATTGAAAATGAAAGTAGGGTTGACGTACTTACTGTAAGTGAAGAAATCGCTGGTGTGGCTTAAAAAATTGGTCTAGATGCAGTAGAAAAATACGACGTGGAATGAACAACGTGAAGTTGCTGCAAGATGTCCGAGTGGCACGCCTAGCTGGCAGCACGTGCATAGCTCGTCGGTATGGGGTTGGGTTCTTGGACATCTTATTCACACATTACAAACAGAAGTTCGTCTCCTTTCAGGTCTGCCACAAAGGATGAAAACCAAGAGAAACAGACAAAAAGGAAGAGCAAGAAGCCTGGTGTCACCTGTTACTCCTAGCCGCACTGAACCATCTTGAAATTCGCAAATACAAGAAAAAAAACTACCCCCATATTCGATGGTTCAGGTACTAACCCACCACTATTCCTGTACCTGGCTAGGGTACAGGGCCAACCTGAAAAAGGTGCTGAAAATAAAATAAAATTTAAGACATATGGGAGGAGGGAGACGGCATGAGGGGGAGGGGGACAAGAGGGACAAGAAGCATCATAGGAATACCTGAAACAAAGCCAGACTCATAAACTATAACGGAAATCAGACTGGTATTTATACGTTAAGGCTCACTTGGGATATATGCTTATGTATAACTTAATCATTCTACGTTTCTAAATTCCAGGCCACCTAGGTCATCATCCTTTGCAAATGCAAAAAAATCAATAAGCTATAAAAATAAAATAAAAATGTATTTACTCAAACTAAGCATTTATCATAGGAATTGGACAGGATCAATGGCTAAAAAGTTGCGAAAATCAATCAACGTTATGGTAAGTTATGCCCGACGGTAACTAACTAGCTGCAACGCCGGGGTCTTTTGTGCACAAAAGTCCAACGTGGTGTAGACTGTCATAAAAGCAATAATATCATTAAATTTCCAACCAGAAAATAAAATATCTATATTACGTGCGAGACGTCTCACTAAGAGATATACCGGCGAACGCAAAAGTACCTATCCGGTAAGCGGAATTCACATTTCTTACGAAGATAAGTACGATTTCTAAAGTAAATATTGAGCATTTCTTTTTTCCTGTTTCTTTCTATTTTCAAAAACTTGCTCTCAACTACTGACAGGATGACAAGAAGTTCTGATATGTCCTCCACAGAAAAAAATTTAAGAATTTTTCAATTATTTTCTCTCTTTATCTCTCTAGCATCCAACACTCTACTTATTCGGGAAATATTACTACGTACTAATAAGACTTTGGCAGAATCAGAACTTAGGATATAAGCTGAATACAACAGCTAAACCACTATGCACAGTTAAATACGAATAGCATTCCAGAAATTAAATTTAAAATCTCTCTCAATACACAAATCCAATATAAAACGATAACCCTAATACTTAATTAAGGTACAGCCTTTTGTTTTTTTTCTTTTGTGTTTGAAATAAATGTTGAGTGTTATATTATAAAAATGAAAAAAAGTTGTTGCCTATGTTTACATGCTTTGGAACAACCCCAAAAGATATTTTATAACGTAGGTTGGCGAAATGATCGGAGGGGAATACCAAGCGATTAGTTTTTATAAATGAACGTCTTAATTAAGATAATTATGCCCTTGTTGCGTGAAAACAAAAAATTTTCCCATTTCACTGCAGCAATGACAGCGTCTGAGAATTCCAAGTAACCAAATCTGAACTCTGTTACTTTAGCACTTCCCTGTTATGACAGGGAAATGACAAATTTGTGATTTTTCACTCAAGTTTATGAGTGAAAGTAAATTTTACCCTTTTAAGTATCTCTAGATGTCTGGCAATGGCTGTGAAAGTCTCCTACAGAGTCTAGTCCTTACATTAAGGAGGTCACTTTGATTTTTGTTTGTTTCCTCGGATAGCGTTGGAATTTTCACGTCGGAATATCAGGTTCCGAAAACAAGTACTTTATGCTTATATTACGTGCTGCAATTTTAAATTACTAGGATTACCAGTTTATCCAGGCAAGGATGGCTTGGATAAATTTTGGAATTATTTATAAATAGATTTTACTTACCTCTGTTTGCTGTCGTGCACCTGCTGCTGTCACGGAACGTTTTGTCTTCTTCTTCCCAGAAGTCAAAAGTATGACATCCGCTTCGTAGCAGAAAGCAGCGGCAGCAATTATAGAGGAAAAAGGTGCGTTCATAGTGGCGTTTAAACTGTCACATATTACAGCCTCTAACTACCAAAAGAATATCAGAAGCTCTGAAATTGAGCGAGGAAGCAACTGACATTTTCCTGAGTGATGATCCTGACAGTGAACGGAGTTTGAATGTAGTAAACGCTCTGAATGATTCCACATTAGTTTACCAAGAAGTTTATAAAGCGTAGAAGAAGGCCAGTGTTCAACAAACGTTAGAAATATATTTTAAAGATAAATCTAGGTTAACTTTTTGCCTTAAATTTTACTGACGTTTTCACGTTTTTACGCCAGTACTCTTTGTTACATATGAAATGTTTTATTTAGCTATTTCTTCATTGAACTGATATTGTATTTGAATATAGTGTTTATGAGAAGCTTGTTATTATTAGTTTATTTCAAAGTCTGATGTAAGGGGGAGCCGAAAATTCACAATATATAAAACATGATATCTCAAACACCTATTCTACGTTGTTTCATATGTTTGTATGAAGAAAATCATTTCGCTTTGCGTCGTTTCACTTTAAGTCGGGTCCAAGAACTCAACCACAACGCAAAACGAGGCCGCGGTGTATATGTTATCGGTTTCGGTATGGTTTGAATGTTAGCTACTGAGGTAGAAATAAATTTTAATTTTTTTTAGGTCTATAATTTGGTTACTTATACATATGTTTAACTTATTACTATTATTTACATTGCAAGATATATAAACTTTGTTCTTTTTACCGGTTTTATTTGGATTGCTTTACTTACATTAGGTATGCTTATAATATAAAGTAATATACATTTTGTAGCTTCTAAATTTTAATATGGCATATTATTTTTTAAACCGTTCTTCCAATTCCAGCTTTTGTCCAATGTAAGGCATAGTCTACATTTATTATTTTTTCCTTAATTAAATCTAATTTGTGTTTAAATAATATTTGTTATTAATTCCTTCTGAATGTATCTATTCGTTTTATATGTTTTATTATTTGTTATATTGTAATTTCGTTAAGCCTATCAATCAACGACTTAATAATTATATCTTCTTTATTATTATTTTATAGAGCATCATCAATTTTTGCTTTTAATATTAGGAACCATTTTCATGCACTTCCAAGAAAATCTAATGACCTCTTCTTTAGCCTCGTTTTAGGGAAGGATGCAATTTTTTTAAATAGGGTAAATAGAATGATTTACAACGACAGCTTTTCGGACTCTGAGTTCTAGATTTTGGAGGGTTTTTTCGTATGATTCCAAATCGATAAGATGGTTCAATTTTAAAGTTTCCGTTTGTAATTTAGATGATCAGCCTTAGTACCTTTGATTTGGAGTAGTCTAAAGTCTGTACTTCTACATAGCAGAAGGCGGAAAGCAACCTAGAAAGGAAATACTAATTCTTAATGTAGTTTGTATGGACAATTTTGTCGAATTCTGTTAGAATGGTTTTCTTAACTATTTCCTTTCTGTATCTGGGGGATAGTTTGGATTCTATTCGCTTATTTAACTTGACGTAAACAACTTCGCGGTAGTTTAGTCCTTTATAGGTTGCCACATCTTGTTACAGTTGCTTAAGTCATTTTTTGTTGTTTTTCTATAGGCCTAGTTATATTATCTTGTCTAGTTCTCTTGCAGTCTTCGAGGTTAGTACTTATATTTCTACAAAAGGAAGCCCCAAAAGGGCCCTCTGTGTACATTAATTATATTTTTTCGTCCTATCTATCTGAATTCGAATTTAATTTTATAACTCCTGAAATGGATGGGGTAAAACGGTTGAAATTTGCCCATTAATGTTTCTGGCGTGAGTGGTAATGTGTGGTGTTCCAATCTGAAGGTCCCAGGTTCGAATGCCACCATGGCTGTTTTCTGCTGACAACAGATTACGATAAAAAGGCCATTGGGGATTGCAGAGAAAATATCAGTGATTCGGAATCCACTTTAAATTGTCGTTCAACTTCTAATCGTTGCCTCAAATCGGGTGAACTTCTTCAGCCCCATGCCTCACAAGGGGTTACGGGAACTAGAGAGAGAGATATATTAACATAAATATACAAAGGGTGTTTCTTAGGTCGTGTGAAATAAAGAAGGAAATCATAGGTCTAGGAGAGAAACGATGCAATTTTCACCCCCCCCCCCCCCCTCTCCTATCACTCCAAGCTTTAGGAGTTTGAAATTGTTTACGATGAAACTAACTAGTCTCACCTTTTAACGCATATTGTCTACAGTTTTAGTGTTATTAATATAGTTATAGAAGTTATTAATATCTCAATTGACTGGTAATAGAATAATGTTAAACACTGTGTAATTTGTTTTGAAAATTTTCCTGTTAATTTTTTCTTATTTCTGCATTTAAAATAGTGGCCAATTTGTCCTCTTTCAAAAGCAATTTAAAGTATACAAAAATACTTTACCATTCTCAACTTACAGGACCAAACATACATGTAATTCCTGCCCTTCCAAGAAGAAATGCCTCCGAATTATTTTTTGCTAATAACACTAATTTAAGTGGAGTAGTCGATGTGAGGTAGTAACCCGTTTACAGTAGGTCATAAAATAATTGTTTTGCAAACATTTTCACGGAAATAAATGATTATTGTTGTACTTAGAATGGATATCCCATGATCTCCGGGTATGAAAGGAGATGCAAATGCAGTGTCATATTAAAGAGCAGATAATAATTTAAACTGAGAAGTCGTTTTGATAGTTTTCAATTAATAGTTGAAAATAGTGCAATTTACAAATGAAGAATACGCAGCCATAATTTTCTTTTATAGATTTAGCAACGGAAATTCCCTCGAAGCAGAGCGTGAATATCACCCGCGATTCCCAGAAAGAAGGTAACCATCTAAAGGTCTCTTCGAAAGAACGTTTCAAAGTTTCAAAAACTGGAAGCGGTCATATACTTTCTGATCAAGCGGAGGTCAATGTTGCGCCTATTTCAGGGTAAATGGAAGAGAGAATTCTTGAGGCAAGCAGAATTGATAATACCACAAGGACAAGGCGCATAGCGTGTGGCGTAGAGGTGCGTGCATCGACAGTATGAAGTGTATTATGAAGAGAAGGACTTTATCCCTTCCATATGACACCTGTTCAGGCCTCATAAGCATGATGGAGCGCCCATTGCGGACGAAACGTACTAAAGTGGGCAGGTGGTATCATTCTCCTAACTTAAGAGCACTTTATTTTTATATGTGGGAAACCATGGGGGGGCAACACGAGATGAACTCATAACAAGAATTTTAGGACGCGGAAATACAATAAAAGAAAATCTAGCAATTGACTTAAAAACATTCATGGGAAAAAGGGCTTTTCTGTGCATTCAAAATGACGGATGGCATTTTGAAAATATTTTAATATTTTAGTAATTCCTTTTGAGGACTTCCAAACCTTAACACAAAGAGTAAATAGATCAACAATTTAGGAGGCAAATAGAATTTTTTGTTTGAAGGGTCGTTATTATTTGTAGGTTTGGCCATGTAACTTGAGAATGTTAAAAGATTTTTGTGTGCTTTAAACTGCTTTTGAAAGAGGACAGACACATTGTCCACTATTTTAAACTCGAAAATTAAAAAAAATTACAGAGAAAATTTTCAAAAGATTTTCGTTTGAAATGTAAAAATAGATTTTTTTAATTTTTAAATATATTAGATTTTAAATATCTATTTTTTTAAATCCATTAGCAGAAACAAAAATTAGATTACACAGTAATTTACTGAACTTCCTATAATCAAAAAACTTTAATTCAAAATTTAAAACACTGGTTTAAGTTTCACAAATTTTGTCTTTATTAATCGATCTTTTTCAAAAACAAATCGCGTCATCGTTATCATCAGAGCAACAACTGAAAATACCACATTTAAAAGAAGCTAAACCAAGCTTCAAACAGAGCTGGACAGCTGGACTTTTAGTTTTGACATTTATTTGATCGTTTAGTTAATAACAAACACCCTGCTAAGCTTTTCTTATTTCATACGTAAGTCTAGAATTTTTTGATTTGTTATTTCTCTCAAAAATTCGATATTAATTTTATCCTTTAAATATTTGAAAAAATTAGAGTATGGGTTAGCATAAAGGGCTGCTTGGATGTGCTCTTTAATTCTCGATTTAAGTTTACTTTTTGTTTTGCCTATATAAATTCCAGGACAATTTTAATATTTTATTTTATATACTCCGCCAACCCAAATTTTGAACCCAGAAAAAGTTATTGTAATGTGAGCAAATTGTTGTTTACAAATGAAGAATACGCAGCCATAATTTTCTTTTATATATTTAGCAACGGAATTCCCTCGAAGCAGAGCGTGAATATCACCCGCGATTCCCAGAAAGAAGGTAACCATCTAAAGGTCTCTTCGAAAGAACGTTTCAAAGTTTCAAAACCTGGAAGCGGTCATATACTTAAGAGAGAATTCTTGAGGCAAGCAGAACTGATCCTACCACAAGGACAAGGCGCATAGCGTGTGGCGTAGGGGTGCGTGCATCGACAGTATGAAGTGTATTATGAGACTGATGGCGCGGTGTCTCACTTCGGTTCAATTTAATTGCACTTTTAGAAATTCTTTTTACTTCCGTGATTGGCATCCCTGCCTGCTAACACGGGAAGATTGTGACTTTTCCGTAAAAGGAACATTCACATCTACAGAAGGTAATTTTAAACTAGATTTATTTTTATTTCTTTCGGCCGAAATTTTCTGATCCATCCTAGATCAGAGGAAAGTCTAAGCGAGTGGCTAAACAGAACGGGACAGAACAAACAGAACGACAAAATTCTAGAGTAGAATTGGGAGATTGAGAAGTGGCGCAGAAGCATTTGCAAGAATAGCCTCCTGACCAGAAAAGCGTATTTCCCACAGCTTGGCTAAAGCAGAATCCACTTGCTAAAGAAATATTAGGTAAAAACTGTCATAATTTTAACAGGTCAGCATCATCAGACAAAATTTCCTTATTAAGGGTCTTTCAAAATGGACGTCCGAAATTCTTTACATTATAGCGGCTATGTTGTTAAAGCAACAACATTTGTTCAATACAGATTCATCACAAATGACTAATACAGCAATATATATATATATAAATTATTAAACTATTAAACTAAAACTACAAATTAAAAGTGAAAGTGAACAAGTCATAACAATAACTGTGGGGCAGCAGTCAACAGAATTCATATCACCCACATCAACCTAGGCACTGCCTGAGTAAGCCCTTAAACTGCAGCCTAGAGTAGTCCATGTAAAAGTTAGCGAAATGTTCATTAAAGAGGCGAGACATCGACGTAATGGGCTCGTGCAACCCATATATAGTAGTAGAAGTCTCGATTTCTTAAGGAGCGTTGCGGGATCGAGATGTTGACGGCCTCCAGTAATTCGGGTGAGTTTATCGTTCCCTGCAATATATCCAACAAAAATACTATTATGGCAATATTGCACCTCTTTTCAAGGGAGTCGAAAGAAATCAGACACAAACGATCGGAGTAAGAGGGAAGAAGTAAAGGATTAATCCAGGGAAGTCCGTGAAGAGCAAACCTAAGGAATCTGCGCTGCACTGCCTTGATCCGGTCGACGTGAACGACAAAGTAGGGGGACCACACAGGGCTAGCGTATTCCAAAAATGGCTAAACGAAGGTGTAGTAGAGAAGTTTGGTTAAGTAGGGATCATCAAGCACCTTAGACCATCTTTGAACAAAACCCAACATCGAACTAGCCCTAGCAACGATCGAGTCCACGTGATCCTCGAAAGAAAGACGAGAGTTAAGGACCAGGCCCAAATCCTTCATCCTGTCGACCCGACACAAGACAACACTATCGGCAGTGTAGTCGAAGAGGAAAGGAGATCATCTACGCAAAAAGGTCATAACGGTACACTTGCCGATGTTTAAAGGAAGGCGGTTGTGTGAACACCAGTCACAGAACGAAACCAATGTCAGAATTCAGGAGACCGCCGTCTGATTCATGGGTAACAGTACGAAAAATCTTAGCATAGTCTACATAACACAGAATTTTACTATTGGATAGCCGAAGCGAAACATCATTAATATATTTGATAAACGGGAGTGGGCCAAAGATACTACCCTGAGGCACCCCCGAAGTGACAATGATTTGGATGGAAAGAGCACCAAGAAATAGGACTCGCTGTGTACGACCAGACAGGTAAGAGGACAGCCAATCGACGAAGCAATGAGGAAACCCAAGAATATACAGTTTATAGATTATGATTCCGTGGTCAATCCTATCGAAGACCTTACTAAAATCCGTAAACACACAGTCCGCCTGCTTACCAGCTTCGATGGTCGGCAAAGAATAATTAACGAATTCAAGAAGGTTTGTATTCGTCGATTTTTCCTTAAGGAAGCCATGCTGGAAAGACCACAAAAAAGTACTACAGTGAAATCGGAGTACGTCGCTGAGGAGGAACTCAAAAACCTTCGCAGCATGGCACAGGGTGGAAATCGGTCGATAGTTGGAAACGTCAGACTTATTTCCTTTCTTATGGAGCGGGATCAAAACAGAAGTCTTCCAAAGTTCGTCAAGCCTGGGACGAAACAAATGTAGTGAACCTGATCGAGAAGTGCCGATGGGAACAAATCGGGTAAAACAAGGGTAAAGAGCATCGTAAAAAGCGCTCACAGCTAGGTCGACGTCGCACTCCTCCAGCACGCTTGACCAATCACAAGAAAGAAGCCAGTCTCCTAATAAGGAGGAAAACGTGTCAGTGGTGTCAAATTTTTTGTAAATTGTTCAATAGTGTATGGCAAATTATCATAGAAGATTATAGCGTTAGAGAACGTGTGCGAATCATCAAATTTTATTATCAAAATGTTTCGCGCATTACGGGATTTCGGGATGATCACGAGTTGTATTTCCTCCTTTTAAGTGTCACTTTGTCCATATCAGTATTAAAAACGTCTCCAAAATCATTAGCAGACCTACACCTGCGATTAATAGGCTCAAACATGTCGTAATTAGTGCACGAAAAAGCAATCTGTAAAGGTGATCGATTGCCCAGAGAATAGAAAAGTTTTCTAGACAATATTTTGGATGTTGGTTTCGCGCTGTCTAGCTTTTCCCTCAGAAGCTGGTGCAAAAATAATACACTCGCCGTCATCAAAATCGCACCACACAGATGAGCAATTCATTAAGGAATATTTTGGTACCAGCTATTGAAGAGCACTTGTCGTATTCAGTAGGTAATTTTCCACATGTTGTCATGGAGCAAATTCGGGATAAGTAAACTGTGAAAAATTGACTTCTGAAATTCTGCTCTTATTTCGATAAATTTGAAGTGGTGCAGTTTTTTGACATTTTTGACGTCCCTTCTCGAGTATAATAAGTTTCAGCAACCTCAAGCGCTCCTCATCAGGTGACAGAATAAGAGGGTCGCTCAAAGGCAGAGAACGTAGGACCGATCTCACAAATCTGCGCTGGACGAATTCGATACGTATAATGTGCGATCCGTATAACGGAGTTCAAACCTGACTAGCATACTCAAGCAGGGGTCTAACCAGGCAGGTATAAAGATGTAGTCTTATATAAGGGCCAGGAAATTCCTTGGACTAGCAAAGAATAAATCCTAGCATAGAGTTGACCCTAGCAACGACGTTATTAATGTGGGAGATGAACTTCAATTGTATATCAAGATACAGTCCCTCACCTTTTATTCGGGTACCCTTAAACAGGTACTGAAAAGTACGGGAGTTGCGAAACCTCGAGAAGGACATAACTTGACATTTCTCAATGTGCAGCTTTTTTGTCCCCTGAACTCCTTTTAAGCCAAAGAAGCCTTTTTTACCGATCAGCTCTCTGTTTTTGGTCTCTTTCAAGTTAGGGGAGTCAGGAACTTTCTGGACAGACAATTAGACTTAATCTTTTCTTCAGAGCCAGTTAACTCGGCTGTCGTGGAAAGCAAACATCTCCTCTCCTCCCTCGATCGTCACCATCCTCCCCTGTTCCTCGTTTTCTCCTACGAACATCCTCACACCTTTTAAAGCTCCGAGTCTTCTCTTTCCTTCAATTTTCGTAAAGGCGACTTTGGAAAATTAAATCACTTGCTCCTCAACTCCAACATTGGCACTATCCTTCAACATCTTCCAGTAGACGTTGCTGTAGAGGCGTTTTATTCGGAAATACACGCTTGTCTTATACAATCTATCCCTCTTCTTCCTCGTAAAAACTGCTCCTCCTCCCCCGTTTGGTACGACAAAGAATTACGCTCTCTCCGAAACAGGAGAAACAAACGTTGGCAAACTTTTCTTCTGACCCAGACTGAGTCTGACTATTCTTCCTACTTGTCTGCTTACACCTCTTTTTCTGAACGTTGTGATACCCTCTAACATGAGTACCTCCAACGGATGGAAACAAGCCTCATATCCGACCCCAAGCGTTTTTATAGCTTTATTAATTCTAAGAAGAAATCCAATGGCTACCCCTCCACCCTAAAGCTCGAGAATACCTCTTCATCTGATCCTCAGGTTATCGCCAACCTCTTTGCACACTTCTGCAGTAAATCTTTCAGCGAAAATTCCCTACAACCTGACCTTAACTACTTTTCATTCTTGGACAAATGCACTCAAACGTCGTTTACATATTTCGCGAAAAAAATCGCCGCCAGTATTAACGGGCGTTCTGAAAAAGTGTGCCATGCATCTAGTTCAACCCCTTACTTTGCTTTCCGCCTCTCGGTCACTCAAGGTGTTTTCCTTCAATTATGGAAAATCTCTTATATTATTCCCATATTCAAAAAAGGCTGCAAGAACGATGTATCCAACTACAGACCCATTGCTAAATTATCATCCATACCTAACCTATTCGAAAAATTGGTCTATGATTCCATGTTCTTCCACTGCTAGTCTATTTTCTCCCTCTCCCAGCATGGCTTCCTCAAAGGAAGATCTACAACACCAACCTTACCGAATTCGTCTCCAAAACACTATGTGCGCTGGAAAACGGTAAAGATGTTGATGTTATCGCCACCGATTTAAGTAAAGCCCAGGCTGCCCCGCTCGATTCATCTCCTGAATTCAATCCTACCTCAACAACCGTCAATACAATGTTCTTTTCAGCTCATCCATTTCTAACCCCATTGTCGCTCGTTCCGGCGTCCCTCGGGGTAGCCACCTCGGTCCATTTATTTTCATCCTTACAATTAATGATGTTGATTGTGTCATCAAATACTCAGAGCTGTCCATTTATGCTGATGACATGAAAAGAATAGAATAGAAAAAGAATAGATAAGAATTAAACATATCTCCTCCACAACCGACTCTCTTCTTCTCCAAAATGACCTCGATCCGTTCACCACATGGTGCAGGAAAAGCTTTCTTGAGCTCAATGTCTCGAAATGCTAGTCCATCTCTTATTCCCGCAAGCATCTTACCACCACCCCGAGAACCTACATGTTAACCGACGTACCAGTCCCTATCGTTACCTCTTTGTGTGAGCTAGTAATAATCTGTGATAGCGAACTAAATTTCCGTTCCTATATTGATAGCATAATTAACAGAGCTAACTCCGCGCTAGGGTTTGTGAAGCGCTGGTGTGGAAAGTTCTGCAATCCTTATGTTTCCAAATCTGTCTATATTTCCTTCGTTAGACCTCTCCGAGCGTAGGCTCATTCGCTTTGCTCTACGTGATCTTCCGTGGGTAGACAGATTCAACGTTCCACCTTATGAAGACCGTCTGAAACTGATCGACTTACAACCCCTAAGTAAACGTCGTGATGTTTCTGACGTTCTCTTCATTCATCAGCTATTAGCTGGTGCCATAGACTGCCCTTCAATCCTGCAGTCTTTACCCATTTATACCAACCCTCGCAACCTTATTTCCACTCCCCTTTTCCGACTCGACCACCATCGCACGAACTACGGTCAACGCGAACCAATTACCAGGATGCTAAGAAAAGTCAACGACCTTCCCTCCTTTGACTTCCATCTGAGTAAATCATCCCTTTACAAAGCCTTATATCTTTATCCCGCCCATCTTGATGGCCTTTCCTAATTCTCCTTCCTCCCAGTTTATATTTATCACAATCATAGCTCATATTGTAGCTTACATTATCTGTTGTGAATTATTGTTTATTTTTGTTTGTAGTATTTATTTTGTTATTTTGTATTTTTTATGTAACAGCTTGCATTAAGCTTAAATAAATAAATAAATAAAAGATTATTACTGCAGCACCATTCATAGAACATGTGCATCTCCGTTAGATTTGATTGTGAAAAAAACCTTAGTATCATCAGCATATATAAGAATTTTACATCTTCGAAGCAAATAAGTAATATCATCAATAGATAAGATAAATAACAATGGACCCAGATGACTACCCTAGGGAACGCCAGAAGGAGCTATAAAAGCATTAGAAAGTGCGCCACGAGAGAGGTAAGCAGTGCAGGGCGAAACACGCCAAAATATTTGTCAAGCTGAGTTCAGCAAAAAGGAGTATGCAGTTCCTAGAGGACACCAAATAAAGCTGTCTCCCCTTGGTATACTTCTTGGTTACATAAATGACCAGGTATTGCTGGGAGCTTTTTTTTCATAATTATTAATTTTACAATAACAAATAGATCCATTATTTAGGGCGAAAATCGGTGTTTTCGCTTCCAAGTGGCACCAAAAATTGAAAAATCGAAAAAAATAATTTTCTCCCAGCAATACCTCAGGAAAGCGATTATCTAATGATACCATTTTTTGTTTAATTTCGGATGATCCAGTCACGAGGTATAGTGTTCACTGGCGGACAACTTTTTTTCGAAGCGCCTCCGAAGATTTGCTACCGTCGGCTTAATTATTTATATTTTGCTCTACAAATTTAAGGAAATATTGTTCAAACGTTGTACTATAATGTTACGATCAATTAAATATATTTGTATTACCTGTAGCGCCTAAAAAAATTCTTAAAAATGATCTTTTTTTCGCCAAATTAACGTCCCCACCCCCCCCCCCCCCCCCCCACCCAATTCATGCGGAAAACTTGAAAGAGACTCATTTAACAGTTCCACGTCCAAAATACCCAGTTGTAACCACGTCTCGGATAAAGCAATAATATCAAAATTTCAGTAAGCAGATGATAAATAAAAGTTTTTTAGTATTACAAAAGATACCCTTGGGCCAGAACTTATCACTGAGAAGAGTATCAGCCACTGAGTAGGAGTGAAAAACAAGACAGATGCGTAAGGCTTTGAAGGGCTATTTATTTTCCTACAGAACACCCCAGGCGTGGCAATACCCCTAGACCGAAGGAAGCGCAACATTATGTCACAAGAGGTACCAGGTGTTAGACGAGAGACAAAAATCCACTTTGGGCGTGGAACGGCGGATAACGCAAAAATATCAACACAAGGCTCACATACATTCAAGAGCTCGACGATAAGAACAACATCATTGCAATCACCAACATCAACATCCCTATAACTAACAACATTGATGCCACCCGGCATACCAGCAGTGAACAGGAAGCCTGGAGTCAACTACGGAGTACCGCACTCCGCCCCGACGCCTCGTTTTTGATTTAGGTATTTAGGTTTGTGTTTTGATTTCGAGCTCTTCACTCTCACGGGCGAGGAGTTGGTAACCCCACGACTAGCTTGTCCGTCTGTCAACGAGTACAAAGCAACACCCGAAGGATATTGAGAAGATGGGGGAGGACAGATGAACAGACCTCTGCCAGCATGAGTGGGGGAAGACAAAATGAAAATACGAAGCTCAAAATACAAAAATTAAAATCAAGATAAAAAAAAATTAAAGAACGCAAGGAAAAAATATATAGACGAAGCCCAAAATACCAAAATTAGTTCAACAAGAGTTGAAAAACAAAATAAAGCACAGATTAAAAGTGAATCCAGAAAAGGAAAAAGGTCAGTGAATTTGCAAAACAAAGTTCAAAGAAGTCCTAACAAGAAATATCAATCGGTGGTTACGGTACCAAAAAAAAAACGAATGCGTTACAGAACTGCAATGAAAATCCCAACATGCACTTGATCAAAAATATACAATAAAATACTAAATACTTAGCTTGCCACACTCAATCATATCTAATTAAATTGATTCTGAAAAAACAATAGATTTTATTTTATTTTTAGAATTGACTTATATTTATAAAGCCAAAATGAAAACATATATACTTTTGATTTCAATTAAAAATATTAAAAGTTCCAAAAGCCGTTAAATAAAACTTAAAATTAGTTTTAGTTTATTCGGATTATTTCTATTTACAAACCTCTTATGTATATCGTACTTACCTTGCCTTTCTATCAAGTATGATTACCTGAGCTTTTAGAGATAGATCCAGAGTGTCCAAAATTTTGACCAAGTCTTGATTTGCTCATGATGATATTAAATAAGAAAACCCAAAGAAAGTGTAAATGTGTTTTTAAATCGCAGAAAGTAGATTTCTGTTGTTTTAAAAGTTTTTTTTATTAAGATTTATATTTTACAAAATCTTAAAATCTTAATATAAGGTATTACATACATATATATTCATACCTTCACATGTCATTGAAATGATTTAATAAGATAACATAACATGGAATCACTTCTAGAGTTATAAAAATAAATCTTATTCTACATACGTAAATTACAGAGCTTTGGATTGTTCATTTAAAATCATCATTTGTTTATTTCTTAACAATAAGTTGTTCATACATTATATGTTAAATATTTTTATGATTATATGCTACAGTTAAGGCTCTGCAATAGTGGATTACGAGAGCCTAATATTATTATTTTTTAATTAATAAATTTTTTCTTGTAATGAACTACAATCATCTTCAATAATATTTATTGATATTCTCGTTACATATCTGAATTTTTATGCGCACCGTCAATATGAGAGGCGTAGTGTAGTGCTACTGAGTTTGTAATATAGAAGAACATATAATCCCTAATAATCCCGAATACATTCAAACATCCTTCAAATTCAATAGAAAATATAGATAGAGTGCATTAAGAAAACAAAAATATCTGCGGGAGGAAGCGAAACTACTGTTTGTTTCGTTTTGTCCGAATAACGAGTCACAAGGAGCAACATTCGATGAAATTGTTTATGAGTATGAGAAAACACATTCTCAGCAATTGGCATACGTTGCATTATCAAGAGTAACAGGCATCGAAGGACTTTATATTGTGACTGAAAGAAACAATCCTACATTCTATCACGGACGAAGAGAATCTACACCCGTTATTGATTTACAAAATGAATTCAAAAGGCTATCACTCAACAGGCTTCAAACAGTCACTAATATTTTAACAAATTTCATTTCCAATAGAAAGGGCATATCAATATAATCATTAAATTGTCAAAGTTTACGGGCACATACATTGGACCTAGATGACAGTATTATGCAACGTTCAACTATATTACTTTTATCAGAAACTTGGATGAATAATGAAGAAGACGTAGATGTCCCAATTTTTCATTGTGTTGCTAAATTCAAAAGACCTGATTGCCGGGCTGTGGGTGTAGCTATATTTAAAAATAACAGAGATACGTCACCTATCGTCACTTCACAGATGGATGTTGCACTTCGTAATTCACAATCATGTGGATTTCATGTATCATCAATAGGAGACATTTGTATAGCGAAATGTACAGCAGAAAATGGACAAATAATTGTAATGCTAGCTATACATATGTTGAAAATTAAAGGCGTTTGATTTTCTTATAATAGAGATTGTCACTGTAATGTTAAACTAACTTGTATGCGTCAACCACCAATTTAGCTTTTCTCATTTTTGAAATCAGTTCATGTTTAGATTCCGAATAATTAGGGTCACTACTGTATATTTAGACTAAAATAAAGAGTTTGAATTTAGAGCCGGGGTTTCTTTAACGCTTTAAGTAAGAATTATTTAAAATCTGGTGCAGAAACCCAGGAAGTATCGGAACGAACTTTATTCGTACTTATCGGAATTAGTAGTGACCCTTTAAACGGTAACGCGGAGCTAACGGAACTATGGAACTCGCAAGTCGCGCGACTTATCGCGGTCAGATCACGAAGTTGGTTAAAAGCGCGACTGAATATTTGCAATCGCCAGATGCGCGGATTTGCGACGACGAAGAAAAATTAGATTGTATCGAAGAGGAGTTAAACGTTTTCATTGATCGTCTCAAGGCTGCTCAGGAAAATCTAAAAAGGGCTAATAACGAAGTGCGTGCATTAGTAAAGCATGAGGAATATGAACGAGAAGCCGAGTCTATTGCTGAGTACGACAACAAAGCCTTGGCTGCTATCGCTCGTCTTAAACAAAGACTCGCAAAAATCCAACAACACCAAAAGCGTCTATTTTCTACCGTACAACCCTTAGCCAGCAGTGTCAGTAACACCTTAAATATGACGCAAGCTACAAAATTTCCAAAATTGCAGCTGAAAAGGTTTTCTGGCGAGTTTCGAGACTGGATCCCGTTTTGGGAACAGTTCAGTTCAGCTGTACACGAGAATTCTTCGCTAAGTGCTGTTGACAAGTTCAACTACTTGCAATCGTTGCTCGTTGGAAAAGCGGCCGATACGATTTCCGGATTAACTCCAACGCAAGCCTGTTATGAAAGTGCCATATCACTTTTGAAGGAAGAGTACGGCAATACAGATAAAATTGTCGATCAAACAATGCAACGCTTGTTATCTTTACAGTCTGTCTCATCGAAAACCGATGTAGTGGGGCTTCGCCGTTTATACAACCAACGAACAAGAATTACATAGAAGCAAGACTCAGTCAAATTCCTAATTAGAAAAGGATTACCACTACGAAATGAGTACACTATATAGATAAAACTAAATAAAAAAAGCAAAACAAATGAAATTACAGTTCCATAAAGGAAAAATATATCTTATATGGAAACAGTACGCAAGTAAGAGAGAGAGACTTATATACACTTTTATCGAAAAGGGGCAATGTTTGGCATGCTTATTTAGCAAGCACGTGCTGTTCCGCGGCTTGATGCAGATGTGGTACTTCTTTATAATCCATATACAGAGCAGCAAAAAATTTACATTGGCTTAAATTGCCGCGGCGTGATGTTTCTGTGTTGGTAATCATATGGTTTTATTATTCATGGAAAACGCGGGATCTGATTCTCAAAACAAACAATTTCTCCTCATTATCGGGTGGGAAAAATAATTTTACGTTTCGTTCTGTTGGCCAGAGAAACAGATGTTTGCTTTTTCTGGAAGATTTATATTTTCTGCCTTCCTTTTGCATATAAGCGCTACCACGACTGAGTGAAATAAATGTATGTATAATATTGTAAATTCAGCTCTGGTATTTCATGTCTCGTTTTTACTTGCATATGTCGTGACTGATAATCTATTGCTGTCATCTTTTTATGCAAAGGAATAATTATCTATTTTCTTACTTTTTCCCTCTTACTGAATGCACGCACACAAGAAGTGTTTTTTGCTTTAAAATGTTGCGAGGTTAACGAAATTATTTGGGCAAACTGACCTGAGTCGTGGTTCTATGGAATTCTTGTTCGTTGTATACAACTCCGTTACATCATCCACACGATCATTATCGGCTTTGGGTATCTCATCAGCCGGTTACTACGTAATGCTTAAGGGAGTTCTTTTGCGTTGTCTCCCTAACGAATTAAGAGTAGACTTTCATCGCCACTACAATAATCCGTCAGTGGACAAAGCAAATACTGTTGAACCTCGTTCATGTGAAACAAACGAAGATGACATCGAGAGTACATCATCAGCAGCTGCTGTTTCATCGACAATAGCAATGGGAGATAATCAAGTGAAGGGGCTTCTCAAATTTTTAAAGGGAGAAGTGGACGCATTAGAGAAGGCGCATGAAGTTAGACCGAGCTCTCATCGAGTCCACAATGCGAAGTTAGTTAAAACCGCAGTAGGTTTGTTTACTACAGGCACAAGCGAAAACTCTTGTTTTTTCTGCAGATCAACGAATCATGAAACGAAAGAATGTGATAATAATAATATCATGAGTTTAGCGGAACGAAAACTTATGTTGAAAAATGCAAGAAGATGCTTTCGATGCTGCAAACGCGGCCACAATTCCAAATTATGCAAGACTCGTGACATTTCTTGTAAGCAATGCAAGTTCCGTCATGCTACGTGTATGTGTGACCCAGAATACAGCAAAGTTAATACCAAGCCGAAATCTTTAGAAAAATACATGCCCAACGATAACAGCTTCGCTGTGCCTGCTGACGCTGAATCCTCTCACCGTGTTTTGAATCTCAATACGACGAACCCTGATCGAATGCTCACTGACGTGTTTCTACAGACCGCTTGTGTATTTGCTTCTAGTCCACACTCTAAAAGGGCTTTGTGTGTTCGCATAATTATGGATGGAGGAAGCCAACTAACCTACGTAAAATCCAGTATCGCTCGTAGACTAAATTTGCCAGTTTTAGGTTCGCATAATCTCTGTGTACTCCCTTTCGGAAATGAAAGCAAAACGTCAAGCCGAATTTGCAATCGAGTGCTTTTAGAACTAAAGGGTCAATACAGCGATAAATCAATTATGTTACAGGCAATTGAGACTCCGGAAATTTGTGTTGATGTTCTCAAAGTACCAAAATCATCGGATTTGCGATTTGGAGAATTACAGCTAGCAGATGCCCGAACAGTTGGAATACTACCAGAGGAAGGCATCAGTGTATTAATCGGCGCTGACACATATTGGCAGATTGCTACTGGAGAACACACTAGAATAACAGAGAAACTAATGGCCATTAATACTGTGTTTGGATGGACTCTACAAGGTCCAGCGATGATTTGTTCTTCAGAATCCAGCTTATTGAATTGTGTAACACATCGTGCGATGACATTAAGTGCCTGTACGTGCGAGGAAGTAAAGCGGTTTTGGGATCTCGAGTCATTAGGAATCAGTGTTGGAGTTGACAGAAAAAACTCATGCGAGCTGAATGATTGTGTTAATCGTGTGGGTAATCGATATGTTGCAACGCTTCCCTGGAAGAGGATGGACAGTAAGTTGGATGATAACAAATGTGGTGCTTTATTCAGATTACATTCGCTAATTAGAAAACTTTCACGACAGTCAGGGAAATTAGAAGAGTATGACGCTGCCATGCGAGAGCTTATAAACGACGGTATAGCTGAGAAAGTAGTAACTCCTTCTACAACCCGAAAACGGTACTATCTGCCACATAGGCCTGTATATAGGAACGACAAGACAAAAACAAGAGTACGTATTGTGTTTGATGCATCGGCGCATGCTGCTCATTCGAAATCTCTAAATGACCACTTGGAGGTAGGTGCTAATTTACTGCCAAATGTTCTGAAAATATTACTTAATTTTCGTTGTGGTAAAATTGGTATAGTAGCCGATATAGAAAAGGCGTTTCTCCAGGTTGTACTAGACGAGAGTGATCGTGATAGCCATCGCTTCTTTTGGTTTGCAGAAAAGTTGTGTTCTTCAGATAACCTTCCGCCAGTGCAAGTTTACAGGATGACACGAGTCACATTTGGTGTCACGTCAAGCCCCTTTCTATTGGGAGCATCAATCCAAAAGCATTTATGTGAAGAAAAGGGGCGCTACCCAGAAGTTTGTGCTGTGTTGATGGAGAGTTTTTATATGGACGACTTGGTGACAAGTGTAGATAGCGAACAATTGGCAAGAAATATTCATAGGGACGCAACAACTATTCTGAGATCTGTGTCGATGCCCTTAAGAAAATGGAACACAAACAACAATATACTCCGAAAACAGTTTTTATTGGACGAAGCGCCTCCAGATATTCAAAAGGTTCTGGGTATACGTTGGTTTACACATACCGATAAGTTGACAGTTGACTTGGAATCAGTCAAGGAATTATTGCTATTACCTGTCGGAGGAACGAAACGAAATTTACTAAAGGTAATTGCAAAGATTTTTGATTCATTTGGCATCTTAGGTCCATTTGTAGTGCGATTGAAAATTTTATTTCAATCCCTTTGGCGTTTGAATGTTGGCTGGGATGAGCGCCTTCCTGATGAGATGTATAGTATTTGGAGTAGCTGTTGCGAGGAGCTGACAAAATTAAAGGAAATGACATTTCTACGTTGTGTTACTGCTGACCTTGAAGAACGATGGATAAGCAAGGAAAGATTTCGACATGCTTCTTGTGCGCTAAAAATCGTGTCGCTCCAATAAAGGGCAACGACGTGAAGGAAGTTACCTTACCGAAACTAGAGTTAACAGCAGCGCTGGTAGCAGCTCGACTTATGAAATATATTAATGAGCATGTAAAGATAGTTTTTTCTGCAAGTTGGCTTTTGTCTGATTCGAAAATTGCACTTCATTGGATTAGGGGTGATGGCAGAAAATACAAACCGTACGTAAATAATCGTATCCAAGAAATACAAGCTTTGACGAAAATGTCTCAATGGAAGCATTGTCCAGGCATCGAAAACCCAGCGGATTTAGTAACTCGAGGCATAAGTGCAAAGACTCAGACTAATTCGATACTGTGGACGCACGGACCGACCTGGCTGATGAAGACTGAGGATAATTGGCCTATCACAAGAGATATCGAGGAAATTCCCGCTTCCTGCTTAGTCGCTCAAATAAACGACAATGACAGATCAGCTGTCCATCCTGATATTTCCTTGGAACCATTGCTATCATATAAAAATATAAGCAGTTGGAAAAGGTTGTTACGTGTAACGGCTTACGTATACCGATTCATCGATTTATTGCGAGGAGTTTCATCGCCTTTACCCTACATCACTGCTAACGACATGCGTCGAGCTGAGACTTATTGGCTGAATTTCATTCAACGAGAACATTACGGTGTCGAGATTTTAGCTCTGCAAACCGGTAAAAGTATCCCGCCGATTTCAAAAATCATTAGTCTCAATCCTTTTTTTGAAAAAGCTACTGGTTGCCTACGGATTGGGGGCCGCCTTCAATTCTTAGAGGGTCCTTTTAGCAATGCTCACCCAATAATCCTGCCTAAAGTCTCACACATTACGTCGCTGATAGTTAAAGACATGCATGAACTTACTTTTCATGGTGGAACCTCATTAGTTCTTTTGCGCCTTAGGGAAAAGCTTTGGATACCACGAGGCCGTCAGCTGATTCATACCGTAAACAAGAAGTGCGTAATTTGCAAGATTTTGCGAGCAAAGCCGTTTGAACAACCTTTTACTCCACTACCCCGTGATCGTCTCTTGCTATCCCGAACTTTCGAAGTTACAGGGCTAGATTTCGCTGGCCCGCTGTATGTGAAAGGAGCATTAGATGGGCAACCAAAGAAGACTTATATCATGCTGTTTACGTGTGCTTCTATTCGTGCTATACACTTGGAAAGTACTCAAGATTTATCGACCGAAAGCTGCTTATTGGGTCTGAGAAGATTTATTGCTCGTCGAGGTGTACCTTAATAATTTATTCCGACAACGCCAAGACCTTTAAGCGAGCTGCTACAGATTTGAAAGGGCTAGAAAGGTTTGTCAGCTCAGAGGAACTTCACGGATTTTCAAGCAATGTCGGCATCTCATGGAAATTCATAGTGGAGCGTGCCCCATGGTGGGGGGGTTTTTGGGAGAGACTAGTGCGGACGGTCAAAACTGGTTTAAAGGCTGTTATAGGCAGAAATTCAATCAATGAAGATCAACTGCAAACCATTCTAACGGAAGTTGAGAGCATGATCAACAGCAGACCGTTAACGTATGTGGGGGAAGATCCTCTCGACCTGTCGCCATTATCACCCGCGCATTTCTTACAAAATACTGCACCATCAGCATTGCCAATACCAGGTAATAAACTAAAGGATGAAGAAGTAACTGATCATCAACTACGTCAATTGTGGAGAGAACGACTGAGAATTCTCGGCTCCTTTCGTAAGAGGTGGCATAACGAATATCTGCAGCAGCTTCGATCTTTGCATAATTATAAGGGACACAACTCATTTCTCGTAAATCGCGGTGATGTCGTTTTACTACAGGATTCATCTCTGCCGAGAATGTTTTGGAAACTAGCTATTATAGAGGAAACTTATCCAGGACGTGATGGGAAGATACGGGCATGCCTTATTCGACTGCCTAATGGAACTAACTTAAAGAGGCCAGTCCAACTTTTATACCCACTTGAAATTCAATCCAGTTATCGCCGCCCGGAGGATGTTGAAAATTAAAGGCGTCTGATTTTCTTATAATAGAGATTGTCACTGTAATGGTAAACTAACTTGTATGCGTCAACCACCAATTTAGCTTTTCTCATTTTTGAAATCAGCTCATGTTTAGATTCCGAATAAGTAGGGTCACTACTGTATATTTAGACTAAAATAAAGAGTTTGAATTTAGAGCCGGGGTTTCTTTAACGCTTTAAGTAAGAATTATTAAAAAACATATATATCACCTAATCAAAGCATAAAAAAATCATCAAATTCATCCATGAAAATCTACTTATCTATACAAGCATGATCTGCTCTCCTCAAACAAAACCTTCATACATTGCCAAAAGATTTTGAGTGGAGATTTCAATGTTGATTTCGCAAAAGGCACATCAAAGCCGCAAGTGGATTTTTTGAAATCAACATTAGATTTGGATACGTCGAATGATCCAAATGAAAGCACAACAAAATATGAAACAACGATTGACGGAGTTTTTTTTAGATATTTAGCGAATTTTTAATCAAAAGTATTCATTTCATATTTTAGTTACCACAAACCTATTGTTTCATTTTTAGATTACGATACAAATGACGATCAGTCAGAGCAAAATTTACCAGAGTAATTTATGCACAATTATAATTATATATATTGTAAATGTTATTACTTTATGAATATAGAACAAAGAAAAACAGTTGTATTATGCCTTAATGAAGTTTTCACTTCAGCCGTGTGGTCTTAAGCACACCGTTTTAATTTTCTAAATGTATCTGAACCATCAGTGTTCGGAGTGTGCTTTATTGTCAAATGTAATCTTGTACTTATAGGGTGTCAAAGCAGAGAAGAATTTCAACTTTTGACCAAACTGATATTCTGGAAAATAGAATATCAACTCCCTGTCTGCACCACCATCTTCATTTTGTTGACCAACTGCTTACTCGAATTGTTTCTTCTAGTAGTAAACTTCAAACAAAAAATCTTATTTCAAATAAAGTTATCAATTTCTAGTGTGTGCTTCAGCAGCTCGTATTTTGTGCCAATGCACTCGGTGTACGAAATCCAACTCATTAAATATTTATTGGTTTTTATTTTTATGTGTTACTGAGTTGGATTTGAGTATGTTGCAACTTTGTTGCAACAAAAAGTCGATGTTTCAAATCCAACTCATGATTTTTTTTATTGTTTGTTTTTTCTAAATGCCAGATTGGATTCGTTAGAATCCATCTTAAATATGATCTTAAAATAAGCGAATCCAATCTGCAACATTTCCTTCCCCCCGCGAAAAAGATGATTATTCTTTGGAGAGGAATAATCATCGCACAATTGCTAGGTAAGGGATTTTCATTTTTTCGAATTTCATCGCAGTTAAGTTTTAATCATGTCGCGCAACGGTGCTTTCGATCAGGAGCTTGGTTTTGGTCGTTGGGCCCCCCAAGGGCCCATTTTTCTGAAGGGGCGCATGATTCGCCTATAGGGGCGCCTATTGTTTAGACCAGTTGTATGGACCGTGCCCTGGGCAGTGTTTGTGGCCGTTTAAGCCGCTCTTTTGGTCCTGAGACTGCCTCTTCTAGGGGGATTTCGGGCATGGGCGTTTGATTACGCCGCGTGGTCCATGCCTTCAATGGCGGTATAGCGTATTTGGCTGTCATGTAAATGACGATGAACAGCAGCATTAGACCCGTAAGTGACAATGAAGTTGTTGAGAGTATGTGGGGTGCTTTCACGCGGGAGTGTAAATGTAACTCCTGTATTTTGGCCTGTATTTGGTCCAATGATTGCGTACTCTCGTGCAATATTTCGTTAGTGTTGTCACCTAGTAGTAGCTTTGTATATGGTACTTCTGTCCTAGAATGCTGCCCGTATTTAGCCATGAAGGAATCTAATTCCTTTGCCGTTTCATTTGTTTTAGGAAAGTATGCCGCCGGTTGCGTGAAAAGCAGTGGATGTGTATTTTCAGCCTCATAATATAGGGTATGTGGTCCTATTTGTAAGTGGCAGGGTTGGTTAATGACCAAGATTCCCTGTCCAGAGAGGCGATGCGTAAGCAATTGTTGGGTGCATGTAATATGCACAATGGTGGTCGTCTTCAATGCATACAGCCAGGAATTTGGCCTATTTAATTTAATTAAAATGTCCCTGAGAGGTATTTGCACCTTTAGCGAACACCTAGGGTTTTCATTCAGGGGATTGAAGAGCAACTTGATCACGCATTCATCCGTTTAACAAGAGTGACTTTCCGATATGTTTTCATGTTCTCCGGTTTAAGTAATAGAAATTTCTGAGTCGAAAGTTGACTCGCTATATGCGAATATTCTATTTCCGGGACTAGTGAATGATTTGCTTCCGTATGTATAGGGAAGCACCTGATTCGTTGCAACTTCATCTTTGGGAGATTGAAAATTGGTAATGTTATTCTGATTACTAATTTTTCTTGCAACAGGTGTTCTCTTAATACTGCCGTTTGGTGGAGATTTTATAGACAATTCTGGACGTTTGAACACGTGGCGAGAGATTTGTGATAAATCTCAATGAGCGAATCAGGGGCGATCAGCAGGGGATGAATTTGATTACTTCGGCTAGAGGTTATTATATCCAGTAGCGCCTGCTGTCGAAACTCAATTTCTACCATTTGTAGCAACAGACTAGAGACTATTTCCTGTCTCAATTGCCCTGCTACTAGTTGGTCGGTTGAATTATACAAATCATTCATCTGGTAGGCTATTTGCCGTTGTCTTCCGACCAGTGAATTTAAAGGTTTTTGGATTGTATTGAGCGCAGTCTTGACTACACTGATTTGTTGTTTCTCCAAATCAGCGAGTACCTGATGGTTAGTTTCCAACTCATCCAGGCGACTGTAGCCAGCGAAGAGGAAAGTGTGTAAAACACTATTTCAGTAATTAATTTATGTTCATAAAGAAGTATTTGTGGAAAAGATTTAGTAAATAATTTATGTTTATAAAGAATTATTTGAAGAAAAGATTAACTAAAGGTGTTTGCGACATTGAGCGCACTAAAAAAATTAAGAAGTTCAATTAGCAGTTACCAATTGTTGTAGTGTTAAAATATAAGGATTAAAGTGTGTAAAACACTATTTTAGTAATTAATTTATGTTTATAAAGAAGCATTTGTGGAAAAGATTTAGTAAATAATTTATGTTTATAAATGGAGGAAAGCGGAAGTTTGTAGTGATACACACATTATCAATTTTAAACTCGGTGGTTGTCACCATTGCTTGCATTGTAATGATTCGGATGTGCCATCTTGTAATCAAGAAAAATATTTCCGTATCTTGTCAGCGAAAGCAGGTAGCAGACTGTTCAAAACAGGTAACATGAAATTATTAAGATTAAAAAACTTATCAATTTATCCCAAGCATCCATGCTTGGATAAAGCGCTAATTGTCGTTTATTAATTATGGTGTAAAGTGAGCCATTGGTCGCGCAATATTTATTTGACACCATCTATCACTTCCCTTATCATTCACCAACCGCAACGATTCAAAATAATGATTTCCGCCACTGCTACTGGCATAAAGAAGAAAACATAACGTCAAATGGCATCACCAGAAGCAGAATCAGGAAATCAAGTCGAGGTAAATTTTAATATTTTTGCTTAATTTCGGTATTTATCTGTATCAGTCCGTAACAACAAAAAATTCAACCAAGCGACGAAAATATCAACCTCATTTCAGTCCATTTTAAAAGTGGAAAATCTTGGCCTGAAGAGCCAATTGAAAGAATTTAAAGATTCCATTTTTTTAGAGCAGTGTAATGTGAGCCCATTTATTTTAAAATTGCGCGCCATCTGTGTGCTAACATAGCCAAAGCTAAATTAAAGCAGATCGTGGTGAAATGTATATAGAAAAGGGGATAGCTTAAATAATATTTCTAAAAGTTAATGAAATAACTAGAACTAAGTGATTCATAACATAATAACTAGAGTTAAGTGATTTCTAATATTTAGCAGTAAGTGAAGTGAATTATATAAGAATTACAATGACAATACCAAATAAAACAAAAGTCGAGTATTATTCGGAGTATGAATTCAGGCCACTCATCTTTTCATAGGCGGAAGTTCATAATAAATTTTCGCACCGTTGTGACTCCAGTGGTTATCTCAAAGATAATACAAAAATTCAAAAGATGAGTAAAAGGTCGATGGAAACAAATTTTGGTTGGAATAGTGCTAAACGTTCCAAAGCAGCAACTTTATCTGTATGGGATTCATTCGCACTCAAGGAGACGTTAAGTCTTAAACAAATAGTTGCAAAGCAACCGTACAAAATCTTGGATGCGAGTCGAGTGCAGACTCAGTTTGGTGATAGAATCGTTTTGGAGTTAAAGGACTATTATGTATACTTACCCCAGAGGTATACAAAAGTTAGTGAAGAAGACCTGGCCAATATTTCACAAGGCAATAGCAACATTATCAGGGCAGCGAGGGAAGTCGTTTGATATTATCTTTATGCAGGATGACGAGTTAAATAAAGAATCAAATGATGATGATGATGATGGCAAAATAATTGATGATATATTGCCAACACAGTTACCTCGATTAAATTATTATTAGAAATGTTTAAATGAAATAAATTTCCTTCTAAATAAAAAATATTGCTCTTTTTACTTTTTCATATTGTAATGTGAGCCATTTTCCTTAATATTTCGCGCCATCTGTGTGCTGAAGTGGGAAGTTACGTTTACACATAATTTTTGAGTACCCTAGTACTTCTGTAGTTTTCGCCTCCTTAAGCTGTCACGAATGCTGTGCTTTTGGCAAGAAGAAGTATACATTCCGTGTCAGCTGCCTGAAGACGTCAACTACAAGAGGTAAGAAAAGAAAAAAACTTTTAATTTCATTCCTTTTAATCCGCGGCATCCTTATGCGAAACGAAGGTAATATTCTTTTAAATCATTGTAGGCAAAAGTATAAATTTGAGAGGCCATAAAAATTTAGGCAGGCACTGCCATTTAACAGTTCCCTCGCAAACACCCCAGTGCGCCACGGATCGATTCCTGGTGGCACAGACAACCTTAAACTCGGGGGGAGAAAACACCATACCTAGGTTTAAACAGGAAAAAAAGGGAAAAAGCAGAGAAAACAAAAAGAATTTTTCAATAGGAGAACCAAAACGAAAATCAAAAGTCAGGTATGTTAGTGCGTTCTTAAATCTAGATGAACGAAAATTAAAAATAGTGATCTCCCTAGACAGATCATAAACCCAGGCATCCCACTATAGCAGAGCCGCTGCAGGAAGCAATCAGTCAGGTGATAGCTCCATTACTGGTCCCCAAGCAGGAAATCGGGAAAGCGAAAGGAGTGGTAGTGCCGCGAAATAATAAGAGAAGCACGGCTTAACCGGCCTCAGTAGGCTCACCCCCCTGGAGTATATGGTTTATATACATATTCATATATTTATATTTATTAATTTGAACCAAGTAAGCATGGCATAGTTAAGAACTAAAGTAGTTAAAGTTTAAGAAGGAAAAAAAAACGAAAATTTTGAAGCGCTGTGAGTATTGGTCCTAATCCATGTCCAAGCCTAATATTGGTTAAGACCAGTTTCAAAGTATTAGACCAAGTAGAATACATAGATAGGAGCAGTGACGAGAAGCACCCAGAAGTGCATTGCTTTGTAAAGCTGTCGTGAGTCGGTTTCATGTGATCCGCTTGGGCCTAACTGAGTTTAGTGGACAGTTTTTATTCCAAGCAAATAAAAAAAGGTGATCTGAAAGTGTGCAATCCCTGCAAGTCAGTGAGACTATTATAAAAAAATTGCTATGTAGGCAATGTCACAAGCATGGTGTAAATCTTTGTACAGATTTTATTTCATTCCATTATTCCAAATTGTGTTTATTTAGACGATAAAAGTTTGTACTGAATCGCAGATATGATAAGATAATGATTACTGCAAATCAGATACTTCGGCTAGAAATCTATACTGAAATAATTCAATCATATCTTTAATATTAGCCAAAACCTCGAATTCGATTAGGATTTAATCGTATTTTTAAAGCGTGTAGTTTCCGGATTTTCTTACAAAACATCTTTCGCTACTTTAAAAGTTTAAATATCTCAATTGTTTAAATTACGTTATTCTCAAAGAAACAGTTCATAATTGTTACAATATTCAACCCGTGCAGGCCAGTTTTTTTTGAAAGAGTGAAAATTTGAAGTTATTTGAGTCTTTGATTTGTTAGCAATCCACTCTATATGCATGTTGTTGCAAATTAATTTTTCAATCATGACCGTATTCTTATGAGACTAAAACATTACTACTGTAAAGTATATCTAGATAGAATATAATTGATTTCAGAGCCTTTATATTAGTGAATGTTGGTATGTTTGTGCACAAACATTGGTATATAATCGCAGCCCACCTCTAAAAGCTGTAATTTAATTAGAAAGGTCAATTATTAAAGTTTTTAAATCGGGTGTAGTGAATGCAGTAAGTGACTACATATAATAATGAGAGGTGATAATTCAATACCTAGAATTTTTGAGAATTGTTTTATTATTTTATTTATGAATGAACACTATTCTTAGATCTTAATATCTTAATAATAAATCGAACCTTAATTTTGTTGGTAATCAAAATATATTTAAGTTTCGTAGCAGGACTCTATAAATAATATTTAATTAAGGAATTTAGTAGCGTAAGGGTTGATTGTATAGATTAGTAATGGACTGCTATTTAAGTATGGTTTAATTTTGTTATGGTCGCCATGTAGCGGCACGTACAGTGGTCATGTATCACCTGACCATCGGCTATATGAGCCGAATCCCTATACCAGGTGTAATGGCAGAGTGCTATGCCCTGAATTTCTACGAAGCCCCGGCCCTACACCAAGCCGCATTGATAATCAGAGGATTCGACTCCTATAGCCGAATGCAAGACTTCCCTTAACATTTTAGTACCTGAAAATACCTGAAAAAAATAAAAATACCCACGGGTATAAACAGGGGCATAATCGGAGGCAGCGCGTAAAATACATTTCAAACAACGCCTCAAACTCGGAAATCGCTATATGGAAAGCCGAGAAAATAATTTAAAAGCAATTAAATTATTTTCTCAAAAATCCTCGGCTCCCACACAAAAACGGCTTAAAATCTTCAAAATTTAAACTCCGCCTACCTACGGTACAACTAACGCGACCAGACCGAAAAATCCTCAGCCGCCTGTAAAAAGAATACAAAAATACAGCCAAAAACGGCCTGGCTGCAAAAAGAATTCTAAAAATAGAATTCTTTTCACGTCAAAGCAGCAAAATTGCAACAGATTTGCAATTAAAATGAACATCTGGCGTAAATGAAAAAGAGTCAAACCGTTTACCCCGTTGCTTGAGATGAAAAAGTTGGATGACGGCAGCGGAAGGATAAACTGGTGTGCGTGGATTCGGTCGGCGGGCAGCGTTGATTTGGGCGGTGAGAGTGGATTTAGAGTTTTGGATTAGATTCGGGCGGGTGAAGAAAGTCGAGATTTTGGGCTTACTCGCCCCTGGTTTGAAATTGCCGGTTGAAAAAAAAGAAAAGAAATTTAAGTTAAATTTCGAATTAATTAAAGCGGAAACGACGAAACTAATAAAGGAAATTATAGAAAAGACAAAAATGAAATTAAAGAAAAGACAAAAGTGAAATTATAGAAATGTAAAAGGTCAAGAAATTAAAGAAAACTAGAAAGTGTTAAAATGAAATTATAAAAATGCAAAAAGTGAAATCATAGCAACGAAAAATGTCAAGAGATTAAAGAAAACTAGAAGGTGTTAAAAATTATAGAAAAGCCAAAGGTGAAATTATAAGAAAAGACAAAAAGTGAAATCATAGCAACGAAAGAGGTCAAGAAATTAAAGAAAACTAAAAGGTGTTGAAAGGAAATTATAGAAAAGGCAAAAATGAAATTAAGGAAAAGACAAAAGTGAAATTATAGAACTGAAAAGGGTCAAGAAATTAAAGAAAACTAGAAAGTGTGAAAATGAAATTATAAAAATGCAAAAATGAAATTAAGAAAAAGACAAAAGTGAAATTATAGAACTGAAAAGGGTGAAGAAATTAAAGAAAACTAGAAAGTGTGAAAATGAAATTATAAAAATGCAAAAAGTGAAATTGTAGGAACGAAAAAGTGAAAGCATAGCAACGAAAAAGGTCAAGAAATTAAAGAAAACTAGAAAGTGTCAAAAGGAAATTATAAAAAGACAAAAAGTGAAATCATAACAACGAAAAATGTCAAGAAATTAAAGAGAACTAAAAGGAGTTAAAATGAAATTACAAAAAAAATGACAAAAGTGAAATTATAGAAATGTAAAAAGGTCAAGAAATTAAAGAAAACTAGAAAGTGTTAAAATGAAATTATAAAAATGCAAAAAGTAAAATCATAGCAACGGAAAATGTCAAGAGATTAAAGAAAACTAGAAGGTGTTAAAAATTATAGAAAAGCCAAAGGTGAGATTATAAGAAAAGACAAAAAGTGAAATCATAGCAACGAAAAATGTCACGAAATTAAAGAAAATACTAAAGGTGTGAAAATAAAAATGAAGTGAAGAGAAAACTAAAAGCATGAGAAAGATAAATTAAAGTTAAAACGACGAAAATAACAACGGTGCGAAAAAAGAATGAAATGAAGAGAAAACAAAAGGTGTGAGAAATATAAATTAAAGTAGAAATGACGAAAATAATAAAAGTGTAAAATATAAAATTAGAGACAAGCAAAACTAAAAGAAATATAAATTAAGGTGGAACGGACGAAACTAATAAAGGTGTAAAAATTAAAATGAAATGAAGAGAAAACAAAAGGTGTGAGCAATATAAATTAAAGTGGAAATGACGAAACTAATAAAGGTGCAAAATATAGACTTGGAAACAAGCAAAATTACAAGAAATATAAATTAAAGTGGAAACGACAAAAATAATAAAAGTGTAAAATATAAAATTAGAAACAAGCAAAACTAAAAGAAATATAAATTAAGGTGGAAACGACGACACTAATAAATACAAATGAACTGAAGAGAAAACTAAAAGTATGAGAAAGATAATTTAAAGTTAAAACGACGAAAATGACAAAGGTGCGAAAAATAAAAATGAAGTAAAGTAAAGCACAAATAAAGGACAAAGGGAACGACGGAAGATTGAAGAAATTCAGAAAAGAAAAAGAAAAAAAAAACAACAACCGAATTGGTGAGTTCATTCCAGATTTTTTTTTATAAATTGAATAGATTTTACTTCTCCTCTTTTATCAATGTCAAGCATTAAAAGCGTTAAAAATTTCTTAATTTATATTTTGGAGAGTTTGTTATTATAGAGAATGCGTGAAGAAAGATAAATTTGATTAGAAATATAGGAAAGTGATGAGGTAGATGAGTGAAAGGAAGCAAAAGTGTGTACATTTTAGCACAAAATTTTTCTTTTGGTGATTGTATAACCCGAAAATTGATATATATCAGTAAGTTCTGTTAGAGCGTTATTGGTTTAATGGTATCGGATTAATTTTAATGTCCAGTTAAAATTACAAGTCTCATTCTTTCGATTTTTTAGAATTCTTTTATGATTATATAAGTTCCTCTTCTCATAAAATAAACTTTGTTCGCTTAGTTATACAATAAATCTACGACACAATACGGCATTATTTAGAAATTAACAAAAACAAAGAGAAAATGTAAAGTCGAAGAGAATAGGTTGCTCAGGACATATATATTTTTGTTTTCCAATCGGCCAGAAATGCGCATTTCCGACCCCATCGGTATCACGTAAATAATCCATAGCAGGATAATTGAAATCTTTCTATTCTCTGTCGAACTAATTAGGCAATAGATAAGATAGATGAGAAGTTAGAATCATAAGGTTTTTTTTTGTGCAATACTCCTCAGAGCCTCATTGCAAAGGGGTAAATAGGCCCTAGCCTTAGGCTAGACGGACTTGTGCCCTCCCACGGAGGAGGTAACTCTGATTTTATAAAAAAAAATTATTGAAATAAAAATCTTTATATGGGTTGAATTAAAGTTCTTCTTTTCTATCTCTCTCTCTCCTCGTCGTCCTTCCCTAGGGCGGCTACAGTCATCGCTACGTCGGTGGGCGGGGTCCTCACAATGAGGTGAGTGGCTCTCCTTCGTTCCTTCGTTTCAGAGAACAGTTAATAGGGCATCTAGTCGACGTTGGCCCCTAGATGCAAGGGTGGTTGGGGCATGGGCCATACAAGGGGAGTCATGACACCAGACTCCCCCAACGATAGCCGGTAAGTCGAGCAACGCCTGCTTGCATCTTTTTCCTCCTGTTTTATTCCTTTTTTTTGTTTTTTTTTTGAGTTTAAAATTCTCTTTGGTTTTTTTTCTTTTTTTAGTTTTCTTGAATTTTCGCGGGTTTTCTTTTCTTTTCCCCTTTTTATTTCTTAAAATTTTTTTGGTTTTTTTTCGGTTTGTCTCACCCTTCCCATCCTAGGCACGATTTGTTTTGCTTTTATTGCGCGACCGCGGGCGGAGATGGCATCCCTTATGAACCCCCCCCCCCCCCCTCTCTATCGCAAAGCTAGCGATACCAGCATTCCATCCTCCATCTCTGCCTAAGCATCTGCTGACAGATGAATGTCCAGCGGAGGCCGTGATCCTGACTGACATCAGCTGATCTACAGTTGATGTCATCCAGAGTCATAGCCTGCCTTGGGCAGTCATCCAGCAGCAGTGTCGGTCCAAGTGCGCAACAATTTAATGATTTTGTTTTTGAATTAAATATGTTATAAATAATTTCTTTTAGTTTCAGGAATTCCCAAACGATTCTTCCCCTTCTTTCTTTCCTCATCCCTTCATCCAATATCCCAATGTTTTTGATTTAATTTGTTTGATTTTTTTTTGTTTCAGCATCTTTTACAGGTTGGGCCTTCACTTTAGCCAGGTGTTGGAATAGTGGTGGGTTAGTACCTGAACCATCGCATATGGGGGTAATTCGTTTCTTGTTTTTGCGATGGTTCAGTGCGGCTAAGGGTAACAGGTGACACCAGACCTGTTGCTCTTCCTTCTGTTTTCTGTTTCTCGTTTTTTTTCTTTTCGTGGCAGACCTGAAGGAAGGATTCCATAACCTTCTTTCGCCACAGGCACGCGGAATTCTGTTTGTAGATGTGTGATGATGTTCAAGAGCTCACACCCCCTACCGGCGAGCTAGGACGTGCTGCCAGCTACTACATTACAATATCCTTTACTATTTAGAATTATTTTTTCACATCTGCTGCTTAGATTTGGGGTTTGTGGTTTTGCTTATTTCTTGTTGATAAATAAAATGAATAAATCATCCACTATAAATGTGATACGATTCATGGAGAGTTTCTTAGTTTCATCAAGTCTTTTTCGGAGTAAAAACGGTATCGAAAACTTAAAAAAATGGAATCTTGTGCTGAAGTTTCCAATAATATTGTGAAAACGTTGCGAGCAGTTTAACATGTTTTGAAAGAACAAAGAAATCCGGATTTAGTGAAGTGGATAAAATACAGTAAAAAGAATTTATAATTAATGTGCCTTAAAGTGCGTTAAAACGATTGGTGCAAAACGGAATTCAGAATCAAATATTGGATTAATCAAATGTTATATTAAGCAATTGTCTGCTAGTGAAAGTGAAGAAAAGTAACAGCTTATGGATAGAATGGAGAGATATTAAATCAGCTTTCACAGGACGTACAAGAACGGGTGTGATTATAAAGAAAAAGTACAAGGAACCCAAACTTTTTCTAGCACATGCCGGAAATCTGTTAGAAATGAGACTGAAAAATCTGTTGAAAAAGTTTCATACGACCAGTTAACATGCACCTTTCCCTTTGATCATGGTTGCCACCCCTGATCGTTGCCACGGACGTCATCTTTTGGTAAAGAAGAAGAGCCACTTGTTCCGTGACAACTGACAGGGCGAACAACTGCTGAAGGTAAGCTCCAGAGATCCGTATTAATTGTCCTCCAAATTTATCCGAGCCATCGATACTCGGATAAATCAATTCTAAAAACAATTTCATTCCACAGCGCGGTGCTAACTATTATACATCGTCGCATTCGTGTTTTGACGCGACATTTTTTTATATTCCCTTGCAAAGTGGTAAGAATAGTTGGGTTAAGTGAAAGCTCGTGCCCAACCAGGAATCATCGTCACATCAGTAACTAAAAATACATTACTTAGATGTCCACCTTTTCTTCGTAATCTTCAAAGAAACTGACGGATATATCTATGTGAAAGGTTAATTTTTATTTTGCGTACTGGAAGTGAAAAATTGCAGAATTTTATTTTCATTCCAACTTATAGGGATTTGAGTCAAATGTCTGAGAGGTAAAGGCTCTGTCGGGTAACCCAGACCCCCCCCCCCCCTCCCCCCCATTCAACTCACCTATTACGCCTGCCAGGCCGACACCACGACTTGCATATAGCGTGTCAGAACCTGGACAGTGCACTCATTCAACGCCCAAGACGATAGCGAGCGGGCCGACTAATTTTGCGGGCCTAGAAAAAAAATCTTGCTTTCAACAACTTTTTTAAATACGACAAAAAGGGAAACCAAAACGAAAAAATAATTCTCATAAACAAAAGGAGGGAAAAAACGGAACAAACCACTGAGGAATCGGAATCGGCAGATAGATTGCTGTACGCACCTGGAAGTTATTGAAAGGAAAAGCTATTTTTTATAAACAGGAATTTTTTTATAAGGTGCAAACAAGGAACCTAAAGTATGATTAAGTTAAGACCCCGGTAGTCTATAAGTTTCATTGACTCATATTTTTTTTGTGAAAAAGTATATTTTCGTCTGAGATGGAAAATATATATAATCAGTCAATAGTGTTGAGACTTTGTAGGCTGTACTTAATTTTGTGTAGTCTGCTTAGTGGCAATTGAAAGAAAGGAGAATAGAGACTTAAAGTTTCTGATAGCGTCAAGTTTAGGTAAAAGAAAGGTAGCGGATCGTTCGACTCAAGTAATTACGAATAACTATTTCCAGGATGTATTTAAAGACATTTTTATTATAAAGCAAATTTATAATTTAGAAATCAGTGAATTGTTAGTGGAAAATAACAGGCGAATTCTACTTCTTCAAGCATATAGTTTACAAAGTTATTAATTTTTACCTAACTTATTTGTGACCACATATTTTTTTGATCAATATGTAGAACAATTTAGTTATGATAGCATTTTAGTGTTAGGAAAATTATTACAACAAATGGCAATCAAAAATATATGGAAGGAAATTGTGAAGTAGAATTATGACCATTAACTCTACATTGATACCATTTTTTTTAGTTGTATTTTATTTCGCAATAACGAACAATTTATTAACTAACATTTACGCAACGTGTTTCGCCCTACCTAGGCATTATTAAGCGAGTGGCTAAACTGCTAATGAATTCTTGCTCTAGTGATAGATTCTATTAGCTGTTTTTTTGTTTAACATCATCTATGTATTTACACTTTCAAAAGTTTAGGATCAAGTAAATCTAATTGATCGTTTGCCAGTAAGGAATCTTTACGGGCACAAGATTCTTACGTGAACTTGAATCATACCTCCCTCACTCGCGAAGACCCCATACATCTAGCTAGATGCCCATGGCCTTTAATTTCCAAACATGTTCCGTATAGTTTTTGAGCCGCTGAAAGTAATTTAACGTACAGTAACTGTTTGTAAGCATTGATATAATTTTATTCCTCTTGAAATTTTAACATTGATCTTCTTATTCGCATATAAAAAGAAAAATTTAAATTAGATTTCTTCTTTCACTAATACATTTTAAAGCATGTTACGTCAGAGTACAATTTATACACTTTGGTTTAACTAGGACATTACACACATTTGTAAACATAAATAGTTAAACTTTTATGAAAGGAAGATGATAAAATATTCGATTTTTTTATATTATTACAGGAATTCCATATTTATGTACATAACTTTTGAATTATACTATCGGCTACATAAATTTTTGTTTACTGGTATAGTTGAGGATCCTAGTTAAGATCAGTTGTTCTTAGTAGTTAAGGCAGAATTATGAGTAAGATTACAAGAAATTTTTGTTTTTATTGCATGAATTAATAATGTTGGATTTTGTGAAGTAATCGTTTCATTTCAGGAACCACTCAGAAGCCACTTCCCCATTCTTGTTTCCCTCATCCCTTCCCCCTCCTTCCTCATGTTTTTTTTTTATTTGATTTGATTTATTTCTTTTTAATTTTGTTTTGTTTTCAGCGCTCCCTTATAGGTTGGGCCTGCATCCTAGCCAGATGCAGGGTAGGCGTGGGTTAGTGTCCTGAACTGTCAGTTAAAGGGGGTAAATTTTCTTTTTGTGTAATTTCTCATGACAGTTCAGCGCGGCTAGGAACAGCAGGTGACACCAGACCTGTTGTTCTTCCTTTCTATCTGTTTCTCGTTTTATTGTTCTTTTGTGGCAGACCTGAAGAAAGGATACCGCAACCTATCTTCGCCACAGGCACGCGGAATTCTGTTGTGGATGTGTGAATCGGACGTTCAAGGACCTACACCCCATATCGACGAGCTAGGACGTGCTGCCAGCTAGCGCGTGCCACTTGAACATCTGCGGCAACTTCACGTTGCACATCACGCACACACATACATTAAAGTCTATCAACTAGGCAGTGGATGGTCGTTAAGTGAAGTAATTAATCTCACTGTGAATTGAAGTAAATGTGCACCATTTTCTGGATCTAATTATGTAGAGTTACCTCCGCAAATAAAGCGTAAAAAAGCATGTGTTAATGTTAAAAATAATGATAATGCATGCTTTGCTTGGAGTATTACTTATATATATATTACTTATATCTAGTTGAAAATAATTCTGATCGTTTGACATCATATCCACATTATAGAAATGTACTTGACTTAATTTAGATTGACATACGAGAACTGTATCGTAATGCCGACGTCACCAGTATCATTCCCGTGTGTCTGTGGAAAGTCATATGACTCGGACAAAGGGCTTAAACAGCATCAAAGGCGCTACTGTACACACAAGACAACAACAAGTGTGAGCACTGCGGTCGCCAATTTGCTACATCTGCCGGACTCAGACAGCGCATTAAACTCTCTCACAAAGTTGCCTACAATGCAGAACTGCAAGCGGAAAGTGCTAATGCCAGAACATCATGGACAGACGAAGATAAAAGCGCGTTGGCTAGAATTGACGTGCAATTGGATCCAGCAACGGCTACCAGCGTGATATTGGATACTCTATCACGCCACACCAACAGATCAAGGGATGCACTTAAAGGTAGAAGAAGGCAGGTTAGCTATATACAAAAAGTAAGACAATTCAGGGTACAGAGGATACAACAACAGATCGACGCATCAGAAGACTCTAATCAAGAGGATACAGCACCAAACACCGATGAAGCGATCAAACAGGCCCTGATGGAATTAGGAGATGATCATAGTGAAGAAGACACCACATTTAGAAATTTAATTGTAAATAGCGACAAGAACATCTCAAGGGAAGCCTTCGTAGCTTGGAGCTAAGATCTACTAACCAGAATGTCTAGGAACGAAGAGGTGGTCAAACTAACAGGAGACACCCAAGGAATAAGCTGATCGATGAAATAAACAACGCTCAACTCAGCCGGAGAAAACTTCGAGGGAAACTGTACTCGTTAACGCAGCTAGACTATAAAAATGACATAAAAGCCTACGCAAATCGATTGCTGGACAGCTTAGGTTTAGGAGAAACTGCTGCCAGGATAGATGCCAGGACACTTCCGATATTAGTAATCCGATATCAAGACTGGACATCATCACGGCTATTAAGACCTCAAAAGCAAGTTAACCAGGTGTTATATGCCAAATTTAAGTAAATTAAATTTTGGCATAATTAATAAATTAAAATGTTATATTCGCAAAATTGCCTTCACGTCAAATTCAATTATTTTATTTTGCGATATAACAAATTAAAATATTAATTTATAAAATTAGTTTGTTGCACGCAAGCAACCAAATATCGCCTACACGGCAATTATTACCTTTGCGACAAACAAATCGCTCAGATTTCCGCGCATTCCTTTCCCACAAAATTTTGGCGCGCCGGAAACCTTAAAATGTTAAAAAAGCATTTTAACCATCAGGCACCTGAACAAAGTTAAGTTCCCAGCCGAAAGTGCGTGATCATCAAATTCCGATAAGTACATCGCCTTAGCAAATCTATCGGTGCTTGAACTTGATCAAGCCAATAAGTGAGAGGAAAAAGCTCTCACACACACGACCAAAAGCTTGCCTAATGTTTAACGACTGAGCAGAAGTCATGCGATCAAGAGCGAAAGCTCAAAGCTTTCTACCTTGATCAAAAAGCTCAGTCGAATAAACAGGTAACTGGTCGTGGCGAAAAAATAAGAACAGAGTCTGATTTCGGTCGTAAAAAGAGTCTGGTTTTAATACGAAAAGGAGACAGTCGGTAGAGTTTCTTAAGAAGTAATAATCTCTGGTCGCGAGAAAAAAAAGTCGAATAAGTGTAAATTTAATTTTAGTGTCTGGTTCAATGAATTTTTGTAAAACAAGCTAGAAGTGTTGCTACAATTTATTGTATAAGCAAACGTGTACGAATAAAAATAAGTGTAAATTTAATTTTAGTGTCTGATTCAATGAATTTTTGTAAAACAAGCTAGAAGTGTTACTACAATTTATTGTATAAGCAAACATGTACGAATAAAAATAAGTGTAAATAAAGAAAACAGTGAAAAAAAGATAAGTCGTTTGCTTGGAGTTGGGAGTGGTCGATTGATATATCCCCAGAATATAACACAGGTCCGGATGGCGTAACCCTAGGAGCGATCTCTAAAATCCCATGGCAAAGGCTATCACTTTTGTATAATGCAATTCTATATTTTTAAACCATTCCAGAATTATTAAAGAAAAGTAGAACTACGCTGATTCCAAAATGGAATAATGACCTAAACAACATTAAAAACTGGAGACCCATTACAATTAGTTTGATTATACTACGTATCTTGAATAAAATCATCGCCGGTAGAGTTCAAAACAGCATCAACCTACATGGAGCGCAGAGAGGCTTCAGCAAAATAGATGGATTCTTCAAGGGAAACCAACAACCATCATTTCTCTGGACTTGGCTAAGGCTTTCGATTCCATATCACAGAACAGGATAAGAAGAGCATTAACGCGATTCAAATTTAACACCAAATCAACCAACTTAATTATGAACAATTTTGTCGATTCAACAACAGACATATACTGTAACAGAAGTCACGTAGACTCATTCAAAATAACAAGAAGTGTAAAACAAGGAGACCCAATGTCGCCGATTTTATTTAACTTAGTGATAGATGAACTTCTGGTAGTATTGGATGAAAAGCAGGGGATTGCAGTGAATGGTAACGCAAAAGTGACATCAATGGCATACGCTGATGGCATTATAATATGCGCAGAAGATCCTGGAGATGCCGGTGGGATGTTAGAAACTGCCTCAGAATTTTTCTCAAAAAGGGGGTTGCGACTAAATGCCGCAAAATGTACCTCATCGGTTACACGAGTTGTCTCGAGTAAGAAGAAGATCTTCGTAGAAACAGAATCAGGCTATAAAGTGAATAACGAAGATATCCCAGCTATAAACATCAGCCAGGAGTTAAACTACCTCGGACAAAAATTTACAAGTGAAACCTCAGCAAAAATTGAATATAATAAAATCTTTCCTCATACCAAGGTATGTAGCGCATATGCAGGGAACTAATGTATCCTCGAAAATATTGAGAAAAACGGACAGGAAAATTAGAGCTGCAGTGAAATCTATACTCCATCTTCATAGTCACTGCCACAACAGCTTATTTTATGCGCCGCTGAAAATGAGAGGACTGGGTCTATTCTGCTTCAATAGAACGATACCACTGATTGTACTCAGAAGGATCCAGAAGTTAGATTACCTTCAGTTCCTCCAGATCAACGACGCTGTAGGGGCGGATGCGACAAGACGGAATCGTTTTCCCACATTTTACAATACTGTCACGTGGCTCACCGAGAACTTATTTGCAGGCACGATCACATATGTAGAAGAGTTAGAATTATGGCAACCAAGCGAGGATGGCAGGCTTAAAAAGAAACTTCAAATTAGATCTACTGATGGAATTCTTAAAAAGCCGGACATAATTCTAATTAAAAATGACGACGTTATCATTTGTGATGTTGGAGTTAATTGGGAGGGCGACATTAGTTTAAATATACAGCATGAAAATGCTGTGAACCCTTTATAAATAAAATTAAACAAGACTATCCTAACAAAAATATATTTGTATTACCTCTCAATATAGGAGGGACATGGTGCCCACGAAACAAGACACTGGTCCAGCGTTTAGCAATGACAAACAGCGATGTGACCATACAGCGCTCAGAGGTGGCTGGACTGCCCTCAGACAGTTTATGAGGAAGGTGTGGCGGGAAGCTCAACATACTAGACGAAGAAGATAGAAGGTACTGCTGCCTGCAACATCCCAGCAGAAATATATTCCGAACAATGACATGTAATACTTAGTATAATTATAGAATTGTATAACATCAAAAAATATATTTAAATAGAATTGTATAACATCATACACTAAATTTAGAGAACATGTATTATTGAAAATGTGTATTGCAAATGCTTATGTACCATATATTGTAGACAAACTTTAAAATAGAGGGTAAGCAGAACCCAAATCCAAATTTTGGTGCAAATTGGTGCTGTTTGGCAGAATTGCCAGGTTTGGCCGTTTTTTCCGTGCATTGACTGGACTCATAGAGATTCATTGATATATGAGCTATGTGAAATTGATTACATTGCATTGATTGATGATATGCAGTTATACGGAGAGATATTCAGTTTTTTGATACCAGTGATTATCCTGTAGATAATATTTATAATATTCCACTAACCAACAAGAAAATCCCAGGACTAATGAAGGATGAGCTATGTGGGAAGGTAGTGACAGAGTTTGTTGGCCTAAGAGCTAAGATGTATAGTATTCGAGTGCACAATGAAGAAGTTATAAAAAAAGCTAAAGAATGTAAAGAACTCTCTATCATTCTATGATTATTTGAATTGTTTGAATAATAATTTTGAAATAGTTAAAGAGCAAAATTCTATACGATCATATAATCATAAAGTGTATAGTATAAAGTAAAAGAAAGTAGCACTCAGCCCATATGATGATAAACGTTACTTAATGGATAGTATAAACACTCTACCGTGGGGGCATTACAGTTTACTTGAAGTGTAAGAAGGCTTAAACAAACTATGAAAACTAAAATTACTTTCATACTGACATGCTGTGCGAAATCGAAATACAAGAGCTTGAAACTTTGGTCAGCCAAATCATGACAAGAACTAAACTCACATAGCACGAAATCGAAATAATTCAGGAAAGCTTTTTACCACATCCTTAAACACTAGCCCATTAAAGAATGTTCAAATAATCAAATTCTTAACACTTATTTCGAGTTATTCTGAATAAGAAATCATTCTTGTGACAACTATGGCACCTCCTGAAAATTATTTTTGTTGTAACATCTCTTCATACGTAGCTGAAGATAGCGAAATTTTTTAAGAAAGTCATCTGGAAGTTCTTCAAAGGAGAATAATGGACGATCTACATAGGATTTCTACTATAACCGAGTCTTTGAATGGTATGAAAATAAAAAATGTAAAAGGTAAAATAAAACTAATGCTTTAATTTCATTTAGAATGTGGAGAAATTCGCCAAGATGATGAGGAGTTGCATGAAACTGATTGAAGCGTTGGATTTGATGCAGAAGTCGAAGAAACAAGTACCGATGATGATGAGGTTGAGGATGAAAATCTTATAGTATTTTCAAGTGAATAATTCAGGCTATTACTGCCGTTTTTGTTTATTGGAAAATACTCATATGATAAATAATACTTATCTCTAACAAAGTGGTAGTGAATATTTTTCTAAGATTCATTAATCAGCATGTGTTTAAGTACTGTATAATTTGCAATAACTGTCATTATATAATTGTTAAACGTTAAACCATATTGAATATTGAAGATAATAAAACACCTCTTTAATCAAACAAAAGCATTTATTTATATATATAAAGCAACATGTTTCACTTTCTTATTTCCTATTATTATTTTTCTAAGAAATTTTTTAAAAGGTATAAATTTTCTTGAGAACAGCTTCCTTTATGGATGAAGCAACGTTGGACATTGTTATGCAGTAATTTCAGATGTGATAGTTTTTGGCATTGCAATTCTTCTTCATCCATATTGTATATTAATGTACATTTTCCAAATGTATTTTTCAGCCAGCAAACTTTCTCACATTCCTTTACATATATTGCTTTATCTTTAATAATGGTGCTACTATGGAAAATAATTGATGATAGGGAATATAACCATCGTCCCAGTAGAAACCATGGTGATTATAATGAAGCCAATTCGCTTCTCTTCTCTTTGCAGTTGTTAAATCCTTAAATCTGAATGGGGGTTGGAGAAGGAAATGCTGCATTTGATTCCTATTTGTCCAAATAGCCAATTCCTTCACTATAAACTTATTACCTTGATCTCTAAATCTTTGGATATCCACAATTGCAGTCATTTGTAATCTTAAATTATTTTCCTAACTTCACTCGTCAATGAACTATAAGTTAGCAAAATTAGAGAGCAAGAACCCGAAATTCCATCCATCGTCCATCCACCATAAGTTTCCACGACCTCGATGCAATATCTACAGAAACTTGGAAAACAGCTCACGTTACCAGGCACGTTTCGCTGACGACATGTCTGGAGCACCTGCGACGGAATATCATCAAGGTGACAATAAGCTTAAGTCTAGAAATTGTAATTAGTTCATAAGTAATCTTTGTAACAGTAAGTTGTGCAATTAAATAAATTTTTTTTTTAGACAAAAACCACACATGGTTGTTTACCTGGCGAGCAGAGACCCGCGATAAAGTTTATTCTAAATAAGTAGAAAAAATCAAATAATTTTCTTAATCGCGAGTTCAGATATTCGTTAAGTTTTCCGATTAGCACCGCGAAAAGTTAAACTTGTGAATTTGCAATAAGATTCTGAATAGCAAAGCAAAAGGCTAAGCTTCGCGATATCAAACAAAATTTCTTTCGAAATATAAGAAAAAACAGCAACGAGTGAAAGTGCTAGGAGAAAAGAGGCCCCCCGAGTAGCCCAAACTGATGGCAAAAAGGAGTCAGCAAAGAACTGGCAGCCCCTCCAGCATGGTTTTTGTTCTACTGTAAGTAAATTTATATTCTTTTTTAAATTGAAACTTATTAATTAGTAAGTAGAATACTATCCACCTAAAATTATTTAAACTAAGAATATATCCTTCACGTTGAGAAATCAAATAAACTAAGAAAGAAAAAAAGGAATTAAAGTGAAAAAGTGAATTAGAATTTTTTGATCATTACATTATTCAAACGACACTATTCAAATCGTAATTAAGTTCTTCATTTCAGAAAATTAAGCGAAAAAAAGGAAAAAACGGGTGTAAAGTAAACTAGAGTTCAGTATTCATTAAATTACTATTCGAATCAAATTATTCAACAAATTTTATTTTCCGAAGTGACAAATTAAAAAAAGAAAAAAAGAAAGTGAAAAGTGGAAAGTGAATAGTTAAGCAATATGTCGCGAAACGAAAACTTAATAAGACCTCCTATACTCGCCAATATGCCCGAAACCCAACCAATCCAACCGGCCCCACCGGCTTCGCAGGCATCGCCGAGTCAATTAGAAACTCAGAGACAGTTGGAAGCTCTAATTACTGGTATACTGGCCAGAGAATGCCCTAGAATTGTAAATTCAATCATACACCCAAGTAGAGATCAAAATCTCGAAATAGATCAAAGAATTAATGACGATCAATAAGCGAATCTGTCAGAAATGGACAGAATCCCTGACGTCGTGAAAAGCCTCCGAGAATTCTCTGGTCAACCAGGGGAATTCAGTTCTTGGAGGAAAAGTGTCGAACGTATCTTAGATATTTATGAAAGTTTAAAAGGAACCCCAAAATACTATGGTATTTTAAATGTTATTAGAAACAAAATTTTTGGTCAAGCCGACACAGCCCTAGAGTCATATAATACCCCATTAAATTGGGAACGCATTTCATGTTGCGTCGCGTTACATTACGCGGACAAAAGGGACCTAGGTACCTTAGAGTACCAAATGACGTGCCTTGTCCAAGGTAATGACACTGTCCAAGGTTTTTATCAAGCCGTCTACCATCAGCTCTCTCTTATATTGAACAAATGTCTTCTTGTATGAGTATGAGCACCGATGCCATGAATATTCTCGTGCATTCTTATAGGGATAAAGCACTTGATACTTTCATAAGAGGATTAAAAGGCGATTTGCCGAAACTCTTGAGTATGAAGGAACCTATGGATCTTCCGCAAGCCTTGCATTTGTGTCTGAAACTTGAAAATATTAATTACCGCACACAATACGCTAATAATAGTAATAACGCTGTGCGCCGAGCACAAAACAATACTCCTCTTTCTATTCCCCCACGACACAAATTTGTTCACCGTGCACCTATTCCTGCACCCAGGCATACCTTCTATCCCGAGCTCGTACACCGGCCAAAACAACAAAATTTCCCTTCTAATAATTACCGGCCCCATTATTACCATACCAACCAACCAATACGTCCGCATCTACCACCTAAACCCAGACCGAGACCTGACCCTCCACAACATTTTGCTCCTCCTAAAAGACCATTTCCTCAAGTCTCGCAGTACCCCAACAAACAGCAACGTACATATCACACCCAGAGCTCAGATTTACTACCTGGATTCGAAAATTTCAATAACACCATAAACATTGAAGATAGTTTCCACGAACAGACTTTAATAGATTATATGGGAACAGATACCTCACAATCTCCTGCCATTCCTCCATGTCAAGAACCAGACCCACTCACCGAAGAAAACGAACAGCAGGACCTTCATTTTTTAGAATCATAAGCTCTTCGCTTCCTTACTTCGAGTACAAAGCGAAGAGCGGGAACGTACTAAAATTTCTGATCGACACAGGCTCGAACAAGAATTACATACGGCCTGATCGTGTATTAAACCACATTCCAAACAAAAATCCCTTTTCCGCAAACTCCATAGCTGGCAATTTAAAAATTACACACCACGCTATCGTAAATTTATTTGGATCTTGAACTTGAAATTCTTTATCCTCCCCGAATTGAAATCATTTGACGGCATACTTGGTAACGACAGTTTAAAGGAACTCGAAGCAGTCATTCATACCGCGGAAAATTTTATGATCATTAAGGGTAAACTACGAATTCCCATAAAGCAACATATCTCCCAGTCAGTTAATAATCTCAACATAAAAACTTCTCATCTTTCTGAACAACAAACCGCCAAACTCTTAACCATCCTAAACAACACACTAAGTTATTTTCCAACCCTGACGAAAAATTCACTTACACAACCAAAGTTAAAGGAGAGATCCGCACGATTGACGACAACCCCGTATACTCGAAGACATATCCATATCCCATGGCCCTAAAATCAGTAGTCAATGAAGAGATATCTAAACTATTAAGAGACGGTATAATCAGACCATCCAAATCCCCCTACAATGCACCAGTATGGGTGGTACCAAAGAAGCTCGATGCTTCGGGAGAAAAGAAATACCGACTAGTAATTGATTACCGGAAATTGAATATGGTAACTATTTCGGATAGATACCCAATACCAGAAATCAACGAAGTTTTAGCAAACTTGGGAAGTAACCAGTTTTTTACCGTATTAGATCTTAAAAGTGGATTCCACCAGATCCCTTTGAAGAAAACCGACATAGAGAAAACCGCGTTTTCCGTTAACAACGGAAAGTACGAAGTCACTCGACTTCCATTCGGCCTGAAAAATGCCCCATCTATTTTTCAGAGGGCACTCGATGACATATTGAGAGAACATATCGGCGTCAGATGCTACGTCTATATCGACGACATTGTCATCTTCGGTAAAAACGAGGAAGAGCACCTCAAAAATGTTGAACTTGTGTTTAAGACTCTAGAACAAGCCAACATGAAAGTGCAAGCCGATAAATGCGAATTTCTTAAACAATGTTGAATATCGGATTTCATAAGTCATAAAAATCCTAATCCGATATACAACGGAAAGTCAACAAGGTTATGCCGCATATTGGATTCAGCTTATCCAACATAATAAGCCATAAATCCGAATCCATATGCATTCGGTTGAGCCAGCGTAAAATGCAAGTGTAACAAACAAAAATATTAAATTACACTCACTGGCTCAACCAGCATACAAACCTTCGTAGCATGTAAAATGCTACATAAACATATTCCCGATAAAGCGTAAGAACGAAAATAATTCGTTCACACGGAAAAACGCTGACAAAACATTCTAAGTACCAACTTAAGTACCCATGTACAGACACATGTACAGGGATCGCGACGATGATCTCTCCCTACATAAAAAAGAAAGCTCAAAGCTCAAAGCTTTGGTGTAGACACGGTTAATGTAATTAACCGAGAGGTCGGAAAAAAGAGTCTGGTTTTAAAACGCGAGATAGTCAAGTCGCATTGGTTGTTAAAGAGTCTTGTTAAAGAACAGAAAACAGTAAGTCGCGAAGACGAAGAGTTTTGTTTAAACGGAAAACGGTCAAGTTGCGGTTGTTTGTAACGAAGTCTGGTTGTAATAGAAAAAAAGAATAATAAATAAGGAAAGCCGCGAATGATAAAAAGCGCTATCGGGCTGATAAGTTTCGGAGAGACAATTGTCAGTGATAAGAAATTTTGTTTGTAAGAGTATTAAAACAACTAGTGTACCTTACCTTCAGTAAGGAAGTGGATTAAGTAACAATTGTTAGTAATAAGTAAATTTTGGTTAATAAAGAAAAGTAATAAAAAAAGTGATAATTGAGTAGTGTAATTTGTTTAACGTGAGGAGAGTACGTAACAAATTGGCGCAGCCGGTAGGATTGAGGAAGCTCTGTTCGCAGAACTGTAAAGGCTTTAAAAACCTCAATCCTGCAAACGAGTCTACGACGGGGACCCATTGACCCCTGCTGAGTCGTCAATTGCTCAGCAAGTCACCCCCAACGCTCGGGGATTAGTCAGCTCTAACTGCCTCTGTTCCAGGCGAACACGCAGCTATCCCCCTCAACAGCACCGAGTGCCAACGCGGGACCTTAGCGGGCTTCATCCCTGCCCAGAATTCGCCTGAAGTAAGGCTAGAATCCATAACGAGCGGAAGTTAAAAACGACCCTTCTCAGACGGACGACCCAAAGGTCAACGCGTCCGCAACAAATTAGCAGCAGACATCAGCAAGGGCTACTCAAAGGACAGCCAGCCCAGAACAGCAGATCTATTCCAGAGTTTGGGAGGATTCCGAAGACGGCATAAAGCCCCCTTCCAAACTACATCGACCGGGAAACCTAAAAGACGGTTGAGACAACCCCCCTGTCTTAAGAAATATCGGCAAGGGAACACAAAAGAAGGTTATAAGCCCCCCTTTCCCCATTCGGAGCAGACTCACTGCATGTCAGAGTCGGAGGACTCCCCACCAACAGCAGCCCCACGAACGAAGTTCCGAGCTGAGAGGACCTCATCAGCACAAGGTCAACAAGGACCTTCAACGTCAGCGGTTCCAGAACCTGAAGGACGTCGACTTCGCAGCGGCACTGTTTTGCCTGTTCCGTCAGCTATCATCAAAGTAAGCTTAAATAACTATTTAGATAAGATTTTAGAGAAAGCGCGAGAATCTGGCAAGTTTTCTGCTCCTCACTGTGAAGCACTAGACTTAAAACTAGTCCGAAGTCGCGAGGAAAGACTCGCCTTAATAAAAGACTTCAAATCAAACACAGAGGAGTTTAAAGCGGACATCGCTAGATTTGCAGGATTCTCGCCCTCGCTCGATTTAGATAAGAGTGTAATTAGGGATTTAGATTCAAAAAATTATAGTGAATCAAGTGTTAATAATAGTGACGAGGCCAGTGCTATTGTAAGAGCCTCTAGTGTAGAAAAAGAAATCGATCAGACCGACCCAGCTTGCGACAACCCAACTTCCGTGCAAGATTTATTACTAGACTGGATAGAAGCATCCTTAACGGACACCAGTCTAGAGGAAAGTTTTAATAGTCTGCCAAATTGTCCAAATTGTTAGAAAAACCAACCCCTACAATGGCAGACTACTCCAAAGTAGTGAAACTCACTGCCCAACTAGTTCCTCTCTTTTCGGGTGAACTCAGCCCCAATTTGAGCCAAGAGCTTCAAACATTTTTAGGCTGCTGTAGACAAACCCATCAATGCCTCGAAGAGGACGAAAAAACGGCTTTCCTCCAGATCTTGCCAACCAGACTCCGAGGTGAGGCATACCAAATTTATGCGACCTCCACACCCACTTCCCTAACAGAATTAGAGGAAAAACTAAATCGCGCGTTCCTTCCACGGGAAACCTACCAAGAACTAGTGAATAGACTGATAACGCCAAGACAAAACCCTTGCGAGGCTCTCACTGCCTTCACAACTAGGGTGAAGCAGTTGCTGACGCTTTGCAAGGAAGCAGCCACTACCAAATGCGGAGCCACAGCAGCCCCATTTGTAAAGACACAATTGGAGGACTTTGCTCGAAATGCACTCCGCAGTGGGGTTACCAATCCTCACCTATGTCAGTACCTGCTGACTATTACTGAAGGAACGCTCGACCATCTTATCCAAAAGGCCTTGGATATGGAAAGGCTGCAACAAGGGGCCAATTTTTTACAAGTCCCCTTGTAGTATTCTGCAGCCACCTTGCCACTAATCGACCCCAACTTGCTGGTAAGAGCGGCCAAAAGGTCTCCAGTGACATACAATCAGTCGCGCCAGCCAGGAGTCGCTGTAAGGCCATTAAACCCTCACAGTTTTCGTCCCCAACCCCAAAAGGTGTCACCCCCGCACAACAACACATACCAGACGGCACGGCCCCCAATAACATGTAGTTTCTGCCAGAAGCAGGGTCACTCATATTCGGAGTGTTACAAACGCAAGAACACCCCCTTCTGCATGTCATGCAGAAACTACGGGCACGATATAGGCACATGCAGGGATAACCGACCAGGACCCTCAAATATCCCCAAAAATAGACCTCCCCAGTCAAACCAGAAAACGGGTGGCCAACAAATGTACAATCTGCATCAGAAGTTTGACATAAAATTAAAATGTAAATTCTGTAGCCGCAGAGGCCACTCCCTGGAGGAGTGTAGACAAAAAATCAAATGGGAAAGTAAACAGTCGGGAAACGACAAGAAGCTGTCGCAATTGCCACCCGACAAGAAGCAAAATTAAATAAAAAGGAAAAGAAACCCTCTCTAGCGCCCGAATCCGGTATTCCTACAGTAAATTTACCACTAGACATAAGCCTAAACGGCGAAACACGTCTCGTAGTGGATACCGGCGCAGAGGTTAGTATAATATAAAGGAAAATATTAAAAGCCCTCGACGTAATAAATTCCGAGGACAAAACAACGTTACAAACGCCATTTGGCATTGGTAAGACATTGGGATCCTGTAAAGGAAATTTTGAATTACAAAACAAAATACCCTGTACATTTCAGGTCGTAAAAAACATCCCAGGCCTTACCAATGACGGTCTTTTGGGAAATGACTTCCTAAAAAGAAACTGTAACGTTGAGGGACCCGCGAAGACACTTAGATTTCCTCGCACAGACACCAATTCGGAAGAGTTTGCTGTACCTATAACGTACGATCCAAGTCCAGAACCTACAGTTAACGTAGGAACGCCAACAGGGAAGTTAAAGGACAAATTAGTGACACTTTCTACCTGTGGTGTCCTCAAGGCACCTAAACAAAAGAGCGCTGGTTGCCAGAGAAAAGGACAAAATTTGGAAAAGTTGACTGATCATGATCGAACCTGCGAAATGAGGCAGCAACAAGTAATCCTAACGGAATCTGCTTGCATACCTGCACGTTCTCAAACTATTGTCAACACGTCGTTAATAATGCCAGAGGAAATGCTCTGTTTATCCCAAGAGATAAGCGATGGAGTCTTCTTGGCCAACAGTTTACTTCCCTCCGGAAACACAGTGTCAATTGGAGTCCTCAACTCAACCAGTTTCCCAGTGGTCCTGACAAGTCTTAAACTAAATCTTGTCCCAACCAAAAACTACTCCGTTATTCAATTAGCTCAATCGTCTTACAATGGCAAGCTAATACCAAAGGTTAAGAAAACCCCACAACAAAAGGATGACCAAAATAAAATAGGCTCCTCAACTCACCGGCTGAAAGTAATAACACACCATAATAAAGGCAAAACGGATCAATACAGCGACTTGTAAGGTCAAACAAACGTCCGGCGTGAGTGAAGACAACAAAAGTCGGGCACCAAAAGGTTACGTTACTCGACAATTTTCAGCGCCCCTTGATAACGGGCATAAGAGCCCCATCGTAAAGGAAGAAACCTCAACACATCAAAAGAGCCGAAAACAAACGGTGAGTAAGTCAAATAAAACTAAAAATCGAAAAGGCAGAAGCCAAAGCGCCGAAAATAGAGCTGCTCTGCAACATATTAAATATATATTCCCGGACTACGAAGAACCGGATGATACTCGTCTAAACCCGCGTCACGTCAGGTTAGAGCAGGAACTCAACCTAGATGAATCCCTTAACGCGGACGAGAAATACCAAATTAAAAAACTTTTTCATGAATTTGACGACATATTCTTTCTTAAAGGTGATCGGCTCTCATATAAAACAGCCATCACCCATAACATTCCATTGGTGCAAGATCAAGCACCCATAAATCAAAAGATGTATAGATTACCCGAAACACAGCGAAATGTAATTAATGAACAGCTCAAAGAGATGTTGGACAATGACATAGTCCAACTGAGTAAAAGCCCTTGGAATTCACCTCTCCTAGTCGTCCCAAAGAAGGCGGGACCAGACGTTGAAAAAAGGTGGCGCGTCGTCGTCGATTTTCGGAAATTAAACGAAAAGACAATCGGAGACGCCTTTCCGCTACCCCGGATCGAAGACATTCTTGACCAATTAGGTCATTCACGATATTTTACGACCCTCGATCTCGCAAACGGCTACCATCAAGTCCTAGTCGATCAAAATGATCGACCGCAAACAGCTTTTAGCACCAACTACGGGCACTATGAGTTTAAACGTATGCCATTTGGGTTAAAAGGGGCCCCGGCTACGTTACAACGCTTGATGAATTACGTCCTCACAGGTCTACAAGGCCTCGAATGTTTCGTCTACCTAGATGATATCGTCATCTACGGGAAAAATTTAGCGGACCATAACAAGAAGCTCCGCAAAGTCTTCAACAGATTGAGAGAGAATAACTTGAAACTGCAGCCAGAAAAATGTCAGTTTCTCAGGAAGGAAGTAGTTTATTTAGGACATAAATGTTCTAGCCAAGGTGCACTTCCAGACCCAAGTAAAACGGCCTGCGTCCAAACTTTCCCAGTTCCACGAACTGTGCGGCAAGTACAATCCTTTCTAGGTCTTGCAAATTACTACAGAAAGTTCATACCTGACTTCTCCAAAATAGTGCGTACTATTACCAATTTACTCCGCAAGGATGTTAAATTCAATTGGACCGAGAAGTGTCAGGAAGCTTTTGAGGAAATCAAAACTTCATTGGTTTCACCCCCACTATTAATATATCCCGATTTCTCAAAGCCATTCAATTTATCCACGGACGCCAGCAATGAGGCTCTTGGAGCGGTCCTATCCCAAGGCGAAGTGGGAAGTGACCAGTCTATTGCTTACGCCAGCCGTACACTCAACAAGGCCGAACGCAATTATTCTACAATAGAGAAAGAATTGCTAGCCATTGTCTGGGCTACAAGAAATTTTAGGTGTTACCTTCAAGGCCGTAAATTCACGGTCTATACAGACCATAAACCTCTCAAAGGAGTCTTTAATGTAAAAGACCCCACTTCCCGTCTGGTAAGATTTCACCATAAACTTTCCGAATTCGATTATCAAATCGAATACAAACCCGGAAAGTACAACACTAATGCAGACGCATTAAGTCGCATACCATGGGAAAATACAGAAGACGTCAACGGCCAGACCTTCACGGTAAAGGCCCAAGTCCACCACCACATGGACTCCGACATCGAAGAGGGAAACATCCCTCTAAGCACTAAAAGTCGCCTAAAATGCAACGCAGTGACTAGGGCTCAGGCTAAAAACGCCGATACAAATAGCTCCACGAAACAAGATCACTCGGTAAACGACAGAGACGAAACAGAATCAGGTGATGGGAATAAGAAAACAAGCCCCCCAATCACCTCTCCAAGTACTGATCCAAACGAAGTAAATAAACTAAAACCCGAAGTCATCACAAGCCCCGAAGAAATCAAAACAATCCTAAAAGATTATCACGATTCTCCATTCGGCGGTCACCATTGTGTCATAAAAACTTATAAAAGAATTCAACGAAAGTACTGGTGGAGACATATGCTCAAAGATATAAAGAAATATATCCAGCGGTGCCCTAAGTGCCAAACAATGAAAGCCTCGCCTCAATGTAAAATGCCGATGGTTATCACGGATATCGCAGAACAACCTTTTGATAAGGTCTATTTAGATATAGTCGGTCCAATCGAGGAAACGGAGTCCGGAAACAAGTACATCTTGACTTTCCAGGATAATCTCACCAAATTTGTCGATTGGTACGCCATACCTAATGGGGAGGCAGAAACCGTAGCGCAAATCTTCTTCAACGAGATAGTCACGCGCTACCGCATCCCCAAACGAATAGTCACCGACCAGGGAAGTAATTTCCTAAGTGATTTGTTCAAAAGAGTATGTAAACTTCTAAGGGTAAAGAAGCTACAAACTTCTGCTTACCACCCTCAGTCTAACGGAGCACTAGAACGTGCCCATAGACCACTAATAGAGTACTTGCGTACCATAGTGGACGACAACCCCAAATCCTGGGATCAGTTCTTGCGAACCGCTGCATTCGTGTACAATAATAGCATACACGAAGGTACAAAATTAACCCCAATGGACTGCTTATATGGCTTCACAGCGGATGTCCCGTCTAATCTAAAAAGAGATCCAGAACCGTTGTATAACCACGAAAGTTACTATCACCTCCTAATGTATAAGCTTCAGAAAATGTATGCCACGGCAAGGCGAAACATCTTAATAAGTAAAAACCGCTCAAAACAGTATTATGATAAAACTGTTCGCCCCCTCATTTTCCATATAGGGGATAAGGTATTACTCAAGAGTGAAAGTAGAAAAAATAAACTCTCTCAAATTTGGGTAGGACCTTACATGGTGATCAAAATTCCAAGCACTGTCAACACCACTATCCAAATTGGTAAGAGAACAGTTACGGTTCATAATAACCGTTTGAAACCATTTTATGAATAAACGAAATGGTATTGGAATTTTACCCACATAGATAAATTAGTTTAAGTACACAAGACTAACACGGGGAAACACAACACTTAGTATAATCCTAAGAATTAAAAGGCAATTTACTAAACAAAACCTTTTTCGTTTCCCCCGACAGGATGCTGTCCGTCATAATAATTATTGGAACCCTACTGCTTCCACATCGAAAATGTGTCGCAGAACTCTACACGGTAAAACCGCTCAACAACAGTGGTATTATATTCGAGGACATTGGAAGTCTCATGGCCTATCATGAAACTTGGAGCATCATCACGGAGTTGGACCTATCAGAATTAGAAAATCAAACTAGGTTAGCAGAACGAGCTGAACATTATGTTCATGAGCTCTGTGGCCAAGCCACACTAGGTAATTTATGTGAACTCCAAACCAAACACGTCCACGCCTTAATGGAAAATATTAAGAGAAGAACTAGCGTCATAAGGGAAGCAGTGCCAAAATCACGCAAACCTAGATCCATCTTTGACGGAATAGGAAATGCGATGCACTACCTTTTTGGTACTATGGACAGTGAAAACGAGCATGAAGTGTATAGTCGTCTGGAAGAATTAGAGACCAACACTCAAGCTCTGTTGGATTTGGAGAAGCAACAAATCAGCGTGGTAAAAACCACCTTCTCCCAGATCCAAAAACCCCTGACGTCCCTGTCTGAACGGCAACGTCTTCTTAGTGGCCAAATAAATAATTTGCTAAACACTACCGACGAGCTAAACAAACGTCAATTAAGACAAGAGATAATCTCAAGCTTATTGCTACAGATGGTGGAAATCGAATTTCGGCAACAAGCCCTGTTGGACATAATAGTATCCAGCCGTAATAACCAAATCCACCCGCTCTTGATCTCCGCTAATACTTTATTAGAGATATACCACAAGTCACACTCGACTTGCCCCAATTCCCAGAAATGCTTATCAGTCCTCTATCAAACGGCAGATCTTCGAACCCACCTATTACAGGAAAAACTTGTAATTCGTATCACATTGCCCATTTTCAACATACCAAAAATGAAGCTACAAAGAATTCGATGCTTCCCAATACATGTAGACTCAAACCTTAGTTTGGTCCCGGACATCGAATACTCACATGTTGCCAGCCAAATTCAAACCCAAGAATTTCTGTTGCTCACACCGGAGAACATGAAAACGTTCCGTAAAGTAACAAAAGAGGTAAAAGAAGATACCTATACCGGCAGGTTAAATACTCCAATAACCAAAGCAACAATGTCAAAAGAATGTGTTATTAAAATTCTCTTCAACCCATTGGAAGAAAACCCGAGATGCACATTAAGGGCCCAAATTCCACCCGAAGATACTCTAATTAAGTTGAGCAAACCTAATTCGTGGTTATTTTCGTTAATGAAAGCCACAGTAGTACACATAACATGTACACACCAACTGCTCACTTACCGCCTGTCAGGTCAGGGAATTCTATTAATCAATAAACCCTGCCGATTTCAAATCGGGCCTCATACAATTTACTATGAGGCTGAAAGTAGGCATAACTTAAGTATCTCACAACCCGAATACTTCCCAAATACAAATGAAAGCCACTCGCTACTAAAAGACTTCATGATAAGGGAAGTAGAAAAAACAAAAGACGTAGCTCAAAATAGAGATGATCAGTCGCACCCGACTTTACTGATCGGTGACGAAACTAATCGACTGATCCACCAGAGTACGACATCTCTTGAAGAAATTAGAGCAAAAATGCAAAATATTCGCATAAGCCCTGGAAATAAAACCTCCCATGTACTCTCGGTAACCTCAATCTCGTTAACAGGATTAATTCTGTTGGTCGTAGCAATATATGCTACAATTCGGTACGTGGTTCCAGCGATCCTAAAGAGATCCAACCAACGTAACCACCAACAAACCCGAGCTACCGATACCCCTCTGGAATCAATTTATGCCGCCCCCCAAACATCGCAAAAGCGACCCACCACTCTTCCCCGAACCAGATCAATACAGTTAGTTGACCATTAGGTTCGGAAGAGAAAACAAAAATCCATAAAAACAAAAAAAAAACAAAAAAAAAAACAAAACAAACATTCCGAAAACAAAAAATCTCGACCAAGCGTAAAGTCACCACAAACACACCACATACACACCACATTCTTCCTCCAAAGAAGAGAGGCTACCAAAATAAAACGAACCTCAAAAACTTTTTAAGCCCGCACACAAAAACCAAGAAACAACAAAACACAACAACACGAAAGAAAATATAGGGGAAAGAAAAACAATTACAAATTACATAAAGTTAAAAAAATTTATTTATTAATAAAAGAAAAAGAAAAAAGAGAGAGAGAGCCACCGCTGCGACAGCAGCAGGAGCATCTACCTCCCCTCGTACGACACGGATTTCGGGAAAGCTAGAGGGCCCGACGTAATAGCTACGTCCAACAACGGAGATGGTTCCGCCTGAAAAAATACAAAATATAAATAAAAAAAAAAAATTACAAAAATTAATAAATCCAACTTACCACTAACTACCCAGCGATCTCTCTGCGACATCAACAGAGCCACTACATGGGTGGTCATGACCTGAGCCGGGGCCGTCCAGATGGTTAAGGGGGGGGGGGCATCTTCCCGGTGGCAGCACACCCGTAGTGTCCCCTTCCAACCCGGCACCACGTGGAGGATAACAATGCTCATTACCTCCACCGTGTGTTCAGAAATCACACGAAGACCGGAGCGAGTGATAGCCTCCTGGAAGTTCATGATGGTTTTCGTGCTGTACCTTTGATTGATAGTAAGTTGACCGTCGCGCGGAAGAATCAGATGCGAACTAAAAACTTCCCTGCTGGACCTTATTAATCCCAGTGATTATTCCTCTTCCAAGAATAATCACATCTTTGTAGAAGGAAGGAATGTTGTATATCGGATTTCACTTATAAACATAAGTCGTAAAAATCCTAATCCGATATACAACGGGAAGTCAATTACTAGAACAAGACTATGCCGCATATCGGATTCAGCTTATTCAACACGATAAGCCATAAACTCGAATCCATATGCATTCGGTTGAGCCAGCATAAAAATTCAAGTGTAACAAACAAAACATTAAATTACACTTATTGACTCAACCAGCATACGAACCTTCGTAGCATGTAAAAGTACATAAGCATACTCCCGATAAAGCGCAAGAACGAAAATAATTCGTTCACACCGAAAGCGCTGACAAAACATTTCAAGTACCATGTACCGTACCTCGCCCCGATATACATGGGTAAGGTACAAATTGTACATGGAATACGATCATGACCTCTCCCTACATCGTCTTCTGCCTGTGTAAGAGAGGCAGAAGATCTAACGAAAGAAAAGCTTAAAGCTTTCTTTCATGTAGGTGTACTAATTACACCTAAGTATGAATGATTTTTAGGTGATAAGTCTGGTCCTAATCGTGAAGTAATTAGGTCGTGAATTTTTCAAAAGAGTCTGGCGAAAAGGTAAAGACGCGAAATTATAGAAGGAAAGCTAAAATTACAATTATTCAATAAATAGTGTTAAAATCAAAAGTAATTACGTGAATGTTTTGAAAGCTAAAGTTAAAATTATTCAATAAATAGTGCTAAAATAAAAAGTAATCAAGTGCATGTTTTGTACCTGTAATATAAACTAATAGCCAATATTGTTAAAATTAAAAGGATTAAAGTGTAAGCTCTGTAACTAAAGTTGACCTATGTAATAAACAGCGTTAAAGATAAAGTCTTGTTTGGTCACAAGCAGTGAGTTGTTCACCCCGAGTACACAACAGAACAAATAAGTGATTTAAAACTAAATAAGGAAAATATCGAAATAACGAACGAAACCATAACGTTAAATACCGAACCAGACACTTACGATTGACCCTCTTCGTTACCTTGAAAAATTACCAGAATTTAATCGACATCAGCAAGAACTCCAAACATTTATCGATCTCATTGATAGAATCCACCCCATACTTCAAAGGTACGACATTCCTTCTTAAGAAATATTTTCTGATTTAAGTAGATCAACATTAAAAGATCGAGCCAAAGAAGTAATCGAAATAAATTATCATGTGTTACAGATTGGATTCACTTATTTTAAGATAAGCCAAATTCCATCGAATCCATCGAATATTTTCATTAGAAAATATAAATAGTAAAAAATTTATGAGTTGGATTTAAAATATCGAATTATGTTGCAACAAAGTTGCAATTCTCAGGCCGCCAGGCTGGCGTTCAGCGATTGCAGTGTGGTTTTTTTTGGTAATGCCAATTGATTTAGAATGGTCGTTTCATACCCCTTAAAAACCCGGGAGGGGCACATAAGGCCCGGGAAGGCGTATTTTTGCGATATAACAAATTCAAAGCCTAATTCATAAAATTCAACCAAATATCGCCTACACGGCAATTATTATCTTTACGACAAACAAATCGGTCAAGTTACCGCGCATTTCATTCCCTCTGAATTGTGGCGCGACTGAAACCTTAAAAAGCATATTAACTATAAGGAAGCTGAAGAAAATTAAGTTCCCGGCACAAAAGATGCTTTATCAGCATATTCAAAGCACCATATATTGCCTTTTTCCTGAAACTAAGGCAAAAAGTAAAAAAAAAAGAAAAAGCTCGAAAGCTTATTGATTACTTGCGATCAATTAGTTGAGTCTGGTTTTCAAGTTTGAAGAGGAGAGTATGGTTTTGGAAAGAGTTCTAGAAATGTCGGGTCAATTTTTAACCGACTTCCCAAAAATAAAGAGGTTCTAAGTTCGACGCGTATTTTTTTTTTATATTTTTTTTTTTATTATTTTTTTTATTTTTTTTTATGTCTGACCGGGCATAACTTTGTAACGCGTCGACCGATTTTGATGATTCTTTTTTTGTTGGGTAGAGTATGTTCACCGATTGGTACCATGTCAAAAAATTTTTTGGTAGGGTGGGGGTGGGGGGTGGGGGTGAAACCTTACTTTGTAACGCGTTGTCCGATTTGGATGGTTCTTTTTTTGTTGTACAGAGTATGATCCCCCATTGCTAATAGGAGAAAAAAATTTGGAATAGGGTGGGGGGAGGGGGGGAGGAGTAGTTTAACTTTGTAACGCGTGGACCGATTTGGATAATTCTTTTTCTGTTGGGTAGAGTATGTTCCGTAATTGATACCACGAGAAAAAAATTTTGGTGGGATGGGCGGTGGGGGGTGGGGGTGGAACCTAACTTTGTAACGCGTGGTCCGATTTCAATGGTTCTTTTTCTGTTGTATAGAGTATGATCCCCCATTGCTAATAGGAGAATAATTTGGCCCTAGGGTGAAAGGTGGGGGTGGGGGGAGGGGTAGTCTAACTTCGTAACGCGTAAACCGATTTGGATAATTCTTTTTCTATTGGGTAGAATATGATCCTTGGTTGATACTACGAGAAAACAATTGTTGGTGGGGTGGGGGGGGGGGTGGAACCTAACTTTGTAACACGTGGACTGATTTGGATGGTTCGTTTGCTGTTGTATAGAGTGTGATCACCCATTGCTAATAGAAGAATAATTTTGCCCATGGTGGGGGTGGGGGTTGGGTGGGGGGAGGAGTAGTCTAATTTCGTAACACGTGGACCGATTTGGATAATTCTTTTTCTTTTGGGTAGAGTACGCTCCCTATTTGATACCACGAGAAATAAATTGTTGGTTTAGTTGGGGTGGGAGAAGGGGGGGGTGGAACCTAACTTTGTAACGCGTGAATCGATTTGGATGGTTCTTTTGCTGTTGTATAGAGTGTGATCCCCCATTGCAAATAGGAGAATAATTTGGTCCTATGGTGGCGGTGGGGGTGGGGGAGGGGTAGTAACTTCGTAACGCGTGAACCAATTTCGATGATTCCTTTTCTGTTGGGTAGAGTATGTTCCTTGATTGATACCATGAGAAAAAAAGTTTAGTGAAATGGGGGTGGGGTAGGGGGTTAAAACTAATTTTTAACACGTGGACCGATTTGGATGGTTCTTTCTTCGTTGTATAGAGTAGAAGGCACTAAAAAGTGAAAAATAAAATAGTTCTTAAAAAAAAAGTTGAACCGACTTCACAAAAAGCGCTAAAAAGCATAAAATAATTTTTAATTTTATATCTATTACGACATTTTGAAGTCGGTGCAAATTAAACAAATAAAACAACTACATAACCACAATTGAAAGTAATACATAATACTACCTGAACGTTTCAGCTTACGGGATCATAAGAAATAACGATTAAATATTTTTGTTGTAGTTGTTTGGTTTGTTTGATTTGCACCGACTTCAAAATGTCGTAATAGATATAAAATTAAAAATTATTTTATGCTTTTTAGCGCTTTTTGTGAAGTCGGTTCAACTTTTTTTTTAAAAACTATTTTTTATCTAAAAGATCATGTTTAATTCGTATAATTTTCATTTGGAAATTTTTATAGTTTAATCAGTGACATTTTTAAGTATTCGGAGCGAAATTTCTATCCTGCAATTAGTGGATTTAAACTGTACTGTAGTGAGTAATTATTGAATTTTAACTACAACTAGCAAAAATGTAGTGAGCAGTACAATTCCTTTTTCTTGGCGGATGGATGAAAAGATATAGTATTGATTAACGCAATAATTTAGTTAGTGAACTTTAATTGTAACTAGGAAAATTTAAGTTAATAAAAATAGAAACAAATAAAGAAGTATTAGTGAGACTATTGGGTTTATTTGAAACAAGTGACGGGATTTAAATTGTCAGTCATAATCACTACAGCACAATCATTATTGAGGTTACTGTCCCCTTGACACTGAAAATCGTTCCCTTGTTCGGGGAAGCAGTAACTCTCAAGAATACCCCAATACAATTCCATTGCCTTGAACTAATTTCTACCCCGAATAAGTAAACAATGCGCAAAGACCTTCTTGACCTAACTTTGGAAGACAGAGCCCATTCCCTCAACAAGCAAAATGACAACACTATAACAATTATCACTTTTTAACTTCTAAACCAAATCCTTAACAAGAACCTATGGATAAGAGGTGTGGCTAAAAAAGCGAACTGATTCATCTCCAGCTTCAGCGCCACGTCAAACAGTATTGTGCCAAAAAAACACAGTAAAATTTCAATATTCCATTTCAAGCAAAAACTTAGTAAGTCTTTGTATTATTTTATATCATATGTCTGAACCTACGAGGAAGTAACTAAAGGAGAAGCCCTATCGTGTATATGTCGTATGTGTGAGCATGGCAAGTTTTTGTTTGGCGGCTGGGTCTGTGCTGTCAAATTTGTTCGCTTTTTGCTACGGATTACAGGATATTAACGTTGTACATTTTAATCATTATCCCCACATACGTCACTTGGATCGATTTCAGATCACTTAATTGTAAAATTTTTATGAAAAAGGGGATGCAATGCTTTGCAGCGAAGTCCGCGACCAGTAAGGGATGATTTGCATATTGCGGTACGGCTGAGATTACGAACCTCCCCCAGATGCGCTTAAGTAATTTTCTGCGCCTAATTTAGGTTTTACATTTTCTTCTTACAATCTTTTGCACTTATTGGAAGAAGATTCGTTCAACTTTCCCGTCCTTTATTTTTCTCTCCAACATTTTAACTTTTATTTGGATATCATATTTTAATTTTTTATTGAGGTTCCAATTTTATATAGCATCCGTGGCATGCGGATGTACCCATATTATATACTCTGAATTTCAGTAAGTTCTAAATATTCAAATATACTAAATTCAGAGCGGCACGTTTGCCCTGAATATTAAATCCATTTTAAACTTGAAATTAAAATGTTTGTGCCTTCCGAAATGATTTAAAATTATTTTAAAAGCCAATATAAAAATAGATTACAAGCCCTAATCAAAATTTTTTTTCTTTATTAAAGAATAACAATTGTGCTACTCTACTGCACAATGGTGCACATAAACTAAAGTACACTTGAAGTTATATAAATACAGTATAAAACAATTAATGTTAGCCTATAATGACTATGGTAAATAAAAAAATTAAATTTACTTTAAGTTAAACAATCACAGTTCATTTATTATTTGATCATTTATACCATTCCACATACTGAACTCGGTGAATGCTATAAATGTTGGCATTGTGACTTTCTAGAATCATATAAAGCGTGCAATGTATTTACTGCTAATATCTCAAGTTAATAATCTTTCATCCATCATGGGACGAATGCAAATTAACAGAGAAATTAAATTTAATAATTAAGTTAAAAACGTTTTTGTTAATTGTAATTATTTCATTTATTTTGTAGGGACAAAGAATGTTTATATAAACATATAATTATAAATAGTTACAGATAAACATATATACTTTTATTTTTAAAAATATATAATATTTATTTACAAAAAAACAAAAAAAAACTTTTCAGATCTCCCTCTTTTGAAATTTACGGTGAACGTTGGAAGTTCATCTTTTGAATTATGATTAAGTTTTTTATTTGACTTCCCAATCATATGGAGATAAACCCCTTACTTCCATATACTTGTACAGGAATTTCATTGAATATATTATATATTAAAGAATTTTTTTTTTGCAAATTACTATATATAATCACATGCTAAAGGTTAGAATTATCTTTCGCTTGTGTGTGTATTTATTTTTAGAGAAGTTTTTTTTATAGATGCGTTATATGCTAAATTCCCAACATTTTTGGATACTTCATTGAATTTTGTTATATGTACTGAATGTTTCGAATATTCTTGAGCAGGGCATTGTTTTGAATTCCTCTTTTGAAAGCCATATTCTGCATCTCATAGCACCATTCGAAGGGTTGCTAATGAATTTACTTTCTTGAATTGTTTCATGTCTTCGAGGCCATGAATAGATAAGGCCATAACAAGCGTACCCCTCTCGTCACTCTCTCTCCCCCTTGACTTAGGTCAGGGCAATCGTCATAGAGAATAGGGACTATGTAACAATCATCGGGCAGTACATAGTCGAAGAATGGGGAGGGTAAGCCCTATGAGCCTCGGGCCATCTAGAGGCTGAGGTTGCTTCTCGTCAGGAGCATGACTTCGTTATCCTTTTCTTATATCCCTTTAGTATTCATCCCCTTTAAAATTAATGTGCATCCCGATAATATTGAATTGTCTTCGGTCCAACTACAGGACTCTAAGAGTGCCCGCATAATGTTCGGGTGAGTGTACCGAAGAGTGTGAGGCAAGATCCCACACCGATCCGGCGAGCTAAGCACGGCTAGCTAGGCGGGCCCCTCACCTCTTCGGTCGCTGACCAAGCCTGCACGGCTACTTACGCTCACCCCGGTAATTCCCATAACCTTTCCCTTATCCCTTGGTTGTAAGCTATTGCTAGGTTGTGACAAACAATTTAGTGGTGCTCACAACCCTCAATCCAATTCATGACCTCATGCTACCGTATGATGGCAGCATGGGTACATGGATTTCAAATACCTACCTACAACAGGCAGTAGGCTTTTTATCTGTTGCCTGGGTCTAAGCTGTCACTTCGTGTCACTGTCGGCACACAATTTATTATTTAGTTCAATATTTTAAAATACGCGTCGAAACCCCCTAATATAAAATACTTTTTTAATCGCCTGCCTTTCGCTTGTGAGATTGTATGCATGGGAATCTCACACAAGCTTAAAATTGCCACGATTTCCGGAGCTTCTTTCTTCTCCTTTAGTTACTTCCTCGTAGGTCTGAACGCAACCTGACACTATCCAATTGCCAAATTGACAGAAAGTAGAGTAGAATGTTGTTATAATTGTATTCTGCAAAGAGTTTTATGGTTTTATGCAAATTTGTAAATTTAGAGCTGTTCTCAGTATTCTTATTATGTAGTGGCTGTTTTGTGCCATCTATGTGTGGGCAATTAATTTTATGTGCAGTTAAAACCGTTTAAGTTCTAACTTCTAGTCGAAATAAAATTAATTGCGACTAGCAGAAGAGTTTTTATATAAGAATGTGGTGTGAGTGCGTGCAACAGCCGGCCAGCAGATAGTATAAGATAATTGCAATTTGTCATTCAATGTGTTACAGATTGGAATCGCCTATCTATAAGCCAAATTCCATCCAGATTAATAAGTGTTGTTTTGATTTTAAGTTTAAAAATTTACTCGGCCCATGTGAATACACTCTGTTTCAAAATTATAAACGCACCACATAATTTTAAATTCTGGTATATTTTAATATTCAAATTTGTAAGCGACTGTTATATTTCAACGGTACTCACGAATACAGCGTTATTGCAAGAACATGTGGTCAAAATTTATTGCAAGGTGTATAGATGTCGGAGAACAAGTATAGTGCCAGTGTTGCAAAATTATAAACGCACTTCGTGAATAACGGTATTTTTAAGTTTATTTGTGTATTTGTGAGGATTTTTGAAATTATTTCGGTAATGCCACGTGCTAGTTTATTGTCTGGACGTGAAAAAGTGATAATTGATGCCCTTCATCAGAGTAGAAAGTCGATGCGGCTATTGCCTGTGAGATCAATCGCTCCGATTGCGTTATCCGTCGATATTTAAAAAATTCTAAAGAATATGGGAAAAATAAAAGTACTGGACGTCCGCAAATATTATCTGCAAGGGACAAAAGAAGAATACAACAATGCATCCAATACAACTAAAAGCTGCAATGAGATTAAGAAGGAGTGTAAGCTATCGGCTTCAAGAACAGTAGTTTGGAGAGCATTGCGGTCCAATCAAAACATTGTAAGGCAAAAAAGAACATGAACAGGGACTGGAAAACAGTAAGTGAATTTAATGAATACACATTTTACAATTAGATCATATGAGATGGTTGTTACTGCTGATCATGAAACACGTATTATTCATTGCAGGTAATATTAAGCGACGAAAAGAAATTCAATCTAGACGGTCCATATGTGTTCAATTCATACTGGAAAGATCTACGGAAAGAACCGAGATATTTCTCCAAACGGAAGTTTGGATGAGGCTGTTATGGTCGCTATGTAAGCGGCACTACCGTGATCCAGGATCACCTGACCATCGGCTACATGATCCAAATCCCTGCTTCAAGCCGCGTTAATATTCAAAGGATTCGGCTCCTATAGCCGAATCCAAGACGCCCGCCCCCGTACCTTTTACCTAAAACACCTGAAAATTAAAAATACCTACGGATATAAACATAAGCATAACTGGAGGCAGCGCGGGAAAATGCTGTTCAAAAATGCCCCAAGCGCGGAAATCGCTGTACGGAGAGCCGAGAAAATAATTTAAGTCAATTAAATTATTTTCACAAAAATCCTCGGCTCCCGTACAAAATTGCTTAAAATTGCCAATTTGCTACATTCTAATAAGAATGTAACCGTTCCCTAACAGCACACAGAATTTAAACCCCGCCTCCCTACGGCACATTTAACGTGTCGAGATAGGAAATCCTCAGCCGCCGGCAAAAAGAATGCAAAAATTCAGCCAAAAACGGCCCGGCTACGAAAAGAATTCTAAAAATAGAATTCTTTCCATGCTAAAGCAGCAAAAATTGCAACAGAATTGCAATAAATCCGAACATCTGGCGTAAATGGGAGATAGCAAAACCGTTTACGCAGTTGCTTTGGCATGGGAGTTGAATTGTCTGCAGCGGGTCTAGAGTGGTGTGCGTGTGGATTGCCGGCAACAGGTGCTGACTTGAGCGGTGAAGAGTTAGTCAGTTTTGGGGAATCGAGTGGGTCAATTGGTCATGTCGGAAAAATTAGTCCGGGAATATTATAATGGACTGGGAAAAATAAGCCGGGGATTGGCGTTTCCGTTGGCGAAATACGGTCGCGATTTTGATTCTTAATCGAATTTCTTGTGAAAAGAAAGTTTTTTTTGTGCCATGGGGGGATTTTACGTTAAGAGTTTTTGATTTGACTAATCGAAGCCGATACCGGTTTAAAATTTTGGATTTTTGACAGTTCGGTTAAATTTGGAAAAAAGTGGACTTGTGTTAAAGTTTTTGTAAAGAATCCGAGATAGATTTCGAGGAATAGGAGCTGAAAAGTTACTGCGATCGATTTTTTAGTTGTGGCAAATTAGCGAATTAGAACAAAGGTGAAATCATACAAAGGAAAAAGGTAAAATTATAAAATAGACAAAAGTGAAATCATACCAAAATAAAATGGAAAAATTATAAAAACAGACAAAAGTGAAATCATACGAAAGAGAATGGTAAAATTATAAAAACAGACAAAAGTGAAATCATCTACAAGAAAAGGTAAAATTATAAACAGAAAAAAAGGTGAAATCATATAAAAGAAAATGGTAAAATTATAAAACATACGAAAGTGCAATTACATCAAAGAAAAAATAGAACTATATAAACAGAAAAAAAGTGAAATAATATAAAAGAAAATGGTAAAAATATACACAGACAAAAGTGAAATCATACGAAAGAAAATGGTGAATTTATAAACAGACAAGAGTGAAACTATCAAAAAGAAAAAATGGTAAAATTATATAAACTAGACAAAAGTGAAATCATACGAAAGAGAATGGTAAAATTATAAAAACAGACAAAAGTGAAATTATACAAAAGAAGATGGAAAAATTATAAAAACAGACAAAAGTGAAATTATACAAAATAAATAGACAAAAGTGAAATCATACGAAAGAAAATGGTAAAATTATAAAAACAGACAAAAGTGAAATTATACAAAATAAATAGACAAAAGTGAAATCATAAAAAAGAAAATGGTAAAAATATAAAACATACGAAAGTGCAATTACATCAGAGAAAAAGGTAAAACTATAAAACAGACAAAAAGTGAAATAATATAAAAGAAAATTGGTAAAATTACGAAACAGACAAAAGTGAAATTATCAAAAAGAAAAAATGGTAAAATTATATAAACTAGACAAAAGTGAAATCATGCGAAAGAGAATGGTAAAATTATAAAAACAGACAAAAGTGAAATCATACGAAAGAAAATGGAAAAATTATAAACAGACAAAAGGTGAAATCATATAAAAGAAAATGGTAAAATTATAAAACATACGAAAGGGCAATTACATCAAAGAAAAAAATAGAACTATAAAACAGACAAAAAGTGAAATAATATAAAAGAAAATTTTTAAAATTACGAAACATACGAAAGTGCAATCACATCAAAGAAAAAAGTAAAACTATAAAACAGACAAAAAGTGAAATAATATACAAGAAAATTGGTAAAATTACGAAACAGACAAAAGTGAAATTAGGTAAAAGAAAAGATGAAATTATAAACAGAAAAAAAAGTGAAATCATATAAAAGAAAAAAAATTAAAACTATAAAACAGGCAAAAGTGAAATCATATAAAAGAATTAAAGAAAACTGAAGGGACCATCTACCAAGCCGAAGACAACGTCCTGGAGCGAGGCGACGCAAAATTTACCCGGTGAGTCCGTTCCAGAATGTTTTTTTATGGACAGAACAGGTTTTTACTTCTTCTCTTTTATCATGGTCAGGCATTGGGAAAAAAAATTAATTTTCTTAAACCAAAGAACAATCATATTATACGCAATTATCTATGAAAATATTATCGGACAAACTTTTTGCAAACAGATATCTTTGGGTATGAATATGGGAATTGGTAAGATAGGTAACCTGAGACAAGGATAATTTACTTTTAGCCCATAAGTCGTTGGTATTTTGTATTGAAGCATAAGCTAAATGTTAGTAAGCACTGTGCGAGCGTCATTTGTCAAATTGTGTCTGATCAATTGTAATGCCTAGTTAAGATTATAAATCTAGTTTTTTTTCTCTCGATCTGTTTGGTTAATGCTTTTTACCTTTGAATTACTGTAAATATGTTTCTGTTGTCGATCAACACAGGTTTTGAGGTTTAGGATTAAAATACGATGTAAAGTCGAAGAGAATAGCGTTGACATAGACGTTTCATTTTCCCGATCGGCAAGAAATGCGCATTTCCGACCCCTCGGTAGCAAGTAATTAAATGATAGCAGGATAACCTAACATATTTTATTCTCGGTCGAACTGGGTATGCATTAGATAGGATAGGCTAGAGTTTAAGGTAATATTGTTTTTTTTGCACCACTCCTCAGAGCCCCATTGCAACGGGGTAAATAGGCCCTAGCCTTAAGCTAGACGGTCTTGTGCCCTCCCACGGAGAGGGTATCTCTATTTAAAAAAAAAAAAAAATTTTTTTCTCGAATAAAAAAAAACTGCTTTATATGGGTATGAGGTAAAATCTTCTTTTCTTCTCTCTCTCTCTCTCCTCGTCGTCCTTCCTTAGGGCGGCCACTATCAACGCTACGTCGGTGGGCGGGGTCCTCACAATGAGGTGAGTGACCCTCTCTCTTTTCAGGTCGTCATAGGGCATCTAGAAGACGTTGGCCCCCTAGATGCATAGGGTGGTTGGGGCATGGGCCATGCAAGGGGAGTCAGGACACCAGACTCCCCCAACGATAGCCGGTAAGTCGAGCAACGCCTGCTCGTATCCTCTTCCTCCTGTTCTTTTTTGCGGTTCCTTTTTTTGGTTCTTTTCGAGTTAAAACTTTTCATCGACTTCTTTTCTTTCTTTTCATTTCGCGGGTTTTCTTTCTTTTTTTTCTACTTTTTTTTTTCTTCTAAATCTTTTTGGTTTTCTTGGTTCGTCGCACCCTTCCCATCCTAGGCATGATTCATGTGCTTTTGTTGCGCGACCGCGGGCGGAGATGGCTTCCACTTTTTGAACCCCCCCCCCCCCCCCTTCTCTATCGCAAAGCTAGCGATACCAGCATGCCATCCTCCATCTCTGCCCAAGCATCTGCTGACAGATGAATGTCCAGCGGAGGCCATGATCCTGGCTGACATCAGCTGACTTCCAGTTGATGTCATCCAGAGTCATGGCCTGCCTTGGGCAATCATCCAGCAGCAGTGTCGGTCCAAGCTCGCAACAAGGCAACCTCATAGTATGGGGTGCATTGAGTTGGCTCGGAAGGGTTACTCTGGCTTTACCTTCTATGAGAATGGATAGCCATGAATACATTGACAGCTCATTTGTTACCTTATATGAGAAAGTGCTGTCGAATTCCTCTCACTTTCCAACAGGACAATGCGGGTATTCATGTTGTTGCAGATTGGATTCGCTTATTTTAAGATAAGCCTAATTCTAACGAATCCAATCTGACATTTAATAAAAACAAATCGTAAAAGTTTCATGAGTTGGATTTCGAATATCACATTTTGGTTGCAACAAAGTTGCAACATATTCAGATCTAACTCATGAGTACTAAAAAAAATAAAAAATAAACCAATGGATATTTAATGGGTTGGATTTCCTACAACCGAGCGCATTGCAACAAAGTTGCAATGTACTCAAATCTAACCCATGACAAACAACGCGCTCGGGTTACCGTCGAAATTCCTTTCACACGGTAGCCCAGTACACGATAAGCAAAAGAAATTTGCTTAATCAGCGCGACAAACAACGATCTACAGCGGCTTTGCCCAATGACAACTAAGTACATCAAGGGCAAAGCTAAAAAACGAAGAAAAAGCACGAAAGCTTTTCTTCATGTAGATCGCTAGTAAGTTGATCAAAAAGAAAGAATTAGCGAGTTCTGTTTTAATTACGTTCGCGGTAAGTCGCGTGGAGTTCTGGTTTTAATCTTGACAAGGGCGGATCGAAGTTTTACGGTGTTCTCTTAAATAAAAGAAATAGAAAAGTTGATGTGCACTAATTATATATTATATAGATAGAGTTTAGTGAAAAATCAAAATTAGTGATTGTAAGATAAAACCGAAAGGTGAAAACTGAAGAATGTTCCTTTAAATAAAATAAATAGCAAAGTTGATGTGCACTAATTATATAGATAAGAGTTTAGTGAAGAATTAAAAAATTAGTGATTGTAAGATAAAACCGAAAGGTGAAAACTGAAGAATGTTCCTTTAAATAAAATAAATAGCAAAGTTGATGTGCACTAATTATATAGATAAGAGTTTAGTGAAGAATTAAAAAATTAGTGATTGTAAGATAAAACCGAAAAGTGAAAATTGAAGAATGTTCTCTGAAATAAAATAAATAGAAAAGTTGCTGTGCACTAACTATATATTAGATAGATAGAGTTTAGTGAATTATATTGATAGAGTTTAGTGAAAAATCAAAATTGGTGATTGTAAGATAAAACCAAAAGGTGAAAACTGAAGAATGTTCCTTTAAATAAAATAAATAGCAAAGTTGATGTGCACTAATTATATAGATAAGAGTTTAGTGAAGAATTAAAAAATTAGTGACTGTACGATAAAACCGAAAGGTGAAATCGAAGAGTGTTCTCTTAAATTAAAGAAATAGAAAATTTGATGTGTACTAATTATATAGATAAGGTCTATATTATATTTAACGATAGAGCTAGGATAGAAAATTAAAATTAGTGACAATAAAATTAAACCAAAAAAGGTGAAATTGAATTGAAGAATAAAAAAAAAAAAATAGGTAAGCTTGCAGAGAAAGTGTTTTCATTCATTAAAGTTGAGTTAAGACAACCCTTGCGAATTTAAATTCAGTGCAGCGTGGTGCGGACTTCAGATAAATATTGGGCGTATAACAAAAATTGGCGCAGCCGGTAGGATCAAGGAAGCGTGGTAAAACAAAATTACCGTAACAGCTTGAAAAGCCTTGATCCAAGACCAAACCAAAAGGGGTATCTCTAAGCACTCCCGGGTAGTCAATAGCCCTGAGGAGTCACCCCCAACGTTTCCACAAAGTGTAAGCCAGCACCACCGGTGGAATTGTGTGGGCTTCGTCCCAGCCCGAAGAAGACGACACCAATCAACACCAGCAATCAACGCAGCACCAGTATCAGAGTGGAAAAGGGAATCGTTGAAGACGGCACAAGCCCCCCTTTTCCCCAACACAACTCTAGTATTGTTATCAAGGGAACGGAAAAGCAGGCCAAAAGCCCCCTTGCAACACTGAAGAGCAGGAGTTGATGTCCAAGGACACCCACTCTACTCCCGCTCACTCACCAACAGAGGAGAAGACAGAGGACCTCCTCATAACCTCCCTGGACCTGGAGATCGACGCGGAAGAACCACGCCAGGGTTCCCAGTCACCAGTATTCACCGACCAAACGCAGGTCAGTGAACGCCAGATAACCCCAGCACAACCAGGACCCAGTTCCGAAGGACTCACACTCAGGAGCGGGACCGTCCTGCAACGAATAAATCAAAACCAAGTAAGATTTAAATACAATAATTTTAATAATTTGTACGAGTCCGCGCGAGAATCCGAACGCCTAGCAACTCTCTATTCTAACCTCCTCGAAAATAGAAATACAAAGTCCAGCGAAGAGAGACTGGAAGACTTAGAGCGCTTTCAAAAGGAAGCCGCACTCTTTCAAGCCAAGCTAGACGGATTCTCGCGCATACTCCCCTCTGAAGAAAATATTGAAAACAATTTACAAAGCACAACTGAGGAAAACCTCATTCAATCCCTACAAGACTCCCTGCGAGAAATTAACCTGAAACAGGGTCTAAATCGATTTCTCGCACAAGACTCGCCCGACACCGACTCGAATCAGAACTCCACTATGGCGACCGATTATGGAAAAATTGTAAAATTAACTGCGCAAATGGTGCCCATTTTTTCAGGTGAGCCAGGCCCGCATCTCGGATCAGAGTTGCAAACATTCCTGGGTTGCTGCCGCCAGGCCAAACAGTGTCTCTCCGAAGGGGAGCAAGAGGCTTTCCTCAAGATCCTTCCCACAAGACTTCGTGGAGGAGCATATCAACTGTTGGCCTCGGATGTACCGACAACATTTCAAGAAGTCGAAGCAAGATTAAACGCGGCATATCTTCCCAGAGAAACTTACCAGGAACTGGTAAATAGGCTAATAACAGCTCACCAAAACCCCTGCGAAACGCTCACTGCCTTCACGGCTAGAGTAAAACAATTGCTGGCCCTCTGTAAAGAGGCCGCACAAACTAAATACGGAGCTGCGGCCACTCCAGCTGTAACAACGCAGCTGGAGGACTTCGCGAAAAACGCAGTCCGCAGCGGGGTTACGAATCCGCACCTTTGCCAATATCTCCTCACCGTCACCGACGGCACGCTCGAGGCGCTGATCAATAAAGCACTCGACATGGAGAAACTACAGCAGGGCGCCCAGTTCACGCAAACCACAACAACCCAAGGCTTCCCTACTCCGGTTGTTGTAGAACAAGGCTCAACCATGCCGGTTGCTATGGACCCAACTGCCAGAATACGGGCATTCCATAGAACCCCATATACACCTGCTCGCAATTTTCCACAACAAACGTTATACAGACCGCCGCCACCACAAAACTTTCGCCGACAGACTCCACTTTATACGACTCCACCTCAACGCTCGTCTCCCCCACAAATCGACTACCGCCGCCAGAACCTCGACCAATTAAGGTCAAACATCACATGCAACTTTTGCCAGCGAAGAGGTCACACTTACGCCGACTGCATGAAGCGTAAAAACACACCCTTCTGCTCTCACTGCAAAATATATGGGCATGATGTTCGCGATTGTAGAAACAATCGCCAGGTTCCGGGCCCGAGTAGCCAGGCAAGGCTCCCCGAACGACGGATTCAGGATCAGCAACCTTCCGCTGGTCCTCGAGTTTTTAATATAAAACTCAAATGCAAATTCTGCAACCGTCGCGGCCATTCCATAGAGGAATGCCGCCAAAAACAAAAATGGGACTCTAAGAGCCAGGGAAACGACGAGCAGTCGACCGAAAAGACCCCGGATCGACACTAAAAAGAAAAAATTTTAATAAAGGGTCACCTCAGCCGCCCGAACCCTGTATCTCTACAGTTAGCCTACCGTTGGATATTAGCCTGAACGGCAATACCAAACTTGTAGTAGATACTGGCGCTGAGGTTAGCATAATAAAGAAGAAAGCAATTAAAAATCCCGAAGATATAAATACCGGAGAAACATATACTTTACAAACACCATTTGGTACCGGAAAGACGCTGGGAACGTGTCAGGGCAATTTTACATTAAAGAATAAAATTCCCTGCAATTTTCAGGTAATAAAAAACCTACCCGGCCTTTCCGACGACGGCTTGCTAGGAAATGACTTTCTAGCAAAGAATTGTAACGTTGAGGGCCCGAATAAGGCATTGCGATTTCCTCGAACGGAAAACAACCCGGAGGAGTTTGCTGTTCCATTAACAGCTGCATTGGATAACCCGTATTCCGAAAAAGTGGTCAAAACGAATACCCGAACAGATAGAGCAGAGCCAAGAAAGGCCGATCTGACAATCTGTGGTACTTCAAAAGTTTCTCAAGAGGAGAACAATGACCGGCGAACACTGGAATGCGAGGTGGACAAACCGACTGAAAGTGATTTGACCTGCGAAATGAGGCAGCAACAAATACAGCTGAAAGAGCCTGTATGCATACCTGCTAGGTCACAAATCATAGTCGGGGTTCCCTTGCAGCTGCAGGAAGAGATGCTCTGTCTATCAAGAGAAATAGATCAAGGAGTCTTCCTAGCGAATGGCCTACTCCCCGCTGGTTTAAAAGCAGTGTCTGTTCGACTTCGTGGAGGAGCATATCAACTGTTGGCCTCGGATGTACCGACAACATTTCAAGAAGTCGAAGCAAGATTAAACGCGGCATATCTTCCCAGAGAAACTTACCAGGAACTGGTAAATAGGCTAATAACAGCTCACCAAAACCCCTGCGAAACGCTCACTGCCTTCACGGCTAGAGTAAAACAATTGCTGGCCCTCTGTAAAGAGGCCGCACAAACTAAATACGGAGCTGCGGCCACTCCAGCTGTAACAACGCAGCTGGAGGACTTCGCGAAAAACGCAGTCCGCAGCGGGGTTACGAATCCGCACCTTTGCCAATATCTCCTCACCGTCACCGACGGCACGCTCGAGGCGCTGATCAATAAAGCACTCGACATGGAGAAACTACAGCAGGGCGCCCAGTTCACGCAAACCACAACAACCCAAGGCTTCCCTACTCCGGTTGTTGTAGAACAAGGCTCAACCATGCCGGTTGCTATGGACCCAACTGCCAGAATACGGGCATTCCATAGAACCCCATATACACCTGCTCGCAATTTTCCACAACAAACGTTATACAGACCGCCGCCACCACAAAACTTTCGCCGACAGACTCCACTTTATACGACTCCACCTCAACGCTCGTCTCCCCCACAAATCGACTACCGCCGCCAGAACCTCGACCAATTAAGGTCAAACATCACATGCAACTTTTGCCAGCGAAGAGGTCACACTTACGCCGACTGCATGAAGCGTAAAAACACACCCTTCTGCTCTCACTGCAAAATATATGGGCATGATGTTCGCGATTGTAGAAACAATCGCCAGGTTCCGGGCCCGAGTAGCCAGGCAAGGCTCCCCGAACGACGGATTCAGGATCAGCAACCTTCCGCTGGTCCTCGAGTTTTTAATATAAAACTCAAATGCAAATTCTGCAACCGTCGCGGCCATTCCATAGAGGAATGCCGCCAAAAACAAAAATGGGACTCTAAGAGCCAGGGAAACGACGAGCAGTCGACCGAAAAGACCCCGGATCGACACTAAAAAGAAAAAATTTTAATAAAGGGTCACCTCAGCCGCCCGAACCCTGTATCTCTACAGTTAGCCTACCGTTGGATATTAGCCTGAACGGCAATACCAAACTTGTAGTAGATACTGGCGCTGAGGTTAGCATAATAAAGAAGAAAGCAATTAAAAATCCCGAAGATATAAATACCGGAGAAACATATACTTTACAAACACCATTTGGTACCGGAAAGACGCTGGGAACGTGTCAGGGCAATTTTACATTAAAGAATAAAATTCCCTGCAATTTTCAGGTAATAAAAAACCTACCCGGCCTTTCCGACGACGGCTTGCTAGGAAATGACTTTCTAGCAAAGAATTGTAACGTTGAGGGCCCGAATAAGGCATTGCGATTTCCTCGAACGGAAAACAACCCGGAGGAGTTTGCTGTTCCATTAACAGCTGCATTGGATAACCCGTATTCCGAAAAAGTGGTCAAAACGAATACCCGAACAGATAGAGCAGAGCCAAGAAAGGCCGATCTGACAATCTGTGGTACTTCAAAAGTTTCTCAAGAGGAGAACAATGACCGGCGAACACTGGAATGCGAGGTGGACAAACCGACTGAAAGTGATTTGACCTGCGAAATGAGGCAGCAACAAATACAGCTGAAAGAGCCTGTATGCATACCTGCTAGGTCACAAATCATAGTCGGGGTTCCCTTGCAGCTGCAGGAAGAGATGCTCTGTCTATCAAGAGAAATAGATCAAGGAGTCTTCCTAGCGAATGGCCTACTCCCCGCTGGTTTAAAAGCAGTGTCTGTTGGAGTTCTCAACACACACAATTCACAAGTAGTTCTGACTACTATTAGTCTGCATCTAGTCCCTGCACACAACTACACCGTCGTCCAACTGAAACAGGATTACCAAGAAAGAAACAATCAGGAAACCCCGAAAAACGGAGAACGCGCTGAGGATGCTCACCTGAAAATCAGGAATTACGGTGACTCGAAACCACCAGCACCCACGCACAAATCAAATACTAAGAAAAAACGGAACCAAAGGAAAGGAAAACCTAACAAAACAAATGTCGACGGAGCTCACCTAGATAAAAGGAATTACGATGGACAAATTCCATCAGCTCCCACGCCCACACAAAATAAAATTTCGGAACACGTCGACATTGGAAGCGAGCTCACCACAGGGACGGTATTTTCAAAAGCTCCAAAATCAACATACACAGTAAGTAAACTACGGCGAAAGAGCCTATTAGAAGACGAAAGCGAGTTCGCCTCAAATATGGCAATTTACGGCGGTTCAGAAACCCCAACTCCATCGTCATTTAGTATTAAGAGTGATTCAAATAAAATAAAGTGGGGTGAAAATTTAAATAAAAGTAAAAATATTTCAGGTTTCCGTAAAATAAGTGAAAGAAAAAATAAAAAGAAAGAAACAAATATTTCAAGCGCCGAAAAAATGGCCACTTTACAACATATTAAATATTTATTCCAGGAGTATGAAGAACCAGAAAACCCAAATAATAACTCGCGTCTCGTCAGGCTAGACGAAGAGCTCAGACGTAAATCTGAGCGCGGAGGAAAAACAAGCGATATCACAACTCTGTTACGAGTATAACGATATCTTTTTCCTCAAAGGTGATCGGCTAACATTCACAAACGCCATCACTCATGATATACCATTGGTGCAGGACCAAGCACCAATCAACCAGAAAATGTATCGCTTGCCAGAGACGCAGCGAAATGTAATAAACGAACAGCTTCGCGAAATGCTTGAAAACGACATAGTGCAGCCCAGTAAAAGCCCTTGGAATTCACCTCTCCTAGTCGTCCCTAAGAAGGCGGGACCAGACGGTGAAAAAAGGTGGCGCGTCGTTGTCGATTTTCGTAAATTAAACGAAAAGACAATTGGGGACGCCTTTCCGCTACCTCGGATCGAGGATATTCTCGACCAATTAGGTCATTCTCGGTATTTTACCACCCTCGATCTCGCCAACGGCTATCACCAGGTGCTCGTCGATCCTCAAGATCGACCAAAAACTGCCTTTAGCACCAATTATGGTCACTATGAATTTAGGCGTATGCCATTTGGGCTCAAAGGGGCCCCGGCCACGTTCCAACGCTTAATGAACTTCGTCCTAACAGGATTACAAGGCTTGGAATGTTTTGTCTACCTAGACGACATAGTCATCTACGGTAAAAACCTTGCGGACCATAATAGTAAGCTCCGCAAAGTCTTCAATCGTTTGAGAGAGAACAACCTCAAACTGCAGCCAGAAAAGTGCCAGTTTCTGAGAAAAGAGGTTGTTTACATAGGCCACAAGTGTTCTAGTGAGGGAGCACTTCCAGACCCCAGTAAAACGGCTTGCGTCCAAACTTTCCCAGTTCCCAGAACTGTACGACAAGTTCAATCTTTCATTGGACTTGCCAATTATTATCGAAAATTCATCCCCGACTTCTCCAAAATTGTGCGTCCTATAACGAATTTGCTCCGCAAGGATGTCAAATTCACATGGACCGAGAAGTGTCAGGAGGCATTCGAGAAAATCAAAACTTCATTAATCACTCCTCCCTTACTTATATATCCCGATTTCTCGAAACCATTCAATTTAACCACGGACGCCAGCAGCGAGGCATTAGGAGCCGTCCTCTCACAAGGAGCAGTAGGACACGATCAGCCCATTGCCTACGCCAGCCGTACACTGAACAAGGCGGAACGCAACTATTCAACTATTGAAAAAGAGTTGCTCGCTATAGTCTGGGCTACGCGTAACTTTAGATGTTACTTGCAAGGCCGAAAATTTACGGTCTATACAGACCATAAGCCTCTCAAAGGCGTCTTTAATGTTAAGGACCCTACTTCCCGTCTGGTGAGATTTCATCACAAACTTTCCGAATTCGATTATCAAATCGAATACAAGCCAGGAAAGTACAATACGAATGCCGACGCGTTAAGCCGCATTCCACGGGAAGTCAGCGAAGACTCAAATGGCCAAAACATAATAGTCAAAGCGCAAGTCCACCATAAAATGGACTCGGACTCGGAGGAAGAAATAACCTCCATTCGCGAAAATCGCCTAAAATGTAACGCTGTGACCCGGGCTCAAGCGAAAAACGCTCAAACAGAGTCTAAAAGCCCCGAAATACGGGATCACACGCCTCAGAACAATGAAATAATTCCAAACATAGAAGAGGTCACTACAGAAAACCTGCCAGATACTAATCCGCTAATCGACGATAAACCTAAGCCCCCTGAGATAATCACAAGCCCCAAGGAGATACAAACTATCTTACATGATTATCACGACTCTCCTTTTGGCGGCCATCAGGGCGTAATTAAAACATACAAGCGGATTCGAAGGAAGTACTGGTGGAGGCACATGCTTAGCGATATTAAGAAATACGTTAAGCGTTGCTCAAAATGCCAAAAAATGAAGGCATCACCTCAGTATAAAATGCCGATGGTCATCACGGACATCGCAGAACAACCCTTCGACAAAGTCTATCTCGACATTGTTGGTCCACTCGAGGAAACTGACTCCGGAAACAAGTACATCTTGACTTTCCAGGATAACCTCACTAAATTTGTCGATTGGTACGCCATACCTAACGGGGAAGCCGTCACGGTAGCGCAAATCTTCTTCGACGAAATCGTCGCGCGCTACCGCATCCCTAAACGAATAGTCACTGATCAAGGAAGCAACTTCCTTAGTGACCTGTTTAAAAAGGTATGTAAACTGTTACGGGTGAAGAAGTTACAAACCTCTGCCTACCACCCACAGTCAAACGGCGCACTTGAACGTGCACACAGGCCGTTAATTGAATACTTACGTACCATAGTGGACGAGAATCCCAAATCATGGGATCAATATCTGCGAACCGCTGCATTCGTGTACAACAACAGTGTACACGAAGGGACAAAATTAACTCCCATGGACTGCCTTTACGGCTTCACAGCGGATGTTCCGTCAAATTTGAAGCGAGACCCTGAACCCGTGTATAATCACGAGAGCTACTATCAAATCTTAAGATACAAGCTCCAAAGGTCTTATGCCACGGCACGTAAAAATCTGCTCGCTAGCAAGCAACGATCGAAATTATACTACGATAAAGCTGTTCGACCCTTATCGTTTCACATAGGTGACAAGGTCCTACTCAAGAGCGAAAGTCGAAAGCATAAGCTCTCTCAAATCTGGGTAGGACCCTATCTGGTAATCGGTATACCATCATCAGTGAATACAACCCTAAAAATGGGCAAACGTACAGTTACGGTTCACAACAACCGTCTTAAGCCATTCTATGAATAGCTAATGAAGATCGTAAATATTATCTTTACGCGTCGTGGCGTGCTACCACAACCTACGATTGAGATGAATATCGTAACGCAAAGCCAGCACAACATCAAGAAAGGAAAAGCGGAAAAGTCCCTTAACAACTCGGTCCAATCGGGTCCAAACCAACCCTAATTAAAATTCCTTTTATTTCTTATAATCTTTCTAAGTAATCTCAAATCAATTAATGTAAAACCCCACATTCCGCCTATTAGACGTGCCTAAAACAACGAAGTACCCAGCAATAGGACTTCACTAATTTTTTTGCACGACAACTCATAATTAAAAGAACGACTTCTACTAAAAGTCGAACCCTGAAACAACAAATTCAAACCAACTCTTGCGAAATTTCGTCAGAGAATGAACCACCAAAACTCCCTCTTTTTAATGCTATATCTAGCAATTCTTCCTGACAGTTCCGTGCCCTGAGGTCTCACTCCCACTTAGTCATATTTTCTACAGCACAAAAACACTAAACTCCTTCCTGGTAGTCCCTTGTCTTGAGGTCCCCCTCAACTACTTTCGAAATACTGTATTCAACAGTAAACATCAAATCGACTACCCAAAGGTAACCAACTGTTATACTTGTAAGAATGCAAAACAAGCATGACAACACTTTAGGGAAAATCTACGCTTAGTAAATAAGAAAATTAATTTAGAACCCCCACTAACCATATTCCTCTCCCCAGGTATGATGCAAAACGCTATCATCCTCGGACTAATAATGTCCGCTATGGGAAGTAGCACGTCGGAGACGTACTCGGTGAACCCACTCAACAATACAGGAGTGCTATTCGAGGATTTAGGAAGCCTCATGGTTTACCACTCGACGTGGAATATACTCACGGAATTGGACCTGACCGAGTTGGACAATCAAACCACGATTGCGGAACGAGCTGAACACTACGTGCATCAACTATGTGGAAACAACACCGTAGGAGACCTCTGCGAACTCCAGCAAAAACACATGCACGCGTTGATGGAAAATATCAAACAACGCACTAAGGTAATTAAACAAGCTGTTCCCAAATCTCGCAAAACGAGATCTATTTTTGACGGCATCGGAAACGCCATGCACTACCTTTTCGGTACCATGGATAGTGCAAATGAACGCGAAGTCTATAGTCGCCTGGATGAGTTGGAAACTAACCATCAGGTACTCGCTGATTTGGAAAAACAACAAATCAGTGTAGTCAAGACTGCGCTTAATGCGATTCAAAAGCCTTTAAATTCACTGGTCGAAAGACAACGGCAAATAGCCTACCAGATGAATGATTTATATAATTCTACTGACAAACTCGTAGCAAGACAAATGAGACAGGAAATAGTCTCGAGTCTACTGCTTCAAATGGTAGAAATTGAGTTCCGACAGCAGGCGCTACTGGATATAATAACCTCTAGCCGAAATAACCAAATTCATCCCCTGCTGATCGCCCCTGATTCACTCCTTGAGATTTATCACAAATCTCACGCCACGTGTTCAAAGGCCCAGAATTGTCTATCAATTCTCTATCAGACGGCTGAATTACGGACCCACCTATTGCAACAAAAACTGGTAATCAAAATTACATTACCAATTTTCGGTCTTCCAAAAATGAAGTTGCAACGAATCAGGTGCTTCCCAATACGCACGGAAGCGAATCATTCATTGGTCCCGGAAATAGAATATTCGCATATAGCGAGTCAACTTGCGACTCAGGAATTTCTATTGCTTAAGCCGGAGAATATGAAAGCATATCGGAAAGTCACTCGAGATGTCGAGGAGGATACTTACGCTGGTTTGCTAAATACGCCGATAACAAAGGCAACACAATCGGATGAATGCGTGATCAAGTTGCTCTTCAACCCCCTGAACGAAAACCCTAGGTGTTCGCTAAAAGTGCAGATACCTTTCAGGGACATTTTAATTAAATTAAATAGGCCCAATTCCTGGCTATATGCATTGAAGACAACAACCATTGTGCATATTACATGCACCCAACAATTGCTCACGCATCGCCTCTCTGGACAGGGAATCTTGGTAATTAACCAACCCTGCCACTTACAAATAGGACCGCATACCCTATATTATGAGGCTGAAAATACTCATCCACTACTTTTCACGCAACCAGCATACTTTCCTAAAACAAACGAAACGGCAAAGGAATTAGATTCCTTCATGGCCAAATACGAGCAGCATTCTGTGACGGAGGTGCCATATACAAAGCTGCTACTGGGTGACAACACTAACGAAAAGTTGCACGAGAGTACGCAATCATTGGACCAAATACAGGCCAAAATACGGGAGTTAAATCTACACTCCCGGGTGAAAACACCCCACCTACTCTCGGCAACTTCGTTGTCACTTACGGGGCTAATACTGCTGTTCATCGTCATTTACATGACGGCCAAATACGCCATACCTCCACTAAAGGCTTGGACTACGCGGCGTAATCAGACGCCCATGCCCGAAATCCCCCTAGAAGAGGCAGTCTCACGACCAAAAGAGCGGCCTCAACGGCCACAAACACTGCCCAGGGCACGGTCCATCCAGCTTGTCTAAACAATAGACACAAATAAACTAAATAATAAGCCAACTACAAAAACGCGCCGTGGAGTACTACCACAATCGTCGGTCGAAAAGATACCGAAGCGCAAGGCAAGTACTGACCGTTTTAATGATTTTTTTTTAATGACCGGGGGTAAAAACAAAAAAAAAAAAAAAAAAAGGAGAAATTATCAGTGACTAAAAGGAACCCGAAACCAATCTGAAAATAGTAAAAACCCCAGTGAAAAAGGGAAAAGGGGAAAAACTACAAATAAAAAGTCTTGAAAGTTGGGTTTTAAAAAATTTTTTTTGTTTTATTAAAGTTAAAAAAAAAAAAAAAAAAGGAAAAATGATACAAAACTTAAATCTATAAAAATACAAATCGTTACAAATATGAAAAAAAAAATTTTACAGGTATAAGAAATATAAAAGTTAAAAATGGGGACCACCTACTGGCTGAGGCTCCAGCGCTCCGAGCTGATGTCCGAGACAGTCAAGCGCGATGATCGGGGGGCCAGAAGCTCCTCTGTGGCAAGGACATTTAGCATCGCAGTGTCGGGCCCTGGGGAGGGCGGACCATCGGAAGCTGACCCAGCGGACGGGGACCGGTAAGGCGGGGGCGGCCCCTCAGGCACACAGTGGGCACACGGGGCCGTGTAACCCCATAACACCAAGCGTCCACCTGAAAGTTTACAAAAGAATAATGAAAGGCGAAATATAAAAAATAAAAAAGGTATCCTCACCATAGGTGTTAAAGGATTCCTCGTGGCAGCTTAACGACAGGTCAACCAGATGACTGCTGTCAACGCCTCCCCGGGTCGACCAGATACATATGGAACGCTCTCCGCGTCGGTTCCACCATATGCGAACGCAGCCATCGCCGTCGGGGTCAACGTGAGCTACCCGGATCATTCTAATGTAAAACACATTAAGACCGGGAGCTCTATAACGGCGGTTGTCTAAATTCACGGCGTGTGCACCTACCAGAGCCATGACTAAAAATCGACTGTGACAAAAACAGTCAATCATGGCTCAATTATTAAGATAAAAACCCTTACCCAGCAATTGTGCGATGATTATTCCTCTCCAAAGAATAATCATCTTATTCACGGGGGGAAGGAAATGTTGCAGATTGGATTCGCTTATTTTAAGATAAGCCTAATTCTAACGAATCCAATCTGACATTTAATAAAAACAAATCGTAAAAGTCTCATGAGTTGGATTTCGAATATCACATTTTGGTTGCAACAAAGTTGCAACATATTCAGATCTAACTCATGAGTACTAAAAGAAATAAAAAATAAACCAATGGATATTTAATGGGTTGGATTTCCTACAACCGAGCGCATTGCAACAAAGTTGCAATGTACTCAAATCTAACCCATGACAAACAACGCGCTCGGGTTACCGTCGAAATTCCTTTCACACGGTAGCCCAGTACACGATAAGCAAAAGAAATTTGCTTAATCAGCGCGACAAACAACGATCTACAGCGGCTTTGCCCAATGACAACTAAGTACATCAAGGGCAAAGCTAAAAAACGAAGAAAAAGCACGAAAGCTTTTCTTCATGTAGATCGCTAGTAAGTTGATCAAAAAGAAAGAATTAGCGAGTTCTGTTTTAATTACGTTCGCGGTAAGTCGCGTGGAGTTCTGGTTTTAATCTTGACAAGGGCGGATCGAAGTTTTACGGTGTTCTCTTAAATAAAAGAAATAGAAAAGTTGATGTGCACTAATTATATATTATATAGATAGAGTTTAGTGAATTATATTGATAGAGTTTAGTGAAAAATCAAAATTAGTGATTGTAAGATAAAACCGAAAGGTGAAAACTGAAGAATGTTCCTTTAAATAAAATAAATAGCAAAGTTGATGTGCACTAATTATATAGATAAGAGTTTAGTGAAGAATTAAAAAATTAGTGATTGTAAGATAAAACCGAAAGGTGAAAACTGAAGAATGTTCCTTTAAATAAAATAAATAGCAAAGTTGATGTGCACTAATTATATAGATAAGAGTTTAGTGAAGAATTAAAAAATTAGTGACTGTACGATAAAACCGAAAGGTGAAATCGAAGAGTGTTCTCTTAAATTAAAGAAATAGAAAATTTGATGTGTACTAATTATATAGATAAGGTCTATATTATATTTAACGATAGAGCTAGGATAGAAAATTAAAATTAGTGACAATAAAATTAAACCAAAAAAGGTGAAATTGAATTGAAGAATAAAAAAAAAAAAATAGGTAAGCTTGCAGAGAAAGTGTTTTCATTCATTAAAGTTGAGTTAAGACAACCCTTGCGAATTTAAATTCAGTGCAGCGTGGTGCGGACTTCAGATAAATATTGGGCGTATAACAATGTAAGCAGGAGTACCATGAAGTGGTTTTTTGACAAAAGGATAAGTGTTATGTATTGGCCGGCATGCTCTACAGACTGTAACCCAATGGAGAATATGTGGGCAATAATCGGCAATTTCAAAATGTGCAAGACCTAAAAGACGCTACTTCCAAAACATGGACTGCAATTTGTTTTGTAACAATAGAAAACTTGATTGATTCTATTCCAAATCGGGTCTTCGAGGTCATAAATAGAAAGGCAAATTGCACTCATTATTAGATATTTAAGTTATCTTAATTTTATTTTTATTAGAATTTATAATTATTGAATAAATGATTTTTAACTCTTAGTGCGTTTATATTTTTGAAACAGGGGAAAGTTAATACTTAAGGCAAACATCTGTAATTTATAAAACAACGAGCGAAATATTCTTTCGTAACAGATTTCTTTTGTTATTACCTATTGAGAAGCCAACACAATTTATTGTAACTTTCGTGCAGTCCTTAGGAATACATAAAATATAGGGTGCGCTTATAATTTTAAAACAAATTGTATTTCCTGCACATTTTGTGTATTTTTGAAAATATTTTACCACAAGGTTAGTGGGATAGTGTAAGTGATCATACATTGATACAGCTGTCTAGTTCGGTGTTAATTTTTTTTTGGTTTTCATCTAGTTTTCGTTTTGTCGCGAAGGCGTCCAGCAGCTGAAGGAAAGTTAATCCTTTGGTGCTGCTGTTGATAACGAGCCAAGGGAGCTTAATTTTTCTTCATTAGAAACGCCGAAGGTGTTAAGAAATTCTTATATTTCTTACGTTTGCTCGAGATTAACGGAGTATTTTTTCTTAAGAAGAGTAAAAATCGGTTGTAGGGAGGAGTTGTGGTGTTTTGTATTTAGTGTATCATTGTTAACAGACATTAAGTGAATAGAATTAAGATTTTTGTTTTGCATTGAATGTGTTATTGTGCATGGTGTGTAATTAAGGCTACAGTAACGGTGTTACAGATTAGATTCGCTTATTCTAAGAGAAGCCAAAATTCCATCGAATCCAATCTTTAATTAGAAATTAAAATCCATTAAAATTATACGAGTTGGATTTCACATAGTTCGAATCACATATTCAAATCCAACTCAGGAACACATAAATTAAAACAAACAAATATTTCATGGGTTGGATTTCGTACACCGAGTAACGTTGCAACAAAGTTGCCATGTACGCAAATCCAACTCATGATAAACAACGCGCTCGGGTTATCGTCGACATTCTTTTCACACGGTAGCCATACACGATAATCAAGAGAAAATTGCTTAATCAGCGCGAAAAACAACGATCTACAGCGGCTTTGCCCAATGACAGCCATCTACATCAAGGGAAAAAGCCAAAAAACGAAGAAAAAGCCCGAAATGTTATTAAGTGTCTTCCTACGCTAATTTATTCTTAAAATTGTCAAGTGAAATTGTACGAACTCAAATAATTCGCTAAAGTGAAAGACCATTGCAATAGTTGTAATAGTTACCAATATTAGTAAGTATCTTTCTACGCTAATTGATTATTAAGATTGTTAATGGAAATTGAATAAATTCTAATGGTGAAATGTTGCTGTAATAATTGTTAAAATTTATATCGAAAATTTAACTAAAGACTAATCAGATACAGTTAGAGATAATTATAAAAATTATTGGGATTGGTGAGTGATGGTCGTAGCCGTTGCTGTGTTGTGTTAAAAGAATTGTAACAACGGACATTTACTGAAGAGAATTAAGATTTTTGTTTTGCATTTAATGTATTATTGTTAAAGGACATTAAGTTAATAGAATTAAGATTTTGTCCATTTAATGTATTACTGTGCATGGTCTGCAATTAAAACTACAATAAAGGACATCTAGTGAGTTTCAAGCGAATTGCAAAGATAAATATATACAAATTAATTGTTAGTCAATGAAGTTTCGACACACACTTTCATTTTTGCATGAACATACAATGTGCTAATAACTATGCGGGCATATTGAATACTTACGATTTGGGGAGTTGTGAGACAAAAAATTTTGCGAGTTCCGAGACACTATTTTTTAACGTTTTTACGCACCTTTTATATGCAATGTGAAATGTTCATGCATTTTTTTTTAATATTCTATGAAATTTTTCAATAAATTTGACAGTTTTTATGAATTTTTGCGTTTTTTTGTAGATTTCGTATTTACCATGTCGCGTCATAAGTATGTGAGTGAATCAAGCAAACCAACGATCGACATAAATGCATTAGTGGCTGCGATTGTTCACCGCGAATCGGTTTGATTGTATTGAATTTTCATAAAATTTTTTCATAAACATTGCCTCATTTTTCTTATTTTCCATCTTGAATAAAGAATAATTACCAAAATATGTAATTTTTATTGTTTTTAAGTAGTGTCTTACAACTCCCCAATATTTATTTTCGATGAAAAGAATGAACTTATGGCTACCATTAGTGTCGAACTAGAGTTTAAAGCTTTCAGATATGCAGAATATTGTGATTTTGGAGTAGTTCAAGTTCAAAAACAAAACCCGTCTCACAACTCTCCAATCTCCCCTACATAATATTGTTTAGGTAAAATGTCTTCAAACGATACTTCAGAATGAGACACCGAACAAGAAAGAACAGGGGCCAGATGCAGAAAACGGTTAAGGCATATCGGCAAAAATATTGCGAAAAATGGGGAAAAAAAATACAAGACTTCGCAGGATGGCTAAGAAAGAGTAGAAAAGGTGAATATTATTATTATTATTGTAAGATTTGTGATACAAATGAGAAACCTGGTATTTCTGAATTAAAATCCCACTCTATTTCGAAAAAGTATTTAAACAAAGTGAATGAGCTAAAAGGCCAAAATAGAATTGACCCTATCTTAAAAGCTACATATTTAAAAGCCAAAAAAATTGAAATGATTCTGTGAACATAATTTGTCATTTTCCGTAATGCCTCACTTGTGTTCTTAGGTCAAACGGGTAGGAAAAGATGTTCAAGCTATTAACAAAGTGAAATGTGGTCGTAAGAAGGCTACAATGGTAGCGAAAAATGTACTTGGTGAACAAAAATAAGCAAATATTAATTTCACACTTAAAACAAAATCCTTTCCCACTAATAATTGACCAATCCACTGATACATCTTCCGTGAAATTATTATCCTGTGTGGCCCGAATTGTATATGATAATCTAGCAATTGAAGATGCATTTTTATGCTTAATAGAAGTCGAAGATGGAACTGCAGAAGGACAATATGGACTTTTGGAAAACTCTTTTTCAAGTATAACATCCCATTTAAAGAAAACTTAATCGGTTTTGCTCTGATGGTGCAAGCGTTATGATGGGCAAGCACGATTCTGTCAGTTCTCGATTAAAATGTTGTTGTCCTAATTTAGTTGTTATGAAATGTGTGCCTCGCTCGTTTCATTTAATAGCATTGTACGCTTGTTCTAAGTTACCTATTTCACTAGAAAAATAACTTCGAGATATATTTAACTTTTTTCAGCAGTCCAAAACGGGCACTTTAGTTTAAGGCGTATCAACAACCTTAGGAACTTAAGAGATGGTTAGCACTACATTAATGCATTGAAGTAGTCCTAAAAAATTATCTTCCTTTACGAGGATTTTTTAAAGTTAAACATAATTTTCACTTTAATTTTACCGGACAAAATACTGCACTTTTTTATTAATGTTCATTTATAAATGCAAGTAAGAATATTAAAATCCACGTTTTATATAAAAGAGTCGAAACATTTTTTAAATCAATTATTGAAAATTATATGGATTCAAAATTTGTAAGAGAAACTGATGTCACTTAACTAGATCCTCTAAATGAATCCCAAATGATTCCTTCAGAGAAAGTTTATTTAAGCGGCACATGCCAAGTTATCATTTTAAGAGATTCGGGAAATTTGGATGAAGGGGAACTTAGCATATGTATGACAAATTGTAGACATTTTCTAATAGAAGCCGCGAAACAAACTCTTTTACGCTTCCCTTTTTCTTCCTTATCATTCTTACAGGACGTCGAAGTAATTAATCCACCGAAGGTTATATAAGCAGACTCAATAATAACACTGGCTTTGCATTTTTCTAATGTTATTTCAGAATCTGAATATAACTCAATAGGCATTGACTTTGGGACCTAAAGAAGTTTAAAGGAAATTTTCACTAATTTTGACATTACGCAGTACTGGCACAACCTATGCTCCTTTAAAAGAGTTGATAATACGGCAATGTTTCCCTTACTAAAAAAACTAATAATGCAAATATTTTCTTTACCGCACTCTTCGGCCACAGTTGAACGTATATTTTTCATTATAAACCTAAATAAAACAAAGGTTCGCAATCGACTGAGTTCAACAACCCTGGGAGGCATTTTACATACCAAAAGACTATTTAAAAATTCTGATTGTTTTAATTTGCAATTCAAAGCTGATTATTTTGAAATATTTAATCAAAAAATGTATGATCATATTAAAAATAGTTCCTCAGAATTAGATTAATAAAGTTATAGAGGACCAGTAATGAGAAATATTTTCAATTTCATTGAAGTAAATTTTTTAAAAAGCACAAATAAATTGATGTTCATATAATATAATACATATAGCGTAAGTACATGAATTTCGACCAAACCGAACAAACTGCAATCCCCAACTTATAACACAAGATCGAAATTATTCGATAGAGGAAAATATGACATATTTATTACTTACGTAATTTACATAATTGTGTATTCCAATGTTATATTTTATTAAACTAGATACGAGATAGGTGGTAGTTTTGTTAATGTTTTTTTTTACTTTTTTGTACATGTTGCTTGATGTGGACTGTATGAGTTTGTTACCTGAGCTTGATTTCCGCACCTTGAGTTTAACTAAAAAAGTGTATTAATGCCTGCGATGAGTTGATCTCTTCACGTTGAACTCTAGCCGATGGAGTGATGCTAATCTCTGACCAAATTTATTCCAGTAAATTTGGTCTGATGATTTAATTGCTTTCTGCTTCAATCTCTGTTTAATCTATCACAAGATTAAACACGATGAATTGAACTAAACTGATTCTCTAGCCCTTTAGAAAATTTTCCAGCACCAAGGAACAAAGCAATAAAACCCAAAACTTGTTTAATTCAAACACGTTTAATTGCTTTTAAGAACAAAACTGAACTGGAGTCACAATGTAAATTAGAGAGAACTGTACAAAGCTTGCCCTATCGGTACTTAGGTATATAGAAGTACATAATAAAGTCGCTTTTATTTACAAATTGGTGTGACCAGAGTAATTTTTCTTGATTAATTATAACAAATTTGAAAGTAATTCAAAACAAATAAAATTGATGACATTAATAGGAATTTTGGCCTGAACATCCTCCCGCCGTTAAGAACTAGACTTCTTAACTACTTGGTACTGGCAGCCTTATGACTCGATTGATTGCTCTCTTGTAGATTCCACGTTGAGTTTGAACCGAGACCACACGTACTATTTCGTCCTTTCCTGGGTGAACATGAAGGATTCGCCCTAAGAGCCACTTGGTAGGAGGCATGTTGTCTTCCCGGACCACCACGAGATCACCTTCCTGAAGACAGTCCTGTTTCTTCGTCCATTTTGCACGTTCTTGCAAAGAGGACAGGTAATCAAGTCGCCAACGTTTCCAGAACCCTTGCATCATCGCTTGAATATGACGCCAGCGATCTAAGTGTGATACCTTTGTTTCGGTTACATCTGCTTCCGGGAGAGTAGTCAGAGATTCCCCTATCAAGAAGTGCGCCGGTGTTAAGGCGTTGCAGTCCTCAGGATCAGTTGTCATGGCACATATTGGTCTGGAGTTGAGGATGGCCTCGATTTGTGACAATAGGGTGACCATTTCTTCGAAGCCTAGGATTGTCTCGCCAATAACTCGTCTTAGATGATATTTCACTGAGCGAACTGCTGCTTCCCAAAGACCACCAAAGTTAGGGGCCCCAGGTGGAATAAAGTGCCAAGTTATACCCTGCTGGGAAAGAAAAAATGCGATTAGTGCGTCTGTTGTTGCAGATAAGGCATTGTTGTCGCAATAAATATCCTTTGGAATTCCACGGCGTGAAACAAATCTGCGGAGAGCAGCGACAAATGCATCGCTACTTAAACTGCTCACAAGTTCCAAATGCAGCGCCTTCGTTGCAAAGCAAACAAATAATGCGATGTACCCTTTCATTGTTCTGGAACCTCGTCCTGTTCTGGTGCTTAACGTGATGGGACCAGCATAGTCCGTACCTACTTGCGAAAATGGACGCGATACGGTTACTCGAGGTTTGGGCAAATTTCCCATTAGTTGAGGAGACGTGGATGCTCTGTGCTTAAAGCAGGTGATACACTCTCTGGAAATTTTCCTGACAATGTTTCTAATTCCAAGTATCCAATACCTTTGTCTGAGAATACTGATAAGAAGAGAAGTTCCCGCATGAAGGTGTAAACGATGAGTGTCTCGTATTAATAGTATTGTAACATTATGAGATTTTGGAAGAACTATTGGGTGTTGTGCATTGAAACTACATTCAGAGTTCTGAAGTCGGCCTCCAACTCTTACGATTCCATTCTCATCCAAAAAACAATTCAGTTTTAACAGTGGACTTCTAGAGGCAATTGGTCGATTTCGTTTCAGCTCCTTTATCTCCTTTGAAAATGAACTTTCTTGGATCCATCTAATGCATACGATGATGCTTTGGTTTGTTTCCTTGGTGGACAAGATTGGGGTTAGACTTCTGGCTTGCCTCGCCTTTCGGCTGTTTTCACAGAATCTCAACAAATAGCCGATTATACGTATTAACTTGTAAAACGATGAATAGCGAGAGGACAGGTCTGTAAGTGTGTCGTTGCTAACCTCTTGAAGATGCGACAAAATGCTACGTTTTCGTTCCTCCTGTCGAGCGGAATTGTCAGCTTCTTCTGATGGACTTGATGGCCATTCACTTTTGTCCCTTGACAGCCAAGGTGGCCCATTCCACCACAGTGAAAGATGTGTGAGGTCGGAGGGTCTGATACCCCGTGATGCGCAATCCGCAGGATTGTCCTTGGATGATATATGTTTCCATTGACTTCGTGGAATTTTCTCTACGATTTCAGCAGTCCTGTTGGCTACAAATGCGTTCCAGCGCCGAGGAATGTCTGAGAGCCAAGCTAATACAATTGTGGAATCTGTCCAAGCAAATATGTCAATATCTTCCAGCACCAGGGCTTCGGAGACCTTTTTCATTAGTCGTGCCAGCAGCAGTGCAGCGCACAGTTCCAGTCTAGGAAGTGATACTTGTTTTAGGGGCGCAACTTTGGTTTTGGCTGCTATTATTCTGATAGAAATTTTCCCATCGAGGTCTTGACTGCGACAGTAGATTACAGATCCATAGGCCAGCTCCGAAGCGTCAGAAAACCCATGCAATTCAAGCCCCTGTTTTGTTGTATAAATTCGTCGAGGAATGCTTATCTTTGTAATTGAAGGTAGATCGTTTCGTAGATTATCCCATGTTAGTCTTATTTCAGCAGGTAGAGTTTCATCCCATTCGTACTTAAGAACCCACAGCTTCTGGAGGAAAATCTTTATTGATATCACCACTGGGGCTAGCCAACCCAGTGGGTCAAAGATTCTCGATGATTCGGAGAGTATTTTACGTTTGGTGTCTTCTTGAGAAGGACTTAATTTTAGGTTGAACGAGAATGTATCCTTTTCCGGGTTCCATTGTATACCGAGAACCTTTGTTATGTCAGAATTATCTTCGATTCTGAGTGAATTTATACTCGAGCTATTGTGACAATGTCCTTTTCTTACGTTTGCGTTGTTTGAACGCCATTTGGTCAATGGAAATCCACTAGAATTTAAAATGTTAATTAGTTGGCTTTGTAGTGTCATGGCGTCTGAGAGAGAGTCGGCTCCCGACAAAAGGTCGTCGACGTAAAAATCGCGTTGAATGACTGAACATGCTGCAGGGAATGTTGCCTTGTAGTCTTCTCCGATTTGATGCAACACTCTCGTAGCTAGAAAGGGTGCAGCCGATGTTCCGTATGTCACCGTGTTCAACCTGTAGTGTTGCATTGGTAATGAGGGATCTTCCCGCCATAATATACGTTGGTAATCCCTGTCCGAAGGTGCTACGAGAACTTGGCGATACATCTTTTGCACATCAGCAGAAAAGGCGATTTCATGTTTTCGAAAACTTATCAGAATTGATGCCAAATCTCTCTGAATTGTTGGCCCTACAAGCAAATTTTCGTTCAACGAAATTCCAGAACTGCTTTTGCAGGAACCGTCGAATACTACGCGTATCTTTGAATTTGGCTCGTTTTTGAAAACTGCGTGGTGAGGAAGATAAAAACTATAGCGATCATCAGTTTTCATTTCTGATACAGGTATTTGCTCCATATGGCCTAACTGCTCATATTCACGCATGAAAGTGATGTATGCCTTTTTGTAATTCGCGTCTTTGGTGAAACGACGTTCGACAGATTGCAGACGAATAGCTGCATTTCGTTGTGAGTACCCAAGGCGTTTTCTGTCTTCTCGTAGGGGTAGTGAAACCATATAGCGACCGTCTACTGCACGTGTTAAGGTGCTTTGAAAATGTTTTTCGGCTTGCGTTTCTTCTCCGCTTAAGGGAGCAGCATCTAAACTCATTTCATCTAATTTCCAAAAGCATTGTAGTGTTTTGTCAAGGTCAGTTAGAAGTGATATATTCATGCTCAGAGCCGAAGTGTGACCTGTTGGAAGGATACCTGCCATTACCCAACCAAAAATAGTATTATGAGCGATAGAATGACCTTTACTGTCATATAGCTTTCCTTCACATAATATTTCAAAAAATTTGTCTGCCCCGAGAATTATGTCTATTGAAGATGGTTTATCAAATTCCGGATCTGCTAATTTTACACTATAGAAGAAATCGCAACTATCCACAACCGCTGGTTTAGTCGGAACATAGGACGTTAAATTATCCATGATGAATGCTATAACCTGAATTCCCCGCGACTTCTCCCAGCGTGGGAAAATGTCTAAACAAAGTTTTCCCCTGGTATATCCAACACCTACCGATGACAGTCCGCTTATAGCAAGTCTGGCGTTTTGTCGCTTGAGCTTAAGTCGTTGAGCGAATTGATCTGAGATTAATGATATTTGCGAGCCTGAATCCAATAGTATTCTGCAGGTATGAAAATATCCATTGACATCTTTTACCTTGCAAAGAGCAGTAGGCAGAAGAGCGACACTCGTAAGGGAACTTCTAGATTTATCTGCATAAGCATTCAGAGACGATAATTGAGGATCTGCAGGATGAGAGGTGCGATCAATGTTGATTGAAGAATCGAAGCTACCTGTTGATTGATCAGGGTTGACAGAACAAAGGGAGTTGATTGAAGAGGTCATGTTGATTGAGGCATTCGGCGTGATTGGGTTTGGATTCGATGACGGACTGCTTTTGACAGACATGTCGCCAGTTGTGCTTTTTGGGGATGCATCGTGCAGTAAAGAATGGTGATTTCCTTTGCACCGTTGGCAACGTAATTTAGAGAAACATTTCCTGATAGAATGGTTTGTACCCAAGCATCTAAAACAAAGTGATCTTGAGATGACCAAGGCCTTTCGCTTATCAGGTGTTTCAGCTTTGAACTCAGGACACTGATATACAGGATGATCAGCTGTGCATTTCGGACATTCAGAAGCTTTATTGTTTACAGAGTTGTGCAACGTTTTAATAGAATGAGGCGTTTTCTTCGAACCTATGTTTGCAGATTCTAGAGCGTCGCATCTTTTATTGAGAAAAGAGAGAAATTCGTCGAAATTGGGAGATTCTTTCTCCGCTGCTTCCTGGGACCACAATTCTTTAGTTTCCGAATCAATTTTTGTTAAAATAATGTAGATGAGCCAGGGGTCCCTAGCTTCTGCACTTTCACCTAATGACTTCAACCCACGTATTATTTCATCGCACATATCACACATGTTACGCAAGGCTCTAGCAGAAGGATTACTAAGACTGGATAACTCCATGAAAGTTCTTATAAATGACGTTGTAATATGCGATGGCTTATCAAACCGTTTTTTGAGCTTTTCCCAAGCTTCTGAAAAGCTGGCATCCGTAACCGGTAAATGACGGATCAGACCCGCTGGACTGCCCTTTAACAATCCTTTTAAATATTGGAATTTTTGGGACCCACTCAACGATTGATTTCCATTTACTGATGCTTCAAACAGATCTTTGAAAGAAGGCCACTCTTTGTAGTCTCCTGAGAAATGAGGAATGCTAAGCTTTGGCAGACGGACGCTGTTAAGTGAGATTTGAGTACGGTCGAGATTATTAAGAAAGGATTGTTGCTGGGAAAAAAACTGATTCATTGTAGAATTTAGATCCACGTTTTCTTGATTTGCTCTTGGCTGACGAGCATTTAGCGCACGTACCATCAAAGATTTTGCTTCAAAATATTTTTGCTCATTTTCTTCAATTTCGGATTGTTGTTCTTCGATAAGTAACAAAATATCTTCAATGGAGCGAAATTCCTGCCAGGTTTCTTCTAACGTTTCAATACGAATAGATATATCTTCCGCTGTCGTACTATTACTTATGCCCTCTGCGAAAGTTTTTAAGCGAGTAAGCGCCCCTTTGACTCGACCGCGTTTTTGCACTAAAGTCCGTTTATCAGACATTTCAACTGTATAAATTTTATTAATCTAAATATATCGAGATTAATATTTTTTATATATGCTGTAGTAAACTATAGCTATAACTGTTCTAAATATGTCGTCGTTGTGTATTGTATATGGATACCGCACGTATATATATATATATACAGTTTTTACTGTCTAAGCCGTTACTTATTTCGATATTTCAGTTAACAGTATTACACACTGAATTTGTCCCGCAATGATTCCACTTTAAATAATTTCAATTTTTTGCAATAACAATTACCGATTAAAATATGCATTACCTACACTTCAGTCAATGATTAATAATGTTTTATTAATTTATGCATAATGCCAAATAGATTTCACAGGTCCAAATCACACCTTTGCTAAAGAACCACAGTGACAAAACAAAAAACCATCCCAATGTTTCATTAGTTGCAGGTTCGATATTATTTACTCAGGCATCAAAATATTAAATAAACCTTCAAAACAATGAAAACAATTTATAATTGTACTTAGCTTTGTTGCTGATTGGAGTGATCCGGCTCTTGAAGGACCAAAATGTTGCTTGATGTGGACTGTATGAGTTTGTTACCTGAGCTTGATTTCCGCACCTTGAGTTTAACTAAGAAAGTGTATTAATGCCTGCGATGAGTTGATCTCTTCACGTTGAACTCTAGCCGATGGAGTGATGCTAATCTCTGACCAAATTTATTCCAGTAAATTTGGTCTGATGATTTAATTGCTTTCTGCTTCAATCTCTGTTTAATCTATCACAAGATTAAACACGATGAATTGAACTAAACTGATTCTCTAGCCCTTTAGAAAATTTTCCAGCACCAAGGAACAAAGCAATAAAACCCAAAACTTGTTTAATTCAAATACGTTTAATTGCTTTTAAGAACAAAACTGAACTGAAGTCACAATGTAAATTAGAGAGAACTGTACAAAGCTTGCCCTATCGGTACTTAGGTATATAGAAGTACATAATAAAGTCGCTTTTATTTACAAATTGGTGTGACCAGAGTAATTTTTCTTGATTAATTATAACAAATTTGAAAGTAATTCAAAACAAATAAAATTGATGACATTAATAGGAATTTTGGCCTGAACAGTACAAATGATTTTATATAGTTACATATTTTCTCGTTTTATTGAAACTAAACCTGCTTTAAAGCAAACACCGTTTTTAATCCTTTTTTTAGTGCCGGATGCCAATATTTTGGCCCTCGCTGCACTGGCGAAAAGTACCATAGCCGATATATCGGCCGGCACCTTGTAGCGCTTTACTATTCGCATTGCGAGAGATCTCTATCTCAAAATAAATTTATAATACGTTATAAACAGCGGTTCCAGAATCGATTTAAGGAATTATACTTCTTATCTAATTAAATTATGCTATTAAGCATAATTTTAAGGGTGCTTTTAAAAATGTTAACTACCTTCTTAAGCTTATTTATTAATTTACAAAAATAGCTGAAAAACAAAAATAAAACTTCTGCAAATATAACAATAACAGAAAACGAATTCTCTATTTTGTGCAATACACTGCTTTTTGAATTATGTAAATATTGCTTTTCGTTTTGTTTTTATGAGCCTTTTCCTAAATCCTAGTACAATCGTAATATTTGTCCGGTTATCTTCGCATAAGCACCTCTTTTTCGCCCGGCACTTAGAGGGTTAAACAAAGAACGTAGTAATTTTGATCGTATTGCACCGTAAATCGTTTCACGAGACTTACCATAACTGTTCCTATCTCACATTTCCCAATTAGGAATAATATTTTAAACACATATCCCTGTAATGTGAGCCATTAACTTGAATATTTCGCGCCAGCTGTGTGCTGAAGTGGTACTTTGTAAGTGCACCTAGTACTTCTGTGGTTATCATCTTTGTTAGCTGCTATGGATGCTGCACTTCTGGTATGAAGAAGCATAATTCCGTGACAGCTGCCAGCGGACAATTAACTAAGGTAAGCTAAAAACTTTGCATTTTAAATTACTTATTTATCCGAGCCATCGTTACTCGGATAAATCTTGTCTAAAATAATTTCATTCTACAGACTATATTTACACAGACAACTATCTTTGTTTCTATTTACACTGAAAATTCAGCAACTTTTACATAAGTTGAGACAAGTAAATTGAAAAAGGCCACTCGACTTCATCCACAGCTCCTGTTACCCCAACTAGCCGCCCAGAACCAGACCCCCAAACAGTAATTGTTTTAAATTAAGTTCCAACGCAGTACAGAGGTTAACTATAAATCTAACCGTAGCCAGTAACAGGCGAGAGGAATCACAGTTCAAGATGGTTCAGTGCGGCTAAGGGTAACAGGTAATACCAAGCCTGTTATTCTTCCTTTTATCTGTTTCTCAATGTGTGAACAAGATGTCCAAGAACCCAACCCCATACCGACGAGCTATGCACGTGCTGCCAGATAAGCGTGCCACTTGGACATCTTGCGGCAACTTCACGACGCTCATTCCGCGCACACATTACATATAGGCAAACATATTGCTTTGAATTACTATTTTGCAGGCCTGATTGATTCATTCGCTTCATATTGATACGATTTCTCTTTGAGTTGGTTATTTCTACGGCTTATTAACCTACATGTTTTTTGTACAAACTACGCAGGCGGTAGGTCAGAGAACAAGAACTTATTCGCGACATAGTTAGCCATGTTTCAATTATCGGGTTTGCCTAGCATGACCAAGTAAAGTATTCAAAGAACGATAATAATTTTGAGAGATCAGTGAGAAAGAGTACTACAGAAGAAAATTTAGCAACAAGAAATCAATAAAAGTACCGTTGCAATTTGCTCTGATTTAGACGGAGCATGACTATAAACGCAGTGCGTATATTATCAGTTCTTCACGTTATTGACTGTTGATATCAACAAAAAAGTGTGCCAAATAATAAAATTAATTTATTATTACATTAATTTTGTATTAATTGTGCTTAGTGATGTGGAAGTAGGCAAGGTGCTTTGCAGATGGTGAAGGTGTTTTTGAAGATGGCTTGAGCAAGCGTGCAATTGGTAAAAAGCTCAGTCGGTCAGACGCTGTTATTCGGAACGTGTTAAAAGATCCTGAAAATTATGGAAAAATCCGAACAGGAGGTCCGAAAAGCAACTTCTCCAAGGTAAAATCATAAAGGTTTGTTTTCGATCAATTTTTGAAACTTTTTTTTTTGAAGATAATTTTTTCTGATGAGAAAAAATTTAACTTGGATAGACCAGATGGTTTCAATGAGTATTTGCGTGATTTGCGGAAGGATCCCAAGTTATTTTCGAAACGTAATTTTGGTTGAGGCAGTGTTATGGTCTGGGGAGCATTCTCTGCTGTTGGAATGCTGGAGTTGGCTTTTCCCAGTAATCGAATGAATTCTTCCGAGTACATCGAGGTTCTGCGAATGAATTTATTACCATTTATGTGGCGCAGAGATACACATTACTGGACCCATGTGAGTCGTGCCACTAATTCGTGGTATATGGATAATAGCGTTCAAGTAATTGCATGGCCCGCTTGTTCTCCAGACCTTAATCCCATTGAAAATAATTGGGGACTCATAGCAAGGGATATTTATAAGGATAACAAACAGTACAATACTGTAGCTGATCTAAAAATTGCCATCATTCAAGCATGGTGCAATATCGACAATACGATAATAAAAAATTTATTAAAAAGTAAGTATGCCAAACAGACTTTTTGAAGTTATTAGCAATAAAGGTGGTCAGACACATTATAAAAATTACATTTATGTTTGTCTTTTTATTCAATTTTTTAAAATTATTTGCATGCGTTTATAGTCATGCTCCGCCTAAATCAGGGCAATTTGCAGCTAACGGTACTTTTAGTGATCACCTGTTGGTAAATTTTTTTGTGTAGTACCCTTTCTCACCAATCTCTGAAAATCAATAAAGAATATCGGGATTTGACAAAACAAATAGCAAAAATAAGCATTTTTTTACTGCGTTTATAGTCATGCTCCGCAGTGTAGTAGTTATGCAGCAAGTTTGTGATAGTTTTTAAGTAATAGCCCAGCTAATGTATAAGACGTAATAGAGTTCTATATAAATTATTACCTACTTTATTAGTTGATACTCACAGTAGTATTTACTGTAACGAGTTATTAAGAATTTTTATTTTTGAATTTCAAATTTGATTTCAGGAAACCCCTAGGAAGCTTCTTTCTTCTCTTTTCCCCCTCATCCCTTCTCCCTCCATCCTTATGTCTTAACTTTGATTTGATTTTCTTTTTATTTCAGCTTTCGTTTTATAGGTTGGGCCTGCATTTTAGCCAGATGCAGGATAGAGGTGGGTCAGGGAACTGAGCCATAATATAGGGGGTAAATTTTCTTTGTTTTGTTCATGATAGTTCAGTGGCTGGGAGTAACAGGTGACACCAGACGTGCTGCTCTCCCTTTCAATCTGTTCTCTTGTTTTTCTTCCTTTCTGGCAGACCTGAAAGAGGGATTCCAAAAACCGCACACGATTCTGAAGACGTTGACATGGCTCATGAGCCTCAAGGACTCAAATTCCAAATTAGTCCGTTGGAGACTTAAGAAGAATTCGGCTTCCAAATAATCTACAAGAAAGGCTCAAAACAGTAATGCCGATGCACTTAGCCCAATCAAACAAAGAACGAATATTACTCCTAGTAAAATTGAGCTAAATATAAATGAACAAGCTCATAGAAATCCAACCGAAACAGACCAAGACACAATAAAATTTACTCGAACCATTAATAACTGCAAAACATGCCAAACCTTAAAATGTGATAGAAATCCCCCGAAGCTTAAACCCGAAACCCCTGAGAAACCTTTGAACATAATTCACGTCGATATTTATAGGATTAATTCTAAACAAATCCTCACTATAATTGACAAATTCTCCAAATTCGCTGCTGCACATACATTAACAATACGCAACAGCATAAACATAATCAAACATAATCAAATCAATCAAACATTTTATGAGCCTACACGGCATTCAAAAAAAAGGTTTCTCATAATGGATCAGAATTCACAGCGAATATTTTCACTTCACTCCAACAAACTAGTAGTAATTCACCCGTGGAACGGTTTCACTCAACATGAACTGAAATCTTCAGGATTATCTATGAAAACAAAGAAGAAAAGTTTCACGACGATATTATTAATGAAACATTTATTACATACAACAATGCTGTACACTCTTAATTAAAGTTTAAAGAACTAGAACTTAAGTTGAATACATTTTTGCCTAAAACTAGAAGTAAGAAAGACTTAGTCAATGGTTTAAATAGTGTGATTAAATTTATAACTAGAAATACGGATGGCAACGATGCTTTAGAAATAAATAAAGAAATGGATTAAAAATAATCAGAAAAATATTGAAGCTGAAATAAGCAAGCAGATAACTATAAATCAACAAAAAGACCGTCTAGTTTTTATTTTGCACAAGAAATGTTACCTATACTCTGTTATAAATAATGCCGTCAGTTGACAAATAATGAGAGATTTAGAGTGCCAGAGGCATGAAGAGGATGAAAGGTGATGGCCCAATGCCGCGTCGCGGGAAATGTCTCCTTTGGAATTGATAGATAAGTAGATAAGATGGACTGATAAGCTTTAGCCCTTTAAGATAAGCACTTAAATACCATAAGTATAATTTTTTAAATATAGTTTTCTTATCGATTATATTTCAGGAACCGTAGCTTCTTCTCCTTCTTGTTTTCCCTCATCTCTTCTCCCTCTATCCCAATGTGTTAATTTAATTTATATTTTTTGTTTTTTTTTTGTGGTTTCAGCACTTTGTATAGGTTGGGCCTGTACCTTAGCCAGGTACAGTGATCGCGTGATCGCGTGGGTTAGTTACTGAACCATCGCTAATTGGGATAAATTTTTCTTTGCGATTTTTCAAGATGGTTCAGTATGGCTAGGAGTAATAGGTGACCACCAGGCCTGTTGCTCTTCCTTCTTAATCTGTTTTATCCTTTGTGGCAGACCTGACAGAGGGAGTCCACAACCCTCTGTCGCCACAGGCACGCGGAATTCTGTTGTGGTGTGTATATCAGATGCTCAAGGACCCCTTACTGACGAGCTAGGACGTGCTGCCAGCTACCGCGTGCCATTTAAACATCTCGCGGCAACTTCACGTATACCGCGCACACATTACAATTAGTTAGTAAATTCTAAGAAAGAGAAAGTACTTGAGATTGAAATTTTAATTCTTCAATAGCTGACAATACTAAGATTGTGAAAATAGTTAAGTGTCAATCTGTATTTATTGTTAGCAAGTGTTTAATGCACATTCTATGCGTAGTAATTAGTAAACAGTGTATTGGACTGTAATGTGAGACATGCAATTTGACGTTTATCCAGCGCCACCTGGTAGTCGGCAGCGTTGAATAATTATCCTAGCCTTTCTTAACCTTGCCAGTCTGTATATCCCTGTTTCTGATGGGACGAGATGAAAGTGTCAATTCTTGAGGAAGAAGAAGACCATTCATCAAGTGTCATCCGGAACAGATGGGCAGCTGGAGGTAAGTTTCAATTTTTGCATTTCTTTAAATTCCTCATTTATCCGAGCCATCAATACTCGGATAAATTATCTTTGAACATATTTCATTCCACAGAGTTGGGCTAAAAGGGTACAGGTCAGCAGAATTGCGAGCAAACGAAATATTCTTCCCATTCGTGTTCTTGTTAACAACCTTAAAGAAAGGAGCAAAGCAAAAAAGTGGGGTTAGCCAGAAGCAAGGTGTTCGGGCCCTAAATAAATTAACACCGCCATATCAGTTTACACCTGTTTTTCCCACCATCTTGTAGGAATTCTCCGTCAATCGCCGGACGATAGAGGCTCCGTCAGATAGTCCATAACCCCTGTGTGGTTTTCTTGCCCGCCTTAGGCTCTTCCAGGCCTCATCAAGTAAAGGCGTAAACTACGCAACAAGCAAAAAAAATTCAGGTGGAATCACAGCTAAGTACCTAGAAATGTAAATTTTTATATATGCATTATAAGCCAGCAAGACGAGTGGAGCAGTGAGGTTATAAAAGTGGACTTCACGCCTGGCAATGTTCCGAGAATGCCAGAAAACTGATGTCTCCTACATAGGAAGTGGTTATCTCAGTAATCTTCTCTGAGTTCAGATCACTCGACAATATTGGAGCCAAGAAGAGGGCCAAGTAACTATTTTTACCTTTTGATTGCGGCCAAAAGAAAGAATTTTGTGTTGATTAACTATTTAGGATCTTTTTTTTCGTTAGTGTAATTTCTCCTTAGCTTCAGTTACTTTAAAATAAAATAACTTTGAAATGACAGGAGCCCTATGCCCCTTCAAATTAGGTTTTGCTGTAAAATTCTATTTTATAAATTATAATATATATATATATATATACAGTTAAGTGATATAGTATTGGATAAGCTGTCAGTTTTTGAATTTGTTTCTTTTGTTGCAACAATCGCCCAAATACATTAGTAGGTCAAAGTTTAGTGCTTACAACCTAATTCGTATAATTCCTACTGTCTTGGATAGGTAATCTTATTTTCACCTCGTCGCATCAACATTAATTACATACTGTACAAGATGAGGTTTCGTGGACCTCACGTAAAAGTTAGTATTCGCGTATTCACTTTAATGGGAGATGTTATCTAGCTAGATACAGATACCACTAATATAGACCGTATATTTTAAAGATGATTATGAAGCGTTGCATGACGTATATATATATATATATATATATATATATATATATATATATATATATATATATATATACATGTATATAGTTATTTTCCTCATTTCAATTTCATATAATCCATTGAATGTTGCGTAGTCTCTTTTGTAACTAATCGCAAGATTTCCATATAGTGCATTGTTATGAACCCGTAGTTGTAGGCCCGGATGAAATGTGTGTAGTCGCAGGTTTTATTTTCTTTGCACTAAAGGTTTTGATTTGAACTTTTGATTTAAACTTAAAATAAGAATTGAGTTAATGATTAGTTTCAAAAACGATATCTAAATGTTTTGATTTGAACTTAAACAAAAACTGATTTAATGATTAGTACTAAAGACTATATCGATATGTTTTGATTTGAACGTAACCCAAAAATTTATTCAATGAGTAGAATTAATGTTTATCAATATTGTTGATTTTGCATTTACAATAAGATTCATGTATGTCTAGAAGATAGAGTCACCCATTAATTAAGAGTATCGAAGGCATATTAATTGGATTTATTTGTTTGAATATAGGTCTTAGTTTATAAATTAATGGTTTAATTTACTTTCATTTTCAGGAACCCTCTGAAGCCTCTTCTCCCTGCCCCCCTCCTTTTTTTATCCTCATGGTTTAATTTTCTTCTGTGTTTAACATTTTTTTTTTCAGCCCTCTTTATAGGTTGGGCCTGTACCCTAGTCAGCTACAGGGAAGGAGTGGGTTAGTGACTGGACCATCGCGTAATGGGAGTTAAATTTTCTTGCGTTTTCTTTTCAAGATGGTTCAGTCCGGCTAGGAACCAGACCTGTTGTTCTTCCTTTATATCTGTTTCTCGTTTTTTTTTGTGGCAGACCTGAGGAAAGGATACCACAACCTTTCTACGCCACAGGCACGCGGAATTCGATTGTAGATGTGTGAATCGGATGTTCAAGGACCTACACAACATATCGACGATCTAGGACGTGCTGCCAGCTAGCGCGTGCCACTTGCACATCGTTTTCTTACTTTAATCATATAAAAAAGAAAGAAAAAAATAAGCTTCAAAGGAAATAGCGTCTGATGAAGGAATAGTTCCTATATATGAACCTCCGGACGAATTAATACATCATTTTAGCTATTTCAAATACACGGAAAATGTTTTGTTAAGGAGTGAGATATGTGCTATAAAAATTTATTGCTTTGCTTTTACAGCTGGCTGCTGGTAGGGTTTATTTTATCAGTATTAATTGAATAGAATTTTTTGTATGTTTGATTACGTGTGTATAATTATATGAATATATTTATAAATAAAAATACTGTTTCCCTACATTTTATTTAAATCTACTACCCTTTTCCGAAACAATTACTACTACTAAGCCTTAGTGAATACACATTACTGGAGGTAATACTCGTGTCTGTAATTTCACGTTCGTTCTTTGAGTTGGATGATTGCCAGTCAATTTATGAATATTTGAGGTTAATTTTTAATTTTAACATTTTAAATCAATCAATTAGAGAATAGTTAAGTGTGCTTCAGTACTTTTGCGATCTATTTATCTGGAGTAAAGTGTGTTTTCAAACGTTTGAGGTTACATTTCCGTAAGTATGAGTTTTAAGTCTTTTCATGAATTTTAATAAAATAATTGACAATGATCAGTGTAGATTTTTATAACTCAAGAATTTAAGCGTTATTGTATATATAATTTCGTCTCTATCTTAGTTTTCAAAAGAAGCTAACGCCAAACAACTCGGTCTACCAGTGAAAAAAAACACTGACATCAGGGGAACGTGATCGAAAGTGTAGAGAGGAAAGAAAAATATTAAAAACAATTGTAAATCAGAGTCCATTATCTTCAAGTGCTTTATTGCACCCAGATATGTGTGCAGTGATATGATTCATACACAATCATTTATGGTGTCCAATTCTATTGCGGAACAAGTTAATAAGAATATATGTAGTTCATCTTCGTCTACTATGGTTGTGCAAGGTACAGTGCATCAAGAACATTCTCACGAGGTTTGCAGTCATCACCCATCAACAAGAAAAATACCATTGACAGCAATTGAGCGCGTTCGACGAAATCGAGCACGAAAAACCGATCAACAACTGAGTAATGCTTCACATATAAAGGTTTTTATCGAAGCAAGGTATTGAAATGGGCCAGGAAGTAGCTGAAGCGCAATTGATAATAAATGATCTCGTAACTGATCCAGTTGATGCTAATGTAAGCCCATCTTTGCCGTATGGCAATTACTACAAATTTTAAAGAGCACATGAGGAATTCAAAAATCAATTCTTGAACAATTCATTTGGACATGCATGCTCAGTGTGTAACAGGTTATGGTTTCAAAATGATTTAAAAGGTTCATCTACTCAACATGAACATTTTTTAACTAAGATTATACCTACAATATCTAAAGAAGAAACTAAACTTTGTAGCACATGCGTTCAAGTTTTAAATAAGAAGAATATTTTTGTATATGGATGTTATATATGCATGTATAAATATATCCATACTTAGAATTAACTTACGTTACTATAGCATCACAGTTAGATTATCACAGATGTATAGAGATAGTTTTTTCATCACAGCTTGATGAACTCAGTCTGATTGTAACTCTCGTATCGTTTGGAATAAAGTACCTTGTTTTTAAGTAAATGGTCAGCGTACATTCCTTTTTAATAAAGCAATAGCATAATATGGCGCAGTCGGTATTTTCGAAAAGTGCAGTAAATAAATCGCTTGTAATTTAAATCATGGGACTAAATAAAACACTAGAAGAAGTGAAAATTTTAAACACAATACGAAAAAGTAATCAATCAAGTGGCAGACTGCCAAAAACAAAAATTATTATAACATAAACCATGGAATATTTGCGAAAAGTTAAAGAACTTAAATTGGATGGAAATCTAGCTGAAAACTGGCGTGATTTCGAGCAAAATTTTAATATTTTTGCTACTGCGATCGAATTGGAGAAAAAGCAGGAGCTTTCAAAGTAACAATTTTCTTAAATGCAGTTGGCCCGGCAGCAATAGAAGTTTTCAATACTTTTAATTTTTCTGAAGCGGATTAAAAAGTGTATGAAAAAGTGGTGGAATCATTTAAATTGTTCTGCACGCCTAAAAATAATGAAGTATACGAGAGTTTTGTGTTCTGGAAACGAAAACAGCGAGATGGTGAATCATTTAATATATTTTTAATGGACATAACAAAGCTGGTCACAACATGTGGGTTTGAAGAGCATACAAACAGAATGCTTAGTATAGCACTGAGAGTTGAGGACAAAAGATTACAGAAACGATTACTGGAAAATGATAATTAAACACTATAATCTGTTCCAAAAAGTTTGGCAGTACACGCTCTTATGGACTATTGCTGTCTGCTTTATTTTCCTATCATTTTCCTATGCATCCATCCCTCTTCCTCAGCACGCTGTTGCCACGATTTCAACTCGCGGACGCGGGTTGCCATATAAAAAGCATGTAAATATAACAAGTTTCTAAATGAATCCGTAACCATTCATTAGGGCTTTTTTAATTAACAGCTGTGCAACATTTAACCAAAAATATATACATATTTCAAAATAAATAATTCAAAACAATTTATAATAAGTAAATTAAGGCATTTCTACAAACCTACTATTAAAAGATATAATCTGGCTACACTGAATGCTCTTTCCGGCCATTCCAGTCACTCGAATTCATATGGCATCGGAGAACTTCGCATGTAAAAACACCCACCACCCACCACTGAGTGCTGATCATTCTCGGTCGTCCACAAGCATTTGGCTGCTGAATGTTCTTATCACAATCAGTGCCTCTTCGTTTCTCGACCAAGAAACATCGAAAAGATGGCTGTACACGGTTTTTGGCGAGTTTGAGAAAGTTGGCATCATAACTTCCCATTTCCCATGTATTGCCGATCTTTTTGGAACAGGGTATAGAAGGCAATTGAGATAGCTAGAGCTGATGAGATAACTCGAACACAAGAAGGCATGTTGCAAAGATGTGCAAATGGTGGCGAAGTAGGAGCAGCAGCTGAAGGAGTGGATGTACTTGCAGTAAACAATAAAAATAATGGATTTTATCGTTGTAACATACAGGGTCAGAGTAGTAGTATCGTTTCAGAAAGTTCAGGGTATGATAGTGTTAGAAATCATATCAGAATCAATATCAGAGTAACAATTTTAATAATTTCAGAAACAAATCAGAGAAAAAATTATACGCAAAATCAACTTCTAATTCTAAATCATTCTGCAAAAATTGTGCGAGCCAACACGATTATGGAAAGTGTCCAGCATTTAAATAAATGTGCGGAACGTGTGGAAAATTTAATCATATTGCGGTTTTTATGTCATTCTAAAGTGGTAAGAGCTATTTCATGCAATCAAGGAAGTAACAATAATGACATATACATTGACTCAATAAATAAAACAAACTCAAGTAACGCTTGGTACAAATGTGTCATTGTGCAGAATAAGGCCATAAATTTTAAGCTCGATACTGGAGCAGAGGCCAATCTTTTACCCAAATTTCTTTTTAAAAAACTGAAAAGTGTAAATTTAAATCAATCGAATGTAAAGTTGCAGGCGTATTGTGGTGGTAATAGGTGGTTGAATGCATAGTTAGTGGGAAACATTCATATCAGAAATTATTGTAATTGAAGATAATGTACCGATATTAGGGCTTAAAGCGTGTATTGATGTAGATTTGATAAAAAGGGTTAATAATGTAGAACAAAAAGAATGTAAAGTTGTGACAGAACAACAATTTTTTTAAAAATATGCGAATCTTTTTTATGGGTTAGATTGTTTTGTTGACAATTATGAAATGAAGTTGAAAACTGATGCGGTACCAGTCGTAAAATCTGCAAGACATATTGACACCTCTTAAAAATCATTGAAAGAGTGGAAGGAAGTTCAGAGTGGGATTCAAACATAGTGTTGGTCGAGAAACCAAACAAGAGTATACGGATCTGCTTAGATCCTCAAGCGCTAAATAGTCAGTTAGAAGTGCTCCTTTTGTGGTAAAAGTAAAGTGTACATAGCAAACTAAATAGTTCGAATAAATCTAAATATAAATATGTTGAGCATAAGGTAAATACCTCGATATAAGTGATTAATGTTACAGTAAATTTGGTGAAGCAAACGTTATAACTATTTGACTAAGTAAAAGTGTGTATAGCTAACTAAATAGGTCGAGTAAATATAATAATAAATATGTTGAGCATAAGGTAAACGCTTCGTTGTAAGTGATTGATGTTTAGCATAAGTGGATATATTAAATAAATATCAAGTGTGAAAAGGTAAAGAAACTGTTTGTTTGTTGGGTGCTGATTTCATCACTATCACGAGGTAAGCAAGGTAAATACATAACACAAGTCACACTCCTTGTAACTTGATCGCCCTGTAATGACTGACAACATAACAAGTTACAAATCCAACTTAACTGACGACTGGCAACACAGTCAAACAGGTTTATCATCTTATTTACACAAAAACATTTCAAAGAATTCAAACGAATATGCATGTTCAGTTGATCTCTGACCGCCAACGCGTAATGTTCGCTAATCTAGTTAAGGATTATGCCTAAGTAGAAAGAGAAATTATTAACGGTGTATATTTAAATGATATTATTTAATTTAAGACTTTGAAGTGTCTGTGTTAAAATTACATAAGTGAAGTTTTATATTAGACGTGTTATGTACCAAAAAGGGTCACCTTAAATAAAATACGATAATTCATACAAATTGAATATCATTATTAAAATTAAATATTCAATCATTGAAATATTATTTCAGTTGCATCAAACGGATGTAACTAAATTCGCCTAAACGGCATAAATTATTTCAATTCGCGACACACAAATCGCTCAAGTTATTGCGCAGTCCTTTCCCAGGAAATTTGTAGCGCATTGGTAACTTAAAAATGCTAATTATGCGTTTAAGCAGATATGGTACCGAACGAAATTAAATTCGTTCCCAGAAAAGGTGCCTATCTCAGCGATTTCTTAACATACATCGTATCTTTCTCAGGCATTCACGAGTAAGATACTAAAAGAAGAAAAAGTTCTTCGCGATCTCTCGCTACATCGTCTTCGGCCTGCAAAAGAGGGACCGAAGAATAAACGAAATGAAAGCTCAAAGCTTTCTTTTCATGTAGATACGGTAGATACTAGGGATTCGAAGAGTTTTGTTCTGGTCGCCTGGTTTTAAACGTAGCGTGATAAAGTTGGTCGCGGTCACGTTAATCGTGGAAGCTTAAAATAATTGTAAAAGTTCAAAATAATTGTAAAAGGTTAAAATAATTGTAAAAGTTTAAAATAATTGTAAAAGTTTCAAGTTTCGTTTTCTGAACTATAGCATAATTGATTAAGTTATCAATAAAAATTGTATAAAAGTGAACAAGCCAAGATTGGCCAGTGTCTGTATACTACTTCGAATTGTATTCAGAAAATAAAAGTGAGTAATTCCAAGCTGCATTTTTTTACTTGAATAAAGAAAAAGGAAAAGTGGCAGCATAGTCATAACAGACGCGAATTTGAATTTGAAGGCTGTTTTATATTTAAACATTTATGTTGGGCCTTACTTCCTTACAGCCCTACTTGTTTGGCAAGTCAATTAAAAGAAAACAATTAATGGGTCAAGTGAATAAACTCACGGTGTGATGCGTCACTATTTAGTTATTATGAAATAAGGAAATGTATTAATGTGACAAATTAGTATTAAGCAATTAACTGTAAATATTTGATGATATTGTAATTAAACTGTATAAATAGAATCAGTGAGAGAATAAATCGGTTCAGTCATCTAACTCAATTCAGTGGTTTTACTTTGGTGGTGCGATAGTACTGTCTGTCGAACTTAGTGTCTTCCGACAACCAACCTTTAAACAGCAATTTTATCTCGTGGGCAGAGGATATTGTAATTTATTTGTATATTTGAATTTAACTTTGTCTGTATGTATATACAACTACTTTGAAAGTACTCTATTTGAAATAGTATAAGAAGTAATGTACAGAGATCGATAATTTTTAATAATTTTTTCTTTCAATCGTTGATAGCATCATCGCTAATGTCGATGCTGTTTTCGATTTAGTGTCGCGCAAAGCTTTTGCCGAAGAAGAAATCGGAAATAAGAAAAATGGGCAACCAGAGGATATTTACTTGTTTCTGGTGATGGCTCTTGGTCGAAAAGACCTTCTCTAATAGGAATTGTTTCTCTAATCTTCAAACACACTGGAAAAATCGTGGACGTTGCTGTAAGGCCAAGTTACTGCAAAGGATGCGAGTAGTGCAAGGAAATGTAAACAAGATGGAAGCTGACGGTACTGTTGACATGGTTTTATATTGGCGACGGAGATTTTGATACATTCAAAATGCTGCTCAATGTCTTTCCGTATGATGAGTATTTTATTGTAAAAAAGTTAGTCTGTTTTAAATGTTGCAAAACGGATTTTAAACGTGCTAACGAGGCAAGAAAAGCTCTAGTTCAAAAGAAAAAAGCCCAAAAGCAAGCTAAAAATAATAAACCTCAGCAAAAAAAAAACTGCTGCAAAAAGTGTTCGCAAAAAAAAGTCGTCTTAAAAAAAGTTCCTGCAGTTAAAACAGCTGATTATAAAATTGATGAAGGAATTGTCAAATCATTACGAATTAGCTGTTCAAAGGAATAAAGATTCTATTGAAAATATGCGAAATAAAATTTGGGCAGGATTCTAACACAAAATTTCTACTGATGCCAATCCACAACTGGTTAAAATATCGCATAGCTGAGGCAACTAAGACTCTGCCAACTTATAAACATCCTCCCGCTCTCGCTCAAGAAGTTTTGAAAGCAATATATGAAGATTTGACCAAAACGGAGTTGCTCGAAAGGTGTGAAAATGATATTTTCGAAGAGGCAGAAGGCATTTTGTATGTTGCAGGCATCGCTGATTAAGTTAAAGACGTGACTTTTTTATAATTTTTCATTAAAAAAAACTTTAAAGGCGTTTTTCTCAAAATGAGGTTTTTTCGGTCGGCGGCGGTGATTTCTCCGGAACCACTGAACCGATTCTTATGAAATTGTAACCACATATTCTTCAATAGTTTCAGCTCATTCTATAACCGTATTTAATTTTTACTATATGTTTTTTGCCAAAAACAGTGAAAAAAACATCATTTCTTTTAAATCTCTCCCATTTTATTATTTATCAATAAATATTAATATCCATAGAATGCGCGAGAGCCACAGTCATAATGAATCTAAATATTTTTGATTTTTCCGTTTAGACGAGCCGTTATCGGAATATTAACGCCGCCAGAGACATATATACTTTTTGAGCAGTTACGTTTGCCTGAAATACTAACAAACATAGAGATTATATATGAGTATTTTAAATAAGTTTTTTTTTTGATAGTATGTAGTTAAATTTATTTTATTTGACAAACATTTATTGTGGACCAAGTTATCGCCATTGATACGCATTAGCTTTATTTGATAAAACCTTTTGTGGTGAATTTATAGTGTATGAGTGAACCCAAGAATTGGAAATTGTTTTTGATATTTTCACCGAAGACGCCAAGAGACGACATCTAGAATTTATAAGGTCAGTTGCATTCAAATTTATGATTTAACGGGTTACACGCCTACTGTACTTTCTCTAATATTTTCTCTGATTTTGTCTAAGTTGCAAAAAGATATTAATTTTTAACATTGTCCCTATTTTATTCCCCCCTCTGACTATACTATCAAATAATAATCTAAATAGACCCCAAGTAATAAGTACCCCTACATTTTCCATTGCCCTGGGAAACTTCTAAGCAGCACTATATGGAGGTAGAAGACGAAGGATCTCCCCCGGGAGGGACGAAACCCCTCACGACACTACCAAATGTTCTTTCAAACGCGGATTCCAAAGACTCCGATAATAGGAATGAGGTCTCAGCCACCACCAAACCAAACCCAATAAAGGAAGCAGAAAGGAAAAAGAACACATTGCCTCCCATAAGGAAAATAAAATTTCGAGCTTCAAAGCCTCCAACCAGAAGAAATCACTACAAAAAAGACCCTGGTGGAACGATGATAATTGCGTTTACGGAACATAACAAACAAAAATCGCCAACCCTCCTCAGAAGACTTTAAGCGAAAGCGAAAGATAACCCCAGGCAAAGATTCAGAATCTACAGAACACTTGTAGAAAACACCGCAAGGACGGGTTCTCCAAATGGGACGAAAAGAGATCAAAATTATTTCTTAAACACATCGCTCAATCCAACAACAAGACTAAACTCTCCCGCCCCCCCCCCCCCAAATCCTAAACCACCCACGCATCATTAACAATACAATTCAAATTAAGTTACCTGAACTAAAATCCACTTTGAAAAAACAGTCCAACTCTTCAGCGCCAGAAATATATGGCATATCATACCTAATCTTAAAAAAGCTAAGTCCCAACTACTTAAACTCTTTTTTTACTTATCTAAATTCCATTTTAACCAGCCCAACCATTCCGGAACATCTATTAAGATGATCTTATTAAGATCATACCAGTCAAGAAATCCAACAAATCAGGCTATGACTTGAGCACCTACAGACCAATTGCCCTCATTCCCACTATCGTGAAATGCATTAACTCTACCATCAACGAGAAACTGATCAACTTCATTGAGAAGAAAAAACTAAAAGACTTAAACTCGTTCGCTTTCACCAGGGGAAAATCGGTTTCTGGATGCTTAAATAAAATACTCAACATAATTGCCAGGAACAAAGAAGAAGAAAACAATACTAATGACGGTTGACCTAGAATCTGCCTTTGAATCAGTTGCCCTCCACACTCTCATTGCGCTTCTAAAAAAATATGAGACACTGCTTGAGATCTGAGACTGGCTCCTAAACTTCCTCAAAAGCAGAACGTTAAAACTAGATAATGAACTCCTAACAATAACAGATAGTCATCCTCAGGTCGGCAGTTTAAGCCGTACTCTCTTCAACCTATACACTTTGGATTTACACTCGACCATGAACACATCTATTGATCTCCTTGAGTATCATCGCTTCAGGGTTCTCATTCATAGAAGCAGCATCAATGGCGAGCAAAGCTCTTGAAAAATTACACTGTACTGCAGAAAAATTGAATAATAAGAATTGAATAATAGGAAAGTCTCTTTTCTCCCCATACACCGCAATTTCAAATAACATCTCCCCATCTCCCTCCGTAATTTCCCTATTAAGTTAACCAAAATCCTGACTTTTCTAGGCAAGAGCATCAACTCTACCATCACAGTCAAAACCCCAACTGAAGAACGTCAGACAAACCCTAACCCCCCACGTTAACATACTAAAAGTGCTTTCAAACAACAAACAGCCACTTCATCATTCCACCACACTTAACATCTACAAAGCTACAATCAGATCCAATCTAGAATCCAAAGCCAGTTATTTTCCAAATAGACCAACGCAGAAAAGATACTCAGACCCCAGCCACACGCAGCCCTGAGATGCTCGCTAGGCCTTCCTATAACCACACCCACACAAGCCATATACGCCATTGCGAATGAACTCCCGCCGAAATACCGGAGCAAGCTCTTACTGGGGAAAGAACTAACTAAAGCAATTGTGACGGGAGAACAATGTTCTCGCTCATTAGTAACGTTAGATCCAATAATTTTCAATTACGCTTATATTTACCGATGCTACCACGAAATTTTCAACAAATTAACCCCACACAAGGATATAGAATACCCCCAACCCTAATAATTCCGACAGACCTACTTTCCTCTAGGAACCTTATTCAAACAACTGACCAATCCGGTGTTACAGATTGGATTCGCTTATTCTAAGATAAGCCAAAATTCCATCGAATCCAATCTGTCATTAGAAATTAAAAGTCATTACAATTTTACGAGTTGAATTTCAAAAATATATCGAATTATGTTGCAACAAAGTTTAATCCAACTCATGAATAAATAAAAATAAAAGCAACAAATATCTAATGAGTTGGATTTCGTACACCGAGTTACGTTGCAACAAAGCTGGCATGTATTCAAATCCAACTCATGATAAACAACGCGCTCGGGTTATCGTCGAAACTTGCTTAGTCCAGAATTACACGAGAGGGATTTTACCCCATGAGTGACGAAAACCTGTTTTTTCTTGGTGAGAGAAGTGAGGTAGCTTAAGGGTCATCTGTGAGTGTCAATCACGAATCGTAGGGTTTTTGCTTGAGTTTTTCCTGATTTGCTTTTGCCCATTTTCGTAACTTCCTCATTAAGGTTCGAAAATTTTTTGGTGTCATACAAATTTTCAACCCTGCAAAAAACTTATGAACCGGTTTTTTAACTTCAATCAAAACCACTTTCGTAGCAACACTCCGAGGGTTTTTCTACTTTTGCACAGAAGAGAATTTCCGTGAGTTATTGGGTAAAATCCCTCTCGAGTAATTCAGGACTTAAGTGCGGAACACAATGTGGAGCTGGCGCTCGTAGCTGGCGCAGTAGCCAGACCTGTCAAAAGTTAAAAATATGGGATTTAAGAGATGGCGGTTCAATGTGTAGCTGGCGCTGTAGCGCAAAGCTCAATATTTTTAACTTTTGGCATTTCCGAGTTAGCTACAGCGCCAGCTACGAGCGCCAGCGCCACATTGTGTTCCAGCCTTTAATCAGCGCGAAAGAAATAAAACTACAGCAATGACAGCGATCTACATCAAGGGCACAAGCCAAAGACAAAATGTGGTGACCAGATAATAAATCTTAATTGAGCATATATCAAGAATTGTATAGGTTAAGATAAATGCATTCAATAATTTAGGAATTGTGAAATAATTAAGTAAGTGAATAACAAGAATTGTAGAGGATAAGATATGTGTATTCAATAATTAAGGTAAAGGCGGCAGTACACGACATGTAAAAAGCCACATGCACATGTAGCTCTGACATTATTTTGAAGTTATCACGTGGACACATTAGCTACATGCCGTGTACTAGCACTTTTTGTGACACTCACATGCGGTACACGTTCGCATGTGTATCACATGCAGCAGTCATGACACATGCAAACATGGGACTTTTTACATGCATGACATGTGCTACATTTTTACATTCGCATGTGGCAGTCATGAAACATGTGCCTCCGCGAAATTAGAACATTACATGTGGACCGCATGTAACGATACAACATTACTTTTCAGCATTTATTGTGTTTGGTTCAGAATGTACGAAAACCCAGAAAAAAGCCTACTTCCTCGTAGTAAAAAGCGAACAAATTTAACAGCATTGCCCCAGCCGCAACAGCCCATGCACACATGAGAAATGCGCACATGTTCTGCATGCCGTGACTAGCAATATACATTTAGCCACTTACATGTGTACACGTGCACTACCCCTTTAAATGCGTCCACCTCGGTCATGTGTGCACATTTGGATTTTGGGATAAAACACACATTTCGTGTACTATCAACTTTTTACCGCATGTAACCACTACGCTATATTCGAAAAATGTAACCAACATGTTACACATTCTCATGACGTCAGAGCCACATGTGCATGTGGCTTTTTACATGTATTTTATTAAGTGAATGTCAAGAATAAATTGGTAAATAATAGGTTAAGAAAAGTGCATTTAAATATGACATTAAGAACTGTAAATCAATTGGTTGAGTGAATATCAAGATTAAGAACTGTGTATTCTATAATTAAAGTAAGAACTGTGTGTTTTCAAATATCGAATTTGGAGCTGTGAATCAGTTGATCGAGTAAATATCGAGTTTAAGTAATGTGTATTAAGAACTGTGTACTCAAGAATAACAACAATGAACTTTGAAGTAAGTGAATATAAAGAATTGTATAAATTAAGAAATATGTATTTAATAATGAAAGTAAGAAATGTGAAATAATTCAGAAAGCTAATTTCAAGAATTGTCTGAGTAAGAACGGTATATGTTATAACTGAAATAAAGACTGTAAATTAATTAATTAGTTAAAAATCGAGAATTGTCTAGAACAAATACTATAAGGTAATTAGTTAATCATCAGAAATCAATTGAACCGTCTAGTGATAAGTTGAAGAAAAAAATAAAAGAAATAAAGGACGTGTAAAAGAAAATAGAGTCGGCTTGTCTTATTGAAAGAAAAGTTTTATGTTAAAAATTTTCTCTGTTAAAACAACACAACGACTTTAACAAATAGCTATCCATAAAGCTATAGAACACACCATACGCTCAAGCCCTACAAAAACCCTAATACTCACGGACAGCAAGGCAGCAAGCCTAATACTTAGAAATCCAAAGTATAACTACCATGCTTGAAACACCCTAATAGCACTCAATGATAACCCTAAGAAAACTATAAAGATTATGTGGCTCCCAGGAAACAGTTGGCTTACACTCAACGAGGAAGCGGACAAATATGCCAAAGTGGCCCTACAAATCCAGTCTGCGGAAGCACACGGGCTGTCGATGGATGATGCCAAAATAAACATTAAACATCTACTAAATAAGTAATGGGAAGAAGAGTTCAAGACCATAAATAGCAAAACAGGCAGGGTAGGGGAGTCTAGATGATGATTACGTCATCGGTAGTTATTTACTTTTTTACACGAATGGCAACCCTCACATTGTCTATGCTTGAAAACGAAACGCATTTGCAGGGATTCCCGCAAATAATGCATACGTTTAGGCTCTCGCTTTAGAATCGATTAGGGGAATTACCGCGCGCTATTCACTTGTATTGTATTGACGTATTGTAAGCATAGCAAAGCAAGTTAACATTTGTGTTACCGTTGATTCCATTAGCCAAAGTTTAACGTTTAAATAAGATGTCGTTTCAAATAGACAAATCCAAGTTATACCAAAAATTGTTTGAAAGTTTTAAAAAATCTCATACAAGTACGAAAGTACAAAATGTACAAAAGTAAGTTAACGAAGTATGGCGAAATTATAAATTACAAGCAAAGTCCGACAAGGAACTAGATATTATTGTATCTAAGAGAATTGAAGAAGAATTGCAAGCGGCGACTAAGAATTAATCCAATCTACTACATTTTTTTCCAAGGTGAGTGACGAAATCATTTTAGGTACCTATGAGTACTAGAAATATTAGCAATCGCCAAAAAGTTTCTCTTTACATTTTGTAACAATAATTTAGACGTTTTATGATTAGAAAATATTATGGCCTATCTCAAAGTATAGAGGTAATATTCATTATATAGATTTATTTCTTAAGATTGACTCCGTCAATTGGTCACAAAATACAGGGTGTTAGTTTTCTGTATGTGGTGGGTTCGATTCCCGGCTTTAAAGATTATTTAAAGCCATGGGGCAGAAAAAACACAAATTATACAGCCAGCTTCAAATATTAAAAAACAGGAAGAAGATAAAATAAAACCCGGTAATGAATCACAATAGCAATGCGAAAATAATGATAATGCAGATAAACTGAGAGCAAAACCTTCTCAGGAAGCTATGAAAAATAAGATTGCTCTACTCGAAAAAAATCTGAATGCTTTGTATTCTGCCAGAGATACTATGCCAAGCTGAGCTGAAGTTGATAAACAGATCATTAAGTTGCGCGAGGAAATAAAAACAGCAAAACAGTCTTTAAACAGGAAGATTCAAAACGCAGTTGCCCAGAAGAAACACAGGGATGGTATGAAAAGAAAGTTAGAAGATATTTGTCATGAAAATCCAGAAATAAAAAAAAGACTATCTCTGAGGGATTCAATGGGACGTCCTAATCTTGAAAGCAATCAACCATCACTATTGAAAAAAATTGCGGATATAGCTTTATTTGGGAGTGCAGCAGATGATAGAAGACGAACGGAATCTATTCGCAGCGTAAAAACTCTTGATGAACTCACACAAGAATTTCGAGACGCTTCTCGAACTTGAAGAGTTTCGACCATTAGCTAAAACTGACCATGGACTAGTAAAACCAGTGGTAATCATGACGGTTGATGGAGGGCCAGATGAAAATCCGCGTTATCGAAAAGTCATAGGGTTTGCTATACAACACTTTAAGCGACATGATCTCGATGCATTGTTTTTAGCTACCAATGCTCCTGGAAGAAGTGCGTATAACAGAGTAGAGCGCAGAATGGCTCCTCTTAGTCGGGAACTGGCTGGTTTAATATTGCCTCATGACCAATTTGGGTCTCATTTGGATGAACGTGGCGTTACAATTGATGAACATTTAGAAAGATCTTGTTATGATCCCAAAATCACTACATTTAATTTCTGTAATACTTACCCCATAATAGATTGCACATGCGCCGACTCATATTACTTACCACACAAAGTGCAGATCCTAAACGGACACATGCAACTATTTAAATTCCCACGCATGTGCATTTGCTCACGTTACTTACCTTCATAAATTGTCACTTACGACCAAACATTTAACTTGCTGACCCTCATAAATTTCCAATGTCTAAACAATAATTTCATTTTAAATTAACTCAAATGCTCTTATCGCACATTTTCTGAAGTGCGAGCATCAGATTTCATAAGGCACATGTCTTAACTTTTATTCATTTTATTCTACGTTCAGACACATGTCTTATCTTTTATTCTTTTTGTGCTGCAATTCTTTATACATAACAAGAATTGTCTGATTGGTCAACTTGAGGGTAAATAGCACTGAATTAACGAAGTAAGTGGGATATTTTCGCTGACAGTACAGCGTTATGTAAAATTTAATAAAATAAGATTTCGACGCTAAGCTCGTCGAAGTCTGGGATATTCCGTCGTGGAAGTAACGTCGTGTTCGCGTTTAAGTTTGTTTAAAAAGCGTTTAAGTTTGTTTAAAAAGCGTTTAAGTTTGAAAAGTCATGTGTTTTATTTGTCTAAACTACACGTTGTGATCCCGATTTATAAGATAAATTAAAAAGTGTACAATAAAAGATTTTAACAAATTATACGATTGATTCGTTTTTTAATTATTAAAAACATATCCCAGCTTCCCCCGGTGTCGCTCTTCTCGCGCGGCGAAAGCACGGCGGCATTACGGGTTACAACAATCTAATTTCGATTTTGCAGGAAATGTATTAGCTGTAGTATGGAGTTCAATGGAAATTGATGGCTATAATGTTACTGCAGAATATGTTGGGGCTGGTGAACAAGATGTTCCTGATTTTCCAGACATTAAATGGTATTCAGAACATGTGCGTGAAAGCCAATACTTGCTTCAAATTGTAAAATGTAGAAATACAGAATGCTGTCGTGCAAGAAGTGGCCTATTCAGATTACTAGACAACAGGTTTCTTCCACCACCTGTAAAAGTAAAACAAACAGTTGATGACTTGGTTTTAGATGAAGGAGGGCAATTTCTTGATGTTCCAGTCAATTTAGCTCTACGCTTAAGTGCTTTACTCAAAGATTTCCTGCAAATGCCCTACGATTATTTTTGTCCGACGGTAAAATTAAGGCTATCAAGTCGAACATGCAAAACGTGTGGTCTTTATCATGCTTCCGTCAAGTCACTAAATCGTCACATCGAGAAGAGCCATAAAAAAGTAAACACGCACACTGATAGGAAAGTTAGCCCTGTAAGAGTCGCTGCTCGTCGTGCTAATGAACTGATGTGCATTATTCAGAATTTAGAGCACCATGATGTTGAATGGCTCGATGAGAACGACGTAGACATTCCAAAATCGGATGAAAGTGAGCAGACTCACAACACTGAGCAGCAATCCAATGTCATCGAAAACTTAGAATCATGGATTCGCGTTTCATGAACTGAAGACTGTTAATTTGAATTTAATATGTGTACCAAAAATTTAAAATAATTTTGTTATGTTCGTAAGATTATAATATTTTTGTCCCTTACTCTATGTTGAATACTGTATCAGTAAAATCTAATCTCTACCCTAAATCTATTTTCTTATTTTTAAAATTATAATTATAATATAAAAAAAATACATTTATAATTGAAAAATGTTTACGTAAGCATGGGGGGAGGGGGTAAGAGCTTTGCTTACTTTTGCTGACAAGAGGGATGGTAGGGGGGGGGGGGGTAAATAATTGTAATAAATCTGCTTACGAAATATTTGAACGGCCCCAAATGAATAACGGAAATTTCTAGAACTAAGTTGCTGCACTTTCTAGAATTAAGCTAAGTAGTATAAATAGGGCTGAGTAGCAGTCTAGTTAGTAAGTTGTTCTTTAACCAGCGAAGTGAGTGATAAGTGTTAATTAGAAAAGTGAAACGTTATATTGTGAAGAAAACGTGTAAAGGAAATTGTGGAATGAACTAATTAAGTGAAGTGAATAAAACTCTGAACGTTTGAATTGAAAATAAGTGTCTTAATTAATCCGTCGAGCCCGAAGAGCCCCATTTACGTTACAATATACATACATTGAAATTGTTAATTTTCCAATTACTGTTCACTGGAAGAAATATTTTTGTTTTTTTTGTTTTTATACGATGTGGCCAAATCCTAGGGGACAACCTAGGATGTGTGCGTTAGCATGGTTTTGGCCGGAAGGGAATTAGGGTAAGGGGAGATGAAGCTTGAGTCTTCTTTTTTGCATTGCTGCGAGCTAGACAACAGCCCAGAGCCAGAGTAGATTATTTTAATTTCTAAATAAAACCTCACGGGGAGATCTGGTCTCGAACCCGGGGCCCATGGCATGGTGGTTGTGCGACTCAACGCATTGATCTAACTCCGTCGATCTACTATTGAAACGATAAGACTAAGGTTCTCGATTTGTATAGTTTTTGTAAACCGTCAGTATAGAGTTAATAAATCGGTTGAATATCGCAGCGCCCGTGTATTATTTTTAACATTATTGTTCGCTTAGCAATATTTGTGGCCTACATACATACTACAGAAATAAAATAAATAAATAATAATATAATATAATATCCCGCATAACGCGATAAAAGTGAGTTACCAACACTGTTCATATCATATCAAACGTCAATCAAACGACATTTCATTGTCGAATTTCTACGCTACGCTTCCTGCACGCTATTCGATACGTAAAGCTGTGTGTGCCATTCATCTTACGCTATCAAAAATCAAATCAACGTATATTAAAAGCAAATGAACGTGCAATCTTCTCCGCTATCGCATTAGTGTACATCACAAAGAAAACGTATATCTCAGATTTGTGCGAGCGAAGAGCAGTGTACACTATCGATACCACTGACAATTAACACGAAGTGCTGCTACAACTACACCGAGAACTAAACATCCTACGTTGTAACGAAGCATTTTGCTTCGTACATAAATTTACGCCGTTGACCATGTCATTTTCTCAGACATATCATTTTTCGATAAACCATTGCATATACATGTCCATGAAAAACTCTAAAGCTCCATGGCATGCAGGTGGGCATGACGTAATGCACAAAATATGCGAGCCAGATTATTCCCACTAGCTGCGTTGACCTTTTAAGTTCTTTGCACATCAACCCATAATCAGTTGGGTGTGTGCATCTCCGTTGCAAACCATTGGTTCAAGCAGTACAAAGATGCCACTCACAAATGCTTCAGTGAAAGGGCATGAAAATGTGCGTGACGTCATCTATCCGCCAAGTCATAGGGAACTTGTGCGCGATAACCAGATTTAACCAGATATTCTGCTGGCAGCGTGGGTTTGTGAAATTCACACATTATTCTTCTCTGCATACAACCCATAATCAGTTGGGTGTATGCGTCTACGTTGCATGAAGTTGATTCAGAGGAATAAGCTAGAAAATAGTGGTGGGGAATAATTCTGGGCCTCGCCGAAAGTATGAAAGAAAACCGCCCAGTACAGAAATCGAGCAGTAGTATCTCGCAAGGGATCGAGTTCAAGTCTAAGTTCGCTTAGACAACGAAGCTACCGTTCATAAGCACTCGTGGCTTAAATTGGACTATAAAGTCCCAGTAGTTAGGAATTGCATGTTCCCTTCCGCTAGATTGGCCGTGGTGTTAGCCTGCCAATTTATTCCCGTACCGGACCTTCTGTGGTGTCAGCCTGTTGGTCATTAGTAGTAGTTAGTGCCTGCTATTGCTTTCTAGACGTACAATACCATCTGTGGTGACAGCCTGTTGGTTATTGTACTTTGTAACCGTACCGGACCTTCTGTGGTGTCAGCCTGTTGGTCATTAGTAGTAGTTAGTGCCTGCTATTGCTTTCTAGACGTACAGAACCATCTGTAGTGTTAGCCTGTTGGTTATTGTACTTTGTAACCGTACCGGACCTTCTGTGGTGGCAGCCTGTCGGTCATTAGTAGTAGTTAGTGCATGCTATTGCTTTCTAGACGTACAAAACCATCTGTGGTGACAGCCTGTTGGTTATTGTACTTTGTAACCGTACCGGACCATCTGTGGTGTTAGCCTGTTGGTCAATAGTAGTAGTTAGCCGTATATTAAGAATACGACGTACCCAACCTCGTCAGATACCGAATACTATCCACGAGATTCACTGAAAGAAGAACCGCCGTCCGTACTACATCGCATCTCTCTCTCTCACTGCAAGTGTCGACCATAACCCTGTCTATTCACCTACTTTCCCGTAGCATTAGCCGTAACATAAAAAGCTAGAAGTAAGTAACAACCGATTGTAAACCAGAAAAAAAAGAAACCCTGAATAAAATATTTCTATATTTATTTTGTAAATGAGTCTTTTCAATTAGTTAAGAACCTTGGACGACTCCAGAGCTCCCGGCAACCCCTCTATTGAGGATTCAGGGGAAAAGACCCATTGCAAAATTGGCGCCCGAGCAGGGACTATAAGTCATTCACCGAGGGACAGAGAGATAGAAAGACGACTTAGAGAGAGAGACAAGTACGATAGGACGAGAAATAGAAGGAAAAATCAGTGATCGACGTCGGACAAAAGAATTTTTGTCAGAAACAAAGATAGACAAAGAGAATGTCTACCAGCGCGAATAGAATGGATAGCGAACAAATCCACCGATTACCAAGACCGTAACTACAAACCGACCAGGAAGCAAGAACTCCGGAATTAGAGGAGATTGCACCGTAAAAGCACATAAAAATAGACCGACCGAAACCAGAAATGAAGCCCAGTAAAATGTCTTCCGTAGAGCTAATGGACCGTGTTCGTAAATGGAGTACACACTACGATGGCAGCCACGACGTATATGGATTCCTAGAACGTATAGAGGAATTAACCGATGCGTATGAAATACCCGAGGATAGCCTTATTAAGGCCCTACCAGAATTGCTACGAGGAAAAGCACTTCTGTGGTACCGGAATAACCGAGACAGTTGGAAAACGTGGAAAGAGTTCAGTGATCACCTGAAACAGCACTTCTTGCCGCCACGATATCAGCTGAGATTAGAGGAAGAGTTTCGTTATCGGAATATGAGACAGAATGAGTCAATCCGCGATTACTTAACCGAGATGCAGACATTAAGTAGACGAATAGGGGTAACCTCATCAGAATTACAACTGGAGCGAATATATTCAAACCTCAGACCAGACGTACGCCTGTATATCCGCCGAAATGATTTTAAGAATATCACAGAATTGCAAAACTTAGGAGAAGAATACGAGGCAATTCAAAAAGAATGTAGTAGTCGTCGAATTCAACATAAGAGTACTATGGCAATGATGCCCATACCAGCAAAGGGATACCGCCCGCAAACCGAAAACAATGGATGTGTTACCAATACCAGAAAAGGGATGAGGCCCTCAAATCCGATATATGAATGTACTGGAATAATGACCAATGAAAGAAAAGAGATACCGATCTCTAACCGAACACAGGAATACAACGGAATAGCTACCGATACCAGAAAAGGAAAACCGTCCTCAATTCAACCAGAACTGTCCGTTGTCACCGTGCATCCACAGTATAATAAGAGAACTTGTTGTTGGAAGTGTGGACAAGAAGGCCATTCGAGACTACAATGTAACAACCGTCCCAGATTATTCTGCTCAAGGTGTGGAAAACGAGGAGTCTGGAGTAAGAATTGCCAGTGCCAGGCAAAGAAACAGCGAAACAACCCCGAACACGGAAACTCCGGCGGACCAAACAAGAAGGTAACCAGAGCGCCAGTCCCAGAGAAACGCATAGAAAAAGACAACCGACCATTCCTGCCCATTAAAATTTGCGACCAGGAATTTACCGCATTATTAGATACCGGATCTATGCTTTCATATATAGGAGAAGAGATATTAGATTTGTACGAAATAAAAAACGGACAAATGAAAAGAGTATCAAAGCATAATATCCAAATGGCAAATGGGACATTGGATAAAGTCTCCAAAGCCATAACGATAAATTGTGAAATCAACAACTGGAAAATGATTCATGAATTTCACATACTACCGTTTATGCCAGTAAAAATCTTGATCGGTATGGACTTACTACGTAAGTGTGGGTTAGAAATACACCTCACCAATATACCAAGTCAAGCAAGTAAAGCACCGGAAATCACAACCGTGCAACCGAGCCAAGTAGAAGAGTTGTCCAAGGAGAAACAACTAGAGCAGTATCTGACAGAGGCACCAGTACTATCTTGTCCAGATTTCGAAGTGCCATTTATTCTGCAGACCAATGCCAACAATGAAGGCCTAGAGACGTTACCCTCACAAGAGATGAGCAAAGAACCTCAGATTTCCTTCCTCACAAAATCCTTCCCTGGAAAATTTGCCCAAACAAACCAGATGAAACCGTTCAGAAGGATGATCGACCGAGACAGAAGCCGTAATCTTTCAAACCAGATGAAACCGTTCCGAAGGAAGACCGACCGAGACAGTAACAATCTGTCAAACCAGAAGATCCCGTTCCGAAGGATGACCGACCGAGACAGAAACCGTAATCTGTCAAACCAGATGAAACCGTTCCGAAGGATGACCGACCGAGACAGAAGCCATAATCTGTCAAGCCAGATGAAACCGTTCAGAAGGATGACCGACCGAGACAGAAGCCGTAATCTTTCAAACCAGATGAAACCGTTCCGAAGGATGACCGACCGAGACAGAAGCCGTAATCTGTCAAACCAGATGAAACTGTTCAGAAGGATGACCGACCGAGACAGAAGCCGTAATCTGTCAAACCAGATGAAACCGTTCCGAAGGAAGACCAACCGAGACAGAAGCCATAATCTGTCAAACCAGATGAAGCAGTTCCGAAGAAGTACCACCCGAGACAGAAGAAGCTGCCTGTCAAATCAGATGATACTATTTCGAAGGAAGACCGACCGAGACAAAAGAAGCCGCCTGTTAACCCAAACGGTAATGAAGAACAAAGGAGGCTAGATAGTAGCCAAATCGTAAAGTCACCAGTAGATTAAATTTCTTATATGTATATATTTTGTTAGCTTAAGATAGAATTCCATTCATTTGTTAGGTTAAGTTTCTCATATGTATATATTTTATTAGGTTAAGGTTTTGTAAGACATAATGAAATATTAGATTATATTGTTAAGTATGTATTGTTAGATTAAGCATTGGAAAACTTCTTATATATATATTTTGTTAGATTAAGTTGGGAAAAAAGAGCCACAATGCATTTTTATATTTTAACTCTTTCTCGAAATTAAAAATAAAGATTTTTAGAAATAAGTTAGTACCGTGTAGATCTGAATTTAAAAATGTTCTTTGATATGTATAAAGAAAAAATAAGAACAGTGTTAGAATTAAGCCTCAAAGAAAGAGAAAGAGATTAGGCCTAAAAATAAAAGTATTCCCTGTCTATCCCTATCCGACATTGAACACTTGCGAAGAGAGGGGGAGATGTAACGAAGCATTTTGCTTCGTACATAAATTTACGCCGTTGACCATGTCATTTTCTCAGACATATCATTTTTCGATAAACCATTGCATATACATGTCCATGAAAAACTCTAAAGCTCCATGGCATGCAGGTGGGCATGACGTAATGCACAAAATATGCGAGCCAGATTATTCCCACTAGCTGCGTTGACCTTTTAAGTTCTTTGCACATCAACCCATAATCAGTTGGGTGTGTGCATCTCCGTTGCAAACCATTGGTTCAAGCAGTACAAAGATGCCACTCACAAATGCTTCAGTGAAAGGGCATGAAAATGTGCGTGACGTCATCTATCCGCCAAGTCATAGGGAACTTGTGCGCGATAACCAGATTTAACCAGATATTCTGCTGGCAGCGTGGGTTTGTGAAATTCACACATTATTCTTCTCTGCATACAACCTATAATCAGTTGGGTGTATGCGTCTACGTTGCATGAAGTTGATTCAGAGGAATAAGCTAGAAAATAGTGGTGGGGAATAATTCTGGGCCTCGCCGAAAGTATAAAAGAAAACCGCCCAGTACAGAAATCGAGCAGTAGTATCTCGCAAGGGATCGAGTTCAAGTCTAAGTTCGCTTAGACAACGAAGCTACCGTTCATAAGCACTCGTGGCTTAAATTGGACTATAAAGTCCCAGTAGTTAGGAATTGCATGTTCCCTTCCGCTAGATTGGCCGTGGTGTTAGCCTGCCAATTTATTCCCGTACCGGACCTTCTGTGGTGTCAGCCTGTTGGTCATTAGTAGTAGTTAGTGCCTGCTATTGCTTTCTAGACGTACAATACCATCTGTGGTGACAGCCTGTTGGTTATTGTACTTTGTAACCGTACCGGACCTTCTGTGGTGTCAGCCTGTTGGTCATTAGTAGTAGTTAGTGCCTGCTATTGCTTTCTAGACGTACAGAACCATCTGTGGTGTTAGCCTGTTGGTTATTGTACTTTGTAACCGTACCGGACCTTCTGTGGTGGCAGCCTGTCGGTCATTAGTAGTAGTTAGTGCATGCTATTGCTTTCTAGACGTACAAAACCATCTGTGGTGACAGCCTGTTGGTTATTGTACTTTGTAACCGTACCGGACCATCTGTGGTGTTAGCCTGTTGGTCAATAGTAGTAGTTAGCCGTATATTAAGAATACGACGTACCCAACCTCGTCAGATACCGAATACTATCCACGAGATTCACTGAAAGAAGAACCGCCGTCCGTACTACATCGCATCTCTCTCTCTCACTGCAAGTGTCGACCATAACCCTGTCTATTCACCTACTTTCCCGTAGCATTAGCCGTAACATAAAAAGCTAGAAGTAAGTAACAAGCGATTGTAAACCAGAAAAAAAAGAAACCCTGAATAAAATATTTCTATATTTATTTTGTAAATGAGTCTTTTCAATTAGTTAAGAACCTTGGACGACTCCAGACCTCCCGGCAACCCCTCTATTGAGGATTCAGGGGAAAAGACCCATTACAACGTGCAATCGTAATAAGCATTTTGTGTGTATTCTTTCTACCAATCTCACAAGCGCACGTTTGACATTGAAATTTGTCTTGACAGTTAGTCTCTTCGCATTGTTTTGGCAGTTGGAAAAATTTTACTGTTGGTGCGGAATTCATTTAATTTTTTAATTTGTTGGTTTGCTAAATCTTTCGTTTAGCTAATATGAGCTCTTCGAAAAACAACGTTGTCAAACGTGACACGACGCAGAATGAAATAAAACGTTGTTTAAATGCAAGCAAGAAGGCGGATACTTACGATGACGCTGAATTACAATCATTCTTAACAAATTTGAAGGATCAGTGGAATAAATTTTCCAATGCGTAGGATGCAGTAGAATTTTCTTGTGGTGAGACTGCGTTACCGGAACAAGAACCGGAAAGAATGCAAGGTGAGGAATGGTATAGAGAAGCGTTGGCAAACTTTACTCGTGCAGCGAATGTCTTGAGAGACCGTCAAGAAAGTGAAAGAAATAACATTCTAGCGCCACAAGCTGCTCGAGCAGACATAAAATTACCGCGTATGGATCTGCCGCATTTTACAGGCGATCCGAAGGAATGGAGATCGTTTCGTGATGCCTTCACCTCCCTTATACACAACGAGTCATTAGTATCCGGAGGGCAAAAGCGTCATTATCTACGCTGCAGGGTGAAGCTCTTCAGGTAACTAAAGCCTTTCCTATTACAGATGACAATTACAGTGAAGCCTGGAAGTTGCTGAAAAAACGATATGACGTTAAACGAGTCATAGTGGATTCCCATTTTCGAGTACTATTTTCTATACCGAAAGTTACTAGTAAATCGTCTGCAGCGATTGAGGCTTTATTGGACCATTTCCAGTCTCTTAAGGCACTTGGTCGGCCAGTCAGTAACTGGGTGGACTGGTTCGTTCATCTGACCGTTTGCAAACTTGATGCTGAAACACACAGGCAGTTGGAGCTCAATCAAACAAATGATAAGGTTGTAACTTTCAATGCCTGAATCACCTTTTTAGAAACAAGATGTCGATCCTTGGATGATGTCGATGCACACAAACAATCCGAAGTGTCAATCCTAAAACACAACTCATATCGCTAATTCCGCTAAACGCCCTGATCATCAAGATAAGAATTAAGAATGGCATACGCAAAGAGTCATATCCGCAATACAAGAACGCAGACACTCAAAATGATGTATGCTTTTACTGCACCGCCAAGCAGAAAATTTATAAATGTGACAAGTTTCGGGCATTATCAGCCGCTGGTAGAGCATCCATTGTCCTACGTGTCAATTGCCGTGGGGCAGGACACGATAAAGAAAAGTGCGAACTGCTCAGGGTGAGCGGAGGACTCAGCAACGCATCGTTGCTACCTGACAAAAAGCATCCTCTCCTACTGCCTGCTTCAGCAAAACTCACCATACTCATCTGCGATGATATACATACATAAAATGACGTTGCATGCCTTGGGACAGGCCACGATAAAGAAAAGTGCGAACTGCTCAGGGTGGTCGTGTTGCAGATTGGATTCGCTTATTTTAAGATAAGTCGAATTCTAACGAATCCAATCTGCCATTTATAAAAACAAATCGTAAAAAGTCTTATGAGTTGGATTTGAAATATCAAATTTTGTTGCAAGAAAATTGCAACATATTCAAATCCAACTCAAAAACACATAAATAATAAAATAAACCAATAAATATTTAATGGGTTGGATTTCCTACTCACTGTACTCAAATCCAACCCATGATAAACAACGCGCTCGGGTTACCGTCGAAATTCCTTTCACACGGTAGCCCAGTACACGATAAGCAAAAGAAATTTGCTTAATCAGCGCGACAAACAACGATCTACAGCGGCTTTGCCCAATGACAACACACACCATCAAGGGCAAAGCTAAAAAACGAAGAAAAATCACGAAAGCTTTTCTTCATGTAGATCGGTAGTAAGTATTTTCGTAAAGAATAATTAGCGAGTTTGTTTTAAATCGTTGAGGAGTAGAGTCCGGTTAAAATCTCGCCCCGAAAAAGTATATGCAAGCGAAAAAGTCAATAGTTTTGCTAAAGAAAATCTCTATAATTTAAGTGTTTATAACTACTACAGAAAATTTGTATAAATTAAGTGTTTATAACTGTGTAATCGGGTTACCCGATCATTACCATACAAACCCAGCAACCTTCGATTCTTAAAATGCCCATTGCACATATGCACATGTCTCCTATCTTGCAAAAATGCATAAATTATTTCAATGAATAAACAAGTTCGACGGAAATTCGTCTTGAAATATAATGCCGAATTTCCGTCAAAACCAATAATTCATTCAATAATTTCGCTTCCAATGCAAGTCATAAAGCACATTGCACTGGCCTTCAAATGAGCGCAATGTGACCTTTTTCCCAATGTATGATCCCACATGTAACATAGGAAAGACTTTCCTATGTATATGCCTCTTGGAGCAAGTCATTTACGATGGCACGATGTGCGCTGGGTCTTTAACCTTTAACTTTAACTTGCGATTGTCTTCCCCTCTTCAATGACATACGCAGGCACATAAGTTAGCCAAGCCGGCTTAATCTGAGAGAGCTTTTGCTCTCTAGTTTCCCCTGCTTAACCCATTCACATGATTTGGGTAAATACATAATTCGGTTGCGTGTAATTATGTACGCTTTCCTCAATCGATGCGAGTTCCGATCAACCAATCGGAACTTAAATACAAAATAAATAATAAATGGTTGATTGAGGGGCAAGTATAATGGGCATAAATATAGCCTGAAGGAGGCCAGAGGTTCAGTTGAATTTTAGTCTATAGCAGTTGATTTCAGTCTATAGCAGTTGAATTTCAGTTAATAGCAGTTGATTTCAGTTAATTGCAGTTGATTTTAGTTGATTCTGAATTAACACGGTGGGAACAAAAACCCAACAAAAAAGAAATTAAATTAAAAGCTTTGTGAATTACTGTATTTTAAATTGTTTTGTGACGAGTTCTTTATAATACAATCAGTGTATACATTGTCTTTTAAATAAATATTAAATAAGAAAAGACAAGACTCTTCAATAATCAACTCCCCTGGCCGTTTCTTCCCGTCAAACACAAAGGTTGACGAAAGCACGAGCGGCAGGGTAAAACACATTTCGGATATCACATTTTTGTTGCAACAAAGTTACATATTCAAATCCAACTCAGGAGTACAACAAAGTTGCAATGTACTCAAATCCAACCCATGATAAACAACGCGCTCGGGTTACCGTCGAAATTCCTTTCACACGGTAGCTCAGTACACGATAAGCAAAAGAAATTAGCTTAATCAGCGCGACAAAACAACGATCTACAGCGGCTTTGCCCAATGACAACTAACTACATCAAGGGCAAAGCTAAAAAACGAAGAAAAAGCACGAAAGCTTTTCTTCATGTAGATCGGTAGTAAGTATTTTCGTAAAGAATAATCAGAGAGTTTTGTTCTAACCGCGTTCGTGGCGAGCCGCGATAAACAAGAGTCTGGTAAATAAAAAAGGGAGTGTCTGGTCTTAACCTCGGCATCGGTAATGATTCAAACATAAAATTGTGTAATTGTGTTAAAGATTGTCAGTGACTCTAAGATAAATTGTATAAATTATAGATAAGTAATAATTTCAATAAATTGTGTAATTGCGTTAAAGATTGTTAATTTAGATTGTGTGGGAAACGGTATCGAGAGCAGTAACACCTGCCCCGGTTGTTGTAGAACAGGGCTCAACCATGCCGGTCGCTATGGACCCAACTGCCAGAATAAGGGCATTCCATAGAACCCCATATACACCTGCTAGCAATTTTCCGCAACAAACGTTATACAGACCGCCGCCACCACAAAACTTCCGCCGACAGACTCCGCCATATACGGCTCCTCCTCAGCGCTCGTCTCCCCCTCGAAACGACTTCCGATATGGTGACCGCCGCCAGAACCTCGACCAGTTAAGGTCAAACATCACTTGCAACTTTTGCCAGCGAAGAGGTCACACTTACGCCGACTGCATGAAGCGTAAAAACACACCCTTCTGCTCTAATTGCAAGATATATGGGCATGATGTTCGCGATTGTAGAAACAATCGCCACGTTCCGGGCCCGAGTAACCAGGCAAGGTTCCCCGAACGACGGATTCAGGATCAGCAACCTTCCGCTGGTCCTCGAGTTTTTAACATAAAACTTAAATGCAAATTCTGCAACCGTCGCGGCCATTCCATAGAGGAATGCCGCCAAAAACAAAAATGTCTCAGCAACGCATCGTTGCTACCTGACAAAAAGCATCCTCTCCTACTGCCTGTTTCAGCAAAACTCACCATACTCATCTGCGATGATATACATACATAAAATGACGTTGCATGCAGGTCCTCAGATTATGCCAACTGTTCTGCAAAGCCGCTTCTGGGTCATCAATGCACGTAAAATCCTTCGAAAAATCTCTCGAGCTTGTGTAAAATGCCGAAGACACAATCACACTATCCAACAACACGGCTGGAAGAAATTTATTGCTAGTCAGTCGTCGATCTACTATTGAAACGATAAGACTAAGGTTCTCGATTTGTATAGTTTTTGTAAACCGTCAGTATAGAGTTAATAAATCGGTTGAATATCGCAGCGCAAGTGAATTATTTTTAACATTATTGTTCGTTTTGCAACACCTAGTGAGCCCCCCCCCCCCTGGTTTGACTGTAACCTCTCCCAAAGAGATTATATTCTTAAATATGTTATATACAGGATGCAACTATGATGCAAAATTCTTCCAAAACATTGGAAATTCAGAGATGATACAGTGCGTAATTTGCAACTCCCCAAACTCAATAGAACATATAATTTTTTCATGTAACATATACAAATATAAATATAGCACCATCGCTGACTGCAACTCTCCGAATTTTATCAACTTTCTAACTAACTTTAATAAACGTAACATAACCGCCATTTAAGGTTTCATCATTTAGGTTGTTATCATTCTAAAAGTCTTATATTCATTAAATTTCAACTAATAAGATCTTTTTCACGCACTCCCCCTGTGCGCTACCCCTCAAGATTCTAATCACCCACACTATTACCTCTCCCAAGATTCCCTGACCACTCCCCTTCAGCACATGCTACATAAGAATTTATAATTTAAACCGCTACTGAAGGAAGTCACCTCTTTCAGTAATTGATGGCGATTTGCCGTATATGGCTGAGCCAGGGAAGCCGGAGACTTACCTACTAATGGTGTAGGAACAAATCCCGGACTTCCGAATAAATGGTACAAGAAGAAGAACAGGTAACTACATTTGTTTTATAGAATTCCTGTTTTATCTGAGCCATCCAGGCTCATATAACGTGCTTATAAGATTATTTCATTGCAGAATACGTCAAATTATTCGTCACTCTTGACTTATTTTACAGTGAGCTGACTAGTGCTCAAATATTTTACCGGCTCTAATTGTGCTACATATTGAGGCCAAAGAGCTGACTTTAGCCCCTCCACCGAATTACAAAGGAATAATAAAAACCACTGCACACCTATAAGTTCGCGAGAAATTACTAGGTTAATCAAAAGGCAATTCCAAGAAGTTTTCATTCAGACGCCCCATTTTTTTAGGTTGAAGTGTACATATCATTTCGGATATCGCATCATTCTTTGTTTGCCCTGCCACATTTGACAATCTGAGTGTATAACCATCAAAAAGGAAAGCCAGAGATAACTAGGTAACTCTCTTATCTTTATAAAATTTTCCCAGAAATTACGGAAAATTTTCCCACCACTTGTAGGCACTCATTGTCTAAATCTTACATAAGTTAGTCCTCTTAAACTCCCCACGATCCAGTCTACAATCAACGGTCTGTCACGACCCAGTCCGAGGGATAATAAAAGAGTGAAAAAGGACTCTCGAGCATTTGCTCTGTAGAAAATCCTGTTCAGTTCAGAGGTACGACGTGAATTTATTAAGGCTGTTCGGCAGACACCTGGTAATCCTACAAAGATATTCGTCATATTTCAAGTAAGATATAAGTTAACGCCGCGTAAGCTAAAATCCGGAAAATCTAAAATTGCATTCCCACAATCAGAAGTTCCCACGAGCCGCAAGCTATGTCAACGACTCGACAACGTGAACCACCTAAAAGTGCTGACAACATATCTGCGTTACCTGTGCAACGTGAGCAACCCAGTTTATAATTTAGCTAATAAGAATTATTCTGATTAAGTTAAGTAAAGTTCGGTTTTGGCTTTGATTGAATAAAGACCAGCTTCGGCTGTTAATTAAATAAAAATTTGTTTTTTTTATTTAATAACACTTAAATAAATTTATTTGGCGCCCGAGCAGGGACCCGGGAAGTAAAAACGTCGGTTTCGGTTAAGTAAAAGTGCGTAAATAGTGGTCCTTAAGTAGTACCGAAAAGATCGATTGTTTTCACTTTCCTCAAGTAGCATCGCGACATTGATTTCGCTCGCTAACAGTGGTCCTCAAGCAGCACCAGAAGTTCGATCGTGCCATTAGTGAAACATCAAGATTCTCAAATAGCATCACGACATCGATCTCGCCAACTTACAGACTCACCGAAAACCTGTGACTACGAAGATCCTCAAGAAACATCAACGTACCCGCATCCTGAACCACCGAGAAGAAGAAATAAGGCCCCGAGTAGCCGTTTACGGAAGACAAGGAGTTGAATGTTTTCAGCAGCCACTCTTCTAGGAATGCCAGCCTATCTTCACGTAGTATTGTAAGTCATAATTTCAAGATTTTATTTTGTTAAAAGCGAAAGTTTAGATATTAAAAAGTTATCAAATTATATGAATTGTGTCGAAAATTGTGCGAATGAATCTCGTCAAAATAAGAGAAATCAAATACAAATAAAAACTGTTGAAATAAAAAAAATCAAATATAAATCGAATATAACATATTTACGGTTACATAAATATTTCTATTGAGAAAAAATAAGTTTGAGTGAAAAATTATTCAAAAATTTACTTAAGTTAGTTGAAAATAATAAAGAAATTATTAGTCAATCGATCAAAATCGACGAAGCTGTCACTTGCGTTCAAAAAAGAAAAGAAAAGAAAAACCCGCGAGAGTGTTAATACAAAATTGGAAATTTTTAATTCTTATATCTTTAAAAATATTTTTACGTAAATAAATAGTTAGCTACGACTAAGAAAAATAGTGAAGAAGTGATAATGTCCAACCCAAACAACCTGATTAAACCCCCAATGCTTAACGTACCAGGGCAAAGCTCTATTCCACAACCACAATTACAAGCACAAACGCCACAAACCTCAAATAATGGCGGAGTTGTAGTATGAAGCCTGAGAAAAGTTAATAAGTTTTTGTCACACGAACTTTGTTATGATTTTTGTTTATGTTGATGTACCCTCATTAAAAATATATAACAGTTTTGTTTCTATCACATCCAGTTTTCTTGTGACAGCTACATATTCATTTCTGACCTCATATACGTTTCTTTGTTTAAATAACTGCATTTAGTCGACTGTGTAACTATTGTGTTTGCTAAATAACATTTTATTTACGTTAGTTAGATCGTAAATATGCCACGGAAGTGTTTGAACAACCCGGACAGTTTTGTTTTATGTGTGTGGACAATTAACTTTTACATCTCAGCGTCGAAATTTCACATCATTAATTGAACAGTGCTATTTAGACTATTTTGGTTTTCCTGCGAGGAATCAAGACAAACCCTGGGTTCCACATAAATGTTGTGTAACGTGTGTTGGACTTCTATTAGGTTGGGCTAAACAACAACCTAGACATTTGCCATTTGCTATACCAATGATTTGGACGAAACCAAAGGATCATGTAAGTGATCGTTATTTTCGTTTGACTCAAACAAAAGGCATTACTACCAAATCCAAACACACTATCCAGTATCCATACTTGTCTTCGGCCAACAGACCCATCCTACATAGTGCCGAACTGCCTGTGCCGATGCCTCCAAATCGATCAAAAAGTGAGGATTCTAGTCCGGAATTTTTTCTTAGTCAGCACGATAAGGTATCTCAAGATAGTGACTCAAGTTATGAAACGTCAACTTCAAAAGAACCGCACTTATTGACACAACGTGATTTAAACGATTTAGTACGTGATTTGAATCTGGCTAAAAACAGGCTGAGCTTTTGGGGTCTAGATTAAGGGGGTCCTCTACTCTCGCGGTTTCAAAAAATCGATTTTTTTTTTTAATTTAAATCTATATGTATCTGAGAATACACCACAGAAAGGATTTTATGAAAATCACATTCCTTTGCATGTTTCTGGGAACAGAAAGGTACCCGTCTCCGGCTGTTTCCGAGAAACTAAGCGAGCGCGCGCCACGACGGCGCATGTCCAGTTAAAAATCATTGTCTAAAGAATTTAAGGGTCCGTTCTTGAGAAGAATGTGGACAACCGAAAACATCAACGTGATGAGGAAGGAGAACTCAACGGCCCAGGTATAGCAGATTAACTCGTAAGTTACTACAAACAAGTTATACATCGTAATTTATCATTAAACGCATTTTCTCGAAAGTAGTGTTTTTTTAGCTGCCGAGTAAGAGTTCTCATAAAAGTATTGGTCTGATTTCAATAATTTTTTTTCAATTGTTCAGAAAACATACCGCTATGTTTTCCCGAGTACGATTTGGAAAATTTCATTTTGTTCCATTTTTATAGCCTCTAATAGGTCAAAAAATGACGTAAAAATTGGAAATTTTTATAAATTGTTGCATAACTTTTACAAATTGCAAAATAAAAAAAAGTCTGTCTCGGGAAAACATAGCCAATGTAACTATGATTATAAAGAATATAAATTTTCAGATTACAGATTACCCAATTGGCTACAACTTTGCTTAAGCGGGACCCATGCAGTTTCAACATCAATGTCATCAATGACGTTTCAAGGTCGCGAGAGTTATTTTTTTTTATCTTTAAAAGTAAAATTGAAAAGTCAAAACATGTATCTTGGAAATAAAAATTTTTTTTAAAATGTATTCAGTAGATCCTTCGCAATTTATTCTCCAAAAAACCGCTCAATTTCAGGCCTCGAGAGTAGAGGACCCCCTTAAACGACTGGAACTTACTTTCTCCTGATACGAAGATTTCTTATTTTCGACATCGTGACGATGAAATAAACCTTACTTTTCTAAAGCAGGTGATTTAGTCTATTGTAATAACGTTCCTGTTGTGATGAATTTATTTAATTTTGAATATGATCCAAGTCACTGGCGACTGTTCATTGACTCTTCAAAAACTAGTTTGAAAGCAGTGTTACTGCATAACGAAAACAAACTTCCTTCAGTGCCGGTTGTTCATGGTTCTGATATGAAAGAGACCTACGAAAATATGAGATTTCTACTTGAAAAAATTGAATACAGTAAACACGCTTGGAAAATTTGTGGCGATTTTATAGTCATTGCACTTTTACTTGGACTACAGCTTAGTTATACAACATTTTGCTGTTTTATTTGTGAATGGGACAGTAAAGACAGAAAAAGTCACTATACAAAGAAAGTGTGGCCCAAGCGTGAAACACTAACTCCAGGCCATAAAAATGTTAAAAATGATCCATTAAATAACCCTGATGACATACTTTTACCACCGTTGCACATAAAGCTGCAACGATATGCAGGTTAAATTAATAATTGACGTAAGGAGCAACTATATGTTCGAGTCACTGGGATTTTAACGACAAAAAAACTACTTCGATAATAAAAATTTCTTTATTACATTATTACATTATATTACATTATAGCACTAAACACAGGTGGCCGTTACACGCTATTAGGTTCTAAAAAGAATGAAAGAAAGAAAAAATTAATATAATATTAGTTTAATTTAAAAAAATATTTACCGGTTGGTTACTTTGCCGATCCTCAGAACCGGGGGTACACGCCTCGTACCATTCCCCCGGCTCTGCAGCCTCATTGATCAGAAGTCTTATCGGCCCATATCTCGGGTCTCTGGCTTTCTTTGGGCACATCAAATAAAATATCGGAAACTCCTTTAAACTGATTTATAGCTTCCAGTACTGATTTAATTATTGTATTACAGCATCTTTTTAACTTCTCAATCTTGCTTTATCATCCCAATCTTTTTCCCTAAACGGGCAATTAAATGGAAAGATGTTCTCATGATGTGTATTTTGTCTATATATAGCGTCTGAAGCTTCTCCAACTATGGTAATATCGCCTAAGTACACCTCTATTTTAACATGTTCAAGAAGTTGAAATATGAAATCGAAAGCAATAAATCTTTTTGGAAGTAGATCATTACTTTTAAGATAAAGCAAAAGAATTGTTTCACCATATTGAGGAGTCATTAATAAATTAAACACCGTTGCACATAAAGCTTGGCCTGATAAAAAATGTTGTAAAAGCTATGCCTAAAGATGGAGATGGATTTTTATATCTAAAAGAGAAATTTCCCAAAATCAGCGAGGCGAAAATCAAAGAGGGAATATTTGTAGGTCCACAAATACGGTAATTGATAAAGGATAAGAGCTTTGAAGAATGAATGAATGTTTTGTGAATGTTGTTCAAAATTTTCTAGGTAACCATAAAGCGGAAAATTACAAAGATTTAATAAATGAACTTATAATATCATATAAAGCTTTGACGTGTAATATATCCTTAAAAAAAATATGCTGGACTCTCATCTGGATTTATTTCCGGCAAATTTGGGTGCTGTGAGTGACGAACAAGGTGAGAGGTTCCATCAGGACATTTCCTTAATGGAGAAGCGCTATAAAGGGAAATGGAGTCCAGGAATGCTAGCAGACTATTGTTGGAGCCTTACAAGGGACCTACCAAAAGCCAAATATTCGAGAAAAACATAAGTATTTATTGGATATTAGGAAATAATCCTGTAAGTGTGGCTGATTTTTGTACTTTTCCGAAAATATATGTTTTGATGTCACAAGAAAACCTGATGTGTACATTTTTTTTCATTAATATATTATTGTTTGGTGGCTCTAGTATATTCAAAATTTGATATAAGTTTTCATGTGACAAAAAAAAATTTTTTGACCAGTGAAGCGGAATAGTCAGTTGAGTTCTCCAAAATGAAGGCCGTAAAATATTTCAATCCATAATAAATCCAAATTCCGATCACTTCACCGGCCCTGACTGAGATAACATAGGCGAATTAGATAAAATCCCCGATGTTGTGAGGTGCTTGAAAGATTTCACTGGTCAGCCGGAGAATTTAATTCGTGGAAAAAGATCGTTGATCGGATACAAACATTTTACGATAGCATCAAATGCGCCCCCAAATATTTCGGAATTCTTACCGTCATACGCAACAAAATTGTCTGTCAAGCAGATGTGTTCCTAGAATCATACAATACACCACTTGACTTATCTACGCTAGAGTACCAAATGACCTCACTTGTTCAAGGAAACCAGTCCGTACAAGAATTTTACCACGCAGTCTATTCCCATCTATCCCTAATTTTAAACAAAATAGGATGCATGGACATCCCTAACGAATCTCTGACTCTGCTAACTCAGACATAACGAGACAAAGCACTCGACACGTTTATTAGAGGGTTCCGAGGCGACCTAACTAGACTTCTCGGCATACGAGAACCTTCGGACTTGCCGCAAGCCCTGTAGCTTTGCTTAAAGTTAGAAAATCAAAATTTCAGAACACAATATACCGTTTCTCATCAAAAGCCGGTCTATACAACTCCTAAGCAAAGTACACCCCCAATTCCTCCTCGTAGGAATGTAGTAAACCCAAGCAGACCGAACATGCAGAATAACTGAACTACATTTTACCTAAGCCACAACCAAGGGCAGAGCCGATGGACGTTGATCAGTCCTTGCAAACAAGGAATATTAATTATATGAACCGTACAGCACAAAACCCATTTTTTGGCAAAAGACCGCCATCAGGACCACCTCCACCAAACAATTTTGTTCGAATTTTTCACAAAGCACCCCAGGAGTCTGAATTAAATAATTATGAACTAACTCCCGAGTATGAATTAAATAATTACGAGGAAATTCGTGAGTCCAAAAACTAGGAATATGAGCAACCCTTAGCAGAATACTTCAAGTCATATCAAGAAAACTAAAATATCGAACAGAATCCCCTCGATATTACTGATATTCATTTTTTAGGTTAAACTGCTTTTCGCTGCCGTATTTTGAGTGCAGAACGGAGAGCGGCCATTACATATACAAAAGATAACTTCATGATGATAAAAAATAGGGTTAAAATTCACATTAAACAAAAAGCCTAAAACGCAGTTAATAAAATTGACATAAGAACCAATCATATGAGTACAGAGCAAAAAAGTAAAATTAACCAATTGGCTCAACAGTTTCCAACCCTCTTTTCCTAACCTGATGAGAAATTAACATTCACGACTGTAGTAAAAGGAGAAATTCGGACAACTTCAGATTCCCCAGTTTACTCAAGATTTTATCCATACCCCATGTCCCTAAAAGACGAGGTAGAAAAGCAAGTAAAGCAACTCCTAAATGATGGGATCATTAGACCCTCACGGTCTCCTTACAATTCACCCGTGTGAATTCTCCCTAAATAAGCCGACGCCTCAGGTGATAAGAAATACCGAATGGCCGTAGATTACCGAAAACTGAATACGATCACAATCACGGACAAATATCCTATGCCAGAGATAAATGAGGTCCTAGCACAACTAGCACAACACAATTAATGATTCTCGGTAATAGACCTCAAGAGCGGCTAATATGAATTTACTAGGCTACCGTTCGGCCTATAGAATTCGCCGGCTATCTTCCAAACGGAACTCGAGACATATTGCGAGAACTCATCCATAAGCAGCAAAAATAATAATAGCAAAATGAAAAGGTGGAAGGCTATACTAGAAGAGTATAATCGCGAATTAAAATATAAACCCGGCAAAACAAATATAGTAGCAGATGCTCTTTCCAGGCCTCCGAAAACATCTCCCATAAATTCCGTAACAGGAACACAGCACAGTAATGAAAGCTCCGCCCACGATTTGATACCAGCTACAGTAGCACCCATAAATGTATTTAAAAATCAGATCATGATTAAAACAGGCAACGAAACCGATTACAAATTCGAAATTCCATTCCCTACTTATCACAGACATCTTTTTGTCCAGCCGAATTATTCCGACGCAGACCTTATATCAATATTTAAAAGATTTTTGGACCCAAGCGTCATTAACGGCCTACTCACATCCGAAACAATAGTGGGTAGGATCCAAAAGGTAATCCCCACGCACTTCCAAAATTATAAAATTCGATTCACGCAAACCCAAGTGCAGGATCTTAAGAACTCAGACCGACAGGATGAGGAAATCCTGAAAATATATAGGAGAGCACATCGAAATGCGCGAGTTACGATTCCATAACATTAATTGCACTCAAATTCTAAGTTTATCACTGTCATTGCCCCAATTCTTGGATTTCCCGTAAAAAGCTTCATTGCATCTTTCCCACACTTTCAGCAACATAACAGGAAACTGCCCAGACGATTTACTAAGAAACTGCGTCAGCATATAAGTTATGATAGCGCTTACCTTAAAACTGTAATTAGATTATAAGTCAGTCTTTTGTACAACTTAAAAGCGACAAGTTAATAAATCCAAATTAATTTTATCGAGTAGTTTTAAATTAAAACCCTTTAAATGTGAATTATTATTATTTTTTTTTACTAACATTTGCGTGAGTTATATAATTGGCGCAGTCGTGGTAGGATCAGTTAACGATCCACGAAACGGTGTAGCGATTTTAATAATTAAGTAACGACGGTTTATCGTGAAAAAGTAAAATCGTTATTAGTGTGAAATCTGCACCTGGGAATTCGATTATCAAAAAACCGAGGGCAGCAAATCTTCGACGGATTATCGAGGAAGAAGATCTACATACTAAAACACCGAGAACGTGAATTCGGCGAGATTCATCTCCCAGTATTTAGGAGATCAACGGACCAAATAAGATGATAAAACTTCTTATCTTTACGCAGATGTAAGTCAAAATATTGAATTTTTCTCCTTTTCATTCCTCAATCCAATTTAAATAAATTTAGTACTTTTAAGATATATATATATATATATATGTGCATTGACAAATTAAAATTAATAATTTAATCATTAAATTTTGAGTAATATAGTGGAATAAAGAAAATCTTAGATTTTGAAGTAAAAACTAATTTGATTCTAAAAAGTGAAATTATTATTAAAATATAAATTGAATCATATATAAAGCATATTGAGAACTACATCTTGAAAATAATTTAGTTGATTTTATAAAATAATTAATCAAATTATGTGAAAATTTTTTGTGCGAAACAAAGTGAATTAAATTCTAGCTTATTTTAAAAGATCCAAATAGAATTTAAGAAATAAAAAGTGAATTTTTGCGAATAATTCATAATTAATGCCGAGTCCTACAAAAAAGTCGGGAAATATTTTCAAATCGTATAAAAAAAATTTAAGAAAATTTTTAAGTGTTAGCTCTATTCCGGAGATTGACGAAAACGAAGATTTAGAAAATAATAGTAATAGTGTACCAAATCTAACCCGAGTTGATTTTTCTTTGACAAGTAAAAATAGAAGTGAAATTCGTTATAAATCAAATAATAAGAGCGAAATGGCAACAAATAACGCAACTAATCCACAACTACAACCTTCTTACCAACCACCTAGTGTAATTTCCCCTACAGATATTTTCAATGCTTTACGCATACCTGATGCAATTAAGGATTTACCGCGATTCGACGGTAATCCCAGACTTTTGCATGAATTTCTTAATAACGTGAAAGAAATTCTCACTTAGACTAGAAGCGCTGATGGCTCTCCCTATTCACAAATTCTTTTACGAGCTATTCGTAATAAAATAGAAGGCCAAGCCAACGAAGTGCTCAACAGGTACGGTACTCCCTTGGTATGGGAAGATATTTAAAATAATCTGATTTTACATTATTCGGACAAAAGGACCGAAACTTCTTTAATCAGAGACTTGCATTCGCTCAGACAGAACGATAAAACTGTCGAAAAATTTTACAGTGACATAGTCGAGATACAAGCCATTATTTACAATAACATATTAATTCATGAAGTAGATAACAACGTAATTGCAGCAAAAAAGAATTTGTACGCAGAAATGTGTCTCAATACCTTTTTAACTGGGTTAAAAGAACCATTAGGATTAACATACTGCATTAAAGAACAAAACATTTTCTATATGAAATCTGATTCACGATCACATCAAAAACCAAGTAATATTAGAAAACCTTCATATCACGCTATGCATCAATCGAGACCAATCTTTTCTACACCCCGTCATACCCCTCTTACTAGGTTCCCCACGTTCACTAACTTTCAACCCAGAACATTCGTAAATCCACAAAACTCGAGTAATAATTTGTTCAGAACGGCAAATCAAACCCCATTCAATAATTTCAAAGCATCAAACTCTAATCATAATTCCCAAAACTCTAATCAGAATGCTTTCGGAAGACAATTAAATTCAATAAATCTACCTGCACCAGAGCCAATGGATACTAGCTCAGGACATACATATCGAAGGCACCGTCCATTTAATCAAAACCAATCAAACCCCAATAATCCACCTTTCAATAATACACGTTCAAGATTTCTTTCAAGTATATCGCTGAATAACTACATAACATGAGCACACAAGAATATGAACCCTCATATCCTCATTCACCTAATATGGCAAGTGATCATTCTTATGAGATGCAATTAGATCAGTACTATAACTATGACAAAAGCACATTTAATAATAATTTTGAAGTAGACGATTCTCCAAATTTTCCAATAACCGCCTCGAAAGACCAACAGGATACTTAGATGTAAATAAACACGGGTTTATCTTACCATATATTAACATATCCTCTCATTACGGACGACCCTTAAAATTTCTAATAGACACAGGTGCGTCGACGTCGTTTATTAACCCTGAATATATCCATCCAGATGATCTTATAGAAACTAAACCAACTGTAATTACCACTATACTCAACAAATACAAATTAAATAAAGAAGTCTACCTACCATATTTCATTGAGTTTAAGCAACCAGGCCAAACTCGTTTCATCGTATTTAAATTCCATGGATACTTTGATGGTCTGCTAGGACTTGATGCCCTAGAGATGTTAGGTGCTAAAGTTGATCTTGGAAACAAAATATTAGTGAAAAATTTTTCAAGCATTCCTTTAAATTTCAAGCCAAATTTTATGTCTAACAAATTTTTGTCCCACCTAAATCTAAATTAATAGCAAAGCTACCAGTAGATATTGAGAATGGCGACATTTATATCAAACCAACTGAGATTTCACCCAATCTATATCTCTCTGAAGGAATATACTCTGCCAAAGATTGACATAGTCAAATCGAAGTCATTAACACCGGCAATCAAGAACAAAATTTATATATCGAACATCCATTAAAAGTCGAAGAATTTTCCCAAAACAACTTCGTTGAGATTAATAACCTCAACATCAACTATCAGTTCAACGATGAAAATATCGAAGAAGACGATATTATACATCAACTTCGCACTAGCCACCTTAACAAAGAAGAGTCCAAAGCACTTTTCAAACTCTGCAGGGAATTCGATGATATATTTTTCAAAGAAGGGCAAAAACTTACCTTCTCTAATAACGTTAAACATCAGATAAAAACTACAGACGACGTACCCATATACACTAAGTCGTATAGGTATACATACATACACAAATATGAAGTTCGGAAACAGATCAATGATATGCTTAATCAAGGAATTATTCGTCCTAGCTACTCACCCTGGAGTGTCCCCGTTTGGATCGTTCCAAAAAAGAAAGACGCTAGCGGTAAACAAAAGTGGAGGCTTGTAATAGACTACAGGAAGCTGAACGAGAAAACTATCAGCGACAGGTACCCACTCCCCAACATAACAGAAATTTTGGATAAACTAGGGAAATGTATATATTTTTCCACACAAGATTTAGCCTCTGGTTTTCATCAAGTTGAGATGGAGGACATTTTGAATATATAAGAATGCCTTTTGGGTTGAAAAATGCCCCCGCTACTTTTCAAAGAGTAATGGACAACGTCCTTAAAGAATTACACGGCACCGTATGTCTTGTGTATTTGGACGACATTATCGTATTTTCCGGATCACTCCAAGAGCATATAGAAAACTTAAAGAAAGTTTTCCAAAAATTACGCGATGCTAACCTCAAATTACAACTTGACAATTCTGAATTTCTCCGTAAAGAGACTGAATTTCTAGGACATATTGTCACAACGGAAGGTGTAAAACCGAACCCAAATAAGATCAGAGCAATAAAGGAATTTCCAATTCCAAAAACCCGAAAAGAAATTAAATCATTAATTGGACTTTTAGGTTACTACCGCAAGTTCATTAAAGACTTTGCAAAACTAACGAAGCCCTTCACGGAATGTCTTAAAAAAGATAGAGATATCATTCTTAATGATCGGTACCGAAATACGTTCGAGATCTGTAAGGAACTCCTCATGAATAACCCAATACTTCAGTATCCCGATTTTTCAAAATCATTTATACTTACTACAGAAGCCAGTAACTATGCTATAGGCGCTGTTTTGTCGCAAGGTTCATTGGGAAGTGATAAACCAATCTGTTATGCGAGCGGAACCTTAACAGATTCTGAAATTAATTATTCTACGATAGAAAAGGAACTGCTGGCCATTGTATGGGCTACGAAATATTTTCGTCCATATTTGTTCGGCAGAAAATTTAAGATCGTAACCGACCACAAACCCTTGACTTGGATCACGAGTCTAAAAGATCCTTGGTTGGCGTTTAAAACTGGAAGAATTCGAATACGAAGTAGTTTACAAGAAAGGAGCCCAAAACTCAAATGCAGATGCATTAAGTAGAATCAAACTACAAAACAACGACGATCCTAATCGAATTGAAGTCAACGTAAACGAATTAGACGCCTCAACATCAATACAAGGAGTTGGTAGAACTATTGTTGTGATGAAAACTTAAATGATGGTATCCCGATTTCGGAAAGACCATTAAATGAATTTAACCTCCAGATCATTCTCGAAAAGTCTAATCGACAACCCTCAACAATTGTAGAAGTGCCATTCAAAAACAAACAACGTCGGACCATTAGAATGTTAGAGTTCACTGAAAAAAGTGTCACTGAATTATTTAAAAAATTTCTAGCACCTAATAAACTATCCGCGATATTCAGCGATGACGAAACATTCCGCATAGTCCAAGAAGTTTATTCCAAATACTTCGCAAATAGTAAAACATTCCGTCTTATCCGATGCAAAGATATATTAACGGATGTTACTGAAATAGATGAGCAAGACCGAATTATAAGTGAATACCACAATAATAATAATCATAGAGGAATCAACGAAACCCTCTCACACTTAAAACGAGATTACTTCTTCCCATTCATGAAAAACAAAATCATAAAAACTATTAATAACTGCGAAAGGTGTCAAACTTTGAAATATGATAGACATCCTCCCAAAGTTAAGTACGAAAAGACCGAAACCCCTGAAAAACCTTTAGATATTATTCACATAGATATTTACAGCATAAATAACAAACAAATCCTTACAATCATTGATAAGTTCTCTAAATTTGCTTCAGCATATACAGTGGAATCACGAAATAGTTTAACGATAATAAAATCCCTTAAGCACTTTATAAGCCTACACGGCATCCCTTCAAAGCTTATTGCTGACCAAGGTACAGAATTTACCTCAAACATCTTCAAAGACTTTTGCAAGCAATATCACATTAAAATGCATATCACATCATTTCAGCAGACAACTAGCAATTCGCCCGTAGAAAGACTCCATTCTACTTTAACAGAGATTTATAGAATTATCTTAGAAAAACTAAAAGAAGACAAAATGGTAATGGACCATGACGATATATTATCAGAAACCCTTATTACATATAATAACCCAATTCACTCCACAACTAAGTTAACACCCTACGAACTGTTTTATGGAAGAACATATAAATTCATTAAGAATATTAATTTCAACAACGAACAACCCCTCTATTAAAAAGAAAGTAGAAGATCTAATATGCAAAAGCATAGATAAATTAAATATAAGTAGAGAAGAGCCGGAAGAGTTTAAAGAAAATGATACAATATTTAGAAGAGAATGTAAGCGAAATAAACTAACACCTCGATTCACGAAACACAAAATAGGAAAAAACAGAAAAGTTACAGTACTAACAAGAGATAAAAAGAAAATACACAAATCTCGAATTAAAAGAAAAAAAGGTTTTTTACAGACTGCTGGGCCCGTATTTGGTTTCTCGACTCGATGTCGATCTTTGTCGATATCGACAAATTTGTATTTGGCAACTCGATATCGACAAGATTTCAGTCGACGGTGATCGACAAAACTCTCGATCAGATTGACGTTGTCGACAGCTAATGTTAAAGGCAAGGAGCGGATGTAAACATGACATTCCAAATAAGTAGGATGCTCCAATAGTCTCCTGAAATGATCCAGTTGCAAAAAATATTAAACTTGCCGCAAGTATTAATATAGGCGGCATTGATGCAGGGCCCGTATTTGGTTTCTCGACTCGATGTCGATCTTTGTCGATATCGAGAAATTTGTATTTGGTAACTCGATATCGACAAGGTTGCAGTCGACGGTGATCGACAAAACTCTCGATGAGATTGACGTTTTCGACTATAATGTAATGTCAGGCAAGAAGCGGATGTAAAAATGTAATTAAATATCAATTGCCGGTTGCGAAATTTTACAGTTCAATTAGATGATACGTTGGTTACAATTCATACTTTAGATAACAAGTTGGTGCTTCAAATGGTAACTCTTTTTTGTCGATTTGATCGAGGTGCCAAATACCAAATAGTACACAAATCGACAGAAGAATTTTGTCGACTCGATTAATCGCGTCGAGAAACCAAATACGGGCCCTGACAACATACGGACAGAAGATGGAAATTCACGACTTAACGAATGGACAAGGAATCCTACCATTATAGTTAGGGAAAGCGAGAACGATAATAACGTACAAGAACCTCTTACATATAGTTAGATTAGATACATACAAAGAAAACATTGACAAAATTACATTGACACTAACAAACTTTGACAACTTTAACGGTTTAGAAAGCTCTATTAAAATAACAAAATTAAAACTTAAAGAATTAAATAATAAGCTGCTATCATTAACCCCAAAATTTAGAAATAGAAGAGGTTTGATCAACGGATTAGGAACAGTTATAAAAGCCATTACAGGTAATATGGACGCTAACGATGCGCTTGCTCTAAATAAAGAAATAGAAAAATTAACTTCTAATCAAAAAGAAATTTACAGTGAAATTACTAGCCAATCAAAAATTAATTCGGATATGATAAAACAATTTGAAGATATTACTTACCACATAAATAATGAAACAAATACAATAGAGAAATATTTAAATAATTATCAAGAAACCTTAGCGAATAGAATCCAAACAAATCAGGATATCATTATACATACACAATATCTGAACCAAATAAATTATAATATTGATTTGTTAACAAACCACCTCAGTAATTTAGCAGTAGCCATTGTATTAGCCAGACTTAATATAGTTCCTAAGCAGATGCTGTACCCAACAGAACTTAATGAAATTTATTATACATTACATAACCAGTCAATAGATGTAATTTCTGATGAACATATTTACGAACTACTCGGATTACAAGCTTATTATAATAACACTAATATAATATTTAATATCCGCATCCTTATAATTTCTAATGAAAATTACTCCTTATTCCACTTAATTCCCACTCCAATTAATAAAACAAAGCGAATAATAACCAAACCTTACATGATCCTAAGCTCCGAAAAAATTCAATATTTTGACCAAGCGTGTCCTAAAATAGAAGATAGATTTTATTGCCAAGAGTCATTTCAGCAAGAAGAAACCAACAAATCCGCTTGTGTAGGAAAGTTGATGAATAGTAAATAGGCCTATTGCATCTTGGAAGACATTGGAGACATTCATTCCATCATACAACCTGAACGGAACTACATCTTACTACTGAATTATTATTATTTTTTTGACTAACATTTGTGTGAGATATATAATTCGCGTGAAAATAAAATTCAACTTCTGGAAAAGTTCTATTTTCCAAAAATGAACAGCAAAATAAATAATCTGGTTAAACAATGTACCATCTGCTTGCTCAAGGTGAACTTGATCAAGCCAGTAAGTGAGAGGAAAAAGCTCTCACACACACGACCAAAAGCGTACCTAATGTTTAACGACTGAACGAAAGTTATACGATAAAGAGCGAAAGCTCGAAGCTTTCAACCTTGGTCAAAATGTTCACACAAATAAACAGGTAACTGGTCGTGGGTAAAAAATGTAATGAAGAGTCTGGTTTTGATACGGGTTAGAGTCTGATCGTGATATGTAGAGCAAGTCTGGTTCGTGAAAATCGCAGAGTTAAGTTCTGATGATTAAAGTCGATGAGTTGGGTTTGTAGATAATAAAGTCGTGTGTTGAATTAAAGAAGTGTAATAATTAGTAAATGTACTAAGTCTTAAATTAATCATTAATTGTAAAGAAGTGCGGGTAAAATAGAAAATTAAAACAAGTTAATTATGTTTAGAATAGTAATGATTAGTGTTAATCATCAATTGTTAAATAGCTAATAAAAATAAAGTAAAAGAATAGTGTGCTGTATTTATTAAAAGAAACCAGGTGACACTCCTACTGACATCTCACAGTGAAATATAATAAATCTGCAAAGCAGCGTTGTGACTCCGGTGATTAACCCTGCAGTTATTATAACAAGAGCTTTTGAAACTTTAAACGCGTTTTTCTCAAAACTATGTTTTTAAAGTCGGTGAGCAAGATTTCTCGGAAATGGCTAAACCAATCAGTCTCAAATTTCAACACAAGCTTTTTAAGTATATTTTTTAGTAATTAATCGAAGATTTTTTCTCACCGATGAATATTTTCCATTTTATAAACAATTTAAGGCCCAAGTTTTAGTCAAAAATCGATTTTTTTTAGAAGCCGATATTTTATCAAAGATTAATATTTTGTTTATTCCTTAGTTTAATTATAAGATAATATATTATATAAACGAAATATTTTTGGTTTTTTCATTTTTGATGATCCAGTCCAGAGATATCGCGTTCACCGCAAGACGCCTAGAGGTGCTCCCGGAAATCAGCTATAGCAGCTTTCAAAATAATTATTTTTAAAAGTAAAAAATGTTAAAATACCGTTAAAAGTTACCATAATATGTGTACAAATTTTTATTTTAATAAATTAAAAGGTGTTCTAAGGAAAAATTCTTGAAAAAGCGCTTTGTTTGGGTCTCCTAAGTGTATATAACCCCTTAAGTAAAGTGAACAAGACAATAAAGAAAAGGTAAAATAGAAAGGTGGACTTTTATTGAACAGTGAATCTCTTGAGATCAAGTCCCTCAAGGAGAGACGTGTAACTCTCCCATTTCCATCCAAACCATAAAAAACACAACGCAAATACACTGACTTACATACAGAAAATTGGTTAGAATCCACATTGAATGAATTGGTTACTTAGCACTTAAAATAAACAATTTTGTTGCTCAAATTCATCACTTAAGTTGCTTATTTTAAAAACATGTAGGTTTGATTTGAGCAAAGCGTTTTCCTATGTTATTCATATTATGTATCATTTCACGAAATTGAAGTTTCTTGAGTTAATCTTTGTTTCTTAAATGAAGGAACAAAAATATTTTCCATTATTAAGAAATTGGTTTCTTAAAATGATCAACGATTTGATAGACGCGAAACCAATAGCATATTTTCTTGAATTATATCAAAATTTTCTAAATACCAACAAATTTTTCTTTCCGTGTATTTCTTTTCATTGTTTAAAAAAAAGTCCATATCAAATCGACCAATTTAATTAGTAAAGGTCGCTGACAAAATTTATTAATTTTTTATTTTTTTACCTAAATTAGAGATGTTAGATGTTTGCATTAAGGATGAACTTAATAATTAAAGGAAATAGTTGATATGAATTTAATATCTAGGCTACTGTCTCCTTTGGAATTGATAGATAAGTAGGTAAGATGGACTGATAAGCTTTAGCCCTCAAAGATAAGTACTTAAATACCATGAGTATAATATTTTTTAATATAGTTTTCTTATCGATTATATGAGCTAAATCCAAATCTTTTATTTCAGGAACCCTCATGTAGCTTCTTCCCCTTCTTGTTTTCCCTCACCCCTTCTCCCTCTATCCCAATGTTTTTAATTTAATTTATAATTTTTGTTTTTTGGTTTCAGCACTTTGTATAGGTTGGCACTGTACCTTAGCCAGGTACAGATGGCGTGGGTTAGTTACTGAACCATCCCTAATGGGGGTAAATTTTTCTTTGCGATTTTTCAAGATGGTTCAATATGGCTAGGAGTAGCAGGTGGCACCAGGCCTGTTGCTCTTCCTTCTTAATCTGTTTTCTCTCGCTTTTTTTATCCTTTGTAGCAGACCTAACCGACGGAGTCCAGAACCCTCTGTCGCCACAGGCACGTAAATTTCAGTGATGAAATGTGTGATTGGATGTTCAAGGATTCACAACCCATACCGACGAGCTAGGACGTGCTGTCAGCTAGCGCGTGCCACTTGAACATCCCGCTGCAACTTCACGTTGGCACACATTACATTATTAATATTAATTTTTAAATTAAGAATACCTAGTTATTATTCTTGTGATTACTCTGAGATCAAATAAGTCATTAACTTGAATAATAACAAATAAAGAAATAAATTGAGACATTTGTTTTTCTCTGTTGTATAACTTAAGGCCAAAACACAATGAGATGCGACACGTCTGCGACACGACACCATATGATTTTGCTGTCGCAGCCGTGACGCATGATGTCGCATTCGATAACACAATGAACTTATGATGCGCCATTTTGACATTTTTGGTTTAGGCTTAAAAGTTTTGTTAATCTTTATAAAAGACTTTCTGAAGAATGGTGCTTACTATAAAAAAAAGAAAAAATTACTAAATGCATGTTTGGCAATACTAAGACTTTGCCAAGTGTATTATAAATATAAAAACAAAAGAAGATTTTGGGTTCGTGAAATATATTTAGATCGTGATAAATGTGGATTTTATGAAAAAACCTTTAAAGTCATTAAAGAAAGAGATCCGGAGCAGTTTTTAAAGGCGGTACGAATGACAGTGGCCTTATTTCATAAACTGTTGCATTCGTTAAGATTCGGTCTGCGAAAAACTTCAATTCGGAGACCGCTCCCTGCGGAATTGAGATTAGCAGTGACGCTAGTGTAAGTTCAACAAATTTACTAATTTGTTTTATCAATTAATTGTGTTCTTTTCAGATACCTCGCTCATGGTCCCTCCCGTCAAATATTAGCTTGGAAATTTAAAGTTGGGGTATCGACTGTCGCAGCAGTAATATAAGAAACTTGCGAACTAATATGGAAAGAACTGGGAGCACTTTACTTAGCTGTCGCAGATACAGAAAAGTGGAATAGTATCGCTGAAGGATTTTTAAACAAAACAGGAATGCCAAATTGTGTTGGTGCTCTGGATGGCAAACACATTAATATAGTTTGCCCTCCCAAATCTGGTTCCCAATATTTTAATTATAAAGGACGTTTCAGTATCGTTTTAATGGCCATTTGCGACACAAACTATTCATTTACTGCAGTTGATGTAGGCGCTTTTGGAAGCCAGAGTGACGGTGGAGTTTTTGCTGAAAGCACTTTTGGAAAGCAAATACTAAATAATACTCTACCACTTCCGGCAAGTATGTTTTTAGATAGAGATTAAAAAACGCAATTGAGTAAGAAAGTATAATCTTTATCCTTTAGGTAAAACTTTGCCGAATAGTGCAGTCGTTTTTCCACACTTCGTAGCAGATGCGGCTTTCCCGCTGCAGAGGAATTTAATGAGGCCATTTCCAGGGAGAAATATTTCACCACAACAAGAGTTTTTTAATAGACGTTTGTCGAAGGCGCGAATGTACATTGAAAATGCTTTTGGAATATTGAGTGCGAGATGGCGGGTACTGCTAAACAACATCCATTGCATTCCATGCAATGCAGATAAGATTGTAAAAGCCACATTGGTTTTATATAACTATCTAATTGTGCTCGATCCAAAATATTGCCCGCAAGAGTTCCCAGATTCTGAAATTAGTGGCCATGGTAACACAGGCCGTTGGAGAGAGGAGAACATCAATCCATTAGTATCTTGCTCTTCTGCACATGGGGCTCATAATGCGTCCCGAGATGCATTTCAACTACGATATCAGCTTTCAAGTTATGTTAATGAAAACTTTAATTTATCGGAGTAGAGTATATTTTTATTTAAACGCAATGTATAAATAGTCATGATCAACTTTATAAACATTTATGTAGTAAATAAACATTTTCTTTTATTTCAATTGAACTTAAAGATACAAGAATAACAGAACAAAAACACTTTCAGGTACAAAAATAGCAGAACAAAAACACTTTCAGGTACAAAAATAACAGAACAAAAACAAAAATAAGTTCATTTAAATAAATAATAAGGTAAGATATAACTAACTTTGGCTTCTAAATCCATTGATTGTTTGGCCAAATACGTTTAGGATAGCCATTTGGACCTCAAGAAACTGAGAAGTACTTAAATTTTCTTTCGTGCATTTTTCCGCAAGAGACAAGAAAAACTTCACGTACTCGTCCTCATCTTCAGTCTCCTCCTTATTTTTCCCAGTGCCTTTCCTACTTCTCCCAAAAGTTCGTCGATCCTTTCTTCTCCCCGTCTTTTCCGAGGTCTGCAGAAAGATGATGTGCCTGATAATGTGCTCTCCTCTGCAGGATCAGGGGATAACAATGAATTATCAGAAAACACTTCATTAAAAAGGTCACAGTCGGCGGCCGCGGATTCCAGAATTTCGCTATAAAAATAATAGTTCAATGTCAATAATATTAGTAAATATTTTCCACATTAATTACATTTCCAGATTCGAATTTTCAAGATCAAAATTTCCTTCAGTAGACCTTGGTCTGGCGAAATCTTTCAAAAATTTCATTTGATCAGCGAATTTAAAAGAGGATCGATCATCAACTGTGCCACTTCCTGAGGGTTGCTTTTGGAGCCGTAATTCCCTATTAAATTGGTCCCGCAAACTTCGCCACCTCTGCCTGCATTGTTTCTCTATAAAGAGTCGCAAAAACTATTTTTGAATTAAGATAAGTAGTTAAAATTACCTGATCTATTGCATTTTTCCGAAATATTTTGCCATAATTGATCCTTATACTTGTTATCTTTGTATTTTTTGACTTTTTATTATATAGGCATTCATATTCTCTAACAGAATTTATTAATAGTTCTTCAAATTCGCTCATTTTAAATTTAATTTATATTTTCTTGCTAACTGTCAAAGTGTCGCAGCGTAAAATTCCAACAGAGTTGAAAATTTTTAGCAGGCAGTGCGACACGTCAATGTGGCATTGCGACCATTGTGTTACCATCAATGGGTTTGCACATGTTGGAACTTTTGACAGTCGCATAGGTGTCGTGTCGCATCTCATTGTGTTTTGGCCTTTATTCAACATGCATAATTTCATCACTTTTTCAAAGTACATACATATGTATAATACGTATAAGTGTGCTTAAATTTTTAGAAACATTTTACGAGAGCGTGCCAAAAAATAGTCCAACAGTGATTCTATATGCGAAGTATCATAATGTTTTGTCAAAATTAAGATCTGAAGATTTATTTCCTCATAAAAATAAAAAAACTAATAATAAATTTTCTCCAGTTACACCCGAACTTGATTGTACAGGTAATATCTTTTTTTAGGACATTTCCATTAAAATAGTCGCCTATTATTTTTAGATGTTGAAATACTTGAAGCTAAAAATTGGCTCCAATTCAATGTCAGTCCTTGGGAAGATGTGTTAAATAAATGGGAGAAAATATATACAATTAGAAAATCACTATTTGATAGCGAAGCAGGATTAGCGAATATTGTTAGTGAGTGGCCTATATATAAACAATCTTTTTGTCACTTATTGGTAAGTCATTTTTAAACAACAATTATACGCAATAATTTAAAACTGTCTATTGGACAAATTGGCTCCAAAACTAGCCAATGAAATAATATTTAACTTGGCTGAAAAAGTCAACCTTGTATTATTTTAAAATACTTTCCTCTTTTAATTGTTATTAATAATCAAACTTTCGGTGTAACGACGTTATTATGCAGTTTTTTCAAGCTTGTATGCGATTTTAAACTACGACATCCAGGAAAGGAGAATTGTTTTTTTTAACGGATTTGACGAATTTTCAAAGGGAGTGCATGAGGAGTGATATAAAAGATACATACAGTAAAATATTATTATATCTTATAGGAAAAGAATATAACGGTATGCACTTCACACAACAAATTTAAAAAATTTTCAATTAGTAAGATTTATTTCAGAGTCGGAAACGATTTTGATATTCGTAGAACTTCATGGGCTAATACCTCCGACATCAAGAACCTATTTTTATAATGAACAATTGAAAAAGAGGCACTTAGTGAAGTCAACAATTAATGATTCAAGGAAGAAATTCATACAGTTAATACCATCACCACAAGAGTTTCATAATATCGTCCAGATAACTAAAGAAGACAGTTATAAAACAAAGCCAACATAATATTTGTCATAGGTAGTGATAATATTTGTCATAGGTAGTGATTTTTGTAATAGTACTGATTGTTACGTTTTGTGTTTTACGATATCACTTTTAAATTTACAAACATTTTAAAAGCTGTAGATAGTGCTTTTAAAATTTATCAAGTCTTCGGTCTCACATACCTAAAAGAATGTGAATTATTCTGGACCTATCTACAAAAATATATATATTCTATTGACACAAAATTTGATAAAAGATCTGCAGTATTGTCTGGAATAATATCCGATCGTCAGGCCCTCAAAGATCTTTCTTAGGGAAACTATGTACATACCTATATGAATGTATTGATTTTTTATGTTGTTATGTACCAAAAAGGGTCACATAAATCAAATATACAAATTGAATATCATTATTAAAATGAAATATTCAATCATTGAAATATTATTTCAGTTGCATCAAACGGATGTAACTAAATTCGCCTAAACAGCATAAATTATTTCAATTCGCGACAAACAAATCGTTCAAGTTACCGCGCATTCCTTTCCCAGGAAATTTGTAGCGCATTGGTAACTTAAAAATGCTAATTATGCATTTAAGCAGATATGGTACCGAACGAAATTACATTCGTTCCCAGATAAAGGTGCCTATCTCAGCGATTTCTTAACATACATCGTATCTTTCTCAGGCACTCACGAGTAAGATACAAAAAGAAGAAAAAGCTCTGGGAGCTTTCTTCATGTGTGTCCTTTTGATCGCGATCTCCCGCTACATCGTCTTCGGCCTGCAAAAGAGGGACCGAAGAATAAACGAAATGAAAGCTCAAAGCTTTCTTTTCATGGAGATACGGTTGATCGAAAGAATCAACCGAGGGATTCGAGGAGTTTTGCTTTGGTCGCGATCGGGGCGAGTGGCGGTTGAAGAGTCTGTTTTTAAACTTGGCCGGAGCGAGTCGGATTTTAAAGAATCTTCGTCGGAGAGGAGTCTATTTTTGTTAACCGACGCGGAAGAGAGTAGTGTTTTCCCTCGTAAAGAACTTTATTTAAATTAGTGTCTGTGGAATTAAGAAATTTAGTGTAAAGGAAATCTATGCTAATCTGAAATGAAGTTTATTTTTGTTTAATTTAAAGTTAAAAAAAAGAAGGAGGGAGCAATTGTTTTGACCGTGGTGCGAGTTGTAACAAAAAATTGGCGCAGCCGGTAGGATAGGGGAAGCGTGTTTTATAAAAACGTAATAGCTTTAAAAGCCTCTATCCTGCTTCGAAACAACAGGGGTACCTTTAAGCACTCCCGGGTAGCCAATAGCTCGGAGGAGTCACCCCAACGCTTCCACAAAGTGCAAGCCAGCACCACCGGTGGAATTGTGTGGGCTTCGTCCCAGCCCGAAGAAGACGACAACAATCAACACCACCAATCAACACAGCACCACGGGTAGGAAAAGGGAATCGTTGAAGCAGGCACAAGCCCCCCTTTTCTCCAACACAACTTTAGTACTGCAAACAAGGGAACGGTAGGCAGGCCAAAAGCCCCCCTTGCAACGCCGAAAAGCAGGAGTTGATGTCCAAGGACACCCACTCTACGCCCGCTCATTCACCAACTGAAGAGAAGACAGAGGACCTCCTCATAACCTCCCTGGACGTGGAGATCGGCGAGGAAGAACCACGCCAGTGTTCCCAGTCACCTGTGTTCACGGACCAAACCCAGGTCAGCGAACAGCAGATCACCCCAGCACAACCAGGACCAAATTCAGAAGAACTCACCCTCAGGAGCGGGACTGTCCTCCAACGAGTAAATCAAAACCAAGTAAGCCATAAATATAATTTTAATAATTTGTACGAGTCCGCGCGAGAATCCGAACGCCTAGCAACTCTCTATTCTAACCTCCTCGAAAACCGGAATACAAAGTCCAGCGAGGAGAGATTGGAAGCCCTAGAGCGCTTTCAAAAGGAAGCCGCACTTTTTCAAGCCAAGCTAGACGGATTCTCGCGCATACTCCCTCCTGAAGAAAATATTGAAAACAATTAAGAAAGCACAACTGAGGAAAACCTCATACAATCCCTACAAGACTCCCTGCGAGAAATCAACCCAAAACAGGGTCTAAATCGACTTCTCGCACAAGACTCGCCCGACACCGACTCGAATCAGTACCCCACTATGGCGACCGATTATGGAAAAATCGTAAAATTAACTGCGCAAATGGTGCCCATTTTTTCAGGTGAGCCAGGCCCGCATCTCGGATCAGAGTTGCAAACATTCCTGGGTTGCTGCCGCCAGGCCAAACAGTGTCTCTCCGAAGGGGAGCAAGACGCTTTCCTCAAGATCCTCCCCACAAGACTTCGTGGAGGAGCATATCAACTGTTGGCCTCAGATGTACCAACAACCTTCCAAGATGTTGAAGCAAGGTTTAACGCGGCATACCTTCCCAGAGAAACTTACCAGGAACTGTTAAACTCGCTGGGGGAATCCAAGCATATTGCTTTAATGAGATTTCATTCCTTGGAACGAAAATTGGCAAGGAACCTTGAGCTAAAGGTGCAATACCAACAGTTTATGCGAGAGTACATAAACTCGGTCATATGCAACCAGTAGATCTTGAGATCACTAAGCCAAATTATGGACAGTACCACAACAAAACTCAGAGTAGTATTCGACGCATTGAAGAAGAAGACTTATTCTCAGTATTGATGCCGATGTGGATAAAATGTATCGCCAAATACTGGTGACCGAAAAGGATAGAAAATACCAAATGATTTTGTGGAGAGAAGAGCCAACGCAACCAATATAGCAGTATCAGTTAAGCACAGTGACTAATGGTGTGAAAACTGCACCACATTTAGCCATAAAATGCCTTCACCAGCTAGCAGTACAGGCAAACCAACATCCGCTGGCTGTTAAAACCATAAGACGCAATTGTTACGTGGATGACGTGATGACAGGAGCGGATACCTTGAGAGAAGACAGGGCTGTCCAGTTTGAAATAAATAACCAAAATGAATGCGAGGTCAAGACATTGGGAGTAACTTGGTTACCAAAAACAGACGAATTGGCCATAAAAACGAATTGGGAAGACGAACCAAGACGAGTAACCAAAAAAAGGGTCCTATCTGAGATAGCTCACCTGTTCGACCTATTGGGCCTAATGGGCCCTGTAGTTGTGAAAGCCAAGATATTCCTTCAAGAATTGTGGAGTTTAAAGTTGGATTGGGACGCAGCGGTGCCGATGGAGCTTCACACCCAGTGGATGACTTTCTGAAAATCCTTGCAGATGCTGAATGAAATCAAGGTGCCCAGACACATTATTTTAAGCTCCAGACCAAAAACAATCCAGATACAGACCTTTTCAGACGCCTCAGAGAAGGCATACGGCACTGCCCTGTATGTGCGATCAATAGATCAAGAAGGTGTTATACGCGTACGCTTTCTGTGTGCCAAATCCAGAGTGGCTCCAGTAAAGAAAACCACATTACCACGACTAGAATTATGCGCAGCCAAGTTAGCGTCAGAGCAACTGCTCCGAATGAAGGGCGATTTGCAATGGAACCACATTCCATACACCATGTGGACTGATTCAGAGATAGTTTTGGCGTGGCTAAATTCAGAATCAGCTTCAGATCACACATTCGTAGCAAACAGAGTATCCGCCATCCAAGAACTCACGCCAGCGAATCATTGGAAACATGTTCCATCCAAGGAAAATCCAGCGGATTTAGTGTCTAGAGGAGAAAGAAAGAATTGAGGAGAGAAATATTGAGGACTTCCACCATGTGGTTTTATGGACCACTGTTCTTACATGGACCAGAAGAAGCTTGTCCACGCTAACAACTTCTCGCATTCCAATTCACCCAATCGATCTGATCGACACCAGGAATTCGTTCATCCACCTTCAGCGAGTAATGGCGTACATACTTCGATTTACGAAAAACATTCGCCAAAAAACCAAGGATAATAGGCAGAGATCCCAGCTATCAGTTTCTGAATTAGACGATGCATTGAGGGTTATAATTATTGAAGACCAAAAGCAAGGTTTTCCAGAAGAGATAAGATCGTTACAGCGAACTCATCAAGTACACAACCAAAGTGTACTTAAGATTTTATCTCCATTCTTGGATAATGATAGCATCATTCGAGTGGGAGGTCGACTAGAAGCATCCACGTTACCGTATGACGCCAAACATCCAATGCTGTTACCTCATTTGCACCCCATAACTAAATTATTGATGACTCACATCCATACCAAGCATGCCACCGCAGGACCTCAAGCCTTGTTGTCTATCGTTAGGCAAAGATTTTGGCCAATCCAAGGCAAAACACTTGCAAGAAATATAGTCCATAAATGTGTAAGATGTTGCAAATCCAACTAGAAACCATCATGGTCGAAATTGAGGCGATATTAAACTCCAGGCCATTGACGCCAATGTCATCCGATCCAAATGATTTCTCTGCCTTAACACCAGGACACTTCCTAATCGGCGAGCCTTTGCTTACCAGAGTGTTCAGACTTTGCTAATAGACGTCATTATTGACACCCACCACGGCAAAGTTAACCCACAGTTATTATCACCCAACCAGCTACGGACAGAATTGTTAACAATTAAAGAGAATTTGCCACCAACGTTGAGGCTACCAGCAAACCAGAACAGCTTACCCGAATTATACCAGTTAATGACAATCGAGGGAGCTTCTGCGAATCGTACCTGTACCATTTCGAGTGAATGATACATTCGTCATTGTTCAACCAGCATCCAAGTTTCTGATAATTAATTTGCATAGAGATCTGTACTACCCCTTACCAGAGCAAGAATTAGGGATGTGTAGCTTAGCAAGCCATTCAAGTTACATGTGCAGGCAGCATCATCCATTATATCGAAAGGGATCCAATATAAGCATTTGTGAAATTGGATTCCTGACGCATTCGCCAGCGCCTAGTACATGCAAGCTTACCACAACGACTCAAGTCGTGCGATGGATTCAGCTATTAAATCCAAACCACTGGATATATTTCATGAAGGAGGAATCTACCATCAACATTGTATGCGGAGAGAGAGTTGTACCGAAGACCTCGATAGGTTCCGGTATCCTCAACTTGCACAACGGATGCATCACCAAGGAGGAACAAGCCACCGTTTCAGCCCACAACTCCTATCCAACAGTAATCCGAAGTTCGTTTGTGACATCTAAGAATCTTACAGCCATACTAACGCCGCTTAAGATGTCTGAACTTACGCATCAACCAGTATCTCACCTAGAGATTGATAGAGAGATTGATAGTTAGAAACTTGAAGAAGCAAATTAATCAGCTTCAGTCAGAAGAAAGATTACCCACCAAAAATCTTGGAGGATACGATGTGCATCATTTCAGCCTAGGATACTGGACCCGACTTTTGAAGTTGAACTGCAGACTCAACGGTGGGGGGATGTTTAATCACGTCAATAATGCTGATCACCGCAATTCAGATCTGGGAAAATAGTTCAATGCCCAGAACAACTTCTCGGGTTCCTCTTGGTAACCGAAAGCACCATTGCTGACATAACCATTTTTATGTTCCCATGCACATAATTTCATTGTCAATTTATCAGCATATTCACAGGCTGCTCTGCATACGCAGCAATTTTTAACTCAAGTCAAGTGTTATCGCCTGTGAACGGGTTATGCTGCGAAAGAGGAACGTGAGAAGTTGTTTATGATTTTCTCGTAAAGTAAAGATAAAGTTCTGTTCATTTTCTGTAGATATTTGATTTGTTTACAATTAGCTCGCCTTAAGCGAAGATAGAGTTCATTTTGTTAATTTTGCTTATTCACATTTTCTTTTTGAGTGTTGTACTTTACTGTAAGATACTAAGTTAAAATAAAAGTTCAGTTCAAATCCAGAACCCAATCGTTCAGTGAAAGTGAAGAAACCCATTGCCTGTATTTAGGTTCCAAGCACCTAAATACCGCTCAGCAATTGTGTGGTACCAAGAACCGCACATCAAAAATCTGCAACAGGAGCGGATAACAAGATAGCTATTCGCTATACAAACAAGGATTATACTCACACTCCATCGTTAAGTTCATTTCATCAAGATGGACCTTTAATATCGCATTGTATCAATCCGCAGTACAAACAATTTTAATCTTCACTGTTTACATTTGAAGTGGAGGAAAGAATCAGATAATTGTTGTCGCCTTAAAAATGGACAAATAGTTAGAATTTGTAACATTGCAAAATGCTCAAATGGAGGTTTTGTTATTATTTGAAACGAGTTTACAGAAATAAGAGACTTTTTCACGAAACCTTGTAAATCATAATTTGTTAACATTGTAACAACGACTAAGAAACTGAGTTGCTGGTATTTTAACGAAATAAAAAGGAAATGCTTGAAATTACCTTATGAATATTATTGTTTTATAATAATTGAACTTTTACAATTTGAATAACCATAAAAGAACGAAAAGATATACACTTACTCACTACAGTAACTTACGTACTGATAATTTTAAGGTGTGTTGGGAAATATTTATTAAAAATTTAATCGCAACTTCATAATTTTATTTTATTGGCAGATATGTACGTGACGTAATAAATATTATGAAAATCGTCAACACACATCACCTAGCCATTTTCTTTACAAACCAATCTCTCGGTGAGGCGTGGGTACCTTCTCAAAAATTCTGCTAAAATGACAATCTAATTAGAGTGGATTGAATTTTCGTATGAACGCATACCTGAGGAAATTATAGTTCGCAAATATATAACGATGCATGCAATCGACGATGTAATTATCTACATATTTGAACAGCAGACGTGTGATGATAACATAAAATTTCATAATTGTTCCTGTTGGAAGTGGAAATAAAAAAATTTTTAATCGTTGAATTTGAAGATGCCATAGAAGTCATTCCACAAAATTGGCTGTCCGAAGAGCGTGATAGCTGTTACTGGCCCAGTTATAAAAATTCCTTACAATTTGAAAAGGCGATAAAATAAATGCATGGAGGAAAATTGATAATAAAAGAATTTTAGGAACTTCTCGTAGGTGTGCTCACCCTTTCTTTGCAATCAATTTATCATTATCATTTCCATCCCTAAAAGTATTACTGCAATAGGTGGCGTTGAAAATAAGAGGTAATAATCTATTTCAAAATTTTTAATATTCTCTCTACTTTTTAAAAACTTCACTACTTTTTAGGTATACATATTTGAGTAAAGACAAAAAAGAAAAGGAAATGGCTGGGAATGAGGATGTAGTCCAAGAAGAACCAGGAGTTTCTTCTTGGTGTATATAAACGCAGGAATTTTACTGAGAGCCGTTTTAGTACACTTAATTCTCCACAAACAACAAATAGCTCAACACCACAATATAACACTCAAGGCGCACAATTTTATTTATTTTCTTGCAATTTTCTTATTCCCCTTACACATATATAGTTTGTCGTAATTGCCTTTTGTGCATCCAAAAAAGCATTAAGCAAATACAGCTGCAAGTTGGAGCAATTGCGGAAAACCAAAAAGAAATACTTTCGATATTGTTGACAAAGAAGAGTAATGATAAAAAGACCAATGAAATAAATGTTATGCAAGAGTGGGCTATACAGGATGAAGCTGGTATTGCTCGTATTGAAGATCGATTTTTAAAGGATTGTCTTAAAAAAAATTGGTATGACCATTTAGAATTAAAGGAATAAAATATTTGTAAGTCGTCTAAATTGCAGAAAGAAGAACTTCGTCGATTTTCAACTGGTACAGTAAAAGGCATAAAGTTTTGCGTATTTTACTTTCTAACGAAATTGCTGAAAAATATAGTTTTTATGGAAAGAAAGAAAAAAAGCATTTTATAAATTGGATCTCTATAAGCTCATATTATGTGGGGTATTTGTTTATTTTGTATGCAGATACAACAAGATAATAAACTATCCAAAACTATATCTCATTTCTTTATTGTAAATCCGTTATATTAAGCCTATCTTACAATAAGTATTTTAAAGATTCTGTTCAGAACGATCCCTGGACAAAATTTGTTCCAAAAAAAGATGTAGAAGAGCCCGTGAAGACATGGTCACGTCATGCCACAGCAAGATTGGCTCGAGAAGGTCAGAAGTAAGACAATGTGCAATTAACTGACATATGCATATGTATACAGTGAATCTATGTAATCATTTGGATTTATTTAGGAAACCTCAAGTACAAAATATGGCATTAAACGATTTAGGACTTGGTTCTCAAGAATCTTGTACATAACAAACAATAATCAGAATATATTTTAACATGCAATAATCTGGAAAAGCTCAAGTACAAAACATGGAATTAAACTAAAAGAATCGGGTTCTAAGAAATCCTAATATATAAATGTACGTAATGTAATGTAAATCACAATATATTTGAATATCTAATATAACTTTTTTTAACTGTATACAAATATTACATGAATATATATTTTGGTATTATACATATAACATACTATACAATGTGATATCTGAGTGTTTCAACGGATTTTTTTCTAATTCTCTGTTTTAATCAACTCAAAATTGTGCGAACAAGGGCAAAATCTTATTCTCTCGCCAAAACAAACAAGAAGCAATCTCGCATCGGAAATTGGAGACAGCACAATACAAGTTCATCAGAAGCTGCCAATCTTTCCATGTTAATTTCCGACGCTCGAAATTTAATCCCAGAATTCGATGATAAATCAAAAGATATACATCGATTCACCTCTTGTCGTGAAGTGCTATTCACTCATGCTGGAACTGCTTCTCACAAAACCTTTTTTCTAAATTTATTAAAAACCAAGCTCACCGGTCCCGCCTATGATATTTTTAAATACAAAGAAAATCATTACCTGGGCAGAACTCAAGGTTGAATAAAAGTCACAATTCTTAGAATATCGACCCCGAGTTACTATTCAAGCTGAACTAAATCGTATAAGACAAGGCTTTAAGGAAGATCTCACAGATTATGCCCAAAGAATCACTGCGCTTTTGTCTGAGCTAAACGATGTCACTCAAAAGAAAACTAGCATCTACCTGTCCGCGTTTTGAAATTCAACAGTCAAGATGAACTTAATGACTTAAGCAAAGCAATAAACTTACAAAGACAAAATGAGAAATTTGAGACGGAATCTCCCAATGCCCTACTCGTAATATTAATGTATAAATTCAGATCTAAAATTAATTGCAAAAAGCAAATCACGACAATAACAAGAGAACCGGAACAGTCCAATTATTTCGGTACTATTGGACTGTCCCGGTTCTCTGTAGATGGGCTCGTCTACTATTTCGGCGAAATAGTAGACGAGCCCATCTACACACTGACCATGAAAAAAAACTTCCAATTAAAACATTATGAAGTAAAATGTAAATCAAAACAATTGCTCAATTAAGTAAGTAAAGTTTAATGTTTCAAAATTGTCACGAGTGGATTTCCTCAGCGTCAGCATTAATAACGGTTACTTAAAGTGTAATGAACTTATCTGACCCACATTGACTTGCGCTGAGGAAACACCAATAATGACCTAGCAATAACTATTAATTGTAAGCAAATAATTGTATATAAATTTACATTCAATAAAGAACACTCTCTCATTGAAGTTTGTTAGCGCCAAGGTAACAAGTGTTTCATTTCGTTTAACCTCTTTCTTACAGCTCATCGCAATCTGGTGTAGTGGTTCATGTACTACTTGCACCCAACGATAAAGGAAAACTTCAAGATTTAATCCGGTGTAGTTATTTTTGTACTACTTGCACCCAACACAAAGTGAAGGTATAAGAACCTTGGCTTTGAATATACTGTAAGATCGAGAATTTTACATTTTGGTGACCCCGACGTGATTTGAGTGTAACACTTGAATTACGATTCGCAACTTTCATCAGAGCAGCCATCATCAATTATCAACCTTTAAATCTTGTAGTAGAAGAAAGAAAGAATTATTTCAAATTACAACAAAGACTCGCCCGAAAGAAAGACTACAGCAGATTACTATGTGGAAAGGCTCCGACGGCTGGATGAAGCATGTACCTTGTTTGACACAATGGACAAGGAAATACGAAGCTACCCAAATGCACCGAAGGATCATTCATACTTTACAAAAACCTATTATGCTGATTTAAAGAATCGTTATAATCAGTATATAGCACACTTCGCAGGAAAATTGGCAACTTTAAAAGGTCCTACGATAATCCCAATTGAAACACCTAAAATTAAAACAACTGCAGACAAACAGCAGATTGATAACGGATCAAGTTCGACAGACATCATTAAGCTCCTTCCTTCCTCCAAATGGCGACAATTTTATGACTTATTTGCTCAAATGGTCCACAACCAGGCAATGATCAATGTGGTACCTGTAAACAAATCTTGTTGGAGAAGCCGAAAAATTACTGCGACACTTCACGCTAACCGAAGAAAATTACAATGCTGCTTGGAAAATGTTAGAAGAAAGATATCAAAATCCGAGATTATTAGTCGCAGCGCTGGTTAACAAACTACTGAATCAGCCGTCTCATGCAGGTGAAATGTCCTCTGCTAACGCTATTAAGACTTTGCACGACACCACACAAGAATGCTTGTTGGGCTTGGAAAATCTTGGAGTTTCCACATCAACCTGGGATCCTCTACTACTCGATATAATGCTCAAGAAAGTTGATAAGACAACGCATTATCACTATGAGCAGTCTCTGAGAAATCCAAAAGAATTGCAATCTTTAAAGGACTTTCTCTCATTTCTTGAATTACGATTTCAATCTCTCGAGGCGTTGGGTCATAAATGCGTAGCTTGCAATGATAATCATCCACTTTTCCGTTGCCGAAGCTTCTTAAACCTGTAATCTACACACAGACTAAACGTACTGCGCAAACATGACATATGTATTAATTGACTAAAACCGGGGCATATGGCTTCAAAATGTACTCTCCGGGGATGCACAAGATGTTCTCGGAAGCACAACACACTGGTACATATGGAACCCACCAAGGTTTCTGAAGGTACAACGTCAAATTTCTTCAATAAATCTGCAGAGAAAAAAACAAGTCCCGGTGTGCAGAAACCAAATTTCAACAACGAAGACCTACATCGTACTCCCGTAATCAATACAGCAATGAGTGATAAACCACTGACATTAACGACTTTAACTAACAAAAGTCAAGTAAGTCAAGTACGTCAAGTTCTATTGAGCACCGTACGAGTTAAAATAGTGAATGACAATGGAAAGGAAATTGAATGTCGCGCCATTCTCGACTCTGGTTCACAACTAAATCTAATCTCAAACAGAGCTGTTAGAAAACTTGGTGTGACACCTGCTCAAGTCCCGGTGCCGATGCAAGTGTTATGGAAACTTAAGCTTGATTGGGATGCTGCGCTACCGATTGAACTCCACACGACGTGGACAACGTTTCGCAACGGGCTACGAACATTGAACAACATTCAATTTCCAAGACATGTGTTTTCAAACGACACACCCACGTCTGTACAACTGCATGGCTTTGCCTATGCGTCAGAAAAGGCCTACGGTGCCGCCATATACATACGTTCAATCAACAGAGAAGGAGCAGTCATTGTTCGTCTTTTATGTGCCAAATCTAGAGTAGCGCCAACGAAAAAACTTACTCTTCCACGGTTGGAATGAAGTGCAGCCAAATTAGCAGCAGAATTGATTCAAAGAGTTAAAAAGGGCTTAAAATTAGACGATACGCCTACCTATTTATGGACGGACTCAGAAATCGTCCTCGCCTGGATAAACGCCACATCCTCATCATTCCAGACCTTTGTAGCAAACAGAATCGCTGGTATTCAAGAGAATGTATATGGCCAGCATCTTATACCAAGGGTGCGCAATGCGACCTGAAGAAAAAAGCGTCCGCACTTTCGACAACTACACACACAGAAACAAAAGACTACCCAACTCATTTTATTTACAACATAAATCATGGAAACTACTTCCGAAAGCTGCAACGTATTGTCGCATACATCTAACGTTTCGTCAAGAGGTTGAAAGGATCAGCCAGTAGCTCCACGACAGGACCCGCTCTCACTGTACAAGAGTTAGATGAGGCACTGTTCACGATCGTCAGCAAAATGCAGGAAATTGAATTCAAAGAAGACATCCAATATATGAGACAACGAAGGGAAATTAATAAGACAAGCTCATTAGCAAGCCTTACACCATTTCTAGACGAAAGAAATATTCTCCGCGTTGGAGGTCGATTAGAAGCTGCTACACTCTCATATGATGCCAAACATCCCATTTTGCTGCCATATACACATGAATTCACCAAACTGTTAATAGCCGACATACACCGACAGAATCATCATGTAGGTCCACAAGGACTTCTATCCATTACAAGACAACGTTTTTGGCCCATCACAGGGAAAACTATCGTTCGCTCAATTGTGCAGCATTGTGTTCCGTGCGCTTAAAGCAAGCCTAAACTACTAAAACAGATAATTGGCAACTTGCCGCCTCTACGAGTGCAACCAGCACGACCATTTGTTAATTCAGGTGTCGATTTCTGTGGCCCTATCTGGATCCACTACAAAATAAAGAATAAACGACCACAGAAGGCCTACATTGCAGTAATTTGCTGCTTCGCGACAAAGGCGGTTCATCCCGAGATAGTTAGCGATCTTACAACAGACGCATTCATAGGAGCCTTAAAGCGATTTATCGGCCGGCGGGGACATTGCAAAAATTTATACTGTGATAATGCAACCAACTTTGTGGGTGCAAAAAACCAACTAAGAGAGTTGAGCAAGGCAATATACTCACAAGAGTCCCAGGAAAAAATATCTTCGATTTGCAGCCAAAAAAGTATCGACTTTCACTTCATTCCACCCAGAGCACCACATTTTGGTGGGTTATGGGAGGCTGCTGTTAAGTCCGCAAAGTATTTACTGCAACGGACAATCTCCACAGCATCACTCACATACGAAGAACTGGAAACCGTTATAATAGAAATAGAGGCGATTCTTAACTCACGCCCTTTGACTCCAATGTCCTCAGATCCAAATGATCTTGCAGCGTTAACACCAGGACACTTCTTAATTGGTGAACCGTTGACTACATCTGTAGATGCACATGCAAAACCTACGCATAAGAGTTTACTGAGACATTGGAAGGCCGTATCTCATCTTAAACACGAATTTTGGAAACGTTGGTCGGTGGAGTATTTGCATGAATTGCAGCACCGTCTTGAATGGAAGCAGACAGCGCAAAACATTAAGCCAGGGACAATAGTCGTCATCAAGGAAGATAACACACCAGTTATGAAATGGCCACTAGGTAGAGTCGTGGAAGTGCATAAAGGCGAAGACGGACGAGTGCGAGTAGTTGATCTACGCACGGCGACAACCACATTGCGGCGTACAATTCATAATCTTGCTCCATTGCCATGTGAAGAGGAACTCACAAATGCAATTCCTGCAGAACAAGATGAAACAGATAAACCAACTCCTTCAAAACGCCAGAACCCTACTGTTGAAACATCAGTCCAATCGACTATCACAACCGAGCCACAAAGAAAAAAGATGCGTTCGTCTTTTCGGCCGTCCATGACTTCTTTATTACTAATCGCCCTTATACTCCCCCTCATATTAGCGGATCCTATTGAAATTACTCAGTTTAAATCTCAACTCGGAATGCATTTTGAAAGTATCGGAACAACAAATCTAATAATAACTGAGTGGAAATTCATCGTGTATTACGACTTGCAGCCATATTGGATAGAATTCGAAGCCCTTAACAATGGTACAACGGCACTACAGCACCTTTGCAACCAAATAGCACATAAAAGCTCTTGTGGACAATTAATTACTCAGTTTCAGCATCTTCTGGAAGAATTAAGCAATGAAAATTAACTATTATCCCCACAACGTTCGTCAATCAGGCAAAAACGGGACGCCGTTGACATTATCGGCAACATAGCGAATTCATTATTTGGTCTGCTCGACTCCAAATATGCCGAAGAAATGTCCAAAACCATAAACATGGTCCGAGAAAACGAGCAACACTTAGTCAGTTTGCTAAAAAATCAAACTTCAGTGGTCGACTCCACCATAAACATCATAAAAAAGGATCAAATAGCAACTGAAGGCAAATTTAAGGCACTGGATGAGCAAATACGGCAACTAATCAACCGAATCAACAGTAACGGAGAACATACTCAACAAGCAAAAATCCAACATCTCTTTATAGCACTAGCAATCCAAATGTCACTCATCACCAATAATCTTCAACGTATTCGGACGGCAATTATCGAAGTTTTGACAGACAGTCATCATGGAAGAATCAATCCCTTATTATTATCGCCCAAACAATTAAAACAGGAAATCACGATAATACAAGGTCATCTACCTAGACATTTCCAACTTCCAGTAAATGAAGGCGACATACTAGAGCTATACAAATTAATGAGGGCGGAAGTCGGACTCGCTAACAATCACGTCCTATTTAAAATCACTAGTAAATGGGAAGAACTTCGATCTATTCAGAGTCAGACCGATACCCAACTTTATCAACAACACTTTCATAGCAATGGAATCACACTCTCCTTTTCTGGCTGTTACTCCGCTTCGAGATCAATATAACCAACTTAAAAAGGCCGAACTATCTTCGTGCACAGTATTCAAGGGAGACCGATATCTCTGCAAACAATTACACCCTATTTATCATAGTGGAGCCGCACTCAGTTCTTGCGAAATAGAACTTCTTAATAATAATCCGGACCTACCGCAATGCAAGCTGAATGAAATAAGACAGCAACCTCTTTGGATACAATTATTTCAAACTAATCAATGGATTTTTGCCCTAAAGTTGTAACGAAGCATTTTGCTTCGTACATAAATTTACGCTATCGTCCATGTCATTTTCTCAGACATCGCACTTTTGTCCAAACTCTTCGAAATATATGTCCATGAAAAACTCCAAAGTTCCATGGCATGCAGGTGGGCATGACGTAATCCAGAAAATATGCCAGCCCGATTATTCCCACTAGCTGCGTTGTCATAAGTTCTTTGCACATCAACCCATAATCAGTTGGGTATGTGCGTCTCCGTTGAAAATAATTGGTTCAAGCGGTACAAAGATGCCACTCACAAATGCTCCAGTGAAAGGGCATCTATCAGTCAAGTCAAAGGGAACTTGTGCATGATAACCAGATATTCTGCTGGCAGCGTAGGTTTGTGAAATTCACACATTGTTCTTCGCTGCATAATCCCATAATCAGTTGGGTGTGTGCGTCTCCGTTGTATGAAATTAATTCAGAGTAGAAAGACAGAAAATAGTGGTGGGGAATAATTCTGGGCTTCGGAAAAAGTATAAAAGCAAACCGCACAGTAGAGAAATTGAGCAGTAGTACCTCGCAAGGGGTCCAGTTCGTATCTAAGTTTGCTTAGATAAAGAAGCTACAGCTCATAAGCACTCGTGGCTTAAATCGGACTATAAAGTCCCAGTAGTTTGAAGTAGTTAGATTTGCATGTTCTTTCCGCTAGATTGGCCGTGGTGTTAGCCTGTCAATCTATTCCCGTCATAGCGACCGGTCGTGGTGTTAGCCTGTTGGTCGTTATACTTTGCATCCGTAGTATTAGTACTTCCGCTAGATTGGCCGTGGTGTTAGCCTGTCAATCTATCCCGCTCATACTGACCTTCCGTGGTGTTAGCCTGTTGGTCAGTATACTTTGCTTGTCCGTAGTATTATTTCCGCTAGATTGGCCGTGGTGTTAGCCTGTCAATCTATTCCCGTCATAGCGACCGGCCGTGGTGTTAGCCTGTTGGTCGTTATACTTTGCATCCGTAGTATTAGTACTTCCGCTAGATTGGCCGTGGTGTTAGCCTGTCAATCTATTCCCGTCATAGCGATCGGCCGTGGTGTTACCCTGTTAGTCGTTTTACTTTGCATCCGTAGTAATAGTAGTTCCGATAGATTGGCCGTGGTGTTAGCCTGTTAATCTATCAGAACCCCCATACGCTAAGAATACCTCAGCATCCACTGATAAAAAGAACCGCCGTCCGTACTACATCGCATCTCTCTTTCTCAATGCAAGTGTCGACCATAACCCTCTCTCTTCACCCACTTTCAGTAGTATTAAAGATACAAAAAGAAATAGAACTAAGAAACAATTGATTGTGAGCCGAAAAGAAAGAAACCCTGAATAAAATAATTTATATTTATTTTGTAAATGAGTCTTTTCAATTAGTTAAGAACCTTGGACGACTCCAGAGCTCCCGGCAACCCCTCTATTGAGGATTCAGGGGAAAAGACCCATTACAAAATTGGCGCCCGAGCAGGGACTATATGTCATTCACCGAGGGATAGAGAGATAGAAAAGACAACTAAGAGAGAGAGACCAGTACGATAGGACGAGAAATAGAAAGGAAAAATCAGTGCTTAACGTCGGACAAAAGAATTATTGTCAGAAAGCAAACAAAGACAAAGAGAATGTCTACCAACGCGAATAGAAGGGATAATGAAGAAATCCGCCGGTTACGAAGACCAGAATTACAAACAGAATTAGAATTCTATGGTCTGTCACCGAGAGGGAACATGGAGACTCTTAGAAAGCGATTATTCACACACCTAAACAATGTTCCAGTCAACCAGGAATCAACTCCGTCAACAGAAAAGAATCCGCCAGAAAAAGAAGTACAGGAACCAGATCAACCATTTGTAGGAGTAAGAACAAACAAGATGTCTTCTCTGGAATTAAGGGACCGTGTTCGCAAATGGAATACACACTACGACGGCGGCAACGACGTACACATATTTCTAGAACGCATAACAGAATTAAAAAGAGCGTATGAAATACCCGAGGATAGCCTTATTAAGGCTAAGCACTTCTGTGGTACCGGAATAACCAAGACAGTTGGGAAACGTGGAAAGAGTTCAGCAGTCATCTGAAACAGCACTTCTTGCCGCCACGATATCAGCTGAGATTAGAGGAAGAGTTTCGTTCTCGGAATATGAGACAGAATGAATCAATCCGCGATTACTTAAGCGAGATGCAGACATTAAGTAGGCGAGTAGGAGTATCCTCATCAGAATTACAACTGGAACGAATATACTCAAACCTGAGACCAGATGTCCGCCTGTATATTCGAAGAAAAGATTTCAACAAAATCACCGAATTGCAAAACTTAGGGGAGGAATATGAGGCAATTCAAAAAGGACAAGGTAATCACCGTCATCCAGCAACAGGATACAACCGACCGACGGAAAATAACCGAAGGGGAGTACCGCCGGGAAACCAAAATTACGGATATAACCGACCTATGGACCATCATCGACGAGGAATACAGCCCGCCAACCGACCAGAACTAGCCACCGTCACCGTACATCCACACTATAACACAAATACGTGCTGTTGGAGGTGTGGACAGCCCGGCCATACAAGACAACGATGTGACAACCGTCCCAAACTGTTCTGCTCTAGGTGTGGAAGCTTAGGAGTATGGAGCAAGGATTGTCAGTGCCAGGGAAACGAGAGAAGGACCGACAACCACCACCGAGGCCCCGTCGGTACAAACAGAATGGGGCCACAATAAACCCAGTCCCAGATCACAGCATAGACAAAGATAACCGTCCATTCCTGCCTATTGAAATCTTCGGTCAGGAATTTACCGCATTATTAGATACGGGGTCTATGCTGTCATACACAGGAAAAGAGATGGCGAACTTCTGTGAAAAGAAAAAGGGACAAATAATCCAAATACAAAGACATAACATCCGGCTGGCAAATGGAACATTAGAACCAGTTTCCAAAGCCATAAAATTAAATTGTGAAATCAACAAATGGAAAATAAAACATGAATTCCACATACTACCGACGATGACAACCCAAATCTTGATTGGTATGGACTTACTATATAAGTGTGGGCTAGAAATACACCTCACCAATATACCGAGTCAAGTAAATACAACACCAGAAATCACAACCGTACAGCCGATCCAAATAGAGAAGCTATCCGAAGAGAAACAACTGGAAGAGTTCCTAACAACCGAAATAGGAAAAGTTAACCAGATAAACGCCACGATGACCCTAGTCGAACATAAGATACGACTTAAAATCGACCAACCGATCAAGCACCGATATTTTCCAAGAAATCCGGCAATGCAGCAAATAATAAATACCGAAGTCAACCGAATGTTAGCCGAGAATATAATAGAACCGTCCAACAGTCCGTATAGCTCACCAGTAGTTCTAGCCCGAAAGAAAAATGGCAAATACCGTTTTTGCATCGATTTCCGGAAGATCAACGAGATCTCAATCAAAGATGCATACCCGCTGCCTCAGATTAATCATATCTTGGATAAATTACGAGAGGTAAGATATATTTCCACACTGGACCTGCACCAAGGCTATTGGCAAGTGCCATTAGCAACCGAAAGTAAATCAATTACTGCATTTACTGTACCAGGCAGAGGATTGTTCCAGTTTACCGTCATGCCATTTGGATTACACTCCGCACCAGCAACGTTTCAGAGATTGCTAGATACCGTCATAGGACCAGACATGGACACCAGGGCATTCGTATATTTGGATGATATTATCGTGCTAGGCCGAACTTTTGAGGAACATCTTGGAAATTTGCAAGAAGAATTCTACCGTCTCCGAAAAGCAAATTTACGCTTGAACCCCAACAAATGCAATTTCTGCCAGCAAGAGCTTCAATACTTAGGACATCTCGTTACGTCTGAAGGCATTAAGACCGATCCAGAAAAAGTAAATGCCATAACCGAGATACCAGCACCTACCACTATTAAACAACTCCGACAATTTCTGGGAGTAGCATCATGGTATAGACGCTTCATCAAAGATTTCTCCAAAATCGTAGTACCGCTCAACCGTTTGCTAAAGAAAAAACAGAGATGGATATGGGGACCGGAACAAGAAGAATCTTTTGGAATATTAAAGAAAAATCTGACAGAGGCGCCCGTATTAACATGTCCAGACTTCGAATTACCATTTATCCTGCAGACCGATGCTAGCTACGAGGGTTTAGGAATAGTACTCTCACAAGTAATTGAAGGAAACGAACACGTCATTGCGTATGCAAGTCGAACGTTAACCGACACCGAAAAGAAATATTCCGTATCCGAAAAAGAATGCTTGGCAGTAGTATGGGGAATACGAAAAATGAGAGTATAAATTTACAGTAATAACCGACCATCAAGCGCTTAAGTGGCTCCAGACATTGGATAACCCCTCCGGACGATTAGCGCGATGGGCTGTAGAAGTCCAGCAATACGATTACGAAATCAAGTACCGAAGAGGAGTATTAAATAAAATAGCCGATGCGCTATCTCGCCAGCCATTACCAGCCAAAGAAATGGCCACTCTGACTCCGGAAGAAACCTGTGCATGGTACCGACAAAAATTCGCAGATGTAGAGAAAGACCGACGAAGTTTTCCAGAGTATTGCATCCGTAACCAGAAGCTGTACCGATATATATCCGATCGTAATCATCTAAATGAACCGAATCCAGAGCAAGAATGGAAACTTTGTATACCACGAACATCTCGAACGAAGATACTATACGAAAACCATGACGCACCAACCGCCGGACATTTAGGGGTAGCAAAAACCATTAACCGACTCGCCAAACTATATTATTGGCCGGGAATGTTCCGAGAAGCTGCCAGTTATGTTCGTAATTGTATTATATGTGCGAAACATAAGCCAACTCAACAGAAAACCGCTGGGAAAATGAACACACTACAACCCAGAGGCCCATGGGAGGTAGTAAGTTCTGACCTCATAGGACCACTACCTAGGTCAAAACACGGTCATACCATGATATTGGTGTTCCAGGACAAATTTACGAAATGGGTCGAGATTCAACCATTACGACAAGCCACCGCTCCAGCCGTAGTAAAATCTTTTAAAGACCGAATAATATCTAAGTTTGGTTGTCCCCGAATTATGATCACAGACAACGGACCGCAGTACACCAGTAAACTATTCAGAGATACGCTTCAAGAATTTGACATCAAACACCGACCGACCCCACCGTATACCCCTCAAGCGAATCCAACCGAACGAGTCAACCGAGTTATTCACACTATGATAGCTCAATACATCCAGTCCGATCACCGCACCTGGGATCAATATATCGCTGAGTTTATGTTAGCAATAAACACCAGCACACATGATTCCACGGGGTATACTCCAGCCTACTTAAATTTCGGAAGAGAGTTGCGACTACCTACAATACGTTCACAGAATACCGTCAGTGATGTTCAACCGATAAGACCGACGTTAACCGACATATACGATATTGTCAGACGAAATATGCACGAAGCATCAGAAAAACAACGACATTACTACAATTTAAGACGCCGACATTGGGAACCGGCCCTTGGGGACTATGTGATGAAAAAAGAACATCAACTTTCCTCCGCCATAAAATCATTTTCCGCCAAATTAGCTCCGAAATACTCCGGCCCGTACCGAATCCGAACGAAGACCTCCCCTGTCATATATGAAATAGAGGAAATACCATCTGGTAGGTCGAAAGGGCTCGTCCATGTCAAAGACCTGAAAGCAGTTCCCACCGCCCCACAGCAGTACTATATAAACAGGTCGAAATTCAGAAGCCAGTTCAGTCGGAAACAATTGATCGACATGGAAGCACCCAACAAGCGAACTGTCAACAACCTAGGAACTTGTCATAGGGATCCTACCAAATCAAAGTTAACCCAACCCATCAGAACCAGGCCACCAAAGCGGAAAATCCCATCGGCTATGGACGTCATGGCCATCCACAGGATCATTCCCCATAATAGAACGCGTCCATATTTGAGGCCAACTACAAAACTGAATGTAATTCAACCAGTCCAGCCACCAACGGAAAAACAACTGATCATCTTTGGCGGGGTAAAGGCGACACTTAACGTTGTTACCAAAGAGAACATCCTTCCGCTCACCCTCCGACCAACACAGCACACGATCACCACAACCGAAGTGAACCAACCCGAAGAAAGCAAACAGGGGAAACAAGGCGGTTGCAGCAAAGCCAACGGGGAAAATGAAGTGCTCGCCGACGATAAAGGGCTATTAGATCTGCTAAATTTAAGCCTCTCCAGTAATGAGGACGACCCAGACATCACGAAAGAGACAACGGTCTCCTCGTTCATGGCCATCGACCTATTGAGTCGTCTGCCAACACCAGTAGTCGACCAGTCAGCAGATCCAAGAAGACCAGGGATAACTGAAACCCTAAAGCAGAAACAACCAGGACCAGCAAAACAAAAACTGTTAAGTCGTATTCCAAAACCCATAGTCAACCTACCAAGAAGACCAGGAATAAACAAACCCCTACCGAAGCTACTACCAGGATCACCGAAACAGTCAAACGAAGAAACCGAGACAACGCCATTGATAAGACCAGACCGATGGATTGAGGATCCCACTCCACAGTTCTTTGGGCTACACCAAACGTCGGACCAAACCTTCAAAACAGCACGACGCATCCGATGTGTTAGGTGTTGCAGATTGGATTCGCTTATTTTAAGATAAGCCTAATTCTAACGAATCCAATCTGACATTTAATAAAAACAAATCGTAAAAAGTCTCTTGAGTTGGATTTCAAGTATCGCATTTTTGTTGCAACAAAGTGTAATGTGAGCCAGTATTTACAATATTTCGCGCCATCTGTGCGCTGAAATGTAAAGGCACTTACACACCTGGTTGTAAAGTTACCAATTATTTATGTAGCTGTTGCCTCCGACAGCTGCCATGGATGCTGTGCTTTCGTTAAGAAGAAGCACATAACAACCTGACAGCCGCCGGAGACAACAACTACTTGAGAATTATATCCAAACTCGGTGAAAATTGGCAGGTATTCCGCCAGACGCAACCTGCAGCGGCAATATAAGCCCACGCCAAACCCATACGTATTTCAAACGGGGAGGTGAGCAAAATCACATAAAGAGACGGGAAAAGCTGAGGCAGTTATACCAAGGCGAACATCCGGGGGAAATATGTGAAGGCCCCTGTGCCCCAATCCCTGGCCTCCAATTAACCTCACACGGTGCCCATAATTCGCAGGCACGCCGCGATATCAGATTAGGGACACGACCGGGATTTACATACAAAAAGAACACACAAAAAAAAAAGAGAAGAAAAATAAGAGAAAAACCGAAGCAGGCGAATTCCCCGCACTAAGTGCCCAGCGGTACGCCAAATAATAGGACAAGCTAGGGCATCCCCTCTCACCCTGGAAGTGGCCCAAGTTAGCAGCCAGCAAATCACCTTACTCATATTTTCATATTTTAAGATAAGATAACGACGTAAAGATACGACAAAAGAACAATGTACTGAATATGTTTCTAGATTTTCTTTTAAATTGGGTTGCCCGGGTATATCTTATTGAGACGTATCCTAACTAGATATATAGATGATTTGCTTTTCTAGTGATATTCTTATAATACTGCATCGGGATTTTTGTGCACAAAAGGCCCCGGCGTACAGCTTGTCAGCTACTTTCTCGTATAGCCTAGTTTATCGTAGAGTGATTTTCAAGACTTTGATTCATTGAGCAACCTTATTCTCTTGATAATTAACCAGTTCAAATAGTATACCTTGATTTGAAGCTTATTAAACATTTTGTTTGTATTCGTTGTAAATGATGGAGTTATAGGTGGCGCGAAGTTTAGAAATATAGGTCAATTAAGTTGTAAGTAAATACATATTTCCAATGTACATTATATTATAAATGTAGGTTTGATTTTTTTGTGGTCGTTTATTGATTAAGGTCGTTAACCTACATGATGTTTGGATTATCTCCTTTTTTTAAATCAATATATTATGATTATTTGAACTAAATTTGTCTTTATTTCAGGTAACCTCATGAAGCTTCTCCCTCCTCTTGTCCCCAGCATCCCTCCCCCATCCTTCCTTTTGTTTTGAATTTTATTTTTATTTTTATTTTGTTTGCTTTCTTTACAGGTTGGGCCTGTACCCTAGCCAGGTACAGGGAAGGAGTGGGTTGATAGCCTGAACTGTCAGTAAGGGGGGGGGGGGGGGGGGGGTGACTTCTCGTTTTGTAAGATTTTCATGACAGTTCAGCGCGGCTAGGAACAACTGGTGACACCAGACCTGTTGTTCCTCCTTCAAGTTTCTGTTTCTCTCGTTTTTTTTTTTCTTTTTGTGGCAGACCTGAAGAAAGGATACCACAACCTTTCTTCGCCACAGGCACGCGAACTTCTGTTTGCGATGTGTGATAGGATGTCCAAGGACCCTGACCCCATACCGACGAGCTAGGACGTGCTGCCAGCTAGCGCGTGCCACTTGGACATCTTGCGGCAACTTCACGTTGCACAAAATCCGCACATACATTACATACATGGCGCCCAACGCGAAGCTTGTCTTCCCTAGGGAAGACACATCAGCATCTTCTGATGCGCTTCGTGTCTCCAAAAGATGGCATGTCAGCTTAGGCTGATCCGCTAGTCCTTATCGGACTTAGGCGATGTTGGCCTGAACGGCTGTCGTCTCTTCCCCTTTCCTTTGTAAAGCACCTTCGAGGTCTAGTACCTCTATCCTGGCATGCCTAAAAGTGTCCATAGGCATGTCAGTTTCTGCAAATAGGACACGTTATCCAACTCTGCCCTGTCCTCGGCCTGAGATGACTGATGCTCGAGATTAGTGCTGGCGTCCCTAGCGATGTCCGATGTCGCTTCGGATGTGCCTAATCTTCGGGATCATCGGCGTCTCATGCCGTAGGGAGCTGGTGAGTCAGACGAACACTCGACTTAGGCTATAACCAACGTGACACTTCGTAGGTCGCATACGCTTGTACGGCCCCGATGCTGTCTCGGTATGACCGCGAAGATGCTCATTGGGATTGCCTAAGCTCAGGGTTAACTCCTAGCTTCACAGGCAGGACAGATGTTGTGGGCATTGGGAACCATCAATGTTCTCACTTCCATTTTTTTTTCCTTTCCTTAAATCCTTTTTTATATTCTTTGGTAAATATGGTAAATTCTTTTATTTCTTTTTTTTTAACCCCCTTTCTCTTTCTTTGATTTTCTTTGACTTTATTTTTTTCTCTCTTTCTCTTCTTTGTTTTTTTGTTATTGTTTGCTTGTTTGTTTTGATCCCTTCCTACCTTCCCACACTCCTTACCATCCCTAGCAAGATGGCGAAGAAGCTTCTGAGGGGAACCTGAAATGAAGTTAGTTTGATTGATTTTGATTGATTTCTTTGAGTTATATTTTTTTGGATAAGATTTTTTTTTGAATTTTGATTTAAAAAAAAAAAAAAATTCATTTTTTTTGAATTCTGATTTTTCGGTTGATTGCTTTGATTTGTTTTTCTTCTCAAAATTATTTTGGTTTCGTTTAATTCTGATGAGTTAAAAGCATTTTATTTTTGATTTTTTTTTTCTTTTTTTTGATATATCATAGTTTTTTTTCTCTCTTCGTTTGATTTTCATTTTGCCGCCCTCAAGCTTGAGTTTGTGCGACAATCTTTGTCGTTGAAATTTTTTTTTGCCCTCAAACTTGAGTTTGAGCGACGACCTTTGTCTTTGTTTTTGGTTTCTTTCTTGCCCTCGAACTTGTTTTCGTGCTACGACATTAGGAGTTGGACTCCCGCACTATTAGCGAGACCTTCTGTCTCAACTTGAATTTTTTTTAAACTTTAGGAGTTGGTACTCCCGCACTTTTGGCCGAGACCTTCTGTCTCAAATAAGTTTTTTATATACGCTTTGCCTGTGTCATTCTTGATAAACCTAAAGATGTACAGGTCTCCGATTGTAAAGCGGACAACTGGTCCTGAAGAACAGGGAGCAAAGCCTAAGCAGGCCTTAGCCCTTCTATCACCTCCGACGACGAGAAGTAAGGCACAAAAGTCTCTGAATAAGACTTACGGCACGGCACGTATGTCCTCAGACTCTACCTTGAGCACCACTTGCCCTGCCAGACCAGACTTTTCGAAACCTCCCCCAGACTTGAATGTATCGACGAGATCAAACGAACGGGCGAGGCCATTCTCAGGCGTAATTGGAGATCAGGCAGTGAAGAACTTTGGCTCAAGCCTATCCCTGACTGGAGCTTGGTCCGTCCCTCCCATTAATCAGGCACAGCCGCTTGATGAGTTGCGCAATGCCAGGATTAGCCCTCCGGCAAATGCTGCTATTAATCCTAGAGACGCTGCGGTGATTACGGCAGATCAGTTGGCAATTCACATGGCCGATTTAAAAAAAGAAATGTTAGGTTTGTTGAGGACGAACCTTGCGCAATCCATTTTAGAGAGATCGGGTTCGGCCTGTAGTCCCGCTGAAGCTCACAACGGTAGAACTGCCCCCTTTATTAATACCCGGCATTACCATAGTCATGAGCCAGCCTCCCCTGCACATCCAGTGGAGTTAAGCCCGCGATGGCAAACCGAGGGCTATGAACACCAACCTGTACAGCCATCCTATGTTAGATCGAGACCCGCTCCTAGAGTCGCAGGTTATCAAGCCAGACGCCCCTCTATCTTGGCGTCCTGGGGGGTAAGTTTTTCAGGCCGCAACCCGTCCCTCTCTGTCGATGACTTCCTGTTTCGAGTAGAGCGGTTAGCAGCAAGCTCTCGAGTATTAGATGAAGAATTATGTGCGAATGTACATCTCCTGCTTAAAGATGAGGCCGAACAATGGTTCTGGAATCAGTTTTGTTGCGCCTCTCCGAACTTTGACTGGGATCTGTTCAGAGCTCGCATCAGGCAAGAGTTCGGCTCTGCCGAAACAGACCTCGACCTGATGCGGACTCTGATGGAACTCCGTCAGGGTTCGGAGAGTTGCGACAGCTACCTCCGCAAGGCCTGGTCGTTACGAGCACATATGAGGATGCCACCACCTGAAGCCGACCTGGTACAGATAGTTAGGGATAACCTACATCCAAAGATAGGACAGCAGTTCTCGTCTGCCACCGTTAGGTCCATGGAGCAGCTTCAGAATTTATGCCGCATGGCCGAACGTTGGCTGCAACGCCGTGATATGCTTAGACGAACTGTCAGACCCGACATCCATGAAGTAGACCTTGACCCCGCCCAGGAGGCGGAGGAGTTTCTTGATTTCCCTGTGACGGGAATGGAAGAAGTGAGGCGCACCCCAGACGCGGCAAGTCGTGTGGCTTGTAGGAACTGTGGCGTTGCGGGACACTCCTTCCACTCTGGCAGTGATACCACCACCTACTCCTGTGGGGTGGATGAAGTGAGGCGCACCCCTGAAGCTGCCGGTCGCATGACTTGCTGGAACTGCGGCGTAGTGGGACACTCGTTCCATTCCTGTCCCAGTGAGACCAGGAGACTCTTTTGCTACACCTCTGGTCAACCAGGAGTAGTGTCACCTAAGTGCTCCAGGTGTAACCCGGAAAACGCCAGGGCGAGTGGTCGAAGCAGGGGACCCCACTCGCCGAAGAGAATGATCAGCAAGGCGACTTCGACGACACCCTGAATTACCCTGCCTTGTCACAATATACCCAGACTGACCCCACTCATAAAGAGAGTACTACCCAGACAGATCCTTATTACCTCATGCGAGGAATGTCCTTGCATGAGAGGCAACTGAATTATGACAGAGTAAGAGCTCGTATCTTTGCAGAGGAAGTGACTCTTCCTCTCAATCGAAGAAGACGACGATGGAGAGAATTCCGAAAGAGGAAACGTGCAAGGAGAAAGACTCAACAGTCTTTAATATCTACAATTATTACCAACCAAGACGACGGTCGTCCCTACGTCAAGGTGCAAATAGGCAACGAGTCACTCCTCGGCTTGCTCGACAGCGGTGCCAGCGTGAGTTGCTTAGGACAAGGAGCCCTAGAATTTGTCCAGCGCTCAGGCTTAAAACTCTCCGCATTGTCAGCCTCAGTTCGTACCGCCGACGGTACTAGCCAGTCCGTCCCCGGCACAATAAGAACTGCAGTCACCTTTCGAGGACAGACTGAAATTGTCACCCTGTTTATAGTGCCTGGCCTAAGCCAGCAATTGTGTTTAGGCGTCGACTTCTGGCGAGCATTTCAACTTGCGCCAAACATTATTTCCTCTCTCGACGTACAGCCATCTTCTTCGATTGAGACGAACTTTCACCACCTAACATCATCGGATAGAACCAAACTTGATACAGTCATCGCGCAATTCCCTTCATTTACAGCTCTAGGCTTGGGAAAGACCCACCTAGAAGAACATGTCATCGACACTGGCGATGCCTTGCCGATCAAACAAAAGCACTATCCCATTTCTCCAGCAATCCAAAAGCTGATGTACGACGAACTCGACCGTATGTTGGAGTTAGGGGTAATTGAAGAGTCCAACAGTCCCTGGAATTCCCCAGTTGTACTTGTACGTAAACCTGGGAAGGTCAGGCTCTGTTTGGACTCTCGCAAGGTGAACTTAGGTTGCGCGAACACGTTTTCGTTTATTTGGACGACTTATTAGTTGTATCACCTGACTTTGATTCCCACCTCAAAACATTACGAGAAGTAGCTGATTGTTTGCGCAGCGCTAAATTAACGATTAACGTCGAGAAAAGCCGTTTTTGTGTCAAGCAAGTCCGCTACCTCGGTTTCATGATTGGAGATGGAACTCTGAGAACTGACCCCGAGAAAGTAGCAGCGGTGGCGGATTTCCCTATACCCCGCTCTTCTAAACAAATCCGCAGATTTCTCGGAATGACGGGTTGGTATCAGAGATTCATCCCCAATTATGCAACCCTAGCAGCCCCCATTACGGACTGCTTAAAAAAGAGCAAAAGCTTCTCGTGGACAGACGACGCGCAGCAATCGTTCGAGAACTTAAAAGAAGCTATGTGCAGTGCACCAATCTTGACGACACCCGACTTCTCAAAAAGGTTTTATATTCAATGTGACGCTAGCACCTCTGGAGTTGGTAGTGTTTTGTTTCAAGTTGATGAATGTGGCGCTGAAAGACCCATAGCGTACATGTCCAAAAAGCTTAATCCAGCGCAGCGCAACTGCAGCATTACTGAATTGGAGTGCTACGCGGCTGTGCTGAGCGTAAAAAAATTTCGAGCTTACGTTGAAGGACAGCCATTCACCATCATCACCGACCATGCCAGTCTGAAGTGGCTGATGAGTCACTCGGATCTCTCTGGTCGATTGGCTCGATGGAGTTTAAAGCTGCAGGCTTTTGACTTCCTGATCGAGCATCGCAAGGGTTCGCAGAATGTGGTCCCTGACACCCTGTCCCGAGCGCACACTGAAACGGCAGAGGAGTTGAATGTGAGTGCAGTCGGCGTAGACTTAAACTCGCCATACTTCTCCATGGAGGAGTATGAGCAGTTGAAATCGACTATACTTACAAACCCAACACAACTTCCTGATCTCTGTGTCTCGGACGGGTACGTATACTAGAGGAACCAACCCCGAAGCGGTGACTTGATCCAGGAGGACTTAGCCTGGAAGCTTTGGATTCCCTCGGGTCTGGCAGAAGGTTTGATCCGTGAGGCTCATGAGCCACCTCAATCTGCTCATGGAGGCTTCCACAAGATGCTAAGCAGGCTTCGCGAAAAATACTACTGGCCCAACATGGTGATGCAAGTACGCTCATACGTCTCTCAATGCCAGGTTTGTAAAGAAACCAAGTCACCTAACACCATTTTAAGACCACCTATGGGCAATCCTGTGGAATATCAACGTCCATTCCAATTTATTTATATTGACTTTCTGGGACCTTATCCTCGCACGAAGCGAGGCAACACAGTCATCTTTGTTGTATTAGACGGCTTTACAAAGTTTGTCTTGTTGAAACCTATGCGTGCTGAGAGGGCAGATCTAGTATGCGACTTCTTGGAGAAAGACGTTCTATCTGTTTTTGGTGTTCCGGAAACCATCTTCTCTGATAATGGTCGGCAGTTTGTATCCAACACCTTCCAGAAACTGCTTAACGATTATGGGATTAAACACATTAAGACCGCTAAGTATTCCCCACACCCGAATGCCTCGGAGCGAGTTAACCGATCCATTTTGTCTGCCATCCGTGCATACCTGCAAGATGACCACAGTGCATGGGACTTACATCTCGCGGCTATAGGAAGCGCTTTGCGCACATCAGTACATCAATCTATTGGCATTAACCCCTACTATGCATTATTCGGCCATCATATGGTGCAGCACGCTTCGACCTACCCATTATTACGACAACTTGAGCAGCTGAAAACCGGTGACGTGCACGTGCTGCCAGAAACAGACCGCCTTCAGATGATTCGCTCTCGTTTATCAGACCACCTCCAACAAGCCCATCACAAGCATGAACGAGCCTACAACACTCGCTGTCGCGACGTTGCATACACTCCTGGACAAGAAGTGTATTGCAGGGTCTTTGCTCAAAGCGACATGGAGAAAGGCATAAGTGCAAAATTGGCCAATAAATTTAATAAGGCCAGAATTGTCAAGAGGGTTGGACAAAGCCTGTATCAGTTGGAAGACACAAGGCAAGTCTATCGGAATCTTTCACGCTAAAGACATCCGGCAGTGAAAGTCTTTCAATTTTAGACAGCTCAACCTTATCCGTCCGTCCGCCGTCCTGGACAGGAATGCCCGGCTCAGTCGGTAGAGTATGAGACTTACTCTCAGGGTCGTGGTCGTGCCACACGTTGTTCTAACCATGCATTGAGAAAGATCTGAGCTCTTCAGCTTCTCATAAGAGCTTGGAGGGGAAAGAGCTGACTCCCTGTTTGAAGTGGACGTGACCAGCTATCCTTCTTCCTCTCATTAGGGAACGAAGTGGTACTGGTAACTGACACGGCAGCGTGCCAGCGCCAGATCCTGGGAGTGTTCTTGTGGCTCTATTGAGCACGATCAACTCCTGTCTCCCTGTCTTCAGCTCCTCTCTCATCGGACGCTAGAGCTACAGGCCTTGAGAGAGAGACCTGTGTTGTAATGTGAGCCAGTATTTACAATATTTCGCGCCATCTGTGCGCTGAAATGTAAAGGCACTTACACACCTGGTTGTAAAGTTACCAATTATTTATGTAGCTGTTGCCTCCGACAGCTGCCATGGATGCTGTGCTTTCGTTAAGAAGAAGCACATAACAACCTGACAGCCGCCGGAGACAACAACTACTTGAGAATTATATCCAAACTCGGTGAAAATTGGCAGGTATTCCGCCAGACGCAACCTGCAGCGGCAATATAAGCCCACGCCAAACCCATACGTATTTCAAACGGGGAGGTGAGCAAAATCACATAAAGAGACGGGAAAAGCTGAGGCAGTTATACCAAGGCGAACATCCGGGGGAAATATGTGAAGGCCCCTGTGCCCCAATCCCTGGCCTCCAATTAACCTCACACGGTGCCCATAATTCGCAGGCACGCCGCGATATCAGATTAGGGACACGACCGGGATTTACATACAAAAAGAACACAAAAAAAAAAGAGAAGAAAAATAAGAGAAAAACCGAAGCAGGCGAATTCCCCGCACTAAGTGCCCAGCGGTACGCCAAATAATAGGACAAGCTAGGGCATCCCCTCTCACCCTGGAAGTGGCCCAAGTTAGCAGCCAGCAAATCACCCTGGATTAAAGGAAACGCGGAAACAGGTTCTTTAGTTTGTCATATATGGATTAGATGCATGTGTTAGAATTAGGGCTGTAAAGAAAAAAAGGGAAGGTGTACCTTAAGCCTTTCTGTAAAAATGCTTAGGTAAAAACCATCAGTTCGTAGAGTTGGAACTGTTAGAAAAATTCTGAATTGCCTTTATCTGGCTTTGCACAGTGATGCAACTATTGCACCCTTTTTGTTAAATCCTAAATTATAAATCAGTTCAAGTCGTGTTAATAAGCAGTGATAACTTCCAAGAACCTAGTATGTTGTTTAATTTTAAAGAAGAATGAAAGAAAAAAAAAAGATGCAAATTGGGTCTGAAGATGAATTAGCAAGTGACGTGTTAGTCTTTCAATATTTAAGTCAAGTTCCGAAAATGTTTTTCAATTAGTAATTAATCAGTAGGAAGTAATCATACCCAAAATTTTCAAGCGGTTAAGCACTTACTCATATTTTCATATTTTAAGATAAGATAACGACGTAAAGATACGACAAAAGAACAATGTACTGAATATGTTTCTAGATTTTCTTTTAAATTGGGTTGCCCGGGTATATCTTATTGAGACGTATCCTAACTAGATATATAGATGATTTGCTTTTCTAGTGATATTCTTATAATACTGCATCGGGATTTTTGTGCACAAAAGGCCCCGGCGTACAGCTTGTCAGCTACTTTCTCGTATAGCCTAGTTTATCGTAGAGTGATTTTCAAGACTTTGATTCATTGAGCAACCTTATTCTCTTGATAATTAACCAGTTCAAATAGTATACCTTGCTTTGAAGCTTATTAAACATTTTGTTTGTATTCGTTGTAAATGATGGAGTTATAGGTGGCGCGAAGTTTAGAAATATAGGTCAATTAAGTTGTAAGTAAATACATATTTCCAATGTACATTATATTATAAATGTAGGTTTGATTTTTTTGTGGTCGTTTATTGATTAAGGTCGTTAACCTACATGATGTTTGGATTATCTCCTTTTTTTAAATCAATATATTATGATTATTTGAACTAAATTTGTCTTTATTTCAGGTAACCTCATGAAGCTTCTCCCTCCTCTTTTCCCCAGCATCCCTCCCCATCCTTCCTTTTGTTTTGAATTTTATTTTTATTTTTATTTTGTTTGCTTTCTTTACAGGTTGGGCCTGTACCCTAGCCAGGTACAGGGAAGGAGTGGGTTGATAGCCTGAACTGTCAGTAAGGGGGGGGGGTGACTTCTCGTTTTGTAAGATTTTCATGACAGTTCAGCGCGGCTAGGAACAACTGGTGACACCAGACCTGTTGTTCCTCCTTCAAGTTTCTGTTTCTCTCGTTTTTTTTTTCTTTTTGTGGCAGACCTGAAGAAAGGATACCACAACCTTTCTTCGCCACAGGCACGCGAACTTCTGTTTGCGATGTGTGATAGGATGTCCAAGGACCCTGACCCCATACCGACGAGCTAGGACGTGCTGCCAGCTAGCGCGTGCCACTTGGACATCTTGCGGCAACTTCACGTTGCACAAAATCCGCACATACATTACAAAAGTTGCAACATATTCAAATCCAACTCAAGAGCACCTTAAAAATAAAAAACCATTAAATATTCAATGGGTTGGATTTCATACACCGAGTGCATTGCAACAAAGTTGCAATGTACTCAAATCCAACCCATAACAAACAACGCGCTCGGGTTACCGTCGAAATTCCTTTCACACGGTAGCCCAGTACACGATAAGCAAAAGAAAATTGCTTAATCAGCGCGACAAACAACGATCTACAGCGGCTTTGCCCAAAGACAACTAAATACATCAAGGGCAAAGCTAAAAAACGAAGAAAAAGCACGAAAGCTTTTCTTCATGTAGATCGCTAGTAAGTTGATCGAAAAGGAAAAATTAACGAGTTTGTTTCTGGCCGTCGAAGAGCGAGTCTGTTTAAAACGTCGAAGCGAAGAGTTGTTTAATTTAATTATATTAAAAGAAAGTTCGTTATAACAAAAAAATATATAACAAATTTGGCGCAGCCGGTAGGATGAAGGAAGCGTGGTAAAACAAAATTACCGTAACAGCTTGAAAAGCCTTGATCCAAGACCAAACCAAAAGGGGTATCTCTAAGCACTCCCGGGTAGTCAATCGCCCTGAGGAGTCACCCCCAACGTTTCCGCAAAGTGTAAGCCAGCACCACCGGTGGAATTGTGTGGGCTCCGTCCCAGCCCGAAGAAGACGACACCAATCAACACAGCACCAGTATCAGAGCTGCTTTGGATAACCCGTGTTCTGAAGAAGTGGTCAAAATGAATGCCCGAACAGAAAGAACAGAGCCCAGAAAGGCCAATCTGACAATCTGTGGTACTTCAAAAGTTTCTCAAGAGGAGAACAATGACCGGCGAACACTGGAAAGCGAGAAGGACAAACCGACTGAAAGTGATTTGACTGGCGAAATGAGGCAGCAACAAATACAGCTGAAAGAGCCTGTATGCATACCTGCCAGGTCACAGATCATAGTCGAGGTTCCCTTGCAGCTGCAGGAGGAGATGCTCTGTCTATCAAGAGAAATAGATCAAGGAGTCTTCCTAGCGAATGGCCTACTCCCCGCTGGTTTAAAAGCAGTGTCTGTTGGAGTTCTCAACACACACAATTCACAAGTAGTTCTGACTACCATTAGTCTGCATCTAGGCCCACAACTACACCGTCGTCCAACTGAAAAAGGATCATCAGGAAAGAAATAAAAAGGAAACCCCAGAAAACGGAGAACACGCTGAGGATGCTCAGACGTTAGACCAAGAGCTCAGCCTAGACGTAAATCTGAGCGCGGATGAAAAACAAGCGATATCACAACTCTGTTACGAGTATAACGATATCTTTTTCCTCAAAGGTGATCGGCTAACTTTCACAAACGCCATCACTCATGATATACCATTGGTGCAGGACCAAGCACCAATCAACCAGAAAATGTATCGCTTGCCAGAGACGCAGCGAAATGTAATAAACGAACAGCTTTGCGAAATGCTAGAAAACGACATAGTGCAGCCAAGTAAAAGCCCTTGGAATTCACCTCTCCTAGTCGTCCCCAAGAAGGCGGGACCAGACGGTGAAAAAAGGTGGCGCGTCGTTGTCGACTTTCGTAAATTAAACGAAAAGACAATTGGTGACGCCTTCCCGCTACCTCGGATCGAGGATATTCTAGACCAATTAGGTCACTCTCGGTACTTTACCACCCTCGATCTCGCCAACGGCTATCACCAGGTGCTCGTCGATCCTCAAGATCGACCAAAAACTGCGTTTAGCACCAATTACGGCCACTATGAATTTAGGCGTATGCCATTTGGGCTCAAAGGAGCCCCGGCCACATTCCAACGTTTAATGAATTTCGTCCTAACAGGATTACAAGGCTTGGAATGCTTTGTCTACCTAGACGACATAGTCATCTACGGTAAAAACCTTGCGGACCATAATAGTAAGCTCCGCAAAGTCTTCAATCGTTTGAGAGAGAACAACCTCAAACTGCAGCCGGAAAAGTGCCAGTTTCTGAGAAAAGAGGTTGTTTATCTAGGCCACAAGTGTTCCAGTGAAGGAGCACTTCCAGACCACAGTAAAACGGCTTGCGTCCAAACTTTCCCAGTCCCCAGAACTGTACGACAGGTTCAATCTTTTATTGGACTTGCCAATTATTATAGAAAGTTCATCCCCGACTTCTCCAAAATTGTGCGTCCTATAACGAATTTGCTCCGCAAGGATGTCAAATTCACATGGACCGAGAAGTGCCAGGAGGCATTCGAGAAAATCAAAACTTCATTAATCTCTCCTCCACTACTTATATATCCCGATTTCTCGAAACCATTCAATTTAACCACGGACGCCAGCAGCGAGGCATTAGGAGCCGTCCTCTCGCGAGGAGAAGTAGGACGCGATCAGCCCATTGCCTACGCCAGCCGTACACTGAACAAGGCGGAACGCAACTATTCAACTATTGAAAAAGAGTTGCTCGCTATAGTCTGGGCTACGCGTAACTTTAGATGTTACTTGCAAGGCCGAAAATTTACGGTCTATACAGACCACAAGCCTCTCAAAGGCGTCTTTAATGTTAAAGACCCTACTTTCCGTCTGGTGAGATTTCACCATAAACTTTCAGAATTCGATTATCAAATCGAATACAAGCCAGGAAAGTACAATACGAATGCCGACGCGTTAAGCCGCATTCCACGGGAAGTCAGCGAAGACTCAAATGGCCAACACATAATAGTAAAAGCGCAAGTCCACCATAAAATGGATTCGGACTCGGAGGATGAAATGACCTCCATTCGCAAAAATCGCCTAAAATGTAACGCTGTGACCCGGGCTCAAGCGAAAAACGCTCAAACAGAGTCTAAAAGCCCCGAAATACGGGATCACACGCCTCGCGAAAACGATAAAATTTCAAATATAGAAGAGGTCACTACAGAAAACCCGCCAGATACTAATCCGCTAGTTGACGATAAACCTAAGTCCCCTGAGATAATCACAAGCCCCAAGGAGATACAAACTATCTTACATGATTATCACGACTCTCCTTTTGGCGGCCATCAGGGCGTACTTAAAACATACAAGCGGATTCGAAGGAAGTACTGGTGGAGGCACATGCTTAGCGATATTAAGAAATACGTAAAGCGTTGCTCAAAATGCCAAAAAATGAAGGCATCACCTCAGTATAAAATGCCGATGGTCATCACGGACATCGCAGAACAGCCCTTCGACAAAGTCTACCTCGACATCGTTGGTCCACTCGAGGAAACTGACTCCGGAAACAAGTACATCTTGACTTTCCAGGATAATCTCACTAAATTTGTCGATTGGTACGCCATACCTAACGGGGAAGCCGTCACAGTAGCGCAAATCTTTTTCGACGAAATCGTCGCACGCTACCGCATCCCCAAGCGAATAGTCACCGATCAAGGAAGCAACTTCCTGAGTGACCTGTTCAAAAAGGTATGTAAACTGCTACGGGTGAAGAAGTTACAAACTTCTGCCTACCACCCACAGTCAAACGGCGCACTTGAAGGTGCACACAGGCCGTTAATTGAATACTTGCGTACCATAGTGGACGAGAATCCCAAATCATGGGATCAATATCTGCGAACCGCTGCATTCGTGTACAACAATAGTGTACACGAAGGGACGAAATTAACTCCCATGGACTGCCTTTACGGCTTCACAGCGGATGTTCCGTCAAATTTAAAGCGAGACCCTGAACCCGTGTATAATCACGAGAGCTACTATCAGATCCTACGATACAAGCTCCAAAGGTCTTATGCCACGGCACGCAAAAATCTGCTCGCTAGCAAGCAACGGTCGAAATTATACTACGACAAAGCTGTTCGACCACTATCGTTTCACATAGGTGACAAAGTCTTACTCAAGAGCGAAAGTCGAAAGCATAAGCTCTCTCAAATCTGGGTGGGACCATATCTTGTAATCGGTATACCATCATCAGTGAATACAACCCTCAAAATGGGCAAACGTACAGTTACGGTTCACAACAACCGTCTTAAGCCATTCTACGAATAAATAGTTTAAATTTAAAAAAAAATTTTTACGCGTCGTGGCGTGCTACCACAATCTACGGTCGAGATGAAGATCGTAACGCAAAGCCAGCACAAAATCAAGAAAGGAAGAACGAAAAAGCTCTTTAACAACTCGGTCCAATCGGGTCCAAACCAACCTTAATTAAAATTCCTTTTATTCCGTATAATCTTTCTACGTAATTTCAAATCAATTAACGTAAAACCTCACACTCCACCCATTAAACGTGCTAAAAGCTAAGAAGTACCAATCAACAGGACTTCACTATCTTTGACACAACAACACATAATTAAAAGAACGACTTCTACTAAAAGTCGAACCTCGAAACGAAAAACTCAAACCAACTCTTGCGAAGTTTCGTCAGAGACTGAACCACCAGAAATCCCTCTCTTTAATGCTATATCTAGCAGTTCTTCCTGGCAGTCTCGTGTCTTGAAGACTCCCTCCTCCTTAGTCATATTTTCTACAGCACAAAAACTCTAAACACCTCTATAACGGGTAGTTCCTCGTGACGGCAATCTGAATTGCTGTTACACCCTACTTGGCTTCTATCCCCGCGAACATAATGGGATAATTATGATGACATTTTCTTTTAATGCCTAGCAAAAGACCCTCAGTCTAACCTACTTTGCATAAGGCAAAAAACCTTCACCCTTTAACTAAATCTACGCGATCATATATTAAGTTACACCCACTTTGATCGAACATTACCCGCCCCAAGGCTGGGACAGAAACCCCTTCCTGGTAGTCCCTTGCCTTGAGGTCCTCCTCAACTGCTTTCGAAATACTGTATACAACAGTAGAAATCAGAGCGACTACCCAAAGGTAACCAACTATTATACCCGTAAGAATGCAAAAGAAGCATGACACCACTTTAGGGAAAATCTACGCTTAGTAAATAAGAAAATTAATTTAGAAACCTCCACTAACCATATTCCTCTCCCCAGGTATGATACAAAACGCTATCATCCTCGGACGGACTAATAATGTCCGCTATGGGAAGTAGTACGTCGGAGACATACTCGGTGAACCCACTCAACAATGCAGGAGTGCTATTCGAGGATTTAGGAAGCCTCATGGTTTACCACTCGACGTGGAATATCCTCACGGAATTGGACCTGACCGAGTTGGACAACCAAACAACGATTGCGGAATGAGCGGAACACTACGTGCATCAACTGTGTGGAAACAACACGGTAGGAGACCTCTGCGAACTTCAGCAAAAACATATGCACGCGCTGATGGAAAATATCAAACAACGCACCAAGGTAATTAAACAAGCTGTTCCCAAATCTCGCAAAACGAGATCTATCTTTGACGGCATCGGAAACGCCATGCACTACCTATTCGGTACCATGGATAATGCCAATGAACGCGAAGTCTATAGTCGCCTGGATGAGTTGGAAACTAACCATCAGGTACTCGCTGATTTGGAGAAACAGCAAATCAGTGTAGTCAAGACTGCGCTCAATACAATTCAAAAACCTTTAAATTCACTGGTCGAAAGACAACGGCAAATAGCCTACCAGATGAATTATTTATATAATTCAACCGACAAACTCGTAGCAAGACAAATGAGACAGGAAATAGTCTCTAGTCTGCTGCTGCAAATGGTAGAGATTGAGTTTCGACAGCAGGCGCTATTGGATATAATAACCTCTAGCCGAAATAATCAGATGCACCCCCTGCTGATCGCCCCTGATTCACTCCTTGAGATTTATCACAAATCTCACGCCACGTGTTCAAAGGCCCAGAATTGTCTATCGATTCTCTATCAGACGGCTGAATTACGAACACACCTGTTGCATGAAAAATTGGTAATCAGAATTACATTGCCCATTTTCAATCTTCCAAAAATGAAGTTGCAACGAATCAGGTGCTTTCCGATACACACGGAAGCGAACCATTCATTGGTCCCGGAAATAGAATATTCGCATATAGCGAGTCAACTCTCGACTCAGGAATTTCTATTACTTAAACCGGAGAACATGAAACCATATCGGAAAGTCACTCGAGATGTCGAGGAGGATACTTACGCTGGTTTGCTAAATACACCGATAACAAAGGCAACACAATCGGATGAATGCGTGATCAAGTTGCTCTTCAATCCCCTGAACGAAAACCCTAGGTGTTCGCTAAGATACCTCCCAGGGACATTTTAATTATATTAAATAGGCCCAATTCCTGGCTGTATGCATTGAAAACAACAACCATTGTGCATATTACATGCACCCAACAATTGCTCACGCATCGCCTCTCTGGACAGGGAATCTTGGTCATTAACCAACCCTGCCACTTACAAATAGGAATACACACCCTATATTATGAGGCTGAAAATACGCATCCACTACTTTTAACGCAACCAGCATACTTTCCTAAAACAAACGAAACGGCAAAGGAACTAGATTCCTTCATGGCCAAATACGAGCAGCATTCTGTGACGGAAGTACCATATACAAAGTTACTACTAGGTGACAACACTAACGAAAAGTTGCACGAGAGTACGCAATCATTGGACCAAATACAGGCCAAAATACAGGAGTTATATCTACACTCCCGGGTGAAAACACCCCACCTACTCTCGACAACCTCGTTGTCACTTACAGGTCTAATGCTGCTGTTCATCGTCATTTACATGACAGCCAAATACGCCATACCTCCACTAAAGTCATGGAATACGCGGCGTAATCAAACGCCCATGCCCGAAATCCCCTTAGAAGAGGCAGTCTCAGAACCAAAAGAGCGGCCTCAACGGCCACAAACACTGCCCAGGGCACGGTCCATACAACTGGTCTAAACAATAGACACAAGTAAATTTGAAGGAGGTCAAGAGAAAATTTATTAGAGACTCCTAGATTAATATAGAAACTTAAATATTGTACAAAAAATAACGTAAAAATTTTTCCCGCTGTGGAGTACTACCACAATCGTCGGTCGAAAAGATACCGAAGCGCAAGGCAAGTACTAACCGCTTTACTAACCGGGGGTAAAAACATTGAAAAAAGGAGAAAATACTAAAAAATAAAGTAAAAAATTTACGCGCCGTGGAATACTACCACAATCAACGGTCGAGAAGAGATCGTAGCGCATACCAAGTATTAAAAAGAGAAAGTCCACAACGAAACGCGCCGTGGAATACTACCACAAACAACGGTCGAGAAAAGACCCGTAGCGCAAGACAAGTACAAGCAAACAGGAAGAAAAATAATAACATTCTTTTATAATAACAAAAAATAAGCATTAAAACACACATATTTTAACGGAACAAAAACCGCAGGAAAAACCCAAATCGAAAGCGAGCGGAACCCCAATTAACCTGAAAGGCAATAAATTAAGGTAAACAATTACAAATAACAACACCCCGGGTTTAAATTTTTTTTAAATTATTTATTAGGTATCAATAGAAAATTACATTTTGAATACACTAATTAAGGAAAATGACACAAAAAAAAAAAAAAATTCAATTAAAATTAAAGGGGACAAGTAATAAATGTTGAAGCTTTAAAGTTGGGGCGATTTTCACCAAATCTCCTCCTCTTCCTCCGGTGCGACAGCAAACAACTCCTCTGACGCAGCATCGGACGGGGACCGGATGGGCGACAGAGCCTCAGGCTCGCGGTGAATACTGGGGTAGGTGTACCCCCACAGCACCAATAATCCTCCTGCAAAAGGAAAGAAAAAATTCTTTTACTAACAAAATTCAACAATAATCATAATTTAGCCAGATGGACTTACCATAAGCGTTGAAAGTCTCGCCATGGCAGGTTAACGAGCAGTCAACCAGATGGGTGCTGTCGGCTCCTCCTAGGCTGGACCAGATGCACACACAGAACGCATCCTTCGGCGGTTCCACCACAGGCGAACGCAACCGTCACCGTCCGGATTAACGCTTGCGATGCGGATCATCCTGACCACAAAAACCGATTGGTTGGGGGGACTGTAACGCCGGCTTCCCAGGGTAATGGCGCAGGAACTCACGAAGGCCATGACGACTAAAACTTGACTGTGGCGAAAACAGTCAATCACGGCTCAAATATTAAAATAAAAGCCCTTACCCAGCAATTGTGCGATGATTATTCCTCTCCAAAGAATAATCATCTTTTTCGCGCGGGGAAGGAAATGTTGCAGATTGGATTCGCTTATTTTAAGATAAGCCTAATTCTAACGAATCCAATCTGACATTTAATAAAAACAAATCGTTAAAAATCTCATGAGTTGGATTTCAAGTATCGCATTTTTGTTGCAACAAAGTTGCAACATATTCAAATCCAACTCAGAGACACATAAAAAATAAAATAAACCAACAAATATTTAATGGATTGGATTTCCTACACCGAGTGCATTGCAACAAAGTTGCAATGTGCTCAAATCCAACCCATTATAAACAACGCGCTCGGGTTACCGTCGAAATTCCTTTCACACGGTAGCCCAGTACACGATAAGCAAAAGAAAATTGCTTAATCAGCGCGACAAACAACGATCTACAGCGGCTTTGCCCAATGACAACTAAATACATCAAGGGCAAAGCTAAAAAACGAAGAAAAAGCACGAAAGCTTTTCTTCATGTAGATCGCTTGTAAGTATTCCTAAGAAAAAGAATTGTCGAGTTTGGTTATAACCGCGATCGGGGTCAGTCGCGATAGCGAGTCTATTTAAAACCGTATAAAGTAAGGGTTCGGGTGTGTCGGAGTCGGAAGCAATTTAATCAAGAATGCAACCAATGTAAAAGTAAAAGTTAGAATTAATTGAATGTAAAAGCAAAGACAGTTAAGTAAAATAAATTAGTAGTGTAAGATTTTAATTGAAGTGAAAGTTAAAAATAAAGATAAACAAATTACATAAAACCAAACAGTGAGTGTTATTGAACTGTGCGACATTTAAAGTGGTACCCTATTAGGAAATAAATAAATATAAAAAAAAAATTATAAAGGAGGAAGTTGATGTCCACACGAAAGGGCGTTTGGAGGAACGTCTCCAAGGTAACTAATTACACTACATTATATTTATAACATAGGAACGGGACCCCATACACCATCATTAAGACCCAGACCGGCCAAATAATAGCCAAGGCCAGAAACCAAGAGTAGAAGAAAAAAAATGTTTGTTAAAATTAGAAAATAAGCCATTATATGAATTTTGTTACAGAAAAAGAAAATAATAATAATACCAATATATAATCTTTTGTTAAAAATCATAAATAAGTAAAATATGAATTTTGTAATAATAATACCAATATACATATATAATCTTTTGTTGCAAATCAGAAATAATTAAGAGATAAATTTTGTTAGAGTTAAGAAAGATAAATAATGGAAAATATACCAATCTATATAATTGTTTTGAGATCTAAGAAATACAAATGATATGAACTGTTGAAGATAATAAGATGTAAGAGATACGAACTTTATAGAAGAGAAAAAGAGAAGAGAAAATCCCGCTTATAAAATATAGTATTCCCTGTCTAAAATCCTATCCGACATCGAACACTTGCGAAGAGAGGGGGAGATGTAACGAAGCATTTTGCTTCGTACATAAATTTACGCTATCGTCCATGTCATTTTCTCAGACATCGCACTTTTGTCCAAACTCTTCGAAATATATGTCCATGAAAAACTCCAAAGTTCCATGGCATGCAGGTGGGCATGACGTAATCCAGAAAATATGCCAGCCCGATTATTCCCACTAGCTGCGTTGTCATAAGTTCTTTGCACATCAACCCATAATCAGTTGGGTATGTGCGTCTCCGTTGAAAATAATTGGTTCAAGCGGTACAAAGATGCCACTCACAAATGCTCCAGTGAAAGGGCATCTATCAGTCAAGTCATAGGGAACTTGTGCATGATAACCAGATATTCTGCTGGCAGCGTAGGTTTGTGAAATTCACACATTGTTCTTCGCTGCATAATCCCATAATCAGTTGGGTGTGTGCGTCTCCGTTGTATGAAATTAATTCAGAGTAGAAAGACAGAAAATAGTGGTGGGGAATAATTCTGGGCTTCGGAAAAAGTATAAAAGCAAACCGCACAGTAGAGAAATTGAGCAGTAGTACCTCGCAAGGGGTCCAGTTCGTATCTAAGTTTGCTTAGATAAAGAAGCTACAGCTCATAAGCACTCGTGGCTTAAATCGGACTATAAAGTCCCAGTAGTTTGAAGTAGTTAGAGTTGCATGTTCTTTCCGCTAGATTGGCCGTGGTGTTAGCCTGTCAATCTATTCCCGTCATAGCGACCGGCCGTGGTGTTAGCCTGTTGGTCGTTATACTTTGCATCCGTAGTATTAGTACTTCCGCTAGATTGGCCGTGGTGTTAGCCTGTCAATCTATTCCCGTCATAGCGACCGGCCGTGGTGTTAGCCTGTTGGTCGTTATACTTTGCTTAACCGTAGTATTAGTTCCGCTAGATTGGCCGTGGTGTTAGCCTGTCAATCTATTCCCGTCATAGCGACCGGCCGTGGTGTTAGCCTGTTGGTCGTTATACTTTGCATCCGTAGTAATAGTAGTTCCGATAGATTGGCCGTGGTGTTAGCCTGTTAATCTATCAGAACCCCCATACGCTAAGAATACCTCAGCATCCACTGATAAAAAGAACCGCCGTCCGTACTACATCGCATCTCTCTCTCTCAATGCAAGTGTCGACCATAACCCTCTCTCTTCACCCACTTTCAGTAGTATTAAAGATACAAAAAGAAATAGAACTAAGAAACAATTGATTGTGAGCCGAAAAGAAAGAAACCCTGAATAAAATAATTTATATTTATTTTGTAAATAAGTCTTTTCAATTAGTTAAGAACCTTGGACGACTCCAGAGCTCCCGGCAACCCCTCTATTGAGGATTCAGGGGAAAAGACTCGTTACAAAGTCCGAAACTCCCATCAACGTGGTTTGTGACAGCGAAACTTTTCCGATAACCTTAAATGGCTCTGGCATTTTAAAGATTCAACCAAATTGTATAATCAAAGAGTATCATGTAATCATTCATGGACATCAGATCTACACAAGTGAATCTAGAACATCGTACACAAAATTGGGATTATCGTATGACACCATAACCGCTGAGCAGTTGCCAATAAAATTCAAAGGTCAAGTTGCTGCATTAGAAGAAATTCAAAATTAATGAAATTCTTTAGACGTCTCCAACCTACCGCATCGGATCAACACTAACTCAGTTCATCAATTCACCATAAGCTAACATCCGTTCAACGCGGGGAGAATGAACAAGATCAACATCATGTAGTTAAGATAGATTAAGATAACATAAAAAATCGAATTGTATTTCAGTTAAATTTAAAGTCATTAAACTTATCAGTTCATGTTTTTATTGTGCTAAACATAAATGTACATTGCAAAATAAAACAATTACCTAGCTCTAATTTCACTTTCTGTAAATCAAAACAATTGCTCAATTAAGGATAACAAAACAAAACTCAGATAAACTGATATTATTATTTTATGCGGTCGCAAGGTTTGTTTTGTGCTATGGCAGATATGGAGTTTTGAACAATATGAAATAGCGGAAAAACTACAACGTTTTTTTATAAAAAAATATTCACGTTGCCCCAAAAAACACCAAACTATATGATTGAAAACTGGTCTGTCAAGAATCTACATATATTTATACTCTTAAGAAATATTTCGAATATATTTAGGAAAGGTTCTTTACAGTCAGGATACATTACCTCACCGATTAGCATGGAAGGTTATTGAAAAGGATATATATTGGGTCGCAGCGTGGCGGGAACCAGCTCAGAAAAATTGCATTCAGTTAGCCATTGAACAAGATACTTTTTTATCTTTAAAGCATACCTTTAAGCAAATAGTTATAAAAGATGAAGAATGAAATACTTGAGTGACTATTTTTCGGTTGAAAAATATATATAATGGAGATAGCGAGGGGGCCTAATTCCATTAAACGGTAGCCCGTGGAGGAAAGAGGGTACATTCTTATGTTATTTATGTAACTGGAGGAGAACTTGTTGCATTTTCTTGGCAGATGTCCTATCCTGCTTGAATTAAAGATTTGGAAGTAGAAGGACGTGTGTGTTAAAGAGACTGAGAAAAGTACCAAAAAAGAAAAAAAGTGTAGAAAGTGAACGATTGGTGAAAAAACTGAAAGAAATCATTGAATTTAGATTTTAGCACAAGAAGAATTTTAAAATTGTGATAAATGTTTGATATTAGGAAGAACAAACAAGATAACAAAATTCTGTTTAATGATCAATTAGATTTTATAAATAAGAGCCGTTTGTTAAATCCTCGAATTACAAAAACTTAATATGAAGCCTATAAGTAGACTTAGTGAAACAAATTTTATTATGCAATTTAGAATTTAGAATTTCTAAGTTAGTCGCTCTGATGATGTGATAGATCACGAAACTTGTAAGCGAATATATTGTAACTAACCGAATAATTAAATAAATGTGCAAAATTTAAAAAGCAAGTGTGTTTTATATAAGAACCCAAAAATTAATAATAAAAACATTTTCCACCAAGTGCCGAGTAAAAGCTCGATTAAAACTTATTACATCAGCAGCGAAAGAACAGCATCGTAGGAATTTAGTCGCAGTATCATAAGAGTGCGTTCTACAACAGCAGCATGCCAAATTATTTTGGAATTATGGAAAAGTGCGCTTACAACAGCAGCAACATGAAATTTAATATAGCAGCAGTGGAAAATCCGCGATTTACAACAGCATCAACATAAAACTTACTACCGCAGCAGCGTAAAAACAGCATCGTTGAAATTTAGTTGCAGCATTATAAAAGTGCGTTTTACAACAGCAGCATGGTATAGATTTATAGAATGCTGAAGGTTTGTTTTTGTTTACAACAGCAGCATCGTTAAAATTCGATTAATTTTAAATTTTGGTATCCTATATTGTTTTGGTCTCATATATCCAACCGTTAAGAAAAAAAAACTAAAGACACAAACTATCATTTAAAATGAATTTGAAGTGGAATTTCAGTAAGTCGTGGTTTACGACTACAGACTCTTTTTATTTAATATTAAATTGTTTTGATTAAACTAAAGACACAATCTGCTTTTGAGTGAAATTGAAGTGCAAGTTCCAGCAATCTGAAACAATTAAATTTGTTTTGTCTACGACTACAGAGTAGTTTGATTTTGATATTTATTATATTGTACTTTGATATTGACTAACTCATTTTTTTTTTACAACATAGAACAAGAATTTTACATAAGAATCGTGAGAATAGTTTTAGAAAAGGATAAAATTAGTAATAATACTAGCCAATCGAATCTTCTAGTTGTTGATTTAGTGTGTATATAATGTAGTAACTTTGATTAACTTTGGGTAGAACCTTTAAGCCATTGAGATAGGTAAAGTAGAATTTAGTAGAAGGGGAAATGAGCATTTTTTTTTCTCTTTGGGATTAAGATTACATAAGTAAGAAGATCCAGTTTGTAAATGATTGCCAGTTTAAACTAGGTCAGGAGCAGTAGATAGGCCCCTAGGACATAAGTAAACAGTATTGTTTTTTTTTTCTGATCTTGTTGTCGACCGAGCCTCATTGCAGAGAGGTCAATAGGCCCTGGCCTTCAACCAGTTGGCCGTGTGCCCTCCTCTGGAGGGAGTAACTCTGTTTTTATTTAAAATAAATAATTTTTTTATGAGCTCTAATTAGGCCTACTTCTTCTCTCTCTCTCTCTCCTCGTCGTCCTTCCGTAGGGCAGTCATGTCATCGCTACGTCGGTGGGCGGGGTCCTCACAATGAGGTGAGTGGCCCTCTCTCTTTTCAGGTCAAAAGGGCATCTAGATGACGATTGGCCCCTAGATGCAAGGGTGGTTGGGGCATGGGCCATGCAAGGGGAGTCATGACACCGGACTCCCCCCCCCCCCCCCAACGATATCCCGTAAGTCGGGTAACGCCTGCTCGTATCCTCTTCCTCCTGTTTTGTTCCTTTGGTTTTATTTTTTTGAGTTTAAAATTCTCTTTGGTTTTTTTTTCTTGAATTTTCGCGAGTTTTTTTTCTTTTCCCTTTTCTATTTCTTAAAATTTTTTTTTTGATTTTTCGGTTCGTCTCACCCTTCCCATCCTCGGCATGATTCTTTGCTTTTGTTGCGCGACCGCGGGCGGAGATGGCTTCCCCTTTTGAACCCCCCCTTCTCTATCGCAAAGCTAGCGATGCCAGCATGCCATCCTCCATCTCTGCCCAAGCATTTGCTGACAGATGAATGTCCAGCGGAGGCCGTGATCCTGGCTGACATCGGCTGACTTTCAGTTGATGCCATCCAGAGTCAGAGCCTGCCTTGGGCAATCACCTAGCAGCAGTGTCGGTCCCAGTCAGCAACAAGAGATGGCGCCCAACGTGGTTTAAAATTCCCAGTGGTCCAGAAACACCTGACCACTGGATCTCGACAGGTTGCGGGAGGGAATCTCTAAGTCCCGGGGGTGCAAATGGATTCAGCTATGCGAGCTGAATCCCTTCCATATTCCCAAATCCTAAAGCTTTGTTCCCAGTTTCTTCTTCCACCCCCTTGTTCTATTCCCGCGCTTATGCATCACACCTGAAATCCCTAAAACATAAATACCCACCTGCATAGGAGTATGAGAGGATTCGGCTCGTTTGGCTAAATGCATTGGAATATTCCAACCTGAAAACTCGCGAAATCAGACAGAGAAAGTAATTTTTACACAAAAAAATTATTTTGTCTGTAGAAAAATTTTAAAACTCGCAAATTAGAGCCAAAAAGTTGCATTTGACAAGAATGCAACTGTTGACACTTACTGGACAAATTTAAACCCTGTCTCCCAACGGTAGACATAGCGACAACAAAAACTAAAATCCTCAGCCACCCATGGAAATAATGTAAAAATTCGACCAGTAAACGGTCGAGTTTGCAAAAATTCCTAAAAATAGAATTCAAGCCAGTTCTCACAGCCCGAAATGGCACTTAAAATGCAAAAAAACAAGAACATCTGGCGATTACGAGAGAAGAAAAACCCGGTTTTCGTTAAAGCCAAGTTCAAAATTGATATGGGAGTAGCGGCAAAAGCACGCGTGTGCATATATATAGTGGGAAAGGCAGAAGCATTTTTAAAAAATTTTATAAGTCGAGTGGAAGTATCTGACGTGAGCGGGACTTGACTTGATTTGAGTTGGACGTGTGAAATGTAGTGGGTTACCTGTAGGAATTAATAATATGTGAGGAAGTCATTCAGGAAAGTGCGCTAACAGATGGGAAGTATCACACATATGGGAGAATTTGCGCAAAAGATTGTTGAGTGTCTCCCCCTTGGGGATTTGTTTGGTTTTTTTTTTGACGAGAACTTAGGTCAGATTTAAGTTAATTATTTTATTATTTAAGTTAGATTATAGTTAAGTTAATTATAAAAGCTATGTGTAAGATTGTGGCGCTATTGTGATTCGTCGCCAGGCTACAGAAAGGTGGTAAAATAAATAGCCCTAGTGTTGGGTGCATGTGCTGTTGCAATAGACAAAATCGTTTCAATCAAGGAAATAAATATTCGCAGTCGACGACAAACTTCAGAATTCGTGATACGTCTACACAGAGCGAGGTTTGGAAGAAAGGTCAGGTAATTTTGACAAATACCACTTTGAGGGATATACATTGCGTACAGTATACATGAATATAATTTAAGGAGTAAATTTATTTTGGAAACACTTGAACGTAAGTGAAATTTGTTTTAATTTAATGCTAATTAACAAAAACAATTAAAAGAGTGCCGTCGGGAAAGTTTGAACTATCAATTGGAGAAATCAATAACACGATAGTGAAATAGATTGCTTTATCTACGTTTTTTTCGTTTTGGCATAACCAGGACATTAATTTGCTTTCGTACCCGAAGTGCGTACGGTTTGATCATTGGAGAAATCAATAACACGGTAGTGTAATAGATTGTTTTATTTACATGTTGTTTTTTCGTTTTTGCATAGCCAGGACATCAATTTGCTTTCGTACTCGAAGTGCGTACGGTTTGAACATTGGAGAAATCAATAACACGATAGTGCAATAGATTGCTTTATCTACAATTATAGAGAAAAGGTTATAAAAATAGAATTATAAGTTAAGTTAAGAAGTTATAATAGGGAAACAAGTGAAATTATAGAAGCATGGAGAAAAGGTTATAAAATAAGAAGTACAGTGAAGAAGGTATAAAAATAAGAAAGAAATGAAACTATAGAAGTATAAGGAAGAAGTTATAAAAATAAGGAAACAACTGAAATTATAGATGCGTAGAGAAAAGGTTATAAAATAAGAAGACAGTGACAAAAACTAGGGAACAAACTTTATTGTATATGCAGGAAAATGCGCATTTTCTAACCCCTGAATACCAAAAATTGTTGGAATAGTCAGTTAAAGTCATGCAATTAGGGTTGTGGTTTTTTTTTGTTATTATACTTAGATATACATCAAAAAGGTACTGGGCAGGGATAAGTTTTTTTCTTTCCTCTTCTCTTATGTATGTTTCCGCAGAGCCTCATTGCAAAGAGGTTAACAGACCCTGACCTTCCGTCAGTTGGTCGTGCGCTCTCCTACAGGAGACGGTAGCTCATTTTTTGTTAAAATAACAACAGTTGAATAAAAGCTAAAATGCCCGCTTAATTAAGTGTTTAATTTCTCTCTTCTCTCTCCTCGTCGTCCTTCGTATAGGGCGGTTACTACATCGATGGGCGGGGTGAGTGCCCCTCTTTCTTTTCAGGGCAAAGGGCATTCAGACGACAGAGGCCCCCTGGGTGCATGGGCGGTCGGGGAACGGGCCATGAACGAGGAGTTACGACAGCAGACTCCCCCAACGAAAGCCGGTAAGTCTAAGAGCGCCTGCCGTCAATCCTTCCTCCTCCTGTTTTTTCTTTTTTTAAGATTTTATTTTTTTTTCGGCTTTTTTTTCTTTTTCTTAACTTCATTTCGCGGTTTTCGTTTTAGTTTTTTTTTTTTATTTCAATAAACTTTCTTTCTCGTTTCGTCCCACCTTATCCTTATCCCTCGGCATGATTTATGTTTCTTTTCGTTGAGCGGCCAAAAGCAGGATGGCATCCCTTTTCGAACCACCCCACTTCTCTTTCGCAATAGCTAGCGATCCAGCATACCATCCCCCATCCTGCTCGAGCTTCTGCTGACAGGCGAATGTCCAGCAGAGGCTGTGACCCTGAGTGTAACCAGCTAACTTTCAGTTGATGACATTCCGAATCATAGCCTGCCTTGGACAATCGTCAAGCAGCAGAGTTGGTGACAGCGCGCAACATTCATTGTCTGATCAAATATGTGGAATTGTGTCACAAATCTGTAGCTTCTAGAACAGAAACAAAAAAAAATTTAATTTATTTAGGATCTAGTTAAAGTATGAGCAATAATGCCTCGATTTGATACGAAGTTTTTTCTAAAAAAAGTTTGTGCTACGAAATAATCCATATTATATCGCTTAATACCGATGTAAGAAACAAAATTAATAAAAAGTAATATAAAAAAAATCAAAACAAACCTTTTCGACAATTACAATACCAGTGGTCTGTCTAGATTGGTTAGAATTAAATTGACTACGATATACATATATGATCTAAATGAATTCAATAAGTTTCCGGCTTACATTATAAAATAAGGGAATGCAAGAATAAAAGAAAAAAGTGTTGCATAACAGTTATGACTGCTTTTAATATATAGCTATTGAAATAGGCAAATTAATGCTATCAATGGCTTTACGATTATATTTGTGAAATTTATTTACATACGTAAAATTATGTTTTAATAAAGTTATTCCTTAAGAATAAAAGGGGAGCAAAAGTTTTTTTTTTGAATTACTGATTTCTTTGCAATTAATTTAGTTAATTTTTTTTTCGACTCACAGGAATTGAGTGGGGTTGTCTCATAATGTTTTAACTCCCGAATGGTTACTTGAATTACGGTGAAGTTGGTAGATACGATTTTTTTCCCTCTTCAGGTTAATTAGTTTTGTTACCTTCCTCGATTAGTCTGGTTAGCAGCGAAAAGTTAGTACCCAGAAGTTAAACTTTTTTGAATTGTTTTTTTTTTTTGAATGAAGCACTTCTGAATATATGGAGGTAATTGAACCTTAAAATCGTCCTCTAGGGTGAATTAAAATTCTTGTTTTCTCGAAGGCTAAATAGTTGTGTGGGGGTTTCGTTTATAAAGAGTGTTCGTAATATGAATTTCGGTACGACACACTGATAAGAATGGTGTGTTAAACGTGATCTGGTTTCCTCTGGCCGACCTCTCTCTCAGCCTAATTCAAAAGGGACTATGTCACAAAAGGGCTATACATGGTCGTATGATGGGGTGGGATAGCCCAGCAAGTCTCATAACCTCTTGAGGCTGAAGTTGCTTTTCGTCAGGGACATGATCGCGTTCGTTCTCTTTTATCCCTTTTGCTTATTAATCCCTTAATAGTTTGTGCTTCCTTACTTTTTGTACAGTCTTCGGTCCATCAGGATTTTAACAGTGCCCGCAATAATGTTCGAGTTAGTGTACCGAGGAGTGTGAGGTAAGATCCCACACCGATCCGGCGAGCTAAGCTACGACTAAGTTGTGACAAGCAGTGGTGCTCGCAACCATAAATCCAATTCACGTGCTCATGCTGACACTGGATGTCAGCATGTGCGCATGGATTTATCAACATACCTACAACAACCATCAGCTGCCGCAGTTCAAAACGGGATTGATACTCTTCGAAATAAATCTGCAATTGTATTTTTAAAAATATACTTAATGAGTTAGCCCAATTCAATAAATATTAAGGTTCTTTCTACGTATTGTATTTTTCTATTATTTCAGCATCTCAACCAAAACAGAAGAATGATAAGAGAATAGATGTTATAGCCGCCAAAATTCAAAAAACGCAGGAAAAACTCAACGAAGACTTTTTTTCAAAAGCAGAAGGAGTTAATTAGTTATGAATTTAATTTATATAAGGAGCAGGAAGACCAATATGAAAATAAAATGCAAGAAACGGTTCGGCAGACGACCAGAGACTTTTTAAACGAGATAAAAAGTTGAATTGCAAATAATAATTCGATCAATTATGCTTCAACTGCTGTTGGGGATGATGACACCCAAAGTTTAAACGGGGGTTATGAAAAGTGGATTGAACAAGAAGCAATCAAACAGCCGAACAATTGAAATTTTTTTTAAAGTGTTTGTTTTTGTATCTCCTACTGAAGTGTTTTTTCTATTATATTTAATAGTTTACAGAATTACTGGATTAATTAATGTGAAAGACTGAATTATGATATTTAGTTTGTTTATAATTTTTTAATGAATTAAGATTTTTTTATGATTTTTTCTGTTTATTTTAATATTCTTGAAGCAATTTTTTATTGAAATTTTATTTAAACACTTAATGTGTTTCCTGAAACAAGAGCTGTGAAAAATTAAGTTGAGAAATATATATTATTGAAATGAAAAATCTGTGCGTTCTATTTATTTATTATTTCTTTCTATTTATATCGTTTTACAAAGATTAGGTTTAGCTACAATAGCAACCAATTATTTGAATATGATTTTACTTAATGAACAGTTTATTTAAATTCATAAATTCAAAATTTTTAAGAGCTAAAGACAAATTTTATTTTTGTGTAATGTGAGCCATTCAGTAATAGTCCACGCCATCTGTGAGACAAAAGTAGAAAACCCCCTTGACAAGTACATGACCGATGCGCATGTCCCCTTTCCTTATCTTCAAGATTGTCACCCCTGCTAGTTGCCACGGAGGTGAACACTTAATTGAGAAGAAGAGTGAGCACATTCCGTGACAGCTGCCTGAGGACGACAACTGCAAGAGGTTAGTTTAAAAAATTATATAAATATTTTCCGGCTTTATCCGAGCCATCCGAATTGGGATGAGTTCATACTAATAACAATTTCGACCCACAGCTCGTACGTAGCGTCTTAGAGTCCCACCTGCTTACAACAATTCGACTAGAGACCATTGAGAATTGCAATATTATCTACCAGTCAGTTTTCAATTGCAATCCTAATATTAGCGATTTGGAAGATTATTCACTTCTGACGAATATAACTCCAGATAATCATCAAAAATTTTAAGTCCAGGAGCTCCTTTCCCGATCGTGTCTCACAGGGACTTACAGGAATCGGAGTGAAATAGATTATGGTCAAAAGGAACATTTGTTGCACCTGTTTGACCAAGATTACATCCAATAATCGCATACGCTGTCTGCGAAATTAACTTTCGGCTGCTCATCTAAGGGTTTCAAAGCAACGCCAACACCGCAATTCGTGCTGCCCCCTCATATAAAAAGTGGTAATGTGATTTAATTATTTCAATAAAACGCAATGTAAATTTTGTAATTTCCTAACTTATCCAGGTCGTTCACTCAAATTCTAAGGAGAAAAACGCTCCGTATAACCCCGCCAACAGTTCTTCAGGCTCAGACTCTGTCAGGTCCTTCAGCAGGCTAACATAAGGCCTCTCCCAGACAGCCTCAAGGATCGACATGTGTTTACCGGCCACTCGAAGCCTACCTTAATTACAGTGGACCGCACAATCAAGCAATCGAGGTAAAATTATTGTTATTGACGCTTTAGGTAGCGTTAATTCATCCTGGTCAGATAGATGCCCGATTCGTTCGGGGCTGATCATGTAATGTGCATAATATGCTAGCTGTCAAATAACTACAGACGAAACTTCTATAGGATTAAGTATTGTTTCCTCTTATGAACAAAAAAGAAAATTTTCATGAATTGATAAATTGTAGGATTATTTTATTATTTTTGTTAAAATTACTGATTTCTTTTGTAACTTAATGAACTGCCTAAACTGATAAACATTCATTGTCTTAGACTAGGATATGCTATAAATTTAATTAAAGAACGAACTCTTGCAGTAGTGCCTAAGGTGATAAAATTTAAAACAAGGCGATTAACTAATATTAGGTTCATATGAAGTGCTTATTTCGAAATTAGTAGTGAAGGTTGTCTAGAAAATTTGATTCGATTTGATATATTTCCAAACAAACAGTATGTGTGGAAGGATAGGTCTCATTAGAAGTGCACAATAGAAAGTTTTTTTATTTATAATTCTATCTATCCAAAATTGGGTGATGACAATTTAGTATCATTATTATGATGACACGAGCTATTCAAAAGAAGTTTTAAATTTTTATTAAAGTAAATGGACCAAGTAAAGTCGTGAAAGTGCTTTTAGTTATGCGCTACTCTCTTGGTAGGATTGTTCGATCTTCATTCTCTATTGGTACGTTCGGAAACTTTAATTTATAGGACTTTCCTTGCCTTTTTGTTGAAATAAAGGTGACTTCAGTGATTAAGGACTGTGCTTATGTTCGCCATGGCGTCTTGCCTATTAAAATTGTGTAAGTTATCTTGAAAGCTTCTTCTGTTGAATCGAGTGGCCATCCTATACTCAGCTTCCAGTGCAATTAAGGTAACCCCAGGTTTGTTCTCCCTTACCCTGGTTTAGATGATATGATAGGCTGTTGTTTCTCTTGTTGGAGTTCTGAGAGTTTGTGTTAAAGTATGCATGTACATATTTGTCAGAAAACTAGCCCTGTCTAGCTTAGTCAGCTTGTATAACTGCTTTCTCCTTAGTATGAAGAAGTGAGAAAGGAAGTTTTTTTTGTAAGATGGGCAATATGAATGGTCGTATAGAGCAAAGTTTGTTTTAATGAATCAGTGTTGTCCGGAATTGCGCTTAATCGTCTTTTATTCTTATGGATCCGCCCATGTAGGAATAAGATCAAGATTTACAGAATATAAGCCTACTGAATCCATTTTATATAATATCGATATACATTATAAACCGTTTTGAAATTTTTTTTATACGATTTACCAATTTATTGATCAAGAGAGTTAAGCTAATGCGCTATCCTTTTTTTTTTGTAAAGAATTAAAATACGCTTTAATTAGAATTATTAAGTTAAGAAATTGTCAAGTATACATCTTAGAACTTTCTTTTGCTGTCATAACTGAATAAGAGCTTGAACTTGAAATGTTCTGGTTTGTGGTCATTAAATAAGATTATATGAGTTAATTTTTTTTTATTTTCAGGAAACTCCTATGAAGCTTCTTCCTCCTCTTGTCCCCCGCATCCCTTCTCGCTCCATCCTTATGTTTTAAATTTGATTTTGTTTTCTTTTTGTTTCAGCTGTCTCTTTGTAGGTTGAGCCTGTACCCTAGCCAGGTACAGGGATGGAGTGGGTTAGTGACTGAACCATCGCGTAATGGGGGTTAATTTTTCTTGCGTTTGCTTTTCAAGATGGTTCAGTGCGGCTAGGAACAGCAGGTGACACCAGACCTGTTGTTCTTCCTTTCATCTGTTCTTGTTTATTTTTATCCTTTGTGGCAGACCTGAGAGAAGGAGTCCCCAACCTCCTCTCGCCACAGGCACGCGAACTTCTGTTTGCGATGTGTGATAGGATGTCCAAGGACCCTGACCCCATACCGACGAGCTAGAACGTGCTGCCAGCTAGCGCGTGCCACTTGGACATCTCGCAGCAACTTCACGTTGCTACATTCCGCGCACACATTACATTTGAAAAAAATATTACTGAAATACTACACTCAGAAAACTATATATTTGTCCGAGAAAGTAACGGAAAATGTGCGCTCATGTACCATTTAAGGTTAGTATGTAACCTAAGACTGTCTTAGATCCTCATTCCACATTGAATTGTAAGGGATCTTTTGCCGCTCTAAAATATTACGCAATATACGCATGTTGCTACCAGAGACTGGAACAAGCAAAATATTTTCAAACGGAAACAAGCATTGGTTTCAAGCGAAAACACGAACGAGTAGAAATAAGCAAGAACAAACGATAAAATGGAATTGACAATTTTGAATCTGCTTATGTCTGCGCTTCCAAGCAAAGACCGAAACAAGCAAAGGATTTTCAAGCGGAAACAAGTAAGTAGCATTGGTTTCAAGAAAAAACAAGAACGGGTAGAAAACAGCAAGAAAATGTCGACATAACATAAAATCAATTATTATTATATTATTTATTTGTTCTAAAAAGAATTTTCGAAGTATTAACTTACTAGGAAGTTGTTTCGTTAATAACTTCTTCTTCTAAATTCGCTTGAGTAATACAAAACAAGTAAGTACGGACAACGAGAACGAACGGACAAGTAAAACAAACTCAGATACCAGATGTTGGTAAATCTCGATGACCTGTTAATACTAACGGGGCTCTTCTACTACCACCTATCGCTCCTCGCTAGGGTGGCGGAGTGTTTGAGGAAGGCTGGACTTAAGATAAAACTAGAGAAGAGTAAGTTCTGCCTGAAGGAAGCGCGATACTTAGAAACATCATCGGCAGCTAAGATCCCAGCCATAGTCGACTACCCTCCACCTAAGACCATATGCCAAGTGCGCAGATTTTTTGGCATGGCACGTTGGTTCAGGAAGTTCATTTCGAGCTACGCCGATCTGTCAGCCTCCATTACGGATACGCTGAAGAAGTCCACAAAATTTGTACGGACCAGCGAAGCCTAGTCTGCCTTTGATGAGCTTAAGAAGCAGCTAACTTCTTCTCCAGTGTTGCTGAGTCCTGACTTCACCAAGTCCTTAGGCATCTAGTGCGATGAGAGCAAACAGGGTGTTAGCGGAGTCTTGATAGAGCTGGACAATGACGGTAATGAAAGACCTTGGACATACGTTCCAAGAAATTAAATTCAGCCCAACGCAACTATACAATTACGGAACTGAAATGTTTCGCAGCGATTATCAGCATTGCAAAATTCAGGGCATGCGTAGAATTCATGCCATTTAAGGTGGTGACGGACCATGCGAACCTGTAATGGTTGATGTCCCAAAAGGACCTCACTAAACGTAGCAGCTGACGCGTTATTCCGTGTACACTGCGACGAATTATCCGCCATAAAATAGCTCACCATCCAGAAACAGGGCCCGCAAGTTGACTTAGATGCACCGGAGTTCGACTCACAAGAATACCAGGACCTTCGGAATTGAGTCAAGAAGCACAAGTCATCTTTGCCGGACTTAACGAATTGCGACGGATACATATACATAAGAACGCAGCCCAGAACTGCGAAAGAGTGCATGATCCGCCACAATCTGCACATGGAGATATTGGAAAGACTTTAGAACGAATATGACGAAACCTATATTGGCCCAAATTGACTGCTGATGTACGAGCGTATGTACTAGCCTGTGACATTTGTAAAGAGAAAAAGGCCCCGAATTCAATTCTACGACCTCCAATGGGTAATCAAGCAGAACGTCCATGGCAACGGGTATATCTAGATCTATTGGGTCCGTATCCTAGAACGAAGAGAGGAAATGTTTGCATTTTGATATCGTTGAACCATTTTTCTAAATACACTATGCACTTCCTTGATCTGTGACTTCGTTGAAGAGATCTTCCACAAGTTCGGCGTTCCAGAGATCATCGTGACGGACAACGGCATGAACATGGTTCAACCTATGAACTATTACGACAATTGCAAGGAATCAGCGAGCCTATAACTGTCGACGCTTCAGACAAATTGAAACTAATCCGTGTGAATGTACAGACAAACCCGTGAGAGCATTCGAACAAGGGGAAAATAAATACAATTTGCGATCCAAGCCAGTGCACTTCAAAGTTGGTCAGAAACTCTACCGGAGAAACTTCCGACCGAGCAGCTTTGAAAAGCAGACGAGTGCAAAGCTGGATAAAAAGTTCGTAAAGTGCCGAGTTCGATCTACAATATATATGAACTTATAGATTTGCAGGGAAAACTGTTAGGAACCTATCACGCTAAGGATATACGGCCCTGAAGCGCGGCGACATGACTTGGGAGACTTTCGTAAGGATGGCCACACTAGAGTGCGTGTCCTCTTCTGATGATGATAAATGTTCACGCAACAGAGTTTCCCGCGGAGGCAATGACGATGTGCAGACATGAACTGATGGAGGAGGGTAAGCACGCACACCAAGGTCCAGTGCACGACAGGAATCGCGATCCTCGACCTAGTCGTGGGGGAAGCATCCGGCTACTCGTGGAGGGATCATTGGGACTCACGCGTCTCTTATTACGACGACGTGCTTGTCTTGGTGAGACTACCACTGAGGTTAGGCTCAAATTCCACCGACTGCTCTCATTATTAGTATGTCTGAGGGAATCTGAGACCTAGCGACCCGTGATGACGAACCAGCCGCGTCTTGTCAGGCCTGCCGATATTTGCGACCGAGTTTTCTAACATTGACCCTTCGCCTAAGCCCATATTGATTGACAAGCTCCGGACCCTTAGCACTCCTCACCGGCGTAAAGCTTGTATTTAAGCATATTTCTACAGCCAATATTAGGCTTCAATTTGCATTACAAACAAGATGTGTGATCCTTCTGTTAAGACCAAGCATATAGTAAAATACTGGATAGCTCAGAGACGGCATAAGACTGGGAGTGTTGTGTCCCGAGAAGCCCCGACAAAAAAAACCAGCAAGCATCGATACACCCAATTCACCGTTCAAATTTTATCATGCAATTAAACTATGCTTACTCGCTTTCATTTTCTTAGAAATTTTTTCAAGCGATTAAGTTATACTTATATCGCTGAAAACTCTTTTCCCATGAAATGGTTTACCAAATGTAATTACATTTCATTGCATATACAATTCATTGGAACGTATTCTTGAGATTCGCGCACAAATGCATTTCCGATTTTATTTTGGGGAAATCGCCAGTACATGCTCTTAAAGTGCTATGTACGAAATTATCGCCCAAAGACATAGAAGCAAAGTGTGGGAAATTACAAGATCGGCAGAATGGATCTTGCAATTGTGAGTACTTGCAAAGTACAGAACGTGGAGTCTTTCTAAAACCGTATTGCGATATACAATGAAAAGTCGGTTTAAATAAACAAGGATATGCCGCATATCGGATTATGCTTATTCAATAAGATAAGACATAAATTCGAATCCATATGCATTCGGTTGAGCCAGCCTAAAATTCAAGTGTAACAAACAAAAACATTAAATTACACTTGCTGACTCAACAAATGCATAACCAACATATCAACCTTCGTAGATGTAAAAATGCTACATAATCGTATTTCCGATAAGGCGCAAGAACGAAAGTAATTCGTTCACACGAAAAGCGCTGAATAAACATTTTAAGTACCATGTACCGTACCTCGCCCTGATATACATGGGTAAGGTACAAAGAAAGTAAAAAAGAGATCCGGGTGTCTAAGGTAAAACACGAGACAGTTAAGTCACGGATTAGAAGAGTCTGGTTTGAACTGCGAATACAAAAGTTCTAGAAAAAAACATCGTAAAGAAAGTGCGGTGTGAATATTAAGTGTCGAAATAGTAAAAATAATAAAAGGCGGTGAAAGTGGTGTAATGTGAGAATTTCTGACACTCAACGTTTACTCATAGCAACTAGTAATTGGCAGCACTGACCATTTACCTTAGTATTCATTAACCTCACTGATTCGAAATCGATGACTTCCGCTACTGCTTCTAGAAGAAGAAAAAGACATAATTCAAAGTGTCATCACCAGACATATATATCCAGATGATATATTTCAGACAACAGCCTAGCGAAACGCACTCAAAAAAACAACAATTTTAACCACACTTCATACCAAGTCAGAAAAGTGGAAAAGTATTGTGAGAAATCATCTCAGTATCCCCCAACTGCCAACTAAAGCCAGAAGCGGCTGGTAACCTTTATAATTTTATGTACGTGGGCATTACCAATCTGTGGCGACGGGGGCGGCATATTAATCAGTTCAGGCTATTCGTGATAAACGGAAACCCTACACCCTGCATGGTGTGATCACCCTTCTCGTTTTTTTTCCTCCAAACCAGCCAGCAACATAACTCAAACATGTCACTCGCTTGGCAGGAAAACGCCATGCGAGGTAACCTGTAAGTGAACTATCCGGCAAAAGCGGTCTTACCCTCCAACCGCAGATTTGCCTTAAACCACGTGAGGAACCCAACGGACCAGGTCCATATAAGAGAAGGGGAGTACACAATGTATCCCCCAATAAGTCAACCGCTCCAATGTAACCCCGGTTGGGATCTCTAAAAGAAAAAGGAAAGTACAGAGCAAGAACCCTGGGAAATAAAGAAACATCCCAAATTTGCTGAAAAACGTTTACCAGCTTGGAAAGCACTCAACCAAAGCAATATAAGTATGAGAGCCCCATCACTGTAAGTAATTTTAATTATTATGGCTTAAGGCCTAAGGCAAAGGAAGTCATCTTAAAAATAGACTTGTGTTATTTGCATTAAATTCAATTTTATTTCGGAGAATTCACATTAAAAGTAAAACATTGATAAATTCTCTTTATAGTCAAATATAATAACCAAAATTTCATAATGTACTTTTTGTAAGCAAAAGAAAATATTTTTGTGTTGTGATAGAATTTTGTTACTAGAATCTAGGCATTTCTCTTCTTATAGTTAATCAAAACAAAACAGACATATATAATGCTATTCCGGCCAAGTTGGTTAGTATTATATTAGATAAACGAAAACAAAACGAAACTAACCTCTAGAATTTGAATTCTTGCAATTTTTGTATTCGTAATTAAGAAGCCTCTTATTGATGTAGGTTTGGCACTCCTCAGTGCCCAGAGTTATAATAAGTAAATTTAGTCGACAGCCCCTCAGTAATGGGCCAAATTTCTTGTAAATGTTTTTAGTCATGAAACAAGTTTTATCAGACTTAATGCTCCTAGGCTTTGTATGGATCTAGCTAGATGCATCAATTGTCAGTTCCAAGGTATTTGTTTATGAGCTCTCTTCGTGCACGATCAAATAATTTTTGACTAAGAACACATGGTAGTTGAGCTGTCTTCGGAAGTACGCTTAGATAGGAACATAGGGCTACTCATGATAGGAATTTAGATTAATCGATAATTTTTTGTAGCTTTGCGAAGTCTTGTTAAGATCGAAAATTAACGAACTAATATGTTTGTTTGCTTTATATGAAATTTAATATATTATACTCGGTTGAAGATGTTATAGATAGCTTGTCTTAATTTCAGGAATTCCCTAACGTTTCTTCTCCGTCTTGTATCCTTTCCTTTATCCCTACTCACTATTTCCTCATGTTTTGTTCTTTGATTTTTATGTAATTTTATTTTGATTTTATTTCAGCACTTTTTCAGGTTGGGCCTGTACCCTAGCCAGGTACAGGGATGGAGTGGGTTGTAGCCTGAACTGTCAGTAAGGGGGGTAACTTTTCGTTTTGTGTGATTTTCATGACCAACAACTGGTGACACCAGACCTGTTGTTCCTCCTTCAAGTTCTGTTTTCTCGTTTTTTTTCTTTTTTTGTGGCCGACCTGAAGAAAGGATACCACAACCTTTCTTCGCCACAGGCACGCGAACTTCTGTTTGCGATGTGTGATAGGATGTCCAAGGACCCTGACCCCATACCGACGAGCTAGGACGTGCTGCCAGCTAGCGCGTGCCACTTGGACATCTCGCAGCAACTTCACGTTGCTAATCATGCGCACACATTACAGTGTTCAAAGATTAAGTAATTAGTTTAGTATAATTGTATGAAAAATAATTAATAAATAGTGTGGTGCTTCTGCACCTAAAATGCTAATTAAGTAATGTACAGCTTCTGCACCTCAAATAAGGAATAATTACTGCAGGTTTAATGGACTATAGAAGATAAATAACTGATGTAAAAAAAGCTAGTATAGTGTTACACTGATGTGTCTACTGTATAAAAGAACGTAAATAATTAATAAGTAAATTTAAAAAAACTCAGTGGTCAACAGTGTTTTAACTTGCACACTCATCTTGTAGTAGATACATACAAAACCGGGCCGTGGATTTTTTTTTATTATGAGTGCTGCAGATCTATTTTCGATAAACAATTGTTAGAAAAATTGTGTCTATTTTCGATAAACGTAATTCATATTCTTCATAATTAAATTGTTTTAAAAAAATTTGTTTAAATGATAAGAATTTGTTGTCTTGTTTTTAACAAAGTGATTAAATAACAAAAAACCCGTTAAAATTTACTGATCGTTTTAATGCAAATAATGAAATAACTCAGCGCACTGAACGAAAAATAATCTACACTGTTTAAAATTGGAGAATTCTTTAATTTGCCTTTATGTTTCCGAATCCACCTTAAAAGAATAAAAATATCTTCTTTCACGGGATTTGAACCCAAGACTCATGAGCTATCAACTCAGCTACGTTTTTTTTTGCTTTTTAGAATGTTTGTTGTGCCAAATTTTTAACATTAACAGAACTTACATGCTACCGACGTCTTGATGAGTTGTTCCATATAAACATTCTAATAAATACAAATTTATTTAAACTTCACAATCTTAATTCTTTTAAAGGTTAATTCCACAGTTCGCAATTCACATTACTAATTTCAATTTGATATTTAGATATCACTTATCTCACTTGTGTTCAACTGTTTTCTAGAGCAAATTTAACAAAAGAATAATTAAACGAAAAATGATGCTGTCAAATAAATTGTTGTTTTTCATTAAGTCAAGTGTCTTTAATGTGAGAAATGTTGAGACTTTAAATAGAACCAGTGCCACCTAGGTGCCGTCTCGCAAAACATACCCTTTCATATAAACGCGCCACTAAACTTTTGATATTGTCCACTCTGCAACTGCCGCCAACTTAATTACGAGTGAAACTGTCAAAAACTCGGCAGCTGGCATGTGGACAACATCAAAGGTAAGAAATCTTTAAATTCAAAATCAATAATTATTGCATCCATCCGAGTTCGGATGATTATTGAACATTTGCTTTTAAATAACGCAGGAAAGCGTTTCCCTGAAATTTTTTTTATGAGGTCTGTTTGCGCTTCCTTTTTCTGGACCGCAAAAATAGCAAAGTGGGAAAAAGAAACTATATATAAATAAAGGAATGCCCGTGTCAGGACAACCTGTTTAGCCGGCGGAAGAGAATTCAGAAGCCCTGGATGAACTATTCACATTCTTCTCCAGCGGCATTGAAAAAGTCTTCTAGATCCCTTTGCTGCACTCACCAGTCAACCTTCACAGTCTTGTTAGTTACAATTAGCCACCCGAAACTAGACTTGGAGAAAGAGGAACCCCAATAGGTAACTAATTTCAAACCAAAAATATACTTTTCACCCTGGTTAACACCAATAATGATTCAATAGGTTATGACTGCCGAGTAAAATTTTTCTTTAAGACCACTTGTCCCCGTGCAGCGGAAGAACGCTTGGCAATTGTAATGCCGCCAGACTCGGAGACACCCTTATAACGGGCTGCGAAGAAATTAAAGAAAACACCAAACATCCCATTCCATTCCTGTCCCAGTGAAACCAGGTGACTCAGTATCAATTTCGAATTTTTTTTATATATATCCTAGTTTCATATACTAAATCTTTATATAACATAAGTCACATAGTTACATAGGTTTGGTTGACTTATACCTAGTCAGACAAAATGTCTGATATTACCCTTAGAAATGCTAAGTTTGCTCTTCGCAACCGCACCACTTCGAGTCGGTTTGAGCCAGCCCCATAGTAGATATTCCTTTTTCATAAAATTTTGTATAATTTTCAGTAACGTTCACAATTGATTTGATGGTAGCTTAAAGAGATTAATAAAAGAAAAATTTTTTTAATTATTTCCGATTAACCGGTAAAGTCAACTCATCAAATCTCTGTCAGGTCTGTTTGTACTTCCTTTTTTTTGAACTAAAGTTTAAGCTATAAATTCGAAGACTTACTTTTACGTATAATTTAAGAACTAGTTAAATACATTGCATTCCTTTAATCAAGTACCTTTCAACACAAAATACATTTCCAGTGCACTTTGCAGTACATATTGTCGATTCAATTGCCTAATTGCTAAAGATTGTTATTCAGTAACCCCAGTAAAGATAAGGAAAATAATCATCTTATTGTCACCATAGCCAATAGAATAATTACTTTATTTAATAATTCTGGATCATTTGTATCATCCCACCACATATCAGAAAATACAAATGTAAATGTTTTGGACATAAAAGCGCGATAGTTCATTTCCGTCGGCCGGATTTTCGCGTCAATCATGGATCTAGCTAGATGCATAATTCGATTTTTCTGTTAGTTACTCATGACCTCGCTTTGGAGTACAATCCGTATTACGCCAAATTTTTCTTTGTGACTAAAACATATGATTTCAGAAACGTTTTTTTCTTGTATTTAGCTACACTCATGGAGTACACCAATGTTTTTGAATTCCCCTTGTAATAAATTCAGTTATGAGCACCTCAACTTAGAGTACGCAGTAATATATTTTACTCTAGTCTTTGTTATAAATAGGAAAGTAACTAGCATAGATTAAAACGTAGGAGTTTCTTTAGATATAAACCTTTCTATATTCATGCTTTTGTATTTGATTCTTTATCAGTCATAAAATGTTGAATTATATTATGATGTGAATTATTTCTTTACATTTCAGGAACCTCCTATGAAGCTTCTTCCTTTTTCTTGTCTCCCTCATCCTTTCCATCTAACCATGTTTATTTTGATTTTGTGATTTTATTTTGAATTGTTTTCAGCATTTTTTTTCAGGTTCTGCCTGTACCCTAGCCAGGTACAGGAATGGAGTGGGTTGATAGCCTGAATTGTCAGTAAGGGGGTAACTTTTCGTTTTCTATGATTTTCATGACAGTTCAGCGCGGCTAGGAACAACTGGTGACACCAGACCTGTTGTTCCTTCTTCAAGTTTCTGTTTCTCTCGTTTTTTTTTCTTTTTGTGGCAGACCTGAAGAAAGGATACCACAACCTTTCTTCGCCACAGGCACGCGAACTTCTGTTTGCGATGTGTAATAAGATGTCCAAGGACGCTGACCCCATACCGACGAGCTAGGACGTGCTGCCAGCTAGCGGGTGCCACTTGGACATCTCGCAGCAACTTCACGTTGCTAAACATGCGCACACATTACAGTCTGCCAAATTTCAATTAAATTGGATTTAGTATTTTAAATCGGTTTCTAAGCGCAATTTATGGCTTATGATTAATATGTGTTCCTTATCTGTTCAGTGAATTGTGGATTACAATTGGGTAAGTCGAAAATTATAATTTAATGTTTGTTTACATTTCTAAAGTAGGTTGACAAATTATTTTTCTAGATTCTACTAATATTGATGAAAAAGCAAGAAATGAAGGACCGAAACATTATTACCATGGGGAAATTCAGATAAATATTGTATTGATTTTGTTGAATATGATACTTTGTGTTATCTCCTTTCAGATTTTAGCAGTCTTACCGGCATATACACCTCCCACATCCACACATGGGCGCCTGGCTGAGCTACCATAGAGTAACTGGAGTTACCTACGTCTCTCTTATTAGGAACGCGCAAGGGACTCAGGCTCACTCTCGTCAAATTAGCCAAACCAGATCCATATGCGACCCTTCTCAGCCTCCTCTGCCTTCGCCAGCTCAGCAGCCGATGCTGCCCTGTTATGGCCGCTGTAAAGGATTTGTTGTGGTCCAGAAATCTGACTCACGCATGAGAAATTCCTGCAAATAAAAGATAATATAATTTGACACAAATTAACCCAGCGCCATCTTCCGCATGAAATTACACACAGGAATTGTTATGGTTGCTTTAAGAAAGTAATCCAGTTGCTCACCTAATAACTATGTAGATGGCTCGTCATGGTCGCCTTGTAAAATGAACTTAGTTGCCCACCTCACGAATAGATTGTCTTTTCCGGCATAATTTGGTTTGTTACAATATTCCTAGAAGTGCAATTTTACCATGCACTTAATTTGAATGTAATGACACGCAATTTGTTTTTTGCACCGCTTTCCTATTAAATCCATTCAAAAACATCTAATCTGTATGCGTGACTTGCCCGCATGCGGAGTGATAAGTTGAATAGGTTGGAATGGTAGGCGCTAAGAATTGAACCTGGTTGGAAGTTGACAGACATCCAATAAATTGTAGCATTGTTAAAGATTGGATTCGCTTATTCTAAGATAAGCCAAATTCCATCGAATCCAATCTGTCATTAGAAAATAAAAGTCGTTAAAATTTAATGAAATAAAACGGACAAATATTTGATGAGTTGGATTTCATACATCGAGTTATGTGGCAACCAAGTTGCCATGTACTCAAATCCAACTCCAAGGAATTTGCTGACTCAGCGCGAACGAAACGATCTACAGCGACTTTGTCAAAGAATGAAGGACAAAGTAGAAAAACAAAGAAAAACGAATTCGATAAAGTAGAAGCGAACGAATTCGATAAAGTAGAAGCGGGGAGTCTGATTTTAATTCCGGCAGCATAAAGTCTCTTTTAAAGTAAACAGAAATCTGTCTAAAACTTGGTGATTTCTGATTAATGTATATCTTCATTAATTTAATATATTAAATCTAAATTTGTCTTTAAAATAAACCATGAAAATGATTGCAATAGGGTACTATGTTCTTATAAAGTGAAATTTGGTGAACATTAATTATAATTAGTTGGTGTTTTAATAAACCCTGAAAATAATTTTTGTAATTCATTAGTAAATCTCCATTTGTCTTCAAAATAAAACCTGAAAATAATTTTATTAGTTTACAAAGATTTATTTATGTTACTATGTTCTAAAAGGTGAAAGTTAGAGGACAATTAAGTTGAAAGTAATTGTATTAAATGTATTAAGTTGATTAAGTGTATCTTATAATTATTTAAGTGAAAGTTAGAGTACAAACAAAGTTAATTAAACGATTCTAATAGTCATTGATTGATTGTTGAGTGCCAATTACACCAATTTAATAAAGGGTGCAACAGGATCTTTGTATAAATAAAAAGCCGTGCACGATTAAAAATCAGGAAAAAATAAAGGTCGTATGTAATATGTATTAGAAGTGTGAAATAAAACCAGTTTAGTGGAAATGGCGGACGCCACAGCGAGGTGGAAATCAAGAACATAATTTTTTCTTTCAAATAAGGAAACCACGAAAAGTTATTCTAATGCCTTAGCCCCGGTGAGTTCGTTCTAATTTATACGACTTATATTTCTGAACTATTCTGAATGAACGTATCAGTCACGTATCTCTTGCAAGAGGTTGCAAGTTTTATATCATTTTTTTCGAAAAAATTACATAAATTCTGATGACAAACATACACTGATCTTATGATCCAAAGCATAATCTCCATTCGGAACAGAGTGTATTAAATCGTTAACAGTGAATGACATGAACCAAAATTTTATAATTCACATATTTTTTTGCATACTCGGAATAATTGTGCGCATGGAACCATAATACGAACTCTTTAGTGATTTACATAATCCGTAACCTCAACTAAGAGGCCATGACATTCTGTAGAACCTGATGTAATGACATATTGCATAGTTGATACAGTCTTCATTCCGTTGATAAACTTATTTATTTTTAGAAATATAACAGATTAACAAGTCTAAATCGAGTATAATCATTTGAAAACGGTGTTCAGGAGATAGTCCAAATTTCATAATATACATAGTTTTTACAGACTCAATGAAGTTGTGCACATAAAGCAATATACGATATCTATATGGTCTATAAACTTTAATTAAATGCAGTGACATAGCATGTAACCTGATATATTATCCAAGGACATTGTTAATCGATAACATGTAGTATTTCTATGAACTATAACATATTAACACACCTAAATGGAGTGTATGTAATGTATGGTTAACTGCCGCGAAATGTTATCTAACCAAATATAGTATCCTTCGGCATTGTGGATACTGTCTTTTTATTTTGTTGATAAATATATATTACTTTTAGGAACTATAACACATTGATACGTATAAGTAGAGAGTGCATAATTTACGACAGTGTTTATAAGGTGGAGCAAACTTTTTGCCACTTAATCTTAATAGACTCGGTAATGCATATGAATAAAAAAATGAACTCATTGGTGAAACAATAACGCGAACATACTACATGACCTGTAGGAGCATCTCCATATTTCATATACATTTTTCTTCGACGATGAATATATATTATTCCTATAAGTTATGATCGTGAGTCGGAATAGAGTATATATAGTATATATATAAATTTGATGGTAGTACTTATGAGATGGACAACATTTCCATGTAATGTTTCCGTGTAAATCAGATGGGAGCAGCGGGAATGTGCGCTGGGGTGAGTGTGTTACGAACAGCAAAAAGTGACGTCCAAAAGAACGCGAGGAATCACCTGTTATCATTAAACTCGTCTGCATACTATCTTATTTTGGTTTTTTTTAAGCAAAAGGGGAAATAAAGATTCGAATGTTTCTTGCAATTCCTGGTGAACTCGAAGCCAAAGGAAGGTGACCAAGGAGAGCGTGCAATAAGGCTGTGGAGTCCATAGAACTATATCTTTTTCGTTTTATAAACCACCAATCTGAACCAATTCTCATGACACGATAAAAGGATTATTCATACATGCAGTTCGCCTATATCACTCGACGAGAAACTACAAAGATCACAGTTTAACTGGAGTCTTTAACCTAAATTTTCAGAGCGTAGCAACTAGTACATATCTTTCACATCAGAACTTCATGAGTCCATGTAGCCCAGGAAACGTAATCACAAATTCTTATCAGACTGGAAAACGATCTTAAAATTAATGTTGAAGTAGAAATATGCTGCACATCATACAGACACATCAGGTTAGAAGATAGAAGTAAGTCATACCCTAGTTAAAGTTAAAGTTAGTTAGGCCCTCAAGATATACCAGAGTAGGTAGAATCAGGAAAGAAATGAATGAAATTCTATTCCTTCTTCCAAGTTAATGAGACCAGACTCAACCATAGTGAAGTTGATTGGAAGATAAGGAATCAGCCGGACTACAATTAATAATCTAAAGTAACGTACAGGGAGGAAAAAAAATGCGCATTTTTTTATGCCCTAATATTGCTCGTCTGCTTAACGATTTTTTCACATTTTATGGATGATACCTCTTGTGCAAATTTCATTTTTATTATCATAAGGTCATAAATTCCTGTATTTGTAATTTTTTTTCTGAATCAATAATCATTTAGTGCATGAGTTCATTCAACGCTGCAAATATTATCGCGTCATCATATTGCAAGATCAACGCACCTTGTACACAACATAAATCTATGCATCAGCTAAACCAGCGATAAATGTACTTGCACCGAATGACATTGAATTTTGATTGTTTATAATATTTATGTTGATTTATCAATTTTTGCATTATAAATGTAAGCACTCATTGAAAATGATTTTCCAGCCATAAAAGTTATCTGAAATATATCGCAAGTTTAAAAAGTAATTAGTTTCTCTTTTTTTCGGGCACTTACCCAAAACAAGAAAAGGGAAAGCAGTGATCAGTCATTAATCATCCTTTGGAACTTAGTGTTCTGAGGCTCAGCATTCATCGCAATTATTTAACAACAATCCGTTGGAACTAAGTGTCCTGAGATTCTGCGTTGGTTATTAAGGAACTAGTGTCCTCAAATATAATTAATTTTTCTTTCAGTGTATAGTAACAGGGAACGCAAGCTATATAAAGGATCAACTCATCGCCAAACACTCAGCGGATGCCATAATCATCCAAAAAGTAATCAGCAACTTTAAAAAGGATCCAGGAGTACTGTGCTACACGATTACAAATAATAAATACTACGTGACAGACACTTGAACTGCGAAATATGGATCTGGAGCAAAAAGAAAAATAACATTTAGTCGAAAAAAATAAATTGCTGTAAAAGTGCAAGTCTGATGTCTCGAAGCAACTAACGCACCGATGTGCATTCAATATATGTATGTACATTTATATTGTGTACTATTCTGTTCAGATAGCGGTCAACAGATTTCTACTTGTGCAAAACGATTTTGTTATTCTTCTGAATCAAGTGCTTGTGACTATCAGACGTACTGTTTTTGCTCTCTCCCGTAAACAAAATTGGAGTGGGATTTTACTAAAAGTATTTTTAAGCCGTGCAAAAGTATTTAAAAGAAACTGAGCTGTTTTAAGCGCCATATTTATGAAATTTTACGCAATATCGAAATTCACACGGCAAATATTATGATTTTCTTATGTGCTGCTCGCGGTGTGAATTGTCTTGTGCGTTAGTTCTGGAGCAGGAATAATCTGCGATTATTATGAACATCATTTGGAAACTGGTAACTGTGTTTAAACTCAAGTCAAATTTCATTTCATAATTTAATTCCACTGTCTACACTCAATGTACTTGTTATGGTCGCCTTTACTGGGTGAAATTTGAATTCAGCTATACGAGCCGAATCCCTTATATTTGATTAAGCCAACGGGGTTATGCTTATCTTCTCACCTACATTGGGACATCCTAACCCGACTTTCCAGGCACCCCACAATACTTACCCGCATTTTAGGGCACTAGATCCGGCTCCTATAGCCGAATCCAAGAGCATACACACTTTCACCTGCAAAAACACCTGAAATAATAAAAACCTGAAAAGGGATAAACATTTTATATACGCGCATAAAATTCGGCATTCGGTAGAGCCTAAAATTCCTTTCTCAAAAGAAACCTCAAAAGTTAAAACCTGTGTGCGGAGAGCTGAAGAAGATAATTTAATTCAATTAAATTGCCTTCAGATAATTTCTCAACTCCTGCACACAAATTCACTAAAACTCGCTAAAAGATACATTGCAATAGAAATTGCAACTGTTCACATAACAGCACACACTCAAGCCCCGCCTATAAACGGTAAAAATAATGAGGCAAGAGACAAAAATCCTCAGCCGCCTGTAAAAGAAAGAAAAATTACAGCCAAAATTGGCCCGGCTGCAAAAATAATTCTGAAAATCGAATTATTTTCAAGTCAAAGCAGCAAATTGCAACCAAATTTGCAATGAAAAATGAACATCTGGCATGAAGTGGCCTGATGACACCGTTGGACGGCACACAGTGCATGAAAGGTTGGATGTCGGCAGCGGTATGCGAAGTTGGTGTGCGTGATCTGTGTGGACAGAAAGGAACTTGAGGCAGACAGTTCAGGGAGTTGAATTTTAGCTGTGGAGTACGTCGGGTGAGCTGGATAAAAAATCCGTGGCGTGAAAACATTGAAGAAAGTTTTTGGGAGTTTTTGCTTGAGATCGTGGCGTTTTTTTTTAGTGGTGCTCTTAAGATTAATAATATGGAGTTGAGTTTTGAGTGGCCCTCTCTTTCTTTTCAGGTTTCGGAAAGTAGGGCATTCAGATGTCAGCGGCCCCCTGGATGCATAGGGTGGATGGGACATGGGCCATGCAAGGGGAGTCATGTCACCAGACTCCCCCAACGAGATACGGTAAGTCGAGCAACGCCTGCTCGTATCCTCTTCCTCCTGTCCTGTTCCTTTTTTTTTCTTTTCTTCTCTCTTTTGTTTCCTTTTTTTTTGAACTTAAAATTCTCTTCGGTTTTTTTTTTCTTTTCTCTCTTTTTCAAATTTCAAAATTTCCTTCATTTTTGTTCCTTTTTTTTTGAATTTCCGCGGGTTTCCTTTTTCTTTAATTTTTTTTCTTCTCTCTTTTTGTACTCGATACATTTCTTCAAAATCATTTTTTCTTTTTCGGTTTGTCTCACCCTTCCCATCCTCGGCATGATTTTCTTGCTTTTGTTGCGCGACCGCGGGCGGAGATGGCATCCCCTTTTGAACCCCCCCTCTCTATCGCAATGCTAGCGATACCAGCATGCCATCCTCCATCTCTGCCCAAGCATCTGCTGACAGATGAATGTCCAGCGGAGGCCGTGATCCTGGCTGACATCAGCTGACTTCAGTTGATGTCATCCAGAGTCATAGCCTGCCTTGGGCAATCATCCAGCAGCAGTGTCGGTCCAAGCGCGCAACATACTTATCATGAGGTAGTCATATTGCATTTCAAAACAATAATTTTCTCACAATTGCCAGACGCAACCCGAAACGTCATAGGCAGGGAAAAGCTTTCAAGGTCTACTACTACTACAACACACCAAAACACGGAGCAAAAGAGGCGCCTTAAATATTGTTGGCAATGTAGCTAACGCGTTATTCGGGGTATTAGATTCTGAATATGCCGATCACATGTGAAACATCGTCCAGAATCTGAAGGAGAATGATGCACACATTCTAGAGCTAATGAAAAATCATACATCTATTTTAGATTCCACCGTCAACCTCGTACAACGCTCACAGGAAAATACAAATGCCCAACTTAGACAGTTTGATAGATACCTAAACCTATCCATTGCTCAAATCCATACCATGGGCTCAGAATTACATAAACAGCAATCCTTACAATCCTTTATGGCGCTGGCGTTGCAACTGATACTAATCCTAAGTAATTTTCAAAGACTTCAATTCAGTTTGTTGGACGTGATTATTGATACCCACCATGGAAAAATCAATCCGCAGCTACTAAACCAAAACCAATTAGCTTAAACAACTCACACTAATACAAGAAAACATCTCCACAACTCTTCGGCTACCATCCAGACCGGATAATTTACTAAAGATATATAGCTTGATGAGCGTGGAAAGCCGAATAAGCGCCGATCAGATGATATTCCGCCTAAAACTCGCTCTTTTTTCGCACGAAGAATTTGAATTATTACACATAGTACCAGTACCGTTTCTTATGAACGACACGCTTATGACAACAAAAACAACAGATAAGTTTCTAATCATCAGTCTACATCGAGACCAGTACTACCCCTTATCCGAACACGACCTAAGGGGTTGTCTTACCTTTGACGATGCCTACATCTGCAAACAACATCCTATATATAGCAAGGGAGCCAACATCAGTGTGTGCGAGCTAAGCGTACTTAGTCATGGACCATACGAAACAATGTGTTCCGCTACCGTCATTGATAACTCACCACGATGGATTCCATTGTTAAATCCAAATTAATGGATCTACATAAGACCAAATCCTGCCACAATTAACGTAGTCTGTAATGGTAAGGTCGAACAGAGAACGATATATGGCTCCGGAATCATTACGGGCATAATGTATTTTCCAATAACTTAAAGGATGGATTCACTCCATCAAGGCGGCTGATCGACTTCATAAATTTTAATACTACAGTCAAGCCAATAATTTACCAACCGCCCGCAGTCCAAAATATGAGCAACGAGATTAAAGACCTCCGAGCAAAAATCAAAAATTTCAACGAAAACGTTATGAAATCGTCGCACACCACAACGCATGATGTTCATCAATACACAATTGCGCATACCTGTTTAATTGCGATCATCATTGCCGTAATATATTATTGGATCAGACGCATCAGAGCCCTGCTGCCATCCCTGAAAACCAGCCACCACCACCCATCCCAAGGCCGAGGAACCTAATTACCGGTCGGATCGACAACGACCAATTATCCAGAACAAGATCACAGCCAGCATTTGAATGTTTTGTATAGTTTACCTTAAGTTATTTTTTGTTTGTTAGTAGATAAATAGTTCTTTAAATTTTGAGCCCAGCTCAAGGCGGGGGAACGTTTAAACTCAAGTCAAATTTCATTTCATAATTTAATTCCACTGTCTACACTCAATGTACTTATCATGAGGTAGTCATATTGCATTTCAAAACAATAATTTTCTCACAATTGCCAGACGCAACCCGAAACGTCACAGGCAGCGAAAAGCTTCAAGGTCTGGGAACGAGCTTGCCGTGCAAATTGTGTGAGAATTATTAAGAATCTAACGTGATTAAGATTAGAATTAAGAGATAGAATTATAGAAGTTCAGTTGTCAATAAAATTTTGGTCAGTCAACAGTGGACGCGAGTGTTTTTAATCAATTAACAAGTTTTCTTTCAGATTCAAGCGTACTCGGTACCAGAACCGAATACGCCCAACAAGGTTGTAGTTTGTACTTCAGCCTATTGAACTTCGACAAGAACAAAATAGTTCTTGAATTAACAAACTGATTAAATAAAAAGTGCTTTTAAACAGCTTGAACTATATATTTTGTAAAACATTTTATGCACTTTTGTGAAATTTTAAGAATTACGTATTAGGTATATTAGTTATTGCCAGGGCACGTGCTGAGAAGTTCGTCCAAAATGCAACGGTCCCAGTGCTTTAAGAAAAACTTGATGCTATTGGATTGAGTACATCTGGTGTGAAAGCCGTTTTAAAATTACGGCTCGAAAACATGATACATTTCGAGCTCGGGGAGCATTTTCCTGACAATATTTCAGCATCCCTTAACGTTGACAAGAGTAAAGGCTGACGCACACCGGCGCGATCACGATAGCGATTGCGATGGCGATCGATTGCAACATACAGATTTGAATGAGTTAACGCACACATACTGAGATTACAGTTGACGATAGACACGGTAGAGTGCGATAGATCGTTATCTATCGGTGCATGCTGCATTCGATCGCTCTATCGCGAAGTTCAAAATGGAGAACTTTACTGAAAAGTTGATACAGTGTTAAAAAAAAATCCAATTTTACGTGATTTATCACATAGTGCATATAAAAATGTAAAAAAATAATAAAGTGTGGGACTAATAACTGAGTAGTGAAACAGAACTCGATGACATTTTGTAACAGAAACATATCGTTCTGGGTATCGCAATCGTCACGTATGTTACAGATTGGATTCGCTTATTTTTAGATAAACCAAATTCCATCGAACCCAATCTGACATTTGAAAATATAAGTCGTAAAAATTCTATAAGTTGGATTTAAGATATCGAATTATGTTGCAACAAAGTTGCATGAACAAATAAAAATAAAAACCAATAAATATTTAATGGGTTGGATTTCGTACACCGAGTTACGTTGCAACAAAGTTGCCATGTACTCAAATAAAACTCATGATAAACAACGCGCTCGGGTTACTGTCGACATTGTAATGTGAGACTTTTTATCTTCATCATAAACATACCCTTTCTACTCTGTAAGTACTGCCACCACTTTCTGCTACTGAACGTGACAGCATGCAGAGTGGACGCAAGAAACAGAGGTAAGCTAGATTTTTACTTAAAATAAATTCCATGTTTATCCGAGCCACCTTTACTCGGATAAACTATTTCTAATCGAATTCATTCCACAGTCTAATTACAATAGTGGAAGAGAATTATCGGAAAAATCAAAAGTCCGAGAAAGTGCGGGAAAACAGCAACAGGTGTGTTCACCTGTTTGATCGTCTTATTCCTTTTCAAACAATATTGAAATTGTTACAAAAAGTAATTCGGATATATTTTGGAGACCAAGGAATCGACGAGGTGCCTTACATTTGGTTGAAGAGATAATTTTTTTTGCTCACTTTAGTGAAAGTGAAGTTCACCTATTTCCGTGAACAGTGTTAAAACCAAGGCGACCCCGTAAAAGAAACTCCTTCAGGAGATGCCTCCATTCGACTCCTCGTCCGAAACCGCTGTGTGGCGTCACACCTAAGCGCAGTCTTCAGTTCATAGCCTCCATCACCGCCACCTACTTTTCTAAATTCGCTTATCAAGAGCCGCAGTGGACCTGAAAACAATAGGGTAAATTTCTTTGCATATATCCTGAAACTTCTAGTGAAAAATCACTAAAACTCTTCCTTCTAACTTTTAGCAAGGGTGTTACAGATTGGATTCGCTTATTTTAAGATAAGCCCAATTCTACCGAATCCAATCTGACATTTGTAAAAATAAATCGTAAAAAGTCTCATGAGTTGGATTTCAAATATCGAATTTTGTTACAACAAAGTTGCAACATATTCAAATTCAACTCATGAACACATAAATTAAACAAAAATTTAATGAGTTGGATTTCGTACATCGAGTTACGTTGCAACAAAGTTGCCATGTACTCAAATCCAACTCAGGATAAAAAACGCGCTCGGGTTACCGTAGACATTCCTTTCACACGGTAGCCAAGTACACGATAAGCAAAAGAAAGAGAGTCACAATTGTCGTGTGGAAAATTGCAAAACAAAAAGCAATCGTTTTTGATTCGAGTCCAGAATTGCTGTTCAAGAAATTAAGTGCTCTTGTTTAAGGGAAAATAAATTTAAGTGAAAGTTCTATTTTAATAAATTGTGGATTAATTGCTGTTCAAGAAATTCAGTGCGCTAATCTAAGGACAATTTAATTTAAGTAAAAGGTCTATTTTATAAATTGTTGTTAAATTGCTGATCAAGAAATTCAGTGCGCTTATTTAAGGGAAATTTAATCTAAGTAAAAGTTCTATTTTAATAAATTGTTGTTTAATCGCTGTTCAAGAAATTAAGTGCGCTCATTGAAGGACTTCGTGATTTGAACGTTAACGAACAGTTGTCTAATTGAGAAACCGAATTCCTTTGGGATATTGTTTGGTCCGTCTTCTTGGTTGCCACGCGTGTCAGTGGTGCAGGTTGTAACAAGGGAGTGCCTGCCGCCAAAAATCTGAAAGGAGAACGCTCCCACCAGGCAGCCTCATATCAGCCCCTCATTCATCAGGACTTCTAGTACGCACGAGAGAGTTCAACGAACTTGCACATCCCCAATTAGTTCACCCAGCAGTGTAATCCCAACAAAAACATAAGGAACCATCGAAGGTGTAGCATCTCCCAGAAGTCAGTAAGGAAATTAATCTTCTGTGACAACGACGGAATTATCCACAGGACCTCATATCCCAGGTAGACCTAACAAAAGAAGAGAGGTTTGAAAGAAAATTACTTATCATATGTCGTTTAAACATATGCAACACTTAAAAGTCTCTCCCTTCTTGATTAGGAATGTGGAATAATTGTTTTTCTGAGATTCAACTTGCAATTTCGTTCTTAAATTTTATGATTTTTCCTTTAAAAAGATGAATTTGTGTAACATTTTATGACTGTTAAGTAATTATGATAACATTATTAGGACTAGTTTTCGACATTTCGTTAATAGTATATAAATTTTGCTCATTTTAAGTACGAGTTTATAATTCGAAATCGTTTAGTTTAGGCAAGAAATGGAAATTCAATTTTTAATCGATTTGGAAAATTTTGCAACAATTCGGCCATTAAAACCCTCAATATAGCGAAAGTGTACAATAGCAATAGAACGATAAATTTTAGATTGGGAATATAAATATAAATCTGAAGATGCCATAAAAAATTTCAATTTACGCTTACACTGCGATAGAAGTTGTTACATTTAAGATTTAACGAGTAAAATTTTAATTTATTTGATTGATATAATCGACAATGCATAGATCACAAATTAACTAGGTGTTGTCCTACTCATACAAGGTACATTTTTCTGTGCGTCGTATTCGCTTTTAGGTATTTCTTGTTTTTGGTGCATGCATTCAGTGAGGAATCATTTAAAGATATATTTTTTTTATTAAACAGGCGACTTTCGACTAGGGTTAGGTTGTGCACAACAGACTAATAGGGTCGCATCATTAAAAGTCAATTTTGTTGCGTTATGGAACACACGGCTGTCTTAATCATAATACATATGATAATAACTATTCCTATGCAGTTGATTGTGTTATGGTCGCTATGTAAGCGGCACTACCGTGATCCAGGATCACCTGACCATCGGCTACATGATCCAAATCCCTGCTTCAAGCCGCGTTAATATTCAAAGGATTCGGCTCCTATAGCCGAATCCAAGACGCCCGCCCCCGTACCTTTACCTAAAACTCCTGAAAAGTAAAAATACCTACGGGTATAAACATAAGCATAACTGGAGGCAGCGCGGAAAAATGCTATTCAAAAATGCCCCAAGCGCGGAAATTGCTGTACGGAGAGCCGAGAAAATAATTTAAGTCAATTAAATTATTTTCACAAAAATCCTCGGCTCCCGTACAAAATTCCTTAAAATTGCCAATTTGCTACATTCTAATAAGAATGTAACCATTCTCTAACAGCACACAAAATTTAAACCCCGCCTCCCTACGGCACATTTAACGTGTCGAGATAGGAAAATCCTCAGCCGCCGGCAAAAAGAATGCAAAAATTCAGCAAAAAACGGCCCGGCTACGAACAGAATTCTGAAAATAGAATTCTTTCCATGCTAAAAGCAGCAAAAACTGTAACAGAATTGCAATAAATCCGAACATCTGGCGTAAATGGGAGATAGCAAAACCGTTTACGCAGTTGCTTTGGCATGGGAGTTGAATTGTCGGCAGCGGGTCTAGAGTGGTGTGCGTGTGGTCTGCCGGCAACAAGTGCTGATTTGGGAGGTAAGAGTTAGTCAGGAAATTGAACTCGAGTGGTGATAAGCTGTCGCAGAGCACCGTCGAGAAATTTTTGAAAAATGTTGTTTCGGGGAAAGTCGCGAATGCAAAAAGATGAAGTGCTAAAGATTGATTAGTTTCTTTTCAACTACTACCTAATTTCGCGATATAGAAACAATTTAAGTCAGTTGGTGGGAATCGAGTGGCAGTCAACCGATGATTTTAATATGAAAACAAGAAAAATTTAAAGTGAAACAAATTAAAAATTTAAAACAAGGAAAAAGGTCAATGTGAAATAAAGAAAATTTAAAGTGGGAAAAATAAAAAGGAAATAAGCCGAAAAACTTAAAGTGTAAGAATTATAGCGAGAAAGAAGAAAAAACTAAAGAGTGAGAAAATTCAAATTTAAAGTGGGAAAAATTAAAAGGAAATAAGCCGAAAACTAGAAGGTAATAGAATTTAAATTTAAAGTAAAGAAAAATTAAAAGTGAGGAAAATTGAAAGGAAAAAGAAGAAAAACTAGAAGTGTAATAAAATTGAAATTTAAAGTAAAGAAAGGTCAAAAGTGAGGAAAATTAAAAGGGAAAAAGAAGAAAAAACTAAAGAGTGAGAAAATTTAAATCTAAAGTAACGGAAATTTAAAAGTGGGGAAAATTAAAAAAAGGAAAAAGATTCAATGTGAAATAAAGAAAAAACTTAAAGTGGGAAAATTAAATCAAATAATGAAGAAAAACTAAAAATTTGAAAATTTAATGAAATAAGCAGAAAACTAAAAGTGTGAAATTAAGAAAAACTAAAAGTGTGTAGATTAAATCAAATAATGAAGAAAAACTAAAAATTTGAAAATTTAATGAAATAAGCAGAAAACTAAAAGTGTGAAATTAAGAAAAACTAAAAGTGTGTAGATTAAATCAAATAATGAAGAAAAACTAAAAATTTGAAAATTTAATGAAATAAGCAGAAAACTAAAAGTGTGAAATTAAGAAAAACTAAAAGTGTGTAGATTAAATCAAATAATGAAGAAAAACTAAAAATTTGAAAATTTAATGAAATAAGCAGAAAACTAAAAGTGTGAAATTAAGAAAAACTAAAAGTGTGTAGATTAAATCAAATAATGAAGAAAAACTAAAAATTTGAAAATTTAATGAAATAAGCAGAAAACTAAAAGTGTGAAATTAAGAAAAACTAAAAGTGTGTAGATTAAATCAAATAATGAAGAAAACTAAAAATTTGAAAATTTAATGAAATAAGCAGAAAACTAAAAGTGTGAAATTAAGAAAAAACTAAAAGTGTGTAGATTAAATCAAATAATGAAGAAAAACTAAAAATTTGAAAATTTAATGAAATAAGCAGAAAACTAAAAGTGTGAAATTAAGAAAAAAAATTTAAGTGTGAAAATTAAATTGCATAAGGAATAAAAACTAAAGGTGAGGAAATAAAAATGAAATAGGAAGAAAAAAAACTAAAAATGTGAAAGTTTAATGAAAACGAAAGAGAACTAAAAGTGTAAGAAACTTTAAATTGAAATTAAGAAAAATTTAAAGTGAGAAGAATGAAAAAGGAAATAAGAAGAAAAACTAAAAGTGTAAAGAAAATTCAAAATGAAAACAAGAAAAACTAAACGTGAGAAAAATTCAAAAAGGGAAGACCAAATGAAGGACGAAAACAAAGAGACAAAGAAGGAAATGAAGACGCAAACGCCACTGAAGGGAAAGGAATTCGTAGACGAATGAAGTTGGTGAGTCCGTTCCTTTAAAAAAAATTTATATTTTAAAATAACCTCGGAAAAGAGACCTGAGTTCTGGTTTTGTTGCGATCGCCAGAGGAATTATTGACTGGCTAAAATTGTAGAAAGTGGACGGAGCAAAATTTTTAAGGATTAAGGATGTTTCTTTAAGAAACATATTGGTTTTGGTTTGATTTTCTATAAGTAAGTTCCAATGTTACTTTAGGCCCTAAATTTTTTTTTGAAATAAGAGAAGTTATATATAGTTTTCTTGAGTATTACGAATTTACTTGAAAGTAAGGGTAAGATTAATTTTTTTTCAGATTTCTATACAGATCCTGTGTTTTGGCATTAAAATTGTCTTGAGTGAAAAATAAGTATTAAAATTTCAATCTCCTTTTCTATGTTCCCTCATAACTTTTCTTCAAACTTCATAAAAGGGGAAAGGTAAATACAAATTCGACAGGGAATAGCGTTATACAAAATGAAATAAGAAATAAATTCACCGACTGGTACGAAAATGCGCATTTTCCGACCCCCGGCAACAAATAGAATTCATTTTGATCAGTAAATTTAAATTTGTCTATTCCTTTCCTCGAATTATCTAGATAATAGTTAGCGGTAATATAGTCTGGTTGTCAATTTTTTTTATATAGAATCTGATTGTCAAAATTTTTGTACTACTCCTCAGAGCCCCATTGCAAAGGGGTAAACAGGCCCTAGCCATAAGCTAGACGGTCGTGTGCCCTCCTACGGAGGGAGTATCTCTGTTTTATTTTAAAAATAAAATTTTTAATATGAGTTGTAATTAACTATTTTCTCTCTCTCTCTCTCCTGGTCGTCCTTCCTTAGGGCGGCCACTATCAACGCTACGTCGGTGGGCGGGGTCCTCACGATGAGGTGAGTGGCTCTCTCTCTGTATCTTTTCAGTTTCGTCAGTAGGGCATCTAGAAGACGTTGGCCCCCTAGATGCATAGGGTGGTTGGGGCATGGGCCATGCAAGGGGAGTCAGGACACCAGACTCCCTCAACGATAGCCGGTAAGTCGAGCAACGCCTGCTCGTATCCTCTTCCTCCTGTTCCTTTTTGATTGTTTTTTTTTTCTTAGTTCCTTTTGAGTTCCAAATTTTCGTTGAATTTTTTTTCTCTTCTTGGTTTTTATTTCGCGGGTTTTTTCTTCCTTTTTCTCCTTTCTCTAAATCTTTTTGGTTTTCTCTGTTCATCTCACCCTTTCCTGTCCCTCGGCATGATTTTCTTGCTTTTGTTGCGCGACCGCGGGCGGAGATGGCATCCCCCCTTGAACCCCCCCTCTCTATCGCAATGCTAGCGATACCAGCATGCCATCCTCCATCTCTGCCCAAGCATCTGCTGACAGATAAATGTCCAGCGGAGGCCGTGATCCTGGCTGACATCAGCTGACTCCAGTTGATGTCATCCAGATTCATAGCCTGCCTTGGGCAATCATCCAGCAGCAGTGTCGGTCCAAGCGCGCAACAATTGTTTGGTTTGAATAACGATTATCACAACATTCCTTGTTTACTTCTTGATTGATTTCCTAGAGTTTTTACCATAAGATTTCGGATTCGGTTTTCCACAATTGTTTTGATATAAAGATTACTTCTTAATTAGCAAAGTAAGCATTATTCAAAGTTAATATTAGAACCGTCCACGTTGAGATATAAGGAATTGTTATGTATAGGAAAGATATTTGGCATACATACCGCATTAAAATATAAGGAATTATATTCGTTGCTTTTAGTTACAAAAGAAAATCGTTAAAGTAAGTATGATAATTACCATAAATATGATTAAGGCTTTCCTTAAGGGAGATGATTAGTCAGCCTCCTTAATGTATTAAGGTAGATTAGAAACATTAGGTGTTTATGAAAAAAGGACTGGATTATAAATTAAAAGACTTGCGAGATTGACGAATTAATTTAGACTTCAATTTATTCACTGTTTCTAAAATTAACGTACAATGCAAACTCTTAAGTTCTATAGGTAACTTTTAAAAATTCAAATCAATATTAAACATTCTTAATTAAAATTAATTCAATAAATGGTTACAAAAAAATTGTGAAGATCTACGAAAATTAAAATCGAATCGGTTTGTAGCTGTACTGCGACTTCCACAGTTTAGAAGTAGATATAGTTCCCCTTAATTTGGGTCTTTATCCACAATTCCCAAGACTATGCACAAACAGTACAATTAAAAACTAATATTACGCGAAATATTACGATCTCGTAAGGAATTAATTAATATAAGGACTGATATAACTGTTTTGTTAAGTAACTGTAAATTTTTACAACTGAGCAGTAAACAAAATTCCACTATGACGTGTATCTGTCTACCATTCCCAAACTGCATAAAACAGTACAAAACAGAACAGTACTTTTAAAATTAATTGGATTGAAATATTAATAAATTCAAATGCGGCGAGAATAAATAAACGAAAGTTAAATTGATTGAAATATTTGGCAATTATTATGAGAGGAGTAAATGATCAAAAAAATAAAAAATGAAAAAAAGGGAAAAGGGAAAGTCACTAGGAAAGAAGGTGAAATTTCAAGAATGGAAAATTCACAAAAAATTATTTGTTGAAATAGAGAAAAGAATTCAAAATATAAGATGAAAATAAAAATTATGAAATTAAATAAAACCTATGCTGAAAAAAAGGAAAATTGTTAATAATAAAACATCTGATTAATAGAAATAGGTTCGCAGAAAAAATTGCCACTAAAAGTGCTTGTTCAATGATCCCTAAAAAATAAAACGAATTAAAATTTATTTTACCAAGTGTCGTCAATCATACTTACCTAATTGCCTGGGAAGTCTACAGGCATTTCCATTCCATCCGTCCTATGAATCCTAAAAAAGAAAGAAGAAAATTAATTAAAGCATTTTAAAACAACAAAACAAAAAGTTCCAAGAAATTTGTAACTCACAAAGGTAAACAAATTTGTTGGAGCACAACAACAACAACATGCATTTCATGAGAGGCATGAAACATGAAATATGTTGTATATTGCCGACACCTGATAACAGAAAAGCATAATATAGGTGTCGGCAATACGAATTAAACGTGTTGGGAAGTCAGGTGTATCAGTTACAGGTAATTATCTTGTGTTTTGTATACCTGTGACATCTGATGCACCTGACTCCAAATACATGATATTCGGCGGTTTTTGCACACTTTTTTCACAAATCATGCACAACACATCACATGTAATACATTTAAAAACCACTTACCTGTTTAGCACACGTAAATAATCCGAATTTAGCATAAAATATCGCGACCACGACACGAACTTAAAAACCGCGAACTGACGTTTCTTCAATTTCTGACAACGAACGTCATATGAAATTGAGGTGACTTTTCACGAGGAATCATTTGGTAATGCCCGAATCGCGGTGAATTACGTAATTTTTGAATAATTCGCGATTTTATTAATTTATATTTACCCAATGAGTGCGAAAGAGATGCACAAGGTAGAAATGAGAAGGAAAAAGTGCAAGGATGTGGGTTTAGTTCGTTGTAATTATGAGCTTTTCTGCTGTCGCCATTTTATAGGACATTTTTAATTTAATTAAATTTCTGCGTAAATCATATTTTTTATTTAATAAAGTTAGGTTAACAAATTCACAAAAATGATAAGGAATCTAACAAAACCAGTTTGCAAATGGGTTTTAGTTAGAAATACGCAAAATAATAAAAATATGTAATTTTTGGAGGGGAAATGGCGATAGCAGAAAGCATAAAAGGGCATTGTAAATGTCAGCTCACTTTCATTCTAGTAGTGATTTTTAAAAGGTGCAAGTGTGATAAGTTTATTTCAAATTTTTAAAAAAAGTTGTGTTGGCAGCCATTTGCAACATAGGAAAAAAGGTTTTTATCTTCTTTTGAAAAAATTTAATTTTGTTAAATTTGATTTTTTTTGTGAAGATAATTAATAATTCGTTGATTAATACGAGGTTTTCGTTTTTTCTATAAGTTTTTGTGTTTCATAACAAAACATTAATTTAATCTTTTTTTCAAAATAACATTTTTTATTGCGTGAATAATTTTCAATATAAATTTCAAAATTTTCTTGAAGTAATTCAAAGTGAACTTAAAGTAAGTAGTCAAAATATGCTTAATATTAATTTTATTCAATATTTTTTTCTCTTTTGAACTTGTATATTTTACTTAACCATTTTATTTTCAGCAGTGTAATTAAGATTTTTTTTTAGTGAATTTGAATTAAAGTGAATTATCATTGTATGTAAAAAGAATAAAGGTTTAAAATCAGTTAGGCCCAACTATTGTGCAAATAGTCAATTTAATGAAATTTTCATCTGAATAATTTATGCCTTTACGGTAATGCTATTCATGTATGAAATTCATTAACCGTTGATTATTTTCTTGCCCATATCGTAACTGAACATTTTATTTTTACGACAGTTAGTTAACCGTGAAATTTAATTTACCGATTCGTATATAAACTTGTATAAGTGTGAATTAAAGTGAAAATTAACTAAATTTGTATGCGAGTTTCCCTTTATAATTTTTCCTACATTTAATTTCGTTAAATTTTTGATTTCAGAGTTTGGGTAATTTTTTTGAGGTTAGTCAAATATTTCAAGTTGCTCTAGTTTTTCTGAAAGCAGTGTTAAAGATTAAATTTGTCTTCGTATAACTTTCTCTATTTCCTAGTAGACTCATTTTATTGACACTGTTGTTAATTTAAACACCTTGTTTAAATTTTTATCTTCTTTAGCAATATCATTATTGCTTTCTTGAACAGTGCTTTTAACTGCTATCACCAATTTTCTGACAGATAAAACAATTACCAATGTGTTTAAATTTGCTGAAATCAATCCTGTTACCACTTTGTACCTACCTTTGTTACTAGCTTTACTGTCACAAGAAAGAGAGTGATTGTAGAAATTCTTCTGCTTTTATAGCCTTTGGAGACTTGATTTCCAATATGGCAGAAATTCCAGAAAATTCACAAATTTGTGGAACTTAAAACCATAATTTGAATTTTAAATTTTCTGGCATTTTCTGAATTTATCTTAATAATTTCTGTCCAAAATTTTCAAAGGAAAAATATTTGGCTCAACTTGATAATTATAAAACTAATTGATATTTCTTTTATTGCGAAATATTCAACTCCGAATATATATTTTAATTGTGCATCTGGCACTTACGTTTTTGTGTTATTCAAATCCACCATCTTAATTTGGAGAAATTGTTTACATTTCTTTTTAATAATTTATCTCTTTCCCTCTTACGGCGCTTATTGGAATTATTAATTTCGCGAATATTTCGTTTAATTAATAATTCCACGATATAAACGGGTTTTCGTTAAATTCGCCGCGTTAAATTCCGTCGATTAATTGGTTTCGATCTCGGGAGAAATCAAAGTTAAACGTCAGATCGTGAATTAATTCGAGTCTTTGACAGGTGCCTTCACCTGTAAGTTTTCGCGGTTTTTAAGTTCTTTCGTGTGGTTTTTTTTAGGTAAATGATGTACTAGGATATATAAAGTACATCCAACGAGGGAATTCAACATCATTCTAATATGTTTCTTTTCTTTTAGGTTTACTGCACGGGATTGGGAGGACAGAGGACTGGATGGAACATTAGGTTAAGGCACAAGAATTTTTAATCAATGTATTTCCTGAATTTTTTTTGCAATATATTAATGTTTGTTATATTAACTTTATGGTACAGATATAGTTTTTTTGAATTTCAGGAACTCCCATTAAAGCTTCGTCCCCTCCTTGCTTTTCTAATCCCTTCTCCCTCTATCCTTATGATTTTGATAAAAAAATTTTTTTGTGTTTTTTTGTTTCAGCACCCTTTACAGGTTGGGCCTGCATCCTGGCCAGATGCAGGGTAGGTGTGGGATAGTTCCTGAACTGTCGACCACGGGGCATTTTTCATGACATTTCAGCGCGGCTAGGAACAGCAGGTGACACCAGACCTGTTGTTCTTCTTTCTTTATCTGTTCTCTTGGTTTTCTTTCTTTTCGTGGCAGACCTGAAGGAAGGATTCCACAACCTTCTTTCGCCACAGGCACGCGGAATTCTGTTTGTAGATGTTCAAGGACTCACACCCCATACCGACGAGCTAGGACGTGCTGCCAGCTAGCGCGTGCCACTTGAACATCTTGCGGCAACTTCACGTTGCTCATCCGCACACACATACATTAGAACATTCCTTTCACACGGTAGCCAAATACACGGTAAGCAAAAGAAAATTGCTTAATCAGCGCGAAAGGCAAAGGCTCTGCCCAATGACAGCTATCTATAGCAAGGACAAAAGCCTAAACGAAGAAAAAAGCGCGAAAGCTTTTTCTTCATGTAGATCGGCTGTTAACGATTCCGTTGGAGTGGAATGGTGGATTCCTGAAAAACTCTGTTGTTACGATTATAAGAACAAGGTCGGTCGGATGAATTAAGAACGTTTTTCTGTTCCTGACATTAGGAGTGTCTGAACATCGTGTGTTAATTAAAAATTGTTGATAAAATAAAATTGTGTGATGTTATGGTCGCCTTTACAGGTTATCCGGAGATTCGGGTTTATCTGACCACCACGTCAATTTAGGTCCCATTGGGCACAGGGTAGAGATATACTGGGTGAAATTTGGATTCGGCTATGCGAGCCGAATCCCTTATCCTTGATTAGACCAATGAGGTTATGCTCATCATCTAACCTGCATTGGGACATCCTAACTCGAATTTCCAGGCACCCCACAATACTTGCCTGCATTTCAGGGTACTAGATCCGGCTCCTATAGCCGAATCTAAGAGCATACACATTTTCCACCTGCAAAACACCTGAAATAAGAAAACCTGAAAAGGGATAAACATTTTTTTATGCGCGCATAATGTTCGGCATTTGATAAAGCATAAAATTCTCTTCTCAAAAACCCCTCAAATGTTAAAATCGGTGTGCGGAGAGCTGAAGAAGATAATTTAATCCAAAGATTTATTCTAAAAATAGAATGATCTGCAAGTCAAAGCAGAAAATTGCAAGAGATTTGCGATTTAAAATGAACATCTGGCATCAAGTGGCCTGATGACACCGTTTGAAAGCGAACAGGGCATGGAAGGTTGGATGTCGACAGCGGTATGGCACGAGTGTGTGTGTGACTTTGCTTGGCGGCAGTGATAAATGGGCGGTAGATGGTCAGGCAGTCGGAGTTTTATCACGGAGATAACAAGGTTGCTAGAATTAAAGTTAAAACGACGAAACCAACAAAGGCAAAAACTACAAAAATTATCAACAAGCAAATTAAAAGAGATTTAAATTAAAGTTAAAACGACGAAACCAATAAAAACAAAAATTATAAAAATTATAAGCAAGCAAATTAAAAGAGATTTAAATTAAAGTTAGGACGACGAAACTAATAAAAGCAAAAATTATAAAAATTATCAACAAACAAATTAAAAGAGATTTAAATTAGAGTTAAAACGACGCAACCAACAAAAGCAAAAACTATAAAAATTATAAACAAGCAAATTAAAATAGATTTAAACTAAAGTGTAAACGACCAGACTAATAAAAGTGTAAACTATCAAAATTATACACAAGCAAATTAAAAGAGATGTAAATTAAAGTTAAAACGACGAAACCAATAAAAGCAAAAATCATTAAAATTATAAGCAAGCAAATTAAAAGAGATTTAAATTAAGTATCCATGAAGGAAATAATTAAAAGTGGAAAACATGAATTTCAAAGCAAGCCAACAAACTAAAGAAATGTAAATTGAAGTGCAAATGACCAAATGAATAAGAGTATAAACTATAAAAATTATCAACAAGCAAATTAAAAGTGATTTAAATTAGAGTTAAAACGACGAAACCAACAAAAGCAAAAACTATAAAAATTATAAATTAATTAATTTAATTTGAGATTTAAACTAAAGTGTAAACGACCAGACTAATAAAAGTGTAAACTATCAAAATTATACACAAGCTAATTAAAAGAGATGTAAATTAAAGTTAAAACGACGAAACCAATAAAAGCAAAAATTATAAAAATTATAAGCAAGCAAATTAAAAGGAGATGTAAATTAAAGTTAAAACGACGAAACCAACAAAAGCAAAAACTACAAAAATTATCAACAAGCAAATTAAAAGAGATTTAAATAAAAGTATCCATGAAGGAAATAATTAAAAGTGGAAAACATGAATTTCGAAGCAAGCCAACAAACTAAAGAAATGTAAATTAAAGTGCAAATGACGAAACCAACAAAAGCAAAAAAAACTATAAAAATTATCAGCAAGCAAATTAAAAGAGATTTAAATTAAAGTTAAAACGACGAAACTAATAAAATCAAAAACTATAAAAATTATCAACCAGCAAATTAAAAGAGATTTAAACTAACGTGCAAACGACAAAACTACAGAGGGAGTAAATAAGGCAAAGGAAATACGGCAAGGAAAAGAAAGAAGAACAGAAGCCACAACTCGAATTTGGTGAGTCCGTTCCATAAAATATAGTATCAAAAGGAAAATTAAATAAAAGGGGGGACCATTGAATTAGTGTTGAAAACCATTATCCATTATACTCCAGATATTTATATACTATTAGGCCTAAACAAGTTACTTAAGATAACTCAAACGTAAAGAATGCCAGGAAGATGAATGAAACCTAAGTAATTAAGTATTCTAGTGTGATTTAAGACTTAACTACTTTCATATTAATAAGATCAACGACTTTAACTTGACGATTTCACTGTTAAATGCCATTGAGAGCATAAAGAAGGTTCCCCTATTCTCTTTATAAGTCTTTTTCACAGCGAATCCGGAAGTTTTTCTTTAGTAAAACAAGTCATAATTGCACATACCTAATATGGCCTTAGCTAAAATGGAAAAAGGGGTGACGCTTGTCAAGTATAATATCGGGGCGGCAATTATATGTTAGAAACTTAATCATTATATAGATTTATAGTTTACAGCAACGATATTTCGGTTTATTACTAGTTTATGATTACCATTGACATAACGAAGAATGTAACATTTGTACTCAATTGAACGTTAATTGAAATTACCCGTCAGAATTGTATTGAGAAATTTTATCAATATAACAGTTTGATACTGGTCAGATGTATTGCTAGAAATAGGAAGAGTATTTTGTAAAGGTTGTCCTTATATAAAAATAAGAGATTGTTTGTGATGATATAGAGTAATAGAATTTTCAGCAAAGATAGAGTTAGTCAGTAAGGCGTCAGGTCCAAATGTAATATTCAAATTCGACAGGGGATAGCATTATATTCAAAGAAACAAAAAGTCATTGACCGATACGAAAATGCGCATTTTCCGACCCCGGCAACAAATAGAAGTAATTCCGATCAGTTAACTTAAAATTGTCTATTCCCTTTTCGAAGCACCTAGATAATAGTTAGCTGTAACATAGTCTGATTGTCATTAGTATTTACTCTAATTGTCATTTTTTTTTTCTTTTCTCCTCAGAGCCCTGTTGCAAAGGGGTAAATAGGCCCTAGCCATAAGTTAGACGGTCTTGTGCCCTCCCACGGAGGGGGTATCTCTATATTTCAAAAAAGAAATTAGATTTTTTTTCTGGTAATAAAAAAATTGTTGACATGAGTCGAATGTAACCCTCTCTTTTCTTCTCTCTCTCTCTCTCCTCGTCGTCCTTTCTTATGTCGGTCATGACAGTGCTACGTCGGTGGGCGGGGTCCTCACGATGAGGTGAGTGGCCCTCTCTCTCTCTTTTCAGGTCGTATTAGGGCATTCAGATGACAGTGGCCCCCTGGATGCATAGGGTGGTTGGGGCATGGGCCAAGTAAGGGGAGTCAGGACACCAGACTCCCCCAACGAGATCCGGTAAGTCGAGCGACGCCTGCTCGTATCCTCATCCTCCTGTCATGTTCCTTTTTTTTTTGGTTTTTTTTTCATTTCCGTCATTTTTTTTTCAGAATTTTCGCGGGTTTTTTTTATTTTTTTATTTTTTCTTCCACTTGTTTTTGTATTATTCTTCTCGGGTCGTCTCACCCTTTCCTATCCCTCGGCATGATTCATGTGCTTTGTTATATGCCAAATTTAAGTAAATTAAATGTTGGCATAATTAATAAATTAAAATGTTATATTCGCAAAATTGCCTTCACGTCAAATTCAAGAATTTTATTTTGCGATATAACAAATTAAAATATTAATTTATAAAATTAGTTTGTTGCACGCAAGCAACCAAATATCGCCTACACGGCAATTATTACCTTTGCGACAAACAAATCGCTCAGATTTCCGCGCATTCCTTTCCCACAAAATTGTGGCGCGCCATAAACCTTAAAATGTTAAAAAAGCATTTTAACCATCAGGCACCTGAACAAAGTTAAGTTCCCAGCCGAAAGGTTCGTGATCATCAAATTCCACAAAGTACATCGCCTTGCCCAAGGTTTAACGGTGCTTGAACTTGATCAAGCTAGTGAGAGGAAAAAGCTCTCACACACACGACCCAAAAGCTTGCCTAATGTTTAACGACTGAACGGAAACTATACGATCGAGAGAGAAAGCTCAAAGCTTTCTACCTTGATCTAAAAGTTCAAGTCGAAAAAACAGGTAAGCGGTCGTGAAAAAGTTTTTAACGCAGAGTTTGGTTTTTAACACGGAAGCGTCAAGTCGCGAAAAAAAAGTTTTTGGTCTAAAACACGGTAGAGTTCGGTCAACAAGGAGAGTCTAAAAATAATCGCAAAATCGCTTGGAAGGAATAACAAAAATTGTCAGTCGCGAGACAAGAGTCTGGGTCTGTTTTTAAGTCTGGTTCGAGGTGTTAAATTTGTTCGAATTGGCTGTGTGCGATATATTAGTATTGAGTAATCTTGAGGAATAAATTGTAAAAATTAAGAGGGGCAATCAAAAGTGTCAATTTAGTATAGTGTGACTTATTGTGTAAATTAAGTAAAAAACAAAAACCATCTAGAACTTAAGTATTTGTGTACACAAATGTGAGAAAACAGAAGTGGTCAAATAAAGGATTAAGTGTTAATTTAGAGCATTTAAATTCTTCCTTAAAGAAAGAGTCTTTATTCCCCAAGAAGTGGAAACAAATTTAGTGTAGCGTGGAAGTTGGTTTTCACCGTTGATTGTAACAAAATTGGCGCAGCCGGTAGGATCGAGGAAGCTTGGTTGGTACAAACCGTAAACGCTTTAAAACCCTTGATCTAATATCGAATAAAAGGGGATCCTTTGGCCACTGCTGGGTAGTCAATAGCCCAGTAAGTCACCCCCACCGCTCAGGGCTAAACAACTTTAGCTGCCTCTGCTCCAGGCGAGCAAGCGGTTGTCCTTTTAACAAGTGCACGAAGGCACCATCTTAAAAAGAGCCGAACATTTCCCCGTGACCAGAGAGGAACAGAAGGAGACCCAGAAATCATCCTCCAGGACCAGCGGTGCTCCCGAAACCAATCCTAGAAGGACGATTTTAAGGAAAGCCACCCTCACATCGGACGACTCAAAGGTCAACCCATCCGCAACTTTAAATAACGAGACGATCAAAGGAACGACTCGCCTCCACCAATTACGACACAGCGGTAGGTCTGAGAGGAAAAACAGAAGACGGCTAAAAGCCCCCTTTCAGATCGCATCACAGGGAAACCAAAAGACGGCTGAAGTAGCCCCCCTATCAACAGAGAACTACGGCAAGGGAGTACCTAAGTAGGCTACTAGCCCCCCTTGCAACCACCAACAACACGTAGTGCATGTCGGAGTCGGAAGGCGACTCCCCACCGAAAGCCGCACCGAGGACCAAGTTTCCGGCTGAGAGGACGTCCCCGACTAATAGCGAACGTCCACCCCCTTCGCCGAAAGAAGCCGAAGGAAGAAAGCTTAGGAGCGGCACAGTTTTACCCATTCCTACAACCGCTAGTAAAGTAAGTTTAAATAGATATTTAGATAGGGTTCTCGAGAAAGCGCGGGACTCCGATAAACTCTGTACCTCAGTGTGACGTTTTAGATAAAAAACTCACACAAAACCGCGAGGATAGGCTCGCCTTAGTTAAAAAATATCAGGAAGATACAGAGAGATTTAAGGCAGACATCGCCGAATTTAAGGGAACCTCGCGCTCGCTCGAATTAGTTAAGGAAGATAGGTTAAATAGGGAAAATTGTAAAGAGGCCAGTGTAATTGTAAGAGCCTCATCAGGAACAGACACCGACGATCAGACCAAATCCGACCCGACCGACGAAGACCTCTTATTCGATTGGCTGGAAGCATCCTTCACGGACACCAGTCACGAGGAAAGCTTGCTTAGTCTACCCGAGTATAAACCCAAAACAACCTACAAACACTCCAAGATGGTAGATTACGCCAAAGTAGCCAAACTAACGGCACAGCTTGTTCCTTTGTTCTCTGGCGCAAATAGCCCTCAGTTGAGCCAAGAGCTCCAAACCTTTATAGGTTGCTGCAAACAGACACAGCAATGCCTTACCACAGAGGAACAAGCAGCTTTCCTCCAAATTTTGCCTACCAGACTCCGGGGCGAAGCGTATCAACTCTTCGCCTCAGACGTGCCACCCACCTTCAAAGAAGTGGAAGAACGTCTAAATAGGGCATATTTACCTAGGGAAACATACCAAGAGTTGGTAAATAAACTAATAACAACTCGACAACTACCCCTAGAAACATTAAACGCATATACGACCAGACTGAAACAATTGCTGGTCCTTTGCAAAGAAGCTGCCGACACCAAATACGGCAATGCAGCGTCCACAGTGAAGACTCAGTTAGAAGACTTCGCTAAAAATGCACTGAAAAGCGGAGTAGGAAACCCGCATTTGTGCCAGTATCTCCTTACAATAGGCGATGCTACAGTGGACGAACTAATACAAAAGGCGCTGGACATGGAGAGGCTCCAGCAAAGCACCCTATTTATACAATCCCCACTCTCACAAATGCCCACATTACCATACACACAAAGTTATGACACACACACAGGGACCAGCCCGTTAGCCCATGGTCAAATAAACTTTTTACAGGTACCCCCTAGGACAGCATCACCAAATTACCAAAACCAACCATTAACTCCCCATCCATCACAACGCCCTTCATTTCAGCAAAGAGACCACAGGTTTGGAAACAAGCGACCGAACCTCAGTACACCGGCACAGAACATTACATGTAGCTTCTGTCAAAAACGGGGTCATACGTACTCCGACTGTCTAAAGCGCAAAAACACACCTTTTTGCGTAAATTGCAAAAATTATGGGCATGATGTTCGCGATTGCAGAACAAATCGTTCTGCTAGAATCCAAGATACAGCCCATGCAAGAGGGCCCCCAAGAGAAAACAGACCGACTCCAGAACAACGTCCATCCAGCGGCCCCCGAGTGTATAACATAAGCGTCAAATGTAATTTCTGTGGCCGACGCGGACACTCTGTTGACGTTTGCCAACAAAAACAGAAATGGGAGTCTCAGAATCCGGGAAACGACGCACAGTCGACCCAAAACTCCCCGGCTCGACTATAAACCCTCCGCAAAACAAACAAGGGTCACCTCAGACGCCCAAGACTAGTATCTCTACCGTAAAACTTCCATTGGACATCGGCCTACACGGCCAAACCAAATTGGTAGTGGATACTGGCGCTGAGGTTAGTATTATTAAGAAAAAAGCACTACAGTCCCTCGACGACATCAATACCGAGGAGGTGTACACACTACAAACGCCGTTTGGAACTGGAAAAACCTTGGGAAGCTGCCAGGGAAACTTCACTCTAAAACACAACATACCCGGCAATTTCCAAGTCATACAAAACCTTCCAGGTCTCACGGACGACGGTTTGCTAGGAAATGACTTCTTAGCAAAGAATTGTAATGTTGAAGGTCCAAATATGGCGCTCAGGTTTCCTCGCACGGAAACTAACCTCGAAGAGTTCGCTATACCCCTAACATTTGCATCGGACGAGGCGTGTTCACAGAACGCAGTCGAAGTAGAAACACTAACAGGTAGCACGGAGGCCCCCGAGGTCAAGCTTTCTACTTGCAGTGTCCTCAAGGCATCTCAAATGGAGAATGCTGGCTGTAGCACACAAGAACACCACTCGGATAAAAGAACTACCAAAGATCCGGCTTGCGAAATAAGGCAGCAACAGATAGTCTTAGACAAACCTGTTTGCATACCTGCAAGATCCCAGATTGTAGTCAAAATCCCGTTGCAATTGGCGGAAGAAATGCTCTGTCTATCGCAGGAGATAGACGATGGAGTCTTCCTGGCAAATAGCTTACTCTCATCAGGAATCAAGGTAGCGCCCATTGGGATCCTCAACGCTAACAATTTTCAAGTAGTCCTGACAAGCCTCGACATAACGCTTGTCCACACTAGAGACTACACCGTCATCCCTATCACCAACGGATCGGATGAAACAAAACTATATGAAGAAACCCCAGAATACAGAGAGACACGGCCCATGAGCCGGAATAATGGCGCTGACAATCCCCAAAAAAGGTCTACTCTAACCGGTCACAAAGACCCAGTAGCCCCAACGCCAATTAGAGGTAGAAACACGTCCAAACATGTAAAATGGCATAAGAGCCCCTCCAGAGACGCTTGCGGGTCCCTCAAGAAAACCCCAACGTCTGGCGCTTGTGAGTACAACAAATGTCTGGTACCCAATGAAAGCCCAGATCTGCAAACTCCATCGCCCAGAGGCTCAAGCCCAAAAATACAAACGACAAACGCTTGCGAGTTCCAACGAATGCCTGAACCCGTAGGTATCAAGGCCCACAAAACTCCAACGTTCAAGAACAGTAGTTTTAAGAAAAATAAAAACAAGAACAGAGTTACTAGAGCCGATAAGATGGCCACTCTGCAACACATTAAATATCTATACCCGGACAGTGACGATCCGGACGAACCCCAACATAACCCGCGTCTCGCCAGGTTAGTACAAGAACTCAACCTGGACGACACCTTAAGCGCGGAAGAGTCATCTGCCATAACCAAACTATGTTATGAGTACGATGATATTTTCTTTTTAAAAGGTGATAGGCTCACTCATACCAAAGCCATCACCCACGACATTCCCCTGGTGCAAGACCAAGCACCCATTAATCAAAAGATGTACCGATTGCCGGAAACCCAACGCAATGTAATCAACGATCAGCTCCGAGAAATGTTGGATAATGACATAGTCCAAGCGAGCAAGAGTCCATGGAATTCACCTCTCTTAGTCGTCCCCAAAAAAGCGGAACCTGATGGTGAAAAAAGGTGGCGCGACTTTCGCAAGCTAAACGAAAAAACGATTGGCGACGCCTATCCACTACCACGTATCGAGGACATACTCGACCAACTAGGTCATTCCCGGTACTTCACTACCCTCGACTTGGCCAATGGTTATCACCAAGTATTAGTCGACCCCAAAGATAGGCCAAAGACGGCTTTCAGCACAAACTATGGGCACTACGAATTCAAGCGTATGCCGTTCGGGCTCAAAGGAGCCCCGGCTACCTTCCAACGTCTAATGAATTTCGTATTAACAGGTTTACAAGGCCTGGAATGCTTTGTGTACCTAGATGACATAGTCATCTACGGGAAAAACCTGGCAGACCACAATCAAAAGCTCCGCAAAGTCTTCGACAGACTGAGAGAGAACAACCTGAAACTGCAACCCGAGAAGTGTCAGTTCCTAAGACGAGAGGTTGTATACTTAGGCCATAAGTGTTCCAACAAAGGAGCACTCCCAGACCCCAGCAAAACGGCATGCGTCCAAACATTCCCCGTTCCCCGAACAGTCAGACAAGTCCAATCATTTCTGGGACTTGCCAACTACTACAGGAAATTTATACCCGATTTCTCAAAGATAGTACGTCCAATCACGAATTTGCTTCGCAAGGACGTGAAATTTACTTGGACTAACAAATGTCAAGAGGCATTTGAAGTAATTAAAAAATCCCTAATTTCCCCTCCACTTCTAATCTATCCCGATTTCACCCAACCGTTCAACCTAACCACGGACGCCAGTAGCGAGGCCTTAGGAGCTGTCCTCTCCCAAGGAGAAGTCGGACGTGACCAGCCTATTGCCTATGCCAGCCGTACACTAAATAAAGCTGAAAATTCACAGTCTACACAGACCATAAGCCTCTCAAAGGCGTCTTTAACGTCAAAGACCCAACTTCCCGTTTGGTGAGATTTCACCATAAACTTTCCGAGTTCGATTATAAAATCGAATACAAACCCGGAAAATATAATACAAATGCCGACGCCCTCAGTCGCATCCCGCGGGAAGAAACCGAAGACACCACTCTTCTAGTAAAGGCCCTAGTCCACCATAAAATGGATTCAGACTCGGAGGAAGAAAACGGTACAACCCCCCACAGTCGCTTAAAATGCAACGCGGTGACTCGGGCTCAAACAAAACATGTTCAAACAGAACCCAAGAGCCCCGAGACACAGGATCCCTCGTTAAGCAACCAGGATCACGAACCGCCAAAACCCGAACAAAAAATAAAACCAATAGACCCACCAGGAAACGATCCAGACACACATGGACAAAAAACCCCTGAACTTAGTACAAACCCCGAGGAAATCAGGACAATCTTACATGACTACCATGATTCTCCTTTCGGTGGCCACCAGGGCGTAATTAAAACGTACAAACGGATCAGAAGAAAGTACTGGTGGAGGCACATGATCAGTGATATAAAGAAATACATTAAGCGATGCCCCAAATGCCAAAAGATGAAAGCGTCACCACAATTCCGAATGCCGATGGTTATAACGGACATCGCAGAAAAACCCTTTGACAAGGTCTACCTCGACATGGTAGGTCCACATGAGGAAACAGAGTCCGGAAATAAATATATATTAACGTTCCAGGACAACCTTACAAAGTTCGTCGACTGGTATGCCATACCAAATGGAGAAGCTGTAACAGTAGCGCAAATTTTCTTTGACGAAATAGTAACGCGCTATCGCATCCCCAAACGAATTGTCACCGATCAGGGAAGCAATTTTCTGAGTGATTTATTCAAACAGGTATGTAAATTGCTAAGGGTGAAGAAACTCCAAACTTCAGCGTATCACCCACAGTCAAATGGCGCACTAGAACGTGCACATAGACCATTAATTGAATACCTCCGAACAATAGTGGACGAAAATCCCAAATCTTGGGACCAATACCTGCGAACCGCTGCATTCGTGTACAACAATAGTGTGCACGAAGGGACGAAACTAACTCCCATGGACTGCCTTTACGGCTTTACAGCGGATGTTCCCTCCAACCTTAAACGGGACCCAGAACCCGTGTATAACCACGAGAGCTATTACCACATATTACGGTATAAGCTACAAAAATCTTATGCAACGGCTCGGAAAAACATATTGGCCAGTAAACAACGCTCGAAAGGTTACTACGACAAAACTATACGCCCTATATCCTTCCATATAGGAGACAGGGTCCTCCTCAAGAGCGAAAATAGAAAACATAAACTCTGTCAAATCTTGGTAGGACCCTATTCGGTAACCGGCGTTCCCAGCTCAGTGAATACCACGATACGAGTTGGTAAGAGAATAATCACCGTCCATAATAACAGGCTGAAGCCTTATTATGACTAAAACCAATAAGTATAATTTACATTTTAAATACTTCAACCCCATTAACCCTTAAGTAACACATTTAATGTAACGGTTTTAATCTTTAATATTAAACCAATAAAAGCATCAGTGCAATCCATCTAATTAAAACCTATCCCCTTTCTATAGACATTTCCTTAAAATACTTGTGGCAAATTATTAACCCTTTTAGTTAAAAGACATGTCGCAGAAATTATAAATAAAAACATGACCTATACTAATTATTTTCGCCCCTTTATTTCCTCCCGTGATCTGTTCCTCTCCAAAGAACAGCTCACTTTCTCCAAGGGGGAAGGATTGTTATATGCCAAATTTAAGTAAATTAAATGTTGGCATAATTAATAAATTAAAATGTTATATTCGCAAAATTGCCTTCACGTCAAATTCAAGAATTTTATTTTGCGATATAACAAATTAAAATATTAATTTATAAAATTAGTTTGTTGCACGCAAGCAACCAAATATCGCCTACACGGCAATTATTACCTTTGCGACAAACAAATCGCTCAGATTTCCGCGCATTCCTTTCCCACAAAATTGTGGCGCGCCGGAAACCTTAAAATGTTAAAAAAGCATTTTAACCATCAGGCACCTGAACAAAGTTAAGTTCCCAGCCGAAAGGTTCGTGATCATCAAATTCCACAAAGTACATCGCCTTGCCCAAGGTTTAACGGTGCTTGAACTTGATCAAGCTAGTGAGAGGAAAAAGCTCTCACACACACGACCCAAAAGCTTGCCTAATGTTTAACGACTGAACGGAAACTATACGATCGAGAGAGAAAGCTCAAAGCTTTCTACCTTGATCTAAAAGTTCAAGTCGAAAAAACAGGTAAGCGGTCGTGAAAAAGTTTTTAACGCAGAGTTTGGTTTTTAACACGGAAGCGTCAAGTCGCGAAAAAAAAGTTTTTGGTCTAAAACACGGTAGAGTTCGGTCAACAAGGAGAGTCTAAAAATAATCGCAAAATCGCTTGGAAGGAATAACAAAAATTGTCAGTCGCGAGACAAGAGTCTGGGTCTGTTTTTAAGTCTGGTTCGAGGTGTTAAATTTGTTCGAATTGGCTGTGTGCGATATATTAGTATTGAGTAATCTTGAGGAATAAATTGTAAAAATTAAGAGGGGCAATCAAAAGTGTCAATTTAGTATAGTGTGACTTATTGTGTAAATTAAGTAAAAAACAAAAACCATCTAGAACTTAAGTATTTGTGTACACAAATGTGAGAAAACAGAAGTGGTCAAATAAAGGATTAAGTGTTAATTTAGAGCATTTAAATTCTTCCTTAAAGAAAGAGTCTTTATTCCCCAAGAAGTGGAAACAAATTTAGTGTAGCGTGGAAGTTGGTTTTCACCGTTGATTGTAACAGCTTTTGTTGCGCGACCGCGGGCGGAGATGGCATCACTTTTTGAACCCCCCCTCTCTATCGCAAAGCTAGCGATACCAGCATGCCATCCTCCATCTCTGCCCAAGCATCTGCTGACAGATGAATGTCCAGCGGAGGCCGTGATCCTGGCTGACATCAGCTAACTTCAGTTGATGTCATCCAGAGTCATAGCCTGCCTTGGGCAATCATCCAGCAGCAGTGTCGGTCCCAGCTCGCAACAGTGATTAAGAAAAATTTATTATTTAAGAAATAGTGACTATTTAAGCAGAAAAGCTCTGTGAATTACAGTCTTAGACAAACATTTTGTAATTAAGGGAAATTCATTATACAGATTCAATTTACAGTGTTAAATAAAAATTGTGTGATTACGAAAAATTTGTTATTCAATCGATGGTGACTATTTAAATCTTGTGTTTTGTAGTTCGCAGTGTTAAAAGAAAATTGTTTAATTAAGAACAAGATGTTAAAGAAAATTAAACACGAAAAACAAACAAATAATAAACCGTACGAAAACCCTTACGGGTAAAAATAAAACACTTTTATTTCCTACTAGGTTGTGGTTTCATGTTACATAAGTAAAAATTTTGTTTTAACCTTAAAGAAAATCTAATTTGCAGAATATTTAATAGAACACAGAGTTGAAGAATTCAAATCATATGAAGATTTATGTAAATAAAGACAGTACATTATCTCAGAATGTAGAAGAAAGCGGTTATCACATTTTAATGCATAGTTAAAGCAGTAAGTTTTGAAGAGCTTCCGTGGAAATCACTATCTCTCATGGAGGAACAAAATACTGCATTGTCCGCTAGCTTTAAAGAAAAGGCCTTCTATTAAATTTTAATTAATATCCCTTTGGACGCAATTTACTGATTACATAATACGAGCCAAAAAAGTTTAATCTTATAGTGGCGCTCTCTACATTCGCCCAAAATTAATACAAATATATCCTAGTGTTATATAGTATTTCGTTAAGTTAAATTGCCATATCTTTACTGATCAGTTTAATATATTTATAAGAAACGACGCATATATCCTTTATAGTTCCGGCAATATTCTCGATCGAATTAATAAATCACTTTAAAGTCAATTTATATTATATATTATATACCACTATCAATGTTGAATTAAATATCTATTATCATGAAAAGGAACCTTGAATACTTGGAGTTTTTTTTTCATTATATTGATAAGCATTTGTGCATTGTAAGGGTTATGAGCCTATTCTTAACCACATTGCTTAGCACAACTTTACCAATTACAGTAAGAATATTATTGTTGAATTTAAAAACCAAATAATATCAATTTTTCTTATTTATACCATTTATGGAGTGCGATATTTTACAGGACAAGATAGTTTAACATATTTGAACAATTATTATGAAATTTTGCGCATTCTGTTAATTATGACATTCGTATATAGGTATATGTGAGCAAGAGGAAAAACCGAAAACAGAGACTTTTGTTCCTGCCATAATTTTTTTATATATTTTTTTGAATTGCTGCATACACGTATCTACAGAAACTTTATTCATCAAATATAGAATGAAACTTTCTTTTTGCCTTTTTACAGGTTACATATACGATAATTATTGAAATTGGTGGAACAATCATAATATAATACATATATTTAATATAGATAAAAAAGTTGAAGCTACAATAGCATTACTTACTAAGCTGCACTTCACGAAGTCGATAAAATTTTTTTTTCCTTGATTAAATCTAATCCTACTTCGATCGCTTCATAGTTTTCGTGCACTTCTTTCAGTTAGTAACACAGCTGAAAAAGGTTGGTTGCCCCACTTCAGAGTAATACTAGTTTTATGGAAAGTAATTTATCGACCTATAATTTTTTTTTGGACCTCAATAGAATATCAATTCTAATATTTTAGTATACTATAGTTCAATATATAGGACTACTACCGTCACAAAAATCAATTTAGTTCCAGCTAGAGAGAGTCAAACGGTTGCTCATGACCATACTAATGAGTTAACTTGATGAAGTGCTAGACAAGAACTTGCCGACCTCCGCGATGACCTCCCTCTATAACAACTAGTTCCGGACAACTGTCCGAGGTAATAGGGACTATGCTATATGACAAAGGCTAGGCATAGTCGCAGGATGGGGTGGGATAGCCTTATGAGCCTCGAGCCACCTAGAGGCTGAGGTTGCTTTCTTCGTCAGGGGCATGATTAGGCCGATCCTTTTTATCATTCATTTTTCAGTTATCCCTTTTACAACTGTGCTTCTTTTTTTTGGACATAAAGAGTGCCTGCAAATTAATTGTTCGGGTGAGAGAGCCGAAGGCGGGCGGGCCCCTCACTTCTTCGGCTATCAAAATCAGCCTGCACGCAACCTCAAAACGCTCACCCAGGTATCTCCCGCAACCTTTCCCTATCCCTTTCGGTTGTGAGCCCAGACTTAGTCGGGGTTCTCACATCCCTTCATTCCCATTCATGTTTACATGTTACCGCCCGATGGCAGCATGAGTGTACCGCAAATTAATTGTTCGGGTGAGAGAGCCGAAGGCGGGCGGGCCCCTCACTTCTTCGGCTATCAGAATCAGCCTGCACGCAACCTCAAAACGCTCACCCATTTATCTCCCGCAATCTTTCCCTATCCCTTTCGGCTGTGAGCCCAGACTTAGTTGGAGTTCTCACATCCCTCCATTCCCATTCATGTTGACATGTTACCGCCCGATGGCAGCATGTGCCCCCCACGCTTACCATACAACAACCAACACGAAATAACTAAACTCACCTCAAATCCTTCAAGAGAGGAAATTGCGTCTCCATCATGTCTTGGTACACAACTACTATGCCCGCTAAGTAAGTACCGCTCGTCCGACATAGCACTCAAGAGAAAATATCTGGAAATTGCCAGAAATGTTCGGAGCGAAGCAATGTGTGGTGGCTGCAGTGCAAGTAAAACTGGAGATCATTTGAGAAGATTACCAAGCAATGAAGAAAAGGGGAACTGAGAGAATGTGTGCACAGTGGCTTCGAGAACTCGGAGGCAAGTGCCATTTGGCGGCATAAACAGATCGCTTCGTGACAATTAAAAAGTGTAAAGTTTTCTTATAGGAGGCGCCAATTAGTTTGTTAAGGCGTTAATCATTTCATCATTAAAAATCACGTTTTTTTTAAATTAATTCCTCAACATTAAACGGTATTCCTGGGTATTGTAAAAACATCCTTTTTCACGTAATTTCGTGGAGCGGAGGTTAAGCGAAGATAAACTACTTGCATTTCCTTGGTGCTGGACAGACGGACGCTTAATTTCGTGGTGCAGAGATTAAGCCGTCGAGTTTCACGAGCTAAACTAGATATTCCTATATTTCAAACGTGGTCCTTCAACGCCGGAAGCTACTATCAACAGTGGGTTAAGATAAGTAAAATCAATTTACATTTTTGACTTCCTACATATATTAATTTGCATCGCATAAAATTAAATTCTTAAATTAACGCACACATTTAAGACACTTTTGGTGAAAAAAAAAATTGTGCCATGCAATAAATAAGTGACAATTCTAAATAATATCATATGATATTTTATTGACTAATTAAGAACGGTAAAGTGATAGCGGTGATTACAAATACCCACATTCGTACATATATACAGAAATCGTTTAAATGTCACATTCCAAGTGAAAACGAACAGTTTTTAGGATATTATTTTTACAGTGTATGGTTAGTTCCATGAACCTTTGAGAATTTATTTAAATTTAATTTCATATATCTGAATGATCTGACACCGAAATAATAAATCTACGAAATAACAAAAAAATTTGTGATCTTCAACTCAAGACTCAAATAAAAAAAATATTAATTGACAAGAGCATAAATATGAATGAAGAACAGAATACCTCATTAATTCAAAAAAGGGGTCGAATAAAGGGCACTCTTACTTGCATTAGGACATTCTCAGAAAGTATATCTGATGATTCTCCAATTGATGACATTAGATTACGTCTTCAAAACACTGTGTGGAAGGAATTTTGTACAGTCGAAGATATACTTATAATCTATGAAGGAGAATGTTACAGATTCGATTCTGCTTATCTTTCCGATAAGCCAAAATCCAACCGAATCCAATCTGTCATATGAAAACTCGGTAAACAAATTTCAATGAGTTGGATTTCATATACCGCGTTATATTGCAACAAAGTTGCAATGTATTCATATCATGGTAAAGAGATGGCCGCTGAGTAAGACGTGCTTTTTTTTGCTCCGTAAAATTTTTTTTAATTGTGGGAAATTGCTGAAAGTTTGGTGTAAATTGTCTTGCGTGTTATTTATAACTCAATTTAAAGTGATCTATTATACTTTTAACTTTAAAATTTCAATGGTGTGATTTGATTAAATCAAACCAATATTCGTCATGCCACCCAAAAATGACAAGCATATCACGTTGCGTTCTGGATCTACGTCATGTGATTCATCTCTTACACTTGACGATGTAATAAAGTCAATTAAAAATCTGGAAGCTAACATCGAAAGGGAAGTGAATTCTCTAGAGAAAACTTTCGAGTGTAAAATTAGTGAATTTATAAAAAGTGCAAGGCAATCAATCACTGAAATTAAAACCGAAGTCATCACCTTATCCTCTAAAATCAAACAGCTGGAGGAAAGGATAGAAAAAATTGATAAATCGGCGAAATCATGCGATGTGTTTGTAACCGGAGTACCTGCAATGCCTAATGAAGACATACAATCTGTTCTTCAAAAACTATTCGGTGTTGTTGATTTTCAACCTACTACTGCTCAGCTTTCAGACTACGTAACAACAATAAGAAAGCACCTCCGATTTTAATAAAATGCTGCAATGTCGAAAATAAAAAACCGTTCATAGCTGCGATCAAGAAAAAAAGGCCAAAACTGTGTGACATTGGATTTACTGGAGCTAGCAGTATTTTTGTGCAAGAAAGCCTGACCACCCGTAACTTGGAACTAATTCGGCAAGCCATGCAATTAAAACACCGTAAGAAGGTCAACTCTGTGTTTACTATTAATGGGATTGTTTATATTCGTAAAACAGCTGAGGAAAGTCCTACCCGTTTTTGTAATGAGTTATTTTAAATTTAGTTCTGGAGTAGAAAGTACATAATATATGCTGGTTCAGTAAGTTTAAGCTTATCATGTATTCTTTTGGATTTGTTTTCTCTTACCAACATTTATTTCTTTTGAATTTAGTCATAGGTTCACTATTTGGTTCTAATCTTTCCTTTCTTCTATTTAACTACATTACTAAATACATAAATTTTGTTTCGATAGAATGTGATTGCTTTCCTGAAATTTCTAACTGTTGCGTAGAGAATGATTATCTCTCGTGACGAAATCAGTTCTGGTTCCAGCGGCGAAGGTGATACACATTTGAATTTCCCTCTCAATATCTGTCATTTAAACGTGAGAAGTATAAGGTCAGCTTTTAATGAATTTGCACACATATTTGAGCAGTGCAGTTACAACACAATTTGTATAAGTGAGTCTTGGTTGCATGAAAATGTTGATGATAGTGCTATTAGAAATGATAGAAAATATGGTATAGGAGGCGGTGTGGCAATTTATTTCAAAAATAACTTGCACGGGAAGGTTATTGCGACTTCTGATGGATCATGTCCAGGTATAGAATATATTTTCCTTGAAATTTCTTTTAAAAACATCAAAATATTTGTAGCGTGTGTATACAGGCCACCCAGTGCCCGAGATTTGGACCCATTCCTTAAAAATCTAATTTTATTCTCCAGTCGCCATGAATCAGTTTTCATACTCGGTGATCTCAACATTAATTTATTTGTAGAAAGTTCCTTAAAAAGGGACTTACTTAGTGCACTTCATGGTTCTGAGCTGGCTGTTCTTAATGAAAAAGCCACTAGATTTCACGAGTTCGGTTCTTCACTAATTGATCTTATAATCAGCAATAGATCGAACATTCTGTTAAATGTTAGTCAATTTTCGGTTCCAGGAATTAGTGATCATGAGGCTATATATGCATCGTTTCGTTTACCGATCGGTGGTGAGCCTGCCCCAAGTTTACATGAAAGTAGAGACTTCGGTAACGTTAATATGCGGGAGCTCGTCAACTGCTTGGAGGAATTATCATGGGATCCAATATACGAAACGAATGACGTTAATTCCCAAAACTGTTTCTTTAACACAACATTGCTACAACTTTTCAACCATTATGTTCCAACAAAACGCATTATTCACAAGTACAAGAATGAATGGATGAATAGGAATATTGAAACCCTTATACGAGAACGCGATTTTGCACACCACTTGTGGAAGCGGTTTAAAACGAATTATCTGCTTCAAAATTTTAAGTGCCTGCGTAATCAAGTTACTAGGAGCATACGTGAAGCAAAAATTCGCGTATGCGGCCGTAAACTTAATCTGTCCTTACCCAAACGTCAGCTCTGGCAAAATATTAGGCAATTAGGAATCAAAGGTGGGGTAAGGAACTGTTCATTAAATCCAGACGAACTTAACAAATTTTTCGTTCAAGGTAATAATACTAGCTCGTATAACAATGCTAATGAGAGCGCTTTCTCTTCTCTTGATGACACAGGAGAATTTTCCTTTAAGCGTGTTACCTGTAACGAGGTCTATTCTGCTTTTTCTTCTATTAAGTCTAAGTCTATGGGTTTGGATGGATTGGATGGGCGTTGGATTCAGCTTGTCCTACCTTATATAATAGCACATCTCACCCATATCATCAATACATCTATTATGACATCGACATTTCCTAGTTGCTGGAAATTTGCTAAAGTGGTCCCTATTAATAATAAACCTAATCCACCAAGTCCTTCGGATTACCGTTCAATTAGTATACTACCTATTTGCTCAAAAATTGCAGAGAAACTTTTATATTCACAAATGAACTCTAATATTCAAAATAATAGTCTACTATTTGAATTCCGATCTGCGTTTAGATCTAATCATAGCCCAACGACTTCCACTGTTTACCTTATAGATAGGATCCGAAGGAATATTGATAAACGTATTGTCTCTCTGCTTGTTCTTTTAGATTTTTCAAAGGCCTTTGACAGCATTGATTTTAACATTATGTGCAATAAATTAAGTGTATTATATAAATTTGATAATACTGTAACAAAACTTGTTTATTCTTACCTTACTCACAAATTTCAAAAAGTTGTCATTGGAAACTCAGCGTAAGGTTTCTTGGAACTAATGTCTGGAGTTCCGCAGGGCTCTATATTTGGACCTTTATTGTTTTGTCTTTAGATCTGAAAAATATTCCCAGGCACATGTTTATTCAAATGTATGCTGATGATGTTCAGCTACTATCTTCATCCAAAACTGATGACATTGAAACAAATGACTGTAATGTTAATGAGGATCTCAAACGGATCTCGGAATGGGCCAAAAATAATAAACTTAAATTAAACCCAGATAAATCGCAAGCCATTTTTATTTCGATACGTTCATTTGATACTCGTAACATATCAAATATCATATTGGATCAATCTTGCATAGCTTATGTAGACTCAGTTAAAAGTTTAGGAATTATTTTAAATCGTACATTAACGTGGGACGAACATATCAAATAAATTTCTTGTAGAGTGTATGGAACCTTAAGAAAACTTTGGAATTTTGCAGACTATTGCTCTCGTGATATCCGTAATCATCTAGTTAAACCCTTACTGCTACCAGTTATTACCTACAGCTGCACAGCTTTTCCAAACCTAGATGCAAGAAATAGTAGAGTACTCATTGTTGCATATAATGCCTGCGCGCGGTATATTAACAACTTAAGCAGATTTTCCCGCATCTAAGTCCATTCTTGGAATATATTGAAATGTTCACTCAATAAATTCATCAAATTTATTGTAGCCATTTCGATTTTTAAATTGATCAAAAATATAGGACCCCCATACTTATACAATAAGTTAACATTGTGCAGATCATCAAGAAGCCACCACCTTTTTATACCTCATTTTGGAACGTTTCACGCATTCTTCGTCGTTGGTGCCAGAATTTGGAACTCTCTGCCCATTTGCGTGAAGTATAGTTCAACTGTTGGCTGTTTCAGGAAGTTAGCTTTTGAATACTTTTCTTCTTTAACGTAGGTCGTTAAAATGTGTTAAACATTTACTTATATGAAGTTAATTATAATTGTTAGATTGTATTTTCTTCAGAAATGTAGTTTTTCTTTTCTTTTCACTCTATTTTCTATTTAATCATAAATCGCTTAATAATTGTAGTTCTTTTTATTTTCTTCCTTTTCTATAGCTTAATGTATACTTAGGTTAGTTATTTGCTAAGTTTGGTTTGTAATGATTCGTAAGATGAATATTTAGGGAATTTTTTACACTAAAAGAGTTTTTTTTCTCATGTGTAATATATGAAATAAAGTATTATTATTATTATTATAATAACTCATGAAAAAACAAAATTAAAACCGATTAGGATTTCTTGCACCGAATTACGTTGCAACAAATTATATTCAAATTAAACTCATAATAAACAAAGCGCTCGACTTACCGTCGACATTCTTTTCACACGGTAGCCAAATATACGATAAGCATAAGAAGCCTGCTTATTCAGCCCAAAAAAGCAAACGATCTACAGCCACTCTGTCAAATAACAGCATTCGACATCAAGGACAAAGTAGAAAAACAAAGAAAAAGAGCGAAAGCTCTTTTCTTCTGTAGATCGCTTGCCTACGATTCTATGTAAGTAGATGTTATGGTCGCTAAAGATTTTTTTTACCCAGTGGTAAGGATGACCTGAAAACTAGGTCCAGGTAGGGAGAAAAAAGTTCTATTCCCATTTTTCACCTCCTTGTCCCCATTCATGCATCATACCGAGCAAGCAGACGGTTATGCAGCATCTGGAGTGCGAGAGGTAATTTTTTTGTAATCGCGCATGTACATATAGCACGAACTAAGATTTGATCCGAAGTAAATATATAAAGAGTAAGTAAGGACGCAGATAATTCCAACTTCAATTTATAAAATGGGACCGAATTGACTTTGTTTATACTGATAAAACCTCAATAAGTGTGTGAAATAAAAAAAATGACGATAATTTTGTTCGGATTATAAACCGACTACAATTGTTTTGTGAAAGCAATATCTGCAAAATAGGAACCGCAATTTAACACGTCAATAGCCCAAACTATGACTTATAACCTGCCCATAATTTTGTTCAGATTGTATACCGACGCTAATTTAATGAATTTATAAATCCGCCATGAATTTTGGTTAGATTAGGAATCTGAGGTAAAAAAATCTTGGGGGCGTTGAGCATATTAACACGAGTTGATAAGTAAAGTGAACTAAATTCATAAAACAAAAACAGAAGGTGTACATAAAAGGAAAGATTTGAGAACGAAAAATTATAAAAGCAGAAGTGTACACAAAATTTCGTGATTTGAATCGAAAGTATAAAATGAGAAAGTATGTTTAAAATTTTAATGATCTGCAATGAAAATATAAAAGGAGCCAGAAGGACCAAAATACAGACTATAAGTGAATAATACTTTTGTATAAAAAAAGAAATAAAGAAAAATTATGAAAAAGGACAGTCGTATTAGGCTCTACACAACCTACTTGTGAAGAATTTAATATGGAGGTTGAGCCGGCAGTCTACCGATCCGGAAAACAACGAAATACAATCGGAATGACAGGACATCACACCATGAAAATTTAGGAAACGTTCCTTTCAAGGCACAGGTATCATTCAAAAGTTTCAGACCTTTTGGTTGTTTTCGGTTGCTATTATCACTATATATTGCATTTATTTCTTACATACCAGTTATAATAAAAAGGAAACATTATGTGAGGAAGTTTATCGAAATTTGGCGACACCATTATATTAAGTTATCTGATATAAAAGATGAACATAACATAACATAAGAAACCGTAGATGGCGCGTTAAAGAGTATTCTCACAGTCAGTATACACTCAGATATCGACACAATTAGTTAAAATGCCAGACAAGTTGAAAGATATAAAGCATTGTTGCAATGCTTTGAAGGAGAAGAAACATACGTTCTCAGGGTCTGGTAAAAGTAACTTCAAAAATTCGTAAACAGTTTCCTGTCAACGTCCTGTTAACGCAAAAGTCTGTGGATCATGCAGAAACAAAGCGAAAGTGATTTCTGAAGAAGAAGATGCAATTTCATCCGGAGATGATGACACAGAACGAGTGCCCGATGTAAGTTTGACTTAATTTTTATGATAATGGGGATACAGTGAGAAATTAACTCCCGGCCTCTAAAAAAGTACGAGATATGTAATTCTTAAATTGTAGAATAACGAAAAGTATTCTATACGTATTTTTTTGTTTGTTTGTATATCCAAATTGGATGAGATGCAGCGCTTTAAAATTCCCGTCAGGAGACGTCACTTCCGGTCTATTTGGAACACTTCCGGTCTATTTGGAGAAAGGTAATTCTTATTAAAACAAATTTTTTTTGCTTTCTTAAAATTATCAACAATTGCCTTTTTTTTAAATTCGCAAATGTTGCGCCCCTATTCGAAGTAATTTCGAATATGGCGAACCCCACCGAGATATGACAAGCCCACTACCACCATATGGCGTTCCGGAAGGAACGAGAGCAGACACGGTGGAGAACAACGGGGAGGACAGATGTGATTCGTGCGGTCTCTTCTTGAAGTTGGTTTTTGAAGAGTGTGGATCTTCGAGAATGAGTTAAGTAGTAAAATCGTGTCGAAAGAATTTTTTTGGGATAAAATGCATATCAGTGAAAAGTGGGATAATTTCAAAAAGAAGAAAACAAATTTGTGCAGCGAAAGCGCCAACAGAAGTACCCCGAATCTTACAAAGTAAAAGGAGCACGTGGAATTCGCGAGCCCATCTATGCAGACCGCAAAACCAACAAGAACCCCACAGTGGACCATAAGTATATTTTCCCTACATATTCGCCAATTTCCTGAGCCAAGGTAATTTTGTAATTAACAGTATCATTTTTCATTCAATAAATATATATATTTTCCCTAATCATGTTAAGTATGGTATGGTAAACTAACCTAGCAGTTTTAAAAATCTCAAAAATGAAAAGAATTTTCTTGTAATTAGATTTTGCATAAAGTGAATTTGAAATGAGCAAACCGAAACTTTATTATGCGTGAAGTTAAGTGGGCCTCTGAGCACGTGGGAGATATACAAAAATGAATTAATAAATGCTATCGAAGGAATTTCGACCAAATTAATATTGAAATACCAATTACATAATATCTGGAAGTTTGAGATTTAAGATAAGCTAAATTTTTTTGTAGATTTAAGTTTATATCTTTAATCTTCTTATTTTGAATTAAATCGAAGATTCTAAATAATTTAATTATTAAAACCTATAACTCAAACAGTGTTATGAGTTGTTCAAGACCATGCGAACGATAATATATACGCTAGCGTCCCAAAATTTAGAAAACGGTAACAAGAAAAAAAACAAATCTCTTTTTGATATTTCGGATAATCATCAGCTGAGGGGTTCAGTTTACGACATTACGAGTCATAGCCTGCCTTGGGAAATCTTCCAGCAGCAGGATTGGTCCCAGCGCGAGTGTTATGTGAGCCAGATAGGTTGGCTGTTTGATTTTATTACATTGGGTGAACTGAAACTCCTATTCTCATTCACCTGATGCAGTTGGTTGAATCGAGTCTGCGGCAGCTCAATTAGAGTTTGAGACGACGACGAGACAGCACTGTCATGTTTCAGGCATATGGCCTAATCCGAAGCCGTGACAAAACCGATAAGCGGGAAAAATTTTGCTGCCTAGTCATCTCTAGTTCCAACTATGTATAGCCATCTCGCGGGCAGCACGACCAACTCTCCTCCTAATTCCGAATTGATGTCTCGTGCAGCGTCATTTGCTCGATAATAAAAATATGCTGCCGTGGATGTGCAATCTGATACAGTCAGCAGCAAAATAAAGTTGCAATCGAAATATTACGACATGGGCAAGGCTTCAGATTTCAGGTATTAAAAAGCATAATTAAATTAAAAATTGTACCAGCTAGCACAGGTAAATTACATATGCGGGGAAGCTAGAACATCATAGGTCCATCAATTACAAAATAAAACAACATAAAAACAGCAATCACATATTCCATTTATAAACACAGTAAGTTATTAAACACGATTTCAGTTCAAATCTCTATATATAACAACATGTACAAAAGGAAATGGCGAAAGTTTGGGCTTTCTGTATAAAAGTTCACAAAAAACACAACATAATCAGATTATAATTAACATTTTAGCATACTATAACTTTTACATTAAATACTATTTCATTACGGTAACTGAACCGAAACCAGAACACTAGCGATCAAAAGTTGCTAAAATTCATTGTGGGGTGCTATACGTATAGTAGTAAAAATTCGACTTTACCTTTTATAATAAATCATTACGGATAAGGCAACATAATTTGCTTTTTTTTGGCTTTCAACTCATATAATTCTTAAGTCTTATCGATAACTTTAAATAGTGATGCTAATCAGCACTTGAGTATTTATAATATTAGAAAAAAAAAGATTTATATTGTAGCTCAACGTGCACCTCCTTTTGTGGAACACAGTTTTGCGAAATCCTATGAATTCTGTTCAAATCTTAGAAAGCGAAACTTATTTATCTCGAATTAGGTTTGATATGAAATTGGATCTTTAGAAAATGAAAGGAAATATATAAAGCAATTCCTTACTTTTATTGAAGCTCATTTTAAAACTGAACGAAAACGTAAAACATTTAAGGATAAAAGAAATGACTAACAGTCGAAAACCCAGGCCAATTGGTTCGAAAATATGTAGCAAATCAAATCGAATATTATCAAATAAAAAAAATACGTTAGATAGAAATATTGAAATGCAATAAATGAACGCCATTCCTAAAAGTGCCAAGAGCAGCCATAATATTACTAAATCGTTTACGGTTATTCGGCCAACAGAGCATTTTTTTAGATGTTTCGCAAGGATCAGATTCCTGTGAATTTATACCTGTGAAAGCATTTAATACTCCCGCACTTAAGGAAACTTAATTTTTATATATATTTGAATTTTTATTTTGAATTAGTATCGTTTCTTAGTAAGTTTTCCTTATCAAAAAAAAAAAAAAAATCCTAAAATTACATTTTATTTTGTCTTTAAAAAAAAAATTTTACATTTTGAACTCAGTTTTGAGATACACTTTTCTTTGCCTTAAGTTATGGATCGTCGATGAGGGAGGGTGGATTCCCGTAGTTTTTTTTTGCTTTGTTTAGTTTAGCGTGTATATGTATATATGAGTACCAAGTTGTACATATCGGTTTAATCTTTATCGAAAATTTTCTTCGCATCTTTTGTTTGATAAAAAATTTTTTTTGGTTAAAATGATGGGGTACTAGACATTACCCTGGTCCCTAAAGACCCTCTCTCTTCCTCTAGCATCTAATTCCGGACATCTGTCCGAGGTTTTTCAAAGGGACTATGTCGTATCCAGGGCGTGACATAGTCATAGGATGGGGAGGGTCAGCCCAATAAGCCTTATAACCGCTGGAGGCTGAGGTTGCTTCTCGTCAGGAGCATAATATCTGTTTTCTTTTATGCCTTTGAGCATGGATTTCCCAATTAACCGATAACACGAGTTACAGTCTCAAAGCCAGATACTTAGTTCCCAGGCACGAATTCCTAGACACCGGGCACATCATATTTCAAATTCTCATTAAATTCTAGATATGCAAAAATTTTCTAAAGTAAAGCTAAATAATCTAGAAGTAAGTCACGTTTTGCAAATAAGTATTATGGTCTAGACTTAAAATTTGTAAAAACAGACCAGAGTAGTTGACTTTCATTCTTCCGAGTAGTCAGTCAATTTTGTTAGGCTCTAATTCATTAAATGAAGTTAATTAAAGTAAAATAGATTTTTTTTATCGCTAACCGAATAAGATCCTAAGCCGCGCAACAACTTGGACTTAAGATAACAGTGCGAATATGAAAGCACGATAAAAAAAACAAGATTGCAGAAATTACTAAAGATAACGTGAAAACAAAATGAAAAATTTATTAAAGAACATCAGAAAAGCTGGTAGAAAAAAATATATCGAAGACCAGGGAAGATACCAACTGAGTCCGTAAGGAAAGAAAGAAAGGTTTGTATTGAATTTTTTTTATATATTCATACTTAGTTTCGCTTGCAAAGTAGCAGTTTACGATAAAATAGCTTCTGCAGACGGACTGTGGCAACTGTTAGTACGACACATTGGAAAATAACAGCACACTAACTCAATGGCATGATGAACATAGAATACCGAGGACAGTCGTTTGTGGGTCGTCGTCGCGTGCTAACTGAATTCGCAGATAAAATATATAGTTTTTTTTATTAGGTTAAAGAGAATAAAGATAAAGTAAATATCGCGAGTGTTTCCTTAACGTTACCTATTCGTTAACCTAATAGTGGTGACCTCGAAAGAAGCACGACAATGGAAAACGCCAAACAACCGAGTTCGGCACAGAACAACACCAACGGATCACGTACCTCAAATTCAAAGATCGGAAACCGGGAAAACTCATCGCTCACCACAATTCTTGAATTCAACCACCGCAAGACAATAAGTACAATACGCTCAAAGAACGCTTAATAGGTCAATTTGCAGATTGAGAGCATCAACGACTACGCAAACTTCTACAGGAAATGGACCTCGGTGATAAAAAACCTACCCACCTTCCGCCGAAGTAAATGAGTCACCCGAGATTGCAATAGTATCGCCATCACATGGAGTACGCAAATCATCAGAGATGGCTCAATAGTTAGCTGAACTGACACAAGCAGTAGCAGAACTTAAAGCCTGCAGATCGAGGCGACGAAACGGTGTTGTTATGTACCTAAAAATGGTCATAATGCACCTAAAATAAAATATTATTATTCTGTCAAATTGATTATTGAAATGAAATATTCAATCATTAAAAAATTATTTCAGTTGCATCAAACGGATGTAACTAAATTCGCCTAAACGGCATAAATTATTTCAATTCGCGACAAACAAATCGCTCAAGTTACCGCGCAAGTTACATCAGCAAAAATTAGCTGTAACCCCGAAAATTATCAAATTATTCATTCACCTAAAGTGAATGAAGTTAAATCAGCAAAAATTAACTGTAATCCTAAAAATGATCAAGTTATCCACTCACCTGAAATGAAACGTGACAAGAGATCACATTTCATTTCATATAAGATTTGATATAATGAAAACTTCCACATTCCCACAGAAACTTACCTGAAAAGGAAATATGTCAGCAAAATTATAACGACATGAGAAGTAAAAATTTCAAAAGCTTAAGGTAAGACGATAAAAATAAATTCTTAGTTTAGTCAGTCTTAAGACCGTCGCGAAGCTAAAATGTTGAATTACTTTATTGAATAAAGCAATTTGCAATTTTCTAACTAGTTCTGGTGTTTTTATTTTTTCTCCTAAGAGATCTAAAGAATAAATTTAACTGGCGCAGTCGGTAGGATCTCAAATCCGAAGATATGAGATCCAGTGAAACGAACGAATTAAGTTAATACAGTGAAGTTAAAGTAACTAAAGTTACATTTATCAAGGGATAAATATCTTGCTGCGTTATTTAGTTTAACGAAGAATTTTAACTTAATCAAGTTCAAAGCTCAGTGAAGTGAAGTGTACTGAAGAATCTCGACTTAAGTTGAATTCGACCAAAACAGACTGAAGTTTGTTTAGTGAACAAAAAATTCTGCGTTAATTGAGAGTAATCCGAAAAGGAAACAAAGTATATCTAGCTCAATCTGAGAAACAACAATTCCGTGCCTAATAAGTGCATGAAGACAAGTAGACAAACATCCTTTGATTCAAATCGAAGATTTAATTGTGAAGAAATAATGGCTACTCAAGCCGAAGTCGATGCTCTGAGACAAGCACTGCAACAAACACAGCAGCAATATCAGCAGGAGATAGAAACATTAAGACGACAAATAGCAGCACAACCGCTTGGTTTGTTCCAGCTAACGCCTGATCAAATTTTGAATAAATTTCAACATATAAGGACATTCCATGGGAAAGAAGATTATCCCCTTCAAGAATTCATCAGTGCAGTAGAGGATATTGCAAGACTATGCAACAATAATCAGCAGCTACTAGAATTCGGACTTTCAACCATCTTCAAAGAAAAAATCCAAGGTGAAGCGAGAAAATGCATCCGACGTCTAGGAGATACATTAACTTGGGAAAGGGTAAAATCTGAGTTAAAGACCCATTTCCGACCGAGAAATAGTTATAAAAAACTTATGGACGAAAGCCGCAGTATTAAGGTAAATAGTTTGAGAGAGCTTTTTAATATAATTAAGTGCTTAAATTGTCAACTAAATGAACTGTATGAATTTGACGAAAATAAACCAAGTAACTATAGCCCAGAGAATAATGATAAAAATTTAGTTGACATAATTAAAGATATGATAACTGGTAGCTATAGAATATATATTTCAAGAAATATGACATTAATACAAGTGTTCAATGCTTTCTAAGACTTAGATTTATTAGACGAATCTGACGTAATCCATTATAAATATAGAAGAAATAACAATTATAGAGAAACCAAATATAATAGTGCACCAAAAAGAGAATTCAAACGCGGAAATCAAGAAGTGTTAGAAAATAACTTACATTGTAGGGAAAATAATCGTTCAAATCAAGTTAGGAATTTTGGCTACAGACATAACAATTACAATTACAACAGACAGAATTCCGGAATATTAAGACAAATCGAAAACTCGGGACGATATAGAAATTTTAACAATGGCAATAATTTAGGGCAATTTGTGCGAAACAGCAATTCAGTTCAGTGCAGACGTTTCCCCAGTAATAACAATAATAGCAATAATTCGAGACAATTCAATCAGAGACAGAACAATTATAACAATAACACCGAACCTATGGAAATCGATAACGTTCAAGAACAGGACGTAAATTTTACAAACGAGCCTCGTGAAGTAAGTTACCAATTATAATTTTAACTATTAGTAATCAGAAAATTAGGTGCCTGCTAGACACCGGGTCAGATACAAGTATTATTAAACCTAACACCTTGAAAAGTCATTTCGAAGAAAAATTGACCAAACCCTTATATTTCACTACAATAAATGGAGTGAATAAGGTAACTAACAAAATAATTACCCCTATACTTAGAGAATTTAATATCTCAGGTACCTTCTCCTGGAAGGTTATTAATTTAAGAGGGCGTAAATACGATGCAATTTTAGGTCAAAATTTCCTAGTTCCTTTAAAAGCTAAGATCGATTTGGAAAATAAATATGTGCAAGTAAACGGAAACAAAATACTGTTTGAAAACAACGACTACCCTTTTATTATAAATGAAATATACACTCTGGAAGCTAGTAAAACCGCAAGTTTAAATTTAGATCATCTAAACGTAGATGAAAAACAAATAATCACTAAAACTTTAAAACAATACGAAGATTTATTCTTTAGGGAAGGAGATAAACTCTCATTTACTCATGAAATACAACATGAGATAATCACAACCATAAACAACCCAATATATTCTAAAATATACCGATACCCACAAATCCATGAGAAGGAAATCGAAAAGCAGATCAAAGAAATGCTAGAGCAAGGCATCATTAAAGAAAGTAACTCTCCGTATAACAGTCCCTTGTGGATAGTCCCCAAAAAATTAGACAATTCCGGCCAACAAAAATGGCGCATTGTCATTGATTACAGGAAATTAAATGAAATTACTATCAATGATAAGTTCCCCATACCAAATATCGAAAGCATACTCGATAAATTAGGCAAAGCACAATATTTTACTACATTAGATTTAGCAAAAGGATTCCACCAAATTTTGGTGAAGCAGGAAGATAGAAAGAAAACAGCCTTTTCAACACCTTTCGGGCATTACGAGTACGTCCGAATGCCATTTGGCTTAAAAAATGCTCCATCGACGTTTCAACGTCTGATAAATTCCGTACTCCGTGACCTAATTAACAAAATCTGTGTTGTCTATTTAGACGACATTCTGATTTTCAGCACATCGCTACAAGAACACATAAATAGTATAATAAGGGTGTTTGATAAATTAAGAAAAGCTGGCCTAAAAATCCAGATGGATAAGTGTAACTTCCTTAGAAAAGAAACGGAATTCTTGGGGCATGTATTAACCCCTAATGGTGTTAAACCGAATCCCCACAAAATAAAAGTGATCCAGGATCTAAAACTCCCTGCAACTCAAAAACAAATAAAATCTTTCCTAGGGATAACAGGATTTTATAGAAAATTTATTAAAGACTATGCCAAAGTTGCTCACCCCTTAACAAAATATCTCAAGAAAAATATGAAAGTTAACACAAATGATCCGAACTATATCACGGCCTTTGAAAAGTTAAAAGAAATCATAACAGATCACCCAATCTTAAGGTACCCAGAGTTCAACAAAAAATTTAAGCTCATAACAGATGCAAGTAATTACGCCCTAGGGGCAGTATTAGTGCAAGAAGGGCACCCGATCTCTTATGCCTCAAGAACATTAAATGACCACGAAAAAATTACTCAACGATAGAGAAGGAATTATTAGCTATCGTTTGGGGTACAAAATATTTCAGGCCTTATTTGTTTGGTAAAGAATTTGATCTCCAAACCGATCACCAACCTATTAAATGGTTACAAGCCAAGTATTCAGGTAAAGATATCAACCCACGGTTGCAAAGATGGTTAATATCACTAGGAGAATACAATATAAAAATTGACTACATAAAAGGTAGGGATAACAAGGTTGCCGATTTTTTAAGTAGAATAAACAGGGACACGAATGAAATAAATGCAATTGAGTTCAATTATAAGTCTTCGCATAACGTACTAGACGCTGAGAATTTGAGTGTCGATTTTAATAAAATGTTTCAAGACAATGCCGAGAATGTGAACATTCAAGATCATGAGATAAACGCATTAAACGATTCAGTTGAAGTTCAAACTGTGCATTCACAAGAAGAGAATTTAAATGATCATATTCCTATTCTAGAAACAATTGTAAACCGTTTCAAAACGCAAATTATCCTGAAGGAAAATAAGGAAAAAGAATACGAAGAATCATTTAAAAATAGACGAATATTTATCGAAAGACAAGATTTAGAAAATGAAAATGTCAACAATGTAGTACGAAAGTACGTAACCAAAGGCAAAATAGGCATCTATTCTGAACTCAACGACCACGAATACAATAAATTACAACAAGCTTTGATTAACATGTTTTCCGGAAATAAAGAACTAAAATTCGTAAAGTGTAGTTTCTTCGCATTAGATATTCAAAACGAAAATGAGTTAAACAAACAGATATCTCTCTTCCACAAAAACGAATTAGGGCATTCAGGAATTATAGCAACCTATGAAGGAATTAAGAGCAAAATTTATCATCCCAATTTAAAAACAACAATTCATAAAATAATTAACAATTGTGATATTTGCACATCCGAAAAATATGATAGGAATCCAATTAAAAAGCAATTCAGGTTCACTGAAACCCCTTCAACAATTAATGAGATAGTTCATGCAGATATCTATGTCAATAATAAGCACTCTTTTATAAATTTCATTGATAAGTTTTCTAAGCATGCAGTCAGTTTTTATCTAGAAGACAGGAATAATCAAACCATAATTGAAAAGCTAAGACAATTTTTATCAATCAAAGGAAAAGTAAAGAAGTTCATTTTTGATAACGAGTTCAATTCGAAAAACATAAAAGAATTTTTTACAGAAGAGAAAATCGAATATCATATAACCAAACCTAATAGCCACACCGGCAATTCAGACATCGAAAGATTTAATAATACAATAACTGAACGCATTAGGATTTTGAACTTAGAGGAAAAACTTCCAGTACGAACACAAATGCTTAAAGCAGTAAAATTTTACAATAGTTCTTATCACTCAACGATTAAGGCAACCCCTCTTGAAGTGCAAGAAAATAAGATAGATAGTAAAACTATTGAAAACAGATTAGAATCTAGGAAAGAAAAGGTGTTAGAAAAACGCAATATAAATAGGGAAAATTACGAGGAAAAACGAGAAGAAGGCTTTATAAAGAATTATAAATCCTTAAGACACAAATACGAACCTAAGTTTAGAAAACACAAACTTAAAAATATTCACGAAAGTAATATTAAAAGACCCTTAAAATTTTCAGATCAAAACGGTCATTCTATGGATACTGTTCCTGATAATCCCAGCCAGTCAACAGACAATGGTAATTGAGAGGATAGATTCTGAACTAGGCTACGCTGAAATAAAAACCGATGACGTCGAGCTAGTAAACAAATTCGATATAATTTTGCATATGATTTATCCTAATGAATTAACAAAATTAGTCAATAATTTAGAAACAACAATTAACCTCCTTGACTTAGGAACCAACAAAGACATTGCGATCGCTCAAATCCAAAGCATCAAAAATAAAATTAAAACAATAATTCCACATAGATCCAAAAGAGGCTTAATAAATTTCGTTGGTACTGTGATGCATTGGCTATATGGAACAATGGACGATGATGATAGACAAGACATACAGAACCACTTAAACACTATCGATCAAAATAATCATAATATTATTAAAACCGTTAATCAACAAATTAAAATAAATACCAACTTCAACGAAACCCTGAAACTTATTAAGAATACCATCGAATCAGATCGCTCGAAAATAACTGATAAATTGAATAAAATAACCATGACAGAGAGGAAAATTGTGGCAGAAGGTTTATTCTTGGAACTAATGTTTAAATTAAATCTAATTAAAGCACATATTGAGCATATTCAGGAAAACATTGCATCAGCTAGGTTAGGTATACTACATCCGAACATACTAACAGATGACGAAATTAACACATACAATATAGACTTCAAAAAACTCTCAAATATCAGACTAGGAGTAGCCAAGTACTTGAACGATTCAATCATTTTTGCAATTAAAATTCCTGCCCAAACTTTAACGCTTAGTAAAAAACTGTTTATACCAATCACAAATTCTAAAAGTAAGCAAATCGACCAAGAAATGGAATATACAATTGAAGTCAATAGCAAAATATATATATTTCAGGAAGGAAAATCAATTAAAGAATTAAAATTAAGCAAAAACTGCATAGTCAAGAATAATTGTAAAATGATTAATAAAGAAGATGAAGAGTTCATAGAATTAGAGAACAATATTATAATCCTAAACAACATGAAACAAAGAAAATTAAATAGTACCTGTGATGAAAGAAATGTAACTCTTAAAGGAAATTACTTTATAACTTTCAATAACTGTACCATTCAAATTGACGATAAAAAATACAGTAGTAAAGTAAATAAGTTCATAGACAAATTTGTAATTCCCAAACACGAAAATTTAACTTTTGTAAACAATGAAGTAACATTTGAGGAAATCATATTCAATCAAGAAGATAACATAAAAGAGATTAGAGAGCTAAAATACCATAAGTACGTTAACTACGGATTAGGGTCTCTTACGTCTATAATAATGATTGTTATCATAGTATTCATAATCTATTGGTACTGCAAACAAAAGAAATTTAAAGTTAAAGTTATTAACAAGATTCAGGAGAATAAAAAGGCTAGTGGGGAAGGAGTTACGTTATCGGATCTCCGTAACCCAGAAAATAAAAATTTTGACCAAAGTAAGAATTATAGCCTAGACATAAAAAGAAGCACAGAATTCATGGATAAAATAAATGTACGAACCTGAACTTCTATTTTATGTCTGCATTTTTTGTACAAACCTGTAATTAACCGAAACTATGTAATTGAATTCAACAATTGTTCAATAGAAATAGGTAAGAAAATATTTGAAAATATGAAAAGAAAACACACTATGTATGTATATGGAGGTATAATACGTTTCCTGTTTGTAATTGCTGTCTCCATCGTTATAATTTTGGAAAAAAAGAGATAATGTTTTAAAGTTAAAAATATCATAAGGACTCAGGAGAGTCTTAAATTTAACAGGGGAGGAGTTACATCAGCAAAAATTAGCTGTAACCCTGAAAATTATCAAATTATTCATTCACCTAAAGTGAATGAAGTTAAATCAGCAAAAATTAACTGTAATCCTAAAAATGATCAAGTTATCCACTCACCTGAAATGAAACGTGACAAGAGATCACATTTCATTTCATATAAGATTTGATATAATGAAAACTTCCACATTCCCACAGAAACTTACCTGAAAAGGAAATATGTCAGCAAAATTATAACGACATGAGAAGTAAAAATTTCAAAAGCTTAAGGTAACACGATAAAAATAAATTCTTAGTTTAGTCAGTCTTAAGACCGTCGCGAAGCTAAAATGTTGAATTACTTTATTGAATAAAGCAATTTGCAATTTTCTAACTAGTTCTGGTGTTTTTATTTTTTCTCCTAAGAGATCTAAAGAATAAATTTAACTCGCATTCCTTTCCCAGGAAATTTGTAGCGCATTGGTAACTTAAAAATGCTAATTATGCATTTAAGCAGATATGGTACCGAACGAAATTAATTCGTTCCCATACATCGTATCTTTCTCAGGCATTCACGAGAAAGATACAAAAAGAAGAAAAAGCTCTGGGAGCTTTCTTCATGTATGTCGTTTTGATCGCGATCTCTCGCTACATCGTCTTCGGCCTGCAAAAGAGGGACCGAAGAATAAACGAAATGAAAGCTCAAAGCTTTCTTTTCATGTGGATACGGTTGATCGAAAGAATCAACCGAGAGATTCGAGGAGTTCTGTTCTATTCGCGAACGCGGCAAGTCGCGTGGAAAAGAGTCTGTTTAAAACGTCGAAGCGAAGAGTAAAATTTTAACGCCGGAAACTGGTACGAGTCGCGAGTCATTTTTTGTGGTTGTATTTGGATTAAAGACATATTTTGCGAAAATAGATTAATAGTATTTTGTGTAACAGAAATAATTTTAATTGAGTGGAAAATTTTATGAGCGAGTTGTTTAATTTAATTATATTAAAAGAAAGATCGTTATAATAAAAGGGATTTATAACAGTGTGCATCGCAGTCAAGCCAGTGTTGGTACCACGAAAAGTTTGGTAAGCGAGCAAAAAGTTCTCCATGCACATTCCAGCAAACGGAAAACTAGAAAAGTCATCACTGTGTGCGGCAAGTGATGACGTCCAACACAATCGCTGCTTGTTCGTAGTTGACCCCAACATACGAATAAAGATTTAAGTAGATACTGGCGCCAAGATATCGGTTAGGCGCGGATTTTTAGCTTACCACGGAATTATTGTGGATTTACAAAAGAGGAAAATCGTGGATCTGAAATTTTATGGTATTATAACGTGAGTTCCATTTCTCCATCTTACAAAAATTGCTGTAGAACTACCTTATCATTCGCTCATTTCAGATTATAAAAACATAACAAAGCCTTGGCTAAACAGAAAAACGTACAACACAATATCACGCATCATATTGTAACAAAAGGCCCACAAGTTTCGTCACGTCCACGTCGATTATCAGCCCAGATGCTCAAAATAACCAAGAAAGAATTCAATACGATGTCACAAGTACACAATGTACTTAAATGTTTATTTAAAAAAAAAAATTTTGTTGGATTTACATCTAGTGTTCGGTTTTTTCGAAGGCGTCCAGCAGCTACAGAAAAGCTAACCCTTTGGTGCTGCTGTTGACGAAGAGCCAAAGGAATTTAGCTTTTCTTTATTAGAAACGCCGATCGCGTTAAGAAATATTTTAATATTTTCTTACTTCGCTCGCGTTGAACGGTTTAGTTCGGAATTTTTTGCAATTCCAAGTTATTAAAAATTTTCAATACGATGATAAAACAAGGGATATGTAGGCCCTCGAAAAGCCCATTGTATATGGTCCCAGAGACTAATGGGGAATGGAGACCCTGCGGGGATTTCGCAGACTGAACACCGCAACATTGCCTGACAAGTACCCGATATCACATATACAGGATTTTACGTATATACTCACCAGTCACAAAATTTTCTCCGCACTGGATCTCCAAAGAGCATACCAACCAATACCTGTGGAATCATGTCATGCTGAAGACAGCTATTACCACACCATTTGGGTTATACGAGTTTTGTTACATGACGTTCGGCTTACGCAATGCCGACAAACTTTCCAGCGTTTTATCGACGATGTACTTAAAGACTTCGATTTCCTCGAGTAGATAGCTCACTTGCATTGATGGTTGACGCATCTGATTCAGCAATAGGCGCAGCCCTGCATCAACGTTCAAAAGGCTTATGGTAACCTTTAGGATTTTTTTCGCAAAGCTATCAACGGCACAAAAAAGATACAGTCACTACGATAGGGAACTCTTGAGTGTAAAACACTTCCAGCACCTAGTGGAAGGGCGTATGTTCACTATTTTTACGGATCAGAAACCGTTAATATTCGCGTTTAACCAAAAACCAAAAAGGGCTACACCGAAGCAACGCAGACATCTTGACTTCATAAGTCAGTTCACCATGGACATCAAATAAATCCCTGGGAAAAATAATATTGTAGCCGACACACTATCGTGGATTGATGCTATTACATCCACTGAGAGTTTAGACTACCGTCTTCTAGGGAAATCGCAGGAAACTGATAGCGAACTTCATCAGCTCCTACAAGAAGGTACATCATTGGAACATAAAAAGTTCCCAGTAAGCACCGATCCAACTGTTATGTGACCTCGATTTGGTTACTCGAACAGCCTGACAGAAACCTCTAGTGGCAACTTCATAGCCAACGTGTAGCTTCATAGCAGCTGGTCGGCTTCGGATAATACCAGATAGATGGCACTAGTGTGTAGTGGAGCCATTTTTCCTGCAGTAATTATATGCCGGAACATTCAGTGCTTATTCATGCGTACTTGAGCACCTGACTGGAAATGTACCCAAAGCTTAAGTAAATCGTAACAACGCAAAAACGGACTATAATTTATATTTCATGTTCGCTTTCATATTATCCTTCAACTCCAAATCACGTTGAGATTTTTACACCGGAATGTTGGTATGCTTGAATCGTGAAACTCTACCACTGACCGACTGTGGCAAACTTCAGAAATGTCTTATTTGGGTTTGTGTCAAATGTGAAAACAAACAAAATAATCCTATGTTTCGTTATGGTGAGAAATGCTATGAAAATCACTTACCGCCACGTCTTGGAAATACGGTAAAGACTAGGCGCAAACGCGTTTAACATAACAAGATCCACAAGCCACGACAGTGATATCGATTATCATATTAACAGGATACATGACATAACAGGTAAATCATATTATAATAAGATTATGTCCAGTTCAAGAAGTTGTTATGGTCGTTATGTAGCAAGCACATCCAGTGGTCCCGTAGCACCTGACCACTGGATGAATTTATGCGCGGAAAACGTCCTTTAGTCATTGGATTGGTGCTGAATTCGGCTATATGAGCCGAATCCTAGCGCTAGGTTCAATCTTCGGATGCTATGCCCTTTCACATACCCCCGGCTCTGCTCCAGACCGCAGTAGTATCTCTTAGATTCGGCTCTTATAGCCGAATCCAATACCACCAATATTCCACCTACCTAGAAACACCTGCAAAAAGATTGTAACGAAGTTACCTAAACCTGTCAACAGCACCGGAGGAGAAACAGGTTTTCGAGCGCCGCCAGGCTCCCCAGGTAATAAAATAAGTTAACCTGGATCAATTTCCCGCTTCCCGCAGCCGCCACAAAGTCGAAAAAGGCCACAAAACCTGTTAACAGCAAGTGGCAAAACCTGTCAACAGCAAGGCCGGAAATAAGGATTTTTAAGCCCCGCCAGACCTCCCCGAATACTAATACAGTAAAAATTCACCGAATTTACCACTCCCCGCAGTGGTAAAATACCCGTTTTCCCCACAAACACCGTGGGAAAGTCCGACAACCGAGTGCCGCCAGAGCCCCCTGGCACTATATAAGGAGGGCTCACACAGCAGCGCAGTCAGTCGTCGTCGACCAGCTCTGGAGACAACAACCACTGGGAACAACCGAGGTAAGAAGACCAGAAACAGACCGACCGGAATATAAGGAGGACTGACTACAGTGGAGCAGTCAGTCACAACCGACCGACGCAGCGAGGCAGATCACCGAGGAGCAGCGAGGTAATAGTTTTCTTTTTAGGGAGATCCCAGCATTTCGGCTATATAGGTGGGCCCCATACCGGATCGCCGGCAGTTGAAGACCAGCGTTCGGACGGACACCACGGCCAGCACGGAGCTCCCTACGAGGTGGTAAGATATACACAGGTATAGTAAAAGTTTGGTAGCTGGCGTGCCGCCCCAGCTACAACAAGTTGTATTGGACCAGATTTGGATCCACTGGTGGTGGGTAAGATTAGCAAATAAATATATATATATCTCGCTCTCTCTTGCACTAGAGTGCCTCCCTGGTGCAAGACGGCTATCTAGTTATCTCTGTCACTAGCGTGCCTCCCTGGTGACGGACACTCACTTTATCTCTTGTACTAGCGTGCCTCCCTGGTACAAGACACTCATACAGCTGGCGTGCCTCCCCGGCTATCTAGTTATCTCTGTCACTAGCGTGCCTCCCTGGTGACGGACACTCACTTTATCTCTTGTACTAGCGTGCCTCCCTGGTACAAGACACTCATATAGCTGGCGGGTCTCCCCGGCTATCTAGCTCTCTGTCACGAGCGTGCCTCCCTGGTGACACACTCGTACTCTCTCTTGTACTAGCGTGCCTCCCTGGTACAAGACACTCATATAGCTGGCGTGCCTCCCCGGCTATCTAGCTCTCTGTCACTAGCGTGCCTCCCTGGTGACACACTCGTACTCTCTCTTGTACTAGCGTGCCTCCCTGGTACAAGACACTCATATAGCTGGCGTGCCTCCCCGGCTATCTAGCTCTCTGTCACTAGCGTGCCTCCCTGGTGACACACTCGTACTCTCTCTTGTACTAGCGTGCCTCCCTGGTACAAGACATTCATATAGCTGGCGTGCCTCCCCGGCTATTTAGTTATATCTGTCACTAGCGTGCCTCCCTGGTGACACACTCGTTCTCTCTCTTGTACTAGCGTGCCTCCCTGGTACAAGACACTCATATAGCTGGCGTGCCTCCCCGGCTATCTAGCTCTCTGTCACTAGCGTGCCTCCCTGGTGACACACTCGTACTCTCTCTTGTACTAGCGTGCCTCCCTGGTACAAGACACTCATATAGCTGGCGTGCCTCCCCGGCTATCTAGCTCTCTGTCACTAGCGTGCCTCCCTGGTGACACACTCGTACTCTCTCTTGTACTAGCGTGCCTCCCTGGTACAAGACATTCATATAGCTGGCGTGCCTCCCCGGCTATTTAGTTATATCTGTCACTAGCGTGCCTCCCTGGTACAAGACACTCATATAGCTGGTGTGCCTCCCCGGCTATCTAGTTCGCTGTCACTAGCGTGCCTCCCTGGTGACACACTCTTAACCGGCAAGCCCCGGTTATCATTGTGGTACTGACATATTCTTCGCCAGCGTGTTTCCTGGCCCGTGTATGTAAGTGATTGTCCCTCAGAGCATAGATTGTTAGGCCTGTATTTAGTACGAAATCATTCTGTCTCCGTTTCTTTCCCAGTAGATATAATAACCGTCACCGCCGCAAGAAGATTTCGCCCGGAAACAAGACAACCGTCCGTCAGTCATACTACGCTCGCAGAAGGGAGACAATCCATCCGTCAGCCAGCCGAAATAGACCCGATATATCAAGGGAGACAGAAGGAGTAGCACGACCGCCGTATACCCCGTGAGGACGAATAAGTGGAAATAGAACAGATTGCGGATTATAGTGAAGCATAGACATTTTTAGAACATACCGTGAATTTTAGTGCAATATAGACACTCTAGAGAGTAGGACATACCGTGAATTGTAGAGATAAGTTAACGACATATATTTATAGGGATTTAAGTTGTGAATAAACTGACATTTTGTAGTGAGGAATGGGTGAGTTTCTTTCCAGAAGCCCTTGACCCTGGATCCGGCGAGCTCATCCCTTGGAAAGAGCCAGCGACCCTCCCCACTACCGGAAAACACGTTACAAAATTGGCGCATGAGCAGGGACATAATAATGTCAACCGACCGAACCGAGGACACACAGCTGAAGGCGTGGGACCAGCAACCAGGCAAACAGGAAGGAATCGAAACCGAGAGGGCCCGCATGCCAATCAGCTATTTGAAAAAGGAGGAACTACAGAAGGAACTAGCCAATCGAAAATTGGACAGTGAAGGAATAGTGGAAGAGCTCCGAAAACGACTAAGCCACGTCGTCCGCGAAGAGAAAGCTGGAAAACTCTTCATCGAAGTTGGAGAACCATCCGGCCTAGCAGGAGCACCGTCACTACTAATTCCGACCTTATATCCGGAGAGAAGCATCAGTATCCCGTCACCGACAATGGCAACAACCGAGCCTACCGTTGCCCGAATAAGCGACGGGGAAATCATGGATAAAGTGCGAAAATGGAACGTGCGCTTTGACAAGGGACAGGACCCCCTAGCCTTCTTGGAGAGAGTTGAAGAGCTAGCCGAATGCTACGAGATACCAGTAACAAGGATCTACAAAGCACTGCCGGAGCTACTTATGAAAGACGCGTTAGCTTGGTATCGCAACAACCGATCTGATTGGACTGGATGGAACGATTTTGTGAGCGCGTTCAAGGAGTTCTACCTCCCACCACGATACCACGTCAAGCTCGCAGAACAAATCCGGACCCGAGTGCAAAGGAAGGGAGAAAAGGCCAAAGACTTTGTGACCGCTCTTCAGTCGCTGATGCGATGGCACCCCAGTATGAGCTTGGAAGAGAAACTAGAACGGATATACGACAATCTACGTCCAGAATATCGTTTCTACATACGCCGCAGCGACTTCGAGACGCTAGCCGGACTCGTACGAATGGCTGAAGAGTACGAGTCACTTCGAGCAGAGGAACAGAGAACGCCGACCCCGAGAAGCGTACCACCGCGACAATACGCTCCAGAACGAAACCGAGCACTTCCAATCCGAGAGGGCTACTCACGAATAGACTGCTGTTGGAGGTGCGGACAACGAGGTCATCAGAGACAACATTGTCAAAATCAGTCAGTCTTGCTTTGTTCGAAATCTCGACAAGAAGGAATCTTCACCGACGACGGCCCATACACCGAAAACCGAGAACGACTACCACCCCGGCAACGAGAGACGGGTGTAGGACAAAGGAGGTTGCCCTGCACCCCACCAGCCGCAGTAGCGAATCAAGCCGCGGAACGTGCCTCCACAACCAAACCAAATCATGATAACCATTGTATCCCAACACGGCTTTCCGACCTAAAATCCAAAACGTTGATATATACCGATACCGCAAAACTTTCGTCTCTAGGAGCCGCACAAGACGGTTGCAGCTGGTACAGCAGAAAATTCCAGGAAGTACAAAATAAACGCGCCGACTATCCCGACTACGCAATTTGGAACGACCAACTTCATCGACGCATACACACTCCAGGTTCGTACGAAGATGACGACACTAGTAACCCCTGGAAAATGTGTGTGCCAAAAATAGACCGAACTAGAGTACTGAAAGAGAATCACGACGACCCCACCGCAAGACATGGAGGGGTCAACAAGACAATCAACCGCATAGCCAAAAATTACTACTGGCCAGGAATGTTTCGTGACATAGCCCAGTATGTAAGAAGCTGCGACTCGTGTCTCCGCCACAAACCCCTGCAACAAAAACCGGCCGGCGAAATGCATATGACAAAGAGCACCGAACCGTGGGAAACCATCAGTGTGGACTTCATGGGACCATTCCCCAGGTCCTCGAGAGGAAACACCATGATAGTAATCTTCCAAGATAAATTTACGAAATGGATAGAGGTAGTGCCACTCCGAGAAGCAACCGCACCGGCCGTGATCAAAGCCTTCCGAGAGAGAGTATTTGCCCGATACGGAAGCCCCCGAGTACTTATTTCCGATAATGGCAGACAATTTATAAGTGGACAGTTTCAACGCACCCTAAAAGAACTGGGAATTACGCACCGACTTACTCCGCCGTATACCCCGCAGGCGAACCCCGTAGAACGTACCAACCGAGTAATCAAAACGATGATAACTCAGTACGTAGACAAGAACCAGCGAAAATGGGATGAACTGCTACCCGAGTTTATGCTAGCCTACAACACTAGTAAGAGCGAGACAACAGGATTTTCTCCGGCGTATTTAAATTTTGGCAGGGAACCAATTTCGCCAACTTCGATCTTCGCAGAGAGGAATGGCTGCCCCAGACACCAATACAATACCCCCACAGAGAAACAGGAAAAATTGCAGGAGATATACCGGTTAGTAAACTTAAACCTGGGGAAAGCATTTGAAAAGCAGAGGCACCACTACAATCTCAGACGGAGACCGTGTCGCCCGCAAGTGGGAGATCTCGTGCTCCGAAAGGAGAGACACCTCTCCTCCGCGCTTAAACATTTTTCGTCGAAATTGGGACCAAAATATGAAGGACCGTACAAAGTTACAAACATTATCTCACCCGTAATCGTGAGACTCACTGACCAACGAGGGAAAACGATAGGCAACACCCAAAAATACCCACCGGTCGGATAGTGGGATGCGTAAAGACGGTACAACCAGTCGCGGCCACCGAAGTCAAACCGTCCGAATCCAAGCCCGGAAGCTCACGCATGGAGCCAACCACAAAACCGCCGACATCCGCGTCAAGAGAGGACTTGACCCTCAAACGCAGACTGGCCGGGAAATCCAACAATCAGGAAGTCAGCAAACCAGCCGTCATGAAGCGACCAAAGACAGCGGAGGAAGGGGAAGCAGCAAGTCCGCACGGAAACACGCGACCATCATCTGCCAACACCCGACAGCCGCCGCCCGCCGCCACCCGACGCCACAGGACTGCCACCCGACGCCACAGGACTGCCATCCGACGCACCAGCACCGCCATCCGACACACCAGCACCACCATCCGACGACATTGTTATATTATATTGGATTAACTTTTTAGTATATTTTTATTTTTTTTATCTTTTCATGAATTATAGTTATAAGTTTGCTCCCACATTCTTGAATTTAGACAAAGCAAGAGCCACCGTTTTATTTTCCGAAAGAAAGAGGGGGATGTAACGAAGTTACCTAAACCTGTCAACAGCACCGGAGGAGAAACAGGTTTTCGAGCGCCGCCAGGCTCCCCAGGTAATAAAATAAGTTAACCTGGATCAATTTCCCGCTTCCCGCAGCCGCCACAAAGTCGAAAAAGGCCACAAAACCTGTTAACAGCAAGTGGCAAAACCTGTCAACAGCAAGGCCGGAAATAAGGGTTTTTAAGCCCCGCCAGACCTCCCCGAATACTAGTGCTGTAATAATTCACCGAATTTACCACTCCTCGCAGTGGTAAAATACCCATTTTCCCCCCAAACACCGTGGGAAAGTCCGACAACCGAGTGCCGCCAGAGCCCCCTGGCACTATATAAGGAGCGCTCACACAGCAGCTCAGTCAGTCGTCGTCGACCAGCTCTGGAGACAACAAGCACTGGGAACAACCGAGGTAAGAAGACCAGAAACAGACCGACCGGAATATAAGGAGGACTGACTACAGTGGAGCAGTCAGTCACAACCGACCGACGCAGCGAGGCAGATCACCGAGGAGCAGCGAGGTAATAGTTTTCTTTTTAGGGAGATCCCAGCATTTCGGCTATATAGGTGGGCCCCATACCGGATCGCCGGCAGTTGAAGACCAGCGTTCGGACGGACACCACGGCCAGCACGGAGCTCGCTACGAGGTGGTAAGATATACACAGGTATAGTAAAAGTTTGGTAGCTGGCGTGCCGCCCCAGCTACAACAAGTTGTATTGGACCAGATTTGGATCTACTGGTGGTGGGTAAGATTAGCAAATAAATATATATATATATATATATATATATATATATATATATATCTCGCTCTCTCTTGCACTAGAGTGCCTCCCTGGTGCAAGACGGCTATCTAGTTATCTCTGTCACTAGCGTGCCTCCCTGGTGACGGACACTCACTTTATCTCTTGTACTAGCGTGCCTCCCTGGTACAAGACACTCATACAGCTGGCGTGCCTCCCCGGCTATCTAGTTATCTCTGTCACTAGCGTGCCTCCCTGGTGACGGACACTCACTTTATCTCTTGTACTAGCGTGCCTCCCTGGTAGAAGACACTCATATAGCTGGCGTGTCTCCCCGGCTATCTAGCTCTCTGTCACGAGCGTGCCTCCCTGGTGACACACTCGTACTCTCTCTTGTACTAGCGTGCCTCCCTGGTACAAGACACTCATATAGCTGGCGTGCCTCCCCGGCTATCTAGCTCTCTGTCACTAGCGTGCCTCCCTGGTGACACACTCGTACTCTCTCTTGTACTAGCGTGCCTCCCTGGTACAAAACACTCATATAGCTGGCGTGCCTCCCCGGCTATCTAGCTCTCTGTCACTAGCGTGCCTCCCTGGTGACACACTCGTACTCTCTCTTGTACTGGCGTGCCTCCCTGGTACAAGACATTCATATAGCTGGCGTGCCTCCCCGGCTATTTAGTTATATCTGTCACTAGCGTGCCTCCCTGGTGACACACTCGTTCTCTCTCTTGTACTAGCGTGCCTCCCTGGTACAAGACACTCATATAGCTGGCGTGCCTCCCCGGCTATCTAGTTCGCTGTCACTAGCGTGCCTCCCTGGTGACACACTCTTAACCGGCAAGCCCCGGTTATCATTGTGGTACTGACATATTCTTCGCCAGCGTGTTTCCTGGCCCGTGTATGTAAGTGATTGTCCCTCAGAGCATAGATTGTTAGGCCTGTATTTAGTACGAAATCATTCTGTCTCCGTTTCTTCCCCAGTAGATATAATAACCGTCACCGCCGCAAGAAGATTTCGCCCGGAAACAAGACAACCGTCCGTCAGTCATACTACGCTCGCAGGAGGGAGACAATCCATCCGTCAGCCAGCCGAAATAGACCCGATATATCAAGGGAGACAGAAGGAGTAGCATGACCGCCGTATACCCCGTGAGGACGAATAAGTGGAAATCGAACAGATTGCGGATTAGAGTGAAGCATAGACATTTTTAGAACATACCGTGAATTGTAGTGAAATATAGACACTCTAGAGAGTAGGACATACCGTGAATTGTAGAGATAAGTTAACGACATACATTTATAGGGAATTAAATTGTGAATAAACAGACATTTTGTAGTGAGGAATTGGTGAGTTTCTTTCCAGAAGCCCTTGACCCTGGATCCGGCGAGCTTATCCCTTGGAAAGAGCCAGCGACCCTCCCCACTACCGGAAAATACGTTACAAGATTTAAAGAAATATGCTGAAACAAAAAAGGAGAACGTGAAAATATAAAAAGTGCAAATAAAAATTTGTAAACAAAAACAAAGCGACATTTTGCAGTGAAATCAAAAAAAAATATAATTACAATCTTACAACGAAATAAAAGAAAAGTGAAATCATAAAATTGCAAGGAAAAATTTAAGACAAAAAGATTTAAAGAAACATGCTGAAACGAACTAAAGGAAAGTGAGACTATAAACAGTGCAAATAAAATTTTAAGACAAAAGACTGAAACGAAGTAAAGGAAAATGAAATTATAAAGATTCAAGTAAATAACGACGAAATGACAATCAACGAATTACAAACGAAAGGATTTTGATTCAACTGAAAAGAGGAAAAGGAATGAAGACGCCAAAACTACAGAAAAGTGAGGATTTTGAAGAAAATAAACAAAGTCGGTGAGTCCGTTCCTTTTTCGTAGGGGGGTGGGAAGATTAAAACATTTTGTGTGATAACATTGTAATGAAAGTCAGCATTCATAACTAAGTGTATAAGATCTGGTATTTAAAAGAATTTTTTGTCTCTTCTTTTTATAATTTTTTTTGTAAACAATCCTACTACTACTATGTTCAAAAAAAAAAAAACCAATAATTCTCTGTCATTTCTATTGTTAAAACCTGAAAAAAAGGAAAAACAGTGTACAGAAACTATGAAAAAGTTTTTTTTTTTTGAATATCTTTAGTCATTTTATGCTAATGTAATATTGAAAAAGGAAAAGTTAATGTAAAAGGGAAATTAAAAAACATTTGTTCAGGAGATTGAAAACTTTACATTTGTAATTGTCAACAAGGAAAAGAATGCGCATTTTCCAGCCTTGAATATAAATTTTTGTTTCAAACCGTTTGTAACAGGATTAGATGTGTATAGCTAAATTAAAGTTATAAGGATAATTTAGAATAGGTAGTATCGATATAGTTTGTTTTTTTTTTTTTTTCTATGTATCATTCCATCTGAGCCCTATTGCAAAGGGGTAAAAAGGCCCTGGTCTTAGGCTAGTTGGTCGTGTGCCCTCCTACGGAGGGGGTATATCTTTTTTTTCTCAATAAATAAGTTTTTATTATGAGCTTTAACTAAGTCACTTTTTTCACTCTCTCTCTCTCTCCTCGTCGTGCCTCCCTAGGGCGGCTACATCATCGCTACGTCGGTGGGCGGGGTCCTCACAATGAGGTGAGTGACCGTCTCTCTCTCTCTCTTTGCAGGATAAGGGCATCTAGTTGACATCGGCCCCCTAGATGCATAGGGTGGTTGGGGCATGGGCCAACGAAAGGGGAGTCATACCATCAGACTCCCCCAACGAAAGCCGGTAAGTCTGGCAACGCCTGCCTGCATCCTTCCTCCTCCTGTTTTGGTTTTATTCTTCCAGTTTTTTTTTCCTTTTTCAAAGCTTCAAAATTTCCTTCGGTTTTTTTTTCCAGAATTTTCGCGTTTTTTTTTCTCTTTTGCTTTTTCTTCAAATTTGTTGTTGTTGTTCGGTTCGTCACACCCTTTCCCATCCTCGGCATGATTTTCTGCATTTATTGCGCGGCCGCGGGCGGAGATGGCATCCTTTTGTTTTTGTTTCTCTATCGCAAAGCTAGCGATACCAGCATGCCATCCTCCATCTCTGCCCAAGCATCTGCTGACAGATGAGTGTCCAGCGGAGGCCGTGATCCTGGCTGACATCAGCTGACTTACTGTTAAATTCATCCAGAGTCATGGCCTGCCTTAGGCAATCATCCAGCAGCAGTGTCGGTCCCAGTGCGCAACAAGTTTTTCAAATTGTAGCGCCCATATTCGGAGTTAATTTCGAATACGGCGAACCCCTCCCTGGTATAGCAACCCACCCACACCAAATAGATACAAAATCCGGAAGGGAAGAAGGAAAAGAGAAAAAAAGAGTGAAACACGGACAGTTTTTGGCGCTATCTTCGAGGGGAAAAAACGTGAAAACTGAACATTCTGAGAAGGAGGCAGACTATAAGAACGAATTGAGTGGATATTTTTTTTATATTGACAAGTGGAAAGAAAGAAGAAACAAACCCAGCGGCGAATTCCTGAACATTTAATAGTATTAATCAGGATAAAAATTATGTGGAGACGCCGACCATGTGGTCCACACAGAAAGGATTGAAACCGCTAAGTATTTTCATAACTCATTTAAAATTTTTTTCATCATCTTATATATATATATTATTGAATCCAATCTCATAGTCATAGAATAGACCAACTAATCCATATTGTCCTTTGTGCATTCCCGTATAATTACTCAACTCGTTATAATTATCCAACTAAACTTTGTATGTTCAAATAGGCACACTTTATAGACCGTAATTGCTAAAATTTTTTAATTGGTTAAACATTACAGCTTTTATTCCGACATATTTCGCACAAGACAACTCATTACGGTAATCCTTAGCATTGTGATTATATTACCAACATTGATAACACCTCTTAATCCGGAAGTAATCATAAATTAAACATTTTTCCCATTTCACAGTAACTTGGTCAAGGTTAATTAATGGTCTATAACTTTCTTTATCTACTACTATAATTCCCTTAAGGGGACCCGGTGGTCTAGCGCGCGTAAATTTAAGGCATTTTCAAGATTTTTTTAAGGTAAAACCAATTAAAAAAACGATAATTGAACTATGCACATTTAATAAACTACTCAATACTCATATAAAAAAAAACTTATTATAAAAAAAAAATTTTTTTTATTAAAAAAATGTAGCTGAAAATAACACCCTCAAAAAATCGACCTGGGTGGCGTTGATGATTTCAGCTCTGTCAGTCATCTGAACAATAGAAAAAAAAGATTATTAATCTATATGAGTGTCTCTATCGTTGGACCTAAAATAAATTTAAAAAAAATTTTTTTGACGAAGTGGTGCACTTTTGAATTTTGGGTACCAAAAATACGACTTTTTTAACAAAGAAACAAAAAGTTATTAAAATAAAAATTTTTGTTCCGACGATAGCCACTGGCATACTGTATAACATATTCAAAATTTAGCCCAATCGGATGGACAGTGTTTTTTTTTGCTCTACGCCTTGCAGACAAAAGTAGTTTTGAGATAAATGAGCTTAAAGTTTTCCATTCATGAGGCGGGCCAACCGTTCGCTACCTGCTATAAATAGAAACTAAAATACTGTCAATATTATTATAAACATTTAACAGTATATTCTCGAAAGACTATACTTTGGAAAAATTTAAAAAAAAAAATTCGATTTTTTGCAAATTGTAGACCACCGGGTCCCCTTAAAGATCTTCGCATTTGTGAATTCACTGTACAATCTTTTTGCTATTTAGAAATAGAGGATTAATTCTTTTTTAGTATCGCAACTTCACATGTTTCTCCCAGTCGACCTTTAACAATTTAACAAATTTTATTTCTGAATTCCTCATTGTCACAATTCATCGCCACTGCACAATTTTGCCTGTTTATTAACCCATTAATCTTCACTACCAATGTGGTTGCACTAATATATCTTAATGTAAAGGCGATTTCAATTTTTTTTTTTGTCGTATTGAAGGATGAAAATAGTACGTATTTATTTAGACGAAGATTAATTGAATTTATAAGAAACAGCGTTTAATTTTAGCCATGACTGAATTTAAAGAGTAGTAAAACTAATGATCATTTTCATTTTTACTTATTGCAAAAATCTTATTCGATTAATAAATGAAAACCACCTTAGCAAATACATTTGACTTCGCTTAATTACTAGTGTTAAGCTTTATCTTCGTATTGGAGGATTTATCGAATAAAAACAAATAAACTTTTTTAAATAAAATTGGGATGATATTCCCTTTGATACCAAATGTACTTAATAATTTATCGCACTGTATAACAGGTATAGCTGTCACGTCTAGCCAGTTTTTATATTAATAAAAAAGAAAGAAAAACTATCGTTTATTAGAAGGGATAACCTTTATCAATTGCCTTCTAAGGGCAAATAAATTTATTAAAGATATTCCTTTTTATTAAAAATGATAAAGAAAGTAATAATCCAGCGACAGTTTACGGCTGTGTAAGGTGAGCCATGCTACCCCTGTTCACTGCCACGGATGTGATCTTTTGGTGAAGAAGAAGCACATAGTCCGTGACAGCTAAAGCAGGTGGACGATGGCGACAAAAGGTAAGCTCAATTATCACAGAAATAATTTTTCTAATTAATCCTCAGCATCCATGCTGGGATAAATAACTAATTAAAATATATTGTAAATGAAAAGTAGCCTACACCAGTTGAGCATTTTTGTGATGAATTCGAAATTAATATTACTTGGTTGAGAACGACTTTTGGGTGTATGTAGACAACCCTCCGCTCAAAATACTTAGCGCCTCCCGAATCGGAGTATTCCGAAGGAAAATCTCTCTACGCCTCCAAAAGGCAGAAACACTTACTTGGCAAAATAAACGGTAATATTTTTCTCTTATTTCGAATCCAAAAATTACCTGCATTTCCCATTTCATGACAGGAAAAAATGTTCCAGTGCATGAAATAACCGCACCTTTAGGACTTCATCCTCTGCAAAAAGTGTGCAGAAATAATGTTCCAGTGCACGAAATAACCTCACTACGTTGCCCAGAACTTCGCTACCCGCATCATTTACGTGAGTACGTTCGTATTTTAAATATTATTATCCCGAAGGACCCTCATAAAGACATCACGGTCTAAAATTATACACATTCCGGCATAATGGGTAATTAGCTACAGTGATTTCCCAACGCAAGCAGGAAGCTGATAGATTTAATATTAACGAAATATGTCACAAGTTTTTTTGCATCTTAACTAGTTAATCAATTAATAATAAGGAAAAAGAGCAAACCTAAGCCTTAAGGTTAAACAAAGAAAAACTTAATCATGTCAGGCATCGCTAGGATGTCGGAGTCCCAGCATTAGATTAATCTAGAAGTGCTATGTAAGTGTATCTCGACTCTAAAAATTTCTAGGTATTCAAATGTTTTGTAACGAGGATTTAACGTTTTTTTTTGAAAAATTTGTTTTTATCATATTAGATAGTGATTTTGATTTTTTCGTTCGCACTAGTGTTACAGGTCAGATCCGAAATCCGATGCTGGATATTTTTGTCAAGAACATCGGATAACGGATATGACCACAAACAAACAACATAAAAATTTAACAGCAAGTAGCCACTTCGTAAACAAATTCCAGAGGAAATTGCATATCCTCTTTCACGAAGTGGCTAACGGGTAAATTTTCCTAGAAATCAAAGCAAGGCAAAAGTGCATGGAAAATGATGGCGAAGCACCTGGGTAAAATTCCAAGTCTCAGGCTAAAAGCGCCTCGCCATCAAATCCCAATAAGTACATCGCCTTGCTCAAGGTCTATCGGTGCTTGAACTTGATCAAGCCAGTGAGAGGAAAAAGCTCTTACACACACGACCAAAAGCTTACCTAATGTTTAACGACTGAAACAACGACTGTACGATCGAGAGAGAAAGCTCAAAGCTTTCTACCTTGATCAAAAAGTTCAAGTCGAATAAACGGGTAAGTGGTCGTGAAAAAGATTTTAACGGGGAGTCTGTTTTTAACCGTAAAGAAGGTTGGTTTTTAACGCGGTCAAGTCTGGTTTTAAAGAAAAAAAGTCGTAAAAGTAAAATCGCGTCGGAAATAGAAAAAAAGGGAGGTCTGCATCGATGTGTTTCTAAATAATTGTAGACTGCATATAAAGTGTTAAATGTAAAAGATAAAAAAATAAAATAGATAGTGGATAGGAATGTAAACAAGTTAAGCGGCAACTGTAGACTGCATATAAAGTGTCAAATGTAAAAGATAAAAAATAAAAAAGATAGTGGATAGGAATTTAAACAAGTTAAGTGTCAACTTATCAAAACAGATAGTGTATGTAAGTAAATAAAAAAAAGAGCTAATAATAATATTTAAGTTACGGTTGTGAAAAATTAAATGTATGAAAAAGAAGAATAAAGATTGCGAGGCAGTGTATCGATGAAAAGTTAAAAGTGTGAAGCCTACCTGATTGATAGTTCCCTCTGATTGTTTAAAGTCGAAAAGGGAATAACCAACTTATAACACTAGCTGATATTTTTTGATATTGCAGTAGCTTTTCCTTAATTTCATTCAGTCAATCATTGCAACAAGCATCAAAAATGGCGCTGTCCAAGCCAAAAAGAATTCGTTTTCGTATTAAATTATTAATATTACAATTTCAATAAATTATTCCTTTATTGTGTGAGTTATGGTGGGGAAAGAAGTACATATAATGTTCCTTTAGGTTTCAACCAAGATTTTTGTTCTTTAGCTTATTGAAAGGACTAGAGATAGGAATTAGACAACAGCTTCCCTGTTGATCAGTAAAGTGTTAATTTTGTATAAATATTATAGAAATTCAGCTTAGAGAAAAACCACATATGATCAGATGTGATTGGGTTGCGCTGACCTGAATGAACACTCTCAGGCTTATGTGCGGTTTTTTGTGTCGATTTTTTTTTATATAACTAGACCTATAGTGTTGGAATTCACGTAGTTATAGGAAGGTGGTTCATTAGAAAATATTGATTCAATTTTAATTGCCTTAGGCGGAGAAATTAATAGCGGATTGCTGTAAGCGATCAAGGGTGATTGAGTGCATGAACTGACGTGGAAATTTTATGAGAAATCTTATAGTTGTATTGTGCCCCGATCAGGTTCTTAATTAGAAATTAACTCGCAGGAGTTTCGAATACCTCGCTGATAGAGCACTCTTGTGTACCTTGCATACCGAAACAAAAAGCTTTTTGTCTCAGGGACTAACAAGGAACTGGTTTTTCTTTCTTGAATGAATTAATATCGTACTGCACGACACTTCAAGGGTTGATTGAAAGCTCACTTACCAATTAGTTCGATGAATAGGTTCAACGTTCAGGTGGTATAGTATCTTAAGATTTTAAAACTTTTATACAGTTTCACCTTCGTAGGATATCAAGCGTCTAGTAGATAGATGATTGTAAGAATTTGTCTTCCTTGCTTTATTTGGCGTGAAAATTAAATTTTATTGAACTTTTGAAACGGAAATTTAATTAACTATCCTGTTCTCAAAGGAATAAATGACCCGCTCTGCTTGTTTTTTTTTTCAAAGTAATAGCTTTTCATAGAGTAATTGATGGAATAGAAAACGTGAATGTAAATTTAATTGTTACCGATTATGCCTGAATGGATTGTTCGCATTTTCAGCTGAACTCTATTCTAATTGATTTTGAGTTTTAGTGCCAATCACATCTACAAACTAGCTTTCAATATTTTAAGTAATGGAAATTACCGTTTCACATATGAAATTAGATTTTGAATTCCTAAAGAAAAGAAAAAAAATTTATACGTGATAATTTATCTAGTAAGAGCATAGCGGACCTTTTGAGGCGTAACGATGAAGATCCAGTTTATATTATTTAGGGTTAAGATTTATTCATAATTAATAGAATGCTAATTCATTTTTTCGCCTATGTAGGCGCATAGATAAAGTTAGTTTAAAGAGGATAGTGCTTAAGTTATTTTAAGACGGCTTTGGCATAGGTTAAGTCTGGTTTTGTTTGTCACTGAAATTTTACTTATTAAAGGAAAATGACATACCATTGCTTATTAAGATGAATTAAATTTGTTTATTTTCAGGAACCTCAGGGGCTTCTTCCCCGTCTTATCCTCCGCTTCCCTTCTTCCTTATCATTCATGGGTTGATTTTATTTAATTTTTGTTTGTTTTTTTCAGCATTCTTTATAGGTTGGGCCTGTACCCTAGCCAGGTACAGGGATGGCGTGGGTTAGAGACTGAACCATCGCATATGGGGGTAGTTTTTCTTATTTCTTTGCGATTTTTCAAGATGGTTCAGTTTGGCTAGGAACAGCAGGTGACACCAGACCTGTTGTTCTTCCTTTATATCTGTTTCTCGTTTTTTTTCTTTTTGTGGCAGACCTGAAGAAAGGATACCACAACCTTTCTTCGTCACAGGCACGCGGAATTCGATTGTAGATGTGTGAATCGGATGTTCAAGGACCTACACCCCATACCGACGAGCTAGAACGTGCTGCCAGCTAGCGCGTGCCACTTGAACATCCTGCGGCAACTTCACGTTGCACATCACGCACACACATACATTACAGCAGCTTCTAGTGATGTAGAAGAGCCATTTGCGTCGGAATATTGCAAAAAAGCTGCAAATGTAAGGAAATCTGCTCGACAAGTTAAGAAAAGAGTTGAGTTGGCAGCTTCTAGTGACGAGGAAGAACCATTGGTGTCAATAAATGAAGACCAAACTTGCAAAAAAGCTGCAAATTTGAGGAAATTTACTTGACGAGTTAAAAGAGTTGAGTTGGCAGCTTGTAGTGACGAGGAAGAAACATTTGCGTCGGAAAATGAAGACCCATCTTGCATTTATGCAATGTCAAGTCTGCCACCAATGGTGCCACGCGGAATGCATCGGATTACCGAAAACGGCAAAATGCGTTATTTGTGATATTTGTAAGTAACCCTACCTACAAACATAATAAATAACGTGTTTTGCGTTTTACTCATATGGGTTGTACCATATCATCTGTAGGGTTTGGGAGAGATGGATTTTTGATACTTTTTTATTTTTGATTATTTTAAGAAGAAAATATGGTTGTTGTTAAACTTTTAGATTGTTTATTGGCTAATAATAAAGTACTTTTTAGTTCAGAATGGCTATTTATTTTAATTTAATTACTTGTTTTCTGAAAATCGATTTTTTCAAAATCTATGCCATCTCAGACCACCTTCCCCTACGGGCACGAAGGAAACACAAAAATTTCATGAAAATGAAACTTTTATTAATTCACCACATAACTCACCCAGCGCCATCTTCCGCCTTAAATCTTCAAACTCAGAAACCTATGAAAATTAAAATACCCCAACTATGGATTTGTAAAAATCATTTGCAGGCTAACACCGTTGCAATTTACATTACAGCTTGTTACACATCTACTATGCCAGCCAAGCAAGTACCGCTCGCCCGACACAGCACAAACTAGAAAACATCTGGAAATTGCCAGAAATCTTCGGATAGAAGCAATGGAGGCGGAGTTGGATCAATTCGTTGAGCGGCACGACCACCATGCCAAGGGTCCCGGGTTCGAGACCAGCTCTCCCCGCGAGTTTTTATTAAGAAATTAAAATAGTCCACTCCGTCTCTGGGCTTTTGTCTAGCTCGCAGCAATGCAAAACAAGACATTCAAGTTTCCTCACTTCCCTTACCCTAATTCCTTTCCGGCCAAAACCATGCTAACGCATCAAAGGGTTGTCCCCTAGGCTTTGGCCACATCGTATAAAAAAAAATTTGCAAATGAAACGGTGTTTGCAGTGTAAAACAGGAGATCAATTAAGAAGAAAGTGGCTGAGGAAACAGAAAAAGAGAGAATGGGTGTGTGCGATATTACGGGAGATAAGAGCAAAGCCTGGAGGCAATTGTCATTTTGGCGGTAAAATAATAAGCAGATCACTTCTCTATTGATTTAGCGTGGGAAAAATATTTTTTTTAAATGAAAACTTAGTGAGTTTCCTGGGAGTTTTCAACTTCCTGTTCGTCAAACGATGCAAAAGGGAAGATTTGAACGGCTACGTAAAAAATTAATTCGAAATCCGGGAGAAATAGTAGAAAAAGATCTCCAGTGTGAAAGTTACCAATTTGTTTGACGAGAATTTAAGCCTAGGAAGCGCCAATCAAAAACCAAATTGCAAGGATCGCAATTTAATAATCCGAAGGAAATACCGCCCACTCAGATTCCTCTTTTTTCAGAAAAAAAGCATTCCCAAAAACACGTAGTCAATATTGGCAAGGTAAGCGATGAAAAATTTTAATTAACAAAAGTGCTAGTGACTAACGCCCAGTGAAAATTTTAGTGTGCTCAATATAGAGCAGCAAGGAGAGGAGCGGGTCCAGAGGAATCCTTTAACCTGTGAAGCTGGGCTCAACCGGTGTGGGACTCCAAATCCGGATAGGCTTTCCCATAGGAATGTAGATCGGTAAGAAACAACGTTTGTCAATTTCCTAAGTAATACCTCGATATGAAAACAGAGCAACAAACTGAGGAGCCATAGAGACAGAACACCAAGTGGACAAACGGATAAGGGATTCCGGTGAGTCCGTTCCTAGAAAAAAATTTTTATTCCTACATTGAAAATATAGTGAATTCGGTACCACCATGCATATGGAGCTGTATGATAGATAGATATAGTTTACGATTCTTCTGGGGCTAAAAGGAAGATCAAGTAAAAGTTGTAGTGAGAAGTGAAAAGAACAATTTAAAAAACGAAGTGGACATATCAAATAAAAATTTAGGTAAAAATGTCAAAAGAAGAATTAAAAGGGAGATAGAGTGAAACAGAAAGCACTGGCTCGGCTGTTACACTAGATTAGGGAGCCAACGCAAGTTGCCCTTAAGCAGCAAAACGCTTTACTGTAAGTAAATCTTTTCACTTTTTGCGATTTTCTTCGTACATTCGTGTGAGAAATTTCAAGATAAAACTACTCCATCGGAAAGCCCCACCTGCCGGCATTTCGAAAATGAACATAGTAATTTCAGGAATTTACGTGAAATCATGTCTCCCTCAGAGCCGACTCATATATAAGTTCATTTCACTTTTTCACTTTATTTCACACAAACAATTTCTGTTGCTTTTGGTGCTGAAAACGCGTAATTTTTACTCATCTCCCTAGTACATCAAGATATTGTTCATGAATCCTTGTCGAGAGGTTGTAATGTGAGTCAAATGACGTTTAGTATTTATTTTTAGTGCCAGTACAGAGCACAAGTTTATGTCCATGCGAACGTACCTTTGATAATTTATGAACGTGTCCATGTACTTTTGAGGTTGCCTACCTTGCAACTGCCGCGAACTTCACACTTCCGTGAGAAGACGTCAAACACTTGGCAGCTGTCGGATGTGCAACATCAAAAGGTAAGCATATTTTCACTTTTAAATCTGAATATAAATCATCCAAGAGTGAATGATTATTTAACGTTGCTTTTCATTATTAGCATTCGAAATCTCACACCAATCAAGGAAGATTTCTTTTGTTTGGTAAAATTGCTAGACACGGATTTTTTTCAATTTAACCTAAAAGTGGAATTGCAAGGCCACGCTCCACGAGCACGAAGAAAAAACCCCTACTTCAACTTGTCCGGGGTGAAATACAACCCAAAGAAAATAATTGTTTCTTTTGCGGGAATTTCCTGAAGTTGTAATCACTGGGAGCATAAATTGCCCAGCCTGTACCTCCCTGGCATATAGTTCGGCCACAGCTTACCTTCTCATCGTGGCAATGAGGTAATTTAGTACTCGCTTGCCGTGGTCGTTCATCGCCCTTAGCTGCCTTGAACCGGACCACAAAGAGCTAAATAATTTCAAACTAAATTGAATCGCAAGACATTTTTCTAGTAAAAATTTATCCATAGCCTAAAAACCCCATCAGCCGCACACAATAATCCAACTGTTGGCTCTGGAGGCCCGCTATCTCCCAAAGCTACCCATAAAGGAGGAGTCATCCCTTTCTTCAGCCCTTCAAAAACCAAAAGAAAAAACGAAAAATTTTAACATTGCCCTTGAGCAAACATTGGTCCGGAGAAGCAGGGATCCCGTGCTTCAATTTGTAATGTGAGCCATTCAGTAATAGTCCACGCCATCTGTGAGACAAAAGTAGAAAACCCCTTTTGTCACTTACATGACCGATGCGCATGTACCCTTACCTTATCTTCGAGATTGTCACCCCTGCTAGTTGCCACGGAGGTGAACATTTAATTAAGAAGAAGAGTGAGCACATTCCGTGACAGCTGCCTGGGGACAACAATTGCAAGAGGTTAGTTTTAAAAATTATATTCCGGCTTTATCTGAGCCATCCGAGTTTGGATGGTAACTTAAAAAAACTTCATTTATATTCCCAGCACTCAGGACGCAAACAAGGATAGATTTTCCGAAAGTTTGTAGTATTTCAAAAACTTAACCTGGACAGCCCAAAATCACCATTTTTTCAACAACATCAGCAGTACGCTGGCCTGAGTTGTATGCGGTATATGGTCAATTAATCTGAGGCCCTGGCCGGGGTGCAAAAACAAAAAACAAAAAATTTATTCAACTTAGTTTGATCGTGATCTGAACGGTGTCTGCATCGCTCATATATTTCTCGGCCACTCTCTCGGCCAATAATTGGATTGGCATGGACGACAGCACTATAACTTTGGGAATAATACAGTACTGACATTCTGTTACCCACAGTAGCTGCCCAAACGGTAATTATTTATAAATTTGAAAAATTTTACGCATATGATAAACACGAAAACCATCCCTAGCCTGTACTAGTCGAGAGGAGTATAAGGGGGCGTTTTGCTCCGATGATCACACCCTCTGGTTCATTAGTCGCTGCAAGCGAACCTGAGTACCTGAGAAGTCAACTAATAAAGAGAGAAAATGGCGACTTGTAGTAGATTTCCAAAACCAAAACACGCGACTCCCCTTTGGACTTAATAAGTATGAGTACAAACAGCTTTCAAAGAGTGATGACAATTGCCATGGCTGGTGTTGTAAGCGGCCGCTTGACGCGATCCGTTACACCTGCATCACACATCCGAAAAATAACTTTCCCATGCAAATATAAATCCCACCTGTGCAATTGCCATATTTTTTTTTCATGTTGTATTTTTTCTTAAGAGTAAAACCCCAGAGTAAACCCATAATTTATTAGAACCCAAATTTCCTTATCAGCATTTTTTCCCAATCATAATTGTAAACACAAACCATTTCTACACGGTTTGTTTTAAAGGAATCAAATTTCCAAACATGAAATTCTGTCACCAGAATTTCCACATTTGCTCAAATCACCATTTCACATTTGTAATGACGATTTGTTTACATCAGATGAAACACGAAACATTTCCTACACGGTTTGTTCTAAAGGGGTCACGTTTCCAAGCAAGAAATTCTGTCACCAAAATTTCTTGATAATTGCGCAAAATATGTTCCTTCTTTTTTGTTGCCTAGCTGAAAGGCGGTTCAATGTGCACGACCAATAATGAGTGCGTTAACAGATTAATTCTGAAGGCACTTGAACTTTTACCAATTTCAACCAATAACGCTGGCGTAAAATTTTTTTGTCTCTTTATGAGGTTTAATAGCCTACAGCATTTTCTCCTTAGAAAATCTGAACGAACATTTTGATTGGGCAGGAATCACTAATCGATTTTTGCTGAATAGGACGAATTATCAAATAAATATAGCCGGTCGATATAGGATTAAGCAGTCAGTTGGTATAGTTCCAGTAAGACAATTGTAAAGAGTTAAGAGAGTCCCCCCCCACCAGTGGTAAGGCCTCTAAGTCTGAACCAAAAGTCAATAAAAACAATAAAGTTAAAGTGAAAGTGAATTTTTCTTTAAAAGTGTAAAACAGGGCTCAGTGATCTTCTACCCAAAGCACTCACCAGTCCTTGGGATAAAATAACCCAGAACAGTTTGATGGCAGCGGTGGGGTTCACTAAAGCTCAGTGACCCATACAAGTTAAAATTAAAATACAGCGCAAATCCTTAGCCAGGCGCTCAGGGGATTACTGTACGGGATCTTCCTGAAAAAATAGGCATCCCCAACTTCCAAGAATTGGCAGGCAGCCTAAATTCACTGCTCAAGAAGGAAGATATTAGAAGAAGCCCTCCATCCGAAGATAGATTCGAATGGACAAACAAGCGGTAAAACCCATCGAGGGAAAAATTCAAGACGTGCAGACGCAGATTACCAGATTATACAGGATCATCGACGAGAACGAAGACACTATGTCATTTGAAGAGTACATCAGCTTAAAGGAACGTTTAGAAAGGTTCCGAAGCGTACGCAAGTAAGGGTGTTAGCCTTAGAGTCAATTGTTTAGAAAATAAAAAAATTGTTATATATATTTTATCATTTAAAAAAAAAATTTACCATACCATTTATTTTGAAAATGTATTTTATTGTACTAGTGTAACTTATTATATATTATATTTCAATGTGAAAACGTCTTTCTATACGAATTTAAATGAAAGTTTCTCTACTTCTTTGTCGTCATTGTGAATAGTGAAGTTTCTTTTTGTTTAACGCCGGTTGGTTCTTGAATTCAGTGAAAAGCTCAATTAAGCTGTCAAAATAATAACCAGGCGGAACACTTACACTTCCCCACCTTCGGTTGAAAGTAAACCTAGGCAGAGGCGAAGTAGCTGCCCTCTTGTTTCATTTAAGAAAACCACTTTTTTCACTTTTTCCAACATAATGGTGAAAGTAAAAATTTCTCTCTGCGATGCTCGGGAATGGAAATCCAAATGACTTGGATCGATTCATTAGTTGTTGCGATTCTCTTCTTGAGACGGCTAAAGGAGATAGAGAAAAGAAACTCTTTCCTACGGTTATCAAAACCAGAATAATTGGTTCCGCCTATGAAGCACTAAAACACCGAGATCTCAAAGATTGGGACACGGTTAAAAACCTCTTAAAGGAAATATTTCTCGACATGCGTCCAAGGGTAACTGTTCAAGCAGAACCATCACGTATAAAACAAAACCCTAGGGAAAGTATCGAGCAATTTGCTCAGCTACTCAATCATGTATTATCTGAGATTGACAATGTTACTTCACAAAATGTAACAGACGCAACTGCAAAGAGATACCTGTTAGAAGAAAATGAGCCAAATGCATTAAGAGCATTCAAAGACGTCCTGCGAATGAGTAGCTTAGAATTATCGTCAAATCAAAAGGCGAAACAAAGGAGGTGGGTAAAGTTCCTAGTAATTTTCGCCCATCTTAGTCATGAAAATTAAAAATTCTGATTAAAGCTATTTTATTATATTTATTTGCAAGTCTAGTATTTATCTTTATATTTACATTAAATTGGTAAAAAAAAAAATAGCAAGTCATATGAAGAAAGCCATAAAACTTGGCATGTTTCTTAAATTTTTGCCATTTCCGAAGTTTTTGTTGATATTTTTTTAAAAATAAAGTATTAAGCGCTTTATGCACCACAATATTTTTTGCCTCTCGAATATTAGAATTAATAATCTTATAAACTAGCCTTTATTTATTTTGGTGCATAAAGCGTCTAATACTTAAAAAAAACGATCAGAAAAACGTCGAAAATGGAAAAAAATTGAAGAAACATGCCAAGTTTGATGGCTTTCTTCATATGCCTTGCTATTTTTTTTTCTTACCAATTTAATGTAAATATAAAGTTAAATACTTGAATTGCATATACTACAAATATAATAAAATGGCTTGAATCAAAATCCTGAATTTTCATGATTATGATGGGCCAAAATTACTAGGAACTTTACCTGGGTGAAAGTTACTAGGAACTTTACCCACCTCCTTTGCGTAAACTTGTCGTTTACGCCTCCGAAATAAGGCGGCCTCCTTAAATTTGACGAGCACCTACGCCATAATATTGGAAGATCTCCATGTTGAAGGGAGAAAGAAATGTGATCCAGAAAGAAAAAAGCGGCAGAAGGTGGAAAATTGTAAAAGGGAGTGGACGTGGAACCAGGGAAGAAAAAAAGAACGTTCTTTCTTGATAGTTTAGAGGAAAGATAAACCGTCCTAGTTAAGTGGGTTTTCAAGTGAATTTTTTTATTAGTAAATCCTGGACATCATATCCAGATTTTGGACGAAAAAACCGTAAAACACGGGGAGACGCAACCCATATGCTAAAAAAAAAATCGATGGTTAAGTACAATCCTGGTAACATATTTTTATTTGTAACTACAGACCAATTGCACTAACCTCGATCATATCTAAAGTTTTTGAATCACTCATCAACTCTCAGTTGTTGACATATCTAGAAAATAACCATCTTATCAACGATTGCCAGTACGGTTTCCGCGCTGGCCGCTCAACCGGAGACTTATTAACGGCTCTAACGGAGCGTTGGAATCATTGTCTCCATAATTTCGGTGAGTCCGAAATCGTCGCTCTTGATATTTCAAAGGCTTTTGATAGAGTCTGGCATGCTGCCCTTTTAGCCAAACTTCAAACATTTGGTCTGCATCCTACCCTCGTTAAATGGATAGAGAGCTTTTTGTCAGGCCGTTCAATCCGTGTAGTTATTGACGGCGTTACATCTGCATCCCACGAAATAAATGCCGGTGTACCTCAGGGTTCAGTTCTTTCACCAACTTTATTTCTTCTTTTCATCAATGATCTCTTATCCCTTACTCTCAATCCTATTCATAGTTTTGCCGACGACAGCACCCTTGATTTCGCGTACTCATTTGATTCTGTAATGAATTCACGTGGAAATGCTACAGAAGTCAATCGGGAACGCATGTTTAGATCATTAAGCAACGACATTTCTAAGGTCCTCGCTTGGGGCAGAGCAAATCGTGTTACGTTTAATGCATCCAAAACTCAATGCTGTTTAATGTCCCTTAAAAAACGCCCAGTTCACCCCCAACCCATTTCAGTCGACGGAGTGAATATACCCAATTCACCCTCCCTAAAGATCTTGGGTATTGAGATATCCAGCAATCTTAGCTGGACTGATCATATATTTGCAATCGCTAAAAGTGCGATGAAATGTTTGGGTTTTCTAAAGAGATGTAAGAAATATTTCACCCCACCCGACTTAGCGTTGATCTACAAGTCCCACATTAGGCCTAGACTTGAATATAATTCCCATATTTGGGCAGGGGCAGGACACACCGCATTGTCCGCGTTAGACAAAGTTCAGCGTAAGGCTGTTAAACTTATTGGCGATTCCTCAATCTCTGAGGGCCTTGACTCTCTTGAGCATCGACGGAATGTCGGTTGTCTCTCACTCTTTTATCGCTATTTCCATGGCCATTGTTCTAACGAAATCGCTAGCCTGATTCCTTGTAGACTCATTACAACGCGCGATACAAGATCTACAAGTCGCTCCCACCCCTTTACTCTCCGGGTCAAATTTGGACGTACCGTCAAATTTCGGGAATCTTTTCTTAGCAGAACAACACGAATGCGGAACAGTTTACCATCTTCTGTTTTTCCCTCGTCTTATGAGCCTGAAACTTTCAAACGGGGCGTACATCGACACCTCCTTCACTCAACCTCCTAACCCATTTCCCTCATCCTTAATTCCTTTCCTGCCAAGGCTGTGCTTTAGCATCATAGGGCATCCCCTGAGCTTTGGCAACATCATATAAAAAAAAAAAAAAAAGGAAATTCTTTCTTTTGAACCTATTAAATTTGTTCAGGTAACATATTTAAATTGTATATTAACAATTTTACATCCTCTTGATATTATGATTACATATAGCCTTTTTGAATTAACACATATATAGCTTTAAATATTAATTTCTTTGAAGAAACAAATTAAAAAGCATTGCAATTAGTGCCCCATTCACGTAGGAGGAAATCTCCAATAAATAAAAGAAAACGCTGAGTCCATATCGAATCCACGTGTTTTCTGATCTCTTTTGCCACCAATATTTAATTACCTCAGCCTGGGCTGGCAACTGACCAGGTCGAATTCAAATTGATGTGCCTTTTTTTCTTATGCCAATGAATGTGTAAAATAAAAGAAAATCCAATGCATTTAAGTTGGAAAATTGGTCATTGGACAAGAAAATATATATATAGTTATTCTCAACCAGGCTTTAATTTCCAACTAGGTTTTGGATTCGTAGTGTATAAGTTCCTCAACAGTACTGCGGTTTGAGTTTCCACTATGTTCTTATTTTTTTTTGTATGTTGATTACGCATTATTGACATCTCCATACATCAGAATTTTTTTTTTGAATTCATTAAAACTGTCATTTAAAATTGATATTGGAAAAAAAAATAGAAATTTCGAGATAACTTAACCATAGACACTAGTGGCTCAGGAAAAGTCACTGTACGATAATAACTGAAAAAAATAAAAAGGAGAAACAAAGAAAAGAAGACATCATACTCTTCCTATGGTATGTACGGTCTTACTCTTTGGGTTGTCAGGTGTATGAGATACTTTGAGCGACAGACAAGATTTGACCAATTATTCTAAGCTTGTTCTCATATGCAATATTTTTTTGAAACAGATTTTTTTTCTATACAAGAAAATCTCTTATAAGTACACTTAAGTTTGTTTTTTTAACGCTTCCCCAAAACGAATTCACATTTAATATAATTTCGAATGCACCGATAGTTATACCATCCATTTGAGAATAATAACGCGTTAAGTAATCGTTTAATTTGGATTTCTTGTTTGGCGGAGTAAGGAGGGGATATACTATATAAGATCCTTACCGGCAATTGAAATTATAGATCATCTTTTTTTGTTTTATATATTTTAATCCTTATGGCAAATAAATTGGAAACATATGATATCTGTAGTTATTAACTTAAATAGATAATGAATTATAGAAATTGAAGGATATGATTAAACCAATTGCATTTTTCAAGGTTTATGAAATCGAAAATTGAACGTACCTGAAAATATAAAAACACAAATAAAAAATTTAATTATATATTTTTGTAAAAATGGTCCGCCCTCTAAATTTCTGTTAGAAGGTGAGGTGAATGAAAGCGTAAACTACCACTCTATTAGTTTTTAGTCAATCACACATAACTAAAATGCACAACATAAAACTAAGATAGTATTAATATAACATGTAATTCTTTGTCACTTTTGATTTAAACAACTTTAAGAAAAGTGAAGGCAAAAGACATGAATTTTAAAGGTTCTAAACTGTGAAGAAAATCTTTTTTTGCACAGTATGCAGGCAATAATTAGACTTTTTGGTTTCTTTAGCATGGACAATACTTGGTACTTATTAATTGGCGGAAATTTTCGTAGCGATTGCTAGATCCAACGAAAACGGCTTCAACTACTTGTTGAATAACCTTGCTATTGTTATTTTTTTTAATGGAACTGTTAAGTATATAGTAGTACTTACAAAGTAAGTGATAGTTAATTGAGAGATTTTGTTACCGAAATTTTTTTTTGGACTATTATGGCAGTTTTACTGCCACATTCTCTAAATAGTAAGGTATTTGAATCATTACCCGGTATTTGAAATCCACATTAGTTGCTCTTCTCAAATTTGCAATTTTTTTCCCGAATTTTTTTTGTAATACCCACTGAAGAAAATAGCAAATGATTACCACATTTGACTACAAAAAGGGACTCGTTAGTTGAGTCGTTAGCATTGCTGATCCTTCTTTCATGGAATTGGTTATGATGATCAGAATGTGGTAAATCATATTAGGCCTCCCGAATCACTCTCTCTCTAACGTTTAGTTCTGGAAAACCGTCCGAGTTTTTTCTATATTGGGACTGTATCTAATAATGGACGAAGTACAGTCGTAAGTTGGGGAGGGCTAGTCCTACAAGCCTCGGACCATCCAGAGGATGAGGTCATTTTTTTCGTCAGGGGCATAATCTTTTAGATTCCTTACATCCTCTTTTCATTACTTGTGCTTCCTTCCTTTTTATGACTTCGTGATTTAGTCCTGAGGACTTAAGAGTGCCCGCAACGTAAATGTTCGGGTGAGTATACTGAGGAGTGTGAGGCAAGAACTCACCCCGATCCGACGAGCTTAGCACGGCTCGTAAGGCGGGCCCCTCACCTCTTCGGTCACCGACCAAGCCTGCACGGCAACCTATGCTCACCCTAGTAGTTCCCATAACCTTCCCGTATCCCTTGGTTGTGAGCCACGACTAGGTTGTGACAAACAACTTAGTGGTGCTCACAACCCTCAATCTAATCCATGTCCGCATGCAGCCATCTGTTGGTTGCCTGTGAACATGGATTTCTCCCGATCACCGATAACAAAATGGCGCCCAACGTTTGTGCGTAGTCCTGCTTAAAGGACTGAGAAAGGAACTAACCTTCCTTTTTCCACCAGGCATAATCTCAAGGAGACTTTACGTCTACCTTTATGCTTCGGCCGGTCTTCGAACCATTCCCCAAAGTGGATAAATGGATTCTTATTCCGCAAGGCTTCAACGGCCAACCCTTTCCACTCCCCCTAGAGCACATTCCTCCACGGATAGCTCTACCACAGTACTTCTTCAACCTTCCTGAACGGACTTCTTAGTATTCATATGCTATCTAATTGCCTTCACGGCCTGTCTGAAATTATTTTCTCAATCCTTTTTCCCTATCCCTCATCGACTAGAGCTTGACAGTGCGATGGATGAATCCAGGCCAGTGGCCTCCGAAGTTGGAACACTCCAGAGAGCGATATCCTTTTGGCTGGGATATTAGCCAATGGAATATCTCTGGAAATCGTTACCAAGTTTTGGAGTAACCATCCGTCCCTGGATCCCTCTCCTTGGACTGGCAATCCTAGTCGATCGATTCAGCCTTATTCGAAGGACGATCGACTCAAGTGCTCAGACTATTCCGGAGTTTACGAGCTTTGGCTTGATAGCTAGTGATCTTGTCCGGAATGGTTCTGTGCGCTCATAGTAGTCGGTCGAAATTCGGGTGTCTGGCTTACAGCTTTATCCTTTTCAAACTAACTCCTTACAACCTGTTCCTGGCGAGGAGGCACCTCATCGGCGGTTGTCCGACGTGACGAGAGAGAGGTCAGAGAGGAGGCTGACCACCTATATTTTTATTTAAATATATACATTTTTTTCACATTATAAATTTTGTTAGTTTTGGCCAATCAGTATCCGCCAACTTTAACAAATCGTCTACGGTTGGGTTCAAGCCCCAACAGTTTTTTCTACTTGGGGGTACTGAATAGCATTGGTCGTTGATAGGATTTCTATATATATATGTATATATATATATATATATATATATATTTTTTCTCTTTGTTCAAAATTTTTTTTGTGTAATAACACATTTCAAAAGCCAAAGGGAGTCTTACCCCCTTATATGGAGTAATTCTTACAAACCGTGATTTTGATAGTATTGTCGAGAGCGGTCCACAACTGAGTATTCACCGCAGCCCATTAAATTTTCGTTCAATTGGGTTCAGGTCCCTAAAGTTCAATTGCATATATTTGCGGGAATATCTAACGAATAGTTGTGAGAGCGCAACTTTGTGACATTTAAATATAAAATACAATTTATTTATATATTTATTTTGGTCCTCAACTTTTAAACTTATTTGATAGTCCAGTCATTCCACCATGTTTCGCTCGCCACCAGATCAAGCAGCAGGAACTGCCGCTTCTCCAATCTGTACTTCGGACTTCGGTCCTAGCACGATGCCGGTGATCACCACATGTGCGCACACCTTTCATAAGAAGTGTTTGGCACAATGGTTGGAGCGACAACCCAACTGCTCAATATGTTGGCGAAAGTGTTCGCTGGTGGAGAGTAGGGCGTATAACCCTAACAGCGGGGTCAGCCCACGAACTAACACCAGAGGCGTGGTGACAAGGTCGCAGGCTAATCAGCGACCTCAAACTCCGACGGTATCTCCAACTCCTCCTGTTGTAGGTCTAAAATCCGAAATCCGATGCTGGATATTTATGTCAACAACATCGGAATACGGATATGACCACAAACAAACAACATAAAAGTTTACCTGCAAGTAGCCACTTCGTAAACAAATTCCAGAGGAAATTGCATATCCTTTTTCACGAAGTGGCTAACGGGTAAATTTTCCTAGAAAACAAAGCAAGTCGAAAGTACATGGAAAATGATAGCGAAGCACCTGGGTAAGAATCAAAGTTCTCAGGCTAAAAGCGCCTCGCCATCAAATTCCGATAAGTACATCGCCTTACTCAAGGTCTATCGGTGCTTGAACTTGATCAAGCCAGTAAGCCAGTTTTAATTGCCAAAAGGAGATTAATTTTTGTCAGGGTGATACGTGCCATAGTTACCCCAGAAATATGGATATAATAAAAAAATTGCGTATGTGATCGTAATAAATTATATAAAATGTTTTTGGTAATTTACGATTTTCTCTGATCTGGCGTTTTAAAGTCAGATGTTTTAACTGCAAAAGTGGATTAATTTTTGTCAGGGTGATATGTGCCACGGTTATTCCAGGATTATTGATACGGCTTAAAATTGCGTAAGTGATAATGATAAGTTATATAAATTGAATTTTATAATATACAATTTTCCTTGATCTGGCGTTTTAAAGTATAAACCTGCAAAAGGGGTAAAATAACCTGACCTGTTAAACAATTAAAGCAAATTGTGCCACGCCGGTCTGGTCGTATTACAATAGTGGAATTAATTATTATTGAACTATTGTTATTATTATGCTAATTGAGGCTACAATTATATTATTGTTAAGGAACTTTTATTATACTTACGTTAACTCATGATACAATCTACTCTCTTTATCGAACTATTTCTATTATTAAGCTAATCGATGATCGAATCTATATTCCTTATCGAACTTCTATTATTATTACGCGAATTGGGGATAACAATTTATTCGGATTACTGAGCTTTTATTCGTATTAAGCTAATTGATGATTTAAACTATTCTCGTTGTCGAAATATGATTATTAAGCTAATCGGTGAAGAAATCTTATTCTGAGTATTGAACTTTTATCATTACTACGCTAATTGGGGATAAATTCTATTCTCATTACCGAACTTTTAATATTATTATTACGCTCATTGAGGACAAGACTTAGTATTCTCGGACCTGAACTTGAAATGTCCTTACTCTAGTTGATGCTATGAAATCATATCATAGAATTAAGGTGTTTGGGACATTCCTCTAGTATTATGCTGACATTTAATACTTTCCTATAGATATACGGGGTTAATTGATTCAGTGAGTTAAAATCGTATGTGGTACAATTTTAAAGATTTTTTTTTGGTATTGGTTACTCAAACCTACCCTGTTCCTTTAAGAATAAGCATTTCATGAATTTTTTTGTTTGAATTATTTCGTGACTTCTAGGCCATGAAGCTGTGAAGTCATAATTAGCTTGTCCCTCTCTCGTCTCTCTCTCTCTTATTTAGCCCGGGGCAACTGCTCGAGTTTAAGGGACTATGCCAAATGATACAGGCTCCGCATAGTCATATGATGGGGAGGGATAGCCTGATGAGCCTCGAACATCTGGAGGCCGAGGTTGTTTCCTTCGTCAGGGGTATGTTTAAATGAATTTTTTTTTCCTTTTTGTTCTGTTACTTGTTCTATAATGTGCTTCCTTCTCTTTCCTTTGGACTAAAAGAGTGCCCGCAATTTAAATATTCGGGTGAGTGTACCGAGGAGAGTGAGGCAAGAACTCACCCCGATCCGACGAGCTTAGCACGGCTCGCTAGGCGTGCCCCTCACCTCTTCGGTCATCGACCAAGCCTGCACGGCAACTTACGCTCACCCCGGTAGTTCCTGTAACCTTCCCTAATCCCTTGGTTGTGAGCCCAGACTTAGTCGGGGTTCTCACAACCCTCAATCCAATTCATGTCCTTATGCTACCGTATGATGGCAGCATGGGTACATGAATTCCACTACCTATTACCGATAACATGAGAGGAAAAAGCTCTCACACACACGACCAAAAGCTTACCTAATGTTTAACGACTGATCAAGAGCGAAAGCTCAAAGCTTTCAACCTTGATCAAAAAGTTCAGTCAAATAAACAGGTAACTGGTCGTGGGTAAAAAATGTAATAAGAGAGTCCTTTAAAGTCGAAAGAGTAAAGTAGCGAGTTTGAGTCTGTTCTAAATACTTAAACGGGTCACGTTGGAAAAGAAAAAAAAGGGGTCGTCGGAAGTTCATAAACGCAAGTGTACATAAATTAACCATAAATTCTTTTCTTAATTAAATGCAAGTGAACTTAAATTAACTGTTTATTGTGTACTTAAATTAACTGTTTATTGGTAAGGAACTAGTGTTAAAAAAAGAAATTAAGACAAGTGTTTTAAGTTAAAAAAAAGGATTCCTGTTAGTGTTAACTATAAATGGATAAAAAGCCAATAAGAAATTAAGACAAGTGTTTTAAGTTAAAAATAAAAAAGAAGTCCTGTTAGTGTTACATATAAATGGATAAAAAGCCAATAAAAAATTAAGGTAAGATATTAGTGTGGTGTTACTGTTAAGAGAAGTCAGTGCAGTGACGCTAGTGGTACTACCCTTATATACAAACCGTAAATGCTTTAAAACCCTCGATCTAATATCGAATCAAAGGGGATCTTTTGGCCACTGCTGGGTAGTCAATAGCCCAGTAAGTCACCCCCAACACTCAGGGCTAAACAACTTTAGCTGCCTCTGCTCCAGGCGAGCAAGCGGTTGCCTTTTAACAAGTGCATAAAGGCACTATCTTTTAAAGAGTTGAAGATTCTTCCGTGACCAGGAAAGAACTGTAGGACACCCAGGAATCATCCCCCAGGGCCAGCGGTACTCCTGAAACCAATCCTAGAAGGACGTTTTTAAGGAAAGCCGCAGGGCGAAGAAAGGGCGAGAAAAGGGACAACTCGCCTCCCACAGTTACCGCACAGGAGTAGGATTGAGAGAAAAAACAGAAGACGGCTAAAAGCCTCCTTTCGACCGAACACAAACACTAGAGCTACCACAGCCAAGGATACAGGAGTCGAGCCCAACCGAGGCTAGTAGGTCAAGTTGCAAGCTCTGCTAGCCGGTCTAAGAGGAGAGTTATATGATTTGATAACTCAGCAGATCAGCCAACAGATTCAGAACCTGCACTTTCAGCCGCCTGAAGCCACTGCATCCACGCACAGATCGCTCAATCAGATACAGAACTCACATCTGCCACAACCTGAGACGCTGCTACCAAGCTATCGACCACCTAATCAGAGGCATGTTCGCTACGGCGAGAGGTATGGACCCAGACCAGACACCACAAGGTACCAAAGACGGTCCTCCAGTCCCATGAGGCACTGAAACCTAACATACAACGGTGACAATTCAAGGTTGCGTGCAAAGGAATTTATCTTCAGATCAGAGGTTATGGCGAGGAACACCTTGGCCGGAGACTTCAACTTAATGGCCGAGAACTTCGCCACTGTCCTAAGAGACCGACCACTAGATTGGTATTGGCAGTACCTTAGATACCATCCCGAGCCAAGGTGGGACGACTTGAAACAGGCTTTTTGTAGGGACTGGACGCCGCCGGTACATGATAGTGATACCCTGCGACAAATGCTCTCCCGAAGACAACAATCCGGGGAGCAGGACTTGCTGTCTCTCAGGCAAAGACTGCGACTGCCAATGTTGGAGTCAGAGTTCGTAGAAATTGTCAAAGACAACCTACTGCCGGCGACACAACAACAGATCTGCCTGCATCCAGCACACAGCATCGCCCAACTGCAAAGCGGACAGACGTCGACGAGTCTCGGAGATATTATCAGTACCACACGACATAAGACCTTACGCCCGTGTGAGATTCCTGGGACAGGAGATCAACGGGTTGTTAGATAGTGGAGCGAGTTTGAGTTTTTTGGGAGGACAAGCCGCTAGAAAGCTTATCCAAGAAGGCCAAATGACATGTAAGCGATACGCAACATCCGTCAAAACAGCTGACGGAGCCTCACAGCAGGTATAGAGTTTCGTGACAGCAGACATCTACTTCGGTTATATGTCATACCAAGTCTGTCACAAGACCTTTATCTGGGCCTAGATTTCTGGAGCTTTCCAGCTGGCCCCAGACATCATTAGCTCTCTCGCACTGTTCGCCGCGAAGGGAACACCCGTTGATGACAACACCCACCGTCTGTCAAGCGAGGACCAAGCTCGGCTCGAACTTGTGAAAGGTCTCTTTTCCTCATACACAAAACAAGGCTTAGGGAAGACCCAATTGTTGCAGCCTGCTATAGATGTTGGAGTGGCCATACCAATTAAACAGCGACACTATCCTGTATCTCCAGCTGTACAGGCCATGATGGACGTGGAGCTTAAACGAACGAGGGACCTAGGCGTTATAGAGGAGAACCAGAGCCCGTGGAGTTCTCCGGTCGTACTAGTGCGGAAGCCAGGGAAGGTCAGGCTGTGCTTTGACGCGAGGAGAGTCAACGCGGTAACGAAAAAGAATGCATTCCCGTTGCCGCATACCGACGGCATCCTTAGCAGACTCCCTCCCGCCAAGTACATTTCCAGCCTGTATCTGAAGGACGCGTTTTGGCAAATCCCTCTAGACGAGAGCTTCCGGGAAAAGACCGCTTTCACTGTACCTATCCCTTATACCAGTTCACGGTTATGCCATCCGGTCTCTTCATCGCGCCCCAAACAATGTGCCGACTCATGGATAGAGCGATCCCCTATGACCTACGCGACAATGTTGCCGTATTATACCAAGATTTCCAGTCGCACCTAGTAGTATTATACCAAGATTTCCAGTCGCACCTGAAGCTGCTAGCACGGGTTGGGGAATGTTTGCGAGAAGCGGGACTCACCATCAATGTCGAGAAGAGTAAATTCTTATTCTTGAAGATATTCAAGGTTTTTTTTTTTTTTGGTTTAATGCCAATAAGCATTTTTGTAATTTTTGCACATTTAAATTTAATCAAACAGAAAATTCTTTTTGATAAAGGATAAAACGTGTTTACACGACAACTATTAGTCACTTTTATTTTCGTTTTATCTCCGATTAAATATACATAAAATGTTAAAAAGTGTATAGTAAATGTATATGTATATATATTATGTAAAAAGAATAAGTTGCTGCTAATTTTGCGAAATTTTTTTGTTTCTATAAAAAATATTACAAGCCCGTTATTTGAAGATACTTTTATAATTAAAAGAAATATGATTACGTACGCACTTAAGATTGCTTTTAGTTAATTGTGTTTCGTTATTTTTGTTTTTATTAATTAATCATCCATAATTAGTGAGAACATATCAAATGACCCAATTTCTCACACAACTTATAAATTTGAATCCTTGACAACCCAAAATATTATGAAATCGCAAATACATCAAGCAAAGCAATTTTATGTTGTGTGTTGTGTAAATATTCCTTTGCACTTTGTTTCGATCTACCTTAACCCGTAAGCAATATTCAATTGAAGTTCACCCGTGACCCTGATTGACATCAACTGGTGTACGGTTGATGTCATCCAGCGGCAGTATTGGTCACGGCTTGCAACAGTGATGTAGAAAATCCCACGGCAAAACCGTTTTTCGATAGATTTTGCAAATTTCCTTTGTTGCACTAATCGTGTAATACGACATACATACGTAAAATTTCAATTAGGATATTGCAGTGGCATAAAGAGCAGAGAAGAAAAGGCCATCGGCAAAACATTTTTCGTTCATCTTGAATTGTGTATGAGAATTTTAGACAGGTCAAATCAGTTTAATTTTGGGGCATAAAACAGAAAAACTAAACTCGACGGTAAAAACAGTATTCGTTTGAACTCGAATCATTTCGGTTATAGTTCGGCAAGATTAAACTAAGGAAGCGTTACTGCTGAACGACAGCACGGTGAAGGAAGACATTCTCTTCGTTTCTGTGAAAGCGAGGAGTCCTGCAGTTAACGAGTGAAAATGCACAATCGGAAAGAAAATGATCTTCAGTTAGGATTAACTCCTGTCTACTGAGTCCTATGGACCATGAAATACAAATTATTTCGTCAACCGGTTCCTTCGATAGACCCTTCAACACCCGGTAGCTTTCCCTCGAAGGGGAGTAGGTATGTCTAATTTTGTTTCTTTCTCTAGTCCTTGCCATTCGAACTTTCAGAGCCTCTAGGCCAAATTGGGGAAAAGTTTAGTAATCGCCAAACAGATTGACGTCGATGCAAGGACCAAATGCAAATCCATAGGGAATTGCACAAACGATTCATTACAATCTGAATGAGACCATCTTGGATATTAGAGGAGAACCTCCCAGCAGGGAAATAGTTAAGAATACTAATCAGTATAGGTTCTAAATAATTAGTTACAATATTCTACTTTTATTTTTCGTCTGGATAGTTAGTCATAGTCTCGAGTCGCTTAGATTAAGCTTAATGACATACAATCCGCTCCAATATTTGTGCAAGGTTCATTTTTTTTAGTATACCTAGTTATAAGGTTTTTCTCATTACCTAAGAAATTAAAATTTAATAGCTATATATCAGTTAACACCTGCAACAAAAATAAAGCTTACAACTAATTCCTGCAACAAGTAGCAACTCCATATCGTGGGAATCTAATGTTCTCACGACATGTCGTCAAAGTTTTCTACGAATTTACTTGCATCAATTCCCATGCAACCCAATCCTCTGCACCTGCACTTTGAATTGCTACATGTAGGGAGCTTAGTAATTAAGAACTTTAATGTCAGTCTTAAGTTCATTTTCACTTAAGACGCAGGTCTTCCTGCTGAAGTAAAAATTATATTTTTTTAATTGTTAACCAAACACTTAAACCAAACTTACTTAACTGGCGCCCGAGCAGGGACCGTTCGAGCGAATAACTGCAAAAGTCCGTGGTTTTGTTTTTACGGAGAATCAGTTTTTTCGATTATAAAAATAATTTCAAATTTGAAATCGTTAATAATAAGTGATCATTATCAAGTGTGTTAACCAGTGCCACTAAGCAAAAGTGCGTGTCTTCAAAACGCAATAAAAGTGATCCTTAACTGTGCTTAGGAATTGAATCATACTTAAGTTATAAAGTGCTAACCATTGCATTTGTGAGCTAACCATTGCCACCGTTGATTCAATTACAAAAAATCTGTGATCAGGAAACTGAAGTGGTTAAACATACCACCCAGTGAAAAGAAGCAGAACAGTGTAAAATAATAAACCACAAAATTGTGTGCTTTACCCAACGCATAAAGGAGTTGTTTTTGCACGATTTAAACGTGACAAGTAGAAGGGATAAAATCCTTTGAAATCACCGACGTCAGCAGCCCAGGAAATGAGGCCCCAGAGTCACCGAACCATTCGGAAAAAACGGAGTCAACAACGATCCAGTACAAAGGATTTGCCTGACAGCCGCCTGGACGACAGAAGTGAAAGTCCAATCTCGGTCCCGCGTACAGGAAAATAATAACAACCCGGAGCACCTGTACATCATCCAACCTAAGACTCAAGCAAATGTGTGTCCTTCATCTAATAAGTTTAATGTAAGTCGAAATATTTATTTTCCTTGTTTTCTACTAAATTATTTTAAGAAGTGAGAAGATTTTTTAAAAATTATAAATAAATTTTTTAAGAAGAAGCATAAGGTAGAAATTTTTATTTGTTTTTAACTATTGTGGTTATAAAAGGAAATCAAGACAAGCAGTAGTTCGTAATAAAATTATTGAATGAAAACAAAATATTAACCAATCGGAGATCTGATTATCTTTTTGAAGTAAGTGTAAAATTATCCTATTATATTTTTGTTAAATTCACACAAAAGAAAGTGAATTAATTGTTTAACAACAGTTGACAGGTCAACACGGAGACGGAGTTGGATCAATGCGTTGAGCCCCACGACCACCATGCCATGGGCCCCGGGTTCGCGACCAGATGACCCCGTGAGCTTTTATTCAGAAATTAAAATAATCCACTCCGTCTCTGGGCTGTTGTCTAGCTCGCAGCAATGCTAAAACAAGACTCAAGTTTCCTCACTTCCCTTATCCTAATTCCCTTCCGGCTAAAACCATGCTAAGTCCTGAATTACACGAGAGGGATTTTACCCCATAACTCACGGCAATTCTCTTCTGTGCAAAAGTAGAAAAACCCTCGGAGTGTTGCTACGAAAGGGGCTTTCACTGACGTTAAAAAACCGGTTCATATGTGTTTTGCAGGGTTGAAAATTTGTATTCACCGGCTCAAGCAATACTAAATCAACCTGACACTAAAAAATTTTCGAACCCTAATGAGGAAGTTACGAAAATGGACAAAAGCAAATCCGGAAAAACTCAAGCAAAACCCCTACGATTCGTGATTGACACTCACAGATGACCCTCTTGCTACCTCACTTATCTCACCAAGAAAAAACAGGTTTTCGTCACTCATGGGGTAAAATCCCTCTCGTGTAATTCACGACTAACGCATCAAAGGGTTGTCCCGTAACCCCCGGCACACTAGTAAACAAGCCGTGAAGTGAGAATTGAATATGTAGTATAGCCGACCGGTTGGCTGTCAGTTTTTATACAATTTTGGAGGGAATGTCTGAAAAGCGCGCGACGACAAATAAATATAATTAAATTTTACAAGGTAAAGTGAAATATTTTAAAATTTAGTTACAATAACAACTCTAGTTAATCTAATTAATCGTTACAATAACAACTATATTATTATATTATGATATTAAGTTTTAATAGTGTATATTGCTATATTGCAAAAGGGCCCTTTGGTTAGTGGCGTTTGTTGTGATAGTGAAAAATGATGAAAATAAAAGTATTTTTACTTTACACGCGCCTGTCGACTTTAAATCAAAGAGTGGCTATAACTACTTAGACTGCAATAACTTATGTAGAATAAGTAGGTTATGCAGCATAACTCTGACGGTATAAATACTTTCAGAACAAAAGTTCTACTTCAATTACCCAAGTTACATGACAAACTCAGTTACAACTGAACACACTTTTCAATTTTCAAACTAACATATAATCAGAAACTAAGCCGAAAAGTGCACTGAAAGTAAACCGAGTTCGGTTTAAAAATGTTGCTTGGTTGAGTACATTTTTCGGTTTGACGTCCATGTAACTAGCGACCAGGTAGTAAACTCAAACACCGAACTGGCATCTAACACACTCATATGGCATTTCAAGTTCATTTTTGAAGGTGTCATGTAACAAGAGACCCAAATTGCGAACTCAGTACAAACTGAGTTCGGGTTACTTTACGTTTGTCATGTAACTTGGGTATACATATCATGCCGGTCTAGAATTAAAAACTAAAAGTGAGTGCCAAGAAATTAAAACATATTTGGTCATAACATTTCTTGAAATGATAACATTTGATTAAAAGATTGGAAGAGGAGCGAGTAAATTAAATTAATGAATTATAAATTGAATACTGCATTCGAATTAATTTGGATTATCTTAATGATAAGCGGAATCCAATATTTCGGGAGAGTTGAAAAAATTAAAAATAATAAAGAGCCTTTCACTTTCATGATAATTTATAGTCTAAATAAATTTTAGAATGTTTGTTATACAAAATATTTAAAACTTTTTTACATCCCTTAGTGACAATATAGGGTACTTTCATTAATGCATGTTTGCGCATATTTGCTTTTGCATAAAGTTCATTAAAGCAAGAAATCAAAACATGCGTTTGCACAAGGTTCATAAATTCAAACGTGCGAAGCAAATGAGCGCAAGTTCTGCATACATTTTTAACTGCGTGCGGCTCTTATGTTTAAGAAGAAGAATGAAATTTTAGGAAAGCCAACGCCGGTTCTGCTTTTATTTACTAGTATTTAGTTCATATTAAAATGGGTACTGTAATTTAAGTAATTGTAGAAATATGCATACAGGCGCAAAATGGCTTGTTGCAAATGTCATGAAAGCAAATTTCTTGCATTTGCGCATATTTGCGCACGCAAATATGCATTAACGAAAGCACCCATAATTTCTTTGGATTACTGGCTTCAATGGAAAAGGCACATCATTCATGAACGAGCTTCGTGGGATTGCGAAAGAGGAACCGGGTAAGTCCTATTTTAGATTTTTGTGACAGGTAAATTCTCGTTTATTTTTAGGAGACTTCGAAGGAACAAGGTGGGACGTTTACATATTAAAATTGAATTTTGATTACAGGATTTATTTTATGTTTTTAAAGATTTATTTATCCAAAGATATAATTTTTTTATTTGATGCATTATTATTGTTAAGTTTTTAAGTTTTGAAGCTTAGGAAGTAGTGCCAGTCAGTCTGTCCGACATTCATTCGCGTAAATTATAATTTTTTGTAAACTTCTCAGTGCAAAATGCCTGATCGTTGTTGCGTCCCGGGATGAAAATCTAATTATACTTCGTCGTTATCTTCTGTTAGCGCAATTTCAGTATTTTCTTTTCCCCGCGACGAAGATATTCGTAAATTGTGGCTTAAGGCTATTCCGCGAAAAGAATGGACGCCAACGAAGCACTCCTCAGTATGCGCAAATCACTTGTCTTATAACCAGATAATTCGAGTAAATACTGCCGGTCGCCCTTTTATACTTCCTAGACTTGCTGCACATGCCGTCCCTTCTTTATTTCCGAATTGCCCTTCTTATCTGTCCCGGCCGGAATCATCTACATCGCGTACCGACCCTAGGGACCGAATAGTAAAAGCCAATACAAGAATCGAAAATCTTAATAATAAACTTTTAAATGCCGATCGAATTAATAATTTCGAATTTTTTTTAAATCGATTTGAAACTGAGCTGAATTTGGATGGATGGTTCGTCTTAAAAAGTTGTATTTTTTTAGTTGAACAAAATGATTCAAAAATTTGTGTTTTTAATGTTAGGATTTCAGTTTGCAGTAATTTATTTATCCGCGTTTTTATTAAAGTTGAAGAATTAAGTGACGATGAACTTTGGATAGTACCCGTCAATAAAAAATTGAGCCTTTGGTCTCAAATTACAAATATTTTAAATAGATACAAATACGACCATTCTCCATCTTCGGCTTCTTGCGAATTTTACTTAAAAGAAGCTGTGCATAATCTCGAGAAAGCTGATAGCTTTAGCGATGATTATGAACACACCGTTAAATTAGAAACAATAGTGAATCAAGATAAACTACTTCTTGCGAAACGGCCACGGTATGATTCCTCGGTAATTGTAATCGCTTTCATTATATATTCGCATTCTGCCGCTGCATACGACCTTTTAAAGAACTTTCTTTTTCTTCCATCTAAAAGACGTCTGCAATATATTTCGTCGTCTTTCAATATAACCCCAAACCAAAGGAATGCAGATAACGATGAGCGGTATTTAGAGCACGCTGTGAAATCCTTAACGGATGAAGAAAAAGTAGTTGCTCTGTTAATCGACGAAATATATGTTGAGCCAAGTCTTCAGTTTAAATCCAACAGTATTATCGGTTGGTCTGACAACAACCCGAAGGAAGCAGCTCGAACCGTTGTTTCCTTTATGGTAAAATCTGTGTTCGGTACTTTTAAAGAAATTGTTCGTCTTGTACCTGTTTTAAGTCCCGGCGGTAAGACTCTACATTCACTTATAGTTGAAGTTATTAAATTTGTTCAAAATCTTGGATTCCGCGTCTTAGTATTAATAACAGATAATAACAGAACAAATCAGAACATGTTCAAAATATTTCGGTCGGATGATTCAAACTATTTTGTCAATCCGGATTATCAAGAAGAACGCATTTACTTAATGTATGATACAGTACATTTATTTAAAAATTTTCGAAATAACTGGATTAATTTAGAACCTAAAATTTTTATTTTTCCCGATTTTGAAACCGGCGAGGTAAAAAGAGCAAATTTCAATAATTTATCCGATTTGTACTATCGCGAGCATAAGTTAAACGTTAAAAAACATTCAAATTATATTTAAAATCCATACAAACCAATAATCAGGATAGACAAAAAGTTTCATTAGTGGACAATATTTTTCACGACTCCACTATCGCTGCTTTGGAATCGGAAGGCTTCTATGAGAGAGCAGATTTTTGCAAAATTATCCGAAAATTTTGGAACATTGTTAACGTAAAGCATTTAACTAAAGGTTCTGAAAAAAGGAACTTTACTTGCAAGCCAATTTTTAGTATATCAGATCCTAATTTAATTTTTTTTTCGAATTTTATAACATGGCTGCATACTTGGAATCTTGCAGAAAATAATTTCGCGATTTTGTCATCTGATACATTACATACAAAGCTGCTGTTCTCACGACTTCAACCCTAATAGATATCGCTACTCATATTTTATCTGAACGACAGGCTAATTTTGTTTTACTTGGGAATTTTCAAACAGATGACTGAAAAAGTAGATTTGGGTTATATCGATCTTTAGCCGGCTGCCGATATAAAATTTCATACACTGAATTAATTGAAGCAGAAAAGAAAATTAGAATTCATAACATTTTTTTGCATAAAAGACAAAATTTTACAGAACTAATAAAAGATTATGGGGAAAATAGCTTACTTGAAGACGTGGATACTTCCGATTTCAAGCCGATTTTTTATTCCTCATACTTAGCGGATGTTCGAATTGATGACTCCGCTCACTTGTATGCTGCGGGTATTCTTCTTTTGCTATTGGAAAACGTTTAAATTGCAATCTGTGCCAATCCTTAATTATAGAGGAGAAAGGTACTCCTGCGAACGACGAGTATTTTGATAGTATGCAACGCGGAGGGTTGTGTATTCCAAACCGAATAGTCAAAAAGTATTTTTTTACATATGTGTGCTATATTCCAATATATTAATTCCGAAGAAAAATATTTTAAACTTTTTTTTGAAAAACCAAATCAGAAGTGGTTTGGTTTCTCCTTTCAACTCCTAATTTTATCGAATTTAACTTTGACCATAAATGCAATTGCGGTTCGTCTAGTTCTGATGTATATTCAAGTATTTGTTCACCGCTCTCCAACATTTTACTTGATAACTTTGTCAAATCGTTTAACGATAATCCGTCCTCAAATATTTGAAGGCTTAACAATTTTATTTAGTTTTTTTAGCAATTACTTGCTAAGCTTCAAAATTTTATAACAGGCTGTGGTATTTTTGTTACGAACATTTAGAGTTCCTATCTTTTTTTTTAATTTTTTAAAGATATTTTTTAAAAATATTTATTTTTATTTTAAAGACATATTTGAATGTTTTTTATTTGCGTTAGTTTCTGCAAATGAGTTTTTGTTAATGAAATCTCATAATTTATTTGTTACGTTAATTGTTATTGAAATGAATTCGAATATTATTTAGTTTTTTAACGTATTATCTGTTTGTTATTGAAATGAATTTGAATGTTATTTATTTTGTGTGAGGTATTTATTAACTGTTTGTTATATATATAAATTTGAATATTATTGATTTTCCGTTAAGTACAATGTTTTATTGTTGCATTTTTAATAAATAGCTAGAAATATTTATACTTTTTTTCAATAAAATAATAAACAAATAAAGATGTGTTTATGTACAATCTATCCTAAAATGTGTTTAAGTAAATTTTAAACCCAGATTTCTAAAACTCTACAACTTAATGGACGTTCATCACTTTCCATAGGAGGCCTTTGCAGTATGCACATTTCAAGAGAAAAGTCTCTTTGCAACAATGTCCTTTAGAAAATCTAATTGTAAGTGAAAGTTTCAGTCACTTAGTTTTGTTTTAAGGCCTGCAGGATAAGTCAGATTAACCCCATGGGCCGGTTATATGTCTTTATAATTATTGTGTTGTTTTATGCCCATGCCCATTATGGAAAGGGTTGCACACTCTATGTTCCAGTTTTCTTCTTTCAGGGAAACTTATTCAATCGTAATTGAACCATTTAGATACGCACATTAAACACCTACATATTTACGTGCATTATACGTAAATGTTTATCTTTCACATTTCTTTTTGTCCCCTAGGATTTGGCCACATCGTATAAAAAAAAACAAAGGAGTTGAAAATATTTACAAAGGAGTTGAAAAATATTGAGTTGAAAATATTTCAGTGTAAATCCGAGCAAATTAAATCTCGATCTGATTTTTTTTTTGTTTGATAGTTTGAAATCTTTCCGTTTTTATAAAATTTAAAAAAATGGTCCAAAATAATAATATTCTTAAACCAAGTTTATTGGGACCAATATCTGCAGAGCTTACAAGAAACCCTCTTTCCAATCCCAACCAAATTAGTAACAGTACTTTTAACTTAGAAGACTTAACAAAGGTAATATCTGAAGTCCTACTTAAGAAAAGTAGACAGATTTTTAATTCAATATTAAATCCAGGACCTGAATTTATGAACACCTTAAGGGAACCCCAAAGTTCTATGGTATTCTTAGCGTAATCCGTAATAAGATTACCGGATGTGCGGACGTCGCACTCGAATTATATAATACTCCACTGAATTAGGAGCAAATTTCTAAGTGTTTAACCCTTCACTATACCGACAAGAGAGATATAGGTACTTTAGAGTAACATTCTTCCATGGAAATGGGTCAGGAATCCCTCAACATGATGACGCAAGCCTATCGTGATAAAGCATTGAACACCTTCGTCAGAGGTCTCAAGGGAGATTTGCCTACACTTTTAACTATAAAAGAACCCATACATCTACCGCAAGCGCTTCACCTATGCTTAAAGCTGGAAAATGTAGACTACCGTGTCCAACATAGTCACGGTATTGTTCGAAAAACTCAATTCCAAGTTCTACCTCCTATCCCATCTAGGAAAATTAACCCGAATCCACAAAGAATCTTACCAATTCCAGCACCCAGAAGAAGTTTCTACCCAGAGTTAGTGTACAATCCTCAAAGACCCTCAAAACCAAACTTTTTATAAACACCTCCAAGCATCCAGCAACAGCTTCCAAGACCACATTATAACAATGCATACACCATTCCTCCAAAGCCTCTATGGATGTAGATCAGTCCATTCGCACTCGCGTGGTAAATTATCAAAATAGACCTCTAAACCAAGAAACCTATAAAAGACCCTTTTCACAAAAAATCCACCAGCCTAATAAATCTCAGCGAGTTTTTCACACAGAACAAAATAACGAAACAGACCACCCGCAAGAATGTATTGAAAATTGTCACAATTTTGAGCAAACTTTAGACAACTATATTGATGTTTACGATAACCCAGCAACAGGAAACGTAGAAGACCTAGAAGACATATATTTTTTAGACTAAGAAGCTCTTCGCTTCCTTACTTTGTGCACAGAGCGGAGTAATGTTAAAATTTTTAATAGATACAGGATCAAATAAAAACTATGTTCAACCTCGTCATCTTAAAAATCCTATCCCGAACGAAAAAAACTTACTCGCGAATTCTGTAGTAGGTAGCATCCAAATTACACATCATGCTTTAATTAATCTATTCGTCCCAAATGTAGGGAAAAATAAATTTTTATATTGCCCACTCTGATCTCCTTTGACGGCATAATTGGCAACGACACCTTAAAGCAACTAGGAGCCGTACTTCATACTAACGAAAATTTTATGACCATAAAACCAAACATCGTCATTCCACTAAAACAGCACATATCTAGTTCTGTCAATTCAATCAATATTAGAACTTTACACATGAACCAGGAACAAATACGAAAACTTAATAGCGTTATAAAAAACTGCCCAGATGAGAAACTCACATACAACACCACAGTCAAAGGTGAAATACGTACTACCTCAAATGAGACCGTTTACTCAAAAACTTATCCATATCCAATGGCCCTAAAGAGAGAGGTTGAAAAAGAAGTGACCAAACTACTCGAGGATGGGATAATAAGACCTTCAAGATCCCCATATAATTCTCCCATTTGGATCGTTCCGAAGAAAACGGACGCATCTAGTGAAAAAAAGTACAGGATGGTCATTGATTCTCGCAAGCTTAATAGTGTCACAAATCCAGACAGATACCCTATTCCAGAAATAAACGAAGTTCTGGCAAACTTAGCTAAAAACTCATGGTTCATGATTGCGGACCTTAAAAGCGGTTTCCATAAAATCCTACTAAAGGAATCAGACATAAAGAAAACTGCATTCTCTATAAACAACGAAAAATACGAATTCACGCGCTTACCATTTGGATTAAAAAACGCCCCCTCCATATTTCAAAGAACTTTGGATGATATTCTCAGAGACCGAATGTCAGGTTATAATCGCCGCTTTATAAAAGACTACGCAAAACTGGCGAAACCCCTGACATCAATTACGTGAATTACATTTTTATCAAGAACCCTAACTAAAACTGAAGAAAATTACGACACAAATGAGAAGGAAATGCTCGCAATAATATGGGCACTTAACTCACTAAGGAATTTCTTGTATGGATCAAGAAAGGTAAAAATAAGAAGTACCGTTAAACGTTTTCAGGAATCAACTGATTTTAAAAAGAGGACAAGAAAACAGTTACCAATGAAAAAACCCTTTCCCAAACAAAATGACTGAAACTGGCAATTATGAACAGCCAGCATCACTTTTGGATGACTCTAGCTTTAAAGGTTTCGCCTTGAACACTAATACGTCTGTGCCCCTAAAGCAACATCAGTCCCAACTGAAAACAACCTTAACACCCCTCTGCTTTATAAGGAGAACGACAAAGGACCTTTCTGGGTAATTGTCCAGCTAATTGATAACGAAAACCCCTCTTTGAATAACCTCACGGTCATTGGTCTAGGTCACCTACTCAGAAAATTAAACATTATCGAATTTTCTTCTATTAAGAAGCACAATGCAAATAGCGCTAAAGTATTTTTCAAAAACTTTAAAGCTGCTAATAATCTAATCCTAAAAGATCTGTCTCCGTACAATAAAAAGTCTTTTATTCCTAAAGGCTATATCAGAAAGCAAGGGATAATAAAAGGGGTACCTTTTCACATCACCGAAGAGGAAATGCTTCAAAACATCTCATCAACTGTGCAAGTAACTGAAGTTATGCGCTTTACAAAAAAAGGTGAAGGTGAAACAAGAACTCCCACAACGATTATTAAACTAACATTCAAGGGCAATAGAATTCCCAATGAAGTTTCAATTTATGGTGCTTTAAGACATGTAGGTTACTATACCCCGAAGCCAAGATTCTGTACAAAATGTCACAGATGGGGACACTTCAACCACAATGTAAAGCCACTCTGGAGCGCTACTCTAGTGACCAATGCACTACTACTCCCTGTAACAACCCGCTTTTTTGTATAAATTGTAAAGAACAGCACAGAACTGATAGCACAGACTGCCTACACAAAGAAAAGGAAGTAGATATCCAGAAAATTATGACCATAAAAAACTGCTCGAGAAGGGAAGCCTCCTCCATCATAACCCAACACGAAAAATATAATTTTTCGAACTCCTTCGGTTTACTAAATGAAGAAGATCTAGACAATGCCTTTCCGCCTTTAACCAGGACTTCAAATTTAAAAAACCCTGATCAAGATGTTAAAAAAATTATTACAAGAAAAAGTAAGATTTACTCGAAAATTGTGAAAATACTTCCTGACAATACCATAAATAGATACTACAAATCCTTTCTAACTGATAATAAAACCGCAAATGGTACTATGCTGAATATCCCTAGTAAAGTCACAGAATATGAAAAAGTCTTGAATTGGGTGAGAACCAAAGTAATAGCCACTTTAAGTAACGAACCATCTACCACCTCAAACTTTTTGAACGAACTAAGGAACAAAATAAAGCTCTTAGATAGCAACATTGATATAATAGATATTGATAATCCGAATGATAACACTAATATAAAACAAGCTCAAAACACCACGACCTAAACTTATAAATAAATCAACGCCTAACAGTTTAACTTCTACTTAACAAACCAAAAACACCTAAAATAACATGACACAAAAATCTTTTCTAAACATATTACATTATAACATACAAAGCTTGAATGCAAATAAATCTAATCTACAAATCTTCTTAAACACAGATAAAATTGATATTATATCTTTAAATGAAACCTGGCTCAAACCAATACAGCATGATTCCCTTCCTGGATACAATCTTATAAGAGGTGATAGACCTGACGGATATGGTGGCTCGCTCATTGGCTTAAAAAAACATCTAGACTATACCAAAATCCAACTTGATAACCCGCTAGACTGTACTTTAGTACAACTAAATAGTTCTAGTCGAAATCTCCTTATTGTTTACGCTTCCTCATCAATAGACTTACAAACATTCAAAAAAGGCATAGAGGACTTGTTCACTTTCCTCTCGATGAAAAGCAATGTCATACTATGTGGTGACTCAATGCCAAAAATTCTTACTGGGACAGTAACATAACAAGAATTGATCTGAGTGTACAAAAAGGGCACATACTGCACAACAGCGCACTAAAGTCAAACTTAAAGCTAATAATGCCTGATTCGAATACCTTCTTCAAAGATCTACACTTATCAATAACGGATGCACCATTGATCTCTGCTTTTCAACGAATTCACTAAACACAATTAATTTAAAAACACTAAAACATCAAATTGGAAATTCTCATCACTTTCCCTTACTGCTGAATGTGGCAGGAATAAACCACAACTGAGGAGGCTGTTTAGTCCTTTGTTATTGATGTTTTTCAACATGAAGAAGGAGCAGAGTAATTAGAATTTTTTTTTAGAACTTCGCTGAGTTCTGATATAATAAGTGGAGTGAATTCATCCCTGTTAATCAGTGCTAGTAATTAGGATGGATTTGTTAGTACAATTGTTTGCAGAGATGTGTTTAAGGAAGTCCAATGAGAATTCCTCATTCTAGGTAAGTTGACAGTCAGCATTGCCCGTGTTCTTCTCATGCCTCTGAAAATCACTGCACTCCATTTATTGGAACAAATAGATCCGAATTATGGATCCTCCTCTGGAGGATCCACCACCGGATGGAAAAAAATACACTAAACGTTTTGTAAAAAGCAGATCCAGATCTAGACCAGGCAACAGACACTCCCTAGATAGATTAAAGTCTGATAAAAGGAAACTAGTCAAAATAATAGATGTAGGCAACCACAATCCCCCATCGTTACTGAAACTGTCAATTATGAACAGCCAGCATCACTTTTGGATGACTCTAGCTTTAAAGGTTTCGCCTTGAACACTAATACGTCTGTGTCCCCTAAAGCAACATTAATCCCAACTGAAAACAACCTTTACACCCCTCTGCTTTATAAGGAGAACGACAAAGGACCTTTCTGAGTAATTGTCCAGCTAATTGATAACGAAAACCCCTCTTTGAATAACCTCACGGACATTGGTCTAGGTCACCTACTCAGAAAATTAAACATTATCGAATTTTCTTCTATTAAGAAGCACAATGCAAATAGCGCTAAAGTATTTTTCAAAAACTTTAAAGCTGCTAATAATCTAATCCTAAAAGATTTGTCTACGTACAATAAAAAGTCTTTTATTCCTAAAGGCTATATCAGAAAGCAAGGGATAATAAAAGGGGTGCCTTTTCACATCACCGAAGAGGAAATCCTTCAAAACATCTCATCACCTGTGCAAGTAACTGAAGTTATGCGCTTTACAAAAAAAGGTGAAGGTGAAACAAGAACTCCCGCAACGATTATTAATAGAACGTTTCCATTCCATACTCTCAGAAATTATGAGATGTCTTGAAAGATCCGTCAACGAGTATAATTTTGCTATCCACGCTGTTACCGGCAAGAAACCGATCGAACTCTTCTATGGTAGAAACTGTAATGTGAGCCACAGGTTAAGACTTTATTAGTCGAGACTCGATGCTCGATAAAACTGCCTCGTTGGCGAGGAACTAATGTGCTACTTCTGTCAAGAAGAAGAAGATTCATTATATTCCCTGACAAGCATAAAGCAGCACGGCGAGCACACACACTGAAGGTAAATTTTTCTTGTTTAATTTACTAATTTAATCCACGTTTATCTGAACCATCGTGGTTCAGACACTTATTGGATTAAAAACAAACCATCCTTTTTAGCAAACGGGGTCAGATATCTTAATTCCTTGCATAGTTTTTGGGCAATTCCCGGCGGATAGCAAACGGGGTCAGAGATCGCCTCCCAGATAACCCCAACGGGCATCGCCAACTCATTACCTTTTTTTGGCAATTTAATTTCCGGCAGATAGCCAACAATTTAACCAAAAAAGAAAAAAATATAAGCAGCAGTTGGCGCACAAATTTCGGCTCAACTAGCGTGGCGTCTGGGGAATCCCGGCATAGGCGAGAAAAGGGCGGCTGACGCTGCCAGTATTCAGGTTCTGAGGCACCCGATATAGCCTAAAGAAACCCGACCAAAGAATTGGGCGCTGTCAGGGGCCAGGAGTAACCATAGGAGTGACGATTTAGGGGAGCCCCCAACAGAAGACAGATTGACACTCTCCCACCAGGGAATACATTCAACCACCGACCTAGTCTTGCGCCAGTGTTTGAGGCAGGAAACCATGAAATGATCAACTTGTTGAGGTGGAGTGTTTTTAAAGTTTCCTTTTTATTGAAGTTTTCTACCTATATTTAATAATGAAAATTGTTTTTATTAAAAATGTTGAGGGTTAACGCTCAATCCACGGTTCTAAGCTTATTTTTCTAGCTTTCTGAGCATAGTTTCAACCCTCTGCCGGATACCACTATCATAAAATGTCAACTTAATTTTTTTTTCTTCGATGTATAAATACGCACATAAATCATTTTATTATTCAAGGTGTGTACCTCCAGCTCGTTATAACTTTTTATGGAAGGAAAGTTCATTTGCTCTGTAATAATTTTATGAAATAGGAGGTAAAATGATCATTAGTTAATATTTCAATTTCCTGCTCTATGTTTGTATGATAATATTTATGTACGAGCACTGCTATTACCTGTTGTCGTGAATCAGGAATTTATGCGCATCTTTTATGGAAAATTGTATAAATTTTTTTTTGTATTATTGCTGTATTACAGAAAGAGAAACATAATGTAGATTTACATTTCCTTGAATAGTAGAGTTCCCTTACAGAAATCTATTAACCTCATAGAAAACAAACGTAATTTAGCTGTGGATGTGACATATTTTTGTATCAATTTGCTTAAATTTAACTTAAAATTAGTTATCAATTAGATTCAGTTAAATTTTCCAGACTTGTTCAAATTCTTTTGTACATCAACTGATAGCCCAAAGTTTTTCATTCAAGCAAAAAGGAGGGAACAATTTTGTAAAGTATGCCTTGCATAGTGTTCAGGTTGGATTAGTATATCGCAAGTTTCATTATAGGGTTGTGTTTTTTTTTTGCTACGTGCTCAGTATAGAGGTGTTTCGGGTTAATTAACGAAAAAAAAGTTTCTTCTCTCGTTCTACTGCCACGTTGTTGCCCTTCGCACGCTTTCCTTTTATTGTAAATGTTGTACAATTTATGAACCTAGCTAACTTCATAATTACTACCTTTTTACCGGCCGTAACAAATAGGATATTACGCAGGATGTTGGAACAATATTGGTACAAGGAACTGTAATGTGAGACTTGTCGAACGTTTGCGATATTCAACGCCACCTAGTGTTTGGCTACGCTGAAAAGATCACTTAGCCTTTACTAACTTCACCAATCGGTACTCGACGTTTCCGCCACCGTTCCTGGTTATACTGGGCGAATGTGCTACTTCTGATAAAAAAGAAGATCCATTCTCCAAGTGTCAACGGGAACAGGGCCAGGAAACGAAGTCGAGGTAAGTCTTGCAATTTAGAAATAAATTTCCAAGTTTATCTGAGCCATCGGTGTTCAGATAAATGTATTATTTAATTGAATTACTTCCAGCATTCAATTTATATGTAAAGAGATAGAAAATTTCATAAAGCGACAAGAAAACGTGTATCCTCCGCTTGAGGAGTAAAGATAGCCGCATCGTACTGTCCTGATATTAACAAGCCCTGCTGGATATTCATCAGCACCAGGAATTTTATTTACAAGTTGCCCTCCTTAACGTTGGCGCATAAAATCCCGGACTCAGTGGCTGTCGGACAAGAAGCCAACGAAACATATTCGTTTAGTAGTTCCGAAGCCGCCAACATCCCCGTAAATCGAGTGACAATTGGGCCTAATTTTGGTCAATTAATCAACTTAGAACTTCTGTGTATACCAAGAGCAGCACAGGCTGCCTGCAGAAGAATAAACGCTCCCTTCGTAAGTAATTTTTTTGAATATTTCTGCCCGCAAACTGTGATGTAGAAATGATTAAATTTCTCCCTCCCCTAACAGATAACTTGTCTGACACGTTCAGAAGAAAAAACGCTCCCCTGGGAATAGCCCTTATCTCACATGAGATAACTCCTCCATCACAAGGTTGCACTCACAGACAGTGCACTTCACCCTGGATTTTGAACAGGGCCATGAGACTCTAAGTCCAAGATATCAGCAGAAAATTGAAGGCGACAAGATGGTTTTAACCTCCTCGCCCCGGCTAATATCACCAGCGAAGCCCCAGCGAAAAAAGGAGTAAAGAAAGAAATTCTATTCAGCAAGCAAGGAGTCGGCAAGTTTTTTTGTATATTTACCTTAGTCTTGTATACATTTTAAGGTCATAATCAGTTTGGATATAGACATAGATAGGAGTAAATCCAAAAATAGTTTGTTTTTCAAATTTAAACTCGCGCAGAGTCATGACTCCCTCAGAGCTGACTTTGTTGATTAATTCTAATTAGAGTTCACGGTCATTTCCTTGCTCGAGTGTTGTAATTGTACCAAATAATCTAAGTTTCTTTTTTGCGTTCGACATAATGAAGTAGTTCCTAGGTTATGCCTTCCTCTCTTAAAAGCACTTAGCGATTAGAACATGAACAGAAAAACAGAAACAAAAATTTAAGCGTAATCCTCTTCACGTCCTACCCTCGATTCGGTTTGATAAAGTTTTCCTTGTATACATATAAATGGAAATTTAGTGAAAATCATTATAGCAGTGCCTTGTGTTTATAGACTTTTAGAGTAGTTGACATAGCTAAACTTAATTGAACAGAATTGGAACATAAATTAAAGTTAGGTTACGATTCTGAAAACGATATGATTATTTTAATAAAGGGAAGTTTTAGTTTTTTTATCCAGTAACACGGAGAGACGCCTAAATTGTGCACAAATTTACGCTGAAATGCCGGTTCAGTTTAATGAAAGTCCAAATTATTAAGACTGCATACGTTATCAAAGTTTTCGGACACTGTAGGAACTGATAAAAGTTTTCTTTTTGTAAGTTACGGTTTAAATTTTATGTAAGTGATTAATCAATCTATCAATTAATCATGACAAAAATTCATTTTCCTAAAAAGTCAAAAATCATGTTTCTAAATATTTAAAATTATCAAGCATGTGAAAACAAACGAGCAATGTTCCCACACTTAAAAGTGCAATATTGCAATTCACACGAAAACCAGACGCATCAAGTGTCAATAACAAAAATTTAACTCACCTGTACACTCTAGCAGACTCAGCACAAACCATACAATAGAATTAGAGCATTTATTCATGTGTAGTACGTAAGTTTAAGGTAAGACAAATTTATATAAAAAGGAGGATCAAATAATAAAGAGTCTAGTCGTTTTCAAGTTGTCTTTCATTTAGCAGTTTTCAGGTTTGGCTTTTACTTTAGAATTCCCCCCACCAGAGGTAAGGGTTCTAAAGTCCTAAAGCCCATCGAGTCTTAAAATTCTAGCCAGATTGAATTTTTAAGAACATTGGTCCTTCGAGCCAAGGAAAGCAGCCGCGTACACACGAATCGAGTCAAGGAAAGCAGCCGCGTACATACAAATTAAGAGATTTCCAAATATCTCTCAGCCATTTGTCCACCACATAGAGGAAGTTCTTTGCTTCATCATTTAACCAAGAGAGAACCCATCACCTATCCCCAAGGTGATAATACCAGAAGGAAGATATTTTGCCACCTAAAGGTCAACCCGTGACTTCAGGGGAACATACAAATAAAACGTCTTCTGTGAACAACTGCAACGAGTCCAAACAACAGTGATCCATTATAACGAAGTCAGCAGTAGTTGCCCCAAACCAAAACGACAACAGTAGCTGTTAACGACTGCAGCCACAACCAACACAACATCAGTTCCGACGGCAGCCAAACCGTCATAACATAAGCAGCAAATCCAGGTGCTGCTAACACCTTAACGATATCAGCCACTGCTACGGAAGTAGTGACAATTGCTCTACATCCAGCCAAATAGTATCAGCCGATACTAACATAAGCCATTGCCGCAGCAGCCATAACGATTGCAGCCCTTGCCAGGGAAGATACTCATCAGCCAACGATCAGTAGCCGCCAGGTGTAAATGGTACAATAGCAAGAAAAAATACAGCAGAACACAACAGAAAAACTGTCCCGTATCTCTTTATAATTTGGTATGTTTCTGAAAATTAATAATAATTAAATTTTTTTTTTCTATAAAATATTTCATATTGTATACTATATATTCATATATATTTTATTATTTACACTTTTGGGAATATTGAAATTAAATTTGATCTGTGAAGTTTAACTTAGGTATATTTGTGCTGATTATGCTAGTTTTTCTTTATTGAAGTGAACATTTTTAAAAAGGTGCGCTAAGTGTACTGAAAATTCTCGTTGTTTAAGCGAATTTTTTTATAGTGTTGAAATTGAATTATGTGTTTTGCATTTTACTGAAAAGTCTCTTTGTTTTGCATTTTACTGAAAATTCTCTTTGTTTAACCGAAATTTTTTATAGTGATAAAATTGAATTATTGAACTTTGTTTTGCATATTTTCCACAAGTGTCCATCTCATTAGTACTGATCTGTCTTCCACACTTATTTGCTAAACCTACAAATTTATAATATATAGCAAATTTAATTTTCTTGCGTTACCGGATATACAATTTTAGTCAATTTATAATCTTTTGTGATATAAAATGGAAGCATTAGTCCAAACACAGAAAAATCTCTTCGAGGCAATTGCCAAAATTAAAATCAATTATAAAAAAGCTTCCGAGAGTAGGAAAACGTTTACTTATATAGAAGTAAAATTAGAACGGTTAGAAGAGCTATGGGAAGAATTTAATCAAACAAATGATAAAATTGAGACCTTAAGAGAACATAACGAACAGCACCCTTACTTTGCCAAAAATTACTATAAAGAAGTAAAAGCTGGCTACGATACTATAAAGGAATTATTGCAGTCAAAAATGACCGCCCTAAAAAACTCAGCTGAGGACGCAAGCAATATAGGCAGCGTATGTAAAGAAGCTGATAATTACGCGATTAAAGTACTTCGAGTACAACTAGAGACAATAAAACTGCTAAAAAGAATTTTAGACACAATAGAGCAGGAAATTGTCTCTCCATGTTCCACCTACTACTATCAGCATAAGCTAAATACTATCCAAACGTACTGGAATAAAATTATGCTTAGCCATGCTGAAATAGTTGCTAATCCCAACGAAAATTATACTGAATATCTAAATAACCAAACCTACGAAAAACTTGAAGACCGCTATCACCATGTGGCGATCATGATTCAAGAAAGACAAGGATCCACTCAAAGAAATGAGGATGAAGTCAAACTACCACGACTTATTCTTCCGGTCTTTGAAGGTGATTACCAAAACTGGACAGCCTTTCGCGATATCTTCCTTCGATTAATTCATAATAATAACCGACTAGGTGATGCAGAGAAGATGCAATACCTAAAAACCCACTTGCGAAAGGAAGCTGCTAGTGTAGTACAGCATCTAACAATTTCAAATTACAATTACAAAACTGCATGGCAGTTATTAAATGACCGATTTGAAAATAAGAGGAAAATATGTTCCATCCATGTACATATGCTCTTGACCCAACCTAAATTAGAGCAAGAATCAGCAAACGGTATACGAAAACTTTACGATACCACTCGAGAGTGCATTCACGCTCTGACAAATTTAGGTATCGATACAGGTAGTTGGGCACCAATAATTACACATATAGTCCTTCAGAAGCTTGATCTAGAAAGCCATAAGCTATATGAACAAACATTGGAAAAGCCCAGGGATTTACCAACAAATGATAGCCTTTTCCGCTTTTTGGAGACAAGATTCCAGTCATTGGAACTAGTAAAAGAAACTAAAAGGAAAGAGCCAATGGCATCTCCTAAATTAAATAAAACACAAGTACCACATTATAAATCCTACCTAACTTTTGCAAACCATAATTCGAAATGCGGATTTTGTCAACAACCTCATAAAATCTATGAGTGTCAAAAATTCCTCCAGCTATCTATTCAAGATAGAAGCAAATTTATTAGAAACAGAAAACTTTGTATTAATTGTCTTAGTCACAAACAAAGTGAAAAGTGTCGCAGTAAATTTACTTGCACGGTATGCCAACGTAAACATCATACCTTATTACACTTTCAACAAAACAGAGATGTTCAGACATCAAAGGAAAATGCAATTACTAGACAAAAACAAGAAACCAATATTCAATCATTCCAAAGCACTAGTAATAGACATATTCTTCTGGCCACAGCGCTTATCAACGTCCGTTCGGTAGATGGCAAATTTAAACTACTTCGCGCACTAGTCGACCCCGGTTCCCAAGCTACTTTCATCTCTGAAACAGCGACGGAACTTCTTGCTATTCCAAAATTCAAGGCTAAAGCTCAAGTCGTAGGTTTAGGACTAGCACATGCAGGAAGTGTAAAACACAAAGTCTTTTTAGAACTTGCACCCCGGTTTTCATCTAACTTTTCATTAAAAACCCAAGCTCTTGTACTACCTCAGTTAACAAAAATGCTGCCAGGCCAAAGACTAGAAAACTATCAAAACAGATTCGAGTTAGCTAATATCATTCTTGCGGACCCAGACTTCAACATACCAGGGCCTATTGATATAATTATAGGAGCAGATATATTTGGTTTGATACTCTCTAAAGAAATTGTCAAATATAAACATGGTCTTCTTGGACAAAAAACCGAATTTGGGTGGATAATATCAGGACAGATATTTTCTGATAATAATGATGAAAAAGCCTTAACATGCATGATATCCAATGTAGAGCTTGATGAAACACTGAAAAAGTTCTGGGATTTAGAAGCAGTTACGCCTAATACAAAACAGTTCAAAATAGAAGATAATTTCTGTGAAAACCACTTTGTTAAGACCCACGAACGAAACAAAGATGGTACCTATACTGTTAAAATGCCTTTTAAAAGTAACATAAAAGAATTAGGCAACTCAAGAAAGAAAGCTTTGGCTAGGTTACTACAAAATGAACGAAAATTTCAAAATAATCCAAAACTTAAGAAATCTTACCAAGCATTTATGGCTGAATATATAAAGCTAAATCACATGATACCCGTAAAACCAACTAAAGAAGAAGGATATTATTTGCCACACCAAGCGGTCATAAAAAATGACAGTACAACAACAAAATTACGAGTCGTGTTCGATGCATCCTCAAAAACGACCTCAGGCATCAGTTTAAATGATGCCATGTACCCAGGTCCTAAATTACAAAATGAGTTGGCAGACTTAATTCTACGCTGGAGACAGCACCGCTATGTATTCACTGCCGATATAGAAAAAATGTATCGACAAATTAAAATACACTCCCAAGACCAAAATTATTTAAAGATACTCTGGAGAAACTCCGACAAAGAACCCATAAAAGAGTATCAACTTACCACAGTCACTTATGGTACCGCTGCCGCCCCATTTCTTGCGCTACGTGTTTTACAACAACTTGCAACAGATGAAATTAAAGCCCATCCCAATGCTTCTGAAGTATTGCTAAGAGACTTTTATGTTGACGATTTGCTTACGGGCGCCGATTCAATACATGAAGCAAAGGCGCTACAACAAGAATTAATATCTCTCTTAGCAACTGGGGGTTTCAAACTTAGAAAATGGTCAACAAATAAGCAATCACTTCTGGATACCATACCAGAAGACTATAAAGAGAAAAACCTCTTACTATTAAAAGACGGAGAAACCATAAAGACACTTGGATTATATTGGCTTCCGGCAAGTGATTGTTTTCAATTTAATGTCAACTGCAATCTGGTAGATGCCAACCCAACAAAACGATCCGTCTTATCAGACATAGCCAAAATTTTTGATCCAACTGGTTGGATTTCGCCAGTAGTAATTCGCGCAAAGATCCTCATGCAGGAACTATGGGCAGCAAATTTAGAGTGGGACAATGTATTGCCGGATAATTTCGCGCAAAACTGGAGACAGTTTAAAAGGGAATTAGAAACCATTAATGCCATTAAAATCCCCCGCTGGATTAAGTACCGCAAGGATTGTCGTGATTTTCAGTTTCATGGCTTTTGCGATGCCTCGGAAAGAGCATACGCAGCAGTATTATATACACGAGTATACACCTCACAGGGTGAATTTGTAACCACCATGTATACAGCAAAAACAAAAGTTGTGACAATTAAGAAAGAGATTTCGTTGCCTAAACTAGAACTATGCGCAGCAGTCCTACTGTCAAAGCTCCTTATTAGAGCAAAATCCGTCCTAAACGTCAAAGAAGAAAACATATACCTATGGACGGATTCCACTATAACTCTAGCGTGGATCAAAGGAGGTCCAAAAAAACCTGATAAATTTATAACCAACAGAATTTCAGCCATTCTGGATGCAGCTAAAGCATCAGCATGGTCTCATGTCAGATCAGCAGACAACCCAGCTGATTGTGCGTCAAGAGGCATATCCCCAACCAAACTAAAGAATCATGAACTGTGGTGGTCAGGACCACAGTGGTTAGGACTACCACAAGAAAAGTGGCCCAAGTCTAGCTTTGATTCAATAGAAATACCAAAGTCACCCATTGAAGCTCCTGTACTAGCTTTAGCATCTACTATACGACCAAATGACATTATAACTAGATTCTCTAGTTTGACAAAACTCACTCGGGTACTGTCATACTGTAGAAGGTTCATTAGGAGAGAACACACTCAGGGAAGTCTCTGTACAAAAGAGCTGCATCAAACTTTATTGCAATGCATTAAGACAGTACAACTCGAAGTTTTTTCCGATGAGATTAAATCATTATCCAAAGAAAAAAGAATACCTACAACCTCAAAAGTAAACTCATTAAATCCATTTATGGATAACTATGGCTTATTACGTGTCTTAGGCAGATTAGAAAATGCTAATTTACCTTATAATCAAAGACATCCAATAATCTTGCCACATTCTCATCATTTCACAACATTAGTAGTGAGGGATGCACATCATGGTAAGATAAGTCCATTTCTGTTAACACCAATCCAATTACGCAATCAAATTAAATTCATACGTGAGCATATTTCCACGTCATTAATCATTCCTGGAGAAACAAATCCAGATGATTTATTAAGTTTGTATAAGACAATGACTGTAAAGAGTAGAGTAACCGATACAACTATTATATTCAAAATACAAATCCCTCTTCCCGATCAAACGAAATTTCAGTTATTTAAACTGTATTCAATTCCATCAGAATATAATGGACAATTCCATTATATAGAACCCTCGACGGAATTTTTAGCAGCCAGTCTGCATCGTGATTTATACTACCCTTTAACCCAACCTGAGCTTAATCAATGTTTTAAATCAGAACATACAGGAACTTTGTGTCAGCAGAAAAAACCAATATATACTCTTCAAGCCACAGTTAACCGTTGTGAAATGGCACTTATGAATCATCGCATGCCACCGGTAAATAGTTGTCATATTAGGAAAACTGTTCCCTCACAGTACTGGATTCAGTTAACACATCCCAACCATTGGATTTTTGTCGTTCATGAAACCACAATTATAAACATAGTATGTGATAATGAAGTAATCGTAAAGAGGTTGTCTAAAAGTGGCATAATTAAATTACGGCAAAATTGCCAAGTTAAACACTCTACAATGACAATAAATACCCAAACAATATTTTCGGAAAAGAAAAAGACATCATTCACTCCGCTAACAAACATTTCAGCTCTCCTCTCTGAAAAGGAACCTCAACTTATAGAAGATAGCCATGCTCCAGTAATTCACCTAGATACGCAAGCTCTTGATAAGATCCATTTCAATGAAATAAAAGGGAATTTTCCCGTCATTGACCCACATCATGTGCATCATTATTTTACAACCTACGGCATAATTGCTATAGCAATCTTTATATGTCTATGGTATAAGCGCCATGAAATCTTCAGGAGATGGTACAAAAGACCATCGAATACCGACTCGTTTGATGTAACCTTTACCCCTGTTCCAGCTAAACGAACCACTCTTTCTGCCAACTTGCCCGGCCCCAGTATGATTAATCAATCTATCAATTAATCATGACAAAAATTCATTTTCCTAAAAAGTCAAAAATCATGTTTCTAAATATTTAAAATTATCAAGCATGTGAAAACAAACGAGCAATGTTCCCACACTTAAAAGTGCAATATTGCAATTCACACGAAAACCAGACGCATCAAGTGTCAATAACAAAAATTTAACTCACCTGTACACTCTAGCAGACTCAGCACAAACCATACAATAGAATTAGAGCATTTATTCATGTGTAGTACGTAAGTTTAAGGTAAGACAAATTTATATAAAAAGGAGGATCAAATAATAAAGAGTCTAGTCGTTTTCAAGTTGTCTTTCATTTAGCAGTTTTCAGGTTTGGCTTTTACTTTAGAATTCCCCCCACCAGAGGTAAGGGTTCTAAAGTCCTAAAGCCCATCGAGTCTTAAAATTCTAGCCAGATTGAATTTTTAAGAACAGTAAGTGACTTAGAAAAGTATAGCCATTAGTAGAGTAACAATAACAATAGTTATGTACATATTACGCGCCTGTGAAGGTAGCCTGAGGACTAGAATCCTTTTTGTAACTAAGTAATAGTGCTAAATATATAGTGTTGTATCCAGGAATTTGGTTAGGCTGTAATCAGTAAAATGAATCTTTTTATCATAAGATACAATTAAGCAGTTTTCAATTGATGCGTAGTTTCTGAATTTCGGATCCGTTCAAGTAACTCAACATGTAAGTTCTGAATTTTGAATTGGCCTAAGTAATCAGTTTAAAGGAGATAATTTAAGGTTCTATAAAATAATTTAAGGTTATTTGGAATTTTTTTTCTGTTATCAACATTAAAATAATTTAATATGACGTGATATTTTAACTTTCAGGAAACCCCAGACGAAGCTTCTTGTCCTCCTTGCCTTCCTCATCCCCCTCCCTTCTCTTTCCTCATGATTTTAATTTGATTTTTTTTGTTTACTTTTATTTCTAGCATTCTTTAAAGGTTGGGCCTACACCCTAGCCATGTGTAGGAATGGAGTGGGTTGTAGCCTGAACTGTCAGTAAGGGGGGTAATTTTCCGTTTGTATGATTTTCAAGACAGTTCAGCGCGGCTAGGAACACCTGGTGACACCAGTTGTTCCTCCTTCAGTTTCTGTTTCTCTTATCTTTTTATCTTGTTGTGGCAGACCTGAAGAAAGGATACCACAACCTTTCTTCGCCACAGGCACGCGAACTTCTGTTTGCGATGTGTGATTAGATGTCCAAAACCCTGACCCATACCGACGAGCTAGGACGTGCTGCCAGCTAGCGCGTGCCACTTGGACATCTTGCGGCAACTTCACGTTGCACAAATTCCGCACACACATTACAGAACGTAAAATGACGTGACCCTACTTGAAACCCATCGAATTAGCATGCAGGAGCACTATTATCGTTATGAGTTTAATTGCCAGAATATCTAGATTACGCTTGCATATCATTATTTTTTTTTTTTGAAAATGATCTTACAGTACTAGTTTAAATAGGAATATATACATATAGCAACTGGGATTCCATGTACTCCTGGATAGGAATAATGCAATAGTTTTTTTGTTTAAGAATGTTAAATCTGGGTGATGATATAAATATGAATTATATGAGGTAGATTTTGTTTGTTTTTTTCAGGTGCCCACATGAAGCTTCTTGTCCTCCTAACCTCCCTCATCCCGCCTCTCTCTCCCCTTGATTTCCTGCTTTTGTTATGATTTGTTTAATATATTTTTATTGATATTTGTAGTAGTTTGATCTTTTCTATTTTTTTCAGCATCTTTCAGGATGTCCAAGGACCCTGACCCCATACCGACGAGCTATGTAGGACGTGCTGCCAGATAGCGTGTGCCACTTGGACATCTCGCAGCAACTTCACGTTGCTAAATATGCGCACACATTACAAAACCCTAGAATAACACCAGAACAGTTCGAAAGTAACCGATTGAATAATATTGAAAAACTCAGACAAAAACAACGCGAAGACCTGGAACCTCACAACAAGAAACGGCAACCTATAAAAAGTTACGAAGTAGGCCAAACAATATTTGTTAAACGGAACAAAAGAATAGGATCAAAACTAACAGTCAGGCCAGAAGTAGTTCAAGAAAACAAACATACTGTAGTTATAACTGAATCGGAAAAGATAATCCATAAGAGCAAAATTAGAAACTGAGGAAAATTTTGTTTTTCATTCCAGATGTACCACAGCTATCGCCTTATGCGATATCCAAATTTTGGATTACTCCAATTCACAAATTGTCGCAATAAGTGTGGGCAAAGCAAAAGTACAAGACGGGAATTTTAAGTTAATTCACATTATTGTTGTTTTATGTTGTCAATATTCCTATTACAACTGAAAGAACTTATGATAATTTATTGATCAAAGTAGTAAAAAGAAATAATGTAATAAATGAAATCTCGTACAAACAAATATTAAGAAGTGATGGACAATTTTTTGGCATTATAAGAGATTTTAAAAGTTTTAATCAATTATCTATATGTAGGCAAAACAGCATTGTAAACATCAGCAATTCTTCCTGTCTTCCAAATCTCCTAAAAAGCCTAAATTCCACCTGTAATAAAATAAACAGCCAACACATACCTACCATAGACGAAATCACACAAGGCATTCTCTTCCTCAATCAATTCAATGGTACTATCTCTGTAGACAACATCCCCCACATCATAGACGGAACATTCCTTAATAAATTTCATAATACAACCATTTCCGTAAACGGCAGATCATTCATATCTAGGGAATTATCTACTTACCAAGCCTTACCCGCAATTTTTCACCCAATTCCGATAGAAAACGAATATCGTGAAATTATGTCTCTTGAAATGATGCGAGAAATTCAAATTAATAACTCAAAACAAATTCGATCAATAGAAGCTGAAAAAAATATTCATCAATGGTCAAGTTATGGGCTGATCATCACATTTGCCATCATATTAGGTATCGTATTTGCATGGAAAACATTAAGTTCAAGAAGCACCAAAATCACCATTGAGCAAACAGCTGAAGGATTAGACAAAGACAAGGCCACTTCTAAAATTATATTTTCAAAATCAACGCAAGGTCAAACGACAACAAGCAAACTTACCGAAACCGCCAAGGCAACATCCAAAGACACCGAAATAAAAGCAATAGGAACAACAACATTACCTCGAACGAAACCAAGGCAGAAATTCTACGAAACACCATTCTTCTAAATTAACGAATGTGGACATTCGTTCTTAAGAGGGGAAGAGTTAACACCTGCAACAAAAATAAAGCTTACAACTAATTCCTGCAACAAGTAGCAACTCCATATCGTGGGAATCTAATGTTCTCACGACATCTCATCAAAGTTTTCTACGAATTTACTTGCATCAATTCCCATGCAACCCAATTCTCTGCGCCTGCACTTTGAATTGCTATTTTTTTAATTGTTAACCAAACAATTACTTAACTTATATCTTAATTAATAACTCTTGGAACATGTGAACCTAGATTATTGCCTTCCTTTTCTGCACAGTATCTCAAAGGATAAATTTATGTATATAGGAAGAAATGATTAGGAATGATGAGAAAGTGCTAGACGGAAATCGTCGTGTATATTTTTGTATGATAGGTAAAATTTTTTGACATGAACATAGCTCGATTGTTTTCGAGATAAAACTGGACCCGAAACTAGGCTATTCGAACTTTTGAGCAGTAATTACCATATCAAATATATTGGAATCAACTTTTTTGCAGTGATCATTGTTTTTTGAACTTACAGTAACAAGTTTTTTTTTTATACGATGGTTTTTTTATAGCATGGTTGTGGCCGGAAGGGAATTAGGGTAAAGGAAGTGAGGAGACTTGAGTCATGTTTTTGCATTGCTGCGAGCTAGACAACAGCCCAGAGACGGAGTGGATTATTTTAATTTCTTAATAAAAGCTCACGGCGTCATCTGGTCTAGAACCCTGGGCCCATGGCATGGTGGTCGTGCGGCTCAACGCATTGATCCAACTCCGTAAGCATAAGCGAGTAGAGTATGACATGCAAAGAAAAAGAAATGCGCATTTTTTTGTTTGTGTTGTCCTTTTATATAAATTTAACACACATTTTTTTATGCATGAATTTCTTTTACATATATATAAATTCTTATTACAAATTAAACAAACTTTAAATTTTTTAGCAAATTCACACTTTCAGATAAATATGCATACACACGTACCTATATTCAATGGTTTTTTTTTTATATTTAGTATTATCGGGATTAAAAACGCCAACTTACCTTTTCCGTCTCGACGTGAACTATAAAAGAATTTTCAAAGTACCTCAAATGAAGATAAAAAGGGCCTTGCTAATAAAACACAGAAAGCAATAACGTATTTTTGTACAGTGAGATATGAAGTAGTTCCCCGATTTTTGTTTGTATATACTGGGAAGGAATCCCATAAGGATAAAATTAAGCTCATTTGTATAAAGATGCATAACAATCTTAACTCTAGGTTATATCAGACGGTTTGAGTGTAGGAATCCCCTACCAAGAATTATATCAGGACTGTTGAAGCTATTAGAATTATTACATTGCTTAGTTTGTTTTGATTAAAACTTGTGATCAAATTGTTGATATATATCTTCCTAATAACTTTAATTAAGAATTTGGAGAGGATTAACGTTCCCTTTGATTCCTTGGATAGGATATAGCCTTTGATGACTTAGTTTATTTCCGGTTTGTGTAAATCCTGAAATGTAATTGATATAGCCGTGATAGAGTTGCCAAATTAGGGCTAGTTTAGTGTAACAAGGAATCCTGTCAATTTTGTGGAATTATTTCGTTTTATTTAATAAATGAATGGAATGTTTATATGAGCCCTAAATAGGACTTGTTCTTTCTCCTCTCTCTCTCTCTCCCTTCGGCATCTTCTTCCTTTAGGGCGGTCACTCCGATGATGGACTAGGCCCTCATAAAAGGGTGAGTGGTCCTCGACTCTCTCTCTTACAGGTTTTTTTAGGGCTGCCAACTGGGTGCACCGTTGGTTGGGGCATGGGCCAAGCAAAGAGGAGTCATGACACCAGACTCCCCCAACCAAAGCCGGTAAGTCTGGCAGCGCCTGCCGTTAATCCTTCCTCCTCCTGTTTTGTTTTTTTGTTCTTCCTTTTTTCAGATTTAATTTTTTGTTCAGTCTTTTCTTTTTGTAATATCTTTTCGCGGTTTTTTTTCTTTTTTTATTCAAAATGTTTCTTCTTTTCGTTTTGTTTCCTTTTCCCAATCCCCAATCGGCACGATTTATGTTCAATTGTTGCGTGACCGGAGGCAGAGATGGTCCTTTTTTGGGAACCACCCCGATACTCTTCTGCAGTTGCTAGCCAGCAAGCATGCCGTCCCCCATCTCTGCTGACAGATGAATGTCCAGCGGGGGCCGTGATCCTGGCTGACATCAGCTGATTTACAGTTGATGTCATCCAGAGTCATGGCCTGAGTTGGGCAATCATCCAGTATCAGTGTCGGTCCCAGCGTGCAGCATCGACAGAAAAAATAAGTTCGCATTAAGCGAAGAAAAGCAGTATTCTATAAATAAAGAAATCCCTTTGAACCCTGACTCACGACAATACGATAGTGAGCCGGTGCAAAAAAAAATTACAACGAGGATACACGACGCTACGACATCACTCGAAATCGAGAAAAACAAAAGGAAGACCCAAAGCGGCAATTTAAAGCCCATGGCAACGCATAAAATAAAGACCCAAAGCGGCAATTTAAAACCCATGGCATTCAGTGAATACAAGTCCATGGCAACGCATAAAATAAAGACCCAAGGCGGCAATCGTAAAACCAATGTAATCCAAAGCAATTTCTCTACTGAAAACGAAACCATAAATAATATGGTGGAATCCGTTTCTAATGGATCCCCAGTGTCTAAACTCCAGATGTCAGACGGAATTATAACCGTACCACCATGATCTGACGTTGTGGTGGAAATCCCAACCAAAAGGAGAACTGACTCACTATGTCTATATACGAAAGTCAAGCCTGGAACGTACCTAGGGAATACTATTACATTACCTAGGGATGGAAGAGCAAAATTCCTCTGCCTTAATTCAAATGAAAAAGAGATCATCATCTCCCCCAATGCATTGCAACTTGAATGGAAAGATCCTACCGAATTTGATCTATTTCCAATTCGACCAGACAAAACAATTGGTCAAAACCGCCTAGAAAAATTACTAGAGGCATTTAACCTGGAGCACTGCAATAGAGAAGAGAAATACTCTATCCTGGAGTTGTGCCGACGATATAATGACTTATTTTTTTTTTTGCCGGAAGATCAACTCTCCTGCACCACGGTGGCTTACCACAAAATAACAGTACTACAAGACAAACCCCTAGTGTACGTGAAGCCATATAGACTTGCCGAGTCACAGAGAGACGAAATTAATCGTCAAATAGAAAGTACGTTGGAAGATGGCATGATAAGTCATCGTAAGAGCCCATGGAATTCTCCACTCCTTCTAGTTCCTAAAAAGCCCTATAGTGAAGGAAACATAAAATGGAGAGTTGTGGTAGATTTTCGTAGAGTTAACGAAATAACCGTGGGAGACGCCTATCCCGTTCCTAACATCACTGATATATTGAATCAACTTGGAAGATCGAAATATTTCAGTACACTAGATCTTGCCAATGGCTTTCATCAAATACCGATGGACGAGAATAGCAAGGAAAAAACGGCATTTGGATTAAAAGGGGCACCGGTCACCTTTCAATGATTAGTGAACTCAGTACTCACTGGACTACAGGGTTTACATTGTTTTGTGGATGACATCGTCATTTACGGATACAGCTTGACTGATCATAATAATAAACTACTCGAGGTATTTGAAAGGCTTCGAGAAAGTAACCTTAAGTTACAGCCCGATAAATGCCATTTCCTTCAAAAGGAAATAGCTTATTAAGGTCAAGTTGGCAGTACTAATGGTATACACCCCGACTCATCTAAGATAAAAGCCGTAGAAATTCATTCATTATCAAATAGAAAAGAAGGAAAGTGAGTTTGGTAAACTTATATCTGTATGTAGTTACATTATATAGAAGTACTTATTTAGTGATCTTGAATAAAAATCATAATTTATATGGGTTCCAAATAAGGCTTCTTTTTTCTCTCTCTACCTGTCTCGTCTCTATAAGGTAGGGCTCTCGAAATGAAGTGAGTGGCCTCCTATCTTTATAGGTTCACTAAGGCATCCAGAAGACATCGGCCCCTGGGTGCATGGGTGGATGGGGCACGGGCCACATTAGGGGAGTCACACCTTCAGACTCCCCCCGAACGAATCCGGTAAGTCCTAGTAACGCCTGCCATAATGCTTCCTCATCCTGTCTTTCCCTTTTTTTTATTTAGTTCTTCAGAGTTCTTTCTTTTTTCAGTTTCATTTTATTATTATCTTTTTTTTCTTTTTTTTCAAAAATTCTTCTCCATTTTTTTGTTTTAGTTTGTTTCCCCTAATCCAATCGCCAAGATATGTGTTCGATTGTTGTGCGACTGCGAGCAGAGATGGCGTCCCCTTTCGGACCCCCCCCCCCCCCCCCCACACATTTCTCTGTCTAAGTTGTATATAGCGTAGTCGACCGAGCCTCGTTGCAGTGAGGTAAAAATGCCCTTACCTTAACTGGTTCTGATTTTTTTTCACCATTCCTGATGCTCTCCCTTTAATCTCTCTCTTGTTTTTTTTTATCCAGACCTGAAAAAGGGATTCCATAAACCTCTTTCTCCGCAGGTACGCGATTCAAGTTATATAGTGTGTGAATCGCATGTCCAAAAACCCGAGCCCCAAACCGACGAGTTACGACGTGCTGCCAGCTAGGAGTGCCATCTGGACATCCCGCGGCAACTTCACGTTGCACACACGGTGGTAATAAATTATGCAATAGTTTAGTTGATATATTATACCGCGTAAAGTAGTAAAGACAATTCAAAGAAACTTCGGCTCAAGCCAATAAAGGACAGTTTAGTGAGTAAAGACCGCTAAAGAAATATCACGTATTCTTGATTCGTAGCAGGACACTTGTTTAATTAAGGTTTGGAGCATCCAGATCATTTTTTCTAAAAGCACATTTGCATACATACTATTACGAGTTTCCTTTTTATCCTGGGTGTTAATGAAAATGGTAATAACTCAATGTTATATTAACTAAGCCAACAAAACAGCCTTCTTTTTAGAGGCCTTAGGGCTTCATAACCAGAACAAAATTGTAAACCTATGGCGTGATGTCAATTTCACTATCATGAGGGACATAGGGCTGTTAAAGATCATGTGATGCCTCCAATGATATTTCCGAGTATCGACTTACACGTTTAAAATCATATCAAGGTACGAAGTTTTTATTTTTCATCAGGAGAACCAGTGACCTGAAAAATTAGAAATAGTCTAGTACAGTACTTCCTTTTGCTTGTATAAAATTTAACTATTATCCCTTGTACAGAAAGAACCACCCTTAGTCATCTCTTTTTGAGTTAATTAAGGTTGTGTTATGGTCGCCTTATGCAGGTGCGAATACGGAGCCGCCTCATGCTAAAATCAAAGGGCGTTCGAATTATGTGCTTAATAGGCACATATTTAGTAACGCGCCTTCTGTAGTTCAGAATAATTTCACGAAGTTATCCACTCATCGCAACCACCGGAAACACCTGAAAATGAAAGAAACATTTTTTTATATACTCACCTGCATAATTAGTGCTATTAGACACAGCATAAATTGCCCATGCCAAAGATACCACCCGCAACAAAGTCGGTGTACATGCGCGGAAGAAATGCAAAATTTCCGACAATTACACGTTTAAGTAATTCGCCGTAATAAATCTAACACCCCAAAACCCAAAAAATTTTATATTCCCCGACTATGGACTAGCAGATCAATACTTCCTCAATCCTGGAGAATAAAACCAAAAAAAAAGAAGAAGAAAATCTCTTCTGGTAGAGAGAAAAAGCAAATCCACAACGGTTCTGCGTAAATCCTCTAAGTCAGCCAACAAGTACAGCACACACATCGACGTGCACACACACAATTAATCGCCAGAAACCTTCCGAACAGAGATACGTGTGCATGAAACTGAAGTATAAGCGAGATGCGTGTATACGCGAATAGAAATTGGGTGAAGTGAGAACGACAACGTGACAAGAAGAAACGGAACCGTGATAGTGTGTGCGTGTGTGCACACCGGAGAATCAGGCAGTGCTTGGAAGTTACAGTCCTTTTGCTTTTGAAGTGTAACCCAAAGCAGACCGTTTGGAAGTAGTCCGCCGGCAATAAAAGTAAATTAAGCGCAGCATTGTGGATGCGACAATTTCGCAGGAAGTAGAAATTGTATAGAAAGCTGTCGTCGAAATTGTATAGGAAGCTCACTGTGGATGCGATAATTTTGCAGGAATTCGAAATTGTGCAGGAAACTGAATTCGAAATTGTGCAGGAAGCTGCCGTCGAAATTGTATAGGAAGCTCATTGTGAGGGCCTAAACGGGGGTCGGCACCGAGGTGATAAGGATCATCGAAGGAACCCTGTTGATCGAGATTCCCACGAAAGCGTTGCCTCCTGACATACTGGGAGGCACGCGGACACAATCGGGCAGAGGTATCGTTTGCCTCGAAAATCCAAAGGCATCGGAGGACGAAACAAAAGGAACCAGGGAACAATCAAACATCAGTGTGCTAGCGTCTGAGCCGGAAGGGAATAACAACACGCTGATATCAACATTGCCGCCTTAATTGTGTTTTCCAGCACCTTCAGGTGCATATGCAGGACTGACGTATAGGATCAGAGTCCAGTACCAAAACGTCGAACAAAAAATGGGTGAGTCCGTTCCATAATTATGATGAGTCGTATAAGGGAACTCAATTTGAATAAGTTTTTATAATGAAATTTTGATATATCGATTCGTTAGTGAAGATAAGATTTGCGGACTTAAATTACTAATCACAAAGACATTGTTTATGCTGTAAAAGAACATTTTAACGTGATGAGTCTTATAAGGGAACTCTATTTGAACACATTTTTATAATGAAATTTTGATATATTAATTCAGTAGTGAAGATAAGATTTGCGGACATTAATTATGCTGTGAGAGCGATGAGTCCTATAAGGGAACTCAATTTGAATAAGTTTTTATAATGAAATTTTGATATATTAATTCCTTAGTTAAGAAAAGATTTGCGGACATTATTTATGCTGTGAGAGCGATGAGTCCTATAAGGGAACTCAATTTGAATACATTTTTATAATCAAAATTCGATATACCAATTCGTTAGTGAAGAAAAGATTTGCGGACATTATTTATGCTGTGAGAGCGATGAGTCCTATAAGGGAACTCAATTTGAACACATTTTTATAATGAAATTTTGATACATCAATTCGTTAGTGAAGATAAGATTTGTGAACCTGACTACACAATAAGAATGGATATATTTTATTCAGTACGAACAATATTTGGGTTAAAATTGAATTCAGGACATAAGCGAATTTTGAGACAGGTGATACAGTATAGATGTAATAATAAGGCTTAGCTCATGCAGGTATGATAATTGTAGCCCTTGTGTATAGCCATAGTCGTCAAGAATAGTTTTGGTTAAGAAACAGTTAGCCTGAGTTATGTATATAATGTGTTAATAAGTTCACTACAAATGTAAGAAAAGGTTTGCATCCCCCAGTAGTTTTCATAGAAAATAGAAAAAAATGTAAGATAAGGTTTGCATCCCTCAGTAGTTTTCTTAGAAAATAGGAAAAATGAAGGGATCCTGAAAAAATATAAAATGCGTTTTGGGTAATAAACAGCACAGACTGTGAATACCCAAAACAAAATTATGCGCACGTAATTTTATGATGGTTCAAAACCGGCGCCGAGGTAGAGTAAAATCTTGTCTGAGTTGATATTGTCTAATTGGTTGGCGCCTGACAAGAAATTGTTACCTAAGTGCGAAGTGCGTTTTTCAGGATTCAGGCAAAAAAAAAGGGTCTTGTATTGGTTTTATGAAATTTTAATTACCAACACGATGGCTCAGTAGTTTAGAGAGGATACTTGGCCAGAATATTTTGAGTTCAGTCAGAATCTGGCAGTTGAGGAAGTCCGCCGAATACGGTTGATAGTGTGATAAATAAAAAAAAATTAGTGTTTTAAAGTAAAGAGAGTGCTTGAAAAATAATAATAAGAACTGGAAGAAGAGTGAGTAAACTCACTGAGTGCTTATTGTATTATTATTTAATTTGTAGTGTAGTGTAGTGTAGTGTGGAATTAAATTTTTGGAGTAGTTGCCAGGATCCGAAGTAATTGAATTTAATTAATGTGCTTTGAATATGTACTGTGTGAGTCGTGATAGGGAAGATGGTCTTGGGGATGGCTCTCCTCCCCATTGCCTTTGAGGATGGCTCTCCTCCTCTTGAAACTGCGGGGTAGACACTATGGATGGCTCTCCTCCTAGTGTCTTATGGAGATGGTGCTCCCCTCCGCCTCTTTTTGAAAATAAACTCTTTGGTGTCGCCTTGTGGTTCTCCCTTTGTGGCGCAGAGACTCACAAAGTATAATTAATGTTGAAAAAAAAATATATTTAGTGATCGAACTGGCAACTACAGAAATTTTTATAGTAAGCGTAGTTTCTTGTTGACCTGCACTCAAGTGTATTTTGTTTTATTATTTGCAGGTACGGCAGTCCACCACATAACTCATCCAGCATAACTCAATACCACGGCCCTTAATCAGACTAATTATTAATGAGTTAAAAATTTAAATTTTAATTAATTAATATGACTTGTGTTATATTGGTTGTTTTGTTGTTTTCTTTATCGTGGTTCTAAATTCATGTTTCTAAATAAAAAAAAAAAAAAAATTAATTATTTTTTTTTTCTTTTCTTCTCTCTCTCTCTCTCTCTCTCTCTCTCTCTCTCTCTTATACAAACAACTATATGTAAACCCACGGATATCGTGAAAATACCTTAATTTAAACCTCATTAATTACGAGAGCAAAGATGAACTGAAGAAAAGAAATGCGCATTTTTTTTTGGTTTACTACGTTTTGGTTAGCCCATATATGAAACTATATAAATATATGAAGGGGATCGTTATGTTCTCATCATTCAAATTTTAGCATATACCCCTATTTTATCAGAAAAATTTTGCTATCTGAACTACTTGTTCTTATTATATTTCATTCAATATATCATATATTTAATTTTTCCGTTATCCAAGGTAATAGTAAAATTTTCTTTTAAATCCCTAAGGGTAGTTAAAGAGAATGACCTGAATTAATGTAATGGAGTTTGTTTATAGGCATATAATAGCATAATTTAGTACGAGACTTTAGACTTAGAGATGTTCTAGTATGAGAGACGATATATCCTCTCATTTTTCGAAGGCCGTTTCAGAGTTTATACTTATGACTTACTACCGCCACTAGCTTCAAAATGGTGCAATGTTTATATTGGTGTAGTTTTAGGTCAACAATTAATAGCTGCTGTGAAAAATTAAAACAGCAAAAAGCCACCCATTGAGAGCTTCTAAAGCACAAAAATCCTAGCGAAAAAACTCGGCGTAACAACACCTATCTGTCATCAAGTGTAGCTGAGCGTAATTGGGTGTACTCCAGTGAAAAGTAAAACTCCAAACCACTCCCGCAACTAATGGACTGACGGACTAAATAAATAAATAAATATATAAATGAAAATCTACCTAAAATTTTAAGACGGTTTTTCCCTTTTCATTTTAATATTTTTCATTCTTATCATTGTATGTTCATTATTACTTAATAAATCGAAAATGATTGTGCATCCTGGGTAATAATTTTTTCCTCTTCCCATGAAAATAATAAATAATTTTAAAATTTTCATCCATCCTCATTACTATGAAATATTATGTAGTAAAATATTTAAGCGTACGGAATCTCCAAATTAAATCATAATCTTAAGTAAAAAGTAATAAAAGTGATAAAGTATAAAATTATTATAAAATCAAGAAAAGTACTTAAATCTAAACCTGAAAAAATTTAATAAATTCTACTAATCAGCTATTTTAAGTATTTAAGTAAAATAAAGTTTACTGAGATAATAACTTGTAAAAATGTATCTTCACAATATTTCAAAAAGAAATATTTTGTGAGTATTTTATTGCGTGATTTTTAAATTTGTTTTGCACTTTAATATGTTACTACTCTCTTTTATATTTTTAAGATCTACGCAATATATAATCAAATGTTAAAAATGAACAATCAAGCTCGTCTCAAGAATTTCATTAAAAATTCAAATTTAAAGCTGCATTAAGGATTGATTTCTAGTTCTAAATCTTTGTTTAAAAATTGCTTATAAGTTCCCTAAATTCGATATATAATTTTATATTTACACTTTAAATGGTTCTGAAATGTTAAGAAGCCTAAATTATTAGATTTTTGAACGGTCTTCTAAGGCCATGAAAAAGTATTGTGCAAGTTACTACACCTATATCACGCAATTATTTTTAAGTATTAAATGGCTTTGAACACATTTTTAAATCAACTGTCTCATAATTTACGAATACGAATTGCAACGTTATTGACTACCATTTCCATATTATTTTATTAAAAAAGAAATAAAAGAAAAAAAAACCTTATAATCAAAGGATGAGCACACTGATGTCTGCGATGTTGGTAGAGTTAAAGCTGATTGTTGTTAAAATATTCAGTCAATTTAGACGGGAATACCTGTTCGGTCTTTAATTTTTCCTAAAACACTAACATGCACCTTGCTGTAACCAGACTTCTTGCCTTCAGCTGAAGAGCAAGACAAAGGCGATGAATTTTTTGAGTCCCGTTGTGAAGAGTGTCGACTGGTTGTTTCGGTTTCCTGAGTCTGTGTAGTCGGCTCCTCTGTGGTAGGATGCATGGGTCCTGGAGTTGACGCATAACTGGGAGTAAGCTTTTCAACCTATATGAAAATAAGTGTAGCATTCAAATCTATTAGACACATTATTTTTACCTCGTCGTCAATAGCCTTAAATTGCCAACTCCAGTTAGCCCGGTATAAGAATGGTCTATGATCGAAACGATTGTCGTCTGGACTATAACTTTCAGCGTGAACTGAAGGAGTTAATACAGTCATTTTGTGCCTATTTATAGCATAGCATCTAAAGAAGTGCTTTACTTTATCGGCAACCTTGAAAGATATTTTTTATATTAACTCAAAATTACCTAGTTCAAAATATTAATATCATTTATGTTTATTTTTTTGTAATAACTGTTGAACAGAATATAACAGCAAACAAAGGCAGCAGGCGGATGCAAAACAAACATAAGAGTACTTTATTTAATCTTAATCTTATTAAATATTATAATCTCTTAAAGAAATTGGAAAAGACAATGATACAGATATTGTGCATAACAGATCATTTAACAATAATCACAATAATTAAGATTTACCTGTTTAGGGTTTAGGTCACCTCTCCACGTTGCCACGAGTTTGCAGAACATGCTATATGGTCCACAAAATGCTTGTTTTCTTAGTCTTCCAAATTCACTTAACTCTGTATAAGTCATTCCCATATCTTGTTCATCTGTTTGAACGAGGTGACCTTCATGCAAAGGTTCTAATTCAGCCGTTGGTGGTGCTTTAATAATATCTCCTAACACAGGAACATTAAATCTACGGTAAATATATTAGCTTTATTATATGTTTATCCTTTTTAAATATGAATCGAACCTATCTTTAGCATAAATCAAGAATTTTTTTAAGTCTGTTTTAGAAATTCCCCCAATAGGGTTAACATCTGCACTTGAGCAATCATATTTTGTTAAATAACCCCTTAATGACTCATCAACATTTGCCGAACCTAGTACTAGAAGACCACCAGGACGATTTCGCACCCATAACATTAATTGTGCAAATAAATAAGCTAGCACCATACGTATTCTCGACTGAATATTTTGCAAGGCTAAATTTTGACGAGGGCAGCCTCCTTGAGTTCTAAATAATGGAGTAAGCCCGGTAACGGCATTAAAAATAGTAAGAAGAGCATTTACGGCACTGTCTATGTTAATTTCTATATGATAACTATAAAAAAAATTGATCAATACGCTTTTCTAAAATCCCAATTCTAAATATTTTACCTGCCTAGTTGATTGGCAAGAACCGAAGCCCGATGTCGAGTTTCTTTACTTGAATTTGAGCTACCCATATAGCATGTTACTAAAAGTCTGTTACATAAAGCTGCAGGATTGTCTGGAGTAAAATCATGATCCCCCAATATCTTTCTCACGTCGTGTAGTACTTGTTCATCTCCGCTTTGTACAGCACCAACGATTAACCTACACATTGAATGTACTATTGTAGCGGAACTGCTTGAATCAACTCCTCCACTTAATGGCAAGAAAAATCCGCCTTGTCCTGAACGTCTTAAATAATCCCATAACCAGCATGCTGGTCCTAAAGCTATTTCTTCTTCTGGAGAGTGATATACCCATTGCAAGGGACTATTTGTTATTTTAAAAATATCGCTGTGTGTCGACATCTCGAAATCACAAAAAATTCGAGGATAAGTTGGAGCTGATGCAGCTATTGTTGATCTTGATCTAAGAGAACATTTGTAAGCTCGAATGTCCTCTAGATCGATTGTTGCTAATGTTACTTCCTAATATGTTTTAATTAAGTAAAAATTATAGGAGTAATGTGCTAATCTTACCACATCACAAAGCGAAAATTGTTTACTTCGTGCAATTATATCCCCATTTAGAGCAATTGCTGAGCACCCATTGAAGTATACTCGTTGTCCGTCACAGCCACGTAAATTACTAAAAAGGTAAGCTCCGCCAGCTTTGAAGCTTGCATTTCTGATGAGATCTGTTGTAATATAAGCTTTTCTTAGTTCCATATAGCTACCAGATCCATTTGAGATAATTTCAACGCCGGATAGTGACATGTCAATATGTTTACTGAAATATAAAACACAATTTTTGTATGAGTCCAACATACTATTGTACTGTTATGCTTATACGTATACAATTTATTCATACGGAACTAGAAGGTCTTAGAACATGAAGGTCTGTGTTGTTTTGAATATAATCAATATACCTCTGAAATTAAGTATTAGCCGAATCAATTTCCAATTTCCAATGTCATCAATATAAATAAAAAATAGAGATGGCTATCATGCGGCACAACAGATGAAGCCCTGAAAATTCTTTAAGAACCCACGAAGCGACACTAGGTATGCCTCTTTGGAAGCCTGAGCTAACATGTGAGGTAAATTCCAACAAGTTAGTCGTTGATCTACCGGACTAGAACTCCTACTAATTGGGGCAGATTGAACCCTGACACTATCGATTCAAATAACTTGCAGAATAACTAAGATTACTGTATTACGGAACAATATGCCTGCATTGAAAAATTAAAAAAAAGTTTTTGCATTTGCAAGTACAGTAAAATGTTGATTATTCGTGTTAAAAAGGTAGAGGTGTGACACGGGTAATCCAAAGAAATTGTATTTGTAATAAATATGCCTTAAAAATGTGCTACTTTCTCTCTAGTCTAGGGGGGGGGCGAACTTCACCCGATTGGAGACAATGATTGCAATTGGCCCTACAATTTAACGTGGATTCCGAACCACTGATATTTTCTTTGCAATCCCCAATGGCGTTTTTATCGTGATCTGTTGGCAGCAGAAAACACCCATGGGTCACCGCCGGTGGAATTCCAACCTTAACAATGTGCTTAATATAGATTAATTTCCTTGAAAGTTTTTCAGTATACGTTTATAGGAAGGAATTCTTCAGTATACGTTTATAGGAATTCCTCAAAATAAACAGGGTATTTTTTTATTTTTATTTTTTATTGTTTCATCGTATAGTACAGCTCTTCAAGAGTATCCAGTTGCAGAGTGGTTCTTGTTCTAGGTACAAGTTCCTGTGCGCTTTGTATAACAAGTTACGATCTGAGCTTCTTGAGATGCGAGATTGTTTCTCAATATCGGAAAATGCATTGCATGTTGTTCTTCGCCGTTGAAGTTTCTTTATAGTTATTTATTCGTTTCTGGTAAAACTCATATTTGCTTGAAAGAACTTTATACGGTATCGCCGATGTCCTACAGAAGTTTTGGTGTGATCTACCTTTCCATATCTACTTTACACATAATACGTTACTTACCACTTTTTGATTTCTAAAAATCGTTACAATGGACTTAGTATCTAATTTATTGACGATGCAAGAAAATATTTTTATGAGGGGGTCTGCTTTAAAATTAATTTTTTTCAATGCTCACCCCTCTCTTGATTATTTATAACTGCACTACACTTGAAAAAGAAAGGCAAACGTTTCACAGCCAAATTATGGTGCGGCACTTTCATATTCGTTAAACGTTAAAGTAAATATATAAGAGATTCTTATTTACTTAAAGTGTGCTTAAAAGGGATTAAATAAAATATGAATTTAGGTAACTTAAAGGTTAATGTTTAAGAGAGGATATGTACCTGCGAACATTCCACAATTCTTCGCAAATTTCAAATCCAATGCATGTATCTCGAGTTGCAATAACTGCATCTCCAATTGGAACCGTGTTTTGTCCAGTATGTGTTGATATCATTCGTGGAAGATAAAATTCTTCCGTGGTGAAGGTCTAACAAATATAACACGTGATTTATTACAAAATTTGTTATTTTAAATGTTACTTTTGTCCAAGATGAAAACCATCTCGTTTCCCTGTAACATCCATCATCAGCCATTGCGGTCTTTGGGCGAATGAGAAGTATTTGCTTATTAAAAAAGGCGACACGGCAATTATATGCCACGTTTCTGTGCATGATTGGCATACCTATATCAACTAGCATATTTTGACTGAAATGAACTATTTAAATTAATAAAAAGTAATAGTATTTACATTTACCTAATCGGTGACATCATTATTTCTAAAAGCACTTCCCAGCTGTGCAGAAACGTGTCCGGCTCATGAAAGTGGTCCTCGCAACTGTATCCGCTGCAAAAAAACAGAACTTTTTAGATTCGAAATTTTTGCAGTAAAAATAAAAATAAAAAAATGATCAGACTTAAACTAATTTTTTAAGGAAATATAATTGTAGATTTAATCATTGTATATCTCAAAAAGTGCAGCATCCTAATCATCATTATTTATGACATAGATTTTCCTGTTCTAAATCTTGATCGAATTACGGGTAAAATTTTCTAATCTTGTTAAAAATAAATTAATCCAGAACAGGAAATAACACTTATATTTAAAAAGCAAATGACTTACCAAACTTCCAGCTCCGGACCAGTTCTGTAGCTGGCACCCATTTCCTTTGCTTCCAGAATAGATTGCATAATTCTTGCTAAATTGCCTTCAAAGTCCAAAGCCCATTGATTAAGGGTTGAAACGGCGACGGTAACTTTTCGGCCCATATTAGGTTTTTTTCTTAGTAGAATTAGATATCTGAATAGGTCACCAGTTTGTCTGTAAAAAACTTAAAATATATGAAAAATGTAAACATGTCTCAGACTAAATCGATTATTGATCAATCTTTCTTTGTTGTTATGGTGGTTGAGTGATATGTGTGTCGAATTTATATTTTATATTTATTTCCTAGTAGGGTTGAATGCTGTCACATATGAATCAATACTTTTACTTTTTATGGAATTATTTGCATATTAAATTTGGAAGATTTCTACAACAATGTAGAAGCTTAACTGTGCCAAAAGGCTTAATTAATGTTTTAGAAGACATATGTGGTTAAGTATATGAGACATGTTAGATATTCAAATTCTAAACTTGCTTTAACTGTTGGAGAATGTGAACTTTCTTTATTCTTTTTGTGGAAAAAAAAACCATACTATTATGATACTTACTATAAAATCAAGGTATTAAACATTTTTGTTGTCGAATTAAAGAAATTTATATTCTTAACAGAATGGCAAACATTGAGTTTCTCATGTTATTGAGTCCTTTAGAATAACAGAAATGTATAACAAACAACTACTAATTCGTATGTTGAGTCGCTGTTATAAATATTGTATGGTATTACGGGGAAGTTAAGTGACAATGGTGAACAGCAAACGCTAATAACTATATACAGATATTATCGAACGTTTAAAAAAAAAATTGGATGTTTCTTCCAAAGCTAAATTATTTTTTTCCTCAAAATAAATAACCGAACATGTGCATAAACCTACATATGCAATACTTGAAAATATTACGTATGTTTGCTTATGTAAGACGGGCAAATGATTATTGCTTTTAATTTTCTGTAATGAAAAGAATGATAAACTTTTGATTATTGTTCTACAAATTTTAATTTTATTTAAAATTATAGTTCGATGCATTTCATCTGCTTAAGACGCCATCTAGCAGACGAATCGCGTTGGACAATAATTTTAAATGACAGTTAACATTTGTGAGTGGAACAATAAAAAAGTGTTTGTTATCCTTATGTATAAAAAGAAAATACCCAGAGGATTTTGGAACAATCGATATGACGTCGTAACTTCAAATATTTAATACTCAAAAGTTTTTTTCTAAACGGTTGAAAACATAGTACTGCAGCTTTGCTTTGCTAACTAATTTACTGACTGTTATAACCATCTCTTTGTTTTCTAAAATAATACTTCTAAAAGAACTAAAAAGCTCTAAAAAACCTAAGTTTTTCAAGTAATGTCCTTCTATCGGTTGTCCGATTTAAAAAACAAAAACCTCTTTATATTGATACCTGAAGTAAGTGTGCAAAATTTCAGCTCAATCGGTTAAAACGTTCGAAAAAAAAACTTTTAAATGTTAGATATATTAACTTATAACTGCATGACCTACGTAATCACCCGATTGCGATTTTCCTATTTTGACAAAAAATATTTGAATATACTTTTTTCTCCACAAATGTTCAATCGATTAAGCCGTTCGGAAATTATGGTGGTACAGATGTACAAACGGTGTGATCGGTATCTGAACGTTAGAAGAAGTGTGGAAGTGGGGAAAGTTTTGAGGTACTGTCCCCACATCGAAGTGTTTTGCTTTTATTTTCAGAAGTTGCAAAGTTTAAGTTGTGTTGTGAAAGTTTTATGAAAACAGGAATTTATCGAGGTGATAAGTATTAACGATTGCTAATTATAGCCTAGTAAAGTGTAAAAATACTTTGTGATATCTTATTGTGCCCTTTTTTTGTGTAAAACTCCACAATGCATCACAAATTTATTGATGAAGTGTGCTGTGTACTGCTGCAAAAATTATCGCCGGAGAGCTCCAGAATAATCTTTTTTCAGGAAAGTATATGTTATAATTATAATCTCTAAGATATCTTTGCTTATATTACTCCGATTATATTAAGCGACAGTTATTTTTAATAGTAAAAATTCACTACTTTCTTGGCTATAGATCTTTGTTTACATTTGTAATCTAGCCAAATATAGCTTTGCCCTTATTGTCACTGTCGGCTCGCGGAAAATTTTTCAGAAGGGAACAGAACATATTTTTCGATTTAAAACTAAAAATATTTTAAGTATAATTATATATTTCCCAAAAATAGCAAATAATATATATAAGTACTTACAATAAATAATTTTAAATGCAATAGACAAAAGACAAACCGCTGGGGACCAAAAAAGATACATAAGTTATAATAATATCATATTTTAACTTACTTATCTAAATCACCTATCTCAACCTCCACGTGAAACAAGTGAGCACTGTCTGTATTCAATAACAATGCTCACTTGGCTAAAAGAGAAGGTGGAACAGTTTAAATGCATAAATTATTGAAAATTTCAAAGCATTTCGCAACTGTTTTGCTAATTTTTGTTAGATCTTATTATAATTAGAAAATCAATTTCATCTATGCGCACATTTTTAAATGTAATTTAATAATAAAATTTTAAAAATAAATATTAATTAATTTTGATTTAATACAATTTGTAATTATTCAAAATATATATATATATATATTATATCAGCCCCGCTTCAAAAAATCTCAAATTTGACTACTGTCATGGTGTACAAACACATAGAAAACCCTCACCTCTACAGAAAGGAAAATGCCGACGTTTTCCTAGTTTACTGCCATTCCTGTTTAGCTTTATGTTTAAAGCCGCGGACAGATTTTGAACATTATCATGATTCCCTTAATTACCCGGAAGAGAAAAATTGAAAGAAAGCACAGATTTTTTCATTTTATTAAGTGTAGTAATAAAGGAGTGATAATCTTATTTTTAATATGAAAAAATAATTTAATTTAATTTCAAATTGAATCGGTTTAACATGCCCCAAGGTAATTATGTTACCAAGAGCTCAAAGTATAAAAATGCTGTAAAACTATTTTGAAAAATTAGAAAGATCTAATGGACTGGTTAGTATTATCTACAATAATATTCACTTGTCTAATAAATGTATGCTTCAATGTAATCGTAGAGTTTGCACAGATCACGTTAAAGGTTTGATCGAAAACGGCACAAAACATTTATAGATCTAGAAAAGGAAACTATTCTACTCAACAGACATTGTTGTCTAATTGTAAATCATTGTAGTTTCTACACTCATGTATAAAAAAGTAAAGGAACGCATATGTGTGAGATAATTAGCTCAATTATGCGTGGGCCATTTTTTTTTCTTCTTAATATTATTAATATCATCAATACTCCAGGCAATAAAGTGAATCAGAGAGTTAGCCGCCTAGCCTTCAAAAGGGATTCGTGGATGGTAGCTGGTTCTTCATTTAATCCTATCAAAAAAGTTTTACATAAAGGACAGCTTTGCCCGGAGTTAATATTCAAACGAGCATTACAAGTGCATATACTTTACTAATTTCAAAGGAAGTGAGCATAATTAATTTCTCATTCGTGTCACGTAACTGTTTATTGAAAATGTAATTTGGACGATGAGAACCTGTACACATATATGCATGCCGTGCCAGGGTACTACTATATCCTTGGACATGATTTCTACGGAGACGATAGCCTTCACATCATGCTTGCATGCATGAATTGCCACGTTCAATTATTTGATTTACTTGCGTTTGTGAAAGTTTTCTTTTCATGTCCCACAACGTGCTTCAAGTAGAAGTAAAGATTAAGGAAAATAAACTGAAAATTTGCAATCGTTCAACATTTAGCACGTGAGGTGGTTGTTTGAAAAGAGCTGATACTCTGCTTTTATTCTCAGCGACCTTTTAGATATCGTTGTAAAGTGCTTTAACCACAGCAATAGGTGTGGAAAATAAAGAGCAAGTCCTTTAATTCGCCAGGAAGATAAAGTTTTGAAAGCTTGGGTAAAATGCCTCTTATTTGACCCATTTTGTTCAGCTAAGATTAGATGTAAAAAGCTGCATACACAACAGCATAAAATGTGTATTAAAGTCCTTTTTCAAGCACCTTTAATTTTTTATAGTAGGCGTATATGCGTTGAAAAGATATTCGATTCCGTTTGATTTGTTAAACAATTTATAAATGAGAAAATTCATAATTTTCAATTTTTGAGATTAATTTGGCTATTTAATAAATATTTTTAGTCCGCGTGTTACATACAAAATGTTCTTTGTGATTATTTAAAGAGGGTGCGATTTTCATATTTGTTTATTTTATTCTATTTTAATGGCTGTATCCAAGGGTACATGTGAAGAACGCAACGACGGCCCGAAATTGCAAAGGGAAACATCAAAAACGTCAAACAAAAGTAAATAATATTTAACAAACTATATTTTATTTTGTTTAATCTAAACATGTGCAATGGAAAGAGATTTTGAAATACTTTAGGTGAACTGAACAGTTTTATACATTCATAAATTGGGCAAAGATTATTGAAATATTTATGAGGTATATAAAAACGATAGAAATAAAATTGCAAGCTGGCCGAGGACCCTTATCGCAAACCGGATGAAAGATTTAGGTTTTAAGATAACCACAATAAGCTCTTACTTAAAAATAGAAGCAAGCATGTGCAAACTAAATAGAAAGAACTGGCTTTTCACAATAATTTTATAATTTATTTTGATTTTCTCAGATAATTTTAAGCTTTTAAAGTTTAAATCTGTAATTTTTATAAGATCTGCTGAACCAAATTTCACTGGCAAAGGAATCTGTAACAGAAATTTAAGTTTCTGTAAGCTTCCCTCAGCACAAATTTAGTTTGTTTACTTGATAATATGCTTACTATACCTTAAAAGCACTGCGTTAAAAGAACGTAGGTTATTTATTCAGCTTCAACCAACAAAAGCACTTGACAATATTGGGTGATTTTAAAGTGGGTACTGTTAAGTTATGTTCACATTACAATGACGTAATGAATGTACGTCACAAAAATTTACGTGTTATGTTACTAAGTAGTAAAGGAAAACATTTAGGTTACTTTGGTGTAACTTAATTGCAGCGTAACATTACATTACTGTAATATTCAATTAACGTAACGCTGTTCCGAAGCTTATTGTTAAGGAAAACTCTTTTGTTTCCCTATGTAACTGAAAAGTGTTTTAATTGGCCCTTGTACCAATCGAACAAATTTGAATTTGCTTGCTAATGCACTTCAACCTTATATTCCGAAAATCTTCTTATGTAGCCATGTGGTATCGTTTTCCGTCTGTCAGATGGTGTGAAATGCCTGCACTAAAATTTAAGTACATTTTTATTTGTGGCCGTCCTGAAGGACACACTTAAGACTTCAATAGGCCCATTGTGATGCCACGGGAATGTAAGGATTCCCACCACCTCCTCACTGGAACCATCCGAATCTATCTATGAAGCGCCAGAGATCTGCAACGTCAGTCGCCTCCAGATCACCAGACTATGGAGGAAATAGTCACCCAAGAAAAATAATTATACCAAGGTCAGATTTGCCCCTCGATATCAGACACTTGGAGGACCTAAGATTCAGCTTAGGCCAGATCTGTCTAGACAAATGGCACGTAGTGCCGTTTGCCCATCTAAGGTTCGCTAGGTTGATTTCCCTCGTGCCAAGCAACAGCTTGCAGGCGGCCAGGAGCCTACCAAGAGTAGTCTTATCCGGTTGGATCTACACGGTGGTACCACGTCTAGCGAGCTCGTCTGGCGCAAAATTTCCTGAAATATCCCTGTGCCCCGAGACCCAGCACAGGTGAATTTGGTACCACTCAGCTAATTCATTTAAGTGTGAGCGACAGCTATTAACACGTCGATAGGACAGAATCAAGGGATATCAAAGCAGCCTGGCTATCTGTAAGGATACATATATCTTTTACAGGAAATTCTTCCCCCTTCAACCAAAACAAGGCTTCCTGAATTGTCATGACCTCTGTCTGAAACACACTGCAATAATCCGGAAGACGGAAGGACAGGACCACTGAGATGCGGCTGTAAGCCGAACGGCGGCATTAGCAGCCATCTGTTTACCCACCAGATCTAATGGAAGTAAATGAAGAAGACTCTCCAGAGCACCTGTAGGAGTGGTCCGTAGTGCCCCGGTGATACAGATAAAGGCCGACCTCTGTACCTTTCTCAAAACGTTGAGGTCAGTGGCCTTTTCCAGTGATGGCCACCAGACAACCACACCATACAACAGGATTGGCCTAATGACTGCAACATAGAGCCAGTGAGTTAGCTTGGGCTGAAAACCCCATTTCCCATTTCTTTCATGAATATTAGGCTTCCAGCTGACCTTCCTATCCAGGATGATACCCAGATATTTAGGTAAAAGCCAGGCGGGTGCCATTCAGATACAGAGGGTCAACATGAGGAATTTTGTATTTCCTATTAAAGATGACCGTCTCGGTCTTATTAGGGTTAACACTTAGCCCACACCCTCTCGCCAATTGGTGAGCTTAGTGAGGGCATTCTGCATAAGATCCCTTAAAACAGACAGGAATTTGCCCGAGATAGCTATAGCAATTTCTTCCGCGTACTCAAACACTCCACAGCCCTCCTAGTCCAGGCGTCGGGTATTTTTTAATTACAAGTTCACCTACCTCGCTGAATTTTTGCATGCGGTTTTAAGGCCACCTCGAAACACTAAATCCACATTTTTCTATATTGTTTCTGTCTGTTTCGGGGGGCGCGGGGGAAGGCGAGCAGGTGGAAAACTTGTATCGCCTATATCTCGGCCATTTTTCATCGTACGGCGATAAAAAAGATACGATTGTAGAGGGCGCTTCAAGCGCAACAACATTGCCATTGACGAATTTTGTGTTATCCTCAACCCTTATCACCGAGGGGGCGGGGGAAACATTTTCGGAGTGGAAATTTTCATTGAAATTGACTGTTTGCTATGCATTAATAATGTTTTTAACAGTGCTATGATAATTTCGCGACTTTTTAAGTACAATTTATGAACTTAAGCTCATAATTCTTAGAAACACGCTACTACGCGCTACCTGTGGAACCCTGCATAAGGTTTGGGCCAGGTAGCTCTCAGTCATACCGGAGTGGAAAAGTACGGCACTTTTTTTGACTACCTGTGCCACGCTTGCGCCTTAGCCCTTGGAAAATTTTTTTCGTGCATTTTGAGCTGTTCACATCGTACGTTGCAATGTCCGATACACGGTGCATCATGTATACGTTATATTACAAAATTATAAAGCTGACTCGTGAAGGAAAAAATAGTTTTTAAAAAAAATATTGAACCGACTTCACAAAAAGCACTAAAAGGCTTAAAATAATTTTTAATTTTATATCTCGCAATATTTGGAAGTCGGGTGCAAATTAAACAACTACAACAAAAGTACTTGATCGTCCTTCTTTATGATCTCGTGGAGGTGAAACGTTCAGGTAGTTTTATGAATTATTTTTAATTATGGTTGGGTAGTTGTTTTGTTTGTTTAATTTGCACCGACTTCCAAATGTAGCAATAGATATAAAATTAAAAATTATTTTAAGCTTTTTAGTGCTTTTTGTGAAGTCGGTATAATTTTTTTTTAAAAACTATTTTAGTTTTCACTTTCTAGTGTCGTCTACTCAGTATAACATAAAAAACCATCCAAATCGGTCCACGCGTTAAAAAGTTAGGTTTAGTGAAATGGAGGTGGGGTAGAGGGTTAAACATAACTTTTTAACGCGTGGACCGATTTGGATGGTTCTTTCTTCGTTATATAGAGTAAAAGACACTAAAAAGTGAAAAATAAAATAGTTTCTAAAAAAAAAGTTGAACCGACTTCACAAAAAGCGCTAAAAAGCATAAAATAATTTTTAATTTTATATCTATTACGACGTAATAGAAAAAAAATCTGTATAAAAACAATCAATCTGTTCACCAGCTTCCATAGCGGAAATACAATAGTTGGAGAACTCCACGAGGTTAATAGTCTTTGATTTGCCTTTGATGAAACCGTGCTGGAAGGACCTCAAGAACAATAGGTCTATAATTAGAGATATCGTCCTTCTTACCCTTTTAATGAACAGGAAAAATGATAGACGATTTCCACAATTTGGAAAAAATACCACAAGGCGTGGACAAGTTAAATAAATAAGTGAGGATAGGAGTAAGATGGGAGAGACATGAAATCTCAAAAAACAAAATCTCCAAGGTTATGAAAAATCCTCAAACTCAATGCCCCTAAACATAAAATCCCCAAGCACGAAAACCCCAAGCACAAAATACCCAAACACAAAATCCCCGTTATCTTACTTCCATTATCAAGTTATTTTTAGCAATACAAGTATAGCGCTAACATTTTTATTACTTTTCTTAGAATCACAAATTTAATTGAAAATATGTTAAAATTCACTTGTTTTTAATGATTCTAATAACAGAAGAAAAAATCAAATTTTCCATGTTGTGGACCTGAACCAACTGAGCAATCTCAAACAAAGAGAGAGGTCTGTGATTATATATTACATTTTAAGGAAGCTAAAACTGAATTGAAATTCCGACTTCACTGGGCAATTTGAAATTATATTTACCAATTTTTATTTTTATTTTTTTAGTATACAGTAGGTCTTTTTCTTTGCTTTTGATGCAAAATATGTTAGTGTAAAAATTTATTTGACTAGTGGGGGTAATTTCAAGGAAGAAAGAAAAAGTAAAGAAACATTTTCGCGATAATTTATTATAAAAAGAAGAAGGATGAAATGTCTTTATTGATTTATGATGAACAATTAATTGTGATGTTTGTAGACATATTATTTTAAAATTTTTCAATTCAAACCAACAATTTTTCACTATGAACCACCAAAAACTTTCGCTAATTTTCAAATTTAACATTCGGCAAAATTCTACGATTAAATTCTTGCAAGAGGGGAAGCGATGATGTCAGGAAAATTCCCCTCATTTCGAGCTTTCACGAAAGTGAAGAAATATAAAATGGGTACGTTTGTGCAAATTCTTGCGCACGAGGGATCCCAAATTCGGATAAAGAAACAGACCTATTCAGTGCTGAAAAAATTTTGTTAAATAAGCTTGGGTTACGTTAAAAATCGCGGCGATTTTTAACGTAACCCAAGCTTATTTAACAAAATTTGGGGATTTTGTGCTTAGGGATTATGAATTTGTGGATTTTTTGCTTGAGGATTATTAATTTGGGGATTTTGTGCTTCGGGATTATTTGGGGATTATGGATTTGGGTATTTTGATTTTGGGATTTTGTTTTGGGGATTTTTGCACAAGTTCATAATATGCATCATAATCGAAGCATCGTCAAATAACAAATCCTTAACCGATAAGGAATTCGTAGGATAGTTCGAAATTAAAGTCACCAAAGAAACTGCCAAAAAGGTTAGCGACAGTCAAAGGATCGTCGGTAATAGAAGGGTAGTCATCACTCCTGCGTTTAAGATTAATGAAATTCCAGAACTTTTTGGAATTTATACAACTTCAGTAAGATAAGTACGATAGTCAAGCTCAGACTCAGCTACGGAGATCCGAATATGTAAGATAATCATCGTCACTAGGAGAGAGGCTTTATTTTTAAGATTTTTAAGATGCTTTAAAGAATTATTAAGCCAAGGTCGAAAAGAATTAGGGTTCCTAGATTTTAAGGTAGATTTATACAAAGTTCAAAGCAGCAGAATGGAAATCAGACTCAAAGGAGAAAGACTTCTCCTCACCATGTTTCCACAATGGTCCATGGATACTCTATTGTAATAATGGATTTTTTTTAAGATGAGCAAAGTGACAATTATTTACGGGGATTCAAAATTTATTATGGCTTATAATTACCTTAGATATTTACAATTATTTTGAAAAAAAAACAGTCCTCTGTCATTTTATGACTGATTGGACTTTTTTACTTTTCTCATCATTTTATTAGATATTTAATTACGGGTAATAATGGCTTATGTTTTTATCACTCATTTGACACAATGTTATATAATGTGTATCATCGAATAAAGAACAGCATTATAATTTGGTCATTTCTGTCATCTCATTTCATTCTCTCATTATAAATTTATGTTTTGGCCTGTACAGATAGTGTTTGAATAATTGTTTTTTTGTTTTTTTTAAATATGATGTGCCCTATTATGCCAAAGATAGCCTTGGCAGGAAAGGAATTAAAAGTAAGGGAAATGGGTTTTGTCAATGGCCCCAATCTTTAAATTTTTACAAAAAAGTATTAAAATCGGAAAAACTTCTGTCAAGCCAGCTTATGGGGCATTTCGCGTGAAGAGAGCAAGCAAAGAATTTAATTCGTTGATATTTGGGTACGTTTCACCTCTATAAGATCCTAAACAGTGTACACAATTTTTATCCTGTGCGAAGCCGAGGTATCAGCTTCTTCAAACTTCGCTAAGAGGTAGGTATGAGCTACTTCGAAGGCAATTAATCAGGTTAAGATACTTATATAAAAATAAGTGATATAGTGATTCTATGGGAAACTAAATGCTCTTCTCAGCCGTGGTAACAAATTCGAAATTTGATGCAAAAAAACCAAAATTTATCCGCAAAAATAAATTTTTACAAACTTCGAAAATTTTTATTTATTTTTAAATAGTTAAAAAAAATAACTTAAACTGTACATATAGTAAGTGCTTGTCAAGTTTTATAATAGAATCTACATTCGTTTCGGAGATAGAGAATTTAAACTTAACTTATTCATGTTTCCATACAGAACAATCGCACTGGCAAGATGCCGACTGCGCTATGTGCGAATATCGAATCGCTAGTAACGCATACAGAAAGGCTTGGAAGTACGTAAATACATATTGTACGGAATTCATCAAAAGAAGAACTAAGACCGTCCTTAGTGGAAGTAAAACCGATACTAGATATCACCAGAACAAAATGCTCAGATCTATAGTATATTGAGATTCCTTGGAAAAGAAGAATAGATCTAAGGAGTAGAACTGTAGCAGAGTAGAACACACATCTAATCACAGAAACGTAGCCAGTCGTCCGGAGTTGAAAAGTAAGATATGAATCACTGGTTTGGGTATTGAGGAGAGTCTACATCGATACCGGATGATAGTCTGCGGATCGGGATGATGATGTAATTCCAGAACCAAAGGGATTTCCCTACAAGTGTACGATCACATTTGGAAGAAAAAACTAGATTAAAGTGTCTTTCAGGGTCACATTGCTGCGCTGCGCCAAACCCGCTGGGTAAAACATGTTGGCGAGCTGCTGAGAAATAAAAATGACTCCGGAAGTATAAAGGCAGTAAAAACGAATACACGGGATAACTTCCAGCAAGCAAGGTATTTAATTGTAAATGATTTTCTCTAAAATCTGCTATTACATGTAAGAGTATTCCACTCCTAATTACACATTACTGAAATATTTGCAACATTCTTAACTAAAGTTAATGAGACTATACATTTACAAATACACATTCGATCAATTTAAATAAAATTTTCTTTTCTATTTATATCAGATGTAATCAAATATTTTTCATAATCACCGTGACTCAAAAGCAAAACTTTATTATTGTCGACAAATTTCGGTGAAAATATTATTATTGATATCATTTACAAAAGCTCAAGAATATTATCCTTAACAGTCGTTGAATTGTTTCACTATACAAAATCACCAATAAAATCAGAGAATAAAAAAGTATCTATCATATGGTGAATACGTTCCGCTTACCTCCTTATATGTAAACATTTTTAATAGACAAACTTTCAGCACATGTAATCCTCTATGAAAGAAACACAAGTCGAAAGCTTATTGAGATTATCTCCGACCCAGTGGGTGGCAGATTTTAACGAGAAAAGGTAGAGCAAGGTAAAAAATGTACGATTATCGCGTGCACAATTTTACTGCGGCAATAAAAGTATAGATGAACCTCAAAAATTTATTCGAGTGGAAGGCAAAATTTCTGAAAATCATGTAGTAGATAAGAAAAGATGTGAGTGGAATTAAACGCCACCCTTATGTATAGGAATTCCTAAATTTGCTTTTTCTATTTTTAGTAGAATTTTACCCTAGCGCTCAATTGACAGGGCACATTTTTCAGATTAGTTGATCGACGAGTTTTCGAGCTTTTATAGGTACGGATTCTCCATTGTAAGCTTTTTCCAGTTGTGGTCTTTCGCCTTTCCGGAGCACCGGAAATCGGTTAGAAAGCAAAGCATTAACTCTCACGCGGGCCTTTAATACACAGGAATAAAGTGAAGGTGCAGAATTTCGATTTTTTGTAATTGCACCTGGCTTTTCCATAGGCTTAATGAAAGCTTAGGTCACCGGTTTAAATAGATTGATCAAACATGCCCAGTTGATGGTGTGAAAAACTTATAGCACCTCCTGTAGGTTTTATCCCTTAAATCTACAGGAGAAAATTCCTGTGAGCTTATTCCACAATGAATAAATAACGGGCAAATATATAAAGTAATAACAGATGTGGTTGTAAGTGCTGTAGATGGTTTTAATTATATATGAATCTTAGAATGGATGCACCACTTGAAGAGTTCCATGGAGGTAAGAGAGAGCAATGGCGTTAATGCATTCAGATTAAATGTGTTGTGATAAGGTTGATTGGACTTGAAAAAACGGGCATAAAGAGTTTTATTTTCGCTACAAAATTATTGAATTTTAAATTTAGACGTATAGTATGTAAATACGTAGTGAGCAGAAATCGAATAGGGAATGAATAGTATTTTTTAGAACTAGAGTTTTAAATTTTTGATTTCGTTTTATCAAATTACTGTTTCGGTTTCCGTGAATTAATGATGAACAATTCTTCGTAAATATACACAAACAGTATGAAGTATTTTTTTTATTTACATTTTATGTCTGCTTTCGATTTCTACTAAATTGCAGCAATCCGTACGCTTTCTGTATATTCGGTTTATAAGGGTGCAAACCGTTTTTTTATGATTGCACGTCTGAAAAGTGTAACTAGTGGTAGCATGAAACCAGAATATAGGGTAGGCGACTGCAAGACTTCGATTTCTTTTGCGTCCAAACATTTATCATTTCTTAGCGGTAGGAGGAGAAAGACGACAATGGTCTTGATAGCCAAACATGTACTACAGTGGATTTTGCGAACTTTCAGATTTGAAGGTCAAAAGGGAATGGTAGATATAAAATAGATACAAAAAGAATACAAATTTAAAAACGCTGCAGATAGAAGAATTCTATTTTACTTTTAATTAATTTAATTAATTTTTAGAAGACCAAAAATCAATTTTCTGAATTAAACCTTTTGTCTTTAAAAAAGGTTTAATTCAGCAAATTGATTTTTGGTCTTCTAAACATTAATTTTCTTTGACCTTGAAGACTATAATATCGTGAAAAACGGCTGTAATTTTACCCTTGATAACTGCTTTAGATAGCCTTCACATTTCTATTTTAAAGATGTTTATTTCAGGCGTAGAACTAAGCTTATGCATTCCCAACAAAGTTAACAGAGTTTATTAATTAATTATTTATACGTTATATGTTAAGGGAGTATTTTGCCTTACTTTATCACTAAGAAAATTTCGCATACTGTCAAGATTAAAAACCTTCGTTATCCAAACAAATCGGACCAAGACGAAACAAACAGAAATAAGTTGATGAGTTAATTTTTGCGCAAATAAAGGTTGTAAGCACGACATTTCTTTCTGTAATACGCATAATCAAATAAGGAAAAACATAACTTTCCTACAGAGCGAAATGTAATGAAAATCCTTCTGGCTAGCTTATTTTTATATTGCCACTGCATTGTCATTTTTAAAAACAGCTAAGTAATAATTTAAATCTTGCAACACTGTAAGGGGAAAGGACTTTAATAATTTAATAGACGGAACATTTCTTTCATCTCTCCGCATATTCACAGGAGTGGATGATTTAAAAATTTATGATTAATTGCGAAATAATAGAAAATCTTAAATTATGATGCTTTTCCTCTTCTTTTCAACAAAAAAATGGTAAATTATAGTGTTTTCATACAACCAACCAACCAAATATAATTATACTTGGTTAGAAGAACAAATTAAATAATTTGGAAATTCGAGATATGGCCAAAGGGAAGGGTATCTACTAAATACACATTCCGATGAGTATATTTTTTTCAGTGATTTGGCAGTCTTCGTTGTGCTTAATCTTCAGCACAGGAGACATAATAATGCTGCTGGCTTTGATCTCACCGATGCGAGATTGCATTTGCATTAGTTGATTCCGTTCGTCACTTCTCGTGTCGTTGTACGTTTTTGGTTTTTTTTGTGGACAAATTAATCTTACGAGACTATTCAACAAATTTGATTTTTGCAGCATTCATGGCTTGAAAAGTAACTATTTTTCGCTTTACTGCCACATGACCTCTGCTAAGCCGGCTATTTTTGCACTAAGTAAAGCCAAGGTTGTTTCTGATTCTGATATTATTATGTTGTACCTTTTTTAGATCTCACTCAATTCATCTATTCCAGAATACCCTAGGTTTGAATCCCACCGACGGCGATCCATGGGTGTTTGTAGGTCCACTTGCAACAGTTGTCTCGTTTTGGGTGAAGCTCTTAGCCTATCACGGAATAAATGCAAATAAGTCGGGCAAAATTCAATTTCGCTCAGGCAGTTAGACGGAAGGTATTTGCTACCCAAAAGAGGGGTAAGGGCTTCTTGTCTCTCGTAAAAACCATAGCGAACTATCTAGAAAGTAACCATCTTATAAACGATTGCCAGAACGGTTTCCGCGCTGGCCCTTCAACCGCAGATTCAGAAATGGCTCTGGTGCAGCGTTGGAATCAGTCTTCATAATGTTGCAGAGTCAGTAATTGTCACTCTTGGTATATCAATGGCTTATTGTACTGTCTCGCATGCTGCCATTCTAGCCAAACGTCAAGCATTGGTATGTACCTACGAAATAAATGCCGGCGCACCTCAAAGTTCAGTTCTTTCACTAACCTTTTTTCTACTTTTTATTAATGACCTCTTTTCTCTCACTCTTAATCCTAATCTTTTGATTCTGTATTTATTTCTCGCAGAAATTATATAGAAATCAACCGGGAACGTATGTTTGAATCATTAAGCAACGACATTTCAATCATCGGAGTGACATTTAAACATCTTGGGTATTGATATCTTTAGCAATCTTAGCTGTAACGATTATATATTTGTAATTGCTAAAAATGCGATGAAAGCTGGGGTTTTCTACAGAGATGTAAGAAATATTTCACGCCATCTGCCTTGACGCTGATTTACATGTCCCACATCAGACCTAGACTCGAATATGATTTCCATATTTAGGCAGAGGTCGGCCAAACCGCATTGTCTGCGTTAGACAAAGTTAAAAAAAGGCTATAAAACTTATTGGCGATACTACCTTTCTGAGAGCATTTACTTTCTGCCGCATCGACGGAAGGTCTGTTGTCTCTCACTCTTCTATCGCTATTTCCATAACGCGCGATACAATAATTTCATGTCGCTCCCACCTTCATAACCTCTAGGTCCGTCAAATTTCGGGAATCTTTTCCGTGCAGAATGTGGAATGGTAAACTTACCATCTTCTATTTTTCACGCGTACATGAGACCAAGACTCTCAAACGAGGCGTACAGACACTCCTTCACTCGACCTCTTACCGCTTTCCCTCACCCTTAATTTCTTTTCTGCCAAGACTGTGTTTTAGCATCATAGGTCATCCCCTGGGTTTAGGCATTACCATAAAACAACGAGTGAAAGTTTACTGTAGTTTTCGAGCTGTCTGTATAATTGGACCGCATTTATTCAAAACTGATGCTGGTATAACCGCTCGCATCAATAAAACTCGAGTTGCATGGAATACTCTTGTTGAGAGTGGTCTGTAGTGGGCACACAAAATATACTTGCTTCGTCTGTAAATCTGTCTCCCATTATTTCATTTTCAGTTTGGGCTTATGGAACAATTCGGCAAAGCCTTGGATAAAAGTGACGTTTGTTTCAAATATATTTATCGTACATTTATTTGTGCACCAGGTTACCGCAAAGAAGACACTAAAATGCTTGGAAGCTTAGATGTCAATCAAGAATCAAAAAAGAATGAAGATTCAGTAGAATGATTATTCAGTTAAACTTCAATCTTTGTTGTCGTGTGTCACGGGTATTATATGAGAATCCAAATGCATTTTGTGTATAGTCATTTGGATGATTGCGTGACAACCTAGGCGATTACAGGATAAGGAAACATCATCTGATGACGGATTACAGTAGGATCGTACAAACAGAGAAACAAAACAAAAACCCCCTCCTAATTATTCGTGTAGCGTTTAATTTTGTTTAATTCATGCAGCAGCAATAATAGTTTTTATTCGAAAATAAGTTAAGTAAAAATTAATATATTATAATAAGTTAAAGTAAAAATAAATATCTTTAAAAAAAACTATGATATTATTTTCGTATTTAAAAGACTACAATTATTCAAAATCGACTTAAAACTGTTTTCTATCTTTCTCATTATTTGCTAATTTATTTAATTAGTTAATTACTTTCGTTCTTATTTATTCACTTTTTCTAACACAAATTTTGAAATGTGGAAATTTAAATTAGTTTTGGGAAAACTTTTACTTAGAAAAGTAAAAATTATTTAACCAAGTGTTGAAAATAAATGCAAACAAACTTTTCAAATATATATAAATAAAACAACAATCAAGTCATCAAATCGCGAATTTCATCCCCTTGCCAAATCAAAAACAACACACTGACACGATATCAGATAAAATACACGACAAAACTTTTTCGCAATAAATTTCTGGGTGAACTCTTTCGTAAATTTAGATACGACAAATTTTTCTCATTTGCAGAGTCGTAAATTTTCCAAGGAAGTTTTTTTTTTACTTTTTGAACTGAGGTCAAACTATCTCTTAGCAATTAATAATTTTTTATTATAAATTTGATCAAACGTGTTAAGGGGGTCCACCTGTGTGAGGGCGGTATTTCGAACGCTTTTTCGGGAATTTTTGTTAGGAGAACTAATTCGAAAATTAGAATAAGTTTAACGTTATTTTAAAGGTTTGTGCTTTTATTATAACAGTAAATTTTTCCAAAAGTGTAATCCGAAGGCTTGTATTTATTGAGGGCATTGAAAGTGACCTCCTCAAAATGGAATACCGAAATTCTGGGCAAGATTCCGCTTGAACCAGTTATCTAAAACACGAAAAGTAAAAAGAACCTTATTTGTGTTTATGTTGTAGATGTACTGACGTAGGATTTTGACAAAATTCCGAAAATTGAATAAATGGCAGTACTTTTCATAAAAGTTGATCATTTTCATGCTTTTTTTCGATATAATATATGCTGTAAAATAAAAAAATAAAAATATTTGGAAAAACTGCTACGTGGGTACCTTCAGTTATCTCTATAAATGAGTCAGTTAAAATTTCAAGTCGATCTGTTGAGTAGATTATTTTTAATCCTGCCCACAAATTTCAAAAATATGGTTTCGAGAAAAACGCGTCTAAAGTTTGGAAACACAACAGAACTTTGTATTCTAGACTAACATTTAATCTGCAATACCAGGACCATAAAGTCTAATCCGTGTAAATTGCTTAAGGACATCATTTGTCACATCTTCAAGATGCGAGAAATGTCAAAAAAAATAGATTTTTCGAAACATTTACACAGGTGGACAACTTTAAGCCCCTATAACATTTCATTTGTCACACATTTTAAATGCATCGTAACAGATGAAAGTGTCAGCTGCGCATAAAAGAGATGGCAATTGTTTTTTATGAAAGTGATCAATAGTTAAAGTGCTATTAATTAATTTAACAATTATATATATATATATATATATATATATATATATATATTTATATATATATACATAATACATTTTACATTTTAAATAATAGTTTAAATTAATTAAACTTTTAATATGCAATTATCAAAATAGAGGAAAGGAAATTAAAAATGCAAATCAAGTTACAACTTTTCAGTTTTAATGACGTTCTTGCATTTCTAATGCCTGCTGCAATTAAAAATTCAAGTTGCATATTATTTATATCACTCACTCTAGTGTCATTTAAACTGCATTAAAAACATAGAAAAAATTAAGTGTCATTTGAGGTCAAAATTTTTTATTGTATAAAAACCAAAGAAATACACCAATATTTAGGTTAAAAAAAGGCTTAAGAGATATAGCGGCGTGAAAAAATCAGTATTTTAAATAACTTTTGTTTTGACAATAGTTTAATTTATTTTATAAAACAAATAATACAAAGTTATTATACTACCCAAACGCAAAAAGGTTCGTCTACCCAAGATTTTAGTTCGAAAATAAAATCGTTTTTTTCAATAATTCAGTATATTGGCAAAATTGTAATGAAATATTTGTGGCAAATACATTTCAGAGTGTAAGTAATTCTAATACAACTTACACAATCAAAATGCGACTAAAGGTCTTTTCAAAAATGCAACTTGTTTTATGTGCATCAACCTGCAAAAATCTTCGTCTATCATAAAACTTACCGCAAAAAGGTTCGTCTACCCTGAACAAATTATAATTTCGAAGAAAATTGTTTTTAAAAAAACTACAAACAATCGAGGTAACTGTAAATAATTGTATTCAATTAATCTGAAATTGTAGTTGTGAGCTTATTTTTTGGCTAGACGGCAATTTGCTTTAACTTCTTGAGTTAAAACGACACGCGGAAAAGCGATACCATCTCATCTGAGAAAGTTAGTAACTGAAGATTATAAAAATAAGAAATCTTCTTATCAAATTGCAAACAAATTTAAACTTTCAAGATCTACAGTACAGGAAAGTCGAATTTTAAGGAAAACAATTAAACAAAATTGTGCTGCAACAGAGTCTGGAATTTGTACAGAGAGCGTAGGAAAAAGTTTTTCTGTGGATACCTGTAAGAGAAGGATGAGAGAAATGGGTTATACATCTTATAAGGTAAATTTTCTGATATTCTGTTATGGAATCCCGCAATGATCTCTAAATTTTAAGGCTAAGGAGAAACCATTTTTGACCAGTATCCAAAAAAAGAAACGCTTCGCTTTCGCTAAAGCTCACGAAAATTGGACACTTAATCAGAGTGATGAAGCACGCTTTGAGTTGGACATGCAATCCCATAAAAAACGCGTCATTCGAAAAAAAACTGAAGCATTCCAAAATGACTGTCTAAGTCAAAAAGTAAAATTCCCAAGCTCTGTAATGATTTGGGAGTTGGACATCTGTGCTTCACTAATACTACAATAAATAGCACTACGTACCAGACTATTCTGCAAAATTATCTTCTTCCATCAATACCTGCTTTGGAAAGACCAGTAGGCGAATATATTTTCCAGCAGGACGGGGCCAGTTGTCATACAGCAAAATTAACAAAGCAATGGTTTCAAGAACATGAAGTTCCACTAATGCAATGGTTTAAAGGCCATTGCATTAGTGGAACTTCATGTTCTTGAAACCAAAGCCCGGACCTTTCTCCCATTGAGAACATATTAGGAAAAAATTAAAAAGACAATACCTCAATGTCCCGATGCCCTAATCGATGTTCTTCATAGGAAAATACAAAGCATCTGGGATTCAATAACACCAGCTGAGTGTGAAGAATTAGTAATCACTATGTCTAGACGTATGAAGGATGTTATCCGACGAAATGGTGACGCTACTAAATGGTAGAGAACAGTGTACGCAATTCCTTTAAGTTAATTTAATGTTTAGCAGGCTTAATTCTCTATGAATAGAATTCGGATTTCTTTTCCTTTTTAGAGAATTATGTTAAAACATTTGATGGATTTTTACATAAATAATAATTAATAAATTAACATGTTATTTAATTCTTGTTTTTCATATTTTGCAACTTCAATTTATTTGCAAATTAATTTTATTACATTTGGTAATATTTTATTTTGAGCGTCCCTATTCTGTGCGCATCTGCCTTTAAATAACGCACAACAAAATGCACTATAGTAAGCATTCTTTACAAAAGAATGTTGCTCCAACATTGTAATTTGTACAAGGTAGACGAACCTTTTTGCGGTAAGTTTTATGATAGACGAAGATTTTTGCAGGTTGATGTACATTAAACAAGTTGCATTTTTAAAAAGACCTTTAGTCGCATTTTTATTGTGTAAGTTGTATTAGAATTACTTACACTCTGAAATGTATTTGCCACAAATATTTCATTACAACTTTGCCAATATACTGAATTATTAAAAAAAACACTTTTATTTTCGAACTAAAATCTTGGGTAGACGAATCTTTTTGCGTTTGGGTAGTATTATGTTTTAACTTTATTTGACAAAGATTTCAAAAAAATATTTATTGTAGACCAAGTTATCGCCATATTTGCCTACGATAATTTTTAATTTTTTCAAATAAATAATATAATAACTTTGTATTATTTGTTTTATAAAATAAAAAAAAATATTTGAAATACTCATTTTTCCACGTCACTGACTAGCACCTTAAGATGCCTACTATGTGGAACTACTATTGATTGCGGTGATACAATTTGTCAAGTTTATTTTAAGAACTACTTACAAAATCAGAAAATTTCATCAGTTAGTTTGTTATGATTTGATAAAATCCAAGGCAAACTTTCAAATTGGCAACGTGACAATTTTTATTTTCAAAATGTTTTTTTCAAAAATCATTTGAGATGGTTGGAAAAAATTAAAATCTTTAAATTGTTCATTTTCCAATTTGTTTACTTCTGAAATCATAAATTTAACAAGTATGCCAATGTTCCTCAATTATATTACATTTGTGTTTGGGACATGTAAATTATTTATTATGAAGCCAACTGAAGCAATTTTTAAAGTTGTGGTCAATAAAAATAATATATATTTTTTTTGTTTACGATGTGGCCAAAGTCTAGGGGACAACCGTTTAATGCATTAGCATGGCTTTGGCCAGAAAGGAAAAAAGGGGTAAGGGGAGTAAGGGAACTTTAAAGTATTGTTTTTGCATTGCTGCGAGCTAGACAACTGCCCAGAGACGGAGAGGATTTTTTAAATCAATTTTAAAATCCCACGTAGAGACCGGGTCACGAACCCGGAAACCACGGCATGGTGGTCAACCAATTCAAATCAAATTTGCCTGCGAGTATCACAAAGAAATTTTGCACACCTATCCTTTATATTCCAATCTAACAGGCTAATGTCAGAAACTAGAAAATAATAACTATTTTTAGAATAATTTTAAAGGTACTTGTTTTTGAGTATTCACAAATTTGGTCAATTAGAGTGTGTTATGGAAAATCTGTATTGAGTCTAGACCGGTGTAGTAAATAAATGATAACGAAATCGTCGGTGGAGAAAATGATAACGAAATCGTCGGTGGAGAAAATGATAACGAAATCGCCGTGGGAGAAAATGATAACGAAATCGTCGGTGGAGAAAATGATAACGAAATCGCCGTGATAACATGTCGGTCTACCATTCCGAAGGTCGCAGTTTAGAAACCTCGCCGGCGTTGGCTGTTTTCTGGCAACAACAGATTACGGAATAAAGGTTCGGAATCCACATTTAATTGTAGGTCCGCTTGCAATCGCTGTCTCGAATCGGGTGAAGTTTTACTTCCGCTCCATGCTACACAAGGGGTTGCCGGAAGTAGAGGGAATCTATATTTTAACTGTTTTTACATTTACGTACAGAAACTTTCAAATTTTAAACTAAAAAATTAATAATAAATATAAATAATATTAAGATAAATATAATAATAAATGAAAATAATAATTTAAAAAAAACTTTTTGCAAATAAATATTTTCCAGTGCGACGAAGTAATGTGGGGTATCAAAAATATACCAATAAGGTTTTCAGTCATTAAGGCATCGGTCCAAAAATCATGGTTTTTAGAGGCAGTGAAACCCTTGAACGACTTTTCGATTGAGTCCTGATCTTGAAACTCGGTTTCGAAGGAAGTTGCCAAGGCTGAGAAAAAGGTAATTATCTGTCGGCTACAAATTCGGAGAATATCGCATTACAATTTTTTCACTTTGAGATTGTTCTTCTTACAGCATGAGATTTCGTGTTGGCATGCAATAGAATATCTATTGATTAGTGCTAGTCAATAGTGACTAGTGAAAGTTCAACCCCCCCCCAGCCATTTTTCTGGATGCTACTGCGGCTAATTCCCAAGATTTGAACAAGAATAAAAGAATACCCCAGATTAAAGTCCTAATATTAATGTTTTAATTGAAAATTGATAAAATTACCTTCCTTGAATTAATAGCTGAGAGGATAAAAAGTTTAACATGTTTTTGTTATGATGTAGCCAAAGCCTAGGAACAACCCTATGATTCGTTAGAGTGGCTTTGGCCGAAAAGGAATTGGGGAAATTCAATCTCTTATTTTTACATTGCTGCGATCTAGGCAACGGCCCAGTGGCGGAGTGGATTTTTAATTTATTTTCAAACAAAGAAATTTTTTTTCATCAACGTTGTGTGTTGTATTGGCACACGTTATATCTCTTAAACCAAAGTTCCGCCATTTTAATTTTTGAATTTGCATTAACTCCGTCAGTTCAAAAAAGGTGTTTTGAAAAGAGATTACTTATTATTCGCTAATGCAAAGCAGGTACTAAGCAGGCCACAACACAATTGCCTGTAGCAGCGAAAACTTTTTAAATTTTACTGGGGTGGTAGCGCTTAGATAAGAGATTAAGAGGAACATCACTGACTAGCAAAAAAACAAAGTCTTTTTTATGATGTTTTTTTTTATAATTATTAATTTCGGTTGTGAATGAAGAATTACACATACTTTAAAATATATTTTATAAAATTGTTATGAAAAAAATTATAAAAATTATGTTCCGCCGTAGTGGGATGAAAATCTCACGTCTGGGGTTCATCTGCATTTCAAAATACAAAAATTTTCTTAATATGTATAAGCGCCGGTGGTGTAAGTGATAACGTGTCGGCCTCCCAACCCGGAAGTCCCAGGTTCAAATAAAATGAAGATTGCAGATTCGAGTTTTTTGTTTCGTTACTACGAAAAAAGTGATTTCGACAAAAAACCCGATTGAAATTTTATTTTTTTACCTACAAATTTTTTTATTATTATTATTCGGCCCTTCTCGACCGGATGTAACTAATTTATTTCCGTGAATTTCGAACTAAAATTTGATACATGCAAGCATTCTCGAATATATGTATTTTAAGAAAATGTAACAAGATATCGATTTTTTAACCTGTCACAGTGTTGCTCCCCTTGGATAATAATTATCCAAGCAACTTTGAATGTCAGAGAACAATCACCAATACTGCAAGCTTTGGAATATTATCAAAATCCATTAAACACAGGACGTAAATTAGTAGGAAAAGACTTACCTTTTTTTGAAGATATTAACATCCATAAATAGAAATTCTTTTGCAAAAAATATTACATTCGCGTGTGTCTGTCCTATTCTCCTTTCAAGAAAACCAAGACCTCAAGGTGAATGAACCTCTTCAGTACCAAGAACCAATTAACAAGTATAATGTTGGACTAAGAACACTGAACAACTTAATGGTTGCTTTTACTCTCATTTATGACAACAATGCGCAATTTTTCTGTGCTGTAAGATACTAAAGTACTTGATCTGAATAGAATCATTTCTTCAATCATATCTACAAGAAATGACAAGAGGATTATTACTTGGTAACTGCCTCGGGTTGTGCAAAAAGAACTCATAAATCGAAACCCCATTTCCTAATGGTTATTTATATTTGTCCCCAATGGGCCTTCTTGCCGTGATACCGGAGAAATTTTATTTTATTCAGAGGGTGCTCACTACGGTAGTGAATCAATTGCGGGCGAAGGTTCTTGTCTATGTTGCTGTCATAGCAGTACTACATGTTCTTTATTCTTGCAAACAAGCTCCTTAGAAACGGGTTTATTTGGGTGTATCGACATTAGACGGAGGTTCATATGGAATCCCTGCACTAAATTTGCGAGTGAGCTGCCTATATGACAATGTTTCGGGGAGATAGAAAACCTTTAAGGCCTTTAGAAACGGCAATTCTTGGGGAGCGAAAAAAACAATTCGAAACAATGTTTCGAGGAGAAAGGAAACCTTTAAGGCCTTTAGAAGAGGCAATACACAGGGAACGACATAACCATTCGAAGCCATTAAAGATAGTTTCACAAAATCAGTTATAGTCAATGTTGCACTCATCGAAGAGGTCAATATCGGTGTTAGAGAATTTATTTGGATTTTTTTTTGGTTAATCATATATTCTGGACATAGAATTTATTATGGAGTTCAGTGTGTGATTATATTTTAATGGTTCTTTTTATAAAAGTATTTAACTTTTCTATATAAAAGAGCAATTAAATGATCTAAAGTCATGGACTGGAGTGGAGGAGTAAGAATATCCGCGGGAGAAAGAGTGCAGTATTTGCAAGCTCAGCTGTTCCCTGTCTGCACCATTACAGCCCAAGGTAATTTGCTTAAAATGTTCAGGCTCGTCTAGGCATTCCACAGTGGACTGTTACTAATGTTAGCCGAGATTAAGAGGAAAGTGTTTGTTCAATGATGTGAACTGTGACGATACGATAAGGTTAATGGGGAAACGTGCTTTGTTGTGAATGTTTCTGGAATAGAAAAAGGTCGTCCTTCTACTTGCCTTCTCTAATTTTTAGGTCGTTCGACAGCAATAAAAGTCGTTGATTGCAAGCATCCAGTTATATTAATGGTAGTACTTACCCGAACACGTTCTGATTTAACTGCAAACAATTTCCGTTCCTGGTGAACGAAATCAATATTTCTTCAGTAAAATATAAGATAGAAGAAAAGCTGGAAATAACAAAATTTTATGATTAATAAATGCTCGTATGCTATGCACATTTCAATTAAAATTGTCAGATTATGACTAATACATATTTAAATTTAGTGTGGGTAGAAAAGTTTTACGCCATATAGTTCCAGCTTGTGCATGGGTCGATTCTTATTGTGGAAATAAACTTTCTCTAGAATGACTTTGATTTACTATGTAATAATTTTAGTTTGAGTTTTTACTTCCATCGAACATAAATTCTTTAAATTTACGTATGTTAGAAGCTTTGTTTATATTTAAGAGCATATTACACGTATCATCTGGAATCCAAGATGTGGTATTGATGAATCAGAATAAAATGATTGAGTGACGATTCAAATTACTAAACTAATCAGCTAAATCATAGCTTAATGTATCAAAGGTCATTCACATTCTTGTAGGTTTTAATGTAATTTAGAGGAACGATTAAAGGATTAGGCCACTCTAGAATTTTCGAAAAATCAATTTTTTTATAATTATAATTTTTTAAATGGTCCCTTGGACCTCAAAAATGATGTCCCAAAAGATTATGGCCGGAAAAAATCTCTAAGTACTCGATTTTCAAATTTAAAGATTAAAGGTGTTGCAAAATTATTAATGATTTTTTACTACTCAAAAGTTCTAACGCGTTTATCTCAAAACTGTATTTCCAAAGTTTACTGGAAACATAACTCAGACAATTTTCAACCGATTCACTTGAAATTTTGAAAGTATTTTTAGAAATACATTGTCTATGGAAGTACTACTTATACTTCATATACTTCAATAGCTGGTATTATTATATGTAATCGAAAATAATTCATTGGCTCATCATAATTCAAAAATTACAGCAGCTGTTTGTCCACCCGTGGACGCTGGAAAAACGGAAACGTCATCGCAAAAACGCTGCACAGCCGCCATTTTTAAATTAATCTTTTAAAAAAAATATGATATGTTTGATAAACACCCTTTTTTGTAATCTCGAATTATTTTGTAAATTGCCAGGAAAAATTACGGTTCTACTCACCGTATCGTGCTGCAAGTAACACATACTGTCAACATTTAAGAAACCGCATTATAAAATTTATTCCAGTTATTTTTAATGTGTTCATATGAAATTTTTACGAAACATTGGTAAACTTGTGCATCAAAAATTGACTGTGGTGATTTTGGGAAATTTACCGTCTAATACATTATTTTTTCTGGAATAATTTTACGGTTCCCTACCGTAATTTTCTTTTGATACTTTTTAATTCTCGGGGCTCATTGTTCAGGATGTTTCACGGTGCTGTTCCGTAGAAATTAAGGTAGCTAAACACGATTACAGTTGAGAACCGTAATTTATAACGAAATTTTCTTATAAAAATTGGATCTCTGCGTGTATGAGCTTAGAAATCGCGAGCAGGCACATAAATTATATTATTATGTATGTATTAATTGTATTTAATCATTGGTTCTTAGAGATCATTCAAGAACTTAATGATTTTTTATAGTTCATCTACTGCCACTCCTGCGACACGTGGGCGCGCTTAAAAAAGACTAGTTACATTTTATGGCATTTGGAATTCAAGTTTTGACATTGTCTGAATTAAAAAGATTCGCGAGTAGTAAGATTCACGGTAGATAGCGCATCACTTTCTGAGGTTGAAGCCCAGCGAACTGATAAACTGACTGTAATAATACTAACTTTCGATGAAAAGTTTTTTATTCGTAAGTTTAATAAAAAACAATTAATGATTAACTCATCAAAAAATGTTTGGTGGTCTGCGCATTATTTCATTTATTTGATAAATGTTAAAGGTAAAACAATTTGTTTGTATGTAGAATAAAACTGAACCAACATTTATCTCCAACCGAACTGTTAGCTCCTTGTATTTGATAATTAAGAGTATAGAATATACAATAAAGACCCTAACCCGAGAATACAGTGCGCATGAGAAGACAACTTGAGTTCGCCTTATTGACATTTGAGGAAGCAAACGCGTTTTATTTGGCGTTTACAACTGTAAAGAGTAAGCTTACGGAGACTTACGGAGCTTACGGGACTGGAAACTAGGAAGGGAGAGAGAGGTGCATGCAACGTCTACCAAAATGTCGCCAATGAAAATACCGCTAAACAAAATATCGCCAAAAAAAATTGCCGTCCGCCGAAATATATAAGACCAATTTTCAGAATGTCGTTATTTAAAATGTCGCTTTCAAAATGCCGGAAACAATTGACGAAATGGTTCTTAATTGCAGCGGTACCGGTATTTACCTACTTCACTTATCACAACAACATTTAATGATTTGCCTCTTATTAATTAGTATTTATTGTTGAAGAGAAGGAAGAAATTGAAAGAGACAAAAGCAATACTAGAAAAAATAAAATTAAAATTGTGTAATATAACTATCAAAATAACTTGGAATAGGATTTAACCAAAGAAGGAAAGAACTTAATTGGAACCTGAAACATTTATTCAATTAAACAGCGACCGCTTTGCAGAATGGCTCCCTTGCGACTGCTTGCTTTAAAGACTGACTGTAGTAACTGCGACTTCTACTTTATATTCATTTACTTCACATGCTATCTTATTTAGCTGAATATCAAGCCGCTAGAATAGCTGCAGAAGCGGCAGCAACAAATACAACTTCAACTTCGATTTTTACAATACTGACAACACAATAATTCTGAATGTAGGAAAATCCAAAAAAAATTATTGGTTATATTTTAGATTGGCGACATTTTCGCGACATTTTACACGATCCCTTTTTACACAACCCTTTTTTTTATGGTCGACTTTTCCCAGTGGCGAATTTATGATTTTCGGTTAAAAATTTGGCGACATTTTTCAGATTTTGATTGGTGGCAAAAGGCGACATTTATTTTAGCGAAATTTTTAGGTGTTCCCGCATGCAACAATTCGTAGAAAGTGGTTTTTTCTTTCTTAAAAATTGTCTTTTTCAACAAAGTCGGAATTTTTCTTTTGCCATTACGTAAACGCATTCAAACATTCTGCAATACTATATTTGTAAGAAGATTTTTAGCGTCATCAGCATAACAAAGAATACTCGAGTTATAGAGGATGGTTGATAAATCATTGATGCAAATGATAAAAAGTAACGGCCCAAGATGGCTACCCTTGGCACCCCTGAAGTATTAGAAAGCGCATCACGAAGCAAAACACGCTATGTACAATGAGAGAGATACTAAAACACACAAATTACAAAAACCAAAGGAAAACCTGGAGCGTGTAGCTTATGAATAAGAGTTCTGTGGTTGATAAGGTACATTGTAAAATCTGCCAAATCTGAAACTTCAGATTAAAAAAAATCAATCAGACCCATCCTTCATTATAAAGGTTGTTATCATTAAAAGTTGTAACAATAAAAATATTTTAAGCTTATTAATATTTTGAAATAAATGGACCATAAAAATAAAAGTACCTACATCCAAAAGTGACGTATGGGGCATTTCAAGTGAAGAAAACAACCAATAGTTTGGGAAAAGTTAGGTATAACCTATTTCGAAGGCAATTAATCAGCTTAAAAAAAAATAAATGAAAGGGTGACTCTTATAGGAAATTGCATGCTCTTCTTTGTCGTGGTATCGAATTCGAAATTTGATTAATATTTAAAATTAGTTTTGACAAGGTCCGAGTGTGTTGCGCGGAGGTCCAATTCGGCATCTTCCTTGGGTCCGGCCAATGGATGTTAAGGATACCATTGGAAGACATCAGTTAACAAAAGGTTGTAGCTTAGATATTATTTGACACTTTTCACGACAAACAGCCTTACAACAGAACGAGTTTTACATTCATTCGAAGACCCGCAGCTTTCTGTGTTTGGAGATGTTTTTAGTGTGCCATATCTCAGCATGCGTATTGAATGCAACTCGAGCCTTATTGATGCGAGCCTGTACATAAGCTTCAACTCCGACGTCTGCTGTCTTTTTAACTCCTTCTCCTAGATGGAAGGCCGACACGTTATTACTTATTCCTCCGACCGACGATATGTGAATTCGGACATATTCTACTTGAGCCCGCAAACTTTCAATCTACCGCATCTACCTTTGCTATCCTAACTGTCACATGATTTGACACTCGGTCTATATTGTGCTTTGTGAAAGCCCTCATAGGAAATGGATTAATTAAGGATCTTATTTTTAAGTCTTATTAGGTTATTGAATTGAAGAATTAATAATTGTTTTACGAAATACTGCTTTACACAATATAGGTATATTAAACTATTGAAAACTCAATTTTAAATATATCGTAATACAAATTTGTTGCCATTTTATATTAATTTTTGCATAGTATATAAATAATTTAAACAGTAACTGTACAACATTTTTAATTTCCTGTAACCGTGATTTTATTTTGTGTACATTATTATAATTTCGTCAACATTTTTTCATTAAGATCAAAATTAAATTTCATCAACTATGTATATTTCCTTGTACACCTATATGGATATCCAATGTGTGTAAGGATCTTATTTTTAAGTCTTATTAGGTTATTGAATTGAAGAATTAATAATTGTTTTACGAAATACTGCTTTACACAATATAGGTATATTAAACTATTGAAAACTCAATTTTAAATATATCGTAATACAAATTTGTTGCCATTTTATATTAATTTTTGCATAGTATATAAATAATTTAAACAGTAACTGTACAACATTTTTAATTTCCTGTAACCGTGATTTTATTTTGTGTACATTATTATAATTTCGTCAACATTTTTTCATTAAGATCAAAATTAAATTTCATCAACTATGTATATTTCCTTGTACACCTATATGGATATCCAATGTGCCCTAATAAGAGATATTAATTTCAGAAACTAATCAAAAGCTTCCTGATTGCTATACTACTTATTTGCCCCATTTTCTGCAGCCTAGATACGAAACGTATCGATTAAAAACACTACCTTCCTTCACCCAGTGAAGTGCCAAGACAGATTCAAGGAAATTACTATTCTCTACGTGGCTGGATAAAAGCAACCAAACTTTTAATATTTTCTGTACACCCAACACGTTTAGTCTATAGAAAGGAAGAAAATTCCTTCTTGAAAATAAGAAATAATGATGAGAGGCGAAGATTTCTGAAATATATACTAAATATTTCTTAATTCAAGTAAAATGTTAAAATCTCTTCTCCCATTTGCTTTCAGAATCTTAATGACTTGCTTTAAAAACCATAAACTTTTTAATAATTTCATTTTACAACTAATTTTCCTGCTCGTGCCCTGACATTTCCTTAGTTATCCTGTGTTCTATCTGACTCCCGGCGATTTGGAGTAAGTGATGAAATCACATTTTATTACCTAAACGTAAAATGGGATTACTGCTGTTCACAGTTAAACCGTTTAATTAAATAAAACTGAAAATAAGGGAGTTGTCGTCATGATGAAAACTCCCGAAAGAAATAAAACATAAAGAAGATAAATAAGTTCGCTTCAGTTCATTTCGAGTTTAAAGATGTGCTGATGTTTATTGCTCTACCAATCTAGCTGGCAACATCTACATTAATATATTTCTTCTTAATCCTACTCCCACACATCTCTTGGACATATGTTTTCTTGTAAACACTTACCATATAAATTTTAAGTCGATACAAAATTTGCAATATGCAAAGGCATGGAAACGTTGAGACGAGTGAACACCTGCTACAGTTTGTCTTCGGTGTGCGACTTGTTGAAAATGCGAAACAAATTCCACTTTAGAGTCAAACTAAGCAGCTGTTGCGGGCATTTAAAGCTTTTGAAATTCTAAACATAGTCGCAAGTTAAAAGCACATATAACGAAGACGATGCTCATATTCCATCGGCAAGAGAAGCCATGCAACTAGCAGACTATCAGCTTGGTTGAACCCCAGAGCAGTGAGTACCGTTTCAATTTTTCCAAGATTCTCATTAATCGAAGTGTATACAAGAAGAGTGTACAATGCGTTCGAATTGAAAATGTTTTCAAACCCTGTATTTTAGAAGCTGTTAAAAATAACAAGGTGCACACCACGTAAAATAACGGAACTTATTTGCACACGCGCTTTAACATCTTATTTTAGCATCCACTGCTTTAGCACTAAGGTTATAAGGTGTTGTTACGCCGCCACTGTCCTAGAGAAGCTACCAAATCCTACACACCGCATGGATATGTGCAATGCTCGAAAGATGAAGGTGCGAAAGCTTTTTCGATACATCAAATTCGTGACCGTAGATTGCATTGCGTTCAGTCGATGGTTACCTGAGCTTGGACTCAGATCAGGAGGGTTGTACGGACTAAGGCGCGCGAAATCCTCCATAAAATTTACGAATTGAAGCGTTGTATAATTACCGCAGTTACGAGAGGTGTTGTGTAAAGCGTGTGCAGAGTGGAATCCTTGACCATAAAATATATGATTTCCGTTTAACCATTCATTTAATAGCGTTGATATTTTAAAATCTGAAAGTGTTGCATATCGTCATCTGAAAGTTTAAGTACGATTTTGATTTTCCACAAAAATAATTTTAGTTTGAATTTTTATTTTGGTATTTCGCGGTGATTATATTTGCATGTGGAAACATCATTTCGCCATATCAAAATTAAGATATTAAATTAAAATTTTGGGTTCAAATAAATTTGTTTTTTTTTTAATTTTCAAGGTCGGTCTTTTGTTAAGCTTAAGCCGTTTTAAGTGCTATTTAAATATTTTAAACGTTTTAATTAAAATACGCAAAAATTGTGTTCTGAGAAATTTCTACATTTGTAGGATTTCTTGGAAGCTTCTTATCAAAAAGTATAAAAACAAATCAACTGGAGGTAAATACAGATGAACGGACATTAAAAACTATTGCTCGTCTGAAAGAACCAAGAGATCTGTTCGCATTGCCTAAAGATAGGGATCATGAGTGTCCACAGCAGGCCGCCAGATGGCCCACAGAATGTCAGGTAAGAGATAGCATATTTTGTATAAGTCTAAATTCAAATCTAAAAGTTGTTTAGTTGTATTTTGGATATGTTGTAGACATTTCAGAATTGATGACTCTTTTATTGCAAATTTTGAAAAAAAAATTGCATTCATATAAAAGCTTCTTTACAAAAACTCTTTAATTCTTAATATATACATATGTTTTCCTTTATGGTATGTTCAAGATTGTGTTGACAAACAAGACAATTATAGCTGTTCCTTCAAGGTCCATTACGTTTAAAGTAGAATTTCTATGTACTTTTACTCTAAAGTTTTTGCAGTAAATTAATGTCTATACACGTATTAATATTGTATGTATACAGAGTTTTTGCTGTTAAAAGGGTAATACATATGGAGATGGTAGTAATTGAATTTAATAGCAGGGAGAGGGGACGGTAGTAACAGGAACTGAAGTATGATAATTAAGTAATATAAAAAACAAATTTTTAAAAAATTATCTTGAGGAGCTAACATACTATTCTCCTAGAACTTGACAATTTTTAATTGAGGACATAGTTGATTTTAAAGAAGTAACTTATTACTCGAGGACAATGACTTTAGAAGATATTGATAATTGATCGGAATGGGTACCATTAAATTTTGAAATAGTAAAGTAAAAGAATCATTGAATTAATCGCCATAATACTGTCATTAAGCGTTATACTCGAATAATAAGTGAAGTATATATTAAAATAATTCATATTAGCATAAAATCTGGTCTTAATACTTTATATATGTATTTTTATTATCGGGTATTTATTTCAAATTTACAAAGTTTTTAACACAACCTGGCATTGCCGTCATTTTAAAGTAAATAAAATTTAAAAACAATGGTTTAGAAAGAAGTTATACCAACTTCACAAAAAGCGCTGAAAAATATAAAACATTTTCAATTTAATATCGATTACCACGTTTTGAAGTCGATGCAAATTAAAAACAAAAACAACAATGGAATTCAATCTATACAAACATATATTAATCCTTTTCCTTATGATTTCGTGAGCTAAAATGTTTAGGTAGTTTTATATAGCATTTTTGACTGTGGTTGGGTAGTTATTTTCTTTATTTAATTTGGACGGACTTCAAAATGTCGTAATATTTTTTTCAGCTTTTTATTCATCTTTCGACTTGATATTTGGTTTTTTTTTCCCGAAAAGTGCATGCCGGGTTGCCTAGCGCAGGCTCCATGTGGGTATAATACAACGCTAGCCCCTGGCATCAAAATCCATGCACCAGTGGCTATCGTCTGAGCAAGTTCCTAAAGAATATCAAAACTGCCAGAGATTACACGCTTCCGATTAAAAACTTCAACAGGAAAGGTTTTTATGGGAAACAAGAACAGAAGAACCTGCCGATATTGTAAACACCTACTCTAAAACGAGCTGCGGAGTAGGAACTTCAGTGTTCTTTCTGCTAAGAGCTCGACATCTACTGGTCCAAGAGACTTCCCCCAGTGATTGCAACGTCTTTCAGGCCGAAGTGGTGTCTATACACAAGGCGGCGGAGTTGGCGCACAGCCAGCTGGCAACGGACGCTTCAATTGGTATATACGTGGACTTTCAAACGGTGTTAAAGCCTTTGTGTCCAACGAATTCAAATAAAAATCCCTATTTGACTCCCTATCCCTATTTGCTCTGTAGCATTGCATACTGTAAGCACGAACAGAAGAGTTCATCTGATATGTTCTGTTATAAAATCTATTAACGATGGGCTATAAGATCTTGCGAAGAGAAGATAGGAAGAGACGACGACGTATCAAATTTGCGAAAATCATGTGGAAACCCTATGATATTAAGAAGACTAACTGCCTACTCAACCTAACTCGGACTCAATGTAGAACTACATTCGTGATCTACACCGTCCACTGTCTAACGGGGGTACATGCTCACATAATTGGTGTTTTTGACAGTAATCTGTGCATGCATTGTCGGAAAACCAATATAAAACAAACTATAGAACACATTTTATGCCGTTTTCATATGCTCGCTAGGGTAAAACAGTAGTTAATAAGCAAATTTTTCATTGAAGGATTAAAAAAAGTTTCGAGCCTTGGCATGCGAAGTATTCTGAAGTTAGCAACGGAGATGGCTACCTTTGTCATGAATAAAGTAGATATCCCTAGGACGTAGGGTTTTCGGAAATTTTTTGCAATATCAATTAGCTGTGATAGCAAAACTATTGGAGATTTCGCGATATCCGTAAATCCAACTGGAAGTGTTATGAACATCCAGTTTAAATTTGAACAAAGCCGACCGTTCAAGGCGACACCTTGTATATCGCATATATGCAAAAAATCGATTATTCAAAAAAGCCTAATTAAAACATCGGTTAACGAATAACAAAACATCAAAACTTCAAGTCATACTTTAAATTCCTTTAGACAAAGATTTCATTAAATGCAAATTCACAAGGTTAAAAAGAAAGCAATAAAATGTCGCTCAATCATTTTCTTGGTAATAAAAAGCTTTTTCTGATAAAATACACTGTCTGTCTTTATAGTTGACGTTGTCTGCGATGTAAAATGGGAGTCAGACGGAGAAATCTGTAATATTAATAAAATTAAATTTATATATCAGAACAGATTTCAGCGTTGCTAATTTGCAAGTTAAGAATGGCGTGTTGTTGTTTTTTTCAAATTTTCCTCAAAACAATAAAAACCGTTGCAGTATTTTTTAGAAAATTTATAAAACCTGCATAATTCCTTTCTATGTCGATTATTATAACACTGATAACCCAGAGTATTAGGTTTGATAACATCGAGATATTGGTTCAGGTTCAGACTTATATAAGACCGGGGCCAAGTGATAATCAAATTCTGATTCGCATTTGAAGAAGAGGTGAGGGCCAGAAAGCTCCGATTTTATTTAAGTTTGATCAAAGTTCCTATATCGGTTATCCCCACATCTGTGACCCTCATTTTCTAATGTTAAACAAAACCGTTTAAATAATTTTCTTTTTAATTTTCTTAACATCTCATTCCTATCCCACACGCACCCCTAAGGGTACTAGGTATGTCCTAACCCCATAGTATTTAACGACATTTAGAGTGTAATTGTTCATTGCAGTAATCCCGATACCTATGAATTCAACATCAGCGCATCAGTCGATTTCGATTATTTTTTTCTGTCCCTTCCTTCATACCCCACGCCCATGGGTGTCTTGCTGCCGCAGTATTTAACAGAATCGGGAATGTCATTATTGATCTTAGCGACACCGAAAACTATAGATTCGACAATAATTTCGAACGTTTGCGATTATTTGTACACTTCACTTTTTTCCCGCCCCCCATCTGTCTTATCACCAAATTATTTAACGGCATCGGAAGTATCATCATTCACCTTACTGGTCCCGAAAAGTCTTGAATCGATACCACTATTTGTACATGTCAACCCCAACACCAACATCCCCTTCTCAGCGAAAGTGTCTGATCTGGCGAGAAGAAGGAACAACTCTTTGAGATTTAACGAGTGATTCAAAAACCTTCGATCAAAGCCAATAGCTTTTGACATGTCGAGTTTGAAAAGTACCTGAAAATTTCCCGTGTGCTAAAGTTATACTCTTGGACAGACTATCGCCATAATTAATTCAATATGAAATTGAGCAATTTTAGGGAAATGAAGACAAGACAGACAACTGTGTAAAATTATTTAATTTTTTTGTTCATTTCAAATAATATTTTTCTTTGCAAAAGTAGGTCGATTTGGGGTAAGGTAAATTAGTTGTATAGTATTATTTTATTTGTAGTATTATAATTGGAAACCGAGGTGTCAAAACATCTCAAATTTAAGCAAGACTTTCGGGTGAATGAGCGTAGATTTGAGTACCTTTTTATAAATATGAATTAAATCCAGCGTGAAGATGCAAATGTATGCTTTGAGATCCTCCGCCGAGTACAGAACAATTGGAAACTTGTTTTGAGTGGGCCGAACAACAGTAGAAGAAATTGTTTTGAAATATCCTTCGAATTTGTACAGATCTGCATAATTTTGCTCTGCGCTTTCAATTTAGTATTGCTTTTTGCACACAATTCGATAAGCAAAGCCTCTGCCATTTTGGGCCAAATAACTCGATCTTTCGCCATTTTCATACTATAAAAAATTTAGGAAATGTCACGTGATCTTGTATGAGTTAAAATATGCAAAAATAAAAACCGTCACTAAGACTGGTGAACCTGTTTCACCACCGCAAAAATAGCCGATTCCGTGCGATCAAAGTCAACAGCAGTGTTAATCCTGCTGTGTTGATATTTAAATTCAAACAGATTAATGCCTGCATACATATCTCCTTTCAATGTTCTATGTTGTATGTTAAATTCATTAAAGGTAGTATGGTGTACGGGGGATAGAAAAAACGGGCTTAACAGACCAAACTCAATAAAACACAAAAAACCTTTCCTCCTAACGAACTTAAAAAAACAGATCGAAACCGATAATATATTTAAAGATCAAGACCAGCAGTGACGACACAATCCTTCTAACCAGCGTTGCCAATGTTACAAAAATATTTTACCCACAAATTTACCCGCATTTCGCCAAAAAACCCGCCCCCAAAATCAAAATACACGCATTTTACCCGCAAGGATTTTGTTGTTTTGTTTACATGATTAAAGGAATTAACTTCTAAAAAAGTAACTCAAATCCGCAAAGAAACAATTTATTCTTCATAAATACAAATTTTACAGTTCATAAAAACAATATAGGTAACAATAACAAAATTGTTATTACATACTAAATACTTTTGCATTAATCATTTTCTGACTAGGCTCAAATGATACGCATCCACCTTCACTCTCTATTTTTTTGTCGGGCTGCTAAAATGGACACCACTGTTTCAGTACCTAGTTTGTTTCTCTCATCAGTTTTACAAAGTTTAAGGCGACTAAATACTGTTTTGAGCGTATAAAAAATAGAAACAGAACTCAAAGGCGGAAGGCAATAACGATGAATGGAAACAAGAGGCGCACGACGATCGACGGCACATGAGACATTAAAGGCTGGAACACAATGTGGCGCTGGCGCTCGTAGCTGGCGCAGTAGCTAACTCGGAAATGTCAAATTTGGCGCGCGCCAAAAGTTAAAAATATTGAACTTTGCGCTACAGCGCCAGCTACACATTGGACCGCCATCTCTTAATTTCCATATTTTTAACTTTTGACAGGTCTGGCTACCGCGCCAGCTACGAGCGCCAGCACCACATTGTGTTCCGCACTTAAAAAGTTATTGGCGACGCGAGGCAGTTCTCTTTTGGGCTACAAAAAGAAACTATTGTCTTTCCCTTTTCTTTTTTCTCGACTCATTTCCCGTAGACTTTCATGTGTCTTTTGTTTTCATTCACTGTTCTTAGTGTTCTTTATCGCTGATTTTCAGATTAATATAGGAAATATTTTTTTTTGCGTTTTACACGCCATTACACGCAAATAATTTTTACCCACCACTTTACCCGCACTAAGATAAATTACCCCAGTTTGGGGTAATTACACGCCACTTGGCAACGCTGCTTCTAACTGAACATTGTATAGAATATGGTTTTGGTGGCTGGCGTTTAACGGTGGCCGCTGCTTCAACCTAATCTAGCCTGACTAACATACAGGTAAATTGCCTACAGTCGTTATTTGCTTTATTACTGGCATCTTATAATTTTCCTTCGCATAATAGTTACAGGTTACGTTTAAAACTAACTACCCTTGAACTAAAAATCAAAACATCACTTGTTAAACTCGAGCAACGTAAAAAATATGAAAATTTATTGGCTCGTTATCAACAGCAGCACCAAAGGGTTAACTTTCCTTCAGCTACTGGACGCCTTCGCGACAAAACGAAAACTAGATGAAACTCCAACAAAATTTAACACCGAACTAGACAGCTGCATCAATTAATGATCATTTACACTGTCCCACTAACCTTGCACACCACTAACCTGCACATTTTGTGCATTTTTGTAACTACCCTTGTTAAAGTTTTCAGCCCGGGGTGAATTGAAATATTATATTAGAAGGCATGCGAAAGTTCGTTATTGTCATTCAAGTCATGTCGACCTTCCATTCCGGAGGTCTCAGCTGGAACCCATGGTGGTTTACTGCTGTAAACAGATTACGATAAAAATGCCATTGGGGGTTGTAGAGGAATGCCGGTGGTTCGGAATCCACCTTAAATTGCAGTTCCACTTGCAATCGCTGTTTTGAATCCACAAGCCCCACAAGGGATTATGGGATTCAGAAGGAAAGATAGAGATCGTCATTGTAATCTATAACGGTTTCTTGTTTTTTTAAATCATATGAATTCGCATTTAACTTAAGTAATATTATTTTATTTGGTTGCAACGGTACATACATACATGTATCATTAGTACGATACTGTACTGTACTTGCTCTTAATTAAGTTAAATTTAATGAACGTTGTGTCAATTTTAAATCAATAGATATTTTCGACATTAAACTATTTCCTTCATGTATAAGAGTACCACTGTTTAAATCTGCTCAGTGCATTACTTAAAATAAAATAGCGAAACATTGTATTCATCTTAAGTTTGTTTCAGATAAATAATATAATTGAATCCGTTATTCTTTGCTCCCATTAATCAATACAGTGAATCCAATTTTTAGCAGGAGCAATTAAGCGGATGACATTCGCAACATAGTTAAATTATTAAGCGAGTAAAATTATATTTCAGTTCCATCCAACGCAGCGATTCCACTACGAGAGTTTTTGAAGCTTAAAACATTCCTGTTGAAAATTCATGTCTCTTGAATTCTTGATGAGTTCGGTGTGGATTTTAGCAATTTTGTTACGTCCACTCAATTAAATTTTGACAGTTACCCTCATCTCAGTTCTAACAAACGGCCTCGTCATTCAATTCTGAGGAGAGTTGGAGAATTTAAATCAAACTCCTTTTGCATTTTAAGCAGGCGTGTTATTCTCTTGTGGGAGATCTGTAATGTTACGTTCAATGCCAATTAACAAAAGCTAAAAGAAAGCCTGACGAAATAAGAACGCCTCGAAGGCGTTTTTACTGTGAAATAAATTTCAGAAAATTCTTCAAAGCGAACACGTAAAAGTGCTCGTTAGAAGTATGTTTTTGTCGATCGATAGTAGCTTCTTATTTAAATCACTTGCCACTTTTATAATCTCTGTTTTCGTTGTGAGCATCCATCGAAGAGCAGTATAAAGCTTACAGCAAGAACTGGAGAGCAAAACAATAACATTATTAATAGCGGCAAGCAATGGAAAGGACAAAAGTTTGGACAGATTTGAATTGTATACATAAAAGCAATCCTTTGTTGCTCTTTTTATGGCCTTTGTGCTTTTTAAACGACCAAAGACAAAAGCTGCAATTTCGACACGAACATAAAAACGATACTTTTCCGCTGGGGTTTTCATTGTCTTTTCATCGGCATACATTGTTCGGCAATGTTCAAATGCAATGAAAGTAGTGTTTCCATTAAATTCGTTTCTCTATAAATATGGCGAAACAAGTTGCTTTCACATCCCACAGAAGCAAATTAAATCGGAAGGATGAAGCATTGATACCCCTACACTTAGGGTCGATATAGTTCGGTAAAATATGCCTTTTTCACAGATTGTTATGGTGATAAAATAGCACAGCTGGGAATTTTCCTGGATAAAAAGGAAAAAAAATTAAAAACTCCCACATATATTCAGACACATTGAGCAGCAAACGATGCTGGCTGAAAATATGTACAAATCAATGAGCAAAATAAAAGCAGCCATAAGATTTATGATAAATAAGTTCCATTGCTAAAAAAAATAGCCACGAGGGGCTGTTTATGATTGCGATTTAATATTTGCTGAATATAAGTTTAAATATCAAGAAAATTAAGTTTTTGTGAATTCAGTTGCTTGTATTTTACCTTCAATAGCATCGATTTACTCTGACAATAGCCTTGTTTAAGTCGTATCGAAGGTTGTACGATTTACTACATGGATTGCATTGATCCACAAGGAAATGTGATGAATTGAAAAAGCTTTTGATCTGGAATAATGGTTGAATTTGGTAATTTAAATTGAATTTATAGACAGCATTTAAAATTGGAAGAAATAATTTACATGTTAGTTATTATATTATCCAGTAGGAAATAAAACGCGTCCAGGCTATAGGAAACGAAACATCTAAGCTATAGAACTTTACGTGTTTCCAATGTAGAGAAGTTATTAAGCCAGGTGCTACCTACTCCTATCGGAAAAAAATAACAACTGGCTGAGAATTCAACTAAGCAACCTGCGCACGGTAATCCTCTGCCAAAACCCCCATAGCTTTTACCAGTTCTCTGTTTCAAACAACAACAAGTGAAATTTTAAATAAGAACGAATTGTTGAATGGACATCCCTCTATGGAATTTTTGACATTAACGCCGATTTTAGCGAAGCTTCAGGAACAAATTCTCTGTCAATTAACTTAGAATACCAAATGTTCCGAAAAGTCACACTGAAAAATTTCGATGCAGAGACGAAGTTGGATTAATTAGTTGAGTGGAACGATCACACGACATGGTTCCAGAATTCGAACCTCAGTAACCGTCTGAGTTTTTAAAATTAAAAAATCCACTCCATCTCTGGGCTGTTGTCTACCTCGCAGCAATGCAAAAAACAAGACATTCAAGTTCCCTAATATCCGTCCGGCCGAAGCCACGCTAACGCATCACAGGGTTGTCCTTTAGGCGCTCTCGCCAAATTCAAAATTGATCGTTGGTATTGGGTAAAATTTTTGAATACTACAAAAAATAAACTTTAAAAAAATGGACGACTAAATCCAGTCCTTTTCCCTTTATTTTCAATCTATTGTAAATTATAAAAACCGAACAAAATCACTTAACTGATTGTGCAGAAGCAGCGACTATGTGCAAGTAATTTGAATTTTGAATAAATTTATTTTTCACTTTAGGTTTTCTTAATAATAATACTTTTCAAAATGTTCAAATAATTCACTTGACTCGACTGAAATTTTCGAAAAAGTTCCAAAACAAAGCGTTCAAAACTCGAGCGGAGCATGAAATATTCAAGAAATTTTCTGTGCTGTTGTTGATGAAGAGCCACAAGAATTTAGATTTTCTTTATTAGAAACGCCGCTCTTGTCAAGAAAATTTCTTTAATATTTTTTGTTTCGCTCGAGTTTTGAATGGTTTGTTTTGGAATAATACTTTATTTGATTGACATAGGCTTATTTCGTTAATAGACAAAATATAAATTCAATTCACATTAGATCTCTTATAATTGTTCGTTATAAAATTGGGTAAAGTTTTTCTTCGGTTTACAAAAACGAAAAGGAGAAGAAAGGAAACTCGGCGATTTACTGAAAGCGGTATGAAAATATATGTAGGTTCAGTTGCAATTATTGTCTCGAATGGGGATGAACTTATTCTGCCATTCCATGCCCCACAAGGGGTTACGGGAACTAGAAAGAGGGAGAGATAGAGAGAGAGAGTATGAAAATAGGTTTGTTTGTTTCGCTGCATGAAAAGTGCAGCAGTAGTGTAGAGTGCAATCGATGTGACGTCAATAGTGTAGGAATTTGCCCTACACTAACGTCAGCGAAACAAACATTTTAAGTGTAATTTACTGTCAATTATATTTAACGGAAAATGGAAAATAATATATTGCCGACTTTAATACAAGAAATTATGTGTGACTCGTCTGATAATTAATTAAAATCACTTCAATTAAGAGCGGCTTTTTTTTATTTTTTTATACGAGTATATGGTGTGTCCGGCCCCTGCCCAAATATGGGAATTATATTCAAGTCTAGGCCTAATGTGGGACTTGTAGATCAGCGCTAAGTCAGGTGGGGTGAAATATTTCTTACATCTCTGTAAAAAACCCAAGCATTTCATCGCACTTTTGGCGATTGCAAATATATGATCAGTCCAGCTAAGATTGCTGGATATCTGAATAACCAAGATGTTTAGGGAGGGCGAATTTGCTATATTCACTCCATCGACTGAAATGGGTTGGGGGTGAACTGGGCGTTTTTTAAGGGACATTAAACAGCATTGGGTTTTGGATGCATTAAACGTAACACGATTTGCTCTGCCCCAAGCAAGGACCTTGGAAATGTCGTTGTTTAATGATCTAAACATGCGTTCTCGATTGTCTTCTGTAGAGTTTCAACGTGAATTCATTACAGAATCAAATGAGTACGCGAAATCAAGGGTGCTGTCGTCGGCGAAACTATGGATAGGATTGAGAGTAAGGGATAAAAGATCATTAATAAAAAGAAGAAATAAGGTTGGTGAAAGAATTGAGCCCTGAGGTACACCGGCATTTATTTTGTAGGAATCAGATGTAACTCCGTCAATTACTACACGAATTGAACGGTCTGAAAAACTAAAACTCTCTATCCATTTAACGAGGGTAGGGTGCAGACCAAATGTTTAAAGTTTGGCTAAAAGGGCAGCATGCCAGACTCTATCAAAAGCCTTTGAACTATCAAGAGCGACGATTTAAGACTCACCAAAATTATGGAGACAATGATTCCAACGCTCCGTTAGAGCCGTTAGTAAGGCTCCGGTTGAGGGGCCAGCGCGGAAACCGTACTGATAATCGTTGATAAGATGGTTATTTTGTAGATATTTCATCAACTGACAGTTGATGAGTGATTCAAAAACTTTAGATATGATCGAGGTTAGTGCAATTGGTCTGTAGTTAGATATGATCGACGTTAGGGCAATTGGTCTGTAGTTAGAGGGGTCGCAAGCCTCTCCGTTTTTAAGTATCGGTTGGACAGCAAGTTTCCATGCATTTGGAAACATTCCTGTTGAATATGACAGGTGAACAAGTTTGCGCAGAGGTTTAGCCAAAGCAGAGGCGCAGCGCAGCATTTTAAAACCAGGGGCGAGAAACCATCAGGCCCAGTAGCTTTGGACACGTCGAGTTTCGAAAGTACCCTAAACACTTCCCGAGTGCGAAAGTGTGGCGGCTTTTGCCTACTAGTGCACTGTGATGGAGATGGAAGTGGCTGCGATGAAGGTGGCAAGTACGAATTAGCAGCAAACAGGTTGGCGTTGTCCAATGAGTCAGTAAAAACATTCCCATTATAAATGAGTGGTGGTGTTGACGAACAGGTGAAATTGTTCTTTACGGTTTTTACTGGAGTGTCAGTGTCAGATATATTCGGGCTGTGGTATAAAAAGCAGAAGTGAATGATGTGCCGATAGAGTTTAAATCTAATCCAGACATAATTAAATTCTGGATTAGTAGAAGAGAATTGAGGGAGATGGGAGAATGGCACATCATTTCTAATGTAAACCGAGATTCCCGTCTGAGGAGAGAAGGGCGGCACTAAGTGATATCCAGGAATGTAATACTGATTAATATCAGAATCGGAATCAACCTTGGTTTCGCTTAGTGCAAAAACTGCCGGATTTTCCGTGATCCGTGTTTGACAATTGCCTGAGAAATGTCAAATATCTGCCTGCACTCATTGCACTTCATCCAAAGCAAGTGCAAAAATTTCCACTTTTTTGCAGCGAAACAAACGTTGTGGAGCTGCACTAAGTTTACACCGAGAGCCAAACAAACGCCGTTTGACGTAAATTTTGCACACAGTGCAGGCATTGCAGAAAAAGTGGAGCGAAACAAACAAACCTAATATATGACCTGAAAAGGGAACTGACTGAAACCGTCCGTCCGAAAACGAATTTAGGCCCGAATTAAAATATCTACTGATCAGCCGACTGGGACTTTGTTAAAATGAGAAATGTATGTAGCATGATTAAATTGCAGCTTCGACTTCTCAGTCGACCGCGACTGAACTTATCCGTTGCTCAAAGTGCACAGTCGCAGTCGCAAAACAGGACTGCGGCCAACTTCATTTGAAATATATATGGAAATATTTCTGAAAATGACAGAAGCTAAAGCTTCAATTTGATTTCAAATTTTGATTTGGCGTTGACTTCGATTGAAAACTCAGTTGCAGTCAACTGATCAGTCGGAATTGTAATTCGGGCCTTAGACTCTTACTACTACTTGAGCCTACGAGCGCTTTCGATTCGACGCACACCGATACCGCGCCCAATCGCATAGTGGTGGGTATAATCACGTCCCATCTGATTTCAACTTTGAATCGCGATATTGGTTAATTTGGATCGTTGATACGTGAGAGTCGTCTCAATCGATCAGGCGCATTATATTTTCAATGATTTCAATCAAAAACAAAACATCAGGTTTTTCGGAAGTAAGACATGTTTGTCATTCTAGGTCACATATTTGTATATAACCTGTTAAAAAAGTAGTTAGATAGATTTGTAAGACAGTAGTAGTTTTTCTTAGTTATTGACGGAGTTTATAGAACCGAAACTTTGTTGCGTTTCCAGTTATATGATAGACATTTCATATTGTTTTATAAAAATATTTATAGCACGCCTTATTCGACATTTACATTTATATAATTTTAAAACAATTTTTTAACTTCAAGTATATGACTTTTTGTCACAGTTAAATTTCTTCCAATAGAGGTTTATTAGCCTTTTAATAAAATTGCTAAGGCTGCAAAAATAGTAACTCAAGAGCTGTTATCAACATGAATGAGATTTTGTGATCATATTAAGTGCTCTTGAAAGGCCAAAGCCTTCCATGAATACTTTGACTTTATTATAATTGTCTGGCCCAGATTTCTGTTGTAACTAAGAAACAAAAGAGACACGGCACTTCACAGGCACAAGTACCCTTCTATTCGCGCACTTAGCACATTTTATATCCTTTTGAATTCAGAGTTGTAGGCATAGTGACTCAATTGAAAGCCCGAGCAGACATTTAGATTAAGCGCTTTTACTTACTGTAATTTCATGTTATTGATGACTGTGAGGTTATGATACCTGCCATATACGGTAATAATATGCCCGACATATATGAAGTATACATATGTCATTGTGCTTCGTTCACTTTTACACATCTAGCGCCATATATATCACCTATTCCGGCACCCATAAGATTTTCAACCACAACCTGCGACTGTAATGATAGAAAAACCTGTTTCCAAAATGGTGTGCTTCCAAGAAAAATTGTTCAAAAATTGGCTAAGAAGCTGACATGATTACCCCATACATGAAATTCTACGGGAACATTACAACTTGTCTGGAATATTTATGGAAAAATCTTGTACGCAAAGTAGCTAATTAAAGAAAGGGCGTCCTTATCCCTAACCTCGAAGTTTCTTCCCTTACTAGAGTTGGGCCGAACTGAGATATAATCCCTAATCTCCGCGTAAGCCCTTTTCCGGCAAATTATAATGAATGACTTTGTGCTGATGAAAGTTTGACTAGCTTTCTTGGTTAAATTTTAGAAGGAACTTGTGAATTTGCTTACTTTTTATATATGGGAAAGGAGTTTTCTTTAACAAGTATAAGAAAAGAGAAAGTCAAGGTGTAAGAAAGCTGTTATTGTATAAGTTTACTAGGGGAAAATAGCCTACGACAAAATTGTAAATAAAGACCACGAATAAGTGAAAGCCTTAGGCTGAAAGAGCAAAAGAACATTTTAAAGATACCAGGTCAATAAATAATTCAGAACCTTCAAAAAATATAAAGGCGACAAACTATATTTGCCGTATATTTGAAAGAATTTTGTATAAATAAAACATTTTGATGTTTCTTTAATTCATTTTCGCGAAATTTATCATTAAATAATACACGTTGTCGCATAAAGCTGGATAGTTGAATTTTCTTCATGTTTCTCATTTAATATTTTATTATATTTCCTTAGATTTTCGCAGAATGCAATAAAGCATAGTTTCCAAACTGTTTAGACTATATTATCGTCAACAAGGTTAAGGTTTTTCTTTCTTTAGGTGACACCAAAGCTCAATGACGACATATAATGCCATAGTACAGTACAGCAAAATAAATTAAGGGTAAATCCAATGAATTAATGGGTTCATTAAAAGAGGTGACAAATCGCGATTCGTTTAAAAGATTTTTTTTTCTCTCTCTAGTTCTCATAACCGCATGGGTGAAGTTATCCCCAATCCGAGACAACAATTGAAAGGAAATCTACAATTTTATGTGGATTCCGAACCATCGACATTTTCTCTGTAACCCCAATGGCCTGTCATCAGAAAACATTCATGGGTGGCCGCCTGGGACCTCTGGATTGAAAGGCCAACACGTTATCACTCACTCCAAGAAAACACCTTAGGGTTCACAAAACAATAAACTATTATACGTTGTTCCGCTTACGAAAGATTCCCGATATTTTACGATACGCCAATCAGGATAGCAATTTCTTTGCATTTAATCGACATTTAGCGAATAAAAATAAGTAGGTCTAAATCAAATAAAAATTTATGATATGTCCAACTCACCGAAAGAGAAATAGTATGCCCTTCGCCAAAGCGAAATGGTAAGAACAGAAGTTTTTTTATTTTTTCCACTGAACCGTGTTTAAAATTTTGGGAACAAGGTCAGCGGCACTTAAGTTGAGTTCAGCAAACACAGCTCAATTGAAACTTCTTGCAACATAGAGGGGCATTTACTAATGTTAAGAAAGGTAAAAAAAAGGTCTCCAAGCAACTGCACACTCAGCTTTATAAAAAACAAACAAAAAAGGCAAAAGGCATCGTTATTGATGTAAAGTAAATAATAAAAGGCATAGGTCCAAGATACATCTTCAGGCACAGCTAAGATATTCTTTTGTCTTCAATAATGACAAAAACGTCTTTAAAGGAGAATTCTATTGTTAGTTCTATCGAAAGCCTTACTGAATTCCGTAGTTGTTCTGCAATATTCGTCAAAAAGCATTAATCAGAAGAGAATCTACGTTAAAATGGAAATTAATTTTTTTCTCCAGCTTACGGTAACTGACAGAAATGGACATAAGTTTTGTTTTAAGGGTTCTTTGAAACATTTTAAATGAGCTTAAGTTATAATCTCCGCACAAATGAACGCTATAACCTCTATCTTACAGTTACGATTCGTCAATTTTAGTCACAAAAAGAGACATACTTCGTCGTTAACGGTTTTTTCGATAAAAGTGGCCTGAAGTTTTTTTTCCGGTATCCACTAATACCAAGTGTTAATAAGGGAGTCAAACAAAAGGTAAGAGTACTGGCAGGTGTTGGGAGGGGCAATTTTGACAGTGTAAGAATGACAAAGGGCCTAAAAAAAAATTTTGGGTGTTTTAAAATGTTTCTACCACGCAATCTAGAAACGTGAAACTGATACGAATAAAAAGTTGCAATACTCCTTTTGAAAAGGGCATACCTGTTTTAATATTTACGTTATTAAAATACCTTTCTTTTTAAATCTGACAATCCTTATTATTGTAAATTCGATGATTTCACAATTTTCTAAAACACGTCTATTTTCCAATCCCTGATGTCATAATATTTTTTTACTTTTAAAATTTTTTAAATTAAAATTGATGAAATCAGTAAGGGTCGATAAACAAGTTTTGGCTACCTTCTTCTAAACCAGTTGTATTAGAATAATAAGTTATACCACTTAGGAAAAGGAATAAAATAGGTATTATCAGTTTTTAGAAAAAAAGAGTACGTCAATGAAAAGAACCTCAATGAAAAATCGATCCTTTTTTGCTCAAAAAATCGATCCGCTTTGCTGGTTTGCTCAAATATTAAATATTAAAAATAATGGGAATTTATCACATTCTGCATCCTGAACCGTAAACACCGCAAAATGATGGGTATATTTAAGGACTGATTAAAAAAATATTGAGTTTTACAATAAAACTTTAATTTATTAACGTTTAACTGCTTGCTTGCGGTGGCGATTGAAGGACAGTCCAAAAAAATTTTTTGTGGTTGAAAATTTTTTTTTAAATTTCGATTTCACTTAAATGATTACTGAACGTTTATTTCTTTTGCACACATCAGTTGCGTATAGCTGTCAAATATATGCACTAACACACTTCTTACAACTTAACTTCCAGGAAAAATTTCAGCCACTTTGAACCGATTTATGCTTTGAAATACTAGTTTTTGATTTGTTGTAGGTATGTACATATATAATAAATATCGAACTAAAATAAAAAGAGGCCGTCCGAAGGGCTCTTGTTAGTCGATTGGAGTGGAAATAGCCTTGCAATATCAGTCCACATCAATTTTTAATTCGAACTTTTCAGTTTTATTACAATTTTACTTCAGTTTTTAACCGAATTCCCAAAAACAAAGAGGTTCTAAGTTCGACGCGTATTTTTTTTTTAATTTTTTTTTTTTTTATGTCTGACCGGGCATAACTTTTCTTGTTTTGTTGGGTAGAGTATGATCCCCCATTGCTAATAGGAGAAAAAAAATTTGGAATAGGGTGGGGGGAGGGGAAGAGGGGTAGTCTAACTTTGTAACGCGTGGACCGATTTGGATAATTCTTTTTCTGTTGGGTAGAGTATGTTCCGTAATTGATACCACGAGAAAAAAATTTTGGTGGGATGGGGGTGGGGGGTGGGGGTAGAACCTAACTTTGTAACGCGTGGTCCGATTTCAAGGGTCTTTTTCTGTTGTATTGCTAATAGGAGAATAATTTGGCCCTAGGGTGAAAGGTGGGGGTGGGGGGGAGGGGTAGTCTAACTTCGTAACGCGTAAACCGATTTGGATAATTCTTTTTCTATTAGGTACAATATGATCCTTGGTTGATACTACGAGAAAACAATTGTTGGTGGGGTGGGGGCGGGGGGGTGGAACCTAACTTTGTAACACGTGGATCGATTTGGATGGTTCGTTTGCTGTTGTATAGAGTGTGATCACCCATTGCTAATAGAAGAATAATTTTGCCCATGGGGGGGGGGGGGGTTGGGTTGGGGATAGTGAGTTCTTAAGTTCTATAACTGCAACCTCTCCTTGTCCGCAGAAGGAGTATTTACTCTACGTCTCATACTTTCGACCTCATTTTCATCCATACAACTTCTCCAGAAATCGTGTAAGGAAGAGAAGTGAAGAGAAGTGTCCAGTAATGACAACTGTAATATGCCTTACATCACCGGGCAAAAAAATTTTGGCCATTTTTAAAGTTTATTTCGAATATATCTACGGGCGTATTCAAAAATTCAATCGGCTGCAATAAAGGGAGCAACAAACGGTAAGCTAAGTTCAAGATATATGCGTTTAAGACTTATTCGCAAATTTTTCTGTAATACAAAAGATGCAATTTATGAAATAATGCAAATAATATATTTAAAGCTGCATGTTTTCGTATATTTAGATTACTGCTTGCTACGTTTGCTGCAGCCGACTGAATTCTCGAATACGCTCTACCTTGAGACCAGGCGGCTGCTGTTCGTAAAGTTTTTATAAAATGTCAAACTGCTTCCAGTCACCTGCGAAAAATAACTTTCGGATATTTTGTAGATTATAACAACGGGGAACGAAGAAGACCCCAAAATGTATTTCTCGCAAAGAACATGCACAAACAAAAACAAAAAAGCAAATTTCTCTGTAGCACAAGAAATATAAGAGAATCTTAAAATCTGAATTTTTTCCTCTTGGATAAAAAAGTTGTATATATACTAAAAAAAATTCCTCTTCCACTTTCCGGTGAACATAAAGTTATTCATTCTTACGTTAAATATGCTCCTACTTACACGAACTAAAATTTCATTATTCTCTGTTAGGTCGGTGGAGTTTTCATCTAAGATATAAAAAGAAAACCATTATGCAAAGGATTTGAGTTGCTCGTTATCCTTATCATGGAATTTAATAGAAGAAGAGCAGGCTCAATTTAAAGACCTTAAACTTATTAGAAGTTGAGTTTATTTTTACTATTCAAAAGCAATGACCCATTTTAGTGCGTTGAGCTTGACTAAGATAAAATCGATAAAGCCATTTCAAAAGAACCGCGCAGAAAAGAAAGATGCTCGGTATTCATCAATCATTGTTACTTTCTCAAGGAAAGACTGACACATCTCCATCCTCCGGTATACATTAATCTAAGTTTGAAGATGTTTTCCTTATGGCTGGTGGCGCCATATTTTTGCCTTAAAAAGATTACAGTTTTGTGATGTATTGTCTGAGTAGAAAGACCCTTTTTGCAATTTGATTATGGCTTTGTTGAATTGTTGATTTCGGGTAAAATTTTTATTTAACCTAACTATATGAATAATTTAAATGCCGTTTTTATGTAATAATTTTGTTGACACTAGATATTTATGTATATAACTGTAACTGTAAGGTGATTTTAGTACTGAGAATATAGCAGTTCACAAAAAGAGTTGTGTTATCGGCCCAAAATCTGGCTTTGTAGATTTCCACAAGATCCTAACAAGGCATAAAATTTTCCAAATCAGCATGATAGTTCGGGAATTCTATCAGAAAAGGCACACATTTCCCAAACTCATGTCAAACAAACTGCTTTCACTGGCATCCGATAAAACCTTTCATTACAATAAACGACTAACTTTGTTGTGCAGAACTGGCGTAATAGCCAGAGGAATATAATCCCCTAACATGCCATTGCTTCTACTGCCTCTAAAACCACTACTATGCACACCTGTGGGACTAATTAAACGAATGCTCATGGAGGTTCGAGCTAAATTACTCCTTTGCCAAAATAGCCAAAAGCGGTAATTATGTAACAAACTTTGCTGAAGCTTGTTATGAAGCAATTTCGTTTTAGTATTTACAACTTGTAAAGTTAATATTTGTAAGTATGTAGAAAAATATATGGCGCTTGTAGTCTTGCTAAATGTAGGAAATTAAGTGCAACGTACTGAGGTACATGGAAAGGAAGGCTCTAATATACATTTAGATTAGGTAGCACATTTAATTTTACATATCAATTAAGTTTAGTTTTATCATGAAGTAAAAAAAAAATGTTTCACATTGTATTGCAATTATATCTGAATTATTTTATATAATGAGTCATAAAAATAAAAATTGGATTTTAAGAAAGAAAAAGGTGTAAATATTATACAGAAGGATTCTGTCACTAAGAAGAAAGGAATTTTTGTGCAGTTTCATTTTTTCTGCAATACAATGTTTTGTATTAAGCAGTCTTATTACCGAATACGATTCGATTGCCATCAATCGTAAATATAGGAAATTTAGAATTTAATTAGATTAAAAAGAGCTATTGTACTTGCGTGAGTTGGTAGCTTTAGATCCATTCAATTCGAAATTTCCTATATTTTCGATCGATCGCAATCGAATCGTATTCAGTAATAAGGCCGCTTGAGGGATATTAAGATTTATTCTAACTAATGATTTTCTGTCACCTTTGATGTAAACGCCGGAGGACCGCAAGTTTCTGTTCTTTTATCTACCCTTTTTCTCTTGTAATAAGTACATGCGGGGCATCTTATATTGGGAAAACAACGAGGTCAAAAACTAGATTTAGCGGCAGCAAAGGACAATAAAGGTTCTTCAGTATTAAGTAAGTAAGTAAGATAAAATAATAAAGTACGCATCGTCTACGCTGTATTCATTAACGCATGAGAAATCAGGTTTTATTCAGAAGCCAATCGATTGCCATGATGTTTTTCTTAAATAATCATTAACTTTCTGCTTTGCCCTGATGTTTTTCTAGATTAACCAATCTCTAACTTTTTCGAATAAGTGAATGGCAGCATTATTCTGCTGAAAAACCAAGTGCTGGCCACATAAATCCTCGGTGTTTTCCACCACAACTGCTTTTAAAAGCTCAATGTATTTTTCCAAGTTCACCATCTACGGAATCTCAGTTTTTCCCTAGGTTAAACACCAGCCTTATCACTTTCACCACATACTCATCAGGACTCATCTTGATTTTCTCTGGAAAGGGTTTGCCGTGCCAATAAATCTGGAACCCATCTGGACCGTCCAGATTAGACTTTTTTTGATGGGGGGAAAAACAACTTTGTGCCACTGCCTGGTACAATTTATGTGTTTCCGGGCGAAGTTCAAACGCGTTGCTTTATGTTTTTGCGAGAGAGATGCGTTTATTGCCCCCTTTCTTCAAAACCATATTAGAGTTTACATTTAAAATTTCTTATTTTATTTTTTGGCCTCTTGTAAAATTAAACGTTTCTGTCAGTCTTTTTCCCAGACTGTAGGTCCATAATCCTTAAACGCACTAATTTCTGCCTTTTCTTCTTCAGTGAGTGCCTTACCACGTAGCATTGCTAAAGTAAAAGCGAATACAAACACAATTAGAGAAAATAAAAAATTATAATCCTATAAAGTAGCTCCACGCCGTCACACAACGAACTCTATATATCGTTCTTCTGCCGCCGTTTAGATTTTAACAAATTGAATTTCTGCGATTTCTTGCAAAATTTTATCTGTAAATTTGAATTGTTGTAAATAAGAACACACAATATGAAACGCACCTTTTTTCTAATGTTTCTTTTTATGAGTTTACTTTCTGGCTGGCCTGTCGCTTATTTTCTAAAGCACGCCTCCGTACTGTACATAATTCAATTTGATTTGAAGTTACAACGGTTCTCCTTTTTTAACTACAGTAGAAATTTGCCTATCTATGAGCCTTGTCGTTTTACGTGTTCGGCAACTCAGATTCAATGTGTATACATGTGGAACTGTAAAAATTCTGCTCGATATTACAGGAAAATTTAAATAATTTAACTTGTTAACTTAGCTTTTAACATCTTTTATTAATTTATTACTTATCTGATAAAATAATGTCAAAATGAAAATTATTTAATGTCACTCACGCTGCTTTATGTGTCCTTCAGACGACGTTTAATAATAGCACAAGCCTCTCAATGAGCTGGTTTAGACCGTGCCACTTAGGAATAGTTTTACGAAGTTCGAACTACGTAGTACTAATTTGGTGTGATGAATTAGCAAATACTAGAACTCTATAAGTCACTATCTAATAGTACGGCATCAGATAGTGACTTAAAAAACTAGTTTTAAAAGTGACATAACCTAACATTTTGAATTGCTTAACAACAAAGTGGACAAATGTTTGTTGTCATTTACAGTGCAATAAGATTGTTTAAGGTATTAGAAAGGAAAAAAATCGCAAATTGGACAGAAGAAGGGAGATGAAATTGAAATAGAATAGAATTTGCAACTGGCAAAGTTTTAATACGAGCGGATTAAACGACGCCGGATTAGTATTACGTAAATCGAGTGACGTAAAACTAGTTCTAAATTCCTACGGTCTAAGTAGTATCAATGGAACGTAGTTTTAAGCAATTGAATCAACCGTAACCGTAATTACGCGGTCGCACTTTGTTAAAAAATTTCGCATAACTTTTGAGTCCGTTTTTTAACTTCTAAAATTCATCACTTTATAAGTCTTTAGTCCATGACGACTGTAGCAGTTGCAACAGTTATGAATTAAAGATTTTATTTTAATTACCGTCAAGTAAAAAATAATAATATTTCTTAGCAATTATATTAATAAAACAGTTTAATTATTATTATGGTTCAGGCTGTAGTAAGAACGCAGGTATACATAAAAGTATACGTAGCTGTTATAAAGAATATTTATTTGGATTTGTACCCCTGATTGGTATTTGTACCCATACTTTAATAAAAATGTAAAACTTTCATTCTATCACACTATCATAAAAACTTACACTAATACAATTTCACATCAATAACTCATTGACTGTGTATTTGGTTTTCCTGGAAGGGATTTCGGTTAATGGTATTTAGTTGTATCCTGGTGTTGAACAGTGAAACAACACTAAAGTCTAAGTTAAATTATTAAAACCAAAGAGTTTTCGTTAAAATATTTTATAAAAATAAATAGAAAGAATTCTGTGGAAGTTATTTTCCGCCTCAAAACGACTACAATCGTAAGACTAAGCTGCTACCACCTACCTTAATTTACTTTTAATTATTTGAAGTTTTGTATGTGAGGTTCAAAATTTTTGAGCGTGGCTTTGTAATGAATGTGACTTTGACATACAGCTGTCGTTCGTAAATAACGAATGACAGCTGTTAGGGTTTCTGTAAGCTGTCGTTCGGTGTAATTCCAACCCTACTCCTTTTGAACGACTATTCGTAGTATGCGGCCGTCTTCATAATTTTATAGAGTTTCAATATTGTGAGTTTATTGTTTCATTTGCAATAAATCGCTATCAGGTGATGACGGTGAGATATCGTCATATTGATCGACAGATTCTTTTGACGTTTGGCACAATCACGCTTTCAAAAATAACCAAAATTTACTTCTTTTTTACCGAATTTTCGTACTTCAGATTCATGTGCCGCTATTTTTCTACTACTTCTTTTTAGAACAGTTTTCGGAAATTCGACCCACAATTTGTTTTATATGCAGTTAACTTTATGATTGCTTTTCTAGCTTTGATTTTAGGGTTTGCATGAGAGCGATCACTGCCAGCCAGATCGCGTAATACATGCTCCACTTTCAGCGGGCATATTCTTTGCGGTTTTCAATACACCTAAATTATGTTTATTTTACCATGTCAACAATAAATTTATATTCAATAAAAAAAAATTTATTTATCATTAATAGTTCCCACGAAAATTTATCCCGAAGATGGAGTATTTTTTCATGTCTCTATTAGATAGTTCCCGTTGTTGTCATATGCGATCGAATGAAACTATTTGAATTTTATTTTATTTGAAAGTCTAATTATGCTAGAATACTTATAAGTCGGCACAAAGAAGACAATTTTAGATTTATTCTACAGTTTTATGATTCTGGACTATGTTAAATGCAAGCACCAAGAAAATCTTAAGTATGATGTAGACTCAACTTCAAGCATGAAATGCCATAAACATTTGCGATGTCACAAGACAACTATTATTTTCGACAATTCGGAGAAGCTAAAACAGCTGCAAGCTACTGTTTGCGGTATCACAACCAATATACTCAACAAGTGCCAACTTACTAATTGCATACCTATGTGCAACAGGTATCTAAAGATTTCAGGTGGTGCATTTTAAAATATTCTCCATTTTGCCAACTGTAAAGAAATTTTCTGTAAGTTTCGAGCTCATGCAGATAAGGAAAATTTCTTAAGTGCATCGATGCAAATAAGTTATTTCTAAATTCTGAAATTTGGTTAAGATAAAGACTAATTTAAGTTTAGATTCAAGAAATCTACACTAGAACGGACAAAAATATGGCACTAGTCCAAGAGACTTTGAGTAAAAATAAAAATTAAGAGTTTCGGTCAGAAAAAAAATCGACATCAGCAAAACGCTCATAAATCTGCATAATATCCATTTCACAGAACTCTTACCTGGTGTAGGCAGCACACACGAAAATATCTTAAGTCAAACTATGTATGCATGACAGATGGAAATAGACAAGTGACTGGCTCATGGGTGAAAATATGATTTTGTTTTTGACTTGGCACGCGCATCCAAATGGCAAGCTCGTTTTTGAAAGGCAAAGGCAAAGAATTGAGAGAGCCGTCTCAAAATTTAAACATTAGTCGTAAAAACGTCAGCCAAGATGTTAAAATACTTTAAAATTTCCGGCATCTCAAAGGGTACTGAGATAATTTTACTTATTTCCCTGACAACGCATTTTATCGTAGGTTAATGAACCTCCTACAGGTAAACAAAAATTTCGCCAGAAGCAAGAGGCACTCGTAAAAATCATTTCTGAATAAACCTCTTTCTAAATTTAGAACTATTGGCCGAGAACGAAAATTTCTTGTTCAAAAGACATCCTTGAAGTTTCTCTATAGGGGGGAATAGTATAAAAATCTTAACGTTATGTCTACGGCAAGGTAACAATGTCGTCATCTACTACCAACTGTGCACCACTTTACGTGGTTTTGTTTGCTTAAAATAAAAGCTAACATAAATTTGCATAAAACAGGATGTTATGCGGAATTCTGTGGGAATTATTTATGTTTTAAAGGAAATTCTGTAGTTTTGTTGATTTCATTGAGTCTACCTTTGAGTGAGAAAGGTAATAATGCTAAAAGCATAGGAAATAAAATCATCCTTTGCGAGGACGTTTAATGAACATTTTTATATGTGCGTGCAGACCTCCGTAAATGTAGGTATGTGTTATTGTAGTTGTACATTGGGATTCCCAAAACGATACATATTTGACTTTCTATCCGAAAAGTACGTGCGTGGCGGAATTTTAGTAAAATCACACAATTTTGATTTTTAATAAAATTAAATGGCAAATAATCCATGATGTAAGATTGGATTAAACTGAAAGCCGATAGTCTCCTCATACTATGAATGCACGCATCTAAAAGAATATTTAGCGCATCCAAGCGGAAGGGAGTCAAAAAAATTAATTTTTCGATCTTTTTCATGTATATAATTATACTTTTAATATGTCTCTCTCTCTTCCATTTTTGTATCTGTTTTTTGTTATTTTATAACCAAGATTTACATATGCACTGCTACCGGAAATCCATGTCAGATAAAAGCGTAACTTTATTTCCATCTATGTATATTCTTTAAGATTTGCTTTAAAATTTCACAGATTTAGCAGAATATTTCACTGATTTTGGAATAGCCTAAAGATGCTGGTTCTGCAATGAAGAGGATTATATACAAAGCTGCCGCTTCAGAATTATTGATTTAATAGGAATTTCCGGAAATTAAAGTAATGCTTTGAAAGAAAATGCTGGTCGTACAACGAGGATGGACACTAGAAAAGAAACAATTGCGGAATAGAAATAATAATAAAAAGAGCTAAAAATGAAAGAAAATAAGATAACTAAGAAAAGTGCTGAACATATCAACGATTGTTAAGAGCGCCAATATCGGCCCAGTGTAAGCAGAACTTTCTGGCTTTCGATAGAGAAGTAGAAATTTTTAAAAAGAAGACGTTGTCGAAGCACTATGTTTAGGCAAATCGGGTTTTGACGAAGGAAAATAAACAGCCGCGGGAGACAAATGAATTGTAAGAATGGATTGTAGATTCTATCGTAAAACCTATAGAAAAGCGGTAGAAGGTATATTATAATAAATAAATAAGTAACACAAAAAATACAATACAAATACAAGGTTATCTGGGACAATTTATCTAAGTAAAAAAAGAAAAATGATACAAGCAGAAACCATGATAATCATTATTGCTTGCATTCAGAAGATGAGGAATAATAATATTCCTTACTCTTAGAAAAGTGATTAAGGGATCATTCTGGTTTATAACTTTCAAAAACTTTTTTAAAATTTTTCGAACGTATATATATCGAGTATTGTGTTAAAATTTTAGAGGATCGGAGCATTCTAACTATATTATTTTGCGATCTTTACGTTGCTACTTTTACTACCTGAGATTGCTTAAAAAAACTTTAAACGCGTTTTTCTCAAAACTATGTTTTTCTGGTCGGCGACCGTGATTTCTCCGGAACTACTATTTCGTTATTTATCAATAAATATTAATTTCCGTAGAATGCGCTAGAGCCATTGAAATACTCAACCTAATTATTTTTGGTTTTTGTGCTTTAGAAGAGCCGTTATCAAGTTACCAAGGTCGCCAGCGACATACCAACTTGTTCAGGAGTTCCGTTCACCCGTTGTTTATGTATACAGTCATTCCATAAATACACAGGTCTACAAAAAATGGGGTCATGATTGTTGCTGGGTAGCTGGGGGTCATTTCTGAAGTAATTTGCTACGAAAACTCCGAATCCGACGTCAAAATTGGGCCACTACGTGAGGATTTTAAAATATCTGAGGATGTGTACTCGACAAATGGGTTTTTTGGCTACTTTTGAGGTTATGTACAGGATGCACAAATTGTTTTTGGTCTTTTTTTCTAGTTGCATCATTTAATACTACTCTTACCCTTTAAGTTATGACCATTTTAATTTATGAAGCTGTTATTTCATATTAACATAATATATCTATTTATATGAAATAACAGCTTCATAAATTAAAATGGTCATAACTTTGCAAGAAAAAATTGTAGATGACTGCTCCATAGCTTATTTTAAAGGGTAAGAAGTAGTATTAAATGATGCAACTAAAAAAAGACCAAAAACAATTTGTGCATCCTGTACATAACCTCAAAAGTAGCCAAAAACCTCAATTTTTCGAGTACATAACCTCAAATATTTTTAAATCCTCACGTAGTGGCCCAATTCTGACCTCGGATTCAGATTCTACGCAGCAAATTACTTCGGAAATGACCCCAAGCTGCCCAGCAACAGAATCTTGTAGACCTGTATAATCAATAATTTTTTGATCACCGATTTCAATTAAAGCTTGTAAGAATAGTGGTATTATGCAGAAAAGACGGTAGGCAAATTTTTTTTGTCGGGCACCTTTCGTGTCCTTAATTACAGGACTTAGATAATTTACATAATTTCCGGGTAGAAGTGCGTGTAAAAAATCATAACTCTTCTTGTAAGCATCATATAGACCTCGTGTTGGGCTCATTTTACAGGTAAAGGATCAAGCTTGAGAAATAAAATACAAAATAATTTTCGTCAGAAAGAAAAATTTTTAAGGATGTGTCCTTAATTCTTGAATATCCTGAAAAGTAGCTCTATTTTGCTGAGTGTGAGGTATGCTTTTATCCTCTGTTGCGAGTAGTTAATAAACCTTTTTATTTGGCTTAGTCCTGGGAGATTTGCTCAGGATGTTTGTTTACTCCTGTTTTCTCAGGACTTCATTTGTCTCACTACCTGTCTTTCTCAGTAGACAAAAAACGGCTTTAATGCTTTCCTGACCTGGCATCCAGGGTAGGGTAACGTGTTGCTTTTTTTGTGCGCATTCCGGCATTCCCAGGTCCGTTTAGATTCGACGGTATGTGCCCTCAGTGCTTTAAGCTCCGATTGCCTGCCAGACATTACAAATACTCGACTGACTGTCGGACATTAAAAATATCACAGCACCACGACTACCCCGCCTAAGGTGGGTAATCGGGGTCTCGAACTTGCATGATCATGACGTTGTACGTACGATTAAACACTCATTAAAATAAAAAGAATATACTCTTGCGACGTTTCTGGACATTGAAGGAACCTTCAATAACGTTCGCTCTGAATCTATCTTTGAGGCTCTCGCCGGCCTTGGCGTGAAGCAAAGCATTGGCAGTTGGATTTTGACGATGCTAAGATCAGGGATAGTGCAATATTGTTGAAACTCGACCAGGAAAAAATTTGATAATCCTGGTATCAGGGAAATTCCTTCCCGTAAGATTAACAGGTGGTGCAAAGACCATTGATTGTCTGTGAACGAGTAAGACCGAGCTCTTTACCACTAAAACCTAAGTACCCAACTTTGCCTTGTCCAAAATGGTCATATACTCGCATTATCATTCAGAGTCACTTGAGAGTGCTTTGTTCTGCTGCACCCCTTACCCCCTGACCAACACATTGGATATCAGATGCCATGCAAGCGCATTCTGACTGAAAGAAACTGGATGCTGGGTGGCCAAACCCTGTGGCTACAGCAATATCCTTAATCAAGTAAAGAGATGATTATCTGCCATTGTGTCTACCTATAAAATACGCAACCTTAATTTTACCAGAAGGTTTAGTGTAAGAATTCCAACCAGGATGGAATGGAAGAACACAACTGCTTAGCTGCTACGACACCATCCTATTCACTGACGGCTCCAAGATGGCCTGTGGTGTCGATGCGGGTGTTTTATCTGAAACAGTACATATATCGGAGTCCTACGGACTGCCGGACAACGCAAGTGTATTCCAGGCGGAGGTACTTGCGATTCGGAAGGCATGTCTTCTGCTGGGACTCAGCGAATCACCAATGATGAACATTGCCACTAAGTCGTTTGGTACCGTCCACATACCATATTTCTGCTCTTTCAATTGAGTTATTGTTTTTTTGACACCAATACTCTCTAGCATCTATGACTCTTTCGGCATTGTGTTCTATATCGAGTTAATTGCTGGGTCATCTATGAACACCTCGAGGATTTTTGTATGTCCATCTGGGTTATTAGATTGTAGGATACCGCTCCTATGTAGCCTAATAACAGTAAAGCTCTCTTGAATTTGGCTGAGCTTTGACAGGTGCGCATGGCACCGGTTACTCCTAGGTATGAAAGTGTCTGCAGACGTTGTAGTTTTTTCTGTGCTGTATTTTTTTCGTTCTTGGCAACCATACTAGCGCTGCGACCAACGGTCTTTTAATTACCTGATATGACAAATTGAATCTTCTAGTCTTCATAAATAGCCGCCGATATGACCCTAAGGCTGATGTACCTTTCTTCAGGACGGCTTCCAGGTAAGGATTCCAGATAATCTAGGTTATACCTAGGTAATAACCTCTTTAAAGAATTCCAGCTCAATTCTTCCAAGGATTGGAGTTATTAGAATCAGCTTCTTCTTCCTTGTGATCGGAATGATAACTTTTTTGCCGAAGTTGGCACGAAGTCCATTCTATCAGCACCGATTTTGGACTATCCCGAAAACAGTTAGTCGCACAAAAAATGAATTGGATCAAAGAATTTTATAGTCTACAAGTTTTATAATGACCTATGAAGGTGTATGATGCAAGGAAAAAATTTAAATTTGATTTATCTTTCATTTTGTACATATTACGAAGTATACAGAATTTTTCAAATGTCAATACAAGTTATTTGTATAATAATTTAATTGCTTGTTTCTTTCTTTTTCACTGGCATAAGTTTCTCCGTACGAGAAGAACAAGATTTAGCACACCATAGACTAGTGCACTGGCCACCAGGTACCTCAAAGTTGAGATTCAGATAACAACATTCTCAATAATTCTACAACGGAAGGAAATACGATATTCCAATATAGATTTATAAAAACGCATGACTAATGTCCCTTTAAACGGCATGATGAAATGGATCAACGAACGTTTTTGTGAAGTAGAAGATCAGATTGAGATGATGAGTGTGATGAATGTAATGAATGTCTGGAACCTATACAACCGTCATACGATTCTTACCCAGTTAAATAAAGCATCTTAACTTTTTTTTCGAAGAATCTTCGTCAAGTTATTACCACTGCCGCATAATTAGAGAGTTTTTGCACAGTAAAGGACCTTGCAAAATCCAGGAATGATAGAAGAATTAGTTATGTGCAAGCTGCAAACAGCCGCACCTTTTATAATATGTATGAATATATGCAAATACTTCTATAAAGTCTGTTTTACATATTTGAATTTGATTTAAAAGCCAAAAATACATATGTACCCATATCATAAATGTTTAACAACATAATCCAACAACCTCTACAGTTTTGTAGAAAACTTTAGAATCCGATTTTAAAGAAAGATGTATCATAGGTTCATACGTGCATGTTTTACCTGTTCTGCATGTAGCTGATTAAAACTTTAGCAACTCTCGACCTAACTGTGATGTAAAATATAAGCGCTGAATTTCCACTTTCCTACCCAAATTCCCTCATATTGCACACGTATTTCACATTTTTGGATATATAAAACTACATGAAGTTCACTAATGCGGAAACTTACAGGTAGAAATAATGGCAATCGAAACGTTTTAAACATTTTAAATGCATACAATCTGAAAATAAATTCCAAGGAGAAAGTGCATTTGTTTTATTTGGGGAAAGGATTAAAAGTACTTGAAAGTTTTTAAAGTTTCCAAGATTTTATGAAAACTTTACCTGTTTGCGAGAGGGATGACAATTTTGTTTAAAAGGTTATTTACGCGGTGGTTAAAGTCTTGAAACTCAAAATTACTTACTTACTTAAACTTTCACAAGTTTAACTTTGAAATGCGACATCACTTTACGTGAATGGTTTGAAAGCTAGGAATGGTTTCTGCTAGCTTTGTGCCCGTATTGCGATAAGCTAAGAATGTTTAACTATATGTAGTAGACCAAAAAAATGGCTAATTTGTTACTTATACATCCCAAAACCAAGATTCCTTTCGGAAATATTTTCATTACGAGATAAAAGAGAACTTTAATTTCTTTTATTCTGATTACTCCATATACATTTTAACGCTTTTTTGTTTAATGATAGATACATCTAACATACATTCCCAGCAGGAGACGGAATTGGATCAATAGGTTGAGTGGCATGATCCCCACGCCATGATTCCAGGTTTCCCCATAATTTTTTTAATTTAGATTGAAAAATTCACTCGATCTCTACGCTGTTGTCTAGTTCGCAGAAATGCAAAAACAAGACATTTTAGTTCCCTCATTCCCCATACCCTTGCGAAACCATACTGACGCATATTATGAGAAAAACAAAAAAACGCGGTTATGGGTTTTTTTCAATGACAGGGTAATACAGATGATATGGTCACCTGGGTTAGCTAAAGCAGTGTGAAAATTATGAAATAAGTAATCAATTCAAATTTAGTTTAACGTTTTCCCTTCATTTACTTAAACGAATTCATTAAAATAAAATTTTTTAAAGAAAAATGCAGGCATTTAAATCCAGGTGATAGACACTAATAAATGGAATAATTGATCTATCACGGTTATGGTGACATCCTGATTAACGTATTATTGCCGTATTCAGACTCAAATCTGCCTGTTATGTCGAAATTCGTGCGGGAGAGATCGAAACTTAACAAATTTAAAGCAACTTTGTGAGGAAGTCAAAACTCTTGGTACAATATACCTATTTTCAGATGTCAGCGTTTAATCGTTTAATTTAGAGAATACTGATATTTTATTGGGTGAGCTTTTAAGAACTAGTGCACAGAGGGTATACCATAATTTTTGTCGTACGACTAACTGACTGTAGTTAACATCTTCTGCTATGCTTTACAGGCTTGTGTATATGTTTATATGCATCTACGGTGATACTCAATAAAGGAGTAAGGATATCATCTTCAAGTAATTTCTGCCATTATCGACAAATAGTCAAGAGATAAACTTGGATATATACCTTAGTGATGACGCCTCCATAACAGAATATATGCATCTCTCGGGGTTTCAAGACTTAAATTCAATTCGCGCCTCCCTTCTGAAACCTCCTGAACACCCTCGGACACATAAATGCAACTTAAATCTAAACATTTTTCTTACATCTGACCCTTTTCAGAGCGTTAGGCAACGAGAATTATCTCGAGTATCGTGACGCCCATCTCCGGACCGTCTCATCCGACCAAACCTCATCTTAGTAGGTTTATAAATTCATTTATATTCAAGTCGCCGGTAGAGTAGGTGATAACATGTCGGCCTACCATCCCGGAGGTCACAGGTCCGAACTCTCGGTTCGGTATTCATCTTAAATTGCAGGTCTTCTACCGCACTATGCCCTACAAGGGGTTACGGAAGAGAGAGAGAGATATGTAAATGAGAGGGCTGTGCCATACTGGCAGACCAAAACTATAATGATTCCTAGTTTATAATAAAACCTGAAAGGACGAGTGACTTATCGGCAGAGAGGAAAAATTAGGCATCCCGTATCCAATTCGCATCGAATGTGAGCAATAATATAAAAGTTTAAAAACTCTGTACACTTGACACTTAACTCAAGTGTCTATTACTATGATGCCCCAAACCAAAGTCAGAGAGCAAGGTAGGGCGTCCCTCCTCAACCTCGAAGCCAATGCCAGTACAATTTAATAAGGAATGATCAAGGAATTGTGGTTTAATGACTGATTTATACGAAAATGGTAATTATATTGAGATAATTTAATTTAATCAACGTCAATAAAGAAATAATGGAAAATACTTTACATTAAAGTCAAAGTTTAATGACGAAAAATTTACTATCACTAAAAATTCAAATGCACCAGTGAAAGTTTAATTCTTACGCAACGAGGTGATGGACTTTACGATTTGCTTTACTGGCTCTGCAATTATGGATGAATCTCAAGGACGCTGCTGGTATTTGGATCAACTTGAAAACTTTGAACTTTACTGCTACTACGTCTAGTATTTGCAGGAGACTTATTAGGGTTCCAACTTAGGGGTTGGTAAAAAAGGGCCCCCTATGATGCGACTTTGTCTATTTGTCTGTCCGTCTGTCACAGCTGCTTATTTCAGGAACTATTCCCATCGACTTTTAAATTATACTCGCTCAACATTATTGCAAATAAAATAATATAAAAAATATATGTTTTATTTTTATTGCCAAACTAACTAATTTAAGCACCTCCCCGGCTTAAAATTTTAAATTAGGGTTACTAGGTCAAGTAGGGTATCATAGGAAAGGGCTTCATTTGCCTATTATAAAATATATTCTTGATCTATGATGACAAATGTCTAAAAAAAATATCAAAATTCGAAAAGATGAAGTTATAGTTGTTCACCTAGATGCAGAGAGCCCCTTCATCTGTGCCTCACGCAGGGAATGGAACTATAGATTTTACATGAGAAAAAATAAATTCTTCAGTAGCGTTACTGTCTATGGGTCCGGAACCGACGAAGTTTGGTAAATATCAAAATTTTAATTTTTTATTACTACGCTTACTACGGTTTACAAGATAATTCTGGTCAAAACTTCTTTTCGTATACTTTAACTTTCAATGGTAATTTTCTCGAAACGAGTTTTCTGGACCTAGCTACAGTTGTTCTATTTAAATTTTCAAACATGAAAATTTTTGTAGTCGCTGTGTCTTAGACTGTACGTAAGGGTTCATCTTTTTTTAAATTATTGTAGTATTTCTTCGTGTCCTCTAAATAGAAAAAAAATCATTCCTCGTATTTTTTTTAATGCCCGCCGTTTTGGGAAAAAAATTTAAAAAAAAGCTACATACAAAGTTATGTACGTAAAACCTTAAGTCCATTTTTCTCGAAACGAGGTTTTACAGCCAGAGCTGACAAAAAGTTTTAAGTTTTGAGATATAGCAACACCAGTGTGAATATGTCAAATCTGACATTATCATCGTAAAGTTTGACATTTTTAATGGAAACCGTACTCAGAACGTTTTGTCACAGGAGTGCTATTTGTGTTGCGTACAGGTACTTTTCGCCAAAAAATGGATTTAAATCAAGAACATTTTCGTGCGATGATTTTCTCTGATTTTCGACGTGGATTAAGCCAACAACAGTGTGCTGATCAACTCGCTTCGACTTTTGTTAATGAAGCACCATCTAGTTTCGCTGGTTTTCCGAATTCATTCGTGGTCGTACTTCGCTACAGGACGAATGTCGTGAAGGTCGTCCTAAGTCGGTGGTTCTGTCACAAAAAATCGATGCTGTGCGTGAACTGATATTGCAAGATCATCATGTGATATGCTGTGAGATTGAGGCATGCTTGGGCATTAGTTCCACTATCATACATTTAATATTGCATGAACATTTGGCCATCAGCAAAATTTGTTCGCGTTGGATACCGCATAATTTGACAGTTGCTCAAAAGAAGGCTCGTGTCGATTGGTGTAAAGAAACGTTGAAAAAATTCAATCGCGATGCTTCAAAAGACGTCGATATGATCGCGACAGGCGACGAATCATGGATCTATGCATTTGAACCCGAAACTAAGCAACAATCGACTGTATGGGTCTTTCAAGACGAGCCAAATCCGACAAAAGTTGTTCGCGCACGAAGCATCTCGAAGCAATTGGTCGCCTGCTTTTTCGGGATAATTGGACATGTCGCCACCGGTCCATTACAGTAACGTAGAACGGTCAATTCTGAATAGTCCACCACCATTTGTTTGCTAGCAGTATTCGGAAAAATAAGGGAAGCCAATCAGTAGACGAATCTTTCTCCACCTCGACAATGGAAGCTCTCACACATCGGCTCAAAAAAATACATTTTTGAGCATTCAAAACATCGTAGTGATGGGTCATCCGCCGTACACTCCTGATTTGGCACCCAATGATTTCTTCTTATTCCCGCAGATCAAAAATAAAATGCGAGGTCAACGTTTTTCGACGCCTGAAGAAGCGGTTGGTGCATTCAAATGAAATGTTTGGAGGTACCCTTCTATAAACACATAATTCTCTATAAATGCTAAGAATTATTTCCTTGCACGAAAATGTACCATTACCCATGAAACAACTTAAGCAATTTAAACCCGTAGTGAGGTAAATATGAGTCAGAAAATAAATTTTCATAATAACCACTCTACCTTGTCATTTTGGGTGAGTAAAACTTCAGAACGTTTTAATGAGAAACCTCCGCGCTGATACTTTATTGAAAACTTAAAATTAGGAAAAATTAAATTTTCTCTGGTTCTGGCTGGAACAACTTTGTTATTATGACACGCAGAAAAACTGGGAAAGAAATGTAATGAACATTCTGTGGTTAAACTGTAAAATACGAGGTTAAAAGCATCGAAACTGAATTAACGAGGTGTTTTCAAGTAAAATATTACGTTTTACATTTAAAGTACTTAACACCGGGGGTTGGAATAATTCATGAATAGAAGCACAATTACGTAAATAGTGTAATGTAAACTCGACCGACTGTAGCATTTATTTTAAACAATTATAAATGAAATTACAATTTTAATTGGATTTTTAATGACCGGGGGAAATCGATCGATTCTTTGTGAATAAATCCTATTTAATGCTTTTGACAACAAAATTTTTCGACTCACATATTCATAAAATTGTACTTTTGCTTTTCACTCGAATTTTCTGTACCTTTTTCCACGATAAAGACAGGCTGTTATTCTGAATGATAAAATATTTTAAAGTGAAGTTTTCCATTGATTTTTAATGGCTCTTGCCATGCAACTGCGATCAAGTTATTTGTTGACGAGATAACAAAGGATTTGGGGTAATATTTTTATCAAGTTTCACTCTCTGGAAATTAACTTTATCGTAGAGAAGGCTATCGGTATGTTAAGAGGATATAACATTTTTTAAAGCTATACATAATAATAGAGAGCTTATTAGTATAGTGTACTGTAGTAATTTTAAAAATGGAAAAACGAAGAAGAAGCGAAAATTTTGTACGAATGTTTCGCATGGATGGTACAAAAATAAATAAACCTAATTTTCAGTTATTGGGTAATTTTGTAATACCTCATTAAAAATTTTTATGCTAAAAAAAAAGTTAAAATAAGCCCTTTAACTGATAGTGATAAAATATTAGAAAAAAAGGGCTTCAAGGCTTTGCTCGACGACAGATAAATTTCGGCCAGCGATGCAAAAACAAGAAATAAAGAATAAATGATGATGGAAAGAATGGAAAATTTTTCATATTGCCCCTATGCAGAAGGCTGGATCCAAGCAATCAGTGGAAAATTACCATTCTATAGTTAAGTTATTTATCATTCACAAGATTTTAGAAAGTATTGTTAAAAACAAATTATATTTCAGCATTGAAGAATTTATTTCTCCCAATCAACATAAGTTTTTCGAGGTTCCTCAAGGCAGTCATCTAGGACCAATATTATTTTTGCTCCATATCAACAATGTTTGTGGTATCTTTAATTTTGCTCAATGTATTGGTTTCGCGGACGATCTAAAAATGTATTCTACAGTAGTAAGCTTTTCAAGATGTTTATTCATTCTGTCAATAGTGCGCTTCTAACTCCCTTTCATTAAATACCAAATCATTGACGCTTTATCATGGTTCTCTTCCTATTAATATGTTATGAATGGGTCTTTGATTGAACGAGTGGATAAGATTCTAGATCTGGGCATTATATTTGACAGTAAACATACACCCCGTGCAACAAAAAGAGCCGCACGTGGTTTCCTTTTTCATATCTTCCCGGCTCAATTCGTGCTAAATAGTCTCCAAGATGTCCAAATTGCTTTTAACGGTTGTTGATGTGCAATAGCACTCTTCTGCTAAAAATATTCACTATGTACAGTTGCATACATGCATAGGGTTCGAGACGTTATTAAGGCAAAGGGCGGTACTACAAAGTACTAATTTTTTTTTAAACTCAATTTTAAAACTTTTAAGTTTTGAAAATACATTTTTAAGTTTAATAAAAATAAAGAGATCTTGTTGGCTTACTGTATTTTTAATTGTTTATGAAATAACACAAATTTGAACAAAATGAAGCATTTTTTGATTTCGAACGAAAAACTAAATTTTTTTTTTTAAAACAAATTACATATTGCATAAAACATACTTTTTAATTGGGTTATATGTTAATAATGTAAAATACAGAAAAATTACATAATAAATTGTTGTTATTTAACTTTAAACGTGCGGCTCTTTTTGTTGCACGGGGTGTAGTTTTTCTCAACACATTGATGTAATTATTTTAAAAGCAATTCGCGTCTTGGTTTTATAAAAAGAGTCTCTAAGGATTTTTCAGATCCCTACGCACTCAAATTAAGGGGGATTTCTCCCTGGAGCATTCAATAATGACCCTTTTTCCCATTTTTTTTTTATTTGAAGGACAGGGAAAAGGTATTGACAGGCGGTTTTTTGGAATGAAGTAAGCATCGATTATATTATGTTATTATATTTTTAATTTTCGTAAAAAAAAAAAACAAAATGGCGGCCAATCACAAACAGGTAGTCCGCGGGATAGCACCCCTTTTTTTAAATGATTAATACATACTTGAAACTTCGTGAGTGGCTTCCTTTTGGCGAGTCTACCAAACTTTCTCTCTACAAGATAATTTAATAAGAAATTCGAGAAATATTTCGTCCGACAAAAATACTGCTGCGATGAGCTTGTCTACTACCACCGCGAACATGCCGTATTGAAGCATTTTTGTTTTTCAATACATACATAGTTCACTTTTGCTGAATGTTTAATAATTATTAATGTTATCAAGTAGTCATAGTGTCCGACAAATTCCCTGCTGCGTTGTCTCAGACCGATAGCTTAAATATGACGTTATCACGAGGTTATGTTTTCTGATTAATGCATGTCGGACAAAAAAAGCACTTGATAGATTAATATAAGTTATAACATTAAATGGTATTGTCCGACAAAAAAAGTGCTTCAATTAATGCGATGGCTTGAGCGCATTTTTCCGGAGTTGTGTCCATTTTTAATAATTGGCTACTTTAGTTTTAAAGATACAATTATAATCGTTGCGTGCTGATAAACAGATGATCTGGAAGTAAAGAATGTATTCCGTATTTATACCTTCAAAGGACATCGAATCCATAACCCTATAATGATCAAATAACTGATGCTTTTGTTCTCACTACTTGAACTTAGGAAAAAATAAATAATTTGGTCTTGTTTTGAAGGTAATAAAATATCCTTTCCAATGATATATAATTCATTTGTCAACACGCAGTAACCCGAAAAAATTGTATTCAAAGTCAAAAGTGAAAAGTGGCCCGATTTCTTTGCACCCAAGTGTATATTTTTATTTTTGAACGTTTCAGATATTTAAAAATATTTATAATAATATAGTTGTGTAATACTTACATCGTTAAAATATGCAAAAATATTTTTTTTTTCAGTGAAAAACGTTAACCACGATTTCATCAAACTGTCACTATTTTATAAATATACAAATAAATAATTTGTTCGCGTTCACATACATAGCAAGAATAATGAAAAAAAAAATCAATGGAAAACTTCGCTTCAAAATTTCATAGCATCCATAACAGCCTGTCTTTATCGTGGAAAAAGTTACAGAAAATTTGCATGCAGAGCAAAAGTACAATTCCATGAATATAACGCGACATGTCAGTCAAAAAAATTCTGTTGTCAAAAGCATTAAATAGGATTTATTCACAAGAGTCGATGGATTTTCCCCGGTCATTTAAAATTCAATTAAAATTGTAATTTGTAATGAATAATTGTTTAAAATAAATGCTACAGTCGGTCGAGTTTACACAGTACAATATTTACGTAATTGTGCTTCTATTCATGAATTATTCAAACGCCCTAATTAATTTAAACGTAAAATGTAATATTTTACTAGAAAACGCCTCCTTAATTTAGATTCGATGCTTTTAACCACGTATTTTACAGTTTAACCACAGAATGGTCATTGCATTTCTCTCACAGTTTCTCTGCGTGTCATAATAAAGTAATGCTGAACCAGACAAAATTTAATTTTTCCTAATTTTAAGTTTTCAATAAAGTATCAGCGCGGAGGTTTCTCATTAAAACGTTCTGAAGTTTTACTCACCCAAAATGACAAGTTAGGGTGGTTATTATGAACATTTATTTTCTGATTCATATTTGCCTCACTACGGGTTTAAATTGCTTAAGTTGTTTCATGGGTAATGGTACATTTTCGTGCAAGGAAATTTCAAGGAAAATTCTTAGCATTTATAGAGAATTATGTGTTTATAGAAGGGGATTAAAAATGCTAAAGAAACTACTTTTATGTACCCTTGACTAGAATTTGTATTATTTCTAGAATATCACATATATGATGTAAGTAGCTTGATGATGTATAATAGACTCGGTAAAGTGTGGACAAGCAAGAGCGAAGGCATGTTAGTTTTTAAGTAGACTGCCAACATTAAGTCTCCTGAAATATTAGGTTTTTCTGTTAACTCGACACTTTTTACTTGTTGCAAATAATTTTACTTTAGTTACACATTTCAATTCTTGCCTAAAAGAATGTGTAAATTCTATGCTGGTCTGACAAATTAAATATTTTCGAGCTTAAGTTGGTTATCGTGTTTGGTTGGGTATCCTCGTCGCTAATCGACTTGTTTCGCTCTCTACTTTCATCGCTGCTACTCGAATCTGCCAAAATCAACAACCTTTTAATAGCAATTTCACTCATTTTCAATAATTCCAACTGTTTTATACAAAAAAAAATTTTACCGATTATTCACTTATTAACTTTCGTTGAAGACCCACAATCTGGAAAGGGTTGTCAGTTTGTTGACACATGAGAACCGCAGCCAAATTTTACTCAAGTGCCTAGTAACTTTGCTACCGCATGAACCTTTTTACTTGATTTTTACTCAAAGATTTATGTTCAAAAGTTACCAGACGGACCTATTAGGAACAGGAAATATTGAGAAATCATTTTCAAAGTGAAAGCTGTGCTGCATAAAATTGCGACAGTTGAAAACCATTTTTGGCGGGGTTAAGAAAATTCATAACGACAATTCGCTAAACTGAACAGAGGAAAGAATCGCTACTGCTCCCGTGTACGCGAAAATCTCAGAATCTCATCTCACAGAGCTCAATAATTGAACATTAGTCGCGGATTAATTCCTAACAAGATCCAACTCACTCAAAAGTTGGAAACAATCAACCGCTTCCTAATCGATTCTGTGTGTACGAAAGATTTGAAAAATTAATTCGATTTCGGTCACAAAATCATCTCAAGCTCAATTTATCAACAAGCATTATTGTGTCGGAACAGAATAGGGTGTAGGTTCCAGACTAATTTTACTTTATATTTTTTGGGTCGCTGTTTACGAAAATCGGGTTCCCGCAGTCCTAAAATGGTTGCGTCATCCTTAAAAATGCAAAAACACCCTTTTTTGAGGGTTTTTCGCGATAATTTTAATAATAATCAAAAATAATCCAATGAAATACGCTTTTTTCAATTTTTTTTGTACAGGTGATTGATTTATATCAAATAAATAATATTCCTTTCACTTGTTTTGGTTCAGTAGTAAAATATGTCTTCTTTACTAATAATGCATCCACAGACCGTAACGTATGGAGAATGCTTCATAGTGTAAACGAAGCGCTCTCCCTTTCCTCGCCTCATTCTGAGAGTTCCATATGGCTCAATTGAATTCATCGGAAAAAAAATTACCTTTCCAAGTCATTCACAGTCCAGTTCCGATTTTCGGTATAGCAATTCAGTTGACTCTTCATTTTATTCTTAACTTAATCATCTTAATCTTTATTTGCACAGGTCGAACGGAACAAGGGTTTAATTGACCTTTAATCCGCTCAGTTCAAAGCTTTAACGCTCTTCGACGTAGTACGCTTTCTTCTATTTCCTTATTTCAGTTTCTTATATTTTTTTTAAATACTACGCACTGTCTTCCTCCAGTTCCTGTAATCCCTTGCGATGCATGGGGCTGGAGAAGAATTTGACCGGATTCGTGACAACGATTGCAAGTAGACCTACAATTTAAAGTGGATTCCAAGTTACTGACATTCTCTCTGCAAACCGCATGGCCTTTTTATTGCAATCTGTTGTCAGCAGAAAACCACCATGGGTCGATTGATAGGCCGTTATCACAACTCCACCGACGAATCATCTATCTGGCGATTTTAATTTACCCAACGTTCAGTGGGTATTCAACGCTGATGACGATGACTATCTTTCCTTAAATTGTTTTACTGCTGAAGATTCCCATTTTCTTTATGGCGTCTTCTCCTCTTGTGTCCAATTGCAATCGACATATAATTTTAGTGGATTCCGAACCACTGGCATCTTCTCTGCAACCCCCACGGCCTGCTTATCGTAATCTGTAACCATGGGTCGCCGCTCGCCGCGCCGTAGTGGTTCCAAATGCCGAAAAGGAGGCCAAAATATGAAGACGGTATTCAAATCGTGTGAAATTTCGTATAAAGGGTATTTTGAGGTCGCTGATTGAGAATCTTTACTCAACATTTAAAAAAACAAAATAACGGATAAAAGTTTAAAATTGCCATATTTTCATGAAAATATGTATATCGGCTTTTTTGTGGACACTGATTTAAAATATTAATTAAAAATTTACGAAAAAACAAAATGGCGGATCCATTATGGAGGTCTCAAAATAATAGCAAAGTTTTTTTTTCAATCTTATACTACTTTGGCAATCCTATACTACTAATCTTATATTGAAAATATGGAAATATTGAAAATTGAATTAAACAAAAATGAGCTAACTTGTCAGACTTCTGTTTATTACATTATTCAAAAATAATTAAAAAGGTTAAATAATACGTCAAAACTTGTTAGAGAATGGGATCTCGTGGAACTTTTGACTTATGAATGTTAAACATTAAAGTTTGAAACTGAAACTGTAAGAATCCTCTATGATTGAAGAGCGAAAACTAGGTATCAGTAAGTAAGTAACCAGGATTTTTTTAAGTAATAATTTGGTAAAGGGATGTCACAAGCCTACGCAACAAAAACTGCTCCAACGTACAGCCAAGCAGACGGTAAATATATCCCGACACATTACCAAATCTCCTCAAACGAAATATGAATCTTATACAATCATTAAAAGCTACATTGACTTTCCTTGAACAGGTAGAACAAAGACGCGGGAAAAGTAGGCTTCCATTAATAAAGTAGGGCAGGAGCAACGATTTCACAAGCAACGAGCGCGTGTCCGACAACAAGGCAGCAGATGACAACCATAGCCGTCGAAGCCCATCATAAATCTTACCCGTCACATCAGTTATATGGGCAGAACATGTCATCCTAGCGTTGAGGAATACACCAAGACCTTTTACCCGACTATCAGATGAGAGCATTGTGTTATTCAGAAAAACAGGAGGGATATGAGGCACGCCAATGTCCCGACGATAGAATGCAATGCAGTACTCACGCGGATTTAGAAGCAAGTGGATATCAGCTGCCCATGTCGTAATGTTATTTAGGTCAGAGTTCAGCCTGTCAATGCAGTCCTCCATAAGCCCAATAGGCCGACTAAGATATAACTGTACATCATCAGCATACAGCTGACCCTGCAATCCTTAAAGACCTCCGGGAGGTCATTTATTTACAGGCAGAAGGGCCAAGGCCCGAGGATAGAACCCTGTGGGATGCCACACGTAAAGGACAGAGGAATGGAAAAGCTGTCTTTCTCTCGAACGCACTGAAGTCTATCCGATAAAAAGCTATTTATTAAAGGACACAGCGGTGTCGTGGAACTGAAATTTAGTAGCCAGCTTCTCTAGCAAATTGGAGTGATTGACCATATCAGTGACTTAGTTAAGATGTTTGCTGCGACAGCAGTATTTACCTAAATAAATAAAACAATAAAACTCAGCAAAAATTTATTCTTGCTTTCGTCTTAATCACCAAATTATCAAATTGCACATAAAGCAATTTCCATTGTTTCTAAACACATTTTTTTCCTTTTAGTGCTCTTACATTTTTTCGCAATTTATTAATCGGGTTTCACATACTATTGTCATCGGTAAATAGTGTAGTCAGCAAAATTTTTATTATTTATTATATACGTACCTTTGAAATTGTATTAATTTAAATTAAGTTTGTTTCAAAATTAAAAATTAATAAAGTTCTCAGTTTTATTCTTAAAGAGCTCGTTTAGTATTTTTTGACACTAACAAGCTGTATGGTTTCAGCCTATACGTTGCTAAGTCAAACTCATTATATTATTAAAGATATAAAATATTTCTTATCAAAAAAGAATTATATTGATAGATGTGGATAGATTGTTCGCCTAATAGAAATTTTTATGCACGAATTTTACTTTTTCTAGTATTTATTATAATGATATGTATATTATTTCTATTCGTATGTTTAATTAAGATTTGTTGTTTCGTCGGATTATTTCGAACATACATATCTGACAATGGCACGAGCGTAGGATACAAAGCTATTGCCTCATACCACAAAATTAATTGAGAAGCTTTGAAAACCTTTGAACTCACATACATTGAATAATATACCTACCAATCTCAGAGGACTTTATAGAGGCGTACTTTATCCCTGCACGCCACATAATAATGACATTCTCTATATATTCATTGTAAAATTTACAGTTTCAATAAATTTGCATATTTATGTCCTGTTCATTTGAAATAAATTTTAATATTTTTTATCGACAGGTGCTGGATGAAAGAGTATATCATATAGAGCATGTGCCAGAACAATCCGAGGTATATTATCAGCCAACGGGTAGTGAGTTGAGGCCACGTCCAGTTGGTGAGGAAAATGGTGTTGTGGTTTTTAACTACAATCCAGTTAGTGCCGTTAATTATGTAAGTGAAAATTAATCACAGTTTAAATAAATTTTTTGCACTAGTCCTTTTCCCTAACAATTAAATCCATTTCCAATAAATAACAGAACATCGGTTCATCTATAAAAGTGTGACTGAAGAGATTATCTATCTAACTAAGCTTTAAAAGTTACTAAATTACAAATATCACTAATTTATTCTTAAATTAATTACAAATTTGTCTTTTATATAAAACATCTTTTCAAAGTAGGCGGTAAGAAGTGATGAAAATCAAAGTAGCTCGTGAAAGACATTGCAAAACTGTAAATGTTTACTTAATTAATCAAACCACACGTAGTATAACCGTGCCAAGAAATTCTGAGTATAAATTTTAATTTAAACATTTTGAAAATTATTAGCGAAAAAATGAGTTACGTCTTCGATACCAAGAAACTTGGCAGGCCTGCAACATGTACAGCGCCAATCATAATTTAGTGTTAAACTACTTGCTAACGTAAACTGCTGTTTTCAGATTAATTAAAATCTACTCATAATTATCTCATTAGGACAAAACGATGAGAACAATTTCTTTACATTTGCCTTTAACCCTTCATATAAATGAGTATCACTCAACCTCTTGTGGAGCTCTTCGTATCAAAGACATATACGTGATATGTCAGGAAAAGATCATTACTTGAGTAAATGAGGTAACTTCCAAAGGCAATGCGTTTAGAACCTTACCACTTCGAATCAATATATTCCTCATTTACAATCATAATATAATGTGCATCAACATTTTTCGTGCGTTAACTCATTATAGAATTATTTATTTATTCAGGTTAACATCTTAAAGCCCACTTTATTTAATTTATGTTAAAGTGAACAAGGAACACTTAACAACTAAGTGGAGGTAATTTTTTCCCACACAGACACACAACAGAGTAAAAGAAAGTTACATACATGTATTATTAATTTTTCCATTGACCGTACATTTTTAGAAACGACTACAGATAAATTTTTGCATTTCATGAAATTTGTTTAATTTAACGCTGTGAGAACATTTGTTTTGAATTTTTTATTTGAATTACTAGAATAAGTAAAAGTAATTTGAATTTTATTCTTGCTCAAGAAATTTAACTAAGGTAAAAAACATTATAAGCAACTTTGATTTATTGACTAATAGCTTCCGCAGCCTTAAATTCTCATAGCTCACTTCAAATTTAAAAATAAATGTGTTATTTCGCAGTCATTTTTAAAGATTATTTTTCTTGTGAAGTGATTAATATTTTTGATTCTGGTTTTTTACAATGTTTTTATTTAATCTTTGACATGTAGAAAACATTTTTTTTACAGATAAGTTATTAAAACTAGTTTTATGTACGAAATAAAAGACCCCTGCTCGGCCAGCCGACACATTTTCGCGCCACAATTCCGACTACGGATTTTATCGGAAATCCGAGAACAACATTTTTTTAGACAAAGCATACCATAAATTAAATCTTGTACTAGAATCAGCTTTAAAAAATAAAAATTGTAAATGTTAGAGCATTTTATATTTTTTTTATAATTTTTTAATTTTTTTTTAAACTAAAATTGTTATAAAAAAAAAACTATGTTTTATCGCAATAATACTAGTACACGATCTAGAAAAAAAGAAAATTGCAAGAAAGTTCAAGTTATCTTAGCGAGAATTTTGAAAACAGTGATTTCGACAAAAACGCGTTTAAAGTTTTTAAAATGTATTAGTGTATTAGGAGCGGGCCTCGTTTAAGGCACCATTACTTAAATATTTGGCCTAATCTACTTTAGAGGACGATTTTGCAATACTTGAAGATTACGAAAATCCAAAAAAGAAAAAATCTGATTTTTTCCAAATTCACGAACTGAATATACCCCCTTAAATTAGAAGATAATAAGTTATACAAATTATTATTGGAATAAAAATAGGTTAACAAGATGACACAAGACTGGGATAAACCCATTTGATATATACATATGTATGTATATTAGATATTTGCAGTTATATTTCAATAATTGTTTTATTAGTGGTGCTTATGCAGACCCAAATTAAAAATTAACAGAAAATGAAGAGCACTTTAAACATACAAAAAATACATTTTATTGAATTCAATAATGAGTAGGATCTCCACTGTTTTTGGCACGCTCTTTAATTAAGCTTTTTAAAGTATTTTGGTCGATGGACTGTCATATTTCAACACCGTAACATTTTGGTACATTTTGTAAAGGGCTTAGACCTGGGAAGCAGACTGGCCATTCCAAAACACTAATATTCTGTGCTTGCGGGTTCTCGGCTTCTGCGGAACAAGCGTTGTCATAATAATATCCATTCCTTGTCGTTATTTCTTTGTAGATGGGGAAGTAAAGTAGCACTCAACAATGTAATATATTCCGCAAAATCCAACTCGAGCAGACCTTCAACGCAACAACGCAAAAAACTCCCCAAATCACATCTCTCCAATTAGAGTTAAACCCATGGGAACTGTCTAAATAACAACTTTTTTTTCATCCGAAAAAATAATCTAAAAGAGAAATTTGGGTCGAATTTAACATATGCTTAAAATAGTGCAACCACACTAAGAGCCTGTCCGAATCCATTGCTCGTACTCTTGCTTAAACTGATCACATGCTTGCAGTCGCTTGGCTTGGGTTTTCTATAGAGATGTAAGAAATATTCCTTCTTACTAGCGCTATGTACATAGGGAAGTCTTCATAGTTCTATATTTAATCCTCGGTTGCCCACCAAGCAACTGTAAAATAACTTGTCAAAAATTGGTTAAGGTAACTTAAATTTATTCTCTATTTTTATTAAACAATGTTATAGTTAAATCAACATTTCCAATGACATAGAATATTTCAAAAATTCCGCCTACTCCTATGCAGACCACACATCCTGTGCGATACGCCCGATAACTATCCTAGCGTTTCTTTCTTACTTGGCACTTTGTAAATAGAGAAGTGCTTCATCTAAGAACGAAGATCATAGTTCTATATTTAAACCTCGGTTGCCCACCACAAAACTGTGAAGTAACTTTTCAACAATTGGTAAAGGTTACTTAAATTTATTCTCTATAATGCCACCACATGACATAAAAGATGTCAAAAATACTGCCTACTCCTAAGCAGACTACACAATACACATCCAGTGGGATGATAACTATTATAGCGTTTCTTTCAAAGGCTTTTGAAAAAATACTTCATACGTGGTTTGTACACCACCTAGAAAGCAGCAACCTGTTGTCATACTTTCAATCAGGCTTCCGAACTAAGCACAGCTGTACCACGTCTTTGCTCAAAATTACTAAATTTTCTGTGACGATGATTAATTTAGAGCATTAGTTCTGCTTGATTTCTCGAAAGCCTTTGACAAAGTTGATTAAAAGATCTTGCCTTGAAAACTTAATTCAATATTTAACTTTTGTGATGTGGCATGCAATATAATATTGTCATATTTGAGAGGACATAAACGGAAGGTTATTTGTAATGATAAGTCATCCGATCATCCTATCTTAAGCGGGGTATCTCAGGGATCTATTCCCGTTTTCTTTGTAATGTTTATTAGTGATCTGCCACCTGTTATACGGTACTCATCTTTAAGCGGATGATATACAGCTGTATATTTTTAAACATATGGGTTTGCAGTGAGAAATAAAAAAAAATTATTTTTTACTTTTTGATTATTTAATTTAACAAAATATTTTGACATATATAGAAAATATATAAATCAAATATTTCCAAGAGATTTCTTCAAAATCAACAAGTAAATAAATACTCCTATCTCTTGATTATTATTAGAATTAATCCTTCTAACTCAGAAGGCGCACTTCATATCGGTGTCATGGCCTCTTCTTCACTGCTAATGCACTTATAATTCGACATTGACGACCGAACACTATTTCATCATCACATGAGCAATTCGTAAATAGTTTTTCCTTCAAGAGACCGATTAGTCATATTTTGAAAAAAGGGCGATTGCTGAACAAAACAAGCAAATTACTACTAAAATGTAAAATACTCAAATGCCCACGTCAGCACGTACAACGTCAATTTTATAAAAAACGACATTGCGCTTAGTACTAAACTAGGTCGTAGAGCTTAAAACGTAAGTCGTTTCATATATTACTTTTAAAAGTTCCATGGCGAAAAAAGTCATCATGCTATGCCCATTGACGAAATATTTTGTCATACCCGTTTAACAGGTTAAATCTTAATGCCTCGAAATCAAAAACGATTATAATCTACAAATCTAATTTAGACATTTCATCATTTCCAAGTGTTATTCTTAATAATATATTAATTCCCTATAGAGAACAAGTTAAAAATCTTGGAATTATTTTGAATAGATCTTGAAGTTGGTCAAATTATGTCAAAACTGCCCTTGGTATTGTATATGGATCCCTAGGAAAGCTGTATTTATCTGGAGCTTATATGCCTTAAGTTCCTCGTGTTCTGCTTGTAAGATCCTTGTTGAGTCAATTAATTTCATCTATGTGTGTTTATTAACTTGGATTCGGTGTCAGCTAGAAAGCTGAATGTGGCTTTCAATTCCGCTGTGCGGTATATTTTTAGTCTACGAAAATTCGATAATATATCTTCCTTTTCTAAGTATGTTTTGGATTCTCCTATTTATTGTTACTTGAAATTTCGCGTCGCGTCGCAAGATGTACGTAAGTTTGAGCCTTTGGGACCGCACGCTCTATTCTTATATTGCCCCAGCCGGTCTAGTCCTATACTTTAGTCCGCGAATGGATGACACAGCATGAGCTGGCATCACACATTAAAAGTGAATACAAAAATTTGCTTTTAATATTCCTCAGCTTCTGTTAGAAACTTCAAACCCGTGTTTCTCAAAAGGAAGTGTCTATTTACCACTCTCAAATTGCCGTGTAATTGCCGTTTACTCAGAAATACACGAAACTACACGTAAGTACACGGTAAGTGCAAATAGTAATAGATACAAACCTGGCGAAGGGAAGAGTTAATAAAGCAATTTAAAGCCTGATTAATACACCTCTTCCTCCCAGAAAGTCTAATAAAAATGTTACGTACTTTCCGTGTACTTCCGTGTACACGAAAATTACACGCAATTTGAGAGTGGTAAATAGCCACTTCCTTCTCTAAATGCTTTTGTTCCGACTGGCCGCAAAAATAAAGAAAAAAAATATTCGTACAATCACTTCAAAAGAAACCGGCATTTTTTTACCAATTAAAACTGTTGGAAAGCTTTTAATAAATAGCAAAACAAGCTGATATACAAAAAAGTGGTGTGTATAGCATAAATTCCAACGACTGTAATGCAATTTATATTGGAAAAACGAAAAGGAATATAAAAACAAGATATAAAGAACATATGTATATCCGCAGCAAAATACAATCGCCTAACTTCCGGGTTTAGCAAGCACTTAATAGAAACTGGTCATACAACATCAATTAACAAATTAAAATTACGATATAATATAAACGATTACAGAATTTTAGACAAACATGAAGCATATGAAATTAAAAAAGAAAAAGATAAAGGCTCATTTTTGGTAAATGACCAAATAGATTTGTATAATAGTAGCCCTCTTTTAAAAATTAAATTTTAATTGATATTAATTTTCGCTGTTTATAATTACATATAACTTTAAACAGTGATTTTCCACTAGTTTGTTACACACATTAGGTTGCAGGCTAGCCTGTCAGTCGCTTGATAATGTCTTAAGAGGACGAAACGCGTCGCTAGATAAATATTTATTAATAAATTTTGTAGAACAAAAACCAAGTGTTTTTCAGTGTTTTTTCAATAAAACCAAATATGTTTACTTCAGAAGAGTTACAATTTACTTATTTATCACATCATTAAAAGCAACATTCGTTAGATATTAAACTTTCCAAGTATGCAAAAACAACTCGTTCTTTGGAATATTTAGACCTTAGCACAATAGAGAATTTATGACTGCACATGAAAAGACGGATTGCTAACAGCTAACAGAATTATGGATCAGAATTGTGAAGATATGGCAAAGAAAAATCTAATTATAAGCAAAATTTTATTTAAAATATACCAAGACAAATTAATACTGTTTAGACGTCAAGGGCATATCTAAAGAAAATATCAGAAGTAAGGTTTCTTTCCAACTACTTTTTAAAAACTTTATTGGTTCAGTTTACTCTACACTATTTTATAGAAAAGTTCTATAGAAAAATAAACACTAAACAAAGTTTTTTCCTTGAATGGTCGCATTTCTGCAGCAGTGGATCAACGAGTTATTTTCCATTTAATATTTAAGAATTCTTACATGGCAAATCCAAGCGTCAGGATATCTGGCTTTACTATATTTTTTTCAAAATTAATTAGATTTAAACTTAACAATCTACGTGCACACGTCAATGTTTCTGTAAAATTGTTAAAATCGCTGAAGCATATTGAGACAAGTACATACTTAAAAAGTTTTCCTCAAAAGAACCAACTAGTACTAGCTACTTGCAATTAAAAATAAAATTAAAAATTAAGACGTAAAAGCAATTAGCTTTGTTTGCCGCATAGAACACGAGAATTGAGAACGAATACGATGAAATAATAATTGTGTTGCCTTTCCGCAATGGAACAACCTCGACCGTAGTGTTATGATTGCTCCGTTTCGAAATAATTACATTTTGCTTTGCTTAACTGAAAACAAGTAAACAGGAGAAGAATTCCGTAAAAAAATGCTTAACCACTGAAAGCTCCTTACAGCCTCGGTAAAGGATAACAAATAAACCAATTTCCAACTAACCAATGAGTTGTTTCTTTGTGTTGCCTGAGGCTCTAATATCAACAAAGAGTTGATGTCGGGCATCCAATTTTTGATCTGAAACCTATGGCAATCCATCGTTTGTTATGTGAAATTGCTGGAAATAAAAATTCCATTTCATTGTAAACACGTCATTCGTGCTGATGTTAATTTGAATTGCAAAAGAAATAGTAATTGTGTCATGTTCAATTAAAATCTGTGTGCAGTGAATTGAATTTGTTCAAGGGACAGCCGACAATATTGTAATTAATTAAAAACAGGAAAGAGTGTAAAGTGAATTGAGTGAAACATCTTGGTTGCATTCTAAACAATTTATGAACTGTATTAAATTAAAGACAAATTATTTTTATTGACGAATTGTCACAGAAAAACATTTAATACTTATAGCCGAGTTCACAACCACATAAAATGTGTTCTACATTCTTGAACTTGTCAACTTTTCAATGATTTCGATAGAACTAATCAGAACTAACATATGTATATGTCTTAGGGTTTTCCGCGTGTTTACCAATCGGTTACGTTGCTATCTCTCTAAACGACCGTAACAATTTATATTTCGTAGTTCACCCTAAATATTATTATCAATATTATTAAGCATCTCAGGCGTGCACCAAAGACCCATCTTGGATGTCTGACTTTCGTTATTTACTTGATAGATAAATTTCCTTTATTTAAAAAAAAACAGTTTTACTCTTTAAGCTGGCTGTGCATAATCAATGCTGAGGTGAAAGACTTTTTCAGATGATGTTCTTCAAATTTGTGCTTCTCAACATCTGCAATAATATAATGCTTAATTTATATTTTTATTAGATAGATTAGTATATAATCTCAATAATAATTTGTAAAAATTGGCTGCAAATATTCCAAAAATTCACAATGTAGAGACGATTTTTGTAGTGTCAATCCACGCGAGTTATGTTTTGCAGAACTTTAAACGCCTAATATCTGCAAATAACGTTTCAGGAATCGCTACCTAAAATAATTTGAAATCTGTTCACCCGATCGACTTAAATTTTTTTTCTACCCTTAACCGAGGTTAAAAATGTAAATGTACGCCATTTTCTAAAAATTCAAAACTATACTATACTATACTATAGTTCAATTTACTTTTTTTCAGAGAGTTATTGGCCAAGATTTATGTTGGGACTGTAACACACCTTTTTTTAATTGCAATTTGTCCGGAACTAGTCCAAAGTCAAAGTAAAGAAAATTCAAAGTCAAAATTCTGAAAAACTAAATCCAAAGCCAAACCCTGAAAAGTTAAAGTCAAAATTCTGAACTCAGTAAAGAAAAATTTGGAAAAGTTAACGTCAAAATTCTGTACTTAGTAAAGAAAAATTTGGAAAAGTTAAAGTCAAAATTTCACGAATGAAGTGGAAATAGGTTATACCCAAAAGCAAAATGATCAAAATTCTCTCTCTCTCTCTCTCTCTCAACGACGACCTTCCCTCGCTGTTCTAGGGGCGGCCACCCCACTGAGTGGTCCTCTCTCCTCAGCAAGTCTACAACGCCTACCGGGGAACAAGGATGAGGACACCTGTCATTACCGTCTGAATGGAAGACACCAGGTCTCCGAGTCGGTTGGTTGGCTAGTAACAGCCAGCCATCGACCTTCTTCGGAGACGTGGTGCATTCCAGACATCAGGCGATGCAGTCGTGCCTCCTGAGGGAGAAGGGAAGATAGGTATGAAGGATAAAATTGTAAAAATTGAGAAAGAAAAAAAAACGACTGTTGAACAAAAACCTTTTTAAAAAAAAAAAATATTGAAGAAAAGAATGAAGAAGGAATAGGGACGGGAAAGGGAACCCTAAGGATGTCGAACAGAGCCTCTTCAAGACAGACAGCTGGCTATCGCCTGCTATAAGTCTGTCATTCTTGAAGAGTCCCTGCCGACGGGGTTGAGATGGCTAGGTCCTCGGGCAGACAATAGGCCACGCAACAGCCTGTAGCTGCAGTACCAGAGGACCTGACCACCTCGAAAACTAATTCGCGTGGGCTCAGGTTCCGAGTTGCGAGTACTCGGAACCCTTAAGGCCAGCGCGTTGGGCGCCATCTCTTGTTGCGAGCTGGGACCGACACTGCTGCTGGATGATTGCCCAAGGCAGGCTATGACTCTGGATGACATCAACTGAAAGTCAGCTGATGTCAGCCAGGATCACGGCCTCCGCTGGACATTCATCTGTCAGCAGATGCTTGGGCAGAGATGGAGGATGACATGCTGGCATCGCTAGCTTTGCGATAGAGAGGGGGAGTTCAAAAAGGGGATGCCATCTCCGCCCGCGGTCGCGCAACAAAAGCGAGAAATCATGCCTAGGATGGGAAGGGTGTGACGAACCGACAATCAAGAAAAGTAACGAAAAAAAAACGGGAAGAAAAGGAAGATTTGAACAAAAATATGACGAAGAAAAAGAAAAAAAGCAAGAAAAAACGCGAAACTTTAAGCAAAAACAAAAGAGGGAAGAAAACCCGAATGAAGTAAAGAAAACTAAATCTGAAAAGGGAAATAAAAGAAAAAAGAAAAAAACCACGAAAATTCTGAAAAAAGGAAAACCGAAGAAAAGTTTACATTCGAAAAGAACAAAAACTGAAAAAAAATAAAACAGGAGGAGTAAGGAGGTAGGCAGGCGCTGCCAGACTTACCGGCTTTCGTTGGGGGGAGTCTGATGGTCCTGTCCTAGAACTCCGCTTTTTTTTATAAATTCTTTGACAGACAATCTTTATTTTATGTTTTTGTATTTTTTTAAATTTTGGTTTTATGATAACCAAGGGTACTTTAAAAGGAAACTTATAATTTCATTTAACCGGATACCAGTATTACTTTCCCAGCTTTTCCTACGCAAATCACTTGATTATTACTTTTTCGTATATAACTAATTTTTTAAGCTTTGCAAAGAATTAGAAGCACTATACTGTCTACCGAGAAAAATTACATATAAGAGGGGTTTAACAAAAGTTTAAGAGGAATAAAATCGCGGCATTTCGATTAAGGGATACCGTGTTGGCCGTCCACAATAAGGGTCCCAGGTTTGAACACCACCGGCGCTTTTTGCTGAGAAATGTCGGCGATTCGAAATCCACCCTAATTTGTAGGTCTACTTGCAATTGTTACCATCGAATTCGGTAAATTTCTTCTCCCAAAAGAGGTTACGGTAAATAGAGAGATTACAGTATTTTTACATAATAATCATCATGATACATTTCCTTAATCCCACTGCGCAGTGGTTCCTAAATTTTCGGGAAGAACCAGAGGTCTCCGTGTGGTAAATTTGATTGAGTTAGTAGAAGCATGTGAGTGATTCCTGATAAAGCAATAAACTCGGATTTCGTTTTTGTACGATATGCTGGTGTGTTATCATGATATAGAAAATAAATTCGAAATTATTACCGCGTCGTTCTCCAATAGAATTGCTGTAATTAAACGAATATAATTTTTGAAGCGACTGTGCTTTGTTTCTGGATCGCTTTAACTCAACTTTATGGAAATATTGATGACAATACTAAATAAGATATAAATTAATCCTCTTATAAACAAAAATTAAGAAAGAGTATTGTATATTCCAGAATGCATCGAAACCTTAGCGATGCACAATTCAGCTTCATAGCTCCTTCATATATGTATCAACAACTCCTTTGACCATCTTTTACAAAGGCCTAAAGATAAATTAGCTTTTATTGAGCAGCTGTATTTCAAAAAGCTCCTTCCTTTTTGCGAAAAACACAGAAAAGTTATATTAACCCTTTTCACTTGACTGTTCAAAGAAACATGAAAATACTACTGGTCATTTTAGAGGAACACTTGTGATTTCATTATATTATAATTAATTATAGAGGAACACTGTGTTTTGAAAGTATGTTCACTAATACAGCAAACATAGAGAATGAAATAGAAATTACTTAGAATAAGACATGGAATTTTTAAAAGAAAAGCAAAAAGAACTAATAAGGTTGAACAGAAACAAAGAATTGAGTCTTTCCGTTCAGTTCATAGACTCGTTCCTTTGGAACGGTTCCGTCGGACTCGGCCCGTCTCTACTGTATATCAACGCGTGCTGGCTAGTCTCAACTCAGCTTAACTGTCGTGCAAAAACCGCGCCCCACAATGCTTCAAGCTGAAACAGAACAAAGAGCAGTGGTATCTCAAATTTAAAAGTTTTGGAGCGTTATTAGGAAACAGCGCAGATCTTTATCTAGTTTGTCAATTACTGAAAGAAAATTATTGTTGCAAACATTTTAAGTGTTGGGACCTCTGGGTCTGGTCTTCCAACTTACTCCACAGACGACTATAATATATATAATAATATGCCTACTTCCTTAAAAACCACCAAACCAAACGACTGTTAATGATAACAAATATTTCCTTTTAGTGAATTGGTTGCCTGATTTTTTTTCTATTTTTCAATTCACTATTCTATATTTCTATTCCAAACCACAGCGGCGCTGCGCTGGTTACCACTTTGTTAAATTTTGAATAAAAGATTGCTAAATATTGCAATTGCAAACTTTTATATGATATTGATAAATAAATCAACCTTTTTTTACCTAAGTTTGTACTATACTCAGAGTTGAAAACAGGTATTCATTAATGTTTTTAATGTTAAGTTTTTTTTATTTTGAGTCGCCATTTTGTATTGGGTATAGGGTATCAGCCTATTTTGCATTTTACAGAGGTTTGTGTTAAACCCTCTAACTTCTTGGATGTTAAAAATATTCAGTTCAAAAAAACCATATAACTGTAAATAAACAGGCAAATTGGTAAATGTTAACGTTTTCAAACTTAAAATCTCTTTTAAATTCAAAATGTTAAAGATAAAACAACGACTCACTTTTTTCTGGATACAGTCTTTATAGTATACTATTTCCAAAAACGGTTTCAGGCCCTACGTTACAGTTTTCTTTTTAATGGGTCTTGAAATATTGCGATTTTTCGAAAATCCCAAATTTTCAATCTTGAATATCTCCAACATTTTCAGGAAACATTCCTACACAATTAAAAAATCCAAAATTTTCAGAAATCATTCCTTCATTGTGTTGCAATAAGTGTTTAAAATGTCATCACTGAGATATTTCGCATAATTAAACAAAGGATATAACCCTAAGGCCTGAAACTTTTTAGGAAAGCAGTATACTATAAAGACTATATTCAGAAAAAAAAATTGAAGGTGAGTCTTAGTTTTATCTTTAATTTTAAAATAGAAGGTTTAAGTTTGAAAAACGTTAACATTTACAAATTTTTCTTTATTTATTTACAGTCTAGTAGGCCTAAATATATATCTAGTTGTGTCCACTTATGCGGCATGGGTCGGGAGAAGAACTTCACGCGATTCGAGGCAACGACAAGTGGACCTAACAATTTAAAGTGGATTCCGAACCACTGACATTTTCTCTGCAACTCCCCATTGACATTTTACCGTGATTTGTTATCAGCACAAAACAACCATGGGTTGCCGCCAGTGGGATTCGAACCTGGGACCTCCGGATTGGTAGGCCGACACGTTATTACTTACTCCAACGACGACTGAAATATATAGTGGAAATTATTGTGCATTTTATGCTCTTTAACATGCTTTTCGTTTGAACAGAATATCTTTAGAATCCAAGAAGTTAACACAAACCTTTGTAAAATACAAAATAGGCTGAAATTTTGTCAGCAACCATCATTGGTTGATTTGATATGGATGTACCCGTAGCGAATTACGATATTAAATAAAAGATACAATATAAAAGTGCATTAACGAATTTATAGAATACAAAAATACCTGCAAATGTAAATGCTTCCTTTTAAAAAAACAAAACATTAGCTGTGTATACATATTTTAAATTCTGACAACCATCAACGGAAACACTCATTAAATACAAGCCCAGGAACAAACATTCAAATTCATGTAATATGGTGGTAAATATAATTATATAAGTATAACTTTGTGCATGTTAATATGTCCCTAATTATTAAAAAGGAAAATCAATTTTTAAACATAACTGATTTTTCGATTCGGTTTCGAATACTAACGGTCAAGGTTAACATTAAAATAAAGAGCTTAAAATTTTCCATTCTGCAGAATGAAGAGAAGGGCGATTCGGATGGAAGCGATTCAGATTCTTCGTCCGAGAGTCAAAGTCCCTCACCTGATCGACAAGATAAATTAAAAAAATTGACATTTTCCAAACGCTTTTCCTGCCGATCGTCCAGTAATTCAATCGACGAAGATAACGATGACGAAGAGGATGATGCTGAAGAGGATGATCCGGTCCCCAAACTCGAAAAAGCTTTATTACGAACTATTTCCTCTAAACGTGTCCCATCCCCAAAACTCGTTGAAACCCCAGCACCATGTTCAGTTAAAGATGACTGCACAACTACAAATGATATTAATGAAATTAATGAAGATTTAAAAGATTTATCAATAAATAAAAATAAACTTCATGTGCAGTTTAGCCGGTCTAGTGTTGGAGGCTCCAAGTTCCTTATGAACGTACATCCATGCAATGGCGTAGGAGATTATAATGATTTGGAGTTTGAGTCACGATTTGAATCCGGCAACTTAGCAAAGGCTGTGAAAATCACCTCATGTTATTACGAACTCTATTTAAGACCAGATTTGTACACAAATCGCCACAAGCAATGGTTTTATTTTAAGGTTACCAATACGAGAAAACATGTTCTATACAGGTGGATATTTTACAAAATCCACTGAGTTCATAAATAACTAAACTTTTATTTACAGGTTTTCTATAGTTAATTTAGTAAAATCCGATAGCTTATATAACGAAGGTATGCGACCACTTATGTATTCGACAATTAGCGCAAAAGTCTTAGGAGAAGGATGGAGGAGATGTGGAGAGAACATTTGTTACTATCGGAATGATGACGAGTAAATAGCTCTAGGTGATGAAATGTTAAATATTTCAATAAAAGCTCTATTTTATACAGAAACTCAAGTGATGAGGACGACGATAGTGGATCTTATACACTAACATTTAATATTCAGTTTCCTCATGATGCAGATAGCGTATACTTTGCTCACAGTTATCCCTACACGTATAGTGACCTACAGGTGAGATTTGTACAGAGTTAATGGAATTTTTTATTTGAACAAATTTTTTAGGATTACCTTATGGATATTCAGAAACACCCACTTAAATCAAAATTTTGCAAATTGAGGTTATTATGCAGGTCTATGGCTGGTAATAATGTTTATTATTTAACTGTTACTGCTCCAACGCCTGATGAGGAAACAAGCAAAGTACGTAAGAAAATACTATTAAGGGTAAGAAGGCACCATTCTTTTCACACTAGTTTTTATGGTTATGGTGTTACTTTCTCTTTTATAAATCTGCGAAAACCACTGGTACAAGAGTAAGTATTTGAAAATTTTAGAATGAAATAAATTTTAAACACAATTGCGACTTCGTTTCTTCAGCGGCTGCATATCATATAGAAATACGATTTTCAATCACGTAGATCTCATTTAACATTTTATGATATCGTAGATGTTTCACAGCTGCAACGAATTATGAAGAAAATAATTTTTCTCATGAACATGTCACTACCCAGTAAGAACAATGACATAACTCAAAAACGCAGTATTTGAGAAATAACAAATAAAAGAAAGCCATAAACTTACATAGTATAAGCTTCTTTTAAATTTCAGAATAGAATAATATTATGGATCTGTAAATCGCTCTTGTTAAATATGTGTTATTGAGTAATTTTCTGAGTTGTGACACTGTCTTCGCCGGGGTACGATGTGTAATTGTTTTGGGTGGTATTATTTTAAGGTACATAGGCGAAGTTGGAATTATGTAAAATGATATTAAACATAATTAGTTCTATAAGATACCTACTTGTATCATTAAGCGTTTACTTCTCCGCTTACATATTTAGTTATTAAAAGTGTCAGTACATGGTTCAAGGCTCTATTAGCAATATTTATATGTATTTAAAAATATCTCGAAACCGGCAAAATATTGAAATATCTAGTTATATATAGTGCAGAACGCACCGTTGTATTTTAAAAATTGTAAAGTCGCGTTTCGGATGGATATAGTTGATAATCGTGTTTTTTTAAACGAATAAACATATGCTTAAAGTACATAATGTGCTGGATTTGTAGAGGAGGAAGAATAATTCTTTTAATTCCCTAACCGCAGCCATACGTGACTAACTCATAAACCGACAAAAGTTTAGTGTTTGAACATTTAGTCTTTTTTATATTTTTTCGAAATAGAGCATTTTAAAAATGTATTCATAGGTGGGTTCATTTGGAAATCAATTGTTTGTCTCCGTACTAGCCGCTCTACCAAAGATCTACTTACTTTCCTCACTGAACGTTAGAATCATTGCCTTCATAACTTTGGTGACTCCAGCTCATTGCCTTCGTTATTACAAACGTCTAAACTTCCAACATTTGGATTTGATCCTATTCTAATAAATGGATAAAAATCATTTCATATCGCCGTTCAATTAAGATACTATTGGATTCACCTATTTTTTTTCGCTTTATATCTTTCACTTTTTTCGCTTAATAAATATGTAGCGTTGATTTTAATCAACATAGCAACATCATCCAACCCTCTAGTAATGAACGTTTTATACTGTTGTTTTATGGTGCCGTTTTTTAGATCAATGCGGTCTTACGTAAATCAGGCACATTGCTCAAAAACAATCTTTGAGATTACTATTTTTTCATTCAAAATGTCTTTAAACGTTATTTCCTTAGTTCTAATTTTACTCTACCTCCACTACTATTATTAGAATTACAAAGCGAGTAATTTTTATAATTTCTCTTTGCTCCCCACCATCGCACGCCGACTCGCTCACTCTCGGTAAGCAGCACTAACTCACTCTCGGTAAATAGTACTCAAAAACTGTCATTTTCGATCTAATTAGCTAGGAGCAATATATTGGATATTAGTTCGACCAATTATGAAATTTTACGTAATAACGAAACTAAGAGATAATATGTACTTAGGGTAAAGACTGTTTTTTTCGATTATCTTTTTTTATCTGGTTGTTAGTTATATTTTATCCATTGTATTTTTTAAAAAGTCTTAAGATTTTATAATAATTTTTCATGTCTTAAATATCAACAGCCTTCTATTTTAAACATTTTATTGTAGAATAACACAAAAATATTTAAATGTGTTCCCTTTATATCATATGAACGTGATAAAGACTCACTTTGTACTAACAGTCGAAATTCGAAATTCCTTTCTTCAACGTTTTGATGCAATACTTATATTGTAAGGCAATCAAAACTTGAAATCGTGTTTCTACTTCAAAATAAAATTCAAATCTGCTCATCATTTTATTGCATTATTTATGTCAGTGCTCTCGTCACTTCCAGGCCGTTACTACTAAAAGTCCTCCCGACTATTCTCGAAATGCCATTGAGAAAAAGGCCAGAAATTCAAAGCTGGCTTAATGCCAAATATTCCGTTCAGTTTCGCCTTGCTTTATCGTTCGATTTAATTTATTCTTGCGGAAAATTTTAAAATGTGAATAATTCTCTTTTTTTACAGAAAAAGAAAGCTATTGTGGTGTCAGCGAGAGTTCACCCTGGAGAGACACCCTCGTCGTGGATGATGAAAGGCCTAATGGACTTTATAACAGGAGAATCGAGTGCCGCGAAAAGGCTTAGACACAAGTTCATTTTTAAACTCATACCAATGTTAAATCCCGATGGGGTTATCGTAGGCAATACACGTAGTTCTTTGACTGGAAAGGATTTGAACCGCCAGTATAGAACGGTCATAAGGGAGACATATCCTTCAATTTGGTACACAAAAGCCATGATCAAAAGGTAAATTAAATTGGCAACTTTTTTATGGAAGCCATAAAATTTTATTTTCTTGCAGACTGATAGACGAATGTGGTGTTGCCATGTACTGTGATATGCATGCTCATTCGCGAAAGCACAACGTTTTTATTTATGGGTGTGAAAATAAGCGGAGCCCAGAAAAAAAGCTTACAGAACAAGTTTTTCCCTTGATGGTGCACAAAAACGTAGCTGATAAGGTAAATTTTACTTCGCAACTTTTCCATATCGGAAGTAATTTTTTTTTCTTTTTTCCTCAACTTCCTTTTATTTGTCACACCAGTTTTCTTTTGAAAGCTGCAAATTTAAAGTTCAACGAAGCAAGGAAGGAACTGGTCGAATTGTAATTTGGATGCTTGGCGTTACCAACAGCTACACAATAGAAGCTTCTTTCGGAGGTTCAACAATGGGTTCCAGAAATGGAACACATTTCAATACTGCGGTAAGTTTTCATATTGTTTAGAGTTGTATCCATGAGGAATTCCTTTTTATAAGCGTCCTAAAAGTTCTGAATTGATTTTAGTGACAAAGGTAAGGTAGAATAAAATTTGTCTGCAGTTATAAATAATTATGTTGTCCCTACCTAACACCAAGAGAAAGAAAATCTTGTCGTTTTATTCAACATATACAGGGTGTTCATTTTAAAGTAAGAGAAGTTATTCGATTCTTCTTGGTGGAATTCGTGAATTTCTGATAATTTTTATGCATTTCAGATGGGAGATAAATTTCCTTTTCTCATTCATTTTTGAATAACTTCTACATTTTGCCCGATTTGGGCAAATTTATACCTAAAATTTTCGTAAAAGAATAATCTTAAATCTTAAAAATATGGAAAAGAAATTTTCTCGAAGTTAAATGGGGCAATTGAAATTTAGCGACTTTTTAAAAATGCCGGAAAAATCACTTTTTTTGACTTTGAATGCGGACAAAAAATTACCTTTAAAACGATATGCAATATATGCAGATCGAATAAAAATTGATGGATAAATGGGTAAATAAATGAGAAGAGTGCCAAATAACGGGCCTTTTGGGAATATTTCGAAAACGATTCTAAAGAAAAAAAAATTGGTTGCCATTTTTGGGATCTACGCCCCAAAATACATTAAAAAAAAGTCTATGAGAAACCAGATCTTTTTTGGTGTAAACTAGTGTAATGCTACTTTTGCTGCACCAGGAAGTGTCTTCAGAGATAAATCCGTCTTACTTTAAAATAAACACCCTGTATAAACAAAGTGCTATCTGCCGATTATATCGCCTTATATAAACCAATTAAAAAAAAGAAACCCCCTTTCAATGTGACCGTCATAGGAATCGAGGCGGAACTATAGAAATGCGTGGACGGAAGGTATTTGGCTAGTCAAAAACGTTGCAGGGGCTTCTGATTAAAATTGTGAAACTATTTCACCCAGTTTATCTTTACCACTTGTCATTTAAAATGGTTCATTGTAAAAAGCTAGCCTTTTTGCAGCGAGTTTTGTTGCTAATTCTGATTTATCACCTTAATTGCATGCAATTGCCGCTACACTTTGCACGACGTTCAATGCAACTGGACTTGGTGGTTTTCGATCAATCTGATTTATTGCTGACACAAGTTCCACATCAGACTAGGACTTCTGCACTGGCTGCGTTAGATAAAGTTCTCAGAAATGCTATTAAATTCATGGACGACTCCAAAATCTCTAAGAGCATCGATATAATGTAGGTTATCTCTCAATCTTCTGTCGATACTTTCATGCCCAGTGTTCTAACGATATTGCTAATGTCATTTATTGTAGATATATACTATACTGTCCACCCACATAATTCGAGTCAAATTTGGACGTACAGTAAAATTTCGAGACATTGGTGTAGATGTGGAAAATTATATATTTTTTTCTATAGCCCCAACTTCATTTGATTTACACTTAATTAATTTCTGTTATGTGCTATAGCATCATAAGGGATTCTCAGTCTTATCATCATCTTAAAAAATTATATTTCGCATGACAAGAATTTGTTAGGAATGTTATGATGAATAAAAATTACAACAATAATAATAACAGTAAAAATGTTACTGTACTTTGACGGCTTTGCAGAATTTTGTAAAGACAATCAGTGCTACTGAAGTCCCTTACACATCCCGATGGAGCGCCATGTCTCCGGGCGAAATCGTTAATTAATACCGATTAGGAATTAAATGTGCGGATTCTTCCTTAATCGGATAATTCCGCAGATCTTAACCCGATAAAAATGGTCTGGACTATGTTTAAAGATATTGTATCCACACACCCAAATCCTAAAGGAACATATATGATATGAAAGCGCAAATATAAACGAAGTTGTGACGAAATGTATATGCAGTACAATCCTCAAGGAATTGATAGTCAATTAAAACAAGGGAGGGCATGCAAAATATTAGCTTAAATTTTTAATGTATTTAAACAAAGAGTATGTTTAATATTAATTAAGAAATATAAAAATTTTAATTTTCCGCGTTTTATTATAAATTGCTTTTTCTTTTAGTACAAATTGCAAGCGGTCCTAATTCACTCTCCTAAATGCTTAGAAATAATGTTTCAAATCTTCCTAAAATTCCTTAATAGACCGAGCTCATAACAACGATGATCATAAAAACATCCCTGGTTAAAATAATAATTTATTCATACTTTGCTGTTTTCCTTTCACAATCTTACTTCTTCATTTAGAAAATTACATCTCCTCGTGTTTTCTGTAGTCACAAGCTTATTCTTCAAATTACCTGAAATGAAAAAAAAAATATTTTAGTTTAAAAAAAGAAAGAAAAATCTACATATTTAATATTTGAAATCATTTTCTACAAAATATCGTAGCGGAGATTACGAAAAATAATTAGTATATAACCATAAACTTATATTAGAATGGAGTAGTGTCCAGAGAGGTCTAGCAGTACATATCAAGCTCAAACAAAAGATCCATTGTTCATTTCATTTTTAAAAAATGTTATATAAATACAGTTGCTATATGGAGAGATATTTTTGTTAGCCATAAATTTTAAATCGCACCTTTGTGAATATAATAAAAAATTTGTTTCCATACTCGAATAAATAAAGCTCTATTTAAAAACAAAACTCTTCTTTAAAATATCTGATTAGTTATAAAAATAATGGTTTTATCAAAAAAAATTTAACAAATATTTTCTGTTTTTATTTTAGGACTACGAAAGCATGGGACGAGCATTTTGTGAAACTTTATTAGACTACTACGACGACAATCCCATAAAAGTAAAGAAACGTGAAAAATTATTCAAAAGAATAAAAAGATTAAGAAAACGCGAGAGACGCGAAAAGAAAGCTCTCAAATTGAAGAAATTAGCAGAGGAGGAGGGATGTATTTTAGAATATAAAATAAATTGTGAAAAAACAGTTTGAATTTTGCTAAGTTAACAAAGTGCTTTTAAATATTACGGAAAGTTTATAAAAAAATTTAAAATATTTTTATGAAAACAAACATAAAAATTGAAAAGAATTTTGTGTATTTTATAGTTCTGCTATTTTCTTCAATAGGGCTAGCTTAAATGTTAGTATTTCATTGTACTTCAAATACCTGCCATTGTTTCAATTTAGCAAAATTTCGAGCTTATTAATTTATGTTTTTCCTTCGTTAAAGACGAATTATTTTCGTTTAAAAGTATTTGCTATATAGCTTTTTTGCCATAATTGTAAAAGTACATAGCTTGTTATTTTTTTTTTACATTTTTTGTAACTTTTTTTGCACACATGTACCTGAATTAAGCTTTTGTTAAATACAATACACTTCTTTTCTAATTTACTCCAGAGTTTGATTTGGTTAATGATTTTTTGAGATTCTATTTAGTGCTAGCATTTATAAAATGTGTTTTATTAAAACAGGAGCAACTTAGATGCAAAATAATTGAAAGACTGCTAAAAGAAGGATCTACTGCCGAAGAACCGCTTAACGTCCAATTGACTGATTACTCTAGGTAAGTGAAATTATAATATTTCAAAATCACAAACGTGATTTTAATTTTTAAAATACATATTTTAAATATGTATAGTATTTTTGGACTTAAGTGGTTATTCTGGGAAACCAGAGATATATCTAGTATTTTTCTGGGAAGAAAGAAGAATGTTGAGAGAAATGTACTTCCTTTACAAATTTATTAAAACTAAAAAATTCAAACTCCCTTTAGCTCATACTAATTGGTTTCTCGTCAAAACCTCACAATTAGGATTTTCTGTTTAATGCTCTAACTAAACTGCCGTCATCACTCTCTTCCGTAGTTCCGGCGGGAGAAGCACTTCATCCGATTCGTGTAAATGATTGCAAGTGAACCTACAATTTAATGTGGATTTCGAACCACTGCAACCCAATGGCCTTTTTATCGTAATCTGTTGGCAGAATAAAGCAAACATGGGTCGCCGCCGGTGGGATTCGAATCTGTGACCTCACATTGGCAGGCTGACACGTTGTCACTTACTCCACTGACGACTGTTAGGCGGGCCGCACACTTGTGCGACATTTGTTACATTTAGATTATTACCGCAATGCGGTATTTATCGCTTACCCCCATATGAAAAACACGTAAAGTTAAATTTTTGCCGACAATAACGTTCCTTAGACCTGGAGAGAAGTCAAGGTAGTGTTCATCCCTAAGCTCTCCACGAAGTTGTACGTCTGCGGGCGACCGAAACAGGGCGCAGTTCTTTCCCCGGTAATGAACAAAATACTGCTGAAACTCGACCAGACGGAATCAGAGCTGTTGTCTATGCCAATGACGTGGCAATCCTGGTATCCGGTAAATCCCTTTAAGTAATGAATCAATGTTGGTACATCCGAGAACTCTCTAGACCAAGCTTGTGGATTAGGGCTCCTGGGAAAGGTCATAGCTTCACATTTCTCTAAATTGAGGTGTAAGCCATTATGCTCGCTTGAATAAGGGCGGCATCACGACCATCCTTAACATAAGAGAAGATCTTCATGTCTTCAGCGTAGATTAGAACATTAGAGTACGAGATCAGACGGAAAATGTCGTCAATGGCAAGAACGAATAGTAACGTACGAGATCAGATGAACAATGTCGAATAGTAGAGGGCCGAGATGATGTCTTATGGTACACCAGATGAAGCCCTGAAGATTCTTGAGGTAGAGCCACGATATGTCCTGTCTCTTAGATTTGAAGAAATCCAGTCGAAAAGAACAGGGGGGAAACCCAGCCTCCCGAGTTTAAATATAATTACGGAGTGCGGGAGTTTAGCTTTACTGAAATCCGTGTATATACAGTCAGTTGGCATGCCTCACTGGAAGAGCCAGAAATAACATGGGAGGTAAATTCAAGTAAGTTAGTAGTCGTTGATCTACCGGGCAAGAACCCATGCTGATTGGGAAAGATTAAGCCAATAAATTGCTCTATGGTATAAGCTGCGAATACACCATTAATTCAAATAATTTAGGTATGTAAGATAATTTCGGTCTATAATTAGTTATAATATTCCTATGGCCCTTTTTATGGACAGGGACTATAAAAGAACACTTCCACAATGCAAGAAATTTACCAGCTTGAAGGGATCTGTTGAAGAGAATCGCTAATGGAGTAAGAAGAGCATCGGAACACGACTTAACGTAGGCTGGAAGGATACCGTCAGGACCAGAGGAAAAGTCCGATTTAAGTTCATTGATTTTTCCATAATAAGATCTCGTGATATGAATGGCAAAAAATCGGATGAAGGGGACGATCCAGAATATTATCAAAATTATTCACAAAAGGCTTAAAGTTATCCGAAGAAAAGGCACTCTAAAAAAATGAAGCAAAATTGTTTGCTATGTCGGACCCTTATTACAAGAAAACCGCTCATACCACATCGTAGATTGTAATTGACAGTTTAGAAACTACCTCAAGTATCATTAAAACTTTAATTGCGTTTTTTTCGTAAAATATGTCTTCCCGGGCCTTATTTGCCCTTTCAGTGTTTTTAAAAGGTATGAAACGACCATTATAAATCGAAAGCTTGTAGACCTAATCCGTTTTAATGAAACAAACGAGTTAAGCAATCAAATCTTGTTATAAAATAGGGAGGTGCAGACATCAATATCAGTAATGTGCAGCAATGCCGAAAAATCGACTGAAAGGAGATTATACGTTATCTCAGAGAAGTTCGATCTCTTATAGTCATAAGCATGGTGTTCGAAACTGGGATCCGCAATTCTAGTATCATCGTAACAAAAAGAGACAAAGATGGACGGATGAAATCTATCAATAGCGGATAACTGATCAGAAGCTAATTCGACTATAGTGTTAGTAAATCAATCTTACACTTTACTCTGACATATTTTAGAATGTCATCAACAGAGGTAGAAGGATCGAGCCGAGAAACAAAAAATAACTTAGGCATTGGGGCAGTCTTCAGAGATGCCTTCTGTGTAGAAAAAAGATCGGTTTGCGAGGTTGTGCTACAGGCAACAATAGCAGGGCGCGAAACAGCGCCAGATTACTAGGTACTCCATTAGCAGGCTCAGGGTTCGAGTGGTCAACAAAGATCACACCAACAGAAACATCGACACGGTCCACGGTAGTAAGCCCACAAGAGGATCTACAAACTAGAGCTCTCAGAAACCCGACCCGCGGATACCCGGTTCCTTCCCGGGTATTCGGTTCTCACCCGGATATCCGATTTAAGTCGGGTACCCGGTTCCTATTCGGGTATCCGGTTCCAAGGGAGAATCGGTTTCATTATAAGAGTCGGTTCCAACGGCAGAATCGATTCCGTCACAGGAATCGGTTCCTCTTGAAATCGTGCAGTACAGATTCAGTTTCAAGGCCAACAGAGGAAATTTTGCATTTCACTAAGGATATGTCTAGTTTCTTTGGAAATTACAGATTTTGTTGTAGTAAAATTTCAAAATACGACTTAAGATTTATTAATAAAAATTTAAAATTCCTTATACTCCCTACTATTAGTGACAAGTTTTGCTTTGCAATTTCACTCATTCTTATTAAAAAGTTCATACGACGGAATCGATTCCCGGTGGCGGATTCGATTCTCACAGTGGAACCGGTTCCATTGATGGAATCGATTCCTATTTGGAACCGGGTACTCGCCTGGAACCGGGTACCCGATTGGAACCGAATTTTTGGTAGGAATCGATTCCTACCCGGTCGGGTGGGTACCCGGGTCTTCGGGTTATCCGATTCCAACTGAGAGCTCTACTAAAAACACGCTTCATACATTTGGTATGATATGAACCACCGCATTAAAATGTGACACAGCAACAGCACGAATAGTGCTCCAAAAGGAGCAATGGAGACAATACGGATGAAAATAATAATAATTTGCGAAAGGAGCAAGAAAACAGAATAAAAACAAAATAAACATTAAATTAAGATAAAAGAGAAACAGACGGAAAAGACAGCAACTGGACGAGGTTAATAAGAACCAAAATAAAAAGATGGACCCCAGAAACTGTCAAAACTGAATAGCAGCAGCAGTAGATCATCCACGCCACACCAAAACAGAAGGAAACCGCAAGCAAAAACGTCACCACACAAAAAACAGAAAGAGCAAGAAACAAAAACAGCACGGATCAGAAGTAAACAAATCATGAACGTCACACTAAAATAGAAGAGAACCGTAAGCAAACACGTCACAACAGAAAACCAAGAGTTGTATGCAGAACAGAGAGCACAACAACAATCAGCACAGATTAAATACAAGCAGAAAGGTTGATGACCGATAACAAATACAACCGACTGCAGCGAAAATTCCAAGAAAAAACGGGATGAGAGAAAATTCAGTAAAATAAACACCAAGTTCAATGAGCAAGGTCGACACTGCCAAAAATTGCAAAAGAGAACACGCACACTTGCTTGCAAAATAAAGTAAATAAGAACCGCATTTAAAAACACCAAAAATAAAAATAAAATCCTCACAGCGAGGCAGATTAATTACGCAATTAAAATATGAATGCACTAAACAACCGAATTAGGACACTCGAATGCAAAAGTGTAATAAAACATATAAAAATCAGACGGAAATAAATTTTTTTTATTTAAAGAATTTCCTACATAAAGTTCAATTAAAAAATTAGGCAGTCAGGGATTTCTAAGGATGCGTTTTTTTTAATCTTCTTCTCTTTCCGACAAAATTTGGGAAAATGTTGAATTTTAGGTAATCGCAAAACATTTTTTTCAATTTTTGAATTGACTTTATCTTTAATGGTAGGAGTTCAATCAACATTGTTGAACATTTTGAAAAGGTCATTGGGGAAGTAGTTTTTTAGCGTTTGTTTCATGTCGCTACGTTGGGGAGATCAAAAGATAAAAATAAAAGAGTGATATGCATACCATGAAAAACTGAAATTTATGTATCACCCTGTAACTACCACACGGTTGAGACTCCCCCTGGCCATACAATTTTTTTTCTAGATGAGATCTATCAACATTTACGCACGTCAGATCTGAAACAACCTGTCAAACACTACTGCAATGCTCTGAGAACCTGCTTTCTAACAGGTACCTTTTCTTTATCTTATGTCTCTGTAACGATTTCGCGAGCTTAGCTTTATTCCAACCTATACAATTTGGGGCGCGTCTTCTTACAAACTAATTGAGAAGTTCAAAGCATTGGCATATGTTGGAACACCTAATTTGGAAATCACTCTGCATAACAAAACAAAAAACGTCACACTACTGAACACTCCGTCATGGCCGATTTTCTCCGAAACTATTTCACATAGAAAGTTAAAATTTGGCACAAGGATAGGAATTGGTGGCCGTGAAATTATATTGGCGGTGAAGTGAAAACACATTTTGCGGGTGTCAAATGAAAGCTTGTAAAAATACGAGCTCAATATAACATTGTGCAACAAGGACGGAAAGTAACCGATTGTCCATGAAGGCGCCCAGCCTAGAGTTGCACGTATTCTTTTTTATCACGAATAGGATTTAGCACAGTAGAATACAGAATCAGACAGATTTTAATTATGTATAATTGTGGCATATTTGATTTATTGCTGAGTAAGGGAGATGGATTAAAATTCTAGGCAAGTAGCTTGCTAGAATAAAATTCTTCCCCGTTATCACTAAAAACTTCCAAAGTTACGAGGTTAAAAGATATATGGAGGAGCGTCGTAAACAATTTATTGGTCTCATTTTTACTGAAACTTGTTTTATAACATTAAATTAGAATTTTTAGATCTACTTGATAATTTTATTTATAAGTATTTGGAATTTTCAGTGCGATAAATAAGCTCTACTTGGTGTGGCGTTTAAGAAGAGATGAGATAAAAAAACCTTTAGATTAATATTGTAATTACCTATTGAAATTATCTTAGTTTATGAATTAAATATTTGTAAAACAAAAAAAAACAAAAATAAATTCATCTTCTAGTGAAAAAATTAAAAAAAGAATTATTTCGTTTTTAATGGTTTTAATTTTGGAAAAAAAACTATGTCAAGCATTGAATGGCATACATCTGAATTCTTAAAATAACAATATCTGTGAGCGTGGAAGAAGGAAGCGTGCCTGAATCTGTTTTGCCACAGGCGATCAATAGAAACGTTAAAAACTTTATTTTAAACGAACTTTTCATTTTAGTTATTGAAAAGAAAACTTAATGGACCTACTTCACAACTACTTTGGACCTTGCATTTTGTGGCTTTGCAAAATATTTTTTTTTTGTAAAGTGAATGTGCATTCCAACCATTTTTAAAAAGACGGATAATTTGCGATTTATTCGAGTTTAAAAAAGAGCAAAGATTAAGTGGTCTATGAAGTTAACTGCAAGGCGCATTTGTAAATCGCCTCCGAATTTAAGGTAAAAATCCTTTTTTTTATTCATAACTGTGGAAATGTTCAATCAAAATGTTTTGTAATTTAAAGGCTGTAGAGCAGCTAACAAAATATAAAAAACTATTTGGGGCCGGAGGTGGTTGGCGGGACAACCTAATTTTGTCCAAATGGAGATATATGTAACATCCAAAATTCTATTGCCAATCAAAGAAACTTCATAACATAGTTTTTGCCTCTCAAATTCACGTGGGTTCTTCACGAATTCAAAGCAAGAGTTGCAGGTGACCCGTTTTGTCTTTATTTTTTAACTATTTAAAACGTTATTACATTCGGCCGTAGAAAACTTTTTTCTACCACCTTAAGGCTGTTGGGCCGTCGTACGTATAAAATATGTAAAAACCAATCAATCGATTGCACACATGACGGCAACGGCACCGGCACCGGCACGGCAATACCGCCATATACAGGGTGTTTCAGATCTGACGTGCCAAAATGAGTGGAGTGATAGATCTCAACTAGACAAAAAATTATATGGCAGGGGGGGTTTCACGGTATGCACCACTGACATATAGCTATGGACCGATGATATGCTATTTCATTTTGAGACAACTTTTTTTACCAGAGTGGAAAACCTTTTTTGCTTGCATTTTTATTTCGAGTATTTTGCTAATACTGGCGAGAGAAAAAGACATTATTACATACAGATTAAATTGCCTTCCCTGAAATTATTTTTGGTGATACTCCTCGTATTTCTTAAAATAAAATTTAGAAATAAATGGTTATTTTCCTCTGGAATGTGCTTAACCAGAATGAGAGCGGAGATATTTTCCTCTATATTCGTCTACTTCTATTCCATGTGCTTTCTTGTTTTGAATGCGACACCAACATAAGAACGCAATTGTATTTGCTGCCGGCAATTTAAAATCGAGATCGAGAATTTAATGGAAAATATTTTAGATCGGCGGGCACTCCTATATCTCAAATAATGAATATAATAAATATTGTAGTGCCTTACACGAAGTATAACATATCGATTATAATTAAATAAAGGAAAATTTGAATTTTGAAACAGAATATTCCCAGAAATTCCCGAAATAGCTCAATGAACTGTGTACGAATTTACCTTTTAGAGTTCAATGCAATGTGCTAATAGGGAAAAGGACGAACATACAAAAGTGTTTCACTTTGCTGCATGTAATTTTGACAGCTCTATCGGTCCATAGTTATAAGTCATTGGTATGCACATTACACTTTTATTTTAATCTCTTGATCTACCCAACACAGCCACATCAAATAAACGCTAAAAAACAAATATATTAATCCCCCCCCTTACTTTTCAGGTACCTTTTTCTATGTAGAGTTGGATAATTAAATACTACCCAACGTCAAAATAGTTCAGCCGCCTTCTTTGAGCTTAGTCAAACGAAATAAATTCTTAATTTTAAATAACTTAAAATTTATTTCATTCAACGAAAATAATTTATTTTATATACACATCGTATTCACAAGTGTTGATCATTCATCTGGCCTTTTTGCATTCCAAATCCTCTGAAATTTTTGCCGATATTCACGAGTTCTGTGCTTGTGCGCATTTGCATCGGTTAGTTTTATTGGATATCTAATATTTGATATTAGGCAATTAATAATTGACTTATACTTACATATATAAAAGAATACTTCTTATTTCATAAAAATGTAGGGCTAAACTGATTCCGTTTTAATTGGTAGCTTCCATAAAACAGTTTGCATCCTAAGAAAAATTTACCTTTAGCAATATGTACTTGCATTCAATCCCCATATATGTAATTTTAAATTGTCTCCATTACACTACATAACATTTAATTCTTGATGTTTATTATTAAAAAAATATTTTTAAAAACCTCATCATTAACTAGTCTTGAAGTTTTTGCCATCATATCTAAAAACTTTTAAAGAAAATTTTCAATTATAAGATCTCTTCCATAGAGTTATACTTGTTAATATTAAAACGTAAAAGATAGGGAGCTTAAACGTCAGCTTTAACCTTATTTTGTTATTAAAAAGCAGAAGCAGAAGCAGATGCACAGATAAATTCGTTAAGTTCTTGCTACATTCAACTAACCTGCTTAACATACGATGCGTGCTATTTATAGAAAAGTACACTATGTTCGTTTCATCAAATGCTGCTTTGAATTTAACGACGAAAGAACGTTGAATGAATAGTTAACCTCAATTACTCTCATTAAATTCAAAATATTCTATATCGTAGAAAACATCCAGCTTGAGTTTTATTCAAAATCTTGGAACTCTTTTCAAAGAGTTGGTTCCATTGTAAATTCTATCTACCCACGAAAGACTTAAATAGTATATTTATAAACGAAAGCCAGCAATATTTCATTTCTCTACAATGACGATGTATGTGTGTGGTGAAAACTTCAATGACCAGCTTTCATGTAAAGAGAAAAGTTTGGCATAAAGGTAATACAAAGCTTTAATACAGCACTAATTTGTCTCAAGTGGAATAAGAATTTTTAGCGTACCGTACGAAAATTGGAAAAATGGAACACTTCTGCAGTAAAACATCAGTTAGTTCGCCAAACCCTTTTTTTAGAGAATAGGAATTGGCATAATTAATTTGCAGTGGGTAAAATATATACATAAAATACAACAAAATAGAATTTGGAATTGTAGTGGTAAGATATCCTTAAACCGATCTATTGCCGTCATCTTACAAGTAGACTCCGCTCAGGAATACGTCAATACATTTTTGACCGGCCATCGATAGTAAGTTCATTTGCTCCTATGTCAATAAAAAGAAATTTTAAATAAAATAAAACATAATTTGGAGAATCCTTGAAGAAAAACATTCGATTCGATTCGTTCGATCATCTTTGCTACTGGCAAAGGAGCATTGTCATGATGAAAAAATGTGGTTCTGCTACTTTCAGTTGCTTATAATTTTAGTATTTTAATTTTCTTAAGTTTTTAAACTTAACTTAATCTTATTGACAAAAAATATGTCACTGTTTTACTTTTTGAGGTTTAACATTGTTAAGCAAAATTTTTTGATTCTAATATACTTGGGTGTACTAACTACGTTAAATTATTTGTCGCGTATCTTATTCTATAAAGACGAATAAGATACTTGAAAAATATTCTCCTTGAAAAGGATGGATTTAAAGTAATAATTCAATTAAATAAAACTTTTTTTAAAGAAATTTTCGACTGGATCAACTCTTATGCAAGTGGGTATTCTGCTATGAATAAAATAATATCTAAGAATACAAAACATTCATAAAATTTATAAGATTGCGATATTGCGCGTATATTGCTTAATCTCACGTTGTTTAGGCTGCTACAGTTACATAATGTTTGCTAATAGCTGCTTTCTGTAGATTAGAGTTAATTTGTATTGCAAGCACAAAGCAATAACACTTCAAAAATTCTTAAATGCAGAAAAGCTGCTTAAGTCCCAGTTTCGAACGTTTCTGGACCGAATTCTGTGCACAGATAAATGTCAATTCACCAGGAATGATATCACGAACTTCAAAAACCTCCATACCTGGTCGAACACTAACCCACACAGGGTAATCTTAGGGCAATGTTTTACCAACACTATGGAATACCAGCGCATACGGCTAACATTGTGAAGGAAATACTAAGTGAAAAATGTCCTAACCGCTGGATTGGACGAGGTGCACCGATTCCTTGGCCTGCTGGATCTCCAGACCTTACTCCATTGGACTTTTTTCAATGAAGGATGAAGTTTATTCAAGCGCAGTTAACAATAGGGAGAATTTAGTTAGCCGAATTTGGAATGCAGGGACGAAAATACGGGAGAGGTTGGCTGCAATACGCCTTAAACAGGGACTTAGAAGGAGATTGTTGGCATGCATCCAAAGTGGCGGTGGACATTTTTAACTGCTTTTGTTAATTATCAAGATTAATTGTAATTATTTTTAAATTCAATAAAAAGCATTTTGAATTAATGTGAGTTTAATTTCTTTAATTTTGTTGATTTTTATAGTACTCTCCGATAGGATTTCTACGTATAAATTTCTACATATTTTCTATACGTGGACATGCTGCACCTTTTTGGAAAGGTAATAAGATGGGCAATCTAATAAAAATAAAAAGGGGGTGTACTAATTACATGAATTTCGGAGAAAATTTGGAAAACGCTGAACTTTAGGTAATCGCAACCCATTTTTTTCACTTTTGGAAGTGACTGTACGTGCAGTGGTGGGAGTTAGACCAGTAGTGTTGACATTTTTGGAAAGGTCATTAGGATAGTTCTTTTTTAGTGTTTGTTTAATGTGGCTGTGTTTGGTGGCTCAAGAGATAAAAATAAAAGAGTAATGTGCATATCATAAAAAACTGAAATTTATGAATCACCCTGTAACTCCCAAACGGTTGAGATTGCCCTCCCCCCTGCCATACAATTTTTTGTTTGTCTAGTTGAGATCTATCATCCCACTCATTTTGGCACGTCAGATCTGAAACATCCTGTATATTATATTTATTTAAGATAAACAAACCAATTAAGTTTGGTTATGTTCAACAATCGCACCAAATCAAGAGCATTGCTGCGATTATTTTTACCACCGCAGCGACGTTAAATAAAGCCAGCATGTCAAGTAACAGGTATATGACTTCAGCCAATCAAATTACAGTCTACTCGACGAATCACACTCCTGAAGGAAGGTTTAAAAAATGCAATTTCATTTCAATTAAATGAAATTTAATATATAAAAAATCTGGTGGGAATTTAGTGAGTTTTAAATTTGACTTGGTGGAATCTAGTGGGTTTCCGAGTGACTTCTAGTGGGAGAATCTCCAACAGACTTGGCAACACTGAGCACGACACATGTGGCACGCCGCTCTTCTTAACGATGTCTTACATAGCATGAAAACTAATGATTTTGAATAAAAACATGTCGTTTAGATTTAGGACTCCATGATTAGCCAAAAGCGTAATTATATCGTTTCCCATATATGCTTTATGCTTTTGTTTTCTGGTCCTCACGTAAGTCACAGTGGTTCTTAATGATGCTTGCTCTTAAAAAGTCTGTGCATTCCTGCTCTAGAACGATGCCGAACCCTTATGAACGGCAAGACGTTGATCGGTGCAGAAGGGCTTTATGATAAATATTGAGAATTATTTAGTGGTATTTAAATTTTTTCCCACACTGCCACCTTTTTGCACTGTTAAAATAAAGCAAAATCTATAAGAGGATTAGCTTACAATTCCATATAAAATTTGGAAAATCAATATAATATTTAATGCGTTTCAAGGTATGCTAACATATCTTCACTTTCGTTTTGCAGTGATGAAGGCGATAGCAGCAGTGACAGTTCAGATAATGAAGCGAATGCCGCAAAATTATCTGATTTAGAAGGACCATGCTGCCAGCCACTTAAAGTTCCACCATGTACACCCGTGTACAATATAGCGAAATTGATGAAAGAGGAGAGAAAGGTAAATATGTTCTAGTCAATATAAAAATTATATAACATACTATTATATTATATATATATAGAAACTACAAGCCTTAAAAAAAAAGATGAAAAATAAAAGCCTTATATTTCGGAAATCCGACTATATTCATATAATTCCACTGAAGCATATTGGCAAAAGAAAAAAGAAAAGTGTTCAAAGACTAAAAAAGAAAAAAAAGAAGAGCAGGAAAACGGTGATTAAATTTCTAATAGTTTTATCGTTACGAGTTCTCCTTTTGTCTTTCAACAAATATGCTCTGTCATATGAAATAAACCTGACATCGTTCGCCTTTTCACAATTAATTACTCAGTAAGTCAGAGCGCCTGAAATGTTTAAAAACCCAAACATTACCAGCCGAAACAACATCAAAGACGACACGACAAATACCCGAGATTCTTAAAATACTTTCCACAGTGTTCAACATGATCGCGATGGCAACCTTTCAGTGGGAAGGAGCACACACTAATTTCTTGTTTTTCCTAACGTAACTCAGCATTGGCAGTGATTTTGACACACTTAATTCATGTTGAACCACGTCCTTGCGTTTGTTTGCCAATTTGCTGCTTGTGCACGCTAATAACAACGAAAATAGTCGTTTCCTTCCTGATAAGGGAAATTTATTATATTGCCGGTTCCTATACACGAGCGGAATCGGTAAATTTTTTGGCAGTGTTAAACACACTAATGTCATGAAGGAAATAGTCATATCACCGCAAGAGCTAATTTATTCTAGCGCCACATTACTACGGATTAATTAGTTACAAGGGATTTTGACGAAAAACTACTTACACCTGCTAACGGAAGAGAAGTAGATAAATACGCAAACTTTGACTTGAAACTTAATTCAGATGCGGGAATTTATATGAAATGATTTTGGTTATGTAAAGTATGCAGAGTTAACGGTTTATTAAAAGAACGATTAGGGAAATTTTTAAAATAAAACTACAGCTAACTTCCCAAGTTACATATTTGACAGTTTTCAGGCATTTCAAGTTTATATTTTAGGTCAAAGGTTAAGAGTAATCGTAAAAAAAAGGAGATAAAATCGCCTTAAAAAATGTGTTTGTAAGTATGTATTACCAACATTTTAATTTCTTTCGTTATATTGCACATTCACAAAAATGAGATTGAATTGAAATTGAAGTTGGCGGCGTTTTATTGTCAAGGGAAATTTCTTAAATTCCCTTGAGCTGGATAGTGAACCAGACAAAGAACTCAGCAGTTTGTGTGGCGGAGATCTATATAGCTCATTAAAAAACATAGTTCTATAAAACTAAATAATAATTTTTACTTTTAAATGAGAACTCAAAAATAGGAAAGTACGTCCTTTTCAGATACTTATATAATCCAATTTTCCAAATTTAACTAAAGCAATCTGTTATTGGAAACAGTACAACAAAAATCTATTTCTAAAATTAAGGAATCATTCTGGTTTAGACGCTCGAAAACAAGGCTATTTTTATGAATGTTTTAGGAAAAGACTATTATAGATATTGATATAAAGTTTATTCAGCTCAATATATACACTTTTGAAAAACATAAAAGATATCTGTATTTATAGTTTTTTACACTTTTTATATACATAAACAACGGATGAACGGAATTTCTCAAAACTTGGTATGTCGCTGGCGGCTTTGATAACTTGATAACGGCTCATCTAAAATACAACAACCAACAATATTTAGGTTCAGTATATCAGTTTTCTAACGCATTCTATTGAAATTAATATTTATTGATAAATAAGAAAATGGCGGACATTTAAAGAAAAAACAAAAAAATTAGGTTTTTTTACTGTTTTTGGCAAAAAAAAAGGAAAAATCCAAATTTTGATTTGGGTGTAGAATGGGCAGAATCTATTACTGTGTAGAATATGTGGTTAAAATTTCATGAAGATCAGTTCAGTGGTTCCGGAGAAATCATCGCCGCCGACCGTAAAAATATAGTTTCGAGAAAAACGTTTTTTTTTTAAGCGCGCTCAGGTAGTAGAAGTAGCAACGTAAAGAACGTAAAGAACCCAAAATAATATAGTTAGACTGCTCCGATCACTCTAAAATGTTAACACAATACTTTTAGATATATAGACTTTCGAAAAATTTAAAAAAATCGAACCAAAATAATTATTTAATGAATTAAGGTTAAGTAAACTTAACACTAAAACAGAAACTGCCATTTAATGAACTAGACATAAGCAAATAATTTGGTATATTAGGGGTTTGGCCACAGAGGATTTTAAGTGACATTTTAGAGAAGAGGATATTTACATATACAGGGTGTTTTACATAAGGTGCGCCACAATAAGTGTGGTGATAAGATCTCACCTAGCCAAACAAAATATTTTCGCATGGGGTGAGGGGCAACTCGAAGGTTCGGAAGTTACAGGGTGATTCATAAATTTGACATTTTCATGGTATACACATCATTATTTTATTTTTATCTTTTGATCTACTAAACACAGCCACATCAAACAAACGCCACAAAACTTCCATCTCAATGTTCTTTCTAAAAATGTCAACAATGTTGATCTATCATCTGTTCGAAAAAGATTGACAGTACACGCTCTTATGGACTATTCCTGTCTGCTTAGGGTCGCCATATCAAAAGCATGTAAATATAACAAGTTTCTTGATGACTCCATAACCATTCATTAGGGCTTATTTTATTAACAGCTGTGCAACATTGAACCAAAAATATATACATATTTCAAAATAAATAATCCAAAACAATTTATAATAAGTAAATTCAAGCATTTCTACAAACCTACTTCGCTGTACATAAAATCACTCACCACTGAGTGCTGATCATTGTCGGTCGTCCAAAAGCATCTGTCTGCTGATCAGACAATTGTAACTAAGTGGTTACATTTTCATATGGAAAACAAAATTAGTTACATTTACACTTATACTTCTCATTTTTTACGTTTTTAATAAAATTATTTAAAATGTGCTAAAGTGCAAAAAATATTAGCAATAGCATTTATCTCGGGTCTTTTAAAGAATTTATAAATGAAAATACATAAGATTACAGTGTTATTGAGGAGATGCTTTGCTTTTGCTGATGTAAATTTAAATTTATTAACATATGCGGACCCAAAAAATATTCTAAAAATATTTTAATGATGCCTTTTTTCAAAAGCTTTTTCTAATATTGCTAACATATGTGCTTGGAAGGATATTAATGCTGAATGGACATTATTAAGAGTTCAGATAGACCAGGGTAATGTTGTTTAATTTTGATCAGATATTGCAAAAATAAAAAATGGACTCCATGAAAAAAGACTTACTGTTTTAATGTCGTAACACTAGACTCTCATTACCTGAACAAAAGTCTGATCCGAAAAAAATTCATTTGGACGCCTAATTTTGTGGCATAAGTAATTCATCAATTTGTTGTTGATGTCGCTGCGTTAAGTGGATAAAAACGATAAAAATAAAATAATGATGTGCATACCGTGAAAATTCAAATATATGAATCACCCTGTAACTCCCAAACGTTGGAGATTGCCCCGTCATACAATGTTTTTTTACAAGGTGAGATCTATCACACACCTTATCTGAAACACCCTGTATACCCAACTTACATTTGTCCACGTTAAATTAATACCCAAAATAAGATAGTCGAAAAATAATTGAATCCTACTCTTAAACTATATTACATTTTCGTGTCATTTATTCAAAATATGATTCATCGCTACTCTTACTTTCATCACTTTAAATATCGGAATCATCTTCATTATCAGAACAATTGTTCATGGAATTACACAGCACACTCTCAACTTGCATTGGCGTTGATTCTCCTAGGAACCGTGTTGGTTTTATAAAACCATCTAAAATCCACCCATTATTTTCCGCGCTAAACTTAATACAATCCGGCTCAGTGGCATTTAGCCACATTGAATTAACAAAGATCGTCCGCAACAATTTTTCCTTTAAAGATTCCAGCATTTCATGCATTTACAGCAAAAAAAAAACGGGGGGGGGGGGGGGGGGCTGGTAAAGGTTTCAGCGTAAAAAAAACACTTTTTTTGTGAATTTTTTATTGAAACCTTTTGTACATTAGTAAGCATACTTTTAACAATATTCCGTAATTTTTTCATGCAGAAATATTTCAAAACAAGCCGGTGACAGAGCTTGCCCCAGAACGTCTTTGAAAAAATACAATTTGCGGTGTTCACTGTATCTCGGTCGGAAATTATCTGAAATCAAAAACCATTAAAATTTAGTCAAAGTATTATCAAATCCTCCCCACAACGTTCTCCGATTATTTTTTTTTCATTTAAAAATTTTTGGTGGCCATCTAAAGTGTAAACTGCTATTTTCCACGAAAAATTCCGCCATTTTGTGGGTGGGAAATCCCCTTAATGTAAAAAAAAATTTTAACTAAACGTTGGGGGGGGGGAGGTATTTTATATGAAGAAAATGTGTACCAAGTTTCAAATGAATCGGTCTAGTAGTTTTTAAATGGCAGTGAACACGGACTTTGAAAAAGTAGTTTTGAGAAAAACGCGTTTAAGTTTATGCGCTAAAAAAGTGAAGAAAACACTGCACACAGCTGCACTAAAGGACAGGGGACTAACTATAGACCATAACTTCAAGAGATTTGCTCAGATCGACTTAAAATTTTGAGAATATATTCTTGAAATGTTTAACAATAAGATAAGACAAAAAAAAATCGATTTTGCGAAAGTGTAAACACAGATCGAGTTGAAAGTGGGTTGACTGGACCCGACCACGCTTTGCTGGCTTAGTCGAGTCGAAATGAACTATAAACACGGGTTGAGTAGTTGAGTTGACTGACAACTTTGTTTGTGGTTTTGATTAAGGGCTTGTTCATGAGCGCGATACGACTCCGTTCGATTGTTTTGTGTCATCTCACTTTTTGAATACTTGCAGTCTGCCATTAATTTTCATCGCAGGCCCATTCACAAGGTTGACAAACGAAAATTTGTTGTTTACATTTGAGTTTGCTCATAATTAGGGCTTTTAACTCTTTGCACTCGTATGTCACGCTGGAGGTGACAATACTAATTTACTCTATCTAAAACTCGCATTAGCGCATTATTTAGCTAAAAATAAGTACAAATTGACACCCAACAACTTTGAAAATAAATCGAGTGCAAGGGGTTAAGTTATATCCTTAATTACAAATATAAATATTTACACTGAATCGTGAACGCGAATTGAAGCTAATGTTGTTAATACTTTTTTAAAAGAAGAAAATTGCTATTTCCCCATTTGTTGAAAATAATAATTAATTTGTATAACTTATACACCTAATACATATATATTATATTTATTCAAGCCATTTTGCATTCAACAAGCACTTTTCAAAAAGGTAAACAAACCAATTAAGTTTGGTTATGTTCAACAATCGCACCAAATCAAGAGCATAGCTGCGATTATTTTTACAGTTGCACCCACGTAAGACAAAGCCAGCATGTCAAGTAACAGGTATATGACTTCAGCCAATGAAATTACAGTCGCATAAGACGAATCGCACTCCTGAACAAGTACAACATTTTTAATTTATTTTATTCAAACAATTTTTATTTCAAAATGGCAAAAACGATTGTGTGGGAGTACGAAGAAATGAAAACGATGCTTAGTATTATTATTATTAATTGTCACTGCAACTATATTTGAACCTGCTCTCAATTCAATCTGTCAACCCTAAATGCTTAAACACACGAGTCGAAAACTCAACTCGATTTCGACTAAATCACAATATCACACGAACAAAAGATCCTTTTCGGCAACTACTCTGAAAGAATTAGCGCCGTCTGGCCCTTGCCGCAGCGGGCGAAACTTCGCACGGTTCCAAGAAAAGGAGGGACCTGACATTGCGTATTAATAGTAATTCCAAATACGCTTGTAGCAAAATTTTAAACGCGTTTTTTTTAAAACAGTGACCACGTTTCAGAACACTGTATTTTTCAATATTTTAAACAAATTTTTAATAAACAAACAAAAAATAAAGTAAAGTAAGATTTTTCAACTTTTAGAAGTAAGTAGTTTTTGAGTTACAGTGATCACTGACTTGAGAAAAACGCGTTTAAAGTTTTAACCCGAGGCACTGTATCTCCGGCAGTTTTGCTCCAATCGACCTCAAATTTTAACAAGATACTCTTGAAGAGTATTATCAAATAAAAAAATGCAAAAACACAATTTTAAAATTTGATGTTGCTTTATGAAATTTTTTCACTATGAATAACATATAGTTAATGTTTTTACTTATTTACATGCAATATATCATATAATGAAGCTAAACTATTTATCGTAGCACAAAAAAATCAAGCCAAAGTGTAAATCTACAAATATTCGTAAAAGAAATCAAATTCAGAGGACAGCGCTTGACCTGCCAACAACAGAGCCTGGGTCTGATATTCCCTTTTCAACTGATGATGAGTGGTACATTGAAGGATACGGAACGATTCCTCGAGCGCGACGCACATTAATGCAAAGTGATCTGCAAAGGAAGTACATAACAGAAGGACTATTTCCTCAACAAATGCCGCCAGAATTGATAGTGACAGCAGCAAAAAATAAAATGAATGGATCTTCAAAAAATTCAGATAAGGACAAAACAGTCTTAACTTCTCCAGCATTAACAGAATTTCCTCCAATTGGCGCAACAGCAAGGCGAACCAACTCATGGCACAATCTGAACAAGTGCGTTCCTAAAATTAGGTACATGTAAAAATAAGAGTAAAAAATTACTTTAAAATCTATTTCCTTGATTTTAGGGTTCAGAATTTAAACAATCTTCGTACTGCCGAAACAAGTGATTCTCTACAATTTAAACTAAGTCTGAAAAAACAAATTTGGACTGGAGTTTCTCCTGATTGTGGTCCTGGAGGAGACCGAAGTCGACCCCTTTCTTGGGGTATGCCTCCGATTGGAAAAAAGAAATATGCGCAATTAAAGGATGACCAGGAGGCACTTCTAGAGTAATTTCTAAATTCGGGAACAGATCAGATCATAAATTAATTTAAATTAATATTTTTAGGGCATGTTGCCAGAAATTGACTCAGTGGCAAGAGAGCGAAAGTGAAATGTGTCAACAGACAAAGGCCAAGATGACTATCAATCTGATAACTCCACTTCTTCCTGAAAGGCTCCCGAAAAGCAAAAAAGGCATTCATCCCAAGACGAGTGTAAAAACAGAATTATTTGAGTCAAAATTAGTTAAAAAACGGTAAGAAATATTATACGATTGCTAAATAGAGAGATAATTTTTCGTTCTAGCAATCCATTAGCCAAAATTGCTGAAACTACGCAAATTTTAACACGTTTTGCCAAATCAAAAGCAAAAAGTTCATTTCATAGTCGAAAGACTTCAAAATCCAACTTCAGTTATTCATTGACAACTGGAACTGGAATTTCAACAGCTCCTGCGCTTACACCACTTCCTAAAGGTCACAAGTTCAAGACAGGTGGAATAGTTGCTACTGCTGCGCAGCCTCTTAAAAAGAAGAAATCTTTCGCAATTCCCTCTCTTAAGGAAAATGCAAATGAATCAGACTTAGAAAAATCATTCGGAAGAAAAGCCAAATCGAAAAGCAAAAAAAAGAAAAAGTCATCATGTTAACAATCAAGACATTTTGAAAAATATCTTTTAGAAAAATTGTTCTGTTTTAAATTTTTACACTATATTATTTTGTCTATATATTGTAACATAACTGTACTATAAAATTTTTAACTAAATTGTGTTATTTCATCCAACTCAAAGTTAGAATTTAGTTTTAAAACCTTAGTTACTGGTTGCTTTGAGGCCAAATTAGCTATAGGTAAACTTTAGGGTTACTGTTTTATTTTTGTCCTTAGTGCAAAACAGTTGGTACACGACAAAAAAGGATATTTTCGCGGACTTTGCGAAGATAAATAGACTAAATGATGCGCGCATAATTCAATGAAAACTAGGTCCAAAAATGTATGCGAGAATCGATAGCTTTAAATATGTTTCGATTCCATGCATTATCAAAGAAATACGGCGGTTTTTAAGTGGAAAGGTACCGAAAAAATGAAAAAAAAACTTCAATATTTTTTTTCGTGTCAAAAAACTATTTAAGTCAATTCCAAACCATTAACAAAAGTGCATAAAATGAAAAAAAAATTAATTTCTTTAGTAACCTTGATTACGTATAACCGGCACAAATAGCTTATATATGCTGTGCTGACACTAATATGGTGGCAAATCGGAAAATCGTAAATAAATTGAAAATCTCCCAATAGAAGGTCAGTTAGGCGGTTTTTGAGGGTGCTGAGCACGAATTCAATGTCTATTTTGGCCAATCTCGCAATCCAAGATGGTACAATATGGCAGTAGTATCGAAAAACTTTTTTTTTTTTTTGGAAAAATCGCAATGAAAGTTCACATAGGGAATTTTTGAGGGTTCCAGATACGAATTCGGTTAGACGTAATCAAGGTCACTAAAAAAAACATTCCTGAAACTTTAAACATTTTATGTACTTTTGATCATGGTTTGGAATTGACTCAAATAGTTTTTTGACACGAAAAAAAATTGCAATTTTTTTCACTTTTTCGATACCTTTCCACTTAAAACCGCTATATTCCTTTTATAATAGAATAGAATCTAAATTTTAACCCCAGGAAACGAAAGAGCACACCCAAAAATAGTAAGATACATAGGTTTGGTTTGGATATTTGGCTTTTTTCATTCGAGAATGAAGCTTTAAAATGACTTAAAAATTCTGACTTTTTCAGGGATCGGCCTGGTAAGTGATAGAAATTTTCAAAAATAAAAGCTATGTAATTAGCTTAAATAAGCTGTGTTAATAACAGCCTGTTTTTACAAGATTTACTACGTGGCGGACTGAATTAAAAGCGGTGTAAACACAACAGCATAATATAAACGTAAAAACTATCCCAATAATTATCAACAATATTGATTTAACTGCAACCATTACAGATACGGTCACTACCAAAAAGTGAAAATAATATTTTGCCTAAAATTTATTATGATGACTGCCTAAAAGTTCAAATTATCTCAGAAATGTATGTAATTAATTTTTATTTTTATTAAATTGCTCATATATACCTTTCCAAAAAGGTTCAACATGTCAAGGTGAAAAAGGATTAGGAAAACCGCTTCCATAGAAACCCCTGACTAGCTAATTATTTGATTGCACTGTAATTAGGAAATTCGTTAAGTAAACAAAATTTCTAAGAGAGAAGGTCAAAAATGTTTGTTCAGGGAACACAGGTAACCAGGGGCGTTCTTTCAAGAAAAAAATTGGTTGGACAAGATTTTATTATTATTAATAATCATAATATGTTGGCCTTATTATTTCTATGATTATAATCATTATTTTGATTACTGCATAGATTTACAGATATATTATCATATATACAGACATTGGCACAATTATTCGGACAATGCAATTTTCATACCGAAGAACGAAACAAATCGATATAACTGCTATAGTTTTTCTTTCAGTTCAAATTTTTTTTATTAAGCTTTCTATAGGTTTCACATTATCAATATAAAAAATAACAAATACAAAAAAATTCGGCTTAATAAAACAAAAATGTAGAGCAAAATGACAAAATTATTCGGGCCCGTGCACTCTTGTTTCAGGAAAGTAACGGCTATTGCTCGTACAGATTAAATAACGCATGTTGATGAAGTAGGCTTTTGCTACCAATGTGCTTTTGTTTGTTTGCCTATTAATTGCTTTCTTATTGTTGAAAATCCATAGAGCTGTTGAATAATCAATTGAATAAAGAGCTGCTATACTTGCTGAATTTTATAATAGCATTTCGGTTGTGGACCTTGCTAAAAATATATTTGTAGAAGAAGTACAATATATTACCAAATTTCAAAGCATAGGAAAAGTGAAAGCGTAAAAAATAAGTGCGGACGGGGAAGAAAAAGGGTTACATCTCAAAGGGAGGATAACAAAATTGTTTGAAGCTACAAGAAAAATTCGTTGGAAAACTTCAAAAACGAGGTCAACAAACAGTGAACGGGAAAAGGAAATCAGCGAAAGAACCGTACGAAGACGATTGAAAAAAAAAGGTATTAAAAGGTCTGTTTACGTACTTTTTGGTCTGAAATATTCTAAATATTAAATAGGAGAAATTATCAAATGCCAAGAGTACGTGAACAAGTTTGAGTAGTCGTGGACAAAAACTAAAGCGATAACTGTCAAAGTGACAATGAGTGCCTTTATAACAAAAGTGCTCAACTTATTTCTTCGAGTAAATTTGGACTAAAATTTCAAAGTAGGGGAAATCTTACGTCAGCAAATTTCCCCCCATTTCATGAGTACGTCAACACGTTTGGGTAAAAATATCATAATGCATTTACCCAAAACTAAGTACGTGAAAAGACCTAAATAAAGCATAAGATTTAAAAAAAACACATTTATAACAACTACAACAAATGATCCCGTAAGCTGAAACGTTTAAGTAACACTCTATAGCTACGAATATGAATGAAGCAAAAAGCTTTTAGGCGAAGTGGAAGAGATGTGGGGGGGAATTGTAGATTCGTCAATAAGAATAAGGAACCTGAGCTGTCATTTAATTGGAAATTTATTTTCCGATATCGAAAATCGTGAATTGTGCAGTTAAATAGATTTTTTGAACATAATTAGTTGTAAAAAACATTTAAAAAGTGTGTGAAACAAACTATATTAAGTTGTGTAGTGCCAAACTGTGGAAATAAATTCCGTTGCCGACTGCCGGGAACATCTTTTTCGCTAAATTTTTTAATGTAAATGTTAAGATAGCTCCATAGTAACACAACAAAAGCAAGTTCTAATGAAGTTTCAGTCAGAAAAGAAGAAAAAATTAAATATTATTATTGTTTACAAGTTGTGTTCTTTTTGCAGTAAGTAGCGTATTTTGGTGCACAGACGTCGTAAATATTCGGTTTTGAGAGGCCAATAAATTATCAAAATTAATTAATAATTGTTTAAAGCGTTTAAAATAATTTAATTTTTGTTATAGATTCCCAAGAGTAAAATATATAAATGTCATATGGAATTGGTTAAATATTTTTTTAATTCTCAATAAAAAAGAAAATTTGAAAATACTAATTATCCAAAGAATTTAAGAATGAACCCCCACTTGAAAGAAAAAATTGTACTACTGCCATGATGAATATGTGCGTGGTTGGGTAGTTGTTTGGTTGTTTAATTTTTTTTAGCGCTTTTTGTGAAGTCTGCTTTTTTTTAAAACTATTTTATTTTTCACTTCTTAGTGTCTTCATATATGCTGCTCTTACGAACAAAGCAATTTCAAAAGTTGCAGAGGTAGTACACTCTAAAGTAAGGAAACAGAATTATCCAAATCGGGCAACATATTACGAAATTAGTCACGGTCACCCTTTCATACCCACACCAGAGAAAATTCTTACCACGGCCCTAGTGCGCCACCGTACTCTATACAGCAGGAGAGAATTATCGTAGTCACTTTGGGTACAAAATTGTTATTATTTATCAATCAGGAAACGCATTCTGTACAACTGAATCAAAAGCATCAAAACAAGGTCTATGATTTATGAAGCTAGGCGTCGCCCATCCTCCAACTCTAACTACAAGCCACACTTTTTAGCAGAATACAAATAGATATTCTATGCATTCAGAATCATCTAAACCAGTCCACGCGTTACAAAGTGATGTTAGGTTAGAAACATATTCTTTCATTATTAGCAATGGGAGATCATACTCTATACAACAAAAAAAGAATCATCCAAATCGATCCACGCATCACGAAGTTAGGTTTTACCTTCACCTTTCCCCCCCCCCCCCCCCCCTCCCACTCATCCTCCCACCATCCTAGACACTTTTTTTTCATGGTACCAATCGGGGCACATATTCTACCCAACAAAAAAAGATTCATCCAAACTGGTTAAATTACCCCTCCCCCTCCCCACCCGACACTAGGACCAAATTCTTGGGGGATCATTAACAAAAAAGATAATTATCTAAATAAATCTATCAGTTTCTAAATCTCTTCCCTACCTGGACATGTTGTACCTTTTTGAAAAGATAATAAAATGGGCAATTATATCCAAGAAAAAACAGGTTTATTAATTACATGTATTTCGGAAAAATTTTGGGAAAATATTAAATTTTAGATAATCGCAAAATATTGCAATGCAAGGAGTTAGATCAATACTGTTGACAATTTTGGTGAGGTCATTTGGGTAGGAGTGTCATTGTTACTATAAAATTTGGAATTTATGAATCACCCTAAAACTCCCGAGCGGTTGAGTTTGCCATGTTAGACCTGTTACCAAGGGATATATCAGAGCGCGTTCTTTTTGTACCGGAGTTGTTGATGGAATAAATGGCATAAAACTATATTATATTCTGTTCCTTCTATTCCTTTCACAGAATGACTAAAGAAATACACCTATAATTCTGTGGGTGTCCGGCAAAACTAGATAACTCCACATAAGGAGTTTTCGATAAAAAGGCGTCCAAAGTTTTCCAAATTATAGAAACGTCCGTTCGATTTCTTGAAAATGGCTCGCATATAAGTGTAGGTGTTTATAAGATTGGATTAAGAATACACACGGCAATGAATGTGTTACATTGTAATTGTAATTGCACAGTACTTGGAGTTATCTGGTTTTGCCGGGAAAAATGGAGTTATCTGGTTTTGTCAAATTTCTATATTATGCTGATTAAATTTAATATAATTAACAACCTAATGACATTATAAATCAAAATAAGCATAATCGAGATAAATACAAAATTTTCTCTCTCTGTTTTCCCGCAAATAGTAGCTTGTTATTTTAAACTCAATATTCAAATTCGGCAAAGTTCGCGATTTTAGGTTATGTCAATAAAAACAGTGTAACTAAGTGATTTTCAAAACACGATTACTGTACATTAAGCAGAAATTTTATTGAAATATATAATTTTTTAAATATCTAAGGTTATTTTCGAAAAAACCGTATAATTTACATACATATATACCTATATAATATAATTCTATATATATTTAATAATTTACATAAATTTCTTACTCGAAATCAAAAATTCTGTGGTTTAATAATTATAAAAAATGGTGGTTATCATGTTTAGCAGGGAAAATGGAGTTATCTAGTTTTGCCGGGAAAAACGGAGTTATCTCCTTTTGAAAAGTCTTGATTTAAAGTAGATTTTACATTTTTTTTTACTAAATGCAGTTTAGAACATTAGGGTCATCTCAGGATGCCCAATATGACATTAACTCATTTTTGAAAAAAAATGGAGTTCTCTAGTTATGCCAGACATCCATAGAATTACTTTGATAAAGCAATTCTAAACAAATATCCTGAGAAAGTCAAATTACACAGGCCTGCGAAATTTTGAAAAAATTGTCCCCCCTGGAATATGAAGTGTTTCCGAAGTAATTTCTCCCGCTGAAACCGAATCCGGGCTCAGAATTGCTCTATCAGGTCAGGTTTTTGAGATATTCTAACCTAAAAGGGCAAAAACACTGTTTTTTGTCATATTTAAAGTTATGTAGCACCGCGATGTTTTTTTTTCAAATGCGAGAGGCGTTATTAATATCTCAGATATACAATGGTGCTAAAGATTGTATAATTTTTTTTAAAACAATTGATTTTCAAACTTAATTTTTTAGAAAAAAATCAATTTTTTCATTTCAAAGTGAAATATCTTGAAAAATTGTCCAATTTTTTTTTGGTTTTAAAATAGTGGCTGATGTGTTCTCTTTCAAAGGAAACTTAAAGGAACTATAATATTTTACCGTTCTCAGTTACATGGCCAAACGTACAGCTAATACCTGCCACTTTAAACAAAAATTCAACCTGCTTCCTAAATTATTGATCTTTTAAAATTTGCTTGAATTTTTGTTACGTTTTCAAAGACGGTGACCGCTATATTTCAAAAACCACTCGACGTATTTAAATGAAATTAACATAGCATATTTAATTAAACTAATAATTTTTGGTTGTACTGATTTAAGATAAACTACTAAGAAGTACTAATTAGCACCGACTATTTGTAAGAGAACGTTCAACAATGAAGCAGATAACTTGGTCCAGAATTGATATTTTGATTTAAAATTTTCGTGACACCCTGCCTGCAATTGCAATATCTTATATTGAGAAGTAGCTGTAATTGTCTTTCAATGGTTTAATGCTTACTTTGACGGGTGGACAAATTATGTCAGACATTTCATTTGAAAATATGGCGTTGAAGTGTAAGTAACAAAGTACTGTGCAAGTTCTGTTAACTTTAAAAAAATTGGTATTGTTGGAAAAGCTAAAATTAGAAGAACTGCGTACCTTGAGGAGAAAACCGGCATTCTGGGGGTGTTTATTCCGCCATTTTTAACTGATAATAATCAAATTTCTTGCCTACTTTATTGAAACAATTATGGAAAGAAATATTTTCTTGTATATATTGCCTTCAATAAAATATTGCCAACTTCAGTGTCTGGACTAAACATACGTTGGCAATGCCATAAGAAATTCAATAAAATATTTCAAGTGCAGACAGAGCCTAAAGATTACTTGAAAAAAAACTTGATATTATATGTAAAATAAAAACATTATACAACAGTTAAAAACTTCTTTTTTAAAAGCCTTTTTTTCACGCCCATAACTACGCTCAACCCCTTAAGGGGGTTGATACATTTAAAAAGCTGAATTTTTTTTCACAAATTGGTTCATTAGGATCTGAAGAACATGTGCCTAAATCGATTTTACGATATTCCAATTCCATCACACTCAAAAGCAATATATAGCATCATGTAAACTCGCGCGACAGCGTCGTGCTCCAAGCGCACCTGCACCAAGCTGCCTCTGTCTCTGGATCTATCTCCTTTTGATCTTGTATACGACTCTAAATTCCTTTCATTGTTAAGTTGTGTACGTGAAAGAAGAAGGCGAGATGTATGGACCCGGCATAGCAAATTAGCGTACGAGTAGAAAGCTCGTTGATTTCCATCAGTTTTTCTGTTGTTCAAAGTTTAAAAACAATTATCTCGAAACAGCGGTTTTTACCGCTTGAAGTAATATTGCTCAAGAAGTATTGATTCAATCAAACTGAAATTTTAACTAGTTTCTGAAGCCATATCAATTCTATTTGAACCATCAAAAATTGACAAATTCGCGAAAAAAAGTAAAATATTGCCACTTTTTCGTTTTTTAGTTGCCTTTTTTTATTTTTCAAGAAAACTGTTTTTATTTTTTTGTTCAGACTAATAGCAACAGTTCCATTTTACTTGGAGTGAAATTTGAGCCACTTTTTGAACTCCGCCCAATGCCACCATTTTGGACTTTTTGCATACATAAAAAAAATCTTATAAAAATCTCAATAAAACACACAAAAATTCAGAAAAATCGATTCACTTTTACTCTGTTTAAGTACGCATTGAGAAGGATACCCTTTTTCACTCATCTACCCTTGATGAAAAACTGAAATAGGCATGACACGTTGATAAATTCATAAGACAACGAGAATAATAGGTATGTTCCCTTTTTTGTAGTGCTAAAAAGTGTTATTTGCTGGCGGTAGGTTAGAAGGGTGACACTGAGCTACTTTCAGCCCGCTTCGCTTTACAGGGCTTCGTCGGTGACTTCCCGATTATGCCAGTATCGATATCCAAGCAAAAGCTTGCTACACGATTTGCTACAAGTCTACCACATAACTTAAAAAGGAATTGAATGCTGCTGCCTGTGTGGAAAGTGAAAACTGTCCGCAGACGGTTGCGGGAGAACAATTTGAACACATGCAGAGCAGCCTAAGGAAAGTGCCTCTGGTGACTGGTACGCATGTCAGAAAGCGTTTAAGGCTGGAACACAATGTGGCGCTGGCGCTCGTAGCTAACTCGGAAATGTCAAATTTGGCGCGCGCCAAAAATTAAAAATATTGAACTTTGCGCTACAGCGCCAGCTACACATTGGACCGCCATCTCTTAATTTCCATATTTTTAACTTTTGACAGGTCTGGCTACCGCGCCAGCTACGAGCGCCAGCACCACATTGTGTTCCGCACTTTAAAGTTCGTTAAAGAACATGCAGATTAGCTTGCAAAGAAATGGCGAACACTTTGTGGACAGGTGAAAGCAAAATTGTCATGTACGGTACTTCGTGATCTCGATCCTATATCAGAAAACCGCCAACAGCGTTCAAACCAGCGTTCAATAAAAAAAAAACCATAAAGCACGGCACTGACAATGACCCAAAACCCACTAGCCGGAAGGCGCAAAAATGGTTAAAAGACAGCTATGGAGTGGGTTCTACAGTCCCCGCAATTTGAATCCAGTTTGAAATCTGTGGGCTGTGGTGGAGAAGGTCTCTTATAAATTGTTTTGAATTATTTATTTTGAAATATGTATATATTTTTGGTTCAACGTTGCACAGCTTTTAATAAGAAAAAGCCCTAATGAATGGTTATGGGTTCATCAAGAAACTTTTTATATTGACATGCTTTTGATATCGCAACCCGCGTCCACGAGGAAAACTCGTGAGATGCTCTGAGTTGAAATCGTGGCAACAGTGTGCTGAGGAAAGGGATAGATGCATAGGAAAATGATGGGGAAAATACAGCAGACAGCAATAGTCCATAAGAACGGGTACTGCCAATCTTTTTGGAACAGATTATAAGTAAGAGAGCGCTTGAAATGACTTTTGTCTATTCAAAAGACATGTTTACATCCGTCAAGAGCAATTTGCTATACATTTGAATACAATACCGATATTTATCGATTATCGATATTTCATTGTCGATAAAATCGAAACATTGCATCGGAAGATTTAAGACATTATAATACCAGATATGGATATATTTTGATTCAATTCCCATCTCTAGCATAGACATAGAACGTGCAGAATGGTATCGTCTTCTTCCCCGGATCACCTGCACAGACTGGAGTTGGTTGCTCCTATTTTTATGGCATGAGTTCTTAGTCTTACATGCCCTGTCACGAGACCAACAAGAAGATTCAATTTGGCCTTGTTGAGCTTGGTAATATTTTCAGATTCATGTGCATTGAGAGTTCCCCCAATATGTTTTTGTATGCTTGTCTAGCGATGTCGGATCACCACCACTTTTCGTCGTGCCTCCTCGTTAGCTATGATTTCTTTTTTGATTTCCTGGATGGGGATTCTCAGGTTGAGTTCTATTGGTGTCTTCAGTTGTGCCTTTTTGATCCAGCTCATTTACTTTTTCATTTCCTGGGATACCGCAGGACTTCGTCACGTATATTAAGGTGACATCGTTTTGTCTCCTTAACTTCATGAGCGCGTGTTTACATCCCTCTATCGTTTTAGTTTTTACCGCGGCGTTGTTAGTGATTTTATGGACTCCTGGCTATCTGTGCATATTGCTATAATAGAGTATCTTACTCTCCGTTCCGTTAACTGTTTAGCTACTGTGTTTATCGCACGATAGCCCGAAACCACAGTTACGCTCGCATTTTGAGGCGTCTGTGTACATTGCTGTGTTGTTTTCCTGAATCACTCTATTTTTGATCCATTCACTTTTTGTGGGGAGATAAGTTTTAGAGTCAGACTCCATGTTCGGTTCCCAGTTTGAAATCTAAGCAATCTTTTTCTCTGAATAGTCTTTGAGGGGGTTACTTCGATATAGTTATCTGATCAACCATTAGAAGTTTAGCTCTAAATATTAACACCTTTTCCTGTTTTAATTCTAGCTCTAACACTTATAGCGGGCGAAGATGTTTACTTTCACTTTTACAATTCTAAATATGTAACAATAATGCAGAAATAAATAGGTAAATATCAGGTATTATAAAAGCAAACAATTTCACCGAACCGGAATAAAAGCAATATTGCAGAACAAATATTTTAATAATAATTGAGGTAAAGTTAACTTAGAGCCTTAATTTAGGTAATACAAGGCAGTAAAGACTTTTTTATCACAAAGGGAGCACAATAAAAACTAATTTTCTGAACAAATATTCCTTATCGCGCAAAGTTAAAAATCAATTTTTTAACACTGTTGATATAGGACACTTAGCAAGTTTTAGTATATATTTTAAAATCATTATAAATGTGAAGATTATTATAATTTCTTAATGCACATACCTTATTTCCACAGAAAATCACAATAATTTTATTTACACTTTACGCACAAAAACTAACTAAACTTCACCATAACCTCAACACCGACTTTACAGGTAAAAAAACGGCTTGACAGTTCTATGTTAAAAATAAAATCAGCTAGATTTTGACATTCGCGCATTTCGAACAACAATTGGGAGTAAAAATCAGCTAGATTTTTACCTTTCCATACCTTTAGTTATAACCATCCTTTGTGGCGACTGGTGGTGATTATTTAGAATCTTTAATTAAGGATTTTAATAAGTTTCACTTTTAATTCTTAATTGTGATAAATTGCCAACACGAATTAATTCGAAAATCTTAACGGTCATCATACTATAGCGTTAAAGAAGTATGGCAACTCCCACGATATTGCACTGCCATCTAGAATTGGATGGATAACATAATAAAACGTCAAATCTGTAATGGCGTGTTGTATGTGCTCGTGTTTAAACATTTGTTGTCAGCAACATTGTCCGATAGTAATTTGTTAGAAAATTGATAATAGTGGATTTATAATGGCATAAAAAACGGTCAAAACGTTTGTTTTTCTTATTCAAGCACACATTGCATGTGGAGTATCTTCTCTAATAATTCGAGGTACGATATTTTTGGGTGAATTGTGTTTAGTTTTTTTTGTCAACATTACGACACGCAGGCCGCACGGCCTCGAAAAATATTTTTACAGTGAAGAATTTTTGCCGGCGAATATTATGAGCAAGTTATCAATCAAAATAGTTGTTTAATAGTGCACAAAGATGTAAATATCGAAAAGCTGGAAATTCCCTTTTAAAAAGTTCCATAAAATGGCAGGTTTTCTCATGCTTGCAGCGACGACGCAATGTTCATTATGCGCCAAAAATTATTTTAAATTCTGCCTAAATTCTTTAGTTATATTTTTGGTGAATTTATGTATTGAGAAACTCCATATTAAGTTTCAATAAGAAATCGCCCGAACCTGTTTAGTTCTTATGCCCTACAACAGCAACTTAATTGCCAAATAGTTGCCTCTGTTTCAAGCTATATTTCTCACACTTACCGCACTGTTTATAGCGCAGCAATAAAGTTTTCAAATTTCAGGTTGTAAGGTCAAAGCAACCAGCATGGGTCCGGAAAAGTCAAAAGAACAGGCCCTTGGGACGAATTTGGAAAAAAAGACTCAAGAGAAAATCATGAAAATGACAGACGACACAAATACGATGGATTTCGTACTTAAGAACTTGAAGTTGATAAAACGAATTAAAAGATGTCGGGTGCGTCTGACAAAAGTGGCAAGCGGCAAATTCCTGCCCAAGAAAATTGCTAATTTTGGTAAATTCAATTCGAAGAACAAGGTCAAGTCGAGTAAATTCAGTAAACCTAAACCTAAATTCCGGAAAGATGGTGCAGAAAATAAGAAAAAAGACGAGGATTCTAAGGGTCCTGACGATTCCAAAAAAGATTTACCTGGGGCTAAGCCAGTAGAAGGAAATAAAAGTGTAACTCCACTCAAAGAGGACAAGCAAAATTTACAGCAAGTTGAACCACCTAATAATAAAAAATCTCCAAGCCCACAAAAGCCGCCTAAGAAAAGTTCAACAAAAAATGAATATCCTACGGACAAAAAAACAACGACTAAAAACAAAAAAAGCGATCAACTTCCCAAAAACAAACGAAAAGAAGAGAAGAAGAAAAAACAAATTTTTATACAATTGCCCTTTGTGGAAAGAGCGAAGATGAGGTGCTTGGGTAAGACTTTGTCTCTGGCAGAAACAGTAAAGAAACACAAAAAGAAACCACCTCAGATAAAGCGATTAGGCCGGTCGTACCTAACAGAGAAATTTGGTGGAAAGTTCTTTCGGTGTCACGTCAAAGTGGCTCGTTATCGCGATCCAAAAAATCCGGCATTTAGGAAAAAGGAAAAGACAAACCGAAAGAGTGTATCTTTTGTTGAAACTGTTGAAGTATTTGGTGAATCCGATGATGATGTAGAAGCTTCACCGTCAATCACTCCTTGTGTGGACAAGGATACTCTTGATAATAGTAAGTATGAACTATGGTTTTTGCATTTCCTACTTACATTTAATAATAACATAAACGCAAAATTTTTTTCAAATAGTCTTTCGGGTTTTGCATTAGAAGAAAATACATGGCCTTTCAATTAGTAGTAATAGTAGCTTTCCTCGGAAGCTGTTAGATAATCACTCAAACTACTTTAACTACTGATAACTAGAAAAACAGTGCTCTGTAACGCTTTCAGACGTGGAAATTGATCGCGCTCCATTAAACTTTTACATCGGATTCCTTCAAAAGCCCATGGCACTCAAACGGTTATTCAAGAAGATGTACCGAAAGGGTTGTAACCGGTGTATTATTAACGATTTTACTAGCTTTTGAGGAGCTTCTTTGTTTTTAAGTTTCTTTTAAATCTTTACTAAATTTCTCTCAAATGCCAGATTGCTTTGTTTTGTCCCCAAACCCAAATATTCTGACACACATTTTCGTGTGCTAACAGTTTAATATAAAATGATTATTTATTATTTGCGCAATTTAATCGACGAGTTTTCTCATACTTATAAATTAACTGCAGTTATATTGCGATGATGCGGGAAACTAAATTGGGCGAGGCACCTACACGAGAAGAAAAACAAAGCGGTAAGAGCTTCTTGGACGTGTAGAAATTCTATAGGTAAGGTATTGGGACTATCAGCCAATATTATAAAATGGATACACAGATGTGTAATCAGACCCATGATAACACATGGAGCTATAGTCTGGTGGAAAGCGATAGATGTGGGCAAAAACCAGAAGATTATGGACCAGGCCCAACGTATGTGCTGTCTAGGCATAACGGGGGCTACCGGGTCAACACCGACAAGGGCCTTGGTAGTCATTCTAAATATTACTCCACTAGAATTCTATGTTAAGCAAGTGGCACTCAACTCGGCTATACGTTAACGTACGAATAAACTGTGGAAGTTAAGGGAAATGCCAAACCAATGCCCCCCTCCCCACCCCTAATATGAACCCTTCCAAAATCGCGTTTGAAGATTTCGGTTCCTTCAAAAAAGGTGTAAGTCCTTTCAAGGACATCGCAAGACCAACATTTAAAGCTTTTTTGAAGGAGGACACTTTATCCTTTCTAATGGTACCCAACATGCCATAATGCACTTACAAGATTTCGAATATTGGAGCTAAAACATGAAAATTGGGAAAATGTTGGTTCCTGTAAAATTGTTACACCAAGGATATCATTTTTTTCCCTTCAGATGCTCTCAGAAAGCTCTACAACAAAAAAGGATTAACTAACTCGATATCTTCCGCCATTCAAAAGTTATTAAAATTTGTATGTTTCTCGAGAATATCAAGAGTGCCTTGTTGAACAGCTATTAATGCGTTCTTTGGATTGTTTTGTTTATTCGTTACGACTTGACTTATGCTTGTATTTGTTAAAGATTTGTATTTCGATTTCGCTTGTTGTTTTTGGGTTTTTATTGGCTTTGGTTTTTGATATTTACGGTAACGACAATTGGATTACGGATACGGATTACGATTTTGAATTTAATATAATGGCTAACAATTCCTTCACAAATGAAGAGTATGTGGACATGCTGCTCGTTTATGATGAGGCTGGAAGGAGTACTTCTTTAGGGCGACAATTGTATCGAGAAAGATACCCCGGCAGACGCGTTTCACATAGCTCAACCTTTGAGGCTATCCGCCAGAGGTTAGCAGAAACTGGGTCTTTTCGTGCCCGTTCCTATGACACAGACAGGCAGCAAATACCTGGGGTACAAGAAGAATTGCCGTTAGGATTGGTGTATCAAACAGCATAGTTTATAATGTTTTGCGAAGGCACCAGTATCACCCATATCACTTCCAACCGGGGCACGGCCTTGAGCAAAGAGATTATGCAAGTAGAAATCTCTTTTGTGAATGGTTGCTAAATCGCCAAGAAAGTGATAGAGACTTCTTTTCACTGACGAGGCAAAATTACAAAAGTTGGGCTTGTCAACTGCCATAATCTCCAGTCATGGGCGGATGAGAATCCTAGGGCAATCCTCCCAAATAGTTATCAGTAGTCCTTTAAAATAAATATTTGGTGTGGAATTATTGGTGGCCGAATATTGGGACCAGTTCAGTTACCCGTTATTAATGGGAATACTTATTTGGAGCTCTTACTTGGTCCCCTTGAAGACGAATTAGACGAGCATATTTCACTATCCTGAAAAGACCGTGTCTATGGTTCAGAAATATGATCAGTAGAGCAATTGTGTGCAAAAAATCTGTACAGGTTGCGACCAAATCAGAAATAAACCTAGACTTGGAGGTGTCATCAAAAGGTCTCTTTTTTTGAGAGAGAGAGAGATGGGGCCACGTAGAACACTTAATTTAAAAATAGAATTTCTCGAGCAGCATAAAAATGTCAATTACTTTTGAATGGCTGCAGATATCGAGTTAATTCTCTTTTTGTTGTAAAGAGCTTCCTGAGAGCCTCTTAAGGAAAGAAAAAAACGACATCCTTGGTGTAAAAATTTTACAGGAACAAGGATAATATACCAAAATTGTGTGCAAAATTTTCCCATAATGCATGTTTGAGGTCCACTAACTCGAAAATTTGTCTTCTTTCAAAAAAGCTTTAAATGTTGGTCTTGCGATGTCCTTGAAAGTAGTCACAAGCATGTAAGTGAGGATCAGGACACTTCGAAGAATCCATTGATATAGCGTTTCCTACACATTTTCCTGTATATGGGAATTAATTAAGTTAATTATATCACAAATAAGAAGCCTTTAAAGCAATTTATTGTTAATTGGAATTGAGAATATTAATCTTCGAAATGAATTACTTTGATAACTGAAATTCACTTGTAATTTTAATTTTAAAATTAGCAGTGGTAAATTAATTTCAATTTTAATTAAGTATCTTATGGAGATATTTGGAGACTTAATGCAAAAATGAAAAGGAAAAACACTTGTTTTTCTTCCACAATTAGGAGTGAGATGGATGTTTCGACCGGAGTGCAAGTGGTCATCATCAGCGTGGTACTTGCACTCCTTACCACGGACATCAAGACTCAGTCTTTATATGAGTTGAGTTTTTGACTTTTCGTCATGGATGTCCGTGGTACTCCGTGGCACTCCGGTCGAAACATCCATCTCACTCCTAATTGTGGAAGAAAAACAAGTGTTTTTCCTTTTCATTTTTGAACAAATGACTTCCACCAAGTGTTGCTGAAAGGTGACTTAATGCAATTTGATTTTCAAACTCAACATTCATTAATTTTAGAAATACTATTAATTATCTTTAATGTGATCTACGAAAAAATGAGAAAAGCTTTCCTCTATTTTAAATATGAAGATGAAGTTATATATCCTTTCTTAATATTGGAAGAAAATAAAATGTGCACCATTAACCGACTCCCCAAAAGCAAAGAGGTTCTAAGTTCGACACGTATTTTTTTTAATTTTTTTTCAATATATGACACCGGGCATAATTTGGTAACGCGTGGACCGATTTTGATGATTCTTTTTTGTTAGGTAGAGCATGTGCTCCAATTGGCGATTGGTACCATGTCAAAAAAATGTTAGGTGGGGTGATGGTGAAACCTAACTTCTTAATGCATGCACTGATATAGATAATTATTTTTGTTGTATGGAAAAAATTAGGGCTCTTGTTGGGGGGGGGGGGGTCTAAGTTTTTAATGATGAATTTTTTTTTGTTGAGTTGAAACCTAACTTTGTAATGCGTGGACCGGTTTAGTTAATTCCTTTTTGGTTGTATAGAGTACGATACCCCATTGCTAACAATAAAAAAGATTTAGTCCTTGGGTGGGAGAGGGGTGGGTAGGCTTTGGATGTTTCTTCTTTTAATGGGTAGAATATGTTGCCCCACTAGTACGACGACAAAAATTTATGTGGTAGGATGGAGTGAGGAGGGGGCGTTATCCAATTTCTCAATTCTCACACCTGTTTGGTAGATTCTTTTTTGTTAAGTACAGTATGATTGGCCATTGCTACAATATTGAAAAAGGTTGACCTAGGGTTGGAGTGGGGTAACCTAACTTTGTAACGCGTGGACTGATTTAGACAATTCGGAATGCATAGAGTATTTAATTGTATTCTGATAAAAACTGTGGTTTATGGTGAGAGTTGGAGGATGGGCGGCGCCTAGCTTCACAAGGCATAGACCGATTTTGATGATTTTGATTATGTTGTACAGAATACGTTTCCTGATTGATAAATGAAAATAATTTCGTACCTAGAGTGACTACGATTATTCTCTCTTGCTGTATAGAGTACGGGGCGCACTAGGACCATGTTAAGAATTTTCTAAGGTAAGGGTATTAAAGGGTGACTGTGACTAATTTCGTAATATGTTTCCGGGTTTGGATAATTTTGTTTCCATTCTTTATAATGAACTAAATCTGAAGACACTAAAAAGTGAAAAATAAAATAGTTTAAAAAAAAAGTTGAACGACTTCACAAAAACGCTAAAAAGCATAACATCATTTTAAATTCATATCTATTACTGCATTTTGAAGTTGATGAAACAACTACCGAACCACAATTGAACATAATATATAAAACTACCGGAACGTTTCACGGAATCATAAGGAAGGACGTTTAAATACTTTTGTTGTAGTTTTTTAAAAACTATTTTATATAAGTAAAGCTCCATATTGTTGCCAGTCTGTCTTCGGTATTATATCATTGATCTATACATCTATTAATGTTATTTTTAATATTTTCAACGGGAAAATGGATACAAAAAGAAAGCTTTTTTTGAACTTTTTTAAATGTCCATAGTTTATTTGCAGTGTTTTCTTAGAAGCGCCATGACGAAAAAGTAAACTGCTTGGATCCTGTGTAGTGATGGGAATCATCGAATGAAAGCTATCGTAATGTTCAATCATTCAATGTTCCCATTAAAACCTTTCATTCCTATTTTCGTTCGGTAGTTGAAGGAAATTGTCCTGGTTTTTTTTTACGATGTGACCAAAGCCTAGAACACAACCGTTTGATGCGTTAGCATGGCTTCGCCGGAAGGGAATTAGGGTAAGGCAGTGAGGAAATTTGAATGTCTTGTTGTTTTGCATTGCTGCGAGCTAGACAACAGCCCAGAGACGGAGTGGATTTTTAACCGACTTCCTAAATATAACAAGGTTCTAAGTTCGACATGTATTTTTCGGATGTATGACCGGACATAATTTCGTAAAGCTTGGACCGATTTTGATGATTCTTTTTTTGTTGTATAGAATATGATCCCCATTCCTAATATTGAAAAAATATGGTCCTAAAGTGGAGAGGGAGGGGTAGTCTAACTTCATAACGCATGGACCAAGTTAGATGATTTTGTTTCTGATGTTTGGAGAATGTACCCCCATTGTTACCGCGACACAATTTTAAACGGAGCGATTGCTTGTCAACTTGTTACCGCGTAGACCGAATTGGATTAATCTTTTTATGTTGTATAGAATATGATCACCCTTTGCTTATCTGAGGATACATTTTTCTCTAGGAGGATGGTGAGGGGAGGGGTAGATGAATCTTCTTTAGGATATGTTGCTCCGTGCTGTACGGCGGGGGCCTTACCCAATTTCTTAATGCACTCACCTATTTGGAAGATTCGTTTTTGTTGTTTACAGTATAATCCCCCATTGCTACTATGTGGAAAAATGTTGATCTAGGCTTGGGGAGGGGTAACCTAACTTTGTAACGCGACTGATTTAGATGATTCTAAATGCATAGAGTATCTATTTGTATTCTGACAAAAACTGTGGCTTGGGGTGAGAGTTGGAGGAGGGGCGGTGACTAGCTTCATAAGGGATGGAGAGATTTTAATAAATTTGATTCTGTTGTACAGAATGCATTTCCTGATTGATAAATAATAACAAGTGTGTACCTAAAGTGACTACGATAATTCTCTCTTGCTGTATAGAGTGCGGTGGCGCATTAGGGTCATGGTAAGAATTTTCTAAGGTGCGGGTATGAAAGGATGACCGTGGCTAATTTTGTAATATGTTGCTGAATTTGGATAATTCTGTTTCCTTTCTTTAGAGTGCACTATCTCTGCAACTTTTTTAAATTGTTTTGCTCGTACTAGCAGCATTCTTAGAATCGTATATATGAAGACACTAAAGAGTGAAGAATAAAATAGTTTTTAAAAAAAGTTGAACGGACTTCACAAAAGGCGCTGAAAAGCCTAAAATAATTTTTAATTTTATAACTATTACCACATTTTGGTGCAAATTAAACAAGCAAAACAAATGCAAGGGTTGCCCGATGGGGGAGATATATAAAAGCAACCACAAATTGTTTACTACTCTTTTCGAAGCCGTTTATAGTAATAAGTAATCTTTGGTAAAGGTATGCGTTCACAGTTTATCCAGGTTTAAGCATTTCTAACGATTCCGTGAATTCTCTGCCGATTAAACTATAAGTTGCATATGGTGGATCGGTTAGCTTTGGTTTGTTCTCACAGATTTTTCGGGACAAAAACACCTACTCTGCATACTTTACCAATCTGCTGCAAATGTTCTTGGAAGGTAAGATTGGGAAAGAGTCTCGATTGTCTGACATGGATTTGCTTTTACTTCCGTCTTTAACACGTCATTGTCTAAAGTTGTTGATCTTCCAGATCAATATGAGTCGGAAACTTTTTGCATTGACGGACATTTATTGCGCTTGGATAAACATCGCAAATGATTTTGGTATCGCCTGTTGCGTTACTACTCTTGTAAAACTCAAAAAGCATGCAATACCTCTTATATGTACCTCTTCTGGTATTTAGCTGGCTATTCCACCTAAAATTGCAAAAAAAAAAAATAAGATTTAATCATTTTCAAGGAAACAGGTCACTTTGACCTTAAAGTGTCTTTGGTACGACTCTGAAGTACACAATGAGCTGAAAATGATAAACAAATAATAATAACAAGTACTAGCATGTTAGCACACTTCGTCGTTTGTTTTACATAATGCGTGGAGAGCTTCAAAGCTAGCTGCATGGAAACTTCGTGAAGGGGCATGTTCATAAACGCAGGTTTGCGCTGCACCTGCATGACTCAGCAACTCATTCGGTTCAGCTTAATTGTGCACTTGCTACGCAAATTTGCATTTATGAATATGCCCAAGCTCTCCTTGGAGCTTGCCTGAATATGTTTCGGCCATTAGATACTCGAGTAACTGAGACGAACCGATTGGCATTTAACTGATTGTTCATTTGATGAAATCGGTCTATTAGTTTAGATTTTGCTAGACAGCTAAAGGTTGCGAATATTTTTTATACTTCGAGTACACTACATTCATTAAACCCTAAAAATGTAACAGCAATACCGAATTCTAAAATACACACGAATCAGTTTCTTTGCGTAAAATGTGATACAATGTTGACTTATTTTTTTTGCTATAAGCTTTTAAGTTTTGAATTAAAAGCTTTTGAAAGTAGAAGTTCAGATTTCATGAAATTTCCTACAGTAGCCTTGAATCAATGAGATGCTAACTAAGCAGGTATTGAAAATGTTACTCCTTGTGCGTTGATTATTTGACAAAAAGTATAACACATTTTCTTAAAATTGAAGATGTTATATTGGTGTAAAGTGTGTGTTTGATGTACATTTTTCAAGTCTATAACTTCCGATAGAGTCTACTTAGGGATATAAATTCCTTAACTTATCATTATATTACACCTACCTAAAAGTCTTAATATTTTTGAAGTAAAAGTCAACCCGTGATTTTGTTGCTTTATTTTATTATTTGTACTAAACGGTTTTTTTATTTATTTTAGCTTTATTATCTATCGAGAGTGACAGTGAATGCAGCGTTTCTGGAACTCCTAGGAAGAGGAAGATTAGTTCACTTAAAAGTAATAGCAGTCCTAGGAGCGAACGTATGCGGAAGAGTGATGAAAAAATTCCCCGTCTTCAAGAAGTCAATGAAATTGTTGACAGCAAAGAACTGGAAAATTTAGGTAGGCTTTTAAGTATTTACCTTGAAATTCTTTTCATGGTTCTTTTACCTTTTACTAGGTCCTGTGGATGTACCGAAAGAAATTGAATTGTCAACAGGTGATGAAAATCAGAGTGAACTGTCAAATGACATTGACAAAACCGAACCAAGTTCAGAAAATCATAACTTGATTGCGCAGGAGGAAGATGTGATGGATACAGAGGAGAAAGAATGTTCTAAAATGCGAAGAATATCTGTTTTTGTTGAAAATAATGAAGTAACTGATGAGACTATTAAAGAAGAATCTAAATCTGAGGAAGAAAGTGAAAAACATAAGGAAAATAACCTAACCGAAAATACTGTAAATCAAGGCAGTTCTTCAATTTGTACAAACTCAAATTCGACAAATGGAAATACTGAGAATTCCAGGATTTCACCAAATAATGAGTCACGTGATGTTATATCAGATGATGAAGATTTATTTGTCGATGCTTCTGGTACAAGAGAAAATTCAGATTATGTCCTAAAACTCAGCAATAACTCAGATATATCAACTAAAAGCGAAAAGGCTCAAGATAAAAGTTCCGAATCAGATACACCAAATGATCTTGATTCACCCGTTGACACAAGCCAGACCCGACAAACAAAATTTTCCCTTAACACTTTTTTCAAATCGCTTAAGACCAAAATAATTCCCGAACCAGACGAAAAGTCTCCATCAAAAAATGTAAAACAACAACAGCGAGATGGAGATGAACCTATAAGGGACGAGCTTACCATCAAATAGAGGCCTTTATTACTTCAATTTAATTTCGTTATTGATCATCAGTCACCTCATTTCATGCAGACCTCTTTCCTCTTCTCTCAAATTGTGTTAAGTTAAAAAGATTTTCTTTATTAATTTCAGTTGTTACTAGACTCATTATAAGATTTATATAAGGTTAGAATTTAAAAAATATAAATCTTTATGTACAAAGTTTTTAAATTAAATATGGATATTTTTGTTTCCTTTTTTTCATTTCGAACAACAAAGCAGTGAAGTATTCGTAATTGTACATAATTTCATATTCCGCATGAGAGCTCCTCAGTTTCAATAAAAACTCCAGAGAAGGGTGTATTTATATTAATAGATGTGTTTTGCTTATTTACCTTTTGTCCTAAATCAAAAGTCAAGGTACAGTTACAATACATGAGATAGGCTAGTGGTGGTCAACCTTTTGCATATCATGCGTCAATTTTGTGACAGACGAGTTCCAGGATGCGCCATATAACTAGAGTACTGTTTATACCATCTTACGTTTATGGCTGGGGATTGGTAAATAAACATTATTTACCAGCAATGAAACTAAGCTGTACAATCATCGGTTTTTGTAAAATCCATTGCACCACGTTTTGGTCACCCCTATGATAGGCTAACGAATATTTTTTTTCATTAAGCTGGAAACATTCTCACCTTGTAAAAAACGAGATGTGGAAGTATATCAAAATGAATGTGAGTAAAATCAGCTATCAATGGTCATTTTGTATATTATATTATTCTTTAATAAAAATGAATTAATTTTTCCCCTACCTAAAAACAACCGTAGACTAGTAAGCTATTTATTCACTTAACTAGTTTTTCGGTTGTGAAAAATAAACAATTCGTGATATCTAGCTTTTCAGTTACGCAAACAATTAAATCTTGTAATCTTTCCTTGGATTTAGAAAACGCCTTTGACAGTATATGTAGACATCATCATCATCAAGCAATTGCTAATATGGGGCATCAATTTAAAATTCTGTAAACTCATCCAAAATTACCTATGCGAGAGAAAAATTCGAGTTACGGTAAATTATCATATTTCAGAAAGTCGGCTATTGGAAAAAGCTATCTCACAAGATTCTCCACAAATTTATTCAATACACAAACATACTAGACAACTTAAACAACACTTCTATTACGCAGCCAACATTATACTAACCGGTACATCGGAACAACCTAACGAAATTTCTGTTTAAAATTCATGAATGGTGCGCAGAAACGGGGGCAATTTTACCATTGGAAAAAACGGAAGCAATCACGCTGAGCAAAAAGGGATACAAACCAGACAAAACATAAACCTTTTAGATATTGAAATTATTAGGTAAGAGCATTTAAATTATTTTTTTTAGGTATAACTTTTGAAGGAAGCTACGAGGAAGTAACTAAAGGAGAAGCCCTACCGTGTATATGTCGTGTGTGTGAGCATGGCAAGTTTTTGCTCGGCGGCTGGGTCTGTGATGTCAAATTTGTTCGCTTTTTGCTACGAGGAAGTAGGCTTTTTATCTGTTCCTTGGGTCTTAGCTGTCACTTACAGGGTGTCCAATATATTCGAATACAAAAACAAATTGAGAAATAAAAACAAGTAAATAATATTTTTCAAAAATCTTTATTTAAATTAAATGCCATATATTTAGTGATCCATTTACAAATGTTTTTTTTACAATTACTTTCTTTACTAACATTAATCTCAAATCAAACTTTAGAGAATACTCGCTTGAGCTTCTTCAAGTTGTTGATATTGTTGTCCCTTAGTTTCGCCATTATATAGCCCCACGCAAAAAAATCTAAAAGATTTAAATCAGGACTGCTAGGAGGCCATTCATCCTTAGGCAAAAGTCAACTAAGTTGTCTGCACCACTTCTGGACAATATTTGCAGTATGATAAGGTGCCCTTCTTGCCGGAAGCAGTATTAATCGCCTCCAAATAATTTTCGGCAGTTTGGAAGTACAACTCTTTGAAGAAGTTCATCCATATAATATTCACCTTGACTCCTTTTTCAATGAAAACAAAGGAAAAACTCCTCTGAAAAAAGATTAATGTGAGTAAAAAAAGCAAAAGGAGGAATTATAAAAATCATTTGTAAGTGAATCACTAAATACGTGGCAGTTAATTTAAATAAAAATTTGTGAAAAATATTATTTACTTGTTTTTATTTCTCAATTTGTTTTTGTATTCGAATATATTGGACACCGTGTAGTGTCACTGTCGGCGCACAATTTATTATTTAGTTCAATATTTTAAAATCCGTGTCAAAACTCCCGAACATAAAATACTTTTCTGATCGCCTGCCTTTCGCTTATGAGATTGTATGCATGGGAATCTCACACAAGCTTAAAATTGCCACGATTTCCTCAGCTTCTTTCTTCTCCTTTAGTTACTTCCTCGTAGGATAGAAGACTGTCTTGGAAACCTCATGTAGAGGGAGTAAATAATAAATTAGCCAAAATTAACGGACTAGCTAAAGCCCTAGCAGCCAAAATACTGACATACTGACTACGGACTTTTACTATACAGGGCTGCCAAAACCTCCGTAAACTGCAAGCCATGAACTGGACTTTTATATGTGGTCGTCAATGGTCTTACTGAATAGTCCAATTTACATTGTTTCTTATGAAAGCCAGGGGGTGATTTTTCCTTAAACTCGCTCTAGCGCCAAAACTATTAGTTATATGAAAAAATTAGTTTTATATTAACTTAAAGCAGACTAAATGATCTTTCTAACAAAGTAAAAACATGTACACTTTATTAAGCAAAATAACAAGAAATCTTTGATTAAATGTGGAATTTTAGTCGATAACCAAATTTTCATCCAAAACGCAAGCAGTAAGTCATGGTCCGACCATGCTCTGTCGCTTGTATTTTCTTTAAATTTTCACTTCCGCACTTTTATACTTAAAAATGTTTATTATTTTCTTAAGTACGGTATGAATATTTTTACTTCATTGGAAAGATTGTTTTGTTTAGTTCAAGTAGAACAAAACAATTTTTTCATAGTAGCAATACTTTAGACACTATGGCGAGTTTAAAGAAAAACCAACCCCCGGTTGCCATAAGAAGCAATGTAATTAAACGAAATGTCAGACCACTTTGGCCTTATGTGTGTGTGAAAAATTCGTCAATTCATGGCTTGTAGTTTACGGAGGTTTTGAGACTGCCAAACAAACTTTACTAAAAAAAAATACAAGTACAGATCAACAAAATTATACGAACGCCTACAAGACTTGGACACCGCGAATTCAGGCCATATAAATTGAGGATTAGAAGAAAGAATAACCAAAATGCAAATTAATTTTATATCAAAAAATATTTACAATAAAAACGGATCACATTGGAATGTAATAAATTAATTCTACTTCTTTTGGTTTGCCCGGTAAAGCGCACGGTTGCTATGTAATGTTGAAATTCTACGGTCGCCAAATTAATCTTTTACTTTAAGTTTTTCGACGATCAGCCCAATTTGCTTTTAAACGTTTTAACCCTGGGAGCAGCCTCAAGGCTGTAGCTCCACTGGAGCAGCTAAATTAGCTATTGCTCCAAAGCTAGAATGAACTACGAGTAAGAGCAGCTATACTAGCTTAACTCTTGGTTGTGATCGTCATAGTGATCGGACGTGCTTTTGGCTTTGTTGCGTTTTGTGTTTGATTTGTTGAAAGTAAATCTTATCCTAACTACTTTGATTTTGTAATAATAATTACGGATATTTGTGCTTGTTTGCTTTTTGTATAGTGTTGTTTTATTTTCCGCTATAATCATTTAATTTTTACTGAGGTCAATAGTGTGATTGGGTTGATCCATTCCTGTCTAGTTTTGACTCTACCTGCGTTCGCGAGTGTGCTTTTCTTTTTTTCTTTTGTCATTTTATCCAATTTGTATTATCGTATCTATTTTGAGTGTAGATGAATTGTCGTTTCTTGTGTTAAATTTGGTTGATTTCATAAATTGCAGCTCGATCATTTCCCGTTTGAACCGCTGGGTTTTGCTGGTGCGATCTTGGTATGTGTTTGTTTACTTGACTTTCTTTGTGCTCTCACGGGCATTCCAATGCATAGTCCACCGGTGCATTTTTATTGTGTTATTGCCTGATTGGGGTCATTGCTCGAATTTGATCCCGTTGGTTGTGCTTTCATATTTTCTGTGATATTGTTTATATTGTTAACGTTTGCGTGTACTTCGTTCTCACTGCTTCTGCCTGTGCTTTTTGTTTTATTCTTTCATTTTAATTTTTTGCGCGCTCCCGATCATTTGTTTCTACACACCAAACTGTGTCTCTAATTAGCTTTGTTTACGCATTTTATATTTATTTTGTTTGTTTATTTATTTATCTATTTGATTTTTTTTTCAAAATTTTTAATACTTCTTTTGCCTTTGAGCGCTTGTTTTTATTTTTATTTTTGTTTCTTTCTGATTTGGGATGTCTATTTGCTCGGCTTGTAGGGTTCCTATTGCCCGTGATGGGATCAACTGTGATGGGGTGTGTGGCCACCTGTTTCACGCCGCTTGCTTAAAGGGTGGAACCAGATCTTCATCATCCTACACGTGCCGGGAATGCCTCAATATAAAACCTTGCCACGTGTTGAGATTAGTCAAGGGTATTACCGAGGCCCTCTCCGGTGATATGACTCTGATTGCAGATAAGGTCATGTCTTTTTCTTCCCGTTTGTGTGAAAGTCAACTCTTGTCTGATGACTTAAACATTCTTACCACTAAGATAGATAAGATTGTTACTATTGTCGGCACGCTTCAGGCTGATTCTTCTGCCTTGCTGGAGAGGTCTCATGAGCTATCCTCAAAGGTTGCGTCCGTATCTGATTCGCTCGTGCTGCTTTAAATTCGGTTCGACTTGAACAACCATCCGGCGATGGCTCGACTAGCCCTCATGATGTTCGCGACGTTGCATCAAAACGTTCTCGCAAAGCCCGTCGGCGAGGCCGCCGTACGTGTGCTCCTGTTGCCCCGCCTCGTCCGCTTATTACTGTGTCTAGAAATGAGGGTTTTAATCTGAGGATTGCGCAACCACCTAAGTCTTTCTTTGTTTCTCGACTTGATCCGTCGACCTCTGTTGATGACGTTATTGGCTATGTGAGGGAGAGGAGTGGTGTTGATGACTCTGCACTCCTCCGTTGTCAACTTCTTGGATCTCGTCATTCTCAAGGACTCATGTCGTCTTTTAAGTTGACATCGTCCCCTGAACTTTTTGTGATAATGTCTGCCCCCGATTTCTGGCCCGAAAATATCATTGCACACGAGTTTGTGCCCCGTCGTAGGGTTGCGGGAAGCACTCATAGTCGAACCATTGATAACAACCAAAAAAACTAAGTATGCTATCCCTTTACTACCAAAATGTAAGGGGATTAAGAACAAGATCAAGCCAATTATTTCAGGCTTCTCTTGCCTGTTGTTACGACGTTATCGCTCTGACCGAAACCTGGCTTCATTGCGGTTTTAATGATGCAGAAATTCTTGACGAGTCCTATCAGATTTTTCGTAAGGATAGATACTCTGACTCCATGGCTCGTGGTGGTGGCGTGTTGGTTGCATGCAAATCGCACTATGATTGCAGCCTGGTTGATAATCCTGCCTTTTCCGACACGCTCACAATCGAGCTTTTAGCTCTTAAGATAGATTTAGGGAAGATGCACATATACCTGTTATGTTGCTATATTCCTCCAAACTTGACAAACCATGCTGATGCAGATGGTCGTAGTCTCTACGAGATTTTAATTCTTAGCCTAGATTTTATTAATAATATGACAAACCCCGAAGACGAAATAATTCTTCTCGGTGACTTTAACTTACCCAGCGTTCAATGGGTATTCAACGATGATGACGATGACTACCTTCCTTCAAATTGTCTTACTGCTAAAGACTCCCATTTTCTTGACGCCATCTCCTCCTCTGGTTTACACCAAATGAGTGATGTAAAGAACTCTATGGGAAGGCAGTTAGATCTTATCTTTTCTTCCGATTTGAGTAACACTATAGTCGAATTAACTTCTCGTAACTTATCCGCTATTGACAGTTTACACCCGCCCATTTCCATCTCTTTCTGCTACGATGGTTCTAATATTGTCGACCCCAACGTAGATCAGTACGTTCTTGATTTTAAAAGGGCGGATTTCTCTGATCTTTCAAACAGGATCCTCTCAATCGATTTCACATCCCTTTTTTGTGATAGCGATGTCGACGCTTGTGTTTCCTTGTTTTATGATAGGATATATGATCTGTTTAATTCATGTGTACCACTCAAGCGGTCCAGATCATCATGTCATTCTCCCCCGTGGTATACTAGGGAACTGCGGAGTCTTAAGAATAAAAAAAATAGGCTATGGAAAACCTACTTGCGTTGTAGAAGCACGTTAGCTTATTCTGAATTTGTTTATTGTCACGACTGCTTTTTGGCGTTATCTTCATCCTTATACAGTGAATACCTTGATAATATTCGCAGTAACTTGCATAATGATCCCCGTGCCTTTTTTAAATTTGTTAACCTGAAGAAGAAAACTGATAATTATCCATCTACAATGTGGTATAATGGATCCTCCAGTTGTAGCGCGCCCGATATAGCCGATAACTTTGCATTGTTTTTTGAGGGCGCCTTTTCATCAGGCAACTTTGTGCCTTCTCTGGAAGTGTTTGGTCATATCCAAAATCGTCCTGCTACCTCCATTGCCTTGCCCATTATATCTCGGGATATCATCATGAATGGTATCAAGGAGCTTAAACTGGACTTTTCTTCTGGTCCTGATGGTGTTCCACCAGCATTCTTGAGATCCTGTTCTGATGCCTTACTCACTCCATTGGAACTCATCTTCAACAAATCTCTTCAGGCTGGCAGATTTCCTACGTTATGGAAGAGCTCCTTTATAATTCCTGTTTATAAGAAAGGGCAAAAAAACTTCATAACAAATTATAGGCCAATCGCGAAGCTTTCCTGCATACCCAAGTTATTTGAGTCTGTTATTCATTCACAGCTTGTTGGGCAGTGTAACAGGTTAATCTCATCTAATCAACATGGCTTTCTGCCCGGTCGATCGACGACAACCAACCTGCTTGAACTTACATCCCACATTATCTCTGCCTTCCAAGAGGGTATCCAGACCGACTGTGTTTACACTGATTTTAGCAAGGCATTTGATAAGCTCCCTCACTCTGTGATTTTGCTTAAGCTTGAAAGGTTGGGTTTTCCACCTTTACTGCTCGATTGGATCTGCTCTTACTTAAAAGATAGGAGTTACCGAGTCTCTTTCCGTAATACTTTATCTGGAGTCGTTAGGGCTTCATCTGGTGTGCCGCAGGGTAGCCATTTGGGACCGTTGCTGTTTATTCTTGCCATTGACGACATTGTCCCTCTGATTAAGCACTCCAAACTTCTAATCTACGCAGACGATATGAAGATTTTCTCATGCGTTAGAAACAGTTATGATTCTTCCTGCATTCAGGATGATTTGAATACCTTCAGGGTTTGGTGTGCCTCAAATGGACTGCAGCTTAACCTGGATAAATGTGAAGTTATGTCTTTTTCTAGGAACATCAATCAACTCGTCTTTGATTATACATTTGCGGATACTACTATCCATCGTGTGGAGTCCGTTACTGACCTTGGTGTAAAGCTGGACAGAAAACTCGATTTCACTCTTCACATAAATCATATCGTATCTCGGAGTAATTCCGTCCTGGGTTTTGTTAAGCGGTGGTCTAAGGAGTTTTCTGATCGACAGACCCTAATTCACCTATTTTGTTCTTTAGTTAGACCAATTCTCGAGTACGCATCTCAGGTTTGGTCTCCTTGCTATGCTGTTCACTCTAGACGCATTGAGTCGGTGCAGCGGAACTTTGTTAGGTTCGCACTATGGGACCTCCCGTGGATTGATCCATTAAGGCTTCCTCCTTATGAGGATCGCCTCCGTTTGCTTAATATACATTCGCTGGGTGAACGTCGTAGAATTGCTGACCTAGTATTTATTCACCAGCTTTTGAACTCGAATATAGATTCTCGTACTCTCGCGAGTTTGGTTACTTATAGGCAGACCCCGTACAGGTTAAGGAGATTGCCTTTACTACATGTTACCCATTCTCGGTCTAACTATGGTATGCATGAGCCTATTAACCGCATGTGTAGAGCCGTGAATATGTGTCCTATTTTTGACCTGGCTCTTAGTAAGGATTTGCTTAAACGATCTTTGTTGTCTTTGCACCCCTCATTGTAGTGTTTGGGATTGTTGTGGATTTTTATTATTTTTTATTTTGTGTACTAATATTTTATTGCATGGGTTGTGGGAGCCTCATTCATCTGAATATATGTTATATTCTGGTGAATAGGTCAACTGATTCCGGGCCTCAGCCTGTGAAGTGCGCCTTCTGAGTTAGAAGGGTTAATTCTATATAAATGAAACTCGGCGGATTGATTCTAACTTGAATCTGATTTATTGAAAAATTCTTACTCTATTTATATACAATATTTATGCTTACCTAACTAATGCTCTTTGGCCACATTCTTAATTGCTCAATAATTTGCCCTCTTTAGTAATTAATTATTGCGAAAGAAAGTATCGTTTATAATTGCATACTTTGTTATTTTCGATGGCCCATCATACGGTGCGAGTTCATATTTCCGCTGTGAACTGGTCGCTGTAGATGCGTCACGTGCTTGTTTGTTTACCTTTTTTTTTTTTTTTTATATATGATGTTGCCAAAGCTCAGGGGATGCCCTATGATGCTAAAGCACAGCCTTGGCAGGAAAGGAATTAAGGATGAGGGAAATGGGTTAGGAGGTTGAGTGAAGGAGGTGTCGATGTACGCCCCGTTTGAAAGTTTCAGGCTCATAAGACGAGGGAAAAACAGAAGATGGTAAACTGTTCCACATTCGTGTTGTTCTAAGAAAAGATTCCCAAAATTTGACGGTACGTCCAAATTTGACCCGGAGAGTAAAGGGGTGGGAGCGACTTGTAGATCTTGTATCGCGCGTTGTAATGAGTCTACAAGGAATCAGGCTAGCGATTTCGTTAGAACAATGGCCATGGAAATAGCGATAAAAGAGTGAGAGACAACCGACATTCCGTCGATGCTCAAGAGAGTCAAGGCCCTCAGAGATTGAGGAATCGCCAATAAGTTTAACAGCCTTACGCTGAACTTTGTCTAACGCGGACAATGCGGTGTGTTCTGCCCCTGCCCAAATATGGGAATTATATTCAAGTCTAGGCCTAATGTGGGACTTGTAGATCAACGCTAAGTCGGGTGGGGTGAAATATTTCTTACATCTCTGTAGAAAACCCAAACATTTCATCGCACTTTTAGCGATTGCAAATATATGATCAGTCCAGCTAAGATTGCTGGATATCTCAATACCCAAGATCTTTAGGGAGGGTGAATTGGGTATATTCACTCCGTCGACTGAAATGGGTTGGGGGTGGACTGGGCGTTTTTTAAGGGACATTAAACAGCATTGAGTTTTGGATGCATTAAACGTAACACGATTTGCTCTGCCCCAAGCGAGGACCTTAGAAATGTCGTTGTTTAATGATCTAAACATGCGTTCCCGATTGACTTCTGTAGCATTTCCACGTGAATTCATTACAGAATCAAATGAGTACGGGAAATCAAGGGTGCTGTCGTCGGCAAAACTATGAATAGGATTGAGAGTAAGGGATAAGAGATCATTGATGAAAAGAAGAAATAAAGTTGGTGAAGGAACTGAACCCTGAGGTACACCGGCATTTATTTCGTGGGATGCAGATGTAACGCCGTCAATAACTACACGGATTGAACGGCCTGACAAAAAGCTCTCTATCCATTTAACGAGGGTAGGATGCAGACCAAATGTTTGAAGTTTGGCTAAAAGGGCAGCATGCCAGACTCTATCAAAAGCCTTTGAAATATCAAGAGCGACGATTTCGGACTCACCGAAATTATGGAGACAATGATTCCAACGCTCCGTTAGAGCCGTTAGTAAGTCTCCGGTTGAGCGGCCAGCGCGGAAACCGTACTGGCAATCGTTCATAAGATGGTTATTTTCTAGATATTTCAACAACTGAGAGTTGATGAGTGATTCAAAAACTTTGAATATGATCGAGGTTAGTGCAATTGATCTGTAGTTAGAGGGGTCGCATGCCTCTCCTTTTTTAAGTATCGGCTGGACATGAGCAAGTTTCCATACACTTGGAAATATTCCTGTTGAATATGACAGGTGAAAAAGTTTGCGCAGAGGCGCAGCAGAGGCGCAGCATTTTAAAACAAGGGGCGAGAAACCATCAGGCCCAGTAGCTTTGGACACGTCGAGTTTCGAAAGTACTCTAAAAACTTCCCGAGTGCGAAAGTGTAGCGGCTTTTGCCTACTAATGCACTGTGATAGAGATGGAAGTGGCTGCGATGATGGTGGCAAGTACGAGTTAGCAGCAAAATTTGCAGCAAACAGGTTGGCCTTGTCCAATGAGTCAGTAAAAACATTCCCATTATAAATGAGTGGTGGTGTTGACGAACAGGTGAAATTGTTCTTTACGGTTTTTACTAGAGACCAGAAGCCCTTACTACCCTTTTGAGTAGAAAATACCTTCCGTCTGATGCTCTGGTCGAAATTGAACTTAGCCCGGCTAATTGCTGAATTGCAAATATTCCGCGCATCTCTATAGATACGTCTCAATTCCTCTGAAGGGCACAATTTATATGCCTGGAAGGCTGCTTCCTTCTTTTTAATGGCTGCGAAACAGTCATTATTGAACCAATTGGTGTTAGTTGGTTTGATGTTCTTGAAGCTATGAGGAATAAAGCGATGCATTCCAAACCATAGGATGTTCAAGATATAATCGGTGCTTCTGTTAACGTCCTTCATAGAAAAGCAATCAGACCAGTCCAGCTCTCTGAGATATTTATTAAGTCCCGCCCAATCAGCATTTTTATAATGCCACACTAATCTTTTGGTGGAGTTTAGATTAGTGGTTGTCAGAGAGGAGATGGAGAATTGGGCGGAGATTAGACAATGGTCCGAATTACCCAAGGGAGACGTCACTGAAACCGAGTATTTTTCTGGATGCGATGTTAGAAATAGATCTAAAAGGTGCGCGTTGTGCCCCGAAGTATCAGGAACACGAGTCGGACACTCAACCAGTTGCTGTAAATTAAAAGACTCACTAAATAACTCGACGTGTCTTCCAGACGGGCTTGTGGTAGAAGAATGCCTGAGCCACTGTGTGTTGTGGACGTTGAAATCTCCAGCAAGAACGATTTCAGAAGAGGGGGATAATTCCAAAATCTTATCGATATCGGAAGACAGTTTATCGAAGGAGCACACAGTGTCAGTGTCAGACATATTCGGGCTGCGGTATAAAAAGCAGAAGTGAATAATGTGCCGATAGAGTTTAAATCTAATCCAGACATAATTAAATTCTGGATTAGTAGAAGAGAATTGAGGGAGATGGGAGAATGGCACATCATTTCTAATATAAACCGCGATTCCCCTCTGAGGAGAGAAGAGCGGCACTAAGTGATAACCAGGGATGTGATACTGATTAATATCAGAATCGGAAACAACCTTGGTTTCGCTTAGTGCAAAAACTGCCGGATTTTCCGCGATCAAGTGGCAGTAAACCGAAAAATGGTTACTTTTTAAGCAACGAATGTTGCAAAAATTAAATAAAAAGTTTTGCATAGTCCCGGTTTTAATTTGCCCAAATCAAAACAAAACGAAAACGTACACAAACACAAGGACTGACGAACGGGATCCACAGAAGCAAAGCAAAGCCGCCTCTGTGAAAACAAAGCCAGCAGCAGTGTTATGCCTGCTGTGCTGAACTTTGATCTCGACGAAGGGAGCTAAATGCTCAGCAGTGGAGACCCGTTAAACGCATTCAATGCAGCACGATTGTACTACATTGAATGTTGGATGGAAGAAAATAAAAAATAGATAGGAACCGACTCACCAGACTGTGCTTTCAAATAGAGCATAAAAGCCCTTCACTCCGGCAAGATGGCACTAGCACTTTGAAATTTTTTAATTCGATTCGCTTTCGCAACCGCTTTAAAAATTTATTGGGGAGCAAGACACGGCGGCACGTCCGTCCCCGTCAGTAGTTCAGCTAAAACTCCCCTAGTGCATTGTGCCGCTTTTCCATTGAGTAATTACTGATATGCAATGGAAGTGTCGCTGACCGCCGTTAATGTAGGTCAGGAAATTATGCACAGCACTTTGTATCTCAAGCTCGTAAAGTTTTTATTTACGTTATTGGGCATGTCATGTTATTTGATGACTTTAGTGATTTAATGCAATTTTATTCGGGGAATATATTTTGGTATATTACAGGAACAATATTCAAAATTTAAAGTTATTGCAAGACAACGGAAGACCAATAAATTCAGGATTAGAAAAAGCATGGAAAACAAATAAAAATTGGTGTACCAACTATAAGCATCCCCTGCATATTGCTCCTTGATATATATGTATATAGACGAACATCCATAGGAACAATCTGCAACATCCAAATGAAGGGCATAGAAAAATTCATACCAATATTATATGTGAACATAAAGATTGCACGAATATAATTACAAAAAATATCCCAGGGATACTTGAAGTAATGAAAACAACTTGCTTTTTCTACAATAAATTTACTTTTTTGTTTTTACATGAGCAACGCGTTTCGACCTCTTAAGTCATCATCGGGCTACTAACAAAACTAAGCTCCCATAATGCCATAATGCAGAAGTCTGGGCTGATGCAATGCGGTGGTAGCGGTACCTTAAGCGTATACTCGCGGTACAACGCCGTACGGCGCTCCGCATTGCGAGCTCCTACCGCACGGTCTCGGAACCGGCGGTGCTAGTGGTCGCGGGGGTCATACCCATTGACCTCTTAGCCATCTTGGGGGGGGGGGGGGGGGGGGGGGCGCGAGATTGGGTCGAGCCAGGACCATGGCGTCCTGGCAAGAAAGGTGGGATGGAGAGTCGCGGGGCCGGTGGACAGCCCGGATGATCCCTCAGTTGGACACTTGGCTGAACCGTCAGCACGGTGAGGTAGACTACTACCTCACCCAAATGCTGACGGGGCATGGGAACTTTCGGGCCTTTCTCCACCGCATAGGAAAGGTCCCGAGCCCGTGCTGTGCATACTGCGGCTCTCCACACATTCTTGGAATGTGATCGCTGGTGAGCGGAGGGGGCAGAGATGGAGGCGGAGACGGGCTGCGTGACCCCGGACAATATTGTTGGGGTCATGCTGCAGGGGGAGGACCACTGGCGAAATATTGCGTCTTTTTTCAGGATAGTCCTTCGTCAAAAGGAGGGAGACAGCAACGGAGCTCCCTAGCGGGGGCACCTGCTTACTTGTCCGGGGCAGCTAGGGAGCGGGGGCTCCCGTTAGGGGACCCGGTTGGCTCGCGGGCCTCGTAGGAGGCTGTTCTATAGGACTCCACTGCGAGGTAATGTCTCATAGACGGTTCCGTGGAGGTCCTCCTGGAGGGGGGAGGGGGGTTTTAGCCGGTAGGACTGGTCGTTGGCCAGGTGAGTCCGGCACACGGGTGGCTTTGGCCACCTAGGTGCGTAAACGCATTTCCCTGCTCCCAAAAAAAAAAACGCTCGCATGCAATAGCTATAGCCTACATACTAAAATTTTTCCAAAACCATGCCATCTACACCACTTTTATCTATATTTTGTACTTTAGGCTTTAATTTGTTATGAACTATAAGTTGTCCTACCGTCTTATGTGTAAAATATGCTGGTATCACGTCATGCATTTGTTTTAAATTCCTTTTATGTAAGGAACTTTTTGCCAATTATTTTCTTTTTTGTCCTTGGCGATCGGATATACTGAACGTAAGGTCAAACTCTGGTTCTTAGTTCTTAATAAATTGTAAACAAAGTTAACGTTTAAAGTTAGGTTAATGTATTGTATTTTTAATAATCTACCCAACATTGAATGAAAACTTGACTTTTTAATACTAAGGGGATGTTGGGATGAGGAAGTTATAACTATATCTGTGGTGGTTGGTTTACGATAAATGTAAAATTCTATTGAGTTGTTTATAATTCTAATATTTAAATCTAAAAAATTCAGTTTATCACCTCCGTATTCTACTGTAAATTTAATATTGTCATGAATTTTATTTTATTCAAGAACAAATTAAGTTGTCGCTCAGTATCTTTCCAAATACAAAACACATCATCAACATAAGGAAACCAGCATAAAATATTCTTAATTATATCATTAGCAACATTATTAAAAAAATATGCATATAAAAATCAGTCATAAAGGGGGAGTATGATGATCCCATGGCGACGCCATCTTCTTGAATATAAAATTTACCATCGAAATAGAAATAATTTTGGTCAAGACAAATATTCGACAAATTGATTAATTCCAAAGCCATGTCTTTATTATCTACTTTACTTTTTATGGATTTATGTAACAGATGTTTAAACTTTTTTATGGGTATAGAAGGGAGTTGCAAACGTCAAAAGATACTAACTTGGCGTTAGCAGGAAGTTAAATGTCTTTAATTTTCATAACCAAATCTATAGTATATGAACTTTAATAATTGAGATAAAATTGAACATAGTTTTTTTTTTTCCAAATTTGTGAGGGAGCGTTAAATGCAGAACATATTTTTCTTATTGGGGTATTATTTTTGTGAAGCTTCATCAAGCCATAAAGAATTGGATTACTATTTTTTAAGAGAAATTTTTCCTTGACATTAAATATTAATTTGCTTTTATTGATAATAATCAATCAATTAATCACGGTTTTACTGAATTTTTGTGTGGGATCATTTGTGACGTCCTCAAGGTTCATTTTTGTCAAAAAATCCATTACTTTCTCAATGTACAAGTTTTCGTCCAGAATGCGCGCACTATTACCTTTATCTGCCTTGGTTACAATTAATTTATTGTCCTGTAATGTATGTGTGTGCGGAAGAGCAACGTAAAGTTGCCGCAGGATGTTCAAGTGGCACGCGCTAGCTGGCAGCACGTCCTAGCTCGTCGGTATGGGGTGTAGGTCCTTGAACATCCTATTCACACATTTACAACTGAATGTCGCGTGCCTGTGGCGAAGAAAGGTTGTGGTATCCTTTCTTCAGGTCTGCCACCAAGGATAAAAAAAACGAGAAAACAGAAGGAAGAGCAACAGGTCTGGTGTCACCTGCTGTTCCTAGCCAAACTGAACTATCTCGCAAAGAAATAAGAAAAACTACCCCCATATGCGATGGTTCAGTCTCTAACCCACGCCATCCCTGTACCTGGCTAGGGTACAGGCCCAACCTGTAAAGAAAGCTGAAAAAAAAATTAATTAAATTAAATAATAAAACATGCAGAGAGAGTGGAAAAGGGGATGAGGGACGCAAGGAAGCAAAAAAGGGGAAGAAGCTTCATGAGGTTCCCGAAATTAAACCATGAAAGTCATCTCACAATCTTATATACTCATACAGCAAGTTCCTAATTTCATAATTAATACAAACAAAAACAACAAAAGTAATGACCTAACAATATTTATAAGTAGTTTTGATATTCAGAATTTTTTTTTCTACTCACTGCTACTTATAGACTATCTTAACTGATGTCCTAACCTCTTTATTACATCCAGCGAAAAGTTTTTGTACGGACATTATTAAAAATTACGACTCTTATTTATAATATCTAACATCAGACTTCCATCGTTAGGCTTTGATAGCCAGGAATTGAAGGAGTAATAGATTAGCAATTGATCTAAGATGCAAGGCGATATGCGGTATTGAATAAAGTTTCACGTTACGGTTATCTAGCTAGATATCCCGGCGAATTGTGCGAACACGATTATTTGGTTATAAAATTCATATTTGTCTAATGAATAAAATGTAGAAAAGAAAAGAAAAACTAACGCCTACCGGAAAGACCTAGTCTGGATATATGTAGATGAAATACTTCAAATTTCTTTTATAGCTGTCGTAAATAAAATCAAAAACAATATAAACCAGATCTAGCTAAGACAAGTATGGTAGATAAAAACAACCTGAAATATATATTACTTAACCTGTCATGACCATTATTATTATAGGTATTAAAGTTCGTTTCGTAATCTTATATAAATCTCTAAGAACAGAGAACCTGGCAAAAAAACTTAAAAACTGGAACCTCAGTTTGAGTGCTTGCTAAACCTAGGCTAGTATTACAAACAAAGAATATAATTATGTCTATGCTCCTATCAAAATACTTAAAGATTCAAAAAAATTTTCTGAAATTACCAATTTCGGTTTTGTTCCTTGGCCTTGGGGCGATTCTGGGTCTTGTAGGACAGATTTGGAAGGCAATCTGTGCCGATTTCTGATTGTAAAATAACCTCCACGCCAGACATAAGAGTCGTTTGCGTCAGTTTAACCAAATCGGTCACAAGAACGGACGAACATCACACTAGCACACTATATTTTTCTCCGCTTACAGCGGGGTTGATTTCTATTTCCGTATGAAGTTCAATGAGGAAAAAATGGCCAAGAAAAAAATTTTGGAATTTGCCTTCAGCACGATAAATTCGTAGCGCTCTCTGAAACAAAATGTGTTGTTTAGGAAATTTATTCGAGCCTGGATGGCCTAGATAAATTTAGATTATACTGAATTATTCAGAAATTACCTCACGTATTTTCCAACCACTTGCTTTCGAAGTCACGGAATAATTGTCTTCTTCTTAATAGAAGTAGCACATCAGTTCCGCGCCAACGAGAGCAGCGTTAGCGAGCACCGAGTCTCGAACAACAAAGCCTTAAGCCGTGGCTCACATCACAGTCCCTGATATTCTTCTTTAAGTTATATTACATTTTTTTTCTCACGTAAATATGCAACTATATTATTGTCATATCTAAATTATTGTCAGAACATGCGGAATCTATATATATATATATTGCTAACTCAACCAAACATATCTTATTAATACCTAACTGCGGAGCATAATTTAAACCTTTAAATAATAAAACCAATTCGTTAGTTGCAAGATTAACGGAAGAAAAGTTAACTATTCTCGGATGAAAACGAATATTTGTGCTGTTATCAATCGCACCCTGGTGTATGTGTTGATGTCGTTGCACCCAAAAATCATGCAATGATTTATGGTTCAACAGCGAGTGCAGAAAGTGGAAAATGTTTCCCAATTATATAAATCAAAATTTCAAGTAAATTAAAAAAGCTTTATTTATTGCTAAGCTCTGATGGTTAAATGCAGAAATTAAAAAACATTACCATGTCAGAGATAATATTAGTGTGCATCTCAAAGTAATGCACTCAGAATTGGCTCATAGACTTCATCCAGTTGAGTTTAGATCTGTTTGATCTCATGAGAAGGCTGGCTGCTTATCAAAACTACAATTCGAACGCCAGAGAAATAAGCTGTTCCTTTGGGTTCACCAACCCCAAACCAAGGCCCTTGTTAGCAGGACAGCAAAAACGAAATTCTACGTTGAAAGCTAGAAAATTGAAGTAGGAACTCAACATTTTTAGCACCACATTGGCCAAACATCTTTCCTCCAAGTTATCCAAATTATCTATCAAGAGCAAAACAATCCTAAATTATGATGTTAAGAACTGGATCTACTTTTTTCGCTAAAAATAACTTGTTTTCAAGAACACCAGCTCCTGGATGTATTCCGTGCCATAAACGCATTCCGTGAGAGTCAATGTCTTATTGACTGTACAACACATCTTCACGGAATGCGTTTTGTAAAAGAGCAGCCCGCACAAAGTTTTAAAATATTAAAAACGCAACATCTATCATCTCATTTAACACACACACAACAACACAAATATCGAAAACATATAAATTTAAGATAAATAAAACTGTTAGATTGTTAGGATGTATAATTAGTAAGACAAAATTAAAAACATAAATTTTATTAAAGCGCACTATATTTGTACGTTCCCGAATGTGCATATATATTAATTATTGAACGTACATTGTTTTGTTATATTCAATAAATATTATTCTTTTCTATTCTTTTCTCTCCTTACATTTTTAGGATCGGTTTGGAGAGATATGGTGGAAGAGAACAAACGATCACGGAATGATGCGGCATCACTCTGTTTTAGAAAACGAACGCTAAGGAGTGATGCCTTTCCACATGATGTTGTAACGGAGGTACAAACGGACGCAAAACCTTAAAATATCACCGGAGGAAATAAATGCTTTTTAAAAGGTGTTGGACCACCACTGGCGTCAAACTAGGTAAATTGTACCGATCCACACCACTCCGCACCTAAATGGCCCAAAACCTGTCAACGACAGACTGGCAAAACCTGTCAACAACACCGGAGGCAATAACGGTTTTTAGGTAACCCCGGATCATTTCAGACTCCGCCCGCATGAAATTAGGTAACATGCCGTAACATCAACAGGCCAAATTTCCCCACAATAACGTGGGAAATCCAAAATTAAATTCGCCGGCAAAGCCCCCCGGCACTATATAAGCAGTGCTGGGGCACCACAGAGCATTCAGTCTTCGACCAGCAGTCAAGCCGAGAAGACCAACTAGGAGCATCAGAGGAGCCAAATAAAGGTAATTAAATATTTTCAGAATTGTCATCCGATGGTCAACCCGACCAAGTCTGACCGTCCCAGCACAAGACACTCCCACAACTAGCGAGATTCCTAGTTCACTTACTCTTACACTAGCGTGATTTCCTAGTGTATGACACTCCTCTAGCCAGCGTGACTCCTGGTTATCTAGATTACTCTTGTGTTGGCGAGATTCCCAGTACAAGACACTCCGACAACTAGCGAGATTCCCAGTTAACTTACTCTTACACTAGCGTGATTTCCTAGTGCAGGACATCCCTCCAACCAGCGTGACTCCTGGTTTTATAATCTACTCGTGTACTGGCGTGATTCCCAGTCATATCATTCACTCTTGCGCTACCGCCCGTCTTAGTTATACTTTTTCTGTCAGTGGTTTCAGTGGTTGTCCATAGTCTAGCCCGTACAAAGTTATCTCTCTCCGTCCTTTCCTCGCAGGAACCTACCCATCCTGTGCACCGAGGATTCCCCGAGGAAATTAGGGAACCAGCGGTTCGTCGACGAGAGTTAGTCGAACGACACCACGAGCCCCTCCAAGATAAGGCATTACCTAGAGGGAGACACCAGCATTTACGTCACGACCGGCAGAGGAAAGAGCGTCAACGCCCATTTCACACCGAGGTCACGGAGTAAGGAGAGTGTATTAACTGATTTGAAAAGAGACACATTTGTATTAGGTGTTGGAATTAATTCGTAGCGTTTTTTTAATGAAAAAAAAATATTTATTATCAATAGAAAATAAAAAAATACACTAATGAAAGTAGTGCATATCGCTTTCTACTACTTTTGACCTTTCGGGCAGGATACGAATACCATGTCGGAAGAACGCCTCGTCTTTTGATGCAATCCACGAATCGACCCATTTTTGACACACTTCGTAAGAAGTGAACTTCTGTTCAGACAGACTATGAGCCATCGAACGAAACAAATGGTAATCTAAAGGAGCGATATCTGGAGAATACGGCGGGTGGGGTAAGACTTCCCATTTAAGTGTTTTTAGGTACGTTTGTACCGGTTTTGCGACGTGCGGACGAGCATTGTCGTGCAGCAAAATGACTTTGTCGTGTCTTTCGGAGTATTCCGGCCGTTTTTCTTTCATCGCACGACTTAATCGCATCAGATATGGTTTCCTTTTTTTTGGCTGGCCAGGTTGCTCCTTGTCTTCCAGCTCGAACTCACCAGCTTTGAAACGTGCAAACCACTTCCGACATGTTTCCTCAGCTAGAGTATGTTCACTATACACTTCCACTAAAGTACGATGAGCTTCAGCAGCACTTTTTTTCATAATAAAATAATGAAGTAAAACTCCCTGCAAAAACACTTTATTTGGCACAAATGTTGACATATTTAATAAAGTATTGTTAATTACGATTCAACGAGAGGTTATGTACAGCAAATAACGTTCCGTGATAGCTGTTTCAAGATTAATACATTACTGTCGGTAACAACGAAATACTGTCCTACCTACGAAATCTCTCATAAAACGCTACGAATTAATTCCAACACCTAATATTTTAAGTGTAAAGCTAACAGACAGTGAATTCAGAATTAGTGTTAAACATAAAATAAAAGTAAATTGTAGTAAGGAATCGGAGCGATTTCTTCAGAAGCCTTGACTCTGGAGCCTGGAGCTTAATCCCTTGGAAAAAACCGGAGACCCGACTGACTACGAAGAAAAACACGTTACCAATCGGTGTCCAAACAGCGACACGAAGATAACGTGTAACAATGTGGTATAGTGACCGACATGGTGATACTGGTGAAGCTGTGGAGTTATGGAGGTTTTCAATGTCATTTGCTGGCGGTATATTAAATGGAAAAAGTTGAGCTTTTCTCTGCGTTTATTTATTTATTTATTTATTCAAAGATTGATCAAATATCTGATTACTATAAGATACAAGATAAGAGTAAAACAGTCAAAATCAAAGAGAAAAAGTAACCTTATCTAAGCTGATTCTTTATTCGAAAGATGGAAGTTAATATAGTCAAACTTGTGGTTGAAGAGATGCGACATCGATTTCATCGGCCCCTTCGTACCATATTTAGTGCGATGATTAGGAACTTGAAAAAAACTGTGAGTCTGCAGGGAGCGAGCCGAGACAGATATATTCAGAGACCCCGGCAGCTCCGAAAAATAAATTTTGTCCCGCAAACAGCCAAAAGCAAAAATAATTTCAGATCTGTTACTCCTATCTTCAAGAGATCCAATGCGAACATGAGTTTGTCTAAATATGCATTGAGTTTGTCTAAATATGCAGGCAGAATATGTGAATTATTCCAGGGAAGATTCCTAAAGCAAATCTCTAAAATTTACACTGGATGGCCTCGTTATGGTTAATATGAAGCACATAAAAGAAGGACCAAACAGGACTTCTAGAATAGGCCTAACGAAGGTACAAGAGAGAAGTTTTGTTATGTAAGGGTCGTCGAACTCTTTTGCCAAGCGTTTAATAAAACCAAGTGAAGCGTTAGATTTGTTTACAAGAGAATCTATGTGGTCCTCAAAGGAAAAGTGGGTAACCAGTATGAATCCTAAATCCCTGGTCTTGTCAAGTCGGGTTAATAAACTAACATCACCAACAATGAAGTGCAGAGGAGTGCTTTTGCACGAAAAGGACACAGTGGTACATTTGAGGATGTTGAGAGGGAGGTAGTTAATAGAATACCATTTATAAAAGGTGTGTAAGTCAGAATTTAGAACAATCCTGTTCATTTGCAACAGTACGAAAAGTGTTGGCGTCATCAGTGTAGCAAAGAATTCTCTAGTGATGGATGATAAGAACAACGATAAAAACAACGGTCCAAGATGGCTACCCTATTGCACCCCTGATTTATTAGGTATTTCATTAGAAAGCACACCACGAAAAAAAACGCGCTGTGTACGATCAGACACAAACCAACCCACACAACAAAAAAAAAACAATCTACAAAAAATGACTGACACGCAGTACTTCGAGAATTCTAATAAGTTCGTTGTGGTGGATTTGCCCTTCCAAAAACCCTGTTGAAACGAGCCCAAAAAGGGTTTACAGTGAAATTGAAACACGTCGCAAACTAAAGATTCAAAAACCTTCAAAAAATTAGCGATGGGTCCATAATTAATTATGTCCCACTTATTGCCCTTTTTATGAAGGGGAATAATAACAGAATTTTTCCAAGGTCTCGGAAAGATACCACAACGAATAGATAAGTTAAATAAATAACAGAAACAAAAGACGGGCTGCAAGCTTTCAGAACGGAGGCTGGGATATCATCTGGGCCGCTCGATGGTAGCTTCGTCAAATGCGAGATCCTTCAGTTGAAGAGAAGTCGGTGGAAACTTCGTCAAGTGAGTAAAATTATTATCACCAATATCACAGTCATTATCTGAGAAAGGTGTTTTAAAAAAGCGACCGAAGAGATTAGAAATAAAAAAAGGTATCACCACTCTCACAGCTCTCCAAGTGCAATGTAGATTGATATCCGTCACAGTTACGCTTCGAGTGAAGGAAACGTCCATAGAATTGTCCATGTTCTCAAGTTTCTTCTCTAAAGTTGACTTATGAGCCTCAAACTTTTTTTCCCACAGAAATTTCGATTGAAGTTTTGACTTATTCCACGGAAGCCTGAAGTTCGACTACTGATGACTCTATCTACATATGTTGTAATGGCATCTTTAGATGTTGAAGCCCTGTACCCTAGTATACTTGTAAAAGAAGCTTTAAATCATATAAAGGAATGGCAACAAACACAATCAGTATACACATGAATGGAGCATAATATTTCAATTTAGGGACAAGTACTATAGGCAAGTTGAAGGTACAAGCATGGAAAACCCAATTTCTTGCTTTGTTGTCAATACTTTTATGGGAAAACTACAAATGAACCAAAAAAAGCTGAAAAGCTTCCCATAATATATTAGGTATATCGACGATATTTTTAGTTTGATACATAAGAACAATGAATACATCCTACTTAACAAAAGCAACAACCTTTTTCCGAGCATAAAATTCACAAACTGCCATTCCTAGATTTATTTCTAATAAGGAAAAATGAAAAAAATAGAGGTTGATATATATGTATATATAGATAATATAAAATAGCTTCATTTAATAGCATATAGTTCAAAAACATGCACTTAAAATAAGAAAAGAAGAACTACGTCTGAACCTTTACTAAATCTAAGTTAAATGATCTAATAAAATAAAATATAAAAACATAATATTAAACACAACAAAGAACAAGAATCAGAACAAGCAACAATAACAACATAATATAAAACATGACAAAGAACAAGTATAAATTTTTGCAAATTAAACATAAATTACCGAAAAAATAAATCGAAACTGATACCGACAATTTTGGATAACCACCCCCTCCGATTACTCCTAATTCTACCCCGAGATGTGCGCGTCATTCCTTAACACCTAAGTGTTCCGCAGGTATCACAACTGCGAAGAGACCACGCAGCCGACGTGTTGTAAGTGTGCTGAATGGCGAGTGCGGCGGTTGATTCACCACGAAATCGTTCACCACCTCTGTGCCAGTTGATTGAAACGCTCTCGTGCTGTACCGACCAATCGTGTAATTGTGTTGTGTTTGGGTGTATGATGTCTCCGAGAACTGTAAGCTGTCCTGTGCGAACCGTTCCACCTCGAGCATTACCGAACAGCAAATCCACTAACTCAGGATTCAACGTGACCGTAATTGCTGAAAACTCCTCGTACCCCATTTCATCCCATTGCAAATGGAATGCCGGGCTTATTCTACCCCAGGTCGTGATCGTGGAGATCGAATCCTGAGACGAGTCGTGCGGATAGAGTGGGCGGACTGAAATAAATTAGTAATACTTTCTTACGCCGGCACCCGCAAGGCACTTAGCTGAGAAATAAAGCTGTTTCTGGAACACTCGTTGGAATCCTCTGCCCTGAAGGCAACTAGATTTAACGACCAGGTTCGTAAGACCCAATTCACCCTCCGCTACTGGTCGACAGAGCGTGCTGTTTGAGACCCCCCCACCCAGAAGGCGTCAACGACCTTCGCCTGTAAAAGTTTTACGAAGTCTTCCTCGATGCACTCCGTCTTAAGCAGATGAAAGATGGACGAGATATTCAAGTTATTGACATCTACTGGACGTATTTTCAGCGAAAGGGGGTACAATCTAGTCCACCACGAATTAAACGCTCCGGAGTTTCTCCAGAGCCATATGACTATTACGTGTTTTACCTTCAAGCCCCATATACACACCTAAATATTTAAGGCAAGTATTTGTCTATTCCGCCACCTCCCATACCATAGGCCTTGGCTTTTGCTTAGGTTAACCCTAGCGCCCGCCAATCGCTCATATTGTTCGAAAACTCGAGCGGCTGCAAATGCATCCTTTTTCGTGACGAAAATAGACAGGCTGTCAGAATACGCTAGAATAAGTGGCCTAATAGTAGTGTGTGGTAAGTGAACTGAATATTGCCTCATTGATTGACGAAGATTGTTGGTAAATCTGCGAAAATCAGTGAAAAGTCATAAAGCATTTCTGACAACAAGCATCCGTTCTTGATATCCCAACGAAACGGAATAGGAACAATATATGCCCATTATGCTTTATGAGAATTACTGAATCTTTATACAATCCACTGATGATCTCGATCCACCTACACGGAAGCCCTGGTCTTGACGACCCTGCCCAGCCAAGTTAAATCCAGGAAGACTCTGTTCCCATATTGGGCGGCTTCTTGGTCGTCGTCTATTCCCCATGTTAGGGGCGGCGGCGGGAAAACCATCGCCGGCCAAAAGCGGAGAGACAACGATCTAAACACAAAATAATAATTTGTTTTCATGCATAATGAAGCTTTATTTGGCGCAATCGTTATAAAGTAAAAATCCTACAAAAATCTAGCTACCCTAAAAATGTACAATAATCAAAATAAAAAAGAATCAATGATTAACGATCAAAAAGAACATAAAAAAATTACACGGTTCGTTCTCTCCAAATATTACGTATAGTATGTTATATAAACGACTCTAAAACTTGAAGGCAAAGAAGTAGTAAGAAACCTATAAAATGAAAATGCAAACCACCGAACAGAATTAACCGAAACCATGAAAAACTTAAGTTCCTACTTCGGGAGTGCTGCTCCCAAGCAGATTCCTTCTACATAGAGCCATTCGTCGCTTTTTAGTCGTCCGCAATCTCTGTAAGTGGGGCATTTCTGAAAGTTGATGGAGAAATCCATTCATACACAAAAGCGGCAACTTCTGTTGAACTGCTTTGATTTGAGCTCAAAATTTCATCTTCCTCCTTACTAATTTCCAGTATCGCCTCTTGTATTTTTCGCTTTAGCTTTCTTCTTAACAATGCTGACTCCAAGTATCTGGTTTCTGAAGCTACATATGCTCCAAATATGTCATGTTGATCATCGTCATGCTTTTTGCATTAATGAATGTTGTGGTGAACTTATGTGTGGCTCTTATCTGCAACATTTCTTGATGCCTTGACAGTTGGTTTCCTAGCAGCAATTGGTTCGTCTACTTGTTGTTCTCTACTGATGTGCGCAGACTCCCTCGAATCTTCGAAAAAATCTTCCGTGGTTTCTGCAATACTAGGCTGTAAAAAAATTATAAGTAATATGTGTTCAGTTCGTAATAAGTTCATTCCATGATGCATCGGCAGGCTCCAGAACAACTTTCTGCAGAGATCGTAAGTTGGTTGCTTTACATATAAGAGTTATTAACAGAACTGAAATATTTTGCAAAAATAACGCTAATTGTAGGAGCTGCAGCTCCGTTATTTTTGTAAAATATTTCAGTTCTGTTAATAACTCATATATGTAAAGCAACCAACTTACCAACTGTTAACGAAATCGGTGAGATCGCTGCAGAAAGTTTGGCAATGTAGCGTGGAATGACCCAATAGCAATTATAACTAAATACATCGGAATGTCAACCTAAAAAGTGATGAATTTAGCAATAACTTTTTTCCTTCGTAGGTGCCTTCTTAAGAGGAGCATTGGTATGAAATAAGTCAGGATTATGAACGTAAATGGCAGTTTCCGAAATGTGTTGGGAGCCTGGACGGAAAACACATTACAATGGAGGCTCCGAAAAACAGTGGAAGTTTTTATTTTAATTATAAAGGGCACCACAGCATCGTCCTAATGGCGTTAGTTGACGCAAACTACCAATTTATTATTGCAACTGTTGGGTGCAATGGAAGAGTATCTGATGGTGGAGTCTTCACTGTCAGTGGAATATCGTCATTTCTTGAACATCAAATGATAAGTCTTCCAAAGGACGATCTTTTGCCATTAGCTCATCAAGGAAGCAACAATTTCAGCTTGAATGCTAAGGAAACACGGGAAGAATTCCGAGAATACATTGTGTCAGCAGAAGGTGAGGTGCCTTGGCAATACAAATTCTTGTAGTAAAGAAAAACGCATTTATAATTGAATCATAACGTAATTGTATCGTAAAATCGACTTGTTGACATAAAAAACTGTTATCTGAATTATCCTTGTACTTTTTATATTTACGAGAATAATTATGATTTATTAAAACAAATTATGGAATATTTATTATACTTACAAAATTCCCAATTGAAGTTCTTGATGTGCAGCTTGTTTCTAAGAACATTAGTGACTTGAAATAAGGCCACTTTGAAGTGTACAGCTCCGACGTGCCTTGTCCCGATTTATGAGATCTCGTTTTTTTTTTGTTCTGCACTAAATTGGTTACGCAGGTTGTGTAGCTTCCGGGAGATTTCATTTTTATTAGTTCCAAATTTTTCGTCCAGTGAATTTAGAGCATCACTCCTTTCTATTCTGTCATGATATTTCGGCGAACTAGTATCCCAAAGCGTTGGAAATATTTCATATTATATAATAATTTTTTTGATATCCTCCCTGTCTCATAATTGTTAGAAAAGATTTACATCCAGTAGTTTTCTTAGAAAATAGAAAAAAATGTAAGATAAGGTTTGCATCCCTCAGTAGTTTTCTTAGAAAACAGAAAAAAAATGAAGGGATCCTGAAAAAAACATAAAATGCGTTTTGGGTAATAAACAGCACAGACTGTGAATAAGCAAAACAAAATTATGCGCACGTAATTTTATGATGGTTCAAAACCGGCGCTGATGTAGAGTTAAATCTTGTCTGAGTTGATATTGTCTAATTGGTTGGCGCCTGAGAAGAAATTGTTACCTAAGTGCGAAGTGCGTTTTTCAGGATTCAGGCAAAAAAAGGGTCTCGTATTGGTTTTATGAAATTTTAATTACCAATACGATGGCTTAGTAGTTAAGAGAGGATACTTGGCCAGAATATTTTGAGTTCAGTCAGAATCTGGCAGTCGAGGAAGTCCGCCGAAGACGGTTGACAGTGTGGAAAATCAAAAGTTAGTGTTTTAAAGTAAAGAGAGTGTTTTAAAAATAATAATAAGAACTGGAAGAAGAGTGAGTACATTCACTGAGTGCTTATTATTGTATTATCATTTAATTTTAGTGTAGTGTAGTGTCGAATTAAATATTTGGAGTAGTTGACAGATTCCAAAGTAATTTAATTCAATTAATGTGCTATGAATAGGTACTCTGTGAGTCGTGACAGAGAAGACGGTCTTGGGGATGGCTCTCCTCCCCATTGCCTTTGAGGACGGCTCTCCTCCTCTTAAAATTGCGGGGTAGACACTATGGATGGCTCTCCTCCTAGTGTCTTATGGAGATGGTGCTCCTCTCCGCCCCTTTTTGAAAAGAAAACTCTTTGGCGTCGCCTTGTGGCTCTCCCTTTGTGGCGCAATGACTCACAAAGTATAATTAATGTTGAAAAAAAAAAATATTTAGTGATCGAACTGGCAACTACAGAAATTTTTATAGTAAGCGTAGTTTCTTGATGACCTGCACTCAAGTGTATTTTGTTTTATTATTTGCAGGTACGGCAGTCCACCACACCAGCATAACTCAATACCACGGCCCTTAATTAGATTATTGATTAATGAGTTAAACATTTAAATGTTAATTAATTAATATGACTTGTGTTATATTGGTTGTTTTGTTGTTCTTGTTTTCTTTATTACGGTTTTAAATTCATGTTTCTAAATAAAAAAAAAAACTAAATAATTTTTTTTCTTTTCTTCTCTCTCTCTCTCTTTTATATAATTTTTTACCTTCCATTCTGGTAAATAAAAAACAATACTTATTTATATATATATTTATATCAAGCAGCACTTGGGTGAATCACCACACTATAAAATATTCACTTCCTATCCTAAAAGTTGAACGGAAGCCTACTCCAGCAAGTTATTCTTGAAGCACATCACATATAAAAAAATCCACAAAAACAGTTGAAGTTCCGTCAGTTTTTGAATTTTATTCACTCTCCTGATAGAAGGGGAATATTCTGCATGTGCCTAGAATTTATTCTCTCTTCGGACTGAATATTTTTGATACAAAATTTCAGGAATTAAATTCACATGTGCATCAGGGAGGTTTACCTCACCTTTTTGAATATTTTGCTTGAATAAAAAGTCAAGTGGTTGAATAATATTCATTCACTGTCTGAGAGGGAAGTTCACGAAAAAATTCTAAATGTAAACCGCCCCTAAGTGCAATAAAATAATGAGGTAGTCAGGGATTTATATGGATGCGGTTTTTCTAATCCTTCGTGTACCTTGCCATGTTGCACGTTTTTGGAAAGGTAATAAGATGGGCAATGTAATTAAAATAAAAAACCGATGTATAAATTACATCAATTTCGGAGACAATTTGGGAAAATGCAGGAGTTAGATCAACATTGATGAACATTTTGGAAAGGTCATTGGGATAGGTCTTAGCGTTTGTTTGATGTCGCTGTTTTGGGTAGATCAAAAGATAAAAATAATAGAGTAATGTGCATACAATGAAAAAGTGAAATTTATGAATCACCCTGTAACTGCCAAACCGTTGAGATAGCCCCCTTCCTGCCGTACAATTTTTTGTTTGCCTAGGTGAGATCTATCTCCCCACTCATTTTGGCACGTCAGATCTGGAACACCCTGTATAAATAAAAGCAAGTGGAACGCTAAACACATAAAGTGGCTGTAAACGCTTAGTATATTAATATCATCTTCACAATGTTTATGCATATGATTTGTTCATGAGCCAATTAAAGATATAAGAAAATCTTTTGCTCTATTTTGCTATAGAATTCGAGTATTCTCTTAGAAAATGGAATTTGTTCCAAATTCTTGAATAGAAAAGATGGGCGCTGCATTTGAGACATAAATACCTGAGAGAATAAAAAAAATATACTTACTCTTGTAGCCAACGAAAAATATAATAACTTACTGCTTTTCCCTCCTGTAACACCAATCCATCCACACGATATTCATCGTAGAATCCATGTTTTCCTTCCACAACTTCGTAAACCTTGTCTTTTACAACCCAGAATGGAGTGCGTGTTCCCTTCCACAATACCAGCGTTTTGATACTATCATCCCTAACCACCCCTGAAGTCCTGGCAATTAAGTTCGTAAAAGGTTCAAAAATAGCGTGAGCAAGCGCAAAGCCACTGAAGCATCTTGCTTTTGTAACCAATTCATACATGTTGGTAGTTGATAATTCTTGGAACGCTTCTGTGTAACTTGCGCATGCTTCGTTATACTGAGCCATTGCCATTTCGATATCTCCCATTACCATGCGACTTTTGGCCATGTACAATGGTAGAGTGTTTTGAATTGCCTTATGTTTAGCGAGAGAAATGCATTTGATTGCGTTAAAGTTCCGTCCCATTCTTCGGTAAATAGTGATTTGTAAAAAATAAATCAGTTAATTGGCCTTTAACTAAAGAGTACTTACTTGTTTGCGCATACTGCCTTTTTTAGAAGAGCATCACACAGATCTTCAGTATTCTCAGCAATTTGTGCATACTGAATGCATTCGTTAAAATTGACTATTGCATTTTCGTAGTCACCACTTTCCATTATTGCTGTCCCACATGCCAGGTATGCTTTCGAGGATGCAAATTTATTTTGGGCTATTGAAAAGAAATGTTAGGGCGTTATGTACAGATCTCAAAATATAGCTTCATTAACAATTTCATTTTTCTGTAATATAAGGACTTGTATTTAAATTTTATTTTTAATATTATATAAAATGAGGAATGTTCTATGTTCTGACAGTGTCACCACATCAGCCACTCTCCAACAAGTTAGTATTGCTAACGGTTGCGTCAATAACATCCTGACGTCTTCCATTTACGAAAGTTGGTTCAGTCCCCTTGTTTAGAATTCTTCGTCTTTGTGGTTGTTGTTAGTGGGCATTCGCATCACAACCCAATACTAGACCCTCAATTGTGCCCTTGCAGCACCTCTCTCCCTCCCAATGCAGGCTATAGAGTTCAGGTGGTGTTAACGCAGTACGCCAGATCTTGCGGTGGTTCGTGTGCGATCCAGGGCAGGGGTGTGTGACCCAGCCTTGGGCTACCTACCATATGACTCACCGGTCTCGCCTCCATGGAGGGAGTTGGAGACTGGTGAAATATTGCAAGGACAGAAATGAGGGCTTCTAGGATACGGCGATCCTCATTTGGACATTCTCAAAAGTTAGTTACACCTCCAAGTAGTAGCAAGGAGAGGAGATAACCTCTTGAAAAATCCTCCTCACTCCAAGGTTGCAATAGGCTATGCCAAGGGAGTCTGCAGTGTTGTCCTCCCCTCTGCAGCACCCAGGGCTAATTGGGTCGCGGCTATATCTACGGTATCCACAACACAATAGAAGTAGCTCTTGGAAAATTACCTTTCGATTCTTGCAATTAGGATGGGCTTTAGCAGTGAGCTAGGAAACCGAAGTTAGCGGCGACAGTGGGATAACTAAATACTCAGTTGCCTCCGCTAAGGGAGACTAGGAGGGGACGAAAAGGGACCCGCTTCTATGTGGTCTGTTTCAGCTAATCTTCAGAAAGGTGTTTTTAGTGTGTAAGAATCTCACATTACCGGAGGGCACGGGCTGTCCGGTGTCTTTTGGAAGATTTTCACCTCTCCCGCTAAAAAAAATAGGTTACGATGTGAATGCCCTCAAGCCACAACCATAGAGGCGAAGAATTCTAAACAGGGGGACCGAACCAACTTGCTTGCATGGAAGAGTAAGAACGTTATTGACGTAACCCTTAGTAATACTAACTTGTTGGAGAGTGCCTGATGTCGTGACTTTTGACATTCGATACGCGAAAAGTAAGAGACGTAGTAAGAGGCTGATCAGATTTTCTAAGAACACTAATATTCAGAAGTATCAGGAAGTGTTAAGAGAAAACCTGACGGCATAGAAGCCTAGAATATCCAAAAATAAAGTGCATGTAGAGAGACAGTTGCACACTCTACAAAAGGCTGTAGAGGCGTATCGGAAAGCCTGAACTCCAATTGAAGTAGTTGAACAGTACCCAACCCCTTGGTGGGACATGGAGCTGGGAGCACTGAAAAAGGAGAGCAGGAACGCTTTTAACGGAGCCATAAAGAGCCAGGATGTGGAAGCCTGGGGCAGATTCAAAGCCTTAAAAAAAGGGATGAAGGAAATTCAAGGTAAAAAGAAGAGACTCATGGAGGGACTTCTACTCGAACACGGGAAATATCTCTGACATGAGCAGACTTCAAAATATGGTCTTAAATGACCCGGTCTCCTCACTCGGACTGACTTCAGATAGAACGGGAAAGATGTCAGAGACCTGGGATGAAACAAATGACATTCTGCTGGAAAGTCACTTTCCGGGAAGCTACAAATCGGGCATGCCGTGGAATCTCAGGCAACAGGGTGCGAATTCCACGAATCGTCCTGAAGCGGAAAGGATTGTGTCGCTTGAGGGGGTAAGATGATCTGTTAGTTTGTTTGAACAGTTGACGGCAGCATTACGAGATGATATATTCCCAGCACTATTTCAGCGGGTCAGTAAGATTGTAGTACCAATACCCAGTGGCATATACACGGCATGCTTAGCAATAGGATACCTATCGGTTTCGTGGAAAGAGGCTAAGATCAGATTTCTACCAAAACTGGAAGAAAAAACTGTACTGAGCCGAAACCCTTAGACCCGTGAGTCTGACGTCCTTTTCGTTTAAAACAAAAAGGAGAGGATTCTGGCTTATCACAGCGAAGGGTCTGTGCTCGTATGATATCCACTAAATAGGAACCAACATCCTTACTGTCCTGGAAGATCTGCAGAAACGGCACTCCATCAAGTGGTGAGTGTACCAGAAGAGTAGCTTAATAGCGAAGGTGTAGCAATGGCCGAAATAATGGACATTGAAGGAGCCTTTAATAATATAGATTTCGGACGGCTGGAACTAATCCTTTCATCAGGAGATGGATTAGTAATATGTTAAAAACGAGATCAAAAAACGAGAATATCCAGAGAGAAGAATCGAGATTGCGCGGTAGAATAAGCAGATTATGCCAACAGGAGGGAGTGTTATCTCCCATTCTGTGGAACATTACTGCCGACTCATTACTACGAAAACGTGAGGAAGAGGGTATAAACAATGTAGGTTATACCGATGAAATTGTAATTGTGGCAATGGGTAAGTTCATGCGCGACGTAGAAGACACCATTAGGAGAGATCTTAGGGTGGTGTGGCAATGGTACGTGGAACAGGACCTTTTCATTAATACAAAGAAGTCTGATCACATCGTTTTCACTAGGAAAAGGAATAATCTAGACTTTAGACTGGATTTCTTTGGAGAAGAACTCACTGTCTCGGGCTCATTCGAGCATCTGGGATTCTGGGGTAATCACAGATTCAAGACTTACCCGAAAAAGTAATGTATGGGAAAAAGTCCAAAGATCCAACATGGCAACATGTGGAAGGGTGTGTAGTCGAAAGTGGAGTATCGCGCCAAGGGCTGTATACCGGATTTGCAGTATGATGGAGAGACCCATTATTTCATATGCCTCGTTGGTCTGGTGGACAAGTGCTTCAAAGGCCATCGTAACAAGGCTGTTAAGTAAGGTTCAGAGGCTGGCTTGTCTGACGATAACGGGTACCTTCCGAACCCCGCCGACATTGGCGTTAGAGATGATGCCAGGTTTCCTGTCGTTAGACATATATGTGAAGAGAACTGCAGCATCAGCAACTCTTCACATTGATCGTGGTGCATATTGGCACAGGTATCGTGATAACCATGGGCATAGGAAAATCCTGGAACTTGTCAAAAATAAGATATCGGAATTGGAAATTCCAGCCGACGGTATAAGCAAAGTAAGGGTAATTGAGAGATACAATGAAATGTTTATAAGGGATGGGTATCCCTCCCTGAAAGCAGTTTAACTGATGTCGCAATTTACACGTATGGATGAAAAATTGACGGAAGAGGAGGAGCAGGAATCTTCAGAGAGGACTTGAAACTGAACACCCATCTAATTCTGGGGTTGTATACCTCAGTCTATCAAGCGGAGATGCTGGAGATGGATTACCTGCTATTGAGTCGGGTGAAGGATAAGAAGATAGTGATGGCACTCTATAATCAGGCGGTGATCAGATTTATGGACAACACATAGTTTAATGCAGCGATAGCCTTGGAATGTGTCCATAAACTCCAGATGTACTGGCTAAGCTGCTTCGAGAGTCTGGAGCCGTTCACTGCCTTAGACAGAGATACGGCAGTGGGTCTGTTGGAGAGTGAGCACTGAAAACAGTTGATCGTCGCGGCCTTGTGTAGACAGACTGAGATGTTGATTGTAGGTCCCAGAAGTGCTGAACAGAAGAGGGTCCTAGATATGGATCGAAGGGCTCTGAGGTGGCTGATAGCACTATTAACAGGACATGAAAACAGGTGTCATCTAAAGAAGATGAATATCCTTGAGGATGATGCCTGTATAAGCAAGATATGGTAGTGCACCTATTGTGCCAGTGTCCTGCCTTAGCAAGCAGAAGGAGGGGGCTGATTGGGCACCACTGGATGGAGGCTTAAAGAATAGGAGGGGTGTTGCGCTAACCCGGGAAATTGAGGTGATGAAAGAAAACTGGATTAGTCCTGAAATTTCTCGATGAAGACAAGGGGTAGAGACGAAAAGAAACTCGAATAAAGTGATCTGATTCGGATATTTCCTAGAGAGGTGCTTTTAGTGAGTGACAATTTCACACTACCAGAGGCAATCGGGCCTCCTGTTATCTTTGGAAGATTTACACTTCTCCCGTAAAAAAATAAACCCAGTACTACATTATTTAATCTCATAATATATATAGCCTCTCCATCATTTTGAAAACTTCTAAAATATTTTAGCAATTTTTATCGAGATCGTAGTTCTTAATCCCCAACGCCATTAATAACTTCAAAGATTCTCACCAGAAGATCTTTCTTTTGACGTATTTCAACGGGATCTGATAGTAGCTGAATAATGCCCAAATTTTATAACTAATTATGTAGGGCTTTTTCCCTTTAAATATGAAATTTGAAATGGAAAATTTATCGGCTGCCGCCAGGGATTTATTGCCAGCAATTAATTGCTAGCAGTTTACCGCCGCGTCAGTTTATTTAAAAAAATGTATAGCCTGTCCGTCCGTCTGCAAATTTCCGATATCCGATTGAGCTGAAATTTTGCATACGTATGGAGATCCGATGACAGTGCAATATAGTATATCTAATGTTGTTCTAAATCCAATATGGCGGACGCCCCAAGATGTCGATTATACTTTTCTTCACAACCCCTTTGATATGGGTATCAAATGAAAGAGTTCGACGCATAGATGACGAGAAACTATGTAACGTCATTCTAATCATTCTACATGCTCTTATGCATAAGCGCAATACGCTTTTATTAAATTTGTTGTTTATTGAAGGTGTAAGCTGAAATTTCAATCAGATGTAAGTAAAGAAAATAGTTTATTATTGTGTGAAATATTCAGCTAAGTAGTAAGATATTTATTTTTAATTTTCTAGTTTTTCAAAGTAACATCAAATAAAAATTTGCTTTTTAAGAAACTTTTTTATTATTTTGTTTTATTTCGTCTAGAATCAATGAGGATATGCATGGTCAAATTATAAAAATAGTTTTAAAAAAAAAAAATTAACCGACTTCACAAAAAGCACTAAAAAGAATAAATTAATATTTAATTTTATATCTATTACGACATCTTGAAGTCGGTGCAAATTAAAGAAACAAACCAAAGTACAACAAAAGTATTTAATCGTCCTTTTTTATGATCCCTTGAGCTCAGGTAAATTTATATACTATCTTTGATTATGGTTGGGTAGTTGTTTTGTTTCTTTAATTTGCACCGACTGCAAAATGTCGTAATAGATATAAAATTATGCTTTTTAGTGGTTGTTGTGAAGTGGGTTAAATTTTTTTTTAAAACTATTTTATTATTCACTTTTAGCGTCTTCTACTCTGTACAACAAAAAAGGAACCTTCCAAATCGGTCCACTCGTTAAAAAGTTAGGTTCAACCCCCTACCCCGCCGCCAACCCCATCTAACCAAAATTTTTTTCTCGCGGTATCAATCGGAGCACATACTCTACCCAACAGACAAAGAATCATCGAAATTGATCATATTGTCTACCCATCTCGCTAAGGTTTCATGAATGCCATGCTTCTGCATTGCATCCTTTATGTACTCGAAGCATTATCAAAGCCTCCTTTAATGTCCGTAAAAACACCTAGAATGAACTCCTCACACAGCCCTTTTTCAATAAAGTTCACTGTGGTGTGAAGTTGGGTAACATTTTATCCCCGATATAACTGATGTGTCCGCTTATTAGGTGGTTAACTTGTTGGCTGGATTAGTTGTATCCATGCAGGTCAAAGCACCCAATATCATAACAAAAGGTTGGTGGGTCCGCCGTATAGATTGGGCTAGCTCTGACAACATTAGGTGTACCCTTGAGAGTCAGAGCTCTACCCCATTAGTAGTGTTTGTGTTTGTTTGTGCGAAGAGGATTTAGTAACTCCCACGAATTTGGCAATTTTTATTTGTTTGCTCTACATTAAAAAATTCTCATATATTATTCAATTATATTAATATTTCGTTTGTAATAAGGGTTTATGAGAACAACAGAATCAAAGTTTTGCGCCCACACGAATCCCTAGGACCAAAATTTGTCATGATACAAATTCAGCAAGATACTCTTAACAACATTAAACGAATTATGCAAATTGGTCTACGCGTTACAAAGTTAGGCTCCACTATCCCCTCATTACTACCTTAGGTGTAAAGTTTTTCTCATAGTTACAATTGGTGTCCATATACAACAAAAATAAAATCCAAATCAGCTTAGCCGTTACGAAGTTTGGCTACACACCCTCATGACATAATATCAATAGGTTCGATAATTTGTCTCATGGTAGTAATGGAGAAGCATTGAGTGATTGAATTGGAGGTGTGTGGTTCTCAAGCGCTGCGGCCACTGAGGCCTATTGTGCTGACCCTCGGTACCAGGGTTGGTTTCTCGAATAGGCTAAATCTGCGCCTGGCCACTGCAGGGCATTCACATATTACGTGGGTCTCATCATCCTCCAGGCAGAGTCTGCAGGTGGGGTCGATGGCTCTGCCTATCCTTGGCAGGTGCTTCCTCAGCTGTAAGCAGGCCAGCCAGAGTTCTAACATCCGACCTGATCTACTTGAGGAGCTCCCTGGATCTACCCGGCGACGGTGAGGGCATAAGGCTCCTTGAGTGAACGTGCCTTTCAATGTTATTCCAATACAACCTATGCTCCTCACTTGCACTGTTTGCTATCGGCCTTTTATCCGTGCAGAGAGGAATTCCACAGACCGGCTCCGGCACTATGAAAGTCGTATTGAACCCCTTCCTAGCAAGTTCATCTGCCTTTTCATTCCCCGTGTAGCCCTGATGTCCCGGTATCCAGATCAAGTTGACTTAATTACACAGTTCATCTAGGTTGCGTTGGCATTCCCACACCAGCTTAGATCTGGTGGTAGATGAAGCAATTGCTTTGATTGCAACTTGACTATCCGAGAAGATTAAGATGCTTTTGCTCTTATAAGCTCTTCTTAGGTTCTCGTAAGTATATGTCAACGCCCGATTTAGTCCTGGATCCATCCGTATACCATACTAGTTCCCCTGGACGAACAGCTGGAAACGTCCAGGTCTCTCCATTCTCCGCCCGTATTAGGGGTGGTTGCAATGGTGATAATCTTGCCGGCATCTGATCAGCTACCATGGCCAAGAATCCCCCTTATTGTCGTGTGGCCCTTACCTATGTTTCCCCCAAGGAGACCGGCTCTTTCTAGTATGTAGGCCGCACATAGAGCCAGGCTTTCAACCTCTATATGAAGAGGGTTGATGTTTAGCATGGTTTCGAGTGCAGCCGTCGGCGAGGTGCGGATGGCTCCAGTGATGCATAGGCAGGCCATACGTTGCAGTCTGCTAAGCTTAGTCTTGACCACATTTACTTTTGCTCTGTGCCACCATGTAATCGCTCCATAGGTTATCATGGGCCTTATTACAGATGTGTAGATCCAGAGCATTGTCCAGGGTTTAAGTCCCCAGGTAGTCCCGCAAGCTCTACGACATGCCCAAAAGGACTTCCGAGCTTTTTCCACAATTGTGTCTAAGTGCAGGTTTCAGTATAACTTGGAATCCAGCATCACCCCAATACTTCACCTGGTCCTTGAAGGGTAGCGCAGTGCTCAGGAAGGTCGGTTTGGTGGGCGTGGAGAAGGTACCTCTCCCTGATCGCCCGATCAGTGACTTTTTCCATCGTTTTTAACAAGAACGATGTCAGACTTATAGGCCTGTATGCCTTAGCAAGTGTGTAGTCTACACGGTCTTGCTTCGGAATAAGGGCTATTTTCACAGTCCTGCAGATAGAGGGTATGTATGCCAGTGCAAAGGATGCCCTGTATATTTTGCACAGCACCGGCGCAAGAATATCAAAGCCCTCTTGTAGGAGCACCCGGTACACGCGATTCGTGCCAGTGGACTTAAATGGTTCAAAGGATGACATTGCATCCTTGATAGCTTTGCATGTAAAGACCGAGCTGGCAACCCTCCAGTCCGCCTTGGTCGCCCTACTTGCTAGCTTGTCTGTTGGGCTAGGCCTGTCTGCCTCGTTCGGATCTTCCACCCTCAAACCAATATAAAAGCATACTGCATACAAAAAATCATTCAAATCTAAGTTAAAAAGGTTATACCATATATGTATTTTCCACTGCAAGACAACCGAACATTTTCAAATGTAGGTTGGAGATAGAAATACTTTTCTCCATCCAACTAATCGCTGATCTACAAGTCGCCATGATAGGCTTAGACTTAAAAATATTTCTCTCACATTCGTGTATTTGTGGCAACTATTTTTATATTTGGCAAATATGCTAATATGTGAATTTCCTCCATTTAATCCCTTAATTATATTTCCTCAAACCCTTTTTCCTTTTCTACAGGAGCCAAGGCTACAGCATAATAGGCTTTCCTTGAGCTTTTCCTTAATAAAAAATATTGAACTAAACCTATAACGAAATTCAAATTTACCACTATTTAACTCATACATTAGAATATTAGTTAATTTACAAAAGTAAGTTTAAGTGTGAAATATTGCTCATGAGATTAACTTAATGAATATCAAAATTAGTTATAATATTTTTAAATTTACCTTCAATAGCGTGACTCACAGCCTTTAAGGATAAAGAGATTGCAAATGTAATACTGGCCGTCCGCATTTTCTCTGTATATCTACTATAGCATAGAAAGAGCAAATAATTTATATCTCTAAATAGAGTTCTCTCGGGCGTAGGCGAATACCAATTTTTTCCAGCTGCCAAGTCATAAGCGATATCAAGAACCTCAATGGCATGTTTGAAATCATCCTCTAGAAAATAAATAAAATTTAAAAATACTTTGAACAAATAACATTATCTTTACGCGAAAGTAAAAAGTCCCCATATGCGTAGCGGGCTTTAGTTTCACGTAACCCGTTATCGTTGCGAATTTGAGAAGTCAAATCTACTGCATATTCGAAAAGATGTCTTGCCAGCCACTTGCTCTCTTTCGATTTTTTGCTGAGCAATATTGCCAAAGTAACAATATCATAGACTGAAGCTTCCCCTGACTCTACGTCTTTAAGCGTGTCGACAACGTGATGAATAAGTTCCCTCAGAGATGATAATACTGATTGCGTCACACTTGCTTCTTCCTCATTTGTCGGTTCAAAAATATTTTCCAAAAACTGCCCAGACTTTTGGAAACCACTCTCGTAAAGGTAGTAAATAATATTTTTGGGAAATTGCCTTTTCCCGATATCAAAACCTTTTAATTTCGGCACTTTCGTTCGCAATTGTTTTTTAATGATGGGAATTCGCTTGGATTCAGCCCAAAGTCCAGGTCTTACAAGCTTTTCTTGTTCCATTGTAATACATTAAATTACAAAATATATAATTATGCAAGAAAGCTATCAATAAATAGATAAACTAACTATAATAATAAATACAAAACTATACATAAAACCGCGGCACTATTTTGACGTAAAATAGTTGAAGCCATGCTGTTGCTTTGCTAATTTATTATGTAGCTTTTGTGGAATCAAAACAGTCTTTTTTAAAAACAACTTTAAATTGAAACAAAACAAGCAAATATTAGTGGAATGAAAATAAAATAAATGCAGAATTGCAGTCAGTTATTGCAATGTTTCCATGTACGTGTGCTAAACACATTCGCGATATTACAAGAATTAAGCAAATATTGATATAAAGGGAAATAAACATAAGATTGAGCCAAATGATCAATCCACCAGTCCAAAGAAAATTCGACTGCGCTACTCCTCCGCCTGTTATAAAAAGGAAAGAAGTTCGTTCTTGTCCAAAGAGCTTGGGTCGTCAAAGACAGGGTTTGCGGATTCAATCTAAAGCGCTAGTAGCTCTTTTACGTTCAAGGTTCAGGTAAAGCCAGATCCTCTATTCTCATAAAAATGAATTTATGCCTTTTTCCTCTCTTAATCTCTTTTAATTTAGCTATAAAAACACCGTAGAAGTCACGCCTTAGATCCAAGCCCACCGATAATGGTTGGCACACGACTCAGAGGACATACACAGCATAAGCCTTAAGGGGTTACATGGGTTTCACGGCTTCAAAAAATCGAATTTGTTTTTGTTGTCTTATTAAATTCTACAACATCTCTAGTACATTGGAACAGCTGCTCAGAAAAAACTGCGAGTAGGACTCGCGAAGCCAGGATTCGTCACAGACAAGAACAAAGAGATGCCCTGGACAGTTGAAAAAAAAATATTTCCCACTTTTATTGTCACTCAAAACTTAAAACGCGTTTTTCTCGAAACTGTATTTTCAAAGCCGGTTGTCAAGATTTCTCGAAAACTACTGAACCGATCTTAATGAAATTTTACACACGTCTTCGAGACAAGGACTTGGACGAAGGATTTTTTTTTAATTGCAACTACTTTAAAAAAAAATTAGACCAAATTTTACCGAAATTTTTAATTTTTTGTATAAAGGTCTCCTAAAAATCCAATTTTCACTTTTTTTTCCTTCGTCCAAATTCTAGTTTAAGGTATTAACTAAAACACGTATTTTTTTGACTTCAGTTGATCCTGTCATGAGTTCTGCTGTCAACGCGCAAGCACCTTTTTTCCGAGAGGTCACCGGAAATGACGTAGCAATGGCAGAGTTTTAAATATTTTTCTACAAAAATGTCAGAAATTCTTTTTCAAATGTGTATATTTAAAGCAATAAAAAGTTTAACTGAAATATTTCATTTTTATGTAAAAAAAAATTTGAAAAATAAGCCGTTTTTTACCCGAGGAAACCCATGTAACCCCTTAAGAACTGGTGAAATTAAATCTATTGTTCCTTTATTAAAATATTACTAAACTCATTCCCGTTTTTCAATGTTGAAGAGGAGGCTCTTGATAGGCTATGGGGTCATTCCACGAAAAGTCGACCAATTTCAAAGAAATTTCTTAAATTTTTACAAAACTTTGTATATTGAGGATACTATACCTAGTAATTGTGTAACTTTTTTTAATCTTAACCTTCCACTTTTTACGATATGTGAAAATGAAATTTTGGAAATTGAAAATTTTCGCATTTACTGGAGTGTTGAAAAATTTATAATTTTGGTTCTGTTTATTCTAAAGCAATAAATGAGTTCTTAAATTAAAGGGTACAAAGATAAAAAGTATTAAACAAAAATTTTTGGAAGAAAAATTTTTTTATGTTATTAGTAGTATTATAGAGGATGTTTGGAATTAGTTGGGGTGATAGATCTCATTTAGACAAAAAGCATTGTATAGTGTGGGAGGGGGGGGGGGGGGGAGATCTCAAACGTTTGGGAGTTATAGGGTGATTCATAAATTTCAAATTTTCATGGTATGCACTTCAATCTTTCATTTTTATCTTTCGATACTCAACACAGCAACGCTGAAAAACTAATATCCCAATGAACCTTTCAAAATTCTCAGCAATGTTGATTTAACTCCTACCATTACAGATGCAGTCACTTCCAAAAGTGGGGAATCCTTTTGAAATTACCAAAAATTCGGAATTTTACCAAATTTTCTCTCAAATTCTTGTAATTAATAAACCGTTTTTTTCCTCATCTCATTACCTTTCTATATAGGTACAATATGGCTAGGTAACAAAAGGATTAGAAAAAGAGCACCCTTAGAAATCCCTGACCACCTAATTATTTTATTGCTCTGTAATTGGGAAATTAGTTAAATAAACAAAATTTTTAAGATGAATGGTCGAAAATGTTTGTTTATGGTACACAGGTAATTAATTTTAATTATTGCTGCAAAAAAGTTATAAGAATGTTAGTGTAATTTTGTTTTATTGTCGATATTAGGTTATGTTAGCCAGAGTTCACACTCTAGAATCCTGTCGTTCTGTTATTAACTAATAACTGATGGAAATTTTGCTATAAAGGGGGGTCATTCAGCAAGAATATCGATCACAGTTAAAAACAAATCGATATCTGTGGGTGTTCTTTAGCTAAAATTATTAAAAAATTTAAAAATTTACTTTTAAAGAATACGCGGATATAATTTACATTTATTGTGTAGTAGACTTAAACGAAAAAGCCGCCGTACTGAAAGAAGATTCCATAATCGATTTGCGCCTCAAAGAGAGGTATTTTCGCGGACTGTTCGCTGGTTAAGGAAAACCGGAAATGTAACTTCAAACAGCACGGAATTGCGAGTTTAAACATCGGAAGATTCTACCGAAGTCAAGCAGTAAATAACCACCCTTGTCAGACAAGGCCATGAAATGAGTAAGAGACGAGTCGGTATACGATTAGGGGTGTCTTCAGTTAAAGTTTGGAGGGTTACTCATCGAGAAAAGTATAAAGTCTGCATTTCGCTTCTGGAATGCGACATTGAGAACGGGGCGGTTCTGGACGGATGAACAGCAGTTCACCGGGGGTGGTATCACTAACTTCCACAACCTCCATACCTGTTCGGATACTAACCACCATAGGACAAGGGGACCCCATTCCAGCCCGAATTCTGAGCCAATGTTTGGGCTGCTATTATCGACATCAATGTAATAGGACCATTCTTTCGGTCGCAAGTGCTTAAAAGCAAAATATATGCGGACTTTTAGGAAAATACATTACTAAATCTACTAGAGGACATCACTCTGAATAATCTTAGGGCAATGTTTTACCAACACGAAACAGCCTCAGTGCATACTGCCAACATTTTAAGGCAATATTAAATAAAAAACTTCCTGACCGCTGGATTGGTCGAAGAGTACCCATTCCTTGACCTGCTAGAGCTCCAGATGTTACTGCATTACTTCTTTTTATAGAAAACAATGAACGATGAAGTTTATTCAAGGTCTGTTAACGATAGAAACAATTTAGTTAGCAGAATTGGGGCTAGGATTTTGGTTAAGTATGAGTTTAGTTTCTTTAAATTGCAGATTTTTATAATAATCTCTGATAGGTTTTCTACGTATAAATTTCTACATACCTTCTCCACGTGTGGACATGTTGCATCGTTTTGGAAAGATAATCAGATAGAAAATCTTATAAAAATAAAAACCGATGTATTAATTACATGAATTTCGGAGAAAATTTGGGAAAATGCTGAAATTTTGGTAATTTCAAAACATATTTTTCACTTTTGGAAGTGACTGTAACCTGCAATGGTAGGAGTTGAATCAATATCGATGAGAATTCTGGGAAGCTCATTGGGATAGTAGTTTTCTAGCGTTTGTTTGATGTCACTGCATTTAGTAGATCAAAAGACAAAAATAAAAGAGTGATGTCTATTTTGCATACCATGAAGAATTGGAATTTATGAATCACCCTGTAACTGTTGATATTGCCCCTCCTGCCATACAAGTTCTTGTTTGCCTAGATAAGATCTATCACCCCACTTATTTTGGCACACCTTAAGCGAAACACCCTGTAAATTATAAATAAAAATAAAAAATAAAAATTATCAACTTTTTATAATTTCTGCATTCAAACGACGTTTAATTTTTTACTATGTCGTGCAAAAGTTCAATAAAGGCATTAAAGGTTCCTTTTATTAAAATAAAATTAAGAAAGTTTATATGTTTTCATAAAAGAATTCAAAAAAATATATAAATTTTTATTATTTGTAAATTAATATGTGGTGTTTTCGAGAATTGCTACTTGGTCTTTTACTTTTATGGGCGAAGCGAAGTAAGTTTTGAAAATCTCACTTTAAGATCTGTCTTCAAGTCTTTAAAACTGCAAGAGGTTCCCGTAAGTTTGCAGTTGATGTCTCTCTGCATAACTTTTTTTGAAAATATTATCTCTCTTTCCGGGCATTATTCTACTTCCGTCATCGTTATTGTAAAAAGCGGTTAGCACGACAATTAAATAAGTGTCTGGGTCTTTTTATTTTCATGCTGATTTTTTGAAGTTTTTCTCCACATAAGTTGTGCACCGGGAAGAGCCCGGTTTTATTTAAGTCTGATCAAAGCCCCTGATTACATACTTATTCCGCTGATGCATCGACCAAAAGTGGATCTTGGCCTCCAGCACTCAAGGGCGCCACTGCTCGTGGTCCTACGGCATTTCTTACTAGTATACAGTACCTATATCTCGATAAATCCACATCTGTAACCCATAATTATTTTTTAGCTTTTAGCACAATAAAATTTTAAGTAAAACCATTTAACTTAAAAGTTTTTTTAACCTATATTTTTTTTACATACACTTCCTTCTTTTCTTAACCGGAAAAAACTATGAACTCGACATTAATATTGGCCGATTTCGATAATTTTCTTCTGTCCCTTTCTTGCTACCCCACGCATAGGGGTGCCTTACTACCGCAGTATTCAACGATATTGGGATTTTCATTATTCATCTCAGTGACACTGAAAAGTTAGTGAGGGTTCATTTCTCTGACCCCAGAAAGTATGAATTCGACACCAATATCAGTCGTTTCGATTATTTGTACATGTCACAAACACCCCATCCCCCACCCATCTTCGAGAGTACCATAATATTGTGTTGCCCCCGGTTTTTAAATCGATACAAATTAGAAGTATGTGAAAAGTCAGTTGCAAGATTTCCAAGAAACAAACAAACAAATATACGAAAGTGAAGCTAATTAAAACTATTGTAAAATAAAATAGTTTTTAAATAAATTTGAACAGACTTCAAGCGCTAAAAAGAATAAGTACATAAGCTATATAGTATCTTCAATTGTGATTGGGTAGCTGTTTTGTTTATTTAATTTGCACCGACTTCAAAATGTGTTAAGAGATATAACATTAAAAATTATTTTAGGATTTTTAGCACTTTTTGTGAAGTCGGTTCAAATTATCTTTTTAAAAACAATTTTATTTTTCACTTTTTAGTGTCTTCATATATACGACTCGAAGAATGCTGCTCGTACGAACAAAGCAATTTCAAAAGTTGCAGAGGTACTGCACTCGAAAGAATAGAAACAGAATTATCGAAATGCGGCAACATATCAGAAAACAAACAAGACACAAGACTTAAGTTTCTTCAATCCCCTTACCCTAATTCCCTTCCGTCCAAAACCATTTTTACGCGTCAAGGAATTGTCCCCTAGGACTTGGCCACATCGTATATAGAAAAAAAATTGATAATCTATGCATTCAGAATCATCTAAATCAGTCCACGCGTTACAAATTTAGGTTACCCCTTCCCCCAAACCCCAACCTTAGGTGAACATTTTTTCATATAGTAGCAATGAGGGATCATATTGTTTACAACAAAAAAGAATCTTTCAAGTATGTGTGTGAATGTAGAGATTGGGTAACTCCCACTCTGCACACCACCCCACCCCATAAATTTTTGTCGTGGTACCAGTGGGGCAACATATTCTACACAAAGAAGAATCATTCGAATCGGTCCACACGTTACGAAGTTAGCCTATCCCTCCTCCACCACCCCACCACCATTATTAGCAATGGGGCATCATAATCTATACAACCAAAATTGAACTTATTTGCTTGTCAAGAAGCCAATTCTTATAAAGAAACACTTATGAAGAAGTGGGTTTCATGTTGTGTTCTTTTTCTTCTTATCAATTTATAGATTAAAATGGCTTGAATTATTCTATTGACATGTAAAAAAATAGTGCTCTTCAGTAACGACTAGAAATTAAATCCGTCATTTGCGACGGCAAAAAGGAGAACGACACAATCCACGAAAATGTAGGGTAGTATCAAAGCATGGAGGTGGTAGTTTGATGGTGTTGACCAGGTTTTTAGATAACGGAGTGTGTCCTTCTTGTCCGTTTAAAATGCAGAGATGTTTTTCAATATGAAAGCGACTCGCAACACACATCGAAGTTGACAAAGAAGTATATTTTTTTATATATGGTATACATGATGTTGTCAAAGCTCAGGGGATGCCCTATGATGCTAAAACATAGCCTTGGCAGGACAGGAATTAAGGGCGAGGGAAATGGTTTAAGAGATTGAGTGAAGGTGTCGACTTATGCTTCGTCCCTGGAGAAAACAAAAATCGCCTACCCCGAAAAAACGTTACAATTTAAAGAAAAACTACTTACGTTATTAAATTAGAGTAGAGTGTGTATTTGTTATTTGATAACATTTCAACATTTCATTTCTGTGTAATTTACGTCGCAAATTTTCTGCTTTTCTCAATCGAAAAGTGCCAACGCTATTTAGGAATAAGTTCATAGAATAATCTCGTAAGAGTACCGAATTCTTAAGAAAATGCTCCACTAGTGAATAATAAACAGCCGGTTTTGTAATTGTAATAATTTATTAATTATCTAAATTGATTATAAAAATTAATTATATTTTACTACAAACTCATAGACCTTAATATATTTCCAAGTACCAATATTTCCTTGGTTTAAAATTAACGACAGAAATGAAAACTTCTCATAAAAAACTCAACGAGTTAATTTTTTTCATGACAATATATAATGACAACTGTTATTTGTCATTTTTAAATGACTGTTATCACAATTAATAGGTGCGTTTCATTGGGGCATGCAGAGTACTCCGGCGTACGCCCAACTACGATCAGCTACACTAGAATAGGTAGGTGTAATTTGCAAGGGAGTTTTTCCGCTAAGGTTTTTGTGCTTCAAAAGTTCTCAATAGGTGGATTCTTGCTGTTTTAGGTTATGACAAATATTAAAAGTGTTTGACAGCGGTTCGAGCTAGTCACGTAAAGATAAAGCGTTCCATTGGGGAAGTTCGCCGGTGGCCCAATGGAACGTAGCTAATGATATAAATAATGACTAATATGTCACTAGTGTAAGCATAATAAGGGGTTACTTAAAATGTTAAGTTCATGACGGTAATAGCAATAATGTTTTAAAGTAAGAGTGTTAAGAATATAAACTAAAAAAACTGAGGTAATATTTTTATTATTCATTTACTAGAAACACCTAAGAAAAGCCGAACTATAAATGTGATTTATGTGAGTAAAATTAAACATAAAAATATATGTTTTTAAGAAACTCCCTGTATTCGTGCAGATATTTTTTTGATGTATTTACAGATGTACGATTAGCGTCGAATCCGATGATATTCTTCATGGTGAGCAAGTTACAAGTGCCCTGAAAAATTAATAGGTTTTAAGGCAAATTTTATTACTAATAAGGAAAAGTTACTAGTTGATCACAATTTAGATCAAATCTTCCTATATTGAGCATGTCGTATGAATTAATTTCGTATGTTTGAAGTTTGCAGTTGGCGTCCCAAAAAGGAAGTTGCCTTTCCTTCCAGAGCATCAGTCGTTTCAGGGAGTTGTGCCTGCCAGTTTTTTCAATGTCATATAGTAGTTCAAGGAGCAATGGAAAAAATCTTAGTGCTAAGGCGTATGCGAGCCGACATCTTGCTTTATTTTGCCCTTTGTAGCTCCTTATTTCGCCAAATAACTGAAAAGCGTGCACATAATTTGAACCAGCGCCGGCAAAATCTTTCTCCATAATGTCAACACGACCTATTTTTAATAAGCTTTTTCCAATGTAGTAAGGCAGGTTTTTGCTATTTGCTCTCTGAATTACGAGACGTGCGCATGCTAATGCACGTTGATACTGCTGCATCCTTTTGAATATGTTCTTCAAATCTTAAAATTAATTAGTAATTGTAAAGTACTAACCTAGTAAAACAGGTAGTTTTCAAAAGATTAATTTTACATATATCGTCGTGAATTGAGATGACCTGAGCATGTTGAATACCCTGTTTGAAATATTCTAGGGCGCTATCGTAATTACCAGTGTCCATTTCTAATCGTCCACATAGAAGATATGCCTTTGAAGGAGCATATTTGTTGTTGGCTGTTAAAAAAAGAAAGAAAATATTTTTACATAAATATCTAAACATCATAAAGACAGGTCTAGCAAATTTTCGGTCACGGTTTTTTGGGGCAATTCACATTATAGTCTTAATCTCTATCAAATTTTTAATTTCCTCTCTGACGATGAGTATTCAAATTTCCTCCAAAAGGTTAGTGTGGCATTATAAAAATGCTCATTGAACTTGATAATAGTATATATCAGAGAGCTGGAAGAGCCTATTGCTTCTCCATGAGTACGTTAACAATCTTGGGAAACATCAACTGGAATATTTAAACATCTGGAGAAAGTATCATCATACGAAAAAAGTGTTCGAAATAAATTGTTAATTAATTAGAGTGGGACATCTAACAGTTACCTTGAATTCAACCTTGACCTTTAACGTCATTTTAAGGTCAACTTAAAAGAATTTTTAACAAAAAGCCCTATTTTTCACCCCGGATTCTGAAAGGGCGGGGAATTTTACATTTAACTATGCTCTTAGATTATTTTTTAATATCAATTGTTAAGTTAATTTTTTGCAGGTTTTTTGCACCACAGATTATCCATTTTTTGCACATTGTGTAAACTGCAAAGTGATGTCATTAACACATTATAGGAAAACTAAGCCAAAAGAGAGTCTTCCCCTTAAAATACCGCATCTTGAATAGTATTAGGTATAGTTTTCTACGGGAAGTTCGGTTTCTTCATTTCACCAATGTACGGCTGTTTGTATGTTGCTGGCTTTGACCTAGAGTAAGCTGCTACGAGGAAGTCACTAAAGGAGAAGACCTAACGTATATACAGGATGTTTGCCGTGCCAAAATGAGTGGGGTGATAGAACTCACCTAGGCAAACAAAAAATTGAATGGCAGGGGCGGATGGGCAATCAACCATTTGGAAGTTACAGGGTGATTCATAAATTTCAGTTTTTCATGATATGCACATTACTCTTTTATTTGTATCTTTTGATCTCCCCGACACAGCGACATCAACCAAACGCTGAAAAACTACTATTCCAATGACCTTTCCAAAATTGTCAACAATGTTAATCTAACTCCTACCGTTACAGGTACAGTCACTTCCAAAAGTGAAAAAAATGGTTTGCGATTACCTAAAATTTAGCATTTTCCAAAATTCTCTTCGAAATTCATGTAATTAGTACACCCCTATTTTATTTTTATTGGATTGTCTATTTTATTACCTTTCCAAAAAGGTGACATGTTGTACCTAGGTAGAGAAAGCGTGTACAAATTTATAAGCAGAAAACTTATCGGCAAATATTAGAAAATCTTCTTTCAAGAAACTAAACTCATATTAACTCTAAAATCCTATTTACTGAATTCAAAATGTATTACAATTAATTTTAGTAAATTACAAAAGCAGATCAAAATATCCACCCCCACTATGGATGCATGCCAATAATCTCCTTCTAAGTCTTAAAGACGTATTGCAGCCAGCCTCTCCATATTTTCGTCCCTGCATTCCCAATTCTGCTAACTGAATCCTTTCTAGTGTTTACTGGGTTTGAATAATTTTCATCCTTATCCAATCCAGCGGTTAGGAAATTTTGCACTTAGTATTGCCTTCACAATGTTAGCAGTATGCCCTGGTGCTCCATCGTGTTGGTAAAACATATCCGTTCGATTATGCACAGGGATTTCCTCTATTAGTTCTAGTAGTGTATTGTCCAAAAAGTCCGCATAAATTTCACTACTAAGCACTTGGGGCAAAATAAATGGTCCTACCAAATGGTTGCCGATGATACCAGCCCAAAAATTTACACTGAATCTCTGCTGGAATAAGGTTACCTTTGTCTTGTGTGGGTTAGTGTTCGACCAGGTACAGAGGTTATGGAAGTTCGTGATTCGTAGTGAATTGGCATTCATCTGGCCACAGAATTCGGTCCAGAAAGGCTCTGTCGTCAATGTCGCGTTCCAGAAGCCAAGTGCTAAATTTCAATTTTCTCTCACAATCTCCTTCCAGTTCTCCTTGGGCTGGGTGATAATGATATGGACGTAATCCTCCTCGATGAATATAACCCTCCAAACCTTAGATGACGACACTTCTTATCGCCTTGCTACTCGTTTCGTGCTCGTCTCAGGGTCCTGCCTCACGATGGTAATTATTTGCTGCTCGACGTCGGCAGAATTTCCCGAAGTTTCGGGTCGTGTCTCCATGTCGTGTAAAGTTACACTTCCTGTTTCTCTTAACCTTTGAAAAGTCCGTGTAAATACCCCTTTTTGGGGTGCTCAGCGGTTAGGGAATCTCCTTTGATATTCCAGTACAGCCGCTCTCTCTTTTCAGTCTACTACACCATAAATGTAAATAATATCCGCGTATTCCTCAATTGTAGATTCTACCATTTTTTAATAATTTTTGATTAAAATCCCCCGTAATTATTGATTTGTTTTTTAGCTATGATAGGTATTTTTGCTGACTGACCTTTTTATAGCAAAATTTCTATCAGGTACGAGTAACAGAACGCCAGAATACAAGGGTGTGAATTCTAGCTAACACAAGCTAATATCGGCAATAAAACAAAATAACACTAATATTTTTATAACTTTTTTTCAGCAATAATAAAAATTAATTACCTGTTAACCCAACACAAACATTTTCGAACATGTAACTTAAAAATTTTGTTTATTTAAAAAATTTCCTTCCCAAAGTTCAATAAAACGATTAGGTTGCCAGTGATTTCTAAGTATGCGGTTTATCTAATCCTTTGTCTACCTTGCCATGTTGCACTTTGTTGGAAAGGTAATAAGATGAACCATTCAATAAAAATAAAAAAAAGATGTACATACTAACTACATGAATTTTGGTGACAATTTGGGAAAATGCTGAATTTTAGGTAATCGCACTCCATTTTTTTCACATTTGAAGTGACTGTACCTACAACGGTAGGAGTTAGATCAATATTGTTGACAATTTTGGAAAGTTCATTGGGATAGGAGCTTTTTAGCGTTTGTTTAATGTCGCTGTGTGGGGGTAGATCACAAGATAAAGATAAAAGAGTAATGTGCATACCATGAAAAACTTAAATTTATGAATCGCCCTGTAACTCCCAAACGGTTGAGATTGCCCCCCCCCCCCTACCTGCCATACAATTTTTTGTTTGCCTAGGTGAGTTATATCACCCCATTTATTTTGGCACGTCAGATCTGAAACACCCTGTATGTCGTGCGTGTGAGCATAACAAGTTTTTGTTCTACGGCTGGGTCGATGCTGTCAAATTTGTTCGCTTTTTACTACGAGGAAGTAGGCTTTTTATCTGGACCCCGGGTCTATGCTGTCAATTGGTGTCTTGAGTTTCCAGCTGTTTTCGTACATTCTGCACTGGCGACACGTAAAAAGTTACCCAAAGAGGGTTTTGCAAAACTTCAAATTATTTTATTTATAAATTACGGCTATTTATGATTACGGCTAATTTCCATATAATATACACGGTCGACATGATATTTAGCCGAAGAACGTTGCCAACATTTAAATTTCTTGGTCTCAATTTATTAGTTCAATATTTTCAAATACGTATCAAAACCCCCGAATATAAAATACTTTTCTAATCGCCTACCTTACGCTTTTAAGACTGCATGAGTGGGAACCTCACACAAGCTTAAAATTGGCTGTATTCAGCGGCACTCAGCCTTCCCAGCCGCTGGCAGCGGCTAAGGGCTGAGGTATTCTGAATGCATTTTCTTACTTAGCCGCTAACTCAGCCTCTTGTCATATTTTCCAGCCCAAATATTTTCGGCTGAAGTAGGCTGAGTAAGAAGAAGACGATTTGTTTGTTCCAGCAGTTTTTGTTTAATGATAAATTTAGTGAAAATTGAAACTAAAAACTTTCAAGTTTACTCTGTAACAGATAATGCATAAGTTTTAAAAAATCTGACAGCGGGTAATTAACTAAACTAGCAGCTAACTTAGAATTTGCATTCAGCGCAATCAAGCCGCTATAACATAGCCTGACGTCAGGCACATCAGCCTACGCTGAGAAGGCTGAGTGTCGCTGAATACAGCCATTGCCACGATTTTCTGAGCTTATTTCTTCTCCTTTAGTTACTTCCTCGTAGGTAGGCTGTGATTTACGTGGCAGTGACAGTGGGGTATCACAACTTTTGGATTTAAACACAGCAAAGATAATCAATTTTCCCCTTTGAGGAGTACATAACGTCAAAATTTTTTTAATGGTAATAAATTTTAGAATTCTTTGATATTGAGTTGAATGGAATCAGAACAGAGCAATACTGGCACGATTTTAGTTTCCGTGGCACACGAATTTGACGATGAATTTCGATAAAACACCACAAAATAAAACGAAAATAATAAATAAATAAATTTTTTCGATATATGTCTTAGTTTTGGAGATATTCGATCTTGAAATTTTAGTAATCCATCACTTCACGACTTGTTAAAACGGCCTTAAACGCTTAAGACGCGAACTCTTTTATGAATTTCGATAAAACACCACAAAATAAAACGAAAATAATAAATAAAATTTTTTGATATCTGGTTTAGATTTCAAGATATTCGATCTTAATTTTAGGAACACATCACTTGTCAAAACGGCCGAACTTAAAGAGCGCGAACTTTTTTATTAAACTTTCTGGGAGGAAGAGGTGTATAAATAAGTCTTTTAGTTCTTTTATTAACTTTCCCTCCCCCCCCCCACCCTGCAGAGGCATATATTGCATTGGTCAGTTAATAAAACACCTAAAAGCCTAATTAATACATCTCTTTTGACAGGTCGTGAAGTGATGTGTTTTTAAAATTTTAAGATCGAATATCTCCAAAGCTAAGCCAGATATAAAAAAAAATTATTTATTATTTTCGTTTTATTTTAGGGTGCTTTATCGAAATTCATCGTCAAATCGGTGTGCCACGGAAACTAAAATCTCTCCGCAATACTAATTGTGGCTGAATGGAACGGAGAAGAGAGAGGTAAGCATTGTGAAAATATGTGTATGTAGCGGAAAGTTGTGATGCCGGGTGAAGTACCGGGTTTTACGACTTGTGGAGAATTGGTAAAGCTGATATCAGCGGTCGGAAATTTTCTAATTAAAGGAATCTTACAGTATTTACAGAAAACAGTAAGAGATATAGCAATGCTGAAATCTTTGTGTAGGAAAGCCGATCTTTACCTTCTAGAGAATATTTTACAGCTTTTTTTGATAACATCATTGCATGTGCTAGGTCCCTTTTGATATATTTTTGAGCCTCTTTAATATAACTTTCAAAAAGCAAGTTAGGTATATCGCTGAGAATTTTTCTCGTTGGCGAAAGCGAATACCACGACTTTCCCAGAGCCAAATCATATGCTTCCTCGGCAATTGTAAAGGCAGCTTTGGGATCATTTTCTGTTGAATTTAATAATCCCTCCGTTAGTTTACTAAAGTACATATATCTTTGTTCACCTACCTTTATATAAAAACTTTCCAAATGCATAACGTACTTTAGCTTCAATATAACCACCATCTGAACGAACTTTTGATGCCAATTCTAATGCGTATTGGAATAGCTTTTTGGACACCCAATACAGGTTGTGCGCCCTTTCTGTGATTGATAATGCTAAAGAAACTAAGTCAAAAGGTGTAGCTTCTTCCTTTTCAATATCTTTTAGAACTTCGACTATTTCCGCTAAAAGTTCTTTCGGTAGAGTTTTGGATCCATTCCAATATCTTTCTCTCTCAAAGAGGAGTTCCAAAAAGTTAGCAGCGCCATGGAATCCATTGGTGAGTAAGTAGTTGAGAATAACGTCATAAGACGACCGTCCCTCAATTTTATATTCTGTATTGAAAGGAACTTTTGCACGCAAGCGCTTCTTTATTCCAGGAATCTGTTTTTTCTTGGCCCAAAGACCTGGTCTTACAACATCTTCCTCAGATTTCATAAAGATAATAGTTGGATATAAAATAAAACTAAAAATAAACAAAATTATAACATCTTATATTAATTACATAAAGATGAAATATATGAAAGTCAGTTTGACATGTTAAACATAGTTAACATAATAGGCCAGCGCTATTATATTAGTTTACTTCGTTTTTTATTCTTTAGGAATACTACAATAGAATAATCATTTATCAGTTATAGAAGAAATTTAGTTAGGTTAGGTTAGTTAATGGAGACCAGGTTGTTACCGGTTGACCTCACATGCTGAGTTCCTTTAGCACAACATTGGCGATATCTGCAAGTCCATTAAAAAAGTGTTTGCCAAGGGTCCAAGGTCGGATTTAGGGGAGGGGGCACAGGGGCACGTACCCCCCCCCCCCCCCCGGTGGGGGGGGGATAAACTGACCATTCAAAAATCACAAGGAGATTAATTAGGTCCCGCTATAACTAGGTTTGTTTCGTTTTGCGTATACATACATAGGCGCAAATTATCGCGAGTTGCAAAACCTCCATAAATTACAAACAAGCCATGAAGTAAGAAATTGTACGCACACACATCAAGGTCCAAGTGGTCTGAATTTCCGACAAATTTACATTGCTTCTTATAGCAGCCGGGGGGTAATTTTGTCTTTAAACTCGTCCTAGCGCCTAAGCTATTACTTATATGAAAAAAATATTTCGTTCTACTTGAAGTAAACAAAACAATCTTTCTAATGAAGTAAAAATATCCACACCCTATTTAAAAAAATAAACTGACTTTCTTAAGTTTGTCGAAGTTGTGAATCTTACTGGTGAAAACATAGCTCAACATATTTTGCAGGCGTTGGAAAACCTAAACCTGGACATCACATTGTGCCGAGGTCAAGCATACGATGGAGGAGCCAACATGAGTGGTAATAGGTGTTCAGGCATATTCAAGGTTCAGCGTTTAGCTTTTTTACCCATTGTGCAAGCTATCAGTACAGCCTGCACCGTACCCAGCATAAGAAATGCTGTGGGGGTTACCTCAAGTGTAGCAGCTTCTTTCGTGAGTCAGTTAAACGAATACATCTCCTCAGAGAAGAAATGCAAGCTTATCTGACAACGGAAAAACGAAATACATTAAAAAAATGTTTGAGACCAGATGTGTGGAAAGACATGAAACGGTTTTGACATTTTTGGACGTGTTGCCATGCCTTCCTACACTTTGCTACACCTGCATTTTCGCTGCTCCAAGCTATAATCTGGTCGGAATTTCTTGTAAGCTTGGTAATCCTCGCTGATATTTTGGGAATCACATTCCCCTTATCTCGATCATTACAAGCCATTGAAATTGATATACTTTCCGCAATTCAGATTGTCGATACGACCAAAGCCAGCCTGCAGAGACAACGTGAAACTAGCACGGACGTAATAAAAAAACTTACTTTTCATTAAGGTTGAGGCCCTCTCACAAATTAAATTGGAACAGAAATCACAGTACGTAGAATAACCGGACGTCAAACAAATAGATCGGACATTCAGACTCAGTCTGTTGAAGAGTATTACCGACTTTCAGTGTATATTCCTTTTCTAGATTATTTGTTAAATGTAAAGTCATCGAGGTTCCCTAGAGCTCAGCTGGAAAGAATCGTACAGTTGTAAAAGTTGCTATCCCATAACTTTAGTGACGAAGATATAGAGGATGTTTTGCAATGTGTTGAAGTATATAAAGAGGATCTTTCTTGTTTTTTAGCTACAAATTTGGCAACAGATGAGAGAAAATATACCAAATTCTCTAGCAAATGCCTATAAAAGAGCAACGGAGCTGCCAAATATAAGAACCCTGTGTCAGTTGTTGTACACGTTTCCTGTGACAACTAGTACTGCCGAGTGATCTTTCTCCACCTTACGCCGACTAAAGATATATCTTCGCAGCAGGATGACAGAAGATCGTTTGAATGGACTGGATTTAATGCATATCCATCAAGAAATTGCGTCAATGATGAACGCTACAGAAGTACTTGATATCTTCAGCAGAAAACATAAAAGAAAACTATCATTATTAAACATGTAATTTTTCATTATTTTCATTATTAAACCTTTATTACAAGTATATTTCTTATAGTTATTGTTGTATGTCATTTTTTTACAATTAATCCCAAAGATATAGTGTAATCTTATGAGGACACTCCTTGCCCGTCTGGCTCTTGTGCCCCTCCCGGCAAAAATCCTGGATCCGCCCCTACAAGGGTCTGAAATCTGCTCCTGGCCAAACTCGGACATTCGCTAAGCAAATGCTGTCTCATTGCCCGATAGATCACTATGATCGGCTATTTAGCAGAAAATCAACCTGTGCTCAGCTCCCAAACTTTGTAAATTGGTCCCACAACTACGCACGAGCTGTGACTTATAATTTTTGAGCCGAGTGAATTGACTGTTATAATACAAACACATTATTTCAGTACGCCTTCTGGTGTGGCAACAGTATTCCTGTCGCCCTTTCAATGGACAGAACCTGCAGTGGCCTGACAATATGGGTTCCGTATGTTAAGGCGCTCGGAGAAAGCCTTTACTCCGACCTCATTCCCCACTTTTGAGCCGTCCGTAAAGACAGTATTTCTGGCATTTGGCCATAGATAAAAAGTACAACAGAAAGGCACCCCTTGCAGCTCGTATGGCAATGTGAACAGTTTCCACAGAAAAGTTTCGTAGGGCAGTGCCCTACACCGCCAGCGCAACGGCCCGCGAAATAAACTAAGTTCACTCCGATAGTTAAATCCAAAGGTGCGAACAATTTTAATCAATTCAGAGCTATTGTCCTGCTATCTAACCTAGGTAAACTGCTTGAAAGAATTTTAGCAAGAGGAATAAAGAAATTTTGTCAATTTTGGAATATTGTTCCCTACAATCAATTGCTTTAGTATTACCGTTGTATATAATGCTTTTGACTATGAACCCTGATTCATTCACATAAAGCTGATAAAAATGTTGTCCCTACTACTCGAAATCTACCGTCCTATCCAGCAATAGCGCTAAGGAGGGGGAAGATTATGGTCGTGGATTAGAATAACCAACTAATGCGTTAGACGCCGCATTTTTCCATTTATATCTGAAATGAAATGAAAGATATTCCATAGACCAACGTTTCCAAAACTGCTGTGGCTGAAATGCGCCTAGTGAAAGCTTGGTATTGGAGATATCTGGTTCTTAAATACAATATAGCGGAGCTTGGCTCCAGAAATGTGCAGGAGTTAGCACCTCTTCAATGTTAGGGTCTGACGATAGCTTGCAGATCGGCCTAGAGTTAAGAATACCTTCTATTTGACAATAAACTGTAGTCAGCTCTTCAATGGTTAAAATAGCATTCTGCATGGTTCGAATGAGATGAGATTTGGCTGCCTTGCAGGAATATGATGCAATTCAATACCAATGCATACCAATTTACAATGTTGATTTATACTTCCTGGCTCATGAAAGCCTTTTTTAACTGAGCTAACGCTCCCAGAAAATCCGTGGTCGCAATGTAGGTGTTTGCAAAGTCGTCAACGAGCAAAAATTGCTTTAGAACTGCTAGAAAAGCCTCGGCAATGTAATATTTGTTCGTGTGTTTGCCACGCGTTTTATACGTTGTAGGGAGCGGCCCCCAAAAATCAACTCCATCATTTTCGAAAGCTGCTGATCCAACCAATCGATGCTCCGGACTATTTCCCATTATTTGCTGTACAAGCTTTGGCCTGTAGCGAAAACAGTGAATGCATTCGTTGACAACTCGTCTAGCAGTTTCCCTAGCGTTAACTATCCAACATTGTTGTCTAAATAGTGCAACCAAGGCTTGTAAACCGACATGGAAACTATTTTGATGTAAGTGTTCATCAAGAAAGGGAGATAGCGTCTGAAGTGTCCTTTTAGAGCGAAAAAATTCTCCCGCCTTTAATTATTAAATGTCCTCTTCGAACTCTTGAAGTTGTACTGCCCATACTATTTTAAAAAGCTAGTTTTAAGTTCTGTAGCAGTTAAACCTCCTTTAGCCACACTCTCGTCCCTTTTTTAGGTTCGCAGACATTATATCACCATGTGCTCCGTTTGCTGTAGCTTATGAATTCTCGAAAGCATCGCGCACTATGTGCCTTAATTTTTTGCCGAAAATTGCCAGAAACCGAAAATAAATGCGAAAATTTGTTTTATCGTATTTATAAACAGAATTATGAAAATCAATAAGAATGTTTCCATATGTTCAAGAACAAATCTGATAGGAAGTACTATTTAATTAATAAAGCTGAAATTATATATTACTAAATAAATAAAATAATATTACAACTTCAACAAAATATTAAATCAAATACATATACTAATCGATTAATAGTAAATTAAATAGACATTCACTCTTTTACTTTCTATTTAAAATCTGGATCTCTTTCCGTTTTAAAAGAAAGCGTGGCAGAGGGAGTTTTAGCAATGTCCTGGTCCAGTTTTTCGATTACTGAAAAACACTTCAAATAAAAGATTAAATTGCTATCTCCACTTACAATTTCTGCGGACTACCTGGTCGTTCTGTTTAAAAGATTCAGAAATATAAAGCTGAGACTGTGAAGCCTCAATAAAAAGTTCGATGGGATTTCCTACATCCTCAAGTCTACGGTCGGTCCAAAAGGGTTGACCATTGTCCTTCCATTTCCATAACTTGTATTTATAATCGCAGTTCTTTTCCCTATACATCTTGACTAATTGTGGCAAAACTACATTTGCTTGTTGTATTCCAGTCAAAAATTTTACTTTTTCGGCACTGTTATTGTCGCCAACTTCTTCAAATATGTCCTTAGCCGTCAAAAGGTACGATTGAGCCTGGACAAATGTTGCTTTCTCTCTTCCGTACAATTGGCCTAAGTAGTAGAGAATTCGAGCTCTTGTATGTTTGAAGGGCAGAATCCCTTCCATTCTAATAGCATCTTTCAGTTTTTTAGAACTTTGTGTATATTTAGAAAGACTGCAGAGAAAATTTGCAATTTAATCTGAATAAGTTGATAAACTGTCTTACTGAAAATAGCATATTCCTTGCTTTAAAAACAGTTCAGCTTTATACTGAGCTTTTCCTAATGAAAACACGTACGGATAAACTTTATGGAGGGTTTTAAGTGCATCTTCGTATTGGCCCGTACTAATTAAGTAATCACTTCTTTTAAGACCAGCTTTACAGTGCAGATGTTTATCTCTGCTTCCTTCAAAATGGTTAAAATAATAATAATCCAGTCGTTTTGACGTACGTACGTACCTTGAACTAAAGCCAGTACAGCTTGTTTCGCGAATTGTTCAGATTCTTCTAGGTTACTTTTTTCCAATTTTTGTGCTAGATTCAGGTAAGTTAAACATAATTCTTCAGAAACGTACTTACTCAAATATGTATCAGAGTCGGGAATCTTAGTCCACTCTCTTCCTTTACATAACTCCAACGACTTTTGAAGATATTTGACAGCACCTTCAAAGTTAAATACTAAAATTGAAAAAGTGAAAAACTAACTAATTGTCATTGTTAATTTTATAACATTTTTGATTAAGAAGTTTCCCGCAAAAGTACAAAGCCCGCGCAACAGTTTTTTCAAATTTGTCTTCAAAATGGTCTGCCAATTGAAAAAGTACAATATACAGTTGCTCAGATACCCATAAAAATTCGGGTTTATTTATCTCAATTTGAACAGCAATATTTAACAGGATTGTAAGAGATTTTTCTTCTTCATAAGAGAAAAATGCACATTTTTCTGCAGATTTCAGGCCATCCATTAACGTGAGTAAAAATTGTCGGCAGTTGCAAACGTTTTTAATTTTCGATACTTGAACAAAATAGTCATTACGTTTCGAAACCTTAAGAAGGAATTCAGCTGTAAAAAAGTATCCTTCTTCATAGGCTTCTTTAATAAGAGCCTGGCAGAACGGCCACCGATATCGTCGAACATCAACAAACGATAGTTTGGGTACTTTTGCAAGAAACTCCTGCTTTGCTGCATTGGTTAGCCCATTGATATTATAAATCCAGCGTGAATCAATTTCCATCACTTAAAAAAATTGCAAAGCAATTGATAATACTTTAATTGTCGGTAAGTAAAAATATAGGTGTAAATGAAAACCTCAAAAAATCTATAATGAAAATTAAAACATTGCCTTCTTTTTAAAACAAAATTTGTAATAGACAATCCTACTGAGATAATAAAGTGAATTTTGTTGTTAAATCAGTGAATATATTATACAATATGAATACAATAGTGCTCCACCCCTATAAGAGGGGGGTTAGCGTGCGGGAGTGCCAGGTGGTCTCTCCACAACTACCCCCCATTAATTTCTAGGCGGTCGGCCACAGTAACCGGTCAATAATTGGTGCCTTTACACACTTATGTATGTAAAAAATATGATTTATATTATATTTTCATGAAAATAGTTGACGAACAACAAAAAGGATATAATTTTTGGAACAAAATAGTAAATGTTTTTTGCGTATTTGAACTTTTAAAGATGTTTTTTTAGTTTTACGCCAAGTATATTAAATGGAGCTGCCTCGTCCTTGCAGCAAGGTCTTCAATTCTGGATAATTGTTTAAATAAAGAATTCGCATAGAAAAAAGCTGCCTATTTCCAGATTGACTGAATATGTTTATACGCAACACGAAGACAAATTGTAAAGAGTTGCAGTATTGGGTTCCCATATCTTAGAAGAGCGAGGAGAGAATGGGAGATGCAGAAAGCTTACATAGGAGCGATAAATAACACGTACCCACTAGAGTACTGCATCAGGTATTATAAACCTGCGCAGATACATGTGAACCTGAACTGATAACGCAAGTACAGGTATATTCTTGTACTTGCATCTGCAGCCGCAAGTAAATAATGTATCGTTACCTTACAGGTACAAGTGAACAGGTAACCCACAAGTGCAGGTAACAGGTAACTGTGACATGACTATAAACAAAGTTGGATCCTTTCACTTTTTATGGAATAGTATACAACATATTGACAATATAGAGTACAATAAATAAATTCTTATTATTAAAATATTATGCGAATTTACATTACAAATTTTAAAAATTTAAGTCCTTGCCTATAAATTGCGTAAGTAAGAAAAACTCTGTTATTGAAGTATTATCTGCTCATAACGTTGTAACATGATTCAATTCGTTTTGTACATCCTATGGGGAATAGCTATTCGGGTAAGATTTAAAGTGCGTTGGACGAAAGTATGTGGCTAATTTTAGTTATGTTAAGGTAGATACACGCTCAGATATATTGCGCAGTTTTTCAGTGGTTAAGAACTGAATAGGAGCTTACTGAGCAGCAATGTTTGAGTACAGTTCAGTTATGAATGACGTTATGGAATTAAATTAAAACTATAAGTAACAGATAACAATGTAGAATTATAACTTGTTTGTTATTGATTAACACTCGAATATATTTATAAATTTACTGTAAACAAATTTCTTCTATAGTCACAGGTAAAAGTTACTTGTTTATTTCCGTTACCTGCTTTACCAGTTATCTGTCCCTGTAGATATACCTGTTTATCTATACTTGCAGTTACAAGTTGAGTTATTTTATCTGACCTGTGCAGATACAGTTCTGCAGTTAACTCAGGAACATTAAACTTGCAGGTACAAGTACAAGTTGTAAAACAAGTACCTGTGCAGAACTCTGTTACCCACCCTAAATAGGAATTGCAATATTTTTTTTATGGGGGTCAAATGGCGCGATATTTATCTTGGTTAGTAATGGAGGGACAGCCCATATACTCCCGCATCGAACCATATAGATTATATATATATAGCTCACGTAACCCCTTGTGGCGAGAGAAGAACTTCGAGACAACGATTGCAAGTGGACCTACAATTTAAAGCGGTTTCCCAACCACTGACATTTGCTCTTCAACCGCCCCCCCCCCCCCCCTAGTCTTTTTTATCGTAATCTGTTCTCAGCAGAAAATAACCTTGAGTAGCTGTCGATGGGATTCGAATCTGGGACCTCCGGATTAAATCTTTTAAATCTGTCAATTTCAATAGGGGTTCGATCCCGTATTCTCCAATATTTGTCGAAACAAAAATAAATGATTCTAATAAAAATTTCAAACAGCCTGAAATTACGCCGGTAATCCAAGCAAAAGGTTTACAAGCAAATTAAGTTACTTTATATAGGCTACTATAAGATAGTTTTCTTTAAAAAAGTTAAATTGACTTCACATGAACACCACTAAAAGTATAAAATAATATTTAATTATATCTAATATATAATTTTAAGTACATATTTTGAAGTCGGTGTAAATAAACTCTTTCGACGATTTGTTGCCATACGGCGACGTAAACTTAGAAGCTGTTTTTCACAAAACTGCGAGTGCTTTTATTCTCTAGTATTTTTTCGCTCTATTATTCCTTATTGGATTTGTGCAAAGGAATTAGATTAAGTTTTGTTCTGACAGCCGTAGTATGTGCAATTGCACAGTGTTGGAGGCAGAAAAACGCTGTTAGTGTACTTCCTATGAAGTATTGATCCTATGAAGGTAGAATATATTTTAGAAAGTTTATAAGTAACAACATTTTCTTTGTAAATTCATTGTATACTACAGAAATATAATGTTTAGAAATAGATTTTGCCGATTGATAAGTTAGTGGTTTTAGAGTAAGTATTTATTTTAAACTTATTTTGGTGAACTGTTAGTATTGCCTTATAATGAAGGGCCAGCCGTTTCAGATGACCAAATAGAAAATATATTTATGCAGTTCGACTCATATACAACAACAAGCAATTATCTAAATCGGTCCATCCATTACGAAGTTAGTGTCGCCCCCACTTCACCGTCACCCGACCAAACATCTTTTTGACATGGTACCAATCGGTGAACATACTCTACCTAACAAAAAAAAGAATCATCAAATTTGGTTACAATGTTGTGCCCGGTCATACATAAAAAACAAAATAAAAATAAAAAAAAATATGTGTCGAACTTAGAACCTCTTTATTTTTGGGAAGTCGGTTAAAAAGCGTTAAAAGCATTAAACATCTTCTCGATTCTGTGGCCTTTTATGTCTCCAGTTCACTTCGCGGTCAAACGGTATTTTTCGTGATAGTATGGCGAGTATTGGTTACAAAATTTATCGAGGTCAAAACCTCTATAGGGTCCACCGAGGTCAAAACCTCTATAGGTTCCATTTATACCGTGCCAGCACGGGACTCTTGTCAGAAATTAACTTGAATTTATGGATGAAAACATTCCCTGACTTCCGTGGAAATTTTAAAAATATAAATATTTCCCTGATTTTTCCCGGTTTTCCAGAGAGTGGCCACCCTGAAAAGAATACATAGGGTAGTTACATTTTGACCTGTCCTGTAAAATGTGGAAAATGGATTTGTCCGGCTTTGTATCCGCTGCTCAATTGCTTTGTGGTAAACGTTGGCTAATTTTGCAACCGAACAGATTTCGTCAGTGTTGCACAGAAGCTCCCCCCCACCGAGAAATGCAGTAAAACCTACCTGCATTACATAACAATTTATAAAAGAGCATGTATTTGTATGGAACATTTACAAAGCACGAAAAGCAATCCGAAATTATACCATTTTTCCAGATTAGATAAACGTTCCTTTTCCATTAACAATCTACATCACGAAGAGTTTCGTGTGAAACGTCATTCTGCTACGAATCTGTAATCAGCACTAACCTAACTTTAAAACTTTTCAGCAGGAAAGGTAAATAAATACGGAGCCGGCACGTGAAAATGCCGAAAATTCTTTTCTGAGAGCAGATTGTCTACTTCTGAGTCTCAAATCCGAAAATCTTAAGAAAAGTGCGTGAGAAAATTCCCAAAGAATTTCCCGCCTGCAGAGTCATATGTAGGAAGACTGCAAAAGTCAGCGGAGGTACAACAAGTTGGATTTGTGAAAAACTGACAGTGCGGCAGGGCATCCAGCAAGTTCGTACGAATTGTAGCTTTTCATCCTATGGTTAAAATTCAGTCATTTCTTTGCCTTTGCACTGGAAGGTAGTGTGTTCGGTATCGGAAGGAATTTTTCGTATTGTTTCGGAAGATTCGTCTGGCACACGTCTGGTCTGGATTTGCTTTTAGAATTCGGTCACGTCGGAAACACGTCATTTTATAAACCGCAACGGATATGTGACTTGTCCATCATTGGAGCACCGGTATTCAATATAAACAAATTCTAAGGTGTTTCGTCCTCATCCAGGATGAATTGCAGGATTCTTTTATAATTGAACATTGTGCATCGCCGGTCGAAACGTGGAGGATTATACCTAGAGACGTCGTGTGTGTTTTAATTCATATCCTGCAGTAATGACAAAGATTAATTTAAGAAGATTTGTTACTTAGTGTCCTGAGGTTGTTTTTCGACGGCAGTTAGCAAGAATGGCAGATGATTCCGGCGATGAAGCAAAAGCGGAGCTTTTGGCTAAGCTTAAGACCTTAGATGTAAGGATTGAATCGGGACATAAGTCAGGTGTTTGTGAGAAATCAGTGAAGTTTTGGACAACATTAAAGTGGAAGTCTGCACTGGGCCACATCGGATTATTGGTCTCCCTGTCCCTCTACTGTGGTGTCGGTGGAATCGTAAGTTGATTTAAAGAAAAGTTGTTAAATTATTATTGAAAGGGCGTCTATTAAAATTTATTATTTTTTAATTAACCGACTAAAGTTATGCAAATTTTCTCATACTAAATGATTCTTCTTTTGCTCAGATGTTTCATTCAATAAATTATTTATGAGTTTTTGTTATTCTTCAAGCGCTTCTCCTTGGGAGATAAAACTGAATTTTCTTAACTTTTAAATTTTCTATTGTGGGTGTCCGTGTTTCTGTCCTTACATTTTAAGGTACTGACATGTGTCGGATTGAATTTCAAAATAGTCTTTTAAATTAAAGCCACTGCTAAGTCAATTGCTTAACCCTCCAGCATAGCATAAACTGGAGAGCTTATGAATTTGATTGGTTAGGTTTTGTAAATTTAAAAATAGATTTTCACCTTTAACTTTGTGCTAGCTGCAGTTTATTTGTGGAAAAAGTTAAGTTCAAAATATGTCGTTTTGAAAAGCGGTTCATAGCTTTAACTCTATCCTAAATTTTATACCAGTTTATTTTGAAATGATCACATAAGAAAAGTGCTCTTTTGTTATTCTAAATGTGCTTTCCTTTACTTCAGAATTTTACTGGGTTTCCTTACAGTTTTTTTTTGTATAGCTGTATGAGTTATTGTGCTACGGTTGTAGATATATGATGACAGGGGAGAACTCTATGATGCATTACATGTATGTCTATGGCCGGAAGGATATCTTATGTTACGGCAAATGAACGAAATATTTTTGCATTACTTCTAGCTAGAGTGTCAAGAGATGGAGTGGATATTTATTTATTGCAATTGCAAATGAAAATATACTCATAGGCAAGTTTGAACCTGCATCTGTGGCGCAGTGATCGTGCCACTAACCATCGAACCAACTTCGTTCCGGTTTGTCGGAAATACCACCATAACTTGAATTCCACAAAACAAGTATCTTATTAAAGTCATCTGAATCTCAGAAAAAATAGTACGATGGTGCTAAGAACATAACTACCACAGTTACCTTCGTATATAAGCGTCGTTTTTTCTTCTCTGGTTCCATTAACCCCTTGGGGCATAGGGCGCTCGTTAAGAGTGCGGAAGATTACATGCTTGTTTAACAATAAGCTAATTTTTCCTATTAATTTGGAGACTGCAGTTAAAAGACAGATATCCTGGCAATTTATACAACTCTCCAGGCCACCATTTTTGGTTATCTTCACAACAACGCCTGTTTTCTATTCAGTGGGATAAGTCTCGGATTTCCAACATATATTGCGAAAAGAAGAGTATCAGCTGCAACAATTGGATCTCCCTTAAGTAATTCCGCTCGTATTGCATCAATCTCTGGGGCTTACCGAGGTGCATGGACTTTAGTGCAGTTTACATCACCCATCTAAAACCGTGCTGCTATAGTCTGGTTAGGAAAAATCAGAAAAACCCCGCATGACAGGCGTAAGTTTTTTGGTAACCTAGTTTACTCGTCCATCACTATTGAACTGGTTACCAATAACCGACCGAATTGTCATCGCTTGGTTTCGGAACAGGGTACGTAATATCTAAATAATTCAGTGCTATGTGTCCACTCAGCAAGTGGATATAACAACCGAAGAGACGCTGCCGAAAAGGTTTAGATCACTAGTGAAAGAAACGAAGCAGAAAAAGCTCAACCTAGCGATTGGAGGGGACTTCAACGCTTATGAAAAAGGTGAGTCACTGGTTCACTATATATTGACCACTAACCTAGTCGTTGGTAACCAGTGTATATGCCCTTGATGTTCTTCACCGAGATGGAAAGCTGTGACCTAGAAGATTGGAGGCTAGTCGATAGGCCCTCACTCTCTGATCACAATTATGTTAGCTTCAATTTAAAGACCATTACCTTAGATTCAATTTTAAGACAAATGTGGCAAGGACTTACTGTGATATATTTGGCAGGATAGTGGGGTATAAATCGTGGAAGGATCAAATCTCAACCTCAATTCGCGGAACAGGGAGCTAGTCGACCAGCCGAAGAGTTCGTACTTTATTCAGGCTGGTGATCACGACTAGGGCGGTTCTAAAGGTCTTGAAGAAGGAGATCAGATCAGCTAAGAGGAAAAACAGGATCTCCTTCTGTGAGGAAATCCAAAAAACCTCGGAGGAAACGAGGCTGAGGAAGGTTATTTCTAAGGGTCCTACGCAACCTACATTACTTTGCAGCGCAAGTGGAATTTGTACCAAGGACAGTATGGAAATACTAGAGGTCCTCTAATACACTTACTTCACCAGTTCTGCACCTGATACCTTCCACAAGCAATGCCCGCACAGAAGGGAGATACGACATCGCTGAAATGATATCTTAGGACAGAATCAGATGAGCAATAAACTCCTTTGATCTAGCGAAACGGCGAGTTTCATAGGGTGTCTTAGGTTAAACCAAGCCTGTGACAGAGTCCTGGAAACTAGCTTACGTGGTTTTCATTCCCAAAGCCAGGAAATGCGGTAATTACATTGCAGGATTACAGGTCAATCAGCCTGACGTCTTTTCTACTGAAAGTTAAGGGCTGTAGATCTATTTACTAAAGAAAATCTGAACACTGGCCTACTGTCCACAACTCAACATGCCTACACAAAGGTAAAATCGGTGGACAAAGGTATGCATGAGCTGTCTGTGTTCGAGATCAAAAAGTTCCCACATTACAAAGAGTTCATTCTTGGAAACTTTATTGATATAGAAGGTGCCTTCAACAACGTAATCATTGAGATTATTATAAATGCTTTTGAAATGGCTAAGGTGGACAGAACCATTTACAGTTGGATAGCCACGTTACTAAAAAATTAGAGCGGTTACCTACGAGTGGGGAGGCATCCATCTCGCTCAATAAAATACTACACACCATGGCGGGGTTGTTTCGCCCCTTCTCTAGACTAGAACACCTGGCTCTGCAAAGACTAGCATAGATCGGAATCACAGGGGCACTCAAATTCACGCCCTCCCGTGCTCTAGACGTTCTTTTACATCTCATTTATCTACATCTGTACGCTAAAAACGCGGCGAAGAGAGTGATGCATCGTCTTATGAAAAGTTCCTCAAGACGCGGAGGTACGGCTACAGCAACCTGGGAGTGAGGAAGTTCAGAGAAGTAACACCCGACAGGCTGTTCTGGGAATATAGTACAGAGGAACGCGTAAATGTCGCTAATATCTATACATATGGCTCTAGAACTGCAACGAGGGTAGGGGCTGCAGAATACTACCAAGATCTAAATGTTCAATCAATAAGGCCGCTGAAATGTCTCATAGTCTGCTGGCTATTTTAGCCTAGGTGAATATCTACGTGGACAGCAGTTCTAAAGGCTCTGACGTACAACGATTTTAAACCTAAAACGACACTCAACTGCTGCAGTGCAAAGTCTCCGCACGAATAGAAAAGTGCAAATATGTTGGGTACCAGGTCACAATGGCACAGCTGAGAACGAAGCGGCTGATGATATCGCCATGAAAGGGGCTGAATTGGAGGCTCTCGAGGCAAATACTACCTCTAATACAAGTCAATTTGAAGCATCTCAGTAACGACTTGTACTAACGTGTAAAATCCCGAAGGTTATGTGGAAAAGTTATGATCGAAAGAGAACTGACAGGTACTTAGCCTAACCAGGACTCAATGCAGAACTCTGGTAGGAGTCCATAATGACCATTGTGTCATGGGTGTGCATGCGAACAGAATAGGGGTCCGAACATCTTCTGTGTCAATGCAATGAGCTTGGAATTCGGACTCGGAAACGGGAGCGCAAATGGGGAGTGTTTTGTTAAATTTTGTAACTAGCTATTTCAAGTGCTGGAGAAAGTGTCCTCTCGATATGTAAGATCTAAACGCGACACTGATAGTGACATCTAATTTGGCACGGCTCCATGTGCAGTGGCTTAAAACACCGAACATCCTCAGCATATATCCCAGCGCAGAATGGACTACGACATAACACCGACGCCTTCATCGACTAAAAATGGGAAATGACCAAGGAATGCTTTGCGAGCTATGACACAAAACCCGTAGGATGGTAAGAGAGCGGAAAACGGTCATGGATCAGTGGCGATGCATAGTCCAAAGTAAGTATAAAAAGTTACTATGAAAGTGTACGGATATCATCAGTGTGCTCGTCATTGCCTCATTTTTACGACATTATTTCTGTACGCACTTTTAAAAGAAAGAAACACAAACGCTTTCTTTTGTTTATTGATCATGCATATCAATTATACTATATGTCTTCTGTTATGTACCCTGCTCTAGAAAACCTAACAAGATTTTCATTTTGAATAAAGAGAACAAGTTGTGCTCTCAGCCCTAAATTATTCATCTCTTGGAAAAACGAGGCACTAATGTTAAGTACAAATAGGTCATATTTTAAGTTTAAAAAAATTATAGATATGTTCTTACTTATTAATGAGATCAAATGAACAAACAATAACTGCTGCTATTCCTTCCCTTTAGCGAGCATAAAGCAACACATCGAATTTCTTAAATTTTTTAAACTGAAATCACATAATACTGATTTGTCAACATCGTATAAAAAGCACATATTGCCCAAGATGTTTTTTTAGTTTATTTATATGTATAATATAAAGGAAACGGATGTTTCAGATTTTTCCGAAAACTATTCAAGAAGACGACGGCGCGTCGATATCAAGTTATCAACAAAGTTCTGGCCTATATCATAAAAATTTACTGCTTGGCAATCTTTCGAACGAATCCTTCATGCTGCCGTTAGTCCAAATCTTGTCACAATTTCATATACGTAATGTCTATATTATGTCCCCACAATATGTACATAAAGAACTCATTTCCCACTTGGTCAGGACTTCAGGTGCCAATTTAACTCTCCTGAGTACTTTAACTCATTTGGTGGTCTATTATGTGTCAGGCAAGCCATCAAAGTGTTACACCAAAACCACCGCAATTTGCAAAGGGCATTGGTAGAAGGTCATCGAACCAATTAGTGGGAAAGTCATGAAAAACCACAGACTAATTTAAAGGTAGGCAATTTGGAATTGTAATCTCACACTTTACTCGACTTCATTATTACGAAAATCAGGACAAGGCAAGTTGCTACAATATGTTCGGGTTGCTGCCATAAGTTTGCACCTCATTCTTATGGAATTATGCGACTCCTGAGACGTTGTTTCGGAAGTTATGAAATCACTCCACATATTAATTTTAACTGGCGTTTATTCTATATAGCATATTTCGGGGAGCTGGGAAATACGTATTGATTTAAAAAACTTGGAGCCACAAGTTAAACTAGGGCAAGCATTTCCGTAACTTTTTTACAATGTGAACATTTGGCAACCAGCCAACAATTACTCACATTTTGTGCCCTTCCTCAAAATCAACTAATTTCGAGAAATCTTTTGATGCAGGTTTTTCAGTAATTTTCAATTCCTATGTTAATAGAATAAGCTGTGCGTTGTGTAATATTAAAATATTTCATTGTAATTAAGTGGATGAATGTTCATATTTGGTTAATGATATACATATGGCTGTAGATGTAGATTAATATGAAATTGAGTACTGAAACCTCGGAGCTTAGACCATTACTAGGGGACAACCCTTTGATGCGGTAGCATGGTTTTGGCCGCAAAAAAGACATCGAAAATTATAATTTTAGTCTGCAAGCATTTTCTTGTACAAAAGGTCTTCAATTGTTGATACGCAAAACGAAGACCAAATGAAAGGACGTCAAGGGGAAGGAGATAAGTAACACATAACCACACAAAATATGAATTGAAATTTTGCAATTTTGCCACATTTTTATCAAAAATACCCCTTTACCCCCCACAAAGGGGTATTTTTGATAAAAATGTGGCAAAATTGCAAAATTTCAATTCATATTTTGTGTGGTTATGTGTTACTTATCTCCTTCCCCTTGACGTCCTTTCATTTGGTCTTCGTTTTGCGTATCAACAATTGAAGACCTTTTGTACAAGAAAATGCTTGCAGACTAAAATTATAATTTTCGAGCGTCGACCGCCGCGATATCTATTAAGGGAAGTGAAGAGAGAACCCTGTACCATCTCACCTCATCCCCACCATGCGTGGGGGTGGTGTCATAATATAGACAATTAACCAAAATTTAAACACGTCCCAGCTTAATTAAAACTCGATAGACTTTTTATACGACACCCTAAAAATGTCTGGCGCCGATAATGTGTTTTCCTTTGAAAAACTCTCTTCAGCTGACAAAAAGATTGCGGATTGCGGAAATCCTGCCGATTTAAACATCTATAACACCCGATGGCCTGTATGAATAAAATTTAGTAAGAACTAGCAAGTGCTATACTTAAGAATTTCCATGTATGTGCGCTATTGGAGGCTGTTTGTGGGGCAGACGTGTCCCGTGTTAATGGCTTTTAAAGCGGCCGGCTGCGCTTCGCCGATGGTTGTTACTCTTTTCATAGAGGTAGAACGCGGTGTGCCTGTATCAAACCACGATAATAATAATAATATTGATTGCAGACAAAGTACAAAAAGATTATAATCTTATAAGTGTACCGTAAAGAATTGTGAAAATAAATACAATATGATATACAAATAAAAAAAAAATAATAAATTTCAAAAATCTAAATTGCCAAAGCTAGAAGAGGTAAAGATACATAGAAAGAAAGAAAAATAATTACACTAATTAAAAGAAAATACAATAATAAATAAATAAATAAATACTATATGATAAGATGAGTAATAAATAGGAAATAAATAAATAAAGTAATACATAGGAAATAAATAAATAAGTACTATATAATACCATAAAAATTTTACAATAGTCTAAAAGAAATTAATAATCAATAAAATAAACAATACACTACTTGAAAGAGAAGAGAGTATGCATCAATTTAACCACTACATATCTAATCCATGCCAAAGTGGCGTTCCAAGAGTCGCTTAAATCCGCCAGCCGAGAGAGTGCTTTTAATATTTAAAGGAAGAGTATTCCACAAACGAATAGCCTGGACAAAGTAAGATCTTTCCCCAACAACTGTTCTTACTCTAGGCAAAGATAAGTTCAGTGTTCTGGATGAATGCAGGAAGCTCACATGCTCCAATAAGTACCCGGGTTCGCGAGTATAAACTAGCTTATGCAATAAGCACAAAATCCTTATATTGAGGTAAGTATCAATTGAGCAACCCAAGATCAAGTTGATGCTAATGGTTTGCAGCCAGTTTTTTTTTCTCAAATGCAGATGTTTCGAAAGTGGATACATGGAACAACACCAGCACTTTACGACCGGATAAGCTCCCTTAATATCTTTTTGTGGCTAGAATCTATCCCAAGCCTACTGAGACGACATCATCGCTCATCTTCTGGCGATTCACCACTTCTTTCCGCCTGTTCCGGAGGATTTTTGCCAGACAGTTCTTTTTCCAGAGATTTGGCCTTGCAATTCTATTGTGCGTGAGTTTGCTCCATGAATTCGATTTGGCTTTACCGATTCTTCCTCAAAACAAAAAAAAAATGCTTTTCTGAAATTTTGATCTACTATGCAAACGTTACTGGACTTCGTTCTAAAACAACAAAGCTCTTTACTGGAACCAGTGACTAATTTTACAACGTAATCTCTTTGACAGAAACTTTGCTAGAGATGGGCGATACTGTATCGATATACCGGAGTATCGATACTTTGCTTTCAATACTTCAAGGTTTAGTAATCGGTACTACCAGCCCCCGATACTATCGATCCTCGATACTTTTCTTTCAATACTCGAAGTATTGACAGCCCAGCACACAACGTCTCATTATTTGGTGTATGGGTTCAATCACTAGTCGTGTGGCAGTATGCAAAAGCTAAAAGTAGATTTCTATTGACATATTGAAATAAAAATTTATTGTTCTTTATTTCATCTGCTTTTTTAGTTGTTCTTGCGAAATTTCAAATTATTCATAAACCAATAAGATAATAATTGTAATTTCTATGCAATTTATACACCATATATAATTTTTTTAATTTTGTATCCATATGGTTCCAATACTTTTGAGTATCGATACTTCTTCAACGGTATATTTGTATCTAAGTACCGAAAGATGCGGATATATTGCAATGCCAAGTATCGATACTTTTCGATTCGGTTCCCATCTCTAAACTTTGCTGTGCCAGGGGATTTTGGATACGGAGCTTTATACATTGTCTTTCACCGTGATCAACACGCTGGGGTCCGTAATGCACCCATCAGAGTTGCCAGTTGGGCGAGAAAATTTTCCTCTCTGCGACTAGGCACTTTTTGGGCGATTTTTAATTCTTGCTGGGCGCTTTTGGGCTATAGGCTGAATCAGAATGCACGGCAGCCTACTGCAACAGTTCATATTGGCTAATCGAAATCACATAACCCGACGTGACGGTAGAAAAATTTTTGCTGTCGAGTCATCGCAAATTCTAATTTTTCGCGAATAACTTTTTACTGAACTCCGAACGAGTCCAAACTGACGTTTATCGCAATAGAATTGAAAGAATTGAAGCTCAATGCCGTCGTCACGTCGTGGATATCTGATTTTGATACAGCCGACATCAAAATTGTTTTTCTGTCGTCCCTGCGGTTGCTGACCGCCCCCATCCCCTCGCCAGGGAAAAATACACGTAAGTGCAAATAGTCACTTCCATTATTAAATACCTACTTAAGGGTATTTCTTGTTTTTCACGACGCCTCTACCACAATTTTAAATTTGTGTTACTTGTATCTGTTGCTGTGATTACTGTAATAAATATTACATCAAAGTTGTACAAACAACAATTTGAAAGACTTGATTGATTATAAAAAGGTGATTTTGGGCGATTTCAAATAATGGCACGGCAACTTTGGGCGACTTCAGCGCCACGGCTCGGCGACTTTTGCTCCATACCGTCTGACATCTCTGGTACCCATTGGCGATGGAGTTCTCTGCGCTGTACGCCGCGACATTCCGTGCAAGCTTGTGGATGTCCCTTAATTTTGATGGTGTGGGGGTGGGTGGGGGGTGTTGGTATTATCATGTGTGTGTAAAACCAAGATCGGGTAAAATTTTAGTTGAATATCCATCATATCCTACTTGCATTTGAATAACACTCTGTTTATCTACCTTATACAATGCATCATCACCAGAGTGGTGAAAGCAAACTATACCCGCTTTTTTATCAGTTATCTACAAACAGTAAATAAACGATTATTTGTATCACACTTTAGTTACCATAAACCACTAGTAACCGAAGTACTAGTAATTTTCTTCTTTTATTATTATTATATCTTCAAGCCTTAGAAAGAAACGCTGGGATAGACATCGGGCGATACCCAAAGGATTTGTAGACTTCTTAGGGGTAGGCACAATTTTTGAAATCGTCCATATAAATGTAATGTTCATCTAACTATAATATTGTTAAATAAATGTGGAAAACTGGAATAATAATAGAAAGGAGTATTTTTACAAACCTTGGGTGCAGAAAATCCAGTCTGATTATATTAGATTTTGTAGACATCACCGCAGAGCAGACATCAATATCAGTAACTGGAATAAACGAAAAGCCTTCGGATTGGTCGCGAATTTTAAATGCATTATCAACATTTGTATACGAATCCGTGAAAATTCTATTCGCAGAATTTGCCTTGTCTTGGTCGTGACAAGTTATTCCATATTTTTTTGATGGGCAGCAGAGGATTAAATTGTATTGGGCCTTAGAGTGAAGTATTTCCCTAAGTCAGTGTCAAGTCAGAAGAAGTATTTCTTAACAGTTTACAGCTTACTAGAGGGCTGCTATAGAAGTTTTATCCGGTTGGATCTCTAATGTAGTACTGCATCTAATGAGCTCATTCGCCACACAGGCCCGGTCCTCATTTAATGCTTCTCATTTAGGTATGAGCGAGAACTATTTACAGTTTTCAATATCAATGAGACAGATTCTAAGGATAGCACCGCGGGTTAACTGTCCGTCAGGATACAAATGTCAGCCAAACCATAGTGTTCTGAATTGCCATTACTTCTGTTTGAACAACCTACAGTGGTCCGGTAGGCAGAAGCCTACCTGTAGTTTTAGACAGATTCTCCATAGAAAGTCCGTCGCTTTCCCAGTTTTGCCTGGTTGGGATCGCCGATCTAAACCTTCTAATCGAGATTTTTGAAAGATAATACATAATAAAGAGCTCAAAATTGTTGTGTGTAAACTGTGAGCCTAAGCTGCGCTCGCTGCCATCTCCTTACCTATTAAATCTAAGGGCGGTAGATGAAAAAATATTTCCAGGGCAACAGTGGGCGTTGTTCGCAGTGCTCCGATTATACAGATACAAACTGATCTCTGAACTTTTCCTAAGATGCTTAGGTTCATAGTATGTTGTTCAGGTATGGCCACCAGCCGATCACCCCACATAACAGGATTGGCCTAATGACGGCCACATGAAGTCAGTGAGTTATCATAGGGTGGAATGGCCATTTGCCGCCAACAGCGCTCTTATGAAAGTACAGAGCTGTCGTTATTTTTTTAACCCTTTCCTAGATGTTTCTGCGTAATTTTCTACCAATAAAAATGCCAAGATACTTTTCTTCAGCTGTTAACGACAGGCGGGGCTCTTTCAGTCTTGTGCTACTACCCCTTTCATGGCACCTGACTATTCAGCGACACGAGATTGGCTCCCACCCCAAGAGAAGCGAGTACGTCTGTGATAGCTCCCATCCCAGCTTGGCGTTACTTAAAGCTCAATCAATATCAATGAAGGCCACTGTATTGTATTCCTTGCATTCTAGAGATTTGTCTATATTATATATTATAGACGCAAGATAAAAAACATATCATTTAATGTTTAATTTAAATTTATTAATAATGAGTATGCCTTCCGATAGCTTTCAGTAATTCATAAATTCTATTTGGTAATGGCGTAAAGAGGAACTGCATCTTATTTACGGCGGGAATCCTTAATCCGTCGGATTCAACTATAAAGAATCCGACGGATTAAGGATTCTCGCCGTAAATAAGATGCAGTTCCTCTTTACGTTGTGATTTTTAAATATAATCTAATTATGGACAGCATTGCGTTTTTTGGATTTAGAAGACGATGAGGAGATATCATTAAGACTGTTACGACGAACAATCCGAAATACAGCTGAAAATTTGATGCTATTACCGGATTACGAGTTAGTTGACTAAATATGTACTCTACGTTTATTGTTATAAATTTCGTTTCTTTCTTTAGATTAAAAAGAAATTTTAGGCCACCTTTCATGTATGTTTTAGGGGAGTTAAATAAGGATATTGCTCCGACAAAGCGGTCTACATTGATTCCATTGAAATCTAAATTATTTATTTATTTATTTAAGCTTAATACAAGCTATTGCATAAAAACAAATAAAAAAAATAAAAAAAATAAAATACAAGCTATAACTTAATACTAATTCTACAGACTATAATAAATGAATAATTAAGAATAAATAAATAAAAAGTATAAGCTACATAAGCTATTAAGCTATTAGCTGCTTGCTCAAGATTTCTTGCTGAATAGCGTGGAATAGCAAATAATTTTAAAGTAACAAAATCTCAACCCGCCTTTTCTCAGCATTTAGTTAACATACCTAATTTAATGGAAACAAAACTATGCCCAGAATGGATAAAAATGCAATTGAATAAGGAAATTTAAGGCACTTTTCGCCTCACTAATAACATTAAAAAGTTATATTCTTTGAAGGAAATCAGTTTATCACTAGGTTAGCTGTATGGACTGACGCAATGTTTTATTGAAATATTAAGTTGTCTTCATATATAGCGTCATCAAAGCACCAGATTTCTTCTTCCACTAATTCAACATAGATTTTTGCATCCACTCTAGAAGCCGTGAAACACATATGATTTCTCCCGTTATATGCAATTGCTGCCCAGATCATAACGGAGCCACCGTCCATTTGTTGTTTAGATAAAAATTTTTCCTCCTTCCGAAGGTCATGATAATAATAACGCAACCCATCCGGGCCATCCAAATTAAATTATTTTTGATTGGAGAACACAACGTGTATCCATTGATATGTACACGACATGTGTGTTCTCCTTAAATATAATCTAGCCGTTATATGCTTGGCTATTAGCACGAGGATCCGTTTTAGGTTTTAACGTTTTATAGTTTGGGAACTTTTTAAGACCCTTAGTACGCACATATGTTTGCACACCCGTTTTGGCTGCAATTTCTCGGGCATTTGACGCAGAATTTGACGCAATTCGCAAACTGGCCCTTCGGTCCCTCTCAGATATCGCTCTTGGATGAAAGCTCGACTTTCTGGTACAGTAATTTTACATATCCTGCAAGAAATTTCTTACCATGTGTTCACTGCGACCAATCCTCTGACCAATTTCCCTATTACCTTCTTCATGCTACGCACTAATTTTTCCCTTTTCCTCGTCACTGAGCCACTATCCCCTGCCCATCCTTTTAAATTTACTTAAAATGAATTAACTTTTTTAGAAAATTTTTGCTTATTATATAATATCAATTTAAAGAATACTCACAATTTAAATTTTGATCGCCAGCACAACAGATAAAATACACGCACTCAAACGAAGCGTTTATTCAACTGCGTCTCTAATAGTGAAGCGGAAAATATTAACTCCCGAAAATTTTCTTGGAAAATTCCGTTACACTTACGGTAGATTTATTTTATATGGTAGGCGAAATTACTATGAAATATTGATTTTTATCATCCTATAGGAAATTAAAACAAATAGAAATAAACATATGCGTCTATCATTTTGTCGCGGAGTGTTGTGACTCTACAGACTTTCCTTAAAATAACGCGTGTTTAGGCACCGATAGTAGGTGCTGTGGGATACTAATAACGTAGATGTATGTACGTTAACTAATCTCTAATGTCTTGAGGAGAAAAGATGATAAACTGATTGATCTGAGGTCTTTAGGCGTGGCATGCGAACAATAATCCGCGAACAATAATCCACGTCTCCACCGTCTAGGGATGTTAATAACCAACGTAGTAGCAGATCGAGGTTACGTTGAATCTCGGCAGGAATTATACCATTAAACCCTAGTTACTTGAAAGGTTTAAAACTATTTAAAGCCCAATGGAGTAACCACCGTAACCAGTACATTCAACTCCGGAAAGGGGCTGAAGCTAGTTCGGTGGTGTACCTCTTCCCGCTTAGAGTCTCCCGGCAAATGGGTTTCCAAGCGAATCTCAATAGACTCTGTACTCAATGAAGTCCAACTATCATCTGTATTTAATAGATAGGTGGGTATGTTTGGCTTCGTCGACAAAATCTTCCTGAGACCTCAGAGGTTTCCGAAATTCCATCGCAGTGCATTTTCCACGATTTCCTTTGTACCCTTGTGAGTTCTTTTTTATAAACTTCTAGTTTTTCTTCATAGCAGTCCCAAGAGTGCGTGCCCCATTTGGACTATCACAAAATGACCCAGAACTTTTATTTTCATATTTTGTACTTATCTTTCAAAGTTTTCTATCAATTTCAGCCGCTCTTGAAAAAATCATTAGACAAGAAAGCACAAAATAGGTTCAAAGTGATGACGATTCCAGCAGGTATTTGTAAATGGCTAGATTCGCGGCTTTTTAAACCCAACAACAAAAACATCAATGACTTAATGAGAGTTTTAAATACTTTTTGCACCACGAATAGAATACGTAAGTTGTAATTGGGTAATCTAAAAAGAATTTCACTTTTTCCTTGCAAAGATCCACCACGTTCGTCAGTAGTATTTAATTGGTCCGTTCGGGGAGGGGGATTTAGCTATATCCTTACCTCAGCCCTCAAGCCCTGTTTATCACTCTTTCGGAAAACATAACCGCAAATTAACCACTCAAACAAAGCTAGTTAAGGTGCGGTTCAGGAAATTGGTCACAATTAAGTGAATTTGACGGTTTATTTGCAAAGAGGCTTCGATTTCTGTTGGTCGGAAATCTAATTTTATCTACAAGGCCTAGGAAATAAAGCAGATACCAAATTCACAGCTGAACCATTGAGCAAACGTTTATGTCGAAAATAAATTACGATTTCCCATTGCGTCTTACTATGCTATCAAACTGATTTGAGGGTTAGTCTGGCTACAAGGATATCGAGTAGAGTACCGCAATAAGTGTTTTTGTTGAAGAAGATTTTATGAAAAGAAAGGAAAGGAAAGCGTACTTAGGATTCCCCAAATACTTAGACTAGCAGAGCAAAGGTCAAGAGTGTAAGTTCAATTTTACTTCACTCAAGCTAATGCTGTCAACAATTTCCTTAAATTATCCTCGTTTATCAACGACTTATCTTAGCCGCAAAATTTCCAAAAATTTGTAAAGTAATTGTGGGGTTGGAGCATGATTTATGGAGTCCCCTTACGGAAGTCATTTAAAATTCGACAAAGTGTAGCCACGTAAATAGGCCAGTAAAGAAATGCTAATCTTCCTGTCTAAAGAAAAAAACCTAATTTCCTTTACAACTCACCTATTAGAATTGATTTTCGCAGGCATGACTTGCACAATTATTTAAAGGTGTTCCTAAAATGTTTAAGATGTAAGCATTCCTTGGCAAGTGCTCAGCTCTTGAACTGAATTTAATCGATTATCAAAATAACATTGTATTGAAGTAAAGTGTGTGTTTTGAAAATCAAATCGGCTTTACAATATTCCTGCAGTTACATGTGTTTTCATGAACAATAACAAAAAATAGATTTTATGGTTACTTTATGAATTTTATTGGATTTTAAATTACGAAATACGTCAAAATAAAAATAAATTTGGTTTCACTCACAATAACTTACTATGGCGGATTTGTCTGGCAATGAAAACCGTAAGATAAACAATTTTTGGTTGCACATAATCCTTCTTTATACGCACACATCTAAATTTCTTGGATAATTAACACACGAGATGCAGTCTACCTGGCTTGTTTAAATCGTTTATTTCGTAATCTTTTTATTTTGTAGCGCATTCATATCTTTTTGTTTGGCCTACTTTTTGAGATTCTCCTGCCCACTTGATTATGAACAACATATTAATTTTGAATTACATTTGCTTGTTAACGGAAACTATCGAATTTAAGCACTTCTTTTTCAACCTGTCTCTAATTGAATGATATGTTTTAATATACATATTTGTATTTTATACAAGTATTTATTAATGAGCAAACTCACATCTATCACACTACTGAAGTAATGTTCCGATGCAGTGATAAATCCCACACATATTTTATTAGGTTCAAATAGGGAAAAAGTTCAGGCCAGTCTAAATTCGTCTCTGCCTTAGTAAGTCAAATACTTACGATTCGAGCACTATGGAAGGGGACATTATCCTGCAGCAGAATAAAATGTGGACTGCCAAATTTATCTCCTTATTTTCCCAATTTGTGAGTTTCAGATTTTTTTGTATTTTTTCCCATCCATAGAACTAGAGCTCTCAGTTGGAATCGGATAACCCGAAAACCCGGGTACCCACCCGACCGGGTAGGAATCGATTCCTACCAAAAATTCGGTTCCAACCGGGTACCCGGTTCCAGGCGAGTACCCGGTTCGAAATAGGAATCGATTCCATCAATGGAACCGGTTCCACTGTGAGAATCGAATCCGCCACCGGGAATCGATTCCGTCGAATGAACTGGTTAATAAGAATGAGTGAAATTGCAAAGCAAAAATTGTCACTAATAGTATGGAGTATAAGGAATTTTAAATTTTTATTAATAAATCTTAAGTCGTATTTTGTAATTTCACTACAAAAAATCTGTAATTTCCAAGGAAACTAGACATTTCCTTAGTTAAATGCAACATTTTCTCTGTTGACCTTAAAACTCAATCTGTACTGCACGATTTCAAGAGGAACCGATTCCTCTGACGGAATCGATTCTTGCGTTGGAACCGACTTTTATAATGGAACCGATTCTCCCTTGGAACCGGATACCCGAGTAGGAACCGGGTACCCGAGTAGGAACCGGGTACCCGAGTAGGAACCGGGTGAGAACCGGATACCCGGGTAGGAACCGGGTACCCGCGGGTCGGGTTTCTGAGAGCTCTACATAGAACCATTAATTAGTTCTAGGGATACTGGTGCATTGCTGCATGTTGCACCCCATTATATAACTGAGCCATCTCTTTGTGTGTGTGTGTAAATCTTTCTTTATATTGTAATTTTTTTGGCATAATTTTTTTATTTGATAGTACAACTCTTTAAGAGTATCCAGTTAAAATTTGAGGTTGATTGAAGCAAAACTGCCGGAGATACAGTGCCTCGGGTCTCCATTCATTCGATCCATTCCATATACAGAAGAACAGCGTTAAAACTTTAAACGCGTTTTTCTCGAATGTAGCATGTTTAAAGTCGGTGGACACTGTAACTCAAAATTTACTTGACCGATCCTCTTCAAATTTGACACACTCTTTTAATTTACATAAAATATGAGGTAATGACGTCGAGATTTTTTTTTGCATTATAATTAGTTTTACAATGACAAATATACTGATGCTTGCTTTTTTTTAAATCGTTTTTTTTACTTCTAAGTGAAAAATCGTAAACAACAATATCTCGACGTCATTACCTCTCAAGAAACTCATAAACTTACCAAATATTTTCGATTTTTTGAGTTCAGATGATCCAGTGATGAGTTATGATGTCCACCGCGATGTACCTTTTTTTTAGGAGTATGCGAAGATTTGCTCTCAGCAGATTATTTTTCAATATTTTACGCTATTATAAAAAACAACTCGAACATTTTTGGCATAGGTAGATATTAAATTCTTCAACTTGTAGGGCAATCGGAGTTGGATTAATTCGTTGAGCCGCACGACCACCATGCCATGGTTCCCGAGTTCGAGACCAGATCTCCCCGTCAGCTTTTATTAAGAAATTAAAATAATCCACTCCGTCTCTGGGCTGTTGTCTAACTCGCAGCAATGCAAAAAACACGACTTTGAAGTTTCCTCACTTCCCTTACCCTAATTCCCTTTCCGAAACCATGCTAATGCATCAAAGGGTTGTCCCTTAGGATTTGGCCACATTGTATAAAAATAAAATAGTTTTTAAAAAAAAGTTGAACCGACTTCACAAAAAGCGCTAAAAAGTATAAAATAATTTTTAATTTTATACCTACCTATTAAGGCAACCAAACAAAACAACTACAACAAAAATATTTAATCGTCATTTCTTATAATCCCGTAAGCTGAAACGTTCAGGTAGTATTATGTATTATTTTCAATTGTGGTACTGTAGTTGATTTATTTGTTTAATTTGCACCGACTTCAAAATGACGTAAAAGGTATAAAATTAAAAATTATTTTATACTTTTTAGCGCTTTTTGTGAAGTCGGTTCAACTTTTTTTTAAAAACTATTTTATTTTTCACTTTTTAGTGTCTTCTACTCTATACAACGAAGAAAGAACTATCCAAATCGGTCCACGCGATAAAAGTTAGTTTTAACCCCCTACCCCACCCCCACCCCCATTCCACTGAACTTTTTTCTCATGGTATCAATCAAGGAACATACTCTACTGATCAGAAAAGGAATCATCGAAATCGGTCCACGCGTTACGAAGTTACTACCCCTCCCCTCCCCCACCACCACCATAGAACAAAATTATTCTGCTATTAGCAATGGGGGATCACACTATACAACAGCAAAAGAACCATCCAAACCGGTCCACGCGTTACAAAGTTAGGTTCCACCCCCTTCTCCCACCCCAACCTAACCAACAATTTTTTTTCTCGTGGTATCAACCAGCGAGCATACTCTACCCAAAAGAAACAGAAATATCCAAATCGGTCCACGCGTTACGAAGTTAGACTACTTCTCCCCTCGCCAAACCCCCCACCATATGCCAAATTATTCTTCTATTAGCAATGGGTGATCACACTCTATACAATAGCAAAAGAACCATCCAAATCGGTCCACGTGTTAAAAAGTTAGGTTCCACCCCCCACCCCAGCAACATTTGTTTTCTCGTAGTATCAACCAATCATCATATTCTACCCAATAGAAAAAGAATTATCCAAATCGGTCCACGCGTTACGATGTTAGACAACCCCTCCCCCTCACCCACACCTTTCACCATAGGACCAAATTATTCTCCTATTAGCAATGGGAGATCATACTCTATACTCTATACTCTATGTTTTTGGGAAGTCGGTTAAAAAATCGACGTAAAAATGGTAGTCTGAGATATTTCACACTCTCCCCATTTATGTCATTGTTGTTCAAAACCAAATTGTCTATGTTGTTCCTCGTCGAAAGGTACTGATGAATTATTCTATTTATTAAGAACATTGGATAATTATTATTCCATAATATTGACTTAATTTTATCAATATTGACTCCAATATATTGTTCAGAAAATATATCCAATCTCGTGTAACATGTTTACGTTTTTGTTGTATGGGACTCTCTGAATGAAAATTTAAGACTCTGCCAGAACTAGTGGGTTTCATATACCAATCAAAGTCCAACGACCCAACATCTGTCCTAATTATCAAGACGTCTAGAAAAGGTAAACAATTATATACCTCTATCTCGACTGTAAACTGTAGTGTTTTATTAAAATCGTTAAAGCAATTGACCACTTCTTGAACCTTATCCTTGGGAACAGTCAAAATGGAATCATCGACGTAGAGTCCAAAAAATGGTATAGTAAATCCTAGTTTATTCTGAGCTACTATTGAAATCGAACTCTATCAATTCAAGAAGCATATCTAATCCAAATCTGTACGTTGAGACATTAATGGCCATTCTTCTTTCATAATGAGTATGAGCAGTTCCTTAGGAATGTTGCTGAACAATAATATCACGTCTAGTGAAATTAAGATGTAATCTGTGGGGAATATAATATTCCGCCTGCTTTGTATTAGTTATGATGAATTCAGTATATTAAATTCAAATGCCTTTGTGTAAGGCAATAAACAGTTCTGTATGTACAAATATTGTTAAGTTGTAAGATGGAGTATTGATGCAAGAGACCACCGGTCTCATAGTCACCAGGTTTATGAGTCTTTCTCAATCCATATAACTTTGGAGATACGGTATTAAATTTTCTCATTGCGTTGCGCTGATCTTCTGAAATTTAATTGAGGTACACAATTTGTTAATTAAGGGGTCTTCTACCTTGTTGGTTTAAAAAATCGATATTTTTTTTGCATTTTTCTAATTTAGAACGTGTCATCAAAATACCCTGGAAATGATATAACGGAATTATTGTTATTTCGTGATGTCGTTTTTATAACGCTCCAGCGCGGCAGCCCGGAAACTTGTTTTGCGAGTTTTACCAAGGACATCCAGACGGTCTATTGTATACTTTATATGACTGGATGTGTGTTTCTTTTTCATTTATTTATTTATTTATTTATTCATTTACAATATTTCATCAATTTGCTGATTACTACAAAAGAACTAAGCAGTAAACTAAATAAAAAAACTAAATAAAAACAATATAACAAATCATATAAAAAACAAAGAACAAGAAGAGAATTCGCAAAATATAAATTCAGAAAACAAAAGTGCCAAAGTGAATAAAAAGCAAATAAAAAGTAAAAAGCATAACAAAAACCAAAAAGTAACCTCAACAAAGCTGACTCCTCACATGATTACGCGATAGATGAAAATCAATGCAATTAAAAGCGGAATTAAAAAATCGCGACATCGACGTTATAGGTTTATTTAATCCATAATTAGTACGATGAAAAGGTAGCCGAAGAAAGTCATGATTCCTCAGGGAGCGAGCTTTAACCGATATGCCAAAGCTACCCAAGAGAACAGAAGAGACAATGGACCCACGAATGCAGTCGAAAGCAAAAAGGATCCCGGCGTTACGGCGCCTCTTTTCAAGTGTGTCCAAGTGCAGAAGTTTAAGTCTATCAGCATAAGGTGGTAACATAAGGGAGTTATTCCAAGGAAGGCCTCGAAGGGCAAACCTAACGAACCTCCGTTGAACAGCTTCAATGCGATTGAAATGTGACACATAGAGCGGTGACCAGACTGGAGAGGCCTATTCTAGAATAGGCCGGACAAAAGTGCAATATAAGAGCTTTGTAATGTAAGGGTCATCAAATTCCCTTGACCACCAAGAGTTATATTAGCCTTGTTGAGGACAACCCTCTATGGTAAAGTTATATTGAATTGGAGACCTTTTTCGTGAGAAAGACATGGATGTACACTTGCTAATATTTAGGGGAAGGTCGTTAATGGAACACCAATTCTGAAAGGCGTCCAAGTCGGAATTTAAGAGTAGGCAATCGGCATTGTCAGACACAGTGCGAAATATCTTAGCGTCATCGGCATAACAAAGAATATTTGAGTGAGACAGTATCGCAGATATATCATTGATATAAATTATAAATAACAATGGGCCAAGGCGGGAGCCCTGCGGTACACCGGAAGTGTTGAAACAGACAATAAGTAAAACAGATAGACAGCAAATTATAAAAAGATCCTACGGCCACATTAATGTCACGTTCATCGAGGACGCTACTCCAATCACAAGATGAGAGCCAATTGTTAATCACGGAGAATGTTATATAATTATATAATAAGTGAACTTGTACACTATTGAACTTAGAGTAAAACTAATTGACACATTAACACATTCCTTACTTGTAGTAGTCATCACAGCTTAGCTAACACAGGTTGAATACACAATTGTTAAAATTATGAGAGCAGTCTGTATTCGGATAACTTAGAGACTAGAACTAGTAATAAAAGTTATATTTTTAAAACACGCGTTCTTGTTTTAATTGTAAAGTACCTATTATTACATGGCGCAGCCGAGTTTTTCTTAAAAATTAAGTTAAGAAAACAGAAAAAATATTAAATAATTGCAGTGAGAAATTATACTAGAGAAGTGCAAGTACAGACTCAAGAGAAAAATGGATACAGCTACATTTCGAGCACCAGCCCCATTAAATTTTGATGCAAATGTAAGTCAAGAATGGGATAAATTCAAAAAACATTTTGAAATTTTCTTCACGGCAACAACAAAGGGAGCCGATATTTCGGACGAAGTAAAAATTGCTATGCTTTTAAACCTAATGGGAGAAAAAGCAATTGAAATCTTTGACACGCTAAAAATTACCGCCCAAGATAAAACAAGTTACGCTAAAATAATTGAACATTTTAACAAATATTGTCAGCCGAAGAATTTTCTAATTTATGAACGCTACAAATTTCATTCGAGAAAGCAAGAAGATGGCGAGCCGTTTGAGAGGTTCCTAACGGATATAAGTAAACAGGCAACAAATTGCGATTTCAGCAATAACAGTGAACCAATACGTGATCAAATGATCAGGGACAGAATCGTCATCGGTATCAACAATTCAACATTACCCAAGGCCATTGAGATCTGCCGCATCGCTGAAGCTACGCACAAACAAGCGAAGGAGTTACAAGGTTCCCAAAATATCCATGAGGTCAGTAAAAGTTCATATCACCAATTAAATAGAAGTAGAAACAATGTAGTTAAGAGTGCAGGGAAAGGTTCAGGAAATTTATCCGGAAGTAATAAAATGATAAGAAATTGTACAAATTGCTCATATGATCACAAGGTAAATTGTTGTCCAGCTTTCAATAAAACTTGTAATAATTGCGGTAAAGTTAATCATTTTTCGATAGTTTGCAAACTTAAATTAAATAGAAATGAAAAGAAAAAACTCTACAGGAAGTCTACTAATAAAGGTGTGAGCGAAATTTCTAATTATTATCCAAATAGGGATATAGAGAACCTTATAATTGATAGCATATACAGTGAATCCGTGGAAAGGGTTAACAATGGCTGGCGTATAAAACTATTTTTAAATAATTGTCGTGAAATTGAATTCAAAGTTGACACCGGCTCTGAAGTGAATATTCTTCCTAAATATGTTTATGATAATTCATTTCAAAATTTACATTTAAAACCTATCAAAATAAATTTGGAGGCATACGGTGGTCATAAGTTAAAAGTTTTAGGTGCTCTTAATTTAGACGTGAAGTATAAAAATAAACACTATGTAGAACGCTTCATTGTTGTCGATGCAGACTCATCACCCATTTTAGGGTTAAATTTTTGTTCGCGATTAAATTTAATTAAACGTGTCGAAGAAATCTATGAAACAAGCAATACACAAGTTGTCAGTTTGCCTAATAGTAAAACAGAATTTTTAAAAGCAAATAAAAGAACTTTTGAAGGTTTAGGTAATTTTCCAGACAAATGCACAATTCACTTGAAATCGGGTCCAAGACCGATAATTAAAGCTCCGCGAAGGATCCCAATTGCTCTGAGGGACAAGGTTAAGTCCAAACTAAAAGAAATGGAACAGTGCAAAATTATTTGTAAAGTAGATCACCCAACAGAATGGGTGCACAATCTAATTATTGTCGAAAAACCAGATAAAAGTTTACGCTTCTGTCTTGACCCACGAGAATTAAATCTCAATATAGTCAAAGAACCATATGAAATTCCTCATTTCGAAGATTTATCAAATAAATTGAAAGGTAAAAAAATTTTTACCGTGCTCGATTTAAAAGACGGATTCTGGCAAGTCTTACTTGATGAACCCAGCAGCGACTTGTGCACTTTTAGCACTCCTTTTGGATGCTACAAATTTTTGCGTTTGCCTTTCCGGTTGAACTTTGCGCCTGAATTGTTTCAAAAATTAAACGCCAAATACTTTGGAGATTTGCCGGGTGTCTTCGTATACATAGACGACTTATTGATAGCCGGCAACACCAAAGTGGAGCATGACCAAAATTTACGAAGAGTGATTGAACGGGCAAATATGATTAACGTGAAATTTAATCCCAAAAAATTACAATATTGCTTAGAGGAAGTTAAATATCTTGGTTACATTTTTTCGAAGTTGGGTATACAAATTGATCCTGAACGTAAAGAAGCTATTAATGCAATACAAGAACCAGTGAGTAAAAAAGAATTACAACGGTTTTTAGGAGTAGTAAACTATCTTAGAAACTTCATACCTAACCTATCAGAAATTACGGCGCCTTTAAGGGATTTGCTAAAGAGCAATGTCCAATTCATTTGGTTACCAATTCATACAAAAACTTTTATGAAATTAAAAGAGGTGATATCCTCTGCACCAGTACTTCAAAATTTAGAGGAAAATAGTCCAATTATTATTTAGACTGATGCCTCACAAAACGGTCTGGGGAGTTGCTTAATTCAAAATAATAAGCCTATATTTTATGCCTCTAAATCGCTAACAGACGCAGAATCTAGGTATGCTCAAGTAGAAAAAGAGTTACTAGCGATTTTATTCGCATGTCGTAAATTTCATAATTTCATTTACGGTAGGTCGGTAACGGTATTAACAGATCACAAACCGTTAGTCGCTTTATTCAATAAACTAATAAGTGAGGTGCATTCCAGTAGATTGCAGCGTATGAGGCTTAAGCTATCGATCTACGATCTTCAAATTAAATACATTCCAGGAAAATACATGTTCATAGCTGACACCCTCTCAAGAGCATACCGCAAAGATATATCAGAAGAAGTAGACTCAGAATTAAATGAAACAGTACATTCAATCAATATCACTCACGATCGGTGTCATCAAATAAGAATGGCTGTGGAGCAAGACCCTGAATGCTTGCAACTTATTGACATGTGCCGAAATGGCTGGCCTAATGAAGTACGAAAAGTCAACCCCACTCTTAAAAAGTACTGGCAAATTCGAAACGACACATATTTAGAAAACAATCTGTTATTCTATAAAAATCGAATAATTATTCCTTCGTCGGAAAGAGAAGATATCCTACGTAAATTGCATGAAGGTCATATGGGGATATCCAAAACGCGCGCAGCCGCGAGGCAATTAGTCTACTGGCCTAAAATGAATGATGATATAGAGCAATATATAATGAAATGTCGCATATGTGAAAGGTATAATAACTCGAATTTTCCTTTAATACCACACCAAATACCAAAAGTGCCCTTTAATAAAGTCGCGTGTGATATATTCGAATATGGGAAAACGTCATACTTGGTCTTAATGGATTATTACTCTAAGTGGTTAGAGTTAAAGGAACTAAAAAATAAGACAGCAAGGGAGACTATAAGTCATTTGAAGAATATTTTTTCAACCCACGGAATACCGGAAATTCTTGTAGCCGATAATGTACCTTTCGCATCATACGAATTTAAAGAATTTTCAAACGATTGGAATATTACAGTTACTACATCAAGTCCTTTGTATCCCCGCTCAAATGGATTAGCGGAACGGGCCGTTTATATCAGTAAATCTCTTGTAAAGAAATGCTTTGAAGAGAGTAAGGACCTAAATAGTGCCTTACTATCTTACCGTAGTTCTCCAATAACAGGTCTTTCCTACACTCCTTCTCAGTTGCTTATGAGTAGACGCCTCCGTACGAAGATTCCTTTAAAAAGTACTCTATTAAAACCTCAAATTCCTCAAAACATTACCAAGGAAATACAACAGTCACAACGGCGATACAAGAAGTATCATGATAGAAAAATCAAACTCAGATCTGAATTTAAATTTAAAAAAGGAGACAATACAACGTATAGAAGAGGTAAGGTTTGGGCTCCAGCGACAATAGAAAATAAACACAAAAGTCCACGGTCATATATAATTAGAACAGAAGATAATAAAGTGTTACGTAGAAACTTATCACACCTACGACCATCACTGCTTTCGCCAAAACCTAGAATGCCATTAGAAGAATATTCGCTTCCAACGAATGCATCTGATGAAAATTTAGAAAAGGGGCATGAAGATACCCATAGCAACTCAGCTGAAGTTAACCCTCCAGTAAGTAGTAGAGACAAAAGTTTGAAAAATGAACACTATGTAACTAGAGCAGGTCGCATTGTAAAACCACCAGCTAGATTTCAAATATCTTAATAGAACTGTATATACCTACATATAGGAATTTTGAATTTAATAGTATGTAAGAACACAAACAAACAAAAAACAAAAACAAAATTGAATTGTATCATTTTGAATTTTAATCTTTTATAAAACTATGTAACTTAATCATAAAAGTCTTAAGAAAGGGAGGTGTTATATAATTATATAATAAGTGAACTTGTACACTATTGAACTTAGAGTAAAACTAATTGACACATTAACACATTCCTTACTTGTAGTAGTCATCACAGCTTAGCTAACACAGGTTGAATACACAATTGTTAAAATTATGAGAGCAGTCTGTATTCGGATAACTTAGAGACTAGAACTAGTAATAAAAGTTATATTTTTAAAACACGCGTTCTTGTTTTAATTGTAAAGTACCTATTATTACAGTCAGCCTTACTGAAGTTATAACAAGCATCATCTGGTACACAAGAAGCCATCATAACTGGATCAATGAAAAGAGCAATATGAAGCGCAGGGTGATGACCCGACTCCGGAACAATGGGCACCAAGCATCGTCTCACCAGTGTACTAGCAGGATCAGTAGAAAAAACTAGGTCGAAGAACCTTCCATGATCATTAGAAATACTGCAAGTCTGTGTTAAGCCCGAAAAAGCAAGGCTATCTATAAAAGAAAAAGCAAACTGATTGGCAGACCGAAAAGAAGGAACCAAGCTATCATCCGAGTGTGAGAGGTCCCAGCCAACATCCGGCAGGTTAAAGTCACCCAAAAGCAACAATTCATCAGAAGGCATCAAGGCGTGTGAGAGGTCATCCAGGCAGGAGGCAAACCTTTCATAAACACAAGACGGAGAACCTGGAGGAATATAAGCGGTCGAAATGAACACAGTTTTGCCAGGCAGTCCAATAGCGATACATAAAATCTCCAAATCATCGGAATTCGGGATGTCAACCAGTCTGCATGGAATCACGGGCGCATCAAGCAAATCAGCATGACGATCACGGCGAAAAACAATATACTAAGAGCTAAACTATAATGCTATTTGTGGGTTCGTTCAGTTTAAAAGAAAACTTGACGTCGGAAACTGATTGATCATTAGTAACTTTCCCTCCAAGGTTCATGCATGTTCATTCTTGAAATGAGATTTCCAAATTTTTGGCAAAACATGTCGCTATCGTCGATTGAAGGCTTTTTGAAAATTTGACATTGTAAAATTTTTTACAGCTGTTTTCGACTCTAAAAAGATTAAATGTCGACTATTTTGCGAAATTTTTAAATTTTAAAAATTCCGTTCGTGAAACGATAGCCAAGGGGATAATAAAACAAAAAATTTTCGATTTTTTGTTTTAGACATCTTTCATGAGCTGAATCGTGTCAACCGCTTTGATATGAGCTTTTCGTATGTTGTACTTCAAGGTCGAACAAAGGTCAAACCAGAAGCAATAAAAATTTCAAAAAATTTATTTTCAAAGTATAAGAATAAACGAGTTGAACCCGAAAAACCGCATTTCAATCGCATTATTGGTGTCCCTACGACTCATCCTCGGAAAACAGTATCAAAAACGGTAAGGTAGAAGACTCCTTAAGCAAGTTGCTTGATTTTGGAATATAGCCGTCGGATGCTTGTTTATTTTCTTATACATACATCATTTTATATTCTAATAAATTGTTCATGGCTGTAATATATTCCTGTTTGTACATAGCTACTGTTGAATTTCCTTTATCACAATTAAGAATACAAATCTCTTCACTTTTCTTAACAAAGTTTTTAATTATGTTGTAGTCTTTAATTAAACCATTGTATTTAGCATAGTCGTTAAGGGTAGGTTCAAGTCGAGCACCTGAAAAATGGCTGAAGTTTATAATTTTTCTTACAGAAGAACGTAAATAATGTATAATTCGACTTTTTCAGTTATTAGTACATTTACTTAAGTTGACAAAAAATGTTTTTTTAAATCTTTCAATTGTAAAATTTGCGAGATATCCTCGCACTTCTGGAGCCGTGTAGCGCGTGCAACAAGTTGCGCCGTGCACGATTCCGGCTTCCTCTTTTATCTGGAACAAAAAAGTCAAAGTTATTTGCAAAGTAGAATAAATTTGGGGGTTCATGGACAATTTTTGGAAAAATTCTGTGATTTTTGATAAAAGGGCGACCGTTTGAAAAAAAATGCCGACTTTTTTTTACCCCTTTTTTGTTATTCATAGTGGTTTAAAAAATAGTAAATATTAATCGTTTTTGTTGAGAATGCTCCATGGCTCCCTAAATTCAATAATCTTTATTCCATAAAAGAAAGAAATCAATCGGTTGAACTGTTCGACTGCAACTCAGCACGGCGTCTCTAAAAACATGGTTTTCAGAAAAACGCGTTTAAAGTTTGATGAAGAAAAAAAATGGGAAAAAATATAATTTTTGTTTCTTACAACTAGTCAGCTGTTCCTGGACCATAGAGCACTCCTTCCTCTTCCTTGTAAAACTGATTTTGACTACTATATTCAAGGAACATTATTTTGTCCAAACAGAACATATAAAAGAATTTTATACCTGCTGAGCAAACAATACAACGCGTGTGCATTTGCATTTGGCCCGAACGTAGGCATGATTTTCGGCCGGTACGCGTTCGCACTAAATCGGCTGTAACTTTTAAATTTTTCCGAACTACGTCAAATCGTTTTATAGGCTTATTCTAGACAATATAAGGATTAAAAATATGCAAAAAACGAAAAACTAATTTTTTTAAATTGCTCGACTATAACCTACCCTTAATGTTATTATAGAAATTAGGTATGATATTAGCAGCTTTATTTCTCATAGTGATCTTATCTTGAGCTGTGTTGCCTGCTATTTCTATGCAATATTACATATCTTTAATAATATTGGGAATCGTAAGTTCTTATTTTGAAAGAGGATTTGGGCCTGCTGCTAGGATTCTTTTGGCATCACTCGGCAACACAATGTCAGTGTGATTGTGTAAAAATTTTTTGCAGAATTTAATATTTATTCTTCAAATTTCTTCATTTTTTAATGTTATCCCTTTTTATTTTTTCAAATATATAATTATTTCTGATATTCAGGCGCCTCTTGAAATCTGTGAACATCTGAAACTCTACCTGCATATAAACCATTTAATTTACTGTTTAGCTGCAATATTTTACTAAATAACAGTAATTTTAATTTCTAAATTTAAAATAGATCTTCTAAACCTAAATAGGATTTTAGCAATTTGATTATTAAAATTATGTTCTCCTTGCGCTTATTCAAGGAAGTCAATTTATTCAAAACATCCACAATTTGGTTCATTATCACTAATCATTAACACTACATGGTCACCACATGAATTCCTGAAAATTATCAATTAGCTTAATCTACTCCGTTATATAATCAAAGCTTTTAAACCCTTTTAAACCTTAGTAAACATCTACACGTTTAGATTTGCAATCTCATATCATTATATGAATATAAAGCCTACTTAGGTTTATGATTTAAGAGATATAGAATCGCATACATCGATTTACAATCTGTTACCTAAATTCAGCCATTTAATCGCGGCAATTGTTATTCTCAACAAATCATAAAAATGTTGGAACAACATATTTTATTTTTGGGGCATGAGCCGAAATAGTGGGAACATCATTAAGAATCCTAATCCGAGCAGAATTAGGACATCCTGGGTCATTAATTGGGGATGACCAAATTTATAATGTTATTGTTACTGTCCATGCTTTCATTATAATGTTCTTGTTAGTTATACCAATTATAATTGCAGGATTTGGAAATTGACTAGTACCTTTAGTACTAGGAACCTGCGACATAGCTGTCCTACGAATAAATAATATAAGATTCTGGCTACTTCCCTCATCCTTAACCCGCCTCTTAGTAAAAAGAATGGTTGAAAACGGAACTGGAACTGGGTGAACAGTTTATCTACCATTACACTACTCTGCAAGATTTTGCCCGTGGACAATCAATAAATGTTTCCGAAGTAACTTTTCCCGCTGAAACCGAATCCGGCTCAGAATTGTTCTATCACGTAAGGTTTTTGAGATATTTTAACCTAAAGGTGCAAAAAACACTGTTTTTTGACATATTCAAAAACCGGGTTTGGGGTATTATAGTACAAGTCTTCCTCTTTCAAATACCGTTGCTCAAATATCTTTTTCTTTTCGCTAAGATATCATATTTTGAAATTTTATTATTTATTTAATATTATTCTATTGAAAAGTGAGCATAAAGTTTTCGTATACCGAGAAATTCATGAACACGAAAATTTAAAAATTGAGATATCTCGGCGAAAAGAAAAGATATTTGAGCAGACTCAACGGCATTTGAAAGACGGAGACCTGTACTATAAGATCCCATAAATAAATTTGGCAGTGCTACATAACCTCAATATATGTCAAAAGACAGTGCTTTTAGTACTTTTAGGTTAGAATATCTCAAAAACAAATTTTCAAAATTTTGTAGACTAGTGGAATTGCCTACTGTGGGGGATGTGAGTTTTATTACTACTGTAATTATATGATCAACAGGAATCACACTAGATCGTATACCTTTATTTGTATGGTCTGTTATCCTTGCTGCAATTCTACTACTACTTTCACTGCCAGTTTTAGCAGGAGTTATTACTACACTGTTAACAAATCGAAATTTAAATACACCCTTCTTTGATCCAGCAGGTGGGGGAGATCTGATCCGATATCAACTTGTTTTGACTTTTTTTGGCCACCAGGAAGTATATATTTTAATTTTACCGGGATTTGGTATCATTTCCCATATTATTAGTCAAGAATCTGGTAAAACGGAAACTTATGGATCATAGTGAATAATTTATATTTACGGTAGGAATAGATTATTATATTATCTGAACTATTCTTCTTTTGTAAATGTATGGTAGAGTTTCGCATTTAACATTTAACCCGTTTTATATATCATTCTCTTGGATGTCGACATGAAAAGAAGATAGAGGTCATCTAAGCTCTCTAGCCTAAGTAAGTAGATACTTTTTGACCTGATTAGTACTTCTCCAACATCCCGTTGGCGAGACCATTCGATGACAGTCTCTTTAAAATACTTCAATTATTTTATAGTATGGTTCGATATTTTGTAATTTGTTTCCATTTATTATTTTCATCATTTGCATTAAGGCTCCGATTGGTGAAAAGATCTGTAGAGAACAACAACTGAGTTCATAATTGCTTCTTACCATGGTCTAGAAATATGCCGCTACCGCTATAAAACTGACATTCTGAATCCATGAAAATAGGTTTCAAGCAAATTCGTGCATTCGTTCGCATTTTGCTCTCCGGTGTATAATTTGTTTTATAGCACAATAGCAGATCATGGTTGGGATATTGCGAAGATAGTTCTAAATAATACCACACGCTAGCAGCGTTTGACTGCGGACGAAAATCGTAAGGGCGATGCAAAATTTCGGACTTATATGGAAGCTGAAATGAGCGATAATAATGACCCTTTTGACGGTTATGATACTGACCTTAAATATCGGCCAGAATATAATTATGTCGAAGTCGAAGCAAATATGATGATCGGTGATCAATTCAATGAAGACCACGATGACTAGATAGATATAGTTCGTGAAGAAGCTTTTGCTGACATTGCTGCGTTTCCTCAATTTGAAGCTCACTGCTCACTTTATATCCAAACATGGCACGAATTCGAAATAATCTACAACCGGGTAGTCGTAAAAGTTTTCTTAACATTATCGACTACAAACAGCACAAACCAGGGGAATCGAACTAGGTGTTTTATGATCCGCTATTAATCTTTCGTTCTCTGATCATCAAAGATATAGCTCACATCATCATTTATTTATTTATTCCTTTCAGGTTCATCAAAAGCAGATTGGTATTACATTAAATTATAAATTATAAAATTAAACTAGAAGTCTCTCTAATTCCCGAAGCCCTTTGTGGCGCATGAGGTGGGAGAAGAAATTCATCCAATTCGAGACAACGGTTGCAAGTGGACCTACAATTTAAAATGGATTCCGAACCACTGCCATTTTCTCTTCAACCCCAATGGCCTTTTGATCGTAATCTGTTGTCCGCGGAAAACAACCATTGGTCGCCGCCGGTGGGATTTGAACCTGGGAAGTTCGGATTTATAGGCCTACACGTTATTACTTACTAAACCAACGACTAAAATAACAGCAGTCAACGCAGTGCACAAACACCGCAACAACCAAGACTCTGCCTGTTGATTGGACCATCTTTTAACGAAGCGCAGAATCGAGTTAGCCTTGCCAACGATCGAGGCCACATTTCCTCAAAACCGCACCATTAGGGTCGGACGAAAATACAAGGTCCAAAAATCTACCCGAATCGTTAGTAATATCACAGCACTGAGCCACACTGGAAGGAGCTACCGAGTCCAAAAAGGACAGGGCGTAATGGGGAGCAGATATATATGAGGGCATTAGACCATCAGCGTTAGAAAAGAAGATATCCATTTAATGGCAGGAAGATTGAAATTGCCCACAGTCACGATGTCGTTCCTGGGGAAACAGGGAGTCAAATTTGGAAGCAGCTTATACTCCGCATAGTTCGGTGGCCGTGGATGAACAATTACTTCTATATCGAGGCCACACACGGTTTACGCAGTATATCCCATCTAAAACGGCCAAATATGGAAGAAAGGTATGGGGATTGTGTGACTCGAAGTTTTTATATTCCATGAAGGGCATCATTTATGGTGGAAAGAGGGGACAGGTCGAGAACGCGAGGTTAATCAAGATCAGAAAGTCGTACTTGATTTGGTTGGAAATACGTTGGTGTTGTCGCACAGTATATGCCGACAATTTATTTTCAACCTTGGAAATGGCAACGTTATTGATGGAACAAAAAATGGAATGGTGCGTGCAAACAAAAAATTGGTTCCACCTGAGTTTCTGAGAAGCACTGCACGTCCTGAGCTCATTGTTTTAATTCTACATTGAAAATGTTTCATTGTGTTCTCATGTGCCGAATTACAATAAATCGGTACTTTTGCGGTCTACTATGAATTACACTTGTGAGGTAGATAATCTAAACAAGAAAAAATCAATGGCTCTTCTAGACTACACTTCTCGTAAGTTAGTGGTGGATACAATGTTTCTAATGTTGGTCACATGCAATGTTCTACAACTAGATTGATATTGCCCTGTTGGCTGTCTTCATAATATACGATGAAATGAATCCTCTCCGAAAATTAGCAAATATCGTGAATTTTTAAAATTGTTGACGAAACAATTAACTGTGGAAAACATTGAAGAACGAGCCCCTAATCGACGCAAAACGTGCTATCCCAAAATTCGAAATGCTATGCAAGTATTTGATGTCGCGGTAAGTGGAAATAAATAATACTAAAAAGAAGCAATATCTAAATTATTCTCGGGTATTCCAGACCCCACAGCTGGGAGTTGAGCCCGAATTTGCACCTCGTATTAATCGTTGATCCTGCCATTTATGTTGCACGAATACCATCGAAAGCGCAAAACCCTATCCAAATTACCGGTTTGTGCTGAACACTCAAATCAATTGGCTCGCTGCGCTTCTTGCCAAGCGGCAGTCATACCATCTGCATCAACAGAATAATACATAATACCAATACCAATTTGTAATATCTTTCCATTCGTTTTACTGGCAAATAAACCAGGAAAACTTTACCTTAAATAACGAAAATTCCTTCTTTTTTCGAAACTTACATATATGACTTCTATGTAATCTATTTGGCTTTAGTAGCTTACCGCTCGCAGAACTGTCACTGATCGGAGGGTTTATACACGTAGTTTTAAATATTTTAATATTGTCTTTTTCGAATTGCGTATCGACAGTTCGTATTTGTTATTCGATTACACACTTAGATTGTCTGAAATTTTTATTTTGTTTGAAGAGTTTTGGGTACGAATTTGTTTACTTGTCGGTGGAGTAAGTGATAATGTGTCGGCCTACCAATTCGGAGGTCCCAGGTTCGAATCCTACCGGCGGCGACCCATGTTTGTTTTCTGCAGACAACAGGTTACGATAAAAAGTCCATGGGGGTTGCAGCGAAAATGTCATTGGTTCGGAATCCACTTTAAATTGTACGTCCACTTGAAATCGTTGTCTCGAACCGGGTGAAGTTCTTCTCCCGCACCATGACCTACAAGGGGTTACGGGAGCTAGAGAGAGAGAATTGTTTGCTTTTAGCCTTTCTGCCTTTTTTATTTCATTTTTGGATAGAAAGGCCTGGATTCTATTATAAATATATTTTGTTTTCTGCGATTCGATAGCTTGATGTACGTATTTAACTGGCTTTGTGATTGCTCATAATTTCCAACATTACAATTATCCATAATTTGTAATGATTTATAACTTCGCTCAAGCTTAAAATACAATAAAAGAACTATTGTTATGAAAGTTTGAAAATTCGGGCAATTTACCTTAGTTTACTAAATACCATTTTAAGTCATTCGATTATTATGTTTGCAAATACAACGATAATTTAGGATGAGAATTCCAGAAGAGTGATCCATCAATATTTTGAAGGTCCACATCAAGTGATGTGAAAGGTTTGAAAGCTTGAATGTGAGTAGAAGCCTAGTTGGGCGATCCCGTTTTGAGTCATGTCTTTTGGGCTTAGATGTAGCCAATCCTTCTTTTAGGTTTATACGAGATACGAGGGTCATACTACTATAATTTCATCGTACGACAAATCGTCCAAGACACTTTTGAAATTTGTTTTGAAATTTGTCTTGAAATTTGTCTTGAAATACTGCAATATGCAGGGTGTTTATGTGTGGCTGGTGGGGGGCAATCTCAACAGCTTGCGAGTTACAGGGCGATTCATAAATTTGCGATTTTCACGGTAAGCACATCAATTATTTTTCCATATTTTCTCCGAAATTCATGTAATTAATACATCCGTTTTACATTTTTATAAAATTGCCCAAATTGAATTTGTAATTATTTTTAATTATTGCCACAAAAAGGTTATAAAAATGTTAGTGTAATTTTGTTTTATTGTTTTATTGATATTAACTTGTGTTTGCCAGAGTTCACACCCTACTATCTTGGCGCTCTGTTACTTATATCTGATGAAAATTCTGCTATAAAAGGGGGCCAGTCAGCAGGTATATCGATCATAGTTGAAAAACAAATCCATAACTACGTGTGTTCTTAAGCTAAAATTAGCAAAACTTAGCAGAATTTACTTTTGAGGAATATGCGGATATAATTTACATTTATTATGTATAGTAGACTGAAACGAAAAAGCGGTCGGAATATTGGCATATGAAAGGAGGAATACTACTAGAAATATTAAAGGAGATTCCCTAATCGATGTGCACTCCAAAGAGGGGTCTTTTCGTGGATTTTGCGACGGTTAAGAGGAAGCGGAAGTGCAACTTCAAACAGCACAATATTGCGAACTGAAACATCGAAAGATTCTGCCGACGTCGAGCAGCAAATAAATACCGTCGTCGGGCCCAAGACGAGGGACAAGACGATTAGGAGTGTCTTTACTTAAAGCTTGGAGGGTTATTCATCCAGCAGAGTGACGTTAATATCATCATATCTCAGTCCAAGGACTACTGAAAGGAAATTCCGAAAGAAGATTAAAATTTTGCATTTGGCTTATGAAATGCGACATGGAGAAGAGGGAGATTCTGGGCTGAGTTCTGTGGACGGATAAATTGCAGTTAAATTGCAGTTCACCGAAGATGATATCACAAACTTCCAAGACCTCCATATCTGGTCGGATACTAACCCAAATCTTTCCAGCCCAAATTCGGAGAAAATGTTTGGGCTGGTATCATCGACAAGCATTTAATAGAACCATTCATTTTGCCGCAAGTACTTAATAACCAAATTTATGCGGACTTTTTGGAGAATTTTGCCGCAAGTACTTAATAGCCAAATTTATGCGGACTTTTCGGAGAATATTACTATGGAACATCCCTATATATAATTTTAGGTCAATAGTTTTCCAACACGATGGAGCGCCAGCACATTGAAGCAATAGGCTCGTATATACCGTAAAGCGTTCGATGGCAGGGAATATATTCAATAGATCATACGATCATCATATGATCTTATAAATCCTACTTCTCTTTTCAAGGGAATCGGGAGAAATTAGACCGAGCCTAGCAGAATAAGATGGAAGGAAGAAAGGATCGCGCCAGAGAAGGCCCTGAAGAGCGAACCTAAGGTGCAGCGAGTTTAGTTATGACCTCCAGACTTACCTGCAAAATGCTCTGAATATCACTTCTGAATACTTCAATACGTGGAAGGTAAAAATCAACCTTGGTAAAACGCAAGCATATATTTTATAATGAAAAGGAAAACGTGTTTTCTCACAGGTATTTTTCTCTAGTCATTTTCCTCAAAACTACTTAGTATACGATAATCAATATAGAACTCTAGCATAATAAAAAACAAAATCCAGCTGTAAGAGTAATAAAAATTGGAGCTCTATACATAGTAATATATAAATAATGTCTAAAGAAAACGATGTACCTCAAATTATTGAACCTTGAAATTAAAAAAATAAGGTTATCCGAATTTATATTCAATGATTTATAACTTTATTCAAATTTAAAATAGAATAAAAAAACTATTATTACAAATTTCGAAAATTCGGAAAACTGACTTTACTAAACACAGTATCTGTTTTGTCACGATCGAGAAATTGAAGCTACAACTCTCTCTGTTAATTAAAATATTTATTTTAAAAGCGATCATGGTGTAGAAAACTGTGGAATGCCAGTCCAACTTGCACTTGGCCGGTATTTTTTTCTTGCTTTGTGGCCTGTTAAATTATTCTTCGCACTGCCCTGCGCAAGATATCCCTTATGCGCCAAAATGTCATGGAAGAGAGCGATGCATAACGTTTAATACTATTATGTTCTGCTACTGTATTCACGAATACTGTTTTTTCTTTTCTGTTCCATTTCGTCCGAAGAAAGAAGAAGTATGCGTGGAGTACCACAGAGATCTATTCTATCCGCCAGGCCACTGTTTAGTGCGGCTGAGAAGTTACCTCGACCACTTTCGTCCTCCATCAACAGATAAATGACATAAACAAGGAATTTGATTTGATTTTATTAGATTTCTATATAATTATAAAACCTGTATTAAACAGGGTGGTGGACTTTTTACCAGTAACGTAACCGGATAATTCAGTTACACGAAATTCACACTGTTGAGCTGCATGTTTAAGTATTCATATTTATTAATATAATGTTGGTAGGCAGGTAAGAAAACTTGTTTAAGGAAATGAAAAAATAAAAGCACAAAAATAGTAGTAATAGTTTCTTTAGGATGGTGATCACTCAAAAATATGGGTGCTCAAAGAAAAATGATGAATGTTTCGACTGAGTGATCAAAATCCCAAAGAAATTTTTACTCCTGTTTTTCTGGAAGTGAAACAAGTGCTTTTACTTTCACATTTTTGAATAAATGACTTCCACCAAGTGTTAGTCGAAAGGAAACTTGTTTAAGGAAGTTAAAATAGGGGTAGGGACCCATATATTCTTCACTCAACCTCTTCACATAATTACCTTACTTCTAATTCTTCCCTGCCAAGATCACCCCTTTAAGGTTAGGTATGATCGAAAAAAAGCGATATGCATAAGAATTAATTCTACTCATATTAACTTACAAAAACATAACAAAAATTATTTCTGAAAGTCGCATCAGACTTCGAAACTAACAGAATAAATATTTAAGGGGGTAGTACCGGTTATAAAGGTATGAAACAGCCTAATTTTCAATATTTTTTTTCTCGGCTCCGTTATTATATATCGTTTTAAAATTTTCCACATACTTTAATTATATTTTCAAGATAAAAAAAAATTTCTTTTTTTTGCCAATTTTTTCTCATTTCTAGTGGACGCTGAAGTTAGTACCTCAAAAAATACCTCGTCCTATGGCGGATAGTCAATCTCAGGAATGAAGAATCTGAAACAGAAAAACCAAACGGCATTTTAAATAGGAATTTTTCTTACGTGGTAATTTACCACAATATTTGAATAAATAAAATCGCCTATTTTTTCACTATAATGCCGGACTATAATCGAAAGCAACCGATGTTCGTGTCAAATCCATAGTTTTCGGTGTCGATGAGATGAATAATCACACTCCAGATGTCGCTAGATATTGCGGTAGTAAGACACTTTTAAGAGTGGGAGTGGGGACAGAAAAAGTTATCGAATTCAACCGATGGTTATATCGAATTTTCGGGATCACTTTGGCTACTATGGGTTGCATATGGGAAGGGAGCGACATGTAAACATAATGGGAAACGACACTCACTAAAAGTCCGAGCAACGCCGGGCACACACAGCTAGTTTAAAATAAATGAAAAATACATAAATGACTTGACCTTCAGGTAGAGCTTTTGAACATGATCTTTATGTGTACATACATATATTTACTATACATTATTAACCTACCTCAAAACAAATTAAAAATCTTTAAATTCGAAGCTTTAATTTTAATTTTTTAGTTTTAAATTAAGAACGACTCTCTCTCTATTTCCTTTAAGTTCTTGCAGAGCACGACGGTCTTCCATTGTACTAACCATCCACCTTGCCCTGTTCTGCGCTAATGACTTTAACTCCTGCTATGATTTGAATATTTCGGGACAGATCTTTTTTGCGTTTTGGCCGATTGTCTAAATCGGCGTCTTCCCGTGTGGGTTCCTAAGCGCGTGGCCTATATACTTGCACTTTGATCCTCGAACACATGCCTATTCTGTTTGGTCTTTGAGTCTATGAAGTTCTTCGAAGGTAATAACTGTCGGCCAATGCGTCAGATACACTGGTTTGAAACGGCTTGTAACTTTGGCAGATCAATTGCATGTTAAACAGTACAGCTGAAGGAATTCATTGTTCAGCACAAATTTGCTAGAAAATTGCTAGACTATTTCATTCACGATTAAATAGGGAAGTTTAAGGAGCTCTTTTTCTACTTAGTATTTATTCTATGATTATAGCATCAGTTCCCCTCTACATTTAAAGCTGAGTATGATAACCTGGAGATGATAACAGTAGAGCCGTTGGGATTCGGGGAAATTTGTGAATTTAAGACAGCTTTTTTTCCGCCATTTGCTGTTACTATGGTTCCGAGATAACATAAGCTCTATGCATTTAAATTGTTGTTTTTTAAGATAAAATTCCTCCTGTTCCGTAGAGTCCACGCTTATTAATTTTTTGTTTGGCAGCAATTCAATAACAACTCGAACAGACTTAAGTATTTCATTATAAAATGAACTGTAAATTATCGGGGAATACAGTGGGTGTTTCAAATCTTTTAAATATATTTTGTTAAAACGGCTTTGACAATACTTTTATTTCAGCAATGAATTATTACCCATAGCTAGTAAACAAGGCTATTTGGTATAAATATCGTATCCACTTCTCTATCAGTCTGTCAACCAATAAGCAAATTAAATATAAAAAAACGGTTCGCAGTTCGAACTCTGAATTTTTCAAATTCTTCTCTGATCCTGACAAAGAAACTAATAGACATGTCCGAGACAAAGATTTCACAACGTTTGACAGCCTACGAAACATGTAGATATTTTGGTAAAAAGACATTTATTACCTAAAGTATTTGAAAAATTTGTTTCGACACCTACGGGAGCTGCCTGTGAACGTTTTGCTCTTAAAATAAAGATTACACCTTGAAAATTAAGTGAATGCGATATAGAGGTGTATCCCAGTCTGCACCTTGTACTTGAAGATCGACATGTTGATGCAGATGCTTGTTCTGCTGGCTGCTGGCGTAGTTTATAACTCCCTGCAAAGTTTAAAATGTCTTGAGTGTTTTCACTTAATTTCATCAGTCTAAAAATATACACCTTCCACTCTGTCCAGTATAACATTAAACTTTCGTTTATTGATTGCAGTTTTCTGACGATGACGATGACGTTGACGTTATTTCACTAAACAGCGGATCTCTTGAAGAAAAATAATTACTCCATTTTATGGTAATCAGAAATTAGAAAAACATTAAATAAATTAACTTTCTCGCTGATAATAAGTTTAACTTCCGTTTATATTTTGTTAACATATTAGAAAACAGCAAATAACCATTTATTAATCTTAACATATATGTATGAGTGGTTTTGGTACCTTCACTGCTGTTGGTTTGAATGTTGCGTTTTCACCTATTGCGAATGGTCAGGAATAGTGCTTTTCCCTGGATGTTGGGCGGCTGACGCTTTGTCCTTGTCTGCATAATTTCTGTTGATTATTGTTATAGATCCTTTGTTTCTTAATGTGATTAGCAGCGTTTGCACGTACCAACGTTTTTGGAGCATCTAGGAGCAAATTATTTTCCTATTAGCAATGGGGGATAACAATCCATACAACCAAAAAAGAACTATCCTAATCGGTCCACGCGTTACAAAGTTAGGTTTCACCCCCACCCCATCAAAATTTTTTTCTAGCGGTATCAACCAGGATTGAAAATGATCTTATACGCCAAATAACTGGGTAAAATGATCATACGCGCTAAATATCTGGAGTCAATAAAAAACATACACAAACCAAAGCACAAACCTTACGCCTCACAACGCCTCACAAAAAACAAGTGAGTACAACAGGATGGTTATAAGTTGTAAAGGCTCCTCTTTAATGTTAACTTGTCCACGTTAGTGCTGAAAACATTACCAACAACACTAGCAAACCTACACATGCGATTAACTGGCTTGAACATACCTTACATATCTGTAAACTTGAATGGTTGCGAAGGGAATAGGGCAGTTCCCTAGGTAATGTTTTGAAAGAAAGTTCCTCACTGTCAATCTTTCCCTGCAGAAGCTGGTGTAGAAAAATTATATCAGCAACACAGCGACGCTTCTCGAGAGTAGCAAGTTGTAGCAGTCCCAACTGATCATCATATGGAGGCCGAATAAGGGCGGCACTCCATGGCAGAGCACGAAGGGCCGATCTCACCAATCTATGCTGTACAGATTCAATACGTTTAATGTGAGATCCATAAAACGGAGACCAAACCCGACTAGCATCCTCAAGCAATTGTCTAACAAGGGCTGTATTAAGATGGAGGCTTATGTGAGGGCTAGGAAATTCCCTGGACCAACGGATTATAAAACCCAGCATAGAGTTGGCCCTGGCAACGATATTATTAATGTGGGGGATGAAGTTAAGTTGTATATCAATCTTGTTATATATAAAATCATTCTAATAAAATAATGTCGTACTACTTTTATTTTTCACTTTTTAGTGTCTTCATATATACGAACAAAGCAATTTCAAAAGTTGCAAAATAATCCAAATCCGGCAACATATTACGAAATTAGTCACGATCACCCTTTAATACCCTCACCTTAAAAAATTCTTAACATGACCCTAGTGCGCCACTTTTCTCTATACAGCAAGAGAAATTTATCGTAGTTACTCTAGATACAAAATTTTTATCATTTATCAATCAGGAAACGTTTTCTGCACAACCGAATCAAAATCAGTCTATGCCTTATAAAGCTAGGCGCCGCCCATTCTCAAATCTCAACATAAGCCACAATTTTTGTCAGAATAATCTAAATCAGCCCACGCTATACAAAGTTAGGTTTCCCATCCGCCCACCCCAACTCTATGTCAACATTAGAGTAGCAATGGGAGATCATATAATACAAAACAAAAAGTAATCTTCCAAATAGGTGAGTGAATTAAGAGATTATGTAACGTCCCCTCCGTACACCACCCAACTTATAAATTCTTGTCGCCGTATCAGTGGGGCAACATATTCTACAAATCAAAAGAAGAATCATCGAAATCGGTCCACAAGTTACGAAGGTAGACTATCCCTCCCCACCCCCCTCCTTAGGTCCAAATAATTCTCCTATTAGCAATGGGGGATCACACTCTATACAACAGCAAAAGAACCATCCAAATCGGTCCACGCGTTACAAAGTTAGGTTTCACCCTCAACCCATCAAAATTTTTTTTCTCGTGGTATCAAGCAAGGAAGAGACTCTAACCAACAGAAAAAGAATTATCTAAGGTATTATGTTTCAATTTTTATTCGACTACAGCAAAAAAAGGAGGGTTATAAATTAAGAAGTCGTAGCTCCTGAACTAGTCCTCAGATTTGGACAAATGAGGTGTCATTGGATGTGTATAAATGCTACGAGTAACATAGGGTGTATGGCGAGAAGCGATATCTTGCTGAATTAGAGATACTAAATACAACAAAATTTTTATACACGCCTTTTATTATGATACGAGTTAAATGAATTTAGACAAAGTCTCAAATTATTTTAAATAAAAAATAATGTTAAAAAACTAAAACCAAACTACGGCTTCGGCTGCCCCTTTAAAAATTGTAAACAAGACTTTGTAGCTGTACCTCTATTGTGTATATATGTATATGCAATGAAATATTCAGCTAGGCAAACGCCGTAATCACACGTAATTATAATTGTGATAAAACGTGTGCCCTTCTGCATTGAAGTAGCTGAATACTTCATTACATATATACATTACATTACATATATATATATATATATATATATATATATATATATATATATATATATATATATATATATATACGCAATAAAGGTCCAGCTACAAAGTCTTGTTTACAATTTTTAAAAGGGCAGTCAAAGCCGTAGTTGGGTTTTAGTTTTTGAAGACAGCGTTACGAAAAGTGTGATCGGGCGATGCGAACGGAAGTTGAGAGGGAGATATACGGTGTTTTCTTGATTATTTCGTTATTTCATTTCGTTTATCAATTAAAACCGATAATAAATTTAAATATTTGTAGAAAATTTATATATGTATACGTATATACATGTATATATTATACATACATATAAATGGAGCTACAGAAGTTTTACTTCAGTCGTGTGGTCTTAAGCACACTCATATTTTTTTTAACTTTATTTATTTTTATATTGAACATGCATCTATGCAATATCGTTTCTAAGCATTAAATCTTGCCATGGTACTTGAACTTCAGTACTAAAATATATCATATTATTATTGCGATTATTATTGTTTCGGTTTCTACATTTTTGCACTAACTGTTTGTACATTTTTTATATTAGTGGGTTGACTTCTCCACTCACCTGCCTGTCATAGTACTATTATCTTTATCATATGTTGACGTTGTTTTATAGGATGGGAATCTTTTCGTTAAACAGGCTGCTTGGTAAGGGAGCTAAGCAAAGCAACCACTGATCTCTAGTAGTTCGTATATTGTTGGTTCTCACCAACATCCTCAGGAATATTCTACATGTATACAGAGATCTTAAAATCTGAACATACACTTTCTACAATATGAAATTATCTGTGAACAACTTTGTGTAATATTGATGAAATCAGTTAACTAATTTTTATTTTGTCAAAATACGTATGAATGCGAGTGAAATCTTTTTTACTGTTGTTCAAATCAAAATAATTGACATCAAGCTTAAATTCAATGGAGCGGTATCACAAATTGATGTTAACCGTGTCTGTTTTTTTGTTCATGGTGTTAATGTTCGCATATGCAAAACTCTCCTATTTCAAATAAGAAAAAATAGTTTTTTAAAAAAAAGTTGAACCGACTTCACAAAAAGCGATAAGAGCATAAAATAATTTTTCCATTTTATTCTATTACGACATTTTGAAGTCGGTGCAACGTAAACAAACCAAACAACTACAACAAAAGTATTTAATTGTCCTTCCTTATGATTCCGTGAGCTGGCACGTTCAGGTAGTTTCATATATTATCTTCAATTGTTGTTGAGTAGTTGTTTTGTTTGTTTAACTTGCACTGACTTCAAAATGTAAGATTAAAAATTATTTTGCTTTTTGTGAAGTCGCTTCAACTTTTTTTTTAAAAACTATTTTATTTTTCACTTTTTAGTGTCTTCTACTCTACACAACGAAGAAAGAACCATCCAAATCGGTCCACGCGTTAAAAGTTAGTTTTAACCCCCTACCTCACCCCCATTCCGCTAAACTTTTTTTCTCATGGTATCAATCAAGGAACATACTCTACCGAACAGAAAAGGAATCATCGAAATCGGTTCACGCGTTACGAAGTTACTACCCCTCCCCCACCTCCACCATAGGACCAAATCACACTCTATACAACAGCATATGAAGCATCTAAATCGAGCATAAGAAGCATCTAAATCGACCAACCAAGGATCATATTCTACCCAATAGAAAAATAATTATCTAAATCGGTCCACGCGTTACGAAGTTAGACTACCCCTCCCCCTTCACCCACACCTTTCACCATTGGACCAAATTATTCTCCTATTAATGGGGGATCATACTCTATACAACACAAAAAAAAACCATCGAAATCGGACCACGCGTTACAAAGTTAGGTTCCACCCCAATTTTTAATTTTATATCTATTACGACATTTTGAAGTCGGTGCAAATCAAACAAACCAAACAACTACAACAAAAATATTTAATCGTCATTTCTTATGATCCCGTAAGCTGAAACATTCAGGTAGTATTATGTATTATTTTCAATTGTGGTTCTGTAGTTGTTTTATTTGTTTAATTTGCACCGACTGCAAAATGTCGTAATATATATAAAATTAAAAATTATTTTATGCTTTTTAGCGCTTTTTGTGAAGTCGGTTCAACTTTTTTTTTAATAACTATTTTATTTTTCACTTTTTAGTGTCTTCTACTCTATACAACGAAGAAAGAACCATCCGGTCCACGCGTCAAAAGTTAGTTTTAATCCCCTACCTCCCCCCATTCCACTGAATTTTTTTTCCCATGGTATCAATGAGGGAACATACTCTACCGAACAGAAAAGGAATCATCGAAATCGGTTCACACGTTACGAAGTTACTACCCCTCCCCCTCCCCCACCACCACCATAGGTCCAAATTGTTCTCCTATTAGCAATGGGGGATCACACTCTATACAGCAGCAAAAGAACCATCCAAATCGATCCACGCGTTACAAAGTTAGTTTCCACTCCCCTTCTATCACCCCCACCCCACCAACATTTGTTTTCTCGTAGTATCAACCTAGGATCATATTCTACCCAATAGAAAAAGAATTATCCAAATCGGTCCACGCGTTACGAAGTTAGACTACCCCTCCCCCCCACCCACACCTTTCACCTTTCACGGTAGGGCCAAATTATTCTCCTATTAGCAATGGGGGATCATACTCTGCTCAACAAAAAAAGAACCATCCAAATCGGACCACGCGTTACAAAATTAGGTTTCACACCCACCCCCCACCCCCACCCACACCTTACCTTTTTTGACATGGTACCAATCGGTGAACATACTCTACCCAACAAAAGAAGAATCATCAAAATCGGTCGACGCGTGACGAAGTTATGCCCGGTCAGACATAAAAAAAAAAAAAAAATACGCGTCCAACTTAGAACCTCTATGTTTTTGGGAAGTCGGTTAAAAATGAATCGTGTTTGACCATTGTATGAAATCAAATTACAATTCTTTATAAAGTCTCGCATATATTTGATTTACCCTCGTAGAATAACAGAAAAAATAAATTACTTAAATAAAAGTGTTGATATGAAATCTATGCTGTTGTCAAATTTTGTTGTTGGATAATATTAAGGGCGCATTAAAAATTTTCATCTTAGTCTTGATGTAGATTACCTATTTCCGTTGGCTCTAGAACAGGATTATTTCTAATTTGTACAGAATCTCGATGCCTATATTGAATCCAACTTTGATTTTTGGGTTTTGTTTCAGTTGTTTTTTTTAGCGGGAGATATGAAAATCTTCTAAAATACACCGGACAGCCCGTGCCCTCCGGTAGTCTGAGATTCTTATTCACTAACAACACCTCTCTGGGGATTACCCAAAATAGGCCACATATGAGCGGATTCCTTTTCGTTCCCTACCAGTCTCCCTTACCGGGTGCAACCAAGTTACTAACCCTTCGGAAGGCAGGTCTACATCTTCTACTAACCCATGCTGTTCCAAAGTCCTGTGTTCCTTCGTGGTCCATACGTTAATTATTAGCTGCATCCCTTCTCTGCCCACAGCAGTGAAGGGTTTCGGGCCATGAATTTTTAGTCCGGAGACGGGAAAAGTAAACTCCTCCAAATTAACCTCAGCTAACCATTCGGAAGGCAGATCTGCATCTTCTTGGTGCGTGAACCGTGGAAATAACTAACTCGCTAGAGTTTACCATCTCTACCACCTCCACACTTGAGGAAGTGCTAGTTAATATTTTGTAAATTGCACCTTCTTCCAGGACTGCTACAGACTTTCAGCCGCCGCAGAATATTCGGAAGGTAATTTTCCCAGAGCTGCTTTGTTGTGGGTACCGTGGATATAGCCAACCTGTTAAGGCCTACCATACTCTCTACCTCTACTTCTACAGAAGTGCCTGAGGAGTCACCATTCGCGATCAAATTAACCCTGGGTCCCGCAGTGAAAAGGAGACCACTGCAGATTTCCTCGGTTATTTGGGGATTTTTCAAGACGCAGCAGCACACGATGTTAACGAAGTTTGACAGTGTACATAAGGTCTGTCTGTTTACTTTTGTGTATAAAACGTGGTTAAAAACCTAGTAAAAATCATTCTTCTGGTGGAGGGGATGAAAATGCGAAAGTTAACAGACGCTTTTTGTGTAAATTGATGGCAACTGGCGAACTGTCAAAAGTAAATTGAGTAAATTGAGGAGAACTGTCAAAAGTAAATTTCATGTTCCATCACGGACTCCATACTGATCGCACGTAGGCAGCCCGTTCTGCAAGTAAAATAAATGTTTAATTTGCTAAAGTGGCTTTACTGCTTAGTGCGTGGGGTCTTTAGGGAGAGACATTGGAACTCATTCATACAACATTTCTGTAAATAACGCATATCAATATAAAAGTGAAATATATAGAAACAAGTGAAGAATTAAATTTATCGTAACCTAAAAACAAGTGAAACGCGAATAAAATAAAAATTACCATAAAATATTATAAAATAAAACTTAACTCATAAAGGCATTTATTTAAAAGTAAAATATATAAAATCAAGTGATGAAATTAAAAATTCTGCTACCTATAAACATGTGAAACACGAATAATGTGAAAATCTAAACCAAACAAAATATTCAAAGTAAAACAAAACTTTTATTTAAAAAAATAACTATAAACACTCAAACTAATTAAACCCAACAATTTGTCTTTATACCTTAGCGGGCCTAGTCAGTAGATTGGGGACTCCAGCTGCGCTAGAGCAACTCACAGTTCACCTTTTTGAAACCAATAGTAGAAGAAGAAAATTAAGTTTCAGAGTAAAGATCGGTGCGTTTACAAGAAATCGTAAAAATAAATGAAAGTGGATAACAATTTACTAAAAAAGTTGATAGTTCCGCTTTTTGTTGGCTTCAGTAGTAGTGACGAAAGTGAATTGAGTAATTTTAGTGACATAGAAATAGCTCTTAAGTGTTATATAAAGCCCTTAAGAAAAAGACACTGTATAATAAATTATTTCGAGGAAATTGTGCCAACTTATAGTGATGAAGAATTTCGTATGCATTATAGAGTTAATAAAGAAGTGTTCACAAGTTTAAGTAAAAAATTTCAAGCAAGTTCGGACTTTATAAATTTGCGTGAGGACAAAAGAATTAGTGCAACCAAGCATTTGGCGGTATTTCTATGGTTCGCAGGACACGAACAGGGATATATCAGATCGATTTGATATATCCCTGTGGACAGTTGGTCAAATAATAGAAAGGGCAACTTTCTTTTTAAGCGGTCTTGCCGGTGAGGTCATTAAATGGCCAAATAACAACAGGATGAAAGAGATATCTTCGCATATAAAAGAGAAAAATGGATTTTCTAATTGCATTGGTAAATATTACACTTTTTACAGTTTGTTCAGAATAAATCTGAAATTTTATGTATAATAGCAGAAATTGATGGGACTCACATTGTTATTGACCCTCCCAAAAGAGGCAATATGACTACATTAGCCGAAAAGGGAGCTATAGCATAGTTCTGCAAGCAATCTGTGACCATGATAGCAGATTTATGGATACTTGCGTTGGTTTTCTTAGTTCGGTACATGACAGTCGTGTTACGGAATTCACCCCTTTTTCCCCAATTGAAAACTCTTTTTAGAGGTAAAAATCTATATTAATTTACAAAATTAAACTAACAGGAAATCTTTTTAGATTATTACATCTTAGGGGACTCAGCTTACCTTATCTTAAATTTCTGCTAACACCATACAATGTCAACGGTCACCTAACAACGGCCCAAAAAAACTTTAGGAAATTAAACTCCTCGCGGGTTATAAATGAGCACTTCCTTCGGTATATTAAAACAAAGGTTTAGGCAGCTTTATTATACCAAATTGAAGGGAATGAAGAAATTGTGTCATTTTGTGAGGGCTTGTTGTGTCCTGCACAATTGCGCAGGCCTTGATGGCTTAGAGACAATGAATCAGGAAGCTGATATAGAGGATCCATCAATTTAGGTGGGCATTGCTTTCTATTGATAGTACAAGTGGTAAATCATTAAGAGATACAACATGTGAAGAATAATAGCTGATTTCATAAAGCATAAAGTATACTTAATACTTTTTTTTTAAACATTATAATATTATTCTATTTATAGTATATTATTTTTTTAATTTTTTTTATTACTTTCTTAGTATGTCTAAAATGTCTTTCAATACATAAATTGTTTCCTGCTTTAGCTCATCAAGTCCTTTATAGTGTTGCGTTTTCGCTTCAAGAGATTATTTATAATAATCTCTTCTCTCCTCCCTCATCGCCTGAAGCTCGGCTCCAACAGCAATCTTTGTTTTTTTTTGGGTGTTGAATCCTTATCTGGGCTGAGAATTCATGCTTCGCTTTCTACATATGAACTATATAAAGTTAAAAACACCATGTGTTAAAAATTTGAGAATTGCTTACGTGATGGTTCAGGAGTATTGCTTGAATTATCTTCTAAGTTAGATGAAGAAGTATTTTCATTATTGGACATTACCACTCCACTGCCACTATCGCCAAGAATAATTTCCGGAAAGACAGAAGGCCTCTCTCCTAATATAGCTGTCAGTTCACTACGAGTAATAGAAAATTATTTTAATTATATATATTTAATTTAAATATAACAATGTTTCAACTTTCAAAAGGGCACTTTGCTCTATTTTTATCTGTCTGCTTATTATGCATCTTCATTTTTTTATACTTCCTTTCCAATGTTCTATATTTGTTTTCAATTTGGTTGGAGCTGTAGTTCTTTCCATTCTCCTTAAATATTTTACTAATTTCAGACCACATTTTTTTCTTGCTCTTTAATTTTGATAATTTCCCCATTTTATTCCTTAGCTCTTCGACTGATGTGAAAAACAATTTTACGTCTGTATCCAGCCATGACATTTTTTCTCATTATCTTCAAAAATAAATAAATAAAAGTTATTAATATCATTTGTCTTTGAAATGGTAAATAAAATTAACTAGTTTCACAATGCAAAATCATCAAAAAATGCCCCAGTGATTAAAGTTTAACTTTTATTGAAGGATACAAGGAAAAAGTTCGGTGGATAAAAATAAATAAATCCGTCTCTATTCTCTCACTATCACTGAACTTCTCTCGTGCATTCAAATAGAAAATTACTAGGAAATAAATTGTACAAAGGGGGGGGGGGGGGTAATTTTCCATATTTTAAACACATTTTTAAATAAACAAACAACAAATATGGTAAATATAAATTTTTTTTAAGTTAAGAAATAATTTTTGGGTAAAAATATTGTGAATTAAGCGACTGACAGGAAATAAAAAGATACTTTGAAAAAAAAGATACTTTGCGGTGATCATCATAACCCATTACTGGAACATATGTTGACAAAAAACCAAAAATATATCGTTAGTTTATGAGTTTCTCGAGGCAACGACGTCGAGATTTTATTTAGTTTTCAATTTTTAGAAGTAAAAGAGACGAATTGTTGTTGTAAAATTAATTATAATAATAAAAAATACAAAATCTCGACGTTGTTACCTCGTAATTTATGTATAAAAGAAGTGTGCAAAATTTGAGAAGGATCGGATGAGTAGTTTTTGAGTTACACTGATTACCGTCTTTGAAAAAGTAAATCTGAGAAAAACGCGTTTAAAGTTTTAACACTGCTCTTTTGTATATGGGATGTATCGAATGGCGGGAGACCCGAGACACTGTATCTCCAGTTTTGCTCCAATCGACCTCAAATTTTAACTAGATACTCTTGAAAAGTTGTACTATCAAATAAAAAAAATACAAAAGAATTTTAACAAATGCCTGAAATGCCTGCTTCCGACAAGGCTGTTTGAAGCATTTCAGGATCTATAAGAAAATTCTTAATGCTTAATCGATATATTTCCAAAAATTTTAGTTACTTACCATGTACTTACTTTCCAATAATTTATACGGTCCGGGGGAGCAATTAATTTGTACAAAACCCTCATCATTCGTGGTATAAAAGGTACCGCTTGCCATAACTCTCTAGGCTCTTGTGCCTTTTGAAGGGTATGCTTTAAACAGAATAAAGAATAACTCACAAAATAAAAATTAATGTTCTTTATGTTAAGATACGTGTTTAGTAAACATTATTTATTGAAATTTTAATTGAACTTGACATCAATCAGCTGTAAGTTGTCCACCATAAAAAAAGAAGAAGAACTCTGTCGAAATTTAGTCTACACTCATCAGCGTGTGTAAAATTTGGACTGAAGGGGAAATTCTAAGAATATATAACTAATAAGGAAGTGCTACAAGTTCAGAAAACTTCGGCATACTTCTTTATGTGGTGGAATGACCATTTCTTGTGTGAGTACACCATTGAAGTAACACAAATTTAGAATTTTGGTAGAGGCGTCGGCAGAAAGATAAAAATACCCTCAATTAACTATTTATTAGTTCACCCAGTTATTTCTAACTATTTGTCACGCACATCTTTACCTTTTAGGAATTTATATTTATGAAAAGGAGAAAGAAAATTAGTATCTATTGAATCATACATGCCCCTTTTCAAAACATAGCCAAGAATTGCCTTTGAACAATTGGTGTGACTAAAATTGAACATATTACAGAGGTAAACAAACTGGAAATTGCAAACAAAAACTTTTATTTATTATCACTTACATCCCAGAATTTACACTTTTTTTGATATATTAGGACAATAAAAAATCATAAGAAGTAAGTCGATAACTAAAACCTTTCTAAAATGTGATATTCTTGGCGAATTGCAACGATTATTGTCACAGCAGAAAACTGAGAAATTAACTTCTTAACAACACTTTAAGTTCCTAAAGAGTTTTTTAAAACACTTTTTATTATGTTCTTTGTATATTTAGTCAAACAAAATTAATACTTCATTTCTAATCTTTAAATAAACTCAAAAAGTCTTTTACACGAACGATTTAGACGGAAATCAGATCAAGTACAAGTTGACAGTTCAACTTTGTCTTCCTCGCTGTCTTCACCTTGCCCTCGAGCAATTTGGCTGGTCTTACATACACAGCTCATACACGTAATGGCCTATCCTGTTTATTCTATAATCTAAGGGGAAATTACTCGTTCTGTCAAATTTCTTCAAGTTCAAAAGTAAACATACGCAGTGTGAACGGAAACTTTCGGTTTTGTGTAAAAACTTTCGAGTAAACAGACCTACGAAGAAAGAACTAAACGGAATGGCTATACCGTGTAAAAATCTTGTACGTGAGTGATGGATCTCGTTTGATCAAGAAGTATGGGGGACGAAAGGGCGACTTTAATTTCGTCAATAAGAAGAAGATGCTTGAATTGTCATTTTGAATGTAAGCAAGTGCCGAAAAAGTTTTCTTTTATGTTCGCTCGCTTTAAAGAGTGTTAATTTGTGAAAAAACCTAATGAATTTAAACATAAAAAAAGTGAAAATAGTATCCATTGTAAAATAAATTAAATAAAATATCGTGCATTGTGCGAAAGCGTGAAAATCGCGTGCATCGCCGATTGTCCGGAATATCATTTCATACGTAAGTTTCTTCAGAGTATTTCGCTACAAATAGGTATTAAATAAGCTCTAAACGTGTAAACAAAGTTAATTACTAAGCAATTTTAATTAAAAGTAGTAAGGAAAATTCATTTTCGTTCTTGTTTACATTTGGCAAATTTTTTTTGTTTAGCTTGAACTTGATTTAATTTGGCGCAGAGACGTCGTAAATATAATATTGTTGGGGCTATTGAACTTAAAGTAAAATTTTTCGCAAATTTACCTAGATAAGAAAAACTACTACGGCCATGTTCAAAATGCGTTTGTAGTGAAAAGTATGTTTGGAGTTGTGAGATGCATCAGAACATTGTGTTTACAGCCGTTCCGTTTAGTTATTTCTTCGTAGAAACCGACAGACCTATTGTATGAGGTTTTGGTACGATTTGACGTGCATTGTTTACCACAAAAGAATGTCACAATGGAATCATACAAATTCAATAGTTTGCTACAAAAAGAACGTCAAACATACAATGAAGTTTTAACGGAATTTCGCACACAACTCGAACGCTGTGAATTCATTTGTGCATGTCGTGTTAAGTATGAAGAAAGAAGGCTGCGTGACCGTCTTAAGGTTTGCCACTTGAATGCTCAAAGTATCCATCCTAAAATTGACGAATTCCGTGACATCTTCAATGGATCATTCATGGATATTATCTGTATATCTGAAACCTGGTTAAAGCCCCACATTAATACAAATCTGGTAGCGTTAAACAACTATAGGATGTTTCGTAATGATCGAATCGATCGGGTTGGTGAAGGTGTTGCTGTGTATGTTAATTCCACTTTCAGGGCACGCGTTATAGCTCAATCTAGTGACTGCTCAATTGAATACTTATTTATTGAGTTGGATATTAACTCCGAAAAATACTTGCTGGGTACTGTGTACAAACCACCGAATATCACTGATACTGGTCCTCTTGAAGCATTATTTTCGGAGCTGAGCCACAATTATCCAAATATAATTACTATGGGTGACTTCAATATCAATCTTCTTGATTTCAGTGCCTCTGCCAGGTCATTTATTGATTTGCTAAGTACGTATGGTTTGGCAGTGATAAATTCGGATCCAACGCAATTTACCTCAACTTCTTCTACTTTACTGGATTTGCTAATAGTTGATGACCCTGTTAAATTGCTGTTATCTAATCAGATATCTTCACCTGGTTTCTCTAAACATGATTTAATCTTTGGTATATAGAATGCAGTCCTGCAGTCAGAAATTGAGCAAGTCTTCACATATCGCGATTTTAATTTCATCAATTATGAGGACCTCCTTGTGGAGGCTGAACAAATGAACTGGGACTTGACTTGGTCAATGACATCAGCTGACGATCAGATTGAACACATTACGGAGTTAATATCTTACCTCTTCGACAAATTTGTCCCTTTAAAACGCCGTCGTATTCTTAACCCGCAGTGCCCATGGTTTACCGAAAGGATTAGACGGCTTATTACGGAACGACATAAAGCATATCGGAGATGGAAGCGGTTCCGAATTGCTCAGTTGTGGGAAAACTTCCGTATTTTGCGCAACACTGTAAATAGGGAAGACCCAATATCATAATTCTAAATTTAATCCTCGGCTGCCCACTAAAAAACTGTGGCGTAACTTGTCAACAGTTGGTATTGGTAAGACAAGAGGTAGCATTATAGAAGACGATTTAAATTATTTGAATAGGATTTTCACGTCCAACGGATCCTCTGGTACAAGTTCATATACAAATCTTGATAATGTGTTTGATGGTCGTGACCCTTCCGAAGGCTTCTCGTTTAATCCAGTTAATGATATTGATGTCTGTTCTGCAGTGATGTCTATAAAATCTAATGCAATTGGATTGGATCACCTGCATCCAAGGTTTATAAAAATACTGCTTCCAATCATTCTCCCCAGTCTTACACATCTATTTAATAATATTATAGTTAGATCAACTTTCCCAAAGATATGGAAGATTTCAAAAACAGTACCTATCCCAAAGAAGTCTACAAATTCTGTGGAATATCGTCCGATATCTATCCTACCATTTCTTTCTAAGGCTTTTGAAAAAGTTCTTCATGCGCAGATTATACTCTATCTTGAAAACAACAACCTATTGTCAGATTTTCAATCAGGCTTCCGACCTAAACACAGTTGTACCACGGCCTTGCTCAAAATCAGGGATGACATACGAATTTCCTGTGACAATGATAATTTTACAGCACTGGTTCTACTTGACTTCTCGAAGGCCTTCGAAAAAGTTAATCACAGGTTTTTGTACTGGAAACTTGGTTCGTTATTTAACTTTTGTAATGCTGCATGCAATTTGATTTTGTCATATTTGAGGGGACGCAAGCAAACGGTTATCTGCAATGATAAGTCATCTGATTATCTTCCTATCTTAAGTGGGGTACCTCAGGGATCTATCCTCGGTCCTATTTTGTTCTCAATATTTATTAATGATCTTCCAACTGTTATACGATACTGCAACTATCATCTTTATGCGGATGATATACAGCTGTATATTTCTAGACCGCTGGGCCTGGTGGAGGACGCTATTTGTCGTTTGAATGAAGATCTAAGGAATGTATCTATATGGGCTGGTAAAAATTGTTTAAATCTTAATGCCTCAAAATCGAACGCTATTATAATATACAAGTCTAATTTAGATATTTCTTCTTTCCCAAGTGTTATTCTTGATAATGTAGTAATTCCCTATAGTGATTCAGTTAAAAATCTTGGAATTATATTTAATAGGTCTCTAAGCTGGTCAGATCATGTTAGCAGTGCCGTGGGTAAGGAATATGGGTCCCTACGTAAGCTGTCCTTATCTGCGCCTCAAGTAACTCGTCTTCTGCTTGTAAGATCCTTGTTGATTCCGTTGTTTTCATATGGTTGTGGAGTTTTTATTAAATTGGATTCGGTGTCAGATCGTAAGCTGAATGTAGCTTTCAATTCCGCTATGCGGTATATTTTTGGACTACGACGATATGATCATGTATCTTCTTTCTCTAATGCTGTATTGGGTTGTCCCCTTGTTTTGTACCTGAATTTTCGTGCAATAATGTTTCTACGTAATTTAATTCTAACTCAAGAACCATCCTACTTATATAGCAAACTAGAATTCTATCAGTCTAGAAGAACTTTCTCACTAAATATACCGCGTTTTACCTCTCAACCTAGCGAACGCCAGTTTTTCGTTCAGTCCATTAGGCTGTGGAACCTTCTTCCTATTGAACTGAAAAGGAGCAGCAACGGCCGTAATTTTCAAGAAGATCTTTTGGAACATTTGAAATCTACATTGAACTGAATATTTGGAATATTTTATTTAAGTTTTGATTATTATTAAGTATTTCTATTTGTATTTAACCGCAGTTTTTGATTTTGAACCCTGTTGTTAAGTTATTTAATTTTGTGTTCTCATTATAATTACTTCCTACACTTAGATTTAAGATGTATAATCTTGTTAGTGTAGTGTTTTAATAAATTATTTTTGAATTTGAATTAGAATTATAACGGGTGTACTTGACAAGAAGCTTCAGTTGAGATTATTGAACGGGCGTGAAGAACGACTGGTTGTTGAGTTATGCAAAAATTTCGAATCGGTAAACAAACATAGTTATCTTGGATTCAAAAAAAAAAAAAACAATCCGTCGCAGGCCGTTTCAATATCGAAAAATAATAGATCGGTACGGGGTTCAGTCAAACCTATCAAAAAACTCTTCTGCTATAATTGCGATGGTGATTGGTACGTTCACGAGTATGATTCGTCCCATGCGACTGTAATCTGATTGGCTGAAGTCATATGTTATAACTGTCACTTGACAAGATGTCTTTTTCTTGTGTCGCTGCGACGAAAAAGTAATCGCAGCAATGCTCTGGATTTGGTGCGATTGTTGTTCATAACCACACTTTGTTTATTTACATCTTCATAAAGTGGCGGTGCACCATCCATACAAGTAAAAAAATGGCTGGAATATTTGGATTTGGATATTTTAAACACAATAACCATAACTTCAAAAGCACTAATTCTGTACAACCCAAATATTAACAACAAATTTTCGTCAACCTTGTGAACGAGCATACGATGAAAATTAGTCGCAGCCTGAAACAAAAGTATTCAAAAAGTAAGATGACACGAAGCAATCGCACGGAGTCGTATCGAGCTAATGAACAAACCCCAAGGATGTCATATGTCGATGCGGAAAATAGCATCTAGTGAAGTTTCTGGTAACTTAACTACAACTGGTGACAAATTAGGACGCATTCTTAGTTTTAATAATGGCACTTATAGAATAAAAACAATTGAAAAAAAACAATGAAAAATGGACCAAGGCATACCAATTAGCAAATGAGATAGTTAAATTCAAAATCGATACAGGAGTGGACGTAAATTGTGTTCCACAAAAAACCATTCGAAAAGTAAAAGTCGAGACGACAAATGACCAACATGACTTTTCTGTATTTGATTATAGTAATAATAAAATTAAAATTTTTGATATTGCGAAATTAAAATTAAGGGATTCAAAATCTAACACGGAAAAAAAGCGGATTGAATTTCGATTGATCAACTTTGGATGTTAACTCAATTTATTTACCGGAATGTTAAGATGGATTCGTAAGTAAAAATGCTGGTGTCTTTAGTGAATTGAATAAATGTCCCCGAAAAATTACAATTAATTTGAAAGAAAATTCTAAACCAGCCCTTCACTACAGAACACAATTCCCGGGTACTATTATTGATAAATAAAGAATAAAAATAAAAACAATAGTGCAGTAGTTGGTGGAAAACCCAAATGGTGACTTACGAATTTGCTTTAATCCGAAACCACTTAATAGATGCATCGAACGCGAACAATTTTCGGTTCCGATCAATAATGATTTTACGTCTAAATTGCAAACAATATAATATTTTCCATTCTTGATTTATATAATGGTTTCTGGCAAATGGAAATGTACGACAAAAGTTCGGATTTAACAAAGTTTATGACACCTTTCAGCAGATTTAACAAAGTTTATGACACCTTTCAGCAGATTTAAATTTCATCGTTTCCCGTGTGGGCTGAATTGTTCACCGGAAATGCTTCAATGGGAAATGATAAAAATATTTGGTGATATACCAGGGGTATTAGTATATTTTGATGATATCAAAACTATAGCAGAAAGTGAAAATGATAAAATATTATCGCTGGTCATTGAACATGCTCGGAAAAATAACGTAAAATTTTACTCGGAAAAAATCCAATACAGAAAAAAGGTGATTAAATTCATGAGTTCATATTTTATTGGATGAATAAATGAAACCGTCAGAAAAATACAAAATTTACAATTTTACAAATGGGAAGACCGGTGGATAGAAAAGCTGTCCTGTGTTTACTGGGACTTTTGAAATACCTTGCCACGTCCGTTCCTAATCTGTCAAAACACCGCGGAATTGAAAAATTTAACACAAAACGATTTGAAATTTGAATGGAATGATAAACATGAATCAGAATTAAAAACTATGTTACAAATCGTAATCTCTGAGCTTATTTTAGAAGCTTATGTTGAATATCATAGTTCAAACGGATGCATCGAAAGATGGAATCGGCTCTGTACTGATTCAGGATAGTCATCCTACTTTTCCACTCAGCAGATCTTTTCGAGATAATGACTGCCCCCGATTTCTGGCTCGAGAATATCATTGCCGTAAGGTCGCGGGAAGCACTCAGAATAGAATCACTGTTAGCAACCTAAAAAAATTAGTATGCTATCCCTTTCTTGCCAAAATGTAAGGGCATTCAGAACAAGAACAAGCCGGTTATTTCAAGCTTCTCCTGCCTGTTGTTATGACGTCTTCGCTCTGAATGAAACCTGGCTTCATAACGGTCTTATTGATGCAGAAATTCTTGAAGGGTCCTATAAGATTTTTCGTAAGTATAGATACTCTGACTCCATGGCTCGTGGTGGCGTAGTGTTGGTTGCATGCCAATTGCATTTTGATTGCGGCTTGGTTGATATACCTGCTTTTTCAGACATGCTCATAATCGAGCTCTTAGCTCTTAAGATATCTATGGTGAAGATGCACAACTTGACAAACTATGGTGATGCAGATGGTCAAAGTCTTTAGCGTATTTTAATTCTTAGCCTGAATTGTATTAATAATATGGCGAACCCGGAGAACTTCTTGGTGACTTTAACTTACCCAGCGTTCAATGGGTATTCAACGCTGATGACGATGACTACCTTCCCTTAAATTGTCTTATTGCTAAAGACTCCCATTTTCTTGACGCTATCTCCTCCTCTGGTTTACACCAAATGAATGATGTAAAGAACTCTATGGGAAGACAGTTAGATCTTATCTTTTCTTCTGATTCGAGTAACACTATAGTCGAACCGACTTCTCGTAACTTATCCGCTATCGACAGTTTACATCCGCCCATTTCCATCTCTTTGTGCTACGACGGTTCTAATATTGCTTACCCCAATGTAGATCAGTACGTTATTGCTTTTAAAAGGGCGGACTTCTCTGATCTTTCAATCAGGATCCTCTCAATCGATTTCCCATCTCTTTTATATGATAGCGATATCGACCAGTGCGTTTCTGTGCTTTATGGTAGGATTTATTTAAATAATTCTGTTTAATTCGTGTGTACCACTCAAACGGTCGAGATCATCCTGTCATTCTCCCCCGTGATATGCTAGAGAACTACGGAGTCTTAAGAATAAAAAAAATAAATTATGAAAAACTTACTTAAGCTGTAGAAACACGTCAGCTTATTGGGATTTCCTTTATTGTCATGACAGCTTTTTAGCGTTATCTTCATCTTTATACAGGCAATACCTTGATAATGTTCGCGATAACTTGCATAATGATGCACGTACCTTTTTTGAATTTGTAAATATGAAGAAGAAAACTGATAATTATCCATCTATAATGTGGTACAATGGATCCGACCCGACAACTTTGCATTGTTTTTCGAGGTCACCTTTTCATCAGGCAATTTTGTGCCTTACTTGAAAGAGTTCCAGAATCGTCCCGCTGCCTCCATTGCTTTGCCCATTATATATGTATTATGTTATTTGGTATAAGGGAATTTAAAATGGACTTCCTTTTTTCCTGATGGTGTTCCACCTGCATTCTTGAGATCCTGTTCTGACGCCTTACTTAATCTACTGGAACTCATCTTCAACAAATCTCTTCAGGCCGGTAGATTTCCTAGGTTATGGAAGAGCTCCTTTATAATTCTTGTTCGCATAAAAAAACTTAATAACAAATGCATACCCAAGTTGTTCGAATCGGTTATATATTAACAGCTTGTTGGGCAGTGTAATGTTAGTGTGGGAGCCTCATTGGCCTCAATATATTGCTATATTCTGGCGAATAGGTCAATTGATTCTAGGCTTCTGCCTGAGAAGTGCGCCTTCTGAGTTAGAGGGATTAATGCTATTCAAAAAAGTGAACAAAAATGAGCTCAGATTGAACAGAAGTTTCTGGCAAACGTTTTCGCATGACAAAGTTTTCAGCGTGACCACAAGCTATTGGAGACGCTGATTAAACGTGACATCGATGATGTTACACAACTGTTACAGTATATGTTTCTGCTGTTTTTAAACCCGGAAAAAGCATAATATTAGATGACTGCTTATCTTGTGCACAATTGCCAGAAACACTGCAATTAAGCGAATTATCTAACTAACTTCAATTTGTACAAACAGATTTTAGAATCGGATCAAAAATACAAGCGAATTTTTAACCGACTCCCCGATTTTGTAACGCGTGGTCCGATTTAGATGGTTCTTTTTCCGTTGTATAGAGTGTGATCCCCCATCGATAATAGGAGAAAAATTTGGTCCTTTGGTGAGGGGTAGGGGTGGGGGGCAGTAGTCTAATTTCGTAACGCGTGGACCGATTTGGATAATTGTTTTCCTGTTAGGTAGAGTATGCTCCCTGGTTGATATGACACCACGAGAAAAAAATTTTGGTGGGGGGGGGGGGGGTGGAACCTAACTTTATATCGATTGGACTGATTTGGATGGTTCTTTTGCTGCTGTATAGAGTGTGATCCCCCCTTGCTAATGGGAGAATAATGTGTACCTTTGGTGAGGGGTGGTGGTGGGGGGAGGAGTAGTCTAACTTCGTAACGTGTGGACCGATTTGGATAATTCTTTTTCTGTTGGGTAGAGTATGGTTGATACCACGAGAAAAAAAATATTGGTGGGGTTGGGGTGTAATCTAACTTTGTAGCGCGTGGACCGATTTGGATGGTTCTTTAAAGGTTGTATAGAGTGTGATCCGTCATTGCTAATAGGAGAATAATTTGGTCATATAGTGGTGGTGGTGGGGGGGGGGGAGTATGATCCTTGATTGATACCATGACAAAAAAATGTTAGTGGAATGGAGGTTGGTTTGGTTGGGTTTGGTTAAACCTAACTTTTTAACGCGTGGACCGATTTGTATGGTCCTTTCTTCGTTGTATAGAGTAGAAGACACTAAAAAGTGAAAAATAAAATAGTTTTAAAAAAAAGTAGAACCGACTTCGCAAAGAGCGCTAAAAAGCATAAAAAAGCGGTACCACAATTGCAAATAATATATAATACTACCTGAACGTTTCAGCTCAAGGGATCATAAGAAATGTCGATTAAATATTTTTGTTGTAGTTGTTTGGTTTGTTTGATTTGCACCGACTTCAAAACGTCGTGATAGATATAAAATTAAAAATTATTTTATGCGTCGATTCAACTTTTTTGTTAAAAACTATTTTATTAGATATGTGGCCAGGATATCATCAATTAGATAGCTTTAGTCAACAGTTTAATAAATTTAAATCGGCATTACATTTTGAAAAGGGGTTGCCATTTGTAAATTACAGACTAGTTAATCCAACGGAACTGCAAAAAAATGTCTAAGTGGTTACATGCGCTACATCTTGGCATTGAAAAAACTCTTGCACGTACAAGAATGCTATACTATTGGCTGGAAATGAACGCCCAATTAAGGGAAGTAATCGGATCTTGCACTGTTTGTGAAAAATTCAAAAGATATAATCAAAAAGAACCACTATTACAGGAACAAAATCCACAATATCCATTTCACATTGTATCTATGCATTTGTTTGAATACGCTGGTCTCGTAGACTCGTATTCAAATTACTTGATATCTAAGGGGTTTAACAGTAAAACATCGGGACATATTATTGACGTCATTAGTAAAGTTTTTAATAAAATCGGATATCCATCAATAATTAAGTGTGACAACAGTCCATTTGGCTCAGCCGAATTTGATCGATTTGCATGGGAATTTAACATTCAATTCAAACATTCCAGTCCACGATATCCCCAAAGCAATGGCTGAAAAGGGAGTGGTAGTTGCCAAGAATATCTTAAAACGTTTTTGTGAGATAAATGAAGTCAATAAATTTCATTATAGAATGCTGGAATACACTACAATTCCAAATGTAAGAATGAATTACGCCTTCCGAATTATTCTTTGGTCGATTGGTCAAAATTGTCTATATCAGAGCATTTGTTGGTGTGAAAAAATCACACGCAAGAAAAAAATCAGGAAAAAATAAAAAAGATAAACAAAAATATTACTTTAATCGAAGCGCCAAGTCGTTGTCTTCATTGAAAATGGGTGATTTGGTCATATTTAACAAAACTGGCAAAGAATGGCATTATGGAAAGATTGTTGGAATTATTAATGACCGCTCATACATTATTAAAGATGCTTTTGAAAATCACTTCAGACGTAATTGTAGATTATTTGCTGTTTGAGGAAAACTTTCAATTGAATAATTTGCATCAATTACCAGAAATTCAAATTGTCAGACCATCAACTAATTGAAATAATAATTGAAACATGAATGAAAATGTCGATCGGAATTTATATGAAACTGTTAATAGGAATAATACATCCGACTTGGAAAATGAGAATGTGGATGACTCAGATTAAACAGCTGAATTTAATAATATTAGTCAATCATTAAATGCATACGAAACAACTAATAGTGATGAATCAGAAGCAAGCTTGGAAATGTGGTTCAAAGTGGTTATCAGACACGAAATGGTCGTACTGTCGGACCGCCGAATCGATGTAGTTTTATATAGTATCGTCAATTGTGGTTGGTTAAACAACTTATTTGTTTAAGTTGCACCGACTTCAAAATTATTTTATGCTTTTTACCGCTTTCTGTGAATTCGGTTCAACTTTCAACTATATTATTTTTCACTGTTTAGTGTCTTTCTACATATATACGATTCGAAAACGCTGCTTATACGAACAAACCAATTTCAGCAGTTGCAGAAGTAGTACAGTGCAGGAAATCCATCATCTGAAATACCCTTCCCTTAGATACAAAATCTTTAGAATCGCGCTAGTATGCCACTGTACCACAGCAAGAGAGAATTATTGTAGTAAGAAAATCCTCGTAGCCAGTCTAGGTAGAACATTTTTATCATTTACCAATAATATTCATATTTTTCCGTTAAAATAAGTTCAATATAGTAAGATCTGGAGCTGTAGCAGACTAAGGAATCAATGCATCTCGTCCAGTCCAGCGTCAGGAAATTTTTCATTTAATATTGACTCACAATGTTGGTAGGGGGTCATGTGGTTCCATCATGTTGGTAAAACATTGCCCTAAGATTATCTAGAGGAATGTCCTCTAGTAGATTTAGTAGTGTATTTTCCAAAAGGTCGAACAGGTATGGAGGTCGTGGAAGTTTGAGATACCATCTCCGGTGAACTGGGAATTCGGGTCAGAAACGCCCCATTCTCCATGCCGCACTCCAGAAGCCAAAGGCAAAATGTTATTCATCTCTCGGAATCTCCTTTCAGTAGTCTTTGAACTAGGATATGATGATTGAAAATCACCCTGCCAGATGAGAAACAATCCAAACTTTAACTGAACACTGTTCTAGTCGTCTTGCGTCTCGGGTTCGTTTCAGAGTCTTCCCGACGAGTGTGATTGTGTACTGCTCAACGTACGATGTTTCAGATCGTAATTCCGTGGTGTTTGAAGTTACACTTTCGGTTTCTCGGTTTCATATTCCAATACAGTCTCTTTTTCGTTCCAGTCTACTACACAATAAATGTTAATTATATTCGCTTACTCCTTAAAAGTAAGTTTGCCATTTTTTTAATAATTTGAGCTTACCCGTATTTATCGATTTATTTTTCAATTATGATCGATATTTTGGCTGAGTGACCATATTTTATAACAAAATTTCCATCAGGTATTTCTAACAGAACCTTAGTTATTACAGTGTGAGCCAACACAAGCAAATATCGGCAATGAAACAATATTACACTAACTTTTTTGCGGCAATAATTAAAATTAAATACCTGTGTACCCTAAAAAAACATTTTCGACCCTTTGTCTTAAAAACTTTGTTTATTTAAAGAATTTTCGGCATAAAGTGCAATAAAATAATTAGTTAGTCAGGGATATCTAAGGATGCGACTTTTCTAATCCTTTCTCTACCTAAACATGTTATACCTTTTTGGAAACGTAATAAAATGGGCAATACAATTAAAAAACAAATGTATTAATTACCTGAATTTTAGAGAAAATTTTGGGTAATTTCGAAACATCTATTTCACTTTTGAAAGTAACTGTACCTGTAATGGTAGGAGTTAGCGCAACATTGTTCAGAATTATGGAAATCTCATTGGTATAATAGTTTTGTAGCGTTTGTTTGATGTCGCTGCGTTAAGTAGGTCAAAAGGTAAAAATAAAAGAGTTATGTACCTACTATGAATATTGCAAATGGATCAGCCTGTAACTCCCAAACGATTGAAATTTACCTCTACCCTCCCCCCCCCCCCCACCCCGCCCGGCTCCCACAATACAAATATTTCTTTGGCTAGGAACTGTCATTTTGGCACACCAGATCTGAAACACCCACTATAAAATATTAGCACAGTTGGCAATTCAAAGCAAAATATATTGGTTTCCAATCTAGATTTAGGAAGTGAAGCAAATATTATTTAAAATATTGGAAATACTGGAAAATGAACAGGAATGGTATTGAAATAAGACTATGGAAATGGCCAAACAAGCAGTTCGGCATGAATTATATAATGAATGGAACTATGATCCTTGCACTACTGGTTATAAGAAACCCAGTAACTCTGCAGCTAAAATAAATATATTTAGATATAAATAATCTGAACGCAAGCGCATGGAGGACACAGGGTAGAAGCTTATGCGTAATGTGTGGGCTCGAAAACGAAGAAGATCTTTTGCATTATCTTTGAAGAAATTTCTGTTTATTTCCTCATCTTTTTTTAATTTTTTCAGTGTATAAGAAACATTGTATTAGTCTCGTAATTAGAATATTAACATCAAATGAATGGTAACTATCTAGTTCAGGTGTCACAGCTCCGATGACCTTGAAATTTCAGTATGTTGTACTGTACCGAACAAGAATACCTATATATACTTATTGGGCGCGGAAATCATAATGAAGCGTAGTTTTTTTATGTTGAAGTTTTGAATACGTGTTTCATCTATTTTTCATGCTTATTCAAAAATTGGGTATCAAACAGTGGGCAGGGAAGGGTGAAGGGGGAGGGGGGGGAGTAGAAACAATTCGTATACTTTCATCTTGACTTCACTTTCGACGAATTGATTGAATTTGATTCTGCAGAGAAGTACGTATCATTTGAATTTCCTCGTAAATGCAAGGGATCATTTCCGTGAATTTAGTAATTGTTTTTAAGTATTAGTGAAGTTTGGGTCAACTGGACTTCTTAAAGAATTTGCGGCGGGGGCAGCCTCCCAGTTAATAAAGCAACTAAAAGCCTGATTAAAACACCTCTTCCTCCCAGAAAGTCTAATAAAAAATTTATTGCGCTCCTGGAAGACGACAACGGAATGGAGTTACTGGTCAACAACAAAATTATAAGTTTGGATCTTCCTGTGAAGGATGTTTTCAAGAAGGTAGGCGGGGGTTGGGGGCGGCAGTCCCCCAGTTAATAAAGCAACTAAAAGCCTGATTAAAACAACCCAGCCTCCCAGAAAGTCTAATAAAAATTTGACGAAACGTGTTGTTTTGTGGGTACTTTTGACAATCATGTTGTACATTTTCAATATAAAAAAACTATTCTTCATTATGATTTCCGCGCTCAACAAGTATATATATTCTTGTTCGGAATGACGAATAGTACAACATACTATACTACTAAATTTCAAGGTCATCGGAGCTCTGACACCTAAACTAGATAATTACCAAATGAATTAATGGTTTACCTAACCTTAACAGACGACTTTAGGTCATTGTCATAGTTTATTTATAATATATCTATGTAGTTATAGTAAGTTCATTTCAATTTATTACTCTAGTTTACTTTTCTATTTCTCTTTTTGATTTTAAAGTTAGACTTACAGAAATTAATTGTAGATAAATGTGAACACATATTGAAGTAGAGTTAAATAAATATTATTATTCATTTGAGAGGTGAATAATTAAGTTCCGCTGATGGCAGACCATGATTGTTTTTGCTAAATACCTTTAACACTAGAAAGGCTATTGAAGCTCGCAGAATACTATCAGTGGTGTCAAATACATTTAAAATTTTAAATCTTGAGAAGCTACGATAACTATAGAAAAAGATTTAGACAAATCTGTATAAACTGCATGGTCATGGTCAAGCTTGTTGAATAAGAAAATTATTCAATATTTTCCCCAAAAATCCTTTATTTTTGATATAAAGTGATGAGTGTTTTTTTATTTAGAAGTTTGGGTCTTTGCAATATAACAAAACGCATGTGCTCTATGTTTATTTGAAGCTCTTGTCTTCGTTGAAATTATACAGGTTAGGCGCGTACAGAAGTGTTCAAATTAGACTTTAAAAAAAAGAAGTATGTACTCAGAATATCACTCAATACTTTTCTATTTTTAAAACAAATATATCTCAAAAGTAATGTAATTTTTCGAACTGAACAAATCTCCACTCATCGATCTTTGAACTGAAGAAGCCATCACCACATATTCAGAGCTGTCAGACCAAGCTGCCGCCATAGATTTAATTTATGCATTAACCGAATGGAAGGTGATAAATCTCTTTCGCGAGTAAACAATTGTCAACATGAATCCATTTCAATTTCTTTGAATCATTTAAAAAGTTTTTGTTTGGGGTAAGATAACAGCACAAGTCGTACCCAGAATAAATTCAGCGATTTATAGAGTCGAAGTCTCGGAAGATGAGTTGTTGTGATTTATACTAAGTTGTTCAGTTCAGATGATTTAGACTATGTTGTTGAGGAACTTTATTTGGTTTCGAAATGATATAATGGGGCAATTTTCAATAATACTTAAAATTAATAGATACAATAAAATTCACACTCTGGGATTAATTGATTCAATTAAACTTTCATTGACCTGACCGGTGGGGATTCTGGGAAAAGTTTGAAGTTAACTTAAAAATTGTATGCAACCGCAGGTTTATGACGATGACCAAACAAACATTATTTTTAGCAATTTTTTCTGGAAATAAGTGAACAATTTATTTTTAAGCTTGGGGTTGAGCTCTTTAGAATTTTAATTTCAGGATATGTGTTTTGTTTTAAGAAAACATACGCATTGTCAAGTCACTGGGGGCTACACAATTTGGTATTCAATATGTTGGTTAAAGATTTGAATTCTAATGCCACTGCGTCATAAAGTTCTAATTATCCTAAGTTCCTTTGAATTTGTTTGTCAGCTATTAAGTTATTAAGCTCTCTCGGTGGAGTTATGGCTTTTCAAGGATACCACATCCACTTACATTAAGCGTATGGAAAAGTCTCATAGCGTTTGTTTAAGTTGTGTGAACTTGATATGATCTTTAGCATAAAACACAGTTCTGTTAATAAATGGCTTTGGATTTTCTATTGAATTGATTGAAAATTCTATTCATAGCGCAAGTACACTATACAAACAAAACAAATCGGGATAGAAAAATCAGCTTTATGTTGTAAGGAACTTGCAACATGCTGCATTTAAGGTGAAAGCTCTCTTACCAGACAGTTCAGCATTACAATTTTTACTTTTCGACTCCTATGGTATTATCTCTGATCCAGCGCTTTTAAATCTAGGCAATTTATATGTATATTCCCCTCGCAAAGAAGGAGACAAAGGTGTACAGAAACGCGCTTACTTCGGTGCAGATTTAGATGAACTGCTTTGTCAGTAAAGAACCGGAAAAAAGTATTGATATAAAGTATCGACTAATTAAAAACCTTCGACACCGATATGAATAAGGGACCACTGAAGTATTACGTAACGTAGTTAGGGGGGAGGAGGGTCTTCTGAAACGTTACGGTCTGTTGCGGGGGGGGGGGGGGGGGGGGGTGAAGCAACGCGTTACGTAACATTAAGTTTATATTAAAATTAAAAGTCCTAACTTTTAACTCGTGATATATCTACACTACACATATTTTATACAGAAGTATATATATGGCAAACAACCAAAATAAGCCGTGTACTACGAGCCTACAGTTTGGACTCTAAGAGTTGCGGTCAAGCAAAACTACCTAAACTACAATCCATGAACTTACAAATTTGACACGCACACATTAGGGCCAAGGTGGGATGAAATTTCGTTTAATTTACATTGCTTCTTATTCCTGTATTTTGTGCAACATAATTGACATTTAAAAAAAATTATCATCTGAGTGTTACGTAACGAGGAATTATCGATACAAAAGCATCGATTTTTTTGGTTAATTGTAAACGCTCCATAAGTGGAAACAATTTATCTATTTTCTCACTTCCCTTACTCTAATTTCTTTCCGGCTAAAACCATGCTAACGCATCAAAGGGATTTTGCCACATCGTATAAAAAAAAATCATTGGATTATTTTAGCTCCATTTATTTATTGATTTAGGCGTTACAAACATATAAAATTTTAATTTATGACCAAACCCAATAAACATTGAAGTTTGCTAAATTATCATCCATACCTAAACTATTCGAAAAATTGGTCTATGATTCCATGTTCTTCCACTGTAAGTCTATCTTCTCACTCTCTCAGCATGGCTTCCTCAAACCTTACTGACTTCGTCTCTAAAACACTATGTGCCCTGGAAAACGGTAAAGAAAGATGATGATGTTATCGCCACCGATTTTAGTAAAGCCTTCGACAAGATCTCCCATAACGTTATCTTGTTTAAACCTGACCGCCTAGGACCCCCACCCCCTCCCAGATTCATCTCCTGGATTCGATCCTACCTCAACAACCGTCAATACAATATTCTTTTCAGGTCATCCATTTCTAACCCTATTGTCGCTCGTTCCCGCGTCTCTCAGGGCAGCCACCTCGTCCCATTGATTTTTATCCTTACAATAAATGATGTTGAATGTGTCATCAAACACTCAGAGCTGTCCATTTATGCTAATGACAGGAAAATAATCAAACATATCTCCTCCACAACCGACTCTCTTCTCCAGCAAAAAGACCTCGATTCATTCAACACATGGTGCATGAAAAATTTTCTAGAGATCTATGACTCCAAATGCCAGTCCATATCTTATTCCGTCTTACCGCCACCCCGAGAGTCTATATGTTAATCGACGTACCTTTTACGTCACCTTTTTGTGTGACTTAGGAAGAATCTGTGATAGTGAATTCAACTCCCGCTGGTCTAGAGAGTTCTCCAATCCTTATGTTTCCAAATCTCTCTACGTCTCCTTCGTTAGACCTCTCCTTGAATATGACAGCCAGGTATGGTCACCTACACAAACAACTCACATTAATAGGATTGAATCTGTCCAGCGTAGGTTTATTCGCTTCGCTCTACGTGATATTCCGTGGGCTGACAGATTCAACCTTCCACCCTATGAAAACCGTCTGAAACTGATCGACTTACAACCTCTAAGCAAACGTCGTGATGTTTCCGACATTCTTTTCATTTATCAATTATTAACTGGTGCCATAGACTGCCCTTCAATCCTGCAATCTTTACCCATCTATACGAATCCCCGTAACCTTAGGTCAACTCCCCTTTTCCGACTCGACCGCCATCGCACAAACTATGGTCAAAGCGAGCCAATTACCAGGATGTTACGAAAAGTTTACGACCTTTCCTCTTTTGACTTCCATCTGAGTAAATCATCACTCCACAAAGCCTTATATCTTGACCCCGCCCATCTTGATCCTGATCGCCTACCTTAATTCTTCTTCCTTACGCCTTCTGCCAGTATCTACTGTATTTATAGCTCATATTGTAGCTTATACTTTTTATTTATTTATTATTACTTATCATTTATTGTAGTTTGTAGAATTAGTATTAAGTTATAGCTTGTATTTTTTTGTATTTTTATGGAATAGCTTGTATTAAGCTTAAATAAATAAATAAATTAAAATCTTAAATCCGTTGTTTTTAACAGCAATATAAACAATTTGATTGCAGCATTTCAGCAAGACGAACAATTTGTTAAGAATTTGAATCTTCTGAGATTCCAGATAAAAAAAGCAGTCATGATAAACTCTCTGGTTTCAACCAACTGCTTCTGGCTGTGTCGATGAGCGATGATTTTGAAAATAAACGCTCGCTTGGGACAGAAGTGGCAGATATACTCAAATATTTCACTTCAACGAGGAAAATATTAGGAAAAGGCTGTTTTAGTTCTTCCCAGTATTTGAGACGATTTTCCCTTCGAGAAATGACTCTCTGACACTTTTCTTTACCGTAGCCTTCATTTCCAATCCAATCGGAGAAGGAGTTGGATGAATTCGTTGAGCGGCTAGACCAACATGCCATGGGTCCCGGGTTCTAAACCAGATGACCCCGTGAGCTTTTATTAAGAAATTCAAATAATCCACTTTGTCTCTGGGCTGTTGTCTAGCTTGCAGCAATGCAAAAACAAGACTCAACTTTCCTTACTTCCCTTACCCTAATTCCCTTCCGGCCAAAACCATGCTAACGCATCAAAGGGTTGTCCCCTAGGATTTGGCCACATCGTATAAAAAAATGGCTCGTTTGCATGTGTCACAATAAAAGACGGCTTTGGGAAATGCACTTTTTTTAAACAAGGGTCAAGAAGGGTTGCTTTCGTCAAAATAGCATATTTTTCCGCTGCGTTGTCAAAAAGCGATTTCATGCTCAGTTTTAGCTGCCTGTGAAGTACCATGCCAATCTTGATTACAGGCTTTTGATTTTCGAGAGCAGCGTTAAGACATTTCAGGATCGGAATCACTTTGCTCCAAGTCACCTCTTCGAAACACGATTCCCGGGTGATTTGCTCGAATGGTTTTAGAAGTTCCATAATTTCGTAAAGTACGTCGAGGTTCTATTGGTTAAGCATTTCTTCGCGAAGCGAATACACCGCTAAACTCATTGTTATGGTCATTTCGAAAAATCCTTCAATCATTAAGTACGTAGAGCTCCATCATGTAAATATCTCTTGTTTCAATTTGAGCACTGTCCCTTCGGTTTTTCCAGCAGTAATCTGCAGTTCCCGCAGTTTGTCGGCCACCTTAATGCTTTGCTTGAAATACGTTACAAGTTTCTTGACTTTATCCACGATTTATTTTGACAAAGTTGTTTCATCCATAGCAGCCTTGGGCACCAGTCGCAAGCAGTGTGCGAAGCATGAAAGGTGCTTCTTCTTATCAAATATTTTCTCTATAGCTGCCGCACTATATGCTGCTTTATCGGAAATAATCGCGATAATCTGCAGTGTGACTCTCTGCAAATTGATAGAAGCGATCTGTTCCCTGATCTCTATCCCAAATTGATAGAAGCGATCTGTTCTTTTTTTTGAAGTGTACGGTCAAGCCCAAGAAGCTTTTGGCTGTCTTCGTTTCTGGTCAGGCTTCACTTGTCATACTAAGATGTTTCAGTTTCCTTATATCAGCTCTAATATGCCCGCTTAGGGTTTTGTTTTTATCATGAATTCCGCGAGTTACTGTTTTCCTGACGGGAGATTTGTATAACGGTGGAGCTACCGAGGCAATTTTTTTGAAGCCACGTTTCTCGCTCATCCTTCACGACATATCGTCAACTCCTATCATGTACAGCAGCAAATTTGTCAGTATAGCATGTGCTTCAATAGTTCAAAATTATTAATGTTCAAAGAAAATAAAAATTGCCAGGTGATTTTTCGAAAATCAGTAGATTATAGATTCTGAAAATCCGTTGTTCCATATTGTTGTTCCATCTGGCTGAAAAGTTCGTGGACTACGTTTTCTACGATGAATCTAGCCGGGATGTTCGAAAGTGAATAAGTACAAGTTTTTTTTTATTTTTTATAAATGGTAAAATTATATAAAGGGCATTGGACTGAACTTAATTTAATTTTAGTTTTTTTTCAATACAAGCTTAAAAAAGGAATAATTTTCTGACATACTAATAACAATAAATTATTCGTCATATACGAATTGAACATAACATATTAGTGCATATTTAGTGCTTTTTAGATTATCTTTGACAATAAAATTGTAATAGGGTGACGTAAAACTTGACAGTTATAAGCGCAGTCTCATAGTTAATGACTATAAACATTATATGGTACATAATTACCATCAACATTTTAAACCCTATAGTGAAAAAAGGATTCAATATGTAGTCGACTACTGGAAAATTTCAAAAAAATTTGTAGTGAAATCCAAACTGAAAATTATGATAATAATAAAAAATCCGCTGTTACCGTAGAAATTTTGGAAAAATCCGTAGAAATTCCGTATTCCATTCAAAATCCGTTGTAAAATCCGTTATATTTCTTATTGTTGGAAAAATCGGTTTTTTCCTAAGAAATCCGTAGTTCTGGCAGCACTGTCGCTTGGTCAGCACAGATGAAAAAGAGGACACATTTCAAAGCTAAGCAATTCAGCATTTTCAAAGGAGGGCACATTCTAAAACTAAATGTAATTATTAGTTCAGCATTTTTTCTTTCTATATAAACTCGACAAATGTATGCTAAAATCAGTTGGAATAAACCATTCAACCAAACTTAAGTGTATTTTCTTCTGTAATGTGAGCCTATGCCTTACTTTTTCGGTACGAACATACCAGTTTATACTCTGTGGTTGTCATCCCTGTCAGCTGCCGCGGATGTGATCTTCTGGTGAGGAAGAAGAAACATTTCGTGACAGCTGCCAGAGAACTGACGACGACAAGAGGTAAGTCGAAAATTATTATCAATATTTTCCAAATTTATGCGAGCCATCCGAACTTGGATAAATTTGTTTACTAAGTACATTTCAACCCACAGCGAAAATACGATTTGGGAAAAAAAAATTGCAACCGGAAATTTTTCTTGTCAACGTGAACCGAATATTCTTCTTACGGCAGACTAGTACTTCAGAAGGCATTTGAACTCGGATCAAGGAAACATACGGGAAGAGGCTGTTTTGCTGTTTAACGTATATCCCGCTCTGAACTCCGCAGACAGTGGCCATTTGAAGTGGAGCCCAGCGTGCTGGCTCAACTTTTATGCCGGCGTCATCACGATAGTGAGGCCCATTTGTTCCCCAGCGGCCCCAAGTATTGCTCCATAGCTGCCTTTCACGCCCAAGATCCAGTATTGGCATTTCCCAAAAAAAAAGGAGAAATAAGAGAGTAACCGCTCCACAAGGCGTTCTCCTTCCAGCGTACACGGGATCTTCTAATCTTTATTTTATGGTATATTTTCTGATTATTGTAAGCGTGGGAGAAATCTAAAAAAAATTCGTTTGCTTTGCCCCATTAGGTTGTATACTCACACCCCATACCGGCGAGTTAGGACGTGCTGCCAGCTAGCGCGTGCCACTTGAACATCTTGAGGCAACTTCACGTTGTTCTTCCGCACACAGCATCACAGCATGTAAACATCTTTTTTTCAAACCAGTTTTCTTAATTATTAAAGTCATATCGGCTATTAAATGCAGGCTATAGAAATAATTAAAAATGGTTTTCCTCCAGTCACTCCATTTTAATATATCTCACTGACGATGCCCAGCCTCTGCCTTAATATGGGAATTATATTGGAGTCTAAGCCTGCTTTACCCGAAGTGAGCATCGCAGTAATGTCGTTGTCGGCGAATCTAAGATGGACGCGAAATCAAACGTACTGTCGTCGGCGAAACTATATATTGGATTGAAAGTTGGGGTCATTAATGGAAATAAGAAATAAGGAGTGGAGTATACAGTTTAAGGTAGACTCCAAACCACTAACATTGCCCAACAAAAGTAATCTGTTTCAAGCAGAAAACAACTACGGCCTGCCTTGATCTGGTGATCTCGTTAATGCTAAGGCGATCAATAAAATCCGATGCTGCGTTACCACTGCGTAGGTAAAACGCTTGGATTTCCGTCGCTTGTCCTGCTCTACGTGTTCTCCACCTTGTCGTGCTACAGACTTACGTAGAATTATCACAGGCAGGGTCCCCCACTCTAGAAAGTTATCAACTGTAACGCCAGACTAAGCTAGAAACAGTTGTAACAAAAATAGTACACACACATAGTACAACGCGGTAGGTTAAAATATCCGTGAAAGCTGCGGTCCAAGTCGAGGGTTTGTCCTCTGCTAGTGCTAAGAGAAGTCGTCAATAACGCGGAAAGAGGGTAACGGCCGGAGCTAAATGTCTTAGCAGTTGTTATAATATTTATTTTAAATTATCACACTGCGATAGCCCCTTAATATCTCTTAAAAACACCTAGCCGATCAAATATTTGCAATTGCTAAAAATGCGATGAGATCAAAGTCAAATTTCGGGAATCTTTTCTAAACCCAACAACACGAATGTGGCACAGTTTACCATCTCCTGTTTTTAAATCGTCTTATTAGCCCGAAACTTTCGGCATACATCGATGCTTCCTTCACTCAACCTCTTAACCCAATTTCTTTTCTCTTATTTCCTTTCCTACCAAGCCTGTGCGTAGGGCATTTCTTGAGCTTTGGCATTATGATAACAAAAATCCGCTCTGCCAGTTAGATGTATGCTCAATGGTACTAAGGCTATTGTGCTGATAATCCAGAAGTTGTTAGAAGACCTAGAGACATGGAGACATACATCATCACCTCCTTCGATCAACCTTTACCAAGGTTATGCTTTAAGATCATAGGGCATCCCCTGAGCTTTGGCATTATTATGAAGAAAAGCAGAGCATCCACGGCCGCAGTGGGATTACACTATTATTTTCGGAAGTTTAAGTAAGAGTTTTTAATTGACATACCGAGGTACTATTAGATGTAAGTTTCCTCATCCTTTTAAGGAAAGCAGCAATATATGATTGGAATGTTTTCCTGTTTAAACTAATGTTGGACAAAGTATTTTTTAATGTTTATATGTATGATATTTGTGATTAATTATGGTCACTGAACTAACTATAGCGTACTTATACACATACATGTAGTTGACTTAGTTTTACGTATTTCTATAGAGCTTTCAAATCAAAGACGTACTGTTAGAATTATTACCTGAAATATTCGCGACAGAAATGCCTTAAGTGTATTTGAAAGTGCAGGTACGGATAAAGACTTCAGTCAAAATATTTCACTACAGCTTTAATATATACCTACATATTACTTAAATATAACAAAGTGAAATAGAACGCTCGAGCCTGAAGAGATGAAATTAAATTCTTTGTATTTTTAATAATCAAGGAACGGATATTGTTCTAAAGAACTTGAAGTTTTGCACATTTCTATCTTCAAGTGGAACTTAACAGAGCACTTTAATTCTGGACTGGAGAGCAATATGAAACGATTTCAACGTCTTACGTTCACGATTCTACGGCTGACGAAGCGAAACTAATGAAAACTTTTTCATTTTGGACTGAAGTGCCAATGAAGTAGAGACACTGAGATGATGAACATGATGGCTCTGATTTTAAGCAAATTATATTATCCTATAACGAAGTTAAAGAGGTTACGCAAAATGAACTCTGTTACTATACGTAACATAGTGTGCATCTGCGACAATATAACATAAAGACTTATCAGAATTTGCTACCTTAGTTCGCATCGTGGCTCGATCTGTGGCTGGGTGTACAAGGAATTGTCCCTTATCAATTGACAGCTTTGTGGGGATAAAGGTGAAATACTCAAGGGACTGTAATGGGATTCCTTTTAGGTTTCTGTAAGAAAAATTGTTTCGACAGGGATTATTGGATAACATAGATATGTATTTATTCATAATAAAATTCGAAAGGATATCGAAATATGGTCAATAATTCGGAAACAAGGTGTTTTGAGGCGACAATATTCAAAGGAAGATAACTACGAATAGCACAACTCAAATGAGGACAAATTGTAATAAAATTAATGCATAACATGTATTAAGTCAAAGTTTTCGTCTTTTTTAAGGTTTAACTGATGGATACCTTAACTACTCTAAACGTTTTTCAATACAACTTTTAAGCACTGTATTTACAAAATTTTTTCTTTAAAATATTATATTTTGTCAATACCACTTTAAGATATAATATTTTTTCTGACCTTGCATCTAAAAGATTTTTTCCATGACAATATTTTACAAGCCACACAAATTTCGCATGTAAGAAGCCAACGAAACATTTTTTATTTTAAATAGTAAGATCTCACATGGGTTGGGTTTTCCGCCTTTATTGCTCGACTGGATCTGCTCTTACTTAAATGATAGGTTATATCAAGTATGTTTTTGTAAAACTTTATCCAGGTTCGTGAGGGCTTCATCTGGCGTGCCGAAGGGAAGCCATCTGGGGCCGCTGTTATTTGTCCTCGCCATTGACGACATTGTTCCTCTGATTAAGCATTCTAAAATCTTAATCTACGCAGACGATATGAAGTTTTTTTCATGCGTTAGAAACAGTTATGATTCTTCCTGCATTCAGGAGGATTTAAATACCTTCAAAAACTGGTGTGGATCTAATGGCCTGCAGCTTAACTTGGATAAATGTGAAGTTATGTCATTCTCTAGGGACCAAAATCAGCTCGTCTTTGATTATACATTTGCGGACACTAATAACCGTCGTGTGGAGTCCGTTGCTGACCTTGGTGTGAAGCTAGACAGTAAGCTCGATTTCACTCTGCACATAAACTATATCGTGTCTCGAAGTAATTCAGTTCTGGGTTATGTAAAGCGGTGGTCAAGGGAGTTTTCTGGTCAAATCAGGTTAGGTCTACTTTCTATGCTGTTCATTCTAGACGCATTGAGTCGGTGCAGCGGAACTTTGTAAGGTTCGCACTAAGAGACTTTCCATGGAATGATTCCCTCCGACTTCCTCTTTATGAGGATCGCCTCCGGTTGCTTAATATGCACTCGTTGGAAGAACAACGTAGAGTTGCTGACCTAGTCTTTATTCACCAGCTTTTGAACTCAAACATAGATTCTTGCATTCTCGCAAGTATGGTTTTTTATAGGCATACCCCGTACAGCCTAGTGCATGTTGGTCACTCTCGGTCTAACTATGGTATGCATTAGCCTATAAATCGCATGTGTAGAGCCGTCAATATGTGTCCTGTGTTTGAACTGACTCTTTGACTGCTTAAACGATCACTGTTGTCTGTGCATCCCTGATTGTTGGGCGTATTTTGGTTTTTTTGGGCACTAATATTTTTTTTTTGCATGTTGGTGTGGGAGCCTCATTCGCCTCAATATTTTGTTATATTCTGGCGAATAGCTCAATTGTTTCTAGGCTTCTGCCTAAGAAATGCGCCTTCTGAGTTAGAAGGATTAATTCTATTCTACATCATCTTATGTGCTGAATGCCTATTGAAGGAAATACGAAATACTCGGCGTTTAACAAGAAGAGGAGAACTGAAAATATTAGATATTAGCAATTTAAAAAAGGTAAACGGAAATATTATAGTGATATACGAAATACACCAGGGCATTAGCTCATCTAACTAAGGCATGTCCAGCTCGTTTGCCACCAAGAGTCAAATGAAATATTAAACATCAAGTCGCGGACCGCATTATAGAAAAACCTCAAATTAAGAGGAAATGTGTCTTTATAATTAACATTATTGTTACATGTACAAAACAAGAAAATATGAAATATAATCAAGTGATAAAATAGATATGAAATACAAAGCTGTTGTTTTTTTTTAATTTACATAATTTCAATAAAGTTATATCATATTATCTGAGATACATGCCATCGAACTCTGCGTACGTGAAATTACTAAAAGAGGTATACGCGGCGCTAAAATATACATAATGACAGTCAGGCGGCACTCAAGGCTCTGGGCTTCTACATCTTTGAGTCTAGAAACCGCCTGCGACTGTATCATTGCTCTCAAAGAACTGGCTCAGGGCAACAGAATCACGCTGGTCTGGGAACCACGGCACGAGGGCATTGAAGGCAATAAGAAGGCGGATCACCTGACAAAAAAAGTGCGCACTCTCAATTTATCGGACCCGCGCCATTCTGTAGCTACTCGCCACTAACACAAGTACTATTGCTGGCCGACTAGCAACGCGTATCAGGCCATGTGTGGACAAACGCAAGTACTCTTACTGCACAAATACTCCAGGGTTAAGACAAGCAAAAAGGTTGATAACCTACTCAAATCAGAAAACGGAAGCGCTGCTCTCACTCAGCAGACCAGATTTAAGGCGCATGACAGGACTTCTAACTGGTCACTGCCCCTTGGGCTACGACTAAAAAAAGTTGAGGCTAGCTGAAGAAGACACATGTCGCTTCTGTTTGCAAGAGGAGACAGCGGAACATATCCTCTGTCACTGTGAGGCCCTCGGCCGTATCAGGCTCAGACTTCTCGGTGGAGCTTTCCCATCACCACTAGATTTAGCAAAGGCAGCCCCCAAAGAAACACTTTTCGTCCAGGTGAGTTGGTGAGTAAGTATAATGTAGCAAAAGAAGTGGAAAGGCAAAATGATTGGTTTGGATCAGAATGGCTGAGGTAAGGCAAAAAACCAGCCGTTAAATAACGTTGTTGGCCGAGTGCAAGAATATTAAGTGGAATGGGTGGATAAAGGTGTGGGGCGTAGGAGGGGTGGTATTGAAAAAATGAATTCTTATGTATTGTGATGGCAAGAAACACGGTAATTTTGAGTATTTTTTGTATCGTAGTTGGCTAAGTGGAGATGGGCTGGTGGAGGAGGGGGAGAGTTTACCTAAATGAATTAGATTTTATGGTAAACCGAAAATTTGCGTGCAGAAGGGGTTAGTACATAATTTGTCTGAACAATTAGATATTTAAACTCATTCGCTGTGTATAAGACTGATAGTCAGAACGCTGAGGTTAAACTGTTCTGGGCCTAGGTGGGTTAGTGAATACGTTAAATGGGTTGTAGCAAAAGGGGTGGTAAAGTCAAAATGATCGGTTTTGTATCAAAATGGCTTAAGTAAGGCATTGAATGGTGGATGGCGGGTTGGTGGGCGGAGGGGAGGTGCTAATGAAGAAACGGAACTCTATAAGCAAAGAAAAAACTTGATTAGGCAGTTTACTGAACGTTGGGATGAAAAGGAGTGTTGCATTTTATGTAGTGAAGAAAAAATTAATTCTCAATACCTTATTTTCCACGGCATCACTCAGACGCACAATAATTCACCATCAGCATTTTGACTACATTTCTGATACATAGTGAATAATTTCAAAGTTTTTCGCTTTAAAATTTATTACCACCGCACTTGTATCAATGACAATTTGTCATAAAAGAATGAGCAAATTCATTTTAATTTCACGGCATGTCATTATCTAGTTATATTGTACAATACGCGAGTTACGTTGTCACAATTAAATAGACAAAACAAAAGAAATGACGTAATGCATTTTCAAGATTCAGAATGTACAAAACAAGAATTAAGACAAAGTACGCATTTAATAAATAAAATTAAATTACGAACCTGATCCGTGAGACGAACTATTTTCCTATAGACGGAAAGCGAAATCTGATAGCATAGACACTTATCTGCAGAAGAAAAGAATATAGAAAGAAGAATAAAGAAAATATTAGAACTTTACCGTGGGAACGATGATTATCTAAGAAAATTTTATATTAAGAAATTCATAATTTGTGAAAACTAAATTAAAGGAAAAGTTAGTCTTAAGACAAATTTTGTATCATTAACATCGGATCTGAAGAGACCGATTTAGATTTAAAGTGTAGTAAAATTTTCTAGCATTAACTTTAAAGAATTTCAAGTGTAATTAGTGCTATACATTTTAAGTGTAAGAAACAGTGAAGTAAAATAAAGTTAAAATTGCAATAAGTGAATTCTTTTATTTGATTTCACCAAAGTGAGATTTTCTTGTTGGTTCCACTGCAGTGCGACTACGAATCTCGCATGACATAAATTATGACGAATATGTCACTCGTGCAAATCCGGTAGTAAGACTTCAAAAAAAAACTCATTACCGAATTGTCCTTTTACTACGCTAATGTAACTGGAGTTCGGTCTAAAACGAATCGCTTTTTATCAGCTCTATTTATTGTGATTTACATGTCGTCTGCCTTACGGAGACGTGGTTTTGTGGTAGAATTTTGGACGCTGAGCTCTTTAATTCTAGCTTCGTGGTCTTCCGTCGTGATTGTCATGCTTCTGCTCTTGCCGCTCGCTTTGGGTGGAGTATTATGCGCTGTTCGTAGGGATATTTCTACGTAGGGATATTCCTCCCTCGTCATTATTCCTGGGTCACTCATCGGAGTTCCTGTGTGTTGCTTTGATCTTCCCTCTGCGGCGTCGGATGCTATGCTGATGTCTGATTAGCTTATTTTTTTCGGAGACTTTAACTTGCCGTCTATTGACTGCCGATTTTCCAGCTATGGCGACTGCTTCTTGCGTGGACAGAGTTCTTTCTGCCGATATAACTCCGTCCCGCAGTATTTCAAATGATTTTGGTAAATTTTGGAACAATTTTTTTTATGCCAGTGTCACACAGTTGAAGCCCTGTTCGACGCCTATGGTTCCTGAATCATCTCATTATCCAGCACTTAACGTTAACATTACTTTTGATCAAGTTATTTTATATTTTCTATATTTTATAAAATATTTAATTTTTTTAATTATAATTTTTTTTCTGTATAGAGGGCGTTGAAGTTGAAGTAAAAAAAAGAGGCCAACTCTGCGGAAATGATAAAGCCTCTCCAGTAAATCAGAAGAAAAAAATCAAATGGCATTTTAATATAGACATATTAGTTGTGCATCCCCCCACCAAAACCGGAAGTAAAGCATTTTCCCGAAAAATGGCGCGTATTTGAAAAAAAAGTTTTAAAAACAGCCTCATTTTCCCGCGCTTTTAAGTCTCCAAGGGGAAAAAAGAAAAAAGTCACCAGGGTTTGTGGGGAGATGCCCAATGGACATAATAATAAACAAAATGAACCAAGTTTTATTAAAATCGGACAAAAAGTTTTTGAGCTAGAATTGGGGCAAATTTGAAAAATGTCATTTCGAGAAAAACGCGGACAGTTAAAATATGAAAAAATTAAATTCTAATTTTTTTATCCTAAAAAATTGCTGCTTCTTTTCTGCATATTTTAATATAAAACACACTTATAGGCTCAGAATTTATTTCACTGAAAAGAAATGTAAAAGCTCATGCATAATCTATTTCGGAAAAGCTATTTTGTGAAAGGTGAGTCTTCAATTGCTTCATTGCCTTTTGTGCAGGCTTTTTTTTTGAAAGACTAGAATTAAGAAAAGGCAATTAAAAAACAAGCTAGGTGATAAGCAATGGCAAGAAGAAGATGATAGAGGCGCAAGTTATGCTCCTGGTTCGATCAACAACGATTAATTCGATCAAAAGTGATTTTTTTTCTTGCTTCGGTACCATTATAAAAGTATGAGAGATATCAACTTCAAATCTTAACGACAAATTGCTCTTTTGTAGCACTACAAGGCAGACCAGTTGAATATTAAAAAAAAAAATTTTTTCCTTGCGTATGAAGAAAATCCTTTAAAAAAATCAACTATTTTATGGAACATTTTTAAAATGTGGGAGGAAATGTGTATATTATAATTGTTATAGAACAAAATTGGTGTACCTTGTTAATAAAGGCACGGACAATAAATAGTTTTTTAATTCAGGTTTCTAAGTTAAAATATGGCCAAGAAAATTGTACCGCAATAAATCAAGTTTAAGATGGAAATATATATAAATGTCCGTACCCCCTTAAAGTTACAAGGAATTTACGTAGTGTCATCAAAACATGACTATACAAAAATCTGTATAACTTTTTTGCTATTTTGAATTTTGACCTGAAATATTAAATACATATTTTTGACACATTTATAACACCTTTGATGGAACAAAAAAAAAAATCGAATTTATTTTAACTCCCTAATAGTACTTTAAGGCTGCGCCGATTGGGATACTAGTGTAAAGAATTTATTGACTTGACGAAGCTTTCACCACCGACTACTCTATAGCTAAAGAACCATTAAATTGACGATGCTGTTTTATTAAAACACAGCGCTCATTTGGCCCATAGTTTTACTAGTGGTCCTGATGGCAAACCTTCTTGTTTTCTGCAGTACTGTAACCCGCCTATATTACCTGTTCACATTTTATTTAATTTAACCATTTCTTGAGGGATTTTTCCCAAACCCTGGAAACCTTTGTAGATTATACCACTATGTATATAACATAGGTAATAAATGTGTTATCTCTAATTACAGGCCCATCGTTAATATAAGCTGCACTGCTAAGATATTTGAAGCGCTTGTTGGATATGTTCTATATCATTATTGCGAATTGCTTTTTGGAACTTTTCAGAATGGTTTTGTGAATGGTGAATTTGTCTTCATATATGACTGATCGCGCTCATCGTGGTGTATTTCGTGGATCAGTTCCTGATCAAGTGTTCAACTCATTAGGGGTTCCTCAGCGGAGCCATTTGGAACCGCTCTTTATTAGTTATATAAATTATGTATTACACTCGGTATTACCGTGTAAAACTTGTGTACTTACTGTATAGAATCCAGCCCAAACGTATATAAATTACATGTATTTATTTCAATTCACACAAAGTTTAACAAAAAATTACAAAACTCAGCTTAATTAGCCATTTAGTGCCCAAAAACAATCGCATCAGAATGATGAAAATATGTTTTACTAACAGTCGTTAACTGTAAATTTCAGTTCGAGGCGTTACCTAGGTAACCGATATCACCAGTTTGACCAGTATAAGGTTTGAGAGGCATGTTTCGAGGTATAGTTAGTTATGTATAGTTAAAAGGCATTGCAATGTTTCGTCTTTAATCGTCAAATATACTTTAAGTCTAATAATTTGTCCACGTATGTATTTTTCGATAAGCTTATATACGAATATTTTTGAATTTCTGTAATTGTTTTGGACATAACACTTCTACTTATTTAATAATACATTCGCGAATAAATTCCCCTTCAGTGAATGGTTTTAACTAGCTTCCAATTAAATGTGCTAACATATAACTAGTTTTTACAGCATAGTTGTATCATCTTTAATAGGTTTTCTAAATAAACTGTGCTGATTTTGAAGTGCCAACTTAAATTCTGACAATTCTTATGATGTTGATATAACATGTCTTTTAACAATATATTCCTTGCAAACTGCAAGAGAGCTTAACAGCCCTAACCTTTTTTTTTGCTTAAGTACAAAAATATTGGAATATTAATTTTTCTTGAAAACTGCGATGCTCATCGTAAATTAATCGTTTTATATATATACTGGTAGTTGACTTTGACACTATTATTATAAATTTTTTATTAATTTTTTGTTTATAACCAGAGAACACGTTAGCACTTCTTTTTTTTACGTACAGCAAATTGCCAAACAGACACCACTACATATACAAGTCATTTTAGGGGAATTCCATATGTTTAATGGTGAAACTCTTCGATGTATTTAGTGGGGGGATTTCCTGATGTGCTTAAAGGAGGAATAACATTCAATTGGGGATTTTCCGCATGTATTTAATATACGCTGTATTGCAAGCTTTTTCGTAAAAAAAAATTCCATTATAGTTTTAACTGGCCAAATGAAGTAAGCTAAAACTTAATATATAATATATAGATACATACATACACGTATGCACTAGAGCAATAGCCCCCCCCCCCCCGCGCTTACAGCCATAAGATCAAAAATAAACTCAAAGTTGAAAGGACAATGCAATTAAATTAAGAATAATCTTTTTCGAATATGCCAGTTACTACTTCACTTAACTCCTAACAGGTATCAAAACTGATAGATTTCTATAAAAGAAGACGATCACACCGAGAAACAAAGATTATTTATTAATAATGAATAATTAAAAAGATACAAGTCGTCGGTGGAGTAAGTGGAGATGGGAATCGAAAGCAAAAATATCGATACTTGGTATTGCAATGTATCGGAATGTTACGACACCGAAGCATCGATGAATTGAAAAAGAATTATCGATAGTTGAAAGTATCGGTATTCATATTATTATATTTATCGTCGTCTAAGATTCTTCCGGCATGTAAAAAAGCCTAGTAAATTATATTAGATATTCTGCCTTACTCTTTTAAAAACTTTTCAAACAGCACTTTTTGAAGGCATCATTTCACCGCTGCATTGAGTAAATACTCTTTTCTAGTCCTGAAACCCCATATATGAAAAGAAAATCTATTTTCGAAAAAAAAACGTCAAAACTGACAAAAATTTTGTGGTAATATGGCGAGTATATTTTCATCTCATCAGATCTGTGAGAAAACGTTGAAAGCACCAATAATATGACCTCTTATCTCTCCAGTTAACTTCGCAGTCAAACGATCATTTTAGCGATACTATGGCGAGTAGCATTAACAAAATTTATCGTGACTCGTGATTATCGAGTAAATAGGATATCGAGATCAAAACCTCGATGCTGAGGGATAAGGTATCGATATATCGCATCCGTATCTCCCATCCCTGGGAGCAAGTGATAACGTGTCGCGCATACTAATCTGGAAGTCCCAGATTTGAATCCCACTGAAGGCGATCCATGGTTGTTTTCTGCTGAGAACAGCTTACGATAAAAAATTCACGAGGGTTACAGAAAAAATGTCAGTGGTTGGGAATCCACTTTAAATTGTAGGTCCACTTGCAATCATTGTCTCGAGTCGGGTGAAGTTGTTCTCCCGCCCCATGCCCCACAAGAGGTTATGGAAACTAAAGAGAAAAGGACGTAGGGAATAATCTTATACAGTTGACTCTCGTTTCTCGATAATAAGATCGCCCTAAAACGTGAATCCCCTGGAGCCTAACTTTGTAACGCATGGGGCGATTTGAATGATTCTTTTTTCGCTTTATACAATTCGTTACTTTTATTGATAGCATGTCAAAATTTAGATAGGAGTGGAAAGAGCATAACCTCATATCATAAAATATCTGATTTTTAAAATGTTGGATCTAGGGTGGGAATTGGATTAGGAGAGACACCTGACTTAATTCTTAGACTGACTGATTGGGATGTTTCTTTCTATGTTGTAGTTTTGTTGTGCCATTGGTAGGACGACAATGATTCTTAGGGTACTTGGGGCGAAGTGGGGGTAAAAATGCGAGTGGAGTAAAGAAGAAGTGGCATCTAACTTCAATCAAAAGTATTACTTTTAAGCGATTTTCAGAAATGAGATCTAGAATGGAGGTGCTGAAGGAGCCTAATTTCGTAACGTGTGTTAGGGTTGTAGCCTAGCTTAATACCGCGTGGACCGAGTTGAATGATCCCGTTATTTTTGTATATATTTTTTGACCCCATTAGTACCATGATAAAAATGTCTTATGGTCAGTGGGGGTGTGGAGGCGGAACCTAACTTCATAACGCGAAGACCGATTTTATGATTTTTTCTTTGGCGGAATGTTCCCCATTATTTCTTAAAAAAAATTAAATCTAACGTGGGGGAATGAGAGCTTAACTCCTTGGATCTATGATGGATGGGGTGGGATAGCAGGCTTATCCTTACTTGGTAACACATAGTTTCGCACACTGTTACTATTAGAAAAACGTTGTCAATAGAGTCACTATGGAAGGAGAAGGGAATAATTGCCTTACTTCGTAATGTGCGGCACGACCTGGTAAACTGCAGCGTTTAGAAGTTTCAGGGTGAGTTATAAATTTAAATCTTTTATGGTATAAACATTACTATTTTGAACTGTTTCTAAACTCGAGCAACGTAAGAAATATTAAAATTTCTTAACAAGATCGGCGTTTTTAATAAAGAAAAGTTAAGCTCCTTTGGCTCGCTATCAACAGCAGCACCAAAGGGTTAACTTTTCTTTAGCTGCTGGACGCCTTCGCGAGAAAACGAAAACTAGATATAACTCCAACACGAAATTTAATACCGATCTAGACAGCTGTATCAAATTTGTGCATTTTGAAAAATAGTTTTACCGAAAGGTTAGTGGGACAGTGTAAGTGAGATCTAGCAAGCCAAGGAATCAGTTCAATCCAGTGGTTAGGAAATTGAGAAGTATGCACTGGTGCTGCATCGTATTGGTATCCTGAAGGATGTGCTCTAGTAAATCTAGTAGATTTGGCAGTGCATTTTCCAAAAATTTCATATAAATTTGGCCATTAAGCACTTGTGGCAAAATGAATATTCCTATTAAATGGTTCGGGTTATTATCCGATCAGGTATGAAGGTTGTGAAAATATGTGATACCATCTCATCCGTCCACAGAATTAAGTCCACAAACTCTGTGTTCTCTACCTCGCATTCCAGAAGCCAAGTGCGAGACTCTAATCTTCTCTCGGAATTTCCATACAGTAGTCCTCGGACTGTATAGTAGTGATATGAACGTAATTTTTCGAGGAACATACCTGCAGACACTAAAAAGTAAAAAAATTAATAGAATTTTTAAAAAAAATTTTTGACCAACTTCACAAAAAGAAAGCTCGAAAAATCATAAAATAATATTTAGTCTTATTTCTATCACGAAATTTTGAAGTTGGTGTAAGTGAAGAAGCGAAATAAGTTCCTGTAACTACTATTAAATAAAATATTATTTTACGCTGCGGTGATTTTGCGAAGTAACTTTTACCAAACCTTTTTTTCTGAAAAACAAATTTCACTCAGAAGTGCACTATCACGTCAGGTTTTCGAGATATTCTAACCTAAAAGTGCAAAAAACAGTGTCTTTTGATATATTTGAGGGTATGTATCGCATTTTGAAATTTTCATGTTCATGAATTTCTCGGTATACTAAAACTTTATGGTCACTTTTCAATACAATTAAATATTCAAAATGTATATCACTCAGCAACATTTTTTTGCGGCGCCTTCTCATCTTATATGAAAATACTGTTTCACAATTCGTACATTATGGAATAAGATAAATTGAAATCTAATATATATTTACTAATATTTAAGGCTTTGAATATCATAATTTTGACGGCAACACTACTATTTTTTAAAACTGTAAGTGTTTTACTAAATCTCGGTCTTCAACAAGTGCGTTATACTTTTCATTGGAGAACTGAAATAGTCAATTATTACCCGAGCAAGGCGTAAAGCCCTCATATTAACTCACCAGAAAGCATCTAAATTTTTATTAAGGTTAAAGGTAAATATTAATGTTGTTTGAATGTTTAGTTACTAGCATTATCTTTAATGTCATTGTTAAATCTAAATAGTGACCAAGCCATATTACCATTTTTTTGTTAAGTATTATTTCTCCTGCCCAGAGGTAGAAAATCATCCTGCCGTGAGATGAAACCACTTTTGAATGAAAGTTTTTCTTGGTGACATTTAGCCTGTTTACAAGTTTTTCGTCGCTCCTTAAAAAAAAGGAATTGGTTAACACGTGTCACATAAAGTCCAATTCTTGTCATGGCAGGCGATTACAAATGAAACTAATGCTTCCATATTGACACAGCATATACAAGTACATAAATGCACAAATATGTCAATAGAAACAGTCAAGTGAACAGAAAGGCGAACGTGAGTCCACTTCTGATTGAGGCGACATTTCGTTTTAACGCGAACTCACCCCACCTATGAATGACATGATGAAAATGTGGCGGAAGGAGCCATCTAAACAAATACATTGTATCTTGAAACTCTACATAAATACATTGACTAGCACTACGGCATTGCGAATTCGTCGATTTATGTTCATCGTTTAAATGTCCACAATTTGCAATTTCCAAACAGTTGCATTTGGATGTATACATATGTACGTTTCAGAACGGAGAGCAAAGAATGTTTTAATGTGACAATGAGAAGATCCATGTCCAAATATTTGGTAGTTATAAAATTGTATTTTTTATTTGGAAATTTTCTATAAAAATGTGGTTTCACGACAGTTTTGAGTGTTTAATAAAATCACCTAGTAGTTTTACATTTATTGAACCTTGCTATTGGTTTACACGAATAACGTAAAATCATCAACATTTGCTTTTCAGATTATAGATTTGTTTTGTTATATTCAGACCTATGACAATAAAAACACTAACTATATATATATTGAAAAAAAAATTTTTTACATTTTATATTTAGAACAAATGAATGTTATTTCACAGATAATTTATTTAAAACAATTAATACAGGAAAAACAATTACTTAACATTTTTTATACTTTGTTGTTGGAATAACCTTATTGTAACATAAGGGGGGCTCTACGGGCTCGAAGTATTAATTAAAACACTTATTTATAGTTACAAATTTTATACAATTTTATTCACTTCAATTAATTAGTTCATTTCATAATTGCCTTTGCACGTTTTCTTCACAATGTTTCACTTTTCTAATTAGCGCTTATGACTTCACTGGTTATAAAATACAACTGACTATCACATGTAAACACTTCGCAGTCTAAATCACGACTAAACTAACTAGTCTACTGCTCAGCCCTATCTATACTACTTACGTTAATTCTAGGAACTTCTGCCACTTAGTTCTAGATGTTTCCGTTACACATTTTCACCTCACATATTTTATTATATTTTATTTATCCTTTTAAATATTTTACTTATAATCCAAAACGGATATGCAATACAATATCGAATAGGACTAACCTAGTCGACAACTTTTGGAAAAGGTTGTTTTTGCTAATACTTGTAGGCCTAAAACTATACCAATATATTATTTAAGAATCACCTTTAGTAAGCAAGCGATCCCATTTTGTTACAGAGGAACATTAACTTCGGAGGTGGATAAAATATTTTGTTGAAGTCCTATATAACACCTTCGGACCGTCGAATACCTCTTCATACGAGCCTAAACACTCGCCAGTTGCGGTCAACATTAACACCAGAACTCCAACAAGATTGGATTTGGCTGACGTAATTAAGTAGATTGATGGAATCCCGCTAGAACGACTTAAGGCGGGTCACACGCGTCGGCTGATATTCTTCTCCCCGTAATCCAGGAATGTTGGAAAACCAAGGCCTATCCCAGTGAATGGAAAACAGGCGTAATTGTGAAGATTACCGAAAAAGGGGACCAGAGGAGTTGCAGTAGTTGTTGGTGCGGTATCTGTCTTTTAATTGCAGCCTGCAAATTGACGACTGAAATCATCTTAATGCGAATCAAGGATACAATCGAGCGCACTCTTAGCGAGGAACAGGCAGGCTTTCGGGAGGGTTCCTCCTGCAGCAATCACATCAACACCCTCCGAATTATCATCAAGCAATCTGCCGAGAAAAGGTGCCCTTTACGTCTTATGTTCGCCGATTTTTAGAAGGCGTTTAACAGCGTTGATCGCGATTATATGTATATGGGCAACTCTACGTAGGAGAGACATCGCAGAAAATTATAAGGGAGTCCTGATCAGTAGCCGAATGTCACGTCCTACACAAGGTAAAATTGTCAGAGCCCTTTCAAGTGCTGCATGGAGTGAGACAAGGATGCATACTGCCACCTTTGCTTTTCCTGATCGTCATTAATGACGTATTGTGCAGCGCTCTAGACGACCACCCATCTCGAGGATTAGATAGAAACTCTTTTACCACCTTACGCACCTGAACTATACCGACGATGTATGTCTCCTATCCAACAAACGGAGTGAAGTAGCACAAATGTCCGAAGCCTTGAGCAAAGAAATTCACAGAGCAAGGCTTAAGATCAATGCTTCTAAAACGAAAGTTATCAGCTTGGCCTGCAGGAGATGAAATTTATCTGAAATTTTGCTATCTCGTAAGCATAGTTACAGAAGACGGTGGAGCTGAAGCGGATATACAGGCTCCCATCAATAAGGCTGACGTTGCGTTTAATACTTTTGTTGAGATCTTGTGCAATAACAACATCTCCAGATGCACAAAACTTCGAAACTTCAAGTCGAACGTAAGATTTGTTCTGTGTACGGCTGTTCAACATGGAAAGTGTCCTGTTAAATAACATCTAAGCTACAAGTCTTTGTCAACCGGTGTCTCCGGGCTCATCCTTACCCTCCATTAGCCGGAGCTCCTAACCAACGAAGACCTACACAGACTTACAGGCCAAGACGCATCAGAATTCGCAAGCGAAATTGGCAATGGATAGGCCGCACACTAAGAAAAGAGCCAAACAACATCGCACAGCAGACTCTATATTGGAATCTCCACGGAATACACGAGAGAAGCAAAAGTGGACGACCGCGCATTACCTACATGGAGAAGATCCGTCATCAGGGAAGGTACTCAGATCAACTAATCATGGCCACAATTGAAGGCATTAGCGCAGAACAGAGCCAGGTGGAGAGTCGGTGTAATAGACGCCCTATGCCCCACAAGTGGTTAAAGGAACTTATAAGAGAAGCAAGCGAGCGCCATAAGATACATACTTTAATGTTACATTAGGTGTGCCAATCGAGTTGAAAATAGAGCTTGTGAGTGCTTTATACCAGTTAAAATTTTGTAAGGAATTATTTTTATAGGTATGAAAAAAATATATTGATATTCTGTCTGTTCTAATTCGGGCCTGAGTGCCCCTAAAGAATAAAAAAAATAGTGATATACATATCACTTGAAGTTTTGGTATTCCTTATATTATATCTTTCTAAAGAAGAAAAAAATTGCTAAACTTTTCGTTTGGTTCTGACAGAAGTTGCATTATCAGTTGTCCAAGAAATGCGTGTGTATTTTTTTTATTACTTATATACAGGGTGTTTCTTATATTGTGTGCAAAAATTAAAGAGCTGGTAGAACAAGGCGAGAAGTGAAAAAAATGTATGGGAGAGGGGGAGTCTATCTATGTATTTTTAGTGCTACAGACTAAAATCGTAGAAAATATAAGTTACAATTTGGCCCTTGGGTGGGGTGGGGACGAAAAATAATCCTTATTGTTGGCAAGAATTATAAGAGTTGATTGATATGCCTTATTTCATACCTGATAACCTTGGCTCTTCCTCAACAGCAGCATCAAATGATTAACTTTTCTTTAGCTGCTGAAGGCGTGTTAAGGTTCGATTTTCACTTTATTGGTTATATGTTTTGTTTTTTTTTAATTACGCCAGAAGTTGAAAGTTCACTTAATGATCATGGCATTAGTCCTATACATTTGAAGATCAATTCATTTCTTCTCTGTGATTTTTTTGTTTGAAAAAATCTAAAATAATGGTTTTTTTCGGTCCCTGCTTTGAAAGCGTTTCTCTCGAAAAGCTTTTTTTGAGCGGTAAACACCCTGCAGCGAAATCAAAATGAGCTATGGAGTTGAACCTCTCAACAAACTAGGAAAATCTGTCAGCTATATAATAAATCACTCTTTTATTCAAAAAGTCACGCCCGCCCCCCTACCCCTCTCCAATTTTAAGTGTCGAAGTTCATTGCATGGTAAATCATCTCTAGTTTTATAATTTCATTCGTTTTTTTGTTTCAGATGTTTCAAAGTGCTTGTTGTGTAAAAAATTTTTTTTAGATTAGTTTTAATGTAAATTTTTATTATAAGAAACGAGAAAAAAAATTAAACTAAAGCTTTCATTTCGTGATCTTAGAATCATAAATCACCCTTAAGGGTAGGATAGGTTCTAGTCGAGCGGCCTGAAAAATGGCTGAAGTTTATGGATTTTTTTTCTTACAGAAAAAGGTAAATAATGTATAATTCGACTTTTTCAGCTATTAGTACATTTACTTAGGTTCACAAAAAAATGGTTTTTAATTCTTTAAGTTGTAAAATTTGCGAGAGATCCACGCGTTTCTGGAGCCGCGTAACGTGTGCAACGCGTTGCACCGTGCAGGAATCCGCCTTCCTCTTTTATCTGCAACACAAAAATCAAAGTTATTTGCAAAGTAGAATAAATTTGAGGGGCATGGACCATTTTTAGAAAAATTCAATGATTTTTGATAAAATGACGACCGTTTGAAGAAAAGAATCGATTTTTTTGCCCTTTTTTATTGTTCATAGTGGTTTAAAAAATAATAAATATTAATATTTTTTGTTGAAAATCGTCCATGGCCCCCTAAATTCAATAATCTTTATTAAGTAAAGGGAATCTTTATTAAGAAAAAAGAAGTCAATCGGTTGAACAATTCGACTGCAACTCTGCACGGCGTGTCTAAGAACATAGTTTTGAGAAAAACGCGTTTAAAGTTTGACAAAGAAAAAACGTGGGAAGAAATATAATTTTTGTTTCTTACAGCTAGTCAGATGTTCCCGGACCATTTCTCTTCCTTGTGAAACTGATTTTGACTACTATAGCTATTCAAAGAACATTATTTTGTCCAAACAGAACATATAAAAGAATTTGTATACCTGCTGAGCAAACAATACGGCGCGCCTGCATCTGCATTTGGCCCGAACGTAGGCATGATTTTCGGCCGGTATGCGTTCGCACTAAATCGGCTGTAACTTTTACATTTTTCCGAACATCGTCAAATCGTTTTAGAGGCTTATTCTAGACACTATACGGATTTGAAATATGCAAAAAAAGAAAAATTAATTTTTTGAAATTGCTCGACTAGAACCTACCCTTAAGTGGAGTGGTTTTGATACCATAGACTATAAGAACTCGATTGTTGGTGAGCTGCCTGTGCTAGGCAAGAGGCAATAGAGTACTAACAGGCAGACACGGCATAGGAACACTATGTTAGAATTAACCTGAGGAGTTCAGTAATTGGGCTAACTCCAAAATCTGAGCACTTATACAGAAGGTGAATTATTGTCTCTTTTTATCTGGCATCGCCGCAGCTGTGTGTGTTATAAGGAGCGCCAAGCCTAGACACATGTTCACCAATTAGAAAATGGCCAGGGATATTGTGAAGAAAACGTGCAAGGGAAAATGTGAAATGAACTAATTAAGTGAAGTGAATGAAATTGTGAACATTTGTGACTGTAAATAAGTGTCTTAATTAATCCGTCCAGCCCGAAGAGCCCATTTATGTTACAATATTTTGGATAAAGCTTGGCCAAGTTGCTCTATAAATGGCACAGATTGGGAGAGCACTACCCCTAAGAGAAGCGAGTTTTCTTTTACAGTCTCTTACTAACTTTGAGTAGGTGGTAGCTGATACAAGCACTTTTAGGACAGCCTTGCTTCTTCAAGTCCCAGTAGAGAACAAGCCTTCAGAACTCCAAGAACTTTCACTTGGAGTATACTTGCTTTTTTTGGTAGTTTATAGAATTTCTGAAGCCAGTCCAGTGTTCCTCCACTTATTCATGGTCGGAATTCTGACACCGAAATTCCTAGTAAAATTAAGATCGGGTATTGCAGAATCAGACTGCGCAGTAAAAAGCCCTATCGTTTTTAAGTTGAGGATGCTACAGTGGCTATGTTTGGTAACCCAACATACAGGCTCTTTTAGTCTGATTATGTGAAGATCAACGGGGAGAAGCCGCACCAAAATGTTGAGAGTATGGGTTCGGGTAGTGTGTAGCGCTTCAGTAGTTCCGGTAGTAGCCTTTTCATATCGATATCCTTTCTCATGGCCGGCCAACAAATTTGTGTGCCATAAGTGGGGATAGGAGGAATCATTGCAGCCCCACCTGTTACTAAAAGTGTGGCTATATGGATAAAGAGCCCAGTTTTTGACTCGCTCTTCTACATTTTGCTTCAGTTTCGGATCTAAAAGTCCCCCAAGTACTTAACTCTGGCAGATAATGACAGTTTTCGTAGTAAAGAGCATAAGTTCGGTCTTTCCGGAGTTCCCAGACAGTCCACAATTCTTGCACCATATGCTGGCCTTGTTCACCACATTTTCCACATGCCGCTGATTAGATGGAGGGGGATTTCCCTGATAGCAGTTTACCAAATAATCGGCATAGGCGATATCCCTAATTTTGTTCTCATCGAGTTTCAACAGTATTTCTTTCATTATAATCCGGCAAAGTGGATGAGACAGAACTCCACCCTGAGACGCACCCCTACAGACGAGCTTAACGGCTGCTTCCTAGTTCCGAATACCCTTGATTTTAGCATCATCAAAATCCAACGGCCCTGCCTGCTTCACGTCCAGCTCGGCGAGATTTACAAGCAAAGATTCAGAGCGAACGTTATTGAAGGCTTTTTTCTGTTATGAGCATCGCAACAATCCTTGTTGCGTATATTTTTTGTATTTTATTGGTATTCAATCGCGCACACAATATCATGAAGTGCCGTCTATGTGGATCTTCCCTTGCACTAAACGTGCTGAGATCTTGACATAACAGAGTTCTTAGCGCTGATTTAGAATGAACACCATTTTGAAATTTCTCCAGGTCTGAGAAATATAATTGAAAACAAACAACTCCTAAAGTTTGCCGCCAGCCACTTCGCTAGTAAGTATTCTAGCTTCTGTAACATGATTAGAATAACTCCACCTATGTCAGGGGTTTGTAGGGAATGAAACTGTTTATAGGCCAGATAGATCTCTGTTGACGATGGCTTTAATTTTGTTCTCCGAAATTTAACTTATTACTGAGGTGCAGATAGCCGATAGCAGATGGCTTTCCGTTTCAGCCGAGGATTACGATCGCGCTCCATCTAACTTTCGCCGAAAAGAGGAGTTGATATTTCCTTTGGACGGTATTATGCTGAGTCTAGCTGATTCCCTGGAGCTCTCAATTAAATGGCAGTACACCATCCAAGCCTGTTTCTTGGCTTCTCTGGTAGCAATCATTATTAGTTTCATCGTACTTATTTCTGTAGCAGATGTTGAAAATGTTTCAAGAGATCTTCACATTTCACCAGAGCGGAAGGAATTTTTTGCTATAATTTAAGGCACAGAAGATGTTGAGCTTTCTTAATAGTTAATGATTTAAGCTTTTGAATAGTTTCAATGCCCCAAATTAGGTACCTATGTCGGAAAGTTTTTATTTGATCATTTGGCTAAATTCCTTCTCTTTCACCTGATAGTTCGATATTGAACAGTATCCAATTATGGTCGGTGGATGACATAAGGGCTGAAACTCTCCAGTTTTCGACTCTAACGTTCTTTATAGTTAATAGCAGAGTTGCCAAGTCGGGCGATTTCTAGCCAATTGGGCTACTTGAGCCGTCAGTTGGGCGAGAAAATTTTCCTCTCTGCGACTAGGCACTTTTTGGGCGATTTTATAATTCTGGCTGGGCGCTTTTGGGCTATAGGCTGAATCAGAATGTACGGCAGCCTACAGCAACAGTTCATATTGGCCAATCGAAATCACATAACCCGACGTGACGGTAGAAAAATTTTTGCTGTCGAGTCATCGCAAATTCTAATTTTTCGCGAATAACTTTTTACTGAACTCCGAACGAGTCCAAACTGACGTTTATCGCAATGGAACTTTTTCGCTCGAACATAAAAGTATGCCCAATGCCGTCAGTACCGTCTGATACAGCCGACATCAAAATTGTTTTTCTGTCGTCCCTGCGTTTTATTTTCTATCTCTTGTATATAAATTAAATCCTAAAAGATTAAAATGTGCGTAATAAATATGTAGTTGGAAGCAACTCGATGAATTATTAAAGGTTCTGACTATTTGCACTTACGTGTATTTACGTGTATTTATGTACTTCAAAAATTTATTAGACTTTCTGGGAGAAAGAGGTGTATTAATCAGGCTTTTAATTGCTTTATTAAATGGGGGGTTACCTCCCTCCGCCAGGGAATATATTTGAATAGTAGTACATAAAAGTACATAAAGTACGTAAACGCGGAACTTTTCTGACACACGTAAATACACGTAAGTGCAAATACCTACTTAATTAAGGGTATTTTTTGTTTTTCAGGACGCCTCTGATTACTGTAATAAATATTACATTAAAGTTATACAAACAACAATTTAAAAAACTTGATTGATTATAAAATCAAAAGGCGATTTTTGGGCGATTTCAAATAATGGCGCGACGACTTTGGGCGACTCAGCTCGGCGACTTTTTCTCCATACCGTATGGCATCTCTGGTTAATAGCAGTGTAACATCAGTCATCTCTCTCCAGCCGACGAAGATATTCGTCCTCGGTAACGTAAAGCTGGGGAACGTGTCTTTAATTTCTGATTTGTGTGTTTGAAATTGAATAGTTACGATGACGATCTGATTGTCTCTGTTATAAAATTTATATCATCAGAACGTATTCGACCAATATAAAACCAAGGACATGGTGATAAAAGGCAGGGTGCTAACTACAGACCACATAATTACAATTAGTAAATACACAATTATTTGTATCACGTTTTAGTTACCATAAACCACTAGTAACGATTGTAAATTTAAATTTAATTTAATTTAAATTTATTAATTAAAAATGACAAAGGAAGTTTCACTTCATCCGCGTTTATGTAGGTGAGGCTGAGGTTTTATAGTTCTATAGCAACTAGAAGCTATGGTAACTGTTTACTTTCAGGGTCATCTGATTTTTTGGCTGTAAGAAACCGAAAAATCAACTTTTTTTATAATTTTTTTTCAATTTGTTCGTTTTTACGGCGGATTTACGTTAAAAATTTCAGAAATTAAAATAAACTAGCTGGTGCCCGCGCCTACGGCTTGGTGGTTAGTGGAGATAGGTCATAGACTATAGGAGGCACCCTACTCTATTTAACAAAAAAAGAACTAGCGAAATTGGTCCACGGGTTCGGGAGATAGACTTAAACAACTGAAGATGAAAAGTTTTGTAATGTTAACAACTGTAGCAACACAATCTATATTCCAAAAAATAAAAAAATAGAGCTATTGCCTTTGTACCCTCCAGCCTCTTGCGAGCTTCGACCTTTGTATCCTCCCGCCCATGCAAACTACCACCTTTGTATCCTCCCTCTTGCGAGTTAAGACCTTTGTATCGTCCCGCATCGTCTATTCGCATCGCCCCTGGCCGTGTAAAAGAACTTTTACACGGAGTACACGAATCCGTGTACTCCGTGTACGCAACACGCTTCGTCAAATTTTTATCTGGGGAACGGTAGTGCCCCCGCCAAGACTGGGCACTACCTACCTTTTCTAGAAGAGTTTCGTCGTATTTTCGAACCGTCATAGCTTCGGTCTGGATAATACCAGAGAGCCCAAATTTGCAATAAATTGTAGTTACCAGACTTATAAAACACACTAAGTTTCATTTGTCCACCTTTATTGCTTTAGATTTTATTAATACCGGAAATACGTCGATTTCGCCACTCATGATCATCGAAACCTCCATCATAAAACCTCTAGCGTGTTTCCTGAAGTCTTAGAAAGTTGAAATTTGGTATGCTGGCTAGAATTAGCACACAAACAACGAAAATATTGAGAAATCTGTAACTTTTATCTTCCACCCCTCCTAAAGAGGGGGGGGGGGGGTTCAGTTCTGTATATACAATTTCTTATTGATAGGTACTTCCAAAAGTTCTAGAAATCGGAAATATGATATGCCCATTAGGATCAACACACAAACAACGAAAAAATTAAGAAATCTGTAAATTTCATCGTCCAACCCCTGGAAAAGGCGGGTCTGGTTCTGTATTATATAACAATTTCTTATAAGATAATTTCCAAACTTCCAAAAGCCCTAGAAAGCTGCAGTTTGCTATGCAGACCAGGTTCTGCACGCAAACAACGAGAAAATTAAGAAATATGTAACTTTCTTCCTCGAACCCCCCATAAATCGGGCGCAGGTCTGTATATAAAATTTGTTATGGAGAGGTACTTCCAAAAGTTCTAGAAAGCTGAAATTTGATATCAAAGTTAGATGTTATTAGTACATAAACAACTAAAAAGTGAATGTGAGAAATACCATCTTCACTCGACTACGCATCTCTACTTTAAGTTAACAAAACAATCTTTCGCATGTAGTCCAAATAGTCATACTGTATTTAAGAAACCAACAAGCATTTTTAAGCCTAAAAGCGCGGAATTGTACGGAAGGAGCAATTTAAAAAAAATACAAGCACCAGACTATGGTCGGACCATGATTTACTGCTTGCGTTTTGGATGAAAATTTGGTTTGCGACTAAAATTTCTGGTTTAATCAGAGATTTCTTGTTATTTCGGTTCATGAAGTATACATTTTTTTACTTTGTTGGAAAAATAACATAATTTAGTCTGCTTTAAGTTAATATAAATAAAACACAACAGTCAGCTATAGTTGAATATAATGGCTAAGTACCACCCTAATTTATCGCTTATTGCAAATAAGAACAACAACATGGAGGCAACGATAGAAAGTGGGCTATGCAAAAAATAAAAGCATCTTACAAAAAGAAATGAAATCCCACCAAAAATATTTCATGTAAAGAAGGTTGCCAAGACTAACAACCTCATACCGCTTTCACTGTTAAAAAGTTATCATATCTCATGTGGAGCCAAGCTTCTAACTCTACAAGGCCTAACTCTACAACCACTAGCTCTAGAAACCCTACTTCTTGGTCAAAAAGTATGGCTTGGCCGTTTCAGGGATCTAATGCATGCCACAACATTAAAGACCAGTGACTTAATTTCTTACCATAAGTCCATGTGAGTGACCAAGATATAGGGTTTCTAGAGTTAGGAGTTGTAGAGTTAGGCCTTGTAGAGTTAGGGGCTTGGCTCCACATGAGATCTGATAACTTTTTAACAGTGAAAGCGGTATGAGCTTGTGAGTCTTGGCAACCTTCTTTACATGAAATTTTTTTGGTGGGATTCGACTTTCTGGGAGGAAGAAGTGTATTAATCAGTCTCTTAGTTGCTTTATTAATTGGGGGGCTGCCGGGCCCTCCCTCCGCCAGGTTTTTAACCAGAATAGGCATTGAAATACTACACTACTACTACTACTACTACTACTACTACTACTACTACTACTACTACTACTACTTCATGTGTTTCGATTAATTTTGTCGTTTTTTTCGAGTAAATTACGAAAAAAAATATAAAAAGTGATGAGATATCGTAAAAAAAAATATGCAGACTTATTTGTAAACAGTCGTTTTTTTGAAACATTTAAAACTCTGAAACTATTACAAATATTGAATTGATCTGATCATTCTCGTATTTTTTTATAGTAAGTCCGCCATAAAAACGAATATTTAAGAAAAAAAGTCGAAGATCTGTCATCTTTTCGATTGTTTACAGTCAAAACACCAGGTGACGCTGAAAGTAAACAATTACCGAAACCATTATAGTTTCGGTCTGTCCGTCCGTCTGTCCATATATCACAGTCTTCCATACTGTCATTTATAAACTAGTTAAGTTTAAATTTAGTATTATTTTTTTTAATTACCTTTTAATAAAGTGAAAAATTTGCTTACGATAATTTGCAGTTGCGATAACGTCACTCGGGACCATCGATATGTGTCATGACACTTGTCTTTTGCAAAAAATTCAAAAACGGTTGTTCCTAATAAACATCACTTGATTGGAGATAATGACTATTATAAGCAAGATATGATGTCACTTATCTAGCGGCAGGCGAGCAAATTGGATGTCAATTTAATTTTCCTTTTCAAACGTTTGCAGCATATCCTTACATATATGAGAGTGTTCCTCTTATGCAATTTGGTCCAATTATTAAAGGGATGAGGCGCCATCTTTCTCCTTTATTGATAACTGGGATAACACACAATCCTCAACGCCTTATACATCTGGAAAATTTTGCTTGGCAGTTCGTAATGTTTAAGCTTTCAAGCACAACCACATATGTGAATATGTATTTTAATTTTTAACGCAAAATAGTAGAAAATATTTTCTATGGCTGAAAAATTCTTTCGAAGAAGATATTCGTTTTATTGCGAAGTCTGGCAGGAATTTAAGCATAAATTTGATAAGGTGGCAGTGCACATTGTAGATGTACAGCAATGGAAGGATAATTTCCCTTTAGGTATTTAATGTTTAGTCTGTACCATGTAGTTAAACACAAAACGCCGTCGTTACTTTTTATCTTAATATAATCCAGTTTAGGTAAGAGCTTTAGTTACGTGCAATATACTAGAGGTTTTCTCTATTTCTGGGAACCGACCGCTTCTAAGTCCATGAACTCAATTCTTTTATAAAATATTTCTCAGTTGCATTAAGCTGTAAGGTGAGAAGAAAATCATTTTCCGGGGGTAAATGTGGGTTTAAATTTTACGAAATGGAATTCCTTAATATTTTATATTTGTATTTCAGGGTTTTTTTTAGTCTAGATGATTCAAGGAAGTTTCCCGACTGGTACCACGAGAAAAATGTTTTTGGTGGGGTGCGGGTGGGGGTAGGATTTTAACTTAACTTTATAACAGGTGTACTAATTTAGATAGTTCTTTTTCTCTTATTTAGAGCATGATCCCCCTTGCAAATATGAGATAAAAATTAGATCTAGGATGTGGAGAGGGGGTAGGTAGTCTAACTAAGTAACGCGTAAACCGATTTGGATGATTCTTTTTTTGTTGAGTAGATTATGTTCGCCGAGTGGTACCGCATCATAAATTTCTTTTTGATTGGGTGGGGATGGAGGTTAACCATAACTTCGTAACGTGTGGCCCGATTTGGATGATTCTTCTTTGTGTATAATCACCAATTGCTAATATGAGAAAAAAAATTAATTCAGGGTATGGGGCAGGGAAGGGGTAGCCTAACATTATAACATGGTTGTCGATTTGGGTGATTTCTTTTGTAATATATAAAATATGTTCCCCTTCTAGTACCACGACAAAATGTATGAGGTACGTGGGGGTAGAAGAAAGGGTGGAATGCAACTCCTTAACGCCTAGGCTGATTTGGATGATTGTTTTTTTGTTGTATACAGTATGATACCCCATTGCTTTTTTCCTCATAATTTTACCTAAGAAATTAGACTGAGCTAACTTCGTAACACGTGGATCGATTTGGTTGATTCTTTTTGTGATGTATAGATTATGGTGTCCCATCTACACCACGGCAAAAAGTGGCAAAAGGGTGGAACTGAACTTCTTAATGCGTTGACCAATTAGGATGATTCTTTCCTTTTGTTGCTACTATGAGGAAAAAATTTGTAAATGCGTGGGGGAGGGCTATACTAACTTCGTAACACGTGGACCGATTTAGATGATTCTCTTTGTGAATAAAGTAGGGCTTCACGATACTCGAGATAATTCTCGCTGCCGGTGTCGGTCTCGACACGAAATCGGCATCGGCAGCGAGACCAATACCATCGGTAACAATGCGATTACGAGAGCGATATTGAGGTAATGAGAGTGGACGAGATTTTAGTTTTTATCATTTTATTGTGAACAATTTGTTGAATTGCTTCAGCTTTTATGTCACTCCGAAAAGTGTCAATGGGGCATATAGATATACTCTGCTTTCCTCATTCGCTTCATTCTACATTATTTCCTTATTCAGATATTTGCGTTTTAACCCCAATAGCAAAGAAGCTTGTTCACGCTGAGAGGAATAAGAAGAAAATGCAGATATACATACGTAGATATATCACTTGTTCTCGCTCACCGTTTTCTCACCGAAAATCCCTTTTATTTATCTCGCCGAGAGCGAGACCGAACGGAGATTGGCCTTTATCTCTCCGAGATTGCGGCTATAGCAAGATCGTCTTCACCTTGATGAGACCCGGACCGAGATATTCCAAAGTATCGGTCTTGTCTCGATGCCGTGAAGCCCTAGAATATTGAGTATGTTCCCCCACTACAAAAATTTATGGGGTGGGGTGTGGGTGTTGGACGAGTGGAGCCTAATTTCATGGAACTATTCGGATGATTCGTTTATTGCTAAATAGAGTATCTTGCTCCATTTGTATCCTAATAGAAATTGTAGCTTAGGGTAAGAGTGGGAAGTAGGGTGTCACCTGGCTTCCTAAGGCGCAGACCGATTATGATGATTTTTACATTGTTGTAAAGAATAGGTTTCCTCATGGGTAAATGATAAAAATGTTACAGCTAGGGTCACTACGGAAGTAGGAAGAAGCAGTCCGCTAACTCAATAATGTACGCCCAGATTTTGACGATTCCCTCTTGCTGTATAGTGTACGTTATTGCATCTTAAGTTTTGAGAGAGACAAGTAAAAATAAATATTTATAATCGAAAATGGATTGTTTGTTGTTTGTTTTTCAAAATACTCTCCATGAAGATCAATACACTTTTCCATGCGGTTGAACCAATTGTCGAAGCTATTTTTCCACTCCGATTGAGGTACCTCCAAAACATGTGATTTGAACGCATCAACCGCTTCTTCAGGCGTCGAAAAGCGTTGACCTCACATTTTATTTTTGATTTGCGGGAATAAGAAGAAATCATTGAGTGTCAAATCAGGACTGTGTGGGGGATGACCCATTAATTCGATGTTTTGAACGCTTAAAAATTCACTTGTTTGAGGTGATGCGTGAGAGCTTGCATTGTCGTGGTGGAGAATGATTCGTGTTCTGCGATTGGTTTCCCTTATATTTCCGAACAGTTCTGGCAAAGAAACGGTGGTGTACCATTCAGAATTAATTGTTCTACGTTGCTGTTATAGCACGGTGGCGACATGTTCAATTATCCAATTTGGTTCGAAGTGCTTCGTGCGCGAAAAACTTGTGTTGGAAAGAAAGACCCATACAGTCGATATTTGCTTAGATCCATGATTCGTCGATCCACGATCTTATACACGTGTTTTGAAGCACCGCGATTGTATTTTTTCAACATTTCTTTACACGAGCCTTTATTTTTGACCGACTGTCAAATTATGCGGTATCCAACGCGAACAAATCTCTTTGACGGCGAAATGTTAATGCAATATTGAACCAGCGAAACACGGTGGTTCTAAATGGTGCTTCAACACCAAAAGTCGATGCGAGTTGATCGGCACACTCTTGTTGGTTTAATCCACGTCGAAAGTCATAGAAAATCATCGCAGGAAATCGTTCACGATTTAATTCCATTATTTTACCAAGATGATGTTTCAAGTACCTGTAAACAACACAAATAACACTCGTATGACAAAACGTTCTGAGTACGATTACCATTAAAAATGTTAAACTTTACGATGATAATGTCAGATTTGACATATTTAAACTGGTGTTGCCTTATCTCAAAACTTAAGTAGCAACCTACATACGTACTAACCCCATGTTAAGAATTTTGTATTTAACGTATAGGTTTGAAAGGGTGACTGGGATTAATTGCGTAACGTGTTTCTGGGTTTGAATGATTCTGTTTTATTTCTATAGATTGCAGTACCTCTGCAACTACTGAAATTGCTTCGTTATGCGAGCAGAATTTTTTAAGTAGGATATTCGATAGGGCTTCACGATACTCGAAATAATTCTCGCTGCCGGTATTGGTCTCGACACGATATCGAGACCGGCAGCGAGACCAATATCATTGGTAACAGTGCGATACTGAGAGCGAGATTGAGGTGACGAGAGTGGACGAGATATTAGTTTTTATCATTTTATTGTAGACAATTTTTTTTAGTTCTTTCAGCTTTAATGTCGCTCCGAAAAATTTCAATTGTGTGATTTATAAGGCATATAAGTATACACTGCTCTCCTCAATCGCTACTTTCTACATTATTTCCTTCTTCAGATATTTGCGCTTTATCCCCAATAGCAAACAAGAGCCTTTGCTACCTTATTTTGGCGATTGGAATATGAAGAAAATGCTTATATCATAGATATATCACTTGTCCTCGCACCCCGTTATCCCACCGAAATACCCTTTTTTTATCTTGCCGAGAGCGAGATCGCACCGAAACTGGCCTTTATCGCACCGAGATTGCGACGAGAGCGAGATCGTCTTCACCTTGACGAGACCAAGACCGAGATCTGCCAAAGTCTCGGTCTTGTCTCGGTGCCGTGAAGCCCTTATATCCGAAGACACTAAATAGTTAAAAGAAAATAATTTAAAAGAAAAGTTGAACAGTCTTCACAAAGAGTGCTAAAACGCATAAAATAATATTTAATTTTATTTCTATTACGACATTTTGAAGTCGGTACAAGTTAAACAAACAAAACAACTTCCAAACCACAATCGAAGATAAAGTCTAATTGTACCTAAACATATCAGCTTATGAGGTTATAATATAAGAGGATTAAATACTTTTGTTGGTTTTACCTCTTAACCTGCCCCGCATACCACCATCCCATTATTTTGAAGTCGGTAGAAGTTAACAAACAAAACAACTTCCAAACCAATTCTAATAGTACCTAAACATATCAGCTTATGAGGTTATAATAAAAGAGGATTAAATACTTTTGTTTGTTTTACCCCTCAACCTGCCCCACATACCACCATCCTATTATTTTGGAGAAGGCAAACTATAGTTTTGGTGTACAAATATTGCCATGTGATTTGCTTTCTACAAAGTATTGGAAGAATACTTTTTGTACAACTTTTGGCAAATAATGAAAAATTTTTTTTAATCCACTATAAAAATATTTCTAATAAATTTTTTAGCCTTCCCCGATCTTAATTATCTATTTGTAACATCCTTACCACTTTCAAAACTTCAAGCACGCGCAAAATTTGCGAAATATATCCAAAAAATTGTCACCTTGACATATCTTTATCTAAACAATGTAGTAGTAAGAGTTATTTATTTTAAATTACATATAAGTATCTGTTACCGAAAAACAATCAATATACATACTATACTATAGGTACATACTCAATTTCCTGTTTTGGATAAAAGCAAATCTATAACCGAGTAAGATTTTGAATCTTGCTTCAAAAGTCGTTGTGTATCTATTTCCATTTATCTAATTGACACGTAGCCTGGAGGGAGTAGAAATGTTACAAACCAATGTCCGTTTCGATCGCTTCCGTTTCGAATAAGTTTTATAGTGACCCTTCCAATACGATACATATCTGAAGTCAATGCAATCACCAACGTAGCAGGAAATATATTTACCCCGAATAGATTTGCATATCTACACATGACCTCATGCTGCAGCAAACGGAACTATCCAGGGTGAAAGATTCTCTCTTTTAAAGCCAATCTACATGCAATCAGGAAAGCAGAAATTCTATTTATTTTCTATGTAATTCCCACGGTGTTATTAGTTTCCGAACGCCACACACCCACGGGAGTACGAAAAAGCTATAAAAATTTTATTTGATGCTACTGAAAGATGCAAAGGCAAACAGAACTTTGTGTTTATTGGAATCTTGGTCATCAGTTCTTTGGGATTATAAATGAGGCACTGTATAAAGACACTAGAGATTAATGGCCTTCTTTACGTTTCTATTGACGCTAGGAATTAGCCTGTCTTGGCTTTTGTAAACATTCTGGCACATTCCTGTCATTAAGGTCGTGACGACAGTTAAAAATGAACCTACTGTCTCCAGGAAGACTGGGAAATTTTTCTTAAGTTTCCCTGACTTTATCTGAATACGTAATGAATGTTGACAAATTTATTTTCTGTGGTTTGTAGGTGAAGACAGTTTCCTTGGATCATTCCATTATTAAGGAATATCCAAAAATTGAACAAACATACACTTAGCCACTTGATATTCGTTTGAGAAATAAAGGGGTACTACGTTTATAGCTTTTCAAATTAATTCCGATTTTTTTAATGTACATATGTACGTACATGACTACAAGGGTTGCTACTTATGTTTTGAGATAGACAAGTAAAAATAAATATTTTTAATCGAAAATGGATTGTTTGTTGTTTGTTTTTCAAAATATTCTCCATGAAGAATTTTGCATGCTTTGGATCCAATTTTCGAAGCACTTTTTCCACACCGGTTAAGGTACCTCCAAAACATGTGATTTGAATGCATCAACCGCTTCTTCAGGCATCCAAAAACGTTGACCTCACCTTTTATTTTTGATGTGCGGGAATAAGCAGTGGCGGCGCTAGGCGTCGGCGACCGCGCCTGAGGGGGCCTCGCAAAAAAGTTTAAGAATGTTATTAAAAGCTTAGTTATTCGTATATAATTCCGTACGCGTGAGTAGTATATATCCAGAATTGGAGGGAGTACAGCTTCTGCTGAGAGAAGTTTTTCAAAGTTAAAATTGATTGCAGTGCCGGATTTACATTTTTGAGGCCTATAGGCTGAAAATTGGTGGAGGCCTCTTTAAGGAAACGAAAATTTCTCTTTTTAGTTTTTTTTTACCTTGCACATTCTATTAAAAACTTTAAACCTTAAACAAATAATATGTAATCTAATAAACCGGGGGAAAATTAATTTTAACTTATAACCGGGTGGAAAATTATTTCTTTAACCGCTTGCGTTTTGAATGAAAATTTGTTTTGCGACTAAAATTTCACGTTTTATCAAAGATTTCTTGTTATTTCTATTAATAAAGTGTACATATTTTTACTTTGTTGGAAAGATAATTTAGTCTGCTTTAAGTTAATATAATTCGCTTTTTTCATAAGATCCAATAGTTTTGGCGGTAGGGCGAGTTTAAGGAAAAATCACCGCCCGACTGCCATAAGAAGCGAATGTAAATTTGGCCTTTTATGTGTGCATTAATTCGTCAGTTCATATCTACGAGGTAGTAACTAAAGGAGAAGCTCTATATGTCGTGTGTGTGAGCATGGCAAGTTTTTGTTCTGCGGTTAGGTCTGTGCTGTCAAATATGTTCAAAATTTATTACTTAGGCCAATATTTTAAAATACGCCTCAAAACCCCCCAATATAAAATAGTTTTCTAATGCCTTGCGCTTATAAGGTTGTATGTATGGGATCCTCACACAAGCTTAAAATTTCCCCGATTTTCTGACCTTATATCTTCTCATTTAGTTACTTCCTCGTAGGTTCATTGCTTGTAGTTTATGGTGGTTTTAGCTCTGCTCGTGTTTTATTTTAATTTTTTTGATAATTTTGATATTCAATGCATTCATTATACACAGTATACTACACAACAGAGCTGTAAAGTAATCATTTTTTGTGGAATTAATTCCAACCAAATTCCCATTCCTTCGAATTAAAATTTTTTAATTCCATTACTTTTCAATTAGGAATAGAATAAACCACTGGAATTAATATTCCAAGTAATGATGTATGTAATAGGAATTCCTAATATATTCCACCGAGATTGGCAGAGGAATGCAAAATAAACCAAAGTTTAGTTCCTTAATTCTTTTGAAGTTTCCCTTCTATGAAAACATTCTTAAATTAATTAGCACTCCTACACTAAGCGAAATTGTTATAAAGTCAGCGCGTTTAATAAGGGGCAACAAATTTCAATACATTAAACTTAATCTGGTAAATTTAGTTTGAAAACATATGGAATCGTCTTTTAAAGATTTCAAGATAAATTATGCTTCTATCAATAGGCTTTTGACAGCAAGTTCTTCAAAGTGCTTAAGTAAAGTGCAAAATTCCTAACATATTTTATTATATTCGGTAAGTCGAGAATTTTATATTGAGGGCAGGTTGTGGAATGTGTTGAATTAAGGGGGGAGGGGGGGGCAAAGAGTATTTGGTGTTTCTAAGTTACTGTTTCCACTTTTGGCTCATAAATACTTTATAATGCACCCGAAGCCAAAAGTTAAAATACCAAATAATTTCAGATAACACGTCCTTTATATTAAATATCAATATCACTCCTTTCCCCTCCCTTCTCCCTAGCACCCCTTATTAAGAATAGTGGCACTGTTTGTTCTTTTGATTTTAACAATGTTTCTGCCAAATTGCAGTATTTGCACTTTTTCTCTACGGTTCTCTACGGTTTTAACTCTAGGAAACAACATTTCATTTGATACCTAGAATATAACCACATGGATTGCATTTAACCGGTTTTTCAATAAACCTAAATATATTTCTGTCTTGTTTCTTGAACGAAAACATTTTTTGAAACACCTTAGATCCTTTATTACTTCAGATTTGAGCAAACCCTGTCTTTTTTGTTACTTATTCACATTACTGTTTAGTATTTTATTTATGGTTTCGTTATTTGATTTATTTCTAAAACTTATAACTTCGGTGACAAAATTGAGAGAACACTTCCAAAAATATGATGCAAAAAACTAATTTTTTTTATAAAATGAAAGTTACTCTATTTCTAAACATTTATACACTTTTTAAACTTAAGAAATATAATAATTTTTACTATCAATTTAGAAAATAAAGATGAATTTGTTGTGTTGTATCGAATTTTTTACGAGTGTCCGCTTAATTTTTTCACTGATTGTATGAAAAAATTAAATAATAAAGAACTTCAAAATCCAAACTTCAAAGCCCAAAATCGGCTGGATGCAGTCTTGTATTTTTGGACAGGAAAAATTGTATAAACAGAAAGTGGTAATCAGCTTAAAAATGTGTTCATAGAAAAGGAATTTAAAAAAAAATTGAACTAAAATCATGAATAATTGGTTTTAAATCATGAATAATTCATTTTAATTCCTTTGCCAATCTCGGTGGAATATATAAGGAATTCCAATTACATACATCATTACTTGGAATATTAATTCCGTTTGTTTATTTCATTCCTAATTAAAAGGTAATGGAATTAAAACATGTTAATTCCAAAGAATGTTTTTGGAATGGAAATGAGTAATGAAGTTTACTACTCTGCTATACAGTTATGTTTTTAAGCAGTCGTAAGCCGAACTTATTGATGCGATTGATGGTTTAGTTTGATACTTATTTGCTAAGTGGTATTGATATACAGGGTGTAATGTTTCTAGAGGTCAATACGAATACTAATTATACCTCTCACCTAGACAAAAAAAATTGTATGGCAGGGGGGGGGGGGCAATCTAAACCGTTTGGGAGTTACAGGGTGATTCATAAATTTCAGTTTTCCATGGTATGCACGTTACTCTTTTATTTTTATCTTTTGAACTACTCAACATAGATACATCAAATAAACGCAAAAAACAACTGTCCTAATTACCTTTCCAAAAATGTCAACAGTGTTGATCTCACTACTATCACTGCAGGTACAGTCACGGCCAAAATTGAAAGAACTGTTTTGAAATTACCAAAATTTCAGCATTTTCTCAAATTTTCTCCGAAATTTATCTAATTAGTATACCTCTTTATTTATTGCCCGTCTTATTACCTTTCAAAAAAGGTGCAACATGTCCACGTAGGGAAAGTATTTAGCAATCTATATAGAAATCCTATCAGAGAATATTATAAAAATCAACAAATTAAAAAAATTAAACTAATAGTAATCTTGATAAGTAACAAAAGGCGTTAAAAATGTCCACCGCAACTTTCGATGCATTTCAACAACCTCCTTCTAAGTCTCTGTCTACGGCTTATGCCAACCTCTCCCGTATTTTCGTCGCTGCATTCCCAATTCGGCTAACTACATCCTCCTGTTAACTGGGCTTGAATAAACATACACCCTTCATTGTTCCCTATAAGAAAAAGTCCAATGGGGTAAGGTCTCGAGATCTAGCAGGCCAAGGAATCGGTGCACCTTGTCCAATCCAGCGGTTTTAAAATTGTTGACTTAGTGTTGCCTTCACAATGTTAGCCGTATGCACTGGTACTCCATCGTGTTGATGAAACATTCCCCTAAGATTATCCATAGGGTTCTCCTCTATTTGATCTGGAAGTGTATTGTGCAAAAAGTCCGCATAAATTTCACTATTAAGCACTTGCGGCAAAATTAATGGTCCTACCAAATGGTTGCCGATGATACCAGTCCAAACATTGAAACTGAATCTCTGCTGGAAAGAGATCACCTTTGCCTTGTATGGGTTAGTGTTCGACCAGGTATGGACATTATGGAAGTTCGTAATACCATCCCTGGTGAATTGAGATTCATCCGATTCAGCCGCGTTTCAGAAGCCAAGTGCTAAATATCAGTGTTCTCTCAGAATCTCCTTCCAGTAGTCCTTGGACTGGGTGATGGTGAGATGGGCGTAATCCCCCTCGATGAATAACCTTAGATCAAGACAAAATTTCCATCAGGTACGAGTAACAAAACGCCAGGATACAAGAATGTGAATTCTGGCTAACACATGCTAATATCGACAATAAAACAAAGTTACATTAACATTTTTATAACTTTTTTGCAACAATAATTAAAATTAATTACCTGTTAACCCAAAACAAACATTTTCGAACCTTTATCTTAAAAATTTTGTTTATTTAAAGAATTTGCTACCTAAAGTGCAATAAAATAATTAGGTATTCAGAGATTTCCAAAGATGCGGTTCTTCTAATTCTTTGTCTACCCTGCCATGTTGCACCTTTTTGGAAAGGTAAAAAGACGGGGAATTCCATAAAAATAAAAAAGAGGTATACTAATTAAATAAATTTCGGAGAAAATTTGGAAAAATGCTGAAATTTTGATAATTTTAAAACATTTTTTTCAATTTTGGTCGTGACTGTACCTGCAGTGGTAGTAGTGAGATCAACATTGTTGACAATTTTGGAATGGCCATTGGAGTAGAAGTTGTTTAGTGTTTGTTTGATGTCGCTATGTTGAGTAGATCAAAAGATAAAAATAAAAGAGTAACGTGCATACCATGGAAAGCTGAAATTTATGAATCACCCTGTAACTCCCAAACGGTTGAGATTGCCCCCCCCCCATACAATTTTTTGTTTGTCTACGTGAGAGCTATCATTTGTATTCGTATTGACCTCTAGAAACGTTACACCCTGTATACACTCTAATTTCACTAGATTTTTATTGTTTTTACAAATGTAGATCGTTTAAGTGTTGAATTCGCTCTATCATTTGCATTCTTTCCAGTTATTGAATAATACGAAGATAGTAGGTTTATGTCAGCTAATTACTGAGTCAATCTTTTCACGTAACGAAGTAGTTTTGATTTGTTGCAGAGATTTATTGTTTAAAAAAAATACATATCTGTACTCCTTGCAATACGGCAATATACATGAACCGTTTGACAGATTAGCCATTTTCTTTTATTCACTGTGGTGGAGGTCCAAATTGGTGGAGGCCTATAGGCTGCAGCCTACACTAGCCTATTGGTAAATCTGGCACTGCAGTTCTGTCAATTGAAGCGGAATTAGCCGCAGTGAGGCTAAAGACCGAAAAATTCGTTTATTTTAATTTGTGATTGTACATGTAATTTTTGTCAACATTTCATTAGCAATAAAACTCATATACTCATTCACCAGTCTCAATCTATTTATCGTTTTCTTTCTGACTGGGAAATAAAAGAGGCCTCGCAAAGCTGGCCACTGGGAATAAGAAGATATCATTGGATGTCAAATCAGGATGTATGGCGAATGACCCAATTCGACCAATTCGATATTTTGAATGCTCAAAAATTCCTTGTGTACCATTCAGAATTGACAGTACTACTTTGCTGTAATAGCACGGTGGCGACATGTGGAATTATTCCGCAAAAACAGGCGACCATTTGCTTGGAAGTACTTCGTGCGCAAATAACTTTTGTTGGATTTAGCTGATCTTAAAAGACCCATACAGTCGATTGTTGCTTAGTTTCGGGTTCATATGCATAGATCCATGATTCGTCGCCTGTCACAATCTTTTGAAGCACCGTGATTGAATTTTTCCAACATTTCTTAGCACCAATCGACACGAGCCTTTTTTGAGCGATTGACAAATTATGCGGTATCCAACGCGAACATATTTTTTTGGCGGCTAAATTTTCATGGAATATTGAATGTATTGAAGTGGAAGTAATGCCCAAGTATGCCCCAATCTCACGGTAGCAATTTAGGATGACCTTAACGAAATTCGTCCTGTAGGGAAGTGTGACCACAATTGAATTCAGAAAATCAGCGAAACACGGTGGCTCGAGATGGTGCTTCATTAGCAAAAGTCGAAGTGAGTTGATCCGGACACTGTTGTTGGTTTAATCCACGTCGAAAGTCATAGAAAATCATCGCACGAAAATGTTCACGATTTATATCCATTTTTTGGCCAAGATGAATGCTTCAAGTACCGGTAAACAACACAAATAGTACTCATATGACAAAACGTTTTTCTTCTTCTTCTTTTTGTGTCCAACCTCTCAGCTATAGGGTCACAGTGGTGACTGGAGCGTCTGAGGTTCCTGACTCGACCCGTCTTGGCAATAAGGCGATAAAGTGGATGTGACTATGCATATTAAATTGGGAATACCAAAAGCGTTGCGTTGATATTAAAATAAACAGGATAGTGCGCCAAATGGATAGGAAAATGGGTAGAGCAATCATATTATTTGGGTGAAGAAGGGTTGTGAAGGAGGAGTGGGGGAAAGTGAAGGAAAATACTAGCGAAAAAGATACTCAATAACGTAAAAGATGTAATTATTGATGCTAAAAGGGTTATATTATAAATTTTAATTAGATTGGATAATGTCACAAATATCAAAAGAGAATTGGCACTTCTTTCATCAAGGCTAGGTAACAAATCAGTCAGGGAGACACAGAGTCACTCAGCAAGGGGAAGTTTCTTCTGTTTGGCTCAAATTTGATGCGGTATAGCAACATGTGCTCTATATCATTAAATACTCCACATGAGGGGAAGAGTACTATGTAGTCCCGTCTTTCCAATAAGCTCAAAGAACTATGCATCAAAACTGTGTCCGCAATACAGTCTGTTTAAAAATCTAACTTCCATGGGAGTTAAGTTCCACTTAAGCCAAGGAGGTGTCTGTGGGTAAGGGAAAAATATATGAAAGAATTTACCAGTAGAATTACTAAGTCTTATAAATTCATTTTTCCAATCATCTTTGATGCGTTCCTCAATCGAGGAGAGTATGTCTCCCAGTGAGAGTTCCGTGACGGAAAAGTTATTTATAGCTTTTTTAGCTGTTTTGTCTGCAATTTCGTTTAGTTGTAGTCCTCTATGACCTTGGAGCCATATGATCTTAAAGAAACGTGAGATGTTCATTACAAATTTGAGCATGGAAGTTGAGATTTGGTTTATTTATGAGGGAGCAGGCAGATTTGCTATCGGTGATAATAAGACAGTTGCAGTAGTCAGAACTATTAGCCTAGTCAACCGCGGACTCAATGGCCATAAGTTCTCCAGAAGTAGGCGATTTAAGATAGTCATAACAATTTAAGAGAATGTCATGAGTAGGGTGCCTTACTACACTGGTGCCAGTTAGTCCATTGTTTTCAGATGCATCTGTGGCTAATATAAGTCAGTTAGTGCAGTGTTCCTGTAACAACATCAGGTATGTTTGGTTTAGTTGTTCTTTCGTAATTGAGTCTTTGTTAAAGTCAGGCGTTTTTATGTAGTTGGTATCAATAAGAAAGTTAGTAGGAGAAGTGGGTGGGAGTTTGCCTAATTTATCAAAGCGGTCTTGAAATTCGGAGTAAGTGAAAGCATGATTGGACCACTTCGGATTTAGTTCTTTGAGATTTTCAGTTTTAATTTCTTTTGTGGCAATCATTTTTGTTACTTCTGTCGATGATAGGATTAGAGATCTGAAGTGTGGTGGGAGCTCATTTGCAAGCATGTAAAGGGCTTGTACTTGAGAAGTGGGTGGGAGTCCAAGACAGGATCTGATGGCCGTATTGGTGATGGTCTTTAATTTTTTCTCAATATAGAATGGTCTATTAACAATTGTTGGGGAGATAGCATCCAGCTTATCCCTAATAGTGGATTTAAATAATCTGAGCGCTATTGACGGTATTGGGGAATTGTGGTTGGTGTTTTCAGAACACTAAGGTCGGGAGCTACCGATTTCATTAGCGAGTTGCATTGAGGTTTTAGTGATAGGTATGAGTGAGCATACTGGAATGAGCTAGTGGAAGCTGATTCAGGTGAGTGAAAGGTGGGGGTGTAGAGGTTGAATAGCGTTGGGCTCAAAACGCTCCCCTGTGGGATGCCGTTGTGTATAGTTAGCGAAGCGTTGCCAAGTTTTAGGGTTCTATTTGAGAGGAAGTTTAGAATCCCAGAAGTTAGTTTGGTTGGGATATGATTGTTAGTCATGTAGTCCTTCAGAGTATTAAGGGAAACAGACTCAAAGTCAGAGGAGATGTCAATGGTAAGAAGAATGGTCTTTAGTTCGTTCTTTTTGTTTCGTGCTATACAGTTGACGATGGCATTGATACACTTACTGACTGATTTGCCAATGGTATATGCATGCGAGTTTGGGGATAGAATGTTGTTGTTGATTAGGAAAGAGACAAGTCTCTCATTGACAATGGCATTAATGCATTTCAGCGTGGTAGAGATGAGGGCAATAGGTCTGGAACATACATCGCAATTAACCAGGTATGTAGTTGTTGGTTCGTTAGTGAGTGTAGCAGTTAGTTTGGTTTTTACCCAATTCAGAACTTTTTCATATTCAGTAACCTTATTAGGAAGATTTAGCATAATTCCATTTACGACCTTGTTACTTGGTAGAAGAGAATCGTAGTAGTTGTTTATAGTATTTTCAGGAAGTAAATTGACAATTTTCGAATAGATTTTGTTTTTTTTTGTGATGATTCGGTTTACGTCTTCATCAGGATTTTTTAATCTGGAAGTCCTGGTTAGAGGCGTCAAGATCTTCTTCATTCAGAATACTGACGGAATTCGAAAATTTTGTTTTACCATATTGGTTAATGATTGAGGAAGCTTCCCTTCTCGAGAAGCTTTTTATTGTCATGCAGTCAGGGCTGTCTGATCTGTGTTGCTCCTTGCAATTTATGCAGAAGGGAGGATTGTTGCTGGGAATTGTAGTACATTGATCACTAGAGCAGTTAGAACAGCGCTCCAGGGTGGCCTTACACTGTGGTGGAAACTGTCCCCATGTATGACATTTTGTACAGAATCTTGGCTTCGGGGTATAATAACCTACTTGACTTATGACTCATTCAGTAGTCTATTGCTTTTGAAAGTTAATTTTATGGTTGTGGTGGGAGTGCGTGTATCTGCTTCACCTTTTTTTGTGAAACGTGTGACTTCCGTAACTTGCACAGGAGATGAGATATTCTGAAGCAATTGTTCATCAGAGATATGAAAAGGAACTCCTTTAATTATGCCTTGCTTCCGAATGTAGTTTTTTGGAATAAAGGCCTTTTTGTTATATGAAGACAGATCTTTTAAGATCAGATTGTTTGCTGCTTTAAAGTTCTTAAAGAAGACTTTAGCGCTATTGGCATTATTATTGAAGTGTAGTCTGTGATGTTTAATTTTCTAAGAAGGTGACCTAATCCAATATCCGTGAGATTGTTATTTTGAGGGTATTCATTATCATTTATCTGTACTATTACCCAAAAAGGTGCTTTATCATTCTCCTCGTATAGTAGAGGGGTGGTAGAAGTGTTTGTGGATGGGTTCACCACAGTTAAAGGTGGACGGAGTTGGGTTAGAGGCGAATCCTTTGAAGTTGGATTCGTCCGAGGATGATGCCGACAGCTCATTGTTGGCAATGTCATTTTTATTGGTTTGTGAGATTGCCTGTTCAGAAAGGAATGTGGGGTTGCTTACATTTGACGTTTTAATTCGTTTTATTTTTTCCAACTTTATGCGTTCAAGAGAACGTCTATTGCCAGATCTGGATCTGGACCTGCTTCTTTCAAGACTTTTTTTAATTCGTTAGCCATCCGGTGGTGGGTCCTCCGGAGGAGGATTCATGATTCGGGACTACTTGTGATATGTGTTTATATGCAATATAGTTACTAAAGTTTACAATTATTAAAACTAGAAAAACTATGTTTTTTTTATATATGATGATGCCAAAGCTCAGGGGATGCCCTATGATGCTTAAGCACAGCCTTGGCAGGAAAGGAATTAAGGATGAGGGAAATGGGTTAAGAGGTTGAGTGAAGGAGGTGTCGATGTACGCCCCGTTTGAAAGTTTCAGGCTCATAAGACTAGGGAAAAACAGAAGAAGGTAAACTGTTCTACTGTTGTTCTGCTTAGAAAAGATTCCCGAAATTCGAAGGTACGTCCAAATTTGACCTGGAGAGTATAGGGGTGGGAGCGATTTGTAGATCTTGTATCACGTGTTGTCATGTGTCTACGAGGAATCAGGCTGGCAATTTCGTTAGAACAATGGCCATGGAAATAACGATAGAAGAGTGAGAGACAACCGACATTCCGTCGATGCTCCAGAGAGTCCAGGACCTCAGAGATTGAGGGATCGCCAATAAGATTAATTGCCTTACGCTGGACTTTGTCTAACGCGGACAGTGCGGTGTGTCCGGCCCCTGCCCAAATATCGGAATTATATTATATAAGTGTAGGCCTAATGTGGGACTTGTAGATCAACGCTAAGTCAGGTGGGGTGAAATATTTCTTACATTTCTGTAGAAAACCCAAACATTTCATCGCACTTTTAGCGATTGCAAATATATAATCAGTCCAGCTAAGATTGCGTTTTTAAGGGTCATTAAACAGCATAGAAATGTCGTTGTTTAATGATCTTAACATGCGTTCCCGTTTGACTTCTGTAGCATTTCCACGTGAACTCATTACAGAATCAAATGAGTACGCGAAATCAAGGGTGCTGTCGTCGGCGAAACTATGAATAGGATTGAGAGTAAGGGATAAGAGATCATTAATAAAAAGAGGAAATAAGGTTGGTGAAAGAACTGAACCCTGAGGTACACCGACATTTCTATAACCTTAGCTTCCTTTTTCTTGTGAATGGTACAATGGTTGTTTTATTAGGGTTGACTTTGAGCTGTTCCCTAGTACACCACGATTGTACCATATTGAGAGCATTTTGCAGTCTTATTGATAAAATTCTGTCCTGCTTGCTCATGATGGTAATAACCAGGTCATCTATGTAGCCCTGGCATTCATAGCCAGCACCATTCAGTTTAACCAGGAGATCATCGATAACAAGTGACCACAGTAGCGGAGAAAGAACTCCGCCCTGACGACAACTTACCCTATGCAGCAAGAGAGAATCATGAAGGTCGTGGTACGCAATTTAAAGTTGTGAGACTACTCCATCCTCTTCCCGTAATCACTCTAGGTGCAATATTTGTAATCATTTACGAATGAGGAAACGTATTCTGTACAATCGATATTAAATCATCAAAATCAATCTACATCTTACACCCACTCTTACCCTAAGCCACACAATTTTCGTCACGGTACAAATGAAGCATAGGAAAGCTCCAATCATAGTTATGGTCAATTCAACATACTCTACACATCACAATAAGAATCATCAAAATCAGCCCACGTATTACGAAATTAAACTACACCCCACCCCTTCAGGATCATTTTTTTCCCATTGTAAGCAATAAAGGGATCATACTCTATACAACAAAAAAAGAACCATCTAAATCGGGTCCACGCATTTCGAAGCTAGGTTCAACGCCGTACTCAGTAAGGCAATATCAGGTCCTAGACAAGCAGAAACTGCCGCAGCCCTTTTAATTGCTTAACGCAGTTAGACAAGGATGCGTAGTATCACATTTGATTTCTCTGATCGTCATTAGATGGAAACTTTTTAAACTCTTTACGTAGCTGGTCTATTCCCATGATGTATATTTCTATCCAACAAATAGAGTCATGTAGTTCAAACGTACGAAACCGCGAGTGGAGAATCTCTCAGAGCAGTACTTAAGATCAATGCTGCTAAATGCAAACTTATGAGCTTGGACTACAGGAGAAAAGATAAAATTTATCTAGGAGTAACCAATAGAATATGGATACATTTTGTTGTCTTGAAAGCATAGTTACAGTAGGTAGTGGAACTGAAGCTGATATACAACAAGAAGTCTCGCGCTGCACTTCATACTCTTGCTGAGTTATGAAGCAACTCCGGATCTTTGCATCGAACGTAAAGTCTATTTTTTTGAATGTTTTATGTGGACAGTCACCTTTTAAATAATATCTAAGCTACAAGCCTTTGTTAACCCGTGCCTCCGACGCATCTTTAACTGCCATTGTGCGGAGGTCATTACCAAGGAAGATCTACATAGATTCGCAGACCAAGACGGCATAGATGTCGGCTTTTGAGGACAAAAGTAACAATGGATGGGCCGCACACCGAGAAAAGAGCCAAACGACATTGGTTAACACGCTCTAGATTGGAACCTGCCGAATAAAGATGCCGAATTGGATAACATCGCAATACGCACACGTCGCAGAGAATTTATTTGCTGAATACTTCAGGGGCGCATTTGAATCATCCGATTTTTATCCAGAAAGTAACAACTTTTCGCACATTAATAATAGTAATATATCCCCCGTACCTATTCCATCTATCACGGAGGAGAGCTTATACAAGCATATTTTGGATCTTCCGGAAGACTTTTCTTATGGCCCGGACGGGGTTCCTGCTGTTGTCTTAAAGAAGTGTTCTTCGGTGTTATTATGTCCTTTACTTTTGCTCTTCCGGCGATCTATCTTGGTTGGTCGCTTCCCTACATTCTGGAAGGCTTCATTTTTAATCCCCATATTTAAGAGTGGGAATAGGAGAGAGATTGTTAACTATAGACCTATTGCTAAACTATCCTGCATTCCAAAACTCTTCGAACTGATGATCCAGTCCCAATTGTCCATTGGGTGTAGGAGATTAATCTCTAGCAGGCAGCATGGATTCATTCAGGGTAGGTCAACGGTTTCCAACTTATTAGAGTTTGTGTCTGGCAGTGTGGGTGGATTTCTGGAAGGTTGCCAGACTGACTGCATTTATACCGACTTTAGTAAGGCCTTTGATAAGCTGTCTCACTCTATTATCGTTTTCAAATTGGCCAGGTTGGGTTTCCCGGCCCAACTCATAGCATGGATTAAGTCGTATTTATACAATAGGACTTATAGAGTGCGTTTTCGTGGCGTGCTCTCTGATGCTTTTGTGGCTCCTTCCGTCGTTCCTCAGGGTAGTCATCTTGGGCCTCTGTTGTTCATCTTATCTATTGATGACATTACTTATTTGCTTCAAAGAAGTAAAATTCTTATTTATGCGGAGGATATCAAGATTTTTCTCCCAATCAAATCTTATGCGGATTGCGAGATATTGCAGTCAGACCTGCAAATATTTTATAGCTGGTGTGTCAATAATAATCTTAAATTAAACATCGGTAAATGTCAGGTTATGACCTTCTCGAGGTCCATCAACTGCTGTGCTTTTCAGTACAAGTTTGAAGATACTTGTATTCAACGGGTGGAAGGAGTGAAGGATTTGGGATTTATCCTCCGTTGGTCCAGGGAATTTCCTAGCCCTCACATAAGACTCCATCTTTATACATCCCTTGTTAGACCACTGCTGGAGTATGCTAGTCCGGTTTGGTCTCCGTTTTATGGATCTCACACTAAACGTATTGAATCTGTACAGCGTAGATTTGTGAGATCGGCCCTTCGTGCTTTGCCGTGGAGTGACCCTTTTATTCTACCTCTATATGGTGATCGGTTGGGACTGCTACAACTTGCTACTCTCGAGAAGCGTCGCTGGGTTGCCGATATAATTTTTCTACACCAGCTTCTACAGGGAAAGATTGACAGTGCGGAACTTTCTTCCAAAATATCACCTAGAGAACTGTCCTATTCCCTTCGAAACCGTTCGAGCTTTCAGATAGCTTTCTCGCGCACTAGTTACGGTATGTTCGAGCCTGTTAATCGCATGTGTAGGTTTGCTAATGGGGTTGGTGATGTTTTCAGCACTAACGTAGACAAGTTAACATTAAAGAGGAACCTTTATAACTTGTAACCATCCTGTTGTACTCACTTGTCTTTGTTCTTTGTGATTTTTTTTTTTTTTTTGTATGGCGTAAAGTTTCCTTCCTTGTATGTTTTGTATTGACTTGGCTTAAGCTGCCTGTGCATCCCTGATTGTGTGTGTTTGGGTGTATTTGGCTTGTTTACTAATGATCTTATCTTTGTTTACTAATGATCGATCAATAACTGCGGATAACTTATTATTATTAACCGCATGTGTAGGGCTGTGAATATGTGTCCTATTTTTGACCTGGCTCTTACTAAGGATGTGCTTAAGCGTTCTCTGTTATCTCTGCACCCCTGATTGTAGTGTTTGGGAGTGTTTTGGATTTTTACTAATATTTTATTGCATGGGTTATGGGAGCCTCATTCGCCTCAATATATGTTATATTCTGGTGAATAGGTCAATTGATTCCAGGCTTTTGCTTGTGAAGTGCGCCTTCTGAGTTAGAAGGGTTAATTCTATTCTTAAAAAAAAAGAAGGAAGGTACCATGATCAAAAAATCGTGGCAGGAGGTGACGTCGTCGGCTCAAAACCAGAACAGGTGGAGATTCGGCGTAATAGACGCCCTACACCCTTCAAGGGGTTATAGTATCCAAAAAGAGAGACGTTACTTAATTGATTACCTCGATATCTTAGTAATTTAATTAATAAGTGAGTAATGATCAAAACTAAATTTCTGAGCAAATCGAGAAAAAAGTTTTATAGTTACATTAATTGTTTTGTCGATTTGCAAATTAAAAGTAGAAAATATACCCAACAATAATATATTTTAGGACCTTTTGTTTTTATTCCTTGGTTGTTTGGTTGGATTCAGTGGCGAGTGCCGATACCAGAACCCCAGTTAGCGCTAAACGCGTCGCTTGTTACTACGACCTGTTGTTGTTCAAGGCAACCGCTTCTGCTCAGAAGCAGTGGAGGACAGAACCGTTCCTCGCGAGTTCTTCCGCCCTCTTATTCGCTGGCTTGTTCCTATAACCTGGTACCCAGAGGTGATATTGCATCTACTGTGTAATGAGAAATGAATGATGTTAAATCGAGGATACTACTATGGCATAGCAATCCAGCAACCTGCATCTCTCGGTCTGATCGCATTGCATGACGCTTGATAATTGATGTAGAGATCAAGAGGCAGGCGGTGCAGCCTAACATTGAGGGTCTCCGTTGGGGTAGTGCGTAGCGCCCCAGTAGAAATGCTTGCATTAGTGCTATTGGGCTCTACGCGGGCGGTTCTTTTCAACTTATTTAATTTGGTCTTGTTATACCCCTTCCCAAAACTAGGGAGTCGTAGGTTAGGATAGGATGTACCACAGCTGTATACATTTACATGGTCATTCTTTTACCAGAAGTGCGGTTGCAGATATAACGAGCCAAACTTGCCATTTTGCCCTATTCTGCTCAATTAATGTTAATTCGGTCCTGGTCGCATTTCAGAAGTATTTTATTCATTAGGATCCGCCAAAGTAGGGGAGACAAAACTCTACCCTGAGATGTTCCTCTGCAGATGTGTCTGAGCGCACGGCTGGTGCTCAGTTCGGACTGTCCTTAAGCCTAGCTCGATTAGAGCTTCAAGGATAGATTCAGAGCGAACGTTATATAAACCCTTTGAAGCGCCATCTCTATGGATCTTCCCTTGCAGTAAGCGTGCTGGGATTGTGACATATGGCTTCCATTAAGAGTTTTTTTAACGTGAACGTCGAGTACGCGCTCCAAAGTCTTCAGCTAAGAGAATGTCAGATAGATTCAGAACGAATGTTATTGAACGCCCCTTCTATGTCTGTGAATGCTGCAAGAGTGAATTCTTTATATTTTATGGATCTTCTCTTGCATTAAGCGTGCTGGGATTGTGACATAGGGCTTCCATTGTGAATTTGCTTAACGTGAACGTCGAGTACGCGCTCCAAAATCTTCAGCTAAGAGAATGTCAGTCTGATTGAAATCTTAAGCCAGTTCTTGACCCCTTTTGCCAACCTTAGGGATGAACACTACCTTAATATTCCTCCAGGTCCGAGGAACATGATTGAGAACAATACAAACCATGAAGATAGCCACCACTCACTTCGTTACTCAGTCTCTGGCTGGCTTCTGCAGCATGATTTGGATGATTCCAGCCGGCCATGGGATTTGCGATGATGGCTTTAACTTATTATATCTGTAGCAGATATTGAAGATGTATAAAGAAATCTTGCAGCGATTAGAGAGATCTTCTTTCCATCAGGGCGAGAGGGGTTTTTTCTGAACTTTAGATGATCCATTAGTCACAAAATATTTGCTTTTAATTCGTCTCTCTCCTTCTAATTTCTGCACTATCTATGTAAAATGTCTGAAAAAGTATCTGAATGTAGCGTTTAGTTAGGACTTTCAATGAAAGTAAAAACGAACACTGTAGCAAAAATAGTTTTAAAAAAATTTATAAATAACTCTACGAAGCCCTAACGCCCTATTAATCACTTCTTTTTATTAATTCATTACAATTATTTTACTGTAAAACGAAGAGATATTAAGAAACAGTTTGGTGAGAGAAATTAACGGAAGTATTGGAATGGATTATACATTTTTAATACAAAGAGCGCTGTACCGAAATTCTGAAACGAACTTTTTTAGCAAATTTGAATAAAATTAATGACATTTCTGCTATTTAATTTTGCTTTAATAATGCCACTCAAAATGATTATATGTTTTTCCATAAATTTTAAATAATGTAACCAATTTAATTTAACAACACATTTCAAGTTGGCTTCCTTAATTTGTTACTACATACATCCGATTGCCTGAGGATAGTGCCATTTCTTGTATCTCAATTTGTCATTCTTCTAAAAAATTTAGAGGGGAAAATCTGATAAAAGGGTCATGTATCTTTTGAACAACTTCCAGCTATACTTCGATACGACGATGCATCCTTTGGAGTTCTATCTGGAGCCTCCTGTCTGAACTTTTATTGACATTTTGAAGGCCAAATGAGGCATTAAAGAGATTGATGATGTTTAAATTTTCCTTGCTCTTCGTGACTGAAAGACATTGCCCTGAATTTTACATAGAAAATAATATCTGAACTATATAGTGGATCGAAAGTTATACATATTATTCAAATACGAGTATGTTCTTTATAAATTCTGACCTTAACAAGAATTTTGTTGTATTGTCTAGATAACCTTCCCAATATAACGCATTTTCTAGCAGTTCTATTCTGCTTTTAGTTCGTGACCTCATTCTTATTTCCTTTTCACATTCAACGTGATTAATAGCTTGTACTTTAATGTTATTTTAAACAGGTGTTTGCACGACAGCTAAGGATTTAAAGAAAAGTTAAAAGAAAACTGTTCCAACGAAGACATTAAATCTTAAACGAGCAATCACAACGCGATTTTATCTTATACAGGGTGACCTAAATAAATGCAATGCTTTTACTTATCGTAAGAAACGGTAATTGCAAGTCTAATGCAAATCGAATACATGGAAGGGTGTTAGGTTATTCAAAAACATTTACGTTTCCATCTCGACGGCCCTTGATTGTGATCATATTACCATAATGCCTTGCTCAGCAATCAATATCCGGACAAAGGAGTTCAAGATGAAGGGAAAATCAACGCAAGGAAATGTTATTCTTAGTTGTGATGGGAACATTTTATTTAACTACGTCACTTTTGGAACCAAGCAAAGCAATATTCGAGATTATACTTCTTACTCACCTCTTAAGGAAAAGTGGGAAGCGATATGAAGCTAAATTCTAGACTTCAAGGTATGGAACATTTCACAGACTATAACAGATAAAGTTTAAATTGGTTAAAAGCTAAACTCTCACTAACACTTATTCCAAAGAATTGATAATAGTGTATGTATTTGTGTAAACTGTTTAGAGACTCCTTCGCAATGGCTCAAATACTTTCTGGAAGTGTTACCACTAATCCGGCCAGGCAGATTTTTCTTATTATATGTATAAAATTAGCTAAAGCTATAGTGCAAGTCATGGCTCCCATAAAGGAAGGGGGCTGGCAGGACTATAGCCTTAGGGTTCAGAGTCAGGAAGAATCATTTACACCACTTTTTCCAAACTTATTGGCAAATTGTATTTTTGCGAATATTTCCATATAGTAGGTGGAGGGGTCCTGCTGAGACTTTAGCGAGGGGGTGTTAAGGCCGTCGCTTACGCCGACGACGCACTATGGAAAACGTGGGAACAAGACCTGATCAAAAATACATTTTTGAAATGTTACAAATCGCACTTTTTTTATTTTATTTTATTCTTGGAAAGTCGAACTCTTATATTAAATTATATTTTTTATATGGTTACTATATGTAAACACATAGAAAATGACGTTATAGGCCCGACGTTTGGAAAATACTGTCAAATTGTACTTACGATTCTGAACTTTCAGAGTTAAGATTTTAATATTCGATGCAAAACGGTAGATTTTAGTTTTTCTTTCTAAAGTACATATCTTGAAGATATAGAATCAGTTATTGAAATAAGCCTTGGATGTAACATAATATTAATGGTATTTTTTTTATATAAATACCTAAAAAACTATTTTTTTACAACTTCGAGGAGAGTTTTGACAGTTAGCTAAGTTTGCCTAAGTTGTAAATTTTACTTGATATAGTGCACAAACTATCAATCTATTACATATGTAAAAATCAGCTGCGGTTATTTTCGTACTTGGAAGTTATATGTTATTTTGTCGTAAGTGGTCCAAAATGCAATCAACCGACCTGAATAGATAACTGTATTGAGATAGTATTTATCAATTTTGCGGTGCGGTTTTGCTCTCATATTTTAACTGATAAGGTGTACAGTCCGCGACACATAATTAAAATTTGCACGGACAATATTTTTCAACACACTGTAAGAGAATACGGTTAACAAGATGACTACAAAAGCAACAAAAAACTTCCAGAGGAGTCTGAATATATTGCAGATGCAAATATGTTCATTACTTCTTTCGTTCCCTTAAGGTTAACAGATGAAGCAACTGGTACTACTATTTGGCAAAATCCCGTTCCCTCATCTGTTAGGTTTTGTCGGCCTATTTCAATTGAGTTTTCAAAAGAAACACCAGAGAAAACAAGAACAGTGGTGAATAATATTCAAAGCCAAATTGATAACTTACGCCCATCCTTAATTGATAGACAAGGTGGGAATACAGATTAAACACCAACTCTTCCTCAGAATGATAGATGGAAAGGTGTCTCAGCTATTAACTAATACGGCTTCAAGTTCTACTTGTACTATCTGTGGTGCTACTCCACGTCTAATGAACGATTTGGATAAAGTGAGGTCCATGCCTGAAGACGAAAATTCTTTTCAGTATGGATTATAAACATTACTTGGTTGGATTAGATGCATGGAGATGATTTTACACATACCAAATAATCTCTCCTTTGCAAAATGGTCGGCGACAACAGATGAAAACAAACGATTAAAACAAGAAAAGAAAAACACAGTTCAAAGACGCTTCCGTGAAGAGTTCGGTTTAATCATTGACAAACCACGACAAGGAAGCGGGAATTCTAATGATGGTAATACAGCAAGACGTTTTTTTTATAATGCCAGTTGTTCTGCAGAAATAACGGGCGTTGATCAAGATCTAATACACTGATTATATATAATTTTACAAGCTATGTCATCGGGTATTACGGTCGATGCCCAAAAGTTTGGCGCTTATGCTTTGGAAACGGCACGAATTTATTTAAGTAAATACAACTGGTACTATATGCCATCATCAGTACATAAAATATTGATTCATGGCGAAAGTATTATAAAGCATTTTGCTGTATTACCCATTGGACAACTCTCGGAAAATGCTGAAGATTGTCGAAATAAAGATTACAAAAAATTTAGAATACAAATGAAGACGTGTTTCATACGTTACTTTATACATCAGATCCATACATTACAAGTATTCCTAAGCCATACACTAAAAAGAGACGGAGTTGGATCAATGCCTTGAGCGGCAAGACCAACATGCCGTGGGTCCCGGATTCGAGCCCAGATGACCGTGAGCTTTTATTAAGAAATTAAAATAATCCACTCCGTCTCTGGGCTGTCGTCTAGCTCGCAGCAATGCAAACAAGACTCAAGTTTCCTCACTTCCCTTACCCTAATTCCCTTCCGGCCAAAACCATGCTAACGCATCAAAGGGTTGTCCCCTAGGATTTGGCCACATCGTATAAAAAAAAAAAATTTTAAAGAACTGGACGAAGAAACATTGCTCCTCTTAAAAGTGAATCAACTCATATCGGATCCTCAACCTTAATGAGTTCAATAGTGCCAAATATTTTTATATTACAATAATATGTATTTATGCTTGAATATACTTTATAACTGTCGTAAAGACACTGCACATAATCAAAATTAATAAAGATTTTAAAATAAGATTCGCCCCAAAAAAAAAACAAAACAATTTTTGCTCAAAATGTTTATACAAAATGATAAATAAATATATTGTTACATCTTTTAATGTTCGTTTTAACTTTTTTATATACATATGTATGTTAAAAGTAAAAAAGGAGTTATATAACAGCTAAACTTAACTACTTATATAGGTTTTTGACGAAATCACAATTTCAAACGTAAGTACAACCGCGGACAACCACTAGTTTTTGTTAAATGACCATTATTTTCCATAGTGCGACGTGGTGATTCTGGTATTAAGGTTGTTTTCCTCTGTTATCAGCGAGATTATGGAGGGTGCCCTGAGGAAGGTGAGCAGTTGGTCTAAGAATTGTGGTCTGGCTGTAAATACAGGGAAAATTGAGCTTATGCCCTTCACCACAAGAACCATACTTTGCTTTACCTAAATTAAACGGCCAACTACTCTCACTATTCTCCAGTGCCAGGTATTTAGCCTGAATTCCAAACTGAACTGGAAGCTTAACGTGGAGAAGCGGGTAAAGAAGGCATGTATAGCCCTCTATGCCTCCAGACGTACTTTCATAAACCATGGGGACTATGTAGCGGTAGCTACAAATTTAATTATTAATTTTTAATTAAAATTTTCTCAGTTTGATTATATTATTTCAATAAAATATTTTAAATAAATCCACTTTGATTATGTTCAATCAGACTGTACAGATAAAATAATTGTCAGATATATTTTGGTCAACCTGTACACTTACATACATTTTGAATAGTGTGAAACACAAACACTTTAAGAAATGTAATAATCATTCAATCATTGACAATAAAATACTGTCCTCTACACAGAAAAAATTATAAACAAACTATCTATGTATTAATTGTAAAGTAGAATACAAAAAATTTAAATAGAAAATTCAGTCCGAGCAGATACCTCGGAGAGTGGGGAACTAAGTAAATATTATATTAAAAATAAAAACTCTAATAGTTTTTGCTTCAAAATAATTATACCCCCATTTAATAGGTATAATAAGAAAGCGCTAGATTGGGGGCCTAATGACTCCAACTACGCCCTACATACATAATCCGGATCCTATCACATTGGGACTACATACTATATAAGCAAACTGAACCCTATTAACTTAACAAAAGGCATTTTAACTCCTCAACTGCAACCTACGCTACACACAGCGGTAATGCGTCCAATTCTCACCTACGGTACACAGGTTTGGTGGCCTGCGATAAGTAAGGCTTACAACCAAACCAAGCAAAGACTGCACAGATACGCTTGAATCGGCACTACCGATGGCCTGCGCTCTATCCCAACCAAAACTCTTACTGTGCTTTCGCATCTACTTCCCCTTGATCACCAGATAAAATTCCAGGTTTCATCCAATGCAGTAAGACTGAAAGAATCTGGGTGCTGGGTTTCTAAGCCATATGGCCACAGTAACATCCTCTGCTTATCACCCAGAGGACGGGCCGATGCGTTAACTGACTACGCTACGTCTGTCATATATTTTGAAAAAGGATCTAGTGCTAGGAGTCCAACTAGAAGGGAATGGAGAGTGATGGAACCGGTCACCAACTATGATACCGTAATAATCACGGATAGTTCTAAGATGGAACAAGGTGTTGGTGCAGGAGTGTTCTCTGAGACATTGAATATATCGAAGTCTTATCGTCACATCGATCGTCTTCCAGACGGAGGTGCTTGTGATTATGAAGGCATGTTCGCTGCTTCTGTGTATCCCCATCGGAACAGAACATTGCCATTTTTACAGATAGTCAGGTGGCCATTGGGGCGCTTGACAAAGTTAGATAATCTTATAGGGTGGTGCTGCGCTGTCGGGAGTTACTTGCACTGGGTTCCCGAACATAGGAACATTTCAGGGACCGAGATGGCCAACCAACTTGCCAGAGAGTGCGCAGCTCTACAACGTGGCCATGTTGAATATATTCGGATCCCACTAGATTCTCGTAATGGTAGGTTCTAGTCGAGCGGCCTGAAAAATGGCTGAAGTTTATGATTTTTTTCTCACAGAAGAAGGTAAATATTGTATAGAGCAATTCTTCCTCTTCTTTATGAAGCTGATTTTGACTATTATATTCAAGGAACATTATTTTGTTCAACAGAATTTTTATACCTGTTGAGCAAACAATACGGCACGCGTGCATCTGCATTTGGTCCGAACGTAGGCATAATTTTCGGCCGGTACACGTTCGCACTAAATCGGCTGTAACTTTTACATTTTACGGAATTTCGCCAAATCGTTTTAGAGAGAAGGATGAGGTTCAAGGAAACGGATGTGATGGTGAAAAAACATTTGAGCTTGGGAGGAGGTCTGGAGGTCTATGAAGATCTGACGGTCTATGTAGGTCAACTTGGGTTTTTCAAATGAAAACGGGTCATTTCACGATGCGTCGACAACCTCCTATATGGTTTCCCAAATATCATTCAATGCTTGGAGGATTGGACTTCACCAGAACGATGCTCCAGCCAATAGGTCAAATACATGCAAACTTGGAAAATATAATCGTTATATTTGAATACATATACTTAATTAAACTTCCATAATCCTCCTGTAAATTAGTCAGCACTTGTATTTTTTGAAGTCACGCTACCTGGCACAAAATCCTTCTTACCTGGCATTAACCTCCTGATTTCGTCAGTGCAATAAAGCTCTACTAATTCTACTAATTTTTTTGTTTCGGGATTCAAATATCTGCGTGGATTCTGGGATGGTTATTTTTCCCATTCCTCTTGTTGCGTTTTTGATTTCCTGCCATACAGTGAAACCAAAAAGTCCCTTGAAATTATAGAATTTCACTACTTTGATCGTTTCTTGTTTAACTATTTTAGCACTGATATTTCAATTTTCATATTTATAAAACATATAGAAAAAGTTTAATTTTTTTATTTATTTGAATGCATTTAATATTATTTAATAATCTGTTAGACCTCCTTTCGCCCTTACTACCTCCAGTATCCTTTTAGGTATACTCTTGACAAGTTTTGTGTCGAATTCAGGTTCTATACATTCCCGTCCTTCTAGCAAAGTCCTTTTTGGTCTCTACGTTCCGCAATCTTACTCTTTTCTTTATTTCAGCACATAGATGCTCTATTATATTTATGTCAGGTAATTGCGGCGGGGTGCCGAGCTGTTTACCAGAATTATACAGCAACCAACCATTTCTTGACTAAAACTGCTGTATGCTTAGGGTTGTTGTCTTGTTGGAAGATAAAAGATCCTTTTAACCCCAGCTTTTTTACACCAGCTACTTAATTTTCTGTTAGTGTGTTTAGGTAAACATATTTGTTCATTATGGAGTTCAATATATGGAGGTTGGGGGAGAATCTGAAATTTGGAAAATTCTTTATTAAGCGATTTCAAGAAAAATTCATAAACCTCATAAACAATTCACCTATTAATATCGGTATTTTAGGTTACCGTGTAGTTCTGTTGCTAAGTGCTCACACATATTATCATGGAGCTGTTCTAAGATTTCCTCTCGTTTTCCTTCATTTGTCTATTCATAGGCATGTGACAAATATAAATATTACTTTTTGTTATAATTAAAAGGAATTGACCTTATTTAAGTAAGTATGGATAATCTAACTTTGCTGGAAAAGAGTAAATAATTTGTTTTGGTGTCAAAATTTTAATTTCTCCTATTAGAACACTTCTTAACTTCTTTTCTTTCGTTTTCAAATAATAATTTCAATCCATAAAAAGTCTAATTTCTTATCTATTTATATCTTCTATTTAACGTATATTTCTGTAGTGAATTAATAATTCATTATTCGATTGAAAAATTTTATAATCTACATAAATGTTCTTGAAGAGCAGCAAATAGAGCAAGTGGATAAAGTCTGCTATCTCGGAAGCATAGTTACAGAAGACGGCGGAGCTGAAGCTGATGTTCATGCTCGCATCAACAATGCTTGAGTTGCATTTAATACTCTTGCTGAGATCTGGCTCAATAACAACATCTCCAGATGCACAAAACTCCGGATCTTCGAGTCGAACGTAAAATCTGTGCTGTTGAACGGCTGCTCAACATGGAAATGTCATCTAAACTACAAGCCTTTGTCAATCGGGTGTCTCCGGTTGACAAAGGACGGAGGTAATTACGAACGAAGAGCTACATAGACTTGCAGGCCAAAACGGGATAGACACCAGTATTCACAGGCAAAAGTGGCAATAGATAGACCACACAGTAAGAAAAGAAGATCCATCTTGATCTTGATTGGAATCCCCTCGGGATTCAAATAAGACGCCGTTTTTGACGAACGCGACACATGGAGAACATCCGTCGAGAGGGAAGTAAGGGAAATACGCAGATCAACAAATAGTTCCCACACTTGAAGAAGTTGGCGCAGAACCGGAACAGGTGGACAGTCGTTGTAGTAGACGCCCTATGCACCAAATGTTTAAATAGTACTATAATGGGCACCCTTATACAGAAAAGTAACATGGGAAAATATAATCACGGCAATGTAAGCCAAAAACAAATCCGAGGCAGTAATCGAATCTCTTCTCTCTCTTTAGTTTCCGTAACCCCTTGTGGGGCATGGGGCGGGAGAACAACTTCACCCGATTCGAGACAACGATTGCAAGTATAATTAATTTAAAGTGGATGACGAACCACTGATATTTCTATCTGCAACCCCCATAGCCTTTTTATCATAATCAAAAATCAGCAGAAAATAAGCAGGGTCGCCGCCAGTGGGATTCGAACCTGGGACCTTTGGATTGGTAGGATTACACGTTATCACTTACTCCACACTTACATGCTAAATTTATTTTATTAGAACAGATGGTGTCCACATAAAGATGCAATAGGCGGCCAAATAAGAGAAATGGGAGAATGAGATTTTTAACAATTGAGGCCAAATAAGATAAATGGGAGAATGATAGCTTTAATAATGGAAATGGGGAGAAGCGAAGGAAAAAGTCAAAGTCATCTCAATGCCTCGTACGCCTTACCTAAAACGGTATTTACATTGTCACTGAACTAGAAAGATTATGGGTAAGCATTATTGTAAGTCGTCGGTGGAGTAAGTGATAACGTATCAGCCTGCCAACCCAAAGGCCCCTTGATTCGAATGCCACCAGTTGCTTTCTTTTGATAATAGATCACGATTAAAAGGCCATGGGGGCTGCAGAAAGAATGCCAGTGGTTCGGAATTCACTTGAAATTCTAGGTCCACTTCCAGTCATTATCTCGAATGGGGTGAAGTTCTTCTCCTGCTCCATGCCTCACAAGGGGTGAAGGATTTGTTAATTATATGATTATTTCAATTATTAGACTAACGTTGTAAGTGATTTGATATTTATTTGGTTTATATTATTTCAAATATTTTAAATTTCATTTTTAGTGAATTTGGTGTCTTTTATTAAATTTAACTTCATTCCTTCTTTTTTTAAGGGAATTCTTAACTGAAAATCATAAAAACAATTTATGAAATGTTTTCTATGGAAAAAGATGCGCGGCGTCATCCACCTCCTCCTTTTTTTTGTAGTATGCATGGGTGCGAACATGCGTATCAGTGTGTAATGTAGATGTGTGTACAAATCTCTACTCACTTCACTCCCCAATCGCCTCACCCATCCACCTAATCAATACGCTTTCTGGTTCCCTCACCCCCTTCACAATGAACCACCTCCCTTGCTATTTGTGTTCTGGTCGACTTAAGAAAATGTGATTAAGGCAAAACTGCGTATTTTACATATTATGCCTTAATTTAGTAAATTTAACCAAATGAGTCAAATGAGAAATAACTCCATTAAGGAAGTGTTTGCCAAGTAATGCTGAATGCTTTCAACTTCCTTCTCGTCCAAGCATATGCAAACGGCACCTCTCTCTCTAGTCCCCGTAACACCTTGTGGGGCATGGGCCGGCATGAGAGGCCGATTCTTGACAGCGACTACAAGTGCACCTACAATTAAAGTGTATTCCAAACGAGTGGCATGGTGTCTGTTTGTGTTATCAGCAGAAAATAACCATTGGTCACCGCCGGTAGTATTCAAATGTGGGACCTCCGGATTGGCAGGCCGACACGTCATCACTTATTCTACCGACGACAAACGGCAGGAATACCATAAAGCAGTGATGGCCAAACTCACACCACTTAATGTGATTAATGCTTAAAAGCTTTAGAAGCATTTCGTACTGTTTGTTTAATTTTGAACCTTAAAATTCATGCAAAAGGTTGTATGTCTTAAGATATTGTATGATTGCTTATAGAACTGCTTAAATATGATGATTTTTTTAACTTTTGTATGCTTTAACAATTAAAAAACGCAAAAACAGTAAACCGAATACAACCAAAGATGTGCATATACGAATTTAAAAGCTCAAAAGCTCACTTGCCCGCGGGCATAGGTTTGGACATCATTGCCATAAAGGCAGTAACCCGTAATAATCGAAAGGATATTACAAATATTCCGGCGGTTTTCTCCCAATAGAAATTCCGTTCTCATTTTATTCCACTTAGGCCACATCTTTCTGGATAGATTGCAGGTTGTCAGATCGCTCTATCTGTGCTTGTTGAGCTTTCAGCTTTCCCATTCTTATTTTTAATGTTATTAACGGCCGGTCGATCTATCTGTAAAGCACTTAAATACTGTACTTAAATTTGTCGATTAACCTGTACCAGGTTAGTGATCAAAGTTAACTTTTAGTCTGTCAATCTAAATCGAAGTACTCAAATCCTACACTTTCTTAGTCTTTAACTTTTACTCCATCAAAACTCATCCCAAAACAATTGTGGGTGTAACTCCTGAATTTAATGTCTAAACACTCAGTGAGTCCTTTTTAGAGATTAACTTGTTTACACGCCATTAATCACTGCCTGGTTCTTGCTTAGCAATTAGTTCTCCCAAAGAGCACCAATAGGGCGTAATTGAATCTCGTCTGCAACCCTCCACTTTTTTCTGTTTTGTCCGACTTTGGATAAAAATAGGAAAAGCTGTTCAGCTTGTGGTCCAGACAAATGGGTGGTGTCCAGCTTTAAATCATTTAACTTTCTCTAACCTCATTAATCAACTTCCGATTTGAGCAAATATAGGTCTTGTCCTCAAAAATTTCGTTGACAATATATCTTAATAAAACGTTGTTGAAGTGTAAAATGAGCCTCTCACATTCTAGTCACTTGTCGACGATTCCCTGTGATGAAATAAAACATTTTTCGCTATTCTTTGAGAGCTCCTTAAGGACCAATGACTTTCCATAACTGAAGTCTTCCGAAAGAGTAAGGCGGATAATTCAAGGTTTATCGACTTCGGGCAATTTACCCATAACTAGGAATAAGATAAAATACAGCTATGGCCGTTACTTGGTGCAGGAAACATGAGTGGTTTTTAAAAGAGAGTCAGATGCTAAGGGAATTGGGATTTAATTTTGCGATAGAGGATACACAATACAAGCGGCTTGCTCTCAGGATGTAAAGAAAACACAAAACGTGCCAAGAATGATATTTTTGCAGCAGAATATGTGCTTCGGGAGCCATAAAATATGTTCGAATAAAGTTGTCCTATTTATGCAAAGACAGCTTCTATCCTTAATGCTTGCCTCAGGGTAACATGTGTTTCGCAAGTCTGAAAGTCAGCTATTGAAAGATTTATGAATGCTACTAATTCCTAGTTGCTAAGTTCATTCCCATTAAACAATTAAGAAGTAATTGAACTGGCGACGAAAATTAATCGTGTCTAGCGAAAATTATTTCAATTCTTATATCATATACGCACGCATACCTGGCAGTTTCATGATTTAGGTGAAGTAAACCACTAAAAACTGTTCTTATCTCCACCTCATTTAAATGTCTTCGCGGCTATTAATTTTTTTACAGAATTTTATAAACTTTAATAAATTTAAAAGAGTAGTGTCAAGAAGGAAAAATATTATTCTGCCTAAGCACCTCCGAAAAGTTTTTTTTATTAACGCCAGATGTGCTTTTCTCACTTAAGAAAATCGCTCAAGTTCTTCCCTTGGGACAGTTGGCTATTTGCACCTAATCTGGTCAACGCTTCCTAACTTTTTCAAAGTACAATTTGCCATTTCTCTCTCTCTCTCTATTTATTTTTTTTTTCTTGCCTGAAATGGTGAAAGATGCTTATATTGGAAATAACAAACTTACTGATAAAATTGTATTCCCCTTACAGAACAAACTGCACATACTTAGAAGCTGAAAACTTTTTTAAGTTTATTCAAAACGCTTTTTTGACTAAAATTGCTATTCGAAACGTAAAAAGTCAGACTTTACCAGTATGGTAAAGTTCTATATCTGACACAGAGAGCAAACATTAGTGATAATTTTGAATGTTCTTTTGAAAACAGTTTATTTAACTGTCCTGTACCTTTTTTGAAGCCGAAAGTGTCACATTAGAGTAGTACTATTTTTAAATACTGACTAACAATTGAATCCTGTACATATGATAAGTGAAAGTGAAAGAAAGCTGAAAGGAAAATAATTGCTTTAAAAGCCAAACAAACTAAGACATATTTATATATTCGATGGCTGGAAGGCTTACGTGGTCAATCGAACTTTTAACGCTACTTGTAAGATCTAATTGTAGGTCTCGCTCCGACGTGATGATACGAAATTCCCTTTTAGATCCAAAACGAAATTCAAAAAAGAAAGATAAATCTTGTCGTTTTCCTTTAGATTTCGAAAAATACTCTCTCAAATTTTGTGGTTTTAGGCGGGTGGTTGCGGTGGGGGTGGAGGGGAGGAGGTGCATTTTTTATTTATTTCTTTATTGATACCCAAAGCTATACCTTACTATCAAATTTATATATTCCAAATGCAACATCTTCTACTCCTAGATAAAGTTCTCTGTACGTTTTGGTGAATGAGTAATTGATAAGCGCGATATTCTGGGGCTTGTACTTTCTAGACACGATGAAGAAAAAGTCGACCGCAGCTATATAGTATAGAATAACATACGACCGCCATTTTTCAAAAGATAGTAAACATTAATATATTGGGAAGACAGTTGGATCTTATCTTTTCTTCTGATTCGAGTAACACTATAGTTGACTCGGTTTCTCGTAACTTATCCCCTATAGAGGGTTTACAATCGCCCATTTTCATTTCTTTCTGCTACGATGGTTCTAATTCTGATGATCCCAACTTGGATCAGTTCGTTTTTGATTTTAAAAGAGCACACTTCTCTGAACTTGCGGATCCTCTTAATCGATTTCCCGTCTCTATTTTATAATAAAGATATCGACGAATGCGTATCCGTGTTTTATAGTAGGATTTACGATCTGTTTATATGTACCACTCAAGCGAGAGATCATCTGTTGCTCTCCCCCGTGGTATAATAAAGATCTTCGGGGCCTTAAGAATAAAAAATAGACTATGGAAAACCTACTTACGCTGTAGAGACACGTCAGCTTACTGTGACTTTGCGATTGTTATGACAGCTTTTTGGCGTTGTCGTCATCGTTATACATGAAATATCTTGATAGTGTTCGCAATAACTTGTACAGTGATCCTCGAACCTTTTTCAAATTTGTAAATATGAAGAAGAAAACTGATAACTGATAATTATCCATCTACAATGTGGTATAACGGGTCCCCTAGCTGCAACGCCTCCGATACTGCCGATAACTTTGCGTTATTCTTTGAAAGCGTCTTTTGCTCTAGCAATTTTACGCCTTCCCGGGAAGAGTTTGATCATATCCAGGATCGTCCTGCTGCCTCTATTTCTTTGCCCAAAATATCTCGTGATATTATCAGGGACTTTTCCTTTGGTCCTGATGGTGTTCCACCTGCACTCGTCAGATCCTGATCTGACGCATAACGCACTCCACTTGAACTCATCTTCAGCAAGTCTCTTCAGGCCGGTAGAGTTCCCACGCTATGGAAGAGTTCCTTTATAATTCCTGTTTATAAAAAGGGTCATAAAAACTTGATTACAAATTGTAGGCCAATCGCGAAGCTCTCCTGCATACCCAAGAGTTGTTATATATTCACAGCTTGTGGGGCCGTGTAAGCGGCTAATCTCGTCTAATGAACATGGCTTCCTGCCTGGTAGATCGACGATAACTAACCTGATTGAATTTACCTCCCACATAATCTCTGCCTTTCAACAGGGTCTCCAGACCGACTGCGCCTACACCGCAGCAGCAAGGCAAGGCATTTGATAAATTCCCTCACTCTGTGATTATGCTCAAACTTAGAAAATTTGGTTTCCCGCCTTCGATGCTCGACTGGTTATCCTCGTACTTAAAAGATATGAGACATATCGAGTATCTTTTCGTAATACTTTATTTAGATTCGTTAGGGCTTCTTCAGGTGTACCTCAGGGAAGTCATCTTGGCCCGCTGCTGTTTATTGAAAGATACAAAGATTTAGGTGAACTTCCTCTGTGGACGGATGTAGTAACACAACGGACTTTTCTTACATCTATGTGAGGCAGATCGACTTTCCCATAGCCACCACTCTAACACCTTACCTAACATAATATATTCTGAAAGCACCGTCGCACAATTAATAATTTTTGGACTTCTATTACATCTACCACGAGAAGTAGTTAACTATATAAAAATTGTTATATTAAATGTCACCGCGTTGCAAAATAATTTAGTTCTTTCATTTAGTGAAAAGTGAGTTATCATAGATCCGAGCCATTAATATAGTAGATAAAATAAAATAAAGTAAAAAAAAAACGTTTTTAAAAGCAACAAGCTTTTATTTGTTGTTCCTTTGACAAACTAAAAATTTAAAAATAAACGTCTCCTTTTACAAGTACTACTTAGCTGAGTATGTTGTCGGTGGAGTAAGTGATAACGTGTCGGCCTACCAATCCGGAGGTCCCAAGTTCGAATCCCACCGGCGGCAACCCATGCTTGTTTTTTGCTGACAGTAACTCACGTAAAAAAAGTCAGTGGTTCGGAATCCACTTTAAATTGTTAAATTAGTTAAAGGAAATAGGAAGAGACTTAGCTCAGTATTCCCCATAGTAATAAACTATTCTCTTAGCTTTACTTACAGCTAATTGAAATGTCAGCTTCAATATTTTATATGTACCTTTAATAAACAATAAATTTATTAAAAACCGATTTTAGTTTAGGGATGTGCGATGTTGACAAAACATCGATATTGATATCGATATCAATATCAATATCGATAACTGAATATCGATAATCGAACGAAAATGTTTTTTAATATCGATATTGTATCGAATGAATTTATAGAATAGCGACCCATGGCGTAGAAAACAAAATACTTGAATGGTTTGGTTATTTTTCTACACCATAAGAAGGCCAGCAGGCATGATGTACCTAACTATCGCCCTGTTGCCAATCCATCTAGAGTTGACAAAGCCTTTGAGGCAATGATTTCTGATTCGCTATATTTCCAGTGTAAACAATTTATGGGTGTTTTCCTGTTGCAAGGCTTTTCTAAAGTCCAGAACTATGAATTTATTAGAGTATTCCAAACACTGCGTATCTGGTTTTAACAAGCAAATCAAATTGACTGTATCTATATAGATTCTAGTAAGGCATTTGATTTGTAGAATTAATTATTGGGTGCTTTCACAGACACTTACTCTGTCATGGTTCCAAATCCTTTTGTAAATTCGGTAAGTTTCTACCTGTCTGACTGTGTACAGCATGTTTCCTTTCGAGGGTAGCCATTCACGACCGTTATTATAAAACATCTATATTAATAACTTTCATCTATTTTTGCCTCACTGTTATACGGACGATGCGAAAATATTTTCGGCAATGACTGTATTTTTAATTTAGTTTTGACTTAAATTCCTTCTAGTGTTGGTGTTCCGATTGGCTTCTTCCTCTGATTGTTGACAATTGTGTAGTAATGTCATTTATTCGTAACTTTAAAATTATACGTTTCAATTGTTATATCAAGATGTCGTCCACTAAGGTCACTATTTGTTTGACAGACAAGCAGCACTTAAGGCTATTTCATAAGATCAAAATGCGTCAAAAACTTTATCACTTTATCAGAACCTTAAGAGAGTTTTTAGGTCATACGGTCAGAATCTGCTGGGTTCCAAGACATGTCGGCAAAGAGAAAAACGAAAAAGCACACGAGCTGGCCAAGAAAGGTTTAAATACAGGTATAAACATGATCACGGATAGGGTTCGGAAGATATTATTCCATCAAGACTTCAGAACGGTCTCATAACATGAAGACTTTCGCCGAAACTGAAGACTCGTCTGAACACTCTTCGGTGTCATCACTGGACATAGCACATCGAATGAGGAGGCAACTGAATCCATAGTGCACCAACTCTGTGAATGTCCAGCTCTAAAAGAGCGACGACTCGCCTCTTTGGAAGCAAGTTCTTTGACAATCTGGAAGACTTAGTTGAGATAGCACTGGTGGATTTAAACAAATTTAACAGAGATTTCACAATGTGCCTACATAGCCTCGGCACGACTAACCAGCCAACCAATTGTAATATCAACGATATGTTATTGTCCAGAGTTGATAGCACGCACAAACTGAATTGGCTGTACATTTTTACTCGAGGCTTTGCTTCGATGACCATGTTTTGATCATGGTTAATAAGGCAAATGCTGCTTTGATATCGTGAGTTTGATGAATCATCTAGACTATACTGCTACTTCGTTAGATCGATCCCCGATCTCTTCATCAATTTCTTTGGTTCATATTAATGGGATCAAAATGATATAACTTGGGTTATGGATTTGTGCTTCGTGGCCTTCCATGGATCAATCCTGTTATATTGCATCCCTGCAGCGATAGATTTAAGATTCTTTCCATAGCCGTTTCTAGGATTCTGTTCTGGCTGAATATCTTGTGCTCTCAGAAATTTTGGCTTCCTTTACATCCTTTGCTGTCGCACTAACTACGATTTTAATAAACATATTCAATGGTCATTTGCAGTTGACTTAAACTTGTCTAAAGCTCAAATACAAGGCCTTTTAAATAGTCAGCTTGTCTTATGTCACAATTCTGGAATTTACAAGTATATAGATATTTTTTAATCTAATTATAATATAAGGCAACAAATGCTAAGTCTTCAATTTAAAAAATACTCCAAATCTTTAAATAAGATTCGGTTGTTTTTTGCCAACATCAAAGGTCGATGTTTTGTTCTTAATATGGATTCTGCGATATTCTACATACTCCAACATCGATGTTTAGTCTCCTAACATCAACATCAATAATAGAATTAATAAATAACAATTTGTTTCATTAAAGTCGGTCTAATCGTAATTGTTTTATTAAAATCAACGACTTTCGTAGAAATTCTATAAATCGCTATGTTTTAAATTAATGGAATAAACAAACGATTATCAAAACGCTACTCCTTCGTTATCTTACCTTCTTGGGGATGATATGGTTGTCCGAACTTCCAGGATCGTCATAGAAAGCCTAAATAAACAATTTCCATCAACTTGGACCTAATTTAATCTGATTACTGCCATTTGAAGACCACTTCCATTTCTGCTGAATTCCGGTCACCATCAATACTAAAATATCTGATAGTGTCTGATATCTTAAGGCGTTGTCATTTGGAGCCCATAATGTATAGTACTCGTTCACTCCACCAGCTCCAATAACTCATTTGTTCAACATGTTAACCTAAGTGCTAGCACGCGTACAAATTAAGACACACTAACAGAATCATTGGGCATTAAGAAATAATTAATTAAATCCTAATCTCTTTGCTATTCCATGTCCATAAAGAACTTCCGGGAGGAGAACATCGTAGAGAGATGAGAACAGAAGCACCCATTAAATCTGCGGGAGTTCACTTTACTACACAAATCACTGTTGAGGCGCCTTTAATGTGTTTTTCTTTGGAGGTCGGCGCGCTTTCTCGTGCTCCATGAACTGTGTCAAGTTCTGGAAAAAATAAGGAAACCGAAACGGGATATTGATTTATAGGTATACGGACAGTTCCTCTATATTGGCTACTTGTCTTGAGTCAGACACTATAATGAAGTAGAGTGGAACCACCAAATAAGATATCGCCGAAAACATTCCAAAGCAAGAAGTTGATTCTTATCGTTACGCTCTACGCTTATTTTGTCATCTTAAAAATTGGTCACGCGAAAACCGTCTAAACCATTCCCCCTTTGTTGTAATTTTTCCTTGTTTTTCTCCAACTTCTTTGTTTCTCTAAAAATAAACTTTATTTATTCATGTTAAAGTTAAGATGGTGGAATTTTATCGGTGTTCCCGTACTCGTTTGTGTCAATATTTCGAGTGATAATTCAATTCTATAAGTGTCACGTTCGTGCATGCCTGCTGGCTGTTTTCATGATTTACCTTGCGAGTTTTGAATTTATACCTCATTTTCTGAAAGCACCTTGGCTTGCAACAGTTCTTTCGAAAATAAAAATATTGATCTCGTAGAGGATGTGCACCAGGCGCTCATTCTCTAGGTGGCCTATTTTCGGGGTGCACATCAGTAGTCCCATAAAATAAAATTTTACGAGGAACTGGAAGAAGTATAATAATTCATCATTCTAGACAAGTTAACTGTTAGAATTATTATTCCATATAGATATTAATTTTAGTGTGACTTTCCGTACAGGAAGAGTAAATGCGCATGAGCTAAGGTAAAAATGATTTACAATTTAAGATATTCCATGTTCATTTTATCACTCAAAGATTTAACATTAACAGGTAGGACATTATATAGCAGATGACAAAATTGCTAATGACAGAAATATAATATTTCTTTAAAATTCAAAATTTAGCTCATATATTAATATTTAAGCTGGGTTTCTGGTTTAGAGCCGTGATTTTTAGGTGGCTTTAAATTGTTTTTAATGAAAAAAAAGGGGTGGGAGTATAAATGATTATAAAGGCGTTTCCAAAAAAAAGTTGCCAACATAAGTTGATGATTTTTTAACTCTTGAGAGAGTTGAATCAATCCCTGTGAGTTTTTAATAAAATTAAAAATTTCACTCCGTCTCTGAACTGTTGTCTAGATCGTAGAAATGCAAAAAAAAACATTGAAGTTCCCTCATTAGCCTTACCCTAATTACATTCAGGCCTAAGCCATGCTAACCCATCACAGGATTGTTCCCTGGGCTTTGGCTACAACATACAAAAACAAAAAAGGAAAGTAAAGTAAAATTTAAGATGAATAAATTTAAGCAAGAAATCAGGTTGTGTGTGATGTCGGACGACTAAGACCTAATATAATCTGCTCCGTAAAAGTTAAATTGTATTGAAAATTCTTTCATGGAAATTATTTATCAAGAGTTTTGTTCCATAAATACAAGGTTTATTATATTTTTGAGTTTATTATTTGTTGAAACTTTGTGTCATAAAAATGCCTAACAATAAAATAAGAACTCGAGCTAACAGTTCTTCGGACTCGGTATTGTCACTAGAAAGTGTTGCAGCAATTATTCAAGAGAGTGAAACCGCAATAATAAAAACTCTAAACAATAAAACGAGCTGCTCACTTCCAGATCAAATAATAAAGGTGGATAATAGGGATGGGGGATCGCATTGAGAAAATCGATACAGTACGGATCGATCTGTAATTTTTTCCGATTTTGTAGATCGATTAATCGCCTTAAAAAGTTCGATACCCAGAGATCGAACAGATCGAATCAGTTAATCATTTCAATTTATTTCAGCATTTTGAAATTGCAAGCAGTTAAAACTGTTTCTATATATAAAAAAATAGGATCATTAGTAAACCAATTAATTAAATAATAGAAAACAGCCTTTGTAGCTTAAATATCTTGATTAAGCAACAATGGCTATTTCATAAATTTTGCTTATTTAATCGAAAAAAAGTGCGATAATGGAAGAGTCTTTTTTGAAAGTACTAACACTGACTGGTCCTCATTAAACGGACATAACTAAAAATATACACACCAAAAGTAAAAGAGAAGCACAACTTTTGTGTCACGTATTTGCACACTGACTGGTCCTCATTAAACGGACACAACTAAAAATATACACACCAAAAGTAAAAGAGAAGCACAACTTTTTTGTCACGTATTTGCAAGGGCAAAAATAATTTTTTTTACTAATAGCAAATGTTTCAGAAACATTCCAGGAATATCTTCAAAAAACGTCCAGAAGGCATTTCGGTCTGATTTCAGAAGCCAGGGCATTTTATGAGTATATACGAAGAACATTCTCGTAAAATTTCTGTGAAGGTTTCTGGTCTCAGCCCTAAAAATGTACATCTTGGGGACATTTTTTGAAAATATTCTGGGAATGTTTTATTTTTTCGTTCTAAGCGGAAACCACCGCAAATAAAAGTTGACAGTTCAACTTTATTTTCCTCCCTGTCTTCACCAACGTTATATTCAAACATGTGTTTCAAACACTACCACAAATCCACTAGCATACTATTCAAAAAATAATAATTGTAAAAGATGAGATTTGAACATCCTGCTCACCGTCGATAGTCGGTGAAAAGTGTACCCTTATCTCCCCTTTTCGATTATTACATAAGGAAAGAAAGAAACATAACTACCTCTCAGTTGAAAATTTCAAAATGAACGCAGTTTTGGTTTACTATTCAAGTGGTAATTGTGATCGAAAAAACTTAAAGATTTTCATATAGGTATTAGTAAAATACTATGTATGATTTTAAAGCACTCAAATTCTTCATCTTTTTAATTTATTTTGTAGAAAAGTTTTCTTACATCACTTATCATTGCTCAAATATCTAAATCCATATTATTTTAAAAGTATAAAATCTGCCAAATTTGAGACTTGAGATTAAAAAAACTATTAATAATTGTCAAATCTTTGATAGAGTAAAAGTGGGCAGCACTCAAAAAAATATATAAATGCTTCTTTCAGGAGATTAAGATCTAAATCTACGTATATTCCGCATTAGTTTCTTACTAGGATTATACGTGGCGGCATATATGTATACTTGTCTATTCCACTAGTTATAATATTTATTTATTTATTTAAGCTTAATATAAGCTATAACGTAACTTAATACAAGCTAAGCATAAGGTCTAGGACATCTGTATACAAAATTCAACTTACTTTCGAAGTAATTCCACTTCGAATCGTGTACTCCTCGAGATTTGTTTTACTGGGCTTGAGTTCACAGCAAAAAACAATAGTTTGTATAAAAATTTAAAATCGCACATTCGAGTATCGAGAAATAAATAAATCGATTCGAGCCGAATCGGTCGCGCGTAAAATCGATTCAAAAAACGGCAGATCGATGGCTTAAAGATCGATCTCTCGCGATCGAATCGAAGATCGCCCATCCCTATTGGATAATAAAATAAACGCCCTGCATGATCGGATGGTGGAGAAAATTGCTGATGCAGTGAGTAGTATTCAAGTAGATATCAGTGAGTGCAAATCTTCGACAATTGACCTCAAGAAGAAAAATATCGAACTTGAAAATAAACTAGACTCAATGGAACGTAAACTGCTAAATTCTGATTTAATCATATCTGGAATACCTGTAGCACCAAAAGAAGATATCAACAAAGTAGTTAAGTCTCTTATGCATGTAGTTGGTTTTACACCGCTATCTCATCCAGTTACATTTCGTCTGAAATCAGCCAAGAGTGTGGCTCCTCCGATTGTTTTGAAACTGAGCAGTGTTCAAGAAAAGTTTATATTTATTAAAAATGTCAAAAAGTGCAAACCAAAACTTATTGATATAAATTTTAATGGTGGTTCATATATATATATACATGAGAGCTTAACTATTAAGAATTATAAAATTTATAGAAAGGCCTTAAATATGAACAATTTGAAACAAATTTATGATGTAAATACGTATAATGGAGTTGTATATGTACGCTATAAATCAGGAGATGAAAGAATTAGAGTTGATAGTATTGATCAGTTAAAGACTGCGGAGTAGGTTATAAATGTAATTTAATTTCTCTTTTTTTATATTGAATATTTGAATTATTTTAATGATTGAATTATTTCTTTTGGTTTTGGTTTCCTTGGCCACACTGTCTACTGATTTGTGTTTCATTGGTAAGATATGTCTTTTTTGTTCTCTACGGTCCGCGTACTCTTTTAAACATTTATTATATGTGTTTTGATGTTGATAACACCGTGAATGTTAACGTAGTCATAAGTGAATTAGTTAAAAATAACTCTGATAACCTGGTTTGCTGTCACCTTAATATCCGAAGTTGTATTGATGAGTTTAAATATGTTTTTGAAAACTCTAGAGTCGATAGATTATTTTTAAACGAGACTTGGTTTCAAAATTATCATAATAAGACCTCTTTTAATCTTAGTCAGTATCATCTTTTTAGTAATGATCGATTATACACAATAGGAGGAGGTGTTGCCATTTTTTTAAAGAGAGGAATCATCGCTAAAATTGTTAGTGTTTCAGATGGAAATCAACTCTACACCTCGAGTTGCTTTTTCTTGAGATCTTGGATCCGAAAGGATTCTTATTGGGAGCGCTTACCGACCCCGAAATGTTTCTAATTTGGAAACATTCTATGATGAGCTTGGAAGACTTAATAGTAAATATTCCAAAGTTATATTACTTGGTGATTTCAATATTGATTAGCTAAGTAATAATTCTAATGCATGTCGGTTTTTGGAAAATTTAGAAAACTTAAACCTTAAGGTAGTCAATAGCTTGCCGACAAGGCATCATAAAAATGGGTCTTCTATGATAGATTTAATATTAACCACATATCTTGCTGCGGTAAAAACACAATATCAATTAAGTCTACCTGGTCTTAGTGATCATGACTGCATATTTGCTGTGTTTGACTTAAAGAAACCTAAACAATATCCATCGTCATTCCATTACCATGACTTCAAGAGTATTAACCAGGTGGACTTAATTTCGGATTTGAATAATATTCATTGGAATGAAATCTACTCTTCCAATTGTGTGAACATTCAAGTAAGCTTTTTCACACGACAGATTACTTTACTTTATAACAATCATTTTAAGCTCAGACAAGTGAATTTTAAACATAAAAAACCCTGGATGAGTGACCATATTAAGCATTTAATGAACTAGCGAAACTATGCGTTTTACCTGTGGAAAAAACAGAAAACTGTGTACTTAAGACAAAACTTCATAATTTTGCGAAATAAAACTACAAAAGCTATAAATGAGGCTAAGAGAAGATTTTATGAAAACAAATTTGACCTTTCCACTGTGACAGGTAACAATAAGTTTGATGGTGTGATAATTGATCCTAATGAGATTAAGAGGTTTTTTACAAGCATTGGTCAAACCTCTAATAGTTCTCCAGCTTATGATTTCAGTCAAAAGCTTGACCACGAAGGTTTCTCTTTTCGTAATGTCTTGTGATGTAATTTTTACGATAAAATCGATTAAGTCAACGATTCTTGAAGTTTATCCTTCCGTATGTAATTGACCATATTAAATACATCTTTAATACGTCTATAACTACTTCAACCTTTCCCTTATCTTGGAAACATGCAAAAGTAATTCCGATTCCAAAAATACTAAATCCTTCCGTATCAGAAGATTACAGACCAATAAGCATATTACCTGCGCTTTCAAAAATACTTGAACGCCTCTTAGAAGCTCTCTTAAAGGAATATCTGAACAAGAATAATTATTTACGTAAATTCCAGTCTGGCTTTCGTGAGAAACATAGCACTATATCCTCTTTGTTATTTTTAACTAAAAAAATGAGAACCTATATTGATAATATGCAACCCTCAATTTTAGTTGTCTTGGATTTTACGAAGGCTTTTGAATGTGTAAACATTAACAGGCTTCTTTCTCTTAAAGCTTAAGTTTAATTTTGAGTTCTCTCGCTCATCGATAATGTTGTTTAAATCCTATTTGTATGAACGTCTGCAATCTGTTAGCTAGCGAAATAATTTTTCATGTTCCATGGCAGTTAAATCTGGGGTACCACAGGGATCTATTTTAGGCCCAATTCTGTTTGCTTTATTTGTTAATGATCTAGCAGTGAACTTAAAATATTCGTTACTGCAATTATACGCGGATGACGCACAATTGCTTTGCTCCTCAAATTATGAATCCTTAAACTTGTTAAAAAGTAAATTTATAATGAATCCTAAAAAGTCTCAAGCAATAATAATATATAATAAGTCAATAGATACCACTAATCTCCAACTCATTTTACTTAATAATGAAATTATTCCATATATGGAGAGAGTGAGTAACTTGGGTGTCATAATTAATAAGAAATTAACATGGGACGATCACATAAATGATATTGTTAGAAAGATTTATACCACATTTAAACAACTATGGAAATTTTCTAGATTTACACCACGACGAACGCGAATGTATCCTGTTAAAGCTCCTATTCTTCCTATTATGTTATATGGAGATGTAATATATTGCAAATTAGATTACTATAACAAACGTAAAATAAATGCGGCTTTTAATAATTCGCTATATTTATCATCTAGGTAAATTTCACCATGTATCACTATACAGACAAAAGGTTATAGGCTGTGATCTGGCTATATATATCGACTTTAGAGTTTGTATAATGATGTATAAAATTTTGAACAATTATACGACAGATTATTTGACTGAAAAATTGACATATCTGTCATCAAATAGAACATTATCCCTACGTTCACTTAATTACAAATACTTGCAATCATCTAGGATGTTCTACATTCACGGTGTCCGATTGTGGGATGGTTTGCCTAAGCGGATTAGAACTGCGCGAACCCTGGACGACTTTAAGGCTTTATGCCTGAACAATATAATATCTCGAGGACGATAAGTGCAAATTAATGTGAACACATAACACATTTCAAAATTTTACTTTTTTCACAGGTAGCAACATGTTTATATCAAAAGTATAGCTGTCTTTTTATTTTACCGTTCTGACAGTCAGTAAGTAATGAGATATACCAAGGTACAGAGTTGTTGCATTTTCGATTTTTTAAAGAATTATTGTGTTTTTGCTGAAGTAAGCTGAACTAAGGCTTTATTTGCTTTTTCGTTTTGAAGATGGATACTACTCCCAAAAAGGGCAATAAGATTGTTACCTTGAGTGAACACACATCAATGACAATTAAAAGGAAAATATGGAAGGCAACAACAATAAGGGATGTAGCTTTTTTAATAAGCGGAAGTAAACTAAACCCTAGGAACACAAGCCAAGAACTTCAGACTTATCACACGCTGAAGCTACATATTGACTGCTGACATGATGAAAAAGCAATATGATTGGGCAAAAAAAATGTGAGATTGGAGAAAAGTGATATTCTTAGATCAGAGCCATTTTTAACCGACTTCCCAAAAACACAGAGGTTATAAGTTCGACGCGTATTGTTTTTTTTTTTTTTTTTTTATTTTTATTTTTTCTTTTATGTCTGACCGGGCATAACTTCGTAACGCGTAGACCGATTTTGATGCTTCTTTTTTTGTTGCGTAGAGTATGTTCACCGATTGGTACCATGTCAAAAAAATTTTTGGTAGGGTGGGGGTGGGGGGTGGGGGTGAAACCTAACTTTGTAACGCATAGTCCGATTTGGATGGTTCTTTTTTGGTTGTACAGAGTATGATCCCCCATTGCTAATAGGAGAAAAATATTTGATTTAGGGAGGGGGGAGGGGGGAGGGGTAGGCTAACTTTGTAACGCGTGGACCGATTTGCATAATTCTTTTTCTATTGGGTAGAGTATGTTCCGTGGTTGCTACCAGGAATTTATGGTAGGGTGGGGGTGGGGGGGGTGGGGGTGGAACCTAACTTTGTAACGCTTGGTCCGATTTCGATGGTTCTTTTTCTGTTGTATAGAGTATGATCCCCCATTGCTAATAGGAGAATAATTTGGTCCTATGGTGAAAGGTGGGGGTGGGGGGGAGGGGTTGTCTAACTTCGTAACGCGTGGACCGATTTGGATAATTATTTTTCTATTGTGTAGAATATGATGCTTGGTTGATACTACGAGAAAACAAATGTTGCTGGGGTGGGGTGGAGGGGGAGGGTGGTACCTAACTTTGTAACACGTGGACCGATTTGGATGGTTCCTTTGCTGTTGTATAGAGTGTGATCCCCCAATGCTAATAGGAGAATAATATGGTCCTATGGTGGTGGTGGGGGAGGGGGAGGGGTAGTAACTACGTAACGCGTGGACCGATTTCCTTTTCTGTTCGGTAGAGTATGTTCCTTGATTGATACCATGAGAAAAGTTTAGTGGAATGGGGGTGGGGTAGGGGGTTAAAACTAACTTTTAACGCGTGGACCGATTTGGATGGTTCTTTTCGTTGTATAGGGTCGAAGACACTAAAAAGTGAAAAATAAAATAGTTTTTAAAAAAAAAGTTGAACCGACTTCACAAAAAGCGCTAAAAAGCATAAAATAATTTTTAATTTTATATCTATTACGACATTTTGAAGTCGGTGCAAATTTAACAAATAAAACAACTACAGACACCACAATTGAAAATTTACGTAATTCTACCTGAACGTTTCAGCTCACGGGATCAAAAGGAAGGACGATTAAATACTTTTGTTGTAGTTGTTTGGTTTGTTTAATTTGCACCGACTTCAAAATGTCGTAATAGATATAAAATTAAAAATTATTTTATGCTTTTTAGCGCTTTTTGTGAAGTCGGTTCAACTTTTTTTTTTAAAACTATTTTTTTGATATAAAGACAGCGATCTCGTTTTGTTAGAAAAAGTGACAATGAAAAAATTACGGCAGCTATTATTGACCAAACAGTAAATCATCTATTAAGGAAGATGTTTTGGTGATGTTTCTCTTATAAAGGTACTCGGTCCGTTGTACCGATCGAATGCATGATGAACTCGCAAAAATACAGAGCCTTGGTTGGTTGATTTGCAAGAGGGAGATGATGTGCATCTTTCTTTCACTGAGGCTTTTAGTGGCCCGTTGTACCCTTAAATCCACTGTCGAGCTAACTGATCCCCATAATGAATTAGATAATTTGATTATATCCCAATCTCTCTACTTCTGCTAAATCGAAGAGTTATATTCCTAAGATTCTAAATCTTCTTTGCGTGAGGGCATTTATCGAGAACGTCCAAGACGGTCTCGTCTTCTTCCCCGCATTCCCTGCACAGACTGACGTTCGCTACTCCTATTTTTAAGCTTGATAATCTTTTCAAATTCATGTGCATTGAGAGTTGCCCCAAAATGTTTTTGTATATCTAGCAATGTCGTATCCCTCCCACTTTTCTTTGTGCCTTCTTGTTACCCATTTAATGATTTATTTTTTTATTTCCTGGATGGGGATGATCAGATTGAGTATTATTGGATTGTCTTCATTTGCCCCTTTATGCAGCACTTTACTTGCTTTTTCATTTCCTGGGCCCTTCCCCGGCACTTATATTATCGTTTTGACTCGCTAACTCCATGAGGGCCTGTTTACATCCCTCTATCATTTTAGATTTAACCGCTATATCTATTGACCAACGATGTCAATTGTTCATTTTCGAAACTTGTCTTAATGCCTCAGTTTTCCAGCATGGACTTAACCCAGCTAATTATACTATGATCTGCCTCCTTCTCCCTCAACTTATTGAGAATCTTATCGATGTTAACATTGTTGAAGACCCCTTCTATGTCAATGAAGCAGCCCAACGCTACATCCTTGTACCTCAATGTCTTTTTCACTTGTATGCTCTACTCTGTGCAGAGCACAATCAATCGATCTACCTTTCATATATGCATATTTGCAACTTCACAGTTGGTTTATGCCTATATGTTTTCTTAATTTCCATTTCACAGTTTTTCCAGACTCTTGAGTAAGAATGTGGTAAGGCTTATTGGACTATGTGCGTTAAATGTATTATAGTCTGTCTTGTTGGGTTTTTGTTACCACTTTCCCATTTTTCGAAGTGTAGCTGAACTTGAGACACGTTCTTAAACTTTGGGACAGAGAGACTTGCTTGAATGGAGATTCGAAGCTGAACTAAGAAAAGTTTATACCAGCGGTCAAGTAGTTTTTCAACAAGATTCGGTTTTACGCCACGCGTCTTAAAGTCATGGTGAGCTGTGAGCTATATCGTGATGTGAGCTATTGTAAAAGCTAGTATAATATGCACAAGAAAAACAAAACTAACTGAGATTGTATTTCAGATATGGTTCTGAGACCAGCGAATATCAGAAAATTGTAAAAAAACTTGTTTATTATATGTCAAAACGTGTTGAAGAAGTTATAAAAGCCAAGGGAGGACATGTTTCCTATTAAATCAATTTAAATTGCATTTTTATCTCTTTTCTTTGCAACTAATAATTGTTGTTTTTTTTAAATCATTACTTGTGTTCACAGTAAGTCGCCCAATACTGTAGATTGCATTTTCTGTTTTTTAATATTTTACAGAAATTTGTTATTTTATGAAAATAAATTAAAAGGATTTTGTTAGTAACGTTGTTTTTTTTTCTTCGACGTAATTTCACTGCAAATAGCTTTTTATTTATGAAACCTTGTAACTCCATACAATTTATTCCAATTTAAATTAAATTTATATATGTGTATTTACATTTATGGTAAATATTCTATCGCTAGAATCAAAAATTGCTTTTTAACTTCAAAAGTTACAAATGTAAAATAATTTGTCATAGAATCTTAAATTCTTCCGCCTCAGGTGTTGGAGGAGTCATGAATAAAGATTAGCTTTGCATTTAATTATAAACATTACCAATGTCTTCTATAAACAAGTTAAACAAATTGCATAAATTATTGAGATCTGTCACAAATACATGCGCGAATTAATATATAAGAAATGTTCTCCTTGCCAAGTAGTATATCCCTAACAACAACAAATTTACATCAACAATCGTTTTTTTACCTTTGCATATGGCGAACAATCTCATATTTTTAGATCCCAAAAATAATTCGTGTAAAAATATCTATTCGTTTGCAGCTCTTGAAATAATCCAAGAGTCGACTGGAATGATTCTATTTTCGCTAGAATAATAAAATTCAAATAATTTATGGCCATAAAGAGAGTATTCTATCGGTCAGAAAATGCTTGTCTACTGTAAAATGCCGAATTTTCTATCTCATCATCATTAGCGCAGCAATCAAAGCAGAAACACGCGCCTCTCAAAATAATTAAAAGTCCGCACTATAATAAAAACAAGCAAAAAAAAAATCTTCTTAATAAAATTCACAATTTAATAGACGCCTGCACTTTAGTCTATTTCTGATTATAATGAAATATTTTCTTTATTCTATTTTTATTTTCCTTTTTTAATTAAAAATATCCGAAAATTTAGATCTGAGTAGATTTTCAGAGAGCTGGAACGACCTGCAGAAGTCGAGCGTTTGTATAATTTGCTGAAAATCGTGAAGACGGAGCGGGAACTTTTCATTTCCAAAGTAGCCAACAGCACTGATAAGAATAATGTAGACTTCCTAACGAAGGAGTTGGCGAAGTATGAGGAGGTGAGAAGTGAAGATTTTTTTTAAATGTGTTTGAACTAAATTTAAAGTTCACCAGGCTATTCAAGAACCTGCCCAGGCAGGACTACTTCTTGTGACTGAAGGAGAAATTCCAGATCGCTATGTGAGATGGAACATTATGCAGGCTGTGTTTTTTTCGTCAACAGTACTAACGACAATCGGTAAGACGAGACAAATAATTGACATTTTAACCTGCTAAAGATTTCTAGGTTATGGAAACATAGTCCCGGTTACAACCAATGGCCGAGTGTTTTGTATATTATTTGCCCTCGTAGGAATTCCCTTAACCCTTACAGTAATCGCAGATTTGGGTAAAATATTCGCTACCGCAGTATCGCTGCTTTGCAAGAATTTTCCTTTAGCAAGTAAATCACAATTCAACCAATTCTTCAATTTTAAGTAAATCGCGTTTTTAGAAAAGACATCAGTCACCAAGGCGATAGGTAAACGTTGGTTCTTCGCGTTTGCGGCAGTCGGATTTCTTGGATTCTATCTGGCTGTAGGAGCTGGTCTTCTACTTCTTTGGGAAGAAGATTGGACATTTTTTGACGGGTATTATTTCTGCTTCATCACTATGACCACCATTGGATTCGGAGACCTAGTTCCAAGTAAGTACGTCTAAAAGTAAGATTACACACAGAACTCCATTAATTCAGATTCGTAATACGCTTTCAGAGAAACCCAATTACATGCTTCTCTGTACTTTGTACATATTAATTGGGTTAGCCTTAACATCAACAATTATTGAATTAGTTAGGCGTCAGTATGCCCATAGCTGGCAAAAACTGCAGGTATATCTCCAAATAAACTAAATATAGAATTGAGTTCATTTAAAACATTTAATTTGTACGAAATTTCAGGAACTTTCCGGACCTGTTGCTGATACCCTGAGGAGGCTTGGTGAAAGCGCAGGGACTGGGATCGATTACGCTGCATTGCAACGAGTTTTGACGGTAAGTTCTAAATGCAAATTAGATAATATGCAAATTTCGGAACGATGTCTCTACGGATATATTGTGTTGTATGACGCGAAACTAATTAATACTAAATTGAGGAAAATATATGAATTCAATATGCTTTTTAATTAAATGTTGTTCATTTTCATTTATGTTTTTCCAATAATCAAGTTCGACGTGTTTCGGTGAAGTAGGCATTATCATGTATTGTTAAAGGAGTCTGTTTTTACACGGTAGATGCATTCCATGTAAAAAATCGCTTAAAAAATACACTGTATCTATGGAAAAATAGAGCTTGGTTCCAAACATAATAAATCAGCTAAATAAAATAATAAACCATATGAAAATTGTTAGTATCTATCTCTGTGCTTGCACCTCTTACTTCATGTATTTCTTCACAATATTTCATCAATGTGTTGATTACTACAAAAAAAAAAACTAAATAAAAATAGTATAACAAATCATATAAAAACAAAGAATAAGGAGAGAATTCGCAAAATATACATACAGAAAACAAAAGTTCTAAAGTGAATAAAAGGCAAATAAAAAGACAAAGTGAAAAGTAAAAAGCAAAAAGTAACCTCAACAAAGCTGACTCCTCACATGATTACGCGATAGATGAAAATCAATGCAATCAAAAGAGGTATTAAGAAATCGCGGCATCGATGTGATAGGCTCATTTAATCCATAATTAGTGCGATGAAAAGGAAACTGAAGAAAGTCCTGATTCCTCAGGGGGCGAGCCGAAACCGATATTCCAAAACAAACCAAGAGAGCAGAAGAGTCGATGGACCTCCGAATGCAGTCGAAAGCAAAAAGGATCCTGGCGTTACGGCGTCTCTTTTCAAGTATGTCCAAGTGCAGGAGTTCAAGTCTATCAACATAAGGAGGTAATATAAGGGAGTTATTCCAAGGAAGGCCTCAAAGAGCGAACCTAACGAACCTCCGTTGAACAGCTTCAATGCAATTGATATGTGACACATAGAGCGGTGACCAGACTCGAGAGGCATATTCCAGAAGAGGCCGGACAAAAGTGCAATATAAGAACTTTGTAATGTAAGAGTCATCAAATTCCTTTGACGAAACCAAGAGTCATATTAGACTTGTTGACTATGACATCAAAATGATCCTCGAAAGAAAATTGGGAATTGAGCAAAACACCTAGGTCGTTAGTCTTAGTAACTCTTGTTAAAGGACAACCCTATATGGTAAAGTTAAATTGAAGGGGATACCTTTTTCGCGAGAAAGACTTTTAGGGGAAGGTCGTTAATGGAACACCCATTCTGAAAGGCGTCCAAGTCAGAATTTAAAAGTAGGCAATCAGCATTGTCAGACACATTGCGAAATATCTTAGCGTTGTCCGCATAACAAAGAATATTTGAGTGATACAGTATCGTAGATACATCAAATAATATAAATTATAAATAATAATCCCGAAATTAAAACCGAAATTTAAAGTGTAAATAATATAGAGCGACCGAAATTAAATGGTCCCGAAATAGATAGACCTTAAAAATATCTGACCGTAACCGCCAGACCGAAATTCAAAGACCGATTTAAATTGGTACCGACCGCGGAAGAAGTTATATGTCCGGTCTTGCGATATTTTTAAATTTTTTCATTACCTTTATTACATAGCATATTCGCGAAATGTCTAGATGGAGGGACCGTCGGTTGGAGGAGGGTGAATAGTGGCTGAAGGGGGGGGGCGGATGGTGGGTTAGGGGAATGGTGGGAAGGAGTGAGGGGGAGGGGAAGGGGAGTTAAGGGGTGGGGAAAGGAGGGGAGTCGGATGACTTCATTATATTATATAGAAATCCCAACGACAGCAATTTAACTCTAACCCTAACGTTTCAGTTGTAACCAAAACCGAAAATTTTATATCTACGTAGTTTTTAACCGCAACCGAAAATTATATTTCACATTTCTGTTTTAACCGAAACCGAAACCGAAAATTAAATTTTACGTTTCGGTTCTAACCGAAACCGAATTGAAGAACATTAATTACGGTTAAGGTTGTTGCAATTGCGGTTTAAAAACCCCAATTTGGTTTCGATTGAACGTTACCGATTTATAATTTCGGCTGTGGTCCCATTTCGACTCCCTGCAGAGAAGTCAGCCTTACTGAAGTTATAACAAATGTCATCTGGTACACAAGAAGCCATCATAACTGGATCAATGAAAAGAGCAATATGAAGCGCAGGGTGATGACCCGACTCATTAACAATGGGCACCAAGCGTCGTCTTACCAGTGTACTAGCAGGATCAGTAAAAAAACGAGGTCGAGGAACCTTCCGTGATCATTAGATATACTGCAAGTCTGTGTTGAACCTGAAGAAGCAAGGCTATCTATAAAAAAAAAAGCAAATTGATTGGCAGACCGAAAAGAAGGAACCAAACCATCATCCGAGTGTGAGAGCTCCCAGGCAACATCAGGCAGGTTAAAGTCACCCAAAAGCAATAATTCATCAGAAGGCATCAAGGCGTGTGAGAGGTTATCCAGGCAGGAGGCAAACCTTTCATTAACATTAGACGGAGAACCTGGAGGAATATAAGGGGTCAAAATGAACACAGTTTTACCAGGCAGTCCAATAGCGATACATAAAACCTCCAATTTTTCGGAGTTTGGGATGTCAACCAGTCTGGAACGTCACGACGCAAAGCGCAGAGAATGAAAAGTCCGTTAAGATTTATATTTTTTCAATTAGTTGGAAAGTGCTTTAACGACTTTTTATTTTCTTCTGGCAGATATAAAAGGTCCGTTAGAACTTTTATTTTTTCGCTTTGTTGAAGACTGTTAAGAAGACCATTTATTTTTTTATGGCAACAACGAAAGGTCTTTTTCACATTTTATTTTTTCTACTAGTTGAAAACTGGTGAATTTTTTTCTGGCAAATATGAAAATAGGTATTAAGAGCTTAAAAGTCGTAGGATAAAGATTTTAAACATTGGAGTTCTGCAATAAAAAGGAAAACGTTGGAAATATGAGAAACAAAAAGTTTCAACCTCAAAAAGTTCTATTAAATGGTTGCCGAAACATTGACACTGAATTTCTGCTGGAATGTGGTCCTATGTAAGTTGCTATCAGACCAAGTATGGAAATTGTGAAGGTTTGTGATACCAGCTGTGCTGAATTACGATTCATCCGTCCACATAATTTGGACCAGAAACGCTCTCTTTTCTATGTCGCATTGCCAATCTTAAAATTCGAGCGTTCTCCGGAAATCTCCTTCCAGTAGTCCTTGGACTGGGATAAGGTGATAATACCTTCCGATTAATAACCCTCCAAACCTTAGCTGAACACACGCCTAATCGTCTCGTGTTCGTTACCTGACGAGAGTGATTATTTTCTGCTCGCCGTCAGCAGAATTTTCCAAAGTTTCAGATCGCCTTTTCCTCCTGCTTGATGTTACACTTCCGGTTTCTCTTAACCTTCGAAAAGTCCGCGAAAATACCCCTCTTTGAGTGTACATCGATTAGGTAATGTCCTTTGATATTCCAGTCCATCAGGTATTGTAACAGAACGCCAGGTTACTTGGATGTGAGTACTGGCTAACGCAAGCTAATAACGACAATAAAATTAATTACATTTACGTTTTTATAACTTTTTTGCACCTGCACTTAAAATTATCTAACTACCTGTGTACTATAAACTAACATTTTTGACGTTTTCTCTTACCAATTTTGTTTAATTAACGAATTTCCTAACTACAGTACAATCAAATAATAAGGTAATCAGGGATTTCTAAGGAAGTGGTTGTTCTAATCCTTTCTCTACTTCAACATGTTGTACCTTTTGGAAAAAGTAATAAGATGAGAAATTTAAAAAAACATTAAAAACAGATGTACTAATTACATGAATTTTGAAGAATTTGGGAAAGTGCTGAATTTTAGGTATCGCAAAATATTTACGTAAGTGACTTGTATCTGCAATGGTAGGAGTTAGATCAACTTTTGACAATTTTGCAAAGATCATTGCGATACAATGCGTTGGTTTGATGTGCATACCGTGAAAATTACAAATTTATGGATCATCCTGTAACTGCCAAACGGTAGCAGAGACCCCCCCCCCCCCTCCCCCCACATCATTAAATTTTTTGTGAGATTTATCACCCTACTTATTTGAAACACCCTTTATACCGAGAGTCAAGCAGCCATTTAGGTGCTAGAAGCGGTGGTGATAAATAAAAGTATTAACGTTTTAGGTGAAAAATAGGTGGAAAGAAAGTTTTGGATGTAACAAAGTTACCCTATACTGTGTGGCTGGACATATAAAGATTCCAAAATAAGGTGAAAAAGAGTGTTATTACTCGAAAAAGTTCAGCTCAATTAAAATTCATTACTAACAAAAAGAATTAATAATGACTCTGTAATATAAGAAATTCGAACTACGTATTTTCTAAATTGATTAAACTAAAAAATATAAAATAGTTTCAAAAACAGTTGAACCGACTTCACAATAAGCGGTAAAAAGCGTAAAATAATTTCTTATTTTATATCTATTACGATATTTTGAAGTCGGTGCAAATTAAACAAACTAAACAACTAAAACAAAAGTATTTTATCGTCCTTCCTTATGATCCCGTGAGTAGTTTTATGTATTATCTTCAATATCTTCAATTGTGGTGGGGTAGTTGTTGTTGTTTGTTTGTTTAATTTGCACCGACTTCAAAATATCGTAATAGATATAAAATTACAAATTATTTTAGGCTTTTTAGCACTTTTTGTAAAGTAGGTTCAACTTTTTTTTAAACTATTTTATTTTTCACTTTTAAGTGTCTTCATATACATGGTGTTTCAGGTCTGACGTGCCAAAATGAGTGGGGTGATAGATCTCATCTAGGCAAACAAAAAATTATATGGGGGGGGGCAATCTCAACCCGTTTGGGAGTTACAGGGGGATTCATAAATTTCAGTTTTTCATGGTATGCATATTACTCTTTTATTTTTATCTCTTGATGCACCCAACACAGCAACATCAAACAATCGCTAAAAACAACTATCCTAATCACCTTTCCAAAAATTAGAACACTACTGATCTAACTCCTACCCTTGCACTTTGCAATTTTTAAGTTAACAGTTCGAAAATGTTTGTTTTGGGTTAACAGGTAATTAATTTTAATTATTGCTGCAAAAATGTTATAAAAATGTTAATGTAATTTTGTTTTATTGCCGATATTAGCTTGTGGTAGCCAGAATTCACACCCTTGTATCCTGGCGTTCTGTTACTCATACCTGATGAAAATTTTACTATGAAAAAGGGTTAGTCAGCAAGAATACCTAACATAGTTGAAAAACAAATCAATAAGTATAAGTGTTTTTGCACAAAAATTATTAAAAAATGGTAGAATTTACATTTGAGGAATACGCGGGGTATTTATTTAAGAGGGGTATTTACACGGACTTTCCAAAGGTTAAGAGAAACAGGAAGTGTAACTTCACACGAAATGGAGACACGACCCGAAACGAGTCGGACGGCGATTAGTAGTGTCTTCATCTAAGGTTTAGAAGGTTATTCATCGAGGGGGATAACGTCCACATCATCATCACCCATTTCAAGGACTACTGGAAGGAGATTCTGAGCGAAAACTTAAATTTAGCACTTGGCTTCTGGAACGCGACATTGACGACAGAGCGTTTCTAGACCGAATTCTGTCTACAGATGAATGTCAATTCACCAGGAATGATATCACGAACTTCCATAACCCCCATACCTGGTCGAACACTAACCCACACAAGGCAAAGATGATCTCATTCCAGCAAAGAGTCAGTATCAATGTGTGGGCTGGTATCATCGGCAACCATTTGGTAGGACCATTCATTTTGCCGCAAGTGCTTAATAGTGAAATTTGTGCGGACTTTTTGGAGAATACACTTCCAGATATAATAGAGCAGAGCCCTATGTATGATCTTAGGGGAATATTTCATCAACACGATGGAGTACCATCATTATGAAGATCATATTAAGCGAACAATTTCCTAACCGCTGGATTAGACGAGGTGCACCGATTCTTTGGCCTGCTAGATCTCCAGACCTTACCCCATTGGACTTTTTCTTATGGGGAACAATGAAGGATGAAGGTTATTCAAGCCCAGTTAACAATAGGGACGATTTAGGTAGCTAAATTGGGAATGCAGCGAAGAAAATACGGAGACAGGCTGGCTGCAATACGCCTTAAACAGAGACTTAGAAGGAGATGGTTGGCATGCATCCACAGTGGCGGCTTTTGCTACTCATCAAGATTAATTGTAATTATTTTTAAATTCAATAAAAAGCATTTTAGAATTAATTTGAGTTTAATTTCTTTTTTTTGTTGATTTTTATAATATTCTGCGATAAATATAAAAATAAAAGAGTAATGTGCATACCATGAAAACTGAAATTTATGAATAACCCTGCAACTCCCAAACGGTTGAGATTCCTCTCCCCCCCCCCCCCCCCCCTGCCATACAATTTCTTTTTTTGTATAGTTGAGATCTATCACCTTACTCATTTTGGCACGTCAGATCTGAAACACCCTGTATACGACCCGAAGAATGCTGCTCGTTCGAACAAAGCAATTTCAAAAATTGCATATTATGAAATTAGTAATGGTCGCCCTTTCATACCCTCACCTTAGATACAAAATTCTTACTACTATGGCCCTAGAGCGCCAGCGTACTTTATATCTCTCCATCTTAGTCGCTCCAGGAACAAAATTTTTATGATTTACCAATCAGGAAAATTATTCTGTACAACAGAATAAAAATCATCAAAATCGGACTATGTTTTACGAAGCTAGCTGCGCATCCTCCACCTGCCATCACAAGCCACAATTTTTCTGAAAATATAAATAGATAATCAATATGTTCAGAATCATCTAAGTCAGTCCACGCATTACAAAGTACGACTACACCCCCCCCCCCCCCCCCCCCACACCAGACTTTATTTTAATTAAATAATTACGATGAAAGATTTTTGTTTGCATTTCTGTTTTGACGTTTAACCCCATCCAGTGTAGTAGTTAATTGAAGAGAAATCCTAAATAGCGATGGCGTCAATCTAAAAGTATGAACATTTTTTGGAGAAGAATTAAATAAACAACTAAATTTAATATGATTTGAAAAAGTATATATATTATAGATTCCCAAAAAATTTAATTAATTTTAAATTAAAATTTGCTGTTTCGTGAACAATTACATTAGCCACCTAACTTTTTTTTAAATTTTTACGCCTACATTGATCACTTTCTTTGGAGAAGTGTAGTTTAGTCGGTGTATGGGAGATGCTTCACGGAAAATCATGTTGTAGCCATTCCTAGACACATTTTACCAGGAGGGTTTTCCCTGGACTCTTTTTTATTTCACATTTGCGATCCTTTTACTTAAATTACGCTTTATTGCTGACGACGCCGTATTCTATTGTTTCTACAAGACGCGACCGCGCATCTCTTTTCCGTTTAGTACACTTTTATTATTTAAGGCGCCATAGCTTATGGCTCCTGCCGAATGTGCACCTATACAAAAAAAAACTATGCATTACAACACTATACAAAAAAAATCTATGCATTATGAAATTGGATCACACCCCCTCCACACCCTATAAATTTTTGTGGTGGGGCAACATATTTCACACATCAAAAGAAGAATCATCCAAATCGAAGTTAGCCTACCCCTTCCCTCACCGCCATACTAAGCAAAATGTATCTTCATATTAGCAATGGGGGATTATCTATAATATGTAATATAGCATGAAAAGAATCATCCAAATCGGTCTACGCGTTAAGAAGTTGACATCAACCCCCAATACAACCCCGACGATTAAAATCTGTGACCACCGGTCAAGTAGTGATAACTCCAAATTTGAATTTTTCATTACAGTCTTCAAGATATAAAATTACAAATATAACGTTAAAACAAGGCGAAACAAGGAGAATAACAAGAAACAATTTAAATTATTTAAAATTTTGCAGTTATCACTTGTTGACCAGTGGCCACAGAAATTATTTCAATTATGTGAAAACTGCAGTCGGCCTCCTCAGTGCATATAAAAAGTGTAGTCATGGAAGGACGGTGTAGAATGCATTTTTAACCGACTTCCCAAAAACAAAGAGGTTCTAAGTTCGACGCGTATTTTTTTTTTTAATTTTTTATTTTTATTTTTTTTTTTTTGCTTATGTCTGACCGGGCATAACTTCGTAACGCGTCGACCGATTTTGATGATTCTTTTTTTGTTGGGTAGAGTATGTTCACCGATTGGTACCATGTCAAAAAAGTTTTTGGTAGGGTGGGAGTGGGGGGTGGGGGTGAAACCTATCTTTGTAACGCGTGCTCCGATTTGGATGGTTCTTTTTTTGTTGTACATAGTATGATCCCCCATTGCTAACAGGAGAAAAAAAATTTGAAATAGGGTGGGGGGAGGGGGGAGGGTTAGTCTAACTTTGTAACGCGTGGACCGATTTGGATAATTCTTTTTCTGTTGGGTAGAGTATGTTCCGTGGTTGATACTACGAGAAAACAAATGTTGGTTGGGTGGGGGGTTGGGGAGGGTGGAACCTAACTTTGTAACACGTGGACCGATTTGGATGGTTCTTTTTCTGTTGTATAAAGTGTGAAACCCATTGCTAATAGAATAATAATTTAGCCCATGGCGGGGGGTTAGGTGGGGGGAGGAGTAGTCTAACTTCGTAACGCGTGGACCGAATTGGATAATTCTTTTTCTTTTGGGTAGAGTATACTCCCTGGTTGATACCACGAGAAAAAAAAATCGTTGATGTGGTTGGGGTGGGAGAAGGGGGGTGGAACCTAACTTTGTAACACGTGGATCGATTTAGATGCTTCTTTTGCTGTTGAATAGAGTGTGATCCCCCATTGCTAATAGGAGAATAATTTGGTCCTATGGTGGTGGGGGGGGGGGAGGGGTAGTAACTTTGTAAAGTGTGGACCGATTTCGATGATTCCTTTTCTGTTCGGTATTTATGTTCCTTGATTGATACCATGAGAAAAAAAGGTTAGGTGAATGGGGTTGGGGTAGGGGGTTAAAACTAACTTTTAACGCGTGGACCGATTTGGATGGTTATTTCTTCGTTGTGTAGAGTAGAAGACACTAAAAAGTGAAAAATAAAATAGTTTTTTAAAAAAAGTACCACAATTGAAAATAATACATAATACTACCTGAACGTTTATGTACGGGATCATAAGAAATGACGATTAAATATTTTTGTTGTAGTTGTTTGGTTTGTTTGATTTGCACCGACTTCAAAATGTCGTAGTAGATATAAAATTAAAAATTATTTTATGCTTTTTAGCGCTTTTTGTGAAGTCGGTTCAACTTTTTTTTAAAAACTATTTTTATTATAATAAGTTTACGAAAAGAAGAGTAAGGCGAAACAAGGAGAATCACATGTATAAGAAAAAAATTTAAATTATTTAAAATTTTGGAGTTATCACCAGTTGACCAGTGGCCACAGAAATTATTTCAATTATGTGAAAACTGCAGTCGGCATCCTCAAGGGGGCATTAATATAAGTGCCTATAAAAGTGTAGTCATCGAAGGACGGTGTAGAATACATTTTATATAGTAAGGCTCGGTCATAATTACCTTTTTATTCGATATAAAATACGTAAAGCAGTCAATAATAATAGCAATTTAAATCTACCAATGCTATTTGCGGATTGTTAAGTACTCTGTAAAGTACTCTGCAAGTGCTTTATAATTGTTTCTTTTCGGATTTAACTAATCTACTTAATGGATTATATATTTTGCAGGAAGTTTGCAATAGCAGCTATGCTGTCCATACAAAAGCTATTAATTTAGTTCAGTTATGATTATTTTCATTGACGATTGCGAGAAATTCTTTTGACAGTTAATTTTTCAAATTTCAATATCGAACCACTTCTAATTAGTTTACTGCATCAACCCAGTTGTTAATCTTAACGTGTCACTTCTCCGAAGCAACTGAAATTTTTGAATACCTTGCAGAAAAATATGCTGGAGCTCACCTTTTTTAATCCTGGCTATCAAGCGAGTTAGTTGCACACATATCGTCCTCATAAACCATATCAGTTCTCTGTAATGATCTAAGAGTTCCAGTTGGGTATTATTATTAACAAACGTTTTTAAAAACAATAATGTTGTAATTACTAGTAAATCAAATTGCACAAGTCACTTTCAGAAGTTAAAAAAGGTTGTGGAAGCAAGTGAATAGCGCAGTTTAATTTGCGAATGGAAAGACTTCTTAAGGCTGCTTAGAAATAGTGCTTACTTGTTACCACAATTATTTGACATCATTATTTATTTCTGGATAATTACTGCAAATGAAATTGGCTGGTGGTAATATAATAAGAAAGAAGATCAACAGTTTAACCCACTTTCTAATTTCATGTTAAATGTTATAGACCTCAAAATAAAATTTTTAGAGCAATGAATTTGAAATAAAATATTTAATCACCATGAATTTCTGTCGGTGCCCAAAATATCAAGGTAAGGGATTTAAAGCATAAGAATACAAGTGTGGAAAACCAAACTGATGTTCTACTAGTAGCAAATGACCATAAAAGCTGCCCAAACACATTATTACGTGACCATTTACTTTGAGTTTACGATTATATCTTTACCTTTCTCTCGGACTCATAAAAAACGAATAATTACTGACGGCTCAGGAATGCCAGAAAGAAATAAAACTTAATCGATTTGCTTTTTAATTAATGTCTAATGTATATATAATTTTTGCGGGGACCAAAAATTCACTTTTAAGCGGTTAATAAAGCAACAACGGATTATGTTTTATTTATGAATCCCTTTGAATTCGTTGGGATTGCTCCAAAATATAAAATACATGAATTTCTCAAGGGACGTGTTTGGTCAGGGTCATATTCTATTTCATGACCTTTCCATTGTTAAAACGAAAGTTGATTTGTTTTTGTAGAACTCCGACTGTGAATAAATCCTTATGATGTTTGACCGAGTGAAAAATTTAAAGGGTTACCATAAAATATTTTCCCTGTTAATAAAGTAAAAGTCATTCTGAAAACCTTTTTAACATTTTACGAGCTACGGATATCAAATTTAAAGCAGACACTACTAAATCAATTCATGGAAAATATATTGTTTGACGCAAATTTACCAATTCGACTTATGCAATATAAGAAAATAACAAAAATTGTAATTGTAGGTTTCGATGCCTCGCTGGAACTATAGCATGTCATCAGGAAAGAAAGGTAGTCAAGAACAAGAAATCGCAGCACTGCAAGCTATTACTACTGCCATTCTACAAGAGGTGAAGGAAGCGCAACAAAAACAGGAGAAGCCCAAGGTGGTACAAATTGTCATATACGAATCATCCGTTTAGTAATAAAAGGCAGAACAGATTTAAGTAGTTCATAGTAAATTAATTTAAATATATTTTTATTGTTAATTGTTATATCGGAAATGACAGTTCGCATAATTTTGTTTTAGTCGATTATGAATAAAAAGACTTATGCTAAGAAGTGATGCATTTAATTACTGCATTTATAAATAGTTTTTAAAGTAAAGCAAATCTAGTCTTTATCCGACTTCGCACAAAAAAGAGAAGCTCTCATTTTCACCCGTATATATTTGGATAATATTTGGTGTTTGTATTTAGTATTGTCTCCCACTTGTACTATATCAAAAATTTTAAATGTCGCAGGGGCAACAGACAGCACCTAACTTTGTCACACGTGGATCGATTTAAATGATTTTTTTTTATATAGAGTCGCGCCATTATTCTTATCTGCTGAAGTATATTCCCTGTAGTTGGTTACTCGAAAAATATTTCGTGAAAACAACTCTAAAACTTGAAGGCATAAAAGAATAAGTGAGTGAGAGCTCTAAGAAAAGTTCCCAAAATTTTTTTAAAAATTTCGAAACAAACGAACATACACAACAAACCGAGATCAAGAAAAAATCAAACTAGAACATGATTGAGTATTCCCAGAGGGTAGATACAACATTGGGCGAGGTTTCTACTTCGGGAACCGCTGCTCCCAAGCAGATGCCCCTCTTCAGAGAGCCGTAGAGCCAGTCCTCCGTTAGCACTCAGTCAAAAATGCTCTAAATGAACGCACAAAAATTTCGAATCGATTAGAGTCCCGCGGGACCAGTCTGTATAGTCATTGACGTCTGCAAACTACTCCCATCATCCTCCCAGTTTTACGATTCCAACGTGAGGCTTATCGTTCCCGCAACAATACCAAAACGAAGAGAAGCTTCGCGGACAGGCTGCTCAGTGAAAGACGAGGCTTATCATTGTACACAAGATTTACAATCTTTTCTTACAAGTAAGTCTCTGCTAGATAAATACTTGATAAAAAAGAACTGAGCCGTAATATACTAAGAGCAGAAATAAGAATTAATTACTTACATATTTTAGAAAGAATTATAAGAGATTTGTTGATAATTGATTTTGTTATTGTTAGAAAAAAAATATTTGAATTTGCTTTCTTTTGTATTTGTTTTTATTGGCTCATTCACTTGTTTGCTTGTTATAACGATGTATTGAATATCCTTTTTTAAATTTATTTCAGTCTAATGAAATTTTCTCTTAGTAAATAGGCCTTATTTTGTGTAAAACGCGATCTTCTTTATTGAAATAAAGTTTTTTTGCAGTTATAATTATTGGAATTATTAGGTTAAATAGAAATTTAATTGAGCTGTTCTGAATTTGTTTTAATTGCATGATTCCTCAACTTTTGTGAAAACACTTCTTTCAACTTTACATTATTTTGAATAGGTAGCAACCTTATTTTACTGATTGGTCTTTTTTTGGTACCGTGACTACTCCGTCTTTCTCGGAATGTAATTCACCAATTCTCCCAATCTGACATTTCATCGGAGGCAAGCTATCTTCCTTTATCAAGACGATATTACCAGGTTTGAGGTTTATTCCTAGAACAAATCATTTAGATCTCTGTTGCAGTCGATTGTGGAATTCGTTACTCAAACGCTTCCAAGAGTGATAGTAAACTTGCTGGGTCAATCTCTATCTTCAGTAGAATTTTATTCAGTAGAATTTCTTTCCTTTACGCCAGTTAAATCAAGTTCGAATGGGGCCAACAATACTTCTTCTATGAGGAAATGTCCAGTGGGCAGAACTTATTCCTCTTGGGGGTCACTGGTTAAAGAGTATATGGAGCGAGAATTCAGACACCTTCTATTTGTGTGGGTTCATCAAGAACTTGATGCCTGCTTCCCACAATCCCCCAAAATATGGGGCTGATGGCGGGTTGATGTTCCAATTTATACTTCTTTTTTAACAATCGTTTACTAACTCTTTATTAATCTCAGATACGCATTTTTCTAAGTCACTTTTCAGTATAGTTTGAAAATTGTTCCGCAGTTGGAGTATAGACCAGTACATAAGCTACACCTGGACCAAATCTCCGTAGAGCGGCTAGAACGCCTTCACCTGACAAGTTGCTTACAAGCTTGTATCGCTTTAAGCCTTTTGAATTTTCATTGAGCGCAAGGAAGAAGTCTTGACGTTAAAAGATCTGCAATAGTCAATGCCCGTATGCGCGAACGAACTAGAAGTGCATACTCTGACAGAATTAAGCTTTCCTTAAGCTGCTTCAATGTTTGTGTCGTCTGTCGATGACAACTGAACACATTTTTCTGAACGTCGTATTATGAACTTTGTAAGGTATGCTTCTTCAGGTTAAATTATCGCATTCTTCTGTGAGTCGGAAATTTTAGCGTTTTCCAATGGACCTCTTGCGCGAAGAATTTCCTCTTTATATTTAAATGGATTCAAATTTAAAGTTGAAGTCGACTTCGAAACTGTTACATCCTTTTTCTATTACGCGTTTCTTCCGGATAATATTACTTTTGTGTATAACGTTACCAGTATTTTAAAGCTCGATCAATTTCCCTTGATGTTAGCTGAATGCTGATTTGATATTTGCTTTTCCATAACTTCACGTTCTGATGTTTTCCACACAATCATTTGGAAATTCGTAATGTGTCCTAACACAACATGCAAATAATCAGTTTACTGTTATCGTAGTGTACTATTCGTTTTAATTTTTCTTTTAATTTGTAATAGTCGACTAATTGCTAATAGTCCTTTCCTCTAATTCCTAGAACTGCTTTATTTGTTTTGACAAATCTAATTGGCATGTGCATGTTTGTTATCTGAGTTTATTAATGTCCCTTAGTTTTTGTGCGACCACAAAGTACCCAGCCTAAAACCGTATTTTTTGCCACTGAAGCACTTTTGGGGCCCTGCCTGAAGTTTTCTAATAGAATGTCAGCCAAAGCGTTAACACCCAATATTCCATGATTGGCTTGTAGGAAAACGGGGCTGCTAGAGAGAGTTGATTAAGTTGACTCCAGACGACAAAGATGTAGTCTTGCGTTTTACGCTTTCATTTTAATTCTGGAATGAATAGTTATCTTTACTTTCCTTTTTAACCGACTTCCCAAAAACAAAGAGGTTATAAGTTCGACGCGTATGTTTTTTTTTATTTTTTTATTTTTATGTCTGACCGGGCATAGCTTTGTAACGCGTCCACCGATTTTGATGATTCTTTTTGTGTTGGGTAGAGTATGTTCACCGATTGGTACCATGTCAAAAAAGTTTTTGGTAGGGTGGTGGTGGGGGGTGGGGGTGAAACCTAACTTTGTAACACGTGGTCCGATTTGGATGGTTCTTTCTTTGTTGTATATAGTATGATCCCCCATTGCTAATAGGGGAAAACAATTTGGCCTAGGGTTGGGGGAGGGGGGAGGGGTAGTCTAACTTTGTAACGCGTGGACCGATTTGGATAATTCTTTTTCAGTTGGGTAGAGTATGTTCCGTGGTTGAGACCAGAAGAAAAAAATTTTGGGGGGATGGGTTGGGGGGTGGGGGTGGAACCTAACTTTGTAACGCGTGGTCCGATTTCGATAGTTCTTTTTCTGTTGTATAGAGTATGATCCCCCATTGCTAATAGGAGAATAATTTGGTCCTATGGTGAAAGGTGTGGGTGGGGGGAGGGGTAGTCTAACTTCTTAACGCGTGGACCGATTTGGATAATTCTTTTTCCATTGGGTGAAATATGATCCTTTGTTGATACTACGAGAAAACAAATGTTGCTGGGGTGGGGGAAGGGGGGTGGAACCTAACTTTGTAACACGTAAACCGATTTGTATGGTTCTTTTGCTGTTGTATAGAGTTTGATCACCCATTGCTAATAGAAGAATAATTTGGTCCATGGTGGGGGGTTGGGCGAGGGGAGGAGTAGTCTAACTTCGTAACGCGTGGACCGATTTGGATATTTCTTTTTCTATTGGGTAGAGTATGCTCCCTGGTTGATACCACGAGAAAAAAAATTGTTGGTGTGGTTGGGATGGGAGAAGGAGGTGGAACCTAACTTTGTAACGCGTGGACCGATTTGGATGGTTCTTTTGCTGTTGTATAGAGTGTGATCCCCCATTGCTAATAGGAGAATAATTTGGTCCTATGTTGTGGGTTGGGGATGGGGAGGGGTAATAACTTCGTAACGCGTGGACCGATTTCGATGATTCCTTTTCTGTTCGGTAGAGTATATTCCTTGATTGATACCAAGAGAAAAAAAGTTTAGTGGAATGGGGGTGGGGTAGGGGGTTAAAGCTAACTTTTAACGCGTGGACAGATTTGGATGGTTCTTCCTTCGTTGTGTAGAGTCGGAGACACTAAAAAGTGAAAAAAAAGTTGAACCGACTTCACAAAAGGCATAAAATAATTTTTAATTTTATATCTATTACGACATTTTGAAGTCGGTGCAAATTAAACAAACAACTACAGAACCACACTTGAAAATAATACATGATACTACCTGAAGCTTAGCTTAGGGGATCATAAGAAATGACGATTAAATATTTTTGTTGTAGTTGTTTGGTTTGTTTGATTTACACCGACTTCAAAATGTCGTAATAGATATAAAATTAAAAATTATTTTATACTTTTTAGCGCCTTTTGTGAAGTCGGTTCAACTTTTTTTTTAAAAACTATTTTATTGAAGATTCAGTATTAGTTCCTAATCCTGATGTCCATGTTGAAACGGGTGCATGTTTCAGGTTAAGAAGTTGGATACTTCCTCAGTAATTAAACTGGCTTGTCAACCTTGATCTAAAAGTGCTCCATTGACGTTTCTAATGTATCCTTAGTAAAGTATGTTTTAATTTATACTTGATTTTCTTTTGAATTACTTCCTGTCTCCTTTTCCTTTATTTGGGTTTCGTATTTGAGTTCCCTATTGCTTATAGTTGAGTTTAAACCGCCGAGATGTAACATCGAATGGCCAAAACCCGTTTGTTTTCATATCTTTGTACGAGGCAATCCCATACGATTTGGTTATTATTTGCCTCCATGGAAACCTAACTTCGTAACGCGTGGCCCGATGTGGATAATCCTCTTTTTGTTAAGTAGAGTATGTTCCCCGATTGGTACCATGTCAAAAAAATTTTGATGCGGTGGGGTGGGGGTAGGGGATGGGAGTGAAACCTATCTTTGTAATGCTTGGACTGATTTAGATAATTCTTTTTATTTTGTATTGTTAATAATTAAAAAAGTTGGTCCCAGGGTGGGGTGTGGAGGCAGGGGGTGGGTCGTCTAATTTCATAAAGCTTGGACCAATTTGGACGATTTAAAAAAAATTGGAGGGGTGGGGATGGAGGTAAGGGGTGAAATCTAACTTTGCATAATTCCTTTTTAGATGTATACAGTATGAGTAGTCCAACTTTGTAACGTGTGGATTGATTTGGATGATTCTTCTTTTGGTGTGTAGAATATGTATCCCCACTGATAGAAAGACAAAAATCTATGGGGTGGGGTGTTGTACAGAGGGGGCGTTATCCAATTTCTTAATGCACACCTATTTGGAAGATTCTTTTTTGTTGTGTACAATATGATCCCCCCATTGCTTCTATATGGAAAAATTTTCACCTCGAGTTAGGGTAGGGGAGGGTAACCTAACTTTGCAACGCGGGAACTGATTTAGGTGATTCTGAATTCATAGAGTATCTATTTGTATTCTGACAAAAATTCTTGCTTATGGTGAGAGTTGGAGGATAGATATTGATAAACGATGACAATTTTGTACCTAGAGTGACTACAATAATTCTCTCTCGCTGTATAGAGAGCGGTGGTACACTAAGGTCATGTTAAAAATTTTCTAAGGTGAGGGTATGAAAGGGTGACCGTGACTAATTTTGTAATATGTTGCCGGATTTGGATACTTCTGTTTTTATTCTTTAGAGTGCACTGTCTCTGAAACTTTTGAAATTGCTTTATTCCTACGAGCAGCATTCTTCGAGTCGTATATATGAAGACACTAAAAAGTGAAAAATAAAATAGTTAAAAAAAATTAAACCGACTTCACCGTGCATATTAAACAAACAAACAACTACCCAACCACAATTTAAGGTAATATATAAAACTACCTTCACGTTTTAGCTCACGGAATCATAAGGGAGGACGATTAAGTAATTCTGTTGTAGTTGTTTGGTTTATTTTGTGAAGTTTTAGTTTGGTTTATTTTGTGAAGTCGGTTAAAATTTTTTTTAAACTATGTTATTCGTAAATATTTTTATGGTTTTCTTTGAATTTATTCCAATTTTCTTCTAGAGTTTTAATTCTAGCTGAGTGCAGTCACTTTAGGGGTTTCACCTCGGAATGAAACGGAATAAGTTTTATATTTTTAATTGTATTGTAATATTTTGGCATTCTAAATGTTGTCTCATATGGTCACGTGTAAGCGTAAGGACAAAGGTCGCGAAAATCAGTTTTTTGGAAATAGAGTATAAAATTCTCTACAAAGTTCGTCTGAAACAATTTTTTATGCCTTTAACCGTTTTAGAAATAGAGCGCAAAGTGGGCGGAGCGCTCAGTCATACCTGCCACAGCGCAAGGTCAATCGCGTTAAATATTAGTTAATTAACTATTTAATACATTATATTTATAAATATTACTTATATATCAAATAATCATTTGATAATACTTACCTTTTTCATATAAATAATGAAGTAATTATTTTAAATATATTTTAATTATATTCTCATTAAGAATAATTGCATTACAAGTAGGAAAGAAATTAAGAAAATATTTTTAAGTAATACTTTTATTTAGCAATCGTATATAATAAAATTTGTACAATCCAAGTTATTTTCAAAATATATAAGAAAACACACAATTGTACTCTCAGAAAGTCGGAAGTAAACTAACATAAGAATCGTAAACTTCGCATATGAACTTAAAATCCTTCGAATTAACTTTCGGAAACGAACAATGAAACGACGGGCACTCACATCCCTTGCTATAAATTTGCAATCGAATAAAATTTTCTTAAATATATAAATAAAGAAAGAAACATATGTTACCCCTTAATTACGCAAAGCAAAGGCCGTAAGTACAATGAACTTTTCGACAATAAAAGTCTAGTAATAAATTGTATCTGAATTAATTCTCTACGAAAAAGGTAATTAGTTTGATGGTTCCGAACTCTCATCTTCACGTTTTAAATCCTACCCAACAGTCCTTATGAGGACGATGCATTTACATCGCCTTTCAAAGTTCCTAGTAATTTTCGCCCATCATAGACATGAAAATTCAAAATTTTTTTCAAGCCATTTTATTGTATTAGACCATGATTAAAAATATCATTATGGGCTCTGTTAGTTCTTAGAATTACTTCGGCACAATTTATCAGATTCTTACTTTTTTCGAACAATTTAAAAATTTTCAATTTCCTTTATTATACAGAGCAGAAGTATCACAACCCCGTCATTGCGTGCAAGTATGAAAAGATCTTCGTTACAATATTTAATTTTCTATGTTGCGAAAATATACTTTATTTTCTAACCTAACAATATTACTAACAAACCTATGACACCTCCCACAACCATGATCGTGTTCTCACATCTCTCTGTCGCTTGACTGCAGCAATTCTGCAATACGATTTACTGCAAATGAAACAATAGTCTTCAAGTCCACATGACCCGTTGCTCGAGTATAAAACAGTTTGTTTTGATTTTTAAGTTTAAAAATTCACTCGGGTCATGTGAACATTTCGTGCATTTTGTGCAGTCACTGAAAATTAGCTTGTCCTTCCGTCTTCCAGACTGCTGCAGTGTGTTTCAGGCGGAAGTCATGGCTATTCAGGAAGCTTTCATTGGTTGAAACAGGACGAAGCTCCTATAAAGGACATCTGTAGCCTTACAGATAGCCAGTCTGCTTTGCTATCCCTTGATTCTATCGAAATCTGGGAATGCTAATAGCTGTCGCTCACACTTAAATGAGTTGGCTGAGCGGTATCAAATTCACCTGTGCTGGGTCCCGGGGCACAGGGATATTCCAGGAAACTGCGTGGCAGACAAGCTTACAAGACGTGGTACCACCCTGGAGATGCATCCGGATAAGACTACTCTTGGTAGGCCTCTGCCCGCCTGTAAGAACTTGCTTAGCACGAGGGCAATCAACCTAGCGAACTACAGATGGGCAAACGGCAAAACATGCCATACGTCCTGACAGATCTGGCCTAGGCTGAATCTTAGGCGCTCCAAGTGTCTGCTTTCGAGGGGCAGATCTGACCTTGCTTTATTGGCTTACACGTCAAGAGACTGGGTATCTTCTGAAACGACTTCTGCAGAAGCTGCATGGACGAGGAGGAGGAGGAACCTATTTTCCACTACCTCTGACCTTGGTATAGTTATTGGGGTAATCACAGGACATTGCTTTATTGGCTTACACGTGAAGAGACTGGGTATCTTCTGAAACGACTTCTGCAGAAGCTGCATGGACGACGAGGAGGAGGAAACTATTTTCCACTACCTCTGACCTTGGTATAGTTATTGGGGTAATCACAGGACATTGCTTTATTGGCTTACACGTGAAGAGACTGGGTATCTTCTGAAACGACTTCTGCAGAAGCTGCATGGACGAGGAGGAGGAGGAGGAAACTATTTTCCACTACCTCTGCCGGTTCCCTGAACTGGCACGCAAAAGCCCTTCCTTTCCTATCCTTTCTTTGATAGTCTCAGCGATCTGGCGGCGATTGACGTTGCAGATCTCTGGCGCTACAGCGACAGCTCCGGATGGTTTCAATGAGGAGGTAGAGGGAATTCTTGGATTTCCGTGGCATCACAATGGGAATATTGAGGTCTAAGTGTGGCCTTAAAGAAGGCAGTCACATAAACCTAACCTAACAAGGCTTCGCTGGGCGCATTTTTTTCCTATCAACGCTTCGCGCCCGAGCGGGCACCTTACTCTGTCCAGTTCAATGATATCTCTAAATTTTCTCTTGCAGCTGCAGCGGTAAGTGAATTCGATACACCGAATTTTGTGATTTATTTTTACTTTTTTGCCTTCTTTCATACTTTTGCTAGTTGTTGATCGAACAAGGGTAGCCACCAGGTAAGTATAATATGCGTTTTTGTTTATATTTATTTTCTTTTAAGAGTGCTTGATCCAACATATCACAGGCGCTATTATAAAAACCTATAGACTGTGACCTTACAAGATTAAACTGCAGACTATTCTTTATAAATCAGGAGTTTATTCTATCGAGATCTGCATTCACACGCAATGAGCAATCATCTAGAAGACCAATTGGCCGGCTTAGATACACCTTTACCAGACTAAAAAAAAGATCTAATTGTTTCAAATTGTAAAATAGGGACTATTATTTCTTATGCAAAAATGTTACAACTGATTTAATGAAAATATGACTTTTGTAATAGCTTTATTTATCCAACCCACATTACAACTTTAATACATTCAATGAAAGTATGTCAGGTTTGCAAGAACTATCCTATTTATCATTATGTCTAATATATCATATCGTTATTAATTTCATTTATTTCATATGATTCATATGACTATTTAATTCTAATCAATTTTAACCTTCTCTGCGTTGCATTTACTTTCTTTTCATAAGATTAATTTCAAACACTAATAACTCGAAATCATTATTATTCTGTGGATTCGGTTCTTTTTACATAACATAACTACGTCGCTCGAGAACAAATTCGGGACAGGATCGAAGAATAGTAACAACCATTAAACGAAATAGACGCTTAACGGCACTTGAGTATACTGCAAAAGTTAATGAAAATCGAGAAAACCAGTCAGTGTTTCAACTGTGAAAAGCAGATTAAAAGAAGGAGGTTTATATGAAAGGATTACCGTTGGAAAGCCCCGACTTCGACCAGCAAATAAGAAGAAGAGGCTTGTATAAGCAACACAACATGAAAACTGGGCCATAATTGATTGAAATAAAGTGCTATGGAGCGATGAATCAAAATTCGAAATTTTTGGTTCAAGGAGACGAGTATATGTCAGGAGGTGAAGCTGAAGAAAAGCAGTCTGACCAGTTTGTAATCCAATCTGTTAAACATGGCGGAGGATCTGTGATGGTATCTTACTATAGGAGACATTGTAAAAAATCGAAGAAAAACTACAAGAAATATTGTCCTTTTTGCAATACAAATTTTTGACGATGTCTTCGTTTTTCAACGCGATAATGCTCCGAAGCTTACGTCCAAATTGTGTACAAATTATTTAAACCGCATGCAATAAAAAGGAAAACTTCAAGTCATGTGTTGTCCTCCACAGTCACGCGATTTGAATACTATCGGGCTCCTGTGGGACGAGCTTGACGTTCGTGAGTCTTGTCCAACATAAGCGCCAGGAAGGATGGAGAAAAATAAAGCCTGAAACACTACAAAATTTTCTTCACAGGATGCCTAGACTTTGCAAAAGTGTTTGGATAGTTTTTATATATATATATATATATAATTTCTCGAGTGAAATTCACAAAAAAAATTTCAAAACAAAAGATTTGATGACCAGCCAAATGAATTTGGATTTTCCTTATTATTAACTCCGATGATGTCAAAAAAATTTAAATATTTCTTGCTCCATTCGGTTTGTTATGAACTTTTTTTTTGCAAAATAAATTATTAAAAAAAACAAAGAACCCGACTGTGTGTAAAAATATCAACTGAAAAGCGGAATTACATGTACAGTCACTTCCAAAAGTGAAAAACAATGTTTCAACATTACCAACAATTCAGAATTTTTCCAAATTTTCTCCGAAATTCATGTAAATATAGACCTCTTTTTTATTTTTATTAGATTTCCCATCTTATTACATTTCCAAAAAGGTATAAATAAAAATAAATAAATATAATTATTTTATTGCATTGTAGGCGGAAAATTCTTTAAATAAACAGTTTTGAAGACACTAGGTCAAAAATATTTGTTAAGGGAATTATTGGAATATGAAAAAAGGAATAATATTGAAATATGAAAGGATGTGCACCTCAAAGAGGGGTATTTTCACGGACTTTCCGGAGGTTAACGGAAAACGAGAATATAACATCGGAAAGATTCTCATCAGTAAATAATCACCCTTTTCGGGCAAGACCCTGAAATGGGCCCGAGACGATTCACAAGACCAATAAAAGTATCTTCCGTTAAAGTTTGGAGGGTTATTCATCGAGGAGCACTACGTCCATATCATCATATCCCATTTCAAGGACTACTGCAAGGAGATTCCAAGAGATGAATTAGAATTTAGATGAATTATATATTTGCATTTTGCTTCTGGAATGCGACATGAAGAACGGGGTGTTTCTGGTCCGAATTCTGTGCACGACTGAATCGCAGTTCACCGGGAAAGTTATCACAATCACAAACTTCCAAAGCCTCCATACCTAGTCGGATACTAACCCACATAGAACAAGTGGACCTTCTTTCAGTCCAAATTCTGAACCAATGTTAGGGCTGGTATCACCGACACCCATTTAATAGGACCATTCATGTTATCAAAAATGCTTAGTAGCCAAATTTCTCCGAAGAATGCACTACCAGACCTACAAGTGGAAATTCCTCTGGATAATCTTAGGGTAATGTTTCACCAACACGACGGAGCACCAGCGGATTCTTTTAAAGGCAATACTGAATGAAAAATTGCCTGACCGCTGGCTTCGACGAGGTGCACGGATTCCTTGGTTTGATACATCTCTAGATTTTACTCAATTAGACTTTTTCTTAGAGGGAAAATGAAAAATGAAGTTTACTAAAAGCTAGTTAGGGTTATTGGCATGCATCGAACGTGGCGGAATACATTTCGAACAATTTTTGTAACATACTAAAATTAACTGAATTAAGTTTCGAATTTAATAAAAAGCATTTTAGGGTTAATTTGAGTTTAATTTCTTTAAATTGCAGATTTTTATAATGTTCCACTGAAGGTTTCCTAGGTCCAAATTGCTACATCCTTTCTCTACCTGAACATGTTACCCTTTTTTTGGAAAATAATAATTTAATAAAATTAAATTTAATTAAATTAAAAAACAATTGTATTAACTACATAAATTTCGGAGAAAATTTTGGAATATAATGAATTTCGGTAATTTCAAAACACTTTTTTCACATTTGGAAGTGACTATATCTGCAATAGCAAGAGTTAGATCAACACTGCTGAAAATTTTGAAAAGGTCATTGCAATAGCAGTTTTTTTTCGTTTGCTTGATGTCGCTGCTTTAAGTAGATCGAAAGATAAAAATAAAGTACTGATTTGCATACCATGAAAATATGGAATTTATGAATCACCCTTTATCTCCCAAACGGTTGAGATAACCGCCCCTCCAGTGGTACAGTGGTACCTGTACACCCTGTACAGGTACCACTGTTCATTTTATTTCATTAGACACGCCTATGTTTTGCAGTTTTGTTGGTTGTTTTTGTTTTTGAAGTTTTTCTTATTTACATATGTTATATATTGTAGATTTCAGTTAATTTATTTTAATACAGCTAATTGTAGAAAAAAATCAATGCTTTATTTATAACAGATCCTATTCAAATAAAGTACCATATAACATCAAGCCCTTAAATTTTAATAAGATTCTTTTAATTTCGAAAAGACATTGAAAATTGCAAATTTATGAATCACCCTGTAACTTCCAAGCGGTTGAGATTGCATTTGTAACGCGTGGACTGATTTAGATGATTCTGAATGCATAGAGTATCTATATATTTGTATTATGACAAAAATTGTGGTTTATGTATGGTAGTTATTTTAATTTTGATGTATACTTTTAGTATTTCCTTAATTACATATAATGTGGTAGTTAGCAGTAGCTTAAACTGTTTATAAAATATGTTTTGAAACATTGGTAAGCTTGTTGTTGAATTTTGTACTAGTGCACTGTTTTTGTATTATAGTGTTAGAAGACTTTCTGCGGATGCCGGCAAACCACCGAAGAAACGTACGTTAAGGCATAATTAAAATCAACCTTAATGAAACCCAGGTTGTTTCTTCCTATCCATTCATGTTAGAAAGCCCAAGTACATAAAATATCAAATAAGTTATATATTTCAAATCTGATTAACAATATTCTTGGTAATAATTCAGCTATGACATTCAGACATATTTCTCAAGAAATAAACAACTTTAAAATTCAAGGGCTTCAAAACCTTTGTTAATTGTCTAAAAATTTATTCAAATTATGTTTTATTACATTTCAATTGCTCAGTTTGTTAAGATCCAAGAATATTTCCTGCGAACTAATTACTATGCTGCTCGCTGCTTTTAATCATGCGATCGCACTAATCAGTCGTGACTAGAATTTGTCTGTCGACCTTTCATTGTCAATTTGGTCACAAACAAAATTTCCTACAAGTGAATCGTAATAACCATAAAATGTTAACTATTTCGATAAGACACTAACAGAAAAATTACTATTAAAAACTTAAGAGAAAGCATCTCATACCTTTCAAATATTTGTATATTCTTTAAATATGTACACCTTTGGATATAGTCTCAACACGTTAAAAACGCAAGTTAGCCCCGAAAATTATGGTCAAATATTTAACTAGAAAGCAATTATGTAAAATTAATTCTGTCTAACACCTCTGAATTATTAATAAATGTTTTGTTGCATACTAAATGCTTAAGCTTACGCTGTTACGCTTTAATTTGCAATAATTATTTTGATTTGCTATAATTTTTTTTACCTAACGAGTAAAGTGAATATTTCAAGGAATGTGTTACATTAAATTAATATTCCTTCTTGTCATAGTTAATTTATTTACTTAAGACTTTGTGACCCCCTTTGGGGCACGTGGCTAATGAAAAAACTCACCCGATTCGATAACAATTGCAAGAGAAACTAAAACTTAATTAAACTCCGAACCCTCCAATTGCATTTTATTGTAATTGTAATGCAATTGCTCTTCAGAGAAATTAACCATCGATTGGTAACACCAGGCTCGTAGAGACAAAATTCGGGCCCGGGACTTAGCGTTTACGGGCCCATATACAATCGAATGAGTGACTTCCAATTTAAAATCTGTCTAGTATATTACACTTTTTCGATCCAGAAACATTTTTTTGTATATATAATTAAAATGGAAAAATTTTTTTGTTGATGACGAACACCTTTTGAAAGCCCGGGCCCGGGGGGTTACCCCCTTCGCCCCCCTCCCCTCTCGACGGCCCTGGGTAACACCATTTATGACTAAAACGCATAAATTTTGCTATAATCCAATCAAAATAGTCAAGAAAATTGCATTTCCCGATGAATGAAATTTTTTGTGTTTGGGTACGTCTCTTGATTATAAATATAAGTTCTTGGGATTGTAGGGGGTTGGGACCAGCCACTACCTTGCAAAAGGAATGAATTTATAGAATTAATCAAAATTCCATTTAGCACTTTGTGGAATTTTTACTTTTCGGGATAAATATAAACAACACTCCACTTCACAGTTTATTAAATAAATTTACATGACGCTGTAGTGGCTAAACTGCTACTGAATTCTTGCTCTAGTGGCAGATTCTATTAGCTTTTTTTTTAAATAAAGCCACCTATGGATTTACACATTCAGAAGTTTAGGATCAAGTAAAGGGCTATTATTATTAAAATCTAATTGATCGTTTACCTGGAAGGAACCATTATCTTTTGCTTTTTTTATTTCAACGATCTCATATCTGTGCAGTATTATTCCGTCGCTTAAGCCATGTATAAGTTTAACTTTTTAATTGACCTTGTATGGCCTGTGTCAATAAGATGTTTGGACAAACTAAAAGTGGGATGATTATATTTGGCAGCCGAAAGATGTTCTGAATAACTAGTCTTGATTGAACGCTTTGTTTTTCATATACCTATATAGGCTGTTTCAGATCTGACGTGAAAAAATGAGTGGGGTGGTAGATCTCACCTACAAACAACAAAAAATTGTATAGCAGGGGGGGGGGGGGGGGTGAACTCTCAACCGTTTGGGCGTTACAGGGTGATTCATAAATTTTATTTAGTTTTTCATGGTATGCACATTACTCTTTTATTTTTATCTCTTCATCTAGCCAACACAGCCAAATGAAACAAACGCTGCAAAACAACTATCCTAATTACCTTTCCAAAACTGTCAACAATGTTGATTTCACTACTCCCACTGCAGGTACAGTCACGGCCAAATTTCTCAAATTTTTTCGGAAATTTATGTAATTACTATACCTCTTTTTTATTCTTATTAGTTTGCCCGTCTTATTACCTTTCCAAAAAGGTGCAACACGGCAAGGTATACAAAGAATTAGAAAAACCGCATTTTTAAAAATCTCTGACTACCTAATTATTTTATTGCTCTTTAGGTAGCAAATTCTTTAAGTAAACAAAATTTTTATGATAAAGGGTCGAAAATGTTTCTTTTGGGTTAACAGGTCATTAATTTTAATTATTGCTGCAAAAAAGTTTTAAAAATGTTACTGTAATTTTGTTTTATTGCCGATATTAGCATGTGTTAGCCAGAATTCACATCCTTGTATCCTGGCGTTTTGTTACTCGTGCCTGATGGAAATTTTGCTATAAAAAAGGGTCAGTAAACAAGAATACCTATCATAGTTGAAAAACAAATCAATAAGTGCGGGTGTTTTTAAGCAAAAATTAGTAAAATATGGTAAAATTTACATTTGAAAAATTATTTACATTTTTAGTGTAGTAGACGGAAAAGAGAGCAACCAAAGCAACCCAAAGTAGGGTATTTACACGGACTTTCCGAATGTTAAGAGAAAGAGGAAGTGTGACTCCACACGACATGGAGACACGACCCGAAACTTCGAGAACTTCTGCCGACGTCGAATAGCAAATAATCACCGTCGTGAGGCAGAACCCTGAGTCGAGCACGAAACGAGTCGCAAGGCGATTAGGATTGTTGTCATCTAAGGCTTGGAGGGTTATTCATTGAGGGGGATTACGTCCATACCATCATCACCTAGCCCAAGGACTACTGGAAGGAGACTCCGAGAGAAAACTGATATTTAGCACTTGGCTTCTGGAACGCGACATTGACGATAGGGCGTTTCTGGACCGAATTCTGTGAACAGATGAATGTCAATTCAACAGAAATGATATCAGTAACTTCCATAACCTAAACCTGGTCAAATACTAACCCACAGAGGGCACATGTCCAGCAGAGATTTAGTGTCAATGTTTGGGCTGGTATCATCGGCAACCATTTGGTAGCACCATTCATTTTGCCACAACTGCTTAATAGTGAATTTTATGCGGACTTTAGGGACAATACACTGGCAGATCTAATAGAGGAGAACCCTATGGATGCCCTTAAGTGAATGTCTCACCAACACGATGGAGTACCAGCGCATATGGCTAACATTGTGAAGGTACTACTAAGTGAAAAAGTTCCTAACCGCTGGATTGGACGAGGTGCACCGATTCCTTGGCCTGCTGGATCTCCATACCATACCCCATTGGACTTTTTCTTATAGGGAACAATGAAGTATGAAGTTTATTCAAGCCCACTTAACAATAGGGAGGATTTAGTTGGCCGAATTGGGAGTACAGCGACGAAAATACGGGAGAGGCTGGCTGCAATACGCCTTAGACAGGGACTTAGATGGAGGTTGTTGAAATGCATCGAAAGTTGCGGTGGACATTTTTAACGGCCTTTGTTACTTATCAAGATAAATTGTAATTATTTTTAAATTCAATAAAAAGAATTTTTGAGTTAGTGTTAGTTTAATTTTTTTAATTTGTTGATTTTTATAATATTCTTCGATAGGATATCAACTTATAAATTTCTACATATTTTCCCCACGTTTCCAATAAAAAAAAGGTATACTAATTAAATAAATTTTGGAAAAATGTGAGAAAATGCTGAAATTTTGGTAATTTCAAAACATTTTTTTCAATTTCGGCCGTGACTGTACCTGCAGTGGTAGTAGTGAGATCAACATTGTTGGCATTTTTGGAAAGAAAATTAGGATAGTTGTTTTGCAGCGTTTGTTCATGTGGCTGTGTTGGGTAGATGAAGAGACAAAAATTAAAGAGTAATGTGCATACCGTGAAAAACTGAGATTTATGAATAGCCCTGTAACTCACAAACGGTTGAGAGTTCATCCCCCCCCCCTGTCATACAATTTTTTGTTTTTCTAGGTGAGATCTATCACCTCACTCATCTTGGCACGTCAGATCTGAAACACCCTGTATATCGCATCACAACCAAAACCACTAACACCACTTTTTTCAATTTTATCGAATTAGGGATTAATTTATTATTAATAACACTCTGGGACAAAAAATGTGGTCATGATTGTTTCTGGGCAACTGGGGTTCATTTTTAAAGTAATTTGACGTGTAGAATTGTTACGCTTGTATACGTGATCTCCTTGCTGCAGTCTGAAAATAGAGGGGTTAGGAAGGAAGTCAGGCTATTATTTTATGTAACCTGTGTCTGTCCTCTGAATATATAAGTAGGAAGCTGCCAAGATTTTTTTTTGTTACAGAAATGAACTTTTATTATGGTACTAACCTGAGGTGAACACAAATCCTGGGGATCATGCGGATAGCGAACACTAGTTTAAGAAAGCTCCAGCTTTGCACTTTCCTGAAATTAAAATTTATTTAGAATACTGCAATGAAATTGTAAAAGCATAAATATGAGCCAACTTGATAACTTACCGGAAATATGATAAAGATTTTGTAGACACACGAAGGCATGCATGATGAGCTCTAAAGAATGAAAACGGATGAATTTATAGAGGAAGTCTAAGTCGAGTTATTAACCTACCGGATTGATTGGCGACGATATATCCCTTCGATTAACTTGCTGACTGGAAGATAGAATGAGACTGGAAAGATAGAATGAGATTAGCTCAACTTAATTTTATTTTAATGTAATAAGTTAGGAACATTAGCATAAAGATTTGAATTACAACCATGCATTGGTAGGGGCTTATTTTAAATTAAGTTAAACATTTAGTGGGATAAGTTGTTGAAATTAAGGAAAATGAAGTTGAAGTTAATCTGAATTAGGTTGTTGAAATTAGGAATTAAATAAGGAAGATATTAAATTATAGTATAGACTGTAAGAAATGAAACAAAACTAGTTCTAACATATTTCGAAGAAGAAGAACTTATCTTTTTTGAATCTCCTTCTGATCGACACAAAAACACTTAAAACACAGTACTTAACCTCACCGAGATGAAAACGGCAAAAATTTTCATTAACTTTAATTGCCGGATAAAATGAGCGATTTGTTTGGGTTGTGCATAACCCAAAGCATATGTTGGTTATTAATTCAGAGGCAAATAAATCTGTATTTGAAAGTTTCAAAACAGGTGAAACGAAATGTCAATAGAAACTTTTGAAGGAAAATTAAAAGTTAGTAAGCCGAAATGGTTTTTTCTGATGTGCTGAAAACAAAGCCCTTATCCTAAAGATAAAATTAAATCAAAAATATCGAATTTAATATTAATAAAATGAACCGATTCAAAAAAAATATCAACCGATTGGGAAGAAAAGATGGAGATTTTACGGAAAAGGACATAATAGGGGTCTAATGTCTATATAATGCTTTGGTAGGCGCAGCGGGCAGTCCACTGATAAAACTTTAAAGGAGGAAACGTAAAAAATTTTTCTTTCAAGTCAAAGTTAAAAAGTTAAAAGTTGTGAATTCCAAGAATTTTGAGATAGCTGAAGGAGAACAAATTGAAGATCGTAAGGACCGAAAAGGCGGCTGTAATTAAAGTGAAGGAATCGAAAAAGAAAGGAAGGAACGGATGAAAAGTTAAGTTTTATTTCATTTTATTTTCAATAATATATTTGTTTTGTTTTGATTTCCTTTTTTTGTCGCAAATGCTCATTAAGTGAAACGCGCCTAGAACGTTGATTCATTTATTTACGGATTATTTGTTTTTATTCTCTTTTATGTGCGGCCTAGAGGATAAAGTTGAAAGAGAGGTAGTGATTTTTTTTGTGACAATAAAATTTAAGTGAATATTTTTTATATTTTTGTTTATGGTGACATTGTCGACTGGTGGTGCGAGTTCGTGGCATAACCACGTGGCTCCCAATATTTTTATTTCACTCACCCCTTTCTCCATTGAGCTAGCGATTTATTTATGTGCTCAAAGGGAGCATATAACAGAATCCGAATTCGAGGTCAGAATTAGACAGTCAGGTCACGATTTTGAGATATTTGAGGTTATGCCAATGCGACTTTTACCCTTCAAAATAAGTTATTGAGCGATCGCCTACGATTTTTTCTTGAAAAGTTACGACCATTTTAAGTTATGAAGTTCATATTTCATATATTATATAATAAATAGATTTATTATATTTATATGAAATATGAGCTTCATAACTTAAAAAGGTCGTAACTTTTCAAGAAAAAATCGTAGACGATCGCTCTAAAGCTTATGTTGATGGGTAAGAGTAGCATCAAATGATGCAACCAAACAAATGTTGGGCATCCTGTACATAACCTCAAAAGTAGCAAAAAAACAATTTTTCGAGTACATAACCTCAAATATCTCAAAATCGTAACCTGATTGTCCAATTCTGAGCTCGGATTCGGACTCTACGCAGCAAATTACTTTAAAAATGACCCCAGCTGCCCAATACCAGTTTTTGTCGCACAGTGAATCAGTTTACGGAGATTTCTTTTTGTATTGTAAGCTTGATTTATATTTCGTTTTTTTAAATATTTTGTTAATCTTTTTAGATATGTTTCCAACATAAGGGATTTTCTTCCAATTCATTTTACTTTTTTCAATGCAATTCTTTAAGTAGCCATTGCTAACTGCAATTTGCAGTATGATATTAATTTCTTTCCTATAATTTGTTTTATTTAAAGGGGTTGTAATCAATCTGTAAAGCATTGAATGGAATGATGCCATTTTTATGTTATTAGGATGATTCGAGTTATTCTGTATAACAATATCAGTTGAGGTCTGCTTACGATATATACTAAAGTCTAATCTATTTTCTATAATACTAATAGTAAAATCTAAAAAGTTTATTCTGTGTCCACCAAATTTCACAGTAGACTTGAGTCGTCAATTCTCTTTTATTTTATTTAGTTGTCGCTCAGAGCCTGTCCAAATACAAAACATATCATCAACATATCTAAACCAACACAGTATCTTATTACCTATATCACAGTTGCTATTAAATATTTGGTGTCCTATATGGTTCATATAGAAGTCCGCCAAGAATACTGACAAATGTGCCCCCATAAATAAATTAAAAACAATCCTATATAATAGAATTAAAGAAAATATTATTGACTCAGAAAAACGTAATCAATTAGGTAATTTATTGGTTTTATGCCTTGACCAAATTATTTGACATTTAATGACAAATTCTACATTCAATAAGAAGGTACGTCACGTCACGTACGAAGGTACGCCACGTGCGGTAGAAGTTTCCATCCCAGCGTTTTCATGAAGCAAAATCACTTTTCGGCTTCCTTGCCCAGAAAACGGTCTTAACTTGAGTAGTTGTTGTTGATAGCAATCTGCGGTAACAGTTTTACCGAGATTTAACACCTCGTAGTACAGCACCCCTTTCATATCCCACCAAATACACAGGAGAAGCTTCTTTCCATGAAAATTCGGTTTTGCACTGGATGTTGATGGTTGTCCTGGATCAACCCATGATTTCTTGCGTTTAGGATTGTCGTAACAGACCCATCTTTCATCACCGGTAACAATTTGATGCCGAAAATATTTTCTTTTAAACCGACTTAGAGAGAAAATGAAGTGGCGTACCGTCTCTTCTTTTGTTCATCTGTTAGAGCATGTGGAACCCATCGTCCTTTGCATTGTTAAGGACTGAAACGAATAAAATTTGGAAACTTTGAAATACAAAAACTTAATTATTTTAATATTGCATATGTACCTATTTCATTTACTTTATATGTTTTCTTTTTTAAAATTAGTTATATATAAAAAAAATTCTCACTTTTTACTTTATACCCCACTCTTCTCTTAACTTTTTTCCAATGTCCTTCATAATATTTCGACAGTGGTGTCCTTAATCTGTCTGGACGCTCTTTTCCATTTAACAAAAAAATTGTTAAGGTGCTTTGCAGCCATCTCACTTGTCCTCAGTTCTCTTTTCACCAAAGGCCAATATCTTTCAATAGGACTGCATTGTGGAATATTTGGTGGATTGGTATATTTCGCCACAAAATCAATGTCGTTTTCGATAAGGACGTTTGTTGTTGCACGGGCATAGTGTGCGGAAGCCAAATCCATCAAGAATAGTGTAGAACCCCTATGCTTTTTCACAAACGGAATCAACAGTATTTTAATGCACTCATTGATGTACACTTCTGCACTAATTGTTCCACTTGTGATGAACGGTGGGCATCGGTCTCCACACTGACCAAGAGCATGCCACACAAGGTGTTTCTGATTGTGGATGAACTTCTCCTTCGAATAGAGTAGGTTTCATCGTCCAAAATCATACACGCTTTTTTCTTTCCAATTAAATCATACAATTTTCTAGTTTTTGTTTTGATGACTTTTCGTTGTTTTTCCTTTACTTTCGGTATTTTTAACTTTTTTCGCGTTTTTAAAGCCGGCACGCTTTTTAGACTGTTGCACCATTGTTTGATTTATTCTTCCTTTCCGAGCAACATCTCTAGAAGACATGCTCCGATCTTTAACAATTGCAATCACAATTTTCTTGTCCACCTTTTTGTTATGTGTACACCATTTTGTTTCACTTTTTACTTTTCGGGAAATACGCAGCGTTTTAAAATAACTTTTTAAAACTGAGTCAACCGTACTCCGCGCAATTTACAATTCTTTTGCTATAAAGTGATTTGCCCGTTGTGGATTTTAAAGCCATTTGTCAATAATTTTTTTCCGACGATTTTCTTCAGCCATTGTTTCAAATTATTAATATATTATTATATATTACACTCAAATTAAAACTGAATAGAAATTATAAATGTTCGTAAATAAATTTTCACACATAACGAGTCCTGAAATTTTTGACGTTTAACGCACGGACAGCTTTGAATTTAAGAGGTTATATTCGTTTCAGTCCTTAAACACCATGTACCCGACTGAGAGGGTTTGTGTATACTAAGAAGGTCGTGCGGGTGCCATTTGAGCAAGTATCTACAAAACTTATTCAGTTTACGTTTGATTTTAAAATAATAAACCCTAGGGCCGAGTTTCATTTTGTACACCTGGTAATCATATTTTCTTCACCCAACCCCTTATCTTACAAATCCCAGTTTTTCGTCGCGGATGATAAATCTTTCGGTCTTCATTACATCAATACATAAGTGACTAATTAGTGGAAAGAGTAAAGCATTTAAATCTATTACACAGTATTTTCCGCATCTAAATTAATAAAAATTATAGTTGCGCTAAAACTATCCAATTTTCGTTTGTTTTTCTTGCGATTTCTGTTGTTCTGTGGGTCTTATATTCTGTGCGGAAGATAAGTGCCTCCTTGTTCTGTTGAAATTTCCTTGCGTTTTAGAGGTATAATTCTGCCTCTTTGTGTGTAGAAATCCAGGCTCATTTTGATATTGTAATTATTGTTATTCTTTCATTTAACCTTTATTCGTATTCGTATTGAGGGGCATGATCACCACGCCATGGTTCCAGTGTTCGAGCCTTGTTCTTCTCGTGAGTTTTTTAATAAAATTAAAAAAACCAATGTGGAAAAATTCTGAAATCGCAAAATATTTCTTCAACTTTTCGAAGTGACTGTACCTGTTATGGTAGGAATTATATCCACATTCCTGGTAATTTTGGAAAGCTCATTGGGACTCTAGGATTTTAGCCCTTGTTCGAGTTGAGTAGATCTAAAAATAAAAATAAAAGAATGTTGTGCATAACGGGAAAACTTCTGTTTTATAAATCACCCAAACGATTAGGATTTCCCTACCCCCTAAAGTACAATTTTTTGTTTGGGTGAGATCTATCACCCCACTTATTTTGGCACACCTTATGTGAAATTCCCTGTATAATAATCGTCGAACCCTTTTGACCAGTATTTAATAAAACCTTATGACGTGTTGACCCCTATGTCCCTGGTCTTATCAAGTCTGGTTAATAAGCTGCCATTAATATAAAAGTTAAAGTGCAGTAGAGTCCAAGGCAATTCAATTGAGGATGTTCAGTGGGAGGCAGTTAATAGATCACCAATTATAAAACTTCCCTAGGTCAGAATTTGTAAGTAAAAAATCATGTTCATTAGCAATAATACGAAAAATTTTATCATCAGCATACCAAAGAATACTCGAGTTGTAGAAGATTGTAGATAAATCATTGATGTTAATCATAAAATTAACGGTCCAAGGTGGCTATCCTGTGGCACACCACGCACCACGAAACAAATCACGCTCTGTACGTTCAGACAGATACACCAAGTTTACAAAAACCGAAGAAAAACTTAGATCATGCCACTTATGAATGAGAATTACGTGGTTGATTCTGTCGAAAGCTTTATAAAAATCAGTAAAACTGAACTTTCTTACCGGCCTCAATGACGGAAGCGCAGTACTTAAGGAATTCTATTAAGTTAGTTGTGGTAGATTTACGCTTCATAAAACCGTGTTGAAACGAGCCCAGAAAGATTTTTCAGTGAAACTGTAGCACATCACACACTAAAGATTCAAAAACCTTCGCTATGCAACATAAGTTATTAATAGGTTGATAATTTATTTCGTCACACTTATTGCCTTTTTTATGTAGGGGAATAATCACAGAACGCTTCAGGGAGAAACCTTCTTTTTCGCAAGTTTCCTCACAATAATGCTCGGAATGGTTGTTTACAGGGAAATAGATCGAAAATTGATACAAGCGGAATAATAAAGAAAGGGAATAGGACAGGGACAACCCTCGTGGGTTGACACTACCCTCCCAAGGGGTTTAAGTAGACCTTTTATCACCTTTTTCTGAATTCGGTATATTATAAAGAAGATGTAGAAACTTAGTAAAAAAAAATGTTTGTAATAAATTATGTATACAAAAAGGGGTTCTTATGTATATACAACATTGTTTAAATATATTAACATATTCTACGGCAATTATCACTGAAACGCATTTCATTATCGAAATTTCAGGAACATAAATTAAAAAGTAACAAAATAATATGTGTATTATCATCAAGATCATTTGTTCCTATCAGTGTTTTATCTTCCTCATTATCTACAATAAATTTTTGTAACCCATGCCTTTGCAATTTTTGCAAAAACTACATCGTGAATGTGTGGTGCACTTCGATGATAATGAGCAATATCATTACTATTGAACTCAATTAAAAATTCAAGTGCCTTGACTTCGGAAGTGTTTAACGTAGAAATAATTTTGAATTTTGCTTAACATAAATGAAATTTGATTAATACTTCCAAGGTCAATGGGTAAATGATTTTATTGTGCTAACATTTTTCTATGGGATTATGAATTTTTACGGATTGATTAATTAATTACCTTGAATTTTAATAAAGGTAATGAATAATATAGAAAAATGTTACTCCATGTTGTTGACAATACATACACGAGTTTAATAAATTTCAGATGCTGTTAAATTAATGACTTTATTTAAGTTGGGGCTATCAGTTGACTCTAGCCAACCGTAGGAGCCGATATTTATGCTCCCCTTTTTTGAGAAATTAGCTGAATTGGAATTTCCTGATCTAGTTCAGTTGAAGCTAGCGAAAATGTTGTATCACAATGGGACATCACAACCTAAATGTGAATTCCGCCTAAGAGGCTACCTCTCTAACCTATCCTAACTTAAAGTAAACTAACTGGTATTTTAATATCTGCAAAAAATACTGATTTTAACTATTTTAAACATTCTTTTGATTGCAATTTTGACTTTATTAGTTAGTTACCAAAGGCAAGAGTTATGTTTCTCGTGGGAATCTGTCGTTGTGGGATTCTTTATTTTCTCGCAACGCTCAAATGGCTGAATGAATTTTAATAAATGAGGTGTAATTAGGTTCATCTTGATTTCGAGAGCGCGGATATTGATCTCAATCCCATTCAGAAATTTTAGACTTACCTCAAAGCACAACTTCGTAGTGTGTACGATTCCCTTCTATCATTAATTGACAAATTATGATGTCACGCACAAGAGCAGTGGAAACAAATTTCTTCGGACTATACAGTGTGTTTCACATAAGGTATGCCAAAATAAGTGGGGTGAAAGATCTCACCTATACAAAAAAAAAGTTGTATGGCATCATATAAACGCCAAAAAACTACTTTGTCAATGAACTTTTCAAAAATGTGAACAAAGTTGATCTGACTCCTACCATTGCAGGTACAGTCACTTGCAAAAGTGAAAAAAAATTTCATTTATTAATACATCTGTTTTATATTTTTATTAAATTGTTCATGTAGAGAAAGGATTAGAAAAACCGCTTCCTTAGAAGTCTCTGACTACCTTATTATTTTATTGCACTGTAGTTAGGAAATTCTTTAAATAAACAAAATTTCTAAGAGAATGAGTCAAAAATGTTTGTTTAGGGTACACAAGTAACTAACTACTCGACTGTGCAATGGTGCTGTGTTCATTAGTCTATATAAGTATTTTTGTTCCTTTGTGGCGCTCTAGAGGCGAAACGCTTGGACCAATTTCAATGTATAAAAGCTGTAAGAAGTTTGTAAACATATGAAAAAAATACAGTTCTTAAACAGTTTTTAACATAAAAGTGATGCCTTCAAACTATAGTTATTAATAACAAGTAAAGTTTAAGGTAAAATTACAATAATTAAAAAGTGTAAAATAAAAAGTAATTAAAAAAACACAAAGCTTGGACACTTGCGGTTTGTTATATTCTGGCGTTGTGTTAATAATCCCTGATCGAAGTTTTGCTATAAAAAAAGGGTCAGTCAGAGAGAATATCGATCATAGTTGAAAAACAAATTGATAACTACGGGTGTTCTTAGGGTAAAATTATAAAAATAGGAGAATTCACCTTTGAGGAATGCACTGATATAATAACAATTTATTATGAAGTAGATTGAAACGATTAAACGGCTTTATTGGAATATGAAAGGAGATTCCCTAAGCGACGGGCACCCCAAATAGGGGTATTTTCGCAGACTTTCCAAGGTTCAGAGAAACCGGAAATACAACATCAAACAGTACAGATTCGTTATCTGCAACAGGGGACATTCTCCCGACGTCGAGCATCAAATAATCACCCTCGTCAGGCAAGACCCTGAAACGGGCTTGAGACGTATCGCAAGACGATCAGGAGTTTCTTCAGTTATAGTTTGGAGGGTTATTTATAGGTCAACATTACGTCCGCATCATCATATCTCAGTTCGAAGGAGATTCCGAGAGAAGATGAGAATTTTGCATTTAGCTTCCGGGATTTGGCATGAGAGAACAGGGCGTTTCTGGATTGAATTATGCAGACAAATGAATCGCAGTTTACTGGGGTATCATAAACTTTAGCAACCTCCATAGCTGCTCGGATACTAACTCACATAGAACAATGGTGACCTAATTCCAAGCGAAATTCTGAGCCAATGTTTAGGCTGGTATCATCGGCACCCATTTAATAGGACCATACATGTTGCCGCAGGTATTTAGTTACCAAACGTATGCGGGACTTTTGGAGAATACGCTGCCAAATCTACTAGAAGATGTCCCTCTAATCTTAGGGCAATGTTTTACCATAACAATGGAGCCGATGCGCATCTACCAACATTGTCTATAGAACAATAAATGAAAAATTTCCTGACGACTGGATTGTACGAGATGCACCGACTCCTTGACCTACTAGATCTCTAGAAATTACTCAATAAAATTTTTTTTGTATGGAAAACAATAAAGGATGAATAACACTCCTCGGCGCAATTTAATGAATTAAAACAGAGATGTTGTCAAATATAAAAACTAATAAATAACTAAAACTTACACTCTTCACGTACCCTTTGAAAATCTGAATTTCCGGATGAATTGTCAACGGAAAACGCAGACAGAAGCTCACAGACAACAGTGAAATTCGTAAATATAATATATTTCTCCACAATTAAAAATAAGAAAGTGAATTTTTAGTGCCGTTCAAACACAATTATCACTCAGTGCAAAACAAATTATCAGTAAAAATCAAAAGAAATTGTTTTTCTCTCATCCAACAAAGTGAGATATGAAATAAGCCAAGGTAAAATTTAGTGGCTTGTACAGAAACGACACTGGTAGAAAAATTAAGTCAGCACAATTGAGAGGCAAAGGAATCGTAAAGGAATATTGGACCAACAAAGTTGACGTTGACTCAACTCATAGTACAGGACAATCAGCCCAGAAACCAAGGCCAAAGGATTAAAAACGAAATTCGATTCCTACCAATATTCAATGGAGAGAAAGGAACATTACCTTCCTTCTTCGATTCTGTTAGTACAGCTTAAGTGGAATATGGAGACGAAGCCGATAGAGGGTTCTAGATCATCTATAATGACAAAATCCAAGGCAGTGCCAAAAATTTACCTTTAATAAATTTTCTCTCCAGCTAATTGGGACGAATTTAAGCAGCAACTCAGAAGACATTACACATCGTCGAAAGACCGGATGACAATAACTAGAAAAATAAGTACCTTAAGAGTAAGTAGCATTAAATATTTGGATAATAAATTAAGAAACATAGTAGATATCACGGAATTCGCAGGTTTTGACGATAATGATGCAATTATGACAGAAATTGTCAGTGGAATTTTAGTGCAACGAATAAAGGAATTAGTGTCAGGCTCATTAGCTTATGCTATTTATAATGACGAAAAATCAGAGAAATAGTGCATAGTTTTATAGATCAAGATCAAAGCAATTTAAATGTGACTCTAATTAGCAAATATTTTAATAAAAGTAATGAAAACAAAAATTTTGAAAGGAAAACAAGTGGTCAACAAAATCAAAGATCTGAAAGAAATTATAAGCAAAATAATTATTACCAGAATAGGGGTCGTTCAATTATTACGTAACGCAGTTGGGTGGGGAGGGGGAGGGGGAGGGGGCAAGCAACGCGTTACGTAACATTAAGTTTTTAATAATATTAAAAGTCCTAACTCTTAACTCGTGACTCAGCTTATATGTTATATTTCGACTACACAAATTTTTTTACATCCGAAAAGAGTCGCGTATATGAGTAAACAGAAGTACACCAATAGAAGCAGCTTTGAGAAAATTACCTTTCGAAGGTTCTGCGGCGGCTATGGAGGCTGGGTTGCGCCGGCTGACAGTGCTGTAGCAGTCCTGGAAGAAGGCGACATTGGCAAAATAATAACTAGCACTTCCTCAGGTGCGGCGGTGGCAAAGATGGTAGACTATAAAGAATTGGCTATCTTCGCGGTACACGCACCAGTAGAAGATGTAGACCTGCCTTCCAAAGGGTAAGCTACGACTAATCCGGAGGAGGTTATTTGTCCTGGCGCTGGACTAAAGCTTTATGACCTAAAACCCTTCAATGTCGTAGGTAGAGAAAGGGGGGTGAAAGATTGAATGGATTCCTGCAAATAGGCTAGGATTCTAGCAGTGACCGAGGTAACTGAGGATAGTGGCGACAGTGGGATAACTGAATACTCAGTTGCCCCACTAAGGGAGACTGGGAGGTGGCGAAAAGGGACCCGATTCTATGTGGTCTGTTTCGGCTAATCCCCAGAGAGGTGTTTTAAGTGAGTAGAAATCTCACAATTCCGGAGGACACGGACTGTCCGGTGTCTTTTGGAAGCTTTTCACCTCTCCCGCTAAAAAAAAAATAATAAAATTTTTATAACTTTGGCAATGCAAAACGAGGCATATTTAGCACTAGTAGATACAGGCTCAACTGCGAATATATAAAATGAAATTAAAATTCTATCTGCTAAATATCGAGTTCTGAATAATACATCAACAGCAATTAACACAATTCAAGTGCAACTTTATGTCCAGTAGAATTTAGGTATTCCAACAAAGTAGGAATGAAATGGATGGTGATGAAGTTAGAAAAACCATATGATCTTTTAGTAGGAATGAACTGGATAAAAACAAGCGTAAAAAAAAGCATAGAAAATAAAGAAATCATTAGGACTAATAAAGTGAATCTTCCGTTCTTGACAAATACCGTCCAAAAAGAGGTTAATCTTTTAGAAGTAAGTGAAGTGGAAAATCTTGTATTAGAACATTTAAATGAAACAGACAAGAATTAAAGAGAAGAAAATTAATTTTAAGTTACATCGTTACCCACCCCAGCCTGAAGATGACGTACGGCATCAAATGGAAGATATGGAGAAAAATTAGTAGTAGTAATAGTTCTCCCATTGTAGTAGTACCTAAAAAGAAGGGTAATTCAGGTATTCAAAAATTTAGGATTGTCGTAAAGTCTAGGACGCTAAATCAAGTCACAATTGAAGACAAATATAAATTATTAACAGACAAATAAATTGTGATATATTTAAGGCTGCTCAAGGAGTATGCAGCGAATTCCATAATAAATGCTGAATGCTTGCACGGCATATGGGAGCAATACATATTAAATCATTTTCAAGCTAAAATGTTACCTTAGCTATTTTTTGAAGTCTTGATAACTGCGGCCATTTAATATATTCAGGCAACAAAGTACTATATACACATTTTTTATGGTTTCTTTAAAAACATCGTGAGCTGTAGTTTTGCTGAGACCAAATGGATCACCACATGTAAGAAAACTTTCTTTCTTCCAAATAGTTAACATAAGTTTCTTATCACTTGGTATAATACGAGCTCTTTGATCTAGCGAGGGTCCGACTTTCAATATTTTGATGGGGTGTTGGTTGGGTGGGTGGGGGGGGGGGTCGTCTAACTTCGCCACGCGTGGACCGATTTCGATGATTCTTTTTCTGTTCGGTAGAGTATGTTCCTTGAGTGATACCACGAGAAAAAAAATTTTTGTAGAATGGAGGTGGGGTAGGGGATCAAACCTAACTTTTTAACGCGTGGACCGATTTGCATGGTTCTTCGGAGCCCAGAATAAGATGTGGTTACCAGACTAATGGAGCACACTAAGTTTCATTTGTCCAGCCTTTATACTTTAGATTTTATAAATACCTGAAATACGTCGATTTCGCCACTGATGATCATCAAAACCTCCGTCATCAAAACCTCTAGGGTAATTCCTGAAGTCTTAGAAAGCTAAAGTTTGGTATGCTGGCTAGGACTAGCACACATACAACAAAAATATTAAGAAACCTGTAATTTTTACACTCCACACCCCATAAAGGGGTTCAGGTCTGTATACATATAAAATTTCTTATTGGTAGGTACTTCAAAAAGTTCTAGAAAGCTAAAATTTGATATCAGAGCCAGATGTTATTAGTACATAAACAACTAAAAAGTGAGTGGGTTATGAAGAAAGGAACTGTGGCGCGCAAGAAATGCCTTCTTTACCCGAATACACCAGAAGGAACAGCCGCCGGGAGGTGAATTTTGTTTAAACTCGTCCTAGTGCCTAATTTATTGCTTCTATGAAAAGATTGTTTTGTTCTACTTGAAAATAACAGAACAATCTTTCGAAAGAAGTTAAAATAGTAATACCGTATTTAAGAAGCTAACAAGGTTTTTTAAGCCTAAAAGCGCGGAATTGTACGGGAGGAGAAAAAAATGCAAGCACCAGACCATGGTCGGACCATGATTAACAGCTTGCGTTTTGGATTAAAATTTGATTTGCCACTAAAATTTCAGGTTTAATCAGAGATTTTTTGTTATTTCGGTTAATAAAGTGTACCTACCTTTTGTACCTACCTTTTTACTTTGTTGTCGGAAAGATAATTTAGTCTGCTTTCAGGCTTTTGGATTTGCTCAGCATCTATGCAAACTTTTTTTATCCATCTCCGGTGACTGGATAAGTAAAAGTTACTTCCTTCATCTGTAATATATCCCAGAAAATTTACCTGCTTATCTATAACTGCGTTGAGTTATTATAACTAACCCGTGTAGATACTATTTTGTAGTTACTCAAGTACAATAACCTTGCGGGTACAAGAACAGTTTGTAAAACATGTAGACCAATCGCGCTAATTACAATTTAAGGTTTTTGAATCACTTTTACTTTGATCGCCAGTATGGTTTCCGTGCAGGCCGCTTCAATGCAGAATTCACTTTCCTGAATTTAGCTGGAGTATGCCTGAATTGAAATAAAATGAATCTGGAGAGATTGAAGCCGGGATCAATACAAAATCCCATAAAAAATAATCCCTAAGCCAAAACACCGAATCACTTAAAATAATAAAAATCTATAACGACAAAATCTCTAAAATAAAAAATATCGCTAATGACGAAATCTCTAAAGAAAAGAAGAAATCCCTAAAAAAAACTCCTAAAAACCAATAAATTAAAAGGGATCGAGGTAAAACACAAATTCCAAAATAAATCCACTCCGTCTCTCGGCTGTTGTCTAGCTGGCAGCAATGCAAAACCAAGACTGCCCTTACCCTTATTCCCTTCCTGCCAAAACCATGCTAACGAATCAAAGGGTTGTCCCCTAGGATTTGGCCACATCGTATAAAAAAAAATGTTTATACTAGCACCCTGGACAAAGCCAACCTTGATTCTAATTCTATGAAGTAATGATAAATTGCTAAACATATTAAGTAATCATGGTGGGATACCTGAAAAAAAACATTTCATATAAAGAAGGTTGCCAAGACACAAGCTCACACCGCTTTCACTGTTAAAAAGTTATCAGATCTCATGTGGAGCCAAGCCCCTTACTCTACAAGGCCTAACTCTAGAAACCCTACATCTTGGTCAAAAAGTATGGCTTGGTAGTTTCGCGGCCATCGCTCACTCCTATGGACTTATGGTAAGAAATTAAGTCACTCGTCTTTAATGTTGTGTTATGCATTAGATTCATGAAACGGCCAAGCCATACTTTTTGACCAAGAGATCTGGTAACTTTTTAACAGTGAACGCGGTGAGATCTTGTGTTGCCTCTTTTCCTTGTTGGCGTATTATCTGCGATAAGCGATAAATCAGGGTGGTATTTACCTATTAACCGATTATATTCAACTATAGCTAACTGTTGTGCTTTATTTATATTAACTTACGCATCAAGTGTATTTTTTTATAACATTGTAAAAACGCTAAGTATTGGGAACGTTTTGGAGGCAAAATTATCATATCTTACACCAGTTTTCCTCACAAAACATCTGATATTCCCAATGCACACAAAAAAGTTAATTAAGTGAAGGCTATTCAGGTTTAAAAATAAATCGTATGCAGCAATAAGGTATCTTTGCACTGCACTATAACTACTCGGAAATATTTGCGAACTGGGAAATATTTGCGAAAATGTGATTTTTGAGCTCAAAAGTATATATATTTAAAATCATTAAAAAAATTATTAAATTGTAATATACTTTATCGGTACTAGATTTTCGACCTACCAAGTACTAGACAAACTATGAAAGAACTAAATCTAGTACTAAAACTACTCAAACTGACTTTTCTAATTCCCCAAACAATGTATCTCAAAATCTGAAAACAATCGCGAAAATAGCGCTTTTTAAAACTGGAAGCTTTAGATCAAAAAGGAAACCGTAGTTTGACCTCCATGTAGTAACAGAAAATATCAAGGGTTTAGTTGTTGTTTTGTTGAGTTTTCTATTTTGAAAGAGAGAAAAAACCATAACATGTAGTCGAAGGAGTAAGTGATAACATGTCGGCCTCCCAATCCGGAAGTCCCAGGTTCGAACCCCATCGGCGGGGACCCATGGTTGTTTTCTGCTGGCAACAAATTACGATAAAAAGGCCATGGGGGTTGTAGAGAAAATGCCAGTGATTCAGAATCCACTTTAAATTACAGGTCCACTTACAATCGTTGTCTCGTTTCGGAGGAAGTTCTCCCGCCTCATAAGGGGTTACGGAACAACAAGGGGTTACGGAAACAAGAAAAAGAGGTTTAAATGCTGCCCGAGTCGCACTGTCCTGTTTTATAATATTTAGTGCACGAGAATTAAATATTAAAAGCATAAAATGAGTTATTTAAAATTATTTGTCTGGAAAAACTAATAACATTTATAATGGTTAAACACAACATATATTACTGCTCCCTGCGTGTAATATGATTACGAGTTAAAATTTTTCCCCCACGCAGTAAGCAGCAACCTGAATGATGTTACAAACATTTCAGAATTATCTTTCTCACATACGTCGGGCAAAGGAAAATCTTTTCAATCCCTATGGAATAATAAATTGCGATATAATTGGTTCTGTAATTTCTTTAGCATAAAAATGTCGTGAAAAATTATTCTTGTGGCAGGTTTTTAAAGTGAATGAATACAAATTCTCATCCCTTCTTCTAAAAATATTCAGAGTTACATATTCTTTACATATTTACTGCCTTCAAAAAATTTGAATTTTATATTAAGAAAATACCATAGAGTAGAATTAATTTTTTCGGACATAACCATAACGTATTTCAACCAATTCGGCGACTACGATCGCAAGGAACCCTACAGTTTAAGGTGGATTCCACAATAACGACATTTCTCTGAAATGCCCAATGGTCTTTTAGCGTAATCTATTGTCAGCAGAAAAAAACTATAAGTCGCCACTAGTCGGGTTCAAACCTGAGAGCCTCATAATGTACTGAAGCACGCCATCACTTACTTCACCGTGGACTAATTACCACATAGTATAATTAAAAATAAACTCGAAATATTTGATGTTAATACTCCAAATTAATAGAATTTTCGTTATCGACCACATACATATGTCCGGGATTATTTTACCCCCTTTAATACCATTGGTGAGAAAACGCCCCATTATACATATTTATTGATATTCTTTAATTTTTATTAGTAAAATTGTAATGAAATTATCTTTACTCCTATATGAAAAAATACTTAAAAATATTTGCAAAAAAACCTTTTTTTGTTTAAGTGCCATTAAAGAAACGAAATTCTTTCTAATCAAAATGCCACAGTTTTGTCTTCTTCTTAAAACACTACCAATGACAATGGAAAAAATAATTATATATTTATATAATAATAAACGAAACGACGACATATATTTTCCTTGTTTTGTTTTTCTACTTTTAGTTGCTTTGCTCAGTAGAAAAAACATTCGGAGAATAAATAAGAAATAGTATCCATTATTTTTGCTACTATATAGCAATGGAGCATTGCTGTGATGAATAAAAATATATTCCTGCTGATTTGCAAATTCGATACTCTAAGTTCACCTTCTGTAATGCTGCTAATACTTTGCCCTAGTAAAATTTTAAACTTAATATTCCTTACCTTCAATAATTACCTATTTTAAAAATTTGTCAAGTGTCAATTTTTGACAAAATTTCAATTTTTTGATTGTATTTTTATTACCTCGACTGTTACTTTAATATGTATCGAACTTCGATTTTACGATCATAATAAATTATGAGCTAACCATATACAGAATAAAGTAATTCGAAAATATCTTCCTTAAAAGACTTTGGTTTAAATTCATAATTCAATTCAACTTTTTTCAAGAAATGGTCAAATAGGCCAATTTTTCCAGTTAATAGTAATATAATAACATTGCATTGGCGGAAGGTGAGTGTAATTTTATGCGAGAGAGAAAGTGAGAAAGCGATTAGCGAAGGGCTCCAATACGCACTTGGAAAGCAGGAAAACTGTGCTCCTAATTGTGGAGTGAACGTTATTGCGTCAAAGATGGGGTTTGTGTTTATTACTAAAATGAGGAAAATACCAGAGTTTACGCTCCCTATGCTCAGCAGAAACAGTCAAACTCTTTCTGGTGAAACTAAGTACCTGGATGTAATTTTGGACTCCAAACTGATCAAATAGGAACGCAACTCTAAAGTAGCATATTTGATGTACACCGCCATAGTCAGACCGATTCTTTGCTACAGCTTACCAGTCTGAAGGGTAGTTCTGGGTAAGAGTTTTAACTAGAGACACTATCGAGAGTGCAGAGAGCAGCAGATCTTGGAATAACTGGTTGTCTACGTACTAAGATAACAGCGGCTTGGAGGATGTGGGATGTTGGAACCAGAGGGTAAACAGGAATATTAGCATCATTCTGAACTTAAACTGTATCGATGACAAGATCGACACGATTTATCGTATTCCAGATATAACCTTCGATTGAAGGTTTAGTACCAATCTGCCTTCTAGGGAGGAATGTGGCAAAAATGAAGTAGAAGCATCGGAGACTTCCATATGTATGGACGGGTCTAAAACAAAAGAAGTGCGGGCATAGTATCCCACAGAATGCCCGACAACCTATCCCTACCGTAGGTTAAAATTTTCCTCATAATAGCAACGGGGGATCATATTCTATACAACAAGAAAAAATCATCGTAATCGGTCTATGAGTTAAAGTGATGAGTTCCGATCTTTCTCCCACCCCCACCAGCCCAATAAATTTTTGTCGTCGTATACTAATGGGGGAACATACTCTAAACATTATAAAAAGAATCATCCAAAGCGGTCAACGGTCATTTAAAAAATATACATAAAGAAATACACATCGAACTTATAACCTCTGGTTTTTGGGAAGTCGGTCCAAAACACAAAACCCAAACAACACAAAACCCAAACAACCCATGGAAAATAGAGAGGTTGTAAACAATCTGTTAACATTTTAATATTAATTAATTAAAATTAATATTATTAATTTTATTAAGTGTGCGTCGTATTTGGTTGATTTCATGATAAAAGGTTCTTTCGGTGGTAATGGACAAAAAACTGTTATTTGATTTGATCTACAGTAGTGCCTTAATCTTATATTAGCTAATTTTCTTTAATTTTTCCAAGAATCACGTCACAACCATTAGACCGCGTTCATTATCAATGCAGGCACATATGTGTTGCATGACATGTAAGTTTGTTTAATCTATACACTGGGAAAAATAATAATGTGCTGCCAACTTCGCCACGGGGTTCAAGGTTTTGCAGTAACATCAATAGAATGGCAATCTATAAAAGACAAGACTTTTAATTCAATCTGATTAGTTGTATAATCAGTATAAATAGAATTAACTAAGCAATACTTGAGTAAACAACACTTACAACGATGCCAACTGGCTTGGCTCAATAGTTGGCAGGTTGCCTTCGTTGGCTTAACTTGGCAAAATTTGGATCTATTATCCTCGGCGATAACAAAATCGACATATTCTTCCACACCTCCCACCTGAGATACCCACTAGAAAAAAATAAACTATCCCATGATTTTCAAAGTATTAGAGGGTCATCTAAGGAAAAGGTTATCGACTTGTCTATTTTTTTAGAATCCTCTAATTCTTGGCCATCAATTTAAGCCGATAAATCCGATCAATACCGATAGTTACAGTACCATATAACAGGTGGAAGATCATTAATAAACATTACAAATAAAAGAGGTCCGAGAATAGAAGAGAGAGAAAACCAAATCGATGGTAATAATAGGCTAGACGAGCAGATAGCTACAAACAACGAATATTTGTATCACACATAAGTTACCATAAACTACTATTAATAGTTGTGAATTTTGAAAATTGATAATGTTTTTTATTATATTTATTATTTTATTATATTAAATTCAGAATATTTAGTGGAAAAATACTACTAGACTGAGTAATTGTAACTGTTGAAATTATTTGACCTACTTAGAGACCTATAAAAAATTATGCTAAGATTTTTAACTGGACCAGAATAGGAAATAATTATATTATCAATAATAACAGAAGAGAAGATATGTCTAAACTAGATTCGCAGATTATAATATCGTTTGATTTTGAGGCATTACGATTAAAACACTTTTGACCAGGTAATTTGGACATATTCATCAGATCAGCATTCAATCGGCAAATAGTGTCCTCCATCAGCCCCAGAAAAAAATATTCAGCTGTATATCATCCGAATAAAGATGATAGTTGCTGTACCAGATAGCAGGTGGAAGATCATTAATAAACATTACAAATAAAAGTGGGTCGAGAATAGATTCCTAAAGTACCCCGTTTAAGATAGGAACATAACCGGATGACTTTTCATTACAAATAACCTTTTGTTTACCTCCTCTTAAATATGACAATATTAAATTTCATACCGAATCAAACCAAGTTTCCAACACAAGATTCAGTGACCAACTTTGTTAAAGGCCTTCGTGAAGCCAAGCAAAACATTAACAAATTAATCATTGTCACAAGAAATTCTTAAGTCGTCAAAAATTTTCAACAAGGCTATGGTACACCTATGTTTTGTTTGGAAGCCTGATGACGAAATGTTGCTGCTTTCTAGATGGTGTGCAATCTGCGTCTGAAGTACTTTTTCAAAAGCCTTTTAAATAAACGCTACGATAGATATTGGGCGATATTTCACAAGATTTGTAAGCTTCTTATAGGTAGGCACAATTTTTGAAATATTCTATATCATTGGAAATGTTGATCTAAGTATAATATTGTTAAATAAATGTGTGAGAGATGAGAGAATAATTGGAAGTAATATTTTTATAAACTTTGGGTGCAGGTAATCCAGTCCAATTGCATTATATTTTATAAGCATCACTACAGAGCAGACATCAATAACTGGAGTAAACTAAAAGCCTTTGGATGCGTCACAACCTTCAAACACATTTTCAAGATCTGTATCTTAATTCGAACCAGAAGATCCGTTGGCCTTACAATCCTATTCAAATAATTTGGATCTTTTTATATATTGCCACTTCTTGTCTTACCTATACCAATTGTTATTCCACAAATTTTTGGTGGGCAGCTGAGGATTAAATTAGAACTATGATAGTCGGCCTTGGAGTAAGGTACTTCCCTATACACATAGTGCCAAGTTAGATGGAGTATTTCTTACATCTCTGTAGAAAACCTAAGCCAAGCGACTACAAATGTATGATGAGTTAGTTAATAATTGATATCGAATTCTATTCCAAAAATTATGACGATCAATGGTTTAATATCATAATTACGACAATACTTTATAATTCAGTAAATGATTTTAAGCCATTTTTTTCGGCTTATATTGAATACCGCATGGGTTTTTGCCACTACACTAACTTATTTTTTCATCATCATCTACAAAAAAATTCACATGGAGCACAAAAAACACACATTTGCACTTTCCATACATTTCAAATAATTTCCAGTTTTAGAATTTCTTTAGCTTTTTTAATTCAATTCAATTTATTGTGGTTCGCTTATTTTATAGAGTGTATAATATTTTAAAATATTTCAAACCAGCATTTCACACAAGCTGAGTTTGTGTATGAATCTATCTATTCTTCATCTCTATGCGGACGATGTACAATTATATTTAAGCCGGCCGATGGGACTTATTGAGGACTGTGTAGCACGTATTAATTCTGACCTTGATAGTATATGTACATGGTCCCATTATAATCGATTGCAACTTAACGCTAGGAAATCGCAACTTACCATCTTCTCCAACAGCGTAATTGATCCGTCTAATATTCCTTCGGTGGTCTTAAACGGGTATTCGCTACCAGTTCTAGAAAAAGTTAAGAATCTCGGGACTACTATGAATCAACATATGAAGTGCTGTGACAATACTAAAAGGAAGCTTATCATGATTTATGGTGGCCTTCGTAGGCTGTGGCTCTCGGCGCGTATTTTACCCGTTAACACACGTTTAAGATTAGTTAAGGTGTTAATTTTGCCCCATTTTACCTTTGGAAGTATGATCTTCCCGAAGCTGGATAGCATCTGCGCGCGTAAAATAGAAGTTGGTTTCAACGACTGCATTCGATTTGTCTTCGGACTACGGAGGTACGATCATGTTTCACCGTTCCGGATGAAAGTGCTGGGTTGCACACTATCTTCATATCTAAAGCAAAGGGCTCTTGCTTTCTTGTACAATCTGCTGCATTCCAATAAACCGGAATACCTTAGAGTTTTCTTTAACTTCACAGCATCTCAGCGTAACAGAAATCTTTTAATACCACGTTTCTACAGATCGGTCATGGAAGATTCCTATCCTGTCCAAATTATTCGCCTCTGGAACAGTCTTCCTCTTAACATCCAAACATCGGGCACCATCAGCAACTTCAAGGCACTCGTTAAAGATCATTTTTTATAATTCTTATCATCTGATCATTGTATGGAATCATAAGTAGGTAATTGCTTTGTATTTAATTTCTTTTTCTTAATTATTTAATCTAATCTTAATCTTAATTTTATTTTTATTTTCGTACTCTTCTCATTAATTTCATACATCTACACCAGTTTTGAATTAGTACGTAGAAAAGATTGTTAATCTTGTGTACTGTAACCAGCAATAAAATTTATTATTTCTATTTCGGTCCGTATTTCATTAGGTACCCTAATTATTCTTGTTATTGCATTTCTTTACTTAACTTAATGCTAAATGTCCTAAACCCCTTATACTTATAATTGCTGGCAATTCAAACATCTGAAGTTGAACTGAATTACGATATCATACAAACGTAGAAATCTTGGTGCTTCTTATATAATATTCCCAAAATATACAACAGATTCAGAAAATCTTCAGAAAAAGCAATCATCAAATTACTAAATAAGGATTGCTTAAAAACTACTTTATAATTTTATCATTTAAAGAATGCCTAATACTACCTGGTATCACATTATATATTTTTGATCCTATTATGCTCGAATGCCTAACTGTTAAAATTTTTTTTGCACCTTTTTGTGACCTGTTTTCTTGTTTGATCACTTGTTACGTATCAATCAAAACTAAATTTGTTAATATACATACATGAATATTAAAAACGTGTATGCGTAGATCTGTCGTATATTCATCACTTACAATTGGGGGAACACTAGTGTAGTGGAGTAAAAATTTGATTTTTTTAAACATGCCTTAATCATCTTGTTCTGTAAATTAGTAAAAGGTAGAATAATAAAAGTATAGGTAGCACCCCAGACTACCACACCATATTGTATAATTGTTTGAGATGTTTCAATTGCCGGTTATGTTAAAACATAAATGTGTAATTAACATTTTTTTAGATTAATTTTAATGTATATTTTCATGTAGTGGAATTTCTAGTAATGGAGCCGAAAAAAGCGTTTATTTCAGGATTTTTTTTCACGAAACTATTCCTTATATAAATTCGATTTTTATTTCATTTCATTTTAAAAAACAAATATTTTCTTTTAACAAATGGCATTAGTTTAACCAAAAACATTAAAAAATTACATTACCGTATTCTACATTTCTGCTTACTAAAATAAATAAAGTTTAACCGATTTGACAGAAACCGCCAAAAAGCATAAAATGCAAATTAAACAAACTACAACAAAAGTTTTTAATCGCACTTCCTTATGATCCTGTGAGCTGATTTGTGTAGTTTTATGTATTATCTTCAATTGTGATTGGGTAGTTGTTTTATTTATTTAATTTTCATCGACTTCAAAATGTCGTAATAGATTCAAAATAAAAAATTATTTTATGTTTTTTAGCGCTTTTTGTGAAGTCGTTTCAAATTTTTTTTAAAAAAGCTTGTTTATTTTTCACTATTTAGTGTCTTCATATATACGACTCAAAGGATGCTGCTCGTACGAATAAAGCAATTTCAAAAAATTCAAAATTAGCGCATTCTAAAGAATGGAAATAGAATTATCCAAATCCGGTAACATATTATAAAATTAGTCACGGTCACCCTTTCATGCCTTCACTTTAGAAAATTTTTAACATGACCCACCGTACGCCACCGTACTCTGTAGAGTAAAAGAGGATTATCGTAGTCACTCTAGGTACAAATTTGTTTTTACTTATCAATCAGGAAACGTATTCTATGCAACAAAATCAAAATTGGTCTATGCTTTAAGAAGTGAGGCGCTGCCCCTGCTTCAACTCTAAACACAAGCCACAATTTTTGTCAGAATACAAATAGATACTATATGCATTCAGAATCATCTAAATCAGTCCACGCGTTGAAAAGTTAGGTTACCCTATCCCCACCCTAAGACCTAGGTTAAAATTTTCCATTTAGTAGCAATGGGGGATTATACTGTATACAACAAAAGAGAATCATCCAAATAGGTGTGTGCATTAAGAAATTGGGTAACGCCCCCTCCGTTCATCACCCCACCCCATAAATTTTTGTGGTCGTACCAGTGGGGCACACATCAAAAAAAGAATCATCCAAATCGGCTCACACGTTAGGAAGTTAGCTTTCTCTTCCCCCCACCACCACGCTAGTGCAAAGTTAATCCTCATAGTAGCAATGGGGGATTATTCTCTATATAGCATAGAAAGAATTATCAAAATCGGTCCACGAGTTAACAAGTTAACTTCCAACCCCTCCTCTACTACAACCCCACCGTTTAAAATTGTGTCACGGTTACAATGGGGGAACATACTCTATACATCAGAAAAAGAATTATCCAACTCTGTCCACGCGTTACGAAGTTAGACTACCCGTCCCTCTGGGAACATATTTTTTCATTATTAGCAATGCGGGATCATACTCTACTTATGCAAGAACAAAATAATCATCCAAATCGGTCCACACATTACGAAGTTAAGTTTCACTCACACCCCCACCCCATCCCACCAAACATTTTTTTAACATGGTAGCAATCGGGGAACATACTCTATCCGACTAATAAAGAGAGAATCTCCAAATCGGTCCACGCGCTACGAAGATAGACTACCCACCCACCTCCCTACCTCACCTTAGGGCCACTTTTTTTTCCATTATTAACAATGTGGGATCATATTCTATACAAAAAATCAGAATTATCTAAATCGATCCACGCAGTAAAATTTTAGGTTTCTTTTTTTTATCAAAATTTTACAAATTTTAGTTAAAAATAAATAAAATAAAAATTGAATATTTAATATATTTTAATATATTAAAATGAATGATTATATACAGTAGAACAGCTAAAAAATTTCTAAAGAAACGCTTTTTCCGACTCCATGACTAGGTTTATCCCTATAAGGGAAACGAAAAAATAAATTTAGAATAAGAAACCTCCGTTAATTCTATATAAAGATAGCTAAGTTTAATAAGATAGTTTTTAAAAAAAAGTTGAACCGACTTCACAAAAAGCGCTAAAAAACATAAAATAATTTTTAATTTTATATCTATTACGACATTTTGAAGTCAGTGCAAATCAAACAAACCAAACAACTACAACAAAAGTACTTAATCTTCTTTTCTTGTGATTCCGTGAGCTGAAACGTTCAGGTAGTATTATGTATTATCTTAAATTGTGGTTCTGTAGTTGTTTTACTTGTTTAATTTGCACCGACTTCAAAATGTCGTAATATAAAATTAACAATTATTTTATGCTTTTTACCGCTTTTTGCGAAGTCGGTTCAACTTTTTTTTTAAAAAACTATTTTATTTTTCACTCTATACAACGAGAAAAGAACCATCCAAATCGGTACACGCGTTAAAAAGTTAGGTTCAACCCCCTTCCCCCACCTCCATCCCACTAAATTTTGTTTCTCGTGGTATCAATCCAGGAATATACTCTACCCAACAGAAAAAGAATCATCTAAATCGGTCCACGCGTTACGAACTTAGATTACCCCTCCCCCACACCCCACCATAGGACCAAATTATTCTCCTATTAGCAATGGAGGATCACACTCTATACAACAGCAAAATAACCATCCAAATCGGTCCACGCGTTACAAAGTTAGGTTCCGCCCGCCCCCCAACCACCGCCACTAAACCAAACTTTTTTTCTCGTGGTATTAACCAGGGAACATGCTCTACCCAACACAAAAAGATTTATCCAAACCGGTCCACGTGTTACGTAGTTAGACTACCCCTCCCCCACCCTAGGCTAAATTTTTTTTCTTCTATTAACAATGGGCGATCATACTCTGTACAACAATAAAAGAACCATCTACATCGTTACAAAGTTAGGTTTCACCTCCACCCAAGTAGTAGTGGAAAATCAAGCGGGAAATGGCACTGTCAGTGGTTTTTAGCGGATTTGAATAATTTTAAACAATTTTGCAATATTAAAAACAATTACTTGTGAATAAATGTCTATACTCCATATTTGAATGTATTTTTTCTCCCGCGAAAAAATTAACTCCGTTTGCACCCACCTTACGATGAATTCGTAATGTTTTTAACCACCTTCCCAAAAAGGAACCTAACTTTGAACACGTGGACCGATTTGGATGGTTCTTTTGTTATTGTATAGAGTGTGATGCCCATTGCTAATAGGAGAATAATCTGGTCCTATGGTGGTGGTGGGGGAGGGGGAGGGGTAGTAACTTCGTAACGCGTGGACCGATTTCGATGATTCCTTTTCTGTTCGGTAGAGTATGTTCCTTGATTGATACCATGAGAAAAAAATTGTTTAGTGGAATGCGGGTGGGGTAGGGGGTTAAAACTAACTTTTAACGCGTGGTCCGATTTTGATGGTTCTTTCTTCGTTGTATAGAGTCGAAGTCACTAAAAAGTGAAAAATAAAATAGTTTTTAAAAAAAAGTTGAACCGACTTCACAAAAAGCGCTAAAAAGCATCAAATAATTTTTAATTTTATATCTATTACGACATTTTGAAGTCGGTGCAAATTAAACAAATAAAACAACTACAGAACCACAATTGAAAATAATACATAATACTACCTGAACGATTCAGCTTACGGGATCATAAGAAATGACGATTAAATAGTTTTGTTGTAGTTGTTTGGTTTGCACCGACTTCAAAATGTCGTAATAGATATAAAATTAAAAATTATTTTATGCTTTTTAGCGCTTTTTGTGAAGTCGGTTCAACTTTTTTTTAAAAACTATTTTATCGTGTAAACAGATCTTATTGTTTAGCCGTGGCGAAACTAGTCAACTAGTCAAATGAATATTGTTAAAAATAAACAAAGAAACCGTATGAAAACTGAGATGGTTAATGCTATATTAACAATAAGATTCGGACTACGTCGCCATGAAAAGTTATGTCACGACTACGTTCTCCCAAATGATACTCTTCCAAAAGTAAGATTTTATGAAACCTATAAAAACTCAACAGAAGTTTTTAACTAAGGAAGTTGAAGAACTTGTCTCGCTTTTGAATCGCGAAGATGAATAAGAATATTCGACGATCGACATTTTGTATATGTTTGTATATTATGTTTATTTTTATGCATCATAATATTATAAAATATAATATAATTCAGACAGTTAGGGCTTGTTCATAAGCGCGATACGACTCCGTGCGCTTTTTCGTTCATCTCACTTTTTGGATACTTTTGTTTCAGTCTGCGATTATTTTTCATCGTATGCCCGTTCACAAGATTGACAAAAGAAAAATGTGTATCATGTAAGTAGACGGAGTTGGAACCATGCAAACGCATTAAAGGGTTGTCCCCTAGGATTTGGCCTCCTCGTATAAAAAAAAAGTAATATATGTATATCATTCCAAATATAAATATTTACAGTGAATAGGGAACGCGAATTTAAGTTATTGTTGTTGATAAATTTTTTTAAGATGAAAAGGTGATGTTTGTTTTATTGCTTTATTGTTTTATTCCTCATTTGCTATAAAATAATAATAAGTAATTTTTATATCTAATAACACATATTACATAAATACTTATATTATATTTATTCAAGCCGTTTTTCATTCAACAAGTACTTGTCAAAAAGGTAAACAAACAAATTACGTTTGGGTATATTCAACAATCGCATCAAATCAAGAGCATTGCTGCGATTATTTTTACCATCGCAGCGACGTTAGACAAAGCCAGCATGTCAAGTAACAGGTATATGACTTAAGCCAATCAAATTACAGTCTCATGCGACGAATCGCACTCGTGAACGAGGGTGAGAATTTAGTGGGTTTTAACTTTGACTTGGTGGAATCTAGTGGGTTTCCGAGTGACTTCTATAGAGAAAATCTCAAACAGACTTGACAACACTGGAACTTAGAACCTCTTTGTTTTTGGAAGTCGGTTAAAAACCTAATTTGTATATAACGGAAGTTATTTTTTCACAACATTTTAAGGTACTCCGATTCCTCTAATTTGCGTAAAATAGGTTAAAAATATACTTAAAATATACTTGCTATTTTAGTGTTTTTGAAAACGAGTTATACTTTTAGTAATTCCAATAATTTTATTGGATAATATTTATTAAAAAAGGAATCTTTCTTCTCGAAATTGCGTAAATGCGGAATTCTCGAAGCATAAACAATAGTAAAGTGTAGGTACACTGAAAGAAATAATTCGTTTGAACACCTTTTGCTGCAAAAGTATTTGTTTGCCTTAAACGAAAACGCTTAGCGCAAATAATACATTATTTGTATCAAAAGCAAGTATTTGCAGCAAATCTTTAATTTATTCGCAGGAAATCAAGGTTCATTTCCGACAAATTTTATTTAGTGGAAACGAAAATTTGATTTGCAGCTAACAAATATTTTAATAACTTGCGTTTAAAGCAAATGAATTGCCATATCAGACTTAATTTGCGGCAAACAAAAGAATTTTCCCTGCAGTTACTTCACTTTTGCAGCAATTGTTAAAGCTTTTGTAGCAAATACCGAATATGTATGTAATTTTAATCTGCAAATTTTAAGATGCGGTATTTTTAAAATGTGTAATGTGTGTAATTTAGTGTTTTCAAATCAATTCTTGCAGGGCGAATTCCTCCATTTTAGCACTATCGTCTCTGTAATTAGAATAAAATACTGACGTTAAGAATTACAAACAGTTTAATGCGTATACGAATTTTTGATATCAATTAGTTCTTAGTTTCTGGAAACGAAGCAAATACATGCTAAAATTTTGAAAGGCTTACCTAAAGAAGTTTTATTTGTGTTAACTTAAATACAGTTACAGCGAAAACTCATTTAAAAGGAAAGCTAAGAATTGCAACGTAATGTCTGCAATCACTATATGTATAAATTGTTGAAGTTTTTGATTCTTTTGCAGTAAATGAGTTTCTGTTCCCTCTCAAGAAAGACGGATGACTCATATTTTGAAGAAAATACCCATTTTAACCCCAAAAAAGTGTTATTTTACAGCAAACGAAATATGTTCCTCGTAAACACAAACTTTTTTATTCAGTTAGGTTATTCTTTTGCAGCAAACGAAGTTCATTTAGGAGAACAATTAATCTTTTGTCACAAACAAAAGACATTTGAAGCAAGTGTGTTTGTTTTCAGATAAACGCGTTTGGTATCAAGCGTAGTAGCAATTCTTTAGTACATTAAAACAAGTTTGACTTTCAAGGAGTGCACATGTGCAGTTTATTAAAGAGTGTAGTTTGATTAAAGAACAAAGTGCCAAGTGCAAAGTGATATTTTATTGAAGTTATTAAAAGTTTAAAGAAAATACTGCGATATTTTCAATAATACTGTTTTTAGTAAGTTGTTTTTGCTACAAGAATTTTTGTATTGTAACGTAATTATGTTGTGATTTGAGAAGGGGTCCTTTTAATTAGTTAAAGTGAGAAAGAATAACACACAATAAATATCCCTTCATAAGGTGCAAATTTACAAAGGTTCAAGGAAAAAGAAACAGTGACATAAGTACCATTGAGTATATCAAAAGGTTTCCTGCTCTAGAACAACCAGATGGATACAAATTGGTAAGATATAGTGTATTGTTAAAAGTGTATTTAATTTGTTCTTTTTATAACTTTACATAGATGTACTTCAAAGATACAAAAAATACCTTACTCTTGCAATACCTCCTGATTTTGCCTCAAAAATTATTACTAAAAGCTCTGGTTTGCGAAGTGATGCTGTCTCGAATATTTTGAAAGTAATATGCTGTGAAACTGAAGGTAAGTTTTATCATCGAATTATCTATAACACTAAAATTTTACCTGATTTTTAGGAACAAGAAAACAAGTTATATCATTAATGCTACTTCCTTTTATATTTCCATCCACTGTGAAAAGGACAAGAACAGGAATAAAAAAGCCATCCAAAGTTGAAACAACAGAATTTTTTATTACTCATTCCTCTGTAAGTATTTCTGTTGCTTCGTATATAAAGTATTTTATTCTTCAACACTATATAGTTATAAAATTGAATTTACTTTTTTCAGGACATTTCGGCTGCCGACAGTGGAATTAGAAAATTTTATAAAAAGTGTAACGGCAGTAAAATAACTATTCAGCTCTTCATCACTTTTATTGGTTTACCAGTTTCGATATGTTGGGTTAACGTTGGACATATTAAGTATATTTTTAAGGAACCACTGGAAGCAGTAACAGTTTGTATGGCGATATTTTCAGGACTGAATATAAGGTATCCGAAAGACTCAGAAAAAATTTGGCAATTTGTTCAAACTAATTTATTTAAAATATCAACGCCCTATGATCGTGAAGATTTAAATATGCGTTGTTAAAGTAAAAACAAACACATTTGGGAAAAATGTATCCTTTTCCCTTAAACGTAGTATTTTTTTCCCAGAAAAGATTTTCCTTTTGCATGAAATATATGTATCGTTTGAAATAAATAAAACTTAGTTTGTCGCAAAAGATTTTTTATTTCTTACAAGTGACCCTTTACAACAGAAACAACGCTGGTTTTTGCTTCAAAAGTTTTATACTGGAAGCAAAAAATAACAAACTATACTTTCAGTTGTTTCAAATGTTTTTCATTTAGGACTTAAATGTACTGCTTTTGCTATGAATAAATAACATTTGATACACCATCTTCTCCAAATGAAAAGTCCTTTGCTGCACCTACTATACATACGTTAGCCGCCAAAGGAGGTCGCAAACGTAAGTTCATTAGCTTAATTTTTGGTTGTGACAAACGTTTTTTTTCTTTCAGTGTACCTGAGCGATTTTCTTAATAAGAATAATCTCATTTAATGCGTGAAATATTTATAACTTTATACTGGTTATTGAAGATCAGAACTACACTTCAGTCTACTTTGCATCCATAGAAATGAACTAGGTAATATAGAAGACATTCCTAATAATCGCTTGTCGGATCAGGTGAAGCTCTTATCCAGCCTCATGCTGCTCAAGAAAGTACGATAACAAGAGAGAACTGACAATTGCTCGTTAATAAATACAAAGCTAAATTTAACAGACTTGTTATAATGTTGAACTCAGTAATACATTTTTCTCAAAGACCGTCAATTGTCTTGAGTTGTTTCGATTTGTTTTTCAACCAATTTATAAAGTTAGGTAATATTTATTTACGTATTATAAACTTGTACAATCAATAAGCTGTTAATTAAAATTACTTCCATGAGGTTAGAATTAAAACGGTTAACTATCTCAGATTAGGTGATAAACCAGTTCTTATAAATTTCCGCTGTAAACAGATTTACTGATAGTCATAAACATACGACTGTTGTCATTAGAAAACTTTCCATTGTAGTAATTCCATGAGAGACCGTATCCAAAGTACTACGAATTAAAAAAGAACTAAATCCAATCTGAATCGCTTCTTTTTCATTGCGTGACCACCTGAAGAAAGAGAAGTGGTATTTGCATAATTTTGAATGTCGTCATTGACTTTATTTCCGTCCCTCTTATTACAATAAGTACCTTTTATCTTAAATATTTGCAACAGTTTTGCATTTAAGAATTTTAAGGTTTTTTGGGCTTTTGACGTCAATGCCAATTTTAACGTATTCTTTTCTATTTTTAGGTTTATTCTTTTATTTTTAATCTGGTTCTTTTCAAGTTATAACGAGTTACATCTGTCTGTTTTAAATTTTAAAAAACCTCTCTAAATTGGACGTGATCATCGAGAAGATAACTTAGCTGACACTACTTGCTAATAAACCATTCTGATACTTTTATGTCTAAGTGCTTTACGTATGTAAATGGAAAGAATAATTTAAACTACATTCCCTGGCCAAATTATTAGAGCCACTAATGTTTCTTTAAAAAATTCTGTGCTAATTCTACTCTGTGAGATCTTAATATTTTTTAAATAGAAATTTAAGTAAACCCTACTTTTTGATCTATAATTGACCTGACACTTAAGAAAATAAAGTCAATTGAAATTATGTTATAATTTTACACAAATTTAAGTTAAAGCTAATTTTACATTCTTTAGTATATACTTGTAGATCTAAACTTGTTAAGGTGTGAAATTCTCCCGAGAAATGTATAAGATGTTTACACAAACTATTATTTTTTACATAATTCTTTTTGTTTATGACGCGCTTCGACACGATTAGTTAAACGAAATCTCGTGGAGTGAATTGATATTTCTTTATAAAGGTAACGTAGGGTTATTCATAAAAATATAGGGTGACAACAAATTTTTTGCCAAGAAGTATAACTTATTGAGTATGTCAACTACTAAATTTGTACTTTGCTCAGAACAAGTTATTTTATAGGCTAATAATGTTTTTAATAGAATTTACATAAAAAAAATAATATTTGTTTTTATTCCTTAAAGAATATGTGTTCCATAAATTTCCTATTTTTATCTACCTGTAATATTATATAGCACCGATGTCAATGGTTCTTTTTTTGTTGTATAGATTATAATCTCCCATTATTAATAGGAGAACAAATTTGTTCCTAGGGAGAGGGCGGAGGAAGTAGTCTAACTTCGTAATGTGTGGGCTGATTTGGATGCTTCTTTTTTGTTCGATGCAGTATGTTATCTCATTGGTACCACGAAAAAAAACTTTATTTGGATTGATAGGAAGAGTGGGGGCGTAGAAGTGGGGAGGGAGTGTGGAACCTAACTTTATGATGCGTGTACCGATTTGGGCGGTTCTTTCTCTGTTGCTAATATGAAAAAAAATTTGGACATATAGTGTAGAGATGGCGGAGGTAATATAACTTTGTAACGCGTATACCGATTTGGAAGATTCTTTTTTTTGGGTTCGCCGATAGGTACCATGTCCAACATTTTCTTGGTTAGTGAGTGAGGGGGTGATTTGGTATATGGTTGAGGTACGTGTGTGGGGAAGGGGGTTGAACCTAACTTTGTAACGATGGACCAATTTGTATGTTTCATGTTTTGTCGTAAACTGTACCACGATAGAAATTTATCGGAATAACTTGGTAAGTCGAAAACTGGCCTAAATAAGATAAGGGAACTGTGGTCATCTCCAATATCTTATACGCACTGTTAAGAAGTTGGTAACTCCTGACCCTAATACTTTCCGAGTTGTGACGTTGAGGTTTCTTGGTAAGTGGTAAAATTGTGTTCTTCTCGGTAAAATCTCCTTACGACATTTTTCCGAGTCATTAGCGATTTTCGACTTACCAACTTATTCCCTATGACCACAGATTTAAATTCTGAAAATATGAAAATATAAGTTATATAATATTACGATACAATAATACTTTCAATAATAATTTTAATAAAGAAACGATCAGGAACTTTTCGAAAACGTAAAACGTCTGAAAACAGGACCATTAGGCGTTTCATCTAAGTGAACGCGATCATTTGATAACTGTTTTTTATTTAAAGGTCTGATCTCTCCGTCGGCTACAGTTTCGTCCTCAAGCTGTTGGTTACTTGTTTCTTCACAATCGTTATATTCACGATTTACTCGACAATTCGGAACAAAATGGGATTTACTGGAACGTATTTGATTTATCAAAATCACGCTCAACAGTGTTGAATCCTTCCGTCAGTTTCAATGAAATATCGACTGCCGCTTAAAGGTTGCATTACTCTTGCTATTTCCCATTGATTTTGACGACAATACCACACAATGTCACCGGTTGCATATATTTTGTATTGTTATTAATTTGTTGTGTTGTGTAATACCCAGTGGCGGCCTGATTTGCCGTAGGATAGCTCTTGGTTGATATTTTAAGATCGCATCAGCCAGGCATTTTCCCTGCGACAGGAAAGACAAGGAGAGTTTCTATATGAAAACCAAAAATTATTAATATGTCTGAGAATTTCTTTCGAACTATAATGGGACACATATTGAAAACGTCTTTATTTTTGAATTTTTGTTTTTATTGATTAATTGTTTGAACTGCTCTTTCAGCATTCGCATTAGCTTCAGGTTAATTTGGTGGTGTCTTTAAAACAGCAACCCTATTCGACTTAAAAAAAAAGTTATAAATTTTTAAGAGCTAAATCACGGACCATTGCCTGAAACAAGTACTGGTTATCCAAAAACTGCAAACGCCCGCCCCAATTCTATTATGACAGCATCAGTACCGATCATGAGAGAAATGTCGATCCATCTTGAAGTTGCATCAATTATTAGAAGAAATTATCGCCCTATAAAATAGAAAACATTCACATGTTCAGTCTTTCATACTAACACATTTATGGGCCATCCAGTGAATAATGATGATGTTAAATTCCTTTTCCTCTGACGCTGGCATTCTTCACAATTTTCGACCTTTGCTTCTAGATCACTATTTATTCCTGGCCACCAGCAAATTGACCGAGCTAAAAGTTTCATTTTTACTATTCCAGGATACCCATTACGTAGTAACCCTAGAATTGATGTCATCTGGATCCTTTCTTGTGTGACGAGCTATAATTTTTAAAGATATCGGTAGCTCATCCGTATACGATAATGATTGTATTAGATTATCCGATATTTCTTTTGTCTGGGCATTCCTTTGTGGTAAACGAGACAAAGCCTCTGGTGCACACATTTTGGAACCTCTTTTACACTTAATTTCATTATCATAGGTGGACCAATTGAAACTCCAATGTTGTTATCGATCAGGAAGATGTTGGAGTAAAGTGAGTAGGGGCGAAATCTATTCGATACAATGTTTCATCTCAAAGAAATATTTAAAGGTCCGGTCGTAAGAACACTACTAAAGGGCGGTCGTAGGAACACTAATTTACGGCCCCGAGCTTAACGTCTACTTGTCTGTACTACTTCACAGCGCGTGTGCAAAAATGAAGGATATGGTAGATCTTGGTGAGCAAAAAAAAAATTTAAACTTAAAGCGAATAAAAATCTTTTACCGTTCTCAAGTTACATTACGAAACGTACAGCTAATACCTGCCATTTTTATCAAAAATTCCACCTGCCTCCTAAATTATTGATCGTTTTTACTCTTTCTGTTAAAATGAAGGCTGAAGAATGCAACTGTACCTATGTATAACCGAAGACCTGGAAGACCTGATAATAAGCGCTAATCCCAACTTCCTGCGGTACTACTTCAGAAGGAGCACACTGGAGAGGCGACGGGGACTGGCGAGTAATCTGCGCTACAAAATAGATCTTTTTTCGGTCGCGCTAAGGGTTTAAAGCCCACTCCTGTAAAAGCACTATTACTACGAATCGGAAAATGGAGCCACGAATTCAACCGATAATTTATTTTAGATCAGGGACAATAATAGGAACATGAAATCTAAGAAAAGTGCTCACCAACGGATGATGGATGTATTCCTAAACGGAATAAACTGAAGCAATATTAAGGTTAAGGTATTTAACAAAGCCAGATGGTAGGCTCCTTCTTATATCCCGGTAGAAACCTCTTAGGAATTTCTTTTGCTATGACACTACGCCATAGAATCCGGGGCCGGCCTCATTGGATGGTCACTAGTTTCTGAGAGAATTATTACTGCTTTTATATAGAATGATACTGTGTTTCAATTTGAATACCAAAAAACGAGATCAAAGATGCATTTTACACGCGACTGAAGAACGTTTCTTACTCTGGATGAATGATTCGTCTTGTAGTAAAGAAGCAGAAAAATGCTGCGGTTAATTGGATGAGTCCATTATCGCTGGTCAAGAGAGTTAGAAAATTCTTAAAGTGTGAAGAATTAAAATGAAAAAGACTAAAGTGTGAAACATTCCAAAATGTTTTGAAATTAAACCTGCGGCAAATTTTTTTATACAAAATATATAATATAATCTTAGTTGGGTTTAATAATACTTATTGAGGGATTAAAATTATCAATCACGCGAATCAGAAAATTAAAAATCTTCATTTCCAGATGGATAAACTTTTTCATTCCTCGTTGCTTCTGCAAATATCTTGATTCTAAAAATACAACTCTTTTTTGGTAAATTAATTTGTATAATTAATTTGTATACCTACAGGGCGTCCCAAAAGTCTCGAAACGGTGAAATATCACCACCCCCCCCCCCACCCCAATTTTTAATTGCAGGGTCGTATTCTTTGGGTAAAGGTGAACAAATTTTATCTCAAACTTTTTTAAACAAAAATTTTTTTTTTCAAAATTAAAAATTTTTGAACTTTAAAGATGTTTTACTCGAAAATGATTAGATTAACAGAAAAATTACAGGGGAGCAAAAGTGCTTAGATTTGTACAGGGAATCTGACCCAATGTTTTGAAAATTTTTTTATACACTTCCTTTTCCTTCCGAATAAAATATCCAAAAATTTTCAAATTTTATTCCTTGAAAAACTCGAACAATTAAGGACTAACGGCTAATGACTACATTTTATCAGGCAAAATCCGAATTCTTTCGGCTCCGATCCGTATCACTTCTGCGGTGCCACCTTGGCCCTTACTGTTCATTATTTACATCAATGATGTATTCGTAATTCCATCGCACTCGAGAATTTTGTGTTATGCCGATGATGCAAAGCTATTTTGTTCTGTTTGGAACTATCTTGACTGCCGCCTCTTGAATTCTAACTTGGACGTCTTCTGTAATTGGTGTTCCATCAACCCTCAATCCCTCTGCCTCCCTTTAAACATGTCTAAATGCACTGTCATGTCCTTTTCGCGTTAAATAAATCCTCTGCTGTTTAGTTACTCAATGGATGGACACTCTGTGAATAGACTTGACAAATCCAAAGTCTTGGGGGTCTTGCTTAATGCTTGTTTCTCTTTTGACGATCACATTGATGCTATTTTTGGTAAAGCTAATGCTACTTTGGGCTTCATTAAGAGGTGGTCTAAGGAGTTTAATGATCCTTATATCACTCGAATCCATTATTGTACATTTGTTAGGCCTATTCTTGAGTATGCTAGCCCAGTGTGGTCTCCTTTTTATGGAGTCCATATTAAGCGTATCGAGTCTGTCCAACGAAGGTTTTTAAGGTTTGCTCTTCGTAACCTTCCATGGAGTAATGACCGACTTCTGCCACCTTACGCTGATAGATTTAAACTGACATCTTTGGACTCCCTGGAAACCAGACGAAATTGCTAAAATGTTTTAACATATCTGTTCCGCCACGCTCCTTGAGGAGTCATGACTTCCTTCATATTTCGCACCACCGTGCTAACTATGGACGTAACAAGCCAGTTACTGCCATATGCCACATTTTCAATTCGGTATATGATCATATGGACTTTCACTTATCGAAGGGCATAATAAAAACCCAATTGATGGGTCAGCCTAGTTAGGATGTTTTGTATATAGATTTAAGTTTGTATGTAAGTTTGCTTTATGTAAGCAGCATTTTATGAACCCTAAGTAAATAAATAAATCCCGCACGGATTTTTAAGAATTATTATCTAAATGTTATAATCAGACAAAATTGTCTTCAGACTGTTTATTATGAATTTGAAATATTAAAATAAATACACAAAATAAACAACATATTTATTTTTTATAATTATCAACATAACACCATTACACGATTTTTGGTTTCAATAGGCTTTACGAAGTAGTGTAGTAGCTAGGTACTCCTAATAACAAATTGTGGTTCATCTTGTTCAACATTGTGTTTGTACACTCTCTTTAAGAATTTCTTTGACTTGAATTTGACGGATGTGTCTTTTAAAGTGGTTTGAAAGTCTCATCATGTGATTTAAGAGCCTTTTCGTTGTTTTGTAAATTTAACAGATACGTCAGATAAGGCCTAATTCGTGGATGTATTTACCGTGTACACAATTTTAAGCATGAATTTGAACGATACCTTCTGAAGATTGCTTCATTTTGACAAGTTGCAAGTAATTATTCATACTATTTATTCTGGTCCATTCCCTGTCTGTAAAATGGATTTCCGAATCAATGTCAATCAGTGCTTTACATATGCAGTTTTCCACAATGTTTAACAGTTATTTTAAAATCCAACAAGATAATTTAGCCTTTTTGTCCTTCTAGCTAGTATTTTTTCAAATACATGTCATTTTTGATGGACAAGGTTTTGAAAATGTTTACCACCTTTCTGACTTTCTTGGTCAAATCTGTGCAGATGCGTTTTCTGTGGGTGGCTGATGTAAATTTCTTTCTTCTGTCTTTCTTCTTCTACTGCATTGCTTGTCAATTTGAAACGATTTGTTTATTGGGCTGATTTATACCCCTGAGCTGTTTTGTATAACGTGTCTAGCAAGCTGTATGCATTAGGCGTAACACCACTGTTGGTCGCGTAACATAAGTTTTGCCGGCTTTCACCATTTCAGCGCTCTGAACGTCATCATCCCTATTATGTCAGTTTCTATATCCAAGAGACAACTTTCTAGGCGATTTGCTACAAGTCCATCGTGAAGATCTGAATGTTTAGATGTATTCATGTTTTCAGAATTTGTTATGTCGCGAACTAACCCCCGCCCCCCATCACCCTTACAAAAAATTTATTGACATGGTACCAAGAATCATCAAAATCGGTCAACGCGAAAACGAAGTTATGCCCGGTCAGGCAAAAAAAAATGCATGTCTAAGTTCGACCTCTTTGTTTTTGGGAAGTCGTTTAAAAGAAGAAAAATATTGTGGAGAATAGTAAGATGCCGCTGTCATAGCTGCGCATGTAAATGAATTAATATTTGTTAGTGATAAATAAGAAATGTTGGTTAGGACAATGTTTATTAAAATAACTGCCACGATGAATCTCTGCTTATTCAATTATATTAAGCATTTCCCCTGACCAAGATCTTACTACAGTTTATTTTATACTTCATATGAATATCAAAACAATTTTATAGAATCTCTAAAGACATGAGAAATGATTCATCAAAATTGACAACCACCTAATATTTTATCGCAGACGCGGCTACACAAGGCCCATTTGACATGGTGTAAATCAAATCTTAGCCATGTTAAATACAAATTTATTTGTTACTTTTGCGAAAAAAAACCTAGAAATCCTTACCCTAGTTCCAAGAGCGTGGTAGATTAAGATCAAAAATTTAAAACGTCGAAAATATCAAAAACGGTCCTGAGCATGTTCAAATCACCTTCTCGTAAGTACAAATCTATGTTATTGATGAGGAAAACGCAATACATTATCCAACAAAGTTCTTGAATTTCCTTAATCCATCAGGTACTGTACAAATTGGCACAGCAATTATGTTAATACGAAACATAAACCCTCCAAAGTTGTGCAGTGGCACTCGCCAATAAGTAAACAGTTTAAGGGATTCTAAAAGTGCTTATTCAGTTTATTCATAATTCGAAATCTTAAATAATTCCCCTTTCCCTTCCTGAAAATGCTTAAATGACACATTCAATTAAGATAAGAGCAATTTTTAAACGAAAAGCGATATAAAATAGTTTTTAATAAAAACTTAAACCAACTTCACAAAAAGCGCTAAAAAGCATAAAAATTTTATATCTACTACGACATTATTTCTATTACGATATTTTGAATCCGGTGCAAATTAAACAAACAAAACAACTACCCAACCACAATTGAAGATAATACATAAAACTACCTGAACGTTTCAGCTCACAGGATCATAAGGAAGTGCGATTAAATACTCTTGTTATAGTTGTTTGGTTTGTTTATTTTGCACCGACGCCAAAATGTCGTAATAGATAAAAAATTAAAAATTATTTTATGCTTTTTGGCGCTTTTTGTGAAGTCGGTTCAACTTTTTTTATTTTTCACTTTTTAGTGACTTCTACTCTGTACAACAAAAAAAGAACCATCCAAATCTGTCGACGCGTTAAAAAGTTCAGCCCCCTACCGTCACCATCATCTCACCAAAATTTTTTTTCACGTGATATCAATCAGGGAACATACTGTACCCAACAGTAAAAGCCACGGCGCTTGAAAACCTCACACCTCCAATTTAATCAATCAAAGCCTCCTTCTCCCCCACCCGCAGCTTAGGACCAAATTTTTCTCCAATGCGGGATCACACTCTATACAACAGCAAAAGAACCATCCAAATCGGTCGACGTGTTACAAAGTTAGGTTCTACCTCCACCCCCAACCTCCCACCACACTCCCCACCCCACCAAAATTTTTTTTCCGTGGTATCAACCAAACCTCCCCCCACTCTAGGCCAAATTTTTTTCCTATTAGCAATGGGGAATCATTGATTGATTGATTGATTGATTAAATTTGGAGGTGCGAGGTTCTCAAGCGCCGCGGCCACTAGGGCCTATTGTGCTAACCCTCTCAACTCCTTATAGTAAGCCGGTCCCTCCGAAGAAGTTCAACAGCTCCCGCAGTTGGCAGTCCTTCAGCCCGCTCGGTACCAGGGTTGGTTTCCCGAATAGGCTAAATCTGCTCCTGGCTACTGCAGGGCATTCACATAGCACATGTAATGGGGTCTCATCCTCCTCCAGACAGAGTCTGCAGGTGGGGTCGATGGCTCTGCCTATCCTCACCAGGTGCTTCCTTAGCTGACAGTGGCCGGTAAGTAGGCCTGCCAGGGTTCTAACAGCCGACCTGCTCAGCTTGAGGAGCTCGCTGGATCTACCCGGCGACGGTGAGGGCATAAGGCTTCTTCAGTGAGCGTGCCCCTCAATACTGTTCCAATACAGCCTATGTCCCTCATTTGCGCGGTTTGCTATTAGCCTTTTGGCCGTGCAGAGAGGTATTCCACAGACCGGCTCCGGCCCTATAAAAGGGGTGTTAGACCCCTTCCTAGCAAGTTCGTCTGCTTTCTCATTTCCTGTGTAGCCCTGATGTCCCGGTATCCAGATCAAGCTTACTTGATTAGTTCTACACAGTGCGTCTAGGCTCCTTTGGCATTCCCACACCAGATTTGATCTGGTGGTAGATGAAGCAATTGCTTTGATTGCAGCTTGACTATCCGAGAAAATTGAGATCCTTTTGTTTTTATAGGCTCTTCTTAGGTTCTCGTAGGTGCATGCCAGTATGGCGAAGATCTCAGCCTGGAATACCGTGGTATACATTCCCAGGGCCAGTGATAAACTGAATCGAGGAGAGTCGCTCCAGACCCCTGCCCCAACACCTGATTCAGTCTTGGATCCATCCGTATACCATACTAGCTCCCCTGGACGGACAGCTGGAAGCGTCCAGGTCTCACGCTTTTCCACCCGTATTAGGGGTGGTTGAAATGGTGAGAGTCTTGCCGGCATCTGATCAGTTAGCATGGCCAACTCAGGTGTGGCTTCAAGAATCTCCCTTATTGTCGTGTGGCCCTTACCTATGTTTTCCCCAAGGAGACCGGCTCCCTCTAGTTTGTAGGCCGCACACATAGCCAGGCTTTCAACCTCTATATGTAGAGGTTTAAAGTTTAGCATGGTTTCGAGTGCAGCCGTCGGCGAGGTGCGCATGGCTCCAGTGATGCATAGGCAGGCCATACGTTGCAGTCTGCTAAGCTTAGTCCTTATCACATTAAGTTTTGCTCTGTGCCACCATGTAATTGCTCCATAAGTTATCATGGGCCTTATTACCGATGTGTAGATCCAGAGCATTGTTCTGGGTTTAAGTCCCCAGGTGGTCCCGCAGGCTCTACGGCATGCCCAAAAGGACTTCCGAGCTTTTTCCACAGTTGTATCAAGGTGCAGGTTCCAGTATAACTTGGAATCCAGGATCACCCCTAAGTACTTCACCTGATCCTTGAATGGTAGCGCAGTGCCCAAGAAGGTCGGTTCAGTAAGACTCGTCGTGTTCCTCTTCCTAGTGAACGGAACAACGACTGTTTTGTCAGGGTTGACTTTGAGGTCAACCTCATTGCACCAGGTTGCAACTACATCTAGAGCCCCCTGGAGTTGTGTCGTAATGTTGTTTCCCATATCACTGGATGCCACAACAACAATATCATCTGCATAGCCCTGCGCGAAGAAACCTCGCTCATCAAGGCGTACAAGTAGCTCATCGATCACAAGGCACCATAGGAGGGGTGACAGCACCCCACCCTGCGGACACCCTCTTGTGACGCAGCCCCTTATCGTCCTATCGAGGAGACTCAAGGTAAGATCTCGAGACCTGAGCAGCACATCTATCCATCGACAGAAGGTCGTCCCAAGGCCTCTCCTTCTTAGGGCCCGAGTGATCACATCGAATGATGTGTTATCAAAAGCGCCTTCTATATCCAAGAAGGCTGCAATCGCAGTTCCCTTGCTATAAACCGCTCCCTCCAGCTTGAGTGTTAAGTCATGGAGTGCCGTTGTAGTAGATTTTCCGGTTTGGTAGGCGTGCTGCCGGGCATGAAGTGGTGAGTGTAGAAGATACCTCTCCCTGATCGCCCGATCAGCAACTTTTTCCATCGTCTTTAACATGAACGATGTTAGACTAATAGGCCTGTACGCTTTAGCGAGTGTGTAATCTACACGGCCTTGCTTTGGAATAAAGGCTATTTTCACAGTCCTCCAGATAGATGGTATGTATCCTAGTGCAAAGGACGCCCTGTATATTCTGCACAGCACCGGCGCAAGAACATCACAGCCCTCCTGTAGGAGCACCGGGTACACACCATCCGTACCAGGGGACTTGAATGGTTCAAAGGATGAAATAGCATCCTTGATGGCTTTACATGTAAAAACCGAGCTGGCAACCCTCCAGTCCGCCTTGGTCGCCCTCCTTTCTAGGTGGTCAGTTAGGCTGGGCCTGTCTGCCTCGTTCGGTTCTTCCACCCTTGAACCAGGAAAGTGAGACTGCAGTAGAATCTCTAGTGTTTCTTCCCTGGTTTGGCTGTATGTTCCGTCCGGTTTCTGGAGTGTGCCCAGGTCGCCCGACGTAGTTTTCATAAGGGCTTTATGCAGTCTCGCAGACTCGCGAGCGCCCTCAACGTTTTGGCAGAACTTTTGCCAGCTGAATTTTTTGGATCGGCGCAGTTCTCGGTTGTAGGCAGTTAGGGATTGTCTATATTCTTCCCAGCACCCGCCTCTTTTCGCCCTATTGAACAGCCTCCTGGTAATAGCCCTTAGTCTCGCAAGTTCCCTTGTCCACCAAGGGACGTTCCTGTTCTGGGACCTTACTGACACCGGACAACTTCCCCTGAAGGCCGCCTGTATGGCATCGTTAACGAGGTCTGCCGCAAGTTCGACGTCTTGCGTAGACTTGATCGAGCCCATGAACCCATAAAGTCTACCAACCAGTTCCTCTTTATAGGTAACCCAGTTTGTGTTCCTTGGGTTCAGGTATTCCTTTATTTCATTGACACATTCTCCAACTCTGAATAGAATGTGTTTGTGGTCGGAGCATGATGGCTCGTCAGATACTCTCCAGTCACTAACCAGTTCTGATATGTAGCTACTGGAGAGAGTGATGTCAATTACCTCCCTCCGACGGCCATTGTCAAAGGTAGGGTTAGATCCACGGTTTAGTATAACTAGGTTAGTAGTTAGCAAATAATCAATAAGGTACTCACCTCTTCTGTTATTGCCGCTGCTCCCCCAGTTAATGTGGTGTGAGTTCGCGTCGCATCCAATTAGCATGTGCGCCGCGTTTGCCGACCCGATGAGTTCCCTTAGTTCTCTCGTCGGTGGTGGTTCAGTGGAGTCGTATGGGAAGTACGCAGAGCAGATTAGCACCCAGCATCTACGTCCCCCCGCACATACCTCCACTCTGGCAGCTGTAAGGTCCCTTGTACATAAGTCTGTGGACGGCAAACAGTTAGTTTTTTCTTTATTATATACAATACAGGTCCGCGGCCTGCTGTCCTTGGTATCATAAATGATTCCAAAACCAGCCTGTCGCAGTCCCGAAATCTGGCCGAAACTTACCCAAGGTTCCTGGATGAGGGCCAGATCTACAGCTTGAGTGGCCAGCAGCCTACAGAGAACTGCCGAGGCAGCCCTACTGTGTTGTAGGTTTGCTTGGACCACCTTCATCTGGTTGTTTTGGAGCAACAGTGTCCTCCTCTTTCGCTCCCCCACCGGCCGCCTTAAACAGCACAGAGGTGATGCTAAAGAAGAGTCGCATCTGCCGCTCTTTTAATATCCGCATGGACCCTTCGTCAATGGAGAGTGCCAGCGTCTGTCCGCCTTGTTCCGCTTTACGGCCCAATACTCTCCAAGAGGTTGCTGGAATCGGCTGGTTCTGCTTCTCGAGCTTTCCCAGGACCGCTGCCGGATCCCCGTTGTTCTTGGGTATCCACACTACTACCCTGTACAACTTGGGTAGGTCCTTCTCCTCAATAGCCTTAAGGGAGGCCCCTTCCCAAGGTGTCAGTTTGGGTATCACTCGCACCAACCAGCCTCTGGTGTCCGCCGTAGCACAGGTTAGCCTCAATGTGCCCCCTGTTACTCGGGATCCCCAGAATTGTGGGGAATCATACTCTCTACAACAAAAAAGAACCATCCAAATCGGTCTACGTTAGGTTTCACCCCCGCCCCCATCACCCTTACAAAAAATTTATTGGCATGGTACCAATCGGTGAATATACTGTACCCAACAAAAAAACAAAAAAAGGAATCATCAAAATCGGTCAACGCGCAAACGAAGTTATGCCCGGTCAGGCAAAAAAAAAATACAGGTCTAAGTTCGGCCTCTTTGTGTACATAGGCCCTGCGATAAAATTTCTGTTGAAAAAGTAAAAAAAATGAAAAATTTATTTCATGCAAAACATTAAAAAAGTCAAAAATATAAATATATTTAAATTAAAAATATTTGTTTGATAAATAATTATTTTTTAACAGAAAGCAAAATCTAGGTTAATATCAAAGATCTAAACAATAATTATGTGTTCCACGATAGTAATAATATCAAAATAGGAAAGTCTAACAAAAATTATTTTATCACTACCACCCCATTCCCCTTTTCTCGCTCACCCAATCGAACAACCCCGCCCCTTTTTTTCCCTTCACCAATTCCTCACCCCACTTACCACCACCCCCCCCCCCCTCCCCTATCCAACTTCATGCGCAGCGTTCAGCTTCGATTGTCATACAAAAGGAACCGTTTTGTCATTACAAATCCATCCTCCGCTAAGCACTAGCCTACCCTCTAATACAATAACTCAATCTAAATATAAAGATTTATATACAAAAGGTATTTTGTTTTTCATTACCGCCTCTCCTTCAACAACCACTTCGTCTTCTCTATCTACCCACCCACTTATGCAACCACTCAATCTCGGCTTTTTCCCTGTCAGTTTAATACAAAAAACAGAATTATCATTGATCCCGTTAAACCTCTTTCCCTTATCCAATCCCCCACCCATCTCACCTGCGCACATAGTTATCCAACAATTCAATTCAGCATTTCCCCAGCCACTTTCATATAAAACCAATAAGTTCGTCATTACTACCCCATTTGCTCCTACCAAATACATGCGCAAATCACTCACCCCGAATTTTTTTAAAACGCTTAAAACTGCAAAAAATCTATACTTTTTATTAATAATATAATATAAAAAATTGGTTAAGAGCATATTGGACACGCACATTATAGGGTTTCGTAGACTTATTTCAAAATTTTTCATATACTAATTTTGCTTGGATGTTTTATTATGTAGTTTTATTAGAAGACCTATCTTAACACAACCCACTCATTGGGAAGTAAAAAAAAATTTCAGCACACTAAACAGTATGAAACAAATATTCGTGTATTTACTGTTTGGACTGGTTTTATCTAGGTTATTCTCAACTACATTCCGTTGATGATTCATTTTATAATGTAGAATATGATGGATATTCTACTAAATTCTTATCCAAATTCGGTTTCGCACACACAAATTTTTATAGAAGATGGTAACTATCATAAAATTCTACCCCCCCCCCCCCCTCCCCTTACCGCAACCATGCTCAACAAAAAAACTAGATCCGCTCCTGGCACAAATAATGTCTTAGTACTAAGTTTCGATGGAAATATTGCCCCCTCCCCCCCCTCCCAACCGCATGGTAAAATTCGAGAGCGACCACTTATTGTCACGGATATCTCTTACATTACTTCTTACATTATGCCTAACTTCAGTCCCCTACGTTACTTATTCCTAGATTGTCATTGCAGAGTACTATTTTTTCTAAATGTAATTTAAAACTATAAATGAAAGTCTTTACTTTCTGCTTTTTCTAACGTAATTACTGTTATTGTTAACATATATAGCACATAAGATATCTAACTTACAACTTCATACCTACAATTTATTTTGTTTATTATTTAAATTACAGTTAAAGTCAGAAAACATCCATAACTTAAATATACACCCACTTAGTAAAGAATTCTATAATTAGCGTTTTTATTTCAAAATTTCTTATATACGAATTTTCTTTGCCTGCCTTCAAAGAACATTATCTGATGAAGTGTGAAGAAACTTTTAATTCGATATAACATAAGGCATTTATTATTACCAGATCAATGTAAATATTACTACTATGACCAAGCAACGAATGTTCCTACGTGAAACAAACTTTGCCCACGTAATTTTGGGAAGAATCCAATACATATTTGGTATGCTTCCTTAAGAACCGGACAACATTCACGCAAGTTATAGATCACATTTTCCTGCAATCAATTCTAGCTAATCTCGGCACACACCTGAAAAATTACTACTACTTAAATTACCTTCCATATACTTCCTCATTGGGCATATTTGCATTCTTCATTTTTATCCTTAAGTCATGGAAAAGTTGCAACTAATTTCGATGACGTTCGTGTTTATAAGTAAAGCACAGAGTTCACGAAGAGGCCTCGCAATCACCTGTCTTGGCACCCATTAACTAACAATGAAATAATCAGTTTGAAACCTATAAAAGAGCCTAAGAAACCGCCACCAGTAAGCAGTCTGGTTCGGCGGTTCGTGCTTAGAAAACCAAGCAAGCCGACTTCGGCCTACTGAGTTCGCGCTTAGTATTTTCAAGATACAGAAAGTGAAAGAAAGTTTTACAGATAAAGTAAATTCATAAGAATCTGTTGACTGTAACAGAAGTGAGTTGTGGTTTTTCTAGTGCATTTTGTTGTTAAAAAACCGCACCACCATGACGATCACTAAGGAAGTTATGAAAGATCCCGCGATCGTCTCCGCGACAAGTGTTTTCTACTTCCTACTGTTACCTACTTTAATCTTGTGGTTCATTTACTGGAGATTATCACGTCGGCACATGTATGAATTGGCCAAGAAACTACCCGGGCCACCAGGATTACCACTCATTGGAAATCTCTTAGATGTTATTGGGCCAGCTGCAAGTAATTCAATCCACAGATCGATTATTTTTCGTCATTTTTCCAAATTCGATCAATTTTTCAGCTGTGTTCAAGACTGTCATTGAGAAATCAGAGGGTTTTGATACCATCGCTAAAATATGGATTGGACCAAAACTAGTAGCCTTTTTGTACGATCCACGAGATGTTGAGATCTTACTTAGCAGCCAGGTTTATATCGACAAATCACCGGAATATGAATTCTTCAAACCATGGTTGGGAGATGGTCTTCTTATCAGCACAGGTATGTAATGAAAAATTAATGACCGTGCGCTTTGTGCTTAGATTTTAATTTGAACACGTTTAGTCAAAGAGTAAAATATAAGTGTACGTAAATAAAATAAACTTACGCAAATGTTCTTTAATTAAATAAATTGTTCGTCATTCTTGTAGAACGCGTTTATTATTCGTTTTTGTTGTGAAAGTAGAATTTTCAGAAGGATGTACTTTCCATTGTATACGACAATTTATTATTGAATTTAGTATTGAAGGGCGTTAAATAATTGTATTGCTATTTCTTTTAATTTAAATGTCAAATTTAAAATATTATGTAATTATATAATTATGCCTTCCACTAGTTTCAAAATAAACGAATCAAAAGTAGTAGTAGTAGCAAACTAATTATTTTGAGTTATGTTGTGCTGTTTTTTAAAATGGCATTAATATTTGCAAAAATATATTGTCTGCCATACCGAATAGTTAAGATGTAACAATATTTGACCATGCAACAGTGTATGATGGATTCAACAACAACATCCTGCTTTTGTGTTATTTATATATTGTCGTGTTAAAACTACGTGTTTTCATTTTTACTATTCAAAAATTGGCGCAATATTCTTAACCTTGAATTTCGAAAACAATATCGCTTGTCGACTAGTATTAAGTCATCAGCCAATGCCTGTTGTACACGACGAATAGTAAGTACTTTTTATTTTCCCATAATCTTAATTTTCTGTGTAAGGTGTCATATCACGGTTTCTTTCACATTTCGTTTGTGATTATTTAAGTTTAGTAACGTTTTCCGAGATAACGAGACTTTAAGAATTTGATGACAATCAGTCAGTAACTTATTTTATTCAATACTTAATTTTAATAAAGAAGTTACGAAATTTTAGGAAGAAGTTACAATACATGTCCTTGAAGTTAAGTAGGATTAGTGGATATTTGTACTATATCACGAATATTAATTATTATTATTATGTTACGAATAATATGTTGACTTTCCTTACGAGAGTCGCAGGTTTTAATATTGCCTGCTGGCAACAGAGTATGTTCGTTGTTGAATTCATTAAAATTTCTTCGCCGCCCCACGTCTCAAAGAAGTTACTGCTACTATAGATATACATATATTCCTACTTCTCACCCTTTTTCTGGGTTAAATACCAAACAATTACCTCTTATAGTTTCGCCATGTCCGTCTGTATGTCGCAGTTATTTTATGAGAATATTAGGATTTCAGGGAATGGCAAAAATTGTTTGCTTACACACCGTATCGAGTGGAGTATCATGGAAAATGGAATTTAAAATCATTGTGAGTTTTCTTAAACAGTTTTTCAAATTTATTTCTCATTTTGGAAATATTCGGCTCCAAAGTGTCTGTTTTCGGTAAGTTTCGTGTCGGCTACGATATCACCCTGAAAGCAATATTTGAAACCACACCATGGCTCCAGGGTTCGAGTCTCAATCTCCTCTTGAGTTTTTATTATAAAAAAATTAAAAAGTCCACTCCGATTCTAGGCTGTTGTCCAGTTCGCAGAAATGCAATAACAAGACATTCATTTCCCTTACCCTAAAACTCATTCGGCCAGAGCTATGCTGGCACATCATAGGGTTTTCCCCTCGGCTTTAGCTACATCATAAAAAATTTCTTTTCAAGACTTCTATCAAAGAGTCTTTGGATCAAGTTTAATGTCTCATTTAGTTTTCTCCAGTACTAAGGATCACTTCGTGCCAAAGAATCGCAGAATGAAGTTCTAGGAATTGTTACTGGTTGGTGTAACTTTGAACAAAGCTTGTTGCATGTAGCTTGACTGATTTTCAGTCGATTTGAAGAAATCTTACAAGCCTTTTGTACATTTTTTTATAATTAACCTTTCTCAATAGTTCATTGATAGTCCTTATAATTTCAACAAAGAATTCTAATGTAAAAACCCACTGAAAAACATCGAGGGTATCTTGAAACAATTGGATATTTTAACTCATCATTAAGGAATCTTGTCAAGATGTTTTTAGGATTTCCTTATTCGTTCCCCTCGGAACAAATGGCTACCACAGCAGCATACCACACATATAAAATAATATAACAGTCTTATATAAAAAAGGTTATTTTCTGCAATAATAGTAGAATTTCGGACACTGTACAGTTTCTTAATTGATTGGAAAAGTCTAGTTATTAAAGAAGCAGCCTAAAATTGACTGAACAGACAAAAGCATAAAAAAGTATTGTTACTTAAAAGAACAAGGAACTGATATATATATCTGAGTTTTAATTTGTTTTTAGTGGACCTTTTTCGTTGCCCGTTTTAACATTTTAAAATATTTTTTATTTTAAGTCATAGCAAGAATAGACTACCACTGTTCCATTGAAAAAAGATATATAACATAAAACTGTATCCAAATGGCTCCAAATTATACATAATTATATAGTATGGATTTAGCAAAGTACTTGACCTTCTTGGAGCCAGCTGTCAAAAATAGAGTTCAAAAAATACATTACGGACATTACAGTCTGCCGTCTTTTTGCTGTGTTTTGATAAAAAAAAATTTAAAGAAACTGTTTTAGTGAAAATCAATGTTTATTATTTTTAGTGTGCAAATAAAGTAAATGTACATCACCCAAAGGTCCAGAATAAGAATCCATAATAAACCCTTAATACACGTGCTGATCTCTATCATATTCTCTGGTATCATATTTAAAATTAAGAACAATTTAATTTTTTTTTATCACAAAAACGTTTGTAAGAACATCTTGGGGCAATTAAGGAAATAAGAAAGAAAAGCGTTTTTTAAGTTTTCTTTCTAAGTTCGGTTTACATTTTTTACATCTGTAGTTGCACTATTTATGTTTCAACACTGAAGCTAGTTATTTAGTATTGATAATTGGATCCGTAAATTAAATGTCCAACAACCAGGGCCAAAAGTGAATAACTCGATCCAAACAGAATGAAATTGCGTGATTGACGCCTAAACAGAGCCGTATTGGTATCAAGGCACACCGGGAAGTACTTGATTGTAGCTCTAAAAAAAACTTACTCGAGAGCATGAAAGGTATTTTTAAGCACCAAATTTTATACCATTGCAGCAAATTTATAGACAATGTGGCTTTGGTAATTAAGGATTTTTTTTTGCGTAAATGTCATGTTTCAGAATAATGCCCACTCAGGGTCTGATTTGTCGAGCATTTTCCCTCCTTTGGTATGGGTTGTCTCATTTAAATTCATTCCCAAATCATCTGATCAGTCAGTCAGCTCCAGATCAATAATCTTGTTTAGGGCTTAATGCAAAACTTAGATCAAATAATCCTACCGCGGTAGAAATAGGTTGGTCCCTAATGCAGAATTGGCATCACATTTCCATCATTAATCCTTTTAGCATATTTTCTATATTTATTATTGGTAGATTCACTAAATTTTTTTTTACTGTCGCCGCTTTTTAACAAAATGTGATGTATCATTCAGTATAATGGGAGATAATCCTAAGAATTTGAGTACCCCAAGAGACAGGACAGGAACAAATTCGATTAAGATGCATTCAATTTTAAACCATTTATAGTGCACCACGAATGTATAGTACATGGCGTACTGCTGTATTTATTCTCTCTACACAGTCCTCTGCAATACTTCTAGAGCAGCTCAAGTAAAGCTTGTACTTAAGCACTACCAACAACCCGCTCTTCCTGCCGACTTTGCAAACTGAAGAGAAATGTCCCTAAGATCGATCCTTGCGGAACACCAGACACTGCAGATAAATCGGAAGAGTACAAATGAAGAAGTTTTACGGTTTGCGTACGTCGGTATAGGAAATTAGTGAGCGGACTCAGAACAGTAGAGTGAAAGTGGTATTGTTACAATAGTTTCATCAACGCATAATAGAAAGCCTTGGAAAAATTAAGCAACACCAAGAAACACATTTCATCTCCATCAAGGGACGTACTAACATCCGTTGTAACTATTATAAGTGCAGTTTTACAACCACCTATTTCAAATTTTTTTGATACATACAAATAAAATAGTTAAAAATCAATAATTTTAACGGGGCTGAATAAATCAAGATGCATTGGTTTTGAAATTTTTACTGATATATAGTAGTGGATACATATTAAAAGGTTTTATAGAAAAGCCATTATAACTGTCCAAGAGCTTTCCAAAGTAGCTCCACTCCGAAGCGAAGCATTTATTTCGTTACATTTAAAGTGAAGGTAAAACTATTCCCATTTTCTTTCTAGAACCATCAAAATACACATCTTATATAATAAACTTCGTAATGTCCTTCTCAACACCGTACCAGTATATCTACAAATTAAGAAAAATAAGTTACAAAGTCACATATAACAAAAAAGGCACCAACTTATCCGATGTAATAAAAAAATAGCAGGATGACTTTTTGAAATCACTAACGCTACAGAAAATAGCTTTTGCGCCCATTAAATTATTCAAAATAGAATAAGAAGCTTTTTATTTACAAAAACATAGATCAGGTTTTAGAGGTAAGATGTAAGCAAACAAACGTCATAACCTGCCTCAACACGTAGTTCAAACGAGTTCATCTCCCAATAAAAAGTCTGACGCTGTTTTAAGCAATATTTGAATAAATCTTAGCTGATTAAATTTAAAATAACCACATCTAGATATTAATAGTTTCAATATAAATTAAAGTGAATAATTAATTGTCATCTCAACCAACGTAAAGCCAACACATGCCGACAGTGTTGTTAATTTTATTTTTCAATAACTCAAGGTTAAGACCGTTCGTTCCTTTACGTAAATTTTAAATAAACAATGAGAATACAGAAAGTCTTTAGTAAACATTGAAATCGAAATTAAATATGTATTTCTAGACTAGGTTTTCAATTTTCAAACTAAGCATTAGGAAAGGTAATTATTTGGAATATATTGCTGAATATGCATGCTTTTTCAGAAATGTTTTTCATTTTAAATTTCCTATTTTGTCAATGTTATTGGTAATGAAACGAAAACATTTTTATTTATGTTCAAAATGTTAACTTACAGTTCAGACATTTATTATAATAATACGTAGATTCATAAGTAGGTATTATTTGCTTTGATTATAACGACGAACGGCAATGCATCAAGCACAGATTCAAATAATAAAGCAATTAAAGGAAGTAGAAAACATTTAAAAATTATGATTAGGCAGTTTAGAAAAGTGTATAAGGTACAAAAGCATACAAAGAATCCCCAGCAACGCTGATTCCTTAGAAGTCTCTTAGACGGTTAAAACTCGATTGAGTCAAATTTAACATAATTTTTGTGGTGATTAGGCACATTCAAGAAGTCGCGTTCCTCAAAGAGCGAGCCGAGAGTGATATATGTACTAAAAGAAAGTAACAATTCAGAAGAGTCTATTGAACCCTGTGGACAATTGAAGTCAAACAAAACACTGTAGTTGCAGCGTCTTCTTTCAATGGTATCTAGATTAACCAAGCAAAACCGATCAGCGTAAGGTGGTAAAATAAGGGAATTGGTTTAAGGCATCAATGCGATTGATGTGCTTCGCATAGAATGACGACTAAACAGGAGATGAATATTTTAGAATAGCCTTGACAAAATTACAGTATAGAAGCTTGTTAATGTAGGTGTCATCAAACTCTTTTAACTATCGCTTGACGAAACCTAAGGTCGGACTGGCCTTAGTAATTATGGCATTAATGTCATCCTCGAAAGAAAAACGGGAATTCAGTAATACAACCAGGCTTTTTAAGCAACGTAAGGGGCAGCCATCTATGGTGAAGTTGAACTTTGCAGGATTTCTTATTCAACAGAAGGATATAGATGTGCACATACCGATGTTTAGAGAAAGGCAGTCAGTGAAGCACCAGCTATGAAAGACGTCTACGTCAAAATTTAAAACAAGACAGTCGGAAACGTTCGACACAATACGAAATATCTTGACGACGTCAGCGTAACAGAGATAGCTCCACGAGACTCGCTAAGGATGATCAGGGACGCAAAATTTTAAGAAATCCAATAAGTTAGTGGTGGTCGATTTTCCTTTTAAAGGACTCACAAACCAAGGGATTTATCACATTCGTCGCCTTCTTTATGTAGAGGAATAATTAGGGAGAGTTTCCTGGCATTCGAAAACACATCGCCAAGCGCAGGTAGATCGGTCTGACAACCTGCGACAAATCATGGAGAATGTGGCCAGAATAGAATGAATAGAGAGCGGCGTTCTCAATGAAGGGAAACCGCGAGAATCTCCTTAATATCACTGCGGTTATAGCCGGTAGTCATACCGTCCGCATACGTATTCCTGCCAACGACTGCTGTCGGAATTGGATGGACAAAGAAGAAGTTGAAAGCATTCAGCATTTACTTTGCGAACGCCCTGGACTAGCCAGGAGAAGGTTTCAGGCCTTCGGCAAGCGCTTCCTTATCGGACTAGAGGAGTTTGACAGCGTGGAGCTGAAGGGCCTAACCAGGTTTCTCAATAGCTGGTTCAACTAATCACTGCATGGTAGTGCAAAATCGAACCAGATGAGGCTCCTTCGTAGTGGTATCACAACAGACCATAACAAGGTTTACGTGAGGTCAACCGCTGTCCGCCAACGAAACTAGGACACGTCGAGGGAGTTGGAATAGACTGCAATGGTGGTGTCAGCGAAAGTACATAACAGCAAAGAAGTTCACTTTGACAATGAACTTGTACAAACCTTCTCATTTTGAATGAAGGGTGTTGAAATCGTGTTTTACTTTTTCGACGAGAGAGCAGAAGCCTTTGCTATCATTTCGGCTGATAAGTACCTTTCGTAATATGCTGGTCCACCCGATGAATTAAATAATTATGTATTCCGTGCGTCTGTTTAGAACTGTTTAAATTCCTCCCATAGCACAGTTTATATGCCTGTAAGGTTGCTTATTTGTTTTAATGGCGTAGAAACAGCATTAATTAACCAGATTTTGTCGTTCGGTTTCATGTTTTTAAAGTAAATTCCAAACCATAGGTTGTTGCTCAGGATAATTGAAAAAATATTTTCACTTATAAATATGAAGCTGTTTGAAGTATAAAAAATAACTTTTCAATAAAAAATGAAGCAATTGAAGCCTTTCCTTATGCATAATTCAGTTACCTGATTTCTGTAGTTTTACGGTGCATATACATATATGTAATTTAACAACAACTTATTCTTCGAAATGCAGTAAGCAACTTCCATAATATGCGCATTAATTAGTTTTATAATTCCACATAACATACACTTACAATAAAGAAAAGTTTAAAAATTAGCATTTCCCAACCTTAGCACTTAACCTTACTAATGTAATCGTAATGAATTTTAATAACACGTAAAAATTGTAAAATTTCAATTTTGTTAAAGGTCACAAATGGCGTTCACACAGGAAACTTATTGCACCTACCTTCCACCTGAATGTTCTGAAAAGTTTTATTGAGCTTTTCAACGAAAACTCAAGGAGCGTCGTCAACAAACTTAAAGCTGAAGGAAGCAAAACTTTTGATGCCCATGATCACATGAGCGAAGCTACCGTGGAAATCCTTTTAGGTAAGTCTTAAATCCAGGTTGGTACTAAGTAATACATACTTATTTAGTTAGAGAAGAAACGTTGATGGAATAAATTTCTCGAGTTGTTTTGTTTGAGCAGAAAACGGCTATTGATTTTCAATTATAACCAAACAATGGATTTTCGTAGTCTTGCAGAGACTTTGATATTCTGAACTTATTGAGCAATTTAATTAGTAACAGTTGCAAGAGTAATCTATCAATCTTAAATGCATCGGACCCCGGTCTAATACCATGGATTTTGCAAATTAGTATGCAGTATTTGTATCTGCAGTAGTAAAAATGTGTAAAGCTCAAGTGCATTTAGTATTGTCAAGCAGAGATATGTGTCGAGGATTTTGGACAAATTTATTTGTAAGACAAATATGAGGCTTTGTCTGAAATCGTAATTGTAAAATTTATACCAAATTTTAATATAATTTCTTTAGTTGATTGCGTCAAAAGAGTATTAATTTATATTTATTCAGTTTAAAATGGTTATTTGTAATAACGAATAAGTTGATTGAGTTCTTTTTAATTAGTTCTTTTATTGCCACCATGTCGCTTCAAACTGTTGATTGCAAGAGATTCACTAAAAATAAACCATGCATCAAGGCAGCGATAAATAATTCGCAAAATTTTTAATAATGTATGCATAAAATAAGACGGAATCAAATGGGTTTTATCTTTTCGACTGATTGGATTAGTGGAAAATCATGAATGCGAATCAGCTGCCGCACTTTTTCATTTCGCATTGAGTCTTCCTACACAAACAATTAGCATAATGTTTCTTCTTCAGCGAGGTAAGTTTAGGTTAGATGTATACTGCTAAAAATACCTTTCCGCCAGTGTCACTTAAAACGCCAGATGCATCCATTCCTTATTGCTCCTTAGTTCTATCCTACTTCAAATTAAAATTTTACACAATGTTGGTTAGCTTTCCTAACCTCCAGCTATTAAACTATTAAGTATGGTTATAAAAAAAATATGCTCTTAGCCTTAGCCTTAAGTCCGCCTGCACATTCTGCCGAAGAGGTCCAGTGGTAGCAGATAAAGAATGACGTCATTGCAGTATTTGCTTTCGAAGGAGATCGACAAATACACAATTTTACGCAACCGAAGAGGCATTTTAATCCCAGATTAATTCCAACGGTTTTCTTATATTCGTAGGAGGTCTTTCGTCATGTGTTTTTCTTTTATATATTATTCTCCTAAATAAGTTTGAAATCCTGAAAACCCCTAGACACTTAATTTCTAGAAAGAATTTCTAGCAGTCTAAATCTAAATTTTTGTAGTTTTCTTTTTCTTTTAAGGGGTGGTCCTCTAGTGGCCTGCACTAGATAAGGTTATCCAGCAGCACTACTGATTAGACTTGCTCTCGGAACTACACCCAATAAAACCCTTAACACCATTCTATATCCCCTGCTGGTGGATCTTTTCGAAAATCAAACCGCATCCTCGACTGGCATCAGGCTAAACTCATTCGACTTTCCAAAATTCTGGAATTCTGACCACCATGGGGAGATTCAGAGCATCTTTCCACTAATGGTCCCAAGTTGGAAGGTAAAGTGAGTAGAGATATCTACTCGCAACACCTGGACCTAAGCATTTCTTTTTCAAGCAGAAATCAAGGCAACAAAGGTAGCGTTAGACTATCTGAAGAAAAAAAACATTGTGTTTGGATGATATCTTCGCAGCCACTCAGGCTGCTATTAAATCTCTTACGGGATTGTACATGAACTTTAATGCCTCATATGGTTTCTGGGGTGTAGACATTCCGGGCAACTGTAGAGCCGATGAGCTAGCGAGAAATATACTACTATACTATGCTCGGACATAACTCACCAGCTTGATAAGCCGGTAACCACATGCAAGTTGGAAATTAAACAAGGTTCTTAAAGATTGCTAATGATAAACGCAAAGGGAACACACGGCAGATCTGGCCAATTTTTTACCTAAAGCGATCAAGAGACTAATCTCGCTTAAACGTAACATTATCACGTCGCGGCTGTCATTTCAGGCCGTTGCCCTATAAGCAGCCATGCTGACAGACTCGGCGCGCACTTACTTAAATGACATCTACTATATAACTAGGGTTTTACTGATGACAGGGTCCTATCTTGGTGTATCGGGAGCACCTAAAAGTCTTTTTCTTTTCTTCTACTTTTAGATATGTAGTAGGATTGAGAGTCTACCCCCAATGTGGTATCACAATTCTCCACTTTGCCCTAAGTGCGCCTGCGCCCCGGGATGGTAGCCACTTTAACCTAACCTAACCTAACCCGCCTGTTGAGCTTCGAGGCCCGATCGTACTTAAATAATTAAGTACTAGCAGCAACTTTAAACATCTTCTTCTAAATCTGTGAAGGATTTCATCCTCAACCAATAACCATATGAATGGTGAGAGCACCCACTCTTCTCACATCGTACAGTGCTTTTAAATGTTGCGTCGCCTATTCTCTAGTTTACTTTTCTGCTTTCAAATTGTTAAAGACACCTTTAACGCCAAGAAAATCATCCAAGAAGTACTCCCTGAACTCCAGGGATGTTTCAACAACAGAAATCATGCAGCTCTATTTCTACTAATTTCCCGTTTGTGTAAGCTGGTTGTTTTTCGAAATATGAATAGCAACAACTCTTCACCTTTCTTATATGCACATCCAGTGGTCTCTCAAGTATCTTAAGCTTGACGGTGGAGAGGTTAATTGCTCTTTAATTCTCCATAGTTTTTCTTTATAATTGATTTATCAGGTTTTGTTAAAATTACCTTATTACCTGCCAGGCTGAAGGGGCATATTCGAGCCAGAGAAAGCTTGTAAAAAATGACACCGGCTATTTTACAGTATGCCTTAGTGATGTAGTGTTCTTACCCTAAAGCAACCTTTAAAGACGGAATTAAAGACGGAATTTAAAAACATACTTGACATCTTTGTTTAGAATTCCAGTAGTTGTCTAAAATTTCTACAACATAGGTATAAATCTTGTAAGAACTAACAGGAATAATATAGGGTAGGCATGAGCGTATAAAAGTACTGAGGTAGCAGAATTGTTACACTCTACTTCAATTTTTTAATTTTAAGACTTTTTTTACATATTAAGGCTTATTTTTTCATCAGAATAATGCGCCTTTGCCAACAGAAAAAATTATTTGAACCTCTACCTTGGAGTACCATTTTTTAGATGTTCACATTTATTTATTTTTTTGGACAAAGAAACATAGATCAATTCTATTTTTTGACATTTATTATTTATTGAAGGAGCTTTCATCGGAAAAATGATCAATGAAAGAAAACCAATATCACGGCTATCACAATGATCGAACGGATACGACGAGTGTGGCAGCAGTTCGTATAGCAATTTATGAAATTTGGTCGCGTCGATTTCGGATGAATTAGATCCTTTATTTTCTCGTCGAATCAGTCCACTGATTCACTGTCGTACTTTCCCGTGATCGCATTCCTTTGCTCCAAAATTTCGTTGAGGATTATTTCTTTCGAATCTAAAAAAATCGTGGATGTGACTATCTTTGCTTCTTGGGAGCAGATTAACCCGGAAATTCATTGTTTTTACTGTTGCTTGGTCTGTGGTATATAGTAATGGATCGTACATCATTTGATGATCAGCCGGAATAATGTCTCAAATATTTTCGCCGATTTTCTCAGTAACCCAATCTGCTTGGTAGCCACGGCATTTCTCATCAAAAACACATGTTCGGGTACGTTTGATTTTGTAAGCCAATACCTCATAGTTGCCATACTAAGTGAAGGGTCCCCATAGATCCGCTTTTATTTTTTTGGACGTTTTTTCATCCAATAATAAAAAAGATTATTAGTACTCTTTTTTCATTTTAACGAAAAACACCAAACACGTTTAATACTAATGGCTGTTGAATCAAAACTAACTAGTCTGCAGTTTTGTATAGAGTCACTTAAAAAATGATTGTAGATGATGGTTATGGCAACTACACTTTGCAACACCATCTGGTTTTAAACGCTGTTACTCGGCTCATACATTTGCAAATGTGCCTATTGTTTGAATTTCCTTTGTTTACTACTTCGCACTCCAAGTTTTGTACAATGTTGATGATCTATGTTTCAGAAACTATAAATCTATTTTTATCTTTAAGGCTCTCTCTATATGCTGAAACGACCAAACTCAACTTTCTTCTTTATCGTAACTTGTACTTGCTTCGCCATCTGACTGCCATAATTTTTATCGGGAATATCGGATTATTTTCATTGAGGTGCAATCAACATCCATACCATATAAACAGTTTTCTTCTTGCAAAGGAGAAATATCTCTCTAGTTTCCGTTCTCCTTGTCGGGTGGGGGAAGATACCACCGAATTCGACCGAAGATTGCAAGTAGATCTACAATTTGAGGTGGTTGCGAACCACCGGAGTTACTCTGCATCCGCCAATGACTTTTTTAAGGTATTATGCTTTCAGCGAAAATGAACTACTGATAGTCGCCAGCAGTATTCCAACCTACCACTGTAATGTGCATAGCTGAACGTTAGCCTTTACCCTACCAACGATTTAAAATTAATATAAGGATCCTGTCCTGTCCTGCAAATTTATTTCAAATTCTTTATTGATAACTTTTCATCGTTGGCCGCTGCTTAGCGAATTACATAGTTAACGTATTAAGTAATGATTATCATTTATGAATTAACATAGTATAAATAGAATTGTGCATTTCGCGCATATTAAAGTAGTACATGTAGGAAATTACAATGAGGCCAAACTTGAAATGACTTGTCGGAAATGATATTTGCATGCCAAGCTTTGTATCAAGCCATTTACCAAGTGGTCATAAGGCTAAGGCCTACGTTGAGTATCATTACCTGCCAAGCCTGACCCTGAGTCTCGGTTAGAAATCTTCACTCGATTCAAGACAACAATTCTAATTGAAGGTGGACTCCGGACCATTCCATCAATACAATATCAATCAAGGTGCTGGTGCTGCAATTACATAAAAGGCATAATGGGAAAAATTTATGGCTGTTTGCGACGGCTCTGGATAAGCTCTAATATCTTTTCGTTTAGTTTACGTAGTCGTCTTGTTAAATCATTAGTTATTCCCCATTTTACATATGCCAGTATTATATTTCCGGTTCTTTACTCAGCATTCCGGAGAAAAATTAATGTTGCATTTAATGATGTGGTTAGATTTGTCTACAAACTGCCCCGCAAAAGTCATATATCAATGTATTCTAACTCTCTTCTCGCTCTTCGTATCCTGATATTTCTCCACAAGCTTATTTACCTTAGGCAGCCAGTATATCTCTTTGAAAAGTTACAGTACTTAAATCAACCAAACATTTGAACCTCTTTATCCCACGGTGCAGGAGTCAATTTGGTGAGCGTTCTTACTTCGTTCAGTGTGCTCGACTGTGGAATCGGTTATCGTTCTTTTCTTTTCTTTTTCTTTCGATCTTTGTTTTTCGCTTTCTTACTAGTTCTTTTACTTCTTCTTTACTCTATTGTACTCCTTAACGTAATTTCATTTTCAATTCTTTGCATTTATTTTTATTTTTGTTTAATTTTTCAAATTTTTAGTAGCCATCAATATCAATTCATTTTACCATCTTGGTTGGTTGGTTGGTAAGTCGGGCTGTTTGTTGCTAAGAAACACCAAGTTCACTCGGAGGCCATGAAGGGCCAATTTGAATGCCCTTAAAAAGAGGAAGCAAGGTCAGAACTTAAAACCACCCAGATCTCTGTATGAATCTATTTAGGTTCACCAGTGCTATCTCAGCTAGGTCGTCCAAATTGTCAAAGAATCTTGCTCACAAACAGGCGAGTCGTCGTTCTTTTAGAGCCGGACATTCGCAGAGCACTATGGACTCAGTTTCTTCTTCATCTCTGCAGCTTCTACCATTCGATGGTACGCCGAGTCTAATGGCCATAACTCCTATGGGGCAGTGCCCGGTGATGACGCCGACGAGTGTTCGAATGCGCTTTCTATCGAAGGATAAGAGATTTGAATTTCTGCTATGATTCAGCTCCAGCCAGAGACTTCGTGTTGTGAAGCAGTAATTGATATTTTTCCACCATTCCGAAGTCATGTTGGAGTAATTTCTATCAATTTGAGGGTTTACCCTTTCCACAAGCATATCTGTGTCTGTATATGAACCGTTTTTGGTCAGTTTATCGGTTTTTTCGTTACCCTCTATGTCGACATGTCCTGGAACCCAGCAGAGCCTAACCGTATGGTTTGAAATATTTCTTAGGGCTCTGATACAGTCTTTCACACTTTCTGACTTTATCACGTTGGAGTTCAGCGCCTTGAGTACTGCTTGACTGTCCACACAAATAGTAATCTCAGTTGCTGACATCTGTTTTTCTTGGGCAGTTTTAACTATCTTACTTTGTACAATTTAAGCTAATTAATGTATCTTTATACTGTTAAATAAAGTATTATTAGTATTCCATCGACATTACTCTGCAACCACCAATAACCTTTTTTATCGTAATCTGATATTTGCACAAAACAACGATGAGTCACCGCCGGTGCTGTTCGAACCTGGGATCTCCGAGATAGAAGACCGACCCGTTATTACTGACACTACTTTTAAGATTTTACTCATTTGATTAAGCTTCCGCAGACTTATTTTCAATCCACAACAAATACGTCGTATAGTTTCTTAATGGCATTCCCGGTATTTTTTTTAAGTCTGCTTCTTGATTAACTTATCTGTTCAATGTGGTGTCTTTTCAAACGCCTTGAAACTATCTTATTACATCAAAGGTGATATTTTGAATTATCGACCAATTGCAAATATGTTTTGTACTGATAAACTCCTTAAACCCTGGGCTTGTAAACTTCTGTAATTCCGTTGCAAATCATTCCGGGCTCTTTCTAAAAGGATTTTATAACGGAAAAATCCACTAAAATCAATTATATATTCTCACAAACTCGAGAATTTATTATTATACTGACAATTTCAACATTTTTCGCAGCAACGATTATTCTCTACAATACTCTGATTTAAACGTTGCTCTGTAAATTTCCTTTCCTTGTCGCTCCTTTTAAAAAGAATCAGTACTTCAATTTTACCATTCACGGTAACTCATTAATTAGATCTTACAAAACCAAGGACTTCGGTAATATGTTCAACAGGATCTTTTCATTCGAGGATTACGTTGACGCCATTGTGAATAAAACTAACATATTTTTGGGTCTCATTAAAAGATGGTCAAGGAGACTTCATAGCAAACTCTATTTTTGTTTGGTCAATTTTAAAGAATGCTAATGCAGTTGGACCTTCTTTCTATAATGCGTATATTAACCGTGTTGAAGCAGTCCAGCGCCGATTTATATAATTCACTCTTTGTGGACTACCCTGGACAAATTCTGTGCAACTACCTTCGTATGTAGACCAAGTCAAACTTATTTCTATGAAGGCTTTCGACGTAGTTAGTCCAGAATCGTTTTTACTTTTGATATCCCTTACCACTGCACTAAATATAGTTTGCATAAGTCCATAATATCAATCAGTATATAATAAATCTTGAATAAAGGTTACGAAATAAATTAGTAAAAATGCCCCAACGCCTTGTTAACGCTACCTAAGTCCATAGCATAGCTAACCTATCGGCTCGTTTCCGATTTCAAGTACGTCTCTTATTAAGGGCACATTTCAAAACACATTTACTGTATTGTTATTTAAAGGTTGCCATAATACTGCGGAACCCATTCTCGAAAATTAAAGATTGGCTGTGGCTTGCTTTAATATACATATATGAAGAGTACATAGTGAAGAGAAACTAAGTCACATTTGCAGAAAATATAATGAAAAGAAGTTCTGAGGCTGAATAAAACATAACTAAGGTGAATACTTAGGTGACTTAGACTATTATGCCCCTGTACTCTGTATATGTATTAGATTACCGAACTTAGTATAAGGTTCTCTGCCAAGACTTGAGCCAGTGTCAAAAAATTTGGTTTGGTTGGAATCGCTCGTTTTTGCTCTTTGCCCTCTCCATAATTTTATGTTGATTTAGCTCGCTCATAAGAGCCGAACACTCGCGAATCATTTATTTATTTAGTTATTTAACAAATTTCATCAAGGTACTGACTACTACAATATGCTTGACAAACGCTATACTACAAAAATATAAAATCAAAATCCAAGGAAAGAATACAGAAAAATATAAATAATATATACGCCGCAGATGAAAATCTTTGACTTTACTCAGGAACAAGGAACACCAAGCGTCGTTCTTCCAGCGTAACAACAGAATCATTAGAAAAAACGAGATCGAGGAAGCTTCCATGATACTTTGATATGCTACAGGTCTGTGTTGAGTCTGAGGAAGCGAGGCTAAATGACTAAATAACTTCTTATATAAATTTATTCTTAAAAAAGTCTCCCAAGTAAACACCAAAAATAATCAAGTTTTGTACTTATAAGATTAAAAGTTGATCTTGCTCTCTTTTAACACTTATACTCAATTAGTTATAATGTCTACTTTGGATGATTTTTACGATAATTTTATTTTGTATAAAAAACTATTCAGTAGGAATTTTTAGACTTGGAATTAAACGAAATTTAGAATAACAAAATGTTAAAAATTTTGTATTACCTTCTCATGCTTCTCAAATGCATATATGCTAAAACAATTCAACCTTTTCTTTTATAATAAGTCTATAGATCACCTAAAATTAGAATTTGGGACAGCTACCAAGCAGCTGTGACCCCTAAGTTGCAAAGTTCTTGGTAGTAAATTGAATAAAAAATAGTAAATTGAAATAAAATTATCGACATTTGCATAACATGAGCAGGGATTTTTTCGAAATAAGTAGGACATAATACTAAAAAAGAAAGTGCGTGGTCGCCACGCGTCGTAGAAGTGAAACGTCTCGATATCTACAAAATACTGCTTCGATAGTTCTCGATTTTCAGATTAATATTGTTCAATCAATACTTAACTTTAATTTCAATTTGTTTGTCCCTGGTTTGGCAAAGTTTACACTGAAGTCACCGCACAATATAATTGATAATTTAGCCCAATTATTTTTCAATAGAGCTGATCTGGAGTACATACAAGCAATATCTCGTATATAAAATCAATGATATGACTAATTTATTTATTTGATTGTATATACACAGCCATAACAAGAATCGTTTGACTACTTTCCACAGTAGGTCGTGCTGCACACTACTATCGTGTTCTCAGACGATCAGTTCTTCATTTGATTTGGCGTAAGATCCATGTAAGTAGTCGCAGAAGTTACAAACTCACACTATCGCGGCAAAATAAATATATCATCAAAGATATCATTAGTTTAATGTACAAGATATTGCTTTATATACTCCAGCGAGTATAGAGTTATTGAAAAAAAGTTTGGATAAAATACTAATTATATTGAGCGGTGATGTCAACGTAAACTTCGTCAAACTAAAAGACAAGAAATTGAAATTAACACTGAATAATGATTAAACAATATTGACTACAAGATCGGGAGCAACTATCGCCGAAGTATTTTGTAAATTTCAGATCTCCACGTAATAAAATTATCGTAAAAAAGTGTCCAAAGTAGACACCATCAACGGCCAGTTTGAGTCAAAGTGTTAAAATTGAGCAAAATCAATATGCCATTATGGCAACTTGTTCGGAATTTAGAATAACCAAATGTTATACAATTTGCATTACCTTCTTATTTATTTATATATTCTAGAAAAGGTCAACCTTTTCTTTTATAATCAGTCTTAGAGATCAGCAAAAATTAGAATTGGAAACGGCTGCCAACCAGCGTTGACCCCTAAGTTGTCAATTTCGTTGTAAACTGAATAAATGTAGTAGTAAATTGAGTCATACAGTCATCGACATTGGTATAACATGAACAAGGATTTGTTTGTCAACAAAAATTCACTTTTTGTACGCAACAAGAAAACTATAATTTGATTATGTTAGGAAAAAGGTTAAGTATAGTAGAATTTATATAAGAATATTTCACATAGAAAAAGTTTTATTGTAATATGATTTTGTAACTTTTTCCAAGAATATAGTTCTTATGAACACAAATTAGGTTATATACCGTGTGTATTTTGCTTCCGGGGCGTCTCGTTTTAATGCCCAACAATAATCTGCCAACATACTTGGACTCCACTTTGCTTGGTATCGCTGTTTTATTGTAGAATTGTCCTGGTGGAATCTTTCACCGTATTCTTCGCTAACAGTGCACACATTTTAAGGAAATAGGTACAAATGATAATGTAGGAAATGTATTTTTAAGGACACGTTACAACCCAAAGCTTTATAAATAGTTAAAAGCTTCTTGATGATATTTTTATAGTTCTTTGATCGGTGATTTGCGAGAAAATTTGAGGCCACTTTCATGAAAGATTCCCGGCTGATTCTTCCGCATCAAACTTAGTTATTCGGAAGAATCAGCTTGGTAATCTGTCATGAAATTGAAAGTCTTTAAAACTTTCATCCTTCATCAATTGCCTGATTTGAGGCCATACAAATATGCCGTCTTTAATTTTTGGGTCACTGATTGTGGGAAATTTTACTTTCAAGTAAAAAAATCCAGTACCATCCCGATCCATTGCTTTCACGAAGTTTATCACAAGGTCAATATTTATTCAAGGGCTGTTCGAAAGGTACACAGAAAAAAATATTTATTTAGTCTTTCAAATCTACATGCTGTTTTTCAAAATAACCCCCCTCGTTTCTAATACACTTTTCCCATCGTTCCTGACATTTGTTAAACACGAACTCCAACCATCTTTCTCGAGCTCCTTTTAGCATGCCTCCACAGCTTTGATAGCCTCGTGATTGGTCTTGAATTTCCGTCCGCTAAGCGGAAAGTTAACTTCAAAAAAACAGGCAGAAGTCGCAAGAGGACTGTAAGACTGTACGATGGAGTTCGAGAAATTCATTACGCTACGTGGGGTCGCGCATTGTCATGATGCAATAAAATTTCGTTAATGTTCTTGTGCGGCCATTTTTCAACGTGCAAAATCGAAAATGCCAACTGAAATGTTTAGATATGTGGCGAGCTCACTAAGGGTAATTCATCGGTCTTCGTGGACGATAACGGCAGCTGTATTCATTGTAGGGATGGGGGATCGAATGGAGAAAATCGATTCAGTACGGATCGATCTGTAATTTTTTTCCGATTTTGTAGATCGATTAATCGCATTAAAAAGATCGATATCCATAGATCGAATCAGTTTATCATTTCAATTTATTTCAGCATTTTGAAATTGCAAGCAAATAAAACTGTTTTTATACATAAAAATATAGGATCATTAGTAAACCAATTAATTAAATAATAGAAAACAGCCTTTGTAGCTAAAAATCTTGATTAATCAACAATGGCTATTTAATAAATTTTGCTTATTTAATCGAAAAAAAGTGCGATAATTGAAGAGTTTTTTTGAAAGTACTAATACTGACTGGTCCTCATTAAACGGACACAACTAAAAATATATATCCCAAAAGTAAAAGAGAAGCACAACTTTTGTGTCACGTATTTGCAAGGGCAAAAATAATTTTTTTTACTAATAGCATAGCTTGTTTCAGAAAAATTCCAGGAATATTTTTAAAACGTCCAGAAGGCATTTCTGTCTGATTTCAGAAGCAATTCCAGGGCATTTTAGAGTATGTACGAAGAACATTCTCGTAAAGTTTCTGTGAAGGTTTCTGGTCTCAGCCCTAAAAATGTACATCTTGGGGACATTTTTTGAAAATATTCTGGGAATGTTTAATATTTTCGTTTTAAGCGGAAATCACCGCAAACAAAAGTTGACAGTTCAACTTTATTTTCCTCCCTGTCTTCACCTCGCCAAAGAAAATGAACGCAGTTTTGGTTTATTATTCAAGTGGTAATTGTGATCGAAAAAACTTTAAAACTTTTCATATAAGACTGTATTAGTAAAAGACTATGTAAGATTTTAAAGCACTCAAAATAAATTCTTCATCTTTTTAATTTATTTTGAAGGAAGGTTTTCTTACATCACTCACCATTGCTTAAATATCTAAATCCATATTATTTTAAAAGTATAAAATCTGCCAAATTTGAGATTAAAAAAACTATTAATAAATGTCAAATCTATGATAGAGTAAAAGTGGGCAGAACTCAAAAAAATATATATGCTTCTTTCAGGAGATTAAGATCTAAATCTACGTGTATTCCGCATTAGTCTCTGACTATAGGATTATACGTGGCGGCATATATACTTGTCTATTCAACTAGTTATATTCCACTTGGAGTTGATGTGGCAATTCCGCGTAAACTAATATTTCTTTATTTAAGCTTAATACAAGCTATAAAAAAACTTAATACATGCTAAGCATAACGTCTAGGATATGTATACAAAATTCAATAATTCCACGTCGAATCGTGTACTCCTCGTGATTTGTTTTACTGGGCTTGAGTTCGCAGCAAAAAACAATAGTTTGTATAAAAACTTAAAATCGCACATTGGAGTATCACTTATTTTAGGTTTTTCTATAAATAACTTAATCCTTTCTCGTTGTGGAATCACCAAACCAGAAATAAAACATAAAAGACTCCGATGACAAAATCATGCAGTAGTCACTAAACTAAATAGTTAACACTAAAATATAATAGCGATCACAAACGCATTCACCTAACATTTACGATTCTTTTAACATTTTTTTACATTTGTCGGATTATTACACAAATTAAAGATAAAATGCAAAAAAAATTCAGTAGTGAACTTGTTTAATTTTTGGCACGGCTTAAATAGATCGAAATCGGAAATAAATAAATCGATTCGAGCTGAATCGGTCGCGCGTAAAATCGATTCAGAAATCGGCAGATCGATGGCTTAAAGATCGATATCTCGAGATCGAATCGAAGATCGGCCATCGCTAATTCATTGCAACTTCGTTGCGAGACGTTGAAGGCCACCCGTCAAGCGGCTCGTCAGCGATGTTCTCCCTACCGTCCTCTAACGCTTTGTACCACTTGTAGCACCAGGTGACCGGTTCATATCATCTTCATCATTCACCGTACGCGTCTTTTCGGTTCTTCCCGAGTTTTACTAAAAATTTCAAGTTACAAGGTTGCTCTAACTTATTATCTTCTGCTGGAAATGGTAGGCGAATATCTAACAGACGTTACATGAATCGTCACATCGATTTGAAACTGATCGTTATAAATGGCTAAAAAATTGACTTCATATGTAGTATTACCACCCTTTGGAACACATTTTCTTCCAGCGTCACAATTATCATTACCTTTGGAGCAGCCCTCGTATGTAGAGGTGGTAGCTGTAACGCAAAAGCTAAACCTGATCGAATCACAACAAATATAGTTTTATAATGAGGGTAGATAGATATTTCAAAATTAAAGGTGCTTACTAATATTGAAATATCTATCTATTTTTTTCTTCGACTTTAATATGAAGCAGTGGCGGATGTACGGGGGATGGAGGGTCGAGTTCAACCCCCCCCCCCCCCCCCCCTTCCCCTCTTTTCCTTAATGAATGTTCGGAAAATATGTCATTGATGAAGTATTTTATTCTTTGCTAATGTGTTTTTAAGACAATAATAGTAGAAGCGTTGTTGACCGTAATCAAGACGTTTGCACTCTATAAAGCGAGCAATTTGCAAAATCCGGAAAAAAAAACTATACTCGTCAAAATCATTTTTTCATAGGTTCCATCACAGGCGTGGATTCAAAGCCACCTATTACCACTCATCGAATAGGAAAAATTACGCCGAAAATCACTATACAAATTACTAAACTGAAAAAATAAAATATATATGTCTCTGCCTATTATTAAAATATTGTCGTAATTATAATATTAATAATTGATCGGTATTGTTTTTAGAATAGAATATCAACTCTCTTAACTGAACTACTTGCAGTCTCTAAAAATGAAATGAAATGCTTTGGTTTTCTTCAGAGATGCATCACTTCATCTGACTTTGCGCTGAATAACAGGTTCCACATCAAGCCTAGACTGGAAAATAATTCCCATATTTAGATATGTCACATTGTCATGTTAGATCAAGTGCAAGATCTCAAAATCTTTAGTGGAGTCTATCATTGAAAACATTGACTCTCGTCGTATCCTCTATCATTTAAAACCTTTTAACCCATTTCCATTGTCCTTAATTCATTTCCTGCTAAGGATGTGCTTTAGCATTCTAGGCATGCCATTGAGTTTTGACATTATGATTAAAAAATATTAATTGAATAGTATTTAATACTTTTATTATTAATGTAATAAAAAAAATTGCGTTAAGCATGTTGGACACGCACATGATAGGGTCCCATAGGATCATTTCTAAATTATTGATAAACTATTTTTGCTATAGTGTTTATTATACTTTTCATTCTACAAAACAAGCTATATTCAAATGATTTTCCCGATATTTTGCATTAATAGTTTAGAAATTAGAGTTGGAGGAAGGAAATATTTCGTCACTGAAGTGTTAAACTCAAAAGATCCAGACCAAAGAGACCCATCTAAAGGCAACCTACTCATTAGGTTTGGTTAAACAACACAATTTTTAGAAAGTCCTTAGCAGAATTCGCAGAATCTCTCCCTTAATGTTAGAGTACGAGTACCTACATATTAGTTTGTTAGCTTTATCAAATGTTAGCAATTTTTTTCAACATAACATCTGTCCATTACTAACCAAAGCAAGCTTTTTAGTATTATTAGGAATTATTTAAAAATATCTGATCATTTTCATATTTAAATTTCCGGCACTTCCCAGTTATTTTGTTATTGCTTTCTACGCCTCCACTGCACTCTTTAAGGAAGGAAATCAAAGCCACGCAAACATTATTTACTTCTGACTTCCTAATTCGCATTTCAATTGGCAATTTCCCCATCAACCGCAAAATGGATTAACAAATACATATGAAGCATACCAAGCTCCAATAACCCCACAATTATTGTCTGTATTGCTCCATTGACCACTATTATGTAACTTTCTTACCAGAATAACGGCGAAACGACTCTTAACGTTATCAAAGAATGTAATCGCTTTGAAAGAAAACGACTTTCTCCATGCGGTGATCAAATAAGAAAAACCATGTGGCCACTGTATCGCACGCCGTCGCAGTATCTTGAGAGTAACTGCAAAATGCAATTCAAGAACTAAAGAAAGAGTCATATGGACATGAATTAACTTCGCTGAAATTCCATTCAACTCTGCGTGTCGATAAAGTGGAGGCTCGGGGGCAGTATCATCGGTTATATCATATACAGAAGAAATTTCTCTGCAAGACATTAAATCACGTTCCGAGATACGCGCATTGAATTTCCACGTCAATTAATTACTTCTTGTTTACATTTTCAGAAACCGCAATGGGCGTCTCGAAGAAGACTCAAGGAAAGTCGGGTTATGAGTACGCAATGGCCGTCATGAAGATGTGCGACATTCTTCACTTGCGTCATAGGAATATTCTACTTCGCTCTGATTTTCTGTTCACATTAACGAAACACTACAAAAATCAAGGAAAACTTCTTGAAATCATCCATGGCTTAACAACAAAAGTAGTGAAGAGCAAAAAAGAAGCATTCTTGAAGGGCAATCGTGGATCGTTGGCAGCGAAAAAAGACGTAGTAACCGTAGAAGCTTTTGACTATAAAGTCGATGTTAAGACATCAAGCATTGAAGGACTCTCATTTGGCCAATCAAGTGGGTTGAAAGATGACTTGGATGTAGAAGATAACGATGTCGGAGAAAAGAAGCGCTTAGCCTTCCTCGATTTGCTCCTAGAAAGCGCTCAAAATGGAGCTTTAATCTCAGACACAGAAATTAAGGAACAAGTCGATACAATAATGTTTGAAGGACATGACACCACAGCTGCAGCCAGTTCGTTCTTCTTGTCTCTTATGGGAATCCATCAACATATCCAGAATCGTGTTATTGCTGAGTTAGATGAAATTTTCGGCGACTCAGATCGGCCAGCAACTTTCCAAGACACGCTTGAAATGAAATACCTTGAACGATGCTTAATGGAAACCCTCAGAATGTATCCACCAGTACCAATTATTGCAAGACAGATCAATGAAGATTTGAAGTTAGCCTCTGGTGACTACGTTCTTCCAAAGGGCACAACTGTGACGGTGGCCACATACAAATTACACAGAAGACCAGATATTTATCCAAATCCCGACGTTTTCGACCCCGACAACTTCTTACCCGAGAAGACAGCTAATAGGCACTATTACGCCTTTGTTCCATTCTCAGCTGGTCCGAGAAGTTGCGTAGGTAAGTTAATAAATATTTTTCATGTTATACACAAACAATTTTCTATAACTAAACTCGTTGTAGGTCGTAAATATGCCATGCTTAAGCTGAAGATCCTGCTTTCCACGATACTTCGCAACTTCAGGATTCATTCTGATTTAACTGAAAAAGATTTCAAGCTGCAAGCTGATATAATCTTAAAACGGGAGGAAGGCTTCAATGTTCGTCTGACCCCAAGAACAAGGACTGTGAAGGCTTAATAGATGGAGATCCATTTGTCATTTGTATATTACCGCTGATTTTAGCTATACGCACGTATTGTACACAATTCTCCTTAATTTATGTGACTGGTTACGCGATGGCAAAACATTTTTGCTTGTTGTTGGTTTTGATTTTCTGTTCTTATGTTTTTAGTTATAAACAATTTTTAGGCAAATAAAGCTCTAAAGCATATGAGATGTTAACTAACATTTTTTTGCAAGCATTCACCCTCTCCTTTAAGCAGCGCAATAGCTTTATAACCGAGTAAACAAATATAAGCTCGTTGATCTTCTTTGCTATAAGTGTAACTTTTATTGACTACCGAAAAACTGTGCCTTTTCACAATAACTGTAAGTTTGATAAATTTTTGCTGAGGGGCAGTGAAAGTTTTGATAGTGGGAGTAAGTGATAACAAGTTGGTTTTTCGATGACTCCACTTTGCATGACTTAACGGGGTGCTGCGGTCTTAACACTGAGGCTTAGGGGATTTTACATGGTATGTTTAGCAATTGGGTATATTCCAGTCTTATAGAAGCCAAGGAGAAAAAATTATACTTTTCGATCGGTGCCTGACATCTTTCCTATTGAAATTAATCAAAGTATCACAGTTTATCACATCGAGAAGAAAACCCTGAAGGAATACACATTAAGTCAAAACCGGGATGCATACAGTACTAGCGATCTACAGAAACAGCGCTACACCAAGTCATGCGCATAGCAGAATTATTTCTTAGAAGAATCACAATGGCTACTATAATGAAAAAACCTTCGATAAAAGCGCTTCGGAAAACTCGAAACTTCTCTCGGAAGGCGTTCCGTAAATCCATTTATATACAAGTGTATTGGTATCTAATGTTCGTCGATTTTGAGAAGGCGTTTGATAGCGTTGATCGCGAATATATATGGGCAGCTTTACGTAGGAAAGGCATCCCAGAAAAAAATTATAACCATCATAAAGCAGTCCTACTCAGGAGTATAATGTCACGTCCTACACAAGGGAAAACTGTCGGAGCCCTTTCAAGAGCATGCTGTAACGTTTGCTTTTCCTGATCGTCATTAGATGGAAACTCTTTAATCACCTTACGCACCTAGACTCTGCCGTCGATATATGTCTCCTATGCAATAAACAAAGTCATGCAGCCCAAATGTCCGAAACCCTGAAATATATCTGGAAGAACAACAAACGGAGCAAATGGATAAATTTTGCTATCTCGGAAGCATAGTTACAGCAGACGGTGGAGCTAAAGCTGATGTACAGACTCGTATCAATAAGGCTCGAGGCATTTAATACTCTTGCTGAAGTCCGGCGCAATAACAACGTCTCCAGACGCACAAATCTCCGGATCTTCGAGTCGAACGTAAAATCGGTTCTGTTGTACGGCTGTTCAATATAGAAAGTGTCCTGTCAAATAACATCTAAGCTACAAGCCTTTGTCAACCGGTGTCTCCTGTGCATCCTTAACATCCACATCCGGAGGTCATTACCAATGAAGACCTACACAGACCTACAGGCCAAGACGGGATGGACACCAGTATTCGCGGGCGGAAGTCGAAATGGATAGGCCACACACTAAGAAAAGAGTCAAACAACATGGCACAGCAGGCTCTAGGTTGGAATCCCCACGGAATAAAAGGAAGGTGCAGAATGTGACGACCGCACAACACATGGAGAAGATCCGTCGAGAGAGAAGGTGCTAAGATCAACAAATCGCGGCCACAGTCTAAAGTGTTGGCACAGAACCGGACCAGATGGAGAGTTGGCGTAATATGCCCACAAAGAGTTAAAGGACCCAAGGAGAATATGGATAGCAAAGGCATCTACTATGTAGGTGCTGCCGACGACATAGCAATTGTGGCAAAACGGAACTTCATGGATAACACAGATATTATGAGGAGAGCACCAATAGTGATAGGTGACAGGAACAGGAAATATCAGAACTGATAGCTTTCAGCAGGAAAAGGTAGGATTTAAATCTTAGACCGCTAAAACTTTTTGGTACCGAAATCAAAATGTCTGGATTGTTCAAGTAAGACGTCATTGCAATAAGTAATAATGTGTCGGCCTTCTAACCGGCAGGTCCCAGGTTCAGATTACGATGAAAATACCATTGGGAATTGCAGATATAATGTCGGTGGTTCGGAATTCACCTTAAATTGTAGGTCCACTTGCAATCGTTGTCTCGAATCGGGTCAAGTTCTTTTGCCGAACTAGAACTGGGAGTATTTCTCGATTAGCGGCGAACTTGGGAAAGACATATTGAGAAGAACGTTGAAACTTTATGAAGTGTTGGGGGCTTTTTGAAAACCTCGTGAGGCACTTATTGGGTAAGGGCGTAGTCCTTTTATTTGATGTTTCCAAAAGTTCCTTCACTCCTAGTTGTACCTAATTAATTTATAGATACAATCTAAAAAGTGTTTAAAATTTTCTTTGTATTGAGTACAGTATTTTCTGTCTATGAAGAAATGATTATAAAGAATTCCAAAGGGTTTGTATTTCACACAATTTAAAATTTATCAATGTGTACGGGTTGAGTAAAATTATTTGACGTCTGTTTGAAAAAAATCAAAGTGGATTTAGAATAATTTAATTTTAATTTTTATGTCAAATAAAATTTATTTTCTTTATATCAAATAAAAAAATAATAATACGTGTAGCTACACTTGACTAGACTTGTGGGTGGGTAGAATGCCCACTTCTCAGCAAAGTCTGCGTGCTGTATCTGCACTGTGATAATACCTCATATGCCTCGGTAGGAGAGAACCTCACAGAGTCCATTGAAAACTACGAGGAAGAAACTAATGGAGATGCCCTTACGTATATGTATACGCTGATTTTCCCTGGCCAGATTTTAATGCGTGTGATGTCAAAATTAATCGTTGTGCTGTCAAATGAACGAAGTTCTGTCAGTTTTCTGTTTACTTGACGTGATAAAATTGTTGACCGATTTAAAAGTTCTGATTTAATGAATTTGGTGTAAGATATATCATTAAAAAATTTATATCGCTGAAGTGAAAGAAGATTTACAGTGACTCACAGTGAAAGTCGGGCAACTACTTCAAATATTTTTGGAAGTAAATTTTAATACTAAAATACATTCAACATTTCAAAAATCCATTGTATTTTATTACAGTGCTTTTTAAAGAAGATATTTACTTAAAAACCAAAACGTTTCAAGACTGAATAACAACAGAAAAAGAAAAAAAATCCAATATAAACACAAAAATCACCTCACAGTAAAAGTCGGGCAAGCATAACGGTATTAGCGGAGATAGTAATAAATTTTCATGAATTGCAATTTCACCATTTAAGATTATTTCGATTAAAGTGCATTAGTTGTGTTTAGATTTTTGAAGTGAAAACTTGTGCAAAAGTTTATAATGGCGCGCAAAATAAAACAATCAACTTTGGATGAACGAAAAATAATCATTGCTAATTTCGAAAAAGGAAAAACAGAGCGGGAAATAGCCGAAATTACAAATAAAAGTAAATCAACGGTACATGATGTTATAAGAAGATACAAGGAAGAAAGAAAAATATCAAATAAACCAAGGAAAAGCACGAAAAAAATATTATCCAACAGAGACGAAAAATTTATTTTGAGAGAGGTTAAGAAGGATCCTTTCTTATCTGCTCCTCAGTTAGCAAAAATGGTGAAGGAGACACTAGGAAAGGATGTCCATGCAGAAAACATCAGACGAGTTCTCCGGCGCGCCAATCTTAATGGTAGAATTGCAAGAAAAAAGCCGTGCATCACAGAAAAAAATAGGAAGGCAAGGCTTAAGTTTGCTAGCGACTACATAGCTAAGGATTTTTCATTCTGGAGCAGGGTAAGTATGCACTTTAAAAGCTGTAAAATTTTTTACACGTCTAATATACAGGTTTTGTTTACCGACGAGAGTAAATTTAACCTCTTTGGTTCAGATGGAAGGCGATATGTATGGCGAAAACCCGGAGAAGAATTCGAAAACAAAAATGTTAAGAAAACAGTTAAACACGGCGGGGGGTCTGTAATGGTTTGGGGGTGTATGTCGGCCTCTGGGGTGGGTAGCTTACACTTCATCGAAGGCATTATGGACAAAATGATGTATTTGGACATCCTTAAAAATAACGTCAGGGATAGTGTACAAAAATTGGGAATTTCGGATAACTATATGTTTTACCAGGACAATGATCCGAAGCATACTTCGGCTGTAGCTAGAGAATGGCTACTATACAACTGTCGGCACGTTCTGAAAACACCACCACAATCCCCAGACATTAATGTCATTGAACACTTATGGGAAGAATTGGGTCGACGAATGCAATTTAGAAAGTGTTCAAATAAAACGGCACTTAAATTGGCCCTTCAAGAGGAGTGGTATAAAATAGAGCCTTCGGTAAGTAAAAAACTTGTTGAATCAATTCCAAGGAGACTTCAGGCTATTGAACAACAAAAAGGTTACTCAACGAAGTATTAAAATACACAATTTATATGTGGAAAGCGACTTGCCCGACTTTTACTGTGAGGTGATTTTTGTGTTTATATTGGATTTATTTTTCTTTTTTTGTGTTGTTATTCTCTCTTGAAACGTTTTGGTTTTTATGTACATATTTTCTTTAAACAGCACTGTAATAAAATACAATGGATTTTTGAAATGTTGAATGTATTTTAATATTAAAATTTACTCCCAAAAATATTTGAAGTAGTTGCCCGACTTTCACTGTGAGTCACTGTATATACACTTTAACTGAAATTGTTAATTAGATAGCCAAGGTTTTAGTGAAAACTTATTGTGAAGTGCATAGTGGAATTTTGTCCAAATAACACCCTGTGTCGACTATCTGGAATATTCTATCACACCTAAGACAAGCTACTATTAATCAGTTATCTAGAAATGAGCAAAGTTTTAAAATTATTTACGAAGTATTCATAATTTACGTGTAAATGAAACTTTGTTTACATTTCATTTAGAGATCACCAGCTGTTCTGTGAATATTCTGCACTGGTGGATGGAGAAAAGTTTATCTGGCAGGAGTTTCCGCCAATTTTTATTATATCAATATTTATAGATTTTTTGATTGTTAAATTTTATATTTATGTAACTATGAATTATGCAGTTAATAAAATAGAAATATTGACATTGATTAGTTTTCTTGTACTTTAGATTCCCAAAATATGTAGTTTTACGCCAAAAGTGGCTTAAAGTTCTTGGAAGAAGATTTTCAAGACGAAGACTTATTTCAACGAGCGTTGAATATTTTCAATAACTGGAAATGCTTTTTTCAGTAGCAAAAGTTATTGGAATCTAACTTTCACTAGCAAAAGTTCTTGGAAGTTAGATTTTCATACTAGAAAGGGGAAAGTGATTTGTTCAGAGCATTTTTAAATCAAAACCTATTTCAGCTCAACGAATGAGGCTAGAAGTGATACAAATTAAATTGAATATTTTCGATAACTGGAAATACTGTTTTCAACTAATCTAATCTTTTCTGAATAAATCCACACACATTAAATGTGAGGGAAAACATTGTAATCATTGAGCCATTGGGCGAATTAAATTCATCAAATTTAATTGAAGTCGTAATATTAGGCAATTTTTATAGCTTGATATTTTATTTCAAAATCGGTATACTGATTATTCTTTTAAATAATTCTGAGATTGAGAAGACGAACTTCCAATTTTATATGGTAAAATTTGTATTTACATTTTGTTTATTTGAACGCGTCTAAGTTGTTTAAAAAACGCGCCAAGAACCCTGTCAAGCAAAATAATTTTGCGCCGCCTGCAATGCCGTTTTACTTAGTGTGGGAAAGATTATCGCACACTATTAAACTTGCCACGATTTTTCGAGTTTAGGGCATCTCCATTAGTTTCTCCCTCGTAGATTGAAAAGGAAATTGAGTAAGACGCAAAGATTGTCTTGTGAAGAAGATGGGGTATCACAGGCGCTTTTCTGATGCAGAAGATATTAGGACTGCTGCCGTTAGGTAATGCAAATTGGCACAGGCCAGGAAATAAATATGGGCATGAGGGGATACTAGGTTTAATAGAACGTAAAAACCGGTTCTGGAAATGCCAGTGGAGATGTTGGTCCTGTTATATGCGCTGGATTAATTAGGAGAATCAGGTCCTAAGGCGTCCGACAACAAGTACCCTCTCAAAAATTTGAAATATTTTTATTGATCGACGCGGCAAAATTATATTTGTTCGACAAAATGTTTTTTTTATATAAAAAATGTCCTCGGTTGAGTTTGTTACCGGCTTAATTGCATTATACCAAATATATCCTTGTTTATGGAATATTAAGTGAAGACTATACAGAAAAAAACGTAACAAATAACGCTTACAAAGAGTTAGTGGAATATAGCAAGCGATACTATAAAAATGCAGACAACAATTTTGTTCAGCTTAAAATACAAAAGTTTTTAAAAAAAAGTTGAACCGACTTCACAAAAGCGCTAAAAAGCATAAAATAATTTTTAAAGTTATATCTATTACGACATTTTGAAGTCGGTGCAAATCAAACAAACAAAACAACTACAACAAAAATATTTAATCGTCCTTTCTTATGATCCCGTGAGCTGAAACGTTCAGGTAGTATTATGTATTATTTTCAATGGTGGTACTGTAGTTATTTTATTTGTTTAATTTTTTTTGTTTATTTTATGCTTTTTAGCGTTTTTTGTGAAGTCGGCTCAACTTTTTTTTAAAAAACTATTTTATTTTTCACTTTCTAGTGTCTTCTACTCGATACAACGAAGAAAGAACCATCCAAATCGGTCCACGCGTTAAAAAGATAGGTTTAACCCCCTACCCCACCTCCATTCCACTAAACTTTTTTTCTCATGATATCAATCAGGGAACATACTCTACCGAACAGAAAATGAATCGTGGAAATCGGTCCACGGGTTACGAAGGTACTACCCCTCCCCCTCCCCCACCATTACCATAGGACCAAATTATTCTCCTATTCGCAATGGGGGATCACACTCTATACAACAGCAAAAGAACCATCCAAATCGGTCCACGTGTTACAAAGTTAGGTGCCACCCCCCCCCCCCCCCCCTCCGCTCCAAAAATTTGTTTGACATGGTACCAATCGGTGAACATACTCTACCCAACAAAAAATAATCATCAAAATCGGTCGACGCGTTACGAAGTTACGCCCGGACAGACATTAAAAAAAATAAACAAAAATAATACAAGTCGAACTTAGAACCTCTTTGTTTTTGGGAAGCCGGTTAAAAAGGAGTCGAAGTGGATTAGAGGAAGTTTATGATTGTGCCACGTCTTTGGTTCTACAAACTTCTTCTTTTTATTGGTGGAGATATGATGCCCACAAGGAGTTTGGAGAGCATAAATAAAAGCGAAAGTGAAGAAACTTCAGAACAAGAAAACCTTAAACCAACATAGCCAGTAATCTTGACGGTCAAGAAATAGAAGAGGAAATAAATTATAATGAAGTAATTAAACAAAGATCATCAGCATCTTCATTGCTAAATATTTTTATATTTCTTTGCTTTAAACAAAAAATGATTACGAATTTAAGCTTTTCCTTTTCTTAACATTTCATTCTGCCACGCAACTTGACCGACTCCATTAAAAAAGTTACAATATTTACCTGGGCACTACCCTACATTTTCTCGAAGCGTATCGTCGTATTTTCGAACCCTCATAGCTTCGGTCTGGATAATACCAGAGAGCCCAAATTCTTAGAATAAGATGCAGTTACCAGACTAATGAAACACACTAAGTTTCATTTGTCCCGCTTTTATACTTAACATTGTATTAATACCTGAAATACGTCGATTTCGCCACTCATGTCGATGTTCCGAACTCCGTCATCAAAACCTCTAGGGTACTTCCTGAAGTCTTAGAAAACTGAAATTCGATGTGCTGGCTAGTATTAGCACACAAACAACGAAAATATTAACTTTAGTAGTACCTTACCCCCCCCCCACCCCCAACACCGCCCCCCACCGCCCCCCCCCACCGCCCCCCCCCCCCCCCCCACACACCACCCTTCACCTCCCATAAAAGAGGTGTAGGTCGGTATACAAAATTTCTTCTAGGGAGGTACTTTGAAAAATTCTAGAAAGCTGAAATTTAATATCAAAGCTAGATGTTATTAGTACATAAACAACTAAAAAGTGAGTGTTCTATGAAGAAAGGAACTGCTGGCGTGCGAGAAATACCTTCTTCACTCGACTACGCCAGAAGGAAGGGCCGCCGGGGGTGATTTTCCTTTAAACTAGTCCTAGTGCCTAATTTATTGCTTTTATGAAAAGATTGTTTTTCTCTACTAGAGGTTAACAAAACAATCTTTCGAATGAAGTAAAAATAGTCATAGCGTATTTAAGAAACTAACAAGCATTTTTAAGCCTAAAAGCGCAGAATTGTACGGAAGGAGAAATTTCAAAAAAATACAAGCCATAGTCGGACCATGATTTACTGCGTTTTGGATGAAAATGTGGTTTGCGACTAAAATTTCAGGTTTAATCATTTCTTGTTATTTCGGTTATATAAAGTGTACATGTTTTACTTTGTCGGAAAGATAATTTAGTCTGCTTTAAGTTAATATAAATAAAGCACAACTGTCAGCTATAGTTGCATATAATAGCTAAGTACCACCCTAATTTATCGCTTATTGCAAATAATTAGCCAAGAAGGAAAAGAGGCAACGATAGAGAAAGGGCTATGAAAAGCATCTTACAAAGAGAAATGAAATCCACCAAAAACATTTCATGTAAAGAAGGTTGCCAAGACTCACAACCTTATACCGCTTTCACTGTTAAAAAGTTATCAGATCTCATGTGGAGCGAAGCCCCTAACTCTACAAGGCCTAACTCTACAAACCCTAACTCTAGAAACCCAACTTTTTGGTCAAAAAGTATGGCTTGGCCGTTTCATGGATCTAATGCATGACACAAAATTAAAGACCAGTGACTTAATTACTTACTATAAGTCCATACAAATGACTGTGCGATGGCCGCGAAACTTCCAAGCCATATTTTTGGAACAAGAAGTAGGGTTTCTAGAGTTAGGGTTTGTAGAGTTAGGCCTTGCAGAGTTAGGGACTTGGCTCCACATGAGATCTGATAACTTTTTAACGAGGTTGTGAGTCTTGGCAACCTTCTTTACATGAAATGTTATTGGTGTTGATCTCTATTTATCTGTTCGAAAGTATTACTCCTTTATTCCTTATTTCTAAAGGTATTACTTCAACAGGAATTTCGTTTCTTCATTCACCCGGATTCGAAATCTGCTAGACAGCAGGCCGAAAGCATATTCTACGACGTTTCTTGCTCGAGCTAGTCTATAATTAAAAATCCGTTTCTCATCAGTTATATCTTTACTGGGATAGGGTTTTAACAAATGTTTATCAAGAGTAAAAGCTTCTTCAGAAATGAAAATGAATTCAAAATTCAAATCAGTTTCCTCTGTACTTGATAAGTTTAGTTTATCATTCTCAAGATCTTTATAAAATTGTGTTCATGCAATAACTTCTCCATCAGACATTCTTCCTTGCTTTCCTACATCCAATTAAATAAATTTATACTCTGCGTCAACTAATGTAATCAATATAATGCTATAAAGCATTTATACATATGTACAACAGCATGTCTGATGATTGGGTTATGTTACATGATATAAGTCTAATTGTTAATAACGATTTCAAATCTGTGACTGAAATTTCTGTATCAGCTCTAGTTAAACAAATATGAGTCTTTTTATAATAAAACACTATATATTTAAAGATAATCATATTTTATTTAGTTCTTAAATTGAAAAAAACTTTCTTTTATTTCATTTCCTTTTTGAAGCTGAAGGCAGATGGCTGTTCTGAATGCTCCAACAATAGTCAGCCATCATGTGTGCGTTCCAGTAGCCTTGATAGCGTTCCTCCATAGTACGAAGGTCCTGGTGGAATCGCTTGCAATGTTCTTCACTTAGATCCCCAAGATTGGCGGGAATAGTCCAGGTGGTTGTGAAGAAAGTATAACTTGATGCTGATGTTACATCAAAGCCTTTGAAAGTGACTCATTAGTTGTTCGACGTGTTGAACACAGTCAGAAGTCCCAAAAAATTTTAACAAGCCAAACAAACTCATTCCATGCCTTTTTCTCAATCTCTGTCATAATGTCCGTAAAATTTGAGTCTTTTGTTAACGATCTTATCTGTGGCCCGTCAAAAATGCCCGTTTTTATCTTTTTTGCACTCAGTTTTGGAAACTTGTTTAATAGAAAAAGAAAACAATTTCCATTTTTGTCAAGACCTTTTACAAATTGTTTTATAAGCCCTAGTTTTATATGTAACGGAGGCAAAATTAAACGATCCCTTGATACTAAAGGTGGGTTTATCACGTTCTGTTGTCCTGGAACTAGCGCTTCCCGAGTAGGCCAATCTCTTTTAATCCAATGTTGATTTTTAGCTCTACTATCCCACAAGTAAAGAAAACAGGGATACTTTGTCTAACCACCTTGTTGGCCTAAAAGAAAGTTTACCATTTTTAAATCAACACATATGAGCCAGTTGTGTTCCACATATTTAATTTTGTCCAAAACCAGACCAATAGTTGTATATTCTTCTTTTACTTTTGTAGAATGTGCAATAGGCAACGACCCTAATTTATTCCCATTGTGTAAGAGAACGCATTTTAGACTCCGTTTTGATGAGTCTATGAATAAACGCCACTCACTAGAAACGTAATTTTGTAATCCCATTGCAGCCATTAAACCAGGTACATCTTTTTTAACAAAATACGAAGTCATCTTCTTCAGCAAAATATTTGTTCTCTTGTGCGGTAATAAGAAATTTAAGTTTCTTTTGTTTCTAAGTGTCTTTCTTTTAGCCTAGAAGCAAAAATTTCTGAAGCAGACTTCGACAGTCCAAGATCTCTGATAAGGTCGTTTAAATCATCTCGGTTAAACGGTTTTGGCGTTTTTAGGTCACATTCAAAGTCACTATCACTACTGTCAGTTTTCGCCTCAAAATGCATAGGCCCTTCCTGTGGTGCATCAGCTTGAGGTTCAGGTGATATCTTAGGGCTTAAAACACGTCTATATGCCGACCGTATGCAAGGATATTCCCATTTTGCTCGATTTTTTCGGTTAATGCCAGTTACGTTTACCAAACAAAAATAACATTCGTCGTGGTGGTTCACGGGTCCATTCCAGATCATAGCGGTTTCGTATCTAAATCTATTCCTTTTCTTATTTGTCCACAAACGTAGAAACTCAACGCACGTTTTGCATACCTTTTGCGGAATCCAAGGCTTATCTTCCATTTCCAGCGGGTGACCAAAGTAAGCTTTGTAAGCCTCATTTACGAACGTTTAAACGATATTTTTTAAACATATACTCTCCGCAAATGAAACAAAAATGATTCGAATCATTCACACGAACTCGTCTTGACGATGCCATATCAAATTATAGTAAGAAAACTTAAAATTGTGTTAATTATAATTAATTAATTAATTAATTATTATCAGCAAATTAACACTGTAACGCAGTGAATTTTTAGTGGAAGCTATAACTCGTAAGCAAGAGCTTTTGTAAAACAAATGAGGGTATATTTAGAATAAGTGACGTCAAATTAATAAACATCATGGGATAAAAGTCATTCATCAGTCAACAGTTGCAATTTTGTTGTGCAGTGAATTGAAAAATTTGCGCCTGATTGAGGAGGACGGATAATTCAACAATGCTTTCCATCTAATGTGCCACCACAGTTTATAAACTCCCAGCGATTGGTGAACTGCTCTGTTTTATGCATCCACTCTTCTTTTGATTGAGGAAACTGCACGGAGAAAATAATATTTGTTGTTTTAATCTATACGATGTGACGTACTTGTATCGTAGATGAAATTAAATGACACAAGTCTACAAAAAATGGGGTCATGATTGTTGTTAGGCATCTGGGGGATCATATCAACATAATATATCTATTTATATGAAATATGAGCTTCATAACTTAAAATGGTCGTAACTTTGGAAAAAAAATCGTAGGTGACCGCTCCATAGCTTATTTTAAAGAGTAAGAGTAGTATTATGTGATGCAACTAGAAAAAAAGACCAAAAACAATTTGTGCATCCTGTACATAACCTCAAAAGTAGCCAAAAAATCCATTTTTCGAGTACATAACCTCAAATATCTCAAAATCCTGACGTAATGACCCAATTCTGACCTCGGATCCGAATTTTTCGCAGGAAATTACTGCTGAAATGACCCCCAGCTGCCCAATAACAGAATCTTGTAGACCTGTGTTATTATTTATGCTGTAGCTTAGTCTTTTCAAATCCCAAAAACACCGAATGAACTCGCGCCCAATAAGCGGAAGTTGCAAAGGAAAAAAGAGGACGACTTCCTTGAAATGTGAGGAAGGAATTAGATGAGTTTGATGCTATAGGCATTGGCTGGGCAGCGAAACTGCTCAAACTTGACGACTGTCAAAAGGTATCAGCTGAGGATATTATAAATCAAGTGATGAAAAAAGCATTTTTCAACCAATTGACTGTGTCAACTCGGTTGGTGGATGAGCCTGAGAAAAAACCAGTTAGTTTAGAGTCATGATCATCTGCTATTGCATCATGTTATAACAACTCTTCAACACTATTCACGCATGCTTCAAATGAGTTAAGCCGCGTTTTATCACCTTTTTCAACTTACTGCAAGAACTTCGAGCCTGATGATCCGCTCTTGAATTCCCCCCATTAAATAAATCGTGAAACTTCATCTTTACCTCAAACTTTAATTGGTGAAAGCCAGGTGGCTACAGATACAACATCAAACATAAACAACAACGAAGATTATCTTTAAAATTTGTATGTAAATTTTGCCAAAAACTTTCAACAAATAAATACAGATATTTACCAGTAAAATAAAGAATACAGTTGTTTCTCTAACCTTTAAATAATCCTTTGATAAAACTTCATACATTATTCCGACATGTTTCTGGTATTAAATAGCCCAAAGTTTTCTTTTCTATACCAACAGAAAACTGCAGCCAGTCGTAGTATCGTCAAGTTGCTATAAAATGTTCTTCTGGCAGAATAGCCTGACCCATTTTAGTATCCTTTTTTTATTTATCTTTTAACAAATTAAATAAAATGTTTAATTTATTTTGATCCATTCGCAAATAATTTTTAAAGTAATCAGGTTCATTTTCTCAAGTTCTTTTGGAAGTGGCATATAATTAAGAATCTTTCTGCTCAGCCATCATTTGACCCATTTTGATATATTCTTCCGGCTTCTAGGACGTTTTATTATTACACCTCCTTCTACAGCACTTATTATACAAATTTTTTCCACGTCACTCATCACTATTTACGTATCCTTTTTTAGTACAATACTTCACAAGTTTTTTCACTGCTACTTTTCCACTGTAATACCCTGCTCGTTTCCTCACTACTGATTTATTTTTTCACAGTTTGGTAAAATCGCAAGAAAATCGCTCAAATCTTTCAAAAATTCCAAATGATCAAATACGACCGATTTATGTGCTGATTTCTTAAAAATCGAGAGACATATTTTTTTAAATGCTTCTGCCAGTTACTTTAGACAGTTTACTTTGTATATTTAATTCTTGCCTCACTTATTCACAGTTTCCAAAAATCTGGAAGAATGCTGTTGTTTTGCCCTTGGCTAAGTGCTCTGCTCTTGTGAATCCTTGTGATTATCGACCAATAAGTTTGCTGTGCTTTCTCGAAAAGTTCTGGAAAGACTATTATACAGACAAATCCTTCACTACATTAAGTCAGACAACCTTTTATCAAAGTGGCAATCCGGCTTCCGTGCTGGTCATAGCTGTGAAACTGCTCTTTTGAAAGTATCCTCTGATATCCACCAGTCGCTTGACATTGACCTAATTACAGCTTTGGTTCTCCTCGATTTCACGAAAGCCTTTAATTCTGTGGACCATAGTTTGGTTAAATCGAATCTCCAGAAAAATTTTAATTTTTAAGCTTCTGCCACTGATTTCTTGTCTGGCCGTACTCAGCAGGTGTTGGTTGAGGGTATGAGGTCAGGGATGGTCAATCTTGTTAGTGGAGTGACTCAGGGTTCGATTCTTGGACCTCTTCTATTTTGTTTATTCATTAATGATCTCCCTGATGTTATTGAAGATGTGAACATTCATCTGTATGCTGATGATGTTCAAATATATTTGTCCAGGCCCATTGGCCTAGTGGAGGATTGTATTTTTAGAGGCAACAATGACTTGGGAAATATTTCTTCGTGGGCGAGAAGTAATCGTCTCATATTAAACCCCCTAAAGTCACAATGCTTGTTTTTCTACATAAATGATCTCGATTTGATGTGTGTTACTGGTGTTCATCTCAATGGTCTAAGTATACCTTATGTGAGCAAGGTGAAAAGTCTTGGAATGTACTTTAGCAGTAAGATGGAGTGATGTGATCATGTAAGTTATACCTTACAGAAAATTTATGGTGGGCTACGGCAGCTTCGGCTGTCTGGAAGCTTACTTTCTATTTCTCTTAAATTAAAACTTGTTGGGTTGTTGTTGTTTCCCCACTTTACCTACTGTAGAACAATTTACCCAGAACTTGATGCTGGATGCAACCGTAGAATTAATGACTGTATTCGATTCGTTTATAGTTAGAGGCGGCACGATCACGTTTCTCACTATATAAGTTCTCTAATTGGGTGTCCAATAAAGACTTATATAGACGTTAGAGCGTTGCTTTTTTTGCACAACTTACTTTTTTCGAAGTTACCTTCTTATCTCTATGAACACTTGCACTTTCTGCATTCATCCCATCACGTTGGTCCTCGTTTTCCTCCCACGCGGTTTATCGTTGGGCAGCGTTCTTTTGTTTTTGTCATTTCTCGCCTATGGAATTCTCTTCCTATTAATGTAAGGGGGACGAGCAGGACATCTGAGTTTAAAGGTATGTTGAAGTGGTATTTCTTTTCGTGATTTTGGATTGGCTTTGCTGGGGCCGCAGTTTGTTATTCTCTAGTTGTACAGGGTTTTTAGTTTTTTTTTCTTTTTGCTTTTGTTCTATTTCTTTTCTTTTTAATTTGATCTGCTTTTGTGAATTTTTCGTCAGGATAACGTGATCATACATACAGGTATTGGCTTTGTAGTATACTATAAAAAGATATTAATCTTGTGTACACTTGCCTAAATAAATTATTATTATTATATATCGTCACTACGATGCAGAAGTGTCCTAAGTCCAGTCGTGCGCATTTTGCAGGAGAACGATTTAAAGACTTGTAAATTTTTTTTCCAAATTCAATTATTTCCAGCACACGACATATAAAAAACCCGATTGAGATAAAGCCACCCTGTTCACACCAAAACGTTCGTAATTCAACTAACTTGGGCTAGGCATCAAAATCAAAGATTTCCCCAAAAGTGGGCTTAAGCCCTTACCACAATGCAGCACTTGATGCCAGCATCAGGATTTAAGTGAAGCACTTCACAATCAATTCAAAATATATGAAACAATATGGCGCATCGCAGAATGACAAACCTGATGCCAGCACTAATATTGATCATCTCGTCGAAATCGAAAATAGTTTATTTGATGCTCGGTGCTGTCAGTTGTCAAATCAAAGTAGGCGAGAGTTTTTTTTTAAATGAATTTGGAGGAATAACTTGTAGAATTATTCAAAGATTACCCGTGCTTATATAAAAAAAACATTTTCATGAAAGAACTTCTTATGAACGACACTTCAATTCGTTCTGTTATGGCTGGCACCAAATGCGAGTTTTTTCACAGTTTCCGCCACTTGATTCCGATCCCAGGATCAGAATTGGTGCTGCATTGTGTTAAGGATTGTTCAGGATTGTTTTACATTGTAATGACGATATCGTTTACATTTCTACAAGCACTCCTATTTCTCGTCCCAATTAATTTTCCGCAGATATGTCGTTTGAACGTTAGTGGAGAAACCCCAATTTATCTTTACAATTTGTCGTTGATTATTATTTGCCGATATAAATCGTTCGGATTGGCTGATAAATCTGCTAGTGTATAAGCACCTAATGGACGACAAACGGCCGATCTTATCCACCTTCTTTATTTAACGCAGAACAATCGCAAATTCTCAATTTAATTTTTAAGAAAACAATTATTTTCGAATTACCTGAACCTTAATTACACTATCAGAGGATGAATGAGTTTTTCGTTATTTCTTATTGCTAACGAGCAATTTTGACTTGAGAAATAACAACCTAATTCGAATTCAAAATAACGACTTCCTGTGCTTGAGCTACCATCTGTTGTAGAATAGAATTACTATGAAACATTACTAAAATTTCTGCACGAACCCTTTTAAGTTTTTAGTTTAATTTGGAGAGCTTTACAACAACTAAGTTGACTGCACTTCAAATAAAATAACCGTCATTTTATTTATATGATATTTTTAATGAAAATCGCATTTATTGAAGGAAATACATTAGGGCGCATGTAGTCCTCCTCTTCATATATCATGTGGTTGCCTACCAATTTCATTTTAAATATATATTGTTGCAAAAACATCATAAATAATTCAACGTTTAAATGGAATTGTTGCCAACTTAATCTACCTACTAGGCAGTTGTTGTTGTAAGCTCCTTCGAAAAACTGTCCAGAACTGTAAATGGGTTGGTGAACGTGCTTTTCGGAGCGGACTGATGAAGTTGGCTCCAGTTTCAATTGAAAACATGATATTTTTAAAATGATTAATGAAGGAAATTACCATCTTCGCTGCTAAAATTTCTATGTTGCAATTTCATTTTAAACATTAACTTCTTCGTTGATAAAATTTGTATGTTGCAATTTCATTTTAAAAATAAAACATCATAAATAATTCAAATAAACGACCATTGCAATTGAATGGGAACTGGAGCAAACTTCGGTCCAGTAAGCAAAAGTTCGTGGTGAAAAACATGTCCAAATGTCAGAGTAACATTCCGAAGTACCGAAGTGACACGCAGCCGTTTTGCTTAAAAATATTTAAAGTTTTGCGAATAACTGATTATATTAACTGGTAAAGTTCATTTTTAATAGTGCAGAAAATATGTCAGCTATAGATGAGCTTAAAACAAAACTAGTGGAATTAAAAGATGAACTCGAAAAGCATAAATCTGCAGGAAAACCTGCAAGAGAAAAGATTGAAAAAATGTCTGCAGAAGTGGTCGATTCTAATCCCTACAGTCGTCTCATGGCACTGCAACGAATGGGAATCGTCAAGGACTACGAAAGGATACGGGACAAAGCAATTGCTGTTGTTGGAGTCGGAGGTGTAGGCAGTGTTACAGCTGACATGTTAACTAGGTACATACGCCACCCATTTCAAACATATTGTTAATTATTCAACTCATATTTAGGTGCGGGATCGGAAAACTAATTCTGTTTGATTATGATAAAGTTGAACTAGCTAACATGAACAGGTTGTTTTATACTCCTGATCAAGCTGGACTGTCTAAGGTCGAAGCTGCAGCCAGAACTTTAGGGTTTATAAATCCGGATGTGAGAATTACTACGAATAACTATAACATCACAACGGTGGAATCATTTGAAAAATTCTTAACTGCCATTAGTACGGGAGGAATCACTCCCAACACTCCTGTGGATTTAGTGTTAAGCTGTGTCGATAACTTTGAAGCCCGCATGACAATAAATACGGCTTGCAATGAACTAGGTCTTAACTGGTTTGAATCGGGTGTATCGGAAAATGCTGTGTCTGGTCACATACAGTTCCTCCGACCCGGAGATACTGCATGTTTTGCATGTGCTCCACCATTAGTTGTGGCTGAAAATATAGATGAAAAAACACTTAAGCGCGATGGGGTATGTGCAGCTAGTCTTCCAACAACGATGGGCATTGTCGCTGGTATGTTAGTTCAGAACACATTGAAATATCTTCTGAACTTCGGAGAAGTATCCGATTACTTGGGATACAATGCTATGAATGACTTTTTTCCAAAGATGTGCTTAAAACCTAATCCTCATTGTGATAATAATCATTGCAGAGCAAGGCAAAGGGAGTTTAACTCTCGACCAAAAGAAACTCCTATTGTCATTGAAAAAGAAGATACAGGCCCAGTACATGAGGCTAATGAATGGGGAATAGAACTTATCGATGATTCAAAATCAAGTAAAGATAATCAACATACAGGGCAGAATGTTTCCGAAGGATTGCGTCATGCATATGAAGCTCCCGAATCAATGTCCATGGAAACTAACCCTGTCGAGGATTTTACAACAACGGAAACCAGTTTAGAAGATTTAATGGCGCAGATGAAATCAATCTAATTATACATGTCCACTTTTTTACATTTTTTAAATACATTATTTCTATTTATGTCTTTATATAAAATTTACTAAGAATAAATATGTTGGTTATCTAATACTTTTCGTGCGGGAATGTTAATTGAAGTTGCTCGGAGTCAAATTGACTGTATAAATCTAACCTTTTCTATTTTAATTGGGAGTTACCAGACTAAGAAACACTCAGTTTTATTTATACAGCTTTTATACTTTAGAAATAATTAATACCTGAAATACGGCGATTTCGCCACCCATAATCATCAAAACCTTCCTGAACCATAAAATTGTTGACATGGTACCAATGGGGGTAGGCATGGGGGGAACCTAACTTTGTAACGCGTGGACCGATTTGGATGGTTCTTTTGCTGTTGTATAGAGTGTGATCCCCCATTGCTAATAGGAGAATAATTTGGTCCTATGGTGGGGGAGGGAGAGGGGTAGTGTAACTAATTTTAGTGGGATGGTGGGGGAGGGAGAGGGGTAGTGTAACTAATTTTAGTGGGATGGTGGTGAACCGACTTCACAAAAAGCGCTAAAAACCATAAAATAATTTTTAATTTTATATCTAATGCGACATATTGAAGTCGGTGCAAATTATACAAATAAAACAACTACAGAACCACAATTGAAGATAATACTACTTGAACGTTTCAGCCCACGGGCTCATAAGAAAGGCCTATTAAATACTTTTGTTGTAGTTGTTTGGTTTGTTTGATTTTTTTATGCTTTTAAGCGCTTTTTGTTCAACGTTTTTTTAAAAACAATTTTATTGTGGTATAAAGTATGATCCCCCATTGCTAATATGAGGAAAAATTTGGACCTATGGTAGGGGGAGGGGAAAAAGATAGACTAACATCGTAACGCGTGCGTAACGTTTTTGTTGAATAGAGTATGTTCCCTGATTGGTCCCAAGTCAAAACTTTTTTTTGGTAGAGTGGGGGTGACGGTTGAACCTAACTTCGCAACGCGTGGACCGCTTTGGATGTTTTTTTTGTCGTATAAAATATGATCTCCTTAACTTCGGGAGGGTTAGTCTAACTTTGTTACGCGTGGACCGATTTGGATGATTCTTTTTGTAATGTATAGAATATGTTCCCCCATTAGTATCACGATATAAATTTATGGGGTGAGGTGGGACTCCGCTCCTTGACGCATAGACGATAATTTATATTTTGTATAAACTATATGATCCCCTATTGCTATAATTTTGAACAAAAATTTGAACCTATGGTTGAGGGGGATTGGGCTAACTTTTTAGTATAATGACCGATTTAGATGATTAAGTTTTTGATGTACAAAATATGTCATGGTGGAGGACTGATACCTTACTTTGCATTGCGGGCAACGATTGCGATGATTCGCTTATTTCTGAATAGAGTATCCATTTCCATTTTTATCATGACAGCAATTATGACTTAACGCGAGATTTTGATGATTTTCACACAACAGTATAGTGTACGTTTCCTCATTGGTAAATGATAAAAATATTGCAGCTACAGTGACTACTGGAAGAGGAGGGATCAGTCCCTTTCTTCTTAATGCGTGCCCCGATTTGGTTATTCTCCCTTGTTGTATACACTACGTTGGCGTACTAATACCATCGTCAGAATTTTGTATCTAAGGTGAGGGTGTAAAAGGATGGATAGTACTAACATCGTAATGTATGGCCGGATTTGGATGATTATTTTTTCCTTTCTACAGAGTGCAGTCCATCTACAGCTGTTAAAATTGCTTTGGTATACGAAGACACTAAAAAGTGGCAAATAAAGTAGTTTTAAAAAAAAGTTGAATTAAGCAAACAGAACAACTACCGAACCACAATCGGAGGTACTAAATAAAACTCCCTAAACATTTCAACTCACAAGATCATAAGGTAGAAGGATTAAATATTATTATTGGTGTTGTTTTTTCCATCTTTTCCATTTTTTTATCTCTCGATAGTCTCAGTTGAACAATATCTAATCGAAGTTTGGAAGTATTTTGAAAATATTTCAAAAACCAACAAAAATAGTGATACTAGATATAAAAAAAATTTCTTTTGGGTTTTGATCTTATCAAATACCGGAAAAAAACGGAGATGAAGAGGACGATACTGAAAAATTTTTACATTTGAAATTTATAAACCGCTTTAGAGGAAATTGTGTTTATTCAACTGAAACTTAAATAATAAATAGTATTTCTACTATTTATTAATATTATTTCATTTACTCTGGAAGGTTCTTGTAATTAAAATTACACAGGTAGAATTTAAATTAAGTTGAAAAAAATATTTGGAGCAAACAAATTAATTTCATCTTAGTAATTACAAGCCATGCATAGGGATCGCATTTGTGCTTCCTGAGTTTCTTCTATTATCCGATCTTCATTTTCTGTTAAATTTTCATAGTTTTGATACTCCTTCATTAAGTCAGCCACTGCCCGTCCAGCTTCTTCGAATTCAGCTTCTTCCATTCCTTCCCCAGTGTACCAATGTAGATGAGCCTTTCTTCTTAACATGGCTTGAAAAGCTTTGTAAGGTCTATTGAAAAGGTACCTTATTGACGTTGTATTCGCCACAAAAGTTGCCGAAAGTTTTAGACCTTTCGGGGGAATATCACAAATGGCTGTTTTGATGCTATTTGGTATCCAAGGAATAAAGTTATCCTTATTCTTTAATTGAATATTTCTCATTAGGACATCAACTTCTTTTGTGGACATTAGGCCCCTATATATCGCTGCCGCAGTCAAAAATTTTCCTTTTCTTAAATCAATGTCAGCCAATAAGTTTCTTCCACTAAAAATTTGCATCACCAATTCTGGAACCGATAATTTGCGATATGGAACTTTGTGACAGGAAGTTAATGGTGCAAATCCTGAGACAAAAAAATGCAAATTTTGAAAAGGAGTCATGTTAACAAACAATTTTCGAAGATTTGAGTTCAGTTGTCCAGGAAAACGGAAACCAGTGGTTACTCCAGAAATTGTATGAGCAATAATGTGGTTCATGTCATTGAAGCTAGATGCGGGCAGTTGCAGATTTTTTATGCAAATATCATGAAGTGCCTCGTTGTCGATGCAAAAAGTTTGATGCGTACTTGCTATTAACTGCGGAAATGTAAGCACAGCATTATATGGCTCGACTACACTATTCGACACCTTAGGAGAAGGAATTACTGTAAAGCTATTAACAATACTCTCCGGATACTCAGTTGCAATATTTTGGAATAAAAGAGCTGCCATTCCAGAGCCCGTTCCACCCCCAATTGAATGTGTTATTAGGAAACCTTGAAGACAATCAACAGCTTCAGCTTCTCGTCTTATTGCGTTTAAAAGATCGTCCATTATAGCGGCACCTTCCGTATAGTGTCCTTTTGCAAAATTACCCCAAGTTCCTTCCGATCCAAATACCATGTTTTCTGGGTTGAACAATCTGCCATAAACTCTGCTTCTTATCTGATATAATGAAGCCTTATCAGTATCAGCGCAGACCGCTCTAGCATGAAAATTTTTCATAATATCTTCATTGAAAAATACATTAATACGCTCCAACTGCAATGGACTGTTGCCGTAAAATTTTCCTGCCGGGTCAATTCCATGTTCGCTTGAAATGACATCCCAAAGCTGAAAGAAAAATATTCGGAAAATTTTTAACAGATTACCTCTGTTTCCACTTACTGCTTCACCTATGTTATTACCGCAACCTCCCAGTTGAATCGTTACAATTTCCCTCATTTTTTAAGATTTTTTATAGAAATTACTAATAATTTTGAAAACTTAAAAAAACTATATATTATATTATTCTGTCAGTGATTCCTTGGATATTTTCGAAGTCACCTAAAAATATCCTATATGCGAATATTGCTGCGGAATTGGAAACTCTTACTATTTGTCTAAAACTAAGTACTGAAACAGCAAGCTCAATTGATAGTATTCCTTAGTTTTAATAATATTGGATGATTTTATCGGAGATGATTCACTGATATGCTGGAAATATGTATTCATCATAGTTGTAAGATGTAAAGAAATAGGTAAAGTTAGGGGATTGAAATATTGGGTATAATAGCGAACTATTTATACAAATTTGTCGTATATTTTAAGCGATTTATACATCATATTATACAAAGTGTAAATTTTAGAATTATAACTGATTTATCAAATTTTAGGGAAGCATCATATTTCATAGCGGGTCCCAAGCTCGGTTAAGTAAGAAGGAGACAATTCCTCCTTTAAGCGGAGATATTTAGGCACTTGCAGAACCAAAAACTGATTAAGTAAAACTAGTCGCAAATATAGGTAAGTTCGGTGGGTCGAGTTCCTAATACTGGTATAACAGGTCTGCCAGGATGGACCGTCTCTTCCAGACCGTTAATCATGGGCCACATAATCTCAAGCGGGCCCCAAGGCCAGCTCCAGCAGGCCCCGCTATTATGAGAAAATATTCCGGCTAATCAAGAAAAAAACCTACCACCTCCATGATGTCTTGTGGGAAATATTTTTATATTTTTTTTTTATTTACACTTTTCATGTAACACATTAGTATTTTTGCCAGGCCTGTTAATTTTCTAGAAGCTTAATTTAGCGACATCTGCAACAAGTAATATCTCGGATGACAATTTACAGGCTTATTCTTTATTTTTGTTGAACACTGGTTCAATGTTAAAAATGATGTTTAATGAATTTAAAAATGCAAGGAACCTTTGAGTATTTAAAATATTATTGATGAAGCTGAAATACGGTATAATTATTCTCTCTCTCTGTCTAGTTCCCGCAACCCCTAGTGGAACATGGGGCGGGACAAGAATTTTAGTCGATTTGAGGCAACGATTGCAAGTGAACCTACAATGTAAAGTCGATTCCGAACCACTGGCAAGCGCTTTTACCACTGGTAGGCCTTTTTATCGTAATCTGTTGTCAGCAGAAAACAACCATGGGTCGCCGTCGGTGGTATTCGAACCTAAGACCTGCGGTTTAGTAGGCCCACACGTTATCACTTACTCCACCGTCGACGTTGGTATAACATTTGGCGTCATAAAAAAAATGGAAAAAAAACCTTAAGTGAATTGAATTTTGTGGAATTACGTAAGGAGGCTGGGACATTCTTCCCGGCTACAATAAAAGTTATTCTTATATCTCTAGCCCAGCCATGTATTACAAGCACCATCGAAAGTTCTTTCTCTATGTTTTGACGGCTGAACCGTCTCTGTATGCTCAGTGAACATAGAAAATGGGTCCTTGAAAACAAACATAAATTTAAGAAACTTTTGCTATTTATTATTTCGTAATTTTCATTAACTTTTTATTTGTATAGCATATAAAAAATAAAGCATAAATAAAAAACAAATGTAAATAAACAACAGATTACATCAGACGTTTTGACCCCCTGCCCCCTACTAGCACCCCCGACCCCCGTACGCAGGATTTGCTCCTGGGGGGGGGGGGGGGTATCTTATTTCATATCATTTTAGGTTATTTTTTTAGTATTTCAGTAAAATTTTTCCTAATCAAGGAGGAGGTTTTTTTTGTCTCGGAGTTATGAATATTATTTTATTTACTCTGATCTGCGCAATTGTTTTATTTTTGAGCCCTGCTAAGGTTGAGCGATAGTAGTGAATTTATTTGAATGGCCAGCGTACTGACGATGCTTTAACCGCTGCAAACCATTTTATTTGTTCATTTATTTTTTTATTTCACAATTAAATTCATAATTTTTCCAGTCTCTTCGCAGCGACCTTTTCGACAATTAACTTCCGCCATCTGGTCCCATCGGTGTTTCTGTGTTTGCCTTAAGGAATTGCGGCGAGTCTCTTGCTCCTGTCCTGGCTTATTTATTTAACTCCTCCATGTCCTGTGGTATTTTTCCTGAATTTTGAAAGTTATCAACCATTATTCTTCCACACAAATAGCGTAAGAAGGACGATATCTCTAATTATAGACCTATTGCTAATTTATTTGTAATTACGAAACTCTTCAAAGCAATGGTATGTTTTGATCTGATGATCACTTCGAGTTCATTCAGCATAGAAATCAACCACTAGCAATCTTGTGGAATTCTTTAACAATTTTATTTCTGCCATCGTAGCTGGTAAACAGCTTGATTGGTTTTACAGCGATTTTTGTTAAGCCCTTGATCGACTTAAACTTGTCATGTGTTAGGGTTTCGTTCCCCTTTCATTTCATGGATATCGACCTATCATTTTGACCGAACAAAGCCTGTTATGTTTCGGGCTCACTTTCTAATTAAATATCAAACACTTATGGTGTACTCAGAGCAGTCATTTGTGGCCGCTTGTTTTTATTTTTTATCAATGACAAGTGTTTCATCTTGGTGAACTCGAAAATTTTAGGATATGTGGACGATCTTAAGATATTTTATGTAATCTCTGACTTTAATTATTGTTCTGTACTGAACTAAGATCTTCAGCCTTTTATTTATTGATATATTGCGAACAGTATATAATGATAAGTTGGTCTCATTGTCTTTAAACAAGGATCCATTAACCTACGAGTATTTTGTTAGAGGCAGCTAGCTAACCGCTAACCAAGCGGGACAAAGCGAGACATCTTTGTGTTTTTCTTGCTTCATGTTTGTCTTTCGTTGATCACGTTAGTTCCATCGTTAATAAGGTTAAAACTTCGTAAAGAGATGGTCCAAGGAGTTTAAAAATCTCTTGATCAGATCACCAAACTTAGTATGCCTGCACTATTTAATCTCCATCCTATGCGTTGCACATTGCTCGTATTAAGGCTGTTCAGCGTAGATTTCTTAGATTTGCATTAGCGTGACCGTCTGCTCTCTTTGAACAGGGTTCTTATTCGCTCCATAAGACATATGATCTTTCTTCGAATCCCTCTTCGACGGACTAACCCTGATATGATTAATAATACCACGACTTTTTAATAAATCTTTTGTTTGCGTTAACTTTTGTCTTTCGAAATCTAAAGCGAGAGATCAGCTGCGTTAAACCCACTTTTGGCATCAGCATTTGCTGTATAGTTCTCATTTTTATAACTTTTTTGCAGCAATAATTAAAATTAATTACCTGTTAATCCAAAACAAACATTTTCGACCTTTTATCTTAAAAATGTTGTTTCTTTAAAGAATTTCCTACCTAAAGTGCAATAAAATAATTAGGTACTCAGGGAGTTCTAAGAATGCGGTTTTTCTAATCCTGTATCTACCTCGCCATGTTGCACCTTATTGGAAAGGTAATATGATGGACAATCTAATAAAAATAAAAAAGAGGTGTACTAATTACATGAATTTCGGAGACAATTTGGGAAAATGCTGAGTTTTAGGTAATCGTAAACCATTTTTTTAAATTTTTGAAGTGACTGTACGTGCAATGGCAAGAGTTAGATCAAAATTGTTGACAATTTTGGAAAGCCGATTGAGATAGTAGTTTTTTAGCGTTTGTTTGATGTTGCTATGTCAGGTAGATCAAAAGATAAAAATAAAAGAGTAATGTGTATACCATGAAAAACTGAAATTTATGAATCACCCTGTAACTCCCAAACGGTTGAGATTGCCCCCCCCCCCTGCCATAAAATTTTTATTTGTCTAGTTGAGATCTATCACTACTCATTTCGGCACGTCAGATCTTAAACACCCTGTATAAAAAGAGTATTTTTCTGGAACTTAATTAGATTAAATTTACATTAAAACATTACGAATTAGTTTACGTGAAAGTGATTTAACATTAAGTTAAACCCGAATTCTTGGTTAATTCATCCGTCGCTGGGAAGACTACCCGATACCATTTATGTATTTAACCTAAAGCTTCCCCTTCACCTTATTTCCTTTAAAGCATTTCGAAATGCTGCTAGGAGAAAAGAATGTATTACACATTTGAGTATGAGTGCAAAGTAACCTATAAGTAAACAGCAATGCACCGTTAAATTACAACTGCCAATAAGCAATAAAATAATTAGTAATTTAGCCATTCGTTACTAATATTTCTCAAATCCTAATGACTTCCGGTGGAATGACATATGGTTGAATATTGTTTTTCAGAAATTTGTCCTGCTTGTTTCAAGCATATATATGTATATTACGTTATCTTTAAATCATTATTCAGTCAATCATGCTAATTTTTGAGCCGTTAATAGTTCTTTGCGTAAATTTAAAAATTCTTAAAACTGGCGACATTTAGAAGGTTTAAAGTGCTAAAAAATTCTCAATTGCAATTATTGCAGTTTACATGATTATTGTGAATGTTAGTATTTTTGCAATCATGAAAAGAGACAACATTATAAATGTATCGAACAAACTACTAAGTTAGACAGAGATAACGGCATATACTAGTAAATACCAACAATAACAAAATGGACGAGTAATTTTAGTTCACAAAAATTAAATAAAGCCGAGGTAACAAGAAGAAATGTCATCGTAGCTGTCATTGGCTTGGAAGAAAATATTTTAATAAAGAATTTGCTGAAAAAGTTAGTGATCTTCTTAAAAGAAGTGCTGCAATAACGGATTAACGTAGTTATTTTTATTTTTATTATTTCCTTTGTTTTGCAATTTATATATCAAGGCCAACATAAGGCTTAACTAAAGTTGAAATTTGGTCGCTAGTGGAAGGTAGCTAATCCTGAAACTGGATCAAAACAAAGAGACTATCAGTGAATTATTATATTATAAAGTAAATCAATAAAGTCAAAATGGATATAAGTGAGTCTCCAGACCCCCAGCAACCGCAACACCCACAATCGCAACAATCGCCACAACCACAATTCGGTCCTCAAAATCAGCAAAACAATGATGATGCTGGAAACAGTCATCATCCTGCTGATATCGATGTAGATGCGAATTTATTGCAGCAATTTAGCTGTTTGGGAACTCGCGATCATGAGGAGTTAATAAATGAACTACAAAAATTGTTAGATAATCAACTAAACAAGGATACAGCAAGATTCTTCTTAGAAATGAGTAATTGGTAAGGAAATTTGTTACAACGCAATATTTTAAATATCAAATAAACAATCTTATTGCAGGAATCTTCAACTAGCTATCTGTTGCTACTTAGATTTTCGCCATTTCCAAAATTTTTCATCAATGAAAATCGTTGAACAATCCCGTCCTTCGGAACATTCACAAGCTTGGAAATTGCAAAATGACGGAGAGGAAAAGTGGCCGAGAGGATGTTATCTAATGACCGCTAGCCAATCGCAACATATAGAGGTACCATCAATACAACCTGGGGAAACTTTAAATATAGTAGCTGATATACCCCCAACAGTTCAAGCAACAATGTGGAGGATGTGCACGCCTAATGGATACTGTTTTGGTGGTATGTAAACCGATTTCGTGTTATGAATAGATACTGTTATCATATAAATGCTCTAGAGGTGCCGTTTGACAAAGATATTTGCGATAAAGGTGACCTTTCGCAATGGGCACGTCATTGTTTTTCAAAAACCTAAACTGTCATGTAATCGTACACCATATTTTCATTGCTTTGAGTGTTCTTTTTCCTCACTATTATTTCTTATTACAACAAAAAAAGAAAAAGTTTTCTTAGTACAAAAAACATCCCCGGTTTACGTAGAAAAGGCCGTTTTTGTATATTTTTGGACAATGGAAATTGTTTAAATTGACCATCATTCAGATTAATGCATGTTTGCGCTAATGGGCTAGGTATGGCATCGCTTAAATTCGTTTCAATGTTTAAATCGATTACAAATGGTTGAAATAGTCCATATAATCCACAGATGTTGCACTGTTAATGGCAAAGTGACAAAATTGGTTCAGATGGCAAGCAAGTCACTTTCATTTGCAAGGAGTTTAGCATGGCTTTTGGCAGAAATAACCATATTGTTCTTGTTCGTAATTTATCTTTTCTCGAGTTTCCATCAATTTTTGTTAATTGGATTCGTTCCCATCAAGGCAACCATCTAGTACGGCGCCAAAATTTTCCGTGTTATTTCATGTGCACTATTAAACTCTGACTTATACGCCTTTAATAATTGGTTTTCTACAAATTTCCGTCCTCTAGATATTAGCAAGTGCACTACTATGTTGTTTTCTCAATCAAGATATGTAGTGTCAAGGTATCCTTTGACAACTGAACATACATGACAAGACAAAAGATTTAGGAGTCGTGCTGAATACAGCCTTTTCATTTTACGACCATAACAACACTATTCGATTGCTTACAAGGCGCGGTTAATTCTTCCAAACTTCTGCAAGCTCTGTATTTATCGAATTCTGCTCGCTCCTTGAGGTACCAATGCTTTATAGAATTAATCCTTCTAACTCAGAAGGCGCACTTCATAGGCAGAAGCCTTGAATCAATTGACCTATTCACCAGAATATAACGTATATTGAGATGAATGAGGCTCCCACAACCCATGCAATAAAATATTAGTAAACAACAAACAAAAAAAAAAACAAAACAACAAAAATCTAAAGCACGCCCACACAATCAATCAGGGGTGCACAGACAACAGAGATCTTTTCAGCAAATCCTTAGTAAGAGTCAGGTCAAACACAGGACACATATTGACGGCTCTACACATGCGATTTATAGGCTCATGCATACCATAGTTAGACCGAGAGTGAACAACATGCAGTAAAGGCAGTCTTCTTAAACCATACCTGCCAGAGTGCATGAGTCTATGTTCGAGTTCAGAAGCTGGTGAATAAAGACTAGGTCAGCAACTCTACGTCGTTCTTCCAACGAGTGCATATTAAGCAATCGGAGGCGATCCACATAAGGAGGAAGCCTAAGTGAATCATTCTATGGAAGGCCTCTTAGTGCGAACCTAACAAAGTTCCGCTGCACCGACTCAATGCGCCTGGAATGAACAGCATAGCAAGGTGACCAAACCTGAGATGCATACTCGAGAACCGGTCTAACCAAGGAGAAAAATAAGTGAATAAGGGTCAGTCGATCAGAAAACTCCCTTGACCACCGTTTAACAAAACCCAAAACTGAATTACTCCGAGACACGATATAGTTTATGTGCAGAGTGAAATCGAGTTTTTTGTCTAGCTTCACACCAAGGTCAGTAACTGACTCAACACGACGGATAGTGTTTTCAGCAAAGGTATAATCAAAGACGAGCTGATTGGGGTTCCTACAGAATGACATAACTTCACATAAGCATAAATTATGGTATGCACGAGCCTATTAAATCTATGTATCCTCTCTTTAATAATCATTTTGAGTTTATTGATTTTTACTTGTTGAGACCTCAACTGAAGAATCAGGTTTGTTAGGTTTACTTTTACTATTTCTTATGTCTTTATATTGTTATTTTGGATAAACGTAAATGGATAAACGGACGGATCCTTGTCATGGATCCCTGGCAGGGAAACAAAGGGAAATTACTCTACTAATTGTTGTATAACAGTCATCAGGAGCTCTAAATGATTCCCGGAGAGGCGGTGAAGTATGGTTTCCTCTTCCTCTTCATCTTGGCAACTCCTACAGAAGTAGTTAGATGGCGCACCGAGTCTATCGGCGTGTCTGCCTATGCCCGAAATGAAGGCCACGATGACGTTAATTAATTTACGTTCCAGTGAGATGAACTCTCTTGACCGTTTAGCTTTGGTCATATTTGTCGGGTGATCAGGTGTGTTTCTCCTGCCATCTGGCATTGGGAATCCTGCAGGATGCTTGTGGAATCTCCAGTTTGCAAGTGGCCAGCGGCTTTCCAAGCCGGTGGTTAATGTCCGATTCGAGACGAGTATTACCAATCCTTGCTAATTCATCGGCTCTGCAGTTACCCGAAATTTCACTGTGTCCAGGTACCCAGATGAGCCGTACTTTCAGATGCTCAGCCATGACATTAAAATCTGAGCGACATGCTGGGAAGACACATATGCTTTCCGTAGGCAGCGTTAAATGAATGTTTCAGGCGGTCTGCTGCTACTTTTATAGCCATGATTTCCGCCTGAAAAACGCTGCAGTAGTCAGGTAGTCCGAAAAGATACCTCCACCTACTCTGCCTTACAGTTTTAAGACGTCAGTGTAGAGGTGTACTGACTTCCCCCATTGAGGTGGACCTTCCGCCCCTCTGATCTGCTGGGAAAATAAGAATCAAATTTCGCTCCAAAGAAAGGCTTGGGGGTGATATAGTCGAAATTGGTAGCGGTTCTTCTATAATATAAATAGTCAAAACCAGATAGAAAAAAAATAACCAAATAATAACGCTAATATTGCAAAAACATTAAATATTAAAATTAATATAGATTACTTATATTACAAATAATCAAATATTATATTATACAAATTACTTATAATATAATATTACCTATAACATAAATAGTCAAAAAGAGCTAAAGAGAAGAAAAAAGTCAAAACTCTAGCTAACTAACTTAACCAAGCCGACCCCTAATAGATAGGTGAAAGGTGATACTATCAAAATGGTAATTAAAGAAACTAGACATTGATGGTAACGGTCCGTGATTGAAATAGTTAGTGCGTTGTCGCGGGATATGGAGAAAGTCAAAGAGCGCGCCGGAACCGTAATATTTAAAGAACCAAGAAGTTCAGGACTATTTACAGAGCCCTGTTGGCAGTCAAATACAAATACGATACGAAAAACTTTTCGTCTATTCTCAAGAGTATCTAAAGCGATGAGTTTAAGCCTGTCTGCGTAGGGAGGCAGGGCAAGGAAGCCGTTCCATGGAAGACCACGAAGAGCGAATCTGATAAATCTTCGTTGGACGTCCTCAATGAGGCTAACATGTGACGCACAAAATGAAGACCAAACACTACAAGCGTACTCCAAAACTGGCCTGACAAAAGTGCAATGAAGTATACTAGTACTATATGGATTGTAGAATTCCTTAGACCGCCTTTTAAAAAACCTAGGGTCGCATTAGCCCTGTTAACTGTAGCTTCAATGTGATCATCGGCCAAACATGGGTCGTATGACACTTGTGTAGAGCCAATGCACAATACGTCCATACCCAATCTTTTTTGATAAGATCAATAAGTTCAATGAGAGGATTGTCAAGTTTTAGCCTCTTCAAGGATGTTGTTATCGCCTCTGGCCTAATGTTATTAAAAGCATCCTCGATGTCGAGGAAGGCTGCGAGTTGATATACTTTATGCAGTAACGAATGCTCTATACTTGCGGTAAGTTCATGCAAGGTAGTATCGACGGACCTACCTTTAGTGTAAGCATGTTGCGTTAGAGATAGCTTTGATGCATTGACTGTCTCTTTAATATATACATCTAAGAGTCTCTCCAGGGGTTTGAACAGGAGGGAGGAAAGACTAACGGGCCTTTAGGAATAAAGACCACCCTCAGTCTCATCCATGAGGACGGAATATAGGTGAGGTTAAGGCAGGCCTCATAGATGACCATTAGCCACGAAATAAGTATCTCGAAAGCTAATTGAAGTTCAGCTGGGATGATATCGTCTTATCCCGGTGATTTGCAGGGCTTGAAGCTTTGTATTGTATCGCTCATTTCAGTTTCCTCTTATTGAGGATCTTATAGACCAGTTCATGACCGCTCGGAGTAGCCGGCAGCTCAGCAACGTTAGCTATTGAGCAAACCCGGAAAGTGAGTATCGACCAGCGACTCAAAACTGGATGAAGTCCAACTGCCATCCCGTTTGACTAAGAGGCTTGGGGTACTGGGCGTTGTTGAAAGGATATTTCGCAAGCGACGCGCTTCAAAGGTGCTCTCAATTTTATTACAGAAGCCCTCCCAGGAGGATCGTTTTACTTTCCTGATCAATTTTTTAAATTTACTGAGGCATTCCTTATAGGAAGTCCAAACATTGGTTCTCAAACTCAATAATTTTCTAATTAAATTAAAAATTTCAAATGCAATAACTTTATTGACAACATTTTCGTTCTCTTTTATATTACAATTTTTCATTTAAATTTTTCATCAAATCATTAAGACTCAAAAAAATCAGTTGTTGGGAAATTAGCTGATCTGTTTTTATTATTATATTATTAAGAATTGGTTACCAGGCGTTATACAAAGTAGTGTCAGGCACCATATCTACATAATCCTATTACTTCTTTGTACACTATTTCATACTGCCATTAGTCACTCATACATTGTTTATAGCTGCACATCCTGTATGCTTTAACTTTGACTCGCTTCTTACCATATGAAGACCATGCAACCTGAATTGTTCATCATCTACATCCTCAACCATATCCGTTTCGCTTAATAAAATGGAGACGGAGTTGGATCAATTCGTTGAGAAGCACGACCAAAATGCCACGGGTCCCGGGTTCGAGACCAGATCTCCCCGTGGGTTTTTATTAAGATATTAAAATAATCCACTCCGTCTATGGGCTTTTATCTAGCTCGCAGCAATGCAAAGACAAGACTTTCAAGTATCCTCACTTCCCTTCCGACCAAAACCATGCTAGCGCATCAAAGGGTTGTCCCCTAGGATTTGGCCACAAAACAAAAAAAAAACCTAGATTTCTCGTTTACTCCTAATTGAGGCGCTCAGCTCTAAAGTTGCCTAAGCCCATAAGCCCACCAAATTTTTTCTTGACAATATTTCTTCAGAATATACCGTTTCACTTCACTAATTAACACTTATCGCTTCACGGGTTAAAATACAACTGACTCACTAGGCTGCTACTCAGCCCTACTTATACTACTTAGCTTAATTCTAGAAAGTTCAGCAACTTAGTTCTGGCAATTTCCGTTATTCATTTTCACCACACTAAGTCACTAAAGGTTCGAGTCAGCCTTGACTTCATACGGCATCTGACGTTTTTCTGGCTTCCAAAATTCCGGACGTACGCATTGCAAAACTTGATTTCGTTTTCATCACGTAGTTAATGCCAGACTACAGTGCACCTAACAATATATTAAATTATTCGTCCTGTTCATCCTCCGAAATATCGTTATCGATAGCTTTTGCATTATTGTTTAAATCGTCATAAAATTTGTGACGAATTGAAGGAATAAATTGTCTTTTTGCCTTTTCAATTTATCTTCCTCCTGGATAGAGTGGTTCTAAATCCAATATTAGTTATTATGTGATATGTTCCTTTTAGCAATATCAAATTCTTCAAAAAATACTTCTTCGTTTATTGAGTATTTGTATTTTATAATAAAAGGACTTGTATCGTCATAACGAAGCCACTGGATTTTCAGCCATTGTAGTTTTGATTTATTTGCTGAAATTTTTCCATTTGTAACTAGCTTTTCCAAAGTGCTGATATTTTTACTGTCTTCTGATGACATTTTAACTATATTAAATGGTTTTTTTTCTTTGCAGTTAAAATGACACGTACCCAGTCAGCAGGAGTAAAAATGTCCTTATAAAATCGCTTGCTTTTTTCTATTATTCCGAAGTCTTGATCGCAAGGTAGAAAGGAATGAGCGGACACCAAAAATTTCTGATCTATGAGACCACCTGCAAATGATGGATAATTGACAATATAATTGCATATCGTGCTCATCCGAACGTTACTGTTTTGACCACCTCATCGATCACTATACATTATTAGTTTTTCACACTTAACAAAGTTTTTCACATAATGCAAAATCCTATTTCTTGAAGACCACGTGAAGCCATGCCCTCATGCCAAGTGCACATAAAGGACCTTCCAGTATCCCTAAGCAATATGTCCACAATTGCTTCTTGTAATAGGCAACTCCTGTAGGGTTTTCATGAGATCAAAAGCTGTTACAGCAAATTCATCCTTATTGTCTTCAGAATCTTGTGCCATTCCTTTTCTAGCAGACTCAGCCTTTCGAAGATGTATTTCCTTTTCACTTTCCAATGTTTTTCTTTTAACAGAATTTTCTTCAGCTTCAATTTTATCTTCAGTGCATCGCACTTTTTGCAACTGTCAGAAATGGGTGAACGAAAATGTAAATTAAAATTTTCTGTAAATAACTTGGAATATTTTTGTTTCTTGAATAATGAGCATTATATTTAGGAAACTTTTCCATAAATAATTTTATCAGCTCTATTGTCTCATGGCTAGTTTTATTATGCGCTTCATGTCTTCCTCTTTGATCCAATTTCGGTGTTGTTGAAGAGCTTTCGTTGCTTTTGTATTTTAATGCACGTGTTATGCGACCATCAGAAACTTGCGAAAGTTGTTTAAAAAATTTTTTGCATACAACTTGGTCTACATTATTTTCCCCAGGTAATTTGTATATTCTGCTTTTATTTCTTCTACTGTCACCAACTGTTGTCTTATAATATGTCGTTTTCTTTTCATTTACAGCTATTAGTGCAGCTAAATATGATGATTGCAAATTATGATCAATAAGATTATAAAAATTTCGGAAAATACTTTCAAAAGTATATTTTCATCGAAAAAAGAATTGTACTAATTTATGCACTTTTTCAGGGACAATAATACCTTTAGTGTTCAAATAGGAATCCCTTCGTGCTCGTTTAATTTTACTTACATTTCTTTACGAATCAGTTTCCTAGATTTTTTTTACGTTGGCCATTTTCATTTTCTTCACATGCTGTGCTAGAAGGTTGAATTTGCAGATCTGATGGCCCGGCTTGCGGTTCTTGTGTAGAATTTGATTACCGAAACTGCTGATAAACGTGTTGGTCTGAACTGTAGTTCTGTATCTGTTGAATCTTCAGATGAGGACAATATTGGTTCATATTCTGATCTTGAAGTGGCTCTTCGTATTCATTTCCAGACATTCTAAATCCCATCACTTTATATAACTATTTTGACTATTAAAAATCAAAAAGCACTCTGTATGTTCACTGTTCAAATGCTTCAGAGAAAATGATATTTTCCACAAATTGCACAAGACGTGTCAGACGCAAAATCTGAACAAATTCGTTTTTCTTACGACTTCCGTTCTTGTATCTTTGGACCATGTGACGTCACTGATCCATGGTCGTCTTCCGCTCTCTAACCGTTCCACGAGGCGCACAAAACTCAGGATCTTTGAATAAAAGTAAAATATGTTCTGTTGTACAACTGTTGAAAAGTGACCTGTAAAATAACTTCAGAGGTTATTACCAACGAAGACCTACATACACAGTTCAAGACAGGATAGATATCGGTGTTCGCAGACAAAAGTAACAATGGATAATTCACACTGAGACAAGATTCAAACAACAACATTCAACAGGCTCTAGGATGGAACGAAGGGAACCCACGACGACAGCGCAACACTTGCAGAGGATCCGTAGGAGGAGTAGGTAACCGGATCAAAATCTATTCCCCCATGTCCCACTATGAGTTAAATGAATCTGAGAACAGCATTTTCAAATAGTTAATCAATAAATTAAAATTTTAATAAATTAACGCCCAATTATAATTCTATCAAATATGTTGCTATCCATTTCCGATTTGATCAATACCATTGCCGATGAATTGTTGCATTTCCGTAAGATAATCAGAGTTCCACGCACTGTACAACAAAGCAACGCATTAAGGTCGTAACATAGCAGCTTCGAAGGAAAAAAGAATGTTCTATAAAAACAAACTCCCTTAAAAATTGAAAAGAAGGAAAGTCTCCAGCACATTTAATACTTAAGAAAGACCTTAATAGAAGGACTTACAAAAAACAAAAATTTGCTTCATATTGGAGCAAACACACAATGCACAAAACGACCGTGTGAGGTGAATAAAAGTAGAGGATATTCCCGAAAATGAAGTTTATGTGTTAAGTTTGATATTCTCCTGTTAAGAAATTTTATAAAGGAAATTGTGAAATGAATTAAAAATAACGCTATATTATTCTATCGAGCTCGAAAGCCTCAACTACCTTACAATATATATATTTCACTAATGTAGGTGTGTTTTATCATTTTCCAACTTTTTATAAATGTTTCTCGGTTAAATTCTCGTTTGCTTTCTAAAACTCGTCTTAGACAGTAATATTCGTAGTACCAACACAATGTCTGGCTCTTTAAAGTTGCAGGTTTTCGTACCAAATTATTTTGGGCGTCATAATCTTTTTGGCTTGGAGTTTTGAAAGCCTTTTATCATTATACTAAACGTTTTTATTAACGTTAAAAATGTACGAGGGTGGCGGGTCAAAAAGTAAGTTTCCTTAGCTATGAAAAAATGAGAAACAAATTTTTATATTATAAAATTATGTTTATTCGATTCTTTGACACTTAAACTATTTCTCTACGTAGTCGCCTTTGACTTCAATAAATTTTTAATATATGTTATATAATTTTTGCAAATCTTGTTTAAAAAAAACGTGTCAAGAGAAACCGTCCGTCTTGAGATGTTCATTGCTACGGAAATGCTTGCCACACACCCAAGCTTTCTTTCAAAAGAGTGAAAAGGTGGTAGTCACTCAGTGCAAGGTCTGGAGTTTGGTATTAATTTTTTTAAAACTTCACAATATCTATCTGCATTAATCGTAGCAACTGGCTCTAGAAAATCAATCAATAAAATGCCCGAATCATCCCAGAAAACAGTAGCCATAATCTTTCCAGCAGAGTGTCGGACACTCCATGATTGCTGAGCTCATACTGATGAGAAAAATATTTTATACCGATAAAATTTGTTCCGCTCTTACTGGCATACTATAAAGAGAAACTAAGTACGGTACAAATTAGCTACATGGCGCTCAAGAGAAATGACAAGGTAGGGAAACATCGTTGATCGTGGATTATAAAATCTCCGATTTCCGAAGCATAATGGCCATATCAGGTTGCACGACAACCGAGAGGAACAGCAACCGCTCCAAAATAATTTTGCTGTCGTCTGTATCAGATTGCACATAAACGACAGCGTACTTTGAGCGAAACGTTAGTTCGGAGTTTAGTAAAAAGTTATTCATGCTGCCCGCGAGAGGGCAACAGCAAAAATAGGATTTCAGATAACTCGACAGTAAAAATTTTTCGGATCATGTGATTCAGATTACCCAATAAGAACACTTTGCTATTGCTGTTGCTGTCCAATGTCGTGCAATCTTATTTGACCTTAACACCTGATAGTCTAGAGACTGCCTGAAACATTTTGAATTTTTACGATGTAACTACCAATTACTGATTAAACTGCTTTCGCTATTGCCAATCTTTCTTCTAGATATTTTTAAATAGTAGTTTTTGAGTATTATTCCTTTTATACCTTACCCATTATGTGACCAATAACCTTAACTCTTTTCCTACCAAGACTGTGCTTTACTAGCATAGAGTATTATCGTTAAAAAAATACTCGGCCCACTTTCGCCTGCTACCACATCCGCAAACTATCATAATTGTTGATTTAGTAAGATTTACTTATAAAGCTCACAGTATACCTCGAGATTACGAATATTTTTTTGTAGTTTATGTTGAGTATCAGTTAATTTCATGATTTCAACATATTTTTTTATATAATATGGATACCTAATGTATTTTTTCTTTTTTTATTATATTACAGAACCCATCTGGATGATACCATCTGGGTCAGATGACACAGCATCAGACTTAGCACAAAGGATGTCTCAGCTTCGAACATCTTCGAGCGAAGAAAGCTCGCCTCAAGTTAACGTTGTGATATTGGTTAAAATGGATTAAATTTATTTACATTTTGTTTTTATGGGGGGGGAAATGTAATTTTTCCCGAAGTACGCAAGTGAGACTATTAGTATGCCACAATTTAGAGTGGTATAGTCTTTAAATATATTTTAACTTGAATTTCTCATTTTAAGGTGTTTTTTTACATTTTTGAGTGCTTACTTTTTATTACGTTTTTATGTAAATTCAATTAATGTCTTGTAAGATTTCTCCAAATTCAAAGTAGTTTTATAATTATAACTGCATTTAGTTGTTCCACGTAATTTATAATTTAAGAATTCATTAACCTCTCCTATTTCCGGGCAAAAAAGACAATTCTTCTCACTTGAATACCAATAAGAACAAAGAATTCAAAACTGACGTTGTGGGTGGTTAAAACTTAGTTTCGAGGTTTATCTACAGCTTTTTAATACAGTAATATTTCTACCTACACTTTTATTAGGTATATAAACTAATATAGAAAACTATTTGAAAAGTTATCCCTTCCTTCTGTTAAAGTTTGTCTACCAATATCCCATTTTAATATATTTCTATAATTTGTTAAAAATTGGATAATATTTAAACTGATAAATTACCCAATAATATTTTATTAATTCTGTTCAGATTAAATGTATGTATTTATATTTTTTGAACTTGAGCTTTTGCATATAAAACGAATTATATTTAGGAAAATTATATCAATTTAAAATTGAATTCTAATTAATGCAAATATTACAAATCTTAAAATTGAGTTAAAATTTGTGTTTTGTAGTTTTAAGGCGATTTAATTAATAAACATTTTAAGGTGATAAAGTGATTTTAATTCAAAGTTTGTCTAAACCATAAATAGAATAAGCAACTAAAGGAGGGATGTAGCGTAAAAGTGTCCAACTACAACTAAATGTTAGCTTATAAAATGATATAATAAATACATCTCATAAAACTTTAATGTTTGCGCGAATATATGAAGGTATTGCCTCTCCTTGAGTTTTTCACTTGTAGGTCGGAACAATCACATCTGCCTACATATCTAAAAAAGGTGCAAAGTGGCAAGGTAAACAAAGTATTAGAAAAACGGCATCCTTAGAAATCCCTGACTACCTAATTATGTTATTGCCCTTAAGGTAGGAAATTCTTTAAATAAACAAAATTTTTAAGATAAAGGGTCAAAAATTTTTGCTTTGGGTTAACAGGTAATTAATTTTAATTATTGCTGCAAAAAAGTTATAAAAATGTTAGTGTAATTTTGTTTTATTGCCGATATTAGCTTGAGGTAGCCAGAATTTACACCCTTGTATGCGGCGTTCTGTTGATGGAAATTTTGCTATAAAAAAGGTTCAGTTGAAAAACAAATCAATAAGTACGGGTGTTTTTAAGCAAAAATTATTAAAATATTAAAAAATGGTAGAATTTACATTTGAGGAATACGCGGATAATATTTACATTTATGGTGTAGTAGACGAAAACGAGAGAGCGGCTGTACTGGAATATCAAAGGAGGTTCCCTAACCGGTGAGCACTCCAAATAGGGGTATTTATACGGACTTTCGAAAGGTTAAGAGAAAGAGGAAGTGCAACTTCACACGACATGGAGACACGACCCGAAACTTCTGCCGACGTCGAGCAGCAAATAATCACCATCGTGAGGCAGGACCCTGAGACGAGGACGAAACGAGTCGCAAGTTGATTAGGAGTGTCGTCATCTAAGGTTTGGAGGGTTATTCATCGACAGGGATTACGTCCATATCATCAACACCCATTTACCTCATTCTGGTGAGCTGGTATCATCGGTAACCATTTGGTAGGACCATTCATTTTGCCACAAGTGCTTAACAGTGAAATTTATGCGGACTTTTTGGAGAATACGCTGCCAGATCTAATAGAGGAGAACTTTATGGATAATCTTAGGGGAATGTTTCACCAACACGATGGAGCAGCAGCGCATATGGCTAACATTGTGAAGGTAATACTAAGTGAAAAATTTCCTAACCGCTGGATTGGACGAGGTGCACCGATTCCTGGCCTGCTAGATCTCCAGGCCTTACCCCATTGGACTTTTTCTTATGGGGAACAATGAAGGATGAAGTTTATTCAACCCCAGCTAACAATAGGGAGGATTTAGTTAGCCGAATTGGGAATGCAGCGACGAAAATACGGGAGAGGCGGGCTGCAATACGCTTTAAGCAGGGACTTAGAAGGAGATTATTGCCATGCATCCAAAGTTGAGGTGGACATTTTAAACGGCTTTTGTTACTTATCAAGATTATTTGTAATTATTTTTAAATTCAATAAAAAGCATTTTAGAATTAATTTGAGTTTAATTTTTTTAATATGTTGATTTTTATAATATTCTCCGATAGGATTTCTACGTATAAATTTCTACATATTTTCTCTACGTGGACATATTGCTTAGAATATAAAACAAAACAGGAATGGCGAAGGCTGAAATTAAGCTACCGCCGTCCAAGTTGTGTTGGAAAGCATTTGCGATTGTGTGTCGTGTGAGAAGTTCAGTACATTACAGTAATTATTAAGAAGGCAAGGAGCGGGGCATTCAAATTAAATTTGAAAGTAGTTCGAAGTCACTAATTCATTTTATATTTTTTGTTTAAAGTAATTATTGACATAATTTAAGACGGTGCTAGAACGTCATTAATGAAAAATATTAAAATATTTTAAATAAATATAAATCAATTTAAGAGTTAGCCTCCACAGGTAATGTTTTCTTGAACCGTTTGTGAAATATGTGTCTGCTTTTTGGAATTTGCCATCTCGTAAATAAACAAAAAAAAAAAGCCAGCCAAATTAGTTTAGGGAAATAAGCTATCTTGAGTTCATTCCATCTCACTTTCTCTTGGATATTCGTTCTCATCTGGAAAAAACACGCTCATGTACACGATTCATATACGCTATCGCCATTCCTGTTTTGTTTTATATTCCAAGACATATTGCACTTTTTTGGAATAATAATGGTAATAAGATGGGCAATCTAGCAAAAATAAAAAATCGGTATACTAATTACATGAATTTCAGAGAAAATTTGGGAAAATGCTAAACTTTAGGTAATCGAAAAGCATTTTTTTTTGGAAGTGACTGTACCTGTCATGGTAGGAGTTAGATCAATATTGTTGACAATTTTGGAAAGGCCATTGGGATAGTAGTTTTTTAGCGTTTGTTTGATGTCGCTTTGTTGGGTAGATCAAAAGATAAAAATAAAAGAGTAATGTGCATACCATGAAAAACTGAAATTTATGAATCACCCTGTAACTCCCAACCGCTTGAGATTGCCTCCCCCTGCCATACAATTTTTTGTTTGTCTAGTTAAGATCTATCACCCTACTCATTTTGGCACGTCAGATCTGAAACATCCTGTATAAAGAAAAGTTTGTACAGGAAATTCAGGTGGAACAATTTAGTCACAACTCTACCCACTGGCTGAGAGCTTGCAGAACAAGGTTGATCGAGCAGTTGATAAGTTAATCATTAATAAAGGTAATGAATGGAACTAATGAGAGTGAAAAATGAGAAAATCAAGAAAAGGAAGAGAGCGATATTAAGGGGGCACTCTGGGTTTATTTATTTTTTAAATTCTATTTTCTAAAAACACCTTTTTAATTGCATGTACTATGTATATGTAGAATTAGTGTACAAACTCTTATTTAGGTCGGAGATCCGAAGAAATATGTATATAAGGCGATACAATAGAAGGTTCGTGAGCGCGCACAGCCGGTGTTTCGGCACTTTTATTTTTTATTTATTAATTTTTAACCCTTGTTTTAACAATTTATTTGCAAAAATCCCGTTTCAATTGTCTGTTTCAGAGGTTCCTGACCCGAGTTTTTTACAGGGTTCTCTTATGATCGCCACTTTCTTGCAATAAACTAAAAAAAAATTTTTTTCCACGTATAATTTATTGTACAAAATTTTTGAAACATTTAAATAAATTCTAGTATAAAAAAAATCTTGAAACTATGTGCAATAAACCCAGAAGAAGATTGGAGTAATTATCGTATTATGAGAAATGTATATTAACGAAAGTTAGAGAAGGCAAGAAATATTCATACTCAAAATAAACTAACCTCCTGAATAGACCAAAAAGCAATGTGGAGAGTACTGAAGTCCAAGGTATCTAAGGCATATAAAGCGTCCACTGCTTGCAGAAAAGTTCAATGAGTATTTTATAAAGAGCATTGAAAAGATAAATCTTGCGGGTGCACAGTATACAAAATTTAATTGAAGGAATCGAATGCAAATTTATTTTCCAAGGTATAAGCCTACAACGCTTAGAGATAACTTTTTTAGGACTTTCGATTAGTAAACAAAAGAATGGTAATAGGCGCGCTACCCAAGATTTTTCTTTAAGGAGGAGGGGCGAATCTATTTACGGACGGAGTGCCGGACTTCCACCCGGGTGGACAACCGACTAAAATCCCACCTCCCAGCTTCAATTCCACCAGCCCGGGACCGTTTTCCACATTACTACAGGTTGGGCCTTTTCGTTTAGCACACAGGGCGCCTAACGCGACAGGACCTGCGTGGCAGCTTCCAAGTTCTTGGTGAAGAGCGTGTTTTCCATGAGCTCCGCGACCAAGCGCCACTTTTCCTCTCTTTCTAACATGTTGTCCACTATGTTATCCGGAAACAGACGTCCGAGCACTTGATCGACAGCAGCTCTACCATCCATGATTGATGAAAAGATTTTGGAAAAAATTGTACACAACCAATTGGAATGATATCGAGAAAACAACAACATTATCATTGAAAATCAATCAGGCTTCCGAAAAAATCATTCATGTGAATCAGCGATTAATATGGTATTATATATGTATGAAAAGAGCAACTGTCAGACAAGAAAAAAGTATAGTATTCTTGGATATAAAAACGGCAAAGATTTGCAAGATGATCTGGACAGAATAAGTGAATGAATGAAAGGGAACAAATTAAAATTTAACATATCAAAAACAAAATGTATGTGTGTGAACTGTGACCTGGGCTTAAATATAGAAGTAGATGGTTGCAGAATTGAGCAAGTAGAGCAGATAAAATACCTAGGAGTAATAATTGGCCAACAATTGAAATTCGCACATGTAAATTTCATATGTAAGAAGGATAAAAAATAGACTGACGCGATCATCAGCTTTAAACATGCACAACGTGATAATTAAACCTCACTTTGAATATTGCTCGACAGTGCTATACTTAATTAACCAAGTTGTAAAAAAATGCAGAATAAGGCAATGCGCGTAATACTGCAATGCGATCGATACACTAGGATAGATTTCATGTTGAAAGATCTAAGATAGTTAAATATTAGACAAAAATTACGTTAAATGTATTGGGCTTTGTATTTATTTGGTCTAGTTCCTTATTATTTAAAAAATATTAGGTATGTACGTGATTGTCAGCCCTACAACATAAGAAATGGAGACAGGCTCAGATTACCGAATCTTAGGTAAACCAAATCACAAAATTCTTTAATTTATGAAGGTTTTAAATTACTTAATGATCTGCCACAGAATATAAGATGTATAGAAGACTTTATTTAAAAGAAATGTAATGGAGTTTGTAAGAGAAAATTTTGATTAAGTGAAGATACATTTGTAAAAGTAATGTAATAGCTACGCTAAATAAATTATTATTATTATTATATTACTTTATTTATTGAATTTATAACAAGTTAATAAAATATTTCTTATTTCATTTAAAATCTCACTCGCTTCACTTAGAGACATCTATTTGTAAATGAGATCACACATCCTTATAAGCACTACTTCGAATATTAGAAGAACTTCTTCATTTAATGCAGTATATATAATATATATAATATTAGAAGAACTTCTTCATTTAATGCAGTTTTCAGTTAAAATAAATAAATTTACACTTTTATTGGGGAAATGTTCTTTTTCTCATCAAAAACATTTGCTTAAGGACTTATTTAGTCTACACATGATGTCAACACTAACACGACCTACATTTTATCTGCAAAACCTGCAAGTAAAAATCTCTTTCGGTTCTTGTTCTAGTCAACGAATACAGACAGTCTGTATTCGTTGGTTCTAGTTCTTACAGCCCAAGAAATAAATTAACATCCCCTTAGTTTTTGTTTGCCTATCGAGAGGAGTTGATGCCTTTGTTCAGCACGCGGGAGCTGATCCTCCCCTTTTTAATCCAAACACCTTTCCTTCAGTTATGTATTTAGTGACAAATGAATTACTTAAATTTGTGCAAAATTAAGATATAGTGCGATGAATGTGCTTACTTTTCGGTTACTATGGTACTATTTAGAGGTATGCAATTGCCGTGGGAAGGACACTTTCAGTGGTTTCATTCACCTGTATTGTGGGTGATTTATCGATATTGAAAAGAAAACATCAAAACTCTTCTTATCATGTGAAATTTGTGGGGGTTCTGTTATTCAACAAGGTAGCGAGAATAGTTCAACCTATTTCAACATTGCTTTGGGATATTTTACTTAAAAGCATATTTGCGAGCGAAATAGTTCGTACTGTTAATGTATAACGAATATATTTTAGCTTTATAAATGAGTGCAAATATTAACGCAGGTAATGTTTTAAAAAATGCTGAAATTATAATATAATAAGTTATACACTATTATTTTAATAATTTTAATTTTATAAATAGTTTTCCGTTGTTTGTAAAACGCAAATGATTCCTTCTTACTGAAACTTTGAATATGTTTGGCTACCAGCTAAATCTTGCAAATTGGAAAAATATTAGCGAGTAAATGCATGCACTTATGAATGTTGTGCAAGAAGTTTTTTCAAAAGGCCAAACACTTTCGTGTGCTACTTATGAAAAGCTTTAAAAGTTTTTGAAAATAATAACATCACTGCATTTACATATACCTATTTTGGGGCTTTCTTTAAAGCAAATTATTTTCTTTTAGACGAAAAAACTTAAATTATAATAGTTCTATTCTACAAAGAAATCATTATATTGAAATTCCCAAGAGAACAGATAGGACAATGTGATTTGATACGGGCTCAAAAATGTTGTTCGACTCCAATTTTATAAAATTAAACTTTTAAAAAGTTACTTAAACAGTACAAGGTAATCAAAAAACATTTTATTTTAGGCAATCATCTTATTAGTTCGCTAAGCTGTTTGTTGCAAAAATATACGTAAAAAAAGCATTAACGACTGTCCAAGCAAAAAATTCAGTCTTTCAAACATTTTAGAAAATTCTTAGCTTTGAAGTCATGCTGCTTAGTTTCTGATGCTTCTAAATTCTATAAGATGAGAATTTTTCATACTTTCATATAATTATGTAGTCCTTTCTCAACACAAAAAAAAAAACCAATGGGCATATTATAATCAACAAATTAAATCTAAAAACAGTAAACAATTAGATCTTTTAGCTTTCTCTTTTCACTTTAAAATTTACAGATACACCTGAAAATTTTTTAGCTTTTGTTAAAATATTGCTCTAACTAAGATAATTTGAATTTTTTAAGAAAAATAAACATATTGCAACATATGGGGTAGATGCTCCAGTAAATGACCGATTAAGAGTAAACTCGGTCTTTGTGTTCAAAATATGTTACAAACTTAAGAAGTACATGTATGTGACGGGGAAAAGGTTTGGATTAAATACATATGAAGTGGAAAAGCAATTTATTATAAAAAAAAGTATTGATTTTTGAAAAAATATGAGAAAATGACATTGCATCAGCAAATGACCGGGCTGCTCCAATAAATGACCAGGCTGCTCCATTAAACGACCGATATCATTATGTGGGATGTTTTTTTTATTTCATAGAATTTAAACACTTGTAATATCAGATTTTTAACCACTTTTAATAATTTGTAGTATTACATTTTTAATTATGTGCAATATCACATTTTCAATCATATTGCATCACGAAACTTAGGGCTAGTCGAACTACTCAACTTTCTCGGCCGTTTTCTCGGCCGAGACGTTGCAAAGATTTCTCTTTTTTTAATTCTGATTTTTTCAAGTCTCTCTTGTTCTTTTTGTTCTTTTTCTATCGCTCGCTCTTCTTTTATCTTTGCTCTTTTTCCTTTGGCTTTTTTAATTTTGTTAATCGTTCTTCTTTTCTTTCCGGCTTGTTCCTTTTCTTTAATCTCCCTTTTTTTATTCATTTCTTCTTCACGTTCTTTTTGGAATTTTTTTCGATCAACTTCAATCTGAAATTTTTCTATTTACAACTTGCCTATATTTTTCAGATGCAATTGCAAAAACCGGATCTTCTTTTTTCTTTTTGGGTTCCTTGATTAATTCGATACGTGGAATATGGAGATGCTCTTTCCATATATTATTTGCAGCACTTGAACTTGTTAGTGGTTTCTAGTAAAGCCGAGGTGTGATGTTTAAATCCGTATAGAAACATTTGGGTTTATTTATTAACTAAATACATAGTTCCGCCGACATGTTTACGCGAACTAGTTCCATGCATAAGAGGAAACGTTCCATGTTCCCCTTTGGAACTACTTTGCGCAAGCCTAGTAGGCGGTCATTCATTGAAAAACTAACCTCACATACGATGATTCACATCAACTTTTTTACGGTGATTCACATCAACTTTTTCGTAGGATTGTATTTACGACATCATAATACCGTGCACTGCTTACTATATAATGCTGGTCTGAGTCTGAATCATGAACACACCCCTGAACATATCGTGCCACAATATCATACATATCGCACAGATTTGTGCGCAATTTTTTCTAGGCACGTGTGAATGTTTGAGTAATACTGTGGACACAATATTCGCTTAATTTATAGTTATATACACTTTGCCTATTTAAATAACTTTCAAATCGGTCATTTATTGGTGATCGGTTATTTACTGGAGCATCTACCCTACAACCCTTTGGTAATACTATTTTCGTTCTTTTTTAAATTTTTGCTCTCATCAATGCAGGTGTGTGCGTGCAGAAAACCTCATTGTAAATTATACCTAAAAACAAAGTAAACTTATTTATACTCAATATTTAGTAATCAATATTATATTTTTTATAAAATAAAATAAAATTCAATTTCACTAATGGTTCTAATAAATGTAAATAATTACATTACTTCATTTTAACATAGATTCCTTGTGCATTAAAACAGCACTCTTGTACAGTATTGTAAAATATTTGAACTTTTATTATAAAATAACATTGTTTCCACTTAATATTTTGTGCTATAGCTACCATTTTTAATAGCAACTCTACACCTGCAGATAATTGAATTGACTAAGCGCTGACATCTATCTAAGAAATCGACTGCCAGGATGCTCGTATAATTTCTTTTGTTTTGTGGCTTTGCAAGGAAAACGGCGTTTTTAGCAATTATCCAAAGATGTTCTATTGAATTAAGGTTTTGGGACTGTGGAAGAGGCACGTTGCCAGGGAGGGGGCTGAGGGGGCTGAAGCCTGATTTCCACAAGTGTCAAAGTTTTTTTGCAAGACGTAATTAAATTCTATATCATCCCGCCCAGTCCCGTAATTTGTCATCAGCTGTAGAAAATGCAGAAACGGCGGTGAATATACTCAAAGATGATCGAAAAAATGCCGAAAAAATTTTCAAGGAAATTTTCACAGCGGCTGAATCTTTTTTATATTTTGATGATCGAGTAGTGTCACTTTTTGCGGTAAAGACAGAGTACAAGTTGTAGTGTAAGCGAGTTGCATTGTTGGTAAAAGACATAGAGGTTCTGGAGGTCTTGTAAAAATGTGATGGAGCCTATTTTCCAATTATTAAACATCTCACAATTCTTGCTACGTTACTAGTTAAGACTGCAAGCGTAGAAAGATCTTTCTCGATTTTGAAACGAATCAAGACGTTCTTGCGCAGCGTTATGATCGATGAAAGACTGAGTTCAATTGCCATACCCTTAATGCATTGGGACTACAAAGTGGATCCTGACAGAGTCCTTGATATCATGGCAGCGACGACGTCTGAACTTGTGAATTCGTGATTTGATGTGTTATGATACATTTATTATGGATTTATTGCTTATGTAAATTATACATTATGATAAAACTCGTAAAAATATGTCAAGGATTCACGCACCATAAAAAAAGTTTCCTATTAGATAAAGAACATGTTTGGTTATTAAAATATAAATATCAAAACCTTTACTTTTTGAACTTGCTGAATAAATTTCGAGTAAAAATCACCTTAACCCTCCCCGAACGAAATTTCTGGCTTCGGGCAATGATCCAAATCAACTTTGCTTTCCGGCAAGTTTGATTTGGATCATTGTTCTGTTGATATGTCTATTTAAAAAGCATTTCCTATTCAGCTAATGAAAGTATTACATTTTCCAGAATAATATGGGGAGGTGTAGTCTAACTTCGTAACAAGTAGACTTGGATGATTCTTTTTGTGATGTATAGACTGTTTCCTCATTGATACCATGAAAAAAATTTATGTGGTAGGATAGTGGAGTAGTGGCTTAGGTGGGAGTGGGAGGAGACACGTCGCCTGACTTTGGAAGGTGCAGACCGATTTTGATGATTTTCATTCTGTTGACCAGAATACGACTCCTTATTGGTAAATGATAAAAAATGTTGCATCTGGAGTCACTACGGGAAGAAGAGAGAGCAGTCCCCTTACTTTGTAATTCGTGTCCTGACTTTGATGATTCTCTCTTGCTGTATAGAGTACGTTGGGTACTAGCGCCATGCTAAGAATTTTGTATCTAAGGTAAGAGTGTGAAAGAGTGGCTGGGATTAACTTTGTAACATGTTACCAGATTTAGATGAATTTGTTTCCATTCTATAAAGTTCAGTACCTCTGCAACTGTTGAAATTGCTTTGTAATACGATCAGCCTTTTTAGAGTAGCATATCCGAAGACTCTAAAAAGTGAAAAATTAAATAGTTTAAAAAAAAGTTGAACTGACTTCACAAAAAGCGTCAAAAAACATGAATTAATATTTAATTATCGTAAATCTATTACGCCATTTTGAAGTCAGTGCAATTGAAGTGAAGTCGGTTCAACTTTTTTTTAAATTTAAATTCAATTTCTTAGACGTCGTTCAGGTAACCCAGTATTGATTAAACGTTTTCTTATAGGGGAAGTGTCTATTGATAAATTTAAATCTGATCTTATTGTAGAGGAAGAAATAAAAAGGAGATTTCTTTTCCTGTCTTCCAACTCAGTAATTTTTTTTACCACGACGTATGTCCACATGTTTTTTCCATTTCAGTGCTTTGCTTGGCATTTTTGCCGAATAACCGACTATTTCTTGCACAAACATGTAGGTTTTTAGAAACATTTTAATAAAAAATTACTTGTTTTCTGTTCTACAAATTAATTACGTTCTCTTTTAATTATAAATTTGTCGCAACTCGTTTCGCCTTACTGCGGCATTATCAAGCAATAGGTTTTACTTTCTTTTGTAAGTTTCCTCATCAAAGTTCTTCAATTTTCAGTGCAGTACTTTGTTTATCTCTTTTTTGCCAAGAAAATTAAATTAAATCAAAACTTTCGATTCTTAACAGTTTTAATCACCTTTTATTATCAAAAATCAATACAAGAAAAAAAATATTTTAAGCATTACACAACATAAAACAGTTTTTAAAAAAAGGTTGAACGGGCTAACAATTAAATTACATCCTACTAATTGTGTTCCTATCAATTCTATACCTATTACGACGTTTTGAAGTCGGTGCAAATTAAGCAGACAAAACAAAAACAGCAAAAGCATTTAATCCTCCTCTCTTGTGAGCTAAAATTGTTAGGTAGTTTTATATGTATAGTAACTTCGATTGTTGTTAGGTAGTGGTTTGTTTAATTTGCGCCGACTTCAAAATGTCGTAATAGATATAAAATGAAAAATTATTTTATGCTTTTAGCGCTTTTTGTCAAGTCGGTTAAATTATTTTTTTTTAAATTATTTTATTTTTTTACTTTTTAGTATCTTCAAAGAATGCTGTTCGTACGAACAAAGCCACTTCAAAAGTTGCAGAGATAGTACAATAAAAAATTTATCTAAATCACCTTAGAAAATTCTTATTATGACCCTAGTGCGCCACTTTTACAACAAGAGATAATTATCGTAGTCAAAGAATCATCGTAGTCACTTTAGGCACAACATTTTTATCATTTATCAATCAGGAAACGTATTCTGTATAACCGAATCAAAATCGGTCTATACCTTATAAAACTAGAAGCCGCCCATCCTCCAACTCTCAACATAAGCCACAATTTCTGTCAGAATACAAACAGATACTCTATGCATTCAGAATAATCTAAATCAGTCCACACGTTCAAAAGTTAGGCCCCCCACCCCAACCCTAGGTAAACATTTTTGCACAGATTAATAATGGGGTATAATATAATACACAACAAAAAGGAATCTTCCAAATAAGTGTGTGAATTACGAAATTGTATAAAGCCCCCTCCACACACCACCTAAATTATAAATTTTTGTCGTCGTATCAGTGGGGTAACATATTCTAAACATGAAAGGAAGAATCATCCAAATCGGTTCACGTGTTACGAAGTTAGACTACCCCTCCCTTCCCAACACATTACAATTTTTTCTCGTGGTATCAACCAGGGAACATACCCTACCTAACAGAAAAAGAATTATCCAAATCGGTCCACGGCATATGAAGTTAGACTACCCGTCCCCACACCCTAGGCCAAATATTTTCTCCTAATAGCAATGGGGGATCATATTCTGTGTAACAAAAAAAAACCATTCAAATGGGCCCACGCGTTAAAAGGTAGGTTCCACCCCCACCCCACCAAAATTTTTTTCTCGTGGTATCAACCAGGGAACATACTCTACCCAACAGAAAAAGAACTATCCAAATCAGGCCGCGGGATATGAAATTAGACTACACCTCCCCCTCACCCGAGGCAAAAATTTTTTTCTCCTATTAGCAATGGGAGATCATACTCTGTAGAACAAAAAAAGAACCATCCAAATCGGTCCACGTGTTACAAAATTAGGTTACACCCCCACCCCACTGTGAACATACTCTACTCAACCAAAAAATTATCATCAAAATCGGTCAACGTGTTACGAAGCCATACAAAAAAAAACATATATACATCTAACTTAGAACCTCTTTGTTTTAGGGAAGTTGGTTAAAAAAGGAACCATCCAAATCTGTCCACGCATTACGGGGTTAGGTTCAACCTCAAACCTCCACCCCCACCCCACCAACAGAATTCATGACATGGTACCAATCGCGGAACGTACTCTACCCAATTCGCGTCGAACTTACTTATTTTGAAATCGTCTGGTGATTGATCTTTTCGAGTCTTAACTCTTTTGTTTACCAATGATTACAAGTTTGTTTGTTTATGCACCTTTCGATTATGATTAATTGTTTCTAATAAATTAGTGTAATTTTCGTATAAAAGTGTTTTGACATAACTATTAGTGGAAATTTTAAAACAGTTTAATTCATTAACACTTAAGAATCATAATAATTTAGAAATTCCAAATTTGAGCTGATTCTACATAAACGTTACAATTTGAAACTTATTGAGGCCTGATTATGAGGATATTCAGAGGATGGCAGCATAACTGATTACTGGTGCTCTCGGAACTACGCCCTCCAAAGCCCGTAACAAAATTCTCCACCTCCTGCCGGTTAATCTTTTCGGCAAGCAAACAAATTTTTGGACAGTAGAGTAACAATAAATACTGATTATACCACACTCAAGGCATTTTCAACGCTAAATTTGACTCCTCTGTCCACACCAGATCGGAATGGGAAAATGGTCCCTCTCAAGAGGGAGACAGTGCATCTATACTCATTCTGATTCCTTGGTTAAACTAAAATTTTTATTTTTTTGTATTTTGTATTTTGTTTCCTGGATTAATTTTTTTTTACCCCTCCAGCCTGGGAGGACTAGCTAGGGTTGTCCTGACGATTTTTCCTTTTAGTTAATATTTTTCCTTTTTTGTATATATTTCTTTATAGATCTTTTTCCCTTTTCCCTTTTTGCAGCTTTATTTATATCTTGCTAATAAACCATGTCTGTAATGCCAGTTACAGGTGAAATGGAGTACCGTCTTACCTAAAAAACTTTAATCAGAAGAATTAAAATTTTTATTAATTGTATTGACTGACAAAGAGAACTGTAAATGAGAGGAGCAGGATGAAATTTTAATTTTGCTTGAATTGAGGAACAGATTCCTTTTAGCTTTAACTGCATATGTTATATGTAACGAAATATATTTATTTTAAATAAAATTGTGCTTGTATTATTTTAATTACAATATTCTGCAAACCAAAATATAATAAAAAACTATCAAAAATACTGTTCAAAGCTATTGCATTTAGCGTTATTTTTTCCCTTGCGGTTTTAGGATTATGCAATGCCGGTGATATAAAAACGGCTACATCGGTTTAGTGGACGCACGACAGAAGTGAAGCTCGATACTTATTTTTTATTTTTTTATGTATGATCGGACATAACTTTATAACGCGTGGACCAATTTTTATAATTCTCTTTTTGTTGGGTACAGTATATTCCCCGGTACTACGTCAAAAAAATTATAAGTGGGGTGGGGGTGAAACCTAACTTCGTAATGCATGGACCGATTTGGATGATTACTTTTTTGTTGTATAGAATATCATGCGATATTGCTAACAATGAAAAACATTTGGTCTTGGGGGGGTAGTCTAACTCCGTAACGCGTGAACCGAATTCGATGATTCCTCTTTTGTTGGGTAGAGTATGTTCCCCGATTAGTTGCATGTCACAAAAATGTTTGGAGGAGTGGTGTGGAGGGGGCGGCGGGGGTGAAACCTAACTTTGTAATTCATGGACTGATTTAGATAAATCTTTCGTTGTTGTTTAGAGTATCATTCCCCATTGCTAATAATGAAAAAAATTTGGCTACAGGATGGAGAGGGAAGGCAGCTGATGCGTAGTATAACTTCGTAACGCGTGGACCGATTTGGATGATTTTTACTCTGTTGGGTAGAGTATGTTCCCCCGATTGATACCATAACAAAAACAATTTTGGTGGGGTGGGGATGGGGTCCAGGAGTGAAACCTAACTTCGTAATTCGTGACCGGATTTGGATAATTCCTTTTTGGATGTATATCGTATGATGCCCCATTGCTAATAATGAAAAAAATTTATCTTAGGGTGGGGTGTGGGGGGAGGTGTAGTCTAATTTCGTAACATGTAGACCGATTTGGAGGATTCTTCTTTTGTTGTGTAGAATGTGTTTCCCCACTGATACGACGACAAAAATTTATAAGGTGGGGTGGTGTGCGGAGGGGCCGGTACCTAACTTCTTAATTCACATACCTATTTGGAAGATTCCTTTTTGTACTGTACCCTATGATCCCCCATTGCTACTCTATGGAAAAATGTTGACCTCTGGTTAGGGTGGGGGAGGGGTAACCTAACTTTGTAACGCTTGGACTGATTTAGATGATTCTATTTGCATTCTGACAAAAATTGTCGCTTATGATGAGAGTTGGAGAATGGGTTGCGCCTAGCTTCATAAGGCATAGACCGATTTTGATTCGGTTGTACAGAATACGTTTCCAGATTGATAAATGATAACCTAGAGTGACTGCGATGATTCTCTGACTACGATAATTCTCTCTTGCTATATAGCACACTAGCGCCATGATAAGTATTTTCTAAGGTGAGATTATTAAAGGGTGACCGTGACTAATTTCGTAATATGGTGCCGGATTTAGGTAATTTTCTTAGTGCCCTATCTCTGCAACTTTTGAAATTGTCTTGTTCGTGCGAGCAGCATTCTTCGAGTGGTATAATATGAAGACACTAAAAAGTGAAAAATGAAATTGTTTTAAAAAAAAATTAACCGACTTCACAAAAAGCGCTAAAAATCATAAAATAACTTTTCATTTTATCTCTGTTACGACATTTTGAAGTCGTATATAAAATATACGTATATAAGATAATATATAAAACTACGTGAACGTGTCAGCCCACGGAATCATAAGGAAGAACGATTAAATAATTTTGTTGTTTGGTTTGTTTAACTTGCACCGACTTCTATTACGAAATGTCGTAATAGATATAAAATGAAAGTTATTTTATGCGCGCTTCTCGTGCAGTCGGTTCAAATTTCTTTTTGAAAACTATTTTATTAAATTTGCACAAAAAAAACAATAGTGCTCTGACTATAAATAAAGCGAGCTTCGTAATCTGGGATGAATAATTTTTTAGCAATTGTTTAGAAGATCGACATATAAAAATATAGGCTAAAGTCAAATACCATGTCCAGGTCTAAGCATTATTAACTTCAAGTGAAATAAATATTTTCCAAGCAGCACTTTAGCTTAACAATAAATATTTTATTTATATGATTTTGCAAAACACGAAATTCTTTCGATAATCCCTTGGTAATCATTCCCTCTAATTCCTATTAAATCAAAATCAAGGAAATTATTTCGGATATGTTTGCAGCACTGTTTATCTTTAGGCAAAGGTCTGTAAAGTGGCAATGTCAGGCAAATACGGCGAATTCGGTTGCACTTGCAGCAAATAGAAATACCGAAGGAAACGTCAAAGCAAGATGATGGTACTAAAATGGAGGCCTCCGTTCTAAAATTGCAATTTTCGTGTTGTGTCTATATTGATAAATTAAAATAATAAATAATTATTGAATAATTCGTTGAAGAAAGTAAGTTGACAAAAAAGTAACTATTGATTTATTTGTTTTGAAGTTCCCAGGATAAAATAAATTTGAAGGCTTAGTTTTGCACTTCTATATGAATTCAATTAGCTTTAATCTAATAAGAATGTGTAATTGTTTATAAATTGAAGAGTTGATTCAATAAAATATAGTTAATAAATAGTGTCGCGCAAAAGTTTGATCGATTTGTTTTTCTGTGAAGTGTTGAAAAACTTTTTTTCATTTTTGCTTCTTCGCTGCAATCGCTATTGCCACGGAAACTAAAATTAGCCCCAAAGGAGACACCCGCAAATGGGCAACAGAAAAAACGAAAAATATTAAAAAGTTTACTGGCATGTGCTCCGAATGAGGACGAATAAATGTCCAAAAATAAAAATTATCTTATTGTGACATAAACTTCTAATGTTCAAGTTCCATTGTATTTTTTCACCTTTACAGGAATATTTCCCAGTGTCACACTACTGAACCGACCTTGACTTTCGATAATCCAATAACTAAGCGCAGCAAAAACGAAGATTGCTTTCTTACGGAATGGACTGATAATTTATACCAAAGCGGGAGAATTATTAATCTACTAAATATTACGTGGTCGGCACAGTGGCTGAAGGTTTTCGAGTATATTATATAACTCTACAAGGCATGAAATAATTTTGTTATCAATGAAAACGTTGTTTTGAGCGATTAGCGAGGGCATCATTTTGGTGATTCATGCCAATCTTCCGCCTGCTAATTTATGTAGATGTGTGAAGTGGTCGTTTACCATGCCTTTATTAAGCGCACTTGCTTAAAGAAATATCTCGTTATTTAAGTATTTGGTATTGAAATCATATTTTGTCATATCATTCTAGCTAGATGAATGTTTCATTAGTCATTTTGTTTATTTTGATTCGAGTCTTTTCAAAGAATTCTTGACGAGCACGTGCTATCTGAACTAAGCTTTCACTTTATGGTTATCAAACAAAAATTATACTATCTGGGTTAATAGGCTACGATTGTTCCTTTAGACTTATTTTGTAAAACAATAATGACAGACGAAATAGCCACATTATTTTGTTCAATTTAAAGGATTGCTGTTTGATATTTGTATCCTAGTATCCCAGAATATAAACAAGTTAATATCTCTTTTAATAGTTAGAGTTCTTAATTACATCAAGAAAATAAACTCTTTAAATTTGTTTCTTTAGGCGGTGTGTATTTCATATGGGAATATTGTGATGTAATTTAAATTTGTACGTGTACATCACACATTCCCATAAACAGTATTTTAATCGCATTAAAAATCAATAACTGTTTTATAACGTCGTCGTCCTGGGGAAAATTTGTTGCTTTCTTTTAGTAATCATTTAACGGTCGAAGAGAAAATTTCTTGGTGTAAACGGGTTTTATGTCACAAATGTAATATGATAAGCACAAAACATTGTGATATTTCTTGGTGTATAGTAAAGGTGGGAGTGAAGTATGTCAGATAGTTAAATAATAATTATAAAATTATAATGTAAGTGATTTTGTTATTCGATTTTACTAATAATAGTTTTTGCACTTGTGATAAATTCAGCCCGTCATTGCATTAATTTAATAAGCACATAAGAAACAACTATGATCTTATAACTGAAAATCTAGATAGTACGGTACTATATAACAGAAAAAATATCATGCACCTGATTTGGTTGCGCAGCCTACAACAACCTTCAACCTTCAACAACTAAAAAAAAAATTGTAGAAGACAGCTCAATTTACCTATCGCCAATATTAATATATACATATGCATATATAGGTTGATGTTTCGAACATAAACCATTCTACATCCAAAGCAGTTTTGAGTGCGGATTAAATGAATTGTTTATCTATAAAAAAAATTACAGGGAAGCAAACATAACATGCTACTCATCCCTGACAAGCTGAACAAAATTTTGCAAAGATTCTGAAGATAAAGTAGAGTGTAATGGGGTAAATACATAATAGGAAATATATAGGAACTCGGGCTTCAGGTCATCCGTTTGAAATAAAACAATTTATTGGCTATTAGACATCATTTCATGTATAGCCCAACGTTTCACCGATCTACACCGGCGTTTTCAAGGGACTGCAACAAACATAGTATATCGTAAAGCACAACATCAACAAAGAGATTTTTTAAAAACTCACTTCAAAAACTGCCAATACAAAATTTCTTAACATCTATGAAAAAATATCTTCTTATATCCGACACATATTCTCCGTCGTCGTCACAATCAAAAACAGAACTTCCCAAGAGCTACAGCTACCTCGTATGACCGTCAGCGGAGTAACTATCCAATAAATACGGCACAGTATGTTGCGTTGACGTTGTCCGTGTCCGTCTTTCTATTTAATGCATTAGTGGCCTTGTAGATGTGTAACGATTCTAGAATGTGGCGCTTGCTCCAGTTGCCCTCTCTTGCTAAAACTTTCACGTTGTCAAAATCTGGGTAATGATTCGTCTCTACGCAGTGTGCTGCGAGTGCCGTTTTGTTTGCGCTTTTGCTCTTTGTCTGACTTATGGCTGGCCATTCTATTTTTTAGGAGTTGTCCGGTGGTGCCAATATAACAAGAGGCACAATTCTCTTCTGCTTTCCCCCCACAATTTATTTCATAAAAGACGTCTGACTGCCTTGTGTGTTCAGTTTTCTGCTTTAGTTTCCTATAAATTCCTCTCATTGTTTTGCCACTCCTGTAAGCTAATTTTATCCCATTGTGGTATTTATTTTTTAAAAAATCTCTTTGTTGATGTTGTGCTTTAATATATACTATGTTTGTTGCAGTCCCTTGAAAACGCCGGTGTAGATCGGTGAAACGTTGGGCTATACATTAAATGTCTAATAGCCAATAAATTGTTTTATTTCAAACGGATGACCTGAAGCCCGAGTTCCTATATATTTCCTGTTATCATATCAAGGTCAAGAAATCATCAATTTTCTGTAAATACATAATATATTAATTTGAAATTAAGAGTGAAATATCAATACTGTAAACAAGCAACTACGGTAACTGTACATCTAATTAGGACCACTCACAATTTTCATAACTTACTGTCTTACCTTATTAAAAATACGTGAAAGAATCATAAGGTAAAAAAAGGAAATTTTTGAAAAGTCTATTTGAAATTAATTAACAATAGTTTGTAACAAACTGTTAGTATTTAATAGGTCCACCATCAGAACTAAGAATAGGTTTCTTTTCTGTCATGCTTTCAAAGCACCCCCTTGAGGGGCAAGGTACCGCTTAATCATATTTTTATTTCCAGGCTATTTTCCCACTTTCGATAATGTCTGTTTAAGGACTTTTATAGTAGGATTAGGGAGATTTTAGAAGACTCCGAGCATTCTGATTTGGATGCATGTTGAAAGAAGAAGAAAGAATCAGAATATTGTAGGCGGTTAGTAAATTTTTAATGAACCGACTAGTATGGCATGTAGCTTTCATATATACAGTAGACTCTCAATAATTTGCGGTCCTCGGGACCGGAGATGCCGCCATTTAGCGAACTCGGCAAATTATTTGATGACCAGTAAAATTGAAAAATGAATGAATGAATGAAAGAACAATAAAATCATTTACACTCAAAAAATATGTCTCCTTTTTACACTCATTGCCCGAAAATTTAGAGATTCAAAACAGTAAAGTTTAAGATTGTACAATAAATTTAGCAAGTTAAAAACGTAAACACAACCGACAAACTAACAACTGACCATTGACTTGAATTTGCAACTTCAAAATGAGAACGAGAATTTTAGGAGAACATATTTTTATTTCGAAAAAGAAATAAATGATCGAGATGACCGAGGAGAGGCAGCCAATTATCCGGCGCCGCCAATAATCGAGCGGGAAATTATCGAGAGTCTACTGTACCATATTGTTAAGGTAACATCTGCATGATCGGGTCTTGGGTACGCTTATACGAATTCCGGTTTTTCTTTCGGCCTTTCGGATCATCTAATAGCAGAGGAAATATGCAATTTGGAGTGTATAATAACGAAAATATGATGAACCAAAACAGCTAAGAACGAACTCTATATGTTTATTATAAACAAAATCTTGCTATATTGACCTTAGGTGTCATTTTCAGCTTCCATTATCTCCGTTTCTAAATAACAACAACAACAATGTTAAAAAAGTGGATAAATATATAAATATAATGATTATTTCTAAAATAGTATAATAAATAGATTATATAATACTTTAAATATCTGCCCAGATTCACTGGAATCTGATCATTAGTTTCCTTTTTATTGGTACCTAAAATAGCAATAATGTAAGTTACGGGAAAATTGATTTAAGTTAAAGAACGAATATTTATTACTTTAAAATTGACCTGGGCCATAAAATGCATCTGTATCTGCGTGGGCATTCAAATGAGTTCATTAGTAAAAATTCGATTTTTTTTGTTACCCAATTGTGCAGATGTTACCTTAAGTAGGTTAAAACAGGGGATTATGATGTCCTGAATAGACTTCTGATCTACACTTCCTGAGACATCGTTCTCTCGACAAAAACGCAGCTGTCCAGTTCAGAGATACAATACCATATCATTGTAACTGGCGTATGCAATACCGTCCTTACTTTTATTTTTCAAGTTCGTCAAACTCTAACTATCACATAGCAATTACAATAGCTGTTAACTAATAAAATAAAAACAACAAAATCAATAGAATACTGAAGCTAAGAGTTTAATATAAGCTGGTTCGTCAACTGATTTCTAGAGATTAAAGTTAATAATGCCATATATTTATAATTAAATAAACGAGACATTGAGAAAATAGCCTGAAGAAATCATAGTTAATACAGTGGTAAGATACATGGAGGAAATAATGATTCCTCAAGAAGCGATCTGAAATAAATATTGTGCGGGCGCTCAAAAGCTCCAAACACTTGACCGTTCCCATCAAGTAATCGAAAGCAAACAATTCCGGAGTTGTCTTGTCTCACTTCAAGAATCTCCAGTCACAAAAGTTTGAGACTAGCAGTATAAGGAGGCAGGTGAGGAGGATCAGTCCAAGTAATGTCACGCAAGGCAAAAGAAATGAATCAACTTTGAACAGTCTCAATGAAGCTAATGTGAGTTGAGTAGCAAGGTGACCAAACTGGACAAGCGTAGATAAGCAGTTTTGCGATACATCGATGTTGATTTCCTTTGTCCATCACTTAACGAAGTCCAATGTAGCATTGGCCTTATTCACGATAGAATCGATGGGGTTAGAAAAGAGAATCAATTAATTAATTAATTGGAAACGGAGTTGGATCAATACTTGGGGCGGCAAGACCAACATGCCATGGGTCCCGGGTTCGCGACCAGATGACCCCGTGAGCTTTTATTAAGAAATTAAAATAATCCACTCCGTCTCTGGGCTGTTGTCTAGCTCGCAGTAATGCAAAAATAACACTCAAGTTTCCTTACTTCCCTTACCCTAAGTCCCTTCTGGCCAAAACCATGCTAACGCATCAAAGGGTTGTTCCCTAGGATTTGGCCACATCGTATAAAAAAAATCCACTATTAATAGGTGTCCACTTTTCAGAGGTGGAAGTTTGAGGCAAATCGATGTTTGGGACTGGGAAAAGTGTCCGCTTTTCGGAGGTTTCCGTAAAGAGAGGTTTCACTGTACATCCGTCAGTAGTGTAATTAAAATCGAACGATAATTTCTTACGCGAAAACGATATAGCAATGCACTTGAAAGTATTCAAAAAAATGCGATTGTTAAACTCTTTTTGTGGAAGGCTTTTACGTCAGAACTTAAAAGCGTATTTCTCAACACCAGAGATAGTACTAAATATTTTAGTGTCGTCAGTATAACAAAGAACTTTCAAATTTATCAAAACAGTTTAGTTCTCCCCTGAATAATCCCAGACCAGTTTCAAATTTCATCAAAAAGGACATCAGGAACCACTACAAATATGAAGACACCCACTGCACGAAAATGTTACAATAAGAATTTTGAGCTTGAAAGCGAAAAGCTTTACTAAAATCAGTAAAAATGCTGTCGACCTGCCAATCAGACTCGATAACAGGGATATAATAATTTGAAAATTACCCTTTACAAGACGATTCTGCTAAAGACAAAAGAAACATTTTCACTGCAGATTTAAAATATCGCAAAAAGCCCTTCAAATACCTTAGCAATGCAGCTACGATATACGAAGGGCCTGTAAATAGAGATGACGCGTTTATTACCTTTCTTATCTAGCGGTATAATCAACGAAAGTAGCCAGAATTGATAGATAAATTAAATAAATAAACGAGAAGAGGTAACAAAAACAGGTACCAACACTTCAGAAACCAAAAAGGTACGTCTTCGGGACCACTGATAAAACTATCAGCCAAATGATGTGTTTTAATACTACAGCGTCGTCAAGCGCAAGAGTAATTGGTGAAAGCAGTTGTCGACTAGAAAATCAGTCACCAAAGAGGATAGCAATAGTTAAGAAGTCTCTACTGACAACATCATCTAGGCTCATGGAAGACGGATACCCGTCAGGTACGTTTCGAATTTACAAAGCGCCAAAACTGTTTGAGGTCTATCGCAATACAAGCTTCATTCTGTCACTTCTTAGTTGGAAGTGAATTGATTACGCAAATCAACATAAACTAATTAGTCGACATCGTTTCTTGAGAGAACAAATCTCCTCCAGGCCGCACCCTTCACGCTCTTCAAGTGCTTTAAATTAGAATCGACCCACAATTAACGACGAGAGATGACGAGAGAGGCACAAAGTAACTAAAGCATAGATGAAGAGCGTCAACATTTTGTTCATTCAAAACAGTAGACCAGTCATAATTTTGAAGCCAATCATTTCCAAACTAACAAGCTCATTCGTTGACACAATCGCATCCGTAAGATTCAACGCATGAGACAACTGATCCACATTTGAACTTAATTTTTTTGATTATTTCATACTGCATTTCCAAAAAATATATGGTCCTTGTATAATATTCATGTTTCTATATACACCCAGCGACAAAAAAACCCTCGCATTTGTGATTTTTGAATATTTACGGGTTTTTTCACACTTACATGTTTTAAAATTTAAAAACATTAAGATAATCTGATTTATTCATGACGCACTGATTATTTCATAGCTAATTCAACAATTTTTATCTAAGATACATTATCAGTTATGACAAAAAGATGTAGAAACTATAAAAAAGCCCCAAACAGCAAAAAACATGATCTCTTTCTGGTTTTTACTCTATCTGGCATAAATTAATATAACTTATTTAAAAATTCTAAATTTATTTCGTTGTCCCACACATCAGATATGATTTTTTCAAGGTTTTTTAAGCTCAGTGGTTTTTTTTCTTTGATATTTTTTCCCATCATGACCCAAAGATTTTCGATCGGGTTCAGGTAATTTTGAATCTGCAGAAAAGGAAACAGTTTATATTATTCGGTAAAATATTATTTATAAACTTGTAGAGTAATATTACTTATAGAGCGAGCCCGATGGCAGGGTGCGGAGTCATCCTGAAATATTGGTTCTGGAACTTCTGCCGTTAGCTCTTCAATGGTCGGTAAAACACCTTCATCAATTATTTCCCGATATTTTTCGGCATTGATGTGTCCCCTTAGCGTAATAATATGACCTGTACCTTACGCCGTAATAGCTCCCCAGACCATAATATAGGCCGAATGTTTCACTGTGGGTTGGATGCAATCTTGTTCTCCTTGTCTCCGTCTTAATTTCAAGGTGCTATCCGGTCCAAACAAATTGAACTTCGATTCATCGGAAAAGACTACCTTCTTCCAGTCAATCAACGTCCAATTTTCGCGTTCTTTACACCATTCAAGCCTTTTCTTTTTCATTTGTTTTGTAAGTAAAGTCTTTTTCGCATGCCGTTGAGCAGGTAGACCCATTTCTTTTAGCCTTCTCTGCACTGTTCTAACACTACACGGTCTTCTATTCTTTCGCATTTAAATTTCTGCTAGTTCTTTTTGATGAACTGTCCCAGGAAGAAATCTGCTTTTCAAGCAGTTCAGCTTCAAATGATGTTTTTCCAAATTTGTAGTGACCCAAGGTCTCCCGCTCCCAGTTTTTCTCCTCAAACTACCAGTTTCTTCATATTTTTTTAAAATTTTTCTAACAGTCCACTCACTACACCCAATACGACGCGCAATTTCCCGTTTCTTGTACCCTTCACACGCGACTTTACTTCAATACTTAACTGTTTATACTTTTTCTTAGTTTTTTCACTTTAAACACTTTCTTGTCAACACTTCAATACCTAGATAAATACTGAGGACTGGTACATGAATACTTTTTTGTAATTGCCTGTATGAAACCAAATATCATACTAGTTCACGATTTCAGCTCCAGTTAAACGGGAAAATTAACGACTTTTTATAAAATATTAACTGCGAAATGTCTTTTTGTCGCTGGGTGTAGCTGCTTTGGATAAATAAATGAATTTAAACTATAAACAAAAATAATAGCCTTTTAATTACTCCCATGATTCTCTTAAGTGACTGAGAGTCACGTCTGATTCGTTACAAAAACACGTGATACAATTAGGGTTAAATCATATATATTAAGCGAAGAGCCAGGAGGATATAAACAGTGGCGGCATAAATTGCATCAGAGGGAAGCTCAAAACAACGCACAAAAAGCAGGAGCGTGACGATCCCGGCGGAAGATCACGAAGCCAGAATCAAAGCGTTCAGCGCCCAAAATTCCTCCTCAAGGCCAAATGTAGGCAGACCATTTCGAATTAAGAGTCAATGGAAACAAAACATTTTCCTTTTGGAGAGGAGTCCAGTTACATTTTCTAGTTTCCGTAACCCCTTGTGGGGCATTGGGCGAGAGAAGAACTTCACCCGATTCGAGACAACCATTGCAAGTGTATCCTGGATTCAATAATATATACATTTGGGGAGCTTGACCTGTCTCAGAGCGGTAATACCACAATTCAAAACTTCCTTTCATAAGCCGAAGGACATAACACGGCTCGATTGCCGCAGTGAAAAAATAAAATAAACAAATTTAAAAATTTAAAGCAGTTATAGCAACACAGCACAGAAATTCACAGTTCAGCTCAGTATTCGTTGCCGCAGTCAGAAAATAAAAAAAAATCACGAGATAACAACAAAAAGTGAAACTACTTAATATTTGCGTGGCAAAGGTCATTGACATATAAACAATGCAATCGTTCGAAAGAATTAATGGTTCTCCGTGATAGCTTCAAGGCTGCAGTTGTCACTAAATATTGTCTGGATATGAATTTTTTTTATTAATATACATCTGAGTGAAAGTGAAGGTATTTAAAATATGCAACTATTTGCTACTGTGCAAACCGATACTGTTTTGCACATGAGATTTGAGATGAGTGAAGTCCAAAGTAACGATACCCTGTTTTCAGAAGTACTCGTTACTTTACCCTTTAATAATGCCCAATTGGTACAGAATAAAACTGGCACTTCTGTACCGGCTACTCATAAGTTGCAAATTCTTCGGATATCTGCCTAGCATTCAAGTACAATTGAGTCGTAGCTACGTTTTTGTAGCGAATCTTTGTAAAATCTACAAATCCAGGTGCATTTTGCTCTTTTTACTTGAGACAGAATTTGAAGCTATGCTCTTCTATTCATGAAAAGCGAACTAATTAGTGGCTGTGCTCTACTTTTGAGAATGGTTGATGGATGCAGGGAACGCAGATAATGTGGGTGCCGATTTTTCTTGCTCTCCGAAATGAGATTCATATCAAAGGATGGATGCATATATTTTCAGGCTAGTAAATACAGTCACAATTTAAAATAGTTGTTGATGATGATAAACTGTAACGATGCGAATATGAGCGATTTAGTTTTCAATAGAATAGGAAATATATAAATGTGTAGAATATGTAGTGGATTTATTAACGTATTTGCGGCTGTCTTTATTTTTATGAAAAGTATTCAGTAACGAGTACCCGTTTTAAAAGTAGTTTCTAGTTACTCTAAAGTAACGAATATGCACATCCCTATTTGAGATTAGATTCGTATAACATTCTCATTAAGGTCTGTGCAGATATTTGGATCCCTTCGCTTTGTAACTTAGAATGCTTTTATTTAGTGATGCGAAACGATTTTCGCAAGCCTTTGAATGATTCTTCGGATTATATTTGAAAAATCCCGCATTTTTATATAAGGGAATTCTGAAAAATTTAAAAAAAATGTGAGCCCGATTTCCATGGACAGGGACTGTATATATTTTCCACATTTTTTATATAGTTTAGCAGAAACAAACAAATGCATTCAAAAAGATAATTGTTTCAAACTACCTTTCTTTAGTATTTACATATTATAGAGGGAGGGGAATCAAACTTATATTATTATTCGAAAGGGAAATATCAAAACATTTTTTTAACCAAAAATAATATGGAATTGATATGCTATTGATCGAGAGAAACAACGTTATGTATTTATTTTACCATTACCTTACCACACTTTACAACACAATGTATCTGTCAATGAACTGTTTAATTTTCTGTATTGCTCTAACTTGAAAGCAGTTTCAAAAATTGATCCTATAGTGTTCCAAACTATGTGTAAGCAAATTGCAAGCTTAATTTTTAAATCAATATTATATGCTGTCATGTAAACATTACGTGACAGCTAAAGTCGTTTCAAAACCTGTAGTCGTGTATTGGAACGCACTGCAGGCCAGTTTTGATACAGCTAATATTTCATTGATACTCAAAAGTTCTGTGAAATGGACCGAAGTTGTTCTTATCCCTCACAGGCTCGTTAAACAGAACTTATGTATATAGAAAGTTCATGTGTATTGAAAGTTTGTCTGTAACGCCGTAAACTAAGAAGTGGCTAAACGTGTAAAATGAAGCAAGTATAGCTTTGAATCAATGGAAATCAGATATGGCAACACAAAGCTACAGCTTGAGATTTTCAGTTCGCTTAAAGCTAGCTTAAAATTTGGACGAAATCGAAATTTCAAGCTAACTTCTGTCAACTTGTCTTCTTTAATATAAGGTCTGCCTGTTTACTCGAAAGTTTTTACACAAAACTGAAAGCTTTCGTCCACACTGCGTCTGTTGACTTTTGGACTTGACGAAATTTGACTGTCCAGTAATTTCCCCTTTTGCCCAAATTTTGCACAATTGTTATTGATTTTTATTTCTTTTTACGATTTCTTGTAAACGCTCTGATCTTTGCCCTGAAATGTACTTTGACACTTCTTCAGTTGTCATTAATTTACACAAAAATCGTCTCTTAACTTTCTCATTTTTATCCCCTTCACCAGAAGAACAATTTGTACTTGATTTTTACCCACGTTTTACACACAAAAGTAAACAGACAGACCTAGACCTTAGCATGAATATTTTAAAATATATTTCTGAAAAGTACCAGTTGTAAAAAACATCGGCTGTTTAACATGGAAAGAGACCTGTCAAATGAAATCTAAGGTACAAGCCATTGTCAGCTGATGTCTCCGGCGAATCCTTAACATCCATGGGCCGGAGGTTATTATCAAGGAAGACCTACATATACTTACAGGCGAAGACGGGATACACAGCAGTGTTCAATATCGCTTAACAAGTTCTAGATTGGGGGCCCATACGGGATACAAAAAATATACCGCACTGGAGAATCCACTGGAGAAGATCCATTGAGAAGGAAGGTATCCAAATAAACAAATCGTGGCAGCAGATGGAGGCGTTGACGCACAACCGGATCAGGTGGAGAGTCGGTGTATCAGACGCACTATGTCCCACAAGGGGTTGAAGGAAGCAGAGAGAGATCGTGTAAATAATTAATTTTTCGGTTGCGTTTCAACTTAAAGCTGGCTGAAAAAGTTGCAATTGTGTTCCAGGCTTTGTACGTTGGTTTTCTTCATTTCCTAGCTGACAATCGTTATTCAAGCCTGTTAATTATGTAAATTCATAGATAATGTGGCATTCTTGTAAATTATTACATTATTATTATCAATTAAAACTGAACTTAGGGGGAAAGCCACTGCGACGAAACAACAAATTGTCAATTTTTTCGAATCTTTTGTAAACGGATATTGAAATATTTAAGGGTCGGGTAAGGGATATATTGTCGAGTAAATCTATCTACAACTTTGTTATACCAACTTTTATTAAACAATATTAAAAATTTACAAAGATAATATGAAAAATAGTATGTGATGGTATGAAAAAAAACTCTGATCCACTAAAGTTGATTGAATCATAAGAAACTATGAGATGTCGTTTGATAAATCTCGATAAAAATATTTGTTATGTAAAAGATCGATTTCCACCAGAAGAAATTAGTACAACTCTTTTTTAAGAGATCCTAAAATCCATTTTTTTACAAAAACAGCTGAAAATGAAATAAACTATTATATAACTTTAAATCTTAAATCTCTTATTTATAACCGTAAATCTTGGCATATAATAAATTTCCAATACCGCACAAGCCAAATATAAAAGTTACAAACAAAAACTGTATGATGGGGTCACTGATTGCCTCCCTCGGAACTTAGAAGGTTAAACAAAAAAACCGCTGCACTAGATTTGATTTAAATTTCTTTCGGATCATATTGACGTTAATACACTTCCCTAACGAATATGTGTTAAGCTAAATAAAATGTGCCCCAAGTAAGTAAGTATGGCGAGGATGCATATGACTTGTTGTCTTGAGACAGAGAATAAAGCATTTGTTTTGTATTTGTAATTTATTCTGCATTATTTACAATAAATCCGAAAATGAACCCATTATTTTGGCAAATTAGCTTCGATTTCGAATATCAAACGGGGAATTTATTCACTTAGTTGCAAAAAATGTTCACCTTTTTTTATTATTATATGTTATTATTTTTTATTGGAATTTGTTACTTTTGAAATCTTTACCAAAAGGTTTTTTAGAAATGGAATTTCAGAAGGGGCTTGTATTGAATGTCGCAATTGTGATACCTTTTGCAGTAGCTAACAAGGAAACCTAGGACCTTACTAGCGTTTTAAAATCCTAAATAAAACATAGATAATCTTTGTTAAATATGTAGTACATTAAATACAAATTACATTAGTTCAATTTTATTCAATATTCTCAATTTTAAAGAAGTTATTAGTAGTTATATATATAAATTGATTTGCTGAATTAATCTTTTATTCTATTTTTAATAACATATTTTTCTGTAATTTTCAGGGAACTTCCAAAAGACACCATCAATACATATATCGGCGACACACATTGAGAAATTTGTTAGCAACGAAGGCGATCCACGTTATAGACCATCATACTTTATGCTAAAAAATACTAAAATAAATAAAAAACGAAAGATATTTATATTTACTATTCTCGGCATTACTAATTGTGAAACGATTAAACAATTACAAATCACTTCAAAATATTTTGGTGCGCTGCGAACTGTAGTCTCCATAATAAAAGAAATATTTAATAATACAAAACATTCGACAAATATAATATGCCTGTAATTTCGACCAGAAGGTATTCAAGTGGCAGTAGTTCGTATTTACCGCCATCGGTTGGTGGAACAACAAGCAGCCTTTCAAATTTAGGAAAAGGTACATCAAGTGGATACGGTTCCAGTTATCGAAGTAGCAGTTTAAATAACTCAACATACTCATCTGGCTATTCAAGTACTGGGTCATCATATCTGCCTCGTACATCTTCATACCGGACAGGCCTATATAATACATCATCATCACTAAGCGGACTCACATCATATCGACATAGTTCTTACTTAACCGGCGGAAATAATGATTCAACAGCAACAAGTCGATTTGGAGTAAGTAATAATAAATATACACGATCAAGTTCAGATAGAGATACTAAAAGGATATCAGGAAAGACACTACATAACAATAACATAAATACAACAGTATCGAATCGAACAAAACCATTATTGTCAAAGCCACCAATACCAGGCTCATTACGTACTACCCAAAGATTAAGTGAAAGCCAGTCGCGAGAGCGTACTGGAGATCTAGTTACTTCAAAAAGTGATCAAAATAGCAATTGTAATAACAATTGTAATGAATTAAGCCATAACTCGACAGCAGGACAGTCATCAACAGGACAAGATCATATATTAAATAATACTTCAAAATTTTCATCATCATTATCATCTTCATCATTAGCTCGTCAAGTAGCTACATCTGGCTTGGATTTCTATGAAAAATATAGTCCAGTACATTATATACCAAAATGTGAATTATCACGTTCCAGATCACTTTCTGAAGCAACAACAAGTAAATATAATAAAGAAAATAATCTAAGTAACAGTAGTAGTAACGTACATCAATTATTACATCACAAAGAAGTAAATAAGCTTCAAGATAGTAAAGATTGTAAAACTACTACTTCAACTGTAACATCAAGTCCATCATCATCCAAGGATATTAGTACAACGCAATTGGCTAGCAAGGTAAAAAAATTGTTTGCTGCAGCCTCAAATACAGCTAATAATAATATTGTTGAGAATTTGAATGCTAGTAGTATTGTTGTTTTAAATAATTTTAATAATCACAATCAAAACAAATTTATTCAAGCTGACGCAAATAATACTCCTAACAAAAATCCTTTGCAAACAGATATTTCAACAGTACACTGTTTGACTGAAATCTCCACCCTCTCCTCCTCATCCGATATTTGCTCTTCTGATCCCACTACATCTGACGTTAATATCACAGCTAATAGCCAAAGACTTAGTGTTGTTGATACAGTTTCTTCTTCTACTATAACTAATAATAATAATAATAGTGTTGTTAATAACTCTCACTGTAAGCACTCTTATACGAATAGTAATCACCAAGAGCAAGCCATCCAAACTTGTAGTAATTGCAATAAAACAACCGCAACCGTATTTGCATCATCAACACCAACGCAACCACAAACACAAAAAATTAAAGATATTGACTTTAAAAATAGCAGAAATAGTTCTGCAACCATAGTCAATATAAATTCGTCAGCTGATGAAGCTGACTACTGTAATTACAATCAAAGCAACGAAGGTAATAAGGTAAATTCTCGAATTAAAAAACTAAACCTTCAAACTACGAAACAATTGTTAAGTAAGAAAGCGGATGATAGTAAGAATATGCCCAATAAGCTTTACAAGCATTGGGAAGAGAATTATAATGCAAGTGCAAATAGCCCTAGTTCTGTAACCGTTACTTACCATACGACAACCACGACGGTGACTATACAGTCTCCAAATACTGTTACAACTGTTAATGCCGATATAAACGCGTCGACGCCCTCAAACAAGAATAACGTTTTGGATTTACGTTTGGATTTTCCTAAAAATAAGCAAGCTGGAAAGGCGCCTGGTGAGAATAATTCAACAGTAATATCGTCTTCAGCCAAAGAAGGGGCAACAAAGAGTGTTCAAAATCAATTTATTACACAAAGTTTATTGTCAGCATATAAAGACCAGAATTTTTTAAAGAGCGAATGTGAATTTGCACGATCTCAAGTAATAAAACTGAGTTGTGAAGAAGACGCTAAGTCAGCCGGATTTGTATCTGAGGAAAATAATAACTCCGCTCATACTAGTCGAGAAACATTAGATAAAACTAGCACTAGTAAAAACGAGATAAGACCTTTCGTGCATAAGTCATCGAATAATAAGATAGCTTCGAAGCTAGCCAAACTTATAACGAATAACAATATGAATTGCCTACAAAACAGCTCAGAATCGCTAGATGACATAAAATATATAGATAGTGATGATTCGGAGCGACAACAAAACAGCCAGGCCAAATCATCATCGTCATCATCATCATCAACGACCCCTTTTGAAAAAACTAATTTCAATCACACAAAAATTTCCAGTTCATCTTCCTCAACTCTACCACTAACATCAAAGCAACGTGATCTTATAAACAGTGATAGTAATACTAAGGCAACAACTACTAATAAATTTAATACACTTAACGATTTTAAGAGAATACCGTCTAGTGTTAGAAGTTCGAGTCATTTTGTTACTAGCAATAAGTTATTGTCATCAGCATCCACAAACATTCCTAGTAGGATTTCAAACAACAAACCAAGAATCTCCGTTGTTTCTACTGTTATTAACAACATCAGCAACTCGAGTCGGGAATTCACACCACCTAGTTCTCCACAGATGCTTAGACGGAACAATCTTACAAACAGCAATAGTAATTTGGTACAACAGCACATTCCAGATCATCCTCTCTCTTCGTCATCATCGTCATCGTCTTCTACCTTAAACGATAAAAAATTGTCCAATAAATTATGTGATATTGATGAAAGTGTAAGTTCTCATTTCGTTCTCATCGGTATACAGACATGTAATTTACATTAGTACCGTGATGTTTTGTTCTTATATAATGCGATACCAACGTACAGTTTATAATATTTTTCAACTCGCTTAATAATACAATAAAAATATCTGTTATATAAGGATAAAATTATTTACACTATCAGTTAATAGAAAAAACACTATAAAATTGCTTATAATTTTACGTTTTGACTTTGCTTTTTTGAGTTGCTTGAATTAATTTGTATTTATTGAGAGAGAATTTTATGATATATGTCCATATATTTTTAGTACTTCTCAAAATTCAAAATATAACACATATTTAACTTTGAAAAACTTATTTCGAAAATTAGTCCGTATTGCATTCCTAAAATGAAGTTATGTTCAGAAAATTAGATCTTAGCTTAAAAAGTGTCTTACAATAATTTTTTTAAGCCTAACTTAATTTGTTTTTTTATATCATAAAGATCTTTCATGCTTGAGTTGTGTAAATACTAATATTGGTTTGTTTATATTGTTGAAGTACCATTGAGATTTTAAGGTAAATTTAGTTTAGGGTATCAATCAGGCACTCATTCCTCAAAATTATGAAAATACCAGTATTTGCAAAAAAAAAATAAGCCAAAGAATGATAAAATAGATAATTATATCGGAATATTTTAATTAATTTTTGATTAATCTGTGGTTGACATACATATCTAATACGATTCTTTCCTTTCAAAATAATTTTATTAATAGAAATGAACACTTTAAATTTATTACTTTCTAACTCCCGTAGGAGAAAAAATGAAATCATCGAATATCTTAAAATCATGATAATGTAATATATAGGTGCGTGAATCTGTTAACGCCATAATTTCTGAATGACGAACAGATTGATTTAACACATTTTAAGAATGAAAATCACACCCAGAAGAAAAATGCTGTGATGTTTTTAAAGTTAGAACTGCAAAATTACTATAAATGTTTTAAACATTTAGAACTGCAAAATTACTATCCAAATTAGTCGTCAAAATAGGATGCTTTTAAAAGGGTTTTTTTTGTTTTGTATATTGTGTATACTTTAAAACATATTTGAATTATGAAAAATATAAATTTACTATTACGAGGCCATTGAAAACAGTAAAAAATTTAATTTTATTTTGATAATGGAATGCACTTAAAGTTTAGACGTAAACAGTTCTATTCTATGTCTAAATTCCTTGAAGGTAATACTTTTGCACTTTAATTGTCATTTTTCTTATAGGATGTACGGAAATGTGGGACTAGAAATGTTACTACTCAGTTAAAAATTGTGTACTGTGGATATGAAATGTTTCATTTTCATTATGCAACAAATTATATAATTATATAATGTTTTGTATATACATGTTAAAAGTGAACTCTCATTGATTACGAAATCGTTATTACCAATGAACTATTATCTGTTACTCATGGTTGAAACAGAATGCATGCGACGAAAATGTATAAAGCATTGATTTACAGTGGTTAGCACACATTGAATGCGACACGACAGTGCGACGAAAATTTTTGTCGTACACCCATTTCTGTTGCCAAAATCTCTCGGTCGCATTCACTACTGCCAACAATGAAATTGGTATTTTGCTTGTGCAGTCATGCTATTCTACCCGTCAAGTTTCTCCTCGCGATTTCAATCGGTTTCACAGTGCGATACACTCATTAGGCTGAAACACATTCACTGTAGTAAATTCCACTTTGCAGTAGCCGTTGCGGCAAAGTCGGCTTTACATGTATGCCACATTCACTGCACCAACTTCATTTTGAAAGTGGATTTGATATTTTATATAGTTCATTTATAGACCGAATACAAAAGAGACCAGAATTTATTTTTTCCATTTTAGTATTTTTGGAACCAAATTTGTTTAAATGATAAATAAATGCAACCAAAACAAGTCACAAGTAAAATATAACGTACCAAAAATGTTATTTTTTCATTTCTTCTACAGTGAATTCAAAGTTATTTGTTTGTCACTACTGTAAAAAATGCAGCAAAATTAAAATTTCTCAAAGTTGCAGTTTAAGTTCAATTTGCTGCTACTGCAATTGCATTGATTGTGGCAACTAGGAAATTCATCCCATAGTGCCGTACCACACTTGTCCTGCTTCATCGCAGTTTGTTGGAGAGAGGGCGTGCGTGAACTTACCTATTTATCGTCGCATCGGCACGCATACATTCAAAGCAAGGTTTATTTGGGTTCGGAACTGCTTTAATGTTACCACTACATACAATAAATTGTGTGTGTTCTACACAAAATCCGACACGACAAGTGTGGGCACTCGTGCGGACTTCATCGCGCGGAAGCAGGACAAGTGTGGTACGGCACATAAAAAAGTACGTGAAGTCGATGAGCACAAAGCTGAAGTTGCAGTTGCAGTTACTGCAGTGAATGTGTCACGGTCTATTGCGTTCATCGTGTCGCACAGCTTTTAGTTAGGCAGTGGACATTTCACGAAGAAAAGTCTACAATTTTCTAGCAGTTTTATTCACCGCAGTTCTTTGCTTTCCCTCCCAGATTTAGTACAACTTGTTAAGGGAGCATTCCCGAAAACCATGAAAAAATAGAGATTTTTCAAATGACATTTATTCGATGACCACGGAAGATAATTAAATGATGTTTTCTTCTTTTTATTGAGGTTGTCATATATTTTACAATTTCCTATGGTTGATTTCATTTGCGCTTTAGGCGCTTGTGTCTCTTAATAATCATCTAAAACCGTGGGCGTGATTGCGCAAATACATTTAAAAAAATCGAATTTTTTTCATAATTTAAAATTCGAATCACGTGGCCGTTTATAAAAATTTTTTGCAAAATGGCGTCAGATTAAAATTGGGCATTCAGAAATCGACCGAAATGAAAAAACTCACACGTGATTCGATAGAGGATTATTTAATGAACAAAATGAAAAAAAAATCAATTCGGTCCAATAGTCTTCGCTTAATTACGCCCACCGCTCCGAAAAATAGTGTTCCGAGAAAAGCACTTGCAAAGTTTTGCAAGTACAATTTGACTAAGTACAACGCGACATCACAGCAGTAGAAGCATTATGGTTTGGTGGAGAGGTGTTTCCTAATGTGGTTCGATACCTCTGAATTTTCAAAATGACTGCCAGATCATACCAATCAATATTAGATACAGCTTTTCCGCAGTATCAGTATCAAGACAGTTTTAGTCACCAAAGATGGACATATCAACGTGATAATACTGCCATACTACGGCCGGAAACATTGAAAACTGGATCGAAGATCAAAATGTTGGCTTAATACCATGGGGCATCTGTACTTAAACATTATTGAGAATATTTGGGGTTGTTTAACACAAAATGTCTACGAAGGCTACAGACCATTAGGAGATAAAAGTCAAATATTTAATACCATCAAAACAGCTTGAAACGAAATTTTCTGAGATTATCCAAATTCACTGTATGGTTATATGACTGATAGGATGTTTACGAACAAATGTCTACAAGTTTCTAGTTAAATCTTTCCTATGTCTGACAAATGTCTACAAGTTTCTAGTTAAATCTTCCCTATGTCTTCCTTTTTCCAAGTATAGTACAACGATTTTTTTATGGATCGTCATCTCTCTCGATTTTCCAATTTAAGTATCTTCCTTCTTATCGTATTGACCTGTTTCACGTCCAATCGGCTTCTTCCTTGGGTTCCTTGGATATGTAACTTCACCATATCTCAGCGAAAGTACTAAGTGCAACTCGATTCTTGTTGATGCGACAGTGTGCAACAGTTTCTATTTCGCTATTGCTGATATTACAGATCTGCTTGTTTCGCTTTACTTATTCTACAATACACTACTACACTGAGTGCAAAATTTCCATCAAACGTAGTTTGTTTTGTTTTCAGTGTAAACTTAGTGTACACTGAAAGCCTTTGTTCGCTTCAAAAAAGTGGCAATTTATGCAATTGATTGGTTGAAGTGCAATAAGTGCAGACAAATAGTTGACATTGAATTGTCAAATGTCTTAGGTGAACTGATTTAAAATAATAATAATCAGACGAGTCACACGTAATTTCTTGCCTTAAAATCGGCAACATAATATTCTGGTTATTTTCTACTTTATTTGTTATACAGGGTACTTCTCGGGTCGTGTGCAAAAATGAAGGAACTGGTAAATTAGGCGAGAAACGAAAAAGCGGGGTCCATTTCCACCCCCCCCCCCCCCCCCCCTTTACATTTTAACGCAAAATATTCTCTGTCATTTTGAATGCACATTAATCATGGATGTTTTTAAGTAAATTGCTCGAATTTTCTTCTTTTACTTCCGGCTTCTAAAATTCTTGTTATGAGTTCATCTTTGTTGCAACTTCTACCATTTCTCTCATGGTTCCCCACAAATAAAAATCAAGTGGGTTTAGATCAGGAGAACGACCCGGCCAAGGAAAAGTACCACGCCGCCGTATCCACCTACCCCCGTAATTTTCATTCAACAACTGGTACGTTTTTTCCGCAATGGGTTGGCGCTCCGTCATGTTGATAAGGCCTGTTTCTGTACAATTGTCCCATGGAAAAGATAAATTCGTAATACTCTCCATACTCTTGATACATTCAGCGCTATAATACACGCTTTGCGCCTTGTAATTATAGTAGGATCAGCTCTGCTTGCCTCAGGAATTCTTTCCTCCATTTCCCCTGAAATTATCGCAACAAGGACCTTCGCTTGCGCGGAAAGTGTATGAGCGCTTCCAGTATCTCGAAACTTTGAAACGTTTTTTTAAAGACACCTTCTAGGTTACCTTCTTACCTGGAAATCGCGGGGAATATTCACGCTCTGCTTCGAAAAATTTCCTTTGTAAATTGCATTATTTTCAGTTATTAATTGCAAACTATCAAAGCGACTTCTCACTTCGAAATATTACGTGCTATTAAGAATGGCACTGCACTTGCATCTCATTTTATACTTGGAGATCATCGATTTTCCATTCCAAGTACAACAATTGATTGTAATCTTTCTGAGTAAATGTTTACAAAACAATTATTTATAAAATAAAGTAAACGTTTTACTACCACACATTGACTATTACACTACAATTAGTGTTATTAACAAAAAACAATTTGGAGGCAGGTATAATTTTTTCTTAGAGGGCAGGTATGAGCTGTACGTTTGGTCAGATATTAATTACGTCAATACCACGAAAACTGTAGAAAATATGCGATAAATGTAAGACTGGTTAATTTCAAACTATAAATTTTTTTTCGCTTCTAACCTAGATCTATCAGTTTTTTTATTTTGACATGATAAACACCCTGTATTAACGAGATTGTATTAACAAATACAACCAAAACGCGTTCTGTTACATATAAATGACAGTAAATTTTGTATCGAAGCTCTTGAGATCTTCTAAAGAAGATGATCGCTGCCTATATTAGCAACGCGTTCTAACCTCACATCAGGACATGTTGTATTTGAACAAGAATCCACCGATGGCGAGAGCCGCAAGTTAAAAAATTCAACCAACAATTCCCATTTATATTACAATACAAGTTCCATTCAGACCGATGTTGTTTAAGCCAATCTTGACTTTAAAAATGTCCATAACTCAGGCCGGTGCCTATGCATGGTGTTTCCGATTCGTTCAAACCAGAGTCTTGCAGTACGATTTCAGATGTATGTAATGTAAACACTTCACTTCCTTCCTATCTAGTTTCGCGAAACACCAATATACCTATTAATTTCGTACTGAACATTTCTAACTTCTCCATAATCTAGCGCATCCTCACTCGGCCGACAGAGTTTTTTTGTTCCGTAGTCTGATCACAATGCGATGTTAATATCCAAAGATGACTACAGAATTAGTCAGCGGTGTCGGAGACGTGCTATGTATGTATGAACGGTTGGTTTTTCATATCACAAGCTTAGCCTTCCCTGGAGAAGCGCTGCTCCTTAAAGGTTTCCGATCATTATCGAGAGTGTATTGATATAGGTTATAGGTTTTGGGTGGCGTGTGGGTCTCCCCTCCTTTCTCAACTAAGCTTGGAGCCGGCTTTGGCGAAGCTTAAATTTAACGTTATATTGAAGATCTGACCTGTTGAAATTTTCCAATCTGACATCCTGTCAACCGCTGTATGATAAGAATTTTCTAAAAGCTGGAGTCACTAATTCGATATACTTTTATTTTCCGTTACAGTTCTCTTTAATTTCACTCGCTGTTTTATGTTTTGTTTGTTTTTTGTCGTACCAGAAGCCACACTAGCTAGTGTTAAAAATGTTTTACCTTATGAAGTAAGGTGCAAGGAAACCGGTGCTAACGGTGCAACGCATGCCGTATTTTTAGTAAAATTAGAGGAGCATTTGAGAGCGAGCACTGAAACTTTCATTATATCAATTTACTACATAATAAAATTGATTTTTGTAGGTTTTAACGCTAGACTCACCCTAAATCACGGATTAATATAATTACAAAAATAACAAAGAGCTAATTTTCAAAACCAAATTTACAACTTTTGATGGTTAAAAAGTCTTCTGGTTTCAAGACAAATTTGAAATTGAAATAAACAAAATTTATTGAATTTGCAAATGCTGTGTATTAAACTAATTTTTTAATGAATAATGATACTATAAAAGAATGAATGTTAAAAATGTGTAGCATATATATATTTTTGATAATATTCAGGTTCGTAATGCCTCTATACGAAGTGCCCTTCCATCGTCACCAACACCATCCCGTTATTGGGATCGTGAAGGACGTACATCAGGATTTTCAAGTCGGTTCAATGACACAGATGATTATTCTTCAACAAAATCGGCAATAAATTCAGCTGAATCACATGAAAAAGGCGTAGCAGAAGGTAAGTAATTTACTTTCGTCTACTTACATAAATTTAAATAGAAGGCATGGTGTAATTGCTGGGACGTATGTCATAATTAATAGTTTTTAGTTTTTAAGAAAGTTATTCGTGACAAACAAAATTCCCAAGTCAGAAATGACTCAATGCTACTACATCCTAAAGCAGGTTGACAGATTGTTATATTTAATTTCCTAATAATATTTTTTATTTTAGGGCTATGTGGACTTCGAAACATTGGTAATACGTGCTTTATGAATTCAGTCATACAATGTCTAAGTCATACGCGAGAGCTGACCAAATTCCTAAAAACTCAAACCAGTGTCAAATCTTCATCTAAAGACCAGCAAATTTTATACGGTTATAAAATTAACATAATACATAGAACATTCAATAATTTTCATTTAATACGCAGAGTTTGCAAAATTGATACGAGAAATGTGGACGCTAAACGTTCGGAGTGTTACTCCTTTTGAATTGAAAAGTGCATTTTCTAGTAAACATCGTATGTATAGTGGCTATAACCAGCAAGATGCCCAGGAGTTTCTTCGATTTTTTTTGGACTCTTTGCATTGTGCACTGAATACTGGTGTAAAAGGAGATCACCTTAAAATCGATGATAGTTTAAGGTTTGCTTAATTACATTTTAAATTATTTATTTTACTTTATTGTATCTTTGCAGTGATAATAGAAAAGCTGATTTAACGTGGGATTGGTATTCAAAGATAGAAAATTCAGTTGTTAGAGATCTATTTGTGGGGCAATTAAAAAGCACATTGAAATGTACGACATGCGGGAACACTAGCGTTACATTCGATCCCTTTTGGGATCTTAGCGTACCATTACCCTCATCTTCACGGTGTAAATTGGATTCGTGTTTAGAATTGTTTATTCGGGAAGAAGTACTGGACGGTGATGAAATGCCCACCTGCTCAAAATGCCAAGCTAGGAGGAAATGTACAAAAAGTTTCACCATTCAAAGATTTCCAAAATACTTGGTTATTCGTATCCTCTCTAAACGTATTTAAAAAGTATTTAATATTGCTTTAACAATTTCGTATATCATGACATTTTTTAGTTATATTAAACTTTGCTTATTTTTGTTTTGAATGCTTTATTTTTCATTCTAATTTTTTCTGCAAAAATGTTTTAATTACAAAACTTGTTAGTTGCTATTTTCCTTAACTCTTATCTTTATAAAGATTTAAAAAGATTTTCTGAAACACGTTGGAGTAAACTTTCAAATATTGTGGAATTTCCGACTGGAGAGAGGGAATTAAATATGGCTCCTTATGCATCTAATTCGAGTACAAATGCTTTGTACTCTCTATATGCAATTTCCAATCACATGGGTATGATTATTTTAATGAACTATAATGATTTAGTAAACATGCCTTACTTATTTTAGGTTCCACAGCTGGAGGTCATTACGTTGCACTGTGCAAGCATCCTATTACGAAAAAATGGCACGAATTCAATGACAACGTGTAAGTTTATTTATTATTTTGCTTTAGAGTTACGAAGGTAGAAATGTTATTTTGACATTTCAGACACGAGTATCTGTGAACGATGTTATTATAGCTTTAATTACTATCATCGCCATGCGTGCACTGATTTCGTTAGACAAATTATGTGCCCCAATTGGTACCGTGGTACCGGCGCCTAACTTATTTTTTAACCGACTTCCCAAAAACAAAGAGGTTCTAAGTTCGACGCGTATATTTTTTTTTATGTCTGACCGGGCATAACTTCGTAACGCGTCGACCGATTTTGATGATTCTTTTTTTGTTGGATAGAGTATGTTCCCCGATTGGTACCATGTCAAAAAAATTTTTGGTAGGGAGGGGGTGGGGGTGATACCCCACCTTGGTAACGCGTGGTCCGATTTGGATGGTTCTTTTTTTGTTGTACAGAGTATGATCCCCCATTGCTAATAGGAGAAAAAAATTTTGGCCTAGGGTGGGGGGAGGGGGGAGGGGTAGTCTAACTTTGTAACGCGTGGACCGATTTGGATAATTCTTTTTCTGTTCGATAGAGTATGTTCCGTAGTTGATACCAGGAGAAAAAAATTTTGGGGCGGAGTGGGGTGGGGGTGGAACCTAACTTTGTAACGCGTGGTCCGATTTCGATGGTTCTTTTTCTGTTGTATAGAGTATGATCCCCCATTGCTAATAGGAAAATATTTTGGTCCTATGGTGAAAGGTGTGGGTGGGGGGGGAGGGGTAGTCTAACTTCGTAACGCGTGGACCGATTTGGATAATTCTTTTTCTATTGAGTAGAATATGATCCTAGATTCTACGAGAAAACAAATGTTGCTGGGGTGGGGGAGGGGGAGGGGGAGGATGGAACCTAACTTTGTAACACGTGGACCGATTTGGATGGTTCTTTTGCTGTTGTATAGAGTGTGATCCCCCATTGCTAATAGGAGAATAATTTGGTCCTATGGTGAAGGTGGGGGAGGGGGAGGGGTAGTAACTTCGTAACGCGTGGACCGATTTCGATGATTCCTTTTCTGTTCGGTAGAGTATGTTTCTTGATTGATGCCATGAGAAAAAAAGTTTAGTGGAATGGGGGTGGGGTAGGGGGTTAAAACTAACTTTTAACGCGTGGACCGATTTCGATGGTCTTTCTTCGTTGTATAGAGTCGGAGACACTAAAAAGTGAAAAATAAAATAGTTTAAAAAAAAAAAGTTGAACCGACTTCACAAGAAGCGCTAAAAAGCATAAAATAATTTTTAATTTTATATCTATTACGACATTTTGAAGTCGGTGCAAATTAAACAAATAAAACAACTACAGAACCACAATTGAAAATAATACATAATACTACCTGAACGTTTCAGCTTACGGGATCATAAGAAATGACGATTAAATATTTTTGTTGAAGTTGTTTGATTTGCACCGACTTCAAAATGTCGTAATAGATATAAAATTAAAAATTATTTTATGCTTTTTAGCGCTTTTTGTGAAGTCGGTTCAACTTTTTTTTTAAAAACTATTTTTTGTTTGTTTAATTTGCACCGACTTCAAAATATCGTTATAGACATAAAATTAAATATAGTTTTATACTTTTTACCGCCTTTTGTGAAGTCAGTTCAACATTTTTGATTACATATTGGAGTATGTTTCTCGATACGGATCATGATAAAAATTGTATAGCTGGGAGGGATTTTGTCTTAACGTGTTAAATTTAGCGTACATTAATTAGGAGTTAGATATTGTCGAAACAATTGATTTGTTGCTGTTAGTGATATATTGGTTGCGAACGATTGAGCCATTTCGTTCAATCGTTCACTTATACTCCTCTAAAAATAAGGAACCTTCACAACAACAACATTATTTGAACTTATAGCCAGAGAGACGCTTTTTCATGTTTTTTTTTTAAAAAAGTAGTATCTAGTAGGAGCTCTTTTGACCGCACCCCTGGGTAGGAATTCTCACGAAATTGGTTGGTTTCAGACAACCTGGTTGCCTTGTAAGTGCGCAAATATGTAAAAATGTGTGGAGGTTGAATTTAACAAGTGTGCGTTCAATCGGTTGAAGGGGATTGCCAACCGATTTACAAAATTTTTACTCATGGCCTACGAGTAAGTAACTAAATGGAGTGGCCCAACAGCAGAGATTTCCGTAGCCTGTGCCTAAAATGTGTGAGTTTACAAGAAACACAGTACAGGACAGGCTGAAGAAAAAATCTTTATATGGGGGTGCTTTGGTGCAATTTTTAAACTTCTGGAGAAATCTGTTTAAAATTGCAATTTAAAAGCAGCTTTTTCACTAAAATTTGTAATTTTTATTACGGCTTTTCATTACAAGAAATTTAACTAATTAATTTGCAAATCAGTAAACACTTCAATAATAAAGTTTTCATTTACTAACTCCTTGCTAAATTTAATTACACCACCGCCTTTGTAAGTGGTAACTCAAGAAAATATGGCTGCTGAGCCAAAGGTAAACAAAGTCTACCTTAACGCAAAAAGTGGGTATTTTATATGGTAATAGTGTGTTTAACACCGCCTGAAATATTCTTATCACAAAAGAAAGTTATTTTCTCTACTTTATCTGTGAAATTAAATCCCGGGGTGTTTTAAATAACTTGAATTTTTGCAAAATTGCACTACACACTTCATTATCACTAATCGTTTAAAACTTGAACTTTTTTCACGTAGTTTTGACACAACACGCAATAGTTTTATATTTTTGTCCTTCGCAATCAATTTAATCCTTACTTCAACATTACAGGACGATAAAATTAGCACTTTTTCAGCCACAACACTGGGTTAAAGAAAAATGTCAAACAAGTGACAACACAAGAAGAAATATGAGAGCAAAAAAAACGTAGAAATCGGCACACTCATGTACACGGATTTTACACGCTAGGGCCATTCCATTTAGTTTCTTGCTCGTAGCTCATGGTCCAAGCGCTATGAAGTGTCAAAATCACACATCCGAGGAACGGCATGGGAGAATTACAGATCATGCGTATAAATTTGACACATTTATTCGTTGCTATGACATTTTTTTCTGTCGCCACAAAATTTTTTGGGCGTGCGCCTTATTTATTGAAAGGGTAGAAGTATCGCGTTATTGTTATAGTAAAGCGAACAGTGGTCTTAATAATGAGTTTAATTGTAAAAATCCAAACCCCAAATATAAGTCTATAAGTAAGTTCGAAAAATATCTATTATCCCCACATAACCCAGCCTTTAACCCCTGTTCAATTGCCTCTTTGGAGTTGCCTTTGATGCCGTTGCTCACCAGATCACCGAGGCATATAAGATAATTGATCTCACCATTATACAGGATGTAAAATAATTACTGTCGCACTTAACTTTAAAATGTAAATGAAAGTATTTTATCCCAACAACGAACCAACTGTCTTATACAGACACATTTCATATTATTATATTTAAAATTTTCATTCGATTCTCCTTTCTCCTTAAGACGATGGTTTAAATCGATGAAATTTTTTGGTATTTTATTCTAAAGCTAAACAAAAATGTCGTAAATATATAAATGTTGGGATAATTTAAATTGTCTGGTTTCTCAGGCATGTATCCCTATGTGCAAAAATCTAGGGGATTGTGAATTATTCTGCACCTGTACATAAGGCTCGTTATGTTCAAGGCTGGTCTTGCAACAGTTTACCTGGGGCCTTATTACTGAATACGATTCGATTTCAATCGATCGTAAATATAGGAAATTTAGAATTGAATGGACTAAAAGCTAGCCACTCACGCAAGTATAATCTCTCTTTAACCTCATTCAATTCTAAATTTTCTATATTTACGATCGAATGTAATCGAATCGTATTCAGTAATAAGGCCTCTGGTTTTATTTTATTTGGAAGGATGGTCGTTTTCTTTTTTTATCCTAGATTTTTGCAAATGGGAAACTAAGTAATTTTAAAACTATAAACATTAATAAATTAAACATTAACTAGAGGTAAAGGACGAAATATCTAAAGATGACATCCGTGCCAACTGCTGCGATTTGAACTAACATCTTGAAGCTATTTTCAGGGAGAGGGGAGGGTGAATCGAAAAAATTTTTAAATATAATTATACGAAATTTGTCTAGTTATGTAATAAAGTTGGTTCATTGTTGGGATAAAATACATTGATTTATTTTTTAAAATTAGGTGCGATAGTTGTTTACACGAAAATACACAAAACTACACGTAAGTACACGATAAGTGCAAATAGTAATATTACTGGTAATAGTTTATCACAGCTAGATACTAGATACAAACCCCCCCCCCCAGTTAATAAAGCAACTAAAAGCTTCATTAATACACCTCTCTCTCCCAGAAAGTAATAAAAATTTGGCGTACTTTCTGTAGTATTGAATTGAATTGAATTTGAGAGTGGTAAATAGCCACTGCCTATTATTTTACACCCTGTAAGGTAGATCCAGTAGGCGACCCTTGACGAGATTCCGCACTTTGACTATATATATTCCTTGCGAAAATGATAAGATCAGATTTCTTTGCATTTATGGAGAGCTCCTATTCCCCGCAACATTGCTCCACCACCCTAAGACCGCTCCTTATGGTGTCTGCTATGGTACGTATGAACTTACCTCTTGCCATAATTACTATGTCGTCGGCATAATCCACGTTGTGTATGCCCTCTTCATCAAGCCTACATAGTATTGAGTCGACAGTAGTGTTCCACAGAATGGGAGCTAATACTCCTCCCTGTGGGTATCCTCTGCCTACCCTTCCGCACAGTCTAGATTCTTTCTGTGAATTTGTTATTCTGGCACCATTTGGTCGAGTGGCGTTTCAGAAGATCTACCAGGATAATAAGCGTGCTGGTTTCGACTTAATGGATATCTCTCGAGAGTCATCGCTTCAATATGATAAGCCACAAGTTTGAAGGTCTTCGGCTCTGTTTAGTCTTTCCTTCCCGGTTTTGATTAAAATATGACCTTAGCCTATCTCCACAAATACCCAGATATACTCTGTTGTTAAGCATGCAATTCGTATGTCTCTGATTCAAACGACTTAACAGATCGTCTGTATCACTCAATCCTTTCCGCCTCAAACCGATCCAAAGCATTCTCACCTTGTTTTCTCAGAGACCCCGGAATATCCGATCTGTAGCTTCCAGAAAAGTGATTTTCCAATACGATCTGATTTCTTGCGTCCAAAGCCTCCAAAATCTTTCGGGTCTTGCCTCGAACCAGTCCGAGTCCGGAGACCGAGTCATTTGAGACCATATTCTGTAGTCGGCAGATATCAGAGATATTTCTCGTTCTCGACCAGAAGTCCCTCCACGACTCTCTTCTTTCTTCGTAGAGTTCATCTCTTTCTTTAAGGCTTTTTATCTGCCCTAGGCTTCCATATCCATATTAGGGTTGGGTCCTGTTCCACTACTTTAGTTGGAGCGAAGGTTTTTCTGGGTGCACATCTGTCTCTCTACGTGCACGATATTTTTGGATATCTCAAATCATTCATAATCCGTCATTCTTTCCCTTAACACTTCGCGGTACTATTGACTATTTCTGTTCTTTATGTTTCTTTGTTATCAGCCTCCGGTTAGGTTAAGTTAAGGTGGCGGCCTAAAAAGCCTTGCATAAATCACCAGGTTACCAGGTTTGGATGCCCTCTATTCTAGAGATGCTGTGCTGCGACCGTCGAGGCACTGCATTTGTTTAAATTAAGCTACCCTTCTCTGTTGTGAATTTCAGAATACTCCTAATGTTGCATCTAGAGGCCTCCTCTTGATCCTTGAGGAGCGTAGCACAATGGCACAGGAGATGTTCTATTGTTTCCTTTTTGTCGAGTTCCTGCCAACGTCTGCATAGTCGGTGTTTGAGACCCCGATTCAGTGCGCATGCACACCCGTGAGACAGTGGCCAGGGTAAACCCCTACCAGAGTTCTGCATTCAGCCCTGGTAAGGCTGAGTAACCTGTCAGTTCTCTTACAATCATAGGTTTTCCACGTGACCTTCGTGATTCTGCACTTTTTGATCTGTGGCCTGGTACCCAAAAGAGTTGCACTTATCTATTCGTTGGACCGCTGAGCTTTTAGAACTGCTTGGCTGTCAACGTAGATGTTCACCGAGGCGCCTATCGCCAGCAAACTATGAGCCGTTTCAGCCGCTTTATGTACAGTAACAGCTTCGGCTTGAAATATGCTACACTCTCTCTCTCTTGGCAGTACATTGCTACCACTACCCCTGATGCGGTTTTAGAGCCATCCAGTCTTTGTGTCTGCTCAAGTCTGGAGACATATGTTTTTTTATCTACAGCTGGTCATCAAACCATAACTCATAGCGCAGGATTGGTCGCACAATCGCCTCATAAACCCAGTGCGTTATGTGGGGCCTTAATCCCCACTTTTTGCTGAAGAGAGTGAAGCATATAACGCACATCATCGGCTAACGCGACCACTTTTATGCCCTCTTTTTCGAGCTGCAGAAGTATCTCGTTCAGGACTTGTAGCCATAGAAGGGGCCAACACTGCCCTGTGGTGTGCCTCTATGAACTATTTTATTGAGTGAAATGCCTCCCCACTCGAAGGTTACCGCTCTATTACTCAGCAGCGTGGCTATCCAACTGCAAATAGTTCTGTCCACCTTAGCCATTTCAAGAGCATTAGCGATAGCTTCGGTGATTACGTTGTTGAAGGCACATTCTTATCAATAAAAGTTCCCAGAGTGAACTCTTTGTGGTGTTGGTACTTCTTCATCTGAAACACCACCTAGGTATTCTATATCAATAAAAGTTACCAGAGTGAAATCTTTGTGGTGTTGGTACTTCTTGATCTGGAACACCACCTAGGTATGTTGAGTTGTGGATAGTAGGCCCTTTCCAAAGCTTTTAGTTGAAACGACGTAAGGCTAACCGGCCTGTAATCCTTTGGTTTAGCGTGACCACATTTGGCTTTGGGAACGAAAACCGCGGGAATTAGTTTTCAGGACTCTGGTACATGGTTTAACCTAAGACATCTTTTGAAAATCGCCACCAACCAGGGGGCCACCAAATCAATTACTTTTTGTAACATAACCGGCATTATCCCATCTGGCCCTGGTGACTTCCCTGGATCAAAGGAGTTTATTGCCCATCTGACCCTGTCCTCAGAGATGATTCCTGCCGCATTGTATCGAATCCGGTTACGCCTGTCATGTGCCCCATAAAAGTCAAAAGTTATGGCTCTATGTTCGGACAGTATTATTAGGGGTTACGTCGATTAGCTCCTCACATATACCATCATTCGGTCCCCTTATTTAAAATAGCTAAATTGTTTCCTACCGCGAATTCGAGCACATCTTCGCCTCTACGGTTCGCGTTTGTGCTTACCCCACTCTGTGTTGTGGGCTTTCGTATCACAACCTAATACTAGCCCTTCATTTCTGTCCTTTCAGTACTCCACCTTCCTATCTGGAGGTGAAACCGGTAAACCGTATGGTAGGTAACCCGAGACTAGAACACACCCACCTTGAATTCCACACAAACCGCTGCAAGGTCTGACGTACTAAGTTGTGGCAATAATACTGCCTGAATTCCTCGCCTGACAAGAATGCGGGATCTAGTTGTGCTATCTGATTTTTAGCAAAACAGAGTAGCGATAACCTAGGGTAGCCCTCTTATTCTCCTCCTGAATATCCAGGGTTCCTGCAGCAGCGCTATGCCCCGCTTCTCTTCCACAAAACAGCGGAACATCTGATGCCGCCTTGCTGTGATGCAGATTGAGTTGCCACACCCTCTCTACTTGCGACTTGCCTTTAGTAGCATAGTCCCGCCCCGTCCCCCATCCCCTTTTAGCAGCTCTAGTCGAAGCTATCTGCTACTTCCTCTGCTCTCTCTTCCTCTTACGCTTAAAATGCTTCCGCATCTCTAGCTCCGAGATAGAGCTCGTTTTTTCTTTTCTGTCAGCCTCTACCATTTCCCCAATCCTTTGGAAGTTTATTCTTCCCGTGCTCTTTGTTAGCTTGCATGGCTGTAACCTTGCAATTGTCAGTGGAGGCTCAGATACACTTATTTTCATAAAAATCAGTTACTCACAGAGGCCGCTGAGTTATGAATTGATGCCACCAGCTCCCAAACCATACTGGTGCTGGACGCAGTTGGATCAATTGGTTGAGTGGCACAATAACGACGCTATGGTTTCAGGGTTCGAGCCATTACGTCTCTGCGCTCTCTGGGTTGTCCAGCTCGCAGAAATGCAATAACAAGACAATAAATTTCCCTCATTCCCCTTACCTTAAGGGGTGTTTCCTAATTCCTAGTGGAAAAACTAAACTACTCAAAACAACTAAGGGAACAAGAAAAATATCTAAATTTTTTATTGATTTTTGACGGGCTGTATCTAAGTGAGAAATAATCGTATCGAGGATCTGAAAAAAAAAATCTTAAAGCTCCAGAACTCTAGTTTTTGAAACTTTCAGCCAAAAAATTTTAAAGGCCACGGTGCTCACGCAATCCACAGGAATAGCGGAAGAAAAAAATTTCAAAATTTTTAGTCATTTTTTTTTTGTGCACGGACTCGAAAAATTTTTTTTATTTGACCACCCTATGAACCAGATAGCTTGTTAATTCAGCTTTAATTATCTTTTTTGAAATCCTTGATACGTCGATTTGTCGCGGAGATATCCGATGTTAAACGAAAAAGGACATTTTGTTATTGAACCATCGATATCTCAGCAACCAATGATCGTACAGAAAATTTAAGGGCAGTTTCGGAAACTGGAATAAATTTCCTAAAAGAATCCATCAAGACATAAAAAATAATAATTTTTTTTTTATCCGTAATTTCAATTTTGAAAAAGTAAAAAAAAGTGACTTTTTTCCTTGTTTTGGTAAATTGACCTCATCTTTGCAAATACTGATGGAAAGGCTAAGGTTTATAGGAATTTTTACACCTCAATGTACGCACACTAGCGCTGTAAATCCGCAGATCGATCCATTGGACGTTTCCTTCGGGCCAATTGGTCAAAGTTTAGGAAAAAATTAAAGGAACAAAAATTGTGATCTCAAACATCGTGTAATTTTCATAAAAATGGAAAAATCATTTTTTTTCGACTTTTTATTTTTTTATCACTTTTATGCATCAGTCACTTGGTAAATTAAAAAAAAATTAAAAATTTTTTTTTTCAGATCCTCGATACGATTATTTCTCACTTAGATACAGCCCGTCAAAAATCACTAAAAAATTTAGATATTTTTTTTGTTCCCTTAATTGTTTTGAGTAGTGTATAATGGATATAAACTGGAAATTTGAATGGAATAAAAAATGATATGATAGCAGCAAACTGTGGACAGTTTTGTGAGAACTGTATTGACATAATGCAAAAACATGTTTTAGTTAATAGCAAGAACTATTGAATAACTGGACTAGCTTTGAGAATTTTTAAAATTTAAGTAATCTACATCCGTTTGTTTTGTAGAAAATATATCAAAGAGTATTATGTAAAAATTTTATAATTCGGATAACTTGTTGCTAAGATATCTTGCCCGCAAACTATGAAATCATAGCGTTTTAAAATGGTGCCACCCATACGTTCAGCTTTATGTATTTGTACAAATTAAGTAAATTTTTAAAAATTCTTTTTGATTACAAAACTTTGGACTATAGACTATTAGATAATACAAAAACAATAAAATCCCATTTTTTTTTATAAATTTTCGGACTGGAAACACCTTTTAATTCCCTTCCGGCCAAAGGCATGCTAGAAACGCATCATAGGGTTGTCCCATGGGAATTGGCTATATTTAAAAAAAAATTAGTCTACACTGAATTAATTTTGTTTTCTTCAGAATTATTCAGTTTGGGGTCAGAAAATTAAATGAAGTACATCTAGGTAATCCTCATTAAGTCCTCTATTGATTTCCGACAGAATTTTTAAATCATTTCAACTTTATCCATCACTACATCAGTTTAAAAAACAGTTATTTTTCGACATTTTTACTAGACAAAACAGTTATTTTGGACTTTTTATTTTTCCAGTGCAAAGTAAAAAGGTCCATTCGCACTTTGTTGAAACGTGTTAAAAAAACTCTTTTATTTTTTGTGGTAGAACTCTTTTGCTGTTTACTTGTTTTAGTTAGCTATATGTGTAATATAACCCTCTTCGAAGAAACAAGGTTTATGCCGTAATTTTTTAACCGACTTCCCAAAAACAAAGAGGTTCTAAGTTCGACGTATATTTTTTTTATGACCGGGCATAACTTCGTAACGCGTCGACCGATTTTGATGATTCTTTTTTTGTTGGGTAGAGTATGTTCACCGATTGGTACCATGTCAAAAAAAGTTTTGGTAGGGTGGGGGTGAAACCTAACTTTGTAACGCGTGGACCGATTTGGATGGTTCTTTTTTTGTTGTACAGAGTATTATCACCCATTGTTCATAGGAGAAAAAAATTTGGCCTACGGTAGGGGGAGGGGTAGTCTAACTTCGTAACGCGTGGACCGATTTGGATAATTCTTTTGCTGTTGTGTAGAGTATGTTCCCTGGTTGATACCACGAGAAAAAAATGTTGGTATGGATGAGGGGGGATGGAGAAGAATAATTTGAAGAATGATTCCTTTTTCTGTTCGGTAGAGTATATTCCTTGATTGATACCATGCAAAAAAAATTTTGTGGAATGGAGGTGGGGTAGGGGGTTAAACCTAACTTTTTAACGCGTGGACCGATTCGGATGGTTCTTTCTTCGTTGTATAGAGTAGAAGACACTAAAAAGTTAAAAAATAAAATAGTTTTAAAAAAATAAAGTTGAACCGACTTCACAAAAAGCGCTAAAAAGCATAAAATAATTTTTAATTATATATCTATTACGACATTTTGAAGTCGGTGTAAATTAAACAAATAAAACAACTACAGTACCACAATTGAAAATAATACATAATACTACCTGAACGTTTCAGCTCACGGCAGCATAAGAAATGACGATCAAATATTTTTGTTGTAGTTGTTTGGTTTGTTTGATTTGCACAGACTTCAAAATGTTGTAATTCTTATAAAATTAAAAATTGTTTTATGCTTTTAGCGCTTTTTGTGAAGTCGGTTCAACTTTTTTTTAAAAAACTATTTTTTTCTAGACATCTATATTTAAATGTTTCTTCTTAAAATCACTGAAACTATACGCTTATGCCTTACTAAGACAGTATAGACCCAGCCTCAGTGTAATACAAGAAACTGTTAGCTTTAATAAATAATAAAACAATATAGTGTTTCACAAAAATGTTTTCGAACATTACTAATTCCATATATAATCTAAATAGATTTATTATGTATATATGAAATATGAACTTCATAACTTAAAATGGTCTCTATTCTGTATGAATATTTAATTAATTTGTAACTCATTGTAGAAAACTCAAATTAAATAAAATATTATCTCAAACATAACCTGGATAATATAATTTTCTTTTGCATAAATAACCTATTCTATTCTTTAACAACTCGTATAACTGGCAATCGCCATCCTCGTCTGACGAGTTGGTTTGCGCGAGCTCTCTTTTACTCTAATCTATATTTAACAGCTGGCAACCCGTCTTTGTGGCCAATTTTACATAGGCAGAGGTATTCCATCTTACACAGAAAAAAATTAGCTTTAATTTGATATATAAATTATAAATATACGTCATGAACGTATAAATATAACAAAGTAATACCTGTTTACACCTGGTTGCTAAGAGATTGCGGCCAAGTGCGCAATGGCAACCATAACTTTTCAAGTTCTTTACAAATATTGTTGTGAAGTGGATTATATTTTATTTAAAAAACAAGTGAATGACATTTTTTCCGAAAAATCAATTAATATTATTTTAATTAAAAATACTAGCGGCCACATTTTGATAGGCAACTCGACAAAAATATATTCCTCCATTCATAAATATTTGTAAAAATTAGATTTTGATTAAAAATTAGATGAACGTAGTAATCTTGCAGCCGGATCTTAGACTATTATTTTGAAGGATAAGAGTAGCATTAAATGATGCAGCTAGAAAAATAGACCAAACAGCGACCATAAACCGTTGTGCATCCTGTACATGACCTCAAAAGTACCCAAAAACACCAACTATTGAGTACATAACTTCAAATATCTCAAAATCCTGACCAATTCTGATCTCAGATTCGGATTCTACCAATTCTGATCTCGGATTCGGATCCTACGCAGCAAATTACTTCGGAAATGACCCCCAGCTACCCATATACAGAATCTTGTTGTCCAGTGTTATTAGCTTAGATCTTCGTTCCCGTAGCTCCTTGTCGGGTATCTTTTTTTCTCTCTAGTTCGCGAAACCCCTTATGATGCGAGGGACGGGAGAAGAACTTTACCCGATTCGAGACAACGATTGTAAGTGGACCTAAAATTTAAGGTGAGTTTTGATTTATCGCTTTTACTCTGGAACCCCCAGTGACCTTTTTATCGTAAGCTGTTGTAAGCCGAAAACAACCACTGGTCGCCGCCGGTGCGGTTCGAACCTGTGACCTCCGGGATAGAAGGTCGACACATTTATCACGTACTCCAGTGGCGACTTTGTAGGTTATTAGCTATGAGAAAGATTGTAGTTTAAGGTGGATTCCAAACAACCGACATTAGTGTTAATGTGTTGTCAGCAGAACAACTATAGATCGACATTGGCAGCAATCGAACTTGCGACTCACTTGTGAAGGCTAGCACGTTAACCCTTATATCAGCATTTAGCTTTGCTTACTAATTATTATATAACAGTCTACGATGTCATAATTTTATTAGTCATATTAGGTTCCGATATGTAGAACCGTGATTCGCAACATATTACAAAAGAATAGCGAACGAATTATTTATGGGTCAGGTGCGATTGTTGGCCCTGCTTTTTCAAATAATATTTATAATAATGCGGTCAACATGAATCTGAAAGAATTATGCGGCGGTCATAGTTCGTTGGGTAAAACTAAGTCGACATTAGACAAATACGATACTGACTAAATAATATCTGTTACGTTAGCCACAATCCCATTTGATCCGAAATTATAAAAATTATTTCTATAATACTATCAAATTAAACACTGATTGCATGTTAGTGTCACAATTTGTTGGGAGTTAGATCAGTTGGTTGAGTATCAGGACTACCGCGTCATGGATGCAGGTTCAAGGCTCGGCCTGCCTACGAGTTTTTTATAAGAAAAAAAAATCCACTCCGTCTGTGGGGTGGTGTCCAGCTCACGGAAATGCAAAAACAAGACATTCGATTTCTTTCGTTCTCCTTACTCTAATTCCCTTCTGGACATAGTCATTCTAAACGCATCACAGGGTTGACCCCTGGGCTTTGGCAATAAAAAAAAGTATAGTACTATCATTTTAAATAAAAAAGTAAAATTTTAATTTCTGATAAAATACATTCCTTGAGCTTTTTCTATCCTACGAGGTCTATTTCTCCCGGTGGAAAGGACTATAGTTTTGTGAAAAATAAATGAAAGACTAAACCAAAAAAGGATTTGTCACCATTAAGCACAATATAAATTTACTTTCCGTTGAAAAGGATTTAATAGATTTAGAGTAATATTTCTAATTATAACACCTAAATCAAAGAACTTCATTGCAAGAATTTTCAAAGAAATTTAAGCAAAATTAACTACGCAAATAAATAACTAACTAATTAAATTAATTACCTTACAATTATAGTAGAAGTTTTTAAAGAGGTAAGAACAGTAGTGATATTTTTACATTTTCTTGCACTGTTAATATGTAAATTATGAAATTTTATGCGTGGAATTCGTACTTTTGATACACTGTATATAAATCAGAATGATTCATTCCAAAATAATGAGTTTTAAGTAAATTTTAAAATAATAGAATGTTTTACCCACTTTTTTCTTTATTTTCAGGGTTAGTGACGACCTGTCTGAAAGTGTTTTGGTTTCATCTAGTGCCTATTTATTGTTCTACGAACGAGCGTAAGAATTATAAATCAAAGAAAATAAACTAAAACACTTTTACTAACTTACATTACAAAAAATCAACATACAATTTTGTTGTATCAAATAAACGTTGAAAGAAACTTGCGATCTATTAACATTCTGCTAGAAAACCACAGTGATTGCAATTTCAACCAGCTTAATATATACCAAAACAATATAATAAAAATTAAAGAAGTAGAAATTTAACTTCGGAGAGATTATATTTACAATATACAAACTTGTATTTATTTTTACATAGTTTTTTTTCGTTTTACATGTCTTGTATATATTCTAAAACCATGTACATACGTACATAATTGTTTATATTTTTGACCAAAATTCAGTTATCAAGTGAATAGTTGTGAATATGTAAATTTAAGTAAGGACGTACAAAAACGTACTTCTTTGTTAATTACTGCGAAATAAAAATTTTAAAATTGCAAATTTATTTTTAAAATAAATAATTACATATGAATTTAATTACAAGAATTTATTCGGCCTCTATTTAAATATTAGATCTTAATATTTTATTAGGTAGCCATTTTATGAGTACATTGAAAATCAATTTAAAATTTTAAGAATAGCCCTGCTGAGTCTTTTGCGGATGACCATGCGAAGGCCTAAAAAGAAAAACAATAATATTTACAAAAGAAAATAATTCTTACGTTAAAATATTCTCTTAAATCTAATGTTATTTTTTGAAATATTCATGTCGATTAGTGCTTTTTAAAATTTACTGGTACTTTCATCACCATATTATGCTGTTCTTAATTTAAAGACTCAACTTTTGACTACCGTTGAGTGTCTGGAGAAGGATTACATTAAATTAGATTTTTTACATGTAAACACAATGTTTAGACAAATGCACTCAAAAGAATCAAATTAATTTAGAACTGTTATACAAATATTATGCTTGAATAGAAATTTCAGATATGTATCTATTTACATGATTTTTGTAGGTCCTGGGACTTATGCAATGTGACTGTTTAATTATTTTCTGTATAGTAGTGTCACCAAAGCTTTAAACTAATTACCAAGTGTGCAATGTATAATACCATTGATCGGGGATAGTGCAATAGCGAATAATTGACGAAAATAGCCAAATTGAGCTAACCGATAGAATTGAGAATATATTTAATTTTTTGTTGTCTTGTTATCTTCCTCTAAAAAGGCAGTATTCACCAAGTGAAGTTATCACTAAACATGTTCTTTTTCGAAAAGCATGCTACACATGCTTAGAAGAGAGTTGAATTGGCAAATTTCTGTGTTTGATAAAAAGCTTAAATATCGTTGAGAATTAATTTAGACGTTTAGTTTCAATCCTCAATGTATTTTCATATTATGTAATGATTCGATGAATTAGGTAACAACAATTAATTTGAAACGGTTTTCTTAGGTATCTAACCATAATCCTGCAGTATTTTATCCAAATTTTAACAAATACTATGTAATTATTTTTTTTAAAGTTTCAAGATGCAGTTTTTAACGAAATAATCTTAATTATAAAACATCAAAAGTATACGTTTTTCGTACTCTTTTTAAAGAAAACAAACAAATACAGTATCATAGTTTGAAATGAGCTTTAACACGAAGAGCAAACGAATTAATTATCTTTAAGGCTAAAAGCAATATGAAACAAGCTACTTTTGCCGAAACTATTTTATGAGAAAACATTTCAGTTTCATTTAAGGAGTTTTCAAACTAAACGCCTAAAATATTTCCTGGAGCTATAACATTTTTGATGCAAAATTAGTTATCTTTAATTTAATTTGTTTAAATTAGTTCAAATCAATGTCATATAATTGTATGCCCATTGAATAATTGTTGGTGTTTTTATTTTTGTTATTTTAATTTGACACAGTTCAATCACATTACAAGAAAACAAAAGTCATCGATATATGACAGCCGATCCAACACTATCGCCTCTGAACAAGTCCTTTAAAAGCAGACTTAAAATGCGACACGACAAATGTCGACGCAAAGAACGCTATCTTTTTCATGAAAGAGAGACATCATTGCTTGTCGGTGTGAAATGTTAAAGAAATTTTAAATTTATCGCGCGGCCAGGATGTGTTTAGTTGGTTGATTTAAGTGGCGGGCGTAAGCCATAATGAATAAACCGATTTAAATAATTATCCGCTCTAATTGGCAATAAAGTAATGCCGCTTTGCTATTAAAACTCACATTCGATACAAATTCCCTAATAAAATTTTTGAACACCTTGCATGTTTCACGCACTCAGTGTGACCTTTGAAAAGAATAAAAAGTTTACAAAACATGTACCGTTATTTTTACAATATATATTTATGTACAATGTAGTTAGAACTTTGAAGGGGTGCGTGAAGTTAGTTTCAAGCGTCGCCATTTGTTGTAAATTATTTATATGTACGTCTTCTCCTAATAATCTCAAAAACCTCGAAAGTGTGAACATGCATTGGCTTTTGTTTAGTTACAGGCTGCTAGTTGCGAGTCTGCTGTAATTAATAGCAATATGCTAACCCTTTTTAATTTATAATGAATCTCGATTTTGTATGATAACCTTTTCGCTATCTGTATTACTAGTTTTTCTTGTCTCGAGTAATTCATAAATTTTAAGAATTTGTCTTTATGGGATTAAAAATTGCAGCACCCAAAATCGTACATAAACGTTATATTTTTAAATGGCAAAAATATCAATTTTTGCATCTACAATTATTTTCTGCCGACGAAGCGCCCAAAAGTTGGAAATATGGGGTATACTAATAAACTTCAGCCCCGGTTAGCTGGGTCGTCGATTATATTATTGTTGTATGAAAGTGGTGGACTCTTTCGCTCTACTTGTGTGTCAGGCTTTTCAAATTCAATCGAGAGTTTCTATTTAATTTTTATACAAAATTTCTCAATTTTACATTTGTGCCTAAATCCTGATCATTCTCATGTTCCATCACAAAACTTCAATATTATTTGTTTCAAAATGTATGTATATATTTCAAAAATAAAAGTGGGCGATCTATAAGAGCTAGAAACAGGTCCTTAAAACAACCTTATTTTTAAATCAACGAACAGTTAAAAACAGCTACCACAACAAAGATGGATTATTTTCAACTTTCAGCCCAGGCAATGAATCAAATTTATGTGATTGTATTAAAGCGCATAACTAAAAAACATTTATTCCGCTGACAACTGAATTAATGAAATAATATGAAACTTTTAGAAAGAAAAGCTATCTATAATTAAAAGTTTTGGTGGAAAAAGTGTTCAGAATTGTCCACTTAACGCACCCAAGCTTGTTTCGTGTTGATGACGAGCTGGTTCCTTGCATTATCTATAATTAAAAGTTTTGGTGGAAAAAGTGTTCAGAATTGTCCACTTAACGCACCCAAGCTTGTTTCGTGTTGATGACGAGCTGCTGGTTCCTAGCGTTATTCACAGCATGGCTGCATTGCATTAGAATTCGTACAGACCACATTTTCACACATGTAATATGAATGTTACCTAAGTAAAAATGTGAAAAATACTTACTTATTAAAAAAGCCTCAACAAGCGAGTCCATAAAAGAGATCCTAGACGGGTATTATACTTCTATGTGTTATATTTCTTTTACACGTCGAAGAAGATCGATCTGACTTCTATGTTAGGTAGAACCGTATTTATAAAAAATTTATATATTAAGATGGGAACCCAACGTGAACGGTTCAAAAAAGATACTTTTTTTTGCAAGTACTCGTTTTTTCTATTTGAAGGGTTCGTAGTATTAAAAAACAAGAATGATATAAATTTAGAATTGAACCATTCATTGTAGCTAGAGCTCTGAATCCGGCCAGGTTGAGGGAAGTAGTTTCGAGGAAAACGCGATTGAGAGTTTAATGACAGGAATAGCAGTTTAGAGCGAAATGTATCCTGTCAGTCGTTGTAAGGGTTGTATGAAATATTAAAATTTTGATATATACAAAACTTCGTGGATTCCGGCCCATGTCATCCGTCCTATGTCTCTATGATAGCAGGTGTGTGAGGCAGATTTAGTTGTGGTTATAACTCATTTTCTCGAATTTTTGACTTAAATTTTTTTACATATTTTTGAAAACATGTACTTTCAGAAAATGCACGAAAAAAATCGAATATTTTGAACAACTCACAGCGGAGTCTCCCTTAAACCTTTATTAATCTTGAGCTACCAACGTAATCTCAGAGGTAACTTCCTTGCAGGAGTTATCTTAATTACTCATAAGTTCATTAGTTGAGAACTTGAGTTACCGTCAAACATGAGTATTTTGTACAGCGAGAAATACGTAGTTCGGTTGCAACCGATTACATCGTTCGTTCGCATTATGTATGCATAGAAAAATTTATCTGTATAATTGTTTTTAACAGTCGGGCAATGTATTCGTCAAGGTACACAGTATTGCTGTTTTACGATTATGAAATGATCGTCGTATGCACTTTAAAACTATTAAAAAGAAAAATATGCTGTTGATCGAATGTCTGAATACAAAATATTTTATAGAATAAATAGTAAACAAAGAATGGAAGACTTCTAAACTGGGATCTGTGAAGCTATTTAGGTGCCTTAGTCAAGACGACATATGCAGATTGTTTTATAAAAATTAACGAAACATTTTGTAAATCGACTGAAGTAAATTTACTTGAAGGTCATACGCGGTAGAATAATATTTTGCTTAAGAAGCCCCGAATTAATCAATTGTACTAAAATTCCTCCTCACATGTTTTTAACTTGTATAATCCAGAAACTTATCTAACTAACATCGTTTACATAAAAAACACTATTAAAGAGTATTTTCGAAAATAGAAATTACTGATACTACCATTTCTCTAGCAATTAACAAAAGCAGTCCATCAAAGTTCGACAGCTTTAATATCGAAAAAAATGCACCGTTAAATAACGAAATTCGTCAAAAATCGAGATTTCCTACTTCATCTTTATTTCCACCAAAAAACTCTTCTAATAATACTTTTTCATCATGTAATTATCAACTAAATCGACAAAAGTCCAGTGAAATCGAGGAAATGACTACGCCGAATTTTATTTTAACAGCTTTACTTGGTATTATTTTTTATATATTATTATTTTTATTGTATTATGCAATATTTTACTAAAGCCACACTTTGTTAATTACTTTCACAATTTTGTTGAAGTAAGATTGATTTCTGCTTTAAGTATTTATTCATTATTTATTGAGAAATTTTATTTTGTTGTTGTTTGTAATTGCCCTCAATTTGTTTTTGTTGTATTTATATTTTGTGCTAATTTTTATATGTTATTATTAAAATAATTTTCCTTTTGTTTAAATTAATGATAAATGATGTTTTTTTATATTTATAAGTGAGTTTTGAAGAATGTTTTTTTATGTATTGAGAGGATTATTAAAATTTTATCAAGGTGCTAAAAGTTTAAAGTTTTGTTTCATTTATTCTGTCCTATATTATAACAACTTTATGTGCATTTGTAAATGTTTTTTTACTTTTGAGGAACAAACGAAAAAGGTATAATTTTACGTAATTTGGTGTCCTGCTTCTAGGGTTTATAGATAAATATGAATATGTTTTACAGTTCACTTCAAAAAAGTAAAACAGTCCGCTTTGTTTAATGTTTTCATAAAATTTGAAAACACTCCTATTTTAGGAAAATACAATTACATCTTTCTCATTTATTTTTTATTGAAATAGGCGTGTTTTGGATTGTTTCGTTTTCTTTGGCAATAAAAAAAGGTTGATGTTGAAAATGTTATTATTTATTTTTTAAGATTATCGATTGATTTTATTCTAGCCCATACCAAAATTATGATTGATTGGTTTTATTCTTTAATAGCACGGACAATGATTAGATTTAAGTATAGTCAGTTACGAAAGTCTACATACACCCCTCCAAATTGCAAAATGAAAAAAACAAGATAATTAATTCTTTTTTACATTTATTAAATATTCCATTGTTACAAAAACTAATATTTAACAAAAAATAACGCAACAATTTTCGAAAAGAACGCAATAAACAGAAAAATCTACATACAATAAGAGAAAATTTAAATATTTCTTTTTTTCTAAACTAACTTAATATTTTGTCTGTCCACCATGTAAATCGACGTAATCGTAATGACTGCTTGCAGCCTCGTGTAATGACTGCTTGCAGCCTCCTTGGCATTGATAATACCAGATTTTCTGTTATATCTGGAGTTATTTCAGTCTATGCCTTTGTTATAGCGATCTTCAAAGAATCGCGATTAGTTACGCGGTCCTTTCTTATCCTTCTTTCAAGCTCATCCCAAATATGCTCAATAGGGTTTAGATCCGGCGACTGGGGAGGAGAATGAAGCTTATTTGGTACATTATAAAGGATATATTCCTTTACAAGCATTGCTGTATCTTCGGGTCATTGTCCTTTTGCAAGACCCATTTGTTTCCAATGCCTAAGGATTCGACAGATAATCGTAGATTGTCACGTAACATGTTCAAATTTTTTCTATGATGCACTATACCTTCTATAAAAACTAATTTCTCTACCCCAGCCGCCACCATTGAACCCCAAACCACAACGTTACCACCGCCATGTTTTACTGTCGGGACCAAATTTTTCTTACGGATTTCCTGATTTACTTTACGCCTTATTTCCCCCCTACCACCGGATCCGAAACCATTATATTTACTCTCCTCCGTGAAAAGAACTGTTTTCCAGAAATCTGTGTCTTCGTCAACGTATCGTCTTACAAAATCCAGTCTCTTCTGTTCATTCGCCTTACTTATTAGCGGCTTCTTTCTCGGTACTCTTCCATGGAATCCTTCTGATCTTAAAACTCGTCGCACAGCTTCGGGATGAACCGGAGGTACTTCCAACTTCCTGTGCCAATTTCGGGGCACTAATTTTAGGATTAGCTTTTACCTTCTTTATAATTGTCCGAACATCTCGTGCACTTAATTTTCTAGGACGGGCCAGTTCGACTTTTGTTACAAGTTACCTCTGTCCTTAAAATTGCTTATCACAGTTTGCACCGTTGCACGACTTTTTCCAAGAATTTTCGATATTTCGCCATAACTTTTTTTTCTTCCCACAACTTTACATTTAAACTTCGCACTTCCAAAGAAATTTCTTTTCTACCCGCTATTTTTAATACTGTGATTTGCGAAATTTTACCCAGACTACCTGGAATGTAAGTTGAGACAAAAATATACCGAGATCGAAATGATAACGAGACTAAAATTAAAATGTTCGTTCCAAAAATTAACGGTACTTCAAATGGTTTCATGCATTTCTCAATCTGTATGTAGACTTTTATGATATGGATTTTTCTGTTTATTGCGCTTTTCTTCCTAAATCGTTATGGTTTTTGTAATTTTTTGCTTAAATATTTCTTTTTTGTAACATAATAGAATATTTAATAAACGTAAAAACGAATTACTCGTTTTGTTTTTCTTAATTTTGAGGGGTGTATGTAAACTTTCGTGACTGACTGTATAAAAGGAAGCCAATAAGAAAAACAAAACTAATGACCATTTTTATCCCCTTTCTCTACAAAAGAATGACATTGGTCATTAATTTAATACTTGGGAAAGATTCCCGAAATTTTACCTGAAGACCTAAAGCTCTTGTATCGCGAGTTATGATAATGCTTACCATTCGAAAGTGTAATCCGAAACTAAAATGGTTTTGGTTTTCTCTATTAAATATTTGTGAAATCTAGTTTTCATTAGAATCCTCTTCAATAAATTTCTGTATGCAAGTCTACTTAAAACGTATAGAAATATATGTATAAATAGAGAACATGATTTTATGTAAAATTTATCCATTGCTCGATAACAAAAATAGCTTTGTAAATACCATTTGACAGTTTGGTAACGATATTATTATTATTTCGTTAGAACAATGACCGTGAAAATAGCGATAGAATCTGATCTGGGATTTGAAGATCGGCGCAGTCAGATGGAGTGAAACATTTCTTACTGTAGAAAAATCAATCATTTCATCGCATTTTTAGCGATTGACCGGTGCAGTTAAGATTGTTGGATATGTCAATACTCAATATGTTTAGATAGGGCGAATTGATGTGGCGAGGATTTAATTTATTAAAAGTACCATCATATCCAAGTTTTATTGTTTTAAAATCGTTCAGTATTTCTTGATACAAAGTTCTCCAACCAGACTGCATTGTGATTGGGCGAGACAGTTGCTTTTCTTTAGGGAAAGTTTTTGGCGTTTTGGATTACTTGGAGGCGCTAATTGAGCAGAAAATAAGTAAAACGTGGGTTAAGTGAAGCATTGTTTGGTTTGGTTTAGGGTTTCCAGTTATAGGAATTTATGATACGTGACTTTTAGCAAAGGAATATGAACGTAAGTCATTTATATGCTACCGTTACTACATTAGGTATATCCACTCCGTCGACTGAAGTAGGTTAAGGCTAGGCTGGGTGTTTTGGATGATCCAAACCTGCGTTCTAGGTTGATTTATGTAATCAAGATTGTTATGGACGAAACTATAAATAGGATTGAGAGTTAGAGATAAAATGTTCTTAATAGTAAAAAGAAGAAAAAAGGTTTATGAAAGAACTGAACCCTGAGGAACGACGGCACTTACTTAGTAGGGATGTAACTCCGTCCATTATTACACGGGCACAGATTGAGAAAAGGACTTTATAGAAAAGTTATATACTGATTAGTAAAAGTTTTGTCTTTTACTTCTTTGATTTCAGCCTACATTACTCTATTTAATAAAAAAAAAACGGCGCACATGGGCATCAAAGAAAGAAAGCACTTTTTATTCAAAATACTTTTTATTCAAATATGTATATCTTGAAATATATTACTCAGCGAATTTTAAACATTGTATATTAAAGTTTAAAAGATTAGGTGAAAGGTTTCTTTATCTCATTTGTTAATAAATTCGTAGTAGATACATATATAAAAAATTAACGTTGATTAAACGCGTTCGAATTAGATCAGGCAAATCACTATTATTTCACTTCTACCACTTTGTTTCAATTTGAATACCTTGTATTTATTTTCACCCAATAGAGCGCCTTTTCGGCCTTACTGTCTTCATCCACAATCTTATCAAAATCTTGTACTATCTGTGGTTTTTATCGCCTACACACCAACGTTAACCACTTCACGTCGTGTCCAAGTTTTTTGGGCATGCTAAATGTACCAAAAGTACACAATCTATGAGCTTCCTGTACGCGCACAGTAAACGTTCGCTTCAAAAAACTCCACCAAAAGTGTTCATCCGCACTCTGACTACAAAAGTTATTACGCTCCCTGTTTCGAACGCCGTTTCTACCACCTTACCTTCACAACTCCACATTTGGTGTGTGAAAATTTTACCATCACTACCGAATTGCTCAAGGGCTCCGTCTCTGGGCTGTTGTCTAGCTCGCAGCAATGCAAAAACAAGACATTCAAGTTTCCTCACTTCCTTTACCCTAATTCCCTTCCGACCACATCGTATAAAAAACAAGGGGGGGGGGGGAAACTAGTTTAGCAACCAAAAAAAGGTAATTTTTTGGGAATTTTTGCTGCGTAATGAAAAGTCCGATCAACCTAGTACTTTTTTTATTGGAATCTTATAACACTATGTTTTACAAAAATTTTTTTTTAAACATCAAATATTTATTGGCTCCGTGCAGTGACGTTACAAAGATAATGCTGCGGCCGGGACACCACCTTACGGTGGTGGTTAGTACTTCTCGTAGTCTTACATGCGATTTTCGACACATTTTTACTCCTTAATTTTGCTATAAAAAATGTTTAAAAAATTTAATTTGAATAAAACTCGACTTCACGTCCTGCGTTTAATTTAATTCAATTCATAGGATCGACTTGAAATTTTGTACGCATACTCTAGGCCTCTTCTAAACAATTTAACATGAAAAAAATACAATTTTCTTTGACCCGCTACGCTAGTTTGCCCCCTTAAGGAAGACTTCTACCTTGATACATCTGAAAACTTCGATTTTTTTTTACAAATTCTTAATCTATATATAGGTATAATTCTTTCTGAAAAAGGATTTTTTGAAATTCGATCATTTTCGGTACTTAACACGCGTTTAAATTCGGCATCTGATCACACACGTTGCAAAACTTCAGACGCGTTTTTTTGACTGACTTGTCTCTGTAAATATCTAGTCTCGCTTCCGAGTTAATAGTAGCAGCAACCGGTGTTTTTTTTAGGATTCGCCAGATGCTATAGGTTGATTTCATCGCGTGACTTGAGGATAGTGCCATTTTTGGTAGGATTTTCTTTGCAGAAAATGCACATTTTAGCGATATATTTATGGAGCCGTCAAATTTTTACGAAAAATTGTTTCAAAATAAGTTTTAAGTTTTTATAAAAATTACGGATTTTGATGTGGGAGGTGCCGTTGGACTCGAAAAACCACCCCCAAAATTCATAGTCTATTTTTCGGGTGAGTATGACAATTATGAATCTTCAGGTAAAGATTAGCGGGGGAGGAGGAAAATAGGGAAGTGGGAATGACCGAGTGGGAAGAATTTCTATGTACAATTTTGGAACTTGGCCCAGTCAGCCGTAGATTAGGGGTCAATATTGCCCTCTCTCGGACTTCAGTTCATGCTGCGCCTTTTTATTGTTGACATGACCATAAATCAACTACAAGGTTGCGCAAGAGTTTTTTTTTAAACTGATCTTACAAGAAAAGTAATGAATTGAAACAGTGCTTTTGGGTTGAATTTTAAGCAGTTATAGATGCATGCATGGAGCAGGAAATGAACCTCAGCCGATTCGAGAGGATGATTGCAAGTAGACCTACAATTTAAGGTGGAACCACCATTACTCTGCAATTTCCAATGGCCTCTTTTATCGTAATCTGTTGTCTGCAGAAAACAACCATAGGTCGCCGAAGGTGGGCTTCCGGGATGGAAGACTTACTGGCTTTCACTTACTACACCAAAATCTACATAGCTTTTAACGCTGCAAGGATGTTAATTTGATTGCGAATGCCAGCCTGTTAAAGCAGACGATTAGAAACTATTTTCTAATTTTGTTGTCGTTTTGATTTGATTACGTGAATATTTTCGGTTTGCTTTCGTCGCTTCTTTGTAGAAAACAGTTAATTTTAAAAAATTTATATGAATAGACAGATGTGACCTATTTATGTATGTTATTGGACTGTCATATTGAATTGGTAATTTTATGGTCACCCGCCTATTTGTAATAGATCCACGAATTAAATACCACAGTTTGATAGTAATTTCTTCGTTTGGTTTGATTTTTAATCTTCAGTCATATAATCTATTGCCTTGTCACCTTGAGCTATAGGTTCTAAAGTAACAGATTGTAGGACAACAAAAGCATTAGCTGGACGTTTTCAATGAAAACAGCGAGTATTATTTTTTATGATATATTTACCTAACCTATCCTACATTAATAAATAAGACTCAGTAAAATAGCTTTTGCGCTCAATGTGCTGAAATATCTGCAACGAATATTCGGTATTTTTTAGATTTTACACACTAAATTATAGAACATTAGTTGTGTTAGGTCGCATAATTCAAGTTGATACATAACGTCAACCTGGAAAAAGGCTGACACAACAAAGAACAATGAAATTTTTACATAAATCAATTCATAAAATGGTATATTTGTATAGGCAAGTGCAATTCCATAAAAAAAGACCGCCAAATGGCGTTCCGATGAAATATATTTTGAAATTTTAAAAGGCTTCTCTCAAAACATTGCCTTTTATGTGTTGTTCCAGTCTTTTTCCGGTTTGGCGATAAGGTATTTGCAAGCCAAGTATCAGTAGAAGTGAAGTTTACCCCAAAATTCATATCCTTCTCAGGTACGCTAGTCCATTAAACAATTTTGTTTCATAATTACGCAAGAAGTCCAATTTTTCACATTTATTTTAAAAATCCTAAATTTTTTGCAATTTTAAATTTAATTATAATGAAGTCCTTCATTTTTATGAATCGCGTTAAGTGCAATTAGTAAGTTTTAAGAAAACTTTAAGAATAGCATATAAAAAACGGAATGGTGTGTCATATAAGCGAAAATAAGAGTAAATATTAATATTAAAAACTTTATTTATTAAAATAATAAAATAATTAAGTATGTAAAATAAGAAAGTTAGTGTGATGTACAATGTGAAACTGTAAATAGGAGAAAAAGAGTTATTTATCAATTTCTTTTCGTAGCTCTGTAAAGAGAAGGGATGAATTTCCCAATATATAACTCAAAATTATTGTCATTATCCAATATACGGATACATTCATTGTGGTGTTGAATGTGACTACATATTTTGTGGATGTACCTTAGGATTTTGTCCTCAATAATCGAATATTTTTGTAAACTTGTTCTAGTTTTCTCATTGTGCAATAAATATTGTTTATGTATGAATGAAGTTGATAATTAAAGTATTTTCCGAAAAAAGTTTTTTACTACCCTGCGACAGAAAGATTGGCGTCATCAGCGTAACAGAAAAATTTCGAGTTTATTATAAGCAAGTATACATCATTTATGTACATAAATGAACTTAATAAATTATGAAAGGCCTAGGTCATAGACCGCTACCTTGTGAATTGTCTGAAGAATTTATTTATCTCTTTAGAGAAACACGGAGTTGGATCAATTGATTGAGCGGCACGACCACCATGCCACGGTTCCCGGGTTCGAGAGCAGGTCTCCTCGTGGATTTTTAAAAATTGAATTAAAAAATGCACTCTGTCTCTAGCTCACAGCAATGCAAAAACAAGACATTCAAGTTTCCTCATTCCCCTTAGCCTAATTCCCTTCCGGTCAAAGCCATGCTAACGCATAAAAGGGTTGTCACCTAGTCTTTGGCCGCAACGTAAAGAAAAACAACAAACAAAAACACACTGCCTATGATTTGATAAACAAGAACACAATCAATTAAGAAAAACTGGAGGAAATCCAAGAACAGATACAACGACAAACAAAGCTGGTCAAGTGTTTCAAGATTTTAAATGTGTAAAGTTTCCCTTCTAACATAGTTCGCGCACTTCTTAGAAGGTGCCAAGACAATTAACCTATTCCATCAAAATTGTGAAATGTGGCTCCCTCACCAATTAAAACAAAGAAAAATAAAAAAACATGAAAGGAGTCAGAACATACATCACAGGGAGTCACGGGAGCACTGAGAATAGATAGTTCTTCAGTGATTCTTTCCTAAGGACTAGATCGAAATTGGAACATGCATTAATAGCACTATATAATCGGTTATTAGGTTCATGCTTGGCATAATTTGATCTGGAGGGGTCAATGTGCAACAAGGGCTGTCTTCGAAAGCTATGTTGGATCTGCCTAAAGGAAACAATGTAAAGTAAGAGTACTTAAGTCAATATTTGAATTCAAGAGCTGGTGAATAAAGATCAAGAGCGCGTTTATCAAGTGAGGGTAAACCGAGTAAACGGAGCCGGTCGGTGTAGGGCGATAGTCTAAGTGTATCACCCCATGGGAACTCTCTTAACACATTCTTAACATATTCTCAAAATTTAGCTGTAAGTCATTTTGCAGAGAAAATGTCATTGGTTCGGAATCCACTTTAAATTCAACAGTTGTCTCGAATAGGGTAACGTTCTTCTGATTAGGGAATTTGCTTAATAAACTGCAAATACCTATCGACGCAAATAACTGTTATATGCAGAATAACTTCGCGATTGGTCAATAAAATTGGTTATAATAGGCCTTAATGTGAATGGCGATTTGCCAAGACGTACACTGTACTTACAATTTAAGCGGGGAAGTGATCCTTGGCTAATCGAGTCGAACGAAGATCGAAACTCGCAACAGGCGCCAATATTCTAATGGCCCTTTTTATAAACAACGACTATAAGAGAGTGCTTCCAATATTTAGGAAATTTATCAGCTTGTAGGAAATTGTTGAAGAGAATCGCCAATGGAGTTAGGAGGGCATCAGAATAGGACTTACCGAATGCAGGAGGAATATCGCCAGGACCGGAGAAAAAGTACGGTTTCAGTTCTCTAATTTTGTCCGTAATAAGATCCGGTGATATAAGCGGCAACAAATCAGATAAAGCAGACGATCCATAATATTACCAAAATTATCCTCAGAAGCCCCAGAGTGTCGGAGGAAAATGCATTCTCAAAAAATGAAGCAAAATTATTTGCTATGTGGGGCATTTCCACGTAAAGCGGACAGGTAAAAAATTTTGATGTTTCCGATTGTAGTAATATTTGATTATGTTATACCTATATTTGTCTTCGATCCAGATACAAAATGTTTTTACAGTATAAAGTCTGGTTAACGAGCTAGATGGCTTTAAAAATTTGACTAATCAGCAGGTATGCGCTACTTCGAAGCCCATTACCCAGTTTTAAAAAGTTACAATAAAATAAATAAAGTAGTCAAATTTATACTTCATTTAATGAGCTTTTTAAATGCATTTTTGGATATTACAAAAAAAAAATTGTTTTGGAAAAAAAAATATATTTAAATTTTTGAAACTTGAATTTCGCAAAGTTCGACCATTTAATTTTTTTCTAAAAATAGCTAATATTGTATAGATAATCCTTGCCAAGTTTCATAATGGGCATAGAAGTCGTTAGGAGCTAGACTAGTTACAGTTTCGAAGCGTATAATTTACATCATTAAAGCTTCGCCAAACATGATTTAACATTCTGACTCCATACAAAAATCCCCACCGTGGGACGCCGGCCGCTACGCTCCGACCTTATGGAAAAATTACTTGCGTTGTAATAGCGCAATAGCGTATTCTGACTTTGTGAACTGTTATGAAAGTTTAAAGGCAGGACTACCTCTTCGCTCTAAAGTGTTTGCGATAATATGCATAATAACCCTCGAAATTTCTTTAAATTTGTCAATATGAAAAAGAAATCGAGTAACTACGATGTGGTACGAGTGGTCTTCTGTAATAACGTGACCGACATAGCAAACAATTTTGATTCATATTTTGAGAGTGCCTTTTCTTCAGATAACTTTGAGCCATGTGCGAATAATTTTGATCATATTCTGGATCTTCCGGCCTCATCCGATTTTTTGCCGTTTATATCACGGGATCTTATTTTGGAAAAAGCAATGAACTTAAATCGGACTTCTCCTCTGTTACTGACGGCATCCCTCCACTCTTCGTCAAGTCCTGTTCCGGTGCCCTTCTTACTCCATTACCGATTCTCTTCAATAGGTCCCTTCAAGCTGGTAAATTTCCTGCATTGTGGAAGTGATCTTTTATAGTCCCTGTTCACAAAAAGGGCCATAAGAATATTATAACTAATTATAGACCAATCGCAAAGTTATCTTGCATACCTAAATTATTTGAATCAATAGTGTATTCGCACCTTATAGAGTATTGTAATCGTTCCCAATCATCACGGGGTTTTGCCCGGTAAATCAACGACTATTAACTTACTTGAATTTACCTCCCACGTTATTTCTGGCTTCCAGCGAGGCATGCAAACTGACTGCATATACACGGATTTCAGTAAAGCTTTTGATAAACTCCCTCACTCCGGGGGGTTTTCCCCCTGTTCTTCTCGACTGCATTTCTTCCTATTTAAGAGACAGGTCTTATCGTGTGTCGCTCTGTGACTCTACCTCCAGAATCTTCAAGGCCTCATCTGGTGTACCACAAGGCAGTCCCCTCGGTCCTCTACAATTCGTTCTTGCCATTGACAACATTGTCTGTCTGATCTCGTACTCTAATGTTCTAATCTACACTGAAGATCTTCTGTTATGTTAAGGAAGGTGGTGACGCCGCTCTTATTCAAAAGAACTTAGATAGGTTTCTGGCGTGGTGCGAGCATAATGGCTTACACCTCAATTTTGAGAAATGCGAAGCTATGACTATCTCCAGGAGCCCTAATCCACAAGTTTCTGATTACAACTTTGCGAGGAATGGTCTCCTTCGCGTGCTGTCCGTAACTGACCTTAAAATAAAACTTGATAGGAAACTTGACTTTACTCTGCATATTAACTATATCGTGTATAGAGGCAGTTTAATCTTGGGATTTGTTAAGCGTTGGTCTAGAGAGCTCTCGGATATACCAACATTGTTGCATTTGTACTGCTCCTTAGTTAGCCCTGTTCTAAAGTATGCATATCAGGTCTGGTCACACTACTACGCTGTTCATTCCAAGCGTATCGAATCGGAGCAGCGTTATTTTCTTATATTTGCGCTTTGCGCTCCCATGGGACGATCCACTTAGACTCCCGCCCTACACCGACCGCCACCGGTTGCTCGGTTTGCCCTCGCTTAAGAAAAGGTGCAAAGTCGCTGACTTGGTCTTTATTTACCAGCTTTTGAACTCTAATATAGACTCAGGTTTGCTTGTTAGCAAGGTTTCCCTCAGACAGTCCAAACATAACCTTCATGCATGCATGCATGAGCCAATTAATCGTTTATGTAGGGCTGTTTATGCATGTCCTAATTTTGATTTAACTCTTAGTAAGGTGTTGTTTAAGAACTATCTATTTTCTGTGCTCCCATGACTCTCTGTTTGCACGGTGTGTGTCTGGGTTTCCTTACTCGTTATCTTCCTGTTACTTTATTTTTTTTCCTCTGCATGCTGGTGTGGGAGCCTCATTTCATCGTTTTGATGGAATAGGTGAAGTAATTCTTGGCTCCTTGCCAAAGAAGTGTGCCTTCTGTGTTAGAAGAGTTAATTCTATAATTACTTCTATTATCACAGTCCAACTTTACTGCTAGGAAATACTTTCTGCAGCGGACGGTTGATTATTGACAAAAGGTAACTTGAAATTATATTCGTGATTCTTCGAGGTGCTGAGGAATTTTCTATTCTTACTTCGTGATTTGAGACCGAATTTAATAGATTTTAGTCCAATTGCGGTTATTGCTACTGAAGTCGTGATCCTTGAAGTTGATCTCGTATCAAAGACAGAACGAAAAAGAAGCAACATTTCAAGATTCTGCAACATAATTTGTAAACCGCCATCAGTCTGGCATTAAATCCAGTCGGTTCAAAGCTGCAAATGTAAATATCCTACAATGGTCGCCAGAAAGTTTCGAAATGAATGCCATTGAACATCTCCGGGCATTTCTCAGCGTTGGTCAATTGTATCTTGAACCACCACGGTCTTTGGATTGTGGCACAGTACTTAGCGTGAATGGTATAAGATTCCTACAAATTTAATTAGAAATTTTTATGAGAGTATGCCTCGCAGGCTGGTCGATCTTCAAAAAAGCAAGGGCTTTTCCCCAACTACTAGTTTTGCAGGACTTCTAATTGGTTTTGTCTGGAGTACAAAACCGGTCAAATGAAGTAATATAGGAAAACATTTTTTATCTCATGAACTAACAATGATAACACAGACCTGCGAAATTAAACTTTTGATTTACCTTTTTAATAATAATGTGTTTATTTTTATTGGCCATTATTTGGTAAATACATATTTGAAAATAATTGTGTAATAATTTTGATGTGATAAAAAATAACCAATACTATTTTTGAACTTACTTTATACTTTATTACCTAAAAGAAACATTATTATTGAAAAGGGAAATTAAAAGTTTAAATACGCAGGCCTGTGTAATTAAATGCAATTTTTTGTACAAGGTATTTAGGTTAGGAATAATAAAAAATGCAATTAATAGAGTTATTTAAACTGGTTGTTATTTTTCAGTCAGACGGCATTTCTAAAATTTTGAAACACTACCAGTTTTGCTCGTCCTTTCATAAAGCTATACTAGAAAGGATCCTGAAAGGGCTTGCAATGGAAAAAATTACTTCACAGACTAAAGACTCAAAAAATTTACCAATACAGCACATATTACTAATAGGCCCATTAATCGGTACATAACTTTGCTTTTTGATGCAGATGAATGATCAAACAAAAGTCCTATGCTTTTGGATGGACATTATAACAAATAGATACATTGAACAAGTAACAGAAGAGCAACATGAGCCGAACTTTTAGGAAATTTGAAGGAATGCTTTGAGGATTGCTCGAAAAATTATTCACCAAATTCGTGAATGAGTAAAATCCTAAACATTAATGTCACAGTTAGTTTCCAAGAACACAGTCTCAGTAAAAAATGTCATCTTTACAAGAAGTCACTTAAGAATTCATTAGTGAATAAAGAAATTATGAAGTTCTTTGGAAGAGTAGTTTAAAATTATGTTTTAATTTTATTAAAGTAAATGATGCACTGCTTCGTTTTTCAAAAAATTTAGTAATTCGATTGAAGAAGTAAAAAAGAAAATTAAAACCTTGCGGTGTCACTGTTCAAAAGAGTTTGAAAAGTGCAATAGAAAAAAATAGTGATTCTGAAATGGCAGAAATTTTGTCTGTATACAAAACTATGCTATTTCTATCACCAGATAGTGCTAACCGATCAAGAACAGAAAAGAGCACAGATGAGATAACAATGAATACATCGAGATTGGGGTAAGTAGAATTTAGAGCATTAGAATTTAATTTTAATTAACATTACAATTGTTATAGAGATGTATACGTCTTCATCTAGTTCCTGTAATGGCATGGGGCGGGAGAAGAACTTCAACCGATCCGAGACAAGGATTGCAAGTGGACGTACAATTTAAAGTGCATTCCCGTGGGATCTTCGAATTGGTAGGACGACAGGTTTTCACTTACTCTTACAAATAATTATTTTACTATTGGACTACTTCAATTGCAAGTAGGACATTTAGGTCGCTAGAGGGTAAGGTTGGGTGATTTGCCTAACTGTGTGTTTTTGGCTAATTGAGATTTTTCGCGATAGGGAAGGCAAATTTTATCCACCATATGTGTTTTAGTTTTATTATATGAAATGCAATTTTTTTATTCAATATAATTATTTTGAAGGTTAGGTTATCGAACTGGGGTGGGTCCAGATTCCGGGTGTCGCTAGTACATCGATAAGACGATGCTTGGTGCCTATTATTCCTGAATCGAATCATCACCCTGCGCTTCATATTACTTTTTTCACTGATCCAGTTGTGATAGCTTCTTGTGTGCCAGATGACGTTTGTTATAACTTCAGCAGGGCTGACTTCTCCGTAATCAACAACTGGCTCTCAGCTTGTGATTGGAGTAGCGTCCTCAATGAACGAGATATTAATGTGGCTGTAAGTTCTTCTTATAATTAATTGTCTATCTGTTTTACTTACTGTGTGCCTATTTCTAAATCGAATAACTTACGATCTAACCAGCCTTGGTTCGATAGTTCCTTAAAACATTTAAGAAATGTCAAATGTAAAGCATGGAAGAGGTTTTGTTCCTCTAGGAGCAACGCTGACTATGTAGCTTATTCCAATTTACGCAGCCAATTTTTGTCTGACTTAGTGTCTTCTTACAAAAATGATATTAACACAATGAAAGCATCCCTACGAGTCGATCCTAAGCGATTTTGGAAGTTCGTGAACTTGAAGCGAAATTCTGATTGCTATCCATCTTCTTTGTCTTTCGGAGACAGTGAAAGCAATGAGCCCCTGACGATAGCAAACCTTTTTGCTGACTTTTTTAAAACTGCGTTTTTGGACGATACCTGTGATGTTAGCTTTACGGATTTTACCTATTTGACGAGGTTTCCACCGACTTCTCTCGAATCCAAAGACCTTTTACTTGACGAAGTTACGATTTTGAAGAAAATCTCTACCTTGACTGATAGTTTTTCAATTGGTCCTGACGGTATCACCGCCGCACTCGTGAAAATATGTTGTTCAGTTCTTGCTCCTATTCTGTGTTACTTATTTAATCTCTCAACTCGCTGCGTTATTTTTCCGAAAGCCTAGAAAACCTTATTAATTATTCCCCTTCACAAAAAAGGTGATAAATGTGAAATCTCGAACTATAGACCAATTGCTAATCTTAGTTGTATTTCAAAGATTTTTGAGGCACTTATATGCGATGTTCTATACTTCCACTGCAAGCCTTTTTTGCAACCGTTTCAACATGGCTTCATTAGAGGTAAATCAACTACCACCAATTTATTGGAATTTTCAAACTTTTGTATTTCTGCAATTGAAGATGGTAAGCAAGTTGACTGTACTTTTACTGACTTCAGCAAGGCTTTCGATAGAATTAATCACAGAATTCTAATTCTCAAACTCTCCCTTCTCGGGTTTCCAAAAGTTTTTGTAAATTGGATTCACTCGTACTTGTCTGAACGCACTCAGCGGGTTTCTTTTCGTGGAGCCCTGTCTGATATTATTTTCAACACTTCCGGTGTACCGCAGGGCTCCCACCTCGGGCCATTGTTATTTATAATTTTTATCAATGACGTATCTACGATTCTGTCTCACTCAAATATTCGTTGTTATGCTGACGACGATAAGTTATTTCGCATTGTGTCTGGCAATTCTGATTGCCTTCTTTTAAATTCTGACTTGGACGCCTTTCAGAATTGGTGTTCCATTAATGACCTTCCCCTAAACATCGGAAAGTGTACATCTATGTCTTTCTCACGAAAAAGGTCTCCCTTTCAATTTAACTTTTCCATAGAGGGCTGTCCTTTAACAAGAGTTACTAAGACTAAGGACCTAGGTGTCTGGCTCAATTCCCATTTTTCTTTCGAGGATCATTTTGATGCCATAGTCAACAAGGCTAATATGACTCTTGGTTTCGTGAAGAGGTGGTCAAAGGAATTTGATTACAAAGCTCTTATATTGCACTTTTGTCAGGCCTATCCTGGAATATGCCTCTCCAGTCTGGTCGCCGTTATATGAGCCTATCACGTCGATGTCGCGATTTTTTAATTCTTCTTTTGATTGCATTGATTTTCATTTATCGCGTAATCAAGTGAGGAGTCAGCTTTGTTGAGGTTACTTTTTGCTTTTCACTTTTTGCTTTTCAATTTATCTACTTTAGTATTTTCTTATTCTATTCATATATTCTCTCGTTATCTTTAATTTTATATAGTTTATTATATTGTTCTTATTTAGTTTTTTAATGTACTGTTCTTATTTTTTTTCTTTATTTTTTCTCTTGTAGTAGTAATCAGCATTTTGATGAAACATTGTAAATAAATAAATTAGTGCGACCCTTGAGGTCCACACGAACAACTTCCCAGTTAATAACAATTTTCAATTGTTATTAACAATATTCAATTATTATTAACAATATTTAATAGTTAATGGCGATAAATTTCATGATCATAGTACAAACGAGTAAGTGAAAACTCAATAAAATTGATACTATTCGATTTATCGTTTTATTTCTCAATAATATCAACTATTTATGGTTTTTTTACCATTTTTTTAATGTTACAAAAAATATCTGTTTTTTTTTGAAGTATCGAGTTGTATCAGAACCAATTAGATCAGATGAATCCTTTTCAAAAAAAAACTTTCGCCCACTTTTATATCATTTAAAAATACTTAAAAAATTGATATTTTAAATTTATAAATAAATAAATTAATGAATTTAATTTATCATAATAATTTCATTGTAATAAGATGCAACAAATTTTTTCAAAAATTATTCCGTTATAGCACTATTTTTTAATGAAAACCAAATAAATGCACTCTGCTTGGAATTCATTTGTTACTAATAATTTTGAATGGTTATAAACAATTTATAATTGATATAAACGATTGTTAATTGTTACAGACCATTTTTAATTGATATAAACAAAGTTTATTCATAAAAGAAATTTTAGTGGTAAAAAAATTTCAATTGTTAATAAGAATTTTTCATTGTTTATAATAATTTTCAATTGCTATGAACAATCTTCAATTTTGTATTCAATTTCCAATTTTCATAATCAATTTTCAACTAGGTTAAACCATTTTTTATGATTAAAAATGTATTATTGTTATAAACAATTATTTATTGTTATAAACAATTTTTCATCATTATAAACAATTGCTGTTCATAATAAATTGTTATTATCCGACTTTTTGATGTCCCGATCGTCATCAGAACAAATTATATCGAAGAAATCCTTTTCAAGAAAGTTTAAAATCAACTTTTTTTTCAAAATTGATTAAATTTCTTTCAGCTCTTATTGGCAATAATACGCTTCGAATGGCACCATAGCGAAGTCGTTATCATTTTTTGTTCGCGAGATTTCGTTGTCGAAAAAAGTGGGTCCAAACGAACGTACACACACACACACACATACATGTGTTCAAAAACATGCGTAAAACACTAAGGTGACTTTGAAATGTAATAAAATTTTAAAACTAAAAATTTTGAAAATCGGGCCCATTACAATAACTTCCCTATATGTGGGAAGTTACCAAAATATAGAACATTCAATCGGTATTGTAGTAAACTTCCAGAAGATGCTTCAACTTGGAACTATGATAAATTTTTTGAGTTTGTTCATAAAAATTGTGGTTACAACAAAAAATTTATCGCAGCAAGTATTCCTTTTTTAAATAAATTATAATCTTAAATGTAATTTGTAGATTTTTGCACCAACTCAATAGCAAGTATTGAAAGAATACATCTTAAAATCTTCGTATATGTATATATTTTGGAATCACCAGTACGGCATTTAAAAAGTTAGCTTATTCTTTTGAAAACAAAATTGGTGTACAATATCCTTGTAGAGTGGAATGCCAATAAGGAAGCTGAAAAAAATACCAGCCATAACAGAATTTTCAGTTTTAATTAAAAAAATGTCGATCATTTTTTTGAAGTTTTACAACGGGTCCTATATGATTTAAAGATAGGTGCAGAACAGATTTATAACATGGACGAAACTTCAGTGAGTTCTCTGGAAAGAATTTTCACTTTAAAAGGTCTTCATCAAGTCGGTTTTGCTGCTTCTGGAGAGCGTGGTGAGTCGATGACAATGGTCCTAGCAGTGAATGCGTTGGGTAGTGTTGTACCACCTATGTTTATAATTAAACGGGTCAGTTTACGTGACTCTTATTACGAAAATGGTCCCCGCTTTGCAGAATTAACACAATTCATGCAACGGATCAATTCGTTGAGCGGCACGACTACCATGCCATGGGTTCCGGGTTCGAGACCAGGTCTCCCCGTGAGCTTTTATTAAGAAATTAAAAATAATCCACTCCGTCTCTGGGCTGTTGTCTAGCTCGCAGCAATACAAAAAGCAAGACTCAATTTTCCTCACTTCCCTTACCCTAATTCCCTTCCGGGCAAAAGCATGCTAACGTATCAATGGGTTGTCCCCTAAGCTTTAGCCAAATCGTATAAAAAAAAATTTATCAGCCATGTAGGTTGCTCGAAAAATAAACCTACCTTATTATTGTACGCATAAATTGCAACCACTGGACGTATCGATATTTGGACCATTTGAAACCTTTTTTGCCAAACATATGAAAGATTGGACCACTGCACATCCTGGAAAATCAGTGTAAATTCAACATCTTCCACAAATAGTAAAACAGTACTGCCATTAAGTTCTACTCCAGCAAATATACAAAGCGGATTTTGTGCTACAGCGATTTATCCCTTTATTTCATTCATTTTTACCGATGCAAATTTCCTAGCACCTGAACTTAGTGCAGAAGCGGCCCTTGAAGTAGAACCAGGTCAGTAGCAACCTACTACACCAATGAAAGAAACCATGGAAGATATTCCTCATGTGATAAGAGCCACTCCTCGGGTTTATGAAGAAGTTACAACGACCACCGACGTGGTATCTGCCTCAGTCAGTCAGCTTTCAGCTGCATTAACAACAACTCCCTCACTCTGTGATTATGCTTAAACTTAAAAAGTTGGGTTTTCCGCCCTTATTGCTCGACTGGATTTGCTGTTACTTAAAAGATAGGACTTACCGAGTATCTTTCCGTAATACTTTATCTAGAGTCGTTACCAAAATATAAATAAATACAAACACTTTTAAAAAGTTCACCGGTACTAGTTAATATTGCTTTTTTTTATTTGATAGTAAAACTCTTCAAGAGTATCTAATTAAAATTTGAGGTCGATTGGAGCAAAACTGCCGGAGATACAGTGCCCCAGGCCTCCCTCCATTCGATACATCCCACATGCAAAAGAGCAGTGTTAAAACTCTAAACGCGTTTTTCTCAGATTTAGTTTTTCAAAGTCGGTGATCACTGTAACTCAAAAACTACTCATCCAATCCTTCTCAAATTTTGCACACTTCTTTTATACATAAATTACCAGGTAAGAAAGTCGAAATTTTGTATTTATTATTATTATTATTAATTTTACAACAATAAATTCGCCGATTTTTATTAATAAATTTTAATAAATTCAAAAAATCGTCTTTTTTTACTTCTAAAAATTGAAAAATCAATAAAGTAAACAAAATCTCGACGTTGTTACCTCGAGAAACTCATAAACTAACGAAATCTTTTTGATTTTTTGTCAACATATGTTCCAATAAAGAGTTATGATGATCACCGCAAAGTATTCTTTTTTCCAAAGTATATTTTTATTTCCCTTCAGTCGCTCAATTCACAATATTTTTACCCAAAAATTTAACAGAAGATTCTTGAAATGTACTATTATGTTCTTAACTTAAAAATAAATAAATTTATATTTACCATATTTTTTGTTTGTTTATTTAAATATTTGTTTAAAATATTGCAAATTAACAGTATACAGTTAGATATCGCCACAAAAAGTCAAAATGCCAGACAAGTTGAAAGATATAAAGTATTGTTGCAATCCTTTGAAAGTGAAGAATCATACGTGGAAAAACAAGGGTATGAGAAAAGTGACTTCACAAATTCGTAAACAGTTACAGTCATCATAAAAGTATGTGGATCATGCAGAAACAAAGTGAAAGTGATTTCTTAAGAAGAACGTGCAATTTCATCTGGAGATGATGACACAGAACGAGTGCCCGATGTAAGTTTGACTTAATTTTTTATGATAATGGGGATACAGTGAGAAATCGACTACCGGTCTCTAAAAAAGTACGAGATATGTAATGCTTAAATTGTAGAATAAGGAAAAATATTCGATACGTATTTGTTTGTTTGTATTTCCAAATTGGACGAGATGCAGTTTTTCTCTAAGTTTATCAAATTCGTTCCACAGTGCTCGAAAATAAATCGTTTAATCCTAAATGTGAACTTAAACATTTCTGCATCTGACGATTTAATTGACTGGTATGTGGTTTCAAAAAATTCGTGTTCACTTGTTTACAAATAAATCTCGCGTGCCTAAAAACGTCTTTTCCTCACCTTTTTTATTTACTTCAGTAGTAAAAAACTACATTGTCAGTATTTTTAATATTTTATTTCGCTTATTATTCATTTTTTAAATTAATAAAAACACTATCCCGCTATAGTCGCAACTCTTAATTCCGAAGCTGTCACTGTGTTATGATCGGATTCGGCTTTAAATTCGAAGTAAAAGCGGAAGCCGCTATTGTGTCATCGCCTTTAGTGACTCCTTTAATTTAAAACAACTTGCTGAGTGTCCGACTCGTGTTACTGATACTATAGTAGACAATGCGCATCTCTTGGATCTTTTTCTAAAATCGCATCCAGACAACTACTCGGTTTCGGTAACTCCTCCCTTACGCAATTCGGAACATTGTCTAATCTCACCTCCTCTCTCCACTAATGTAAATTCCACCAAAGAATTAGTGTGGAATAGAGAGCTGGACTTGTCTGATTGTTTCTCTGTAAGAGACGTTAAGAAAAGCACCGATTATATCTTGAACATCCTATGTTTTAGGATGCATCGCTTTATTCCTCATAGCTTCAAAAACATCAAACCGACTTACAAATATTGGTTCAATAACGACTGTTCCATAGCCCTTAAAAACAAAGAAGCAGCCTTCCAGGCATATAAATTGTGCCCTTCAGAGGAATTTAGACGTGTCTAGAGAGATGCGCGGAATGTTTGCAAGTCAGTGATTAGTCGGATAAAGTTCAATTTCGACCAGAGCATTAGACAGAAGGTATTTTCTACTTAAAAGGGTAGTAAGGGCTTCTGTTCTCTAGTAAAAACCGTAAAGAACAATTTCACCAGTTCGTCAACACCACCACTCATTCATAATGGGAATGTTTTTATTGGCTCATTGGACTAGGCCAAAATATTTGCTGCTAATTGCCACTTCAATCTCCATCGCAATGCACTAGCTAGAAGGCAAAAGCCGCTACACTTTCGCACTCGGGAAGTTCCTAGGGTACTTTCGAAGCTCGACGTGTCTAAACCTATTGGGCCTAATAGTTTCTCGCCCCAGTTTTAAAATCCTGTGATTATGCCTTGGCTAAGCCTCTGCGAAAGCTTTTTCACGTCTTATTCAACAGGAGTGTTTCCAAGTGTATGGAACCCCTACTCCCCAAAAGGGGTTAAAGGAACCAAAGATGCGACCCTTCGAACTAAAAGACCAATTGCACTAACTTTGGTCTTATCGAAAGTTTTTGAATCACTCATCAGCTCTCAGTTGACGAAATATCTAGAAAATAACAATCATACCAACGATTTCCAGTACGGTTTCCGCGTTGGCTCCCCAACCGGAGACTTACTAACAGCTATAACAAATCGTTGGAATCATTGTCTCCATAATTTTGGTGAGTACGAAATCGTCGCTCTTGATATTTCAAAAGTTTTTGATAGAGTCTGACGTGCTGTCCACCTAGCCAAACTTCAAGTATTTGGTCTGCACCCTCTGGATTGGTTTTTTTTGTCAGGCCGGACAGTCCGTGTACTAATTGACGGAGTTACATTTGATCTCTACGAAATAAATGCCGGTGTAACTCAGGGTTCAGTTCTTTCAACAACCTTATTTCTTCTTTTTATTAAAGACCTTTTATCCCTTCCTCTCAATACTATTCATAGTTTCGCCGATGACAGCACCCTTGATTTCGCGTACTCTTTTGATTCTGTAGTGAATTCTCGTTAAAATGCCACAGAAATCAATCGAGAACGCATGTTTGGATCATTCGACAACGGCATTTCCATAATCCTTGCTTGGAGCAGAGCAAATCATGTTTCGTTTAATACATTCAAAACTCAATGCTGTTTAATGTCCCTGTTCACCCTTAACCTATTTTAGTCGACGGAGTGAATACACCCAATTCACCTTCTCTAAACAACTTGGTTCTTTAAAAATATCTTGCGTATTGAGATATATATCAAGCAATCTTACCTGGACTGATCATGCATTTGCAATCGCTAAAAATGCGATGAAATGCTTGGGTATTCTGCAGATATGTAAGAAATATTTTACTCCACCTGACTTAGCGCTGATAAACAAGTTCCACATCAGGCTTAGACTTGAATATAATTACCATATTTGGGCAGGGGCCGGACACACCGCATTGTTCGCGTTAGACCAAGTTCAGCGTAAGGCTATTAAGCTTATTGGCGATCCCTCAATCTCTGAGAGCATTGAATCTCTGGAGCTTCGACGGAATGTCGGTTATCTCTCACTCTTCTATCGCTACACATGACAACGCGTGATATAAGAGCTTCAAGTGTAAAAAAATGTGCTCCGTTACTATTGTATACATTAAGGGGGTCGTCTACACTTAAAATTTTGAGAATACCAAATTTTTTTTTGCTTATTTTTAAAGTTTAAAGTTATACTTCAATTTAGTACCCTATTTTTGGAGGTGCAGAATTTTTACTGTGCATGAAAAAAAATTTTTAAGAGCCATTTTTGTGCGAAAAAAATGAAAATTAAAAAAAAAAAAAGTAGAAAAAATTTTGTCCCGCTCACAATTTTTATGCAATCAGGAAAATCCTAGTTCAGCACCTTCATTGAGTGTTATTTTTATAGAAAACAATTTTCTTTCTAATATCTTTAGTAGTGTTAAAAAAAAATTCATGAAAATCGGCATGAAAAATGGCGTTCAAGTGTAGACCACCCCCTTAAAAGGGATGATATTTTTACTTTTTTTAAGTCTTCTGTACACAACTCTTACCTAACTATTTTGGAAGTTAACTTAAAGCGTGGGTCATAAAGCCAAAATTCACTAAATTTGAGAACTGAGCAGATCTTATTTCTCTTCGAGGTCCCCTTTGTTATTATCAGATATGAAAGAATTTCAAATGCAAATATTTTCCTGAGATTCTTTGCTCTTAAAACTAAGAAGTCGTAAAAAAGAATTAAGAAGTTTAGTTTGGATTTGCGATGGAAATTTCAGGCGTAGTTTGCCTTCAACCTCTTGCATATTGTGTAAATGTCCCATCCGTTACACGTGGAACGATCCAAAAGGAAAGTGTATTAACAAATTGAGCTAACTGTGAATTTTGTCGCAGTTGATATATAAAATTGCTGAACTAAAAAGTTATCAAGATTTTTCGCTTTAAAATTGTGCGAAGTTGTTTTTGTAAATTTAAATTATTAAAAATACTCCCTCCTCGAGTTATGCTGAAAATGTACGCTAAATCGTGCACTAATAATTTTGCGAGCGGCTTACGATTTTAGTCATTAGGGCTCTCCTATTTGTTACTCTAACACCATGGCTGATACGGTGCTACATATAGATGATTTAAGCACATTTTTGCAATATCATCTACGATTATTTTTTATACCAAAGTTCTTGAGTTATTTGAAATGAAAAGACAACATTTCGGTTTTTGTTTTTTTTATTCCGTAATCAAAATTTTAATATGAAATAAAAATAAATAAAAATTTTGAGATATGATTTCATAGAAAGTCGAAATTAATATTTTAAAAAGAGAAGAAAGCAGATATAAATTCACTGACGATTTCCACAATTGTAGTAGGTAAGTTTATAATTAAATATAACGAAACAAAAAATTAAAATAGTACACTGCTATTGTGGTTAAGAAACAAAATAAAGAAACAAGAAACTAAAGTCTTAAGAATTCTCTGCAACAAACAAATAATATAAACAGTATTAATTTTCTAGCTATCTAGCGAACTGCGCTACTATAAACTGTTCAAATTGAAGTCTAGCCTTTTTTAAATCTTTTTGTAATTGATGGTTTTGATACATTTCAGTGAAGTAAAATCAAATTTATTCACATAAATATTATAAGAGCATTAATATCAGTGTTTTATAATTATAATAACATACATAGTAGCAACAGTTGATAACAATTACACAGCAGTAGCAGCAAAAATGTCTTTTTCTTGCTTAGTTTTAATCAAAATTTATTTTTTTAGTCTGTTTTATAGTAAATACTTTTTATTGAAAAATAAAAAATCATTTCATTGGTGAACCATTTCAATTTTTAATAATTTACTTCATTAGAGATAATACTAAAATCCTAAATATATTTAATAAATTTTCTGCTCTTGTTTCTCTCTTTTTTACATAACAGTTTTTGTGTGGTTTTTTCATTGCTCGAAAATATCAAGTTTTTTTAATTGGTTATTTTGATTGGTGTTAAGAGAAATTTGTAAGCTTCTTTAAAAACTTGTGATGGTTTTTAGATTGGATTAATTAGGCGCGCACACGAAAACTTATTCACATACACTACAAAAATTGATAGCATTAAAGCAGCTTGTAATTGATCTAGTGTTTCGACGGTTTCATAGTATGCGATAGCAGTTCCTCTTTCTGCAGCTTTGTCCGGAAATCAGACATGGCGTCTCGACAGAGTGTCGCAAATTCGGCAAGTTGTGCAAATAGTTCCTCTCCTCTTTTACAATATGCTAGAAATAAACAATAATATTTTAATTTTCCTATATGCAGTAGAAATAATCGTACAGTTATATATGTTATAACATTTAAATTATAGTTTCCCAACTAAACTATGTTAACCATAAACCCAGCTTTTCGTGATCATTATATTTTTATTTAAAGGAACAACGATCAAACTAACAGACCAAAACAAAGTGAATAATTATTAGTTAATTAAGTATTTAAATAGTAAAATACAAAGAAATAAAACAGTTTTTCTCACAATTTCCGAATTCCCTAAAAATACATGGAGGGACGATTTCCATCCTTTTGCTTGATTTGAAACAAACACAAGGAACAACGTATGGTAACAATTTTGGTTTTCAGATAGTTTTTTTTTTAGTTTCAGGACTTCGCCAGTAAAAAACATACTCTGCCTGGCTCTAGCCAACTGAAAAAGCTGATAATTGGGCTCACTCTTTTTTAAGGAGTTAGTCGAACTAGGATCTACTGTTGTCAGGGACTTTGTCTGGTTTATCAGAAGCTCCAGATTGTTTTTAGGTATTTGATAGGGTTGAGAATATAGCCCTAATGTAGTATCACAATGGGCCACTACAACCTATCCTAACCTTGCCATCCATAGAGTGCGTTTGTTAAAAAAATGCATAGAACCTTTTTGTTGCGAACCTTTTTTGTTGAGAATTTAATAATCGTTTTTTTTTGCGTGACGTGGGGACTTTCTACAATATTTTTTAAACGACATAAAGGTCATTCCATGCGAAGCTAAAGCATTACTTTAAATATATGCTAACACTGTGCAAAGTTTCAGATTGAATGGGTAGTTTTTTGTTAATTGGTTCCTAGAGGTGAAAATACTTACAGGTTGTATTGTTACACAACGTTATTTTTATTACCTTTAGGTACCAATTCACCAGAAAACTAACTACTCATTCTTTTTTAAACTATTAAACAGCATCATCGTATTATGACATAAGCTATATGTTCTGATTGAGGAAGGCTTGAACTTTCAAATGAGCTAATGTAAAGAAATTTTCGGCAACATTCTCCAATTTTTGTGAAGGGGAAATAGATGAAACAAATGCAAGCATGTCCAAACGTTCAAAATTCTTTTCTCTTTTCAATCTGATCTAAATGGAGGAGTTTGTTATTTGCTCCCAATCAGCAAGTCTACCCAAGCAGTCCAACTTCGTGCTCCTGCTTTCACCTTACCTACACTAATAATTTTCGGGATAACACTTTTATAAAACAATGCTATATTTATTTTTTTCAATGCCGATGTTATTTCGATTACGATGTCAAGTGGATGTACGATGATTTTGACTTTAAATTTAAATCAAAGATATTTAAAGTTGCTAAAAGATCAGGCCGCATGCATTCCAGATTGCCTCAAAGGCCTGGACTACGATTGCGATATCTTATTGCTGCCCTATCAACATCACTTACCACGTAAGCACAGCATTCGAAAGGAAGTGGAAGTTGTATGAATAGTTTCGAAATATGGAAAGTCGCCCAGGCGATCAATAGGATACTTTAAGATAAGATCTTACAAATTCGTTGCAGGATAAAACCAAACATCGACTGATTTAGACTCGCTAGCGGAGAGGGTTATAATTGAGAGATCCTGGACTTGAAATTGTTTCCGGCCTATATTCCATCAGAGATGAAGATAGTTTCAAAATGTTTTCAAACTTTGAATCAGTTTAGGTAAAATTGGCCGATGTAACACCGAATTTAAAGAAATTAAACGTTAATGTGCCACATAGTTTTTTTTATACATTTACTTTTCCTATTTATTAATAACCTATTATTCCTCACTTTAAGTCCTCTACATAGCTTTGCTGCTGACAGTACTTCTTTGACTCTGTAGCAGAATTCTGTGGAAGCGGCATTAATCGAGGCTGCATGTTTGACTAATTAAACTATGACAGATACTAGCTTGATTCACTGCTTATTCTGTCTTGTTTAATGCTTCCAAGACTCAATGCTGTCTTCCTTCTTCAAACGCAGTCAACCCACAATTCTGCCAATTTCTGTTGATAGTGTCAGTATAGAAAATTTGCATTCTTTAAACATATTAGGCAGTGACCTTAGCTTCTCTCTGGAACCCGTAACCCCTTATGGAGCATGCGGCGGGAGAAGAACTTCACCCGAGTCGAGACAATGATTGCAAGTGGACCTACAATTTAAAACGGATTCCGAATCACTGACATTTTCTCTGCAACCCCCATAGCTTTTGTTATCATAATCATGGGTCGCCGCCGGTGGGATTTAAACCTGGGACCTCCGGATTGGTAGGCCGAAACGTTATCACTTACTCCACACACGATCTTAGCATAATATACCTTATCTTTTCCATGGCAAAAACGAAAAATCAAAGTGCACCGGTACTTTTTTAATCAATTATATCGAAAAATAAAGACGGTGAACTTAGGATATACTGCTCTACAACATGTATGGTACAGAAATAAAAAGTACAGCGAAGGAAATTTCATCAATATCAAAGTAGCAGGGAGCAGAAGCCGAGCATCAAAAAAGGGAATTTTTGTAGAAAATCATTTTGAAAATTAATAGGGTTCTATTATGAAAAAAGTGAACAAAAATCAGTAATAATTAGTAATCACAATCAGACAAGAGTTGCGACCTAAAGCGTGTCCGCATACGTACGTATAGATTAATGTGAGACTGAGTTGGATCAATGTGGCACGTCCTGGTAGCAGGGTTCGAGTCTCGATTTGACTATAAGTTTTCATTTGCAATTGCAAAAAAGAAATTCATTCGTCTCTGGACTATTGTCTAGCTCGCTCGATCCTTCATAATCAGAACTGTACAAATACAAAAGCCATTTTCTCGCTTTTTCCCCTCTTACGAAACCTGGACATTTAGGCGGAACCTTCATGGCCATCTCCTCCTGTTAACCCCATATCCCACATAGCCTTTTATTTCCTTTCAAGGTTGTGTTACTGCATCGTATCCTGAGATTTAGTATTTTGATTAAAAAATTGAAATATGTAAGACTCTCCTCCTGTCTCATGTCCTACTTCGAATCTTTATAAAAAAATATCCAAGGAAGCTATGTACGACAAGCATACACTGATACCTCAATTTCTAATTTTCCGACTATTATTTTATTATTTTTTCAAGTTTAACTTCATAAAAAAAATCCTTCAGAAAGAACACCGCTCCAGACCGACCCACCTGCGCCTAGCGAGCTAAACAGCTTTCAGGTCGATCTTTCTTTTTGCTGAAATTAGAGGCCGTCCGATTGATCAGTCTATTTTTGAAGTATTCAACTGTTAACCTTCTATCACCCGAACATCGGCCGCCTCGTTACCTGTCGAATCGATATGACCGGTTACCCAGCAGAGAATCACCCTGTGTAGAGCCCCCAAGCTTTCGAGACCGGTCCCCCATCTGCGCACCAACAGTGATTTGGTCGTGTTTGAGTCGAGCGCATTAATGGCCGCTTGAATACCGCTACACAAGCAAATTTCACTATGCGTTTGCAGGTGCAGCAGTATTCTTGTCGCCCTTTCGATGTCCAGGGCGCCACTTCAATGGTCCAGCAGTCGATAGGATCGGTATACCTAGCATTGGCAGTCACTGACAACCTTCACACTCTTCCCTGCTAGGTATTCTTGTAGAATAAGCCTTCTGGAAGCTTATTGTATAACAATGGTTAAGATGGAATGCAGAAAACTCAAGACGTGTATACCTACTGAAGTCTCCATTTTGAAAATTCTCTAATTATTTTACTTTCCTCATAAGGCATTTGAAAAGCAAAAAGCCATACAAAATTATATCATTTCTCTAATCAGACGCAAAAAAAAGTTTAAATTTCTAATATTACCTTCTTGGTCGTAGTCCACATAATTTGTTTGATTATATAAATCTCGACTTTGTGGTAGAAATTGTTGTAAAAATTCATTAAAAGCTTTATGTTGATCTACTACAACTTCCTCAGTTTGCTGAAGATCTGATATAACCGCATGTTGATTGAACAGTTCATCTGACATATCATGTTCCTAAAATTAGCATTCTCTACAAATTCCTCTTTATATAGATTTATAAATATATGACTTACACTTAGTGATCTCAGATGAGCTAGTTCATTTTCATTCATTTGTCCATTTTTATGATCATCACTTTCCATTTGTTCAATGTCATCAGTTCTCATTTCCGGATCCTTAACAACTAATTCCTTAACGCGATCAGCATATCGTAATGTGTTTAACGTGTGTTCACAAGAGCTTAACCCTGGTGAGATCATGGCTATCATACAAGTTTTACTCTTCTCTCCTATAAATGAATCTCGCAGCACCTGTGTCAGCTTGGATACTCTAAACGGCAGATGCGCACTCTGTTTACCAAGAGCTCGAATGCATTCTTTAAGCGCTAATAAAGATTTATTAATTTCAGCACCTTCCATTCGAGTTTGTCTATTTGCTGATGATGTATCGGCACCTCGCTCATTGCCAGCCAAATCTATGAAGGAGAATTTTCCATGAATTTTGCAAGAGCCTGGAGGCCTTAGGACAATTTGGAAAACTGCATGTGATCGAGACGAATTTGAGTTCGCCGACGTTTGTCCAGATGTTCGGGCATTATTTCCATGTTGAATTAATTTTAAAACTTCTTCTACACTGTCTACTACTTTTTCGGTTAAGCCTACTACTTGCACCTGTTGTTTTCCATCTTCTAAAACTCGTAACTTTTGTTTGTCTGCCAGTAAGTCAAAAACCTAAAAGTCATATTTTAAAAGAGTGTTAAATTTGTAAAGCATTTTATAAAACCTTGCCACTATAAATTTCAAAGAAACTGGCGGACACAACCAAATTTAAGTGACTGAAACGTGAACTATTTAAAAAATTAAACACATCCTTCGCAGCCATAGCGTATATGCCATTTTTACAGTCTTGAATTTTTCCATTGAATTCTCCCCCCATTGTGTGCGTTTTGCCAGAACCTGTCTGGCCATAAGCAAAACAGGTCGCCATTCCACCTTCAAATATTGTCTGTACAAGCGGTTTTGCGGTATACCTTAAAAATTATTCTTTAGAACTGTTAATAAATATACTAAAAGCTTACTTGTATACAATTTCATTATTACAATTATCATCGAATGCATAATCAAATCGAAATCGATGATGCTCGAGAAATTTCGTCAAATCAACTTTGTTTCTAGGCTCATGTACGATTAACGTATCCTTACTAGGCACTGATATCACATCGACTTCTTTACGCATCACCTCCTTTCGACTAAGAGGTCGTTTTCGAACACAGACTGTAATTTGATGATCTTCGATTGCTTGGCCATCAATTAGGGGTCTGAATTCTAATGTACTTTGATACTCGCTTAAATAACATACGTTTAATACAAAATAAACAACTACAATTTATTAGCTTACCGAATCATAGCAAGAGTTTCCCAATTCGGATTACCTGGATCCATGTTCATAAGAGCATTCTTTTCTTCCTTAAGCTCTGCTTGTCGCGCTCGTCTTTTTTCCCGATTTTCTTTTAAACGCTCGACTTCTTTCACGACATAAGAACGTCTTGGCCCAGAGTTTGCAACTGATCCTGTTATGGACATTTTAGCGTTAGCTGTTGTGCGAGATTTCTGTAATCCTGTAGGATGTGGGGGAATGTTTTCTGCGTGATCACCCTGACCGTTACTAACTGCACTTGACAATGTTGCACGATTTGTACGATGTCCTGAAAACAAATTAAAGAAAAACATTAATGTCAATATATAAATTTGTAAGCACTCTGTTTCTACCCTATAATTATAGAGTAGTAACGGAGACTACAAAAAACGATTACACAATACAATTTATTGATTTTTTAAGATTTTTTGCACTTATTCATAGCGACCTATGAGGTTAAAATTTAAACCTATATTCAAAGCCTTATTGTCTTTCAATATTTAATTAAAAACATTACTGAGAAAGAAAATTCATTTTAACGATAGTAATCTTTCGTGTCATTTTCCTAAAAGTTATTTTTTTAATTATTAATTAAAAGCTTTTATTTAACTTCACTTGTATGTACATATGTCCTGGAATTTTGTAATCAATATTTCACCCACTTCCACTGAAGCTATCGGGCTGAAATTTGGCACACACGGTTGGATCTCGTGACAATGCACGATTACTTAAATGCCGCCATTTTTAATCCAATATGGCGGAAGTTACAAAATGGCAATTTATCATTTCCACAGCAACCCCTATGATATGGGTATCAAATAAAAGGGCTTGATGAGCGAAACACAATAAGTAAAGTGACGCTATCCTAAATCCAATATGGCAGACGTCTAATATGACAATGCAATATTATTATGACATGGAGTAAATCTTCACCTTCACGTGTTGGAGTCTATTAATCCGAAACATTCATTGGCAAGGAGACCAACGCAGATGGATAGTAAACCTAACAGATGTCATGAAATTGATAAGAATCAGATAAGAATGCAAAAGTCTCAAGAAAGTATAAGACAGTGCCTAATTAGCAATACCTGATTTATGGATGCAATTTCTAATAAATAGTAAAATTTCTGTGACATACGACCATTGTCACAGAAATTTTACTATTTATTAGAAATTTAAACAAAATTTAAACAACTTAAAAATGTTGACAAATAATAGATCTAATATTGATTGCAAGATTTCAAAAGACTAAAAAGTAAAAAATAAAATTACACAATAAAAAAATATTTTTTAAAAAAAGCTTTTATTTAACAATAAAATATAGAAATGTACTCAAAAGGAAAAAATCAGTTTTTGTTATAATAAATTTAGGCTGAAAATAATATCTTCATAAAATTAACGTATTTTTCCACGGAATTTCTGTATTCGTATGACTATAAATAAAAGCTTGGGCGCTCATTAGAAATTATAAAATAGTAATAGTGAAACTAAGCGAAGCGAAGTGAAATTATGCTGAATAATATAATTTCAATATCTGATAAGCGCCGAAGCTGTAATTTATAGTCATACGAATACAGAAATTCCGTGAAGAAATAAGTTAAAGGTATGTTATGGTTGAAATATATTTTTTTCCCAAAATTTATGTGCTTTATGTCCTTTGTAAATCCAAAATTATCAAAGCTAAGTTATTATTTCAAATAAAATAATAATGTAAGTCAACATTTATTTTACCCCAAATATATTATTTTTTCCTATAAAAATGTACTAATTTTATATTTTATTGTTAAATAAAAGTTTTGTTTTAAATATTATTTTATTGTGTAATTTTATTCTGTACGCGTCCTCGAGCAAACTTTTGTATTGTTTTGTATATTTGATTTTAATGTAATAAAACTTTTATATACTTACAAATCAGTACCCACCAAAATGGTTATCCTTAAAGTTTAAAGTTTGTTTCGAGTTTAATTAAATATTCAACGGTAAGCATATCTTAGAATTTTATGTATTTATTTTTATTTACTCCTTTAAATCCCCTGCGTACCAATTATCTCTGAGTAAACCTGTTACAAAATGCACCAATTTTTTATGAAGAAGGTAAAAGAATTATAATTTTTGTGGTCTTTGATTATAAATCTGAAGTCATAATCTGAAAATTCAAAATTGCGGATCCAATATGGCGGCTAATATGTTTGAAATAAGCTTTATATGGGGGTTTTAAGGGTCGCTGATTCTAAGAAAAATTGGGAATTCAGATTAACGGAACTAATATAAATAGTTGGAAATAATGTATTACACCGCATGTGCGAATGCAAATTATCGAATTAAAATCACAATAATTTTTTCACTGATGCTAAATATGGCGTCAACGTTTATAAATGTTATTTTGGATTTCTCAGAAGAAAACAACTGTACTGAATTCAGAGTATTATTACAACAATAAGACTTCATTAGGTCATTGGTACTAAATAAAAAGTTATTACAATAATTTAAATTGCACTATTTTCTAAAATTTATTACGATTTCGACAGTAGTTTAATCTTTCAATTCGAAAAAGAGTTGAAAACAACCTTGCATTCCTGAATTAAAAAGTAACTTTCATATTTGTATGTTTTTATTTATTTTAATGGAATCGGGGAAATGCATTTACGCACCGAAACTTACACAACATAACAATACGTTATGTACAATAACTTTTCGAAAAATTTTCAATCTTTTTTCGAACTTTCCTATAAAAGCATGCACGAGCTCCATCGGTATTTCCAAAGAACTAATAACTAAGGAATCGCTACAACATGATTTTCCATGAAGCATCTCACATACACCGACTAAACTACACTTCTACAAAGAAAATGATCAATGTAGGCGTAAAAATTTGTAAAAAAATCTAGGCTGCTCATGTAATTGTTCACGTAATTAATTTATTAATTAAAATTAATTAACTTCTATAATATATAAATATATATATATATATATATATATATATATATATATATATATATATATATATATATATATATATAAATATATATATATATATATACTTTTTCAAATCATATTAAATTTAGTTGTTTATTTAATTCTTCTCCAAATAAGTATCATAATTTTACATTGACCCCAGTTTTAAAAAAAAAGTTGAACCGACTTCACAAAAAGCGATTAAAAGCATAAAATAATTTTTAATTTTATATCTATTACGACATTTTGAAGTCGGTGCAAATCAAACAAACCAAACAACTGAAACAAAAATATTTAATCGTCATTTCTTATGATTATTTGTTTAATTTGCACCGACTGCAAAATGTCGTAAAAGATATAAAATTAAAAATTATTTTTATTTTTTTCTAATCTATACAACGAAGAAAGAACCATCCAAATCGGTCCACGCGTTAAAAATTTAGGTTTAACCCCCTACCCCACCTCCATAGTTCAGAAACAGTTTGTTTTTATTTGGTTTTGAAAATTCGCTCGGGTCATGTGAATTAGGGATGATCGATGTTCATCGATGTTCACGAAACATCGATGTTGAGAGTCTAAACATCGATATTGAAGTATGTCAAATATCGCACAATCGATGTTACCATCAAAACATCGACCTTCGATGTTGGCAGAAAAGAACTGAAGCGAACTTAGTTAACAATTTTGAATATTCCTTTGAAATTGAAGACTAGTATTCGTTGCCAATTACAGAAGAATAAAACCTACCTTTATATAAAAACCAAATCAAGTAAATAAAAAAACTGATATATTAAAAAAAAAGAGGTGACATGAAACAAGCTGACATGCAATTTGATTAGTCACCTTATTTTATTTCATTTGAGTTTTAGACAAGTTTAAGTCAAGTTCATCCCAATGATCATTCAAAGAAAGCATAGAATTAATGAATTCATTAGAAGCGCAGTTAGTACAAGCAAGGAATGTAAAGAAAGTCGTAATTCCTGGGAGGGCGATAAGGAAATAAAATATTGAAACAGCTAAGTAGCTCTTGGGAATGAATTGTACAGATTCGCAGAGCCGTTTTTCTCTAGCGTGTCCATGGAAAGAAGCGTAAAACTATTGTTGTAGGGAGGCAATATAACGGGATTGTTTCTTGGAAGGCTATAAAGCGCAAATCTAAGAAACCTACATTTTATCGCTTCGATCCAATAATTATGAACTGAATAAAATGATGGCTAGATCGGGAAAACGTACTATCGAATCGGTCTAACAAAAGAGCAATAAAGAGTCTTGCTGACGAATGAATCGCCAAAGCCACAAGACCATCTCTCTATGAAGCCTAAATCTGCATTTGTCTTATTAACAATGTACGAAATGTGGTCATCGAAAAAAAGCTTTGAGTTAAAATGTACACCCAAGTTCTTTGTGCTGACGAGGTTGACCGACGAGTTTTCCTATCATAAAAAAGTCCACTCCATCTCTGGGCATTGTTCTAGCTCGCAGCAATACCAAAACAAGACTTTCAATTACTTCATTATCTTCCGGTCGTAACCATGCTAAAAACGCATCTAGGGTTGTTTCCGGTGCTCACAAAACAAAAGAAAAAACAACATTCAAGTATATTGTCTTTTTACGCCCTTGGCCGCCATTCTATTAACCTCTTCTATATAACATCGATATTAAGGAACATCGATGTTTTGAGTTCGATTATTATCGGTCATCGATGTTGACATCGATGTCAATATCGATGTTTTGTTAACATCGCTCATCCCTAATGTGAATATTTTGTGCATTTTGAAAAATAGTTTTACCGCAAGGTTAGTGGGACAGTGCAAGTGATCATAATTTGATACAGCTGTCTAGATCGGTATTAAATTACGTGTTGGAGTTGTATCTAGTTTTCGTTTTCTCGCGAAGGCGTCCAGTAGCTAAAGAAAAGTTAATCCTCTGGTGCTGCTGTTGATAACGAGTCAAAGGAGCTTAACTTTTCTTTATTAGAAGCGCCGATCGATCGATGACACTTCAGATCAATTTTCAAAATATTGTTCATTGAGTTGCGATGCATTTTCAGCTCCTTACCCATTTGGCTACATTCTTTTTACGTTCTTTTGCGTCCTTACTTTGCGCGGTCCACCCGATCTTTTATGATCACTTACAACAAAAATTTCAAGTAAAAAATCGAGAAGATGACAATGTTATAGCCGTTTACCTGGGCGCAAAGAGCGCCCCCATCTCTCGAATGGAACTATTGATTTAGCATAGCAAAAATAAATTCTTTAGTGGCCCTACTGTAAATTTGAATTTTTTATACGACGCCTACTACGGTTTACTATACAAGATAATTTTGGTCAAAAATTCTCTTCGTATGCTTGAACTTTCAATGGCGTTTATCTCAAAATGACTTTTCTCGACCTGGCCGGATTCATAATTGAGCTACAATTGTTCGATTTTAAATTTTCAAACACGACAAGTTTTACAAGATTATAATTTGAATAATACGAACACATTATTTATTCGTTCATATGTAATTAAGCAAGGGATCCCATATCAGGTCTGGATTGGAATATTTGGGCAGGGACTGCCCGTTTTAGGAAAAGTTTTAAGAAAGACTATCACGGAGCGTCGACATAATATTGTTGCCTCTCACTCACACTCTTCTACCGCTATATCCATGGCCACTGTTCTTATGGAATTACAAGCCTGATTTCTTATAGACGTACCGTTAATTTCAGGAATACTCTTAAGAGGAATAGCATGAATGTTTGTTTGAAAATGTTAATTTGTCTAATAAACGTTTTATGTATACGTCACCCAAGTGAGCTTTCACAACCTCTGTGTAAAAATATTTTTGACACGAACGTTAATTTACATTTAGTTTACTACTGATTAATTTGTAACTTTTTGTCAACATATGCGTTGAATGTAATAAATTTAACACTTGACTTCAACAAAACCTTCGGCTTTATTTTCGCCGAAGTCGAATGTAACATTTTTCGCCGAAGCTTCGGTCGAATTGTACTGACAACACAGGTAAATAAAGGCACTTTTTTATCAACTCACCCAATTTTTACTTTACAGAACAATCACAAATCCGCTCTAAAGGATATCATTTCAGACAATTTATCTTACGTAATATCACGAGTTTAAACCTTAACCTTTTGTTAATCTATTTAATTACAACTCAGTTGCAAGGCCAATCCTCGCGTTATTTGTATAGTACCTAGCCTTATTAATTCGGTTCTTGGATTCATGTTTTCCCTTCGTACTCATTTGCAGCTTCAGTAGCTGTTGGTATGATGACGAAATACAATATATGTAAAAAACTTTCATCTAAAAACCACTTTACTAAAAAGTTAAAAATAATGTTCAGTGAAGTTTAAAGCTCAAAAGATAGATACAGAAAAACTTGTTCCAGGCACTTAGAAGGTACATAAACCTTGATCTTTTTAAAATATGAAATACATATATTTTAAAAGCTTGCTTATGTTTTTTCTTCTAGTACATTAAAGTACTACTCCAGTAAAAAATGTGACTAACATTAGTGGCCACATTTTAAAGTTACGAATAAATATACCACAGGGCCCATAGAGGCATTGTAACCATTTCTAACACTACTTATATACGCATATTCACTACATACCGTAGTGGACAAATAAAAGTTACCACCCTACAATTAAGTGAAAAACTTCGTTCTTTTCGAGATTTTAATGAGCAGTTTGCCATTTTGGCTTGCTTTGATGAAAATAATGCGTCTGGTTAATACCGTTAAGTTTTAAGACATTTTATTGTTTTATCATCGCTTGGTTTGAAGCTCAGTTGGAATTTTACTCTTGCATCGTCAGTACAAGTGAAGAAAAAAGTGTTATTGAAGTGTTACATAAAGAAGGATATTCAACAAGATCGATATCAAAAAGAATTGGATGTAGCCATGTAACAGTAATTAAACTACTTAAAAAAATTGCAATAACTGGATCATCAAGGAGGAAAAATGGTACCGGAAAGCAAAATAAAAAGACAACGTACAGGGAAGACCGAATTATAAAAAAATTATGCTGTGCCGATCGAAGAAAAACATCAAGGGAAATAAATACCGAGTTTTTCAAAAGGACCAACAAAAAAATCTGCAACAGAACGGTGAGTACGAGGTTAGGCTCATTTGGATTGTTCGCCAGAAGACCACACAAAAAACCAGGTTTGACTCCTAGAATGAGAACTGCGAGGTTAAACTTCGCTAAAGCTCATCTCAATTGGACGGAGAATGATCGGAAGGCTGTGATCTTCACGGATGAGACCAAATGTAACCTGAACTCATCCGACGGTATCCAGTACATTCGTCGAAGAGCAGGGGAAGAATTGAAAAAAGAGTGCGTCTTAACACGGAACAAATTTCCAGTGAGTTATATGCTATGGGGCTGCATTTCATACTTTGGCCAAGGAGAATTAGTGTTTTGCACAGGATCGATGAATGGAGACAGCTACATTCAAATAATACAAGACCATTTAGTTCCTTCAATTGACAGTTTGTTTCCTGTCATAATCGACCCCATTTTCCAGGATGATTCTGCGCCTTGTCACCGTGCAAAAAAGGTACTTTTTGTAATTTTTTAAAAAGTTTAAATTCTCTAATAGTAATTACATAATAAAATTTCTGATTTTGTAACATATGTCCGCAAGGTGAAAAATTTTGTGTCAAACATTGGGTTAAAGACACTTGATTGGCCTGGAAATAGCCCCGACCTTAACCCGATCGAAAACTGTTGGGCGGTTTTAAAAACAAAAAAAAGGAACCCAACAAGAAAAGAAGAATGCAAGTTAGCGATTCAAGCAGCTTGGCAAAACGATATTACTAAGGAATATTGTCAAAAACTGGTATCCTCTATGCCCAGCAGAATTCAAGCTGTAATAAAGGCACGGGGGGGTCACACAAAATACTAATATTGTTAAACAATTTATGTTTTAATAAACTAAATTCATTTTACTCCGCGAACTCTTACTTTTTTTGAATAATGATATAAAATTTCTTGCAAAACAAACTTACAAACGAATGTTAAAACAGTACTTTTTTATTTAAATTGATATAACGACCGATAAATGATTATGAAATACAGTTTTAAGGGCAGAAAATAATTGTAAACAAGTTTAAATATTAAATAAAGATAAATAAAAAACAAAATTTACAGGTGGTATCTTTTATTTGTCCACTACGGTATATACGCATCCTCCACATTTTTGATCTCTAAAAACTATCAAGAGCTTTGAAGTGCTGTCAAAGTTATTTTCTTTAAAAGTTTCTCATAACTACAGAAAAAGCCTTATTAAAATTACCATAGCCGTTTAAAAGTTTTCTAAAACGTCCATCTTACATTTAAAGACTTCAAAACTATCAATTTAAAATGGCAACTCAAGCTCAGATGTGGATATTTCTAGAATATAACCATCATATAATGCTGTTTATTGGTTGTTGTATATACATCGGTTGCGAAAAACCAGCTTGTGTTTTCATATAAGAATTTCACAGTGGTAATTGTTGAGAAAATCAAAAGAGGAAATATGTAATGAATACTTTTTATTTTTACGAGGATATTCTAACATTTCTCCACGAGTGTTTCGGAAAGTGCCTTTGTTAAGCAGATATATAAATTAAAGAGTATTGTCGTATTTTCTTGAAATTGTAGATTTAAGCAAGTTTTTTCGTATTCTCGCACTTTAACTCGTACACTGAGGGATCCGTAAGACCTGGCGGTCTCGCCACGGTCCTGTGAATATAATTTTTGCGGCCGAGAATTATTCATAATTTTCTATAAAACTATTTTTAGTATTTATTTAGCCGTTTTTTGTGATAAACCTGGTAACAAAATATGCCTAAAAACTATGTTAAAACCAGTCTTAACTGAAGTGGAAAAAATTTAAAAAAATCAATGTTCCCCCCCCCCCCCCATTGGCATGTATGGGGGCGCCATAAATAAGATAAAATTGTTTTATAATATTTTCGGGCCAAGTCTTTATATATTATGTGAATTTCAAGTTGATATCTCAATTCGGTTAGAAGTTAGAAGCCGCTGACAGACAGACGGACGGACAGCGTTGCCCTTCCGGTACGGAAACGTAAAAATAAGAAAAATTAAAGAACTTTTCCATAGAGGTGAAACAATCACATCATTTTCTCATTGGGACAGACGCTAGGTTGGCCTTTCGATAAACCCCAAAAGTTGTTTCAAATGCTAGCTGCGGATGCCTCGGGATTTAGTCGAATTTTAATTTTTGTAGACCAGCGAGTTTTGAAAAGATTACTACTTTCTGTGTCTGTAATATCTGAATTTAAACTTCTACTTTTTTTCAACAAGGGTTGAAATTTTTCAAAACTTTTAACTTTGGAGATACAATTTTTATACACTTATTAACCATCGATATATATATAATATGACAAGTTCCTACTAGAGTATAATTTTACTTTACTCGAAGGAATAATCATTATCATTATTTCAACTAACACAATCCTTATAATTATATTCACACAATTTTTGTTTACAACATTTTGCTCTTTTTATTTTCGCAGTTTAATCCTTAGAATTGAAATTCTGTCAATATTTAATTAAAAGTAAAAGCATACTCTAATACTTACTTCGTAATTTAGGGAAAACAAAGGAATTTGGAAATTGTATCTAACTTTGTTTTGAAGTTTGTTCAAATAACCAGAAAGTAAAGAATAACTAACCTTTACGCCATCCCCACTATATTTGGAATGAAAGCATATCCAGTAATTCGTTAATGATTCGCCTTTTCGTGATCAATAATGTGGGAAATACAAGAAAAAAACACTTTTATAGCATATACATAGGACAATAATTGTCATGTTACCGCGAAAAAAAGGAATTTTCATGGGCGATTCAGTTCCACATAGTATTGGTGTGATAATAATCTCCTTAGCAGGTGGCCGTGGAAACACCATACCCCAACAAATATTGGAAAGCACATGAGCAATTATTCTCATAGGAAGAAGTAAAGCTTCAATTCCACTTTGGAAGTGATTATAAAGTTCTTTTGCTGTCATAGAATACAGTGATTATAACTATTTTATTGCGGGCAGAGGTTACTATTGATATGTCTATGATATTAATTAAAAATTACAGATACTCCTTGTTCTAGTAATTGTTCATTTAAGTTATATTTCATTCCCCTTATTATGAATACATCGTCTTTGGGATAAGACTTTCCAGTACGAAGATTATTTACACAAGTAAATTATAGTCAATGCCAATTTTAATGGGATAACTATGTTCAAAAGAATTATGACATAGATTCAGGAAAAGGAATGGTACCCCTCCCTTTAGCTTGCATTATTCCATTGTTCATTTATTTAAATTCAAACAGGATTTATAGCCCGGCAAAAGATAAGAACACTAGCCAGCTATTGTATTCTTTTATCCAATGTAATGTTATGTATATAGATTTATGTCTGCGGTGAAGTGAGTGAACCCGAGCGGCCTTTAATCCCGGAAGTCCCAGGTTCGAATCCCATCGTCGGCCGTGATTGTTTTCTGCTGACAACAGATTACGATAAAAATGCCATTGGGGGTTGTAAAGTAATGTAGGTGGTTCAAAATCTACCTTAAAATGTAGGTCCACTTGCAATCATGATATCGAATCGGGTGAAATTACTCTCTCGCCTCATGTCCACAAGGGATTACGGGAAATAGAAAGAGATAGACTTAGAGTAAAAACATACACTTTTTTAACACGCATTTCTTGCAGGAATTGCAAAATAAAAATATATTAATGCTTAAGGGAGTTTTCTACCTTGATACACATGAAAAATCGACTTTTTTGAAAATTATTAATCTATATATAGGCATAATTCATCCTGAAAAAGGATTTTTGTTATTGAAATTCGATCATTTTTGGTAATTTAAACGCCCTTCAATTCGGCACGGTCCCGGTCTTTCACGATGCAAAACTTTAAACGCCTTTTTCTCACACTGGCTCACACTTTCATGAGTTTGACCGATTGACTTGGAAATTTGCCCAGATATTCGGAAAACGGAATGATTTCCAATTTTACAATGAAAATATGAGCACCTGAAAAATGGTGCTACAAGGTAGAAGTCTCGCTTAACTCGAGTGCATTAAAAAGAGCAGAGATATTGAATAACACAAAATCTCTCGAACAATCATATTTTTCTTTACGATTTATGTTTTTCTCAAGCGTGCTATTGATTCAATTACTGCCTTTTTATGAGTGTTTATGGTGAAAAATATCATTTCACTGTTTATGTCGCGTGCCAACATCTCTCAAACACTCTTGATTATATTTAATTTAGGTGACAACGCTGGATGTTATTTTCGGAAAACCAAGAAATTATATAACCTTTCTGCATGGATAGTAGAATTAAGGATTTAACACAATGCAGCATCTGATGCCTGATGCCAGCAACAGCATTGATGTTTGATGCTTGTTAATTCAAAGTCTACGAAGCAATATGGCGCTTGGCAGAGCTTCAATGCCGCTGCCAGGACCAGGATCGATCCTCTTGTCGAATTAGAGAATAGTTTAAATTTGATGCTCGGTGATGTACAGTTTTCAAGTTAAATTAAGCGGAATTTACCTTGGAAAGTTGCTGATTTCTAAAAAAAAAAACTATGCTAGTTAGAGACATCGTTTTATTTCTCCTGCAATATGTACATAAACCTAACCTCTGTCAACTCTAATTATTTCAGATTTCTCGCTTTGTAAACATTCGATACGCCGTAAAAGGAAATAAAAATATATTTTATAATGAGCAAATGAAGTCCTTTCATATGATACCCCGCTTGACCTAACTGACCCCACTGTAAGATTTTATTCCCCCTTTTTGACCTCTTTTGCAAATAAAAATATTTTTTAAATTGTTTCATTTGCAATAAAGATAAGCAGACACACGAAGTCACATCATAAGGTACAGACAGACGAAGTCACACCATAAGGGTTGCTTTTTTACTATTTTGGTATGGCATCCTAAAAATGAAAACTCGGGGAAAACTTAATAGAAATAATGAAAGGAATTAAAAAAAAACCCACTATTGCAAAATGTTCGCACTTTTTGTTAGAACTTTAAACAAAATTTCTGCTCGGACGATTTTATTTTAATCAATTTGTTTTAGATGTCCAGCACTGGCACCTTATACTGTTATAGTTGGCGCCAAGTGCGAGGTTTTTTACAGTATCCGCCACTGGATTCCGATCCCAGCAACAAAATTGGTGCGGTATTGTGTTAAAGCCTTTACGGTTTTAAAAGGTGCAGTTTTCTCCAACAAGCGCAATTCTACAGCATTACAGACTCGCTATAAATATGAGTTCTGGGCTGAAAACATGGATGTAACAGGATTGGCTAAGCAAGTGGTCTGGCTGTTCTTTTACTGCTTCTTTCAGGGAGCTTGTTCCAGGCTGCTCTTTTTCCGGAGATCTGGCCCTTAAATTCCACTGTACATAAATTTGTTCCTAGAACTCTGCTTGACTTTACGATGCTTCTTCAAATAGCCGATAATGAAAATGTCAATTAACTCTGCAATCGTAACTGGTCCCGTTGTTTTGTGGAAGAGAAACTGGACATAGCGCTGCTGCAGGAGCCCTGGCTATTCAGAAAGAGTATAAAAGGGCTCCCGAAGAGAATTGCTAATCTGTTTTGCGTAAATTCAGATAGCCTGTTCTAATCAGGCGGGCAGTTCAGGTGCCACAACTCAGTACGCCAGACCTTGTTGTGATTCGTATGGGGTCCGGGGCAGGGACGTGTGTCGTAGCCTCGGCCTATCTACCATATGATTCAGAATATGGTCTCAATTGACCCGGTCTCCCGACTCGGACTGGATCGGAACAGAACGGGAAAGATGTCAGAGACCTGGGCCGAAACAAATGAAATTCTGCTGGAAACTCACTTTCCGGGAAGCTAAAAATCGGACATGCCGTGGCATATGAGGAAACAGGGTGCGAATGCCACGGATCGCTCTAAGGCGGAAAGGATTGCGACACTTGAGGGGGTAAGACGATCTATTAGATCGTTTGAACCGTTCAAGGCAGCAGGTTTAGATGGTATATTCCCAGCCCTGCTTCAGTGGGACAGTGAGGTTGTAGCACCAATACTTAGGGGAATATACACAGCATGCCTTGCAATAGGATATGTTCCGGTTTCGTGGAGAGAGGCTAAGGTCATATTTCTACCAAAAACGGGAAGAAAAGACTATACTGAGTCGAAGTCCTTTAGACCCGTGAGCCTGACGTCTTTTCTATTGAAGGCAATGGAAAGGACTGTGGCTTACCACACCGAAGGAACTTCGCTCGATAGTTATCCACTAAGTAGTAACCAGCACGCCTATTGTCCTGGGAGATCTACCGAAACGGCACTCCATCAGGTTGTGCGAGTGGCAGAAGAAGAGCTTAATGCAAGGGCATAGCGATGGCCGCAATAATGGACATTGAAGGAGCCTTTGACAATATAGACTTCGGAAGGCTGGAGGATGCTCTTGCTGAACGTGGAACTAATCCTATCCTAAAGACAAGAGCAGTAAACATCCAGGGAGGTGAATCGAGACTGCGAGGGAGGGTTGGCAGAGGTTGTCCACAGGGAAGAGTGCTATCCCCCATTCTGTGGAACATTACTATTGACTCATTACGTAGACTTGAGGAAGAAGGCATACATAACGTGGGATATGCCGACGACATAGCAATTATGGCAAGGGGCAAGTTCATACGCGCCGTAGCATACACCATAAGGAGAGGTATGAGGGTAGTGGAACAATGGTGTGTGGAACAGGGGCTCTTCATAAATGCAAAGAAGTCTGATCTAATCGTTTTCACGAGGAAAAGAAAGAATCTAGACTTTAGACCAGTAGAATTCTTTGGAGAAGAACTTACGGTCTCGGGCTCGGTCAAGTATCTGGGGGAATTCCTAGATTCAAGACTTACCTGGCCATGACATGTTGAGGAGAAAATCCAAAGAGCGAACAGGGCTCTACATCAATGTGGGAGGGTGTGTGGGCGGAGGTGGGGCATCTCGCCAAAGGCCGCATACTGGATCTACACTATGATGGTGAGACCAATTATATCATATGCCTCTTTGGTCTGGTGGCCAAGCGCTTCAAAGTCCACCGTAAAAGGCAATTGAGTAAGGTTCAGAGGCTAGCGTGTGGCGATAACAGGGGCCTTTCGAACCACGCCGACAATGGCGTTAGAGACGATACTGGGCTTGCTGCCTTTAGACATATATGTGAAGAGAACTGCTCTTCGCATGGATCGAGGCTCAAACTGGTACAGATCTCGTGATAACCGAGGGCATAGGAAAATACTGGTACTTGTCAAAGATGAGATACCGGAATTAAAAATGCCTGTTGATGGTATAGGCAAAGTAAGGGTAATTAATACCACGAAACGCTAATAAGGGATGGGTCCCTCCCTGAAAACCATCTAACCGACGTTACAATATTTACGAATGGATCCAGAATTGATGGGAGACCAGGTGCAGGTATCTTCAGTGATCAGGTGTATGGATGGAGCAAGAAACGGCGGCACACATAGTGTGCCAGTGTCCTGCACTAGCAGGCAGAAGAAGAAAAAAAGGAAAAAAATTCGAAAAGCTTTAAAATCTCATTTTTATAACTTTCGCTCAGTAACGTATGACTCAGTTCTTGAGAAATGTGTTGAGTTATATTTTTGGCATGTGAAAATGAATCGTCTCAAGAGCTGAGACATACGAAACTGAGCGAAAGTTATAAAAAATGAAAGTAGAGACTGAGAGAAAACTTTCGCATACGGTTAATGGGAATACCATTGTACAGCCACATGTACGCATTTAGTTTTACTTATTTACAAGTGTGAAATACCAGTGACACTCGCTTTAATGAGCCAATCAATTGTCTCTATCCCTATTAATTAGTTAGGGTGATTCGAGTGAGCCGAGATTTAGCTTAGTCCTCATAGTTACATGAAGCTTCATGTTGCAACGTGCAGAAAGAATATCCCCATTACATCTACAACGATTGAAGTAATCCGATCCGAGATGTTCCGAAAATCCTTTTATAATGGGTGTTTCACATAAGATGTGCGGAAATAAGTTGGGTAATAGATCTTACGTAGCCAATGACGTTCAAAAAATCGATTTTTTTTTACATAATTTGAATCCTTATAGTGTCTAGTATATGTAGTTAAAAGGATTTTGTAAAATCTGATATAGTTTAGAAGTTACAGCGCATTGAGCGGCACCGCGCCCCGCTGGAAAAGAGATGAGGCGCTCTGGCGCCTTGCGAGACGAATTTTTTTCGCTACCTTATCAATCAACCTGTTAAACCTGCAGATCCAGCGAAACGAATACTTTGGGGAAGCCGAAGGCGCCTCTACGACTAGATGTAAGTTGTCAAAAGAAAAACATTAAAAACGATTTTTTATAACTTAAAACTGCTGTTTCGAGAAAAATGAATTTTTCTCGCAACAGCATTTTTCAGCGCACGGGGTGCTCTACAGCTTCAACGGGTGAACCGATTGACTTGCAATTTGTCCAACCGTAAAGCAAATTTAATTTCGGGGGCGATTTTTTTCGACTTTTTTGCGTCCATTGAAGCTAAAAAAACAGTGAAAATATGACGCCTTTTTTCAAACGATATCAGGGATTTTTCAGAACATTTAAAAACGATAAGGCCCTTAAATTTCATGTAGATTAATAATTTTTCACCCGTTTTTGGTTTAGATTAAGTGACAAGGAGGTGGAACGCTCCGCGCAGACCAATGCACGCGGTGCTTGGCTTCAGTTTATAGGACATACAGCCGCCATTTTGCATTTTTCCTTTTATGAAAAAATTTTAAAGTATTCTTTATTTATGGGGAAATAAATTATATTAACTGCCATTTCAATAAATATTCATTATATACCCGAAAAAAAATCCCAAATTTGACGCATTTTTCATGCCTATGAACGGTAACCTCCCCCCTTAAACAGGGAATTAGAAGGAGGTTATTGGCATTCATCGAAAGTGGCGGAGGACAATTCGAACGCAAAACATTCGCAAAACATTTTCACTTGTGGAAATTACTGTGTGGCTGTTTGTCTGTGTGCAAAGGTCATTGCCAGTTTTTTTTGGCGTTTGTTTGATGTCGCTGCATTGAGTAGATCAAGACAAAAATAAAATCATGATGTGCATATCGTGAAATTGCAAATTTATGAATCACGTTGTAGCCCCCAAACAGTTGAGATTTCCTCTTACCTTCCATACAAATTTTTGTTTGCCTACGTGAGATCTATCACCCCACTTCTTTTGGTATGCCCTGTATACTACATATAAATCTATGAAAAGGGAGTAGGCCATCTATCTAACAAAAACCTTTTTCGCCGAATGTCAATTCTCAAAATGCGAAACTCTTCAAACAGTCATATAACAAAACATTCTTATACCAAATTATATATAATTATTATAGCCATTTATACTAATGGGACACTTCGCAATAATCGTATATCCAAAATTCCACCTTGCAAATAAAATTTTGGTAAATTATGGACAAAATTCAATTTAGCAAAACTAGCTTTTTCTTTAATTTCAGCTCAGTGAATTGTGCCATTATAATGATAAAACAGGAAAGTGCAGTAGTTTTTAAATAAGAAATTGGAGACTATTGTTGCACATTTAAATTTATTTGTAATTTATAAATGCAACAATTGCATCTTGTTTTATGGTTCTGATTATCTTCAGAAGATTATTGTTGGTGATATGATTGAATGTGAGGCGGGTGGATTGTTCAACATAATTCAATTGTTAAAAGTGAGATGGGTAGATAACTATGAACTAATTTCTTATAGGATGATGAGTGAAAAGGGCAATGAGCTAAAAATGTTGTGCAATATTCAAATCTTCTAAAAAGGGATAAATTAAAAGTGGAAAAATTTTGCTTAAATTTAAGCAGGAATTTAAATGGAACTCTTTACTAGGCTTGCCATCTAGGACTGACAGAACCATTTAGATGTCCAGCCAAGTGTATTACTACACTAACAGTATTGGTTAAGCGCGTATTAAAAAGTGAATCCCATCAATACAACCGTGAAGCCAATTAGCTATTAGAAGTTCTATATAAAATGCAATATCAGAATTAAAGATTGATGCTTCCAAAAATTTACATAAAAATTTTTTTTGCAAATTGTTGAATTTTATCTGCTAGCTAGGTTTACCTTCAACTTCCTCTATGAAACAAATAGTCATAATTATTCTTTTGCTAAAAGTATGTTTGTTAAGTGTCGGTTTGCCAAATGTCCGTTTTGCGAAATATGTTTTTGTACAAAGCTTTTTAAGTTTTTGGAAGAAGTCTTTTTTGTTAATTGGCTTTAGACTAGAGCTCTCAGAAACCCGACCCGCGGGTACCCGGTTCCTACCCGGGTATCCGGTTCTCACACGGGTACCCGATTTAAGTCGGGTACCCGGTTCCTACTCGGGTACCCGGTTCCAAGGGAGAATCGGTTCCATTATAAGAGTCGGTTCCAACGCAAGAATCGATTCCCTCACAGGAATCGGTTCCTCTTGAAATCACGCAGTTCAGATTCAGTTTCAAGGCCAACAGAGGAAATTTTGCATTTCACTAAGGAAATGTCTAGTTTCTTTGGAAATAACTGATTTTTTTGTAGTGAAATTACAAAATACGACTTAGGATTTATTAATAAAAATTGAAAATTCCTTCTACTCCCTACTATTAGTGATAATTTTTTATTGCAATTTCACTCATTCTTATTAACCAGTTCATACGACGGAATCGATTCCCGGTGGCGGATTCGATTCCCGATGGCGGATTCGATTCTCACAGTGGAACCGGTTCCATTGATGGAATCGATTCCTATTTGGAACCGGGTACTCGCCTGGAACCGGGTACCCGATTGGAACCGAATTTTTGGTAGGAATCGATTCCTACCCGGTCGGGTGGGTACCCGGGTTTTCGGGTTATCCGATTCCAACTGAGAGCTCTACTTTAGACAGTGTCTTTTTGTAGAAACGTGTTACTGCCAACTATTATACCTGTATCAAAGTATTAGAATAACTTTGTTTGTATAATTTTATTACATAAAACGATTCATTTATAATTTTTGACAGGTACTCCATTGCCTTCGCCTATTATACACAGAATGGTAATAATGAACTGCGTGTTCTGCTTATATGATATAATCGCCAAATAAGTGAATTCTGTACGTGGCAGAATTAATTATATTATTTTCATTTGTGCCCTTATTTCAATTTATACGGAAGTTCTATTTATCAAATAATTTATTCGGCCGTAAATTTTTTTTTTATGTTGAAAGTATAAAATACTTAAAAATTTTTCGTTTTGATCTTTTGGTGTTCTGAAATAATAGTAATAATAATATTAAAATAATTTTATATGTATTGGATTTGAATTAAAAGTTGCAAAAAAATGACAATATTTCTCGAAAAGAAATTTTGAAGGAGGTTCCGTAATGATATTGGGAACTTTTTGCGTAGATTGTCCGTTGGAAATACAATTTGTTTCATCAAAAATGAAAAGCTGCGACTACATAAACGTGCTACAATGTAGTCTTTTATCATTTTTGCGAAGAAGTTCAGGAAAAGAGTTTACTTTCCAGCAGGACAACGCAAGTATACATGTAAACCACCAAACAAAAGACTGGTTAAGGGAAAATAACATCAGGGTGTTGGACTGGCGGGCTGCTCGCCGGACTTTAACCCAATAGAAAATATTTGGTGCATTCTCGTAAGAGTCGTTAATGCCAATAATCGGCACTACGATTCGATATCTGAGCTTAAAACTGCATTTTCGAAGGAGTGGAACGCGTTGGATCAAAATTTGTTCAAATTGATGGCTGAGTCAATGAAAAAAAGAATTTTTGAATGGATAAAAGCTCAGGGCAGTGTAACTAGATATTAAATATTGTTTTGTACCACAATTGCAAAAATAAAGTTCAATTTTGTTTCGTTTTTTTAAATGTGCTATAATTATGAAGCGCGAAAAGAAGACCTAAAATTGCAGTGTCTCACTTCTTATAACAGTACTATGGAATAATCGAAACAATCCAACAAAAAAAATTCTTTTTTCTCAGAGCGGAAGAGAGAGAATTTATTCTAGCACAAGCTGTTTTGTGCCAATGTGCAAAACCAAAAAATTATCGCTTAAATTTCACGAAGTTGGTAGGTGTGCTATAATTATGAAACGCACTGTATATACTAGTGTTTAATTTCTCCAAAGGTATGATTTTCATATGACTTCCGTCCCGAGTCTCAGTGATGTAAATAATATATATATATATGCATATATCTTTTAGTTTTCATTTACCAGCACAAGGAAATAAAAGAAACACTTTCGGATGCTGCTAAATCTACCAGTACTAAACTATAGAAAGCAAATATCCCTGTTAAGACGGAGGAGAATATACGTGCTGGTATACAGAAGCTGTACAAAGAATACTAAAATCTCGGTAAAGATAAGTCGAGAAAGATGGATAAAGCAAATATAAAACAGCTGATTTGGAAAGGTGATCCTGTCGAGTTATTTGACATTTCCGGGAAAATGTGTTGGACATTACTAGCATATCACAAAAAGATAAAGAATTTCTTAGGTCACAAAGAGAAGATCGTATCAGTTCGTCAATGAGTGGAGTAGACAAGAGTTTCGCCTCGAAACTAAGAACTAAGTGTACAATAGAATAAAAAAAAAGATTCATATAATAATAAACATTACAAAGCTATCGCTGAAATCAATAAGTAAGTTATATTGGAAGACTCATCTGCATCAATATCAGCACCAACTTGCGAAGAGGCTGAGTTTTCGCTTCCAGCAACGAAAAAATTACGTTCCAGTCCTAGATTAAAACCTCTTGATCAGACACTCACGTCTACTTGGGATCCAGAACAGCTCTCTATTCGACAAGCAAGTACTTCATTTATAGCAAATGCAAAGAGCCTTGGCCACGAAGTTTCAAAAATTTCCGTATCTCCAGTTACCGTTTCCCGAGCTCGGGCGATCAATAGAAGTAAAATGGCAAAGAAAATCGAAGAGTCACTCTTTCAAAATACTCCTCATTTGGTCTTGCATTGAGATAGTAAACTGTTGTTCTCAGTTGTCCATGGGAGTGTCTAAACTTTGGAAGATAGAGTTGCAGTTCTAGTGACTGGCAAAGAGTATGAGCAGTTGCTTGGCGCATCTGGGGAGCCCTGATGAATAGTAATTCGGGAAGCGGACCGATTTGGGCTACGTGATAATATCATCGGTATATTTTCTGATACTACAGTATCTAATACAGGACTGATCCAAGGGGCATGTACCAGAATAGAAAGGGAATTCGGAACTAATATTGAAAGCAGTGTTTGGGAAGTGTTGTAGCATATGATTAAGTGGTCCTGACATCCCGATTTTTCGGAAGTTCCAAAGGCTTCACTTTATAAAAAGTCATACGACAATGCTGGATGAAGAAAGTCCCGTTCAAGGCTACCTAGAACAACGATTGAAAATGGTTAACTAGTAGGTCGATCTAAACACGACTACAATTTCAGGATCCCAACGGCTCTGCGTCATGCAAGGTGGACGGTAAAGGCAATATATGCCATTAAAATTGAAAAGAATGAAACGGGTTGCACATTTTGTCAGCCTCATATATATTCCCTTTTGGCACGAGGCAATTGTTAATCGATGTACTCCAAAGAATGCTTTAGATATGCTACTCAGATGCAGACGTGAAAAAATGTGCTCTCACAATTGCTAAAGGTGTCTCTAGTAATCATCAGAAACATACGTAGGATTGGCTTTTTTGGACGAACGTATTACTCTGACTGATAAGGAAAATATGACTAAAAATTTAGAAACCAAATCTGCAAAAGGAAATGAAACGATTAGAGTGTAAAAACTTCGTTTTTGAAGGAAAAGAACTGAGCCATTTCGTTACTAAAAAAACAAAGACGTTCTTTGAATTATTTGGGATACACGTGGGACAGAATACCGCAGTGATTCTCTAAAAAGCCATGTGAACGCTCTTAAGGTAGTCAATGATACCGCAAAAAGAGGAATACGAATCGATTAAAGACGAACAACAAAAGCAATTCTTGTTGAGAGTAGTCGAGCATCATAGAAAAGCCGTCACCAAGCGAACAAAAGAAGGGATTGCATCGTTCAAAGTTGATTAATATAACACATGTTTTGCCTATCATACTATCTATTAATCTTGGTGTGTAGTTTTAAGATTATTTGAAGTTTGTGATTTCTAGTTTTCCTAATAAAAGTAATTAACATTGAAAAATCGTATGTTTTGCCTACTTTTACAAAACTGATTAAAATGTGCAACCTCTAAATATTACCCAAACTTTTTGAAATTAGGCATATATCTTGATTCACGTCACTGAGACTCGGGGCTTAAGTAAAGTCCGCAAAAATTTTATATTTTATTTTTTGCCTTACAAAATGAGACACCATAATATATAGATATAACTTTTTACATTGCCAAATCATAAACAGAAAGTAATTATGTGTATTAATGATTACTTACCATTTTGAGCTGTTGCACTGTTTAATTTATTCATTACTCTAATCGCGCCCTGTGTGGCATTCTGAAAATAAAATACAACACGTATGAGTACCTAATATAATATTGCTTTAATCTATCTGAACAATTAAAAAAACGAAAATTGCAACCAACCAATGTGTATTATACACCTCATTTAAATTGCTTTTGTAAAAAAATATTTTATATTCATGACTTTATTCACATTAATAAAGTAAAAGATAAGTGAAAAGCAGGCAATTTTAAAGAAAAGACATCAATCCAACTACAAGAACGTTCGTTAGGTGCACTCTCTTAAAAGGACATTAAAAAAAATTATTTGAATCTGTGCGAATTAATAAAAAACAAGGTTCATTGCTTGCGAAAAAACCATTTAGTTGCAAAGTAATAAGTAACAAAATAACAAAGCGCCGAAGTAATTTGAAACATAAAACAACGAAAAATCAAAAAAAATCAACAAATAAAATTATCAAATTTTTCCATATGGTTGAAAAAACTGTTATTTTTGTACCGATCCAATTCTAGAGCCAATCGCTTGACGAATAGGAAGAGTCCCACTACCACTTCCATGTTGTCCTCCGATTGTAGTAGATCCACCGACGCTGCTTGCTATGCCATTTTCGTCACCATCTTCTAGTAAAGCGTCATCTTCATCACCTTCATCTTCCTCTTCAATTGACGAATGTGATGGTTCCTAATTGATTATTTTAAAGTCATTGGTAATATCTTCGAATGAACTTTATCATACACTTTGCAAAACAAAATTACACTAACTGAAAATTAAAATTCTTTTAGTGTTTGATAGGGTGTATTTCTACTATCTGAGACAAGAAATATCTTTCGTTAATGAACAACTTTTTCGAAAATTATTGAACATTTATTAACTCACCTCATACCAAGTAATAAACATAGAAAACATTTCAATCGAAAGTGCAATTTCTTTTAACAAAATAAATCAAAATAACTAGCTTATTGGTAAGCTCCAGTACATTAAAAATATTACTGGGCAATGACTTTTGAGGTGAAAGCACTTTAGCAAATCTTAAAAGGGGAGCTTGTTATAGCAACAAGAAAATGAACGCCTAGTAACCATTGTTTAACCGATATAAGAAGGATGTAGAGCAAATGTGGGGCTTTAAATTGAATCAATCCTAATGGAATTTTTGAAATATTGAATATAAATTTTAATTAAACATTTTAAGACATTCTCATTATTTCTCTCTTTTTACACGATCTGTTTAATTTAACACGAATATAAAAAACGATAATTTTATTTTTACACGATTTGGTTTGATTTAACATGATGACCCAAGTTCTAAGTTGCTTTATATAACACATTTTTATATGCACGATGCATTATTTATGAAGTAAAAACAAACTTTTGTGTATTCCTTAATGAAATCTTTCAAAAATCAAATCTTTTACGACAAAATATGTATGAAATTGATTGAAATTAGAAGATGGTAAACTGTTTCACATTCGTACTGTTCGGCTTAAAGATTTCCTAAATTTAACTTTGCATCGTTTACTTGAAGAACATGTTTGCGACCTGGACTAATAACTAATGTGTGTTTTTTAAAATAAAATTATAAAGTTCTCTTAAAAGATAAATTATAGTAGGAAAATGTCTATCTCTTATTCAGTAATTTACGCAAAATTTAAAAGTCAGCTAATTTTTAGTCCTATAAGGCGAAATCACTTCCTAAGGGTTCAAGCTTACATTGTTGTTTTTCTATGTACCGTTTTGTTGAATTAAAATCACTTAACTAAATTAAATTTTAATCATCCCCCAATAGTATCTTTATTATTATGTTTATATCTACCTCATAATTTTCAATTACTTACAGTGAGAAGCAAAAATGGAACAGAAATTGCCTCCCTTAAAGAAAGCAAAAACTCTTTAAACATTTTTAAAAGTATGCAATTTTACCTATGTAACTTAATCTAAACCACAAGATACCTAAAAATAAACTTTCTGCAAACAAACAAGAAATAAAAAAAAACTCAAACTCAGTGTTTCAATTTTGCACTCAAATAAAACATGCACTGTTTGAACTGCAAACCCACATTTTCTCTATTGAATTTATCAGCAATTAGTTGTTTTTATTACCTAAGTTTTAGAATGAGTAATTTTGCTTAAATATATCGAGAATAATCATACATCCGTGTAATTAATGATTTTTCGGCAGTCACGGCATGCACAGTAGATTCACAACACTTTTGTTAACAAATGGCATTTAAAGAACGCTCCAAAAAGCTGTTAGAATTAAGAATATCAATCCGTGGACGTAAGGAAATCTCTCTCTCCCTCTTTCTAGTTTCTCTGGAAGCTGGTATTTTGGTACTTTACATACTAAGTTAAATTGATCCAATGAAAAGTAAATACTATTTTAATAGGTATTATGATTAGAACAAAGTTTTAGCGACATATCTACGAGCTCTAGAGAAGTGTAGATATAATATGATTAACTTCGCTAAAGGGAAGGTTAATCCCTGCAACTCCAAAGAGTTTTTGGGTTTAATAAACAAATTAGCTATATCATTTGCAAATTTTCGGAAATTGCCAATTATTTATTTATTTCAGGGCCGTCTAACAAATAATATTTTAAAAATTTTATTAAACGGGTCTTGTAAGAAATAAGAAGCTAAATTCGTATAGATAAAATATTATATATATAAATTAATCACAAAATTCTTTACTAAGTTCATTTTCTATGGAAAATTATAAACGTTGCAAAATTTTCTTAAGTTAACGTAAAGGGATAAAAAAAGGAAAAATATTGAGATATCCTTCAACAAAGCTAGGTATAACCCATAGAAAAAATTTTAAGAATATTTCTTATTTCAACAGAACAAAACTCTAAACGCTTATCAAAATTGGGCTAACGTTTCGTTACACCTTTTCGTCAAGTCATAACTGTCCAATTTTCAAAGTTGACTTCAAACAAAGGAAGAGGATGTTTTATTGAAATACGTTTAGACTGCCAAATTAAAGCAATAGGTTTGAAACAGTTTTGAATTTTTTAAAGTCATTTCTTAAAAAAAATGTGGGAGACAGTTAGCTCCTCACTGTTTTTCCACCATGTTTACAAAGCTGAAAATTTAGATTTCTTTATTGCATTACTACTAAGATATCACAATGATTTCTATACTATTTCTTTATAATTTTCATTAAATATGAACATTTTTTACGGGAAAGTTTCGGAAAATATTTAGTCTATTTTTTTTTTGTCAAATATTTCTTTTTCTTGTCAAGTGGTATTCTAAAAATCGGTTTTAAGAGAAGTTCTAGCACTAGTAGTTTTATATGTTGAACCGTAAATAATATGAGTTGCTGGTACAATTGTTACATTTGCTATTTCTTGTCCTCTTCTAAATTAAGGGAAACAATAACATATTTAAATTATATTAATAATTGAGAAGGAAAGAAAATGTTAAAGAAGTGTATTATATTGCGAATATTGATTGTTATTATATTTTAATAACGTTATTAGTATCTGTACTACGTGCAATAAAAGCCTGTTTGCGATGTATTTAGTTTTGTTTAGGGGGTATTCCGTAATGATGACTTTAAAAATTCGATTTTTTTTATTTACAATTATAACTGCGAAAGAATTTTTCCAATACCTCGAAAATTCAGAAAGTTATAGGACGTCAAAGTCGGAGCGCCGACCGCGTTAATCTCGATGCGCCCGGACCCCTGCGGAGACTCAAAGGCGATTTTTGGCTACTTTAAGATAATTTTTCAAGTGGTCGGTGCATTTCGAAGCGGAAAGCTCAGTCTTTCGTCGACTTTGACGCTGAAAACACGCTTTCGTTCGCCAACTTCTCTGGAGTTTTTCCATATAAAATGGATAGAAAAGGGTCAAGAGCTACTACCATGTTTTTCACACTGGTACACATAATATCTCAAGTTCTACTGGGCGGATTTGCTTCAAATTTTAACTGAATACTCTGCATACTTGTCGCTCTCGCGCCGACCAAAATTTTGTTTATGCAATGTATAGTTTTTTATATCCAACATTTGCTTTGAAAAAAACCCCTAAAATTACATGTTTTTCTTTAAATTTGCATAACTTTCGTAAATTTCAATATTTTTACTTTCCCGCGGTTCTTGCGATAGCTGACGTTACACAAATTAAAACAACATTTTTGTTTTTTGTTTCAGACTTCCGAGAGAGCTGCAATCATGTGTACCGTTTTCCCCTGCGCTGAAGACGACTTCATTTCAACTTGCTCTGGAAGCCGTAATTTTTGTGTATAAATGAAGTAAAAACTATTTTTGTATACCTAAATATGTATAAATATATAGAAGAAAAAAAACTTGAATATCTTTTATACTTTTCGAGAAAAAATTCTTGAAAATCTACCAAGCGAAAAACATGCGTCACTACGGAATACTCCCTTAATTTGCATTTCTTACCAAATAATTACCAGCTATTATTGCGTTACAATTCAAATAACTATTACTTATTTAATCCATTTAATTGGAAATCAACTTACTATTTATAAGTTAATAATTCGTTACGAATATTATTTGTTATTTGAAAGTTTGGGTGGGGGGTGCGCCGTACCAAATCGAAAAACACACTAATTTTACTGCATTTCGATAGTACCTACACTTAATAAATAATATATCAGACCAATATCCAAATATAATAAATATCTTTACAATCTTGACATTCTTCTTCTTTCTCAATTAATTAAATAATTTACATGCCATTAGTAGAAAAAAAGAAAAAAATCCGGTTTGCTATAACGGATTTTCATGATACATAAAAATTGATTTTCTATTTTCTATTTCTCAAGTTATAGAACAATATTCGGAATCTACACAAAATTACAACGAATAAATATAGACGCGTGTCCTACAGTTATTCAGGAGTTTTTCACAAATTTCCTTTTTCAAACTAGTGTAACAGATAACTTGAAAAATATTTGCCCAGTCGGTTTATGTACCCCTTATAGTCCGGGAGCTGGCGACACTAAATTTTCTAAGATTTCATAACGATTAGTTTTATTTTATTTGTCAAAGCTATAAAAACCTAAAATCGATCCCTGCTGAGGTACCAGCGGGATACTGATTGACCGCGATATGGTAATTACGTTAAAAAAAAGTTTAATTGTTGGAAATAATAAAAGTTGAAACTTCCTTAATTTTTTAATAACATTTAATTAAGACATAAAACGAACTCCTGCCACTTTTTCGGTAGACTTATCTACTCCTGCCATAATTTTATTTATGTAAAAAAAATTATCCATTGATAAAAATAATAAGTTCAAAAATGTTATATAATTTCATCAATAAAAAGCTGGGGTACCCGACTTCGCTCAGGGAGTTGATATGAGATTGTGTGGTAGTTGGAATAAAAGGATAGTAGAAGAGGTAAACACTTTTTATTGAAAACATATTCTAACTATTTACAAGACTTCTTTATAAACAAAGTTTTTCATTTTGTTATCCGGGATAATTTTTCGAATTTCCTACTCGAGAGCAAGCTACGTATAATTGACCGTGAGAAAAGCAGGAGTCTTTGAGGTTGATGCCGCAATGTTTTAAAGTTTGTTCTTGCGCTTTGTTAATTCTAAAACTATAGGCTAATTTGATAGGAAATTACAGTCTTTTAAATGGGAATGGCAGTTTAGTAGAGATAAGTAGTATTCTGGGAATAAATACTGTGTTTCCTTTGTCCTTTCCAGTCATAAGTTCGGCTTCGATGATGTTATTCGATAGCTGTTTGACGATCATCCTTGTTCCATTACATACATAGTTTTGGTGAGTTGAGATTTCTGAGATTTGGATATTCTCTCTTCACCGGGAATTTTCTTTTGAATATTAAAGTTGATATCGTCGACAATATTATTTTTAGTTGTTAAAATTGCCTTCTCCGGATTGGTATAGTTGTGAACAATGTTTGGATAAATTTGGTTGACGAGTTTATTTTCAGTAGTGACTATGTCGCAGAAATCACTGTTGAGTTCAATGAGGCCGGTCGTCTGGTGAGTTGGATATGTGCCTTTGCCTATTTCTAAAAGTTGTTGAGCAAAATGTGCTGTTGTTTCATCTTTCCATAGTTCAACTCTCATATTTTTTGTTAATCGCAGTATTTGCATGTGTGGCCAGAGATGTGATTTCGTTAAGCATGCATTTATTTCGTCTGCTGGTGTTGACTTGGGGATAACTGAAAGTGTTGGTCGAAAATCTCCTCAGAGTATGAATAGGGCTCCTCCCGTCCAGATGCTCTTGGGATTTTCCATACCGGAAATTGTTCTTCGGCTATATTCAACGGTAGTTGTAGGGCGGAAGAGGTAGTTCGTCCTCCTTCCATAAGTGTGGCGGCAATGCCGGATGATGCCAGTGCACGTATTTCTGCCAGAAACAGATTTATTAGAAACGTTTTCCCGGTTCCGCTTGGTGCGTCCAAGTAAATAATTCCGCCAGTGTTGTTATTGATCCGGTCCATGATAACGTTGTAAATTTCTTTTTGATTTTCATTGAGGAGTGGTTTGTTGTGAGCCATGTATTGAAGTAGTTCTTTGATGTTATAGCTTTTTTCCTTTGTAATTTCAAAGTTTAACACACTGAAAGCATCTTGTCTTGTACTAAGGTCTGGTTTTTTTATTGCTAAATATTTATCTTCTAGGCGAATGAGTGTTTCATTGAAGATGCCGTCGTTGAATTCGATGGCCAGTTCTGGATGAGCTTGTCGGATTTGGTACAGCATGTCATCACTCATACTCTCTTTGAAGGAGTCCCACAGCTGTTTTGGATTCGATGGGTTACATGTTGTTAGAATTATGGTGTTCTTGTGTAAAGAAAATAATTTTTTTCTTTTTTTCGAATTGCAAAAAACACAAACTATCATGGAATATTGTAAATGCGTCGTATTCGTAGTTTGCGCGTCTGTTAGGTATCACAGCACCAAACGAACTGAAGAACAGTCATACATATGGAATGCAAAATGCCCAAACATCTGCCTCACATCAGGCCCCATCTAATGTCTAACGCATTGAGAACCTTTGGATTTGGAATCCTAGAAATAGTGGATATTCATAGAGGGGAAAGGTGGCATGAAAGGGACACGTATTGAAAGGGACAATTTAAATTACGCACCAATTACAAATCTCCACGAAGCAATAGTATTTATGTGTTGTGGCAACACAAGCAACTAACTTCAAGTTTCTAAGTAAAATTATTGTAATTCCTTTCAAACGATTTGTGAAATGTTGTAAATGGTTTATTGAAATGTTTATCATTGCATACAATTAGTCGTATGTTCAATTAGAGGAGATCGAAAGGTCAGTACACCTTTTAGACAAAATTGTAGTAGAGGTTGTTTTTAATGTGGGTAATATTTCTGAAAGGGACACAATAAACAGTTATGAAAGGGACGTCCCTTTCATGACTGGTGTTTTTTAAGTTTTATGTTTCTCATATTTTCAGTTTAAAAATAACACCTAAAAAGCGCGCTCGCGTCGGGGCAGATAAAATACAAGAAGCTGTGAATGAAGTCGTTCAGAAAGGGATTTCTGTGAGATCGGCTGCCAAAACATTTAATGTAGCCAAATCGCATTTGCACAGATTGGTCGTAAAAGCTAAAGCGTCTGAATCTACGTCCTATGTCTATGAACCGAACATTGGTAATAAGAAAGTTTTCACCACAGACCAAGAATGTTCATTGGCAGATTATTTAAAGACTTCCGCAAAAATGTGCCATGGCTTGGCAACAAAACAAGTCGGAGAACTAGCATATCAGTATGCTGTTCGTCTTGACAAAAATATATCAGCTTCATGGCATGAAAATAAAATAGCTAGTCTAGATTGGTTGAAGAGTTTTTTAAAAAGGCAAACTTCGTTAGCAAGAACTACAAGTTTTAATAAAAACAACGTTCAAGACTTTTTTAATAATTTGGAGAAATGTTATCTGAAGCATAATTTTCTTCCAAATATGATATGGAATTTAGACGAAACTGGATGTACCACTGTAACTAGTGCTCCAAAGATAGTTGCGCAAAAAGGTGTTAAGACAGTTGGTCAGATCAGCTCAACAGAACTTGGCACACTTGTAACGATGCTGGTTTTTGCAAATGCTTCTGGTGGCAGTATTCCCCCTGCGTTCACATTTCCGCGTGTTCATTTTAAAGAAGACATGCTTGAGAATGGAATTCATCTGGTTGGATAACCGAAGATTGCTTTTTAAATGCCTTACAGCATTTTGTTCGCTTGGACAAGCCAACTGCTGAATCACCGGTTTTAGTAGTCCTCCACAACCATAAGACCCACATAACTATTAAAAACCGTATCAATTTATAATGTGGCTCAATTTTCGAAAGACGCTTTCTATGCTACTTTTAATATGAATAATGTCACGTCTGGTTTCAAGAACACCGGTATATGGCCTATAAATAAAACTATTTTCTCAGATGAAGATTTTTTACCCTCTTTCGTCAACGTGGATCCTCTAAAGACAGTTTAGTGGCCAAAGAATCGAACAAAAGCAAAAGTAACGTGAAGGGTAAAAAGAAAAAACCAAAATTGAACAAAAGTGTGAAAGATTCTCGAAAGAAATTTCTCAGAAATTGACAATTCAAAGCAGGAGTAGCAGCACCAATGATTCATTATCAAATACGGATTCTGACTCGATAGATGATATTTCTGATACCGAAGTAGTTACTCCAAGACTAAGACCTAGTAGCCAGTCAAAAGAAAAAAGAAAAGGTGATGCCCAATGTAATGTTTGTAAAAAAAAATTTTCAGAAAGCGTTGAAGATTGGTATCTATGTAAAATCTGCAACAAATGGGTCCATGAAACTTGCGGTGTTAAGGTGCCTTTAACTTTTTTTGTTCATTGTGTCACTAAGATTCATATTTATATTGATTTCCTATTGAATTATCGCTCAGTAAGTAAGTGCTGATTTTCAAATTAAAATTGTTGATTTCCAACTGAATTACCTATGTCCTTAGTGTTAATTTCATTTAATTATCTTTAAGAAAAAATATACAACATTGTTGATTTCCTATGTCTAAGTGTTAATTTCATTTAATTATCTTTAAAAAAAGAAGTATAATACTATTGATTTCCACTTCGTTTTAAAAATGGGGTTTTAAAGTATAGGTACTTATCTGTAGATGTACTTATCTATACATGCGTACACGGACTTATTTAGTATGTATAATGTAAAATACCAGTAAGTACAAGGTGTTCTTTTTTCTTGTTATTACATATTGTCCCTTTCATAAATTATTGTGTCCCTTTCAATACAACCTATTAATGAAAGGGACAGAATACACTTTTTCCAAACCTGAGAAATTATACAACTAAGAATAAAGAATAGTTTATTATTATATTTTATTTCAATAGTGAAATAATTGAAGTTTTAAATTCTGTCCGTAACTGTTCAAATACTTGCCTCATTTATTTATTGGACCCTACAAAATAAAAATGTCCCTTTCATGCCACCTCTCCCCTAAGGTGTTCATGCTCAACAACTTTGCTCCTGCCGAAGCCACGTGCCATCAAATGACTGGCAGGATATGTTTTTTAGTTATCTTAATTATTGATGAAATGATAAAACAATTTTGAACTTTTATGATTTATATCAATGAATAATTTTTTTTCACATAAATAAAATTATGGCAGGAGTAGATCAGTCTACCGAAAAAGTGGCAGGAGGTCATTTTATGTCTTATTTAAATGTTATTAAAAAGTTGAAAAAAGTTTCAATTTTTATTATTTTTAACATTTGCACTTTTTTTTAACATATTTGGCAAACCGCTGTCAATCGTTCTCCCGCCAACGAGATGGCAGGAATGCATTTTCTTGATCAGTGATATTAATATTAAAAAATAAACGATAAATCAAGTTTTATGAAATGGGACAATGAAAACTGTCGCCAGCACCCTGACTATTACCTCCCTTACCTCTTCATACAAATAAAAAAAATTATTTTTTTCGACTATACCAATTATAATAATTAAATAACTTTTTACGCATGTTCAAAGCGAACTTTTTTTTACTCGTTACTTTCTGTTTTAACTACAACAAGAACTGGTAGTGTTACAAAAAACACGACTTTTAAGTTCCAGATAACTACAGCGAGTGCTGCGATTTTAACAGTTTAAATTGCTAACGCGTAAGCAACTGGAACCATCGCACATATTATGTATACAGAGTTTTTCGGTCATTCTATGTGCATAGTTAAACGTTAAAGGGGAACCATGGAGGCACTCAATTGCATAGAATTCCATAACTGATCGAAACCTCTAGTGCTGCTCCTAATAGTGCAAATTACTTATTTTTCACTCTGCATTGCGACCGCCTTGTTTATGTCAGGTAGCTCACGTAGGACTAAGACCGACAACGATCACTAAAGCTGCGTACGAAATTGTTAAAATGGTAAATGTTTAACTGTGGGAAAAAATTCCCCAGGAGGTATATAATATTTCACCGCCTTTTCTCTAAAAATATTCTAAAATTTTAAAATACCTCCTTGCTATATATTAGTTATTGAATTATTCTTGAATTTAATTAACGTCGAATTTTTATGTGCCTCGTACCGCATAAACATCTGACAACAAGAGTGGTGAATTAAGATGCCAACATTTTAACATTTTATACAGATTTTTAACCATTTCGTACGCAGAACTGGCAAAATGCACTCCAAATTTTTAAACAAGTTATTTAAATGTAACACTCCAGACTCTAATTATTAGTTTTTATATATAGAACTAAAAACATTACGCAAGCAGTAACAAAACGTAACTACAGCAATATTTTTAATTGTGTTTTTAAGACGCGTTAAAAGTGAGACAATTGCAGTTCAATAACATGTCTATAATCAAGTGTGCATCTGCTTAATCATTAAAATGTAAGGTAAAATTAAAACCAAAGTAAATTAGGAATAGCATGATTATTGTATTTGCTTGTATTTTGCTTTCTGTTATACCTTTAAAACCTACAATTTAACTTTGCTAACCGAGCTTTAACTACTATTGCTGTCAACTTCTGAGAAAAGTCAAAAATATCTAAATAAAAGTGAAATTTGGGAATGATATTTTGAGAAAGGTAAAAATAAATGCAAATGAAACTTACTCGTGATAAATTAATTGGTGCGGTGGCTTGTTTCTTTGGTTCGGGGGCTGCATGTTGCTCTTGATATAAATTCGCATTCAATTGTAAAATCGCTTCTAGTTCAACTTCCTTTCCTTTCGTTTCTCCTCTCTCGTACCATTCTACTGTAACCGACCGTGAATTTTCATTTATCTTGGAGACAACTGCAGAATGCACTCGACCTACGTGAAATAAAAGATAAAATTAATGTTGCAATAATTTAAAATTTACTAGTTTTATGTTAAGTACTTTTCCAGTTAATTAACTTGTTAAAGTTAAGTTAAAATTTAACGATAGTAAGTAATTATAAGCGAAAAAGCACATAAATGGATATTCGCATAAACCCTATTCATTTTAGCATATCACAATTAAACTTGAAGGACATGTTTAAATATTTCTGCTTTGATAGCATTACTGTATTTTGTATGAAATTAAGAACATCTAATCAGTTGAAAAAATTAAAATTTATACGTAAATAAATTGGTATTTGAATACAGCAAAACTTTGTACAAAACGAAATAAACTAGTTTTTTAAAGTTGAAAAAGCGCTAAAAAGCATAAAATAATATTTAATGCTTGGCTACTACGGCATTTTCAAGTCGATGCAAATTAGACAAACAATATAACTACCAACATACAATGAAAAATATTCAATCTATCCAAACAAATGTATATTAATCCTCCATTCATGCTATAATCTTTAGGTAATTTTATATGTTATTCTTTGATTGTGGATTTATATTTTACTTTGCACCGACTTCAAAATGTAATAGACATAAAACTAAATAAATAATAATATAAATAATAGTAGAAAATACTTTTTAACACTTTTTCTGAAGTCGGTTCAACTTTATTTTATTATTTTTCATTTTTTTGTGTTTTAAGATATGCTAGTCGAAAAATGCTTGTATAAATCAAACAAGTACAGCAGTTGCAGAGCTAGGGTACTCTATACAAAGGAAATTAAATTATCCAAATTCGGCTAGTCGCTGCCCCTTTCAATATCCTCACCGACACATTTTTATCATTGTGCTAGTCCGGCAACGTACTCCATAAAGCAAGAAAGAATTATCAATTAACAAAATTTCTTATCACAGTATCAATGAGAAAACGCATTCTGTAGAACAGAATCAAAATCATCCAGATAGGTTCACATGCTACGAAGCTATGCACGCCTTGTTCTTCCACCAACATTTTCCTTATCATACAATTAAGTAAGGATTATCTTCCTTATAACAATAAACGAACCATTTAAATCTGTTCACACGTAACGAAGTTAAGCTCGTCCTCCCCTAACCTCAAAATTTTTCGCATAGTAGGATATGGGGAAACATACATATTTCGAACATAAAAAATTATTTATTTTGGTCCACGCGTTATCAATTCCTGTAACCCCTTGTGGGGTATGGATAGGGAGACGAACTTCACCCGATTCGAAGCATCGGTTACAAGTGGACCTACAATTTGAAGTTCATTCGAATCACTGACGTTTTCTCTACAACTCCTATGGACTTTTTATCGTAACCTGATCCAAGATCCAACTAGATGGACAATCGGTACAGAACTTCTCTGTACAAGAGAGCAGATGCAACTCGTAGTAATTTAATAATTTACTTCATTATTCATTATTCACTTTACTATAAGGTACCATGTCCGCTAATGAGAGTCCAAATTTTCTGCACTCATTTTTTGAGAAAACGACCCGATTTGGAAAACTTTTTTGTAAAGAGCAAATTGTAAAATTTCCCCGCTTTTAATTTTTCAAACCAATACATTATAAATTTTCCTATAAGAGTTTTATTATACACAGTAGAATGTCATAAATTAATCTACAAACAAATTATAATTTATTGATGGATGCTAACAATTCATTAAATTACCAGTTTTGTTTCAAAAGAAATAATATTATACCACTCTTTTTCCTTCTTTGCTAATATGCCGAGAACAACAAATTCTGAGAAAAGAAAAATCTGAATTTTGAGATAGTGCAGCTACTATATTAGTTTGAAACGAACTTGCATTACAACTACTAGATCTTAACTACTTCCCAATGTTTTCTGTTTATCATATCCGCATAACTATTTAATTTATCTCTGTTATTTTGAAACTAAAATCATATAAGGTTAATCCATTGAAAATGCATTTATTACCTTCGTCGGCTTTGTTTGGTAGAATTTGCTCAATGTTTCTTCCGTCATCTCGATAACAAAAGCGCGGTGCACTTACAGTACTTTCACGATTTACTTTGGAACTAAATTTTTTTAATTTCCGTTTATTAATTTTTTCTTCGCACTTTTTCACTCTTTTAATTTTTTTCTTTGGCGTAGCTACATCACTCAATTCTCTATTAAGACAACTGAAATGTTTCTTGAACCACGACGGCATACTTAACTGACCTCACGTTTTTGGTTGTCAATGCAACCTACAACAATAACTCTTGACTTCGTTATATGAAATACATGTATCGTTGTGTTAGAAGAAGGGATGTCAGCCAGTTGCTTGAAAACGAATGATACGAAATAAATTATTAAACAAACAAAAATTCTTATCTAAGTATAATTTTATTTTGCTTGAGTTACAACTGTTTGATCAATATAGGCAAAAACTCAGCAAAACTAGAACTAGGTTGAATTCTAATTTTGTCCAATTTCACTTTCATAGAGACTTCATTCACTGCACACTAAACACTACACACCTAGGCCCCAAAGAAGCAGTACTGACGCTATAAACGCAATTAAGCTATTCTAACCCCTAAAAAACATGACTATCGAAACTCTAAGCTACACGTGAATCAGATGAACAACTCCGATGGTTTACAAAGTCGTGTGCCGGCTTTTCCTTTATCGGAGCCCTGGTCTATGACTTGTATATTGACCAGTTGTGTCGAGAAAAGTTTTTAATAGATTGGAAACTTTCTTGGTGGTCAATTTTATTGTGTTTATTGGAAATGGGGGGAATTATATTTTCTGAGTACAGTGTAAGGAATTAGGTACTCAGTATTGAGTTATTGAGTACTGTCAGTTGAGGGTTTAATGACCAGCAGTTGTGGATAAATGTAGTTTGGGGTTAGTGAATATTTTATGATGAGTTGAGTTGAAAAATCATCTACCCAACGCAGGCTTGGAAACTTATATCAAGCGAACTAGCTTGATTTAAAATTATTAATATTCTTGTTATACCATACTTAGTCATTGATTGTTATATATATATAAAACAATATCAAACCTTTTTTATTAAATTTTCAATTGGGCGAACTATGAAAAGGGGTAGTAGACATCTGTTATTTAAAAATGACATATATAAATATCTAAGCCTATAAATTGAAATACAGTATAAGCTTTTAAGGCGCCGAATATACCTACGAGGAGAGAAAATTTCAGGAAAATTGCGGTTCCACTCACCGAAATTGTGCTGCAAAAAACACATTCTGTCAAAATTTAAGCAGTCGCACTATAAAATTTAAGTTCATTCCAATAATGTTTAATGTGGCAATTTTTATAGAACAGCACCATACAATTTATGTGACTCGTAAAATTTACTGTATTATTAAGGAAAAATGTTTCCCCTAACACACTATTGAACGTTGTTGTACAAAAGCAATCTAATCCAGAGAATAATTTTGAATTATTGGAATTTGAAATTCATCTCCTGAAAAGAAATTAAATTGCCCAGGGAAGGATATAATTGGTTACAATTAGAGATGTAAAAGTACCGAAAAATAGCCGCCTTTTTCGGGTTCTTTCATTTATATACAGCTTTTTTCATGCTTCTATCTGTACGTGAAAAAAGCATGACGTCACTGTTTTTTATTGTTTTCTTCGGCTTTTTATGTTTTAAACCGTTTAAAGCAAAACGGCTTTGTGCTTTTTTCCTTTCGATAGTAGAAAGAATAGGAAATTTGTTTATTTATACTAATGTTTCTGTATTTTGTATTATTTTAACCCAATGGCTAACTCAAATATTAATTTTTTTATTTAAATGCCTAACCAACGTAATCTTAAATCATATTTATATCTTAAAAGCACCATATTTAAAAAAAACCAACATCTTGCTACGTTTAATTTTGTACTATTTAATTACCTCTTCAAATCTTCAATTTTTGCAAAGTGATACTCTAAACACTTCATTACTTAATGCAGAAAGTTTCAGTGATTGTAAGTCATACGTAGATTTATAGATTTATAAGTTTTTTTTTTCAAATTAAGTCACAGTTGTGTAGTTTTATAAATAAAAAGTCATATTAAATTACATGTATCTTCTCATTTATTCCTAGTAATAAACACTATGAAAATGAAATATCTCAAGTTTAAATTATTAAACAAAGCAAAGTTCTGAGAACCTTTTCCTCTGTTGGTTTATTTTCAGGAAAAAAGCAAAAAGCCGTTTGGCTTTAAATGGTTTAAAACATAAAAGCCGAAACAAACCATAAAAAGCCGTGACCATGTCCTTTTCACGTACAGATCGAAGCATGAAAAAATCCGGCTTTTTGTGAAAAAAGCTGAAAAAAAAACCTTAAAGGCCGTAAAAAACCGAAACAGAACAAAAACATTTCGTCTTAGTAGGATCCTCGATTGATACCATGTCCAAAACTTTGTTGGTGGAGCAGGGGTGGGAATATGAGTTGAACTTTTAAATCTACTGTATTGTTAGTGTACCGCCAAAGTTTTAAATTACTAAAAGTGTACCGTGACGAAAAAATGTAGAGAATCACTGCTCTAGGGTCATCAGTTAAGATGACATGCAAAAAACATAATATCTCTGCTTTAAAGACGCTATTTTCGTGAGCATTGGGGTAAGACCTCTTGCTTCAGACGACTTTCTCAACACTTGCGTTTCACAGCTCTGTGAGTGCGAGTGAGATAGTATGCCAACATAGCACGCGATGTCTTTTCATTCCATATTGAGAATTTTCAGTACGGCCTGACCCCACGACAGGCTTTTCGGATTGTGTTCGGGATTCTGATATTAAAATTAACAAATTTTGAAACCTGCAGGTTTATGTTAATAAGTTACTTTTAAATGCAAAAAATGCTAATTTAATAATTTTGTAATATACTGCTTTGCGTCGGTGCCAAATTTTCTTCTAAAAGTTCGGAGACACTCCAAAAAATGGATTATTGGAAGCCCATTGAATCTTCTTTTCCTGGTAATTCCTGATCAAAATTAAATGTAATTAATCTTATTATTATTATGGTTAGGGTTAGGTTAAAGTGGCTGCCTAAGAAGGCACACTTAGGCCTAAGAGGCCCTTTGTGCTACCACATTAAGGCTTGAAATTAACAACCCCATAAAATTACCTACGGAATAGGAGGGTTAACATTCTGTCCCCTGTGCACCGAACTAGTTTCTTGCATCTAGTGGAACTAGTTCACGAGAAGTCAAAAATTATTTTGACTGGGTTATGAAGGATGTTCATCCTTAGTTCGTCGTCGGGAACCATTTTGAACTCCCGATAAATCGAGTCAGGTTTCTGACATCTGTGGAGCCCCGCTCGGTTAGCTCTTTGAAGTAGGGGGAGCCCAAAAACCGGTTCCTACGGTTGGCTAGGGCCGGGCAGCTACCGAGGATGTGAAGTATGGTTTCCTCCTCCTAATCGTCGTGGCAACTCCTACAGAAGTCGTTTGAGGGTACGCCCAGCCTATCGGCGTGCCTACCTATGAGACATTGACCCGTGATTACGGCTACTGTAGTGCTAAGTTTTTGCGTCCGAGTAGAATGAGCCCTCTTGACCGCTGAAGGTCAAGCTTTGGCCATATCTGTCGGGTAATCAGGCAGGTGTGTTCTTCTTGCCAGTTATTATTAGCAATCTTGAGAGCCTCCTGTGAGAGCGGTTTACCCGGCTGATGGTTAATGTCCGAATCAGGACGTGTGGTACCGATTACCGCTAGTTCGTCAGCTCTGCAATTGCCCGGAATATCACTATGTCCAGGCACCCAGATGAGCCGTACTTTCAGATGCTCAGCTATGTCATTTAGTGTTGATTATTATATCATATTATAATCGTTTTGGAGGTTGTGTATACTCCCGAAAGGGATTTAATAGCTGCCTGACTATCTGTGAAAATACATACATTGTCTGTAGGTAGCGTTAGTTGATTCAGGCGGTCCGCAGCTACTTTTTTAGCCATAATTTCTGCTTGAAACACGCTGCAGTAGTTAGGTAAGCGAAATGAGACATCGAGGTCCAAGTGTTCCGAGAATATTCCTCCACCCACTTTGCCATCCAATTTGGAGCCGTCAGTGTAGAGATGCACTGAGTTCTCCGATTGGGGAGGACCTTTCTCCCACTCCGATCTGGTGGGAAAGAAGGAATCGAATTTTGCTCCAAAGAAAGGCTTGGGCGAGGTGTAGTCGATATTGCTGGGAGTTCTATTGTGCAATATTTTGGAGTGACCGAAATCAGTTCGCTTCCCGGTCTGGATTGAGTTAAGCCTAATGGCGGCTGATGATGCGGTTTGCTTACCAAAGAGATCCAACGGTAGAAGGTGGAGAATAGTGTTCAGGGCTTTGGAAGGTGTGGTTCTCAGGGCACCTGTTATCAGCAGTGCTGCCATCCTCTGAACTTTGTTCATTGCTTTGAGATGGGTTGCTATATATTTATGGTTAGGATATCGTTCTGTTTGGCCATTTCGTTTGTTCATATGTACATACAGGGTGTTGAAATAAAATAGTTTTTAAAAAAAAAGTTGAATCGACTTCACAAAAAGCGCTAAAAAGCTTAACATAATTTTTAATTTTAAGTATATCTATTACATTTTGAAGTCGATGCAAATCAAACAAAACAAATCGTCATTTTTTATGATCACGTGAGCTGAAACGTTCAGGTAGTATATGTATTATCTTCAATTGTGGTTCTGTGGTTTTTTTTTTTGCAAACGATTCTCCCCTCGAAGGCAAACAACTGGTTACCCGAACATTTTTCGGTTCAAAACAGAGAAAAAGAGTTATTTTGGGGTACCGGGCTTTTTTCAAGCAACGTGTAATATTTTTGCTTTCTGATTCTTCGGTTTTTTTTTTTTTTGATTATATTTGTTCGGGATTTTTCTTTTTCACCGGATTTTAATTTCGGGATTTGATTTTTCCGGATTCTGGCCTACTCCCATGCACCGCCCTTTTATATGCATGCAAAGGGCGTAAACTTTACGCTTTACACACTTTTTTCTCAAAATGACGTTTTCACGACTGGTTGCCAGTATATCTCCCTCAATTTAATTTCTTCAGTAAAGCGTAGCCGTTTTTTTTATTATTATTATTTACTGTTTTTTTCAGCCCGAAATAGGTCGTTTTTTATGTAATTTCGAAATTTTTCTTTGAGAAACTACCATTTTCTTAAAATTCGTTTTTTTTAAATCGGCTACGTCTAACTGAAGCTACTTTAATATATACTACAAAAATAATCCCAATTCATTTTTCCGATAAAAAACGTCCACGCAGGACTATCAACCAGGAGACCTTGTTCGACACAATTAATAACATATGAACTTTTCAATAAAAAAATATCTGAAATGTAGCTAAAAGTATGTATTTTACAACCACATTCAGCTACAGTGTTGTTCCTCTTAAGGGGGGAAATAGGGTTAGACGGTTCAAAAAATAAATTTTTTTTATTTCACAAATTGTTAGTAAAACTATTGAAAAATATGTTCCGAAAATTTTAAATGAAAATTCCGACTCGTTCTATTGTTATAAGCCATTAAAGTGAGTAGCTCTCCTTGAGGCCCCGAGCGCGTCACTCAGGTACCCATTTACTTACTACGTGGCATGTATTTGTAAGGTCACAGATACTACGTAAAATGCCAGCAAAAATCCAAATGGGATTGCTTTATGGTGCTGGAATAGCAGATTAACCTGAAAGTAATTTAAAAAAATTATGACTGCCTTGGTTTTGTTTTTCTTGGGACTATTTTTTCAAACGCGTTTTTATCAAACCAACTTTTTTTGAACTTGCGTACACGCTAGTTTGAACATTTTTCAACCAATCGTTTTGAAAATTGGCAGTTACTTTCTTCATAGTATTGCGCTGTATATGAACCTAAAATCGGAATATTATCATTATTTAAAATAAATTTTTTTGCAAATAAGTTTGTAAAAATGGCAAAAAATCAGGCTTTTTTATTTTGACCCCTGTTAAAAATTCAATTTCCTATTTTTTATAGCATTTAAATTCATATAGAAGAGAGACATATAATAAAAGTAAATTCCAACCTCGTTTGATTTTAGATGAAAATTGCGGCTGAGTCTGATTGTGACCTGTAATATGGGGTCGCTAATATCTTCGGTATTTTCAAGGAAATTCTTCAAAAATTTATTATATTAAATATATGTATAAAATATTCTCAAAGTTTCAATAAATTATATTCATTTTTATACTATAAAAAAATTTATGAAAATCATTGAGAAAACGCTGTCCTAACCCTATTTCCCCCTTAACACTTCAATACTTCTATTCCTCGAACTTTGGCATTTTCCTAAGAATTCAGGAACTCCATTCTTTGCAGTTATTCTAACAACTTATTTCTAAAATGCCAAAAAGAATAACCGAATAAATAGAATAGAATATTGAATAGAAATTAAAATATTTTTTCCAGTTTAACTTTTCTCAAAAATAGTTCTCCAAGTACTGCCCGCATTTATATCGTACCAGCGTGGGACTTTCATCAGAAAATAATTTGAATATTATGGAAATATTATGTCTACTTTAATTCTCTGACTTTTCCCGGTTCACTCGATCTTCCAGAAAGTGTCCAGTAAAATTTGTTTTTTTATTATTTCGTAGCATCTAGCCTATTAGATTCAATATTATTTATGCACTGGTTTATATAATGCTAATTTAGTGGTGAACCATAGGTTCTCTATGTGATTGAACCACACATCATGACCCCCGTCCTTTACGGTGCGCAATCGTTTATTTAGAGGTTTTCTCACATGGACATTTAACCATGCGCATCTGACTGCTAAAATAAACTTGGTCTTGTCAAAGTTTTACATGTTCGGAAGCGATAAATGAACAGTACACGCCTATCGATTGAATACTTCTCATTGCATGCAGGTTGTTGTTTTGTTTGATTAATTTTCCATACCCTTACTCGGGCTACGCAACACGAAATAAGAAAAGGATGTTCCTCCACTTCTATCATAGTATCATTTAGGAAACGTAATCTGTTAAATATTAAAATATTTCCATTTGAAATGAAAAAATTTAAGTTTGAAAATCTATTTTTTTTAAATCCATTAGCATTAAAAAAAAATATTAGTCTTTAACACCAGTGTGTTACCTGTGTCAATTGTCAATTAAGATATTAATAACCTCTATAAATTCAATAATATAATTTCAAACTCTTATAGCTTGGAGAGGGGTTGAGATAACCACCCACCCCCCCCCCCCCCCTAGTTTTTTTTTCGTTTCTCGCCTAGATCAATCAGTTTCCTCATTATTGCACACGACCTAAGAAACACCCTGTATGCATATTGGTCTACGCGTTACGAAGTTAGCCTCAAGTTTACTTTTCCTGGTCGTCATTGTTGACGTATTGTACAGTGCCCACCACCAATCGTGGTGAGGGATAAGATGGACGTGGACTATGACGACGATGTATATCTCCTATCTAACAAACAGAGTCATGTAGCTATAATGTCCGAAGCCCTGAGGAGAGAAGGTTACAGAGAAGAGCTTGGACTACAGGAGACAAAAAAATGTATCTTGAGGAACAGGAAATAGAGCAAGTGGATACATTTTGCTATCTCGGAAGCATAGTTGCAGTAGACGACGAAGTTGAAACTGATGATCCTGAGCTATAACATCAGCTCCAGACGCACAATACTCCGCATCTGAGAATCGAACGCAGAAGACGCCGAATTGGACGACCACGCAACACTTGGAGATTCGTAGAGAAGGAAGGTACCCAGATCAACAGATCGCGGTCAGAGCTGAAGGCGTTGGTGTAGAACCGGAACAGAAAAAAAGAATCATCCAAAAAAAATCAATTAAATAAAAATAATATGCGCCGAATTTAGAACCTTCTCCTTTTTAAGAAGTCGTTGTTTCTGCCCTATATTCCAAGTAAGATTTTTCAATTGCAAGATTTTTTTTATTGCGAAAACGTGTCCTAAAATAGACAATAACAAGGTCCGCAACATTCTAAACTATTTAGCAAAACCAAGTTATTATTCTATTATAATTATACTATTATTCATCCGAATACTGGATTAAGGAATGAATTGCAAATAAACAAACTCAAACTCATGCACACAGAATTAACCCCAGCAAATGTTTAAGTCACCATAAAAAATGTGTGTCAAATTTTAAAAATCACGAAAATTAAACTTGCCCCGAAAGACTACTTGTTTTTAAGTTTGTCTTAAATTAAGACTAGGAAAATACAACCTATCTTGAAGAATTAAGATGCCATAAAAGAGGAAATTGTCCAATGAAATTCAATTAAATTCAATAGATTAATTACTTTAATTATTGTCTGGCTTTATACATATTTGGAATTTAAGAATGAAATGTCAGGCTGGTTGAAATTAACTGAGGTTAAATAAAAGAAAAAATCTTACAGAGTGGCTTTAATCGATTCTTAACGACAACTGAAGGTACAATCGATTAAACAACTGCTTACAGAAACGTATTTGCACTTTCACAGAAATATATTTGCAGCAAATTTATGTCTCCTTTAACCACTGGGGCACTAAGCCCTTGATATTTCAGTTAATGGTTTTGTTTGCCTATTTGTACCACATACAAAACGTTTTTCGGCATATAAGCCATCTATTATGTATTTATTCGGTTCCGTCTGTCTTTTAAGTTCATCCATCTTACATCCTGTTTTTCACTTCGCTTGTAACAACTATCACTTTTTTCGGGGAGAATTAATATCCGCCATGCTTACCTTTAAAAGTTCGTTACTGCTACTTAAAGTTGTCGAAGTATAAGAAAAAGAAACAAAATGTGAAAATCAAACTTTAGACCCTTTCATTACATTGCTAAAATGATTACCCAAGAATTTCATAATTCGACAGCATTCTCTAATGAATGAAAAAAATTCAGCAATATTAGAAGCGATCAGGTTACTGAAGATTAAATGCCTTTGCGGTGGACTTTCCAGCAGGACAATGACACACCTCAAAGCTCGTAAAAAAGTGGTTCGAAGATAACAATATTCATATTATGCAGTGGCCGTCACAATCCCCGGACTTGAATCCACTGGAAAATTTGTGGGCAGTTTTGAAAAGACGGGTTGATCAACGAAAGCATAAGTCAAAACAGGCTCTATTCCAATCATTTAAGGATTAACGAGAAAAAATACCCATGACAATAATTAATAATTTAATAGCATCAACGTAGATGTCGTAAGGTTGTAAAAAATAAGGGCTATTTCACAAAATATTAAAGGAAATATTAATTTTATTTAACTTACACTAAATCCGGTTAGTTTTGCACATGCCTGTAGTAAAATCTCTACTTCTTTTTGAAATAGCGTTTTTATTTTTATAGTTTTAATAATTTTTTCTAAAAGATTGCTAACAAGTTTTTAAAACTTTTTTTTAAATTTTACAAAAAACCACAATGAAAAAAATTGCGACTCCAAAAATATGTTATTTGAAATTTTTTCCTGAACACCAACAAAAGGCAGCACTAATGTTTAATTTTCGTTACAAGGTTATCTGCGTAATCAAGAACCTCTAAACTGAACAAAACATCTTCGAATAGTGCATAAAAAGGGTCGGAATGAATATCATAGTCAAAAAAGAAGTCTAAAAAACAATCAAAGACTACATAAATAATAAAATTTGTAGTCATTAACTGTTTGTTACTAAGGAAATTTTTTATTCATTTTTAGTCACAATAAAACTCATTAATGTTAATATTTATTGTATTATTGCAATACCTGATTTGTCCAACTATTCAATAGGGAATTCATAAAGAGAAGCTGGCGTTTTTGACTAATAACACTAAATTGGCCACTTTTTCTACTTACACCGCAATCACGAACTTCTATAGACAATTTTACTGATTTTACACCTTATTTCCGCATTTTTAAAGTTGAGTAAGAAAATAATTACAAAAAAAACTAAAGCTTAGAGTAGTGATATTGAGTATACGTACCTTAAATTATTATTTTTGGATCATTTTTGCTATATTTTAGAGGGTATAAAAATTTCCCGCACCCACTGTAAAAGCATCATTTAATCTACTTTAAATTTTCGAAGTCTTAATTTTAAAACGCTGGCAATTATTAAATTCTTTAAAAACGTCTAGCATATATCTCACCTAATAGAAACATATGTGGCTTCGGTTATTATATAACCATATTACTTATTGCATTTGCATTCGAATTTACTTGTCTTCTTGCAAAAGGAGAACAAATCAATGCGTCTGCCCAAATATAGCTTTTTCCCGTCCTTGTAGGTCGGTCGCATAGAGAAAGAAATGAACTCAAACGAACTAAATACCATTGATGCAGTATAATCGATACTGCTTATGAAGTGAGTGAGTGCAAGTTAGTGCTAAGCAAAATTCACTCTCCATTTCGCTTTAAACGCTTATCGTCTGTACACATAAAGTTAGTGCCGCTGAAAATTCATAAGATGTTTCCCTAAAAGGTTATAACCGCCCATACAAACTAACGTGGAAGTTTTCTTGAATTTATTTCTTCTTGTGTTCAAGTTTTACACAGGAAGGTCAATATTGTTCAGACTAAAGTGTTTGTTTTTCGATTTTTTGATTTTTCAGAAAAAGTGCTATAGCAAATTTTAATTTTTATCTTTTCAATTATTAGACGGATGTGAGGGCGTCTTAGATCATTACTTATAGTTCTTGTCGTTAAATTTTAAGAGTTGTGGAATCTTGAAAATGATGTCATAAAGTTTTAATGCACACTCATTATTGCTCGATTCTTTTTATTTATTTGTTCTATTAGCTACATTATTTCAAAATAAAGATTGGTTTTAAGAATGGTATTTAATGAGTTTTCTACTGGTAAAGTTTCTTGGGAAAAAGGAGCATTTCGACCTAACGTGGAATGTTTATCAGTCTTCTCTCACTACTTCCATGGTTACTGTTCAATGAATTAACTACAAGTCTTAAGCTGAACAGTAAGAATGTCTGTTCCACATTTACTATCCTATATTGTTCTTCTGCATTCCGTACGTACATAGTTTCTCTTTCACTTAAAACTGTAATTCTATATTCTTAACCTTTTGTTCCATTCCTTCTAAGACTTTGGCATCATAGCCAAAAAAAAGTTTAGAAACCATTTTTATTTAAATAGCACTGTTTAATGACAGACTTATATCTTGTCCCTTGTACAATTCTATAGATATAATATAAAGATCAGTAGTACAAATTATAAAAAAAACTTTTCGATTAATCAGCAAATAAGTTATACTTTCTTCTCTCTTTGCCTTGAAGGTTTTATCAAGGATCTGCTTTGAAGGCCCCCATAATAGTAATATTTTTAACAAAATACAACTAATAGCACATCACTCAAGCCATAAGTAAATATACATGTCGTAACTGTATACATCTAATTATTTTGAAAATAGGAATTAACCAAAACTGCATAAGACCAGACCCGTTCTTGTTTTGTCAACGAATCCAAATAATAAAATCGGTTGTCGATGTAAATTTAAGATATCAAAAGTCCCTAAAAAAGTAAAAAAAAATACATTCATTTGATTCGATTTAGAAAAATTTCGATAGTGCATTTCACCGAAATTGTTTCCAACTCTAAACAACACGGCTTTGTTTATGTCGTGAAAGTCGGTTCTTCTTACTATACAAAAAAAAGTCTTACTGCTTCATTCTTCATTGTACTAACTAAATTACACTTATTAAAAATTTGGAAAACAATTATCCAATGTTTCAAAAAAATATATAATAAATGAACTTGTTGTTATTAATTAGCTATTATTATAAAATCTATTATTATTATTCTGTCAAGTATGTAATATTCATTATATTCCTCTCTAGTTTTCGTCACTCCTTGTAAGGGATGAGGCGGGAGATTTTCACCCGATTCGAGACAGCGATGGTATGGACCTACAATTTAAGGTGGATTCCGACCATCGACATTGCTCTGCAACCCTCAATGGCCTTTTCATCACAATCAGTTCTCAGTAGAAAAACAACCCCCGACGGGGTTCGAAACTGTGACTTCCGGGATGGAAGGCGACACGTTATTACTTACTCCACCGACGACTGATTACACAGGTCTGCGAGATTTTTTCATCTTCCGAGGTAATTTTTCCCGCTGAAACCCAATCCGGGCTCAGAATTGCTCTATCACCGTCAGGTATTTTGAGATATTTAACCTAAAAGTGCAAAAACGCTGTTTTTTGACATATTTGAGGTTCTGATTTTTTTTCTTTTTCAAAAAACAATGTGTGGGATCTTATAGTACAAGTCTTCCTCTTTCAAATGCCGTTGAGTTTGCTCAAATGTCTTTTTTTTCGCCGAGATATCGCAATTTAAAATTTTCATGTTCATGCATTTCTCAGTTTACGACCATAAAGTTTTCGTATACCGAGAAAGTTTATGTATTAATTAACGATTTCGAGTGATCCTGTAAAAAGGATAGATATAGGTATATAAAATTGTATTTATTTTTAATAGAAAATAAAGTTTCCAGCCTTTCTATGTAGCATTTCTTTTATAATAAGACCTTAGATGCCTTAGAAATTCTTCATATTTTTTCCGCTAAATTATGTAGTTCAGAATTAAATCAAATGTTGAAAGCAGTTGGTATGTATTTTAAACATACGAAGCCAAACAGCTAAAGCGATTTCAACGTTTGACCACCTGCTAAAAACCGAATACAGGGATAAAAAGGACATTACCTATATCGGCTTTTTTGAATCTTGACGGTTAGTCAAACGTCGAAAGCAGTTGGTGTCTATTCTAAGATACAAAGGCACTCATCTTAAGAGATTTCTACGTTTGACCACCTAGTTGTAGTTCAGTTTCGGCCAAAGACTTCGTATTGTAATATTTTCCCGCCATTCCAAAGTCTTGATGAGAACTTTCACTGTCACTTTTTGCTGCGTTAAGGGGAGGGTCAACCATAGTCATATCAGTATTTGAACCTTGTTGGCCAGTTCTTCGGCTTTTTCGTTACTCCCCATGCCTACATGTCCTGGAAGCCAGTAGATCCTGGCCGTAGGTTGGTTGGTTGGTTAGCCGGGCTGTTTGTTGCTAAGAAGCACCAAGTTCACTTGAAAGCATGATCAGAAAAATCGCCGTATGGTCTGAAAAATCGTTTAAGGCTCGATACAGTTTTTTACGCGACACCTGTTGTGTTTGGGTAGAGGATGCACCTTATATAATGGCGTAATCGTTCGTGAGTCTATGACTCACTTCTTTGCAATGGTTCCGGCTTCCAGCTCGAACCCCCTCTCTGTTTTCGATCCATCTGTGAAGATGGGAGTTCCTCTAATGATATTTTCAGGGTGCATATACAACTTTAATTCGATCATTTTAAACAGAAAAGTAATGAGTATACATTTAATTGGAATTTGCACAGAATTTATACGACTAAGGAAGTTCAGAAATGTTAGCTAGAGTGTCGACAGTTGAATTTTGTTGTCAGCTGTTTGTCAGCTGCACAACCAGATTACAGACTCAAGTAGCTGTTCTATAAAACAAAGTAAGGCAACTCAGATTATGCTTCGGTGGAATAGGACGCTATACAAACTTAGAGCTGAGGCCAGAAAGTACTGGCACTTAAATAATTACTCCTTCGAAAGGGGATTCCTTATATGGTACACCAATGGATCCAAAAGGGGGTAAAGTAGGCGTGGGAGTATATGGACCAAAGCTTAAGCCTCAAAAAGTGCTGGAATATGTGTCAAACATTTTTCAAGTAGAGATACATGCTATTGAACTCTACGCACAAGAGATACTCAATCGAGGTATTCGTGGTCCCAAAATTTATATAATGTTGGAAAGTCAGGCAGCGCTTAAAGCACTAAAAACACATACCCTTGGGTCTAAGCTGGTCCGGGATTGTCTCAATGTACTAAAGGAATTGGCAAAAACTAACAGGATAACTCTAATTCTTCTCTCGGGTCAACTGAATATTATTCGTACATATTTTGTACTTTTGAAAAATTATTTTACCGAGAGGTTTGTGTGACAGTGTTCATGATCATAATATGATACAGCTGTCTAAACCATTTTTTAGTTGGAATATCACCTACTGTTCAATTTGTTGCGAAATCCTCCAGCAGTCAAAGAAACGCTAACCCTTTGGTGCTGCTGTTGAGGAAGAGCCAATATAATTAACTTTTCTTAAGGAGTTAAATGGGTTTCACGGCTTCAAAAATCGATTTGTCTTATTAACATTATATTATTATATCTACAACATCTCTAGAATATTGTCCTAAATTTTCAAGTCGATCGGAGTAATAGTTTCGGAGATAGAGCCTTGGGAAGTTGCGCGCTCAAAGGTAGGTATATGGAACAGCTGCTCAGAAAAATCTGCGAGGAAGTCTCGCGAAGCCAGGATTCGTCACAAACAAGAACAAAAGGATGCCCTGGACATTGCAGCTGCAACAGGTCCTTTACTTTATGGGCCAGGAATAGATGATTCTATGTAAGTTGAAAAAAAAATTTATTCCCAGTTTTATTGTCACTCAGAACTTAAAACGCGTTTTTCTCGAAACTGTATTTTCAAAGTCGGTTGTTAAGATTTCTCGAAAACTACTGAACCGATCTTGATGAAATTTTACACACGTCTTGGAGATATTATTGACAAGGATTTGGACGAAGGATTTTTTTTTTAATTGCAACTATTTAAAAAAAAAAATGTAGAGCAAATTTTACCGAAATATTTTATTTATTGTAAAAATGTCTGCCAAAAATCCAATTTTCACTGTATTTTTTTTCCTTCGTCCAAATTCTAGTTAAAGATATTAACTAAAACACGTATTTTTTTTTACTTCAATTGATCCAGTCATGAGTGCTGCTGTCAACGAGCAAGCACCTTTTTTCCGAGGGGTCACCGGAAATGACGTAGCAAAGGCAGAGTTTTAAATATTTTTCTACAAAAATTTCAGAAATTCTTTTTCAAATGTGTATATTTAAGGCAATAAAAAGTTTAAATGAAATATTTCATTTTTTATATAAAAAAATTGTTAAAAATAAGCCGTTTTTTACCCGAGGAAACCCATGTAACCCCTTAATCAGGAACGCCGGTCGTAAAGAAATTTTCACATTTCTTTCTCAGCTCGAGTTGTAAACAAGTGTTGTTTTGAATGTTTTCGTAGGATAACTTTAGCCTGGGTACTTGGCCACGAAGGCATTGAAGGTAACGAAGTTGCGGATCGCTTTGGAAAAGAAAGTACTAAACCAAAATTTGTTGGTCAGGACTGTTGTGTGACTTTAAAAACCAGGCCAGACTTTAAATTCCATGCTAAATGTGTACCTTATTCGCGCAAATCTATTTTAAGGGGCGTGGTACAGCGTTCATGAGGCATTGGTCTTAATTTTTACTATTGTCTGCAGTTACTAAAATTTTACGTCAATAACAATACATATGATCCTTTAAAAAATTTAGAGTTAAAGTGGTATCTAACACATATCATGCAAATTTATACTAATTGTTTAGATATAAAATCTTGTATTTTGTTTTAAAATAACTCAAGAATTCTCACATCTCAATCAAATAAATAAAACTGAAAACCATTTATTTTAAGACAGATTCTTGCTTTATAGCACAATAAGGCACGGACAATTTGTAATGTAATATAACCAATAAATTACTTATTTAAAAGTAGTTGAAAAATACTTTATCGTAAAAAATATTACAATTTCAGTAGAACCACCAATTTTAATTTTTTTTAGATATTTCGTATACGGTTAACCCTCGAATAACGCGGACGTTAGCTTTTATAGACACATCGCCTTATACGAGACACAAATCACATAGATAGTGTTAGGTTCCGAACCCCCTTTTTTTAATTATATAAACAACGATGACATCCAATAAAAAATATTTTTATTCAAATCAAATAGTTAATTTTAGGATTATATTTATGTTAAGAAAACATGTATATTCTCGGCTGGGGTAGTTGTCAAGAAGTCAGTTATAAGTTATGGACTATCCATTGTCTTGTGAATTTTCCAGAACCATCTTACCTTCTGTCCATTTTTTAAAGCTAAGTATAAATATGTAGAGATTCATAGAAATTTATAGATTGCGTTATATTACTACCGTTTTGAGCAAAGGTTACCACAATTTGTAGAAAACGTTATATCGATCCCGCTTCTTATAAGTTAGGAGGGTTTTCTGTATTTTAATAGAATAGAAACAAAATAAATTTTATTTATAATGAAAAAGATTATGTCACTAATTCTAATAGTAAAATACAGCTATATGTTCCAAGAATACATTATTAGAGAATTAAGTAATTATTATTTTATTAAGAAATATTAAATAAAATAGTCGCTTCATATTAGCTAGCTTATAAATAGAAAATTATTTTTATTATATACAGTTGACCTAATTACTAAAAGATCCAGTCTGTTTTTCGATTCCTTAGTTTTATCAGCCTAATATAATTTACTATGTGGGTAATTAGAGACAAGTATTTAAAAAAGATTATAAGTACGAGTAGAAACATATAAATATGTTACTTCGAACTTCGTCTGGTAAATATAGAAGCCATGTAAACATATTTAAGTAAATTTATGGGTATGATTAGTATAGCAATCTGCGAAAAATATGGGGGGAGAACAACAAATAACGCCTGAGCAACGAATAGAGATTTTGCATTTACACCAGGAAGTAAAGAAGCTTCGTGAGAGTGCTGAGATTTTGAATGTTTCTGTACCTACATGTTGCAAGGCTATGAAGCCAGACGCACAACACAAAGGATTGATAGAATGATTCATCGCATATCTGAGGTTGATCGACATAAAGCTACAGTAGACATTCATGTAGAAATTTCAACTCAAATGGAAATCAGAATTGATGTACATACTCTGCGTCGTAGTTTAATCGAATTTGGGCTCATGGGACGCGTGCCGCGAAAAAAAACCACTAATATCAAAAAGAAACCGGAAGAAACGTTGAAAGCTTGCGAAGGTGCATGTCATTTGGACTACTGAACAGTGGAGAAAAGTAATTTTTACGGACGAATCTAAGTTTAATCGTCTGAGATCTGAGGGAAAATCCTACGTTCGACGTCGTAGATAAAAAGAATTTAGCCCCAAGTGCATTTAACTCACAGTGAAAGGATCAGGGGAACTGTGATCGTTTGGGAAGTTATGGGTTTGAAGGACACAGGTCCTATTTATCGAATAGAGGGGATAATGGAGCAGCACGTTTATGTCAACAGTCATTCTCTTACTTTAGTTCGCAAGAAAAATTATGTAAATAATGGACTTTTCAAGCGAATAGCGATCCTAAGAATACGTCCTGATAAGCTCAGGAATTCCTAAATCGTCATAGGGTTAATATTTTGGAGTGATCTTCCCTGACACCTGACCTTAATCCTATTGAGACGCTCTGGAATGCCGTGGATAAAGTGATTAAACAGAAAACTCAAAAATTTAAATTAATTGTACAATATTAAACACAAGGTTTGAAAGTTGTGTTCAAACTCATTGGCCGTTGTTATCGATTAGTTTAGTCTATGCCCCGTCGCTGTGCTGAGGTAATTAAACAGAAGGGAAACACGGCGAAATATTAAATTATATTAGGCTTATAAAACTAAATTTTGAACTAGGATTAGAAAAACAGACCGGATTTTTTAGTAATTAGGTGAACTACGCATAATAAAATAATTTTCTATCCATAACTCGCTAAAATGAAGCGACTATTTTATTGATAATTATTTGTTAATAAAAATATAATTACTTAATACTCTAATAAAGTATACTTGAGGGGGGAGTAAGGTTAATTCGATACAAAAAAAGCAAATTTTCGATAATTTTTTTTTGGCAACACAGTTAATATATATTTATTTCTATAATTACTTCATAATAATATAACATTTGAAGAACATTTCGTGAAATTTTCATTAATTTTTATGAAGAAATGAGCCAGTGACAGCGAATCTCCGCGGACATCTCAAAAAAAAGTTTGATTGCGGTGCCCCTCATAACTCATCATTGGATCGTCTCAAATCAAAAAACCAAAATGATTTTTTTAGTTCATAAGTTTCTGCAGGTAATGACTTCGAGTGTTTTTTTATTGATTTTTCAATTTTTTACAGCACTTGGAAGTCAAAATGCCGATTTTTCATCAAAAAAATAGAAAATTTTGTGATTTAAAAATACGTTAAAATTAAACAAAAAATAACTCGATGTCATTACCTCGTCATTTATGCAAAGAAAAAGTGTGCAAAATTTTAAAAGGATCGGTGCAGTAGATTTTTAGCTACAGTGTGCACCGACTCTGAAAAAGCTAAGTGTGAGAAAACTAAACTAAACCTTCCTTTAAACACGCTGCAGCGTGAAACCGGACCGGAGAGGCGGAGACTTACATACATACAATCCCATATCTCCGTTCGTTTGACTCTAATCGACTTTAAATTTTGACACCATGATCTTAATATGTTGTACATTAATATAAGAAAAAAAAACTAGTACTAGAATTAGTGACATAATTGTTTTCATTATTAATAAAATTTATTTTGTTTCTATTCAGTTGATATTTTTTTTAAATGGATAAATGAATCAAATATGTTATATATACTGTACCGATCGAGTTAACTGAAAATTGTTAAGCCCTTTCCCCTTCCAAAATACCTTATCCCATGCCAACACCTCGTCTAGAGAATCGGCAAAAGAAGGTCATGTTTGTTATTATTAGCATGGTCTTTAAGACCGTGTATGCCGAGACAATGAAGTGCTGCCTACACGATTGCAATCATGTTTTTTGGAATTATGTTAATCCAATTTCTGAATAGTCATTGTCCATTTTGAGGCCCAAAATGGTTCGATTATTCGAATGAATTAAGTTGTGCTTTTATATTTGACCTTGTGCTATGTTTTCACTAATTCGTTAAGCCTACTTAAGTATCCCAACTTCTTTATAGCAATACACACTTTCCTCAAATAATCAACTAGACAACTACACTATGCTAATATTACCCCAGCGTGTCCGCTTCCAATAAATCCAGAAATAGATAAACAGAACAAGTTCAATCATTAGAAAGCAGGAGATGAAGTAGAAAATGCGGCAAATGAAATATGTGCAAAGGGGAAGAGATGGTTAAGCAAATTTGAATGTAAAGAAATTGTGTTTCAGCACATTATTAACATAAATTCACTTGTAAGCTGAGCACAACAACTGTATCACTTGTGTTCTTCGTTCGCGATAAGCAATTGTTAACTTTCGAATGTACCCACAACGCCGTAAAGTTGAAATTAACTATAAAAATAATTTTTCACAGTGAATCTCACTTATTCAGTCGCATTAAACTCTGTAAGCACAACAATACCGAACTAATGCAATTAGAAGAGACAACAATTTTAGTTTCAAAAATATGTAGATTTGCCTCTTCTGAGCTATATTAGAAATCTGCTGGGCAACAGATTTTCTGTCTGAACGATCACCTTGCGAGCGTTGAAAAGCTTGATGGTACGCTGACCACGGGTAAAAATGTGATGGGCCGTCTCACTCAATGAATAGTTTACAAGGAAAATTCGGTACCACCAATTTTATATACCCAATTAACCGTAACGCAATCCCAAATTATTTATGCGGAACAGTATTAAATCTAGAAAATAAAGAAAAATGAAAAAAACGAAAACGAAATGAAAAAGAGCAAATTACAAAATTCTTTACTTGCATGGACAATGATCATTAAAATTTCTTATAATTTTTTACTAGAGAGAATCCCGTTACAAATAAGTAAAAAAGACAGCTTTTCGCCCAACACTTTGGCGAAAATTAATAAAAAATACAAAATTGTAGGAGTTATTATCCTTTGTTACCCTAAAAGTTTTTACAGGTTTTATATAAGTTGGTTTTTGTGTTTATGACAAAAGCACGTTGGAGTGGACTAGGCTTTACTTTAAGCTTTGTAGGAATAACCTCTCTGCAAAGATAAGTCCTCCAAAGCGATCTATTGGCGCGTGTGCGTTAGTCCACTCAATAAACCCACGAATATATTGCGCGTGGGCATCTCGTAATTGAGAGGAGCAGGTAAATTTGGAAAGCAATTCTCACGCAATACCATTTTGGTGGATACAGAAGAAGATGCCTTTTTCCAATCCTGCCTAGATGTCTCCCAAGAATGGATATTACACTGTAATTTTTAACACAGAAAGTCTTATTTTAAAAGAAGAATCATAATCTAACGAGGAGTTTTCTACAAGCATGATGCATCTGGCAGCTTGTTAAACATCGATGGGCTGGGGGAGGCATCTAACACAAGGATTTGTCAATTTGTTATAAAATCGATTAAAGGTAGTTCGGGATATTGCTATAGCAATACTTAATGATATTCAGTGTGATTTTTTTTATTCAAATTACTTATACCAAAAATAGATCAAACGCCAATCCCACTCCGGTCACGAATATGTTATTAATAAATAAAATAAAATTTTGTATTTTTTGTATAAACAGTTGAAGGCGCGATAAATATAAAAAAACATTCATAATTTCGTACTTTTTAACCAAACTGCTCCTTCTTACTGCTCGTTTTTAGCGAAAATTGTTGATCCATCCTACCTGGTTGTAATGTAGGGAATCGTGGGAATAGTTGCCTTTAATGAAAATTTAATCCCGTATGGTGATTGACTTATGCTCATCTTATAAAGGAAATATCATAGATTGGTATCGTTTCCGTATAAATAGGACACATATTTCCATATTTCCTATTATAGGGGAACGATACCAAATGGTAGATCTACTATATGATATAAATTTTTTTAGAAAAAAAAACTTCTTTATTATCCCATACTTTTGAGACAAATTTTTTAAATTTAAAATTCTATATTATAAGGCGTACCCCAAAGGAAGTCATCTCGGTCCACTTTAATTTATTATTTAAATTAACGATGTATCTATGTCTTTGACGAATTCAAAAATTGTATGTTATGCTAACGACGCCAAAATCTTTCGTGTTGTTTGCTGCCTAACTATAAACTTTTAAACTATTACTTAGGCGCCTTATATATATATATATATATATATATATATATATATATATATATATATATATATATATATATATATATATATATATATATATATATATATATATATGGTGCTCTATAAACCGCCTCACCCTTAATATTAATAAGTGTATGACAATGTCTTTTTCCCGGCATGGTACATCGATTCATTTTAGCTATACTACCGTCAATGCCGGTGTTTTAAATAGACTTGCCAAAACCAAAGATCTAGAAGTGTAGCTAAATTGTCCATTTACCTTTGTCGAACATATCGACGCGATAGTAAACAAGGCCAATTCGACACTAGGATATATTAATTGGGTTAAGGAATGTTATGATTCTTATATTACGCGACTGCTTTATTGCACTTTTGTAAGACCAATTCTAGAGTAAAAATTTACACATTGATCGCGTTGTGGCAGTCTTACGTCGTTTCGCACGGTTTACTCTTCGTGGTCTGCCGTGGGACAACCCACTTGTACTACTTAAATTTTGAAGGCTCGATTCTCTAGAAACCAGACGAAACAACTTCAAAACTTTTTTTGCTTTCGATTGTTTGCAGGGTTTAATTAATTTGCCTACTCTTTTTTCTAGTTTTAAACTGATTTTTTAAAATTTCATGAGCCTATCACGTCTCGTTATTTTAATTTGTCACGTGTTTGTTTTAAGTCCGGATTTATGAATTAACTTTCCTTTGTCTTCATACTCATTATACACCCCCCGAAATAATGCTAAGTTCATGTTATTGTACATATATTGTAAATATGCATGTCACTGTAATATACTCGCTAGCACGTTGTCAGAAACCAAATGGCATAATTCGTAGCGGTTTTTTCTCTTATCTGAACGTGGGTTTTTTTATTCGAAACAAATGCATTCAGTTTTGTCTGGGCAAATGGTGTGAATATATTTTTGCGAAATTAATATAAGTTCAATTTGTTAGTAGTTTTTGGGAAAAAATTTATTATCAGATTAACAGATTTTATCTTTTGAGAAAACGTGCTAATAAAATTCATTATATTTTATATATTTACTTTTAAAAAATTACTTTTTATAGCTGAAATGGGACGCGGTACAGCTTTGACCGAACTCCAAAAAGAAAAAATTAAATTTTATTAAGAAAGAGAACGGTCACAGGAAAATAGCGAATATATAAATTAGGGGAAAAGTACGGGGTTAAAAAGTCTCCAGGTCGTCCAAGTATCCTGACCGAACGCCAGAAATGCCTTATAACTACCAAGGCTAAACAAAACGGCATCTCTGCTTCACAAATTTAAGGTGAACTACAGGTACCTGTTACTACAAGACGTGTCCAGCAGATTTGACAAGCCTCCCCAGATCTCGTTTACACCAAACGCTTTGACTTCGGCTCATAAGGAAACCAGGGTAGTTTTTGCAAGTGATCACACGTCGTCATTTTTAGTGACGAAAAAAAAATTTAATCTGAGTGGACCAAAAACCTGCCAGTATTACTGGCGTGATATCTGGAAAGAAAAAGAAGTCCGAATAATTTTGGAGAAGGCCGTGTCATGGTCTGGGAAGCGTTTGCATATAATGGAACAATGCCTCTTGCTGTTCATACGGCAAAGATTGTGACTGAGTGGTGGGATTCACAAAATATCAGGACTTTGGTCTGACCATCACGAAGCCCTGATCTGCATCCCATTAGGAATCTTTGGAGCAATCTGGCATCCGATGTTTACCGCAATGAGAAGCAGTTTACTACAGTAAACGAGCTTAAGAGTCAAATACTACTGGGGATTTCCCGGGGAAGATAGTGGTGGAAATGCGTATCTCTTCAAAACTAAAACAGATACCGCGATAAAATTGAAGATTATATGGTCATAGTGGAATAAGAAAATGGCAAACAAAATTTTTGCGATTTTTTCAAACCGAAAAACGGGAATACCCCCTTAAATAAAATATTTATTAATACGAAAAATATATAATCAGCTTCTGAGAATGTCGATATGTTATGTAGATCAAGATATAAAAATAAAAGAGTAATGTGCATACCATAAAAAACTGAAATTTATGAATCACCCTGTAACTCCCAAACGGTTGAGTATTCTCCCCCCCCCCTATAAGATCTATCTACAGATCTATCACCCCACTCATTTTAACACGTCATACTGTGTTCTAATATTTCAGAGAACGCGGCCGATGTACATATTTAATCAAAATTTGTGGATAGTTTTCGCGTTAAAAACATTCAAACCTACTGAGCCTGTAAAGATTGTTATAAAATTCTCAACGGTTTTCTCTATATTGCTCGGCTTCTGTTAAATTCTACATTCTCATGAGATTTCAGTGGAGGTTGGGTTATGATATTACATGCCTTTAGTTACTGTGGTACACTATCCTTAGCTTTAATTTATTCATAATCAATAGATCTGAATATTAAGATTAAAGGTAAATTTGCGACCGTTTCCGCAGCGATTTTGTTCCGTTCGATTTATACTCGTATACCGACGAAATAATGTGTCAATCTAATTCAGTCAATCCAATGAATCGGTATATGAAAAAGTTAGTGGGAAGAATTAAATTAAACTAAATATAATTTAAAAATAAATTATTATTTTGAGGAGAAAGTTTTGTAATTCCTGTAAGTATTTAGTTTCTTAGCATCCTATATTTAAAAATAAGTATTAGATATTTAAAACCAAGTCTATTAAGAATTTTAAATGCGTTTTACTAGGTTGGCCCAGTCTTGTAATCACGAGCACTTTAGATAGTAAGATGGTAAGTAATTATCTGTATTCCTTTATCTTTATAAAATTCAGTTTTAAAGCAGTTATTTAGTATATTTAATTCAAAAGGAGAAATGCTCATTTCATTCAGCTGCGAAAAAAGCATCCAGCGTAAATGAAGCACAGTAGTCAAATTCCAACAAAATTTATGCATGACGCGTTTATGGCGGCGTGCGCGATCATCCAATTTCTGTAGCGGTCGTTGACTTTGGAGGCAGTTGACATAGGCCCGTAAACAGCAACAGTGACCAATAAAGCACAATGTGTGGCGATCAGCTTGAGAAATTATCTGTGTATTTCAGAAGCGAATTGCAAGAGAAGTAACGGCTACGATTAAGCCGTGGCAAACAAAAAATTTACATTAAAAGCTTTGTGATTAGACTTAATGGATTGAAAAGACCTTAACTCACTTTTACTTATCTCTGTAACTGAATTTCTTTCCATGATTGGACAAGTCAGCCGTATATAAGGATTGGAATAATTATACTCACGCATGTACAAAATGTTAAAGAAATTTAGTAGTTTTATTAATCTTAGTCGTTCTATGAATAAAAAATGTATTTCATTTCTTGATTTCCGTTATAGCGTATCATTATCACTTGTGACTGTTCTGTTCAATTTAATTTGATTTTGATGAAGACCCCGGGGTAAGAGGTCAATAACTGTCCAAGAAAAAGCATTATGGAGAAAACTTCTTCGTAGGAAGAGATAATAATGGGTCGAAGCGATAATAATCACATTTAGCTAATTTTTTATACTGATGATTATTTCACACAATTATAATCTTTTATAGGTGAAAAATATGTATCTTATAAATTACAACGATATTCATTATATTACCCAGACTAGTAATAGTTCGCATAGTCGAAAATTTCTTAAGAAAGTGTGATATAATTGAGTAAAATAGTAAAGATATTAGAACAGTCGAGAAAATAAAATTTGAATTGAAAATTTAACTTTCAATAAAATTTTTACTTAAAATTACTAAGCCTTTAAGAAAAAAAAGTGACATATTTTTTAACATAAAAGTAAATGCCGATGCAGAATATTTAGTTTGCTAACTAACTCAAGGCGGATTTCTAGTGTAGGGGCCTATTTTTGATACGTACGGAATGTCCGAATCCATTGCTCGTACTATTGCTTAAACCACAGCCCACTCTAGATACAAGCCCAGAAAACTTGACAGTTCGGCCATTTCAGATTAACCAATCCTTGCACATACAAATAAAACTGTGCACTCTCGTAACCAAAACCAAAGAGAAACGCTAGTGTCATTGACGCATTTTAAACTCAATACTTAACAAAACGAGCACAAGAGAATTTTTCCTTTAAAATACATGAAAATTGTATAAGAGAGACCCTTCTTATCGTTTTCACATGTTCAGAACATTTATAGGTTAACCTCAAGTAAGATCTTAAATATAATTTAATCATCAATTTAAGATCTTAAATATATTGCGAAAAATTCTACGAGAAAGTATAATTCCCCAAACTTTTCTTATGACTACTATGGCAAGTTTTGGCTTATTTACACCACCAATGCTCAGCTGTTAATGTCAGCTTCCGGGCTTGTATCTAGAGTAGGCTGTGCTTAAACTCATTATGACAGTTTGCTATGTTAGACTTACGTCACAAAGTAAGCATTGCTTGTAGCAAAGTTTGATTAAGTAAACCATTGAGTTTAAGCACGTTCAGATTCGTTTGCTTTGCTTAATCTACATTGGACATTTATCTTTACGTCAACTTCAACGCGTGCGGTTCGATAGCGAGAATAAAAATGAAAATATGGAAACCAACCAATTTATTTAATTAATTAATTGGTGTAACATATTTTAATATATAAAATGCAGGCATTATGATTTTGAAGAACGTAAAAGATAACAAAAAGTGCAAAATTAAGTTCATTGAATTCCAATTTTTCCTAAAATTTCAACGTGATGAGAAATATGTAAAATAACTAACCCACAAACATTAAAATGCTGATATGTACTAATAGTACAGAGCTAAGCTCAGTTTTTCTGTGATATGGTACATTAAAACTTAGTTTCGCCTACATTTAAAACTTATGTCCACGAAATTTAACATCTTTACAGAGCTCGGAATTATATTTCTTGAGTATAGTATTTCCAAAGCGCCCATAACCTAATCGCAACAATTTGTAAAATTTTCGTTTTGTTCTGTGAAAAAATAAATTTGTGGGGTTGAGAATTTGCGACAATTTTGAGTTTATGGCAATTAAGTCATCTCAAGAGCAGACTTACTCGATTAAGCAAAGGTCTGTATAACTGTTATACGAAATAGCAATAAGCAAAAAAGTGAAGAGTGCGGATTCGATTGTCGTTTTACTTAATATGACGTGGCAAACTGTCATTTTTTTTGTTGAGAAAAGTAAGGTAAATTAAATTAAAAACATTTTGCGTATTTTTATTTAACAAAGAAGGTACAAAAAAAACACAAACCAACTTAAAAAAAATATGGTTTGGAGAAAAACGCGTTTAAACTTTAGAAAGTGGTTTGGCGCGACCGGCCGTCATGAAATTGCATACAACTCATTTTCTAGAGCAGATATAATAAAATGGTTTACATAGGGTTATTCTAGAGGCTTCAGAATATCGAAAAATGTAAAAAAAATCTATTTTTGACACACTCCAAATCTCCCTTAAGCAAATACAAAATTTGTAATTTATAAGCAAGTACGCTTCCAATAACCGAATTTCCGAAATTAGCGAACATATTTTTTTCCATCGCGACAATTCGCCTTTGCGAATAGACAAAATAATTTGTAGAATAATTGAAGAGGAATAGTCTGCACTGTTCTTATAGGTTTTCTTTGATATTATCAAAGACGCAAGCGCAAGCGTTTTTATTTTCTCTTACTTCTAGTTACTAGATTCCCCCACGAGTTGTTTTTGCGGCGCGCTTCTCATACCACTCCTAAAGTTTAGAAATTTGCATTTCCTTGAGTAAATTTTTGCTAGGAACAGCACCTTTTTTTAAAGGACGTTTATTTTCTGTCACATTTAAAAGTAGATCTTTGAGCTTCCAATCACATTGTAGGTGTATTTCTATATTCATTCCACTATACCTAATGGGCCTTTCCACACGAGTATCCTTGCATTCTTGTAGCCAACCCTGTTTTTCTGGGGAAGAAGTGGTTTACTATCCATGCCTCAAACGTTATTCCGGCAATTAATCGTTTCATATTACAATATTTTAAAATGTTTTACAATAAACTGTCACTTTTTTTTCAGTTTTTTTATTGGCTCGCACACATAGGCAAAGTCATAAAAAAATGTTCGATTGATCAGTGGACCACTATAAGAAAAAATCAGCCTTGGCAAAAAAAAACTGCGCCCCGGAAGTCATGCTAAAAAAGTTCCGTTGAGATCGCTATCTTACACTAATAGCGATTTTAATGGGACTTCAGTGCGCCATGAGTTTGGAATTGTTAAAGGGGTTTCACTGTCAAAACATATTCGATGGGAATTTTGATAGCGAAACTGCTAAAATGATTACCGCTTCCTGTCACTAAGGATTAATTTCAGTGGAGCTAATATTACAACTACAAACGTAGAATGTTTTGAAAGTTCAACTTTTGTCAAACATTTTTTCATTTGTTTACAAAATGGATTCTTGATGTGTTATGCCACAAACGTTATCGAAGCAGTATACTTTCATTCATTTAACAATATTTTAAAATGTTTTATAATAAAATTTCGTTGTCGCTTTATTGAATTTTTTTATTGGCGCGCACACATTGACAAAGGCGAAAGGAAAAGTTCGATTGATCAATGGATCACTATAAACCACTGCAAGAAACAGTATGCCACGGAAACCGCGCTGAAAAAGTTCCATCATAATCGCAATGATGAAACTTTCGATGAAACTTCAGTTGCCTAACGAGTTTCGATTTGTTCTAGCAGTATCGCTGTCAAAACATGTTAGATGGGACTTTTGACAGCGAAACTGCTAGCCTGAGTGGACCACTGATTTCCCCTTTCTGGCGGTTTGCTTTCAGTGCAGCCAGTTTTACAACTACAAGCATAGAATGTTTTGACAGTTCGAATTGTCGGTTTACAGAGTGGCTAGTCAAGACATGCTTAAAACGTTATCCAAGCAATATAATTTCATATAACAATATTTTTAACTGTTTTATAATAGATATTCGCTGCCATTTTATTGAAATTTTTTATTTGTGCGCAAACATTAACAAAAAAATAATAATTCATTAATCAGTGGGCCACACTACTGAAAACGTCAGAAACCGTGCGCCATGAAAACCGAGCTGAAAGAGTCCCATCGAAATCGCTATCAGTGTCATCGAAATCGTTAAGAGTGAAAGTTCTAAACATACATTGGTATTACCAGGTTATGTGGATATGACAAAGTTAAAATCATATTTCAATGATCAGTGGGCCACTGCAAGACAAGTGCACCACAGGCACTGTGCTGAAAGTCCGTCCGAAATCCCTATGTAAGACTTCCATGGCCTGCTTAATCAAATATTTTTTTTTAAATTGCCATTTTCATATAATCCGGCTATGTTAATAAATTGTTCTGCTTGACTGTGGGGGTACTGTACTGAAATACTGGAACGTAGTGCTTTTCAGTGCCAAATATGACAAATGTCAGCTGACAATTCAATTCAATACACTGCCAAAAAGAGAGGCCACCACTCTGAATGGTTGAAAAACATTTTTTCCAGTTTCCGAAAGTACCATTTTCGAAAATATAAAAAAATGCTAGTCAAAAGTCGCTCATCACTGCTTCACGAATGGACGTATCGATTTTGCATTAGGAATAATAAATTTGTCGGTGGTCCTACAGTAAATGGCCCGGAATAGGCCAAGTTTGGTAAAATGTAATTGTACAATTTTCTCTGGTGAATTCTTTGCAAACACAATGGCCAACTGAAAAAATTTTCACATTTCAATAGTTCCCAGTACTGTATGTAAAAGCTGACAAATATACATAACTCATCTCATAAATAAGCTAACAGTAGTAATAAGAACGTCTGCACTCCCTGCACAATTTATACAAAATATTCCGGATTTTCTGTAATCGGTCAGTTCTTATCAATTGTATAACGGTTTAAAGAATTTTTTCAGTTGCATTTAGTTTCAAAACGTACCCAAATGTTATATTTTTATTATTCGGGTTCAGAGTTAGTGAAGTGCGTTTAAAAATATTTTAATGTGCAATGGCTAAATGTAAATATAACAGCTTTAGATGGAGATTATAAACGATTTTAAATCGGGAATTAAACAAAAAGTAATTGGTGCAAAGTATAAAATTCCAATGCGATATAATTAAAAAGTTTCGGACTGAAAATCAGTAGAGGCCGTACACAGTGGTGGACGTCCCCCCAAAACAACTGCGCTAACCGATCGGAGAATGAAGCAATTAGTCCTAAGCGATCCCTTTGTGTCCTCAAACCAGATCGTACACGACTTAATCCTTGCAAGTACAGAACGAAGTACACGTTTGCGTCCAAAATATTGCCAGCTCTCTGTCAACCAAGGTGGTTGTTCCGTCATGGTGCACGGGTATTTTTTGGGAGATCACTGCGGCCCCATCCATGAAGTCCAAGGAATCATGGATCGTGTCCAATATAGGATATACTGGAAACGATCATGTTACCCTACCCCGAAGAAAAGATGCCTTTGCGGTGGGTTTTCCAGCAGGGCCACTGCGCAAAGGTTACGTACAGCGAAAACTACATTTATGTGGAATAGAAAAATGTTTATTTTGTAGAGGCTCAATTATATTTTAATAAATGTTAATTTTTTGAATAAAAACTTACATACCATAAGTTGTAGGTATGCTTAATAACACACCTTCTTCCCATATCGTAAATAATTAATCTAGTTATCAGTATCTAGTATCCGATTAGAGATTAGGTCTGTTTGTTTCGCTCCACTTTTTCTGAATTGCCTGCACTATGTGCAAAATTTACGTCAAACGGCGTTTGTTTCGCTCTCGGTGCAAAGTTAGTGCAACTGCACAGCGTTTGTTTCGCTGCAAAAAAGTGGAGATCTCTGCACTTCTTTGGATGAAGTGCAGTGAGTGCAGGCAGATATTTGACATTTCTCAGACAATTGTCAAACAAAGCCGGTCGTAATTGAAGTGATTTTAATTAATTATCAGACGAGTCACATAATTTCTTGCATTAAAGTCGGTAATATATTATTTTCCGTTTTATTTGTGATATTAAACAATTGTATTAACCAAAACACGTTCCGTTAAATATTATTGACAGAAAATTGCACATAAAACGTTTGTTTCGCTGACATTAGTGTAGGGCAAATTGCTACTCCTTTGACGTCACATCGATTACACTCTACACTACTTCTGCAATTTTCTGGCAGCAAAACAAACAGACCTATTACTTGTTATCACTAGTGCTCGTAAGGGAACAGATCTTATGTAAACATCTAAAGCGACTTCTAAAGCTTTTCTAGCAGTGTCGCTGTCAAAACATGTGTGACGGGGCTTCTGGCAGCAGCACTTACTGAGATGTAGTTTTTGCGAGCAGAATAAAATAACCATATATATACGATATAACATATTTTTTTATTCGATGAGACTCTTTCAGCAGTTTCCGTGGCGCAATGTTTCTGACGTTTTCTTGTAGTGCCCACTGATCAATGAAACATTTCTTCCCGACAATGTGTACGCACAAATAAAAAATATTTTAATAAAACTACAGTGAATGTCTATTATAAAACATATTAAAATATTGTTATATGAAATTATATCGCTTGGATAACGTTTTAAGCATAGCTGGATAAAACAAACTAATTTATAAACCACTAAAAAACCGTCTGACAATTCGAACTGTCAAAACATTTTACGTTTGTATTCCAAACCGCAATGCCAGGAAGGGGAAATCAGTGGTCCACTGAGTCTAGCAGTTTTGCTGTCAAAAGTCCCATCGAACATGTTTTGACAGCAACACTGCTAGAATAAATCGAAACTCGTTGTGCACTAGGTCTGTTCACGTACTTTTTGATCAGAAATATTCTGAGTAAAAATGTTAAATAGGAGAAGTTACCAAATACCGATAGTACGTGAACGAGCTTGAGTAGTCTTGGACAAAAACTAAAGCAATAACTGTCAAAGTGACAATTAGTGCCTTTAAAACAAAGCTTAACAAAAGTACTCAACTTATTTCTTCGGGTAAATTTGGACTAATATTTTTAAGTTGGGGAAATGTTACGTCAGCAAATTTCCCCCCATTTCATGAGTACGTGAACGCGTTTGAGTAAAAATATCATAATGCATTTACAAAAAACTGAGTACGTGAACAGACCTACTGAAATCTCATCGAACACGCTATTATTGTCATCTATTTCTATCGCCTGGATTTAATAAGGGACATGACGTTGGCAATTAAGAAGACCATTTTGAAAAAAAAGTATGCTTACACAGAAAGGGACAGCCATCGAAAAGTGATCCCATTTTCTTGAAGAAATTCCAGAGCAGCAATCACTGTACTATATATATTTCAGTGGCAGCACAGCTAGAATCAGTGGACCACTGATTTTCCCTTCCTGGCACTGAGGTTTGATCTCAGTGAATCCAGTGTTACTACTACAAACGTAGAAATGGAAAATTTAAATTATCAAATAATTTTTTAGTCGTTTACATGGTAGTTTGTTGATTAGCCATGCCCCAAACGTTATTCAAGGATCTGCAGTGTTAAAATAAATTAATTGATATTCACAAATGAGACTATATAGAAGCAAGTTCTCACAAATAGCTTAAGAATTTTTTTTTTAACTTTATTATGAAATGTTATGGTTACTTTTTTCAAATCTATATATCTATAAATAATTATATTACTTAATGTTATTTACTCCTAGATTAACGATATATACGTCAGTTCTAATCAGGGTATAATGAGTCAAAAATGAAATGGATGTCTTTATATTGCAGTAGTATTAGTTCTTTTGTATTAGATTTATGAAGCAGCTCAGTTTCACTTTCAAATCTAATTATTTTATATTAAAATGCGTTGTAAAAATTTACGTTTTCTTATTGCCTTAAGTGATGTGAGACAAGAGAATACAATAAAGGGTTCAACAAATATTTATTGTAGGAAAAGATTTTAAATACTAACGTCTCCTATAGAAAAAGCTAGTTTTCTAGACAATAACAAGAAAGCAATTTTGTAGGTATAATATTGCGTATTATTAACAAAATTACTTCTCTCAAATGCCTTTAATGTAGTTGAAAATGTATATTTAAAATTTCGCCTTAACACGTTTCGAATTGAATTGTAAAAGTTATGAACATTTTCGGCGATGTCAAGCAAGTAGTCAACCTACCCACCGCCTACAAAAACCAGATACGAGTCTGGCCATAACTAATATCCACCATAACCTGTACAATGTCGGCTAATTTGAGTGAGTCATATCAGTTCAGAATGTGAATTGCATCACACCACGAATGAACTTGATTTTGTTTAAATAATATACGCAATATATCTAATGGCAGATTTGTTACCAATAGTTAGTAATAGAGATTACCAAATATCCTCAAAGACGAGCTTCAAAAAGGGCAGAAAAGTCGGCTATGAAAAGTATGACTTTGTGGCTTTTTTATTGAACGTGGATTGATCTTGTGAAAAATGAATATGTCTTTCTTTGATGCGGTACCATCCCGTGTTAGTACTCCCCGAAAAGCAGGGATATTGGCCGTCATCGCCTGAGATAGCACGTGTATTTGTGACATATATGACTCAATTCAAATGTTACGATGTGTCTGCTGGAGCCGCAGCTGGTTGGATCTCTGAATAGATAAAGATTTCTACTCATGTTTGCTGGTTCATTTCTATTGTAAATGCAAAGGTAAGGTCGAAATCGCGGAAACTACAGCACCTAAATACTTGTGTCATTTGAAATTAATTTGACTTGATTAGCTTACACAACAAATGAAAAAACACAAATTTAGCTTGACTTATCTGCACTTTTGTAGTTTATAAATTGAGAAGTTAGAAGAAATATGATATTTTCTATATTTTACTTACCATCCGTTCGCTTGATGTTCACGCTTTGTCCTATTTCGATTAAATCCATTTTTCCTTGGGGCATTTGCTTTTGCTGCTGCAGTTACTGCTTTTCACAGTTGCTTTAGTAAATTAAATTAAATTAAATATTAAACAAAGAAAGTAATTCTGCCTTTAAACGATGTGTTTTTTATAAAATCATTACATTTATCCCGTTTTTCTGTTGTTTTTTACGACCAACAGCAACAACGCTGTAATCGATTGCGACACATCAAAAGTGCACGGGAAACTTTCTACACGACACGAAAAATCACAGAAATAGTTTTAGAACTTCTCAATATTTTCGTGAACTTTATTTATTTTTGCACAGCAATTTTATTTTAATTTTTATTAATAATAAGCACACGAACCCGATTTGTGTTGGATCTTCCAATTTCTGTTGTTTCTCAGATTCAACACACACCCGAGTGGACCGACCCACACTGAAAAAAATCAACCAAAAGCGGTGAAGTGCGAAACATTTTCTTCATTGCATCTCTTTCGTACTCGTTGTTGTTTTGTGAATTACAATTGAGATGAATATATAAAAATGCATTATTTCTATTGCTATCTCTTTTCTGAAGATATTGCAGTTCCATATTTCAATTTGACAGTTATAATACCACTGCCAGATGTTTTGTAGAAATTCGATTATAATTTAAAATCAAAAAAACGAAATGGCTCGGACATAGTTAAAATAAATAGCATAAAATTAAGTGCACCCCTTTTTAAAGCCAATTAATTAATCACTCTCTGGAGCGCACACATGCCGGTATGAAATTTATCGCGAATTCACCATTGTCTGACTATTATAATACTTACTCAGAGATCCCTAACTACCTTATTTGTTTAAATAAATCAACTTTTAACACTAAACAATCTTATTTGTGCATCAACAGCACCGCCAGAATGAGCCAACCCCGAGAATTCACAAGGCTGTCAAAATAAACTGCACAATAATCAATACTGCCAATTGTACAATGATAAAATCACTGCGATCACGGAGCAATGTTACCGTTTAAAATGACGGATTTCATTTAAAATTACTTTTGTACTAATCAATTAATCTGCCAAATTGATTTATTTGTAGTACAAAAATCTGCTATTTATATTTTATGAATTCTTTTATTAAATTTACTTTAATTGAGTTTGAATTTGCATACAATTTTCGTGTGATACTTTGCTACGTGCAAGTTACCCGAAGAAATATGCTTTGAAAATAGTCATCTTGATAAGAACCGTTTGCTCCTACATAGACCCGGAGTAAAAAACTTCTCGTTCAGGATATATTCTTCGATTCGTTACCCTACATTTGACCAAGTATTACTTTAATTTGAATCGCTAGAATTTGATTTAATTTTCTTTAAAATCTTCAAAATTATTTTTAAAAGAGTAAAGTATAGTACGATGTAACTTTTACTCATTTATTTATTAGCAATTGCACATGAATTTTTAACCGACTTTCCAAAAACGAGAGGTCATAAGTTCGACTTGTATTTTTTTATGTATGACCGGGCATAATTTCGTAACCCATGGACCGATTTTGATGATTCTTTTTTTTGTTGCATCGAGTATGATCCCCCATTGCTAATAAGGGAAAATATTTTGCCCTATGGCAGGGTCAAGTGAGGAAAGGGAGGGGGTAGCCTAACTTCGTAACGAGTGGACCGATTTGAATCATCCTTTTTTTGTTGATTAAATACATTGAAATACCAACCGTCCGATTAGATGTACTGTTGCACCTTAAATTAATATCTCTTTTTCCTCAATATCTTCCAGTAGATGTGTCTCTGAGAGCATCAATATTACGGGCCACCACTAATGTTTCTAATTCTGTAAAATTATCCATTATACTCTGAATGTTTAGAAATCACATCTCTGGACACAGGTACAAATATTGCGATTAACAGTATGAGAGTTGAACTATCGAAAGATGAAACAACAGCACATTTTGCTCAACAATTTTTACAAATAGGAGAAGGCACATATCCCACCGACCAGACGACCGGCCTCATTGAACTAAACAGTGATTTCTGCGACATAGCCACTTCTGAAAATGAACTCGTCGACCAAATTTATCCAAACATTGTTCACAACTATACCAATCCGAAGAAGGCAATTTTAACAACTAAAAATGATATTGACGATATCAACTTTAATTTTCAAAAGAAAATTCCCGGTGAAGAGAGAATATCCAAATCGATCGACACGATGGTAAACGTTGAGGAAAGTGTCAACTTCCCTACAGAATTTTTAAACTCTGTGTAAGTACTAGGAATGCCATTACACTGCCTTCGACTGAAAATTGAATCTCCGATCATACTACTCAGAAATCTCAACTCACCAAAACTATGTATGTAATGGAACAAGGATGATCGTCAAACAGCTATCGAATAACATCATCGAAGCCGAACTTATGACTGGAAAGGACAAAGGAAACACAGTATTTATCCCCAGAATACTACTAATCTCTACTAAACTGCCATTGCCATTTAAAAGACTGCAATTTCCTATCAAATTAGCCTATAGTTTTACAACTAACAAAGCGCAAGAACAAACTTTAAAACATTGTGGCATCAACCTCAAAGACCCCTGCTTTTCTCACGGTCAATTATACGTAGCTTACTCTCGAGTAGGAAATTCGAAAAATTTGTACATACGTATATATCCCGGATAACAAAATGAAAAATGTTGTTTATAAAGAAGTCTTGTAAATAATTTCAATATTCAATGTTTTCAATAAAAAATGTTTACCTCTTCCCAGCTTGTTATTGATGAAATTATATAAAATGTTTGAACTTTTATGATTTTTATCAATGGATAATTTTTTTTTTACACAAATAAAATTATGGCAGGAGTAGAGAAGTCTACCGAAAAAGTGGCAGGAGTTCGTTTTATGTCTTATTTAAATGTTATTAAAAAATTGAGGAAGTTTCAACTTTTATTATTTCCAACAATTATAGCTTCGACATGATACAAATAAAATAAAACTAATCGTTATGAAATCTTTCAACATTTAGTGTCGCCAGCTCCCGAACTGACACTGATTACCGGTATCCGACAGTTATACAACTTTTCTTGAAATAATAACTTTAAAGTCGTATAAAAGCAGTTGCCACGACGTCGTATGTGCTACTTGGGAAAGTACGATTTTAGTTCCTCAATTCCTCTTCCATGAACCCATTATTAATTTGATTAGCCCTTCCTACAACTTTTGTCCAACAATGTCCAAGTCTATTTCTTGGATCATTCAAATGACATAGAAGTTGACCCTTAATATTTTGTTTGTATAATTTCGAAATGCATTACAACGTGCATGGCTTACGGTTCTACAGTTGCGATAAAAATTAAGGAAAACAAGAAGAAAATATTCAAAATCAAGAAAATTTCATCATTAATATCAATTGAAAATGTTTTCTTAGAAGAATTCAAAAGGAATTAAGGAACTAAAATCGCGGTTTAAATCATAAATAATTCAATTTCAATTACCTTTGATTCCTTTTCCAATCTCGATGGAATATATGTATGAAGAATTACAACTACAGACATCATTAATTGGAATATTAGTTCCTTTGGTAATTCCCATTCCTAATTGAAAGTAATGGAATTAAAAGAAAGTAATATTAAGCAATTAGAAATTATTCTCCGTTTAAAATAAAATTTCCCATTTTAATATTATTTACTGTTATTTTCTTGTTGCGATATAAGATAAATGTATAACAGTTTAAGAACATGATATCAAATAAGAACTTTAATTGTATACTGGTCGGCACTGTTTCGTTGAAGTGTTTCCACAAGATTTCGGAGGTAGTTGAATTATTAGGGGCGTTCGAATCGAGAATTTATATGCAGTGCGGCAATTGCACTATGGGCTTTTTTTATTTTTGAACCTGGAGGCGAATTTCGGCGATGCAAAGGTAAATTTTCTTGTGGGAGATATAAGTAGTTAGAGAAATTTATGAAAATGAAAGGATATTAGTGATATTTCATTTGGAATATTAGTGGGAAAGAATGAATGGTAAGATTTAATTGGAATGTATATGATACTCAGAGCAATCATCGTACATTTGACTGCTCAATATAACATAAATCTGTGACACGGGGAAAAATTTTACCAAATGTAAATGTTTTCTTTCGTCATAATTTATTAATATTTGCTATCATTTTATTGTACAAATAACTAGAAAGTTATCTTAAATCAGTTAAATGGTTTTCTTTCTTAATTTTTTCGTGGAAAGGCACAAATACTGATGACGTTATATTCGTCTATAATGATAGTTTAGCTTTATAATTACAATTCAAAAACGTTTTTATACAAAACGATTACAACTATGTGCCTACTGATGAAATCGTCAATTACATATATAAAACAAAAAGGAAAGTAATACATTATCTAGTATTTTTTTTAGCACATGCTCGGAAACTATTTTCAATTGGTTTAAATGTCGCTTTATAAAGAATCGATCGATTATATATTAATTTCATAAAAAGTTTTTCGTGGGAAATCGAAAGAATTTATGAATTGGATCAATCACGATCGTGCAACCATCATTGCTCCACCCATTCTTCTTCGTTTCTTTTTTTTGGCAGTGAGACTTTCTTGGCCGCTATCCGTATTGTCTGAACAGCTATCGTCGCTATTACTCGAGCTTGATGATGAAGACGATGAACTTGAATTACTAGAACTATCCGACGCAACACCAGTGCTCTGTTCAATATTGATTCCTTCTGCTACTTTGGCAAGTTCAGGTTCCTTTTCCTACAATAAGAAAATAAATCAGATATTCTTTGATAACATTAAATTTCAATCGACCTGCAATACTCTTAACCACTTTCGGGATAATTTTGGACGCCCCCGGACAGTTTTATGCCAAACAATTGGAAAATTAGTTCGGCTGCAAAAATTTTGCGTAACTGCTACAGTGTTGTCTAAATTGAGGACAACGTGCCACCAACCGCCTGGAACAAATACTGTTTCACCGGGTTTTTGGAGGATTTCAACCTGAAAAGAGGTTAGCGTCAATAAGTCGATTCTCAAAATTCTGTTGTTTCTAAATCAGCAATTACTTTCCCAAAATCCTGTCTTTATCTCAAGGTTTCTATTATAAATAAAACAAAATTTTTGAAAAACTTAATATTTTTCTTATAAATACTATCAACAACGGTCTGTTAATATCAGAGGTTTATTTTAGTTACGTTGGTGAGGTGGACTGGGTCCTAAAACTTATTGCATAAAAATTCTGGGAAGGAATTTCTAAATTTTCTATATTATTTAAGATTATTGCAGTCGAATCGTATTCGATATAGCTGGCTTTCGAAATTCGTGTTTTTCTTTATCTCCTATTATACAATTTGCGTTTTGATTTCTCATATACAGTGGTTTTTGTGAAATTATTAAAATTCAATATGATTGATGTCCTTACCTCTTTAGTGCTGTGATCAAAGCCGACGATTTGGATGTATTTCGAGGTAGGATCCCTTACGCATGCACAAATACATCAGAAAGAGTGAGCAGATATTTTTTCAGAAAATTTACAAAGGATAGAAATGGCTAACTTTTTTTTTGTATACGATGTGGCCAAGTCCTAGGGTACAACCCTTTGATGCGTTAGAATGGTTTTGGCCGGAATGGAATTAGGGTAAGGGAAGGAAACTTGAAAGTCTTGTTTTTGCATTGCTGCGATCTAGACAACAGCACAGAGACGGAGTGGATTATTTTAATTTCTTTATAAAAGCTCACCGGGAGACCTGATCTCGAACCCGGGACCCATGGCATTGTGGTCGTGCGGCTCAACGAATTGATCTAACTCCGTCTCCAAAGTGCCAAAAGAAGAAAAAATGCAGGCGCAAACTTCAAATATCAGAAACGATTACTGCGGAAAGCCAAAAAGGAGCAAACACTGCAGAAATATAGGCGAGAACGGTAAGACGATGACTTTTTGAATCTGAGCTTTGAGCAAGACGATCTCACAAGACAATCTAGAAGAATATGTAAATATTTCCGGATTAGCCGCGTAAATAATATATAATTTAAATGAGTGCTAATATTAGTACTCACCCCGAACGTTTCGCTACAAGTTATATTGAGCGTGGTCACCGGGAAACTGCCTGAAGCTGTTATCGATGCTTTAAGTTACGCAGATTATATCGGTGCGTAAGCTGTTGTTTCGGTTGAACTTGCTGTTGTTGGTGCTGTGGTGCAGAATGTTGTTGTAGACAAACACTACTCACTACGTCACTGTTTGCGTGTACAACAACATTCTGCACCACAGCACCAACAACAGCAAGTTCAACCGAAACAACAGCTTACGCACCGATATAATCTGCGTAACTTAAAGCATCGATAACAGCTTCAGGCATTTAAATTATATATTATTTACGCGGCTAATCCGGAAATATTTACATATTAATATGAGCAACCGCGAAAGCCTAAAAAGTCAAATCTAGAAGAAGACTAAATGCTAGGATAATACTTAGAATATATAACGACAGGAAAGGCCCCTGCCTGTGACACCGTGTATGTTTAATTGTGTATTTTTGTTACTTACATAGTGTAATTTTGTTTTATCTAGCTTGTGTTAGCCAGAGTTCACACCTTATTATCTTGAGGTTCACTTACTAATACCTGATGGATATTTTGCTATAAAAGAGGGGTCAGTCAAATAGAATATCGATCATAGTTGAAAAACAAATCGATAACTACGTGTGTTCTTCAAAGAGGAGTATTTTCGCAGACATTCTGGAGGTTAAGAAAAACTGGAAGTGTAACTTCGTCGAGCAGTAAATAATCATTCTCGTCAGGCAAGACCCTGAAACGAGCCCGAGATGAGTCGCAAGACAGTGTCTTTAGTTAAAGTTTGGAGGGCTATTCAGCCAGCAATCACATCCCACTTCAAGGACTTCTCGAAGGAGATTTTTGTTAATTTCAAAACAGTTTTTTCACTTTTAAAAGTAACTGCACCTGCAATGGTCGGAGCTACTACCCCGTTTCATCAAAGTTCGTCAGTTTTATTTTTTCTTATATAATAAAGTTGAATCGCATAAATTTATGTTTAAATGTTTAAAATAGTTTTTTAATATTTATTCTTTTAAATATAATATATCTTTGTGATTTTTGATACAATTTTTGAAAAACAATAAGATACAAAACAAAAAAAATTTATTTATTATGTAAAACCTAAAAATCGTTATAAGGCAGATATTTCAATTATTAACCTCAACGATTTTTACCACTTAGTACAACCTTTGGCTGAAATAACCGATTCTATTCGATTTGGCATTGTTTCTAATATTTAATAAAATTGTATTGCATTTAAAAGAGATAAGCATTTAAATTTCATGCTGATAGAAAATTTTGTGTTTTTACTTCATTTTATACAAAAAAAAATTTAAATGACGAACTTTGATGAAACGGGGTAGTATATTGTTGAAAATTTTCGAAAGGTCATTGGGATAATAGTTTTTTAGCGTTTCTTTGATGTCCCTGCGTTTATTAGATCAAAAGATAGAAATGTAACTAGAGATGTAACTCTCAAACGGTTGAGATTGCCCGTACCCTGCTATGCAATTTTTTGTTTGGCTAGGTGAGATATATTGCCCCTTTTATTTTGGCATACCAGATCAGAAATACCGTATATAAAGAAAAGTGCCGATGTTTTTGGGCTTTTGAGCCTCTCTTTTAGTTCTATATCCTAAGGGACGACACAACAAGAAGAACGTGGTCAAGTTTACATCTTTCTCTCTTTAAATATTATTTCAAAATGAATTTTTTTCATAAGTGTCTTTTTTGACTTTATCCTTTTATATTATATTTATGATTAGACTGTGTTAAGTGACAATATTGTGATGACTTTAATACTGTTAATTAACAGGACTGCTCTATTATACAGTGGTTCCAAAATAAAGTCTCAGTTAACCAAACACTTGTGAAATGCATAAAATAAAACGAACTTCATTATTATAAATATGTGTTTTACTAAAAGATAAACAAAGAAAACAAAAAAATATATATAAAATTGGACGAAAGCAATAGGTTTACACAGTAGCCTTCTTCAATCCTGGATTCCAGTACCTCATTTACATTTTGCTGCGTAGAATCGGAAACCGTGGTCAAAATTCGGCCATCACGTCAGGATTTTTAGATATTTGAGGTTATGCACTCGAAAAATGGTTTTTTTTGGCTACTGTTGAGGTTATGTACAGGATGCACAAGATTTTTGTTAGTCTGTTCTCTAGTTTCATTATTTAGTACTATTCTTACCCTTCAAAATAAGCTATGGAGCGGTCACTTACGATTTTTTCTTGTAAAATAACGACCATTTTAAGTTCATATTGCATATACAGTGAAACCTCCCTTTACGGACACCTCCGAAAAAACGGACACTTTTTCCAGTCCCAAGCATCGATTTGCCTCAAATTTCCATTTCTGAAAAGCAGACACCTCTTAATAGCGGAAATTTTTTTAGGAACGGACAGTGTCCGCTGTAGGGAGATTTCACTGTAAACATATATTTATTTATATGAAATATGAACTTCATAACTTAAAATGGTCGTACCTTTGCAAGAAAGAATCGTAGGTGACTGCTCCATAGCTTATTTTGAAGGGTAAGAATAGTACTAAATTATGAAACTAGAATAAAAAACTACCAGAAAATTTGTTGCATCTTCAAAAGTAGCCAAAAACCCCATTTTTCGAGTATATAACCTCAAATATAGAGAAATCCTGACGTGATGATCGAATTCTGACCTCGGATTCGGATTCTACGCAGCATTTAACTTCGGAATTGACCCCCAGCTGCCCAAGGAAAATCATGACCCCATATTTTGTCGAACAGTGTATTTTTTCATTTACGGCTTTTTGGGTTCTACCTATTAATCTGGCGAATGCTCTATATGATTTTCCTTCTGTCTTTAAATGTACAATGAATTTTTTTTTGGCGATTACTAATAATTTTAACACTCAAATAAACCTCCAAATTACTTTAGTTGAAGGTAAAAAAGAAGCCTATAAATTTTAAGAGGAAACACAACATTGAAACGACGATCTTGATAGGAAACACGTTATTGTTTTTTATTTAACATTTTTAACATGTATATTCCGCAATGTAGTACCTTAACAACTAAAACAGCTAGCCTGTTTCATTGCGAAAAGTATTAATTTTAAAATATTTTTCAAAGATTAGTAACAGTTCACTTGGAGACGGAGTTGGATCAATTGATTGAGCGGCATGACTACCACGCCATGGTTACCGGGTACGAGACTCGGTCTTCCCGTTAGTTAATTTCTAATCACAAGGCAAGAACAAACATGCACAAGCATTTTAAAACGATTTCTTTAAAAATCAAATTTTCGACGATTTATGTGATGAATAGGGTTTACAATTCCGCAATCCGCACTATTTTCAGTCCCGCGCCGATAACGCGTTTTCAAATTTGTGGGATCCCGCTTTTCAAATTTTCAGGAACCAGGATTTTCGAGGGTTTCTGAGATGTTTTAGTTTTTCTCGAAAAATTGACAAATGTATTTATTTGTAACATGGTTACCATTTGTTGTACACCAAGTCAAATGGAGCTTTCCTTAGCGCCAGTAAGACATCCATAGTCGCTAAAGCGTTGCGAAATAAAAATTTCTCAAAACGAAAGCATCCAAACATTCAAATTTTCGCGTAAAACTTGTAACAAATTGTCTAAGCAAGCTTTGGCTTGGATATCGAAACTGACATAATCGGGATGACGGTATTGGTTTCGGGAATACATTTTACAGACGGGAAATGGGTTAGAATAAGTAGTTTGAATAATTACTTGCAAATCGTGGAAATGGGTCTTGAAGAGATGCCACACTATGAAGTTGAAAGATCGATCAAGTTTATGCTTGAAAATGTGGACACGGGAAACACATTCACCAGCTATGCCTTATCTGCGATACTACGAGGTAAATATAATCAACGGCGTACAGACTTTTCTAAAGTATTGACGTATCTATTAAATAAAAAAAAACTGCGAAAAGATTCTTAAATCACATGATGAGAATTTCAAACCACATAAAAAGGCAGTCATCCATCAAGAGCTAAGGAATCTCTTAGAGAGAGTGTACAAACAAAATGTTGAGCAAGATGAACCACAATTTGTTGTTAAGCTAGCTAAAGTCTATTGAAACCAAAAAACGTTTCAGGTGCAATGTTGATATTTATACGAAATTAACATGTTGAAATTATTTTGTATATTTGTTATATTATTTAAAAGTCATAACAAATAGTTTTAAGACAATTTTGTCCGGATTTAACAATTTTCTAAGGATTTTTAAAAATCCTGCCGAACGGAATATTGTGCGGGATTGCAAACCCTAGAACGCACTGTGGATCCAAAGGAAAGGAATATTTTTCTTTATACCAATAGAAAGTAAAACAACAATTTTATCTAGTTGCCGGGATAATAAACGCCAATCAATATTCAACTGTCCAGCAAACACAAATGATACGGACCATGAACGAAAATTTTAATGGAGGACGAATCTTCATGTACGATTAGGCCCTCTGCTATGCGGCAAAGAAAATTTCGGAGCCACTTCTTTTCATTTCCTTTTATTCCATACTTTACCAGTTTTTTACAGAATTGCTCTATCTACAGTCTCAAATGCTCTTTTCAGGTCAAGAAAGACAGCTATTATTAGTTTACGTTCATCTTGATCCTCCTTCCACCTTGATATTATTAAATATAACGTCGTTTCACAACCAGACTGACATTCGGTCAATATAGAATTCTTTTCTAGGTATTTTTAATTGTAACTGTGCTTAGCATAATTAAATCTCGTTTTTGTTCATGTACTTTACTATATTTTTTAACTAATTTAGCTGAATTGGTTCGAATTTAAACATAAGGTCAGTTTGTTTCGCTCCACTTTTCTGAATTGCCTGCACTATGTGCAAAATTTACGTCAAACGGCGTTTGTTTCGCTCTCGGTGTAAACTTAGTGCAACTGCACAGCGTTTGTTTCGCTGCAAAAAAGTGGCACTTGCTTGGGATGAAGTGCAGTGAGTGCAGCCAGATATTTGACATTTGTCAGGCAATTGTCAAATAAAGCCGGTTTTAATTGAAGTGATTTTAATTAATTATCAGACGAGTCACACATAATTTCTTGCATTAAAGTCGGTAATATATTATTTTCCGTTTAATTTGTGATATTTAAAAAATTGTATTAACCAAAACACGTTCCGGTAAATATTATTGACAGAAAATTGCACTTAAAATGTTTGTTTCGGCGACGTTAGTCCTACACTTTTGACGTCACATCGATTACACTCTACACTACTTCTGTCATTTTCATGCAGCGAAACAAACAGACCTATAATTTCTATTTCCTTAAGGGGATATATACTACTACCCCGGCGCACTGAAAATTGAAACGGATAAAAATGAAAAAAAAAATAATTTTTATTTAAATTTACAATGCAAAATGGCGTCTTGGCTTGGCACTAGTTAACTTGAAGAAATGTTTTTTCCGAGAAGGCGATCGGCGTGCACTGTAGCAGTCTCCGTACACCACCTAAAGCAAACAAATTTTTTTTTTCCTTAATCTACATAAGTTTTTCTTTCTATCGTGTACTTCACAAGATTATAAATTTTTTTTTGAAAATTCATAAATTGGCATCAATTTTAATTTTTCTTTTCATTTTCTGGCAAATAATCTACCTTAAATTGTTAATTGCAAATGTATTTATTTATCAATCTTAAAAATCGTATGTACTTCCATAGATAATTTATCTAAGCAGCTACACTTAAAATTTCAAGTAATTTCGACAAAAATAGAGCGAGCTACGTAGCACGCCGATCGCCTCCTCGGAAAAAACATTAGTTCAAGTTAACTAGTGCCAAGACGCCATTTTTTATTGTAAATTTAAATGAAAAATATTTTGTATACTAAATGCATTTATAATAAAATCTCAAAATTTCATTTTTATCCATTGATTAGTAATCGAGAAAAAAATTCTCAAAAAGAATTTTCAGTGCGCCTGGGTAAGTATAACCCCTTAATGTAATTCATATAAGGTAAATATTTAATTGAGTTACTCACCTCATATATAGTGCTTATAAAATAAAATTAAAATTTATTTGCAATAATATCATCGTCTTTATATTTGCCATCAGGGAAAATCATTTCTTCTTAAAGACGAAGTATTAAGTATTGTTTTTTAAGACAGAAGTTTGCCATATTTCTTTTTGATTCGAGCTTATTCTGATTCTATTATGATTATGATTAAATTTAGCTCTCTTTAATTTAGTTTTGTATATATTTCTGCATGATTTGTATTGATCCCAGCAAACTCAACGGCATTTGAAAGCGAAAGACTTGTACTATAAGATCCCATACTTAGTTTTTTTTAAACAAAAACACCGCTGTGCTACAAATATGTCAAAAAACAGGTTAGAATATCTCAAAAACCTGACGCAATAGAGGAACTCTGTGCCCGGATTCGGTTTCAACGGGAAAAATTACTTCGGAAACTACTATTCATTGTCCAGGGGGAAACATTTTCAAAATTTCGCAGACCTGGGTAATCAGTCATTTGTCTTTCCACTATTAATTTTCGCTAACTTCGTAACGCGTGAACCGATTTGGATAAGTCTTTTTCTTTTGGGTAGAATATGCTCCCTGGTTGATACCACGAAAAAAAAAAAAATTGTTGATGTGGTTGGGGTGGGAGAAGGGGGTGGAAACTAACTTTGTAACGCGTGGACCGATTTGTATGGTTCTTTTGCTGTTGTATAGAGTGTGATCCCCCATTGCTAATAGGAGAATAATTTGGTCCTATGGTAATGGTGGGGGAGGGGGAGGGATAGTAACTTCGTAACCCGTGGACCGATTTCGATGATTCCTTTTCTGTTCGGCAGAGTATGTTCCTTGATTGATACCATGAGAAAAAAAGTTTAGTGGAATGGAGGTGGGGTAGGGGGTTACAACTAAATTTTAACGCGTGGACTGATTTGGATGGTTCTTTCTTCGTTGTGTAGAGTAGAAGACACTAAAAAGTGAAAAATAAAATAGTTTTAAAAAAAAAAGTTGAACCGACTTCACAAGAAGCGCTAAAAAGCATAAAATAATTTTTAATTTTATATCTATTACGACATTTTGAAGTCGGTGCAAATTAAACAAATAAAACAACTACAGTACCACAATTGAAAATAAACATCATACTACCTGAACGTTTCAGCTTACGGGAGCACAAGAAATGACGATTAAATATTTTTGTTGTAGTTGGTTGGTTTGTTTGATTTGCACCGACTTCAAAATGTCGTAATAGATATAAAAGCTTTTAGGGAATATATGAGCGACTCTAGGACAGAAATTGATATACTGAAACGATATCCTTTTTTAAAGAGGTTGGCAATTAAGTGCAATGCCCCGCCGTCTTCGTCCGCCACTGTGGAGCGTTTGTTTCATTTGCAGGCCTTGTGAATGCTCCACGTAGGCAATCATTATCTGATGACAATGTTTCATTATTCATTTCTTATCATTCTGATTTAAGTACACCACGTGCAACAAAAAGAGCCGCACGTGGTTTGCCTTTTCATATCTTCCCGGCTCAATTCGTGCTAAATAGTCTCCAAGATGTCCAAATTGCTTTTAACGGTTGTTGATGTGCAATAGCACTCTTCTGCTAAAAATATTCACTATGTACAGTTGCATACATGCATAGGGTTCGAGACGTTATTAAGGCAAAGGGCGGTACTACAAAGTACTAATTTTTTTTAAACTCAATTTTAAAACTTTTAAGTTTTGAAAATACATTTTTAAGTTTAATAAAAATAAAGAGATATTATTGGCTTACTGTATTTTTAATTTTTATGTAATAACATTGCATTAAAAATTTGAACAAAATGAAGCATTTTTTGATTTCGAACGAAAAACTAAATTTTTTTTTTGAAAACAAATTACATATTGCATAAAACATACTTTTTTAATTGGGTTATATGTGAATAATGTATAATACAGAAAAATTACATAATAAATTGTTGTTATTTAACTTTAAACTTGCGGCTCTTTTTGTTGCACGGGGTGTATTTGGAAGCTAAAACCTCAATTATTACAAAGCGTCGTTAAATAATTAAAAAGGGTTTAAGAACTTGGCGGTACTTGTAAGTCTGTACTTAATTACTTATAAGTACAAATACCACTAACTGGACTAGTACTTGAAATTTTTTAAGTTCCAGTACCGGTACTTGTACTTAAGAAATTTTAAACACACGTACTGGTACTGCTACTTGAACTTGGAATTTTACAGGTCTGTTGTAGAAACACCAAAGGAGCTGAAGAAAACTGAAGTCTACCGTAGAAAATTAGAGAAATAAGTTAGTATTAACGTAACTCGAAAACACATGCCTTATACTAAAGAAGGGCTCTATATTCCAGGTCCTCTGAGCTTTGGCAACATCATATATATAAAAAAAAAGCAGAGTTCAATTCAAAAGAAGATATTATCCAAATACTGCATAAAAAGAAAGTACTGAAGGGCACTAAGATTATTGTACACCGGGATCTAACAAAGAATATGAGGAAAAAACGAAACGAATTAATGTCACTAAAGCGCGAATTAAGGGGTTATATACAAAGTTGGGGCTCAAAAAATCGAAAATTTTAACTCCGACAATTTTTAATATTCTTTTATAATCCAAATTTGTTTTTTTTTTCTTCGATAGTACTACCAACAAATTGTCTTTCGCTTTTTCTAATAAAATTTGCATAAAACCCTTAAAAATAATCACCAAATTAGCTCATTTTTTCCTCTCAACTTTGTATATAGCCCCTGAATGAAAATCAACAGTCAAGTCAACGTTGAGAGTACAGGAAGAGAAAATATTTGTAAATGCGACACGTTTTACACTGAACTCCGAAGGAAAACTAAAGGAGAGGAAGCAGAACTTAAACAAGTTGAAATATATGACGAAAACGCAAATATTACCGGTCTTCTAATCAAGCTGGAAAGACATGACATATAAAAAGCGACAATTATCGCCAACTTTTATATACAGAGCCAGCAGCAGGCACAAGCACAGTAAACTATTGAGAAAGGTCAGTCTGTCAGGTTAATGTCTTTGGACCCACACGTAAGAGTTAAGATTGTGATGGTAGATATACTCTTATAGGAGCGATGGGAAAATCGGTAATAGATTTTGCGTCAGTGTCGACGAATGTAATTCCATATGTAAGCAACTTTTCCGTGCTTCAGCAAATCTACTCGGATCACATGCCGATTTAACTTATACTAAAAAGTAAGTACGGCAGACATAAAATCAAGGAACTAGCTTTATTACCGCAATTGAAATGGAAAGAGGTAAATAGAACACAATATGAAAACACTTTAAAATATAATATTCAATCTATAGCATTAAACAATTTATCCAATGAAGATAAAGTTAACGGAAATAAAAGATATGAAAGATTGGTAGCGTCTGGTAAAAGAGTTTAAAAATAAACATTTCATGGTGAGGACAAATATTAGTGCAACGGATTTTTCAACGCATTTTAAAGAAATTTATAATCCAACAGCATTGAAGACTATGCATTTTTTCGCAGAGCCTTTTTATAAAGATGATTTTTTAGATGGTCCTTTCACGATTTACGAAATGAAAAACGCGGTTTCATCACTAAAGGAAAATAAAGCTCCCGGGTTATGATAGCGAATTTAATAAATATGCCCCAGAAGAATTCTTGTTAAATATGATCAAAATTTTCAATGATGATGACGGTGGGGATACTCCTCTTTCGTTTAAAAGGTTATTTATTTTCCCCCTACACAAGAAAGGGGACGTGAGTGAAGTTTGCAATTACAGAGGCATTTCCTTTATTGATGCGGTTGCAAAATTGTTGTCTAATTTACTTCAAACAAGATTGACTGTTTGGTTAGAAAATAAAAACATACTTTGCGAGAATCAGGCGGGTTTGGGGAAAAACTTTAGCACAATTGATCATATATTCACCTTAACAGATATAATAAATTTAAAATTTAGTGAGGGTAAAAAAGTATACGTATACGTATGATTAAAACGATGTATGAAAACACGAAGGCTAGTGTATGGACTGGTGAAGTGCTATCAGAATGGTTCGAAACATCTTCGGGGGTGAAACAGGGATGTGTTGAGCCCTACGCTATTCTCTTTATATTTAAATGACGCCAGATTTTGTAGGTGGGGGAATAGATCTAGGAGGAAGTGTTATAAATGTTCTCATGTACGCTGATGACATCGTGCTAATAGCTAATTCTCAAACATGTTTACAAGTATAACAAAATGTGGAATCTGTCGATAAATTTGTCGAAATCAAAAATTATGATCTTCTGTAAGGAGGGCGCCGAAGACAATCAGAAAAATGGTTCTATGAAGGAGCTGAGCTGGAGGTAGTTAAAGAGTATAAATATCTAGGTATTATTCTTACGCCGAAGTTGTCATGGCAAAAGCATTTAAAAGCAAGATTCCAGATGGCGAGAAATAGAATAAATAGTGTATGGAGCAACCTTATAGGAAGTAAGGAAGTCCCTCACTCAGCTAAAGTAAAAGTATTTCAAGCTGTGTCTAGAGAAATATTATGCTACAGTGCTCAAGTATGGGGGTACATCCAATATGATATAGTAGAGAAATTATTAAGATTTTTTTATAAAAAAAATTATTGGGTCTACCTCAAAATACTCCTAACTATAAGCTTTTAATAGAGGCTGGCGTAGAGAAAATGTACATTCATACACTCAAATTGCACACAGATTATATAGTCAAGGTGCTGAAACTTCCAAGTAATCACCTTCCAAAAGTATTAGCTGAAAAAATAATAGAAAAGGAAATATCTTGGCGTGAAGAATTCAACCATCTGGCGGATAGGTTTGATGTTAATATTTCTTTCAGCGAAACAGTCAGTTTACACAGCTCTTTCCAAAATATTATGGTAAATTTGAAAAACACACACGCGCAAAATGCCCCGTATGAAGCAGGACTAGGGATACGTCATGACTTATGCAGTAAGATAAGTTCCTTGAAGTGCCGTAATTACTTTGTTGATGCAGTAGTAATACAGAATGCTCTATGTGCAATTTGGAGGAGGTAGAAAATACAGAACATTTCATTGCAAGATGTCCTCTACTTATAGAGACATCTTCCTTATTCTTATCTATCTTTTTCGTGTGGTCCATTCCCTTTTTAAATATTAGCGTGAATTTGGTGCAATTTTAAATTTAGCTTAGTAAGTTAGTGATATAATAATAATAATGAATTACTAAAAATTATTTTTGAGCGGAGATAAAGTTCATTTACATTAGTGAAGGATTATCAACCTGGCAGACGGCATAGCCATTGTCAGTGTGTTTTTGAAGTTAAAACTAGGACTAGTTATTTAATGTAAATATTTAATATTGTGAATAAAAACTTTATTATTGTTATTATTAGGATGTTGGAAAGCTTCAGATTCGCTCATTTATTGAGACGAGATTCAATCGGAGCAGATATCATGCATCGAGTTTGACGGCCGAAGTCACCCGGATTGGTACGCTTCTGCCCGCGCAACCAGAGTTACTCGCACAATACGAGAGACTTAAAGAACGACTGACAGCACAAAACTACAAGCATAGCTTGGAGTTTGTGCTCCGAAACCAGTCGCGCTTGTTGCGAGAGGGCGAGTCTCCGACCGAGTACTTCTTCCAGACAACTCGACGTCGTACCGCTTCTTGTGAATTAGACTCGATTGTTGCCGAATCGGGCCAGATCCTATACGGAGAGGAACTTGCGAACGTTGCCAAAATTCTCGTCCAACGATGAATTCTTTCATCATGTTCCTACTTTCTCTGATGAAAGTAGACAATTCCTGGACAGAACTCTTACTCTCGATGATATGCTTACCGCAACGAAGGATCTTCGACGTCATACTTCTCCTGGTTATGATGGTCTAACTCCAGAATTCTTTGTTCGTTTTAGGAATCTTTTGATTCCGGACCTTTTGGATGTCTCTAATTCTGCAGTGGTTGGACATACCGAATTTCCCTCAAGTTGGCGGAGATCCGTTATGCGTCTAATACCTAAGAAGGGGGATCTTCAAAGGATGGGAAACTTGAGGCCAGTTACTCTGTGTAATGTCGACTACAAAATAGTTTGCAAAACACTGGGAACTCAAGTGATTGCCTCAGTAATACACCCGTCACAGTCCTACTGCATTCCATGTCGTAGTATCTACGAGAACATCGTCGTAGCAAAGCATCTTTTCGCCTACCATGAAAAAACTGGTTCGCAAATGGCCATGATCTCTTTGGATCAAGAAAAGGCGTTCGATAGCGTCTCGCATGAGTATCTACTGAGAGTGCTCGATAAATTTGGGCTTCCGTCCAGATGGATTGAGATCATCAGTGGTCTGTATACAGATTCAGTGATACTCATAAAGCATAATATGCATATATTGTCTGCTATTCCGTTTCGTCGGGGTATCAGGCAGGGATGCCCGTTGTCAGGAATGCTTTATGACTTTTCACTGGAGCCGCTGCTAGTAAATCTTCGTCAATCGTTGAGACAATATTCAATTCACTTACCATACACTACTATAAGGCTACTTATTCTAGCGTATGCGGACGACCTGTCTATATTTGTAACGAAAGATGATGCATTTCCAGTCGCTCGTAGGGTTTTCGAACAATATGAGCGATTAGCGGGCGCTAGGGTTAACCTAAGCAAAAGCCAAGGCCTATGGTGTGGGAGGTGGCAGAATCGTTCAGATTCTCTCCTCGGCATACAATGGATGAATACTTGCCTGAAATATTAAGGTGTATATGTGGGGCTTGATGGTAAAACATCTAATAGCCGCATGGCTCTGAAGAAACTCTCTGGAGCTGTAAATTCGTGGCGGACTAGACTGCACCCACTTTCGCTGAAAGGACGCGCAGTCGTTGTCAATTATTTGATTACCTCGTCCATCGTGCACCTGTTAAAATCGGAGTGCTTCGAAGAAGCCTTCGTGAAACTTTTACAGGCGAAGGTCGTTGACGCCTTCTGGGGGGGGGGAAGACGATGGGTCGGTGAAAGCACGCTCTGCCGACCAGTAGCGGAGGGTGGTTTGGGTCTTACAGACATGGTCGTGAAATTTCGTTGTCTTCAGGTACGGGCATTCCAACGAGTGTTCTGTCAAAAAGGTAACTTAATTTCGCAGCTGTGGGTAAGTTCTATGGGGGGTAGCGGCGCAGGGGAGCACTACTATCTGCTCTCGGTTCGCCCACCATATCCGCATGACTGGTCCCAGGATATGATCTCCACGATTACTATCTGGGGCAGAATAAGACCAACATTACATTTGCGATGGAATGAACTTGGGTACGGGATTTCTCAACAATTCCGAACAGGTTGGACCCTGAGTTAGTAGATTCGGTGTTCAGTAATGCTCGAGGTGTAACGGCCGATACAGGACAACTCACAGTTCTTGGAGACAACATTGATGCTTCTGGGAACACACTTATACACTCCCACACAACACAATTAAACGAATTGGTGGATACAGCACGAGATCGTTTTAGTCGTCTCTCTACTAGGGAACCTAGCACTGAGGTGATAAACGCTTTCGTTATTAATCGACCGCCGCACACGACATTCAGTACACTCACTTCACGTAGGCTGCGCGAGCTCTTCGTAGGAGTAAATCCTACGGATACCATAGGGATTAATAGATGGCGCGGACATCTTGGGGTAGACTTGGGAGTAATGGGGACTATAACTAGCAGAGTCATCTATAGTTATCCGTCCAATTACAGAGACTCTGATGTGGCATTCAAACTGCTCCATCACGAATTCAAAGAGCCTGCATGGTTTGTGGTGGTGAAGGAACCCTGTTCCACAGACACTTCACATGCCCGACATTAATAATCTTGTTCGCGAAATGTGCCAGCATATCTGCCCGACATTCAGTATTACAAGAACGTCGTTTTTACTGGGGCCAAGGACATGTAACCAGGTAAATTGACTGGGCAACAGACCACTAACCCACAGTTTCACACACATGCACTTAAGAACCACTTCATTGCCAGATTGAAAAGGCGATTACGTCTAGAGTTCATGGCAACGAAGGGCGACACATTCAACTGCACCTGGCAACCTTTATCGTCGGTGCGGAACGGAAGCCTTGTCTTTCACTGGGAATAACAGGTCGCAGTCTTGCAGCAGCTTGTCCACGAAGCTTCTCTTCGCTTTGGTATTGCTGCAAGTGCTGCGGGAAGGACTAGTCTCACGTTGGAATCGTAGAACTGGGAGGATGATGGGAGCAGTTTGCAGACGTTAATGACTCTGCAGACTGGTCCAGCGGGACTCTAATCGGTTCGAAATTGTTGTGCGTTCGTTTAGAACATGTTTGGATGTGTGCTCCCGGAGGACTAGAAAAGTGGCGAACAGCTCTAAGGAGAGGGCATTTGCTTGGGAGCAGTGGTTCCCGAAGTAGGAACTTCGCCCGGTGCTGCATCTACCCTCTGGGAACACTCAGACAATGATGTTCCAGTTTAAGTTTTCGGTTCATTGTGCTCGTTCGTTTTAGGTTTAGCTTTATGTTTAGTTTCGGAAATTTTTCAAAATTTTTAAGGAACTTTTCTTAGAGCTGGCACTCGCTTGGAGGCATTTCAAAATTTCTTTGTATTTTCTTTTTAACAGGTTTTTGCCTTCAAGTTTTAGAGTTCGTTTTATTTAACCTATTTACAGTAACGTAGTCTATTGAGTCATGTTTTGTTATGTTCTTTTTGATCCTTATTACTGTGTCTTTTTAATGTTTGTGTGATTTTTAGGGTAGCTAGTTTTTGTAAGATTTTTACGCATTATAACGATTGTGCCAAATAAAGAGCCATATATACATAAAAAAAAATTATTATTCTAGGTCTGAGAACAAATTAAGATTATATGTAATAAAAATTACCTGTTGCAAAACAAACAAATTAAAATTTTAAATACTTACCGGTTTGCAGTCAGCTGGCCAGTCCGTCAGCTTTGTCTTTGGGTAAATAGCATTAAACCACGTAATCGCCTCATCTCTTTGTTTCCCACCAATAGCGCTTGTAACTTTGAGCAATTCTTTCGGGGTATGAGTAGGAAATAGACACCAACGCTTGTGACCGAATACTAGCGCATTCCACGCACTTGTTCCCAATGGATCTATATGAATTCCTGTCCCCGAACGTGCTGGACCCATGACAAACCAACGATACGGTGGTCGCCTGTCCTCACCTGAATACTTAAATAGGTCATCCTGGAAATACTTAGGAATGGCGTAGTCCTCTAACAATTTTTTTCTCCTATGATGCTAATTTATTTTATTAAGATGACAATATCAAGTAGATTGAGTACATACCTCCCCAAAGCTGCTATCGAATATATAAAGAGGGCTATCATCCTTGGTAGACATCATATATTCCACGTAATACTTCATTTTCATTTTAACGCTGTAGCCCTCATTATCTTCTCCGCACTTAAATTTCTGGTTCCGATACTTCTTAGCTAGGCGCTCAAGAGTCCATTTCTGCAGAGCTCGCCAGTCCTCTTGCAGTCCTTCGATCACAACAGGCTTATAAGGCTTTTCGTAAATGTCTATAAAAGTTTGGCAGTCTACATCTTTGGCGTGTATTCTCTCCACAGTATCCGTAAACTTTTTAAATTCATCAAAACGCTCAAAATATTTCTGGGAAGTCCATGAACCCTTTTCACTTAGTTCTGAAAAGGTATTTCATAAAAGTTCATCGAATTTAAGGTTAACGTACTACTTCTGTACCTGGGCGAGCTTTCCTCTTAACTTCTCGAACTCTTTTGCGCGAACGATGAGGCAATTTAAAGTCTTCGGACATTATTTAATAATATAGAGTAATTTTACTATTAAAACTAGTTATTTAACGCAAAATTTCTACGATTTAGCCCAATAAAAATCTCCTCTCACTGACAGAACAGCATCCAGCCGTAGATAGATAGAGGTGGCGTGCAAAACTGCTAAACAGCAATGGACGTGCATATGACTAGGGCTGCCATATCTTATCAAAAAATTGTATCCGAAAAATGTGCATATTTTCAGAAAGCACCGCAGAAAACAGCTAAATTTGAAAATATTAACTGCTAGACGGAATTGTTTATACCATTTTCGGGAATTTTAGCACAGGCACGAATCTAAAATTTAGCTTTAGCTCCAGCACCATTTTGAATTTTGCTAAATAGATGTCAAAATTGACAGACGCTTCTGTAGAGATAAAAGCTTTGAGAATATTTTCTGAATTTCTTCTTAATAATTAGGAAAAATACTAAAATGTTTTTAAAATTTGTTGCTAATGTGTGTCGCGTTTGCTTGGAAACAAAGGGAGAGGTCAATTTATACGATAACGGACTAGACGAGCAGTTTCAATTTCTAACCTTGCTAGACGTAAGTATTGATAGTTTCTTGCTAGAAAATTATAAAATGGTTCCAAATTAGCGCTTTGGCATATTTGGTAATAAATAAATGCTAGAAAAAGAAATAACGGTCAAATTAAAGTAAAACCGTCTACACAGGCTCTATGTTATTACAAATTTCGCAATTTTTAAATTGTGGTACAGGAGATTACAAGTGTATTCTTTCGTCCTTCAATTTCGTGAATAATGGAGAGGTTTTTTGCCCATAAAAATATACTTTCTTTTGCATTACACTAGACGTTAATAGTTTAAGATTTCATTGGGCTTTTGTTTATTATATTTTGATACTGGTACCTATCCCTCTGGTTCCTTTAACCCCATTTGGTGCATAGGGCGTCTATTACACCGACTCTCCACCTGGTCCCGTTCTGCGCAAATGCCTTCAAGTGTGGGCACTATTTATTGATCTGAGTACCATCCCCCTCGACGGATCTTCTCCATGTGATGGGATGTTAAGGATGCGCCGGAGACACCGGTTGACAAAGTCTTTTAACTTAGATGACATTTGATAGAAAACTTTCCATGTAGAGCAGTCGTACAACATTACAGATTTTTCAGCTCTAGCTCCGCCGTCTACGGTAACTATGCTTCCGAGATAGCAACATTTGCTGCTCTTCCACATAAAGTTCATGCTGTGTACAGTAGTCCAAGCTCATGAGCTTGGTTTTAGCAGCATTGATCTTAAGCCCTGCTCTGCGACCTTCTCTTCTCAGAGCTTCGGATATTTGGGCTACATGACTCCTTTTGTTGGATAGGAGGCATACATCGTTACAGTTTTCCCTTGTGTAGGACGTGACATTGGCTTCCTGAGTAGGACTCCTTTATGATGGTGATAATTTTTTCTGCGATGCCTCTCCTACGTAAAGTTGCCAATATATACTCGCGTCAAACGCCACAAAATCGACGACCTTTAGATGTCGGAGGGTGTTGATTTGCTAACAGTGTGCTCGATTGTATTGTTGATTCGCATTAAGATTTTAACCTTTTTGGGAGAATCTTCACAATTACGCCTGTTTTCCATGCACTGTGATAGGTCTCGGTTTCCCAACATTCTTGGATTACGGGCAGTAGAATATCAACCGCAGCAATGGGATCCGCCTTAAGTAGTTCCACTTGTAAACCATCAATCCCTGGGGCCTTACCGAGGTCCATCGATTTAATTGCGTCAGTCAGCACTAATCTTGTCGGTGTTCTCGTGTTAATGTTGGTCGCAGCCGGCGGGTGTTCAGGCTCGTGTGAAGATGGTCCGAAGGTACAATGTTCCTCCGTGACAAAAAGGGTTCTATTAGTATCTCTTACAGGATGTTGTGTTGTAAGAGTCATTCCTGTCAGCTTTTTGGCAATCTTGTAAAGATTCCACTGTTACCGTTGATGTAGTTGCGCTTGTCACGTCTTACACTATTTTGGACTCCTTTCTGTAGAGATCGGTATGCAGTTTTGAGATATTGTTTAACTGCAATGTCGGTAGCAGAATTGATGCGGTCTTTAATCTGGTTCCGTTTCTATATTCTGCACCATATGGCGTCATTGATCCATGGTCGTCTTGCGCTCTCAAAACATCCCACGAGTTCTGTACCAAACCTCACAAAATATTCCTTCGCCCTTTCCAATTTTTGGTCGATGAAGTCGTCGGTATTATGACGCAGTCCAGCTTTTTGGCGCAATGCGGTGGTATATGCGCAGCGGATGTTCGGTGTTTTTAAGCCTCTGCACATTGAGGTGTGGCATATTATATGTGTTACGTGGGCGTACTGCTGCGTGCATAAGCGAAACTTAGCTGTTACAAGATGGTGATCGCTGCCAATATCAGCGCCACGCTTAGACCTTACATCATGAAGAAACTTTCTCCAACTTTTCGAAACAGCGATATGGTCAATATGATTCTTAGTTCTGCCATCTAGGGAAACTCAGGATGTCCCCATTTGCGTTCCTGTTTCCGAGTCAAAAGTTCCCCATTACATGTTCGAAGCCGATGTTGTTAGAGCTAATCTTAGCGTGTCGTCAAGAAGCTCGTAGAAGGCCTCCTTAGTTGTTATATCCGCTTGTTCGATCGGCGCGTAGTATTGAATTATGGAGATGTTACGTACCCTGCTCCGGAATCTGCCGGTTATAATACGGTCGGATATTGGTGACCAGTCCAGTAGTGATTGACAGGCAAGCTTGGTTAGCAACAAGCCTACACCTGCCATGCGTGGTGTATCTAATTCTTCATGGCCACAGTATAGCAGCACGGTTTCAGATGTGGGTGATGTAGACTCTCCACTTCCTCTCCATTTAGTTTCACTTAATCTTCAGCTATTTATTTTTAATGGTGCATTTCCCGCTTCACCTCCATGATCTTTGCGTATCCACACTCGTCCCACAGAGTTCTCACGTTCCACGGCCCGATCGTAGCCCGTTATTTATAGCCAAGGGTCGTCATCACAAAATCAGCCCGATGTATCCGAGGCGTAATTTGTTTTCCTATGGGTACATTCCGGCATTTACGAAAAACGAAAAACTGCTTTGTCTTTTAATAATTCGTTGGGAGTAAGACGATAAGGGAAAACCTTTGGTCTGCACAATACCCTCGTTAAACGGATAGAGAGTTTTTTGTCAGACCGTTCAATCCGTGTAATAATTGACGGAGTTACATCTGTTTCCTACGAAATAAATGCTGGTGTACCTCAGCGTTCAGTTCTTTCACCAACCTTATTTCTTTTATTTATTAATGATCTTTTATCCCTTACTCTCAATCCTATTCATAGTTTCGCCGACGACAGCACCCTTGATTTCGCGTACTCATTTGATTCTGCAATAAATTCACGTGGAAATGCTACAGAAGTTAATCGAGAACGCATGTTAACCCATTTCAGTCGAAGGAGTGAATATACCCAATTCGCTTTCCGTAAACATAATGGGTATTGAGATATCCAGCAATCTTATATATAATAATATAATATAATATCATATATTTGCAATCGCTGAAAGTGCGATGGAATGCTTGGATTTTCTACAGAGATGTAAGAAATATTTCACCCCACCTTAATTAGCGCTGATCTACAAGTCCCACATTAGGCCTAGACTTGAATATAATTCTCATATTTGGGCAGGGGCCGGACACACAGCATTGTCCGCGTTAGACAAAGTCCAGCGTAAGGCTATTAAAGTTATTGGCGATCCCTCAATCTCTGGGAGCCTTGACTCTCTGGAGCATTGACTGAGTGTCGGTTGCCTCTCGTTCTTCTATCGCTATTTCCATGGCCATTGTTCTATCGAAATTGCTAGCCTGATTCCTTGTAGACACCTGACAACGCGCGTTACAAGAGCTAGAAGTCGCTCCCACCCCTATACTCTCCAGGTCAAATTTGGACGTACCGTCGAATTTTGGGAATCTTTTCTAAGCAGAACAAACGAACGAATGTGGAACAGTTTACCATCTTCTGTTTTCCCTCGTCAATGAGCCCGAAGCTTTCAAACGGAGAGTACATCGACACCTCCTTCACTCAATCTCCTAATCCATTTCAATCATCCTTAATTCCTTTTCTGCCAAGGCTGTGCCTTAAAATCATAGGGCATCCCCTGAGCTTTGGCAACATCATATATATTAAAAAAAAGATTTTATAATAGGAGGCGCGACTTAAATCTTGATTGGGATAAAGATCCAATTTCAGCAATGAGACAATTTTGTTTAAAATATGTCCTGCAGGAGGAACTCTGAGAGAAGTACAAAGCAACACTTAGACAATTTAAGTCTGAGTCTAGGCAAGGCCAGAGGGAATCGTGTAGAAAATTTACTAGCCAAACTTAGGAAGATTCTTTCCAAATCTAAAAGCCAAACCGAACTCATCGAGAAGTCATCTAACATGAAGGAAGCACTAGAGAAGCTGATAATAAACAGCTTCCCGTGAGGGATCGATGAGTGTAGAAATTACCTATATAAAAAACCCAAATAGAGGTAAAAGAGGGAAAAGCATGAAGATTGTGTACCATTTAAAGGGTAAAATGGGCTTTAAAATCATTTAACCCGTACAGGTAGAGATGGAGTTTATCACATAATGTTACAGCAAGGAGGCATCCGACTGTGGAACAGTCTCGCCGAACTTTTTAGAGCTAGAGATTCTCAGTAGGTTGAGGAAAAAGAGGGGGTATATCAAAGAATAATCAACTGGGTCGAATCGATGTTGGAAAATCGTATCATTAAAACGAGTTTCGAAAACTTAAATAGAGGAACTCCACAAGGAGGGATTCTTTCACCACTGATAATGATCGATGAATTACTAGAAACCTTGACATGTAAGGGTCTGTTTGCTATCTGCTATGCAGGTGACCTATCGATAGTAGTCAGAGGTAAGTTTGAAGAAAATCTGGGATATTTACTTCAGGAAGTAGTGAGCACAAGAATCACATGGGCTCACGACTGCGGACTTAACCCAGATAAAACGGAACTCTGCTGCTTTACCAAAAAACAGAAATTAAGGAAGATAGTTCCCCCGTGCATAGGCAAGACCAGGCTCACCATAAAGAATGAGGCTAAATTTCTGGGTGTACTGATGGCAAGGTAACTAAGTTGGTATAGCCAGCTATACGAAAAGAAAAACAAAACACTAAGTGATTTCTGGAAGTATAGAAAATACAATTGGGAAAGTATGGGGATTATCAGCCTGCATTATAAAATGGATGAATACTTCTGTAATCGGACCCATGATAACACACGGTGCGGTAATCTAGTGGAAATCAATGGAGGTGGGCTGAAACTAGAAGACAATGGACTAGGTGTAACGTATGTGTTGTTGACGCATCGCAAAAGCAGCTTGGTCGACACCGACGAGGGCCCTCGAGATCATATTAAACATCTCTACACTGGAACTCCATGTTAGGTGTGTGGCATTAAACTCGGCTGCTCATTTACTCATGAATAAAGTGTGGAAGGTTAGAGAACAACTCTCACAGCATAAGAAGATTGCTCAGATCCGTAATGCAGGGGCGATTGAAAGAATATTCGGGGAAGAAGACCCTAATATGGAGGAAAACCGCGAAGCTTTATTCTCGACGAAAAGAGAACAATAGTGTGATCCAAGATAACTCTATAGCAATTTACACAGATGGCTAACAAAACGAGCGAGGCTTATGCGAGGAACTAAAGCTGGAGATATGGGGAGGTTTAAATAACTCCTCTGTTATTCAGCGTGAAATCACAGCGATAGAGATAGGAGCGAGGGGGATAATGAGAGCGAGGGGGGGAGATTATCCACACTTTAACAATGACCAACTTGTGTGCTACGAAGACGCATAAAAAGAGTTGGGAGATAGGGAGATATTCGAAAGCCACATAAAAATACCAAAGGGTTCTGAGGAGCCCAGGTCAGAGGTTGCGGGGAAGAAGAAACCGTTAAAAAAACGTTCTCGTGCAATGCTCGGATTTAGCGCAAAGAAGATATAGAATCATAGGAGTAGACTTCTGCGAAGATTTAGCAGAAGTTGATAGGACAGGATACAAATCCATTATCAGATTCGTTATGGGTGTTATCTAGCTCGGTAGTATACTTTAGGGGACGCTGCCGAGCAAACGAAGCCGCTGCTCTCACTAAGCAAATCAAACTTAAGGCTGCTAACAGGGTTTTTCGCTGGCCATTGCACCCTATGTTACCACCTAAGAAAAAGATGGGGTTAGGTGCAGAGGACAGCTGCCGCTTCTGTTTGGAAGAGTAGGAGTCAGCGGAATGTATCATCAGTTCCAGGTGCACTCAGTAGGTTGGTTGGTTGATTAGCCGGAATGTTTGCTGCTGAGGGCAGTAATTTCAGGGAATGAGGCCCATTGTGAATACCCTTTGAATAAAAACTAATATAGTTGGAGTTAAAACCACCCAGATCTCTGTAAAAATCTATTAAGATGCACTAGTGCTATCTGAGCTAAGTCGTCCAATTTGCCAGAAAACCTTGCTGCCCGACAGGTAAGTCGTCGCTCTTTTAGAGCAGGAGATTCGCAGAGCAAGTGGGCTATGGACTCAGTTTTTTCTTCATCTCGACAGTTTCTACAGAACTCGTTCGATGTCTTCTGTCGAAGGATAAGATGTTTAAAGTTCTTTTAAAGTTTATTTTTGGCAATAGACTACGTGTTATGAGATAATAGGTAATATTTTTACACCGCATCGAAGTTGTATTGGAATAGTGTCTTTCAATTTGACTTTTTGCCGTGTTAATGGGAGGGTGAACCCTTTCCATGGCTGTGTCTATGTTTGTGTTTGAACCCTTTTTAGCCAGTTCGCCAGCTTTTTCATTACCCTCTATATCGACATGTCTTGGAAAAGAAGCAGAGCTGAAGCGTATGGTGTGAAATGGTTCTTAGTGCTCAAATATATTTTCTACCACATTTTGATTTTATGAAGTTGGAGTTCAACGCTTTGAGTGCTGCTTGACTAATAGTGATCTCAGTTCCTGACATATATTCTGCTTGGACAGAGAATGTTTTCATTATAGCGTACAACCTTGCACTTACATATCTGTGAGTCTATATTACTTTTCTATTTGCAGTGCTCCCGAGAAATATCTGACTCCGATACCCTATCTGTTTTTGATCCGTCGGTGGAAATGGCTGTTCTTTTAATAATCCTATTAGGGTACTTCCAATTTTATCTGTTAGGAATGATAACAGAAAAGGGTTTCCCGAAATTGTACTGTGGTTTTATATAATCTGTTGTGGGGTGTAAATCATTGAAGAGGTCCAGTACGGGTCCAAAGTTCTGTGGTGACGTTTAGCTATTATCTCTGAGTCTGAGAGCTACTGAAGCTACCATTGGTTTGGTGTGCAGTTCTGTCGGTTGGAAGTGTAGGATAGCTTCCATACCAGCTCGCGGTGTGGATTTTATCGCACCGCTTATTCCCAAGCAAGCCAGCCCTTGCACATTTCTTTAAAAGGAGTCAAAAAACTATCGCTCCATGTGTAAGAAAGGGTCTGATGATTACTGTGTACATCCAGTGTACAATATTTATTAATTTATTTAAGCTTAATACAAGCTATTACATAATAATACTACAATTACAAGCTATAACATAATACTAATACTACAAGCTATAATAAATGATGACATAATAAATAAATAGTAAAAGCTACAGTATGAGCTCTAATCAAAGTAGATACGGGCTGGAAGGAAGAAGAATTAAGAAAGGCGATCAAGATGGGTGGGATCAAGATATAAGGCTTTGTGAAGGGATGATTTACTCAGATGGAAGTCAAAGGAGGAAAGGTCGTTGACTTTTCGTAGCATCCTGGTAATTGGCTCGCTTTGACCGTAGTTTGTGCGATGGCGGTCGAGTCGGAAAAGTGGAGTAGACCTAAGGTTGCGGGGATTGGTATAGATGGGTAAAGATTGCACGATTGAAGGGCAGTCTATGGCACCACTTACTAGCTGATGAATGAAGAGAATATCGGAAACATCACGACGTTTACTTAAAGGTTGTAAGTCTATCAGTTTCAGACGGTTTTCATAAGGTGGAAGGTTGAAGGTGGAAGGTGGAAGGTTGAAGATGGAAGGTTGTCTACGGAAGGTCACGGTTAATGTGGGTTGTTTGTGTAGGTGACCATACCTGGCTGGCATATTCAAGGAGAAGTCTAACGAAGGAGATATAGAGAGATTTGGAAACATAAGGATTGGAGAACTCTCTGGACCAGCGCTTCACAAACCCTAGCGCGGAGTTAGCTCTGTTAATTATGCCGTCAATGTGGGAACGGAAATTGACTTCACTATCACAGATTATTCCTAGGTCACACAAAGAGGTAATGATAGGGACTGGTACGTCGGTTAGCATGTAGACTCTCGGGGTGATGGTTAGACGCTTGCGGGAATAAGAGATGGACTGGCATTTGGAGACATTGAGTTCAAGAAAGTTTTTCATGCACCATGTGGTGAAGGAATCGAGATCTTTTGGGAGGAGAAGAGAGTCGGTTGTGGAGGAGATATGTTTAATTATTTTCATGTCATCAGCATAAATGGACAGCTCTGAGTGATTGATGACACAGTCAACATCATTTATTGTAAGGATGAAAATTAATAGGCCGAGGTGGCTGCCCTGGGGGACGCCTGAACGAGCGACAATAAGGTTAGAAATGGATGAGTTGAAAAGAACATTGTACCGACGGTTGTTGAGGTAGGATTGAATCCAGGAGATGAATCGGGAGGGGAAGCCTAGGCGATCAAGTTTGAACAAGATAACATTATGGGAGATCTTGTCAAAGGCTTTATTAAAATCGGTGGCGATAACATCAACATCTTTACCGTTTTCCAGAGCACATAGTGTTTTGGAGACGAAGTCAATCTTACTGGTGGTTGTGGATCTTCCTTTGAGGAAGCCATGCTGGGAGAGGGAGAAGATATACTTACAGTGGAAGAACGTGGAATCGACCAATTTTTCGAATAGTTTAGGTATGGATGATAATTTAGCGATGGGTCTGTAGTTGGACACATCGTTCTTGCAACCTTTTTTGAAGATGGGAATAATATACGAGTTTTCCCATAAATGAGGAAAAACCCTTTGAGTGACCGATAGGGGGAAAAGCAAGGTATGGGGTTGAATTAGATGCATGGCACACTTTTTCAGAACTATGGCCGGAATGCCGTCAGGACCTGGGTTGAAGTCGTCCTCAAGAATGAAAAGTAGTTAAGGTGAGGTTGTAGAGGATTGTCGCTGAAAGATTTACTGAAGAACTGTGCAAAGAGGTTGGCGATAACCTTAGGATCAGACGAAGAGGTATTTCCATCCGTTGGAGGTACTCATAGTAGAGGATATCACAACGTTCAGAAAAAGAGGTATAAGCAGATAGGTAGGAAGAATAGTCAGACTCGGTCTGGGATAGAAGAAAAGTTTGCCAACGTTTATTTCTCCTGTTGCGGAGAGAGCGGTTAATACCTCATTTATCAAAGGTTCTTTTGCATGCATATAGAACATTGAGTACTTTCTTCGTTTTCTCTTTTATATTCCGTTTCCAGTTTAGTTTGGAGTCGAATATATTAAAACTCCTGGAAACTTGGCTTCCGAGGAGAGTTTGAGGACACTTTAGTTTTAGTGGTTTCCAAATAAGTAATTTGTATTTTCTGGTGAACAGTGCCATTTCAATCTTATTGGGATTTACCGTAAGGCCGTTGGTTTTTGCCCATTTCGATATACCTTTTGAAGCTGACTGTTGGTAGGAAATTTCGTTTCCTCAGTAGTACAATTTCATCTGCGTACCCTGTCGTTTTGATACTTTTTCTGAGGATGGATTTGAGAATTTTGTTAAAATATACGTTCCAGAGCAGAGGTGATAAAACTCCTTCCTGTGACGTGCCTCTGTTAACTGTTTTCCCGATAAAGAAATCTCCTGAACTAGCTGCTATTTAACAGCGTCTGTATTTAGTTCGTCAGAAATTTCCTTGTTCCAGCTTCCTCAATCGTTCTTGTAACCTCATGCACCGCTGTGTCCACGGATTTAATTGTAATGTAGGCGTGTTGTGCGCCACATAGATACTTGGTTGACTCAAGGTGTTGCCTGAGATATAAGCCCAGTAGCCTGTATAGTGTTTTTAATAGTAACAACAAGAGATTGATCAGTCTATAATCTTTGGCAGTTATGTGGCTTGCTTTGCCTGCTTTGGGAATGAAAGCACCTCTCTCCATCTTTCCGGTATGTATCCAGTGGTGAAGCATGCTTCAAAAACTGCTTTAAGCCAGGGGGTAATACTTCCTAAGGTATTTTGTAGCATGGCGGGGATAATTCCGTCAGATTTGTAGGGATTTTCCTCGATTTTAAAGTGGAGTTGTCGAAACATCTTGTGGTCAGTCTTGCACACTCTATTTCGTGCACCCAGTGAAATGGGTGAAGATGAGCTGTTCAAAATTTTCTTTGATTATCTTCTGTTCAAGAGCCGTCTTCTTTACAGAGGTATCCCAGCGGTGTTGGAGCTTCGGCTAGAACTAGTCCATTGTTGACTCTATATTTGCAAAGTATTTTGTCCAATATTCTCTTTTGGCAATTCTGATTTTCTTGTTCAAGTCATTAAGATTGGCGCGGTGTAAGCTATAGTCTATTACTGTTCTTGATCGCTTGGCCTTATTGAAGAGAGCTCTGGCTTAAGTCCTAAGAAGTCGACGTTTCTCTGACCACCATGATTCATGGCTACGTTTTGATGGTCGACTGATAGGATACGATCTCTAAGTAAGCCTTATTTATGCACTTAGTACGTCTAATTTATCTTATATCTTTAAATGTATCCTATTTTTTCGGATATTTTTCACGAAATAATTGACGTATTGTTTAAATTACTTTTGCTTTTCTATTTTATTCTACATGTTACCATTAACCAAAAAATTCCAAAATTTTTTTTCTTAGGTTTCAGCAAAAGACGGGCTTCCCTCACAACTTTGTGCTCAATGTGCTAAACGTCTTAAAATTGCATATGAATTTAAGAATCAGGCAATATCATCTGACTCTCATCTTCGCGGTTTCATAAGTTCAATAAATTCAAAATTTTCCAGTTTAGCAGAGTCTCACAAAAGAGAAGTTCATACAAGCTTGGCAGAACTGCAAGATTTATTGCCTGCTGAAGAAATGGCAACTTTAATTAAATCGGATCGGAAAAGTTCCGAAGTAGAAATAGAATATCTTCATGAAGATGACGAGTGCCATGATGATAATGAGGACAGTGTTGATGTTGCAAAACACGTAGAAGACTTAGAAGAAACGACAACACTTTCAACAAGTTTAAACTGTGAAGATTCTCTATACTGCGCAGAGTGCAATAAATATTTTTCCACAAAGCCAAACCTTATGAGACATATTCTAACACATTCTAAAGCAAAACCTTTTCAATGCTCAATTTGTGGAAGCCATTTTACTCAGAATGGTTCGTTAAAGCAACACATGCTGATTCATACGGGCGAGCGTCCACATAAGTGTGATATCTGCGACAAGACATTTACTAGAAAAACTATGTTAGCTATTCATACGAGAAGGCACACTGGAGAAAAGCCGTATACATGCTCTGAGTGTAATGTTTCCTTTACTGCCAAGGGCGGTCTAAGAGTACTTATATTTTAAGGTAAGCCATTTCGATGAAGTGTTAAGATTTCAGTTTTGTAGAAACACATAGCTGTTCATCACGAAGCTACGACCCGCGATGAATTTCCGTGCACAACATGTGATAAAGTTCTTCATTCAAAGCACTCCTTTAATATGCACATGAATCTTCATAAAAAAGATTCAGATGCGAAGCAACAGTGCCCTATATGTATGAAGTCTTTCACTAATAAGTATAATTTAAAATATCATATTAAAAACCACGACTCCAAGGACAACTTTACGTGTTCGATATGTGAAAAGACTTTCAACTCCAAGTCAAATTTGAGGTATCACTTAGCTAATCACAACAGAGAAAAAGAGGAGTTCGCATGTTCGGTATGCGATGAAAGTTTTTCAAGAAAGTTTCAATTTTTAGCACACTTACAAACTCATGAGAATAAACGTAACTTACGGTTTCAATGCAGAAAATGTGAAAAGAAATTCACCTTAAAGTATGAATAATATTAAATTTGGATTTTATGATGTAAATTATTTCTTTCAGAGAAAACTTGCTGGAACATTTGAGGAATCATATTGATAACGTTTCGCCCGTTTACCGCTGCAGCCACTGTGGTGTAGCATTTAACGTGAAACGAAATTTAAAACTTCATTTGTATAACTTCCATAAAGAGGAAGTACCTGATTTAAATAATTGCGATATTTGTAACATACCATTCGTTACCGTATCACATTTGAATGAACACATTGCAAAAAGACATGACGTTGTGGACGAAAAATGTAACGAATGTGATAAGAATTTCACATCCAAAAAACTGTTCCTGGAGCATAGCATATTACACGACATTATAGAACTAAAAAAACGCTAATAAAGCTTCCGGGCCAATTTGCTTGCTCGAAAATTAAACAAAAAATGGATATTTGTGTATGAGTGGATAAAAATCTTCCTGAAGTGTTTAAATAAAAAGATTATTGCATTTTAATTTATAATGTATGTGACTAATTTTATACTCACCTTCAAAGTACATACTTCCTAAAACTGAAAACTAAAATCACACATCTGTTTTGTAGGAAATACAAAAAATATAGAAAAGAAAAAAAGCTTTTTTGAAACGTCATTTCATTATCACAATGAAAGTATCAATTATAATTTGTGCTCCATTAAAATAAATTACCATACTGTGCTTTCCAAATATTTAAATTATTTGGGTTATCAATGGCCAGAGATATTCAATCTATGCAAACAAATATTGTTCCCTCCCTATGACCTCGCGTTCTGAAATGTTTAGGTAGTTTTATATGGTATCTTTGCTTGTGGATAGTAGCTGTTTTGCTTGTTTAAGCTGTACCCACGTAAAAATGTCGTAACAGTTATAACATCAAATATTATTTTGTGCTTTAAAAGAAAACTAACTTATTTTGCTCTTGTTAGCGCCTTTAGATGTGCTACTTGAAAAATGCCGCTTGTCCGAAATAAGTAATTGCAACAGTTCCAAGGGCAGCGTATTTTATACAAAGGACACAGAATTATCTAAATCCGGCCAAACATTATGAACTTAAAGGCCGCCGCCCCCTTTTTTCCTCACTCTAGATACAACAATTTTAGCATATTACTAGACCGGCAACGTCCTAATACAGCAAGAAAGAATCATCCAAATTGAGTCACGCGTTACGAAATAAGTGTACCCTCCACTCCCTGTCCGCACTTTAGGTACAATTTCCTTTTCACAGTATCGAAGAACGTAGTCTGTAAAACAGAATTAAACTCATTAAAGTCGGTCTGCGCGTTGCAATCTTCTCCACAGAACACGATATAAGTTAGCTCAGGAGACGAGGTGGGTCTTTAAGAATTCTATTAGTATTAATAGATTAAAATGATATCTGCAAAAAGGTGATTATGGCGCCTCTTGATTTTTCTTTATTACAATAAAATTAAATCTGCTAAATCACGAAACTTTTCCAAAGGAAACTCATCCTTGAAAATAAAATCGTTATTATTTGGGCGTTATTTAAAGAAATTGATACAATTTCATTACAGCATGCAATGCTACGATCCTCTAATTCTTACTTACAAATTCTTCATAGTCAAAATCTTTAAAACGTGGAATTTGAAACTAAAATTTCAATAGAACTTTAATATTCGACCTGAAAAGGTGAATAATCTTTATTTATTTATTTACAAATTCGCCAGCCAAATACTGACTACTACAAATCAACGAAATCTAAACAGTAAATATAACGTAAAATGAAATATCAAAATAAATTACAGAATCAAAGTGATTAACTATTAAGACTCAAGATGAGATCAATATAAGTGAAAATCAATAAGCTCAAAATGATTATTAAAAAGACGACACATAGATGTAATAGGCTCATGCATACCATAATTAGTGCGGTGGTGGGGAATATGGAGAAAGCTTTGGTTCCTCAAGGGGCGAGTAGGAATCGATTAACCTAGAGCTCCCAGCAGTTCGGGGGAATCAACCGCGCTTCGCAAGCAATCAAAGGCAAAAACTACTCCGGAGTTGTCGCGTCTGCTTTCAAGGGACTCCAATGAAATAAGCTTTAATTGGTTAGCGTAGGGAGGCAGCCGAAGAGGATCGGTCCAAGGAAGGCTGCGAAGGGCAAATCTAACGAATCTACGCTGCACAGCCTCAATACGATTAATATGAGTCGCATAAAAAAAAGACCACACAGGACTAGCATACTCCAAAACGAACGTAAAATAAAGGAGTTTAGTTATATATGGGTCATCAAACTCCTTAGACCATCGCTTGACGAAGCCTAGAGCAGAATTAGCTTTGTTTACAATAGTGTTGATATGGTCGTGAAATGAAAAGGTCGTATTTAGCACTACCCCTAAATCTTTGATCTTGTCAAGTCTGTTCAGAGAGCCACCGTCTAAGGTGTAGTTAAAGTGCACTGGATTCCTTGATCGAGAGAATGACATAGTAGTGCACTTGCTAATATTTAGGGAAAGGAAGTTTATAGAACACCAACTATCAAAGGCGTCTAAGTCCGAGTTTAATAGTGCACAGTCATTCGCACTTGAAACAACGCGGAAAATTTTGGCGTCATCAGCGTAACATAGAATTCTGGAATTAGGGAGAATGTGAAAGTGAACCTCGAAATAGCACACGTTGCGTGCGATCAGACAGATAGGAACGAATCCAATTAACAAAAATTGATGGAAACCCTAGAAAAGACAACGTACGAACAAGAACACTATGGTTAATTCTGTCAAAAGCCTTACTAAAATCAGTAAAAATGCAGTAGACGTGCTTGCCAGCTTCAATGGCAGAAATACAGCAATTAGAAAATTCCAGCAAGTTAGTCGCAGTAGATCTACCCTTCATGAAGCCATGCTGAAAGGAACCTAGAAAAGGTTTGCAGTGGAAGTTAAGAGCATTGCACACCAGAGCCTCAAACAGTTTACCGATACAATGGGGCGGTAGTTTGATATGTCCTTTTTACTTCCTTTCTTATGTAGGGGAATGATGACAGATGCTTCCCAAGATTTCGGAAAAACACGACAACGAATAGATAAGTTAAATAAGTGATAAAGTATATAAACTAGGGACAAGCGACAATTTTTTACAAAGCAAGCAGGGATACCATCAGGACCGCACGAGAAACTATCAGCCAAACCAGAAATATGCTTTAGCACAGCATCCTCGTCAAACACAAAGGCCAAATAGGTTGGCAGTCGTCAGGGGGTCGTCGCTCTCGACATCACCAAAACTTAACACAGAAGAGTAGCCATCACAATTGCGCTTACAATTTACGAACCTCCAGAATTGTTTAGGCTCAACACGCAATGTCGATTTAATTCTCTCTAAATAGTCAGAATAAGAAATATCAAGTGCAGAGCAAAATTGGTTGCGTAACATGGAGTAAGTGAAGTAGTCAGCATCACTCCTTGAGGAACAAAATAGCTTCCAAGCTTTATTCTTCAGATTCTTTAAGTGATTCACGGAACTATTGACCCAAGGCTGATATGAACGCGAACCACGAGACCTTGAAACAGGAACACAAGTAGCAAAACAAACAGAAAGAGAATCGTAAAATAGTTTTACAGCATTATCAATATCACGTTCGTTCAGAACATTCCACCAATCACAGGCAAAGAGCCAATTATTAAGTGTAGAATAATCAGCATTGCTAAAGTTATAACAAAAATTACTTGAGTTAGAAGATGCCGTCAAATCTAAAAATGATATGCAGTGCTGGATGATGACAACACCAAATCCAGGAACCTGCCCGAGTCATTCATCACGTCACAGTCCTGTGATAAACCGCAAGAGGCAATGGAATCCATGAAGGCCGGAACATACTGTGGGGCAGCCGAAAAAGATGGTAGTAGGCAATCCTTATCCAAGGAGCGCTCCCAACTGATCCAAGGCATATTAAAATCTCCAAGGAGCATAAGGTCTTCCGACGGAAGCAGCAAATCAGCCAGTCCTTCAACACAAGTAGACATCGACTCATAGTAATCAGAGGGCGATCCAGGTGGAATATAGACCGTGGCAATGTAAACATTTTTGTGTGGAAGCTTGAGAACCACACAAATGAATTCTAGGGGATCAGATCCCGCAACATACAACCATACAAGGAATGTCATCGCGGACAGCGCAGAGAACAGCACCTCCTACCGGAGCATCAGGAGCGGAAAGATGGCGGTCACGGCGGAAAACCAAGTACTCAGAGCCAAAGAGCTCAGTGTCCGCAATTCTTCCACAAAGCCAAGTCTCAGTCAGGCAGACCACGTCGAAACATTTATTCGTCGAGCCAATGAAGAGTCGAGTTGTCTTCAAGAAGCTTAAATGAAGCAGAGAAGGAACGACCCTGCCACCGCTGCAGACACAGGTCCAACGGCTTTGACCACGGTGAAATCCAGCGTGTTAGATGGTGGAACAGCGTCAGCAACGTCGCATGTTGTAGGAATTGACGATGCGGTACCGGAAGCCAGACGCGGGCCCAAGACATCACCCCAAGTAGAAGAGGTTGTAGAAGCAAGTGAGGGTGCAGCAGCGAGTGAGGAAGTAACAGTCGACCTCGACGATGCATCAGGAAAGCAAACGCCCTCAAGACTACCAGCAAGCGGAGCCTGATCCCTCCTGCGTCTACGCCTAGAGCGTGAATTAGTCGAAGGTGGTATCTTGGGAGAAGGAGGCGTAGCAGTAGATTGTGCAGTGTTCAAAGCATCAGGATGCGGCACACAAATGGTAGTCACCTCAGCTCCACCGTCGGCCCGCTCCATATCAAGAGGCACACCAATGTCGTCCAAAGCCGTAGGCCGATCAGAATTGCCACGCAGGAACCGCACATCAGACGAGATCGCCTGAATGAGATCAGAACTGCCCTTCGCAGCCGATGACAACGATCCTATATCCTTTCTTAAAAGCCTCAAATTATTCCCAATATCGTAACTAGGGATAACAGGGTTTGCGGCAGTAACAGTACAGTGTGCAGGATGAACAGTAACACCATGCATGTCCTCAATAGAGCTAGACATAGTTGTTATCTTGTATGCTTGAAAACTGAGCAGGCTAGTTCTGATGTTGCAGAGATTTTTAGCCATGCATTCCTGCTCAGTGGAGATACTGTCAGCTATATTCTTCATTAGCCTAAGGACGTGACAGGGCCTGATATATAAACAATTATATATATAAAATTAGAGTTATTCAATCCCGATTAAATGAAATTTAATCGGGATTGAATAACTCTGATTTTACAACATAAGACTACCGATCAAAAACAATACTTAGGAATTTATCAACCAAGCAAAGAACCTAACGCAAATTATTTAAATATAAATACAAGACGAGATATTTTATTTAATGAATTAATTACTTAACTTTCTTTAGCTTTTCTCCTTCCAGGCGCCTCTATTTGTCACTTCCCATCTACTATATTTCCTATTTCGTATTCTTTTGCTGGCTTTTCCGCCACTTAATTGCTTCCTCACTTTCCATTTTTTCTTCCTACCAAATTGCACTTTTTCACGACCGACACTTTAGCTCCAAAATTGTTTTGACTATACTCAAAAAAAAATGTTTTTTCAGTTCTTGACTTTGTCGTACTTAATTCATTTTTTTAAGCTTCGGATGAGGCAGTATAATTACTAAACTCTCCCGTGTCTGCTAGCAAGTTTTTAGTTCATCCCTTCTGTGAATGTAACGATTGTACGAGACGTCTGTAATGTAAGCGATGTTAACTATCGAATGCAAGAAATTGTGAACAGCAGTATTCCATAAATCTCTAAACTTCTTTGTAATTATTACTTACGTGTTAAGATATTAAGTATAGATCTAATTGATAATATTACAGAAAGAAAACTTAATAAAATCAAAGAAAAGATCTAATAGAAATAAATTAAAAATTATTATCGCCCAAAACAAAAAATCTTCGTCGAATCCAGTTCCTCGCCCAGATATTCTTGGTGATTCGTCTCCTTTTGAATACATCTTTAGGTAAAAGCATCGTTGAAACATTTGAGCTAACGACTAATGTTTTACAATCCATGGTATCTTTTTCTATAGAACGCATCGTTGCAACTTATCGTTTCCGACAACTTTAAATGAACGCACCTTCTACAACTCAGGTAAGAGCAAAACTTATTCGCAGTTCATAAAATCAAATCTTATGTATCCTCCTCTTTTAGACCACATCGCAGCAATAATATATCATGGGAAGTTTATTAAAAATGGCAGCTCGGTACGAAAGCATCAACGCCGAGAAAATTATATGAAAAGCGAGAATCTTCTCTTTTTGTTAAAAATCCTGCAATAAGATCATGAGCAGCATTAAAGGTTCTAACTTTACTTTGCCTTTGCCTTTGGTTTACACGTTACAACGTTAAGCTCCACCCATCCCCTTTTCCCAACCAAGAGTGCAGATTTTCTCATACAAATACAAAAAACTTAGACAATGGCACCGAGGCCGTCTATCAAGGTTAATGTTTACTAACAAAATATTAAATAAAAAATAAATTCAATCTGCACATGAATTAGATATAACTATAAAGCAAGTAAGTAAGTAAGAACAATTAAGTAATGAACATAAATTAATAAAGTAATGTTTAGTAAGAATAGGGAGGAAAGCTTGACTTGTAACGAAGTTACATATGAGATTAGTTGTTTTATTGATCTACAAGGAATTTTCTATACGGCCCTCTTAGCATAAAGAAATAAATCGCCATAGTTATTTTTACCACTTAAAAGATCTATTACCCCGGATTCCTTCAAGTTACGTTTAAAAAAAATTTGCATACGAAATTCTGTGAGGATAGGACAGTAAGCATAAATGCTACATGGAATAATTTGTTTAGATATAACAATACAAAGCATTCAGATAAACTTAATCTATTCTATGTTACGGAGCACAGATTTGGGGATATGAGCAGAATGAGCTAATTGAGAAGCTACAAAGACCTTTTATTAAAAAAATTTTTAAGTTGCCGCGGCAGACACCTAATTACATAACACACAAATAAATTTAGAAACTGACTTGTCATGTATTTACATGTACACTTTAATTTGTATTACTTAAATGAACCTTGTTGTACTTTTTTGGCAGATGTCCTTTCCCAGTTATTCTCATAGTAACAACGGGGAAACATACTCAAGACAAGAAAAAATAATTATTCAAATCATCCTACCCACTCCGCATCCTCTAAGTTGCTGATCTAGCACCAATGGGAAAATATACTTTATACAACAAAAAGGGAATCACCTAAATCGATCCAGGCGTTACGATGTTAGGCTTCACTCCTCGCCCACTCCACTCTAAGAACAAACTTTTTATTTTAGTAGCAATAGGGGCAACATACTGCATTACAACAAAAGAAGGTAGGCACGCCCACGGATCGATTTTGGGAAGTCAGTTGAAGTCTCATCAAAATCGGTGCAGCCATCCCAGCCTTAGTACGAAATTGGTATCCTGCTACGTGGGCGACGTGATATATAAAACCATCTCGATGGGTTCAGGCATTCCAAAGTTAGTTGTCGCCCCTCCTCCACTAAGTCCAAAATGTTGAATATGATATTAATGGGGCAACATACTCTATATAACAAGAAATAAATCATCCAAATCGGTCCCACCACCCCATCTACAAAATTTTTGACGTGGTATCTGTTGTAACTCAAGATTTCGCCGTGCTTTCAGTAGTTGAGAAGAGCGACACAGCAGGAAGCTGGGTTACTGATGCCTCTTCCTGGGAGTCTTAAAAATAAACAAAAAACATACAATTTCAATTAGCTCGTTTTTATTACTTTAATTATCGGAATTTCACCGTGTGGATGATATTATAACAATGATAATTAAATAACAAAATATTTACATGATTTCACAGTATAAAAAACAAACTTTTATGATTGCGAACGACGTTAACTGTTTTAAAGGCAAACCCAGACTTCGGCGTGTTTAGCGTCGAATCCTATTTTATTACTCTTTACGCGACGCTGTACTGTCAGCGAAAATATCACACTTACTTCGTTAATTCGAAGTTATTTAACATCAAGCTGAACAATCAGACAATTCTTGTTATGTATAATGATTCTAACAAGAAATGTAAAACAAAAAGTGCAGAAAAGATAAGACATGTGCCTTATGAAATGTGATGCTCGCACTTCAGAAAATGTGCGATAAGAGCATTTGGGTTACTTTGAAAGTAAATTTTGTTTAGACATTGGAAATTAAGGAGGGTGTCAGCAAATTAAACGTCTTGGTCATATGTGAAAATTTATGAAGGTAAGTAATTTAAGTATATGCATATGCGGGAGACTTTTAATAGTTGCATGTGTCCGTTTAGGATCTGCAATTTGTGTGGTAAGTAATCGAGTCGGCGCATATAGAACAAAAAAAAGAATCATCCAAATCGGTCCCCACATTTCATATGGTATGTTCCCCATATGAAATGAAAAAAGAACCATCCAAATCGATGAACGCGTCCCGAAGTTGTGCCCGGTTCTATATAAAAAAAATTTTAAGTTTATCGAATTAACCCTTCTAACTCAGAAGGCGCACTTCACAAGCAGAAGCCTGGAATCAATTGACCTATTCACCAGAATATAACATATATTGAGGTGAATGAGGCTCCCACAACCCATGCAATAAAATACTAGTAAACAAAATAGTGAAACACGTCCAAACACTACAGTCTACAGTCAGGGGTGCACAGATAACAGAGAACGTTTAAGCAAATCCTTGGACAGAGCCAGGTCAAAAATAGGACACATATTCACGGCTCTATACATGCGATTAATAGGCTCATGCATACCATAGTTAGACCGAGAATGGACAACATGTAGTAAAGGCACTCTCCTTAAGCAATACGGGGTATGCCTATAAGTAACCAAACCTGCGAGAGTGCGAGAATCTATATTCGAGTTCATAAGCTGGTGAATAAATACTAGGTCAGCAATTCTACGTCGTTAATCCAACGAGTGCATATTAAGCAATCGGAGGCGATCCTCATATGGAGGAAGCCTTAATGGATCATTCCACGGGAGGTCCCTTAGTGCGAATCTAACAAAGTTTCGCTGCACTGACTCGATGCGTCTAGAATGAACCGCATAGCAAGGTGACCAAACCTGAGATGCGTACTCAAGAACTGGTCTAACCAAGGAGAAATATAAGTGAATAAGTGTCAAACTAGTGTTAAAAACTAGGCCTCGAATTTAGAACCTTTAGTCTTTGGAAAATTGGTTAAAAGACCGTTTAGACTGATCAGTGATTCAACAATTACTTCCATTTTTAACCGACTTCCCAAAAACAAAGAGATTCTTAGTTCAACGTGTATTTTTTTTTTATGTCTGACCGGGCATAACTTCGTAACGCGTGGACCGATTTTGATGATTCTGTTTTCGTTGTACAGAGTATGATCCCCCATTGCTAATAGAAGGTTGGGGTGAGGGGGAGTGGTAGTCTAACTTAGTAACGCGTGGAGCGATTTGGATAATTCTTTTTCTGTTGGGTAGAGTATGTTTCCTGGTTGATACCACGAGAAAAAATTTTTGATTGGGTGGGGTGGGGAAGGAACCTAACTTTGTAACGCGTGGACCGATGTGGATGTTTCTTTGTTTGTTGTACAGAGTATGATCTCCCATTGCTAATAGGATAAAAAATTTGGTCTAGGATGGGGGAGGGGTAGTCCAACTTCGTAACGATTTGGATAATTCCTGTTCTGTTGGGTAGATTTTGTAAAATGGTGAGGTGGGGTTGGGACCTAATTTTGTAACACGTGGACCGATTTGGATGGTTTGCTGTTGCATATGAGTGTGATACCCCATTGCTAATTATCAAGGATTGGAAATAAAACAACAAAATTGCAAATTTCCTTAAATATACTTACACTTAATGATATCTAATCTAAAACTTACTGCTTAACATTTTGGAAAAAGTTAACTATATAATTTTGCATTTTTTATCTAAGAAACAAAATGCTGTTTAGGACCTTATGGTGTATACACATTCACACGTACCGTGGATTTAAAAAATAAAGCAACATTTTTAACTAATGGTCAAAAGTTCATGCTCCAAAAGGTGATCCTCTAAAAGTTTTTTAGACGTAAAATGTTGTAGGCACAGTTCGCATTTTTCATCAATAGTATCGTGAACGGCAATCATGTGTTGGTTAAGATCATTGACAGAGACAAATGGAATATTGCAGATATCACATTCGTTTAAATCAGAGACAGCTTCTTTGTGTTCATTGAATCGGTGAAGTTTCAAACCCCGTTTTGTGTTGAAGGCTATGCTGCATTCTTCGCATTTGAACATTGTCATTGAGTCTCGGTTGTGATTTCTGAGGTGCTGCAGGAGATTTCTCCTGAAAGAAAAAAGGAGAAAAATCAATTTAAGTAATTCTGCTTAACATAATTGTGTACATACTTTATTGCAAAACTTTTGTAACATTTACCACACTGAAAAGTTTTTGTTGGTTGGTTTTTGTGGTTGTGCATATGAGCTACGACTTGATGTTTCTGCACAAAACCTCTGTCGCATGTATTACATTTATAAGGCTTATCCTCAAGATGAATTTTTGAGTGGGTTACAAGAGTGCTTTTACGGGAGAATTCTCTCCCGCATGTATCACATCTAAAAGGCTTCTCACCTGTGTGTTGGCGTTGATGGCATTCTAAGGAGGCTCTCGTTGAAAATGATTTTTCGCAGACTTCACATTTATGGTGGTTGTCTTGGTGTCCTAAATGTTTCTTCATATGAAGAGCAAGTGAATATTTAGACTGCAGTACTCTATTGCATATAGAACAAATGTGAACTTCAGATGGGGCTCCAGAATGTTTCATTTGAATGTGCCGCTAGAAAAATTAAATAACATGATTGTAAATACATCAACATTTTTGTCTTACAACTTGTATTTAACTAATAACTGAGATAGATATCTTCGTATTTTATATATGTATGGATATTGAAGCCTGAAAATTAAAAAATTATTGTTAAACCTCGATTTTCAGGGTTGGCAGGGAAAATGATTTCTTCGATTATTCGAACCCCTGTATAAGTCGTAAGTTGGCTACTATAACACAAGTGTCCGACAAAATTTTGTCTTCGGTTTTCGACAAAAAGTCGTTTTCGGCGGCTTTTCGGGTTTGATTCGAAAAAAATTAAAACCACAAAACAAAAATTGAAAAATATAATCAACTGATCATGGTTCGCTTGAGCGTCTTGCTCAGAGTGAACGACTATGGTAAGGAATCTCTTGTAAAATCTTTCTTGTTTGGTGGAAATATTACATAACAAATTAAAAAGCACAGAAGTAAGCTCGGGTAACTTTATTATTTATTAAAACGCGCGCAGATACCATAGCACGCTTTCACATTTAACACTCAACTTAGCTAAAAAAAACGTCGTGCAAGAATAAACAGGTTCTAAGGACACCATATAATAATAAAAAACTTCAATTTAGTTTCATGAAGTTGCCGTACAAAAAGCCTTCATGCAAGAAGGAATGTTGTAATGTTATGTTGACAATATTCTCTCACATTATCAAGCTACGATAAAAGCGTCGATGGAGTAAGTCTTAACGTGTCGGTCTTTCATGCCGGAGATCAATTGGAACTCCACCGAGGGTGACCCACTGCTGAAAACAGATTACGATAAAAAAAAGCAATATAATTACGGTGGTTCGGATTCCACCTTAAATTGTGTGTCCGCTTTCAAATCGATTGAAGTTCTTCTCCCGGCCCGGGAACTAGAGAGAAATTACAGCTGCAACAGTGTGTATTATAAAGTACACATAACCTAGCTGCATGTTTATCCCTCATAAAAATTTTTACATCGCCACAGCATATATTCCATCTGACTGGCCCCCTCATATCTATGAGCAGTTAGCTGTTTATGTCGACCATATTGTTGAGAACTTGCCTCCTTCTGATGACTTGCTGCTTTTGGGTGACTTCAACATGCCTGCTGTGAATTGGGAACGCTCCGACGGCGATAACTGTCTGCTGCCATCTTTTGCGTCTTCTCCCCAACGCATGCTTGCCTTCGTTGACAGCATTGCCTCCTCTGGATTGTCGCAGGTCAACGGTGGGGTTAATGACTCTGTAGACTTAACGAATGGCTTTCTGTCTGTGATTGGTTGAGTGTTCTGACTGAGCGCGACATTGATAAGGCTGTGAAATCTTTTTATGATATTTTGTGAATATGTTTTGCACTGTGTTCCAATTTCTAAATCCAATAATTCGCGTTCTTTTCAGCGCTGGCTCAATAGGTGTACTAAACCCTTAAAAAAAACTTGAAAAGTAAGGCTTGGAAGAAGTTCTGTTTCTATAGGAGCGATTCTGACTACTATTTTCGACTCTGGTATGATCAATTTCGGTCTTCTCTCGAGGCTTCTTATATAGACTTCTTAGATAAAACTAAGCAAGCCCTACGCGCTGAGCCTAAGCAATTCTGTACGTTGTGCCTCGACGAGTGTGAAAGCAATGATCCTCTTATAATAGCCAATTTCTTTGGTGACTTCTTTTCTGCGTTTTTGGATTGTGATACTAGTTTTAAAGATTTTTCTTATTTGACGAGGCTTCTGCGGACTTCTCTTCAACTCAAAGACTTAGTATTTGACGAAGCTACCGTCTTAAAATACAGGTTGTTTCAGATCTGACGTGCCAAAATGAGTGGGGTGATACTCTTTAATTTTTATCTTTTGATCTACCCAACATAGCGTCATCAAACAAACGCTAAAAATGAACTATCCTAATGACCTTTCCAAAATTGTCAACAATCTTGACCTAACTCCTGCCATTGCAGGTACAGTCACTTCCAAAAGTGAAAAAAATGGTTTGTGATTACCTAAAATTCAGCATTTTCCCAAATTAGTACAGCTCTTATTTATTTTTATTCGATTGACCATCTTACAACCTTTCCAAAAAGGTGCAACATGTCCACGTAGAGAAAATATGTAGAAATTTAATCGTAGAAATCCTATCGGAAAATATTATAAAAATCAACAAATTAAAGAAATTAAACTCAAATTAATTCTAAAATGCTTTTCATTGAATTTAAAAATAATTACAATTAATTTTAATAAGTAACAAAAGCCGTTCAAAATGTGCACCGCCACTTTGGATGCATGCCAACAATCTCCTTCTAAGTCCCTGTTTAAGGCGTATTGCAACCAGCCTCTCCCGGATTTTCGTTGCCGCATTCCTCATTCAGCTAACTAAATCCTCCCTAATTTTAACAGGGCTTGAATAAACTTCATCCTTCATTGTTCCCCATAAGAAAAAGTTCAATGGAGTAAGGTTTGGAGATCTAGCAGGCCAGAGATCTAGCCTCGTTAAATCCAGCGGTTAGGAAATTTTTCACTTAGTATTTCCTTCACAATATTATCCGTATTCGGGTCGTGTCTCCATGTCGTGTGAAATTACACTTCCTGTTTCTCTTAATCTTTGCAAAGTCCGTGTAAATACCCGTCTTTGGGGTGCTCGCCGGTTAGAGAATTTCCTTTGATATGCCAGTACAGCCGCTCTCTCTTTTCCGTCTATTATACCATAAATGTAAATAATATCGCGTATTCCTCAAATGTAAATTCTACCATTTTTTAATATTTTTTGCTTAAAAACACCCGCACTTATTGATTTGTTTTTCAACTATGATAGGTAATCTTGTTTACTGACCTACTATGGCTGCTGTTCATGCTGCTGGGCCTCCCACGAGCATGACTGCCGAAGAACTCGCTGCCGCTTCGTTCACTTGTACCTCCCCTACTCCCCCTCCCCCCCCTGCATCGGACCCAGCTGGGAACATATCTCCCGCCCCCTTTCAGCCGAATCCTCATTCATCGCATGGCACATTTCCATTTAGATCTATTAATGTGTCTCGAAATGAGGGTTTCACTCTGAGGATTGCGCAACCACCGCGATCCTTTTTTGTTTCCCGACTTGATCCATCTACTTCTATTGACGACGTTAATGGCTACGTGCGAGAGAGGAGTGGTGCTGCAGATTCTGTAATCCTCCGTTGTCAACTTCTAGGATCTCGTCATTCTCAAGGGCTCATGTCGTCTTTTAAGCTGACATCGTCGCCAGAGCTTTTTGAGATTATGTCTGCCCCCGATTTCTGGCCCGAAAATATCATTGCACACGAGTTTGTGCCCCGTCGTAGGGTCGCGGGAAGCACTCAAAACAGAACCTCTTCTAACAACCCAAAAAACTAAGTACGCTATCCCTTTACTACCAAAATGTAAGGGGATTGAGAACAAGAACAAGCCAGTTATTTCAGGCTTCTCTCGCTTGTTGTTACGACGTCATCGCTCTGACCGGGACCTGGCTTCATAATGGTTTTAACGATGCAGAAATTCTTGACGAGTCCTATCAGATTTTTCGTAAGGATAGATACTGTGACTCTATGGCTCGTGGTGGCGGTGTGCTGGTTGCATGTAAATCGCATTTGGATTGCGGCGTTGTTGATATACCTGCTTATTCCGACACACTCTCAATCGAGCTCTTAGCTCTTAAGATATCTCTGGGGAAGATGCATATTTTCCTGCTATGTTGTTATATCCCTCCAAACTTGACAAACTATGGTGATGCAAATGGTCGAAGTCTTTACGACATTTTAATTCTTAGTTTAGATTTTATTAATAATATGACAAACCCTGAGGACGAAATTATCCTTCTTGGTGACTTTAACTTACCCAACGTTCAATGGGTATTCAACGCTGATGACGATGACTATCTTCCTTCAAACTGTCTTGCTGCTAAAGACTCCCATTTTCTTGACGCCATCTCCTCCTCTGGTTTACACCAAATGAGTGATGTAAAGAACTCTATGGGAAGGCAGTTAGATCTTATCTTTTCTTCCGATTCGAGTAATACTATAATTGAGCCAACTTCTTGCAAATTATCCGCTATCGACAGTTTACACCCGCCCATTTCCATCTATTTTTGCTACGATGGCTCTAATATTGTTGACCCCAACGTAGATCGGTACGTTCTTGATTTTAAAAGGGCGGACTTCTCTGATCTTTCAAACAGGATCCTCTCAATCGATTTCCCATCACTTTTTTATGATTGTGATGTCGACGATTGTGTTTCTGTATTTTATGATAAGATTTATGATCTGTTTAATTCGTGTGTACCACTTAAGCGGTGGAGATCATCCTGCCATTCTCCCCCGTGGTATACAAGAGAGCTAAGGAGTCTTAAGAATAAAAAAAATAAATTATGGAAAACCTACTTACGCTGTGGTAGCACGTCAGCTTATTCTGAATTCGTATATTGTCATGACTGCTTTTTAGCGTTATCTTCATCCTTATACAGGGAATACCTTGATGATATTCGCAGTAACTTGCATAATGATCCTCGTACCTTTTTTAAATTTGTAAATTTGAAGAAGAAAACTGATAATTATCCATCTACAATGTGGTATAATGGATCCTCTAGTTGTAGCGCGCCCGTTATTGCCGATAACTTTGCATTGTTTTTTGAGGGCGCCTTTTCACCAAGCAACTTTGTGCCTTCCCTGGATGATTTTGGCCATATCCAAAACCGTCCCGCTACTTCCATTGCTTTGCCCATTATATCTCGTGATATTATCTTGAATGGTATCAAGGAGCTTAAACTGGACTTTTCCTTTGGTCCTGATGGTGTTCCACCCGCATTCTTGAGATCCTGTTCTGATGCCTTACTCACTCCATTGGAACTCATCTTCAATAAATCTCTTCAGGCTGGTAGATTTCCTACGTTATGGAAGAGCTCCTTTATAATTCCTGTTTATAAAAAGGGGCATAAAAACTTCATAACAAATTATAGGCCAATCGCGAAACTTTCCTGCATACCCAAGTTGTTCGAATCTGTTATATATTCACAGCTTGTTGGGCAATGTAAGGGGTTAATCTCATCTAATCAACATGGCTTTCTGCCTGGTAGATCGACGACAACTAACCTGCTAGAATTTACATCCCACATTATCTCTGCCTTCCAACAAGGTCTCCAGACTGATTGTGTCTACACCGACTTCAGCAAGGCATTTGATAAGCTCCCTCACTCCGTGATTATGCTTAAGCTTGAAAGGTTGGGTTTTCCGCCTTTGTTGCTCGATTGGATCTGCTCTTACTTAAAAAATAGGACTTACCGTATCTCTTTCCGTAATACTTTATCTAGAGTAGTTAGGGCTTCATCTGGTGTACCGCAGGGAAGCCATCTGGGGCCGTTGCTGTTTATCCTAGCCATTGACGACATTGTCCCTCTGATTAAGCACTCCAAAGTTTTAATCTACGCAGACGATATGAAGATTTTCTCATGCGTTGGAAACAGTTATGATTCTTCCTGCATTCAGAATGATTTGAATACCTTCAGGAGTTGGTGTGCCTCAAATGGACTGCAACTTAACCTGGATAAATGTGAAGTTGTGTCATTTTCTAGGAGCATCAATCAGCTCGTTTTTGATTATACCTTTGCGGAAACTAATATCCGTCGTGTGGAGTCCGTTACTGACCTCGGTGTAAAGCTAGACAGAAAACTCGATTTCACTCTGCACATAAACCATATCGTATCTCGGAGTAATTCTGTCCTGGGTTTTGTTAAGCGATGGTCAAGGGAGTTTTCTGATCGACAGACCCTCATTCACTTATTTTTTTCTATAGTTAGACCAATTCTCGAATATGCATCTCAGGTTTGGTCTCCTTGCTATGCTGTTCATTCTAGACGCATTGAATCGGTGCAGCGGAACTTTGTTAGGTTCGCACTAAGGGACCTCCCGTGGAATGATCCATTAAGGCTTCCTCCTTATGAAGATCGCCTCCAATTGCTTAATATGCACTCGTTGGAGGAACGACGTCGAGTTGCTGACCTAGTATTTATTCACCAGCTTTTGAACTCGAAAATAGATTCTCGCTCTCTTGCAAGTTTAGTTACTTATAGGCATACTCCGTATAGGTTAAGGAGATTGCCTTTACTACATGTTGTTCATTCTCGGTCTAACTATGGTATGCATGAGCCTATTAATCGCATGTGTAGAGCCGTGAATATGTGTCCTATTTTTGACCTGGCTCTTGCTAAGGATTTGCTTAAGCGATCTCTGTTATCAATGCACCCCTGATTGTTTTGTTTGGACGGGTTTTGTTTTTTGTTTACTAATACTTTTCTTTGCATGGGTTGCGGGAGCCTCATTCACCTCAATATATGTTATATTCTGGTGAATAGGTCAATTGGTTCCAGGCTTCTGCCTGTGAAGTGCGCCTTCTGAGTTAGAAGGGTTAATTCTATTTTTTATAGCAAAATTTCTATCATTTACGAGTAACAAAACGGCAGGATTCAAGGATGTGAATTCTGGCGAACACATTCTAATATGGGCAATAAAACAAAATTACACCAACCTTTTTATAACTTTTTTGCAGCAATAATTACAACTAATTACCTGTTAACCCAAAACAAACATTTTCGACCTTTTATCTTAAAAATTTTGTTTCTTTAAAGAATTTCCTACCCAAAGTGCAATAAAATAATTAGGTACTCAGGGAGTTCTAAGGATGCGGTTTTTCTAATCCTTTGTCTACCTTGCCATGTTGCACCTTTTTGGAAAGGTAATTAGATGGACAATCTAATAAAAATAAAAAACAGGTATACTAATTACATAAATTTCCGAGAAAATTTGGGAAAATGCTGAATTTTAAGTAATCGGAAACCATTTTTTTCACTCTTGGAAGTGACTGTACGTGCAATGGTAGGAGTTAGATCAGTAGTGTTGACATTTTTGGAAAGGTCAATAGGATAGTTGTTTTTTCGCGTTTGTTTTATGTGGCTGTGTTTTTTTTTTTTTTTTTTTTTTTTTTATACGATATGGCCAAATCCTAGGGGACAACCCTTTGATGCGTTAGCATGGTTTTGGCCGGAAGGGAATTAGGGTAAGGGAAGTGAGGAAACTTGAGTCTTGTTTGCATTGCTGCGAGCTAGACAACAGCCCAGAGACGGAGTGGATTATTTTAATTTCTTAATAAAAGTTCACGGTCATCTGGGCTCGAACCCGGGACCCAAGGCATGGTGGTCTTGCCGCTCAACGCATTGATCCAATGATGATGGATATATCAAACCACATCCATAACGAAAGGTCGAAACACAACTCCTATAAGTACTTAGTATTAAATCTGAGTACGAATTATATGAAGAGGATTTTTAGTCCATCAATTTCATATAACCAATACTGGTTAAATATTGTTTAATCAGAAAGAGCAACACTTGGTGGAAGTCATTTATTTAAAAAAATTAAAAGTAAAAACTTGTTTTTCTTCCACAAATAGGAGTTAAAAATTATCTTTGGGATGGTGATCGCTGAAAACTGAGTACTTATAGGAGTTGTGTTTTGACTTTTCGTCATGGATGTCCGTGGTAAAAAGTACAAGTATCACGCTGATGATGATCAGCTTGTACTTTTGGTCGAAACATCCATCATTTTTTCTTTGAGCGCTGATATTTTTCAGCGTTCACCATCCCAAAGAAAATTTTTAACTCCTATTTGTGGAAGAAAAACAAGTTTTTACTTTTAATTTTTTTACAGGTTGGGCCTACACCTTAGCCAGGTGTAGGAAAGTGGTGGGTTAGTATCTGAACCATCGCATATGGCGGTAGTTCAGATGACACCAGACCTGTTGCTCTTCCTTCTGTTTTTCTGTTTCTCGTTTTTTTTGTTATCCTTTCGTGGCAGACCTGAAGGAAGGATTCCACAACCTTCTTTCGTTACAGGCACGCGGAATTCTGATTGTAGATGCGTCCGCTTTCGATTTTGAACGTGAACGGTTGCATGAGCAGTTGGTTCGCAGAAATTTAGTGTTTTGCTTGGTTGTTTTGAGTGAAATATAATAAGTTGTGCCGGATGAACTGAGTTTTGAAGTTTAAAGTTGATTTGAGTAAAGCTGATGGGGCAGCGTAATATATAATAGAAAATTTAAAGAAAAATATTTTAAGATTTGATAACGGAGATTTGTGCAAAAGTGTTAGTGCAAAAGCAGACAATACTAAATATATGTGAAAACAATGCCGCTAAGCTGTGGAAAGTGTGAGCAAAGTTTACGGACGGCAAAAGCAATAAATTGTTATGGAAGATGTGGTAAGGTATTTTGTCAAAAAAGTACGGGGTTAAGTGATTATGAGGTGAATATGATAGAAATGAAGAAAAATGTGTCGTATACATGTGATGAGTGCATGGATTATAAACAAGTGATGGAAGAGAAGTATGAATGTGTATTAAAAGAGGTAATGGAAACTAAGAGTAGAATTGCTGAACAAGAGAAAGGATTGAGAGAGATTGCTAATGGAATTCGTTTATTAAATGAAAGAGAGCTGAAGAGGGGAAATAGCGACGGTGGAGAAACTTATGCAGCTAAATTGAAAGCAGCTCCAATCACCAATCATAATTCAGCCGAAGAAAAAACAGGAAGTTAAAAAAACAAAAGAGGATTTGAGGGACAAGGTTGACCCCACAAACTTAAAATTTACTGCATTAAAAACTAATAAAAACGGAGTGATTTCTATTGAAAGTGAAAACGTTGATGACAGTAAAAAAATTAGATCAGCGATTGAGGAAAAATTAGGAAGGGAATACGATGTCAAGGCACCAGAGCTGAAAAGACCAAAAGTTAAAATACACGGAATGAATACAAAGTGGGAAGAAGATGAAATTGTAGAGAAAATAATAGTTCAAAATGATTACTTAAACGAAGGTTTTATGAAATTTTTAAAGATGATTGAAGTGAAAAAGATGAATCAAGTATATTACTCTGCGATTATAGAAATGGAGCATAATATATATGAAAAAGCAATAAAAAAAGGAAAGATTAATATTGGTTGGGACAGATGCATGGTATATGATGGAACTACGGTTAAAAGATGCTATAAGTGTTTAGGATTTAACCATAAGTCGATAGAATGCAGGAATGAAGAGGTGTGCTCTAAATGTTTAGGCAAACATGATAGTAGAAGTTGTGGAAAAAATATAATTCAAAAATGCAATAATTGTGGCAAAGCGAACGAAAGGCTAAATTTAAAACTTAACGTGGATTATTCCACCTTGAGTAGAGAATGTCCGGTATATTTGAATAAGCTGAAAGTGGAAAAAAATAGAATGGGCTTTTAGCAATTAAAAGGTGTATATTTAAATATTCAAGGGCTGATGAATAACTTTGAACAATTGGAAATTCTTGTGTATGAAAATAATTATGACTTTGTAATATTATCAGAAACGCATTTAACAATTGATGTTGAAGACAGTGAAATTGATTTAAATGGATATATGATGCATAGATGTGATAGTGAATCTGCTAGGACTGGTGGTGTGGTGTTATATGCTAAAAAGGAATATAAGTATGAAGTTATAACTAATTTATCAGTCGGAACGTGTTATTGGTGGATGGCTGTCAAAGTTTGTAGAGAGAGTATGTGGTGAGCAATAGGTATTGTATATAGATCACCTAGCTCTAAGATTTCTGAGTTTGTTGGATACTTCGAAGAATGGTGTGAAGATCTTGTTGAGAGGGGTATAAAAGTGATCGTTGTCGGAGATTTTAATATAGATTTTAAAATGGAAAACGCAAATAAACGAAGGATTAAGCAAATAATTGAAGACAATAACTGTCAACAGTTAATATCGGAATATACGCGAGTGACTGAAATATCAAAAACACTTATAGACAACGTTATATCCAATGATAAATCGGTGAGTGCAAGAACAAATAGAGCATTAAATATAAGTGACCATGAGACTATTGAGATTAGTATTGAATGTGAGTTAAACTATATGAGTAAAATGAGGAAAAGGATTTGTTGTTTGAATTATAAAAGGGAAGATTTTCTACAGGCTATGAGAGTTAAAGGTTTAAATGACTTAATGGAGAGTGGTGTGAGTGAGAAAGCTAAACTTTTAGAGAATGCTTTGAAAAATACGGTGGAAGAAATGAAAGTAGAAAAGTTTGTGAATGAAAGGCAGTGTGTGTGGTTTGGTAATGATCTCAGAAATTTAAGGCAACGAAAAACAGATCAGTATAACAGAGCAGCTTTGTCAGACTCGGAAGAGGAGTGGGAAAGATATAAGAAAATAAGAAATATGTATAAAAAGAGTGTAAGAAGAAACAAGGCTAACTTTATTAAAGAGCAAATTGGAAGATCAATGAATCAAAGGACTATGTGGAGGACAATAAAGAATTTAGTCTTAAGAGAAAGTAAAGCGGAGATAAATGAAGTAATGTTTGACGGAGTGACAGTGAATGATAATCAGGTTAAAGCAGAAAAATTTAACATGTATTTTGTAGAGAGTGTGCAAGAAATTAATGAATCCATAACGAATGAGAGGTACGATGAATCAAATGTAGAAGTATACAACAAAAGATTTATCTTTAAATATATTGATATACATGGACTTATTGATACAATCAAGATGCTGAAGCGAAAAAGGGACTACAATCGAATTAGTCCTGATATGCTGTTGGACGCGATGCCAGAAATAGGCGATATTTTTCTGGATATTATCAATAGATCAATGGAAAATGGAGTGTTCCCTGAATCGTGGAAAGAGTCAGTAGTAGTACCTGTGGAAAAGCTGAAGAAGGCTAAGCAATGTATGGATTTCAGGCCGGTAAATATGTTACCTGTGTATGAAAAAGTTATCGAAAAGGTAATACAGATACAATTAGAGGAGTTTATAGAAGGCAATGGATTGCTTATACCACAGCAATCTGGTTTTAGGAAGGGACATTCGTGCGAATCTGCGTTGAATTGTACAATTATGGACTGGAAAATTGAAATAGATAATAAGAAATGTGTGATTGCGGTGTTTTTAGATTTAAAAAGAGCGTTTGAAACTGTGGACAGAAACATTTTGTTGAAAAAGATACAGTCGTATGGAATTTCGGGTAAGGAATTAAACTGGTTTTCGTCATATTTGAATGGAAGAACACAAAAAACAAAAGTAAATGAATCTATTTCGGAAAGTGTGAATGTGAATCTTGGGGTTCCGCAAGGGTCAATACTTGGAGTAACTTTATTTCTACTGTACATTAATGATGTGTGTAGTGTCCTAAAAAATTGCAAAATAGCATTGTTTGCGGATGATGGGTTGTTATATGCAGTAGGTGAGAATGGTCCTGAGTGTGAGCGAATGATAAAGGAAGATGTAAAAGAGATATATAAGTGGTTGAATATGAATAAGCTCAAACTGAACGTGACAAAAACTAAATGTATGGTTATGAATACTAGTTTTAATGTGAATATTGAAATTGATGGAAACAGAATTGAATGTGTGGACAATATAAAGTACCTAGGAGTTATTATTGATAGGGAACTTAATTTTAAAGAGCATGTGGCTTATGTGTGCAAAAAGGTGTCAAAAAAGACTGGGTTTTTAAGACGTATTAAGAACAATTTATCTTTGAATGATTTGATACATGTGTACAATGTAATTGTGAAACCCCATTTTGAATTCTGTCCAACGGTGTTATTTCTTGTGAGTGGAGAAATGTTTGAAAGAATGCAAAAATTGCAAAATAGGGCCATGCGTATTATACTAAGATGTAATAGGTATACACCTGTGAGATGGATGCTGAATACTTTGAAGTGGATGAACGTGAAGCAGAGAATAATATTTAATGTTCTTTTGTATGTTTTTAAGATGAAATATGGAATGTTGCCTGATTATCTAAGAAGTAATTTAAGATTTGTGGGTGAGGTCCAACCATATAGATTGAGAAGTATGAATGATTTTAGGATTGAAAGATGTAGAACTTCTAGATGTCAGAATTCTCTTTTTTATAAGGGTTTACAAATGTTTAATAGTATGCCAAGTATGATAAAAAGTGAATCCAATTTGAATAGATTTAAGAGTATGTTAGTAGAATATATAAAATTAAATTTTTAGAAAGCGAAGTACTGCTTATTGTCTAAGAGTGTATGATATTTGGAAACAAAAAGAATGTATGAGTGTGTTGTATGGCATAAATATCGCTAATAAATGAATTGAATTGAATTGAATTGATGATGTTCAAGAACTCACACCCCATACCGACGAGGTAGGACGTGCTGCCAGCTAGCGCGTGCCCCTTTAACATCTTGCGGCAACTTCACGTTGCTCATCCGCACACATACATTACAATAGGGCAATGAGGATAATTCTTAAATGTAATAGATACACGAGTATTTTAACTATATTGAATAGTTTAGGATGGCTAAGTATTAAACAGAAAATAACAGTAAATGTTCGATTGTTTGTGTTTAAGATTAAGTCAGGAAATATGCCTAGGTACCTAACTGGTTTGATTAATTATGTAAGAGATGTATAGCCATATTATTTAAGAAATTCTAACTAATTTAGATTGCCTTCCTATAGGAATGAAATAGCCCAGAATAGCTTAGTATATAAAGGTTTTAAAATTTTCAATTCTTTACCGATGGAAGTAAAAGAAGAAACTAATTATAATAGGTTTAAATATAGCATTATGGAATTTGTTAAAAATAATTTCTAGGGTTAAGTGAGATTTGTATTTAATAATAGCAAAAGCTAAATAAAGTTCAAAATCAACAAATACTTTTTGAGAAAGTTTTCAATTGCTTTTAATAAATGAAATTGCGTGGACGGTAATATATTTAACGTTACAGCAATTTTCAATTAAATCTCAATTATGTTTACATTATACAAAGAAGTGGCAAAATAAGAAAAGAAGGAAAATAAAACCTACCTTTAGTCCATCCTTTTGCCGAAACGTCAGTCCGCACCTTTCACAAGAAAAAGGTTTCTCTCCAGTATGCCGTCTCATATGAAAGACTAGTGATTTTGCTTGTGTGAAGCCCCTTCCACAAACATTGCATTTATGTGGCCTTTCTCCGGTATGAATAAGCATGTGCTGCTTAAGCGAGCCATTTTGAGTAAATCCATTGCCGCAAATGTTACACTGAAAAGGTTTAACTCCGTCATGTGTAAGCATATGCCTCATTAGGTTGGTCTTTGTACTAAAGTCTTTATCGCACTTAATGCAAATGTGGGAGCGATTCTCATTTTTGGGCTTTTCTAAAGGATCTTCATCTTTTAAATCTGATATGAAGTATTCTTGCGACTGTATTAAGTTTGCTTCATTTAAGGCTTCATCATTTGTCGATGTGTTATCCGCAGTCATTTCGTTAGACATATTTTCTTCCTCAAGGTGCATCTCCTCTTCCTCGTCTCCATCTTCGCAGAAAGGATTGTCGCCGCCGTTGTCTTCTTGAATGAAACCACCAAAATCTTCTTCAATGTGCTGTGACATATCGTCTTCGACATGCTGGCTGGTGTCATTAATCACCTCAATTTCATCTTTAGTTTGTAGACTCGTTACCACTTCAATTGTATCCGGGTGATCCTTATATCCTGCCTCTATAAGAAGTTGCATTTCATCATCGTGCATAATAAGATCTTTTGAGGTAGATGTTGTAGTGTTCGCCGCCACTTCCTTGAATTGGCTGTTGACCTTGCTAATAAATGCGCGCAAATGCGTGTCTGAAATGATTGCCTGTTTTCGGAATTCATGAGCCACTTTAAGGCGTGCTGCGCATTTATCGCAAAGTATAGAAGGCATTCCATCATTTTCCCTTAACTGAAATCATTAAAAAAGTTAGCTATTGCAAAAGACTTGGAATGAAACATATGTGAGGGAGGACTTTTCGGGGATATGCTATTTTGGGCATCCTGGGATCTGTTAATAAGCATTTACCAAATAAAACGGAAGACAGAAGACGTTACTAAAATATATCCGGTAAACCGCTAATAAGCAAAGTAATAGTTCCTTGCTTCCTAGTAGAATTTGATGGAAAGTTGTAGATTAAAATTGGGGAGAAAATGGACAAGAGACAATCATTTATATGGTAGTAGAATACCTTCAACTGTGTAATGTACTGGAACTTTTCCAACAATGTTATGTCGCTGAATATTGATGAACCAGCCTCGGATTTTAAACACACTCTACAAACGTTAATATCCACTTTTAAATCCATTTTCACAAAATCAACCAGAGCAAAACTCTGCACAAAAATTGACAAATGTCAAACTTGAAGATACAGCCAAACAACGCCGTAAATTTACGTTCGCAAATGTACTAAATGCGGCGAATTAAAAACCAGGTTCATGTTTATGCTAAAGAGCGCACTCGAGAGCTTTACAACAACAACTGCCATAGTAGGCTGATTAAGTTGGTTGCATTTCAATTAAAATAACCGTCATTTTATTTATATGATATTTTTAAAATGAAATTCGCATTTATTCAACGAAATGCATTTGGACGCATGTAGTCCTCCTCTTCATATATCGTGCGGTTGCCTACCAATTTCATTTTGAATATATAGTGCTGCAAAAACATCATAAATAATTCAACGTTTAAATTGAACATTGAACTGTTGCCAACTTAATCTGCCTACTATGGCAGTTGTTGTTGTAAACGGGTTGGTGAATGTGCTTTTTGGAGCGGACTGATGAAGTTGGCTCCAGTTTCAATTGAAAAACATGATATTTTTAAAATGATTAATGAAGGAAATTACCACCTTCGTTGCTAAAATATCTATGTGGCAATTTCATTTTAAATATTACCTTATTCGTACGAAGAGTACATAGCATAACTTTTATAGGGGTTGAAAGAGAGAGAAAACAGATTTTTTTAAAAAAGGGTTTCATTCCTTGTTTTTCGTAGAACTAATCGTTTCAGCCAATATAGAGATTGAAAATACTGTTGATATATAGCGTGAAATACGAACATTCCGAGACCCGAGTGAATGATGGAAAAATTTAACAGTTAATGTGGATACATGACTAAGTCTGGGCTCACAACCAAAAGGGATAGGGAAAGGTTCAAGGGATTACCCGGATGAGCGTAATGATTGCCGTGCAGGCTGATTTGTATTGCCGAAGAAGTGATGGGCCCGCCTAGTTAGCCGTGCTAAGTTCGTCGGATTGGGGAGGGATCTTGCCTCCTCCTTCGGCTCACTCACCCGACAATTACTTTGCGGGCTCTCTTTAAAAAAAACTTTAATGCTTGGAGTAAGAAAACGCAAAAAGGAAACTAGGAATATGGGATAAAATTCGAAAGAACGCGGAGAAAGAAAACTCATGTCACCTGACGACGAAGCTACCTCAGCCTCAAGATGGTTCGATTCTTTTAAGGCTATCCTACCCCATCCTGCGACTATGCCGAGCCTATTATATATGACAAAATCCTGACATAATCCGTCCGGAACCAGCGAGTAGAAAGAAGAGTGGGCGAGAGGAACAAGGCGGATGATTAGCACCTCATCATTCGCTATGAGTGATAGAGGAATTCGTAAAAATATAAACTAAAATAACTAGTAATCTATTATATAACGCTTGCTGCAGCTAATTATATAGTACTTCTCAGCGCCGAGGTAAGTAATTCCCTGTTAGGATTATTAAAATTTTTAATCTTATTAAGTTTTGTTAGATATTTTATCATTAAGTATTCACTCGATCTTACAAAAACATCATCCAAGAAGATATTGAATCAGGAATGTCCGCCACATCGTGCGCCATACAACTGGAGTTATCCAGATACTATTGTTTTTGAGCTCCAGTATGGCTTTTGTGGTGTCCTTATCACTGAACTGAGGGAGAATAAGTGCATTAATATTATTCTTAGTGAGGATACATGACCTTGGTTTACCTGTACCTTGTAAGTAGAGGAGCTTATACCTCTTCATGTTGAGTCCGCAAACCTTGTCTCTGATGATCCGAGGTTCTTGGACAAGGATGAGCTCTTCTCCTTTTTGTGCAAGACGAAGGAGAAGGTCTGCGGACGCTGCCTTCGAGTGATGAAGGTTAATTTGGACCAATCTTAACATCACTGTGTCTAGGTGAGGATACCTCTATCATAGTGATGTCAGCAGTCTCCCCTTCATTGCTGAAATCTTCGTTAGTGGAGGAACCTAGGAGTAGGTCCTTCAACTCTGGTCCAGGAACCGGCAGGGTGTCATTTTCTGGTGAGTGAGTGACAACGGCAGAAACTGTCGTTACACTCTGTGCTCCTTCCTTTTCCCCGGTGTTGCTTGTGGAGGCTGCTGAATTCTCCTCTTGTTTGCTAGCATTGTTTAGCGCCTTTTCATAGACCTTCAGGCTGATAGAGCTGAAGCCATAGCAAATAATGCCATTGCATTCAGCAAGTGGGACTAGGACTTCTCATTTAGGATCACAATGACCTGCCTTGAGTTTCCCTTGACTTCGCCTACCTGGGCTACTTTCCAATCATCCGTACTTAATCTAGAGTTGGCTATTTGGATGAACTTTAGGATCTCTGCAGGATCCGAAGGTTCGGTTGGTATCCAGGCCCATGACCTAGGTCTTCAAGGGATTTTATCACTGGGGACGGGAAACTGCCTGGCTGAGAAGCTGCACCGACCCACCGAGCAGGCGAGTAGCTTAATGTGGCCTTGATGCCAGCCAACATCAAGACAACGTGGAGGAGGGCCAGAGAACCTCCATATACACCTTCAGCAACGCGACCTCCACCATCTTCCATTTGTCTGGCATGATGGAGCCGTCCGCGTTGCTGCGATCTATAATCACCCTTACTAAGCTGTCCTTCGCTATCTCGTTGAAGGACTTAGCGGTGGTGGAAAGGAGGCCTGCCGCCTTAATCCTTTTGGAAGATGGCTGCAGCTCGTTAGGCGAGCGCAACCTCTTCAGGGTAGCTTGTAATGGGCCTTTAGAGGCCTACGCACTACCTTGGGCAATAATCTTATTAGCCCATTGCAGAGAGGCTTTGTCCTTCTCTGCGAGTTTCTCCTGAGACACGGAGCTGAGTTTGCGGATGATTCTGAGCGCAGTCTGTCTCTCTTTGAAGGCCACCGTTAAGGCGTTTCCCTTCTGCTTGGTGGTCGTTGGGTTGGACTGGGATGTCCTGAGAGGCGCGCTGGAGGATGTATGTCCGCGTGTTTTAGCCTTGGACAGGAACGTACTACCACGCGCAGGTTTCGCCGTGGGAGGAGGAACTGTGTTGCTACTACCAGGTTTGGGGTCTTTGGCAGTGGCGTGTACTTTCCTCGAGGAAGAGGATTCGCAGTACTCCTTGGGGGGAGTCACCGTGTTGGCCTCAGTGTTGGAGGAGCGAGCAATGCTCGCAGAGGGTTGCCCACTTAACCCGTGGGCCGGGTCTGCCTTGACGGCGGGTTGTCCCCCTTTTTGGCTGGACGAAGTGGTCTCGGTTTTATCCGAGGCTGCGTGTATTTTATTCATTCAATATTCATGATCGACCATTTTCGCGACAAGGCGGTACTCATGGTATCGATATATCTGTGGGGTTGGGGGTATCAACCATGGTGGAGCACCTTACCATGGTGGTCGTTCATACTCCTTGAGGCGGAGAGGTATCAAGGAGGCTCCGTTAGAATACAGCTAGTTGCAACCAGCTGCAAACTATCCAATGGGCATGGTAGTCGCTTAACACCCTGGATTGGGGTAGTTTGATCAAGAGAGTGACTGTTTCTTCGCCCGTCATCATTAGCCAGTCTATAGTAAACTACATGACTGTTACCAGCCGTCCCACGTGGAGGGAGATGCGGACTTCCAACAGTATCCACAGTTATGGCACGCCAACAAATTATTGATAATTTGTTAACGCAATGGTCCACCTGTGAATCTGAAGGCAGCGGCCGCGTACATCTCCTAACCCATTTATCTCATCCTTGATTACTTTCCTGCTTTAGCATCATAGGGAATCCCCTGAGCTTTGGCAACATCATGTATAAAAAAAAGCTGTACCTGCAGTGGTAGATTAATATTGCTGACAGTTTTGGAAAGATCATTGGGATAGTAGTTTTTTGGCGTTTGTTTGTAGTTGTCTGCGTCGAGCAGATCAAAAGTTAAAAATAAAATAGTTATGTACATAGCATGAAAATTGCAAATTTATGAATCACACTGTGACGACCAAACGGTTGAGATTGACCGCCCCTTTCGTAAATTTTTTTTGTTTATTTAGGTGAGATCTAAGACCCTACTTATTTTAGCACACCAGATCTGAAACACCCTGTAGATTTGTTATTGCATGAAATATTATAAATCCCGGCTTTTGTGTATGAATTTTGTCTTTACTGTGACTCATTACAATTATTTGAAAATATTAAAATAATTTCCATTTTTCTGCGCTATTCTACCTTCACAAACGAATTTTGTGTGGCCATTTGTTTCTAATTTGTCTATGCGTAACAAAGTGTTAAAACTTTGGTGTCTCACTTTCATTGCCGTTTTACTTATAATAAGTTTATCTATTTCTTGTGGACAAAACCCATTCACTGTATTTGTATTTTCTCTTGCAGATTTCAAACGATTTTACTACAGAATGGCTTGAATGAATGAACTTTATGGCAAAGCCTGGGGATGGATGACTATAAAAGAAAATTTGGAACCACATCAAGTTTTTTTGTCTTCCGCTCCAGATTTTTAATTAGATATTATTTTCTGTAATCGTTTTAAGGGCTGCGCTGAAAAGCATAAAATAATTTTTAATTTAATAATATCTATACGACTTTTTGAAGTCGGTGCAATCCGATCTGCACGGCAATGCAGAAGCCCACAAACGCGTTTTTCAACTCGTATATCTAGGCAAGAACCCTTAAGTAGTTTCGCTGATATTCCACCAATGTCCGAAATCTTTCCGAGGTCCATAAACTTTATTGCGTCCGCCTCCTACATTTTCGTCGGAAGTCTAACTTTAATGTTGGCCACAACCACTTACCGGGTCTCGGAGGCAGAGGTATTCGATGGAACCAAGATGTTTTTTAAGACTTCAACAAAATATTCTCTTCGCCTGTGGAGTTGGTGCTCAACAAGTAGGAATCCATCGGTATCTCTTACAGGTTGTTCAATTGGAAGAGTCTCTCCTGTCAGTTTCTCGGCAAGATCTTTACTTTACTGCTTCTTCTGCCTTTTCTGCTAGCGCGTTGATGTAGTTGCTCTTGGCATGTCTTCCACGTCTTCGGACGTCTTTTTATAAAGATCGGTGTGCTTTTTTAAAATTTAGATTGAGTGAAACAGAATTAATGTGGCTTTTAATCAGCTTCCGTTCTTGTATATTGGACGATGTGGCGTCACTGATACATGACCGATGTACTATACATATAGTAGGTGGTGGATCATCAGTCCTAAAAAATTTCTTTGGGATAGAGAACTTTTCTGCCATCATCTAAACATGTATACATATGAAAGCATAAAAATATGTCTTTTTATAATTTCTTCCAAAACGTTTTAAAACACTTTTTGCTGTTTGTAATATATTTATCCAATGAGTGACTGATGTGAATTTTATTATTTTATGTCAGGTTTTATGATAGTATGATTGGGTGTACATATTGAATTTTTTTAAGGTATTTGTATTCAACACAAATCCAAATTCTTAACATCAGCTAAGTATACTTTTATGTTTACGTCATTATAACAGCCTGAATCATAATAACAGTTATTTATGATTAAATTATTTTACTTACAAAAATTCCAAGAAAGAATATTATAATATTTCTTAAGGTTAATTAACTTAACATTATCAATTAATACTTTGTAGTAACCGCTATGGCCACCTTCCGCTTTCTGGCCATTCCAACTGCTCCGCACCACAGCTCGCAAAGCATTTCTTTTCCCCTTTCTTAACCGACCTCCCAAAAACAAAGAGGTTCTATGTTCAACGTGTATAGTTTTTTTCTTTTTTTATGTCTGACCGGGAATAATTTCGTAACGCGTTGACCGGTTTTGATGATTCTTTTTTTGTTGGGTAGAGTATGTTCACCGATTGGTACCATGTCGAAAAACTTTTGGTGGGGTGGGGATGAATCCTAATTATGTAACACGAGGATCGATTTGGATGGTTTTTTTTACTGTGATCCCCCATTGCTAATAGGAGAATAATTTGGCCCCCTGGTTGGGGGGGGGGTGTCGGATGGGGAGGGGTAGTCTGACTTCGTAACGCGTAGACCAATTTTGATGATTCTTCTTTTGATGTATAGGATATGTTGCCCCACTGATACAACGATAACAATTTATAAGTTGGGTGGTGTGCGGAGGGGGCGTTACACTTAATTCACATACCTATTTGGAAGATTCCTTCTTGCTGTGCATCATTATATGATCCCCATGGCTACTCTATGGTCAAATGTTGACCTAGGGTTCGGGTGGGGAGAGGGGAAACCTAACTTTGTAATGCGTGGACTGATTCAGATTATTGTGAATGCATCAAGTATCTATTTGTATTCTCACAAAAATTGTGGCTTATGGTGAGATTTGGAGGATGGGCGGCGCCTGTTTCATAAGGCAGAGACCGATTTTGAATCGGTTTGTAGAACACGTTTCTTGATCGATTAATGATAACAATTTTGGACCATGAGTGATTACGATGATTCTCTGACTACGATAATTCTCTCTTGACGTATAGAGAAAAGTGACGCACTAGGGTCACGTTAAGAATTTTCTAACGTGAGGGTACTAAAGGGTGGCCTTGACTAATTTCGTAATATGTAGCCGGATTTGGATAATTTTGTTAATGCACTACCACTGCAACTTTTGATTTTGGTTTGTTCGTATGAGCAGCATTCTTTGATTCGTATATATCAAGAGACTAAAAGTAAAAAATTAAATAGTTTAAAAAAAAAATTTGAACACGGAACCATAAGGAAGGACGATTAAATACTTATGTTGTAGTTGTTTGGTTTGGTGGTGTGGTTTTGCACCGACTGCAAAAGAATAGAATTGACCCTTCTAACTCCGAAGGCGCACTTCACAGACAGAAGCCTGGAATCAATTGACCTATTCACCAGAATATAACATATATTGAGTTGAATGAGGCTCCCACACCAACAAGCAAAACAAAAATAATTTGTAAACAAAAAGCCAAAACACGCCCGAACACTACAATCAAGGGTGCACATACAACAGAGATCGTTTAAGCAAATCCTAAGAGCCAGGTCAAAAATAGGACACATATTCACGGCTCTACATAGTTAGACCGAGAATAAACAACACGTAGTAAAGGCAATCTCCTTAAGCCTGTAAGTAACCAAACTTGCGAGAGTGCGAGAATCTATATTCGAGTTCAAAAGCTGGTGAATAAAGACTAGGTCAGCAATTCTACGTCGTTCCTCCAACGAGTGCATATGAAGCAATCGGAGGCGATCATCATAAGGAGGAAACCTTAATGGATCATTCCACGGGAGGTCACTTAGTGCGAACATAACAAAGTTCCGCTGCACCGATTCAATACGTCTAGAATGAACAGCATAACAAGGAGACCAAACCTGAGATGGATACTCGAGAATTGGTCTAACAAAAGCAAAAAATAAGTGAATTAGGGTCTGTCGATCAGAAAACTCCCTTGACCACCGCTTAACAAAACCCAGGACTGAATTACTCCGAGAAACGATATAGTTTATGTGCAGAGTGAAATCGAGTTTTTTTTTCTAGCTTTACACCAAGGTCAGTAACGGACTCCACAGGACGTATAGTAGTTTCCGCAAAGGTATAATCAAAGACGAGCTGATTGATGTTCCTAGAAAATGACATAACTTCACATTTATCCAGGTTAAGTTGCAGTCCATTTGAGGCATACCAACCCCTGAAGGTATTCAAATCATCCTGAATGCAGGAAGAATCATAACTGTTTCTGACGCATGTGAAAATCTTCATATCGTCTGCGTAGATTAAAACTTTGCAGTGCCTAATCAGAGGGACAATATCGTCAATGGCAAGAATAAACAGCAGTGGCCCCACATGGCTACCTTGAGGTACACCAGATGAAGCTCTAACGACTCTAGATAAAGTATTACGGAAAGAGACTCGGTAAGTCCTATCTTTTAAATAAGAGCAGATCCAGTTTAGCAATAAAGGTGGAAAACCCAACTTTTCAAGCTTAAGCATAATCACAGAGTGAGGGAGTCTATCAAATGCCTTGCTAAAGTCGGTGTACACACTGTCAGTCTGGAAACCTGGTTGGAAAGCAGAGATAATGTGGGATGTAAAATCAAGCAGGTTAGTTGTCATCGATCTACCAGGCAGAAAGCCAAGCTGTGAATATATAACAGATTCAAACATCTTGGGTATGCAGGAAAGCTTCGCGATTGGCGCTTGTTATAAAGTTTTTATGCCCCTTTTTATAAACAGGAATTATAAAGGAGCTCTTACATAACGTAGGAAATCTGCCGGCCTGAAGAGATTTGTTGAAGATAAGTTCCAATGGAGAAGGTAAGGCATCAGAAGAGGATCTCAAGAATGCAGGTGGAACACCATCAGGACCAGAAGAAAAGTCCAGTTTAAGTTCCTTGATACCATCCATGATAATATCACGAGATATAATCGGCAAAGCAATGGAGGTAGCGGGACGATTTTGGATATGACCAAACTCTTCCAGGGAAGGCACAAAGTTGCTTGATGAAAAGGCGCCATCAAAAAACAATGCAAAGTTATCGGCTATATCGGGCGCGCTTCAACTAGAGGATCCATTATAGTACATTGTAGAGGGATAGTTATCAGTTTTCTTCTTCCGATTTACAAATTTAAAAAAGGTTCGAGGATCATTATGCAAGTTACTGCGAATATTATCAAGGTATTCTCTGTATAAGGATGAAGATAACGCTAAAAAGCAGTCATGACAATAAACGAATTCACAATAAGCTGACGTGCTTCTACAGCGTAAGTAGGTTTGCCATAACCTATTTTTTTTATTATTAAGACTCCGTAGTTCCTTAGTATACCACGGTGGAGAATGACAGGATGATCTGGACCGCTTGAGTGGTACACACGAATTAAACAGATCATAAATCCTGTCAAAAAACATGGAAACGCACTCGTCGATATCGCTATCATAAAAAAGGGATGGGAAATCGATTGAGAGGATCCTGTTTGAAAGATCAGAGAAGTCCGCCCTTTTAAAATCAAGAACGTACTTATCTACGTTGGGGTCAACAATATTAGAACCATTGTAGTAAAAAGAGATGGGCGGATGTAAACTGTCGATAGCGGATAAGTTACGAGAAGTTGGTTCGACTATAGTTTTACTCGAATCAGAAGAAATGATAAGATCTAACTGCCTTCCCATAGAGTTCTTTACATCACTTATTTGGTGTAAACCAGAGGAGGAGATAGCGTCAAGGAAATGGGAGTTTTTAGCATTAAGACAATTTAGGGGAAGGTTGTCATCGTCATCAGCGTTGAATACCCATTGAACACTGGGTAAGTTAAAGTCACCAAGAAGGATTATTTCGTCCTCTGGGTTTGTCATATTATTAATAAAATCTAGGCTAAGAATAAAAATATCGTTAAGACTTCGACCATCTGCATCAGCATGGTTTGTCAAGTTTGGAGGGATATAACAACATAGCAGGAATATGTGCATCTTCCCCAGAGCTATCTTAAGAGCTAAGAGCTCGATTGTGAGCGTGTCGGAAAAAGCAGGGATATCAACCAAGCTGCAATCCAAGTGCGATTTGCATGCAACCAGCACGCCGCCCCCACGAGCCATGGAGTCAGAGTATCTATCCTTACGAAAAATCTGATAGGACTCGTCAAGAATTTCAGCATCATTAAAACCGTTATGAAGCCAGGTTTCGGTCAGGGCGATGACATCGTAACAACAGGCAAGAGAAGCCTAATATAACTGGCTTGTTCTTAATCCTCTTATATTTTGGTAGTAGAGGGCATAGAGCGTACTTGGTTTTTTTGGTTGCTAACAGTGGTTCCATTCTGAGAGCTACCAGCGACCCCACGACGGGGCACAAACTAGTGTGCAATGATACCCCCGGGCCAGAAATCGGGGGCAGACTATTTCGAAAAGATGCGGGGACGTTGTTAACTTAAAAGACGACATGAGTCTTTGAGAATAACGAGATCCTAGAAGTTAACAACGGAGGAGTGCAGAGTCTTCAGCACCACTCCTCTCGCTCACGTAGCCGACAACATCGTCAACAGAAGTCGATGGGTCAAGTCGGGAAACAAAAAAAGACCTCGGTGGTTGCGCAATCCTCAGATTGAAACCTTCATTTCGAGATACATTAATGGATCTCAACGGGATTGAGTCCTGCGATGGGTGAGGATTATGCTGGGAGGCGCTGGGAGATATGTTCTCGGCTGAAGCACGAACTGAAGTAACTTTCAGTAAAGCAGGGCGATTAATTGCACGCAGGCGGCGGGCACGCCTACGGGCAGCGCGGGAACGTCGTGTTACACCATCACGAGGGCCAGGCGAGCCGCCCTCCGCCCTCACTTATAGGAACCAACACAGACGAGGGACCGCTCTCCTCCAGAGCCAGAGCAACCGGGGGCTCGGAGGTAGGATCGCGAGATGGACAATCCGGGTCAGTGCCACGATGAGACAAATCAGTATAGATATAGATATAAAATGAAAAATTATTTTATGATTTTTAGCGCTTTTGTGAAGTCGGTTCAAATTTTTTTTTAAAAACTATTTTATCAATTTTGGTCGATGGAGTCGTCGGTGCCATGACGCAATGCATCAGCATTTTGGCGAATGTGGTACAATATGCGCTGCAGCTGTTCAGTGTTTGAAGCCTCCGCACATTGAGTCCTCGCATATTACGTGAGCGTGCTACTGCTGTGCAAAAGCGAAACTTAGCCGTAATAAGATAGTGATCGCTGTCAATATTAGCGACGCGTTTGTACCTTACCTTAGCTGGCGATGAAAATTTAGTAAGATATTTGTGTCCAGTCCAGTAGTGATTGGCAGGAAAACTTACTTAGCAGCAAGCTTACAACTGCCATATAGAGTATTTCTGATTCTTCCTGGCCAGAGTATAGAAGCAAGGTGTTGTAAACTCTCCACTTCCTCTCCATCTAGTATTTTATTTTATTGTGGACTTTTCCGTTCCAACTAAATGAACTTTGTGTATCCATACTCATCCCGAAGAGTTTTCATGTTTCGAGGTATCCAAGGCGTACTATGTATACGCTTTGAGTGCAATGACTGAGGTTTAGTTATGCGAGTTACAAACCCATCTTATCACAGAAGAACGGGTGCTCCTTGAGGAGTCCTCGGAATAATCACGAGTGGGTTTCTGTAGCGCATGGATTGACTCTACTTTTGCCTACTCCTTTAGCGAATATAATATTTTTATAGATATGTAAATTTTCTAAATGACATCTGCAGTCTGGTGTATCTATTAGTCTTGTCGTTCTTGATATTGAAAAAGCATTCGACACTGTGTGGCATCAAGGATTATTATACAAAATGAAAATGCTAAATTTCCCAAATGAGGTTATCAAAATTGTGAAAAGCTTTCTCTCCGATAGATACCGATAGATATTTTTACGTGTCAACAGCAAATACTAAAACCACAATTACGAAGATACAAGCAGGCGTACCTTAAGGCTCAGTACTCAGCCCAACCTTATACAATATATATACCCTTGACATTACTGAAGTTGTCAACTGCGACTTAGGCTTATTTGGTGATGACACAGCTCTTTATTGCTCAAACACCGACCCAGATGTCATCACCCTCAAACTCGAAGAAAATTTAACAAAGCTTTCATCGTACTTCCATAAATGGAAAATCAAAGTAAATCCAGCTAAAACGTCCTGTATGTTCTTCACTAGAAGAAGAAGTCCTAGATTCCTTCCATCAAGACCCCTTCAGTTTAACAATTGCAATATAGAGTGGTCCACAGAAATAAAATATCTGGGTATACATTTAGACAAAACTCTAACCTTTGGACATCATATTAATATGACGCTAAAAAAATCAGATGTACTAATAAAAACACTCTACCCTCTTATAAACAGGAAAGCAACTCTAAATACTGTAAACAAGTTACTAATATACAGAATGATCTTTCAACCAATCCTCACCTATGCATCTCCAGTCTGGGCAAACTGTGCAAAATCTCACTTAAGGAAATTGCAAACTATACAAAACAAATTGTTAAAGATTGTTCTAAAAGTCCCATGGCACTTCTCAACAAAATCACTTCACGAAATATCTAAAATACCTCATTTTAATTTAATTGTAAACTTTAGATATAAGTACCTACTTATTGAGGTTTTCATTGTTTTTTCCTCGAAATACCTAAATTTACTCAAGTAACTGAACAACCTTATTAAAGTTCTTATAAAACTAGAGTAGTAAGAAAAGTTTGTAATTTTCATATTCCCTCAAAATATGTATTGGCAAATTAGGTACGCGACACACAAATGTATTTCAAAAATATAAGCAAATAAAATAAATTGAATTGAACATACCTTTATTAGCTAAGGAATTAAGTCTAGTCTCCAGTTGAAAGAAAAATAAAGAAAAATATAATATAATTGTATTGGCACATATGAGCGTGAGTGAGGTGATAAAATTCAAATGTTCGTCCACTCAATTTCCCTCACACATAATTTGCACAATGATTAAATTTCAATGATTAAATTTTGAATTAAAAGTTGTATTCACAAACTATAATGATCATTAACAATACTAATTTAATTAATAAACGTTATCGAGCGATTTCAAACAATGTATTGTCCCAAACTAAAATTAATACTGACAATAACTCTTTACTAATCGAGTGATATGAAGCGATGTCTGGCTTAATTAGTAATGCCGTTTTCCTCCCAAGCGAAATTTGAGCTGGACCATTGATGAATGGTATATTTTGAACTGATATTTGAGTGGGTATAGTACGCACAAAGGGGAGAAAAGGTACTTCAATAAAAGTGCCGATTTTATTTGTGTACTAATTTATAAGATTTACAACAATAAAATTAAAAACCCTTCAAATTCTTTGTTAATACTGTATGTTATTTGTAATTTCTTTATTATAATAAGTAACATGGTAAAAAAATTATATTTAAACAATTTAAAAAAAAAATTTACATAGAAATTAGTATTTTATTAAAGTTCTTAATATTTCTTTTAATTTAATTATTGAAAAGCTTTTTGTGGGACAGTGCCGCGCCCTGACGCTTTTTTACTACATAACGTAAGAATTACTAACCAAAATAATACTTATAGATCAAAAAGACCTAGTTCATCAAACCGGTTTAGTGCGTATTTCATACTTTCAATCATTCGTTCTGAAGAAAATGATATGTCACGTTTCTTTTTTGCCATATCTTCATCTACCAACGCTTCAAGGGAGCTATCTTGAGAAGTGTTCCGATCCATTGTAATAATAGGAAGAATTCCAGAAAGTGCAACTAGTCCATAAAATTCTTTGGCTCTGATTTCCTTTCTAATATCTTCCCAAAGCGGTATGGGTGAATAATTAAGCCTCTCTAAAGTTGACTTCAAAGAATGATAATATATTTTTAAAAGTTCGTAACGTTTCATTTTAAGGATATTTAGTTGCGGACTAGTGTTTAAGAAGTAGTTTACGTCAATTCCAGGACTACCGTAAACGCTAATTTGAAGATCGATCTAAAAGATATGCAATTATTTGATTTGCGGATTTTTGAGAGTGCAAAACTAAATATACTTACAAATGCCACATCACAAGGATCGTTCTTGCTGTCGTACTTGAACATAAAATTGTTCACCCATAAGTCGCCATGATTGAGTACCCTGACTTCTCCTTCTTGTGGCTTAACTACATCTGTGGCGATGTTAAGGAAGTTTACCTCAATTTTCTTCAGCTTTTTTGCAATCGTTTCGTAATCTGGCCACGTTTCAACAACACTGATCATATACTGGAAACTGCCTAGAAACAGTGATTTAAATAAATCGGAGTCCCTGCTGTATTCATTAAACATTCCTTTATTGAATCTCTGAACAGATTCAGGGTTCTACAAAATAAATTTTATAATGCTGTTTTGCGATCAATTTCATTCAAACCTTTTTAGCTATAACCATGGATGCTGCATGAAATTGACCGATTTTATTTAAGACAACCTCACATTGTTTCTCATCTAAACCCATTAATCTGTCTCCAAGTTTGTATCCTAATGCTTTTAAATCTTGAAGAACAATTAAATTGTCGCTTTCTGATGTATAGAAACACCTAAAAAAAGATATAAAAAAGATAGATGGGAGTTTAGTTAACTTACTTCGGGGCCATCATAGTGTTATTGCCAACTAGTGCTTCCATTTGCGGGACCATCTCTAGATACATATGTTTTTCGATGTCGAAAACGTTAATTTTGTTAAGTAATTCTCTGGACTCTCCAACAGTTTGGATGTCTTTTATTACTAATGAGATTTCTCTGGAATTTTCGTTGCACGTTTTGAACTTTATTAATACACAGTAGATCTCACTTGTGTAGTTTTCGCCTGCTCCACCTGTAGATAAAACGCTAAAATTTTCTATCTGGATATTTTTTGTCTTCAATCCATTTTCTAGAACATTTTTGAAGAATTCTTTTGATGCATACGAAAGTGTTTTATTTTCATTTTGACCAGCCGTCATCTTACTTATTATTGAATCTAAATATAAAGAAAAAATGATTGTTAATAGAAGTTAATAATAGACTAGAATAAGTTATCTTTTTATATTGTTTTTAGCTTTATAAAATGAAAGTTTGTGGATTTTAAATTTAATACAATGTAATATAAAACAAAATAATGTTTCTTAAAGTTTACACTGACAACATTAACAAAGTGATATTGGGTGCAATATTTCTAAGAATTCTAATTATCTGAAATTTCCTCCTTTAATCATAAATATGTTTAAGATTTTGTATTTAAGTCTGCCAATGTTCGTCCTAGACAACTCTTAACTTATTTTAATATCTATGAGAAGTGAAGAAAAAATGTTGCCAAATGAAAGGTTATAAAAGCAAGTTGAAACCGGAAGTGCTATCAAGTCGCCAGGAATTTAATTCTGATCTGCAACTAAAATTATATTGAAATGCAAAATTTGAGATTTTTTGGTTGAGCTATTTTAGCTATTTTTGGATATGGTTGAATGGGCTTGATCGACTTCTTAAAAATGTGTTATGAGACTCCAATTCTGCAAGAATTTTTATTTTATAGAATATTATAGAATACTAATTTTTTACGCAATGGGAACTAAAAAATAAAAATTGCGATTTAATTTTTTTTACTAGAATTCGGTGTCCCTGCAAAAGTAGAAAAAAATTCCGAATTTTTTTTTTAATATTCTCCATAAGGTGTACAGTGGGTCACAAAAGTCTTCGTACACCGTTGATATTATTTAAATTAATGTAATACTAGATGAAAACATGGTCAGTTTTTACTGTATTGAAAACAAAGCAAGTTACCTATATTAAAGTGTTAAGTTAAAGAAAATCAATAACTAAAAAAATTGCTTCAAAAAAGTCTTCCTATAGCTTATTTATTATTGAAAAAAAAATAATATACGAAATATTAATATTTTGTTGGTCCTCCTTTTGCGTCAATTACAGCTTGTAATCGTCTATACATCGACATTACTAGATTTTCCGTGATATCTGAAGTTATTTCTGCCCAGTTTTTTAAGCTTCTTTTAATAAATTTTCATTAGTACTAGCAAAACTGACTTGAGGTTTCGTAGACGTCGGTATAATACTTCCCAGAGATGTTCAATTACATTCAAATCTGGTGATTGCGGAGGAAATTCAAGTACATTTGTTACATTTTTCTTCAACCAATTCATCTCAATTGTTGATTTAAGTTTTGGATCATTATCTTGTAATAAAATCCAGTCTTTTGTTAGCTTTAAACGACAGGCACTCTTGAGTAAATCATTGCGCAATATCTCGAGGTACATCGAATCATTCATGTTTCCTTCAATAAGCACTAGTGCGCCAACTCCCGATGCTGCCATAAATCCCCAAACCATAACTCCACTTCCACCATATTTAACAGTTGGAATTATATTTTCTTTTTGTAGCTTCGAAAAATTTTGAATTTACTCTCATTTGTAAATAAAACCTTTTTCCGAAAATTAAGTTAATACGAAATTTAAACGCTTCTGCTGATTAAATTGCGAGCTCAGCCGCCAGTTCCAGTGCGCTTTTCGTCCGATTTTCTTTCACATTTTTAATTAATACACGAATATGAAGATCATTTAGTATTCTAGGTCTACCTGATCGATGTTTATTTAATACTATACCTATCGATTTAAACTTTTTTTATGATTGATTGCATTGTTGACCGCTTTTGTTTCACTATTTTCGAGATTTCACCCTAAGATTTTTTCTCTTGCCTTAGTTTTATTATCAAATTTCTTATATCAACACTAATTTCTTTTCTTTTTTCATTCACATTGAATTCAAACTAGTAATTATGTACGCAATAGATATTCGTTAACTAACCAGTAACAAACAACAACTGACTAATATCAGTTCAACTCATCGTCATGACTCAAAGCTCGAAACAAAACACCTCTACTCGACTGTATGAAGACTTTTGTGAGGCAGTTTTTTGGTTTGTTTATTTTTCTTATCTTACTACTTTGATATATGTAACTTGTTTTGTTTTCAATAAATTAAAAACTAACCATGCTTTCATCTAGTATTATATTAATTTAAATAATATCAATATTCATTCGTGAAGTGCTCATTTAGTTGGGTGTACGAAGAGTTTTGTGACCCACTGTATACTGAACGAATATTACCAAGACCTGCGAACTTAAACTTATAATCTTCCCTTTTAAGGTACTATTAGCGAGTTAAAAAAATTTTGTTTTTCGATTTTATTTTGTTTCATAAAAGGGTCTAGAAATGTGTCAAGAATATGTATTTAAAATTTCAGGTAAAAATTCAAAATAGAAAAAAAGTTATACAGATTTTTGTATAGTTATGTTTTGACGACACTGCGTAAATTCCTTGTAACTTTACACTCGTTTTTCTCGAAATGACATTTTTCAAATTTACCACGACCCTGGTGACTTTTTTTTCCCGTGTCGACACTTAAAGGCACGGGAAAATGAGGCTGTTTTTAAAACTTTTTCAAATACGTGCCATTTTTCGAAAAAACGCTTTACTTCCGGTTTTGGTGGGGGGGATGCACAACTAAATATGTCTATATTAAAATGCCATTTGATTTTTTTTCTTCAGGTGTACTGGAGAGGCTCTAAAGGCAAAACATTTAAAACGGGTCTTTTTTTAACTTCACTCGCTAATAAGAATATTTGTTTAGGTAATAAGGTGTCTCTTTCTGTCTAGTTCCCGTAACCCCTTGTAAGGCATGGGGTGGGGGAAGAACTTCACCCGATTCGAAACAACGATTGCAAGTGGACCTACAATTTAAAGTGGATTCCGAACCACTGACATTTTCTGTGGCCTTTTTATCGAAACCTGTCAGAAAATAACATAGCCCGCCACCTGTGGAATTCGAACCTGAGACCTCCACATAGATAGGCCGACACGTTATCACTTGCTCCACCGACGACTTAAAAGAAGGTGTGCTGATTGTTAAAAGGGTGTTGGTATTTTATTACATCAGAATTTTCTATAACTTTTCTTTTTTAATAATTATTATTAAAATATTATCAAAAAAATATAAACAAAAATCTGACGTGACATAAAAAGGAAACAACACTATTTTTGAAATCAGCGCATTTTATTAAAATAAAAATCACAACAAACTGTTTTTAAACTCCAGCAACGTCAGAAATATAAAAATTTCTTAACACGATCGGCGTTTCTAATGAAGAAAAGTTAAGCTCCTTTGGCTTGTTCACAACAGCAGCACCAAAGATCTAGACAGCTGTATCAAATTATGAATACTTACACTGTCCCACTAACCGGTAAAACTATTTTCAAAAATGCAGAAAATGTGCAGGAAATATTCACATGACCCGAGTGAATTATCAAAATCAAAACAAACTGTTGAGAGCGAGCCAAAGGAGTTCAACTTTTCTTCATTAAAAACGCCGATCGTGTTAAGAAATTTTTATATTTCTTACGTTGCTAGAGTTTAAAAACAATTTTTTTTTATTTTTATTTTGAAAATTCACTCGGGTCAAGTGAATATTTCCTGCACATTTTGTGGATTTTTGAAAACTTTATTACCTTAAAAAAGGCGTTATTATTAAAAGAGGAAATTGAAAGTTTAAATTAGCAGGCCTGTGTTATCAGCAGTGCATTATATTTCATAATTTATCTGGTATATAAAACAAAAATAAAAAAGTGGCGTGGCTCTCTATCTGTTTCGACAGAGCCGAGAAATTGAAGCGTAACAACTAATACTCGGTTTCTCGATTAATTCAAATCTTTATTTTAAATGCAATTACAGCACGGAACTGTTATTACGCAAGTCCAACTTGTACTTGGCTGGTATTTCTGTATTATTTTTATCTATGCTTCGATTTTATATAGTTAGATATAGTATATACTAGCGGCTCGTGGAAAAAACAGCAAATGGGGCCACATAAATACTTCAGATCCTTGCAGCCGTCTTTTGGTCATAAACTCTCCCCACCAAAAAGCAAGCAATAAAAATAAAAGAGTTTTTTTTATGATAAGGATAAAGCTCAGGTTAAGCCCTATGATGCAAGCACATTATTGGAAGGAAAGGAACTAAGATCGGCACGTTATTGAGAGTTTAGTCCCAACGCCGCCGTAAAAAAAAATATTACCAGTGCTTGCAAGCTATTGGGTAACCTTATGTTCAGCCAAAGTCCTGAAATTTCATATGTTGAATGCATTTCTTAAATAAGGATATTTTTTCTGTGATAAGAGGAATAGACTGAGCATGGATGCTGTACCCCACCTGGAAATATAGACTACTTCCATTGATTTCAATGATGACTTAGTGGTAAGTAAAATTAAAACAAGAATTTAGTAAGCTATGTATTTTTCTTTTAGCAATATACGGAGCCAGAAGAAGGTATTTAAGGAGATAACGCAGATGATTTTGTTAAACTCACTGCAGGGAATTTTGCAGATGGAACAATATTTATCAAGTATCGAGAAAAAACAGCTTTATCAAATCCATGAATTTCGGTGAAAATTTAGGAAAATGCTGAATTTTAGGTAATTGCAAAACATTTTTTTTTACTTTCGCAAGTAACTGCACCTGCAAGATGAACATTGTAGATTTTGGAAAGGATATCAGGATAGTAGTTTTTTGGCGTTTGTTTGATATCACTGTGTTGAGTATATCAAAAGATCAAAATAAAATAATGATGTGCATACCGTGGAAATTGCAAATTTATGAATCACCCTGTAACTCCCAAACGGTTAAATTGGCCCTCTCCTCTGCCATACAATCTTTTGTTTGGCTGGGTGAGATCGATCACTCCAATTATTTTGGCACACCATACATATATGAAACATCATGTGTAGTACCTTAACAAACGATTTCGATATGTAAATACGTAAAAGTCTAAAGACGATAGAGTGGCAAACATAAGCAATTATGTTTAATCATACATCGAAATGTTAAAGTTTATTTTATTTATTTATTGTTATATTTATGGTTTAACGACAAGACTTCAAGATATCGGCTCCTTCAAGAGAATATCTCATTATATTGATTAGGACAATAGGCGTTATCATTACATTCAGAAAGCAATGGAATTGTAGGGAACTAATAACAATTCAATGTCACTAATAGACATAATTCTGACTTGTAGATAACACACGATATTGAAATTAAGGAAGACCAGGAAGCAGTCTCGATGTCGATACAGAGTGAAAATTGCGAAATGGTAATAGATCATTATCCGATATAAATATTTCAAAAAATATCTTTCTCTAGGTAATCACTGAATGCGCAGAGCAAATTGGAGTTAATTATATTCGATTAGAAAAATATATAACTCAGCAAAGTACCAAACAAAAAATGAGGTATTCGTAAAGAAAAGTGCTTTTTTATTAAGTTACTTTAACAAATCTTACAGCTCTTAGCTTACTAGCTATCAGAAAAATGTTAATTAAACTTATTAACGAAAGTTTAATAAAAGTGGAATGTTATCTATTATTCCATTTTATAAAATAAGTCAACAGTTTAAATGAAAATATAAAAAAATTCTTTTACGATGTCAGCTTAGGCTGGGTGGGATAGGAAATTGCTTCATCTTGCAAGAAATAAGCCTACTTAATGCTACACCAGCTAGTCCATTAGAGCACATCAATAGAAGTTTGTCGAAATCAAATGATTAATATAGAAGATCAGAATGATGTTCGAGAAGCAGCTATTTAACTGAGATTTCCGATCAGGCGCAGATCCTGGTTACGCGGGCGCAGTTGGGGGAAATTGCTCCACCGGTTCGAGCTTCGACCGAACTTTTTTTTAAACGGGACAAACCCGTATATGAAAAAATACGGCTGAAATCACTGTAAAAATGACTATACTGAACCGGAGTGATGGAGGCTGTCAAATTAACCTTATTTTGAGGAATCAATCAACCCGTCCTTTTTACAGTAGTTTTTTTTATACGATGTAGCCAAAGCCAAAGGGACAACCGTTTGAATCGTTAGCATGTTTTTGGCCGGAAGGGAATTAGGGTAAGGGAAGTGAGGAAACTTGTAAGAGATGTAAGAAATATTTCCTCTTACTTAGCGCTGATCTCAAGTCCCACTTCAGGCCTAGACTGTAATATAATTCACATATTTGGGCAGAGGCCGGGCAAACTGCATTGTCCGCGATGGATAAAGTTCAAAGAAAGGCTATAAAACCTATTAACGACTTCACTATCTGTGCGAACATTGACTTTTTAACCGACTTCCCAAAAACAAAGACGCTCTAAGTTCGACACATATTTTTTTTTAAGTAACGCTAAGGGGTGAAACCTAACTTCGAAATGCGTGGACCGATTTGGATAATTCTTTTTTGGTTGTATAGAGTATGATACCCCACTTCTAATATCGAAATTAATTAATTAATTAATATTTGCTCCTATGGTGGGGGGAGGGGAAACCGTACTTCGTAACGTGTGAACCGATTTGGATAATTCTTCTTTTGATGTGTAGAATATGTTGCCCCACTGGTACGACAAAAATTTATGAGGTGGGGCGGTGTGCGAAGGGGGCGGTACCCAATTTCTTAATTCACACACCTATTTGGAAGATTCTTTTTTTTTGTTGTATACAGTATGATCCCCCATTGCTACTTTATGGAAAAATGTTATCCTAGGGTTGGGGTGGGGGGATGGGAAACCTAACTTTGTAACGCGAGGACTAAATTAGATGATTCTGAATATGTATGTACATAGATTATCTATTTGTATTCTGACAAAAATTGTGGCTTATGGTAAGATTTGGAGGATGGGCGGTGCCTTGCTTCATTAGGGATATACCGACTTTGATTCTGTTGTACAGAATACGTTTTCGGATTGATAAATGATAAACAATTTTATACCCAGAGTGACTACGATGTTTCGCTGACTACGATAATTCTCTCTTGCTGCATAGAATATGGTGGCTCACAAGGGCCATGTGAGGGTATGAAAGGGTGACCGTGACTAATTTCGTAATATGTAGCCGGATTTGGACAATTCTGCTTCCATTCATTAGAGTGCACTACCTCTGTAACTTTTGAAATTGCTTTGTTCGTACGATCATATTCTTCGAGTTGAATATATGATACGAAAAAGTGAAAAATATAATAGTTTTAAAAACAAAAAATTTGAACCGGCTTTACAAAAAGCGTTAAAAAGCATAAAATAATTTTTAATTTAATATCTATTACGACATTTTGAAGTCAGTGCAAATTAAACAAACAAAACAAGTACCCAACCACAATTAAAGATTCTGAATAAAACCTAAACATTTCAACTCACGGCACCATAAGGAAGGACGATTAAATACTTTTGTTGTAGTTCTTTGGTGTTTAATTTGTACTAACTTCAAAATGTCATAATAGATATAAAATTAAAAATTATTTTATACTTTTAAGTGTTTTTCCTGAAGTCGGCTAAACTTTTTTTTAAACTATTATATTTATAAACTATTTTGCTACAGTGTTCGTTATAGTTTTCATAGAAAGTAGTAACTAAATTACTAAAGGCTACATTCAGGAAGTTTTGGAGATATTTTGAATCAGTAGTTTAAAAATTAGATTAGAGTGGGAGAGGGGTCCTAGACATTCTTGCATTTTAGGAGAACTATCTAAGTAACAGAAAACTTTTTCAGCAAAATTTTCACTTTATGAGAAGGAGGTTCAAGAAAATTTTTTTTCCAAAAATCTCATTAAATCTGTTTTAGCAACGTCCGTTTACCAAATTTTATCTTAATAGGTTTATAAATGAGGTGATGGAAATGTTGTCACATACGGACAGTCCCAAACTATAATGGTTTCTAGTTGCTACGGAACCGTAAAAACGTCTCACGAACATAAGCCCACGGATGAAGTAAAACTTCTTTTTGGCTTTGTTAATTAATAAATATAAATTAAACAGATAAGAAAGAGTAATGAATAACATTTAATTAACGTACAAAGGTTAATATTGGTTTATAGTAACTTTAGTTGCGATACAAATATTCGTATATTTACCATTTGTAGATATCTGTTAAAAACAGCGTATATAGTTTGATCGTCCAGCACCTTGCCTATTATTACTACGTATCTTTTAATATAGCATTAATTACTTGTAATTAAATCCAGCTGGAAAGTAAACTTGATCAACAAAAAGTCGTTCGGTTACAGCCAACAACATTTACTGTTGGCAATTTTCGAGCGTTAATTTATGCCTATGACTTGGCTCGCACAACTCCTATCCATTATCGATTTAAATGCAAGACGTACGAGATCAGCATTGCATAGGAAATTACGCTTCTGTTTTTAGTGACTTATGACTAACGAGCTCGGAACTTGTTAAAAAGAATAATATTGCATTTTATAATACAACTTTCTTCGCATGTTGAAAAAATAAGCAAACATCACTCTAAAGACGTTATAATCGTGGTTCAGAACATTTTATAGGTAATAAGATCTATAAAAAATTGAGGAAATGATTTAAAATAAACTTTATTGATTCAGTTTTGCTTAATTCTGAAATACTTTTAGTTGCGTTTTCTGGAGGCTTTTGATCTTATTTGATTAGTTACACCTTAGAACAAACAATCTTTTGAGGTACATAATAATAAAAAAAATTTACTGTGCTGGTAGTTATTTGAAACTGAAACTTTTCCACATGACTAAAGAAGTTAGTAAGTAATTAAACAATGATATAATTCTTAACAGATAACTATATCATCGTTGTGTGTAATACTTACCTTATTTGCAAAAAATACAATCTTGTAGCCTTGACGGGTATAGTTACATCAATTTATTTAGATTAATCTGAAGTCAAGTAGTTACATAAACAACTTAAAGCAGCACGAAGAAAATTTAATTGTCAATAATTAAATAAATGTGCACTTTATTGTTTCAAAATATTAAATTCACAATTAATCAGTTTTTTGTTCATAGAGTAAAGTGTATAATATTCGCACGGTACAACACAACACCAGACAAGTTCTCACTATTTACAAAACATGAACTATGAACTCTGTTGTAAATATTTAGATTCGCGGAAGTAAAAAATATTTAAACAAGTTTATTTGTCGAACTTCGTTTAGCACAGCACATGTGGTGTAAATGGTATCAGATTAAAGAAGCCAGAACCTTTAAAGCGTGAAATATATATATACGTGAAATTACGTAATCTTAAATAAGATAAAGAGGAAACGAAGGCAACAATGACACTTGTTACAAGTAGTGATCATATATATTGCGTACATCGAACGTGAGATTGCATATTGAGAGTGATTGTTGCAAATAGTAAATGAAAGGCTTAGCTTTCGACTCCCGCTATTATTTAAGTTGAAAACGTTTTTTAGCACAAGAATGTTTTTTGTTCTCTGTAGCATTCCTCTTTATAATGCTATAATCTCATAAAAGTGTGCAGTTTTCTTAATTACAGATCACTTTGGATTATTTTTGTTTGTTTTTTAACTGGTGCCTATATTGCCATTCATAGTGGATTAAGTAATTCTTGAAAAAACATGATACTTAGATTACTTAATTTTCCCACCCAAACAGGTATTTGCTAAGAATATGAATTTTTTGTGCTTTTTCAATTTGTGAAGTTTTTATTTATTGACAGTAAAGTAATGTACTTTTCATAATAATTAGGCTTGTACAAGTTTCTTTGAAATAAAAAAAAATTGTTACATTATATATAGTAGGAGAGATGAGTGTTATTATAGGTCTGGTGTTGTCTACGGAGGAAGTTACGTTTTTTAGGTAGATTATACCGCGCTCTAAAAATTATCTTTATAACTGAACGGTCTATATCAGTGGTTCCCAAAGTGGTCTACATGGACCCCCAGGGTAAATTATGATCTGCAAGGGGTTAGCAAAACAAAAGAAAAATTGCGTGTCAATGAAATGTTAATTGGGGGGGGGGGGGGTCCACGATAATAGACCTATTTTAAGGAACCACGTCAGTTTTGTCGGTTCAAAAAATTAAATCTTGTGTTTTCTCATATTTTCTAAGGGACTGACTTGAGAAAATAATCCCACAGCCGCTTATCGAAATTCGCAAAAAGGGCTTTGTTATAGCACTGTTTAGGAAGCGCGGTCCGAGCAAATTAATACATTTTAAATTGATTCCAAAACGTTAAACGCGTTTTTCTCCAAACCATGTTTTTCAAGGAGATCTCAATACAGAATAATTCGATTTTCTCTTTTATTTTTTTTTATTTTAAAGTTTATTAAATTCCGCGTAGTTTGACATGGGCTCTTTTGATATCTCAATTTTTACCAGTTTTTTTGCCACGCTTGAAATTTGTTACGTGCATAATCAGTATGATCAAATCTAAAAGATTTAGACAATAATAAGTGTTGCAAGAAATAAAAGAGAACTTACATGTTGTCCATGATGTGTTGTCCACAGAATTTCGTCCAAAGATTTGAGTGATGCTGCAAAGAATTTTATATATTTTCAGGTGGTGATTGGTTGGATAATACGTACCTTGTAAATGTGCGAAGGGCTGGTACCATGAGAATTGTACGGGGGGACCCAATCTAGGCTGGTCCGTGGCTCAAGATACACGACGAGCTGTCCATTTCTGTAATTCCCAATGAATGGAGGCTGCCTAATCCTCTATGGAGTCCATTTAGCTGTATTGGAGGGATCCACACTGCACTTGGGTTCGGATTTGGTCGAGTTTTCAAAACGAAAATCTGCAAATAAGAAAGTATTAGATGATTGGAAAAGATATTTGAATTTACATACTGGATGTACCTGTTAATGATCGATTGCTGGAGTATACTGGATTTGAAGTCATCAATAGATAGGAGTATTAGTATAGTTTTGGTAGAGTTTGCAAAACGGAAATGTGCAAATAAGAAACCTGAAAGTATGAGTGATTGGAAAAGATACTTGAATTTATATACTGGATGTACCTGTTAATAATCGATTGCTGGAGTACACTGGATTTTACGTCATCAATAGATACGAGGATTAGTATAGGTTAAATAGTTAATTAAGATTTAATTTTGAAAGTAGATAGCCGCAGATTTAATGGATTTTGAAAATTGTTTATTATAGTTAATTTAAATAGACTCATTTTGTTACATGAAGTTAGTTAGTAGTATTTTGTATAAAATTTTTAGTCAAAATAGATATTGTAAAATAGGAAATAAGTAAATAAGTATGGACATTAAGATTCAGGAAACAAATCTTATCGTTGATTTAATACTAGGGAAAACATAAAAATACATACCTGGTCCAGATTTCTCTATATTTGCACTACTAAAGACACTTGTGGCACTTGGACATAACCTTAACCGGACGTGAAGAAAACCCGGAAATAACACCTGTTCTTCATATGGCTGGAATGAAAGAAATATATTTACGGACTGTTTACAACCCAAGGAAATGCGTTTCAAGAAATTTAGGCCCCGAAATCGACAAAGAAGAAATTTTCCGACACGTGGCAATGGCTGTCAGCATCGATGATTTTTCATAAAATTTATCACGAAAATGAATTTTAATCACTGCACGGTCTAATTCAAATTACTCCAAAGAACATGAAGATAAATTTTATTGCAAAAAGTATAAATTTATATTTAAAAATCATAACCGATTCAACCCGATCTGGAAAGGAAGTTGATTTTTCCAGTATAAGACCGAATAGGGGGTGGACTTTTATAAAAGGAACGTCCTTGGTAGGTGAAGTATTCAGTCCAGTTCTAAATTTCGTATGTAAAGTGACAGCAACAGTGAAGAGCAAAAATAAATATAGAAAAGTGGAAATAGGAAGTGAAGTGCGGATATGTAAACAAAAAAAAAGTGAGATGAAGAAAATTTTTAAGGAGACTACAAAGACGAACGCGACAGGACAGGAAGAACCAAGAGACAATACAGACGTGACAGAAAAGCGGATAGAGGAATTTGGACAGGGTTTTGAGGAATAAGGGAAGCGTTACCAAAGCTAGTAACGAAAAGATAAGTTTGTTCCTTTTTTGTTATAATTTTTTTATTGGCAATTCTTTTCTGCTCTGTTTGATTTTTAGTATATATTTATATTGCGAAATATCGTTCTTTTACATACACATTGATTTGATTTTGATTTGGTTTTCATTACTTAAGTTTAATTATACTTTTGGATTAGTTTTAATTTTGATTTGGCTTCATTGCTTAAGTTTAATTACGCTTTTGGATTAGTTTTGATTTTGACTTGGTTTTCATTACTTAAGTTTAATTATGCTTTTGGGTTTGGTTTTCATTGCTTTAGATTGAATTATGCTTTCGAATCGGTAGTGTTAATTTTTCGTTATTTAGCTCTAGATTTTAAATTTTCATTTCTTGTTGAATAAATAATAAGTGTTTGGAATTTCTTTATTTTTGCTGTGGTGAAAAAAGAGTTCGTGGACTCAAATTAAAAACCACGTGGCGCCCGCCGAGTCTTTTTTGTCAAAGCCCATCCCTTCTCCAGCCTAGCCGGCATATTCTATGCTCGCAACATAAGAGCATAACAAATTTTCTGAAATAAAGCTCTATGTCAACTTTGGGTGTTCGCCATTTTGTCACAAATTCGAAATTTACAAAATGACCATGTCAAACGATGCGCATTCTCATACACATTAAAATTTCGTATCAATTTTTGTTTTCAAATGAAACGTACGTTGCCAATCCTGGAACCATGAGCATGGTTCTATCAGCAATGGCAGAATTCAAAGAACTGAGGGAGGGGGAGAGGGAAATTTTAGGTTAGATATCAATTTTTCTTTAAAAATCAATGTGTACATTTTTATGCACTATAAACCAAATGTTCTTATCTTTATACTTGTTGAGATAAAAGTTCTTAAAATTCATTGAAACACCGGCGCTGACAAGGTTGTGACCATAATTTTGTCTTTCCATGAGTAGAATAATCCACATACACAGAAAGTAAAACTCGTAATGACAAAAATTAGGAATGAGCGATCTTCGATTCGATCTCAAGAGATCGATCTTTAACCTTCGATCTGTCGATTTTTGAATCGATTTTACGTGGGTCCGATTCAGCTCGAATCGATTTATTTGTTTTCGATTTCGATCTATTTAAGACGTACCAAAAAAACAAGCTAAGTCGTGATATTTTTGCATTTTATCTTTCATTTGTGTAATAATCCGACAAATATAAAAAAGTGTTAAAAGAATCGTAATTGTTAGGTGAATGTACTTGAGATCGCTATAATATTTTAGTGTTAACTGTATAGTTTAGTGACTACTGCATGATTTTGTCATCGGTGGCTTGTTATGTTTTATTTCTGGATTGGTGATTCCACAATGAGAAAGAAATAAGTTATTTAAAGAAAAATCTAAAATAAGTGATATTCGAATATGCGATTTTAAGTTTTTATACAAATTAGTTTTGGAATATACGATGCAACTTGTAATTGCTTCGGAAGTTAGTTGAATTTCGTATACCGACATCCTAGATGTTATGCATATTAGTTTTTTTTATCCGACGTGGTTAAAGCCGGAAGGGAAGTGAGGGAACTTGAAAGTCTTGTTTTTGCATTCCTACGAGCTAGAGAACAGCCCAGAGACGGAGTGGATTATTTTAATTTCTTAATAAAAGCTCACGGGGAGACCTTTTCTCGACCCTGCGACCCATGGGATTGGTCGTACCGCTCAACGAATTAATCCAACTCCGTTTACGCGGATTTGCCACATCAACAAAGTAGAATATAACTAGTGGAATAGACAAGTATAATCCTAGTAAGAAACTCATGCGGAATACACGTAGATGCGACGTAGATCTTAATCTCCTGAAAGAAGCATATATATCTTTTTGAGTTCTGCCCATTTTTACTCTATCAAAGATTTGACACTTATCAATAGTTTTTTTATTCTAAAGTCTCAAATTTGGCAGATTTTACACTTTTAAAATAATATGGATTTAGACATTTAAGCAATGGTGAATTGTGTATAAAATCTTTCCACAATAACTTAAAAAGACGAAGAATTAATTTTGCGTACTTTAAAATCTTACATAGTCTTTTATTAAAACCTTTTTATATGAAAAGTGTTTACGTGTTTTCGATCACAATTAGCACTCGAATAGTAAACCATAACTGCGTCCATTTTGAAATTGTCAACTGAGAGGTAGTCATGTTTCTCTCAAGGTGAAGACAGGGAGGAAGATACAGGTGAACTGTCAACTTTAACTGGCGGTGATTTCCGTTTAAAACGAAAGAATAAAACATTCCCAGAATATTTTCAAAATACGGCCCCAAGATATACATTTTTAGGTCTAAGACCAGAAACCTTCCCAAAAAACTTACGAGAATGTTCTTCGTACATACTTATAAAATGTCCTGAAATCGCTTCTGAAATCAGACATAGAAATGCCTTGGGGACGTATTTTCAAAATATTCCTGGAAGGTTTCTGGGACATGTGATATTAGTAAAAAAAAGTTTGCGCTTGCAAATACGCGGCACAAAAGTTGTGCTTCTCTTTTACTTTTCGGGTGTACATTTTTAGATGTGTTACTTTAATGAAGCAACATTTCTGAAATACCCAAGATTTGTAAGCTATAAAGGCTGTTTTCTATTAATAAATTGGTTTAATAATTACACTATATTTTTATATGTAGAAACAGGTTTAATAACTTGCAATTTCAAAATGCTGAAATAAATTGAAATATCAAAATAAACTGAATATCTATTCGATCTATGGATATCGATCCTTTTAAGGCGATTAATCGATCTACGAAATCGGAAAAAATTACAGATCGTTCCGTACTGAATCGATTTTCTCAGTTCGATCCCCCATCCCTAACAAAAATGATCATGCGGGCGTCATACAAGATCAAGCTACTTATAGCAAAATCCGGAAAACCGCATGCTATCGGAGAAAAGTAGTTTTGTCAGCCATTGAAGAGGTTTTAAAAACTGTTTTACATAAATCAAATATCATCAAAAGAATTCCCTTAAGCAACAACACAGTTTAACGACGTATTTATGAAATGAGTTATGATATTGGAAGGTTTTTGTGTAATTATTTGCAAACGACCCATTTCTCTATACAGTTGTACGAGTCAACTTTACCTGGCAATGAAGCACTATTATTGGCATATGTTCCTTTTATTATGGATCAAGAAATTCATAAAGAACTGCTTTTGAGGAGAACCTTGACAATCCACACTAAAGGAGAATCAATGATTAATGTTTTGAAGGAATCAGTAGAAGCGCTATCGTGGATTCATATTCCATTTAAAACAAAATGTACCTGGGTTGTGAGCAATGCACTGCGTCATGCATCGACAACATTTAGTTGCTAAATATCTGAGTAGTAGATTGCAAGAATATCTTCAATAAGATATTAACGCATTAGAATTCGAACACGCGGTTTCGATTACTCCTTCGCACTGAAGTACGCCGGCTGTCGAAAAGCTTATGTTTGACAAGATTTTTTACGTTTTGTGAGACTATTTTAAAGTTTTTGGATGCTAAAGATTCAATTTTAAAAGAAAATTTAATCAAATGGAAACCAGATATTGCCGATTTAACAGATTTGTTTTCTAAATTTAATGAGGTTAACTTGCAGTTACAAGGTGACAGCCTAAATTTGATAAAAACAAAGTAAATCATTTCAGCTTTTCTTGCCAGAATTAAGCTAATAAAGCAAAATATTGGACGCCGCGAATTTACCCAGTTCTCCAATTTTTCACAAACAAACTGCCAGGAAGATGACATTTCAACCAATGTTCAACATTTAAATGGTTTAAGGTTTGAGAATATTTTCACTATGGTATAACACCGTGGATAATCAATCCATATGGTTACATTGAAGACACAAATGTCATACTACAAGAGCAACTGATAGGAATAAGCAATAAAAAAACAACTTAAGGTACAGTTTAGGAGCGGATATCAGCAATTTTGCTTACTTATCCCGTAATATGGAATATCACGAGAAAGTTTTTCTTTGCTTTTCCATCTTCATGTCTGCTGGAAAGGGGTTTCAATGCGGTTACCAATCTCTTAACAGAAAAAAATAGTTTTCAAAAACAAAGTTGAACCGACTTCACAAAAAGCGCTAAAAAGCATAAAATAATTTTAATTTTATATCTATTACGACATTTTGAAGTCGGTGCAAATCAAACAAACCAAACAACTACAGCAAAAATATTTAATCGTCATTTGATGATATGATCCAGTAATCTGAACCGTTCAGGTAGTATTATGTATTATTTTCAATTGTGGTACTGCAGTTGTTTTTCACTTTTTATTGTCTTCTACTCTATACAACAAAGAAATAACCATCCAAATCGGTCCACGCGTTAAAAAGTTAGGTTTAACCTCCATTCCACTAAACAGAAAAGAAATCATCGAAATCGGTCCACGCGCTACGAAGTTACTACCCGTCCCCCTCCCCCACCACCACCATAGGACCAAATTATTCTCCTATTAGCAATGGGGAATCACAATCACACATTCAACAGCAAAAGAACCACCCAAATTGGACCACGCGTTACACAGTTAGGTTCCACCGCCCCCCTCCCCCCAACCCCACCAACATTTTTTGTCTCGTGGTATCAACCGGGGAGTATACTCTACCTAACAGAAAAAGAATTATCCAAATCAGTCCACGCGTTACGAAGTTAGACTACTCCTCCCCCCCACCGCCACCCCTCACCTTTTGACCAAATTATTCGCCTATTAGCAATGGGGGATCACACTGTATACAACAGAAAAAGAACAACCGAAATGGAACCACGCGTTACAAAGTTAGGTTCCACCCCCACCCCAAACCCGATCTACCGATCTCTTGATCTACCCAACACAGCCACATCAAACAAACGCTAAAAAACAACCATCCTAATAACCTTTCCAAAAATGTCAACAATACTGATCTAACTCCTACCATTGCACGTACAGTCACTTCCAAGAGTGAAAAAAATGGTTTCCGATTACCTCCTCCTCCTCCTATTCCTGACTATCTAATTATCTTATTGCACTTTACGTAGGAAATTCTTTAAATAAACAAAATTTTTAAGATAAAAGGTCGAATATTAGTTTTTTTTTTTTTTTTTTTTTTTTTTTTTTTTTTTTTTTTTTTTTTTATACGATGTGGCCAAATCCTAGGGGACAACTCTTTGATGCGTTAGCATGGTTTTGGCCGGAAGGGAATTAGGGTAAGGGAAGTGAGGAAACTTGAGTCTTGTTTGCATTGCTGCGAGCTAGACAACAGCCCAGAGACGGAGTGGATTATTTTAATTTCTTAATAAAAGCTCACGGTCATCTGGGCTCGAACCCGGGACCCACGGCATGTTGGTCTTGCCGCTCAACGCATTGATCCAACTCCGTCTCCTCCGTCTCAGTTGAAAAGCAAATCAATAAGTGCGGGTGTTTTTAAGGAAAAATTATTGAAAAATGGTAAAATTTAAATTTGAGTAATATAAAGATATTATTTACATTTATGGTGTAGTAGACGGAAAAGAGAGAGCGGCTGTACTGGAATATTAAAGGCGACCACCCCAAAGGGGTATTTACACGGACTTTCCAAAGCTAAAAAGGTAACTTCACACGACATGGAGACATGACTGGAAACTTCGGGAACTTCTGCCGACGTCGAGCAGCAAATAATCACCATCGTTAGGCAGAACCCTGAGACGAGCACGAAACGAGTCGCAATGCGATTAGGAGTGTCGTCATCTAACTTCCATAACCTCTGAAGTTGTTAGGATGAATGGAGCTCCTAGTTGATATGGGGGCGTAGTCTCTTTAGTGGTAGAGCAATAAATCCTAGAACCTCTTTTTGTATCTGTAAAACTTAAGATACATTTTATTTGAATGTAAAGAAAAGTATTTTTATTTTTTTTTTATTTAAATTTTTTTTTATTTTGTATTTTATTTATTACCAATTCGGTTGTTCTGGCTAGACTAAAAATTTTATTTACATAATAATAGATAGTCTGTTCATAATTTTCTCTGTATAGGGTTCAGTATTTTATTGTCAATATATTTTTCTTATTTTTTATATTTTTCAAAGTGTTTGTGTTTCACACTATTCAAAATATATCGAAGTGCACAGGTTGACTAAAATATATTTGAGAGTTATTTTATCTGTGCAGTCTCATTGAATATTATTCAAGTGGATTTATAAAAAATATTTGAATGAAATAATATAATCAAACTAATGAAATTTTAATTAAAAATTAAATATTAAATTTGCAGCAACTGCTACAACCTCCATACCTGGTCGAACACTAATCCACACAGGGAATAGGTGACCTCATTCCAGCAGAGATTCAGTGTCAATGTTTGGGCTGGGATCTTCGGCAACCATTTGATAGGACCATTCATTTTGCCGCAAGTGCTTAATAATGAAATAAATGCGGACTTTTTGGACAATACACTGCCAGATCTAATAGAGGCGAGCCCTGTGGATAATCTTAGGGGAATGTTTCACCAACACGATGGAGTACCAGGGCATATGGCTGACATTGTGAAGGTAATACTAAGTGAAAAATTTCCTAACCGCTGGATTGGACGAAGTGCGCCGATTCCTTGGCCTGATTGATGTCTAGACCATACCCCATTGGACTTTTTCTTATGGGGAACAATGAAGGATGAAGTTTATTCAAGCTCTGTTAAAATTAGGGAGGATTTAGTTAGATGAATTGGGAATGCGGCTGCAATACGCCTTAAACAGGGACTTAGAAAGAGATTATTGAAATGCGTCCAAAGTGGCGGTGGACATTTTAAACGGGTTTTGTTACTTATCAAGATTAATTGTAATTATTTTTAAATTCAATAAAAAGCATTTTATAATTAATTTGAGTTTAATTTGTTTAATTTGTTGATTTTTATAATATTCTCCGATAGGATTTCTAAGTATAAAATTCTACATATTTTCTCTATGTGAACATGTTGCACCTTTCTGGAAAAGTAAGTATCCAATTAAAATAAACCTCTCATACTAATTACATGAATTTCGGAGAAAATGTGGAAAAATGCTGAATTTTATTTAATCGCAAACCATTTTTTACACTTTTGGTAGTGACTGTACGTGCTATGGTAGGAGTTAGATCAATACAGTTGAGATTTTTTTAAAGACCATGAGGAAAGCTATTTTTTAGCGTTTGTTTGATGCCGCTATCTTGGGTAGATCAAAAGACAAAAATCAATGTGAATATCTGATGACGAAAGTCTCCACGATCGTTCTGCTGTGACGGGTGGATTGTGGAAATCTGCTTTTCGACGTGCTGACAAATATTTATATATGACGTGATGAGATAGTGCCTCAATTAAATTGTCCTCCTTTCAAAGCTTCCATAACCTGTGCCTTCTTTCTACATATGCATTATTATTCGGCTGCCAATGTTGCTCTAAGAAATTCGGAATTTTTGGTTGCGTTTGTTGTTTAGTCCGTAGCTGACTGATGTTTAAATTTGGAGTAAATGATACGTTTAGTTGGGTACTGTATGATCCGTGTTCTCCAATCGACATATACCTTTCCTTGATTTCGCCTTTAATCTAAGTATACCTTCTCCTGTATGGGTCCTTTGCAAGACTGATGCTCCGCAGACTACATTGAATGTATAGTTCTTGTCGAGCATAGGTGTTGGAAGTTATCAACTGTATCCAAATTCTAGATGGCTGCATTGTTCGTATACTGCAATCTTACAATATCTGTTCTACATGATTCAACAAGTCAATTTCGCATCGTTCCTGATTAAAGTTAGTATTGTATATTATATGGTTTCTATGACAAAGATATTGACCAGTTTCGAGGTGAATACATTTGTTGAGTTCTAGCTGGGTAAGGGGTAGTATATATCCTGATATAAACACTCACAATTAGATATGGTATATCTGGCTCAATAATGGTGTAATGTTCCCTTTATGGTGTTGGTAACGGAACAAGATGAAAGAGTCGAAATTTTCCGTTCTGTACGAGCAGTAGTTTTATCTAGGACAAGATATTTCGAACTGTTTCACTCTAACATAAGACCGTATAGAAGAAGTGTAGTATCTAATTCACCTTGTGGAAAGGTGAGCATCTGTTCTCTGATAAGATGAATTTGATACTTTAACTGAGTAGATTTGATCAGTAAGGGATTTATTAGGCCGTGATGTAGGTCGGTTAGTACATCAATGATGCTTCTTTGAATGAATTCGAAATTGCATAGAACCAATGCCGTATGCGTAGTTCAGATATTAAACATCTGGTTCATATCTTGATTTTTTCCTCCCTGCATCGCTTGTTAAGTCACTAATGTGATCTTGAATAATTTGAAATTGAATTTGAACCGTTTCATCTTTTCTTTTTATGATATTGGTTGTTGTTTCCATTATCCAGGTTTGATTTTTCAATAACTGAAGAAGATGATTCTTTAACCTTTTGAAGTTCTTTATCCAGTTTTTCCGCGTAGTCTGCATTAAGCAAGTCAAAAAAGAAATTTGCTCCTTATTACAATATTGAGAGCTTCTTTTCCTTAACTGTCCTTGAGGATTTTCGCTGCTGGATCGTATATTTATTTTAGTTAAGTCCGTATCTATTGTAACGGGAGTTCAGCACAATGTTTTCTTTAAATTATTTTTTTATTGAATTAACTCCAGCCTCCCACAATCTTCCGAAGTGGGGTGCTGCTGGAGGTATAAACTTCCATTCGATCTCGTATTCTGACAGTTCCTCCTGTAGTTTATTATGATTTAGTTTATTGAACTCGTTTTGGGTCTTCTCTAAAATTTTGCTGGAAGTTCATTACATTGTCACTAAACAAGCACTTGAATGCTACTATAAACGCATTACCCGTCAAATCGCTACCCGCTTCCAAATGTATTGCTTTTGTTGCTAGGCATACAAATACTGCAATGTAACCTTTAAAGGTTTTAGCTCCTCTTCTTCGTGCTGATTTAATAAGTATTGAGCCCGGCCCGCATAATCAACTCCTGTATTGGTGAATGGTCGCTTTTTCTTAATCGCGGCTTGGACAAATTTCCCATTAACTGCTCTCGACTCCTTACATTGAATCTTGCACATATTACGCTAAACTTAAGCTGTTGTGTCCTTTAAGAATCCAATATTTATTTCTTGTATGAGCTATTGTTAGACTAGTACATCAGTTTGAAGAACCAAAAATTTTAATGTAGATAAGTATGAATCAAAGATTCTTAATTACTTGTCTTTTTATATTTCGTTGGGACTAAGAGGCCTTACCTTTTGTAGGGGGAATCTCTTAGCCGCTAATGTAAATACAAACAATAACTATATATACAAAATTTTACAATTAGTCCGAAGTAATTAGTAATACAAAAATAATTCGCAATAATAAGAAATGCTTACACGATTTATTACGAATAATTTTATAGACGGCATTAACGAACGGATTTCCTTTTCGTCAAAAAAAAAGACAATTTTACTATAACTTAAGAACTTGACTGACCGCTTACAATCTTATTCTCGCTTTTATGAAAAATGATCATGTTACAATAATGCTGAGGTAGCGTCTACAAAAGTTTACATTGCTACCTTTTTCCTGGAAATGAACTTGGACATTATGAGTTAGTGGACATTATAAGTAGAATTTGGACATTATAAGTTAGTGGGAGTTCAACCTAACTTCGTAACGCATGGATTGATTTGGATGGGTTTTTCTTTTTGTATTGCTAATTGGAGAAAACATTTGGACTTCGGGTCAGGGAGGAAGGAGCGGTAGAATAAATTTATAACGCGTGAACCTATTTGGATGATTCTTTTTATTTTGGCCCCCTTGCGGGGTAGCGATTGAATCTAACATTGTAACGCGTGGACCGATTCGGATCATTCTTTTTCGTAGTACAGATTATAACTCCCCATTGCTAATAGGAGGAAAAATTTGGACCTAGAGAGGGGGTGGGGGAGGGGAGGGAGGTAGTATTACCTCGTAATGCATGGACCGATTTGGATGATTCCTTTTCTGTTGGGCAGAGTATGTTCGGCATTAGTACCACGATAAAAATGTATGGGATGGGTGGGGATGGAAAAAAGGGCGGAACTCAATTCCATAACCCGTAGACCGTTTGGATGATTCCTGTTTTGTTGTTTAGAGTGTGATCCCGCATTGCTATTATGGGTAGGCTTACTCCGTAACATATGTAGACGATTTGGATGATTATTTTTATGATCTATAGAGTATTTTCCTCCATTGGTATGGAGTGAAGTGGGGGTGGTCAGACGTGGAGTCTAAGCGTAGACCGATTTTGATGATTTTCATTCGGTTGTACAGAATACCTTTCTTCATTGGTAAATTATAAAAAATGTTGCATATAGAGTCACTAACTTAATCTAACGTGAGGATGTAAAAAGTTGTCTGGGATTAATATTGCAATGTGTTACCGGATTTGGATGATTATGCTTCCTTTTTATAGAGTGCAGTACCTCTGTGACTATTGATATTGCTTTGTTATATGAGACACTACGTTTTCCGAAGATCCTAAAAAGTGAAAAATAAAATAGTGTAAAAAAAATGTTAAACCGACTTCACAAAAAGCGCTAAAAGGCATAAAATAATATATTAATCTAGTACGACATTTTGAAGTCGGTGCAAATTAAACAAACAAAATAACTGCCAAGCCACGAAGATATTATATATTTTTTATCTTGGTGTTTCTTTCTAATAACAATGTCGTTACCAAGTGCCTTCCAAAAGATCTTCAATTCAAATGTTGAGTTTTAATATTACATTGTAATAAGGCAAGTCCCTAAATCATTCATTGATAATAATAGTTAAACAAATTCTGAGAGCAATGAATTGCTAATTGTATACCTAAGGTGCCCAGGTTTGAGAAGAACTTAGGTAACCTAGATACCGTAGAAGTGATATGAGCATAAACTTTTAAATATTCTTATACCATTTAGATGAATTATGACAGTTCTGCCAATTTTGATATCATTTAGACCATCTTATGTATCTTTTTTACCCATTTTAATTTTATAAGTGCCATGGAGTGCATTTTCCTCGATGTAAGATTTATCGTTCAATATTTTAATTTATTCTTTCAAAAGTCTTTGGCGGTAAACATAACATTAAACATTTTAAAATGTAGCAGTAAAAGGTAATTTGAAGTCCTATACACACAGCTAAGGTCGCGAGATTAAAGAGCAGTTCAATTCCATGGCGGTAACTGAGGTCCATAAACAAACAGGTGTCAAGTAGTCTAAATAAAGTAATGATAAGTATCTAGGCACCAGTAATACAGTGACCTGTAACGAGTCCCATGACTGTGCCTAAGGGGGTTTTATCCATCAAAACTGTACGTCAGGAGCGTTTAAAATTCAGCTTTGGTCAGATTTGTTTGGTCATATGGTACATTATACCATTAAACCGATGATACCGAAAACATAATGTAAGCAGAGAACGACTGCGTGAACGCAATGGGCAGTTATTTTCTCAGAAATTGGACCGCCCGTCCACTAAAATTTACTTTGTTCTATGTTTCATGGGCTGCTTTAGTTGAAAACAGACACAAGAAATAATAACATTGTGATAGAGATTCTTTTATTGATTTTAACAGTATAGTACTGTAACGTGCACTGTAGGATGGCATAGGCTACGTGATCAAACCGAATTCAAGTTGTGCAATGTGCATGATTGCGGAAATCAGTTGCCGTATAAAGTCAAGGCCTACTTTAACCGGTGGCTTGGCTTGGTGTGGTGAAAATGAAAAACGAAAATTTCTAGAACTAGGTTGCTGAACTTCCTAGAATTAAGCTAATTAGTATAAATAGGGCTGAGTAGCAGCCTAGTGAGTTAGTTGCATTTTAACCAGTAAAGCGATAAGTTTAAATAAGTAAAGTGAATTAGTGTATTGTAAAAGAAAAGTCTGAAGTGAATAAAAGCTGTGAACATTTGTAATTGAAAATAATTTTTATTAATCCGCCTAGGCTGAAGAGTCCTAATTACGTTACAGTATTAAGTAAGTGAGCTATCGAGCTTTACCGGCTTTTAAAACAAATAAAGGGTATAGGGTATATTATGTACAAATACATAAATATTTGAAAATAATAATTATTATTGAGAATAATAACTATTTTAATAAATTATGGAGAACAATAATAATTTTATTGAAACGAATTAATATGGTGTTACTCCTGTTCTGCGGCAAGTTTGGTACATATTGCTGTAATATGAAATGGAATGTTAATTTAAAACTTTCAGTTGACAAATGCTTTAGTTTCGTTGGTCTAACGACCATTTTGACTAAAACTATTTAATCCTTTTCAGTAGATTGATTTTGGCAGATAATTATATTTCCGCATTCTTCATATCGAGACGAGTGATTTGAACCTAAAATCGTTACAGGACATTAATTTTGACGATTTTTTGTCAAACCTGCCGCGATTGACCTAATTGGCAGAAAATTGATTTCGAATGCATTTTCGGTCATCTAATTTCTGTCATGCAAATCGGGTTTTTAAATTTTTCATAATTTTCAAACCGGACGCTCCTTACGAACCTGCTCAATTGATACGGACAGTTTATTTATAAGAATTATTTTTACAGTGGGGTATAATCTGCTCAAGAAACATTAATTCCCCCATGGACAACACTCAACCCATAATTACACTCATCTTTTACATGCAATGGGCCTTCTTTCAAAATTAAAATGGACAATTACAAAATATTGTCTACCACACTTTTTTAATTTAACGGGGAGTGCAGACCGGTTTCAGCTTCTCGGCTATCATCAGTACGCTCAGTACACGAATTGACTATAATATTTCAATTAATATAAGCTTTTAATAAGTGTTATAACTAACTATAATATTAATAAAATATAATATAACAATACGATAATAAAAATAATATAAAAGTCTGCTAAGATTATGATAGGATTTTAATGAATAAATTGAAAATTGTATAAAATGAAGTAATTGTTTTAAATGAGTGAAGAATATAAAAGTCTGCTAAGGCAGTTATCATGTGACTAGAAAATTAAACTATTATGTAGAGACTTGATAAACGAGTCTGTTAGAACTACTAAATCAGTTGAATTTAGAGTATAAAAGTCGGCTAAATTATTATTATTAAAGTAGTTATAACTGCTACCAAAAACTTTTATTTGATTCAATACAGCGATAAAAGTACTCAAAACTTTTAATTTTAAATGTCATAATAATAATTTAGTAGACTTCAAATCCTTATTATGATACTACAATTGCTTTTAGCAAACATTTACTATTTTCACTGATTCTTAAAGTAAATAATTTTTAATGTGATTCTTTTAGATGATATTGAAAACTGACAACATTTTTTGATCATTGTATTTCTCGTTAACGCTGCTAAGGGTGAATGTTAAAGTAGCGTCTTCATTCCCCACTATACTTGTTCTGTGGTGATTCCCCAAGGATTGGGAGTGCTTTCCTTTTAGAGAAGAGAAGGTGTACAGCACTGAATTTATTTTATTTGTTCACTTTAAAAAAACAACACAATTATTTTCCGCCTGTTACGAATTTTGCATTCATTTTAAACTTTTTTAAACGGATTTACACTTGCAATAAGTTGCAACACTGAGACCCTGCCTCTGGTGATGGAACATTGAACAGTTAAATTTATTTGGATTCTCCCACCCAATTTGAAAAAGTTGAAGGAACAGTATTTTAATCTTACCCAATCAGAAATTCGTTACATTTGTACATAAGGCTTAAATATGCGGCAGGAAAATTATTGGCCATGTAAGGGAAAAGTGGCAGGCAAATATCCTCTGCCTACCACTCCTCGTGGATGCCCGCTGTTTTATAGCCTCTTTGCGCAAATGCTTCCTCACCATAGGTAAAGAAGTTCACTGATGGTGCGAGCGTACTTTCTTTACACAAAGCCGTGCCGAAGAATGATAGGCTGTCGCTAACGAGCTCCCTCTGACGCCCAGGCAAGGTCGGTTGTATCAAGTGCCTTTCCCCGGTATATGGGCTCTGCTGGGATGGACCATATCTTCTGAACATACTTGGGAGATATAAAATTGCTCCTAAGTTAATATAAACAATCAAAAATCTCCTTGGATCTTCTTGAAGATTACATTCTCGTCTGAAGACGGACTTTCGGCCTCCAGTCCGATTACCGGTCCGATTTCGATGGTTCTTTTTTTGTTGTATAGAGTGTGATCCCCCATTGCTAATAGGAGAATAATTTGATCTGGGTCTGGGTGGGGGGAGGAGTAGTCTAACTTCGGAACGCGTGGACCAATTTGGATAATTCTTTTTTTGTTGGGTAGAGTATACTCCTTGGTTAATAACACGCGAAAAAAATGTTCGTATGGGGGGGGGGGACCTAACTTTGTAACTCGTGGACTGATTTGGATGGTTCTCTTGCTGTCGTATACAGCGTGATCCCCCGTTACTAATAGGAGAATAATTTGGTCCTATGGTGGAGGGACACGTGGACCGATTTGGATAATTCTTTTTTTTGGGTAGAGTATGCTCCCTGGTTGCTACCACGAGAAAAAAAATGTTGGTGGGGTTGGGGTTGGGGGTAGTAACTTCGTAACGCGTGGACCGATTTCGATGATTCCTTTTCTGTTCGGTAGAGTATGTTCATTGATTGATACCATGAGAAAAAAATTTTAGTGGAATGGAGGTGGGGTAGCGGGTTAAACCTAACTTTTTTACGCGTGGATCGATTTGGATGGTTCTTTCTTCGTTGCATAGAGTAGAAGACAATAAAAAGTGAAAAATAAAATAGTTTTTAAAAAAAATTGAACCGACTTCACAAAAAGCGCTAAGAAGCATAAAATAATTTTTAATTTTATATCTATTACGACATTTTGAAGTCGATGCAAATTAAGCAAAGAAAACAACTACAGTACCACAATTGAAAATAATACATAATACTACCGGAACGCTTCAGCTCACGGGATCATAAGAAAGGACGATTAAATATTTTTCTTGTAGTTGTTTGTAAGAGAAAGTCTAATAGGATAAAAACCTAGAGATCTAGCAGGCCAAGGAATCGGTGCACGTCGTCTAAGTAAGGTCATTTTGCGTTCAGTATGGCCCTTATAGTAATACCAGAATGCGTTGGTGCTCCGTCGTGTTTATAAAACATTGCCATAAGAGTCAGTGTGTTCTCCAAAAAGTCTATTGGCTATTAAGCACTTGCGGCAAAATAAATGGTCCTATTAAATTTGTTCCGATGATATCAGCTTAAACATTGGTACAGAATTTGGTTGCCCTTATCCTATGTGCGTTAGTATCCGACCAGATATGGAGGTTGTGGAAATTTGTGATTCCACCCCCGATGAACTGCGATTAATACGTTCACAGAATTCGGTCCAGAAACGCCCAGTTCTCCATGTCACATTCCAGAAGCCAATTGCAAAATTCTAATCTTCTCTGGGAATATCCCTCCAGTAGTACCTGGACTGGGATATGACGATATGGGCGTCATCTTTCTATAACTAAGGATACTTCTAATTGTATTTCGACTGGGGCAGTGGTCGTTCCAGGGCCTTGTCTGACGATGGTAATTATTTGCTGCTCGACGTCGGTGCAATCTTTTGGTGTTTCAGATCGCAATTCGGTGCTGTTTGAAGTTAGACTTCCGGTTTCTCTTAACTTTCGGCAAATCCGCTAAAATACCCATCTTTCGGGTGCACGTCGCTTATTGTATCCCCTTTCATATTCCAGCGCAGTCACTTTTCGTAGTCTACTACACTATAAATGTAAATTACCCTAAACAAAAACATATTTTGTATATTTTACGAATTTTCTAACTACAGTGCAATAAAATACTTAGGTAGTTAGTAACTTCTAAGGACATGTTGACATGTTGTACGTTTTTAGTATAAAATTAGCAGATTGGCAGTTTAATAAAAAAAATCAGAAGTGAAACTTTTTATGTTCTCGCCCTGCTTTGCAAGATCTTGCTATTCTGAGGTTGTCCTAAATGTTATATGAAATAAATAACATAAATAATGATTGACTCATATGCAGAACATCTATTGATAAACTCTCAATAAGTAAAATGATCGCCATAAATAAACAATGTCCGGCAATCCTCGGCATCTTCTCTTTGTGCGGATTTTCGTATACTTTTTCCGTAGTAATAAGAAAAGGACAAGGAGTTTAACAGATTTTGTTAGCTCTACGAGTTTACTCTCATGCCAAAACTCCTATAGTGTCTCATAAACACTTTCACTTTAAAAATAGTTTTTAAAAAAAAGTTGAACCGACTTCACAAAAAGCGCTAAAAAGCATAAAATATTTTTTAATTTTATATCTATTACCACATTTTTAAGTCCAACTCGGTCCACGCGTTATAAAATTAGGTTCCACCCCCACCCCACCAACATTTTTTTTCTCGTGGTATCAACCAGGAAACATACTCTACCCAACAGAAAAAGAATTATCTAAATCGGTCCACGCGTTACGAAGTTAGACTACTCCTCCCCCACTCCACCCCCACCATAGGACCAAATTATTCCCCTATTAGCAATGGGGGATCACACACACAGAAAAAGAACCATCGAAATCGGTCCACGCGTTACAAAGTTAGGCTCCACCTCCTCCACCCCACTAACATTTTTTTTCTCTCGGTATCAACCAGGGAGCATACTCTACCCAACAGAAAAAGAATTATGCAAATCGGTCCACGCGTTACGCGTCCCCCCCCCCCACCATAGGACCAAATTATTCTCCTATTAGCAATGGGGGATCATACTCGGTACAACAAAAACAGAACCATCCAAATCGGTCCACGCGTTACGAAGTTAAGCCCGGTCAGACATAAAAAAAAAAAACAAAAATACACGTTGAACTTGGGAAGTCGGTTACAAAAAGGTGTATTAATTACACGAATTTTCGAAAAAATTTCAGATTACAATATTGTTGATTATTTTGGAAAGGCCATTGGGACTGTAGTTTTTTTGGCGTTTGTTTGATGACGCTGCGTTGAGTAGATCAGAAGATAAAAATAATATAGTGATGTACATACCATGGAAATTGCTAATTTATTAATTACCGTGTAACTTCGCAACGGTTGCGATTGCCCCAATTGTACATATATTATTAATTCTACTGCGGTTTCAGTAGTAATCTTTGCTTTACTGATTTACAGAAGGAGGGAATTTGAACATCATACACTTAAATCAACGTACGTACATTAATGGAAATATTAGTTACTTCTAGATAAATCTAGACGACGGAGTTGGATCAATTCGTTGAGCGGTACGATCACCACGCCATGGGTCCCGGGTTCGAGACCAGATCTCACCGTGAGCTCTTGTTTAGAAATTAAATTAATCCACTCCGTCTCTGGGCTGTTGTCTAGCTCGCAGCAATGCAAAAAACAAGACTTTGAAGTTTCCTCATTTCTCTTACCCTAATTCCGTTCCGGCCAAAGCCATACTAACAAATCAAAGGGTAGGCCCTAGTATTCGGCCACATCGTATAAAAAAAACATCCAGCTTGGAAGTAAAATTTATAAAAAAAAAATAGTTCGCATAGGGCCAGACAACATTTTCTGTTGGTTATTGAAGTAATTTGTGTTTTTATGGCTTGGTTCGTCCAGCTAAAAATTAACAATTTAAATGTATGTAAGACGTTAGAGATCAGTTTAACATTGTGAATTACATAAATCTGTTGTTTTTAGTGACTTATGTCTTAAGAGAGTGGGCATTTTGAAAATAAATAATAGTGAATTATATAGGGGAAAGGTACCGACCGTGGGTAACTTCCAACCGTGACAATGACAATGTTAATGTATGATGTATTGTACTTCTTTTCTGTTCTAGTTTTCTGCAAAAAATCATACCGATGGGATGTGTATTAGCTGGTCATACTGAGATAAGTGAAACATAATTTTTTTTAAATTGATTGTTTTCTATTTTGGATTTGTTCCGATAAAGAAATTAGTTTACGATTGTACTTAGTAAATGTGAGTGTGAGTTAACTAATTCTGCAATCAGATTTGGTATTAGTCTCACCATAGTATATCATAGCACCTGATGTATGTAGATATATGAAATACCAACCATGAGCCACTTTTTGGAGCAACCGCGGGCCACGTAAATTTTAAGAATTTCATCGAAGCGAGATTGTAAGCGATGTTTAACGTAATTATAAACGTGCTCAAAATGTTTTCAAAAGTATTTTACTGATGTTTTTAATATTTTGGTGTACCAACAGTGGACCATTTTACTTTTTTGGGTAATTTAATATGGCGTCATTGCAATGGATGTGAAATATACTTTTTATTTAGTATAAAAGTTAGGGAAATGAAATTTTTTTAAACATTTTTCAGTAGATTAAAAAATATAAGTGGTATAAGTGGTAAATTTTCAAATAGTCTGTTTGTCAAACAAATGACACGTAGTGGAAACTTATATGAATGAATTAAAAACGACCTGAAAGAAGAAGAAGAAACCTGTCCAGCGATAACTAAAAAGTAAAAAATAAATTAAAAGTAAAAAAACTCTTTTAAAAACAAGCTTTTTTTTAAATGCGCTAAAAAGAATAAAATTAACTTTTCAACAACAACAAGCTTTTATATCATATAAATTGTGTAATGACGTTATAAGTTGATAGTAAAAGTTTTAAAGGAAAAGTTTATTTTATTCTTTTTAGCGCATTTAAATAAAAGCTTGTTTTTAAAAAAGTTTTTTCACTTTTAATTTATTTTTTACTTTTTAGTTATCGCTGGACAGGTTTCTTCTTCTTCTTTCAGGTCGTTTTCCGGTTAATTTCGAAGAGTCTAGCTCTTCAATAAGGAGATCTTCTAATGATTTCACCCTACTTAAGGACACGTATGCTTGACGAGCAGCGAAGAGCTTCGAGCCTAAGTATACAACGGCATGGTCGACAGTACTACCCTGCATTTTATGTACTGTGCAAGCCCAACATAATATAATTGGAAGCATTCTTCGTTCTGCAGTGCCGTGACTATGATTTCTGTAATATGTCCAATGGCATTAAACCTATTTGATACCCATATTGTAGGAAAGCATAAAAAACTTAGTCTGGCATCTTTAGAAGTCCGCCATATTGTATTTAGAGTGACGTCACTTTATTTTTCGAGTTATTCTCAGCAAGCCCTTTCATTTGATACCCATATTGTAAGAGTGCATTAAAAACAACTTGTCCGCGCCATCTTGGGTGTTCCGCCATGTTGGATTTTGTTTGGCATTATTTGAAGTTTTTTAATACGACAACATGCACATTGAAACCAGACGGGGGCTCCATACAACATGCCAGATTGAAATGTAGTTTTAAATATAATGAGCTTTTTTTCCAGATTCAGCGTTGATCTTCTGTTTATGAATGGGTACATCGTTTTTATAAGTATGCTAGTTTTGTTTAGGACTGATGTTATATGTTTAGAGAAACTTATCTAGAATAATACCTAGATACTTAACCTGATCAGTCCATGACACTTCATTGCCGTTTAAATAAAGGTTGCAGCTTGGTAGGTATGAAGCTCTTCTTCTGCGTGTGAAAAAAAATGGCTTGAGTTTTCCTGGAGTTTATCTTTATCTTCCACTTACAAAAGTACTCAGATAAAATATTAAGGCCTGGCTGCAGATTTGTGCACACGTGGTAAGTGTCGACATCGGAGCTAAATATGGCAGTATCATCCGCGAATACTGATGAAAAGCAATTTGGGAGGATTTGCAATAGTAGGAAAATCCGCTGTATATATATTATATAAATCGGGCCTAATTCGGAACCCTGGGGGACACCTGCAGTAATAATTTTATCGCTGGAATATGTAGTTCCAATGTATACTTTGAACATGCGGTTTTGCAAAAAGTCACGGATAATTGCTACAAGAGGTAGAGGAAAACCGAACTGCATCAATTTATGAATTAAGGCGTGATGCCATACAGAATCGTAAGCTGATTGCACATCAAGTAGCATTAGTCTGGATTTTTTCGTGGCGAAATTGTTTTTCACATGCTGTGATATCCTTACTAGTGGATGGAGTGTATTATGCCCCGCTCGAAAACCTAACTGTTGGTTTGGTAGTAGGTTATTGTCCTCAATAAAATTCACCACTTTATTTTTGATAACCCTCTCTAGAATTTTTGATAAGTTGCTTATTAGACTGATAGGGCGGTAGTTTGTAGGATCGTCAGGTGGTTTGTAGGCTTTAACAGTGGAATGACTTTTCCCACTTTCCATGCTGATGGGGAATACTGCAACTTGAGGCATGCGTTTATGATAAACGTTAGGTAAATAACTCCAGTACGGGGGAGATTCGTTAGGCATATGTTTTATTGATAAAAATCGGCGAATTTCTTGTTGTAAAATTAATTATAATAATAAAAATACGAAATCTCGTCGTTGTTACCATGTAATTTATGTATAAAAGAAGTGTGCAAAATTTGAGAAGGATCGGATGAGTAGTTTTTGAGTTACAGTGATCACCGACTTTAAAAAACTAAATCTGAGAAAAAGGCGTTGAAAGTTTTAACACGGCTCTTTTGTATATGGGTGGGATGTATCGAATGGAGGGAAAAACCCGAGGCACTTTTGCTCCAATCGAACCTCAAATTTTAACTAGATACTCTTGAAGAGTTGTACTATCAAATAACAAAATGGAAATGGACTACCCCCCCACCCCCCTTAATAGGAAAAGTATTGTCGGAGACAATTCTACATATTCATAATCGGCGATTTGACAAACCACTGTACTATCTTGTAATAAGGCCAATAGCTCTGTATCATCGCAGCAAGTCATATTAGTTTTTGTTTTGTAAAATATTACCCAGTCAGTCATAGAAAGAAATCCTTGTAAAAACTCGTACGCAAATAAATTGATTTTAAACCGAATTTATATTTTGTTAGTTTGCCCTAATCTAACCCATCCCAAACATTGGCGCCCGAGCAGGGACTCTATTAGAGCGGTATTGTGCGGAAAAATATTTTGCGGATTAAATTAAAAGGGTTAGAAATATTGCAAATTGCGGCGGTTTCGGTTTTTTATTTTCGGTACGGTTGCCTGCTTGTAGAAAAATTGCAAGACATTTAGTTCGTTGTAATTTTATCAATGATAGATAGAATAACGAGCACGTCAGCTCAATTTATTTTATTTACGAAGATGGAAGCATTAAGGAGAAAAAGAGCCACGATTAAAGGCCAGCTGACCAGGTTGGAGGCCTTTGTAAATAAAATTACGGCTGATCCCTCTAACGTGGATTTAGAAGAAGTTCGCGTGCGGTTAGAGAGATTGGAACATTATGCATCTGAATTTGAGGATGTTCAGTCGGAGATCGAAGATTTGGTAACGGGAGCGGAGTTAACCATAGAAGCGGCGACACGAATTGAAGCCGAAGAGAAGTATCTTCGATTAAAAACTCAATTTAGAAAAATAATTTCAAAATTAGAGCTCGAAGAGCATCAAGGTATGAACGCGGATGGAGGCCGCCTGGAAATGTCAATTAAGGCTTTAATTGACCATCAAACTACGATGAGTGCTTTGGTAGAACAATTGACAGCAGCGGTAATTCCAAATGAAAGGACGTCAGTTAAAGGGGTTAATGACATTTTTAACGAAAATCAGTCGCGCGCTAACATAAAATTGCCAACTATTGAACTGCCAACATTCGGGGGAAATTTCCGTGATTGGATAGGATTTCGTGATTTATTTAAGACACTAGTCCACGATAATAATAAGCTGTCTGGAGTTCAAAAACTTCAGTATTTGAAAGGGTCGCTAAAGGAAGAAGCTTCGTCTGCGGTAAAGCACTTAGCAATCACAGAGGCAAATTATTCTATTGCTTGGGAGGATTTGCATTCCAGATACGACAAGGAGAGACTAATAATCGAATCGCATATTCGCTCCATAATGGAACAAACAACCTTAGCTCAAACATTTTTAGGTGGTCTAAAAAGGTTATATAATGTTACGACCGAAGCAGTGCAGTCATTAAAGGCCCTGAGGGCCCCTGTGGAGCATTGGGATTACTGGTTGAACTACGTAATTGTGAGCAAATTAGATCCGGAAACCAGGCAGTTGTGGGCGCGACATACAGATAATAATGACAAGCCCACATTCGGAGAGCTAACTAAATTTATCCAAAATAGGTTATATGAACTTGAATCAGTACAAGTTCCTAGGAGTACATCAAATACTGTCAGAATTAAGCATGTTAACACGGTCTCAATGCCAAGTTGTCCTAAATGTTCAAGAGCTCATGCAATCTTTAAATGTCCAGAATTCATAACATTATCTGTTCATGCCCGCAAGGAACTGGTAAGAGCAAAGGGTCTGTGCTTTATTTGCCTCAAAAATACACATTCGGCGAAGGAATGCAAGGCTTCACTATGTAAAAAGTGTAAGGGTCGTCATCACGTCTTCCTGCACTTCGAAGCTAAGGAGTCCTATTTCAGGGAGAAAAATGAAAGACAGTTCGAAGGTGGAAGGTCACAAGCGGAATCATCGATTAAAGGCGGATCGGTTAGTCTGCATTTTAATACTCAGCGAAAAGAACAAGTACTTCTTCCCACAGCTCTGGTATTTATTAAGGACGCTACAGGTCTGATGCAACCGCACAGAACGCTCCTGGATTCGGGGTCTCAGACATCTTTGATAACGGAGAGATGTGTTCAAGGCTTGGGATTGAGAAGAAGGAATTCAAAAGCGGTCATTAGCGGGTTAAATACCGGCAACCATGCAGTCAAAGTTTCCCGAGGTGAAGTAATCATAAAGATAGGGTCGAGACTTAATCCAATTATCTATGAGGTGTCTGCGTTAATATTGGATGAAATTACTTGTCAACTACCAGTTCAAGAGATTGATGTATCTTCATTTGGGAATTTGCAAACAATGGATCTTGCGGATCCGGAATTTTATCGAAGTGGAAAAATTGACCTGCTTATAGGGGCGGACATTTTTTTGGAATGCTTGAGAGATGGCGAGAAAGTTATTAATGGACTTATATCACGCAATACGGTATTCGGATGGATGGTTGGCGGGCGGATAGCGGAACAACAGATGAATACTTTAGTTCATCATGGCATGAAGGATATCGATACGTTTTTGCGTAAGTTCTGGGAAATAGAAGAGTGTGGCTCGAAATCGGATGAAATAAACAAATCGGATCCCATTGAACTTCATTATGAACAAACTCATCAGCGACTAGAAAATGGTAAATATGTGGTGAAATTACCTTTCATAGCAAATATATCTGAACTAGGATCATGTAAAGAGGCAAGCTTGTCTAGATTAAGGGCTTTAGAAAGGAGATTAGGACGTGAAGCTGAACTAAGACGTGATTATTCCGAGTTCATGAAGGAATATATAGCTTTGGGACATATGCGGGAGATAGATGCTGCTGAGGTAGGTGAAGGTGAGGTGCAACGTCATTATTTGCCGCATCATGCCGTTTTGAAGCCAGATAGTACCACTACTAAATTAAGGGTGGTTTTCGATGCTTCGTGCAAATCCAACAGTGGACTATCTTTAAATCAAACTCTGATGGTAGGCCCAGTAATTCAACCAGATTTAGTGAGCCTATTGTTGAAATTTCGATTACATCGTATAGGTTTATGCGCCGACATCACGAAAATGTACAGGCAGATAATGATAAGTAATTCAGATAGCAGGTACCAAACTATTTTCTGGCGCTTTAATATGAACGAACCAATAAAGGAGTATGAATTATTGACGGTGACGTATGGAACGGCACCTGCATCATTTTTGGCTACACGGACACTCAAGCAATTGGAATTAGATGATGGCGATAAATACCCAGCCATACGGGGGCTATTGACACGGAATTTTTACATGGACGATTTAATAGCGGGCGCTGATTCAACATCTGAAGCAAGACAAATCGTTGAACAATCCACTCAGCTTCTTAAGGGTGGTGGTTTTGAGCTGCGTAAATGGTCAACAAATTCGCAGGAGTTATTGCAAACATTATCCGCGGATCAATCTTCTGATGCTGTAGGATTCTCCGAGGGCACGCAAGGTTTCGTCAAAACACTGGGGCTGCGTTGGCAACCAATAGAAGATACATTTTCCTTGAAGGTCGAGTTGCAGGCGATAGGACAGGGAACAAAGCGTGAAATGTTATCCGAGATCTCGAGAATTTTCGATCCCTTGGGTTGGATTGCACCATGCATCGTCTGTGCGAAGATGATGTTCCAAAGTTTGTGGCTTCGGGATGTTGAGTGGGATGAAAAACTTCCAGAACCTATTTTTAGCCAGTGGATCAAGTTGCGGACCAGTTTACTTCAGTTAGCTGAATTGAGTATTCCTCGATGTATAGCGACGAAGACAGATTAGCTTAAGCTCTTTGGATTTGCGGACGCCTCCGAGAGAGCTTATGCAGCAGTAGTGTACCTTAAGGCAATCGGGCCCAATGGAGAAATAAGAATTAATCTCATCCAGGCTAAAACTAAGGTGGCCCCTTTGCAACAAATTACTATACCTAGATTGGAGCTCTGTGCAGCACAGTTGGCAGCGAAATTATTGGCTAATGTCAGAAAGGTCTTTCAGATCGACGAAGAAGACTGCTTGCTGTTCTTTGATTCCACCATAGTTTTAACGTGGCTATCGGATATTCCACGTAAATGGACAAATTTTGTAGCCAATAGAGCAGCCGACATCCGATATCGTCTACCTGGAGTAAAATGGCGTCATATAAGGTCAAGCGAAAACCCGGCGGATTGTGCGTCAAGGGGAATTTCACCAGCGGATTTAATAGATCATAGGTTATGGTGGCGTGGGCCAAATATGCTATTATCGGAGGAGACCAACAGTGCAGACATAACTTTAGATCCAGACGTAGACATTCCAGAAAGGCGAACTGTAGTTCTAGTTGGTACGGCTAAGGATGTTAGTAGGTGTTCCTGGGATATGTTAAATAATTACTCTACACTTCGACGATTAACGAGGGTGACATCATGGTGCGTGCGGTTCGTCCGGAATCTAAGGCTTGAAAGGGATAATCGTGTACTTGGGCCTCTATTGGTAGAAGAACTGAATGCTGCTTTAACTTTTTGGGTGCGTCAGGCTCAGATAATAACGTTTAGCGAAGAAATCAATGCTTGTTTAACCAATATACCCATACCTTTGCGGAGCAGAATATCATCATTACCTCCCTTTGTGGATGAAAAAGGGGTTCTGAGAGCGGAACTCTTGGTAATGGAAGCACATTCAAAGTACTTACATGCTGGGCCACAATTGATGCAGACCATTTTACGTCAGAAGTATCATATTGTCAACTTACGGAGGTTAATAAAGACTCAGGTGCGGAAGTGTGTTATATGCGTGCGGTACCGGGCCGCTTCTCAAAGGCAGCAAATGGGGAATCTCCCTAAATGTCGTTTGGAACCCGGCAGAGCCTTTCTACGTGTCGGGGTGGATTATGCAGGCCCTTTTCTGGTACGGCCTTGGAGAGGTCGAGGGGTTAAGGTCTACAAGTGTTACGCGTCCTTATTCGTGTGTATGACAACTCGAGCCGTACATATTGAATTGGTCACTGACCTATCGACTGAGGCATTCATTGCTGCTTTTAAGCGTTTTTCGTCTAGAAGAGGCATCAGCGCTTGTATATATAGCGATAATGCGACAAATTTTGTCGGTGCAAGTAAATGGTTATCGGAGCTACAGAAGTTTTTAGAGTCGTCAAATTTTAAGGTAGGAGTTATAAATTATCTTCATAATAGCGGCACTGCATGGAAATTTATACCTCCTTCAAGTCCTCATTTTGGAGGAATCTGGGAAGCTGGCGTCAAGGCAATGAAATTCCATTTACGAAGACAAGCGGGAAATATGTCATTAACTTTTGAGGAGATGCAGACCTTACTCTGCCAAGTGGAAGCTGTTTTAAATTCACGTCCTTTGTGTCCTTTGGATAGTTGCAGCATAGAGGCCTTGACACCGGCTCACTTCTTAATTGGCGGTCATATTCACTCAGTTCCCGAAATTGACCACTCGGAAATTAATATCAATAGATTATTCAAATGGAAATTAGTGCAACGGCTACATCGAATACTTTGGCAGCGTTGGCAGAAGGAGTACCTCGTTACATTACAGCAACGATCAAAATGGCGCAGAAAGGGCATTAACGTGAGAATTGGGGAACTTGCTGTTATCCATGAGGATAACTTACCGCCAAGTTGTTGGGCCTTAGGCCGAATTGAGGAAATCCACCCCGGAAAGGATGGCTTAGTTTGAGTAGCGACACTTCGTACTAAAAAAGGATCGTTGAAGAGGCCAATCTCAAAGCTTACTATTTTACCAGTGGATGGTGATTATAGTGAACAAGAGCTTCACGGCGGGCGGGATGTCGGAGACAATTCTACATATTCACAATCGGCGATTTGACAAACCACTGTACTATCTTGTAATAAGGCCAATAGCTCTGTATCATCGCAGCAAGTCATATTAGTTTTTGTTTTGTAAAATATTACCCAGTCAGTCATAGAAAGAAATCCTTGTAAAAACTCGTACGCAAATAAATTGATTTTAAACCGAATTTATATTTTGTTAGTTTGCCCTAATCTAACCCATCCCAAACAAGTATTAAACTGTGTCATGGGTGGGGAGGCTTCAAAAACTACTAAAAATACCCGTGTTAGGTCTTAAAAGAATTTTTTTTAATTTTATTTACTGATAGATATTACTATTGCCGGATAGTAGTATTTTTTTTCCTCTCAGACCTTTAATGTTTTGTGGGCGGGACCTCAAATATGAAACTTTCTGTAGGTAGTGCTTTGGGGAGAATGTGACCCAAACCCAAAGTAGCAAAACGGCTTTTTCTGAGATGGTACAGAACTTATTGTTTATGTGCATTATGCTATAGTTTTCCAATTTTTGATAAAAAGAGGCATGGTTTTGAGACTGGCAATTCTGGCACCTTGGAGCCTTAATATCTCCCCAAATATTGATCACAACCACTAAAAGTGGATACTGAGTTTTCATACAATCCCAAGATCTATTCAAAAATATAAAAAAAATTAAAATATACTGGTTCACATTTTCGAATTCAAAATATAGTACTAGAGTATTTTTGGAAAAAAGGCAAAAAACTACTGCCGTCCGATCGGCAATAATAATAGCTATCATTAATTAAAAGGGGAATTTTTAGAAAATTCCATCCCTCCTATGATACAGTTTAATACATTTCCTATTAAACCCGCATCCGCAGATTCCGTTTTAAGTCAACCTCATTTTATAACTTGTATTAAAGAAGATTACTGAATTTTAATTCCTCTTCTTGTTACATAATTTTAACTCAAGAATTTTGTTTTTCAGAAATAAAATTATTTATGTACATAATGTTAATTCAAGAATTAAAATTTAAGGATTAAAATTATGTATATAATATTAATTGAGAACTCGGAATATTTTTTAAACAGTGTCGTAATAAGAATGCCTTGAATTTTGATTGTACTTTCAAATAAATTTAGTATAAGATTGTTATTATGTTAAAGTAAAATAATACTTCGCCGAATTAAAACTTAATCACAGCATAATAAAAATTGAACATTTAAATTTTTTCTATTTATAATTTTAATTGAGTTAAAGTTATGCCGTGACATCATTGTAATTTATTTTTATAAACTTTAATTTTCCTTGAACAATTATTTTTTGAAACATTTTCGTAGAAAAAAATTGTTTTTTACTTTAATAAGTAGCAAAACGGTATGACATAGAAACTTTCTAGATAACCTAAGAAGTAAGCAAGTAAATAATTAAAACTTTTTGAAAAATTTCTTCCATGGTTGCTGCCATGCACCACTTGTGATAACAGAAAACTATGAAAATATAGTCTGATTATTTGCATATAAGAAAATTTTATAGCTTTGATTGATATGGTTGCATAATTTCATTAAGATTTAACTGAAGTCAAGTGACGTCACGTAAGCAAATCAAAGCAGCAGGAATAAAAATTATTTGCAAAGTGCTATAATAAGTATCGGCGAACTCGGTAATTAAATAAACGTGTACTCAAAATTCAAAATATTTAATTAGGAATTATTCAGTTTTTTGTTCATAGAATAAAGTGTGTAAATTACGCACGACACCACACCAGACAAGTTCTCACTCTTTACAAAACATGAACTATGAACTCTGTTGTAAATATTTATATTCGTGAAAGTAAAAAATATTTAAACAAGTTTATTTCTCGAACTTCGCTTATGATGTAAATTATATCAATCTTATGAATTCAGAGTCTTTAAAGCTCCAGGCTTTTATATGCGTGACACGACGAAATCTTAAATTATTTAAAGAGGAAAGTCATTGCTGACACTTGTTAAATTGACCTAACATGGGTATGTGTAGTGTTCATTTCCATATATCCGAGGTGAGATAGCATATTGAGAGTGATTGTTGCAAACAATAATTGATAGTGTGGGCTTTTGACTCTCCCTATTATTTAAATAGAGAAGGTCTTTTAAACCGAGAACGCTTTTTGTTATGTTGTTATTTGTATGATTCCTATGCTGTATTTAGTTACCACGTAAAAGTGTGCAATTTTCGTAATAATAGATCACCATTAATTGGATAATTTTTTTTATTAAACAGATTCTAATTTTGCAATTGAATCAGTGAGTTTAAAAAAGTACACATTCCAAAATAGCTACTTTCCAGAAAACAGAAAAAAACTGATTATTTGCTAAACTAAATTTATTAAAAAAAATGTTACTATTAGGAACTTTTACTTACCAATGCTAAACATTCAACTGCATAACAAAAAAAAATTATTTTTTTCTATGTTTAAGTTATTGAACATTTTGTGTAATGGAATATGTCCCTTTTTACACTCAAGTTTTTAAGGCCAAAAAAAAATCCAAATAAAATAGAATATTAAAATGTAATTAATTTTAATAAATTATTTGTATAAGTATGTAATAAATAATTGTTTGATTTTTAGTTTTCATCTGGATTTTCAGCTTCGGTCGTTGGCCAATTACGGCGTTCCTCGTAAAAGGGTAAATATTCTTCTGGAATGTACTTAATGACTTTAATGACATCGTTGATCTTGCTTGCCTTAATAGGTACCTGAAATAAACAACTTAATTAAAATATATAAACAAATACTTAAATAAAAACGGATTTTTTTTGTAGAGGAATTTCACTTAAATTTTTTTTATAGAAATAAGGTTATGAAAATGAGCAAAACTGTAAAAATTTTTACCACAAAAATAGTTTTTAAAAAAAAAGTTGAACCGACTTCACAAAAAGCGCTAAAAAGCATAAAATAATTTTTAATTTTATATCTATTACGACATTTTGAAGTCGGTGCAAATCAAACAAACCAAACAGCTACAACAAAAATATTTAATCGTCATTTCTTATGAGCTGAAACGTTCAGGTAGTATTATGTATTATTTTCAATTGTGGTTATGTAGTTGTTTTATTTGTTAAATTTGCACCGAATTCAAAATGTCGTAATAGATATAAAATTAAAAATTATTTTATGCTTTTTAGCGCTTTTTGTGAAGTCGGTTCAACTTTTTTTTTAAAAACTATTTTATTTTTCACTTTTTAGTGTCTTCTACTCTATACAACGAAGAAAGAACCATCCAAATCGGTCTATGCGTTAAAAGTTAATTTTAACCCCCTACCTCACCCCCGTTCCACTAAACTTTTTTTCTTATGGTATCAATCAAGGAACATACTCTACCGAACATAAAAGGAATCAACGAAATCGGTCCACGCGTTACGAAGTTACTACCCCTTCGCCTCCCCCACCACCACCATAGGACCAAATTATTCTCTATTAGCAATGGGGGATCAAACTCTATACAACAGCAAAAGAACCATCTAAATCGAACCACGCGTTACAAAGTTAGGTTCCACCACCCTTCTCCCACCTTCAACCCAGCAACATTTGTTTTCTCGTAGTATCAACCAAGGATCATATTCTACCCAATAGAAAAAGAATTATCCAAATCAGTCCACGCGTTACGAAGTTAAACTACTCCTCCCCCCAACCCACACCTTTCACCATAGGACCAAATTATTCTCCTATTAGCAATGGGGGATCATACTCTATGCAACAGGAAAAGAACCATCGAAATCGGACCACGCGTTACAAAGTTAGGTTCCACCCCAACCCCCACCCCTATCCCCCCAAAATTTTTTTCACCTGGTATCAACCACGGAACATACTCTACCCAACAGAAAAAGAGTTATCCAAATCGGTCCATGCGTTACAAAGTTAGACTACCCCTCCCCCCCCTCGCCCCACCCTAGGACAAATTTTTTTCTCCTATTAGCAATGGGGGATCATACTCTGTACAACAAAAAAAGAATCATCCAAATCGGACCACGCGCTACAAAGTTAGGTTTCACCCCCACCCCCCACCCCCACCCCCCACCACCACCCTACCAAAAAATTTTTTGACATGGTACCAATCGGTGAACATACTCTACTTAACAGAAAAAGAATCATCAAAATCGGTCGACGCGTTTATGCCCGGTCAGACATAAAAAAAAAATAATAAATAAAAAAAAAAAATACGCGTCGAACTTAGAACCTCTTTGTTTTTGGGTAGTCGGTTAAAAACCCTGAAACTAATGATTCTTACCTTTCCATCATTGTAAGCTTTGCTTGAAGGAAGCACTACATCATTGGATTTTGTCAGTTTAAAGGTGTGTTGGACAGATCTATTAATAAATTCTGCCGCTGTCACATATCCTTTTTGATAAATACTGTAAATAAAATATCTATATTTACTTATAGCAAAGGATGTTCGTCTGTCTTCTAAGCTTTTCGGCAATTTGCTAAAGTAAAGAGGCCACCAGTTCTTACAGTCTAGTGCATGTTCATTTCTTACTTCTTTTACCTTGTAAGTTGGTTCAACTTTTTTGGCATTTTCAATGATGGTCTGGTATTGATCCGGGGAGTAAATACGATAATATTTTCGAACTCCTCTCTTTTTAACCGACTTCCCAAAAACAAAGAGGTTCTAAGTTCGACGCGTATTTTTTTTTTTTTGTCTGACCGGGCATAACTTCGTAACGCGTCGACCGATTTTGATGATTCTTTTTTTATTGGATAGAGTATGTTCCCCGATTGGTACCATGTCAAAAAAATTTTTGGTAGGGTGGGGGTGTGGGGTGGGGGTGAAACCCAACTTTGTAACGCGTGGTCCGATTTGGATGGTTCTTTTTTTGCTGTACAGAGTATGATCCCCCATTGCTAATAGGAGAAAAAAATTTTGGCCTAGGGTGGGGGGAGGGGGGAGGGGTAGTCTAACTTTGTAACGCGTGGACCGATTTGGATAATTCTTTTTCTGTTCGATAGAGTATGTTCCGTAGTTGATATCAGGAGAAAAAAATTGTGGGGCGGAGTGGGGTGGGGGTGGGGGTGGAACCTAACTTTGTAACGCGTGGTCCGATTTCGATGGTTCTTTTTCTGTTGTATAGAGTATGATCCCCCATTGCTAATAGGAAAATAATTTGGTCCTATGGTGAAAGGTGTGGGTGGGGGGGAGGGGTAGTCTAACTTCGTAACGCGTGGACCGATTTGGATAATTCTTTTTCTATTGAGTAGAATATGATCCTAGGTTCTACAAGAAAACAAATGTTGCTGGGGTGGGGGAGGGGGAGGGGAGGATGGAACCTAACTTTGTAACACGTGGACCGATTTGGATGGTTCTTTTGCTGTTGTATAGAGTGTGATCCCCCATTGCTAATAGGAGAATAATTTGGTGCTATGGTGAAGGTGGGGGAGGGGGAGGGGTAGTAACTTCGTAACGCGTGGACCGATTTCGATGATTCCTTTTCTGTTCGGTAGAGTATGTTCCTTGATTGATACCATGAGAAAAAAAGTTTAGTGGAATGGGGGTGGGGTAGGGGGTTAAAACTAACTTTTAACGCTTGGTCCGATTTGGATGGTTCTTTCTTCGTTGTAGAGAGTCGAAGACACTAAAAAGTGAAAAATAAAATAGTTTTTAAAAAAAGTTGAACCGACTTCACAAAAAGCGCTAAAACGCATAAAATAATTTTTAATTTTATATCTATTACGACATTTTGAAGTCGGTGCAAATTAAACAAATAAAACAACTACAGAACCACAATTGAAAATAATACATAATACTACCTGAACGTTTCAGCTTACGGGATCATAAGAAATGACGATTAAATATTTTTGTTGTTGTTGTTTGATTTGCACCGACTTCAAAATGTCGTAATAGATATAAAATTAAAAATTATTTTATGCTTTTTAGCGCTTTTTGTGAAGTCGGTTCAACTTTTTTTTAAAAACTATTTTAATAACTGCAAACGTTCTGTCACATGGCATCAAACTATGCCCTCTTATCGGGAAATATTGATGTGCATATTATTGTGAAGCGGCCGGTCATAGTCAATGCTGAAAATAGTCTAGACATGGTGTGGTTTCTGTTTTGGCCGCCACATGCGTCGCTAAATAAGTGTAGTTCCTTTATCTCTGCAGGTATGTTACTTTGAATAAAATCCAATACAAATGAGGTCACCTCATCCGGTTCTTTGTTTGAAACACCTTCAGGGTTGTATAGAAAACTGCCCTGTCATTTTTTAAATCATTAAGATTAAAAACGTAGTACCACAACTTTCACAACTCTGTACTATAAACTCAGCAGCAGCAGTGCGCTTGGCGTTCTCATTCAGGAGTTACATTTTAGTTTAGTTTTAAGATTTTCACAGGTGAAATAAACGTCAACTTGTGAATTTCCAAATCTGTATCCGAAATTATCTTTTAAGTATTTAAAAAAATATTCGTATTTTACTTTGTCTTGTAGGTCAGGGTGTTTTTGAATAAACGTATCGTATATTTTCAATACGTTTAGCTGAGCATCCAAATATGTTATTGGTAGCCTAGTGTAGTGTGTTTGATATTTAGGATATGACTCAATATGTTCATGTGTTTTGACAGTTATAGTAGATAGTGTTAACACGATTTTCGTGTTTCCTCTCATATCAACAGGGGACTTTCCGCTAGACAAAATGTTTGCAAGTCTGATAACTATTTTATGTGGAATAGCATGAAGACTTATAAAGGCTTCACGGCACACTTCTGAACGTTTACCAAGCAGAACTACGTAATATTTAAATGAGGAAGTGTTTTATTTAGAATGTTCATTTGTTGGTCTGTGCCAGTTGACATCAAATCTTTCAATACACCCCATTAAATAACCATCGTAAACTATATCTAAAATGCTCTTTCTATCTAACTCTGAAAACTTTGCCATGCACTGTTTCCAACACTCACAGTCAGGGTCAGTCTTTTTGGCTAAGGCAAACTAGCCTTTGGAGGTTACAAATTCTTCACCCTTTCGTCTAGCAATTTTTTCCATTTCTCTAGTATGTTTTTCTTTATTAACTTTACCTTTCTTCCAACGTGACTTTACATCTTCACTATCTGAACTACACATCACAATACACTTAAAAGCTCACTATTAATGTTATTTGTCCAACTAACTTCACACTCGACAACACCAAACAAAACACTAAGCGGCAGTAATGGCTGCCGCACCAGCTGGAACGACAACTACGGGGGTCATACGCTACTAGCGCTGCGCGTTTAGTTGCAGAAGGAACACATTCCAGGAACTAAATGAAATCGTAACCTCTGTATAGGCGGTTTCTGGTTTCCTTCAGGGAATAAGCTCGCCGGATCCAGGATTAGTGTCTTTTAAAAGAAACAAAACCTTTGCCTAAATAAAATTCACTTTATTCACAGTGTCAATTTTTGTCCTATATCCTAGTCACTTCACACAATTTATACTAAGTAAATAACAATGGTTCTATTTCACTTTGAGTTTGTACTTGTTCTATTTGAATCTACTAGCCGATTGTATACTCCTGTACTTTCTTTTGACGGGTCCCTGTTCTTAGATGGTTCGTACTCCTTTGCTCTGTCCTGTGGTGTCGTTGATCTACTCTGTCCCACGATGAATACGGTTATAGATACGACTAGCTGCTTTACACTGCATACGGTCGGTCGGTGCGGTATCGATGAACTACTCTGGGCTCTGTTAGCCTTATCTTCGGGGGAAAAAAGAAAGTTTCCTACGAGAGAAAGAGACAAAGAAGGATCAATCTGTACGGAGGAAAATAATGCCTAGAGTACGACGGACAATATTGTTAGAAGGGTAGGACGTTTTATTACGGTCAGGGCGATAAACTAGATAACCAGGGTGACACGCTGGTTATGCGAGTGGCTTGTAACGGTGTGAGTGTCCGACACCAGTGAAGCACGCTGGTGAGGGAGAAATAATACGAGTGGCCAACACCAGATAAGCGCAGTGGTGAGGGCGGTAGCCAGGTATCCAGTGAATCGCAATGGTTAGGCGATAACTAAATATCCAGGGAAGCACTCTGGTGTCTCATACCAGGAAAGCACGCTGGTGCAAGAGAAAACGGTATGAGTAGCCAACACCAGGGAAGCGCACTGGTTAGACGAGTGTCTTGCACCAGGGAAGCGCGCTGGTGCAAGAGAGAACGGTATGAGTGGCCAACACCAGGGAAGCGCACTGGTGAGGGCGATAACTAGGGAAACGCACTGGTTGGACGAGTGTCTTACACCAGGAAAAAGAGAAAATACGAGTGGCCAACACCAGGGAAGCGCACGAGGACGATACCAAGATATCCAGGGAAGCACGCTGGTAACTTCAAGCTTAAATTACCTGTATACCTCTTACCACTTTGGGACTTCCTCGCTGCTCGATGTGGCTCGTCTGGTGGCTAGTCAGGGACTGACTGAAATGCTTCACTGGGCTTACTTATATTTATAGCCCCAGTACTGAGTCACCTGAAATTGAAATTACCTCTTAACTCGGGCGGCTGCTCTGCTGACTTCCAATCGCTGAGCTGGTTGTGATCATCTCGACCACCAACTGGCTTAAGTCCTCTGCCGGAGGTCCACACTTCATGCCGTGGTCCACACTTCACCAAATTCTGAAATTACCTTTGGTTGACTGCTAGTTCCTCTGGCTTTTGATCGGTCTGGTCTGGTCGACTACTGGACGCCGGACGGCGACTGATCGCTAGTACTGAGCCAGTCCTCTTTATATAGCCCGGCGGAGATCTGGCGGTGGAGGCATTTCGACAATTTTTATTTGGGCGATGTGCTACTGTTGACAGCTTTGCTGTTAACAGGTTTTGTGCTTTTGTAACTTCGTTACATTACACGTTAATGTATTTTGCATAATAATTAGGCGTCAATTACCTACATAAGTAAATGCTAGAAGGACTTAAATTTATGTTTCTTTAAAATAAAAAAAAATATTTCGATATAGGTAGAAAGGTGAGTGGAATCATAAGTCGGGTTTTCTCCATGAGAGAATTAATGCTATTTTGCAGATTATACTGCGCTCTAAAAATTATTTTTATAAATGAACCGTCCATATGAAATGATGCTGCAATTGGAAATTTAGAAGATTATTAATACATATTAACTTACTAATTCCATATATTCGTCCCTCATATGACATACCAGATGATCATCAGGTTCCCATATGGTTATTGGATATCCCGAATGGCCGACCAATACTCATTAATAAAACCTACATCCGATATAATAGTTAAACTTCAATACTTCTCCGCACATAATAGGGAAATAAAAACACTCATAGCTATTCTGAAATTTAACTACTTGATTTCCCACCTTGTTTATAGCATTTAAATTTTATCCTATATGCGAACTTCATACATGAAGATTTCACTACTGAATGATTATACAAAGATACAAATTTATTTTAAATTACCTACAATGCTTAAAATTTTTCCATTGTTTTCTAAGGATAACTTGCTTTTAGTCTAGGCTAATTAGACAGGAAGGGATTAGTTATTTGCCTGCTTTTATGATTCTTTCAGATTGTTTTTTATTAATCTTCTACCTGCATGCGCTCAAGTGCCAAAAATCCGGGCAACTCCGGTACTTTTGGTAATTGAGTATCGTTTCAGATTATTTTTACATGTCACTCCCCTCACAAGCCCTTAACCGAATAGTATTCAACGATATTTAGAATGTTTCCGAAAACTATGAATCTAACATTAACAACGGTCAATTTCGATTATTATTGTTGTCTCATTACTACAGTATCTAACGGCATCGGGAGTATCATTATTCATCTCAGCGACACCGGAAACTACAGATTCTCACACTAATATCGGTTGTTTTCGATTATTTGTATCCCACCCCCATCCCTAGGGATGTCTTATGTATAAGTAATGAACCGGCATCGGGAGTGTCATTAATTATTTTGCTGACCAAGAAAACTATGGATTTGTTCTTTAATATCGGTCGTAACGATTATTTGTACATGTCATGAAGAGATGATACTATTTTTTAGCTTTTTAAAGTATTTATTATAGTATCAACTCGCCTTAGGAAAATGACATAGGTCTATGTTTTGGCCGAATTTGATGATTTTCCTTTCTATCGATTTTTTTACGATGTAGCCAAAGCCCAGGGGACATCCCTATTATAATTTAGTATGTCTAGGCTGGAAGGGAATTAGGGTGAATAAGGAAAGTTGAATGTATTGTTTTTGCCCACCAACCCAGAGATGAAGTGGATTTTTAAATTTATTGCAATTTCAAGTTAAAAACTCGCAGGCAGTGATCGTCCCACATACATCCACGTCGTCCATCGATGACGTGTATGTTAAAAAAAGCATAATTAAAAATGTTACATATTTGTAAAATGGACTTATCGATGCAGCAGTAGCTGGCACTAATTTCGTCGCAATATGCCAAAGTAAAAAAGTATCTTAAAATGTTTTTAACGTAGAAATTTAGTACACACTTTATTAGTTTTGTTAATCCCTTTATTATTTTATAATTATTGTAAATCAAGAACTCCTAGTTCATCGAACCTGTTAAGTGTGTATTTCATACTTTCTACCATTCGTTTTGAAGAAAATGATATGTCACGTTTCTTTTTTGCAATACCTTTATCTCCAAACGCTTCAAGGGAGCTATCTTGAGAAGCGTTTCGATCCATTGTAATCATAGGAAGAACTCCTGAAAGTGCAACTAGACCATAAAATTCTTTGGCTCTGATTTCTTTTCTAATATCATCCCAAACCGGTATGGGTGAATAATTAAGCCTCTCTAAAGTTGACTTCAAAGAATGATAATATATTTTTAAAAGTTCGTAACGTTTCATTTTAAGGATATTTAGTTGTGGACTAGTGTTTAAGAAGTAGTTTACGTCAATTCCAGGACTACCGTAAAAGCTTATTTGAAGATCGATCTAAAAGATTTGCAATTATTTGGAATTGTAGATTTTTGAAAGTGAAAAACTGAATTTACTTACAAATGCCACATCACAAGGATTGTTTTTGCTGTCGCACTTGAACAAAAAATTATTCACCCATAAGTCCCCATGATTGAGTACTCTGACTTCTCCTTCTTGTGGCTTTAGTATTTCTGTGGCAATGTTAAAGAAGTTGGCCTCAATTTTTTTCAGCTTCTTTGTTATAATTTCGTAATCTGGCCACGTTTCAACAACACTTATCATGTGCTGGAAACTACCTAGAAACACTGCTTTAAATATATCGGAGTTCTTGCTGTGTTCATTAAACAATCCTTTTTTGAATCTCTCAAGTGATTGGGGGTTCTATAAGGTAAATTTTATAATCCTGTACTACGATTAATTTCATTCAAACCTCTTTTGCTACAACCATAGATCCTGCATGAAATTGACCAATTTTATTCAAGACAAGCTCACATTGCTTCTCATCTAAACCCATTAATCTGTCTCCAAGTTCGTATCCTAATGCTTTTAAATCCTGAAGAACTAGTAAAGTGTCGCTGTCTGACGTATAGAAACACCTAAAAGGAAAAAGATATAAAAAGATAGATGTATGCTTATTTGACTTACTTCGGAGCCATCATAATGTTATTATCAACTAGTGCTTGAATTTGCGGGACCATCTCTAGATACATATTTTTTTCGATGTCGAAAACGTTAAGCTTGTTAAGTAATTCTCTGGTCTTTCCATGAGCTTGGATGTCTTTTACAACTAATGAGATTTCTCGGGAATTGCCGTTAGCCGTTTTGAATTTTATCAATGCACAGTAGATTTCACTGGTGTAGTTTTCTCCTGCTCCGCCTGTAGATGAAATGGTAAAATTTTCTATCTGGATATTTTTTGTCTTCAGTCCATTTTCTAGTACATTTTTGAAGAAATCGTTTGATGCATACGAAGGTATTTTATTATCTTCTAGACCAGCCGTCATTTTGCTTAAATATTTGGCAAATTCAACCTGAATGTAAACAAAACATCGTTTTTAAATAAATTTAATAACAAACTGACAAACATGTTTTTATTTGTGTGCATCTGTAGGTTAAAATTATGGAAATTAATTTATTATGTTTCATACTAAATTTATATTTATAAAATTATATTTTATATTATATATTTTAAGAAGCTAGGTAGTAACGTATCGCTATCTCGTCAACCAAAATTCTGTTCTATGACAAATTCAATTCAGGGCGATTAATCATACCCCGCATTCAGTCAAAAGCAAAAATGATTCCAGATCTGACTCAACCTGTCATCAAGATACTCCAAAGAAAGATGTATATGTCGGTCAGCCCAGGGAAGGTTGGGAAGAGCGAATCTAACTAATCTGCGCTTAACAGCCTCAATGCGATCAATTATCTAACTTCTTTGATCATCTTCTAACGAAGCCCAGAGACGCATTGGCCTTACTGATAATATTACCAAATGATCCTTGACCCCCCAAAAGTCTCTGGTTTTCTCAAGTCAACCCAATGGAAAACCGCCAATAGTAAAATTGAAGTGCAAGAGATTCCTTTTTCGAAAGAATGAAATAACAGTGCACTTGTCAATTTTCAGAGAAAGGAGAGTACCATCAATGGAAAGCATCTAAGTCATAATTTAAAAAAACACAGCCATTGTCATTTGAAACAATACGGAAAATGTTGTCATCGTCTGCATTTCAGAGGATTCTCGATTCAGAAAGAAGCATAGTTATATCATTGATATAGATTATAAAAAGCAATGGTCCTAGATGGCTACCCTGAGGTAAACTTAAGAAATTATTAATTTCAACAGAGAGTGTACCACGAAATAAAACACGTTGGGTAAGACCAAACAAATAAGAACACAACCTGTGAACAAAGGCTAACGATAAACGCAGAACTGATAGCTTATGCATGAGAATCCTGTAATTAATTTTATCAAAGGCCTAATTGAAGTTCGTAAAAATTCAATAAACTTGCTTGCCGGATTCATTGGCAGATATAAAAAAGTTAGAGGACTCTAATAGGTTGGTTGTAGTAAATTTACCTTTAATAAAACATTGCTGAAAAGATCCTAAGAAAACCTCAAAAACTTTGTAAATGCAACATAAATTCGCAAGGGCTCGATAATTAGAAATATTGCATTTGTTGCCCATTTTATGAAGTGAGTAATCATATACAGTTTTCAGGGTTTAAAAAATACACCATAACAAATATACAAGTTAAATAAATGACAGAGAAGATGAGCCACTAACGAGCAGAAAGGAAACTTGGCGGAAGCATCGTCAAATTAGTAAAATCCCTAGAGCTAATAGCACAGTTAGAATCCAAAAACGTAGTCTTAAAGAAATCACCAAATAGATTAGCGATTATAATCGCTGATAATTATCAGAGGATAATTACGTTCATCTTGCCAAGACGTAACAGAGAGGGGTATTCGTCATGGTAATACCTGAAATTAACGAACGCCAACAGGAGCATCTAGAGTGTGCAGATGACGGCCACGGAAGAAAATCAAATGTTTGTTGCCAAAAACCTCTGTATCAGCAACCTCCCACTAAGCTAAGTCGAGACAAGAGGGGAATGTCAGTGACACGTTTAGCTTAGGCACGTTGTCGGAAGAAACTCGCGGATAATAGAGTTGCGACGCCAAATATCAGGGCTGATTAATGCTTGAAATATGATGTTCGGAACAAAGACTTTAAAGGAAGCAGGAAATGACCAGAGGAGGCGACCACGCGATGCGTCAATCTGTCTGCAAACACTAGCCATAAATATAACAGACACCAAGGAGGTCAAAAATGAAGCCATTACAGGCAGTGCTGAAGAAATATTGGTACAGGGAGGGGAGAGCCGGAAGAAAACCACAGGAATCCATAGACGATCGAAGCTTATCAACGGAGTTGATAGGTAGCCGGGTTTGAAGCGTAGTTCAAGAAATCTCTCGATCAAGCAGCACGAATTCTCGTTTAGGGGTTTCACCTCGGAATGAAAGATAATAAGCTGTAAATTGGTATAAACCTTTGTTTTGTCGTTCTAAATGTTGTCTCAAAAGTCACAAATGTTTTCGTGTCCGCGTCTTAAGATATTGAAGGTCAAAGGTCATAAAAATCGGTTTTTCGCGAATATCTCGCTTTCTATTGCTTAAATGAGATTTGCACCTATTATAAAAGTTGTAGAGTATAAAATTCTCAACAACTTTTGTCTGAACTTTTTTTTCATACGATCAACCGTTTTTGCGGTAGACCGCGAAGAGTGCGCCGCGTACAGTCATATATGGCCTAATGCAAGGTCAAGCGTGAGTTACGGTTATCAGTACGTTGTATAAAGTTAATTATTTACAAAATTATAATTATTAAACAATGCCCATTATTTATGTACTAATTATTAATTAAATGGAGTGCGTATCTTGCATAGTGACTAATATCTCAAATTTCTAAAATAAGTTGATACATTATACTTTAGTATTCGGAACTTCATTGTAGGATGACAATAACTAACACGTATCCTCCTTCTTTATGATTTCCGCACTAAAATGTACGCAAATACGGCAAAACGTTTCAATATTAATCCCAGCCGTGTTTTCATACCCTCACGTTAGATACAAAATTCTTACTATGGTGCTAGTATTCCAATGTTATCTATATAGCTAGACAGAATCGTCAGAATTGGAGCATACATAACGAAGTAAGGAGACTGCTCTATCCTCTTTCCGTAGTCACTCTAGATGCAAATTTTTTTATCATTTACCAATGAGGAAACGTATTCTGTACAACCGAATGAAAATCATTTAAGTCTACGCCTTAGGCTCCGCTCCTCCACTTCTCCACCATAAGAACGACTACATTTTTGTCGTGGTACCAATGGGGGAATATGCTCTATTCATCACGAAAGGAATTATCCAAATCAGTCCACGTGCTAACAAGTTAGCCTTCCCTTCCCCCACTCATACCTTAGGTACAATTTTTTTCCTCATCCTTCGCTCATACTCTATACAACGAAAAAGGAGTCACCCAAATCAGTCTGCTCATTAAGGAGTTGAGTTTCGTTCTTCATCCCACCCCCACCCACCCAAAACATTTTTATCCTGGTACTAATAGGCGAACATATTCTATGTATTACAAAAGGAATCATCCAAATCGGTTCACTCGTTATAAAGTTAGGCTACTCCTCCCTCTCCTAAGGGAGACTGGGAGGGGACGAAAAGGGACCCGATTCTATGTGGTCCGTTTCGACTAATCCCCAGAGAGGTGTTTTTTGTGAGTAAAAATCTCACACTACCGGAGGGCGCGGGCTGTCCGGTGTCTTTTGGAAGATTTGGGTAATGTGTTCAATGTGGACATTTTGTAAAATGATCGGGCACTTTATAGAATGCCTAATTTTTTGGATAGTGTGTAGCGGGAGTTATTTCATTAATGGCCTGGAAATTCTATTCAAAGCCCACTGTGGGCAATGTGTTGAATGCAATGGTGGCATTTTATTGTTTTTATATTTTTTCGCTTGTATTCTGCCTATTACTGACATTCTTTTATGTAAACTTGCAGGCTTTTTTTGTTTAGGGAAAGATGTGTACATCAAAACGATTTCATATTTTGGCCGCCATCCTCTAGGAATTCTTTAGATTGACCGATACTTGTAAGTGCGTTTTTGTACAATGTCTTTTCAAACAAACATTCTATAAAGAGACCGGTCATTTTATAAAATCACCCACGTTAAACATATTGATGCTAATGTATATAATATCAGACCTTAAGCAATATAGAAAAATATGAAAAAAACCCTAAATATAATTATTAGAAAATAATTAAAATGAATAATGCATTTTGGTTTATAATGGTGGTTTGAGGGAAAATGCAGTGTCTTTTCACGTGAGAGTCGCAAGAGTCGGGTTTCGCCCGCAGCAGCATATACCCGTAGGTAGCTTTTTAGCTTAAAAAATGCCACTGGGTTTTGAAGAGAAATATCGGTTGTTCGGAATCAACCTTCGATTGTAAGTCCGGTTGCATATATATTGTATTTAGTAATTTCAGGATCTCTAACGATTGTATTTGTGAAGACTTTTTATTAGTATTTGCTAAGTATATACCATAATCATATAACTTGATAATTTTATGTCACGCAGTAAATTCTTAATCTAGCGACAGTCAAACTTAAGATAACAAAACAATGTGATTGCATACTTTAGTGCTCAAAATCTTAGAATTTTAATAGCCCTACTTTTTAATGCGAGATAAGCACAAATTTATTTAATTATATCGTCAAGAATATTTCTTGATTATGTACATTACATAATTATCATTTCTAAGATCTCTTTTTTTAACAACTCCAATTGAAAATCTCGTTAATTATGCATTTATAAATGCCAGCGAAAACGGGTGGAGGTATACATTCTAAATGACTAAAATGAATTTTACTATCTTAATGTGTGCTAACAATATTTCATAAATTGCTAATGCTCAACTCAATATAAAAAGTTTCTCCATTAATATGATATTGTAAGCTACGATGATGAATTATAGTATTTAGTTTTCTTAGTAATTATTGAGGATCTTTTTATTATAGTATCCTTTTCTAAAATAATAACTATTTTTCGGATTTTACATCCATGTCTCGTATTTTAGTGGAACTTCTTATATGGAAAATTAGTTCGATAAAGAAATATCTGAATATAATATGTCATTAAAATTCCATTTAGGTATTAATAAAATAAAGTGTACCTATATTTCTGAGTTAATCAAAGCTCAATCATGTACGACTAATAAGGCGGGGTAATGTGTGCTACTTCGGTAACCGTAATCAATTAATATTTGTTGCACTTACAAACAGTTAAGTTATGAAAGTTACAATAAATTTTTGCGCGATTTTTTGTTGGCAAAATCATCGATGATATCGTCGTAAGTAATCTTGTTCATTAATTCCGACTTTATGCACAAAATAGCTAAAGCGTTTATTTTTTCCTGATTGAGGGTCGATCTCAGATAATTTTTTACCCTTTTTTGACAAGAAAAGCCTCTCTCACCCTAACAATTTCTCGCTGGAGTACATAATGCCATACGAAGAGCTATGTCCAAGCTTTCGCAGAACCGAAGATAGACTTTCAAATGATCCGGAAACTGGTTTTCCCAAAACTCTTTCAGAAGGAATGTAGCTTTGAAAATGTATGCATTCTTGAAATAAGTCAGTCTCTAAATTATTAGAATACATTTCTTCCAAGGAAAGAGTTGATGATGACAATTCACTAATTTTGGTCAGAAGTGAAAATATTCATTAAACTTGTTGTAGGCCTTCTGCCTTTTTTCTAATTCGGATACGAGTCTGTCAATAACGACCACAAATGTGTTAACCCTGAAAGTATCACTCGCGGTCCTTTTCATTTCTTCATTGGGTGTTTCATCATACAGTTTTTTCTTTTCAGTTGTGTTGATCCCATGTCTTTTGTGTACTGCTTCGACACGCTTAATTCGATCGCCTTTTCTTCGAAATACTTGAAATTTTCTCGTTGATCTACGAAAAACTTGCGAAGAAATTCTTAAAGATCGGCTACTAGTAATAAAATCTACGGTAGAAGCCTGATTCGGTGATTCCCAAACCGTTCAATATAATAAAATAGTTTTTAAAAAAAAAGTTGAAACGACTTCACAAAAAGCGCTAAAAAGTATAAAATAATTTTTAATTTTATATCTATTACGACATTTGGAATTCGGTGCAAATCGAACAAATCAAACAACTACAACAAAAATATTTAATCGTCATTTCTTATGGTCCCGTAAGCTGAAACGTTCAGGTAGTTTTATGAATTATTTTTAAATATGGTTGGGTAGTTGTTTTGTTTGTTTAATTTGCACCGATTTCCAAATGTCGTAATAGATATAAAATTAAAAATTATTTTATACTTTTTGGGGTTTTTTGTGAAGTCAGTTCAACTTTTTTTTTTAAATTATTGTATTTTTCACTCGATAAAAGTTAGTTTTAACCCCCTACCCCAACCCCATTCCACTAAACTTTTTTTCGCATGGTATCAATTAAGGAACATACTCCACCGAACAGAAAAGGAATCATCGAAATCGGTCCACGTGTTACGAAGTTATACTACTCCTCCCCCCACCCAACCTCCACCATGGGCCAAATTATTCTTCTATTAGCAATGGGGGATCATACTCTATACAACAGAAAAAGAACCATCGAAATCTGACCACGTGTTACAAAGTTAGGTTCCAACAATCGGTTTTTTGACATGGTACCAATCGGTGAACATACTCTACCCAATAAAAAAAGAATCATCAAAATCGGTCGACGCGTTACGAAGTTAATGCCTGGTCAGACATAAAAAGAAAATAAAAAAATTAAAAAATATAAAAAATACGCGTCGAACTTAGAACCTTTGTTTTTGAAAAGCCGGTTAAAAAGGGATCGAACTCAACTAACAGTTCCAAAATCATAAAATAATTTCCGTTGTGTGGATCATCGAACTTTAAAGTTTTTCCTCTAAAAGCGACGGCTAAAAAAAATCTGTCTCCAAATTTGTCGCCCAAAAAATCTGCCGCCCAAAAAATAGCCTGCTGGTAAATCCGCCACTGACACTGCTGGAAATATAGGCTACGTCCAGTTAAATCCAGCTGGAAAGTCAAATTGATAAATAAAAATGGTTCAGTCAGACAGCATTTTGTATTGGGAATTGAAGTGCGTTATTTTTTTTGCTTTGCACCACTCCGGCATTTCTTTGTATATTGAACCCCGCGGTAACATCATTCTAAAGATGCGTAATGTTCGTTCAGTATCTCTGTAGACAATAATTATAAATAGTGAAGAAGATTTCTAAAGAATTACCGATTTAGGTTTTGCTTAATTTTAAAATACTTTTCGTTTTCTTAAGTTTTTTGATCTTCTTTAATTATTTATTTATTTATTTCACCCATGCATAATAGTAACTAAACAATGTTCACTATTTTATTATAATAATTTAATAAATTTTGAGTATGCAAAACGTTTTGTGAGATTTTTCCACATCACGAAAGTAGTAATTTAGTAAATAATTAAACAATTCTTTACAATTATTTTCACTGCTGTTCCCAAGCACCACTTCTGCTAACAGAAACTATATTTTCATTGTGGATAATGCTTGCCTTATTTGCACATATTTAAATTATATGAAAAAAAATAAAATCATAACGTTGACTGATAAGGTTGCAAACTGAAGTCAGCAGGAAAAAACTTACTTATACAGTGCGAAACTACGTAGCGACACTCGGAAATTAAATAAATGTGACCTTTTGTTAAAGATATTTTTAAAATATTAAATTAACTATTAACCAGTATTTTGTTCATATAATAAACTGTAAGATAAACTTATGTACAACATCTAATGTTAACACGGCACCAGACAATTGGCAAGTAGAAAATATTAAAACAAGTTTATTTCTCGAACCCAAACGAAGTTCACCGCACATATGTTGTAAATATTATCAGTCTTAAGTGGCCAAAATCTTTAAAGCTAAACACTTTTATATGCATGAAACGACGAAATCTTAAATTTGAAAAGAGGAAAGTCATTGTTGACACATGTTAGGTAGACCTAATATGTACATAGTGCTCACATGCGTATATCTAAGGTGATATAGCTTAAAAGTAATTGTTGGAATCAGTAAATGATAGGCTGAGCTTTTGACTCCCGCTATTATTTAAGTTGAGAATGTTTTTTAACACCAGAATATATTTTTGTTATCTGTAGCACTCCCATTTTTAATGCTGTATTTAAATACAACATAAAAACGTGCAATTTTAGATTACCATTAATTGGATTCTTTTTGTTTGTTTTTAAACTGATGCCTTTTACAATTCTTAATTAATTTTTGAAAAACTTGGGAACTTTGTTCTTTGTAAACTTAAATTATTTAATTATTTCTACCCAAAAAGTATTTTCTAAGAATATTAATATGAAGGTGACTTGAATTTTTCGTGCTCTTACAATTTGTTAAGTTTTTTAAATGCCTATAAATATTATGCCTTTTGGAATAATTAGGCACCAATTCCAAAATTGCAGAAGAGGTTTTTTTACGAAATTGAATAGGAAATAATGAAATCTAATTATCCCACGTTTTCGAGGATTGGGCAACGAAATCCGATGTGCTTCGCAACTTCGTATAGTAACCCTTAAAAAGTAAAATAAAAACACTATTTTTCTCATTCTCCCCCGATAGTTGTGTAGGGGTAGAAACTGTCCCTTCTAAGTTTTTTTTGTTTATCCCGTTTTCTTTAAATAATTCATAGTCTTTCTGAATTTATTTAAGAAAATATTCAAAATCCACTTTGAATTGATGAAGTGCACGAGGTTGAACATTACTGGGCGAATGAAAACGCTTAATCGCGGAGTAGCCTAAAAAAATTACGTAAAAACACTTTTGTTATAAAATTGAATTACGAATACGCCAGGTTACATTAAACTGCAAAGAACATAATGATGTCATAAAAGATGCAAATAAAAAAGCTTGCCTTGATTGAAAAGTTGGCGTGACAGTATGTAAGCTTGATAAATAATAATTATATTTTGTTTGATAAAAGAGATCAACGAACGCTTAAAATACAGATAAGAACGCTGCTTTTTTAAAGAAATTTTAGATAAAGACCGTAAGATTACGCAACAAAAAAAGTAGTAAATAAAACAAGCAACGCACCTGCCTAACAGCAGAAACCCCATGACAACTTTGAATAACTCAATCAATCCATGATTGCTTATTTTTTAAATTTATTATCTATAAATTAAGATGTTATTCAACTAATTAATCAGTTGAAAACAAATCTGATTTATAACTTCTGTTCTAACCGTGTCGCTAATTCAAAAGCTTTGGACCAAGTCTGAGGACTCAAATCAACTAAAGTAAGGTTATCTTTGGGGAAAAGACAGGCAGCGTGTGGCTATCCTATTTGACAAAACTGTTCAAAATTTACCTATTAATAATTTTTTTCCAGAGGATCTTGCGGTCAAGCGTTTACCGATCACTACATACCACTCTAATGGAGGAAAGCATTGTTTATCCTCAGCTAGTCAATGTGCCTCTAGAAGTGCCCAAGTTATATAAACCAATCAGTCTAACTTTCTTTCTACTTAAGACAATGAAGAGGCTGTTAGGTTCTCACGTCAGGTGCAAGCAGGACCAATCCTCTTCTCTTCACATCAATGAGTTTGCTCAAATCAACAGACACTGCCTTACATAAATATGTTTTGTACAGCCGACAGGGAGATTTTCTCTATGGTATTGTGACAAGTTCACCTGCCTCGCTAATTTTTTGTATGTGGTTTAGGTTCCCCCTGATTATAACGAATGTACACTTTTTTATTCTTTCTAAGTCCTGCGGGGTCGGGGGTCGAGGTGAACAAGAGCAAAAATTGTGTTTCAATTATCTCCCCTTCTATTAAAGCGATGATAGCAGCGTAGAGGGCGTTTCAAGCACTTCAACTTTGTCCTTTATGACTTTCGTCGTTACTGCAATGGTTATCGATTAGGGTGGGGCAAACTATTCCAGAACAAAATTTTTTGTTTTAATAAAATCGCTCATTCGCAAAGTGTTTTTACTATGTGTATCTTGTTAATATGTGGAGTGATAGATCTCACCTAGCCGAATAAAAAATTGGCAGGGGGAACGGCAATCTTAACCATTTGGATGGTGATTCATAAATTTGCAATTTTCATGATATGCTTATTTTTATCTTTTGATATACTCAACGCAGAGACATCAAACAAATGCCAAAAAAATACTATCCCAATGATCTTTCCAAATTTGTCAACAATGCTAATCTAACTTCTTCCATTGCAGGTACAGTCTCTATCTAAAATTCTTGTCAACACTTCAGGCGTACCCCAAGGAAGTTATCTCGGTCCACTTTTGTTTATTGCTTACTTTAACGATGTATGTTCTTGAGGAATTCAAAAAATGTGTGTTATGCTAACGAAGTCAATATCTTTCGTGTTGACTTTTAAGCCTGTTATGAATGTATAAATTAATAAGTGTACGAGGACGTCTTTTTTCCTGAAGAGTAAACCCCTTCGTCTTAGTTATGCCATCAATGTTGCGGTTTTAAATAGATTTGCTAAAACCTAAGATCTAGGAGTGTGGCTAAATTGTCGTTTTACCTATGTCGACCATATCGATGTGATAGTATATAGGACCAGTTCGACATTAGGCTTTATTAAAAAGTGAACAAAGGAATTAAATGATCGTTATATTACGCAGCTGCTTATTATACATCTGTTAGACAAAATCTCGAGTATGCCTGTCGTGTTTGGTCTTAATTTCATAATGTTAACTTGGACTGCATCGAATTCCACCTTATTACAGACTTTAACTTTTAAGACTACATTCCCTGGGAAATAGACGATTGCTCGCAGTGTTTACTTGATTCGCCCTCTTTTTTATAATGTTTTAATATTTTTATTCCACCACGCTCCTTGAAAAACTCTGATTTTTTAAAAATTCCATTACATCGTAACCTTTAACGTCAATATTTCCATGATGACAATTTTAATTTGCCACGTGTTTGCTTTGAGACTAGTCTTATTAATTAACTTTCTTTTCTTTTCATGGTTGTGTTTTATTATTAAAGTAGAACCTTTGATTACAACAATACCTCTACCTTAAAAAAAGCGGATCTCAGGTTGCTTAAAAACTATACCTATCTGGCCACTGAGGGTTAAGGTATCACATACATGGGTAAGGCCTGTCTAATGGGACAAACTGTCGGCTCTGAAACTACAATGAACAATATGTGTTTTTGTCCTGCCATAACATGGCTTAGAAAGGAGACTCTTTAGTTTGGAATCTCCGAGCCTAGATCCTCCCCTTTTAATGACCTTCTTGCCTACCTAAGGGTTGAAGAGGGTTTTTTGCAGTAGTAAGGTTATACTAACTGTCCAATTCAAAATTAATATCTTTTTATTTCATCACCCTCTTTCCGTCACTTCCAATAAAAAGCTTAAACGATATACAATATTGTAAATCTAGAGAGAGCTTCGCAATCAAAAAGCCTAATAAACGTTTGTTTGGCACAACACTATTTTATGTTCAGTAATAGGATTTTTACATTAAAGATAGGTCTGGCTAGCGTCGTATATGAATTGGGTGGAAAAAAGCAATTCAAATTAAATAATTATTTTTTTAAAAAACATTTCCAAGTGGGCAGATCTGTTGACGTTAACGATATTTTCTGTAATTGGCATCTAAGGCAACTCAATAGGTTAGCAAATTCTATTTTATTCTATATTCTATTTATTATTATATTAATAAAATTAATGTCTCTGTCAGTGATTTCAAAATAATTGTCATTTTGTAAGAGTAACATATGAAAAAATTTAAAACGACATTCACTTACCAAAAGTCCTAGCAACCGAAAATAACAGATTTAATTTTAAAATATATAGAAAGGATACGCAGTTTTTTCAAGCCACTCGTACCACCTATGTAATATCAAGCAATCTGATTTTTATTCAATGGTTAACCGACTGCTTAGGACCTGAATGAAACAAAGCAATTTTGACAATATTACCCATGGCACAATACCTTTAAAGATCTGGAGAAAAATTTCTTATATACAGAATACCTCTAGAGAAATTAAAATAATATTGCAGAAAAACCTAAATGTATATATTTTAAACAATGCATTAGATCACAGTGACATCAGTCCTCTCTTTGAGCCAAAGCTTTGCCAGAATTGTAAAAATTAGAGTTAGTTTTCACCCTGATGATACCCAGATAAGGCGAAACGCGTCATTTTTGTTTTTTAAGTATTAAAACGATTTTCGAACTCACTAAGTGTTTCTTTCTAATAACAACGTCGTTAACGTTATAACTAGTGCCATCAAGTCGAGTCGAGTCGTCGATGGAGTAAGTGATAACGTCCCGACCTATCCGGAGTTCCCAGGTTCGAATTCTACCGGCGGCGACCCAGGTCTTCTGCTGACAACAGATTACGATAAAAAAGGACATGGGGTTGCAGAGAAAATGCAGGTGGCTTAGAATCAACTTTAAATTGTTGGTCCAATGGCAATCGTTGTCTCGAATCCGGCGAAGTTCTATTCCCGTCCCATGCCTCACTAGGGGTTAGGGGAACTAGAGAGACAGAGAGCGTCATCAAAAAGATATCTAGATTCATTAGCACCTTATGCACTAAAGGGGCGCAGAAAAATTCACCCCATTCAATGACTAAGAATGTCATTATTTATGGTGCGTTTCGAACCAACAATATACCTATGTAACCTGAATAGAAGGTTGCTGGAGGAAGGACGGAAGAGTTGAAACCTTCCGGAATACAGCGATCTTCATCTGAACATTCGCAAGTCTTAGTTACTTTTCCAAGAGGTAGCAACCGGGCAATGAATCTTAGATTGTAGCCAAGTAACTAATGTTGGAGGAAATAACCTCTTAAAAAATCCCAGACTCCCTCGGGTACTGCAGTGGTTTTCTCCTTCTTATTGCGGAACCCAGAGGTAATTTTGTTCGCCAATAGTCTTTCCTGAGGCGCTTCTGTAGGAGTGGAAGTGGAGGGTATGGAAGACCTTAACAGGTTGGCTATATCTGCGGTACCCATAAGAGAAGCAACTAAAATTACCTTCCGAAGTTCCTGCTTCGGCTATGGAGGCTGGACTAACGTTGGCTGAAAGTGCTGCAGCATTCCTGGAAGGGGCTATTTGCAAAATAATGACTAGCACTTCCTCAGATGCGGCAATGGGAGACATGGTAGACTCTAACGAGTTGGCTATCTTCGAGAAACCCATTTTACAAATCAGAGGAACGATAAGCCTTAAGCCCTGACCTGTATAATATATACATATACGATATAGCCGATAACATTACACGTGAAATAGGTTTATTTGCTGATGATACAGTTCTATATCATTTAAATATATGTCCCAACTTTACTATACTTTGGAAAGCAATCTAAAACTCTAGGCTCTTCTCTAAACGGAAAATCAAATGCAGTGCAATAAAAACGTACCACTCTCACTCCAAAAAGAAGTGCGAAATTTCTTCCTTAAAGATCATTGGTCTTCAATAACAAAAGTATCCCCTCGACTTCGGAATGCAATTATCTAGGCATCTTTTTGAACAAAATCATCACATCAATAAAACTCTATAAAAGACCAATATCTGAGGGCTGTTCAAAAAGTAATGATAATGGTGACCCTGGGGGAAAAGGTTTAAGAAGGGTGGTACTGTTGCATACCATCGTATAGCCCATTATTTTAGTTATCTATAACGATCAGTTTCAAGTCGATCGGTGCAGTGAGTGGGCGTATGTCACTATTCGCATAACACGTGTTAAGTATTTGCCATGTCCAGCATAGTTAAAAACCCGATTTTGGCTGCTCGGGGGGAGCGGGGAACGCATGTAACCCAGAAAAAATGATTGATTGCTGTAAAAAAACATGAAATATGACCCCTGAATAATTCAAATGGCTGGGGAAATGTCAACTTCGCCCCTAAAACTATAAAAACCACCTCAAAACCGCTAAAAATAGATAATTTTCGGTTTTGGTCAATGAATTATCGTTAGAGAGCTCGCCGCATATCTAGACATTTCTGTTGGCCACGCATTTTCATTTCATTTTAAGAAAAAAACGGCCGCACAAAAACGCGGCCTCACGTAGCTCACACTGTAGTTGATTTCTTGAATACTCACGGCATCGCAACTGTACCCCACACACTAGGGATGGGGGATCGAACTGAGAAAATCGATTCAGTACGGATCGATCTGCAATTTTTTTCCGATTTCGAAGATCGATTAATCGCCCTAAAAAGATCGATGTTCGTAGATCGATTCCATTTATTTTGACACCAAGTATTTTCTTCACCAAGTGATTAATTTTGCAATTTAAAAAAAATAAAAATCAGTGATGATTGTTCAGAAAAAGAACTTGCTCCAGACTGGATACCATATAGCGGAAGGACGAAGTGAGCGGACGTAAAACCTTTCCTAGTTAGCAGCGAAAAATTTTTAAGGGCTTTAGATTTAATCAGGGATGCACTAAAATTGAATGCTGCCAACTACAATGTTTGGCAGTATATGTAATAACAATAACAATATTTTAGGTACGAAATTTTCAATTTACAGGATTATTACACAGATTAATGTTGATGCGAAAAAATTTCCACGTGAGCTTGCTCAGTTTTATTAGCGTGTCGCGTCTTGTCTTAAATGGATGTGAATCGGAAGTAAATAAATCGATTCGAGCCGAATCGGTTCCGCGAAAAATCGATTCAAAAATCGGCAGATCGAAGGCTAAAAGATCGATTCGCCCAGATCGAATCGAAGATCGCCCATCCCTACCACACACCGGACAGTCCAGATATGGCATCTTGGGACTTATGGCTGTTTCCGAATTAAGTTTGCGCTCAGGAGACGGACATTCAAGACCAATAACGAGGTCATCAAAGCTGTGTTGACTCACTGCAAGGAGCTTGAGAAAGATGGTATGGCGTTCATGTTTAGAAAGTATCAGGAAGAGTGGGAAAAGTGTATTAGAACCGAGAGGGTTACTTCGAAAAAGAGTATGTAGATTTGGAAGACTTTTTCTGAAGGGCGTATTTATTATGACTTTTTGTACAGCCCTTGTACTAATAAAATCATTATACCCTTTAATTAACAGAAAATCAACACTTAAGGCGGGAATACCAAGTAAACGGCCGAAATCTTATCTTTTCTTTAAGTGGGTTTAAAAAAAAACTATAAGTGACAGAAACACGAAAATTTGGATTTTCGTAGTATTTCATTGCTACATTGAAATTTTTAGTGTGAAATTACTGCCCAGTAAAAAAATATAGGTGCGCGAATTAGCGCTCGGGGCAGAGGTAAACGGCGTCCCTGATACAGACTCAGGAAGTGATGCTTCAACAAAAAGTAAAAGCAAAAAAGTTCCGTTATTGCGTTTACTCGTCCTTGATATTTTTCGTTTCTTGAAAAATTTTCTTTTCCACAATGTAATGGGTATTTTCCCCTGAAAGCCTCAATAGAGGGGTTGCCGGGAGCTCTGGAGTCGTCCAAGGTTCTTAACTAATTGAAAAGAGTCATTTACAAAATAAATATAAAATTATTTTATTCAGGGTTTCTTTCTTTCCGGTTTACAATCAATTGTATCTTATTTCTAGCTTGTTATTTTACGGCTAATGCTACGGGAAAGTAAGTGAAGAGAGAGGGTGGTGGGAGATGGTCGACACTTGCAGTGAGAGAGAGAGATACGATGTGGTACGGACGGCGGTTCTTGTTTCAGTGAATCTCGTGGATAGTACTCGGTATCGGACGATATTGGGTACGTCGTATTCTTAATGTATGGAGATTCGGATAGATTGACAGGCTAACACCACAGCTAATCTTGTGGAAGACCAACAGGTTAACACCACAGATGGTCCGGTAGGGATAAGCAAAGTACAATAACCAACAGGCTGACACCACAGAAGGTATTGTACGTCTACAAAGCACGAACTACTACTAATGACCAACAGGCTGACACCACAGATCGTCCGGTACGGATAAGCAAAGTACAATAACCAACAGGCTAACACCACAGAAGGTATTGTACGTCTACAAAGCACTAACTACTACTAATATGGATGACCAACAAGCTAACACCACAGATGGTCGAGGAAACGGGCAGGTACCTAACTACGGTCGGTGAGACTTTATCGGCCCAAAAACAAACCACTAGAGTTTGCACAAAATGATCATGAAGCTTCAGACCTAAGCGCACTTAGGTCGGAACTGGATTACGGACGTAATACTTCTGCTCGATTTCTGTACTGTTATGCTCGCTTTTATAGTTTTGGCGAGGCCCAGAATTATTCCCCACCACTTATTTTCTGATTTTTCATCTGAATCCACTTGAGACAACGGCAGGGTCGCCAGACGTGGCGACAAAAAATATGAAATTGGCGATGGCGATTTTTCATCGACTTTAGGCGTTTTTATGGCGATTTTTCTTGAAAGAAAAATTGACAGATTATTTACCTTTTAAAAAATAATTTCTAAAGATTTACAATTGTAATATACATCAATTTAACAGAATTTTCTGAAAAATTTACCTAATTTGAGTAAAAGTTGCCGCAACTGCAAGTGACAGAAAATTCTACGGCACGTCTAATGAGTTATTTGCCGGCTTTTTCGCAGTTTAATTCTGTGATTTTTAATAAATGTTAGAAATAATGGAAAACGGTTTATTAAAAGTAAGAGATCCTACAGATAATTGTCGTTAACCAGGTACACGTAATTGGACTTTTAAATATGTATAGATTCATTACGTTTTTTCACCTTTTATAGAGAATAATAATTTGAACTATTCATGCAAATATCTCTGAAAATCACAGAAGCTGAAGCTACAATTTAATTTCAAATTTGATTTTGGAATGGACTTCGACTGAAAACTCAGTTGCAGTTGATCAGTCGGAATTTTAATTCGGAATGATTTTCAAATCGAATTGCGCGCAGAGAGGCAGAAATTACTGGCGACAGCTTTGCCAATCATTCCTCCAAATAGCTCAGTTGCTCCTCCTTTAAAATAATGTCATCCAGACGCGATTTTAACTTTATTAAACGCACTTGCTGACAAAAGTTCCTTAACGGTTTTACAAGAAAGGTGTGAGTTACAATTAAAGCCTGAGTTAGGCGAGGCAGCTGATCTTCCAGCTCCTCAACCGAAAATCGTCGAACCTGATCCAGAGATCGAGTTGCAAAAGAAAATTCTAAGCATCCTGAATAAGTCATTTATAACGGAGTCAAAATCCGATCTATTGTACCCAAATGTACAATCACTGCAAAACGATTCAAACACAATTGAACTTCTAAAAGATAATAAGGTGCTACGAGCGTTGGCATCACTGATGAAAGCGTTAGTATCTACAATTGAAAATCACTTTAACTTTAGGTGATAATGAAAAACATTTGATTGGAAGTCTTTAATTGTTTGGCGTTTTTTCCGAAACTCTTTCATATAGGGAGTTAATATTTGGCACGAAGATAGGAATTGAATTGAATTGATGTTTGGGTCTAATTTTCATTAAGGTGAAATGGGAATCAAATGAAATTGTGCTTGTAAAACCGTTCAAAAATATAAATAATTAAATAAATTACTCGTACCTTAACACAGTATATTGCATACCCAATAAAAAAACATTTCATTGTAGTATTATCGCGATAAGCTAAAGGAAGTGACTATTTGCACTTACGTGTACTTCCGTGTTTACACGTATTTGCCATCTTGATTTCCACTTTGACATTTTGGCTATAATCATGGCTACAAAAAATTTATAGATTGGCGATTTTGGCGACTTTTTAGTGTCCATCTGGCGATATTGTCTGTGGAAAGTCTGGCGACCCTGGACAACGGAGATGCATACACCCAACTGATTATGGGTTTTTATGCAGAGAACAGAATTGTGCGCAATTCACCACGCTGCCAGTAGAATATCTGGTTTTATCTGGTTATTGTGCACAAGTTCCCTATGACTTGGCTAACGGATGACGTCACGCACATTTTCATGACCGTTCACTGGAGCAATTGTGAGTGGCGTCCTTGTACTGCTTGAACCAATGATTTGCAACGGAGATGCACACACCCAACTGATTATGGGTTTATGTGGCAAGAACTTAATATGACAACGCAGCTGGTGAGAATAATTGGGTCTTTATTTGTGGATTACGTCATGCACATTTTTAAGCCATGGAACTTGGAGTTTTTTATAGACATGTACAATGAAAAGCTTGTACAAAGAGTAAAATGTCGAGAAAATGACATGAGCGACAGCGTAAACTTATGTACGGAGCAAAATGCTTCGTTACAACAATACCTCAGATAACTCTTATAATACCGGTGATGTAAAATATGAATATGTTTTTGTATCTTTATCCCACATAAATCCTTTTTTATAAATTATATATAGCTACACTACTCCAAAAAATTAAGGGAACAGAAATTTTTTCGAATTTTTTTGCTATTTTTTGAAAAGCTGTATCTAAGTTAAAAATGGTCAAAAAGCATTTTGCAGCTTCAAGTTTCTTGTGTCGAGATCTTTTGGAAAAAAAAATTTATGGGCAAAGGTTATCACGCAATCATAAGAAATAGGGCGATGTTTTATTTTGTAAAGGCCCAAGGGCTTGGAAAATTTTGTTCAATTAAACCAATGCAAAGGTCGGTTAGCCTGCTTATTCAGCTTCAAATTGCCTTTTTTTATTTTTTCTACGTCAATTTTTCGCTGAGATATCACACTTTTAATGGCATAGATATCTCAGCAAACCTCACAGAAAATACAAGGGCAGTTTAAAAACTGGAATAAATTTCCTACAAGATGATTTAAAGATTTTTTTAAAAAAAATTTTATTTACCCTTGACTTTAATATGCAAAACATACAAAAAAAGAACTTTTTATGGTTTTTTAAAAAATCTACCGCTTATTTACAAATACTGATGGGGAGACTAATGTTTCCAGGTTTTTTTTACAGCTTAATGTTTCCCCAATAGCTCTGTAAATTTTCAAATCATTCCATCAAACCGTTTTTCCAATCGGTCCGGATCAGAGTTTTACAAAAGAGTTAACGGAACAAGGGTAGTGTTTCGGAACATTATTTAATGATGATTAAAATATGAGCAAAATTAGGGTACGCAAAGGCTCAAAAATGAGTCAGTATTGCTTTCATTCATTTTTTTACAAATAAAAAAAAATCAAAACATCAAAAATTTCTTTTTTTTTGTAATTTTTTAAATGTAGGTCTATATTTAAATAAAAGTAACGTTAAGTTAATTAGTCAAAATGTAATCACAGGTCAAGAAAATACATACAATTTAATTAGCGCGGTGAGAATTATCTTATTATTCCCTTAATGAAATCGATTAGTTAAGCAGGCACAAATGTATATAAATTTTGCAATTAAATTAAATACAAATGAAATTAAATGACTTCCTATTTTATATTAAAGGCGCTCCTTTCCCACCTATGTGAATTGTATCGTGGTATTGTGTCTTGTGTGTGAAAACAAAATTAATACTGAATGCAAAAGATTTATATAGACATCATAAGTGATATACCTCTTGCTAGTTCTATTGAGTTAGTGGCACACCATCCGCAAAGCATGATCAAAACAGCATAGAAACAGTTGTAATCTCTAAGATAATAAACAGGCTTTGTGCATGAAAATTGTGCTATTAGGAATGTCACAAGTATCACTACAGGAATAGTGCATGGTTTTTTGGCTTTTAGCATAACGACATTTTGCAAATTTGCTGCTGTTTCCCTACAGTTATATTCCTCTTCATATGGTACATAAATAGCTTTAAATAAAGTTGTATAAGCTCCAGAAAGCCTGTAGATATTTTCTTCAAACAAAGAGATTTTAAAGCAAATTATCATTAAAATCAAAATTAATACTGAGAAAACAGACTTTTCCCATCGATCTGGTATCCATGAACTGTACTATAAATCATAAGTGTCGCACACAGGGCACTGCCATTTCATGTCCTTACCAAAACTAAATTCTAAAATTCGTGCTTTATCGGTATAATACAGTGCTCATCACAGTGATTTGTTCTCGTCACGAGGACATGCCTTTTCTAATGCGAAAATTAGTGGCCTCACAAATCAGTTCACATGGCTACTAATTCTGGGTCACCAGAAGATATGTATTTTCCCTTCCGCTGCGGATATGTGTGCACATATGAATCTGTCGTTGTCACAATGAGAATATATTTTCATTGCTTTTCTATAAATTTATGTGTTTTTGGTTTGCCTAGGTGCAATAAATAATGAAGGAGTTAAGTTTTACTACCAAGTTCCAACGCAACGTTGTAGGTTTTAAATAAATTTGAAGTTATTGACGAATGAGCCTAGTTTTATTTTGAAACTGCAAATGTGGGCAATAGCTTGGTTGTTCATTTATGATATTGCATATTATAAAAAAATAATTTTTTTTATAACAGGCAAATTTCATCCCCTAAATATCTGGCCATTAAAGTGCTTAGAACTAGGTTAGGAGTTAAGCTTTTTAACAAAATGCGTAAGAAAAGAAAAGTAGTGAAATCTAAAACTTGGTCGAGTTTAAAGTTCGTTAAGAAATCAAAAGAGGAATCGCAAATAGTTTGGCCAAATTAATGTTTTGTTTAGAAAAATAATGTTTAATAAAAAAGTTGAACCGACGGAGACGGAGTTGGATCAATGCGTTGAGCCGCACGACCACCATGCCATGGGCCCCGGGTTCGAGACCAGATTTCCCCGTGAGCTTTTATTAAGAAATTAATATAATACACTATGTCTCTGGGCTGTTGTCTAGCTCGCAGCTATGCAAAAACAAGACTCAAGCTTGCTCACTCCCCTTACCCTAATTCCCTTCCGGCAAAAACCATGCTAACGCATCAAAGGGTTGTCCCCTAGGATTTGGCCACATCGTATAAAAAAATAAATAAAAAATTAGCCCATTCTTGTGTTTATTTAATTTGCATCGACTTCAAAATATCGATATAAAGTTAAGAATTCTTTTATTCTTTTTAGCGCTTTTCCGAAGTCGGTTAAACTTTTTTTTCAAAACGATTTGGTTTTTCACATTTTTAGTGTCTTCAGATATGCGACTCGAAAAATACTGTTCGTATGAACAAAGAAATTTCAATAGTTGCAAATGTAGTCTCTATAGAGGGGAAACATAATAATCCAAATCCGGCAGAAATTTGTCAAATTTCGCCACCCTTTCACTCCTTTATCTTAGATACAGAATTCTTACCATGGCGCTAGTACGCCAACGTATTCTTTACAGCAATGGGAATCATTAAATCGCATTACAAAAAATTGGACTGCTCAATCCTCTTCCCGTTGTCACTGTAGAAGCAACATTTCTTATCATTTACCAATAAGGAAAAGTATTCTGTACAAGAGAATCAAAATCGTTCTACGCCTTACGACACTAGGTGCCCTTATCTCCTATACTCACCCCAAGCTAAATTTTTGCCATGATACAAATCGATACTTTATTCAGCAATAAAAGAATCATGATGCGAAATTAAACTGCGCTCCTTCACCCACTCCACCATACAATTTTTGACACGCTACCAATGGGGGAACCCATTCTATACATCAAACAGAAAATCATCCAAAGCGATCCACATGCAATGAAGTTATCCTACCTCTCCCCCACCCTACCTAAAGTCCAAATTTTTTCTAATAGTAACCATAGGGATCATACTCTACACAATAAAAAAAAAAGAATCATAGAAATCAGTATGCACGGAACAAAATAAGAATCGAGAGAATCAAAATCGGTCTACACGTTACAAAATTAGACCCACACTTCCACCCAAGGATCAAATTTTCTCCATTTTTAACAATGGTGGATCATACTCTCTACAAAAAAAAGAACAATTCAAATTGCATTACGCAGCTAGGTTTCACCTCACCCCCACCCCATAAATAAATTTTTTTGACATGGTACCCATCTACCCAATAAAAACAGAACCATCCAAATCGGGCATCGCATTACGATGTTAGCTTCAGCCTCGTACGTAACGCGGGGAACTTGTAGTTGGGGTGTGGTAGTAAAACCTAACTCTGTAATGCGTGGGTCGATTTGGATTGTTCTTTTTTGATTGAAGAGCGAATGACCCTAGTGCCTAATGATGGACAAAAATTTGGCCCTAAAAGGGAGACAGGGGAGGGGTAGTTCCTTTTTTGTTGGGTTAAGTATGTTCATCGGTTGGTACTATATCAAAAATCTTGTTATTGTGGGGGATGCAACTTCCTAATGCGTAGACCGATTGGGATGTCTCCGTTTTGTTCTATAGAATATGATCCCCCATTGTAAGTAATAGAAAATAGTGTCCAACGGTGGGGCGGGAGAGGGTAGTTTAACTTCGTAACGCGAGGATCGATTTGGTAGATTATTTTTCTGATGAATTAAGTAGATTCCCCCATTTGTACTACGACAAAAAATTTAGGAAATTGGGTGTGTTGGGGATGATATTTTTTTTTATATAGAATATAATCCCCCATTGCTAATATGAAGATAAATTTTTGTCTATGGTAAGGGTGGGGGATAGGTAGGGTAGGCTAACTTCGTACCGCGTGGGCCAATTTGGATGATTCCTCTTTTGATGTGTAGAATATGGTCCCCCATTCGTATCACGACAAAAATGTATTGTTGGACTGAAGTGGGGAGAGGCGTCACCCAATTTCTTAACAGTTCGTTCCCCCACTGCTTCTATGAGGAAAAATGTTGACCTATGGAGGTGGTGGGGAGAGGGGTGGTGTAACGCGTGGACTGATTAAGATGATTCTGAATGCATTGAGTATCTATTTGTATCATTAATTGTGCTTATGGTCAGAGTTGGAGGTGGGGCCTCACCTGGCTTTGTAAGGCAAAGATCGATTTTGATTTTGAACGTTAAAGACTTTGTTGGCGTGTGGGGAGGGGTTGCACCTAGATTGGGTTATGTAAGGTGAGGATGATTTCTAAGGGAATGCCGACCTGCCTTACATACTACTAAGGGCCGTTGTGTTGCCACATCTGCGGGGGCTCACCTGAGTATTAGTTTAGGGTTTATTTAGAACCAGCCACAACTGTTAATAAACCTGAGAAGCTGCTTCAGCTCTATGTTAGCAATATTGCTTATTCCTGCGAAGAAGTGAGCACTTTAAGCTTTTTACTTTCTCCTGGCCGGGCCTGGGCAATCGCAGAGTGCCAATGTTTTCTTTCTTGTCCACACAAGTTTTGCAAAAGTCGTTGATGAGGACTGCCACAATATTTTGGAGATCGGTGCCATTTTTCTTGAGCATGAAAGCCATTTTCTTAATGTTCCACACAGGCCACAGCTGCCTTAACATACCGTATGTTGTCAGATTGATCCATCTTTCCTTAATAAGCTAAATAGCTTTGAGGCCAACTTCTCATTTTACTGACTCTAAAGGCCGGCCGATAGACCTGTTTATACAGGAAGCATTTAGTTGAGAACCTTCCTTTGCAAGCGTATCATCTGCCTCATTCTCCTGTATCCTACAATGACCAGGGATCTAGCAGAGAGTTAACCTTTGTATTACTTCTAAGTACTGGTTACTATTCTGATACCTGCGGGCAAGCTGTGGCCTTATTAAGTTTGAGTCCAGCGCCTTTATTGCCGCTTGACAGTTTGCCACGCTTTCAGTTATGTAAAACAAAAATTTAAAAATTTTTAATTTATTTTTGTGTTTTTGGCTATTGCTTTTACCGCGGAGAAGTTTAAAACCTTTAAATTACAAAAATTGCACCATTTTTACAACGAAAAAACTGCGAATTTTCGTTTTTTTTAAATTTAAACGCCTGTTAAAGCAATACAAAAAGCGGAGTATATAAAATAAAGTGCAAAAATTGTCCCGGGATCTATATAGGCAAAACAAAAAGAAAACTCAAATGAAGAACTAAAGAACACATACATTCTGCCTATTATGCAAACCCAACCTCAAGTTTAGCCAAACATTTAAAGGACAATTGTCCAGCTCTATTTCAACAATAGTTTAGATTTTTTAAACTTTGGCTTTTCAGTCGTTGCCCTGATGATGTCCTAAGAAGACGAAACGCGTCGGCTCTCGATTTATTTCTCAATAAAATCGATTAATAAAGATATAAATTGTGAAACTTAACAAGTGTTTTTAATATTTATCCGAAAATGAATAGAAATATTTTTCACCAAGTGCTTACAGAAAGAGCAGTAAATTACAATACAAAACTTGTCTCAATACCATCGTGGTACCAACGATAATGACAACGATACTGAAGGTGATGTTAAAACTCAAAATAAATTGGTTCAGGGGAATACTCATGGCCACCTAATCAAGAAATTTTATTTCGAGAAAAACTTGTCGATCTTTTTATGCTTATAACTTACTCAAATAAAAGCATCGTTAAAAAACACTTTACAAAACTATGAAGAATAAAAAAATGCAGAAAAATCTACTTTTTCAAAACGTACCTCCTTAACCACGTTTAATGACAAACACTCTAATTGACAGGTTTAGGAAACCCTAATTCCGCATGGGAAGAGCCGAGTCATGGTTAGTTAGTTGCCAAGACTGGGCACTACCTACCTTTTCTCGAAGCGTTTCGTCGTATTTTCGAACCCTCATAGCTTCGGTCTGTATTATACCAGATAGCTCAAATTCTTAGAATAAGATGTAGTTACCAGACTAATGAAAGACACTAAGTTTAATTTGTCCAGCTTTTATTAATACCTGAAATACGTCTGAATGACCTCCCTCATCAAAACCTCCGTCATAAAAACCTCTAGGGTACTTCCTGAAGTCTTAGAAAGCTGAAATTTGGTATGACGGCTAGAATTAGCATACAAAAAATGAAACTATTAAGAAATCTGTAACTTTTATCCTCCAGCCCCTCGAAAAGGAGGGTCCGGTTCTGTATTATATAACAATTTCTCATAAGATGGATGAAAATTTGGTTTGCGACTTAAATTTCAGGTGTAATCAAAGATTTCTTGTTATTTCGGTTAATAAAGTGTACCTACATGTTTGTACTTTTTTGGGAAGATAATTTAGTCTGCTTTAAGTCAGCGCTATAGTTGAATATAATCGGTTAATAGCCTAGTACCATCCTGATTTATTGCTTATTGCAAATAATAAGCCAACAATGAACAGAGTCAACGATAGAGAGTGGGCTATGAAAAAAAAATAATAGCTAACGCACAAGAAATACAGCCGGAAAAAATAAAAAGAACTAGAGCATCTTACAAAAAGAAATTTAATCCAACCAAAAACATTTCATGTAAAAAAGGTTGCCAAGCCTCACTAGCTCATACCGCTTTCACTATCGAAAAGTTATCAGATTTCATGTGGAGCGAAGCCCAAAACTCTGCAAGGAATAACTCTACAACCCCTAACTCCAGAAACCTTACATCTTGGTCAAAAAGTATGGTTGCAGAAGATGGTCGGTGGTTCAGAATTCACCTTAAATTGTAGGTCTACTTGTAATTATTGTCATCGAAACGGGTGAATTTCCACATACAAACAAAATTCACACATTCCCACACCTTAAAAATGAAATGAGAACAAAAAATTCTGTAGAAACGAAATCTATGAACATTCCCATATAATCAGGAAATGCCAAACTGAAATAATATGTAAATCGTGAAATTATATTTATAATTTTGTTTATTAAATAACTTAAAGAAAATATTCGCGTGCAGTTTTAGTCATTACCCAAAACATTATTTTTTCGGGCATACTATTCGTGCGCGAAGAATAGCTCAAGTGAGTGGGCCAGTCTATGAAATCGATTTTTGGCTAACACTGTTTGTACTAGAATTAGCTTCTAGGAAGACTGTCGCTGTATCATACCTAGTACGTTTATCTAGCGTAGTACGAGGCGTTGTATTCCACGGATAATACCTTCCTAAAAGTGAAGTTCCTTTAATGAAAATAATCCTATTCCTGCGGCAATAAACATCCATACGAGAACTTTTATTGCTGCTAATTGAATGGGCTACATATCTTGATCGGCTACCGAACACCAGTACCAAATGGGAATTCGATAACAAAAACTCTCAAACATGATCATATTTCAATTATTTTGCGATATGATTAATAGCAGTCGATCGGCTCGATATCGACACGTAAAACATTTCAAATATCTTGTCTCATTGAATATCTAAGCAAGCGATCTTTTGTGCATGGAATCCGGACACAAGAAGTGCAAAAATGTATGTAAATATCAGTGAACGGAAGGTAGTGGCCGCCAGAGGATGGACTCATCAAAATTCTGAACACATGTCTCCGCCAGATATCCATGAAGGTAATCGAAAGGGGCAACAAAAACCCATCTTGTCTCGTCGACGTTGATCTCGAGGTTTAGCTTATGATGGCTTGGATCAGAATGGATGGATTCTAGCCTTTGGCATTTATTGAAATTCGTTTTTCTATAAGTCATTTAAAGGCTTATAAGAAATTCTGGTAATTTTGTGTTCGAACAAGATCGGCGTACAGGCAAAAATAATCGTCGGCCTCTTTCTGATTTATTTCGGATACGGAGGTATGTTAAAGTTGCATAGCCACATATGCATTCGATGGTCGTTTGTTGATCAACCACTTTTATTTTTGTTAAACTTACAGACGCCGATATTCGAGAACGCCCATAAAAACGATTATCCAATTAGGTAAGGTGGTTTAGAGGTAGCAGATTTTAATACATAGGTATTCCTTTTAGCCTGGGAAAGTGAAAAGAATGGATTTTAAGCATTGAAATATTTGAGACTAATTGCTGTTTTCATAGAAGAAAATGGCACAGGATTTGGGCTTTGGAGGAACTTACAATGCTCAAAGGAAGTTGATTATTTATTGTTAAGAAGTACACTATCATAAACTTTCTAAACATAACAATTTGCACATTTCAGTGAGTGAGAAAAGTATGTTAAGATAACTATATTTATTTGCCAAAAACTAAAGATGAAAATCCAAAAATTAACAGAAAAGCAAGGAAGCTGGAAGCAATTTGTATAAAGGAAGTTTTTGAAAAGAAAATATCTTAAAACCGGGCGTAGGGCTGGGCATTCAAAATTGACAGTTTTCAGAGCTTATCACTGTTATATCGGTGGCTATTGAAAATTTGTAGAATAAGGGATTACAAAACACTGAAGTGAAATTCCAAGTAATGGATACGTAGATAGGTACGCAGTTGGCGGACGCTGTTGCAGTTGCGGAAAAGTAATGTATAAAATTGTCACAAAGACAATGTCTGCTATTTGTACTACTTGATTGTTAATATATAATAAAACATATGTGAAAACGGCGAATGGCTAAGTGGAGGGGATAGTAAAACGTTGTTCAGTCGCGTACAAGTAATCTATTAAACGTATCAAAAATATAATTTTGTTGCGTTAAAAATGGAAACTAAATAAAATAATATGAATGATAGCCCGTAATTTTGCTCAGAATTGTGTCGGTTGTAGTTAAGCTTTTCGAAAATAAACTCCTTAATCATTGCCCTAATGATGGCTTAGACCAGTGGTTCCCAAAGTGTTTGCTACGGACCCCCAGGCGTCCTTGTGATTGGAGAGGGGCTTTGTTAAATTAATATTAATCTGGGGGTGCGTGGACAACGGCGGGGGTTCCGCGAAAGGTTTAATATAAAGTAAAATAATTGTGACGCATTCTCATTATAATGAAAGTTAAAATAAATAGCAGTAAATAAATTGGTAGTCATTTTTACGTCCTGAGTAAAATATAAGTATAGATAAGATATATTAAATACAAGTAATGACAAGCATCGCACGGTGGTTGTCGGGCCGACCGCGGCCGTCTATCTACATAAAACAAACAATTTGAAGCTACAAGGTGATCAATTAAATTTAATTAAAACTAAAAGTATAATATCTGCGTTTGTTGCAAAACTTTTTCTATACAAACAAAACTTGGGAAGAGGAGAATGCTCTCAGTTTCCAAATCCTTCAAAATTGCAAAATCGAGATGAAGATTTGCTTGCTTATTGTCAACACTTAACGGCTCTTCATTCCGACCTCAGCCAAAGATTTGAAAACATTCTTCACTTGGTTGTCCCCGATTGGGTGTTGGACCCACAAACTCAGACGAATCCATACTAATACAGGAGCAACTTATTGAATTATCCACAAATGAATAGCTAAAATTAATGTTTGAACAAGGATACCACAAATTCTGGTTTCAAAAACAGATACCAATTTTATATCCTTTTGTACAGAAAATGTTGATTGCTTTCCCTTCTTCCTATTTAGTAGAACGTGGATTTAGTGCAGTTATGAGCCTCATCACAATAAAAGAAAACAACTGGAAATTAGTGCTCGTGGAGACTTATGAATGCTACAAATATAGAGCTGAACATAAATAATCTCATATCATCCCATAGGTTCACACATCTCATTAAAAAAATAATAATGTGTTTTTGTATTTTAAAACAAATGTTATAATTTCAGTAAATACTAGTTTAAATATCAAAATTTTTATTTATATTTTATTTTTACATCACCATTTACCATTCAAGTCATCAAAATTAAATTTTTTCTATTATGCAGTTTTGTCGAGTTATTTCATGGGGTGCATGGTCAGGTTTTTGCTATAACAAGGGGTCGATGGGCATAGAAAGTTTGGGAACCACTGGCTTAGACAGACAAATTGCGTCGGCTCTCGATAAATTTTCAATTATCGATTATATAGATAAAAAATGGGAAACTTAAAAATAAGTATTTTTAAATAAGGTAAACAGAAATATGTTTTACCAAGTGCTATCGGAAAAATCTGTAAATTTCACAAATTATATGATGAAGAAAGTTCATTATAAAAAATATATAGCGGATTAGTAGATAGGTAAAAAGGCGAAGCACGTCGCTGTGTGTTTTTAGAGATAGGTAAATCAGACCGTAGAATAGATGCATTTATACACGTGTTCCCGCCGTTGCTAGATATAGGTATTGATAATTCTCGAAAAATACGTTTGTGTTAAACATTTTCGATTGTATAGATTTTCTTCTTTTATAATAATATCACTGCATTTTCAATTACAGTCAACAGCGGAAAGCCCTTTTTGCTAGAATATTAGAAGATGACATCACACTCAGTGAACAAAACTATGCGGAAGTAGCCAACAAAGTCAAGAAATCAGCAAGGAAAGACAATAGAAAATATAACATAGCAAGAGAAACCGAAAAAGCTGCGATAAGACATGACATGAGAGCAATGTATAAAAACACGAAGAAGCTAACCAACAACTTTGGTAGCAGAGAAGGAACAATCAACGACAAGGAAGGGAACATATTAACAACAGCATTTCAGGCAAGACTAATAATAATAATAACAACAACATCAATGTAACAGGATTAAGGGAGCACGTAGTAGTACACGTAGTACGAAGACAGCGTACCAGAACCAAAAATAAATGAAGTCATAAAGGTAATCAGGAACCTAAAAAGTAACAAATCAATTGGCGAGGATAGACTACAAGCGAAACTCCTGTATAAAGTGCACAAATCTTAACGCCCATCCTTAGAGAAGCCTGGATAAACAATAATATATCACAAGATTGGGAAAAAAGGCATAATTGTGAAATTGTCCAAGAGAGGGGACTTACATGACTGCAACAATTGGCGAGGTATAACACTACGCAACACAATAAACTAGCTGTTAGCCAACATAGTAATGAAAGATAACTGAAAAAGTTGAGAATAGCCTAAGAGATAATCAAGCTGGCATCAAACCGAACAGAGAAAGCACTGATCAAAGGAACACTCTGAGAATCTTCACGTGGAATGGCAGGCACCACTATTTGTAGGAATCGTGGACTTCCATAAAGTATTTGACATAATTAATTACGAGGCAATGTGGGGTTCCCTTCAGAAACATAGCATATAAAGATGCCGAAACGTATGTAGCCTCTAATAATCGAATCAGGGATCAAATAGGCAAACAGGGCTATTCACCCGCATTATTTAACATAGATCTAGACGATGTACTGCCACTGGCTGCCAGAAACTCTTAAGGGGTTACATGGGTTTCCTCGGGTAAAAAGCGGCTTATTTTTAACATTTTTTTTTATATAAAAAATGAAATACTTCATTTAAACTTTTTATTGCCTTAAATATACACATTTGAAAAAGAATTTCTGAAATTTTTGTAGAAAAGTATTTAAAACTCGTGCCATTGCTACGTCATTTCCGGTGACCCCTCGGAAAAAAAATGCTTGCGCATTGACAGCAGAACTTATGACAGGATCAACTGAAGTCAAAAAAAAAATAGTCAAAAATAAATAAATAAGTTCTAACAAAAAATTTTAATTAAGTTATAAAGTTTTTTTTACAAAAATTTGTTTCTTCTTACCTTCTTTATTTCATCTCGTGGTGCAATTACTACTTTTCTTTAATTAATAATTGGATCAGAAAGTGGTATCTTTGAAATTTATATTTATGTTTTATAAAACTCATTTTTTTCGATTTATTCAGTTATTGTCAACTTGTTTACTGGTAGGGCTATAGAATTAATTTTCCCTCGTTTTATTAGCCTTTACTGGTTCCTTACATGATTTTACTATTTAACGTCATATAACTAATTTTTCCTAGGTTAAAGAACTACATTTTTCTCGATTATAGAACTAATTTTACACTGCAATTTATCAGGTTGCCTGCCTAAGGTTTAAAGTTATAGAACTCATTTTACTCTGATTTATTAAATTATAGGTCAGCTGATAAGGACTTGAGGTTAAAAAAATAATTTTCCCCGGATTATTAGATTACGGATTAGGGGCCGTTCAAGTATTACGTAACGCAGTTAGGGGGAGCGGGGGGTCTTGTGAAATGTTACGGTGCGTAATAGAGGGGCGGGGGGTTCAAGCAACGCGTTAGAGTCGCGTCACTGAGTATACAGAAGTATATATGTATATGGCAAATAACCACAATAAGCCGTGTACCACGAGTCCATAGTTTGGACTTTAAGAGTCCGACCGTTGCGGTCAAGCAAAACCACCTAAACTACAAGCCATGAACTTACGAATTTTACGCACACACATTCGTTCAATTTACATTGGTTTTTATTTCGGTATTTTGCGCAACATAATTGAAATTTTTAGTAAAAATTACCATGTGAGTGTTACGTAACGTTTAGGAGAGGGGAGGGATGGGAAGGGGGTAACACAAAACGTTTCGCCGCGTCACAAGGGGGAGGAAAAAAAAGAGGAATTTTCGTTTCCTTAAAGGGGTCTCCATCAATTTTCAGCGTATAGGCCTCAAAGATGTAAATCCAGCACTGTGAAGGATTTCAATTTCTTAGGCACGACATTCACGACAAACGAGCGTATATACACAGCCATACAAAACAGATTGAATAAAGAAAAGACTCCAAACTAAAAACTTCAACGCTAGTGTCAAATCAGTTCTCATAAACGGATGTGAAACGTGGAAAATACAAGACTAACATACAAAGTCTACAGACATTCGTGGACAAGTGTCTAAGAATAATATGCAAAATATTTTGGGCAATATCGCCCTTTGGAATATAATTAATACGCAGACAGCCATACACCAAAGAAAGCGCTACAATACAATTCTCCAAATGGAAGCAGGAAAAGAGGCTGACCACGACACACAATTAGCAACGAAAGCCTAAACTGGGATGAACATGAAATAACATCAAGAGCTCAAGATAGAACCAACTGAAGAGCACGTGAACGCTCCCTATGTTTTCCCGAGGAATAAGAGTAAAAAAAATTTCATTACATGCAACTCGAAATTTTAATATGTTTCTACACGTTATCACAAAATAATTTCCCTTCTTCACTTTGCTCGATTAAAACACGCGTGGTGTTGCAGAAAGTATAACCGCCTAAAAATTAAAATACTTGCATACATTATTCATACCAGACTGTTCAGTTCACAATTTTACTTACCGCTATTAATTAGAAATATCAACACTCACTAAGCATCAATATACAGATTAACAGAACAATTCTAATCGGTGGTTTTAATGTTACTCGCGAACATTTTCAATTAAGTCAGTGAGTTTATTTCTTTCATTTCGCAAACACGTGGCTTGATTAGCCATTTTAAGATTAGAGCTGCGCAAGCAGCCGATAGCCATATCTAACGATGAAATACTAAGAGAGGCTTGTAGAGCTTTTTGTTATAGTAATAAAATAAAATTTCTGTTGGGACAGATTTGTTTTTTATGAAGATAGATTTTAAATATAAAATGTCAGATTTGTTTTTTAACATTCGGTTAGATATGATTTTGGTAAAGACAGTTTCGAAAAATGTAAACTGGTGATTTTTCTTCAAACTCGTCCTAGCGCCTAAACTATTACTTATATGAAAAAATATTTCGTTCATCTTGAAGTAAACAAAACAATCTTTTTAATGAAGTAAAAGTATCCACACCCTATTTAAGAAAATGACAGACATTTGTAAGCTTAAAAGCGCGGAAATGTGCGGAAGTGGAATTCTAAAGAAAATACGACCCCAGACCATGGTCGGAGCATGACATTCTGCTTGCGTTTTGCATGAAAATTTTATTTGAGGCTAAATTTCACCTTTAATCAAAGATTTCTTATTATTTTGGGATCAAGATGGCGACTTATAAAATGCACTGAGCGGCAGAAGAACTTTAGTCTGCGCGACAAGGATAATAAACATGCCATTAGTGCTGTATCCCGGAATATGGAATGTGAAAAATAAGTAAAGGTAAAGTGACGCCTTGCATTATCTTCTATCGGTGTGGGTAGCCTATAGTAGGGTTGAGAAGGGATGCAGCTTAATCGTTAAGTGTCAAGGAGAGCGATCTTTCTTCAAAAACTTTATTGTAGCACCGATGGTTGGTTGGCGAGTGTCGCGCTAATTTATTCAAATCGTGTAAGTTTATTCAAATTTTCATAAAATAAACAAGAATAAACTTTATTTTGTTGTTCATTTATTGTAGTGATAGCGAGTGATATATATATAATGAGTGACAAAGACAGGAAAAGACAAAAGAGCATAAGTGTGTTTTTCTTTCCACAGGGTCCGTCTGGCCCTTGTGCCCCTGCCAGAAAAAAATCCTGGATCCGCCCCTGGACGTTACTGTGATCAATAACATTCGATCCACCAAAAGCTTACTCATGCATTCTAACCGACGCATAGCAACATCTTACTTGCTGTAGAACTGCCAATTCAACGGCCAATCCCACATAATTTACTATGCTTGCGGAAGCACTTATCGTATATTACCGGATTATATCTTCTACTCTACAATTTTAAATACCCCGTATACTTGTAAAAAGCCATCATTAGTACTCATAGTCCATTGGATTCAACGTATTAGGTTAAGTGTGGATTTTGAGAGAATTTCATGGAGATATCATACAGGAAATAATATTTACTTGTAAAATAGGGTTCCTTTTTAACCGACTTCCCAAAAACAAAGAGAGTTCGACAGGTTTTTTTTGTTTTTAAAATTTTTTTTTAATGATGATGATTCTTTTTCTGTTGTATAGAGTATGATCCCCCATCGCTAGTAATGAAAAAAAGTTGTTCCTAGGGTAGAGTGGGGAGGGGGTACCGATTTGGATGATTCGTTTTGGTTGGGTATAGTATGTCCCCATGTTTACCATATCAAAAACCTTTCCTTTTTCTTTTTTGTTGTATAGAATATAATCGCCTATTGTTAATAACAGAAAAAAATCTTCTGTGTTGGGGCCAGAGATGTCAGACGGTATGGAGCAAAAGTCGCCGAGCCGTGGCGCTGAAGTCGCCCAAAGTCGCCGCGCCATTATTTGAAATCGCCCAAAAATCGCCTTTTGATTTTATAATCAATGAAGTCTTTAAAATTGTTGTTTGTACAACTTTAAGGTAATATTTATTACAGTAATCACAGCAAAATTGTGGTAGAGGCGTCGAGAAAAACAAAAAATACCCTTAAGTAGGTATTTAAAATGGAAGTGGTTATTTGCACTTACGTGTATTTACGAGTACTTTTGAATTCGGGAAAGTTTCGCTTTTACTTATTTTATGTACTTTTATGTACTACTTGACAAATATATTCCCTTGCGGGGGAGGGGGTGGTAAGCAACCGCAGGGACGACAGAAAAACAATTTTGATGTCCGCTGTATCAGAATCCTGATATCCATGACGTGACGACGGCATTGAGCATACTTTTATGTTTGAGCGAAAAAATGCCTTTGCGATAAACGTCAGTTTGGACTCGTTCGGAGTTCAGTAAAAAGTTATTCGCGCAAAATTAGAATTTGAGATGACTTGACAGCAAAAATTGTTCTACTGTCACGTCGGGTGATGTGTTTTCGATTAGCAATATGAACTGTTGCTGTAGGCTGCCGTGCATTCTGATTCAGACTATAGCCCAAAAGCGCCCACCAAGAATTAAAAAATCGCCCAAAAGCGCCCAGCAAGAATTAAAAATCGCCCAAAAAGTGCCTAGTCGCAGAGAGGAAAATTTTCTCGCCCAACTGATGGCTCAAGTAGCCCAATCGGCGAGAAATCGCCCGAATTGGCAACTCTGGTTGGGGCGGGGAAGATGGTAGTCCATCTTCGTAACGCGTGGACCGATTTGGTTGATTCTTTTTCTGATGTAAAGCGTATGTTACCAAATTGGTATGCCGACAAAATTTTAGACGCTGGGGTTGGAGTGAGGGATGGGGTGGATGTCAACTTCTTAACGCGTTGACCGATTTAGATCTTTAAATGTGTAGAACATGTTGCCCAATTGGTACCACGACAAAAATGTATGGGGTGGGAAGGGCTCGTTAACCAACACCTTTTTTTGTTTTATACATTACTACTATAAGGAAAAGTGTTAATCAAGGTTTGTGGTGGCACAAGACTAACTTTGTAACGTCTGCACTGATTTAGATGATTCTGAATGCATAGAGTATCTATTTGTGTCATGACAAAAGATGTGGCTTGTAGTGACAGTTGAAGGAGGGGCGGTGCCTAGCTTCGTAAGGCATAGACCAATTTCAATGATTTTGATTCTGTTATAGAGAATGATTCTTTCTTGCTGTCTAGAGTTCGGTGGCGCACCAGCGCGATGGTAAAAATTTTGTATCTAAGGAACGTGTGCGACGTCTAACGGTTGTTTCGCTTTTCATTCATATTAAAGATATTACTTAAAATAAAAATCATTTGGCCTGAAAACACCACGAACAATTCAACGCTACCTCCCAGACAATTATCGATGATAACTCCAACAATAATAAGCCCGATTCCATTTTTTGAGCTGCTAAGGCCCATTCTTTCAATTGCTCTGTCTTGCTTGATTAGTCTTTTGAGTTGGTTTCACGGATTGGTTTTTTATCTCCTTTTGTTGAAAATTTGCAATTACCGTTTTTAAATCAAGTTGGCCTTTTTTCTTCAGTTAGTTCGCTTACGATTCCGGTTGTTTCCGCTAATGACGACAAAAGTAGTATCAAGCAAATATAGAGTAATTTTGCTTCTTCGTCAAATAGAGTACCGATGGACTTCCAACTTATCTGGTCTATTGCGTCTGATGTTAAGGATTTGGTCTCTTGCCGTACTGAGGTCTAGATTTCGATAGAAAATCGCTAGAAATTCAATCAAACCGTTACGAAAAAAATATCCAGAATATTAAACGGTAAAATTGAAGCACTGTTGGGCAACAATCAATTAAATCTTTAATCAATTATTTAATTGATTGAATAATCAATTATAGGATTCTAATCGCAACTAAATGTAATTGAAATTAATCGTTAAGTTGTAACGAATATTTAAACGTTTAATTGCGATTACATTTAGTTGCAATTGAACGTGTAAAGGCAAGTTGAAACAAAATTTTATTGCAATTAATAGTTAAATTACAACTAAAAAGCACAACTAACAATGTACAATCAGTTCCGTGTCAAGTTGCTTGCTGTGCAGACGTGCTTTTGTGTTTTCTCTACGTCACTTAATTTTTGGTTTTGATTTTTTTTTGTGCAAGAATTTCTGTTTAGTGCTGTATAGTGGCTTTCGCTTCGTGATTGAGTCTTTAATTGTTCTGTAGAGTAAGTTTAATTGCATAGTTTACGCTTATTTATTAACTTATTTATTAAACAAAGAGGTTCTAAGTTCGACGCGTATTTTATTTTTTTGTTTTTTATGTCTGACCGGGCATAACTTCGTAACGCGTCGACCGATTTTGATGATTTTTTTTGTTGGGTAGAGTATGTTCACCGATTGGTACCATGTACCAATGGGGGGTGGGGGTGAAACCTAACTTTGTAACGCGTGGTCCGATTTAGATGGTTCTTTTTTTGTCGTACAGAGTATGATCCCCATTGCTAATAGGAGAGAAAAAAATTGGAATAGGGTGGGGGGGAGGGGATAGGGGTAGTCTAACTTTGCAACGCGTGGGTCGATTTGGATAATTCTTTTTCTGTTGGGTAGAGTATGATCCTAGGTTGATACTACGAGAAAACAAATGTTGGTGGGGTTGGGGGTGGGGGAGGGTGGAACCTAACTTTGTAACACGTGGACCGATTTGGATGGTTCTTTTGCTGTTGTATAGAGTGTGATCACCCATTGCTAATAGAAGAATAATTTGGCCCATGGTAGGGGGTGGGGGGGGGGAGGAGTAGTCTAAATTCGTAACGTGTGAACTCTTATCTAGACTGAGGTTCGCTTGTTATCAGGGTTTCCTTCAGACAGTCTCAACATAACCTTTGAAGACTTTCTTTATTGCATGTTCAACCATCTAGATCTAATTATGGCATGCATGAGCCAATCAATCGTTTATGTAGGGTTGTTAATGCATGTCCTAATTTTGATTTAACTCTAAGCAAGGTGTCTATTGTCTGTACTCATGTGACTTTCTGTTTTGCATGTTGTGTGCTGGGTTCCCTTACTTGTTTTCTTCCTGCTCCTTTCTTTTACTTCTTATTTTTTCCTTTGCATGTTGGTGTGGGAGCCCCATTTCATCGTTTTGATGGAAAAGGCGAATTAATTCTGGGCTCCTGACTTAGAAGTGTGCCTTCTGTGTTAGAAGGGTTAATTCTATTATTATACAACTACCAAAATCAATTGTTTAAATTTTTTGTGATTTGGTCATGTATTCCTAATTTTTGCGTGCATTACATTTTTTATACCTATTTTAAAGATGTCTCTGTGTATCTGGCAAAGGTGAACGTGAAGAGAGTAATATTTTTGTGAATAATCCTAAAATGAGGTTTCGTCGCAAAAAGCACCCGTTTTAGAAAACTCCACGAGTACATCAGAATTACAACCATGCCTCAATTTACTTGATGGAAACTAGTAATAAAGGGATACACTAATTTTATATCTTACTTCCTAAGCTATTTAAAATGGAAACATGGAGAAGACAGCGTTGAAGAATATCAAAGTTACGTGCAGTAACACGGAATTTTTTTTTTGAATATTGTGAAATACTTTATTCATTCACTGATACCGCTTAGAGTTGTAGAGGATCCGTATTTTTTAAAGATATTTTCATATCATTTATTGACGTCAAGTTAGTAAGTCGGCGAACCTCGGGACGTCGCATCGAAGATTACTATGCAAAAGAAATAGCAGATATCAAGTCTCAACATCTGGTCTGGCAAGAAACAGCGTTTCATTGCAGTTACCGCACATTGGATTACGAAGGATCTAACTAGGATATCAGTAGCATTAGCTTGTCGAAGGTTCGAAGGTACTCATAGTTATAATTGTATATCCGAATTAGTTTAGGAAATCAATTCCGCCTTTGAACTCACTGTGAACAAGATAGTTGCCACCAAGACGTTTGGAGTACAAATACAAAATATTTATAAGATTAACCGCATTGAAGATGCGCCCGACACAATTAACGATTCCGATGATCTTTAAGAAGAAGAAAATAGAAATCTTGCAGTGGTTGATTATGAGTACTCTATGGAAACTTACTCCGTACCTTTATATTTGCGATGCTGTGCTTCTTGCGATGTCAATAAGGTATTAACTGACCAAACTAATCCACTATCGTCTATACATAACGTTGTCATGAAAAAATGTAATACTTTATGGAAAGCCGCAGGTCAACCTAAGACGGCGAAGATAATTTAGGATACATTACAGTATACCTTGAGCCGGTTTGGAGAAACCAGATGAGACAGTTTGTTCGACTCTCTTCAACAAATTTTCTCCATTAAAGAAAAGAATCACCAATTACAGAAGCAACTTATTTAAGAAATTCTATTAAAAACACTGAATTTGGCCATTTAAATGAGTATTTGTTCTGTGTTGGTCCAGTTGCAGAAGCCCTGGATATAATGCAGGGTGAAAATAAAACGTATTATGGTATTGTTATGCCGTGTCTTTTTTCCGTAATGAAAAAACTGAATAGTATTGATTTAAAATATAATTTCATTTAAGGGGAGCTTCTAGTCGAGCGGCCTGAAAAATTGCTGAAGTTTCTAAATTTTTTTCTCACAGAAGAATGTAAATATTGTATAATTCCACTTTTTCACCTATTAGTACCTTTACTTAAGTTAAAAAAAATGTTTTTTAATTCTTTAAATTGTAAAATTTGCGAGATATCCATGTGCTTCTGGAGCCGTGTAGCGCGTGCAACACGTTGCGCCGTGCAATATTCCGCCTTCTTTTTTTTTATCTAAAACACAAAAATCAAAGTTATTTGCAAAGTAGAATAAATTTACGGGGCCATGGACCATTTTTAGACAAATGTAGTGATTTTTGATAAAATGGCGACCGTTTGAAGAAAACACCCTATTTTTTTCCCTTTTTATTAATATTTATTAATATTAATATTTTTTGTTGAAAATGGTCCATGGCCCCTAAATTCAATAATATTTATTTAAAAGAAAGAAGAAGTCAATCAGTTGAAAGGTTCGACTGTAACTCTGCACGGCGTGTCTAAAAACATGGTTTTGAGAAAAACGCGTTTAAAGTTTAACAAAAAAAAAGTGGGAAAAAATATAACTTTTGTCTTACAGCTTGTCAGCTGTTCCTGCACCATCGAGCAATCCTTCTTCTTCCTTGTGAAACTGATTTTGACTATTATATTCAAAGAACATTATTTTGTCCCAACAGACCATACAAAAAAATTTTTATACCTGTTGAGCAAACAATACGGCGCGTGCATCTGCATTTGGTCCGAACGTAGGTATGATTAAAAAGCGGAACAACAAGGTTGAAATCTTTGAAAAGGTAATGAATATTGCGTTTAAACTCTCATGTCTAGCTTGATATAGTACTCCCCCCCCCCCAAATGGAGGAACGATGATTTCACTAATCTGAAAAAGATGTCAAAATTGATCTTTATTTTACTAAAAGCACAAGTTCTGGCAGCCGTATAGAAACTACTTAAAGATATACAACATTCAGAAAGGCATACTGCCATAATATCGAAGATATCAAGGATTCGTGAATACTCAGAGTAAGATTCTGTCTACGGTACTTTGCAGTCCATCGTTTATTACAGTGATGAATGGGAGATGAGCACGGGATCCATGAAGCTACAAATGAACACGCATTTCTGAACAGAGAGCTGACCGAAAAACACAGGAGCTCCATTTTATTGAACCATGTCCTCCAGTCGTGGGGACATGTTCAGGTAGTTTTTGTCGACCAGCATAAGAAAAGTACACTCTCATAAAGGAGTATTTCTGATGGAAAAATATCGCAGTTACCATCTTTTTTGTTCATATATCGTTATATGGGTCGATCCGCATAAAAAATAAACGCCCGAATGTAATTATTTCGGTTTACAAATATTAGAAAAAGAAAGTTTGGTAATTGTCTATTTATAGAATGTAAATAGAAAAAGTGCACATTTTAAGATTGACGAAGAGAAATTATACGCAGTTGAAGTATTTTTATCAAAAATACATCTTTATGGCGTGGGTAGTGCGGAGAACGGGGGCATTTTTCAGCTCTAGAATGCTGAATGAAAATAAGAAGGGACAGACTGACTAAACTACTACTGACTGACTACTCTTTCATAAAGCAAAAAAAGGACCATCACCTTAGCGAGATGACACTGAACTTTACGAAGATTTTAAATTAATGCAATTTCCGCTCGTAAACCGAGTAAAAGTTAATTTGGGGAGCAATACCTGTAGCACTTTCGTCTCCGTCAGCAGTCCCAACTCAAATTCAGTTCAAATTTTATTATACCTACAAAATGTTAAATTGTGTAATATCCATTAATAGAATAAAGGATATAATGCTAGTATTCACGTAATAGCTGGTTTAACCCTATTTATTTAATTTATTTAAGCTTAATGCAAGCTATAGCATAATAATAAAAAATAAATAATACAAGCTATAAAATAATACTAATACAACAAGCTATAATAAATAAATAATAAGTCATAAGTAATAAGTGCGGAGTTAGCTCTGTTAATTATGCTATCAATATGAGAACGGAAATTGAGTTCGCTATCTCAGATTATTCCTAGGTCACACAAAGAGGTAACAATAGGGACTGGTACGTTGGTTAACATGTAGATTCTCGAGGTGGTGGTAAGACGCTTGCGAGAATAAGATATGTACTGGCATTTGGAGACATTGAGCTCAAGAAAGTTTTTCATGCACCATGTGGTGAACGAATCGAGGTCATTGTGGAGAAGAAGAGAGTCGGTTGTGGAGGTTGTTGAGGTAGGATTGAATCGAGGAGATGAATCAAGGGGGGAAGCGTAGGCGATCAAGTTTGAACAGGATAACGTAATGAGAGATCTTGTCAAAGGCTTTACTAAAATCGGTGGCGATAACTTTACCGTTTTCCAGGGGACGTAGTGTTTTGGAGACGAAAGTGGTAAGGTTGGTGGTTGAAGATCTTCCTTTGAGGAAGCCATGCTGGGAGAGGGAGAAGATAGACTTACAGTGGAAGAACATGGAATCATAGACCAATTTTTCGAATAGTTTAGGTATGGATGATAATTTAGCAATGGGTCTGTAGTTGGATACATCGTTCTTGCAGCTTTTTTGAAGATGGGAATAATGTAAGGGTTTTTCCATAATTGAGGGAAAGCCCCTTGAGTGACCGTCAGGCGGAAAAGCAGACTAAGGGTTGAACTAGATGCACGGCACACTTTTTCAGAACGATGGCCAGAATGCCAGCGGGACCTGGGTGAAAGTTGTCCTCAAGCCCGTTAATACTGGCGGCGATTTGTTCGGGGTCAGGGTCGAAAGATGTAAACGACGTTTGAGTGCATTTGTCCAAGAATGAAAAGTAGTCACGGTCAGGTTGTAGGGAATTGTCGCTGAAAGATTAACTGAAGAAGTGTGCAAAGAAGTTGGCGATAACCTGAGGATCAAACAAAGAGGTATTCTCGAGCTTTAGGGTGGAGGAGTAACCATTGGATTTCTTCTTGGAATTAATAAAGCTATAAAAACGCTTGGGGTCGGATATGAGGCTTGTTTCCATCCGTACTCATAGTAGAGGGTATCACAACGTTCAGTCTGGGTCAGAAGAAAAGGTTGCCAACGCTTATTTCTCCTGTTGCGGAGAGAGCGTAATTCTTTGTCGTACCAAACGGGGGAGGAGGAGCAGTTTTTACGAGGAAGAAGAGGGATAGATTGTGTAAGGCAAGCGTGTATTTCCGAATAAAAGATCTCTACAATGTCAATTGGAAGATGTTGAGGGATAGTGCCCATGTTGGAGTTGAGGAGTAAGTGATTTAATTTTTCAAAGTCGCCTTTTTGAAAATTGAAGGAAAGAGAAGACTTAGAGCTTGAAAGGGCGTGAGGGTGTTCGTAGGAGAAAACGGGGAACAGAGAGGATGGTGGCGATCGAGCGCGGAGAGAAGCTGGTTGCTTTCCGCTACAGTCGAGTTAACTGGGTCTGTGGAACAGATTAAGTCTAATTGTCTGTCCAGAAATTCCTGACTCCGCTAACTTGAAAGAGACCAGAAACAGAGAGCTGATCGGTAAAAAAGGCTTCTTTAGCGAAAGAGGCGTTCAGGAGGACAAAGTGTGAACAGTCCTCAGGCAATGACCATTGAATACGGGGGAGGTTAAAGTCACCCAGTACAATGAATTTACCGGAGGCGTTGGCGTACTCAAGCATGGTGTCTATCGTTTCAATTACGGGCTCGAAGGCTTCTAGAGGTTGAGAGGGACGAATATAACAACAAAGAATATACAGAATACACTTATTCATTGTTAATTTGATACATACAAATTCTGATATTGTAGAGTCGGAGCTCTTAAGCAGGGTGGTATAGTTTGGAGAGAATAGTTCGTGGTCGAGAATTCCTGGTGTTAGATTGGTTTCAGTTAAGGCAAAGGTATAGTGCGGTAATTTGTGAGAGTTAAGGAAAATATTGGATGTTTTTGTGCGAAGTCCTCTTAAGTTCTGGTAATACACTGACAAGCTGCTGGGGAGAGGTACTTGATTGGAGACCGCAGGGGCATTAGGGGGTGGTCAGAAATAGTGGAAGAGGGGTGGGCGGTTTAGGAGCGAAAGTAGTTTAAGGAGTTGTTGCGACTTTTTTTGGAGATTGGAAATGCGGCGAGAACTGACGTACGCAGCATAGGTGAATAGATCTCCTGAAACCTTATGGGAAGAGATATTGAATGATTCATGGTACTTAGTGAAAAGTTGGTCTAAACATCATTGTCGTCGTAAGCATTTTTGAATTGAGCACTAAACCTTTGTAACGAACTCTTGAACTCACCAGAGGACTAATTAAATTTTTTTTTAATTCTTAGATCATCTTTATCACAAATTTAGTAAATAACAACAAAAGTAGCAAAATAAATATATATTTGCTATCATAAATTGAATTTTTTAAGCTGAACGATAAAAGAAGTCTAGTAAACTTTCAAAATACATTGACTGTATAGTCTAGCTCGTTAGTGTTACAGTGCGAATACAATGTGTTATAAATTAATTTAAACATTGAAAATTTTATTTTAGTCCAATACACCTAGCTCGTCGAACCTTTTAAGACTGTATTTCATTGTTTCTTCGAATCGTTTGGAAGAAAACATTAAATGTCTCTTCTTACTTCCGATGTCTTCGTCAATAAGACCTTCAATACTGTTATCGTGTGAAACACTTCGGTCCATTGCCATTATGGGAAACAAAGCAATGGCTGTCATTAATCCGTAGAATTCCTTTTGGAGGACTTCGTTTTTGATATCATTGAAAGTCGGAATTGAGCTGTAATTGAGTTCAGTGAGTGTAGTTTCTAGGGCTTGATGATACGTGCGGAGTAATTGCTCTCGTTTGTTTTTCAGGACATCAAGTTTTAGACTTGTATTAAAAAAGTAGTTTAAATCAATACCAGGACTGCCATAACAACTCATCTGAAAATCAACCTAAAACAAAACATTACGTTACCATGCATATCTAACGAAATTTTTCACATTCTTACAAAAGTAACATCACATGGTTTCGAATTATTAGTGCTGTGATATTTGAACATAATATTGTTGATCCACATATCACCGTGATTCAAAACTTTTACTTCTCCGTTTCTTGGCTCTACGATATTTAAACATCTTTCTCTTAAATTGATAAGAATTTTTCGTAGTTTTTCTGCAATCACATCAAATCCGGGCCACTCTGTTATAACAGATGCCGACATATAGTCTATGTTGCATGTGAATATTCCGGAGAATACGGCTGCGTCCATAAAGTAGGAATTAAAAAATCCTGCAGGAAAATGCTGCATCAAGGACGAGTCCTAGAAAGTGGTGTATAATGAGTCAACTTAATAGGTTGTAAAATATCAATTTATACCTTTTCAGCCAATACCATCGATGTTGCATGAAATTTTCCTAGCTTTGTAAGGACCAATCGGCAGTGTTCTTCGTCGAGGCCCTGTTCCCTATCTCCATTCATAAAACCACTTGCTTTGAGATCTTCAAAGACCATCGTTTGTACGGGATGACCTAGGGTGTAGTAGCATCTTGAAAATGTAATTATCTTGTCAGTAAAATAGATAAGATTTGTGCTATTTAATATTACTTTGGCCCGAATTTTATATTTTTTAAGAGAACCTCGGTCTTAGGCAGAACGTCAAAGTAAATAACCTTTTCTCTCACGAAAGCTTTGAGTCCTACAAGAAAATCATTGTGTGGTCCTATTGGCATGCTTTTAATTATCACAGAAATATTTTCTGTTTTGCCCTTAAGTCTACAAAATTTTATAGTTGCTCGATATATATTGCTACAGAAATTATCGCCTCCTCCGCTTCCCATTGTGAATGTTATCTCCTGAATGGTAAGTTGGTCTAGTCTTAGTCCATTTTCCAATGCTTCTTTAAAAAAATCATGGTTCAAGTTCGAGGGAATGTCGATGTTGTTCTTCTCTATAATCATATTTGCTGTTTAGAACTGAAAAGAAAAATATTGTCTATTATTATTATTGAAAAACAGTCTATATAACGGGTCTTTATTAAACTGCGAAACAACCTCATTACTTTCCCTCTTAATAATACTTAATACTTTTCCTCTTAATATGGCAAGTTTGTTTATTTACATAGTCATTCAAAGAGAAATGAGCCTCATCACTAATCAAAATTTTCCGATCGGTCAACAACACACGCTCATATTAAGTCAACCAAACGCACCATAAAATTCTTGAAGAAACCTATTACTTTCGATTGGATTTGGACTATGATTTTGAAAGTAAATTTCCACAATTTGCAATTGTTGTTTGAGTGTACGGCGTTGCATTGTTACCTACCGAAAGACCTATCACAAAAAATACTCATTAAAAGTAATGGATAATAAACTTAAAGTAAATTATAGGAATACAAACGGATAGTAAAATGAACAGGAGTACCACAGAAAAGGTTGTTATTTTATTTTGATTATTTATTGGAGTTTGTGCTTATTGGGCAAGGGTTGGTCCGAAATTAAACGGCAGTACTTTTCCAAATGATGTTTGCTTATTTAAAGTAATTTTTTTTTTTGAAATTTGTAAGAGAAATTTTTTAGGAGTAAATTACATAGCTCATTTTCTCAGAATATCAGTGATTCAGAAATAGACACGGAGACGGCGGAGAGTCGCCTGAAAGAAGCAGAAGTTGCACCACAGTCTAACGAAACCACAAAGAGAGAATCGGCCAAACAAGTAACCAAATCGGGTACAAAAGCTCGGTAAAATTCATCAAAAGAATGAATTCAAAAGGCACAGATTCAGAGACCGATCAAGAAAATGGGTTGATTAAAAGCATAAAAGCGTTGTCAAGACCTTCGGAAAATACTATAGAAAAGTAGGTTCTTCCGAAGCCTCGCACCTTCAACAGCACCTTCCAATAAAAGAAAAGACGTAACCAAGGAAACCGGGGGAAAACGAGAAACGTCTCATCAAGGAAAAACAAGTGCCCTCTTCTTCAGTGGCTAAAACCTTTAAAATGAATAAATGAAGGACCTAAGAGACATTGAAGCTCCCTCAACTTTCAAGGTAACCCAGAAACTGAGCGGAATTTCAATAGGTAGGACCAAGCCACGATCTAAACCGAAGACCGAAAAGTCGGAGGAGAAGGAAAAGTCAAAGTCTAACCCAAAGGGAATACGCTCAGATAATGACGGAACCGTTTAAAACTCCAGCAAATAATCGATAATCGTTTGCTGTGATTCAGACGAAAGCTGTCGTGATATAACTGGCTAAAGGTAGAGTATAAAATCTGGAAGGAGCCATATGATTTTCTTAACAGCTGCATCGGCAAACTAGGAATAGGATATAATTCTGCGAGTCAGTAAATATATGAATCCCACCTACAATATTACAGATAAATTCCATGCTGCGACTAATTTTGATGCAAAATAAAGGCATTTGCACAAGCGGATGGGGTGTCCTATCCTCCAAATTCAGAGACACGGGAGGATTCAACCTGAAGATCGTGGTAGACCGAATGTCTGCTCGGTTATCAGAACAGCTGCAGGGGTGGTGAAGTTCGGGCTGGGTAGGCTAAGATTCACCGCCTCATCAAATGAGAGAAGTCGGAAAGAGAAGGATGGTGCAGGTTAAGCTACACCACACCCGAGCAGTAATTAACGACTTGTACTTACACATGGTGGAGGAGGCCATCGATGTGACCATAATCCAAGAACCGTGACCCTCTGGAGCTACAATTCAAAGATTAAGGTCAAAACATTACAACATAATCCATTCAAATAAAGAAGGTAAACTAAGCAGCTGTATATTAGTAAGTAAAAAGTCTTCGTTTTCCATTGCTTCAGGACTTGCGATCTGACAGTGGTGATATGCGACCGCAAAAATATCTGCCAGAAGAATAAGACAACCCTCCATTGGAAGACCCCAAACGCTTAATAAGCTATAACAGTACCACCGGAGTGAACTTGGCCATGGGGTAGCAGTGATATAAACACTAGAAGAGATGACTTTGTATTTTTGTATTCGTAATACTTGACTCAATCTTTATAGTAGACATTGTGTGGTAAGCCATAACGAACAAAAATAAATAAATATATAACAATGTTGTCTACCACACTTACTTTTTTATAAACGAACACGGAGTGTAGACCGGTTTCAGCCTTCGGCTATCATCAGTACACAAAATAGATATTTGTAACCGAAGCAGATATCCTATTTTTCAAAGCAAAAATCTAGGTAGGAAGTAATAAATTTAATATTAGCTCAAACGAAAAATAACATGACAGTAAATGATTGGAAGGTATCGCCTAAATTCTCCTTTTCTCATTTTAGGATAATCTTAAGCATTAACTTTAATAAAGGAGTTAATCGAACCGTTTGACACCCCATCAATACTGACTGGACTAAATTTTCTTATATTGGCACAATTCGCTTAAGGGCGACATTTCAAATAAGATACAAACTGAAAAAAAGTCAACCTTAAAACATTTACGCTAACGACTGTTTTTTGGTGACCCATCAGTCGACCATCAAAACGTAGCCATGCACCATGGTAGACTGTGGAACTTCGACTGCATAAGTAGGACTCAAACCAGAAGACTCTTTAATAAAGCCAAGCGAACAAAAACAGAAGCAGATTGGAGCCTGTATCGCGCCAGTTTTATTGACTTAAAAAAGAAAACCAGAATTGCAAAGAGATCATCTTGGACAAACTACTGCTTAAATATAGTGTCAATAACAGAAGCGCCTAGACTCCACAAAATGCTAGTTAAGTCGTAACTCCGCCTTGACACCTCTGTAAAGACGATGGCTCTTGGATAGAAGAAAGTCAAGAAATTCTCGAACAGCTCGTCTCCATCCATTTCCCTGGGTGCAAGGAAGAGAGAATGCAAGACCGACCACACGATTTTTGGCAACTCCACTCTCCAGATAGAAGACCTAACGATATACAAGGACTGCACAAGCGAGAACGAGGCGGTAAAATCCTTCTATCCATGCAAATATGCAGATCCAGACGGAATCGTCTCCTCAATGCTACAAAATACCTTGGGAAGTAGAGAGGTAGGTGTAGCTTTCATTCACAAAGTAGGGAAACTAAACCCCACCTATCAGACATATCAGTCTCTCGTTATTTCTATTAAAAACACTAGACAAGCTATTGTACTTATATCTCAGTCAACACCTTAAGTCAACTAAGTATTTATGTAGCGCACAACACGCTTAGACTAAAGGTAACTCTGTGTACACACTACATGAGATTACAAGAACGATTGAAAAATCTCTCCATGATAAGGAATATTCATTGGCAACTTTATCCGATATTGAGGGAGTATTTAACAATCTAAAAACAGAATCTATTATCTCTTCAATGGAGGAAGCTGGAACAAGAAAATGTTTGACAAACTGAATACAGGCGATGGTAAATAGCAGAGTTGTTATCGATAGTTCAGGAGATTTCTCCATCAGGAAAACAGTTAAAAGAAAGGCCGCTCTGTACCGTCTCTCTCAACAAAATCCTCAAATCCATCGTATGCAAGAGCATCAAAACAATAACGTACGCTGTACTACTGACAAGATGAAAATTTCTACAAACGGTCAGTGATGTCATGAACTCTGCGTTAAAAGACATGTGAAGATGTGCAAAAACTAACTGCCTTACCTATTTGGAAACTGTAAGAACTTAAAGGTAATGTTCTCAAAATCTCCAAGTTTCTGGGCATCATATTCGACTCCAAACTAAATTGGAAACCGAATGTGCAAAATGTGGAATGGAAGAAGAAATGGGGCATGAAGCCGCAAATTGTACATTGGACGTACACAGCGAGCGTCAGATCCATTCTTACACAAGTGATAGTTTGGTGGGATACGCTAAGAAAGGAGTCACATCTTAATTTTTTGAGAAAGGTGCAAAGGTCAGCTTTCTTGGGAATAATTGGTGCGGTAAAATCTGCACCACAAAATGGTCTGGAATTGCACATCAAACTTGTTCAAGATTCACTTTGGGTCGATGCATAAGAGGCATAAGTACGTAATAAGGGGTATGGATCGGACTTCAAATTCGAATCCGAGTTTTATTATCACTTGCTTTGACAGTGAAAACTGATCGAACAGATCGATTCAATTTATTTATGCATTTCAATTTATTTCAACATTTTGAAATTACTTCCATATAAAAATATAAGGTCATTAGTAAACCAATTTGATATATAATGGAAGACAGCCTTTGTAGCTTACAAATCTTGATTAAGCAACAATGGGTATTTTACAATTTTACAAATGTTGCTTATTTAATCGAGTGAAACTTATAATTTCTTCAAAAATAATTTGCGATGCACGGACAATGGTTTTTGAAAGTACATTTACACGCCAAAAGTATAAGAGAATCACACCTTTTAATCGCGCATTTGCAAAATTTCGTAAGAAAACACCAAACCCATTTTCCCTCTGTTCAGCCTAACCTTTCCTATCAATCGTAATATGTCCTAGAGGCATTTCTATGCCTAAGCCCAGAAACGTTTCCAGAACCTTTTGCGAGTATGTACCAGAAACATTCTCTTACATATTTTGGGAAGGTTTCTGGTCTAAGACAGAAAAATGTAGGTATGTTTTGGGGACGTTTTTTGAAATAATTGAATGTTTCTGGGACATTTTGTGCTATTAGGGTATATTTCAAAATAAGGCAGAATTTGTTTCGCGCATTTGCTCATTGGCAACCTATATAGGGTTAACAAGGAAGTGCGTTAAGTTCAGAAAACTTCGGCAGTTTTCTTTATGTAGTTGATTGACCACTGCTTATGTGAATGGAAGTTACACACATTTTTAAATCTTTAAGCAATTAATAATTGTGTAAAAGAAAAAGAAAATTATTATGTATTGAATCGTGTATGCCATTTTAAAACATAGCCAATAATCGCCTTTGAACTTCTGGGGTAATTAAAATGAAAATATTGCAGATGTAAACAAACTGGAAATTGTAATAAAATCTGTATATAAACGCTTTAGACGGAAATCACCGCAAGTAAAAGTATTCTATAGTCTAAGTTGTCATCATATAAACTCAAACATGTTATTCCAACACTGTACCACACATTCCTCAATAGTTGCTATAATCCTATGAAATTGCATTCGCACCAAAAAACAATTTGTATGAAAATTGAAAATCGCACATTCCAATATAAAATTATTTCTGATTTACACAACAAGTCACCGATGACAAAATCATGCAGTAGTCACTGAACAGAGAGTCCTAAAATATTCTGGCGATCACAAACTAACATTTACGATTTGTTTGGTCCGAAATTTCACAACGATAAATTTACGATTTAGCTCGAATCGATTTATTTATTTCCGATTTCGATCTGAAGCGCTCTAAAACTAGGAAAGTTTTTGCATTTTGTCTTATTTTATAAATCTTACAAATTTGAGACAAAATGCAAAAAATGTCTCAGTTTTTGAGCGCCTTAAATAGATTGAAATCGGAAATAAATAAATCGATTCGAGTTAAATTGGTATCGCGTAAAATCGATTCGAAAATCGGCAAATCGAAGGCTCAAAGATCGATCTTTCGAGATCGAATCGAAGATCGGCCATCCCTACTTGCAATCGTTGTCTCGAATCGGGTGAAGTTTTTCTCCTGCCACATGAACCACAAGGGGTTACGGGAACTAGAGAGAAAACTTCCATGACGGTGCCTTTATACTATAAAGTTTATAGTACTCCTTCAAAGTTGGCTCTAATTTCAGTGAAGACAAGATACACACAAGTCTTAAATCACTTAAGCCAAACGCAACCACAAGTAATTATTCGTTTTCGATAAACTTCCATCAAGCCAAAAATATTTCATTCAAAGTGAGTAATTAAAAATTAATGTTGACTTTTTCTTTTTCTTCATAAGCTAATTGTTTATTAATTCGCACTTATTTGCATATTATTAGCTGTATCTACACATAATCCAATGGAATGTGATATTTTGTTGCAAAACGTTTAACAATATTGCATAAAGCATGCAAACAACAAACAGAAGCATGTCGCAAACTTTAATCCGCAAAGAACAAGATCTTTATTCAAACAAAATTCTTTTTCATGTTATGTAGATACTCTTTAAAAGATTTGTTAATTTTTTTGGTTAACATCATATATCATCACTTTTTTTTCATTTTAATTCTAGTGAAACCATTAATTCGACGGCTTATGAGCGTCAAGGAGATGGGGTCTTACCGAACAGCATAAAAGGTAATGATATTTAATTTGTTTTCGTTTTATTGCGCATGTCGTTTACGTAACGTCCATTCTTTTTGTACAACCGGGCAAAACTTCGTGGCGCGTGGACAGATTTGGATGATTGCTTTTGTTGTTGTATAGAGTGTGCTCCCACAGTAGTACCCAGCCAAACATGTTTTGGGTTGGGTGTGGGGGGGTGGGGGGTGGATCATAACTTTGCAATCGGCGGACCCATTTGGATGATTCTTGTTTTGTTCTATAAAAATGTTTTAACTAGTAGTGGGTGTTGTAGGGGAACTCGCCTAAACAGGGCATATGCTAAGAAATTTTAAGAACTGTCAGTCTGACTGTATACGATTTCTAAAAGAAAGATCCCAAATCTCTAAATTTACTTACTTTGTCACTAGTACTATTAATTATCAGTAATTTATTAATTTTGACATAATAAAGTACTACCATGCTTGTTAAAATTAAATGCGTTGCTTTTCTACATTCGAGGTATATGGCACTAAATCCTAAGTACAGCTTACATCAATATTTTTCCCTAAACCCCTCGTACATATAGGGTTCGTTCGATTATTAACGTTTGTTCACGTATCGTTTCGTCACTCGTATGGTTTAATATATAGCAGCTTCATATACCCATATAGGCTATATAGCCTATGTATGTATCAGCAAAACGATACGCGAATGAACGATGGTATTCGAAAGTAACAGGCACCAATAGATTCCCTCAAAAACCGAGTGTACCATTTTCTCCACTGTTAATAGGATGTGGATTTGCTGTGCTGCCGTACTCTTAAACTGCTTCTACATTCTATTCCAGAGGTCTGCTCCATACTACACGGTACGGTATTTTGCGAAAGTGTGCGACGGAAGAAACTAGTAATATTGAAAAAAATGAATCTTGAATCTAATGAAAGTAGTGAACCACCGATAAAAAAAGATATTTTTACAGATAAATAAATATTTTTTGAGAACACATGTTTGGAATTTGTTTTACTTTGATACACTATGAATCTTTCCTTTTTTCGATATTTATTTTTACTTTTTCTTTTATATTCATTTATTTTTCTTATTTTTATTTTTATTATTAATATAAAATTTGCTAAATTTAGAACTGTCCATTTTCGTTTAGAAGTTCCCTTTTAAGTAGAATTGCCTGTTAGAATATGCACTGCGCCCAACTTCGTGGACCGACTTCGATGATTATTTTTTTCCTTGTACGAAGTATGCACCTCTATTCATGAATTTTGTAAGTGGTGTAGGTTGTGGAGAGAAAGTGCAACAGACGGAGTTGGATCAATTCGCTGAGCCGCACGACCACCATGCCATGGGCCCCGGGTTCGAGACCAGGTCTCCCCGTGAGCTTTTATTAAGAAATAAAAATAATCCACTTCGTCTCTGGGCTGTTGTCTAGCTCGCAGCAATGCAAAAACAAGACTATCAAGTTTCCTTACTTCCCTTACCCTAATTCCTTTCCAGCCAAAACCATGCTAACGCATCAAAGGGTTGTCCCCTAGGATTTGGCCACATCGTATATAAAAAAAAACTTAACTTCGTAACGTGTGGACCGATTTTGAAATTTTGTGGGTGGGGTGTTGGTTTTCAGAAAGAAGTATTCGTTCTCTCGATGACGAGCGATAAAACTATGCCGACCACGAGCCGCCACCAGTCCACGTACGCCCAACCCTTCCAATCCTTTTCTTGTGCAACGAACAATTTGTAGAAACTCGTCAATTCGCATGTGAAATTATATCAATCTACTTACTAGTGCGAACATTTGTTCTCGCTGATGAAGGAAACAAGTCTCCTACTAGATGCTGCTAGAGCTTGGTTCAGTTTTAAGAGTCATAACTGCGAGGAAAATTTTCCCCGAAGTTGGGAAAATAGTAGTATAAAAGAGATGCCAATTGAGTGGAAGAAAAAAATAATTTTGTCGATGCTATTGTTATTTTTTCATAATGTTCTTTACAAAATAAACCTTTCTATGAACATTGAAGTTTTTGTTTTTTTTGTGGCCCACATAAACTTAATCCTTAATGCCTTTGAGTTTGACATGCTTGGTCTAAAGGGACTAATATTAATGACATAGATTTTTAAAAACCTGATCAAAAGTCATTACTTTATATTAAGCAAAAAGCAATCTTATGTAGGTGAACTGAACTTATTATATTCAGCCGCATTTTCGGTAATGCATTTTCCTTTTAAGATGAAAAATTGAAATTGTAAAATAAAAATTTCGAGAGCTTGTAGTTTCTTTTAAGATATAATTGATATGATTAAATAATTAGAATCAGTTGCATTTTCATCCACACGACTGTCTTATCGTTCTGCTTATTTTATAAGGCAGTGTCTATTTATCGCCCTCAATTTGCCGTGTAATTTCCGTGTAGACGAAAGTATACGGAAATACACCGTAAGTACGTCAAATTTTTATTAGACTTTCTGGAAGGAAGAGGTGTATTAGTCAGGCTTTTAGTTGTTTTATTATTTTGTATTTTGAACAGGCTGTGATAAAATATTACCAGTAATATGAATATGGAAGCGACTATTTGCACTTATGGTGTACTTACGTGTAGTTCCGTGTATTTCCGTGTACACGGAAATTACACGGCAATTTAATAGTGGTAAATAGACACTTCCAGTTAATAATTAATTTCTTATTTAACAATTTCGGCGTACTAAGCTCTATCTTACATTTCTTATCTCTAGAATATGATGTGAAATAAACTTTTATTCTGTTGATTAATTGATAGATAAATATTTGCACAGATTTTAATAGTGAATTAAGAACGCGGTTAAATTGTTATAAGTGTCTACATGTGCTCAATTACATACATAAGATATGGATTAAAATAGACTACAGATAAAGCTTGATCAATATGCATTTTGGAGATTGATGTTGATTTAAAACTTAGTCCATCTTCACTGCGACGTTTTTAGGTTTTACTTAACTATATAAATTATATAATAAAATTCCTTCTCATATTAAAAGCCGAACCGAACTTTTTAATTACCGCTTTCAAATTAACCGCTTAGAATATTTAATGTTGGTGAAAAATATTAAGTTAATTATATTTAAATCATGAATAAAATCTTAATGTTTTGACTTAATTCACAAAGCAAGACTGAGAGAAATACCAATAATTCTTTTCATTTATAATTCTAATTACAAAATCACATCTACACATCACTGAACACTTAAAAAAATTATTCATATAAGGTGAACAATTTCTTTCACTTCTTATTTTATATTGTTGTTACAATGTTTTAGCACATCCTTGTTATTTGCACTGTCAGATTTACATATTATACAACAATTTATTAAATTTATTCACCTGTGGTATTTCAAGTTTCATCAACAATCGTGAGATTTGCTAGACTTGCCGCGGCCGCGTGAGAAACGTTAATGAGAATTTTGACTGTACGTTATGACACTTCACTTTCTTAAATTGCCTCGGTATTTCTCAAATCACTATTTGGGAAATATGTAATTAATAAGAGAGAAAAATGACACTGCCACTTAGGTATTGTTTAATATTTCTGTGGGATAAAGACCACCTGAAATTAAAAATTGTCGTTTCGTTAAATATTAGTTATTCTTCTTTAAGTACCTTAAGCTATCTATAAAGCACGCCGCCAATTAGTAGAGTAGTAGTTCTAAAAGCGTTTTTTGTTTTGCTTTAATTTTATTGAGTAGGAACTAGTTGCTATGAGTGAGTGAGTGAGTCGCTTTATTGCCACAAGTTCCATTGAAACTCACTATTACATTAAATGTGGATAATTCGCTTAGTTGGTTAGCTACTTAAATTTACTTTGAAGTACGAATTCAATGACAATGAAATTTTCTTTAGCATACGTAAAGTAGATGCAAAAACTTTAACAATAAAATTGAGTGGAATATAATTCTTATTACTCATGGTCTTATAGCCTAGTGAAATCTTATAAATTTGGTTTCACCATGGCATTAATTTTAAAAAAAATGGCCCCAAAGTAAGGGGTGTAATTCGCAATTTTCTTCTGATTATTACTTTTAAGAAATACAAGTAGTTACTTGAAAGTTGCGCTCTGATACGCTTTTCATTTCCAAACATAAACTTTAAAGAAAACAAAACATCACATTCGAGCAGTTAAATTTGGTCGACATAATGAATCTGAACTAAGCTTTCTTGAATTTTAATTACACGTTATTTAAGTGACGATTCGTTGTTTTGATTAGGCTTGTCTACATCCGCAAGTGTGGAGTATCCTCATTAATTTAGATGTCATCAACTATCCTTATCTGCATGTTTTAATTTTGGAAACTGCGTATCATCAACTATCCTTATCTGCATATTTCAATTTTGGAAACCGCATAGTCTACTCAGGATGTATTTGTAGCGGATATAATCAAGGCAAGCCAGGTGTCGCTAGTACACTTTTTGATTTACTAAGCTTGCAATTACTGGATCTGTATTACTTCCTAGCAAGGACTCTTTCTCTTGGTTGCGGGAATTTAGGAAGAGAAATTTAGAACGAAATGTAAAATAAAATGAAATACTAGTTTCTTTCTCATTGCCAAAGTTACTGTTGTTATTCTTTGACATTTAAGGGGGTCCTCTATTCTCGCGGTTTAAAAAAATCGATTTTTTTTTTTAAAATTTCAATCTATATATATCTGAGAATACGCCACAGAAAGGATTTCATTAAAATCACATTCCTTTGCATGTTTCTGGGAACAGAAATGTACCCGTCTCCGGCCGTTTCCGAGAAACTAAGCGCGGTGCGCCACGACGTCGCTTGTCCAGTTAAAAATCATTGTCTAAAGAATTTATCAGTCCGTTCTTGAGAAGAATGTGGACAACCAAAAACATCAACGTGATGAGGAAGGAGAACTCTACGGCCCCGGTATAGCAGATTAACTCGTAAGTTACTACAATCAAGTTATACACCGTAATTTATCATTAAACGCGTTTTCCCGAAAGTAGTGTTTTTTTAGCTGCCGAGTAAGACTTCTCATAAAAGTATTGGTCCGATTTCAATAATTTTTTTTCAATTGTTCAGAAAACATACCGCTATGTTTTCCCGAGTACGATTTGCAAAATTTTATTTTTTTCTATTTTTATAGCCTCTAATAGGTCAAAAAATGACATAAAAATTGGAAATTCTTACAAATTGTTGCATAACTTTTACGTATTGCAAAATAAAAAAAATCTGTCTCGGGAAAACATAGCCAACGTAACTATGATTATAAAGAATATAAATTTTCAGATAACAGATTACCCAATTGGCCACAACTTTGCTTAAGCGGGACCCATGCAGTTTCAACATCAATGTCATCAATGACGTTTCAAGGTTGCGAGAGTTATTTTTTTTTCATCTTCAAAAGAAAAATTGAAAAGTCAAAATATGTATCTTCGAAATAAAAAAAAATTTTTTTGAATGTACTCAGTAGATCCTTCGCAATTTATTCCCCAAAAAACCGCTCAAAAAAACTACATGGTTGACGATAATTAATAAGTAATTTAATAGACACAGTCGATCATTAACCCCAACACCGCGATTGACAATTAAATTTCCACAGCAAAGTGTAAACTCAAAATGCATCTTTGAGTGTGCTTTGGCTATCATCTCACTCTCTCTAAGGTTCCTTCCCTTGTGCACCGACATCGGGTCCGCTTCTACGCAAACGCCTTGAACTGTAGCGACGATTTGTGGATCTGGGTACCTTCATTCTTTACGGATCTTCTTTATGTGTTGCGCGGTCGTTTAATTCGGCGTTTTCCCTCCGTCCCGTGCGGGCTCCAATCTAATCCATTGCCACTTTCGCCTGCGAACACTGGTGCCTATCCCGTCTTGGCCTGTAAGTCTATGTAGGTCTTCGTTGGTAACGACCTCCGGCCAATGGATGTTAAGAATGCAATGAAGACAACGGTTGACGAAGTCTTGTAGATTAGATGAAATTTTACAGGTCAGTTTAAATGTAGAACACCCGTACAACAGAACATATTTTACTTTCGACTTGAGTATAAAAGCGATATGAAAGTAAATTATACCTATATAATTTGGCCCATAATTTTTTCCTATGGTCCAGGAAATTTATAAACCACACAGCCGAAGTCCAAGAAACAATCAAATTCATGAAACTCCTAAAATTAGCAGCTAAAATCTTGTACCCACGACTAGACGAGTGCAAGGAAAAAATCAAAATACAAGGTCTGTGCAATAATAGTAGATGGACGCCATTTTTCTGACATTACTGTCAAAATTGGCCAAGTGTGACAAACTTTAGTGAAGACTGAATTGTAAAGAGCGATTTTAAAATATTTTTTTAAATATTTTGAATTAAATGAGTATAAATTTTGCGTGAGCTCCCATACTAGTTTCACAGGACTTTATTGTTCACGTATAATAAGATTAATAACAATGCACATATGAAATAAAATTCTGTACATGTGGTGCTTCCTTTTTTCATCCTACGGGAACAAAAAATAAGTTCATTAAACGAAGATTTTTCTGCTTACCTCGGCATCATATCTTCACTACGAACTGTGTGAAATGGCTCTTAAACTGTAAAATATAGTTCCAGTTTGCAAGTGATGCTACAGCTATTATATAAAACTTTTCTCTTCACTTTTGAGAGGAATTAGTGGAGTGTGTCATCTGTGACGGGAAACTAAAAACACTAACCGCAATTATTTGTTATTAAATTGGTATTTCTACTTAGGAAATATTTTGATAGGAAATGGACACATTTTCCAAAACAATTTGGACTGAAGAAATGACGAAAACTTCAATTGAAGTATTGGAAGCATCCCCTTAGTTATGTGACATTAGTTCCCCCGATTATGGAAATAAAATTGAACGTGACAGCTGTTTAAAAAAAGAGGGAGAGCAAATGAAGTTACCAGCATGCGATAGGGATGATCGATGTTCATCGATGTTCACGAAACATCAATGTTGAGAGTATAAACATCGATGTTTCAACATCGATGTTGAAGTATGTCAAATATCGCACAATCGATGTTACGATCAAAACATCGACCTTCGATGTTGGCAGAAAAAAACTGAAGCGAACTTAGTTCAAAACTTTGAATATTCCTTTGAAATTGAAGACTAGTATTCGTTGCCAATAGAAGAACAAAACCTACCTTTATATAAAAACCAAATCAATAGCTGGCTATGCAATTTGAGTAGTCACCCTATTTTATTTCATTTGAGTTTTAGACTAGTTTAAGTCAAGTTCATCCCAATGATCATTCAAAGAAAGCAGAGAATTAATGAATTCATTAGAAGAGCAGTTAGTGCGACAGCAAGGAATATAAAGAAAGTCATAATTCCTTGGAGGGCGATAAGGAAATAAAATATTGAAACAGCTAAGTAGCCCTTGGGAATGAGTTGTAGATTCGCAGAGCCGTTTTTCTCTAACGTGTCCATGGCAAGAAGCGTAAACCTATTGTTGTAGGGAGGTAATATAACGGGATTGCTTCTTGGAAGGCTACAAAGCGCAAATCTAAGAAACCTACATTTTATCGCTTCGATCCGATAATTATGAACTGAATAAAATGATGGCTAGATCGGGAAAACGTACTATCAAATCGGTCTAACAAAAGAGCAATAAAGAGTCTTGCTGAAGGATGAATCGCCAAAGCCACAAGACCATCTCTCTATGAAGCCCAAATCTGCATTTGTCTTATTAACAATGTTCGAAATGTGGTCATCGAAAAAAAGCTTCGAGTTAAAATTTACACCCAAGTTCTTTGTGCTGACGAGGTTGACCGACGAGTCTTCCTATCATAAAAAAGTCCGTTCCATCTCTGGGCATTTCTCCAGCTCGCAGCTATACCAAAACAAGACGTTCAATTTACTTCATTATCTTCCGGTCGTAACCATGCTAAAAACGCATCTAGGGTTGTTTCCGGGGCTTTCGCTACATCACAAAACAAAAGAAAAAAACAACATTCAAGTATATTGTCTTTTTACGCCCTTGGCCACCATTCTATTAACCTCTTCTATATAACATCGATATTAAGGAACATCGATGTTTTGAGTTCGATTATTATCGGTCATCGATGTTGACATCGATGTCAATATCGATGTTTTGTCAACATAGCTCATCTCTAGCATGCGAAATAGTCATAAATCATGAAGCTGCGCACACAATATTCAAACAATAAAAAATAAATAAAAAAGAGGTTTGGGAGAAGAGGGAAGATGCATTACAATTTGTAAGAGCTTTTCTTTGTTTTCTTTCTTTAGGATTTGTAACTATTGATTCCATGGGAAGTACAGATTTTAATTTTATACAAATTTATATCCTATTTAATTCCCAACCAGTTGTCTTGTCATTTTCTTGTCTTTCATATGAAGTAATCCTAAAATACGTTTCGAATTTGTTTAATATTGTATTTAGTGTACATGCGTCCACTGGTGCCTTTGGGACGAAAAGATTTTCGTGGTGTATGTACATACACTACCTTAATCGTTTGGTCTTAATGTTAAAAGTATCTTCGCGACTCAAAAATATTCAGTATTTTCAAGGAGCAGCACTGACCTTGCGACCGTTAAACACCTGATCGGGTTTATTATACTGAGGTATCAACTTGTCGAGCTTTTCACCTTGTTTCGTGTTGCCGGTTCAGTAATTAACTAGCTAGCTAGTCTGCAAAAGTTGCGCGAAAAACGCACTTCGCTAAGGGTTTCAGGGACTCGTAATCGAGCATCGTGTATGGTCTTTCACCAGGCAAGATATCGAGCAGTGTGTTCAATTATTGATTCTTCTCCAAATGCATCTTAACTCTTAGATCTCTCTCTGGGTCCTTTAGCCCCTTATTGGGCACAGGGAATCTACTACACAGACTCTCCACCTGGTCCCGTTCTGCGCCAACGACTTTAACTATTGCCACGATTTGTTGATCTCGGTGCCTTTCTTTTCTACTGATCTTCCTCATTTGGGTCCCGTGCTGGTTCCAATCTACAACCTGTTGTGCGATGTTGTTTGGCTCTTTTCTTAGCGTGTTGCCTATCCATGCCACTTTCGCCTGTGAACACTGGTGCCTATCCCGTCTTAGAGTGTAAGAAGACTTCGTTGGTAATGACCTTCGGCAAATGCAAGTTAAGAATGCGCCAAAAACACCGGTTGACAAAGGCTTGTAGCTTAGATGTTATTTGACAGCTCACTTTCCATGTTGAACAGCCTTACAACAAAACACATTTTACGTTCGATTCGAAGATCCGGATTTTTGTGTGTCTGGAGATGTTGTTATTGCGGCAGATCTCGGCAGGAATATTAAATGCAACTCAAGTCTTATTAATGCGCGCCTAGGCATCAGCTTCAGCGTCGCCGTCTGCTTTAACTATGCTTCCGAGATAGCAAAATTTATCTACCTGTTCCCTTCAAGATAAATTTCGTTTTGTCTCCTGGAGTCCAAACTCATAAGTTTGGTCTTAGCAGCATTGATCTTAAGCCCTTCTCTGTGACCTTCTCTACATAGGGCATCGGACATTAGAGCTACAGGAATCTGCTTGTTGGGTATGAAGCATATATGAATGTCTGATCGAAATCCAATGAAGGTAAATAAATATCTCATGTATAAGAAGGTAAATATTGCAAGAGAAAAGAACTTTACGCAAAATCAAAATACAACAACAACAACAAGCAGTGATGCCAATTCAGTGATTTTGTAACCAAATCTGGTGTTCTCGAATACCTCCCTAGTGACAGAATTTTTTTTCTCAGACAGGTCTAAAAGTTGGTGATTTTTAACTTCCACCGCGGTGACTTCTGGTGACTTTTAATGTAATGATGCCAGATCAGGGACTTTGTCACCAAATCTGGTGTTTTCGAATACCTTTCTAGTGAATGATATTTTTTTAGCGACACTGTGATTTTGAACCTCTTCTGATGACATCAAATGTTCTCCGACTCTTTAATGTTTTAACGTAAACATTCGGCATTTCTCATTGTTTTTGACTATTTTTGTACTTACATATTTGCTGGGTTACCACTTAATTAAGTTACAACCGGTGTTGCACCACACATTCTAGTGGGCCCATTTAATGCTTTTGTTGCTAAGCTAAACGCATGTGTAAGACCACTAGAACAATTTCCTGTGAGACTTCATGACTTTCCAGCGGGACCCTGAAACTTTTAATGATATTCATTGCGATAAGAGGATCGCCCACAAAATTAGAACTTTATCACATTCTAATAGTTCCCTATTTCTCCTCCCTTTCCAATTTGAAAGGGAGAAACTACACGACGCTTAAGTTTATGAGCACCAATTAAAGGTAAATATGCTTGTGATTCAGGTAAATACAGTCTTTTATTGAGTAGTAGTATTTACATTTTCGTTAGTTAGAAATTTCTTATATTATATTGGAAAAAATTTTGAAAAAAATTTATTATTTTATATCTGGTGACTTTTTTTTTAAAAAAAGGTGTCCTTTCTAGTCGCTATCTAGTGACATTCTTCATCGACGACTTGGCAACACTGACAACAAGCTTACGTTGCGGAAAAAAGAAGTTGAGTTTCCATTGCGGGTAAAAACGAGTCAAATATTTAACTCGTTGTTGCTCGAATTTTTTTTTTTATACCACGCTCTGAACTATCATTGTTCACGAAATTGAGATAATGCAGCAACAATTTTCACAAAAAAAAATTTTTTTGGAATAATAAAAATGGTTATATTAGTTTTCACGATAACATGAAACCATGTACATATGTTGAAAGAACCATAAACTTTATAGTCTCGAATAATTTTAAGACCTTGGTTTTTGATTTCTTGATAAAATAATATTTAAGGTTATATCTATTACGACATTTGGAAGCTTGTACAAATTAAACAAGCAGAACAACAAAAGTATTTCCATATGATCCTGTGACTAAAATTTTAAGGTAGATTTGTATAGTATCTTTGAATCAATCCAAATCGCTGAGAAGTTACTGATCGTGGTCGTGGACGGACGTAGTGAAGTGCGCTCGTGATATAAACTTAATATCTTAGGAAATAGTAGTGCTATATTGGTGAAATTTGGACAAAGTGTGCGCGTTATCGAGTAGAATCGAGGGAAAAAAACCGCGGAAAAATCGGACGAGAATTTCGCGAGTTTTTGAAAATAGGTGCTTTTTAGCGGTACCTTGTGGGTGAAACATTTCTAACTTTCGAACGAACAGTGATATTGCGGTGAAAATTGGTGAAAGTGTGCGCGTTCATGAGAAAATCAGATTCGAAAAAACCGCGGAAAAATCGGACCTCACTTTCGCGAGTTATACTAAAAAAACGTGATTTTCCAGTACGGTACGGGAGCAAATTTTCCAACTTTTTAACCAGTGGTGCTTTCGTAATGAAATTTTGACAACAGGTGCGCGCCGAAACTAATAGCGAAATAGAAAAAAACCCGAGGGACGATATAGCGTTGCGTTCCGAAGTTATAGAACAATATAGGCTCAACACGTGCGCGTTGAGCATTCTAGTGATATCTGATTGTGATGATATTTAATAAAAAATTTTGTGTTATTTATTATTTGTCTGTCATAAATAAGAAATTCTTACAGAGATCTCATCTGGGAAACTACGCGAAATACGAAAACTGGATTTTGCCCCTAGGGATAGGCAATATCAGCTTCATGTGGAAAATTTTTAAACCGTATAATTTTAACCAACTTTTTTGTTCTGTCCGTCTTTTTATATATATTCTGACTATAAAAAACTCAATTTCAGCGCTTAAATACTTTTATTTGGTTTTTTCGTATTTTCAGCTCAAAGTTATATGGACCACGCATGAATCGGATTTTTTTGACTATAGTGAAATTGAACTAAAACTTTTAAAAACTATATTACTATTATTGTTTTATTTATTACTACTATTATTTCACTTGATTTAACTATATAGCAGACTAGATTAATAAATAATAAACGACAGACAGTACAGAGGGTCGATGGCCACTCAGGTTCTTAGATAGTCTATGTGACGTTTTTTAAACTTAATATTTTAGGGGCAGGCGAGATTTAGTACCGGAATGTCCGCGTCACAGCAAAATACTTTGGCATGCGTCTGTGGAAAATCTTATAACACCGAGAATGGGCTAAAACAACACCAGAGACGATACTGTAGGGGTGTGGAAAATAATAGCACAAATGCGTGCGTGCACTGTGGGAGAGAATTTACATCATATCCGGGCCTGCAGTTGCACGTAAAGAAAGCGCACGAACGCCAATACAACGAAGGCTTACAAGCAGAGAGCGTTTACGCTATTGCAGCGTGGACGAATGATGAAGAAGATGAGTTAACGAAGCTTGAGGCAGCACTGGATCCAACAACTGCTCCAGGAATGATATTCGAACATCTACTAAATCACAGCAACAGGAGCAGAGAAGCCCTAAAATGTAGGACACTGAACCAGACTTACATCCAGAAGGTAAGCTACTTTAGGGATTTAGCATAACAACAACAAGAGCCAGACCCAGTAGCTGAAATACTAGACCACAGAGAACCAAACATTCAGGATCAGGAAATTTTACAGGTGTTGGCAGAGATGGATGAAGGTCTGGATAATGACAGAGCAATGAGGGACGCTCTTCTTAACAACACCACCAACAACAACTCAGAAGAGGCGTTTTCTACATGGTATTTAGACCTCTTTAATAGGTATTCTAAAGCGCGATCCACTTGGCAGAACAACCAGGTAAGGCCCAGGGATAGATTGATTCATTCATGATTGATAGATTGAACATTCAGGATCAGGAAATTTTACAGGTGTTGGCAGAGATGGATGAAGGTCTGGATAATGACAGAGCAATGAGGGACGCTCTTCTTAACAACACCACCAACAACAACTCAGAAGAGGCGTTTTCTACATGGTATTTAGACCTCTTTAATAGGTATTCTAAAGCGCGATCCACTTGGCAGAACAACCAGGTAAGGCCCAGGGATAGATTGATTGTCGACATTAACAACAGAGATCTTGGAAGAAGAAAACTGAGGGTTAAACTATATCGACTTAGCCAAATGGATTATAAAAACGACAGAAAAGCCTACGCAAACAAATTGCTAGACGGCTTAGGAAGAGGAAGAGGTCAAAACTAAATATAAGGAGATCTTCGAATTGGAATCAACAAGCGACATGGGGGAAGTCACAGACCGGCGTTCAAATGTAGTAAATATTAGAAATCCGATATCGAAAAAGGACATCGACACTGCTGTGAGTTCATCGAAAAATGGCTCACCAGGACCAGATGGCGTAACTCCCCCTCTCCCACTACACCGAAAGTCCATATTTTTTTTAATAATAGCATTAGGCGATCGTAATCTATACAACAGAAATTGAATAATCCAAATAGGTCTACGTATTACAGAGTTGGGCTACACCCCGTCCCCAAAACCCCATCCCTCATCCATAAATAAATTTTTGCCTTGGTACCAATGGGGAGCATACCCTATACATAAAAAAAAATTATCCAAATCAGTCCATGTATTACAAAGTTAGCCTACCCCTCCCCCCAACCCCAGTATAGGTTAGAATTTATCATCGAAGTAGCAATGGGGGATTATACTCTATATAACAAAAGAAGAATAATTGAAATCGGTCTAAGCGTTAAGAGGTTAGACTACATCCCTCTCCCCCTCACCGCTGCCCTGGGAATAAATTTCTGCTATTATTAGCAGCGGGGGATCAAACTCTCACCCTACTATGAGACCAATCGGGGAATACACTCTACACAAAAACACATCAGTGCACGCCTTACGATGTTATGCCCGGTTATACATAAACAAAAAACTTTAAAAAGAAAATAAAAAGAAGTATGCCTCGAACTTATAACCTCTCTTTTTTTTGCCGTTTAAAGTCCAGGCCGATTCGAGCCCGTGGTGACTTCGTGTGGTGGAAATGAATAACGGTAATTTTCAAAACTAAGTTGCTAAACTTTCTAGAATTAAGCTAAGTAGTATAAATAGGGCTGAGTAGCAGTTAGTTGTATTCTAACCAGTGAAGAGATAAGTGCTTATTATTAAAGTGAAACGTTGTATTGTGAAGAAATATTGTCCAGAAAATTGTGCAACGAATTAATCGGTGAAGTGAATTAAAATTGTGAACATTGAAAATAAGTGTCTAAAATAATCCGTCGAGCCCGAAGAGCCCCATTTATGTCACAATTGGTGTCAGAAGTGGGACTTATTAAAAAAGACTAAAAAGAACTTATAAAAAAAGTGTGACTACAGCTTTAATTTTAGCACTCAGAGGCGCAGCCGCAGAACTGTTACATACTATACCAGCAGAGCGAAATACGATTATTGATCTCTAATATAAGCTTTAGAATTATCAGCAAACAGCACATGCAAGAGGTCCTTCCGTCTACAGCTACGGAGTCGAGTACAGAACCATGGATAGACGTTGCAGCAGCTACATATGTGCGGACATAGAAAGGCTGACACATTTGGCTTATCCCACGCCAAGATGATGTCAACGAAGTCGCCAGAGAAGCATTTATTTTTTTACTTGAAGATCGTGATCTGCAGCAAGCAGTACGACTGGCTAGAAAGAACACCAACGCTGCGGTTTTGGCTTACGCAGCAAAACAAGCCTCAAGCAAAAGTTCTTTTTGATCCCGGGAGCTATCAATTCAATCTAATAGAACCAGACCGAACAGAACAAATAAGAAATATCGCCGTTGGAAAATGTATAGTAACTATCGATGAAAAGAAGGAAGTTTTGGTACGAATCCTAAGTTCCCGTGTAAAACCCATTAAATTAAAGAAAGGTTAAGTATTGGGTCATGGAGAACCAGCCGAAGACATCGTGTTGGCGGAATATTCAGACTTAAATGAAACTAAGTAGCAAAAGAAGGATGTTAAAAACCGAACCAAAATGATACTTCCATCTAATAAACTCATCCAAGGGTAATAGTGTAAAGCAGTAAAGTTAATTAAAGAAATATTTGCATTAGATACCGAGGACTATGGAAAAACTCATATAGTGGCAACATAGAATCGACACAGGAAACGCCCGACCAATTAAGCAAGCGCCAAGAAGATCACCGCTAGCAGAAGAAGAAGCAGACATCATGGTTGAAACAATGCGCAAAAAAGGACTGATGAAAGAGTTGAAGAGTCCGTTGATGTACTCAGTGGTGCTAGTGAAGCAGAAGGACGGGAACACAAGATTCTGCGTAGACTATCGTCGACTAAAAGATGTTACAAAGAAAGATAGTTACCCAATACCTCGAATAGATGACATGCTAGATACCCTGTCAGGATCCAAGTGGTTTTCAACATTGGACTTAAAAAGCGGATATTGGGAAGATTCATCCAGATGACAAAGAGAAAACCGCATTTTCTGTGGGAAGTGTATTATGGCAGTTCAAGGTTATGCCCTTTGAACTTTGCAATGCCCCAGCCAAATTCGAACTCTTAATGGAGTGCGTTTTGCGAGGTTTAACTTAGAAAACCTGTCTGCTATATTTGTAATCGTAATTGGAAGAAGTTTTAAACACCTAGACAATTTACGGGAAGTGTTGAAGAAACTGAAGTCAGCTAAACTGAAACTAAGCCCTAAAAAATGTACCCTCTTCCGATACCAGGTCAAATATCTTGGACATGTGGTATCGACAGAGAGAATTAGCACCAGAACTGAGAACATAACTTCAATGGAAAACTGGCCCACTCTACAGGATAAACACGAGTTGCGAAGTTTTCTAGGACTAGCAACGTATTACAGGCGCTTCAGAAGACAGCTTTAAAGCATTGAAGCGGGCGCTTTGCAACGCACCTGTGGTAATTTAACCAAAGTCTGGCGGTACATTTATATTAGATACCGATGGAAGTAATGTTGGTATTTGCGCCGTTTTATCACAAAAAGTACTACTATACTAGCCACTATAGCAAAGCCCTATAAAACCCAGAAATAAATTACTGCACCACAAGGAAATAACTGTTGGCTATTGTTGATTCCACGAAGCATATTATTTATTTATTATTTTTATAGAGACAGGTTCACCCTCCAAACAGATCATGCAGCGCTGAAGTGGTTAATGCAATTTAAAAATCCTGAAGGACAAGTAGCAAGATAGCTGGAAAGACTTTAATCCTGTGATTTTGAAATTATTCATAGAAAGGGTAGATCCTATGGAAATGCAGATGCACTTTCACGAAGGCTATGTAAATCGGAATGTAAATACTGTTCCCGCCGAAGGAGAATGCTACCATGTGACTGTACAAAGAACAACTGTCGTACCCTTGCTAGGATATTTATTTATTTATTTAAGCTTAATGCAAGCTATTACATAATAATACAAAATAACAAAATAAGTACTACAAACTGATGAAACAATGAAGAATTTCGAGCAGCACAACGAGAAGACGAGAATATTTCTCCAATTTTGATGTCGAAAGATAACGACGAAAGACCCCAAATGGACAGATATTTCCGACAGAAGTATGTACAACATTGAAGAGCTACTGGGCCCAATGGAATTCGCTGTGTGTTGAAGATGCAATACTAAAACGCAAATAGGAAACACCCGACGAGTCATCATGCCGGATGCAGGTATTGGTTCCCAGGAACAAAATAAGGGATGTGCTGGAGGAATTCAATAACAGTGCTTCGGGAGGACATCATGGTGTAATACTTTGGAGAAATTAAGAGAACGATTTAATGGTTACATAGGTGAGAGGATGTGGAGGACTGGTGTCGAAAATGTACTGTTTGTGCCTGTAGCAAAAGATCTCACATCAAAACAAGGGGGGCGATGCAGCATACAACGTTGAAGCACTTTTTTAAAGAATCGCGATTGACGTTGCGGGACCATTCCGACAGTCAGATCGGGGCAACCGGCACATTTTAGTGGTAACGGACTATTTCAGTAAATGGCCAAAAGTATCCCAAATCAACAAACAAAGATAGTGCCAGAGGAGTTAGTAACAAACTGGATATGCAGATTTGGCGTCCCCAATGAACTTTATTCCGACCATGGACGAAACTTTGAATCTCAAGTATTCCAGAAGGTTTGCAATATTTTTGGAATTAGAAAGACGCGGACAACACCGCTTCATCCACAATCTGACGGGATGGTTAAGCGTATTAATGGAACAGTGGTCGAACATCTCAGAAAAGTAGTAGATGGGCATCAACGGAATACATTTCGATATTTCTACTAGCCTATCGAACAGCCGTCCATAACTCAACAGGACAGACACCCTATCAAATTGTGTGTTGGAAGACATATTCGACTGCTCATTGACTGGCAAGAAAGAACCTCAAGAAATCCAGCGATAGAATAAAAACACGATAAGACATCAGCGCTAATTCTAGCGGATTCAGGGAAGGAGAACTCGTCTGGGTATTCAACCCACGGCGACGAAAAGGAAAATCACCGAAACTACAACAGTAGTGAAAGGACCCTACAAGATCCTTACACAAATAAACTAATGGAATATAGAAATATTGTCAAGAAAATTGTGCAACGAATTAATCAGTGAAGTGAATTAAAATTGTGAACATTTCTGATTAAAATAAGTGTCTTAATTAATCCGTCGAGTTCGAAGAGCACCATTTACGTTAAAATATCTAGGGTGACAAAATCAAAATATAAAAAAAAAGAGACAACGGACAATACAAGGAACAATTTTTCATCCGTAGAAGTCAAGAGAGAGTTCTATCTATGAATTTGGTGATACAGAAGACATTTTGATATATACGTGTTTTAGCTTTATCCGTGGTTTGTAGATAAAAGTTGCGGTAAAAAAATTTCAAATATATTTGAATATTAAAAAATTTTAAAATATATTTGAATATTAAGTCTAAGCATTTTTCGATTAAGAATTGGAACTAAACCTGCAAACTTAACTTTTCTAGTCTATCGTAATTTACAAATACAACGCATAAGTATTATGCGATTCTGATTGAAAATTTTTTTCAGCTTTCAAAATATTTTTAAATCATACAATTCAAAATGAATAGAAGCATACATGTGACTAAAAATATTTAAACTTTATTTGCAAGTACAGTTTTTATAGTTTAGTTCTTAAAAAAATGTTAATTAAAACCTTGATAAATTTATCTTAATCTAATACACCTAGCTCGTCGAACCTTTTAAGACTGTATTTCATTGTTTCTTCGAATCGTTTGGAAGAAAACATTAAATGTCTTTTCTTACTTCCGATGTCTTCGTCAATAAGACCTTCAATACTGTTATCTTGTGAAACACTTCGGTCCATTGCCATTATGGGAAACAAAGCAATGGCTGTCATTAATCCGTAGAACTCCTTTTGGAGGACTTCGTTTTTGATATCATTGAAAGTCGGGATAGAGCTACAATTCAGTTCAGTAAGTGTAGTTTCTAGGGCTTGGTGATACGTGCGGAGTAATTGTTCTCGTTTATTTTTCAGGACATCAAGTTTTAGACTTGTATTAAAAAAGTAGTTTATATCAATACCAGGGCTGCCATAACAACTCATCTGAAAATCAACCTAAAACAAAACATTACGTTACCACGCCTAATGAAATCGGTCACATTCTTACAAAAGCAACATCACATGGTTTTGAATTATTAATGCTGTCATATTTGAACATAACATTGTTGATCCACATGTCACCGTGATTCAAAACTTTTACTTCTCCGCTTCTTGGCTCTACGACATTCAAGCATCTTTCCCTTAAATTGTCGAGAATTTTCCGTAGCTTTTCTGCAATCACATCAAATCCAGGCCACTCTGTTATAACAGATGACGACATGTAGTCTAAGTTGCTTCTATATATGGCGTGGAATGCCGCTGCGTCTATAATGTAGGTATTAAAAATTCCTGCAGGAAAATGCTGCATCAAGGACGAGTCCTATAAGAAAGTGTTAATTATGTCGTCTTAATAGTTTCTAAACATTCAGTTTTTACCTTTTCAGCCAATACCATCGATGTTGCATGAAATTTTCCTAGCTTTGTTAGAACTAATTTGCAATGCTCTTCGTCGAGACCCTGTTCCCTATCTCCATTCATAAAACCACTTGCTTTGAGATCTTCAAAGACCATCGTTTGTACGGGATGACCTAGGGTGTAGTAGCATCTTGAAAAATTAATTATCTTGTTAGTGAAAAAGATAAGATTTGTGCTATTTAATATTACTTTGGCCCGAATTTAATATTTTTTGAAAGAACCTCCATCTTGGGAAGAACGTCAAAGTAAATAACTTTTTCTCTCACGAAAGCTTTGATCCCGACAAGAAAATCATTGTGTGGCCCTATAGGCATGCTTTTAATTATAACAGAAATATTTTCTGTTTTGCCCTTAAGTCTACAGAATTTTATAGTTGCACGGTATATATTGCTACAGAAATTATCGCCTCCTGCGCACCCCATTGTGAATGTTATCTCTTGGATGGTAAGTCGGTCTAGTCTCAGTCCATTTTCCAAAGCTTCCTTGAAAAAATCCTCGTTCAAATTAGAGGGAATGTCGATGTTATTCTTCTCTATAATCATCTTTGCTGTTTAAAACTGTAAGCAAAAAATATTTCTGTTAAGGTTGTTGAATAACAATAAAGTGTGTTTGTGTTTTTTTTAATGATACTCAATAAGTGCACTCCAGGTGAGGTGCACTTTTTAAAAATTACCAGTCATATTCCAGAATAAACGCCTTACCCATCATCTCCCACAACCCACCAATCTCCCACACCTTTTAATTAAGGTGTAGATGTGGTGCACTTTATAAATCTTTCTAGATATATTCCTTTAATTCAGTGGAGCGATATTCTAATCGCTCCGAATCGATTCAATATTACTCCAGGAGCGGTTCGGATCGATTGAAATTAAAAATAATAACGATCCGCTCCGGAGCGGTTCGCTATCAGATTTGGAAAATAACGATCCGCTCCGGAGCGGTTCATAATTTTTATAACGGATAAATCGATCCAGATATCGCACTGATCCGATCCCGAGCGATTTGGAGCGAAATTTCGTATCGATTCGGAACCCTGCGTAGAACTAAGCCGTACTTATTTATTTTAAAAATTTAATTTTGGTTTAACGCTTTAAATTGTTTCATTTTTGGTTACTAAGCAAAATCATATTCTCGCAGAATAATAAACTTTAATAAAAACATGTATTAACAATTATTATTAGTATTTCAGAACGAGATATTATTACTTCTAAAGCGACTGATAATTATGATATTAATTTTTAAATACATGATCAATAGAACATTATTTTATATTAAGCAACAAGGAATTTTATATTAAGCAACAAGGAAAATTGAAATTGTAGAATACACATTTCTAGTGCTTTTAGTTTCTTTTTTACAGCTTGAAATGGTTAGGTAATTAAAGTCAACTGCATTTACATACATGTGTATGCCTACATAAAATAGGTCTTATTGCTATGCTGATTATAAAGTCAAGTCAATTTCGGCGTCCCAAGCCCGATCTTACTTATCTTATCTCTCGAATATGATGTGAAATAAACTTTTATTCTACTGACTAACTTGCAGATAAATATTTGATTTGCATGTAGATTTTGATAATACATTAACAGTGCGGTTAATTTTTGTTAAGTATCTACACGCGCTCAAGTATCTAAGATAAAGATTATAATAGACTACAGACGCAACAAAGCTTGATAGATATATTTTGTAGATTAATGTTTACTTAGAACTTGGTTCATCTCATCCCATTGCGATATTTTTCGGTTTTACTTAGAAAAGTTATATAGTAAAATCCCTTTTAATAGTAAAACCCCAAAATGGACGTTTGCAGTTGGAAAATTAACCGCTAAGTATGTGTATTATTGGTAGAAAATATTAACTGAAATAGGAGTAACTTATAAGAGTTGATAGCTCATTATAATTACATCATTAATAAGATATTAATGTGTTAACTAACTTTACAAGCACAAGATTAGTAGAAATACCAATAATCCTTTTTATTAATAATTCTAATTATAAAACCTTTGTCAGAGTCTATATCATATCGAAACAAAATTTTATTAAACACAATTTCGCTTTTAAATTTCATAATTCACGTCTGAACACTTTAAAAAATAGAGTAATCCATTTTTCCACTTCATATTTTATATTATTGCCACAGTGTTTTTGGGCATTCTTGTTATTTGCACTGGCAGGTTTAAATATTATACAAAGATTTATAAAACGTAATCACCTGTGGTATTTCAAGTGAACGAACGATCGTGAGATTTACTAGACTTGCCACGGCTACTTGAGAAACGTTAATGATGATTTGTACTTGTACAACGATCTGACACTTCACCTTCTTATATTGACTCGGTTTTTTTTTCAAATCACTACTTGGGAAACATGTAATTAATAAGAGAGAAAAATGACGCTGCCAATTAGTACACGTTTATTTAGTATTTTGGTGGAATAAAGAAAATGCGAAATTAAATATTGTCGTTTCATTAAATAACCGTCATTCTGCCTCAAGTAACGTGCGTTATCTATTAAGCTAGCCGGCAATTAGCATTATTCAGAACAGCGTTGTCTATTTTGCTTTAAGCTTTGTGCTAGCTAGCTGCTTTAAATAGTTTTTTTTTTTCATTCTCGAAATAAGTTAGTCGCTTTGGCGTGAAATTAATGCCCAAAAGTACGATTGAAACTCGCTTTGATTTAGACCACATTAAATGTGTTAGTTGACTGGTAAATAAATTCACTTAGTAGTACGAATTTAACGACGTAAAATATATGCTAAATCTTTAACAATATAATTAAGTACAACCCAATTCTATTGGCAGATGACCTTATAACCATTTTGTTGCATTATACATAGCATTAATTTTTGTAAAATGGCCCCCAAAGTAGGGATGCAACTCGCTATTTTTTTCTAATGATTACTTTTACGAAACCCAATAATTGTTAAGTCCCTGGCTTGGTTGAGAAAGGGGAAGGGAAACCCATGTGCCAGCCAGAGGTCCCTGGCCTAGAGGAAATATATGCGCTATACAAATTCACTCTCAGGTACTCCCAGGACGCCTCAAGGAACAGCCCTCTTTCTGTGATAGGATAGGAAAGTGTTTAACCCGCTTATCTGAAAAACAAGATGGAGAGGAAGTGGAGAGTTCACGTCACCCACATGTGAAGCCGTGCCACTATGCTCTGATTAAGGAGAATTAGATAATCCCGCATGGCAGGTGTAGGCTTATTGTTACCCAAATTTTGCCCGCCAATAACTACTAGACTGGTCACCAATATCTATATTATCATCCCCAGATACAGTACCAGGGTGTGTAATATCTCAATAATTCAATGCTGTGCGCCGGCCGAGTAAGCGGATATAACAACAAAGGAGGCCTTCTACCAGCTTCTTGGCGACACCTTTGATAAGGCTCCTAAAGGTGATAGTTATGGGGGATCTCAACTGTAACAATGGCTCTAACTACATCGACCTGGAACATGTAATGGCAAAGTTTGGACTCGGAAACAGCAACGAAAATGGGCAGCGGTACGCTAATGTAACAAAACAATGCTCAATGATCAGAGACTTAAAAAACGGAACACCATATTGAGCCAAAAAGCTGATGCACTCTCTTGAATCCATACTTTTCGGGTTCAATTATTTAAATAATAACACTCCTGATGCCGTTAAATAATTTGGTGTTAAGACAACCCTATGGATTGGGGTGGGAAGAGAGTGATATGCACAAATAGTCGAAAACGGTAGATATTAATGTCGACCCATAGTATTCGGTGTCACTGTGATGAATATTGACACTGCGGTAGTAATAATAGATTTTGCGGTAGTAAGACACCCTAGGCGTAGAGGTGGGAAGAAAGGGACAGATAAAAACAATCGCCCGATGTTAATGCCGAATTCATAGTTATCGGTATGACTAAGATGAACGTATTCGGTGCCATTGAGATGAGTAAAGACCCTCCCAATGCCGTTGGATACTGTATTAGTAAGATTCTTCTTGGCGCGGGAAGAAAGGGACAGAAAAAATAATCGAAATCGACCGATCTTAAAGTCGAATTAATAATTTTCGAAATCACTAAGATGAACAATTACACTCTAATTTTAGTTGGATACTATGTGGTTAAGACGTATTTAGCTCCCCAGGGGGTGTTTATGAGAAGGGAGTAACATGTGAAGATAATCTTAAACGACATTCACTAATCAAAACACCGAGCAATGCCGCTATATACACTATACAGGGTGTATCACTTAAGTTGTGCCAAAATAAGTGGGGTGATAGTTCTCAATTAGTCAAACAATGTACTGTAGATGGGTGGGGGAGGAACAAATCAATCGTTTAGAAGTTACAGGGTGATTCATAAATTCAAAATGTTCATGGTATGCACATCCCCCTTTTATTTTTATCTTTTGATATACTCAACGCAGTGACATTGAACAAACTCAGAAAACTACTATCCCAATGACCTTTCCAAGATTGTCAACAGTGTTGCCATTGCTATTGCAGGTACAGTCCTCTCCAAGAGTGGAAAAAATGTTTTGAAATTACCAAAAGTTTAGAATTTTCCCAAAATTTTACGAAAATTCTACGAAATGTATTTAATTCATACACCCGTTTTTAATCTTTAGTAGATTTTATTAACTTTCTAAAACGGTACAATATGTTCAGGTAGAGAAAAGATTAGAAAAATCGCATCGTTAGAGATTTTTGATTTCATTGCCCTTTCTGTAGGAAATTATTTACAGAGATAACATTTTTAAGAGAAATGGTCGAAAATGTTGGTTTAAGATACACAGGTAATTAGCTAAGATTAATATCGCTGTAAAAAAGTTATAAAAATGTTAGTGTAATTTTGTTTTATTGCCGATATTAGCTTGTATTAGCCAGAGTTCACACTCTATTCTGATGAAAATTTTTCTACTAAAGATGTTCGATCAGCAAGAATATCGATCATAGCTGAAAAGAAAATCGATAACTATTGTTGGTATTATGCTAAAATAACTAAAACTTGGCAGAATTTACTTTCAAGGAATACGCGAATATAATTTACATTTATTGTGTTGTAGATCGAAACAAAAAAGCGGCGGTATTGGTACATGAAAAATGACTCCCTAATCGACGTGCACCGTAAAGAGGGGTATTTTCGCGGACTTCCGAATGTTAAGAGAAAACGGAAGTGTAACTTCAAACAGTACGGAATTACGGTCCGAAACACCATAAGTACAAGGACTACTGGAACTGGAAGGATATTCCGAGAGAAGATTAAAATTTTTCGTTTGGCTTCTGGAATGCGACATTGAGAACGGGGCGTTTCTGGGCCGAATCTGTGGACGGATGAATCTTAGTTCCGGGGATGGTACACAAACTTCCACAACCCCTATACCTGGTCGGGTACTAACCCACATGGCATAAGGGGACCTCCTTCCAGCTCAAATTCTGACCCAATGTATGGGCTGGTATCTTCGGCACCCATTCATTTTGCCGTAAGTGCTTAAAAGCCAAACTTAAGCGAACCTTTTGGTAAATACACTGCTAAGTCTACTGGAGGACATCCCTCTGGATAATCTTAGGGCTCCAGTTTATACTGCCAACATTGTGAGGAAATATTAAATAAAATATTTCCATACCGCTGGATTAGACGGGGTGCATTGATTCTTTGGCCTACTAGAGCTACATATCTTACGCCATTGATTTTTTTTATGGAAAACAATGAGGGAAGTAGCTTATTCAAGGTCTGTTAACGAAAGAGACGTATTAGTTGGTAAAATTAGGACTACAGCGACGAAAATACGGGATGTATAAGCGACAATTCACCCTAAAGAGGGAATTTAAAGCAGGTTATTGGGGTATATTGAAACTGACGGAGGACATTTCGAACAGCTTCAGTAATAGGTTTTGAATTCATAGAAAAGCTTTCAGTGTGAGTATGTGTTAATTTTTTTTTTAAATTGCAGATTTCCATAATATTCCACGATAGGTTTTCCACAAATAAATACATCTTACACGATAATCTCCGAAACCACTCAACCGATTTCAATGAAATTTTGTGAATGTGTATGGTTGGTTCCAGCTTGAAAGATAGGATAGTTTTGATCCCGATAGGTGGCGCTATCGTCGAGATCTCAAAATTTTCTTTAATTTTTTTCAACAAAATTGTAATTTTTTTAAATTTTTTTTCAGATTTCTCATCCAAAAATACATACAACCTCAAATTTATACTTCCTTAAACCCCCACCCTTCAATATTATTTAATGCGGTTTTAAGGATTTTTTATGGGAAAACCGGGTTATAATTCATTTTGTTTAAGTTGCATAATTTAAATTGGATAAGCTTTCAAGAAATGGCGGTGTAAACAAATCTATTGACATCCACTTAAACATTGTTTCATTTTCTGTGCTAATTTAACCATTTCCCTGATTCTACAATTCTCTGAAGTGTTCCACGGATATACATACGAACATAAACAACCTGTGCGTTTAGTTTTATTTTGTTTTTGAGTAAAATGCCGCGAAGACGATCAAACCTTAATAATGTACGACGCCAACAAAATGCAAAAAACAATAGAACGCGTGCACATATGACAGAATATGTAGAGAAAAATAGGCCTCTCCGTTCCTGGCAATTAGAGTTTTGTTTCATACACAGTTGTGAAACAAGTATTCTAGCATTGATTGACTCTTCAATGTTTACAATTTGTGTGTCTGTCTGTTTGTCCGGGCTAATCTCGGAAAAAGTTTATCCGATTTCGACAGGACTTTCACAAGAAGGTTCAGTATTTCAGTAGGAATAGTTTAGGAAATTTATGGTGAGGAGAGAGAGGGATGGGTGGGGTTGTAGGAGGAATCACATTTAAAAATAATGGAAAATGGCCGATGTTGGTGCCAAATCCGTATTTTGCGGTGTCAGTAAGATGAGTAATGACACTCACTATGGATGAGGGTGGGAAGAGAGTGACATGTACAACACATCAAAAACGACCCTGTTCAGAATTTTCTTCAGCATAGTTTGGGTTACTACGAACGGTAGGTTGTGGAGGGGGTAGTTGTGGGGGCGGGGCGGGTAATTGGCATGCGCAAATAATCGCAACGATCGATGTTAGAGTCGAATTCCTACTTTTCAAGGTCAGTAAGATAAGATAATAACATAACCGAGGCCTTTAAATGATTTGGGGATAAGACAATCCTATGAATGGGGGTGGGTAGAGAGTCACATGTATGAAAAATCGAAAAAAGTGAACTATAATCGAAAACGCCACTCACTTACCAAAAGTCCGAGCTAAGCCGCGCACAGGCAGCTAGTATAATACGTGGATATGGTGCACCTTTTTGGAAAGGTATTAGGTTGGGCAATTTTATAAAAATAAAAAACCGATATATTCATTAAATGAATTTTGGAGAAAATTTGGAAAAAGCTGAAGTTTTGGGTAATTAGAATATTTTTTTGCAATTTTGGAAATGACTACCTACAACGTTATGCGTTAGATCAACATTCTTGAAATTTTGGAAAGGGTAGTAGTTTTTTAGCGTTTGTTTGATGTCGCTGCGTTGAGTAGATCAAAAGATAGCAATAAAAGAGTGATGTGCATACCATGAAAAATTGAAATTTTCGAATGACCGTGTAACCCCCAAATGGTCGAGATTGCCGCCCCCTTCTGCCTTAACATTGTTGTTTGCCTAGGTGGGATCTATCAGCCCACTTTTTTTTGCTTTAAGATGTGACCGAAGTCTAGGAGACAACCCTTTCGTTAGCGTTGAATGTCTTGTTTTTGCATTGCGCGAGCTAGACGACTATTATATTCTATTTTAAAAACCTACGGGGATACCAAGTCTTGAACCCACGGACCATGACGTAGTGGTCGTGCTGCTCAACTAATTGATCCAATTCCGTCTCCACACCTTATGAGAAACACCCTGTATGTATGGGGCATTTCATTTGCACTGCGCATGATTTGTTTGTTTGTTTACTTTTAATTTCTAGAAGTCTTCGCTAGAAGACTTCGGTAGAAAAAGTGCTAGCTCGATTGGACGCTCCATTTTCAAGTTATAAATTTTTGAAAATTGCAAAAATCGAGAATTATCGAAAATCACGCCTTTTCCATTATTTACAGCTCCGGGCTAAAAATTTCGATAAATCTTGGAACAAAATAACGACTGGGCATTTTTTTTTTCATCACCAATCGATTTATTTTCCCAAAACGACGCGGTACCAAGTCTTCAGTATTTTCAAACAGGAAAACATTTGCGAGCGTTTTTCGATTTTTCAAAGAGTAAAGAAATAAAAATTAAGTATTTTCATGAATTTTCTGAAAATACTTAATTTTTCTCTCTTAACTCTTTGAAAATGCCAAAAATGCTCTCATTTATTTCCCTGTTTTGGGTCAATAAATCGATTGGTGAAGAAAACAAAAAAATTAAAAATGGCCAAAGTTGTTTTTTTTTTAAATTTGGAAAAATTTTGAAAAAGGGGTCTATAATGGACTGATTGTTTTATTTCACTCCGGAACTATAAATAATGGAAAAACTCCAGATTTTCGTTAATTCTCGGTTTTTGCAATTTAAAAAAAATTATAGCTCGAAAATGGATCACCCAATCGAGCTAAGCGTTATTCTACCGACACTTTATTTACTTGTGATATATTTAGAAAAATGAAAAAAAAATACATGCGCAGTTGACATGGAATGGTCCTATATACTATATATATATATACAGGGATGTGTGTTGAGCCCTACGCTATTCTCCTTATATATAAATAACTTGCCAGATTTTGTGGGTGGGGGAATAGATCTAGGAGGAAGTGTAATTAATGTTCTCATGTACGCTGATGACATCGTGCTAATAGCTGATTCTCAAACACGTTTACAAGAAATGATTAACGGATTGGCAAAGTATAACAAAATGTGGAATCTGTCGATAAATTTGTCAAAATCAAAAATTATGATCTTCTGTAAGGGAGGGCGCCGAAGACAATCAGAAAAATGGTTCTATGAAGGAGCTGAGCTGGAGGTAGTTAAAGAGTATAAATATCTAGGTATTATTCTTACGCCGAAGTTGTCATGGCAAAAGCATTTAAAAGCAAGATTCCAGATGGCGAGAAATGGAATAAATTGTGTATGGAGCAACCTTATTGGAAGTAAGGAAGTCCCTCACTCAGCTGAAGTAAAAGTATTTCAAGCTGTGTCTAGAGCAATATTAAGCTACAGTGCTCAAGTATGGGGGTACATCCAATATGATATAGTAGAGAAATTATTAAGGTTTCTTATAAAAAAATTATTAGGTCTTCCTCAAAATACTCCTAACTATATGCTTTTAATAGAGACTGGCGTAGAGAAAATGTACATTCATGTACTTAAAATTGCACACAGATTATATAGTCAAGGTGCTGAAACTTTCAAGTAATCGTCTTCCAAAGGTATTAGTTGAAAGAATAATAGAAAAGGAAATATGTTGGTGTGAAGAACTCAACCATCTGTGATGTTAATATTTCTTTCAGCGAAACAGTCAGTTTACACAACTCTTTCCAAAATAATTTGGTAAATTTCAAAGACACACACGAGCAAAATGCCCTGTATGAAGCAGAACTAGGGGTACGTCATGACTTATACAGTAAAATAAGTTCCTTAAAGTGCCGTAATTACTTTGTTGATGCAAATAGTTTGCACAAAATTAATTTAATTTTTAAAGCGAGGGGAGGCTTGCTACCATTAAATGGAATGATTTGGCAAAATAGTAGTAATACAGAATGCTCTATGTGCAATTTGTGGGAGGTAGAAAATACAGAGCATTTTATTGCAAGATGTCCTTTACTTATAGAATTTAGGCGTAGATATTTTGAGAAAAATGTACTAACACACGATGAACTTATATCGTTCTTTACTGGTGGGGATTGGGATTCCCTATATGGTTTTTTGAAATCTGCGTTGATCTACAGACATTTTCTAATATCGGAATATAACGGATGACTTTTTATTTGTATTACTGCTTCGATTTGGAGGTTTTGGTTCCCCTTGTCTCTTTTTTTTCCTTGTTCCTTCTTATCTATCTTTTTCGTGTGGTCAATTCTCTTTTTAAATAGTAGCGTGAAATTGGTGCAATTTTAAATTTAGCTTAGTAAGTTAGTAATAAAATAAGAATAATGAATTACTTAAAATTATTTTTGAGCGGAGATAAAGTCCATTTACATTAGTGAAGGATTATCAACCTGGCAGACGGCATAGCCATTGTCAGCATTGTTTTTGAATTTAAAACTAGGACTAGTTATTTAATGTAAATATTTGATATTGTGAATAAAAACTTTATTATATATATATATATATATATTTATATATATATATATATATATATATATATATATATATATATGTATATATACAACATGTCCCGTTTTTCAACAATATCCATTGGAGGATTAATAGGCCAGCTCATGACTGTCCAGAATAACAAAACATACCTTATGAAAAAATCATTAGTTTTCGAGATAATCGCACTTTTATGAAATTTGAAAGAAAAGGCTACAAAAATTGGTATTTCAGGATTCTAATTTTTGTTAGGTTATGCTGAGTACCTATCCTATTGTTCACAACCCAGAACAAACAAACTAATAATGTCTGAAACCTCTGGAAAAATAAACATTTTTACCCAATTCACCAGTAAATCTTTTTTTATTACTTGACTTTGACTCTTCATACTGTAAATGTGCTACGCTAAACTGGCTAGTTATAAGAAAAGTTTGCGCATTTAATGTAGTTTTCGAAATGAAATAGCAAGTACCATGTACTACTTTAAAAAAGAAAATATTACTATTTTACTGCTAAAGGATTTCATTTTGAAATTATTTGAATAAGACGGAGATTGAATGAAAACTTTTTTTATAGTACGGATATTTAACAAAAAATACAAAAATACAAATGAAATTACACAATGTGTCGAAATTGTCTGCCAACAACTTGAATACAAGCACGGCATCTTTTTAAAAAAGACGTTTTTATAAGTCTCGCAATTCTTGAATTATTTATTTCTTGTCCAGCCCATTACGCACAAGAAATGAGAAGGTTCATAAATGAAGTGCATCCACAGAGATGTATCGGACGCCTCGGCCCCATTTTGTGGCCACCCCGGTCACCGGATTTAAATCCCTTAGACTTTTTTACTGGGGTTGTATAAAAAAGAAGGTGTATTCAAAACCTGTACTTGATATACATGAGTTAAGGGGAATTATTTTTTTTGATTCGATCTTTTTACTGGATACCAAAAAACTTAACTCTATAGATAATCTATCGTCTTCAATAAGTGAGCGACTAGTCTAATAAAAGCGCCAAATAGCTCACGTATGTAATGCACTTAAAGACGTGTACTTTTGTAGTTTTCAGGTCGTACAATATCCACAACCTCCTTAAAACTGCATTTTGGTGTGAGTTATAATGTGAATGAGTTTTTCACTAGTATGTTAAACACTTGCACTAACTTTGCAGTTGTTAAATATATATACTTACAATATTTCCAATAAAACGATCAAATAAAAATAAATTTTTAAAATCACTGGAACTCGAGCACAAAATTGTATTAAAAATTATGACATTAACCACTAAATTCACTTCACGCCCGGTTCACTTTTTGTGCAATACTAAGTGGGTTTTTGGTAGAATCTTCGAAATTGAAATAAAAACAAAAACCATTCGTATGTAATGTTATTCAAGTTCAACGGTGTCAAAATCAGGTTTGCATCTTCCACGTAAGAATAAAGTGGCTCATGTCTTGCTAAAGCCGGTTGTGTTTTTTGGCATTGCTTTTTATTATCTAAGATCGTAGATATGAAATAATAAAATCATTTGGTGTGAGTAATACCATTTACTAATATTGTTTGTGACTTTGTACACATCTAACTCTAAACCTCGCTTAATGTTAATAGATTTTGTCGAGCAATATAAAAAGTTCCTTTCGTAATAACGTAATTACAGATAATTATTTTGCACGAAATTGGCCAAGACTGTTAAAATCTAAGATCTGAAGTAGTCTCGCATGTTATTTTTATTGTACAATAAGTTCAACTTAATGACTGAGTGAGTTAAGTAGTTCTTATAATAGTAGCACTTTTGTTGTTATTAACAGCATTACCGGAGGTAATTTTTGGTGTATTGATGGAACTACTTCATTTGCCAGCAAAAAACTTGCAGACTTTTTTTTGAATGACTTTTAATAATATAGATATTTATGTATATACACCAGAATAGTTGAAATTTTTTTATTATTATTTGAGGGGTAACACCACTCTGGAATTTTGAAAAAATCGATTGTTCTTGGCTTAACCAATAATTTAGGGCCATAGAAACAATATTTAGTTGGTCCTATAGTGAAAGAAAATTTAAACAGTTTAATTCTTGATTTTGCCACAGCGTCTCGGGTCGCGTGCAATACGATTTAAGTCCCCGTAAAACTTTAAACGCGTTTTTCTCGAAACCACTGGGAGGACAGATGACTTGGACACCGTTGCATGGGTCTATTTGACAGTAGCTTCACAATTACATTCTCTATGGGAGTACGTAGCCGTTTTATAATTTAAACAAAATTTTTTTTATAAACAATTCACTGTTTATGCTTAGGCCAAAAATCGATTAATTTTTTCAAACTGCAACATTTCTACAAAATTTGATTTAGAAAAAGCCCTACGTAGTCCCATAGCCAATAGCATAGAGATTAGAAAACTTTTTTGTTTTTTTGTTTCGAAATCGACTATCCCGTCAAGGAGTTTTAGAAAAAGGGCTTCAAACGTTGGCATCATTTCGTATCAAAAAAATAGTAAATTTTTTTCATACTTGAAAATGTCTTAAATAAGTCCTCTCTGAAAAGAAATCCTATTAGAGAAGAGCAGAAATAAAATAAAGTCTTTAACTTTCAACTTTTTATACTTTAATAAAGAAAGTGCGCGAACCAAGTAATGTGCGAAACCTTGGTAGCAAAATATACCGTGCACGACATGAGGACTGTCCTTCAGATAACCAGGAGTCAGATCATTTATAATCTTACGCATCATAACGCATATCCGACATATGATATGATCGAATGAGCATCCAAACATTTGCCTGGAAATTTCCGAAATATGATCATACCTACGCAAATCAAAGATGTACCTAGAGGAAGAATTAAACGCTTCGTTCAGCTTTTTGCGACTCTAGGAATCAATATTACAAAAACCAACATCTCCATAAGTCAATATAGGAATAAGCAGAGCTTTAACTAACTTTAAACGAAAGCTTCGCGGTGTGCAGTCTGCATGGCGTCATAAACTTCGTAACCCTCGGTAAACCCTTGAAACCTGGACGTCAATATGCTGATGCCAAGTAAGCTTAGCGTCAATAGTCATGCCCAAACTTCTAACAGTTTCCAAATAATTGATACGCATGTTATTCAGATGCAGTGGTGGGATCGTAGAAGGTAAATCAATCGTTCGATTATACAAAACAATACTCTGGGTCTTGACTAGATTTAGTGTTAGCTTATTACTAAGGGCCCAAGCGCTGATTCGCTTTAAATCCTCGTTAAAAGCAGCTATACAGGATCGTAAATCGTTTAAAGGAGAGGAGTGGAACAATTGCACGTCATCTGCATAGAGCAATACAGTACAATATTTGGGAATTGGCATCCTAGAACAGTTAGAGCCAGCGACCGTACCCTGACTCCGCTCAGTAAGGTATGAGTGCATAAATCTAGCAGCCGAGTTGGAACAGTTAAATTGCGCTTCTAATTTTTTACCCAGAAAGTGTGATCAACCGAGTCAAATCCTTTTGAAAAGTCTAGTAAACATAAGATAGTAGGCTGACCCAACTCAATGTTACACCTAATCAATAAGATATAGAAGAGTTGTGACAATACTATGCTTCGACCTGAACCCACGTTGAAGTCTGGAAATCAAATCATAATGATCAAGATATGATTTAATTTGATCGAAGAGCAAACGTGCCAGTACCTTTGAGAGAACTGAGAGAATACTAATTGGCTTAAAGTCCTGGGGACCCCTAACTTTATCACTCTTCTAAATTGAATGAATCATAGCAATTTTTCAAATCGAGGGGAACGAAGAAGTCGTGATAGCCGAATTAAAGATATGTTGAATTGGCTTAATTATGAAGGGGAGAATTAATTTTAAAAAGGGTAGATCGATACCGTCAAACCCAGTAGCATTAGACTTAAGTGATTTAAAAGCAAAAATGATTTCATTAATTGTGAGATTTTGAAATAAAAACTGGGATTGAGTTTCTGTTGCTATTGACGTGATACTTTGATCTCCTGGAGGGTATTTTCTTCATTAACGTCAATATAATCTACGTTTTGCTTTTTTGGTACCATCCCGCCGTGTCTGATATTTTTCCAGATCATCCGGGATGGTAAAGATGGATCAAATCTTCCCTGATAGTAATACATTTTGGCTTTCCGAATTTCTGCTGTAGTTTTATTGTGGAGCCTTATATAATTAGAATATAACTAGGATAAGATACTTCAGGAACATGTTCATTATATATTCTAGAGACTGTTTTATTGAAAAAATTTACTTGATCATTGACACTAATAGTGTGAAAAATATAGTCCCTATTTACCTGAAATATTGTATCGATTAAATTATCTGTGTTTACTCTTTTGTAATCCTGAAATTAATTGATCTTCCGGCAGGGCTTAGCAGAGGGTACAATTCTTAATAAAGATAAAACAGCATGATGGTCACCAATCCCAGGCAGAGCCACTTCAGTAACTGATGAGACCATACCTTTATTATTAACGATAATTAAATCGATTAGACTTGCTATATCGTGGAAATGTCGTGTTGGTTCCGAGTTCACACATGTAGCCCAATATTATTCAGGTGTGACGGGAAATCAATGACTAAAGCATTATTTTCCAACAGGTCGATGTTGAAGTCTCCGCCTATTAAACACGTACTGTAGGCTCCACAGTACTGAGACAATACATCTTATAGAGGACCTATGTCAGTAATTCTAGGTGGTTTATACACATAACCTATAAAGATTTTATGTCCCGAGGTAGAACCTTCAATGAAGAAATATTCCGAACCTGGGTTTGCAGTATTAGAAAAGCACAAAGTTTTAAATCCCATCCGAGCATACACCCCCACCATGAGCATATTGGCGGTCATTACGAATTAATTGGTAATCTTGTAAGCCAACACAATAACTATCAATATCGCCAGACAATCAGGATTAAGAAATCATAATTACGTCAAAGTTAGTATCCGCAAATAGGTTTTCAAATTCATCAAAACTTGATATCAAACTAGTTTTTGAAGTAAAACTTCTTTACGCATGCTTGACTTGGGGAATAAGCTGGTGAATGCGTGACGAGAGCGTTACGAAAAGTGTGATCGGGCGAGGCGAACGGAAGTTGAGAGGGAGATATAAGTTAGTGAAGATAGAAAGAGAGAGAGAGTTACGTTTCGTATATTACTGTAGGGGCAAGAGAGAGAGAGAGGTGCGCGCGCACAGGGCATGAACTATATATATATAGTTCAGTAGTTCGTTTGCGAGTTTGCTAGCGTTACGCGAACGGTGATTTCTTGATTATTTCGTAATTTCATTTCGTTTATCAATGAAAACCGATAATAAATTTAAATATTTGTAGCAAATTAATATATGTATAAACATGTATATATTATAAATATATATACATATATAAACATATATACATATATACATACATGTAGATGGAGCTAAAGAAGTTTTACTTCAGTCGTGTGGTTTAAAGCACACTAATGTTTTTTTTTATCGTACCAATTCCATCCGCAGTGTCAGATTCATTAAGACGCCCCAAGACCATAAATATGCCTCATGGAAATTCCAACCAAAGAAAAAGTCCTAGAAAATTGTCTAAAATTAGAGATGTAATTTACATGCAACTTTACATACATAATACATATAAGTAAATTTGAAATAAATGTACTAAAAAAAGAATAGAAAGAAATAATAAAGAAATAAAATAATTTGGAAAAAATTAAGAAAACTTTAAAATTCATCAGGAACATATATAATTCATAGAAATTGGACTCCGATATAATATGCAAGTATCCAGTGCTAAGTTAATGCGCTTTGCGTGCGTCGAACGTAGATGTACCCGTTTATTGAAAAAACTGATGGTAATTAACCATTACGTTTGATATCCATACATTTCTTAAATATGCGCAAGTTTAAAGAGGATAGATACTCCCGAACAAATACGCCGTTCCCCCAGAGAAACCCAGCTGTGAAATTGTTGGTTTGCATTTTCTAACCGCACTGATGAACTGCGCCAGGGGGGTTGAACTTTATCATAACGGGCGATATTCTTAGTACCCATGCCACTGGGGGTGGGAACGGAGGGGCACATCGAAAACTATAGATATTAGCGTAGACTCCATAGTTTCCGAGGTCGCTGAATTCAACAACAAAACTCCCGTTGTCGTTATATATTGGGGGATAAGAATCCCTAGCATCTTTAGGGGTGGGGATGGGACCGGAGTGAAATGTAATAATACTTAAACTCTGAGCAGAGCCGGGCATACGCAGCTAGTATTTTATAAAGAGTAGATTGAATATAATTGTTAAAAAATGTGAATGGCAAGTAGCTATGATTCACTGTTACAGCCTCTTATAGCTCAGGAATTTTAGGATAACTAGGACTTTTAGGATAACTAGGGTTGAAACAAACATTTAATTCAAAACAAGTTTTTCAAAAATTTAGTAATTCAATTCAAAATCAAAGTCAATTCAAATAATAGAAAGTAATATAGTAAAATATTAATAATTCAACAAAATTAAAAAAAACAGAATCCAAAATAATAAGTAGACAGCAAAATCTGTAAAAGAGAAAAAGAAGAATATATATTTTGTCAAAAAAATTTAACTTATTATTATTTTATTTATTTTATCAATTGACTATTTGATCTATGGTTTAAACCAATAATCATCAAAATCGGTGTACGCCTTACGAAGCTAGGCGCTGCCCCTCCTCCAACTCTCACCATAAACCACAATTTTTGTCAAAATGCAAACAGATCCTCTATGCATTCCGAATCATCCTAATCAGTCCACGCTTTACAAAGTTAGCCTATTCTTCCCGCTCCCCCAATCATAATTCAACATTCTTCCTTATTCATAGTAGCAATGGGGGAACATACTGTATACAAAAACACAAATTATTCAAACAGGTTTATGCGTTAAAAATTGGGTAAGGCCCCCTAATTACCTCTCCCTCGCCTTGTCGTGCTACCAGCGGGGATACATATTCTATACATCAAAAGAAGAATAATCCAAATCGACTCATAGCTTCTGAAGTTAGCCTACCCCTCCCCCACCTTCATCCTAGAGCAAAATTTATTATCAATTAGTATTAGGGCCAATTTTGTTTCATACTTAGCATTACTCTATACAACAAAAAAAGAATCATAAATCGCTCCGCACATTACGAAAGTTTTAGCCCCGCCCCCCCCCCCCCCCCCTCCACCAACCTTTTTTGACATGGTACTAATTGGGGAACATACTTTACCCCACAACAAAAAAATCATCGAAATTGATCCACGCGTTGCGAATTTATTATAATTTATGTATAATCATAAAAAAATATAAAATACATGTTGAATTTAGAACGAAACTTGTTGTTTTTGGAAAGTCGGCTAAAAATGTCAAAAGTCCTAAAAATTTTACTTAAGGTCGAAGAATGCAAAAATCTGTATTTCGGAAATATCTTCTGAAGAGTAAATATTATTGTAAAAATAGGTCATATAAAGTCGTTGCTTTACTTTTCCATGTGTTAGCGGTACGGGGTGGACCATTTCCGCTGCTGTTTAATATCTCCTTCAAATCTGATCATAAAACCAACATCTTTATGGACTCAGTCTTCCCCTTTAAGAGATTTTTATTTTGACATGAAAAGTCAGCCTTTTATTACCGTCCAGTCTAGGTAGGTATATATGGGTGGCCGTCCAGTAAAGGAGACATGCATAAAATAATTTTTAATTTTATATTCATTACGACATTTTGAATTCGCTGCCAATTAAACAAACCATACAACTACAACAAAAACATTTAATCGTCCTTCTTTATGATCTCGTGAGCTGAAACGTAGTTTCATAAAGTATCTTCTATTATGGTTGGGTAGTTGTTTTGCTTGCACAGATTTCAAAATGTCGTACAAGATATAAAATTAAGAATTATTTTTGTCTAGTCGATTAAAATTTTTTTCGGGGGACTATACTCTATATAACAGTAAAAAAATCATCTAAATCGGTCTACGCGTTAACAAGTTGACATCCAACCCCTCCCCTACTAAAACCCCACCGTTTACCACACCGGGAACATATTCCATACACCAGAAAAAGAATCATCCAACTCTGCCCCTCTTCCCACTACACTCTACGAACATACTTTTTCATTATTAGCAATGGGGGATCAAGAAAGAGTTATCCGAATTGGTCCACGCTTTACGAAGTTAGGTTTCACCTTATCCCATAAAAATTTTTTTTACAATGTACAGGAAAAAAATACATGTCGAATTTAGAGCCTTGTTGGTTTAGATAAGTTGGTCGCGCCCAAGTTATCGTCCACTGCCCCCCCCCCCCCCCCCCCCACACACCCTTCTACCTCTTCTTCAGAAGGCATTTGAGTAGAGTCTTAATCTCTTCGCATATTTTCCAATAAGGCAGTGACCAGTGATAACCTATATGACAACGCCTAGGTTGGTTACGTACATTGTGACTAGATGCAAAGTGCGCTTAATATCCAGCTTTGACCAGATCTGCTTGTTCGTGTGGAACGTAGTGCTATTTGCCATCTAACGTTCGCCTGGTTGGTCGCCCAAGAATCCAGTAGTCCATTCTAAGTTTAAAATAAATCAATTGTTCGCATTATAATTTATTCACAATAAATTTAACTAGTTTATTTTTGTTCACTTGCTTTTGTGATAGACACATTCGCGTACGAAATGTGGTTTAATCCTTAAATAATCTGAATGAGACTAAGTTTTCTCTTCCTAATCACTAACGGCCATTTCAATAGCTTTACAAAAAGAAAAATTACAGATTTAGAACTCTTCCGGTGGTACAGTTGAGGAAAACAAGTAGATACTAATTTGCTTGGTGCTAATTTGCTAATTTTAAGCCATCATGTAAATAAAGGTAAGTGGATAAATACGAGGAAATAAGAATTCATTTGTAATTTATGTAAATCGAATATTTGCAATAACTAATGTGACGAAAAAATATAAAATGTATTATACAAATATTTCTTTCCGGTAAAATGCGTCTTTTTATTACATACATACATATCAGAAAGCTCTAAAAAGCTTGGGTAGCCACAGTGGCTATATTACATAATTTCCATGGGGTTTCTAGAATACGACTTTTTATCGAACTGGTTTTCGTGTGAGTTATCAAGATGAGGAAGAAGAGAACACCAACCCTCATTTCTTCTGTAACTGCCCGGCTCTAGCCAACTCCTGTTTGTTTGTTTAAGGAGTTAGCCGTACTAGGTTCTACTGTTGCCAGGGTCCTAACTCGGGTCACCGGTCGTTTAAGGAGTTAGCCGTAATAGGTTCTACTGTTGTCAGGGTCCTAACTCGGTCATGGCCTTTTTAGGTATGAGATAGGGTTGAGAATCTAGACCCAATGTGGTATCAGAATGGACCACTTTGGCCTAAGTGCGCCTTCCCATCGTAATGGCAACCACTTTAACTTAACCTAACTTAACTCAGTTGTGTTGAAAATTAAAAACACAATTATTGAATTGGACTTCTGAAAAACCAATGATACAATTCCTTTTTTTTAATGCAAAGTAAGTGTAAAATCGTAACCGTGTAAACTAGTAGATGTAAAACGAGAAATGCAGCTCACAAAGAAATAGGAACTGCTCTTTTCAGTACAGGGACTATAAAAACCTTAATCTGGATTTGTTACTGGATAAGGCTTTTTCTTTGGACTGGAATCTGATTTTTTCCATGTCTGAAGTTGATGATCATATTGATTATTTCAATATGTATCTCTTCGAAAAATATATCCCTCTCCGTATAGTAATTGCTAAGAATTCGATATGTCCTTGGTTTTCACAATCCGTCAAAAATCTTATAAAAGAACGGGGCAAACCCACTGACATGTATTAAACTGGACTGACTTATAAGCTATCTCATATGGGTACAATTTTACTTTCAGTGGAGGAAAACAATTTTTAATCTCCAACTTTTACTGTGAATTTGCAGCCATTCAGAGTAGAATATAATAACCAAATATATACGAAGAGACATATTTAATTTTAATCTTCTATATTGTTGTAAGGAAAATGTAAAAATCATTGGAATTACTGGAATACAAATTATAAATAAAAGGTTGTTTTAGTCTGGATAATGCTTACCCAGAAAGAGACGTAAGATGATTGTGAATATTGTCATCTATTTCTAACGCCAGCATTTAATAGGCGACATGACGTTCGCAACTAAGAAAACCATGTTGAAAAAAAAGATGCTTACCCAGAAAGGGACAACTAGCGAAAAGTGATACCATTTTCTTGAAGAAATTTCATGGCACCAGTCACTCCAGTATTATATATCTCAGTGGGCAAACCTTATCGGCATTGGAGGAGATGTGAGTCTGCTCATAACTGGGAAAAATTTCGGATTTTAAGAAATAAAGTGACACTGGCAGTACGACAGGGAAAAAAGCTGGCAGACTAAGCTCTGAACTGGCTCCTTAGCAATTATGGAAAAACTTACGAGCGATTGGTGTTGGTAGGAAGTCAGAATCGGTTCCAGAAATTGAACCAAATACTCTGAACTGAGCCTTTTTAGCTCTTGAGAGTTTGACCTCCTCTGTGGCGGATATCGACTCTGGCGAGTGGGAAAGGAATATGTTCTCTTTTCGAAATGTCTCGCAAATTGAAGTTCTTTCAGCTATTAAATCTATTAAATCATATGCTACTGTATTAGACAATATTCCTATCAAATTCATCAAACTTTTATTTCCCTGTATTCTTCCTTTTATTACGCATATCTTTAATACTTGTATTACCGCATCTAAATTTCCGTCTTTATGGAATAATGCACTTGTTATACCTATAGCTAAGAAGCCAAATCCATCTCTATGTACTAATTACCGCCCTGTCAGCATCTTTGCGTGTCTTTCTAAAGCTATGGAAAAATTAATTGCATACAGTATTACTGAATTTATTGATAATAATGTTCTTTTTTCTGCTTGGCAGAATGGATTTAGCGCGAATCACAGTTGTACTACAGCTTTACTAAAATTAACTGAGGATGTCCGGCGAGAAATTGATAATGATAGGCTAACTATACTTACTCTGCTTGATTTCTCTAAACTACAAGCGCCTTCTTAGCAAATTAAAGTGTTATTTTCACTTTGAAGCTTCCGCTTTAAATCTAATCAGCAGTTTCCTGGTTGATCGTAAGCAGAAGGTAATTTGTGGATCTGAACACTCTGACTATCTTGATTTGTTGACTGTTGTTCCTCAGGGTTCGATTCTTGGACCGCTGCTATTTAGTCTATATATATAAACGATCTTCCTAATATTCTCAAATTCGTGAAGATATTAATTTATGCAGATGATGTTCAGGTATATCTTAGCTGCCCTTTGGGGCTTTCTGAGCACTGTATCTGGCAGATAAATCAAGATCTTAGTGTAATCTCTAATTGGGCTTCGGATAATCACTTAAAAGTTGATCGCGTCAAGTCTCAGGCTATAGTGCTCTTCAAAAGGCCTATAAATACTGATTCCCTCACCTCTTTAAGGATCGGGTTGACGGCAATCACTTTTTTAGTTAAACTTAAAAATTTGGGTGTTATCATTAATAATACTTTAACATGGATTGACTACGTCAGCAGTATTGTCTTTAAGGTATATAGCGGTCTCCGTAAACTCTGCTGTAGCCCCTCTTTTATTACAGAAAGCGTACGTTTCTCTTTGGCGAAATCTCTGCTGCTGCCTGTTCTTACACAGGGTGATATTATATTTGGTAACCTTGACTCTGTATCGTCGAACAAGCTTAACGTTTGCTTCAATTCAATCGTACGTTATGTATATAAATAAGGACGGTATGACCATGTAACGCAGTTGGCAATTTGTTCCTCGGATGCTCGTTTTCTTCTTACTTAAAAATGAGGCTGAATATATTTTTATTTAAATTAATACGTACAGGCAAGCCTGATTTTCTGAAGGAGAAGCTAGTGTTTTTACGTTCCTGGATACTTGTGTTTGTAATGCAGGCGATTATTTTTCGTTCATGCCATCACCTTATGGAATTCTCTTCCGTTTGTTGTACGGCGTGCGGGTTCGATGGGGGTGTTCAGGGCGCGGCTTCAGTCACATTATCAATTACCATCATCTTAATATTGATTTTTCGTTTTGTTTCTTTTTAATTTTAATTAATTACTTTCATCTTTTTCTTGTTTGTTCTTTTTATTTCTATTTCTACCTTTTCAATTATTAGTTCACTTTGGTCATATTTGTCATTCTAGTATTGTAATCTACTTGTACTTTTAAAAAGAATATACAAATTGTACAAATTTCACGTTAAATAAATTGAATTGAATTGAATTGAAATGGGTGGACTTCACAGAAATCTTTCTATATTTTCTATATCATCTTTAACTTTAAATCCGCCCCTGCTTGTATCTTTAGAGTGCGTAGTTGCCACTGCCCGGCCGCAAAGTAAAAAAAACATATTTTAATTAAAGTCATAAAGTAGTCAAATTAATTATTAATTTATAACCTAGACCTATTATTATAACCTTAAAATACATAATTATTGGAGTAACCAGATGAAAACCAGATGCACACGAAGCTAAGAGAACTAATTGAAATTAATCGAAACTCAACATATTCAGAAAAATGCACTCAATGGCATGCAGATGCAAATGCAGTTAAGTTCGGAAAATACTTTTAGTCAAAATGAGGGTACACCGACATGCCAAACAGCGTGGGGAGCACAAATAGTTTACAATTTATTATAATTTGTCACTGAAATTAATGTTTGTAGTTCTAATGAAATATAATCGCAATCGGCAAACCGATGCCGCAGCCTGAAATGCGGAAAACGAAGTTATTAATGGGATGGGCTTCATGGAGATGTCTGCAATTATGCTTTCCTCTCGTACGTAACAAAGTAAGTAATTTTGTTAAACGGGTTGTTACGAAGATTATCTCTGCGCGCTTGAAATTTACTTTTAAAGGTGTACTTAGATTTTAATTTATAATTACTTGGCGAATGAAATTTGATACATTTTTGGTCGTTAAAAGTTGAATATATGTGCTTCACACGGGGATTTATTTAAATGGGTTTGCAATTAATTTAACTTATGCATTATTGAACGAAGAGACACTTCTGTTTCTTCTTCAGACTTCTTCAGTATCACCTGTTCTGCAAAACTACTACACTTGACAGCAGAATTCTAACCCAACTGCCAATTGCATCTTAAAAATAGGAGGGGGGTGCACATAATAATTTTAAATGCTCTTACAATTGAAACCCTTGATATGAATGAAAGGCCTAAGTGGAAGGTCCTTCAACATTCCTCTGGAAATTCATGCATTGGGGCAAAAGACAAAAGCTTTAACAGGAATACAGTCATCATCTACACTGACCTAGAAACCATGCAAATGATTTCCCCTTCTACCAGTTCCGACTTTCAATTCCTCCTAAATGAGGACTGCAAAATTTTTTGACATACTCTGTTATGTCCTTTGAGTGTTGAGTGGTCGAGATTTGTCTGTTAATGTGTTTTTATGTATGTCAACATGGGGGTGTAGCGTGGGTATCTTTTGCCTTTGGAACGGGATTTAAAATTAACAAGGACAACGAGAACAATGACTGCTGTAATCTGACAAGTGCCAGCATTTGTTTCAACAAATCTTGACAAGAGCAATTTGCTTTATCTCAGAAAATCTGGACCAGAGCACTAAAGACTAATCCCCTCTATTTGAGTTTTGTACCCATTTCAAGAAATTCTTTCCTGCATTTTCTAAAGAAATTTCGTTAAGTTCTGAATGCGGTATTTATGCAGATTTGGATACAAAAGGTGCCTGGAAAAGCAAGTGCTTTGGCACAGTATCAACGAGAGTTTTACAATCTATTTTCTTCTGTTTTAAGAAGATCAAAGGGAGGAGTCTGAAGGAAATTATCTCTATTCCCACAGGATTCATGCCAATCGGGCAAATATCTTCTCAGCACTTTGCCTTAATTCGAAATTTAATTTCGCTTTGTAAAATCACTGATGGAGATTAGAAGCTTTATTATAATACTATGAAGGTCATGCAAAAGTGCTTTCGTCAATTTCCTTTGATCCTTTTCAATTATTTCTTAAAGGTTTCTTTGATCAGATAGATTTTTCTAAATATCTTAGGAAAAACTTCTTAATCGGATGCTTACCAAAGGATTTGCTTCCAATATATCTCTTAGCTGCCACAAGAAGTCCAAAGAAATCTACTGCTGTAGAAATAGTTAGAGTATACATTTACAGTAAAAAAATTATGTATCATTTAATTACTCTCTAATGTTCGCGCCAACTTTAAGTACTTTGGTAATCTCATAAAAGAACAAAAACAACCATCAAGTACATAATGCGCTGTGTTGTGAAAAATAATACTGAAGTTCGGTTATTACTAACTAAATATTTAAAATCATTTAATTAATCGCAAAAGGAAATCAGAAATAAATGAATAAGTGATTTTGAGGAACATTCATACACGTACAGGAAACAATTCAAATTTAGAATTGTTTTTGGTACACAAAAGTGCGTAAACATTTTTCATCAGGACGAAGATTTTCGCTTCGCAAAAAAATAAGATTTCCAATATTTAAAATTCTGTATTTTGACACATACATAACTCGACTCGACAGCGGGAGACCATTTCAACAAAAGTCATTCGTCAATACAAAGTTAAGGTAGGCAGACGCATGGCTCTAATATCTAACATATTAGAACCACTTACAAGAAAATAAAGGGAAACGCAACATTTTATTTTTTAAGATCCCTAATCTAACCCACCCTTCACCTGTTTATTCTTTCGCATTTAACAAACTTTGATGGCTCTGAAAATATTAATGGAGTGTGCAGTGGTTTTGTAAAGAAGAAGATTTATTTACTAATGTTGTAAAACTATTTTAATTCAACAACAGAACACTAATTTAAATTAGATAAAATAGTTTTTAAAAAAAGTGGAACAGACTTCACAAAAAGTGATAAATAACACATGGGCTGAAAAGCCCCGGGCCTAACACATAGATGGCGCTAGTCTTATTGCATTCACCGCTTTTTCAGTTAGTACTAACCTTCAAAAGAAAGCTGTCAGAATTTTATGATATTCTACTTATAAGTTTGTGAGTTATTGTGCTAAGAGTGACACTACTTTTGTTATTTTCTGAACAATGGATCAAAAACAATTTCGTGTTTTAATTTTACATTGCTTCTTGATGGGGAAAAATACCGTTCAAGCGAAGCAATGGCTTGAAAAGTGTTATAAGGACTCCGCTCCATCGGAAACAACAATAAAACGTTGGTTTGCCGAATTCAAACGTGGTCGTCGAGACACCGATGATGCAGAACACAGTGGACGTCCAAATGAGGCGGTAACACCAGAAAACGTCAAAAAAATCCACAAAATCGTTTTGAATGATCGAAAAGTGAAGTTGCGTGAGTTAGCTGACATCGTAAAGATATCAAAAGAACGTGTTGGCTTTATATTGCATGAGCATTTGACAATGAGAAAGCCCTGTTCAAAGTGGGTGCTGCGTTTGCTCAGTGTTGACCAAAAACAAGAACGTGTTGAAGATTCTGGGCAGTGTTTGGCCATGTTTAAGCGTAACAAACCGGAATTTTTGCGTCGATATGTGACAATGGATGAAACATGGATCCACCACTTCACTCCGGAATCAAAACGATCGTCATCTGAGTGGAGAGCAACTGGTGAACCTCGTCCAAAGCGCCCGAAAGCACAACAATCGGCTGGAAAGGTTATGGCCTCAGTATTTTGGGATGTGCGTGGTGTAATATTCATTGACTATCTTGAGAAGGGAAATACCATCAACAGTGAATATTATATAGCGTTATCGGAGCGTTTGAAGGCCGAAATTGCAAAGAAACGACCGCATATGGCAAAGAAAAAAATTTTGTTTCACCAAGACAACGCACCTTGTCACAAGTCAATCAAAACAATGGCAAAACTAGAGGAATTGAACTTCGAATTGCTCCCACATCCACCGTATTCGCCAGATTTGGCTCCCAGCGACTACTGGCTGTTCGCAGACCTAAAAAAAATGCTCACCGGTAAAAAATTTTGCTCGAATGAAGAAACTGAAAACTGAGGCCTATTTTGAGGCAAAAGATAAATCGTTTTACAAAAGTTGGATTGAAATGTTAGAGCGGCGCTGGAATGATTGTGTGGATATTGATGGAGATTACGTTGATGAATAAAGCCAATTTTGAACAAAAAAAACCGCGTTTTCTTTGTTAGGCCCGGGACTTTTCAGCCCATGTGTTAGCATAAAATAATTTTTAATTTTATATCTATTACGACATTTTGAAGTCGGTGCAAATTAAATAAAGAAAACAATTACCCAACCACAATTGAACATAATGCATAAAACTGCCTGAACGTTTCAGCTCACAAGAGGAAGGACGATTAAATAGTTTTGTTGCAGATATAAAATTATAATTATAAAAATTATTTTATGCTTTTTAGTGCTTTTTGTGAAGTCGGCTCAACTTTTTATTTTTTCACTTTTTAGTGTAAAACAAAAAATGAACCATCCAAATCGGTTCACGCGTTAAAAAGTTAGGTTCAACCGCCTACCCCACCTCCATTCCACCAAAGGTTTTTTCTTGTGGTATCAATCAGAGAACATACTCTAACCAAAAAGAATCATCGAAATCAGTCCACGCTTTACGAAGGTAGGCTACCCCTTCCCACCCCCACCCCCACCTTAGGACCAAATTATTCTCCTATTATTAATGGGGATCACACTCTATGCAACAGCAAAAGAACCATCCAAATTGGTCCACGCGTTACAAAGTTAGGTTCCACCCCCTAATCGTCCTTCAGATTTCTCTTCTTTGAACAAACAATTAAGGTCGCCTATTTCGAATTCCTTATTGTTAGCCCTCTCTTCACGTTTCGCTTTCACATTGGCATATTCTTCTTCTAGTTGGCCACAGCTTAGACTCTAACACGATGAAACGAACTCCTGTCGAGAACACAGACTTTGTATTCATTCATCTCCGTCCATTAAATTCCGTCGTAGTTTGACAATCTCATCTTCCATTAAATTGTTAAATGGCTTTCTATTGTCACATTCTGGAACTTCTATGGCCTTTACTGCAGTAAAGTTTCCATTGCCTGCTCGAAATCTTCCAATCCGCGATCTGCAATTTGCAGTCTCCGCTTTCCTTGGTTCGATGTTGGTACGCCAGTAAGTCTTCGTACTCTTTTAATCCTCTTACTTTATGAAATTTTCTTATTATTAATATATCCAAGTCGGCCTTGTTCTCTGCATTTCCAGCAGCTTCTTCAGTTCTTTTCATTCTGCAGCATTTCTTTCTTCATTCGGCATTACGATGATCGACTTTCTCTCCAAACAACTTTATCGTTTCGTGCCCCTTCACTTCTGCTATACTTGTCTAACAAGTGGGTATGGATTTTCTGTTTACCATCACTTTGCAGATCACCTTTTTCACCGTAGGATCAGTACCTGCGCATTCGACGGGACACTGTAGCTGCAATTTTTATCTCTCGCTTTTGCTGCACCTTTCACAATCAAACTTCCAGGTCCATATTCCGGAAGGGTTGATCTGCTTTACTTTCAGCAATCTCGCCGGAGATGACCCTGTTGCCTGCATGCCCAGAATCTAAGATAACATCCGTTGACCCGGGTATTAATCGGACTACATGCATGTTTTATTTCGGTTTCGGTGAATAGGCTTGTTTCGCTGCCTCTTAGATTAGAGCGTAAACCATAACTTTGACGTTTTGCTCTTTCCAGTTAGCCCTACTGCTTGCTTGCAGGTTACGATCTGCAAGGGAATCGATAAACACTTCTGTTGCAACCTTGTTGACATAATTCTGATTAAAAGTGGGATAAGCCAGATGTTGCAGCCTGCGTATATCTGCACATCACTGCTGCAGCGTCCCTCCACGCTTTTACGGCCGATTTCGTAGCTAAAGATGGTAAACCGCTTGTGTCTGCTAGTTGCCGTAATTCTAAGAGGTTAGTATTGGTACCCTTGTTCTTTCGGTATAGCCTGTAACAGTGACTGCACTTATAAGTACCAAAATTAAGGCTGTATCTTTTTTATCGTCAGGCCAAAAGTTCATTGCTGCTGTCTCAAACTGAAGTCTGAACGCCTGCCAGGGCGTTTGACAGTCGGGGAATGTAGTAATTTAATTAAGTGTTATGTAGTATGTGTAGAAGTAGACTTTTATTTACTGGTACGTCTGTTGATAAAGTTGCTGTAAGCTTCCTCTTAACGCTCTCTATCTTAACTCTGATTTCGTCAAAATTTTTCTTTTATCTGTTTGTCCAGAAATATGTATGTGTTCGAACCTTTTTTCTATTTCCGATCTCAGTTGTCCAATTTCTTTCCAACATGGTTTTCGAGATACTCTTTCTGTTCTTTATTAGAGTTTTTCAGTTCTTTTATTGAACCTTCAGTCGACACTTTCTGTTCTTCTAACGATTCCTTTAACTCAAAGTTCAACGCAGCCATCGACGAATTAAGCGTCAAGAGATCATTGAAAGATCTGTCATGCTTTGAGTAGGGTCTTCTTTTTTCCTGCTTGTCTTCAAAAATAAACGTTTCTGACTACAATATGTCCCCCGATTTTTGTATTACATTAAAGATGTTGGTAGTGTGGTGGGGTGGAGAAGGGGCGCTACCCAATTTATTGAAGCATAGACTGATTTGGATGATTAGTATAGCGCGCGGTAAGTTCATATTCGTGTTGACTTCGTATGTAATCGTGTTTGCTTTCCCATTCAAAACGCCACGCGGCACAATTGGCGGTGTTCACATGTATATACGCTGCGCCGCGGCTGATCTTCTGAATGTGTCCACGTGCTTAAGCGCTGCGAGACAAAAGTAAGTAAAAGTTTTCATGATAGGGACAGTACAAGTGTTTTTGTTACGTTAGATAACGAAATGCGGGTCAGAGATAAAAGCTTGCTTTTTAATTTTACAACATGCACTCCATCTCAGTTTGACGAATTAAATAATATTTTGGGACCATTACTCGAGAAAGTAGAAAATATAAGAGAACCAATTTCTGTAGCTGTAAGAATCGCTATCATCTTAAAGTCATAACTGTCAATTTGATATTTATCAATATAATAACAATGGGTTTGTTTAAAGGTATTCGAATACTTGGAACAGCATGAACAGCCTATCGTCTGCATTTAAAGTTGGCAGATCGACTATTTTGTGCATAATAAAGGAAGTAACCCAAGCTACTTGGATCATCATGAAGGATGAAAAGTTTCCCAAGCTAGATGAAGGGAAATTTCTGAAAATTTCATGCACCTTCGGAAATAAGTTCAATTTCCCACATTGCATGCGCAGCATAGATGGAAACATATTCAAATTCAGGTAATTTATAAACTGTGTTATGGATCATGTTGTTTTTATTCTTTATTTATTGTGTAAAAGCCTGCGAGAAGTGGTTCGGAGTACTATAGTTATAAGAAGCACTTCCGTATAGAGCTCCTGGCAGTTTATCATGCAAACTTGCGATTTGCACATTGCGACATCGGGAGAACGTTTAGGGCATCTAAATTAGGAAGAATGCTTTTTGGTGATAAATTAAGGTGTGACGCTTATAGAAAAATAAATTAGGAAATAATGAGTTGATATTATTTAGATTACCGGGCAGCGTGGTCCAATGCCGTATATTTTAATAAACGATTAAACTTTCCCGCAAACTCCTTTGAGGGTGCGCCAAGTCTGTGAGCGTGCCTGCCTATGAGGTTGATGGCAGCTACGACGACGATAATGAAATTTCGCGCGAGATGAGCTCTTTTGACCGCTTTGTTTGGAAGGCCAGTCAGATCTGCCGGGAGATTAGGAAAATATGTTTCCTACGCCATTTTTCCTATTAGGAATCTTGATGAATGTGTGTGTTTTTTGTCCAGCCTGTAATTGGGAAGCGGCTTGCCAAACTGGTGAGTCATATCCCGTTAATTAGTACCAGTTCTCGTTAACCCCGGTACGCACGTCATATGTGCGTTACGGTGCCATATGTCATTCAAAGCTGAGCGTATATAATAATCATATACTAAATGCAGTTTGAGATACGAAAATGTAAAAAAATGGGCAGAAACAAGTTAAAGACCAAAAATGAGCTCCGATCCGATTCATTTTCTAAATACAAAAAATATTTAACTATTTCGCAAGGCTTTTCTAACGTTTCCTTGTGCTAGGGAAAGCTTTTGTTCGTAAAATATATATGAAAGTCGTTCTCAGCTTCAGCAATATTCTGCAATCAGTTGTTATGTCATTTTATCAAATAAAAAGCACTTGTTAAATTCTACAATACTTTATTTTAAATAATATATAACGCGACGCGTTTCGCCTTATTGGGGCATCTTCTGGCTACAGTAACCTTGTAATGACTAACTCAGCTTAGAACCTATGCCTGCGTAGATGTAGTTTACAATTTATTAGGTAGGTACATATATATATATATATATATATATATATATATATATATATATATATATATATATATATATATATATATATATATATATATATATATATACACAGTGAGCGAAATTCGCCGCACTCAAATTTTTCCTGGAAAAACAGATATTTTCTTTTTATATGGCATGCACAAATTTTATATTTACTTCAGAGGAAACCGTTACTTTGTCGATTATACTTGAGCTGTTTATGTTTAGTTCCAGTACAGTGAGCGCAGTGATAGCGAATTTTTAAATCTGTTAGTGACATTTCAAGTGCGAAATTTAAATAGACGCAGAATATCTTTTGGTTTTTATTGTTTTATTTGGACACTGTAAGTACAACTTTTTGATCGTTTAATGGAGCTAGTACAATAATTCGATTTCTTTCTATATTTTAGTTATTAAACGAAATAAATTGAAGATGGGAAGAGGAAAATCTCTCACAAGTGAAGAAAAAGCGCAGATAACGGTTTTGAGGGACCTAAATTTGTCATACCGGGAAATCACAAGGCACATAAATCGCTCTGACAAAGTCGTCCGGAATTTTATGTCACTTAGACACCGTTATGGGCGAAATTACAGCACTCTAGGAAATAACACCAAGTTGACAAGGCGACAAAAAAACAAAATTGTGACGAAAGCTACAAAGGATCACTTGTGAAGTGAAGTGAAATGCACTTGCCGGTAACTAAGAGGCGGGTGCAACAAATTTTACAAGCCACCCCCAACGTGATGTACAAGAAACCCCTCAAGAGACCACATCTTAATCAGCATCACATAATGGCTAGGTTGGAATTTACGCGATAACACATGCAGTGGGCCCAAGAGTGGGGGAGGGTTATTTTTTCGGACGAAAAAAATTTTATTTAGACGGTCCAGATGGTTTAAGCCATTACTGGCATGATTTAACGAAAAATAACCCTCCCAGAATGAGCAGAAATTTCGGGGGAGGAAATGTAATAATATGGGGTGCTTTTTCGAGTTATGGAAAGCTCAGTTTGTGATTTGTTTCTTCTCGAATGAACTCTGCACTGTACACTGAAATGTTGGACGATGCTTTAATTTCATTTTTAGAGGAAAATGTCGGTGAACGGGAGGTCCCGTTAATGGACTGGCCGGCTTGTAGCCCGGATTTAAACCCAATGGAAAATTTGTGGGGTATTATGGCTCGTCGGGTTTATAAAAATGGACGCCAATTTCTTGACGTGCAGTCCTTGAAACAGGCGATAAAAGATGCTTGGGAGACCAACGACGAAAACGTTATAGGGAACCTCGTTAAGTCTATGCTCAATCGAATTTTTGAAGTAGTCAGAATGAATGGAGCTCAAACTAAGTACTAAATTATTATTTCTTAAATAACTAATAAAATTAGTCATAAAAATTAATAAAAACTTAAAAGAGGCTATTTTAATTTCGCAGTTGGATTAAACATTTTTAAAGAATTTTGTAACAGTAATAAAATTATATCTATTTTGTTATTTTTTAGGTTCAATAATAAATATTTTATAATTTCATATAACATTATTCTGTTTTGTCTGCAATACCATTCTTTTTTAACCCAAAACGTATAAAAACTGATGTGCGGCTATCCAAATTTTTGTTTTATTTTAATGGATTATTTTAGTTTGAACTTTGGTTTAGAAAATTTGTTTTGATTAATGGACTTGAATTATTAAAATCCATTGAATCGTTTACCAAAAATGAGCCTTTTTATTTCCAAAATTTCGTACTTATCTAGAATTTTTCCGCCGTTAATATTACGAATAAGTTTTAAATGGTCAATTGATGTCGTGTGTCCTGTATCAATTAGATGTCTACATAAGCCTGAAGTAGCCCGATTATTTTTGGCTGCTGATGTATGTTCTAAAAATCTAGTTTTTAGGGATCTTTTAGTTTTGCCAACATAAATAGCATTGCAGTCGTTACATTCAATTCTGTAGACACCGCTTTTTTCGTAATCTTCTAATTTTGGTTTAAACTTGTTATTAATGATCAACTTTCCCACAGTTTTATTCGTGAAGTAAGCTGGTTGGACGTTATGTTTTAGAAGCATCTTATGTATTTTGTCGGAAGTGCCTTGAATATAGGGAATTTTTTTCCAAATTTTATTTTCTCTAATATTACATGGGTAGATTAATTTAAGTGCTGCCTTTCTGTTTTTATTTTTTAATAATTTGTAAACGAAATTCTTAGAATAACCGTTATTTATAGCAATTTCAACAATGATATCAAATTCTTTTTTAAAATTTTCTTTATTTAGTGGAATGTTAATTAGTCTATCCAACATTGAATGAAAGGCCGATTTCTTAATGTTATTCGGCTGACACGAAGAATAAGGAATAACAGTATCTGTAAAAGTCGGTTTACGATATGGGCCATGGGGGCTTCTTTATCACCCTTCTTGGCTGACTTCTATATGGACATAATAGAACGATCAATATTCCAACAAAACTGTGATTTAGTAAATAAGATTTTATGTTGGTATCGTTATGTGGATGATTTTTTTGACTTTAGATATGTATATATATATATATATATATATATATATATATATATATATATATGTACCTACCTAATAAATTGTAAACTACATCTACGCAGGCATAGGTTCTAAGCTGAGCTAGTCATTACAAGGTTACTGTAGCCAGAAGATGCCCCAATAAGGCGAAACGCGTCGCGTTATATATTATTTAAAATAAAGTATTGTAGAATTTAACAAGTGTTTTTTATTTGATAAAATTTCGATAAAAACGAGTGTGTTCTACCAAGTGGCAACAAAACATTCTATTAATCCAGTTGTTATGATTGCTCTTGAGGTCAGTAATGTAATTATTTCTATATTTTGCTAATACTAGAAATCAATACTCCAAAGGCGAAGTTATCAGGCTGGGTATTTGTACCTCAAAAGGGAATATGTTAAATATTTTTAGGGCAACTGCTAAACTATCCACGGAATGTGTTGACATGTATAAAGTAAATTAATAAAGTTGATTTTTTTTTGTTTTTAACTAAAAATCTGAAGAAATTTAGAATTAATTTGGAATTTTATTAAACGAAGGTTTTTACATGCATGTGTCTACCACGCTAATAATATTACTCTTTTACAATATTTTAATTTTTATTTAAAAATAGAGACATTTGAAAGTAACATCATCATCTAAAAATTTAATTACTGGCGAAACTATTAAAAATATTTTCAGCGTCCACTGCTTCATCTAATTGGGGTATTATTTTATTTTGGTAGTTTTGTAACCACGACGTATGCACTATGATTCAATCCTCATAAATCACCAAAAAGAATGTGTGCCCGGGACCATGTTATAGACAGACGCTCGCTTTCGGGTGCATAATTTTGATGAACCGCCAGACGATTATGAAGACCGTGTGGAACATTGCAATTTCAGTAATAACCCGCGGTTAGGCAATTTCATCTAAAGAACTTTATAATTGGTCGATTCCATTCTGAAATTTCTACCAACTTCTTTTTGCTGAGTTTCACAATATAATAAAAAGATCCATGTGAAATCGACTGGTAGCTGACTTTACTCAGTTTATTATTTCCAAAAATTAAAGTCTATATTTATCGAATAAATAAAAAAAAGAATGTTGTGTGCTACGAAAATACAATTTATACACTTTTTATTTGATTAAGGCACTAATTTATTATTGGAATACTGGTGGCCAAAATAAGAGCGTGTTTTGAAATTATTTGTTTTTTCTACCTGAAATTGGTAATTTTGTAGTTTAATAAATATAATTTGTTTAGTGAACTAATATTATAGCAAATGCTTTAATTGGTTATATAAATCTATAATTCCTTTACGCTTCGTTCGAGTAGTTAGAAAAAAACTACACAAGTCAAAAATTCGTTATTTAAAAGATAACTTTAAAAAAATCCACACGGCAAGCTGATTTGAATTGGAAACCTTTGCAACTCTTAGAATTAAAGAGAACGGCCAATCGACACCACAAAATTTTGGACATGAAGTCATACTGAACTGCTTTAAGCAAAATTGAATGCACCCCGTAAAGGATTATACATATGGGGCTACAATATGACTTTAGAAAACACATTGCCACTATTATACTTAACAAAGAAGAATGGAAATACCCTAGAAATTGAATCCAGGACGGCACGATTAGATCGACGGCTTGTCTGCCTGAGATGAACGTTCTCTGACAAAATGAACGACCTAACTGATATAGTATTCGTGGATCTAAATAGATTCATACAGAGACCTGGGTGATTTTAAGTCCTGCGCGTACTGTCTTTTAATGGGCATTTACAATGGGCCTCCATGGCCATGGTAGACTTTGTGCTTGCAGCAGCTAACAGCTCAACCAACCAAGCAAGATCACTTCATGCCTTTAATTTATAAAATTTATTCTTTTTTAACCGGCTTCCCAAAAACACAGAGGTTTTTTTTTATGTCTGATCGGGCATAACTTCGTAACGCGTCGACCGATTTTGATGATTCTTTTTTTGTTGGGTAGAGAATGTTCACCGATTGGTACCATGTCAAAAAAATTTTTGGTAGGGTGGGGGTGGGGGGTGGGGTGAAACCTAACCTTGTAACGCGTGGTCCGATTTGGATGGTTCTTTTTTTGTTGTACAGAGTATGATCCCCCATATAGGAGAAAAAAATTTGGCCTAGGGTGGGGAGAGGGGGGGGACGGGTAGGCTAACTTTGTAACACGTAGACCGATTTGGATAATTCTTTTTCTGTTGGGTAGAGTACGTTCCGTGGTTGATACCAGGAGAAAAAAATTTTGGAGGGATGAGGGTGGGGGGTGGGGATGGAACCTAACTTTGTAACGCGTGGTCCGATTTCGATGGTTCTTTTTCTGTTGTATAGAGTATGATCCCCCATTGCTAATAGGAGAATAATTTGGTCCTATGGTGAAAGGTGTGGGTGGGGGGGAGGGGTTGTCTAACTTCGTAACGCGTGGACAGATTTGGATAATTCTTTTTCTATTGGTTAGAATATGATGCTTGGTTGATACTACGAGAAAACAAGTGTTGCTGGGGTGGAACCTAACTTGTTAACACGTGGACTGATTTGGAAGGTTTTGCTGTTGTATAGAGTGTGATCGCCCATTGCTAATAGAAGAATAATTTGGCCCATGATGGGGGGTTGGGCGAGGGGAGGAGTAGTCTAACTTCGTAATGCGTGGACCGATTTGGATATTTCTTTTTCTTTTGGGTAGAGTATGCTCGCTGGTTGATACCAGTTGTTGATACCAGGTTGTTGGTGTGGTTGGGGTGGGAGAAGGGGGGTGGAAGCTAACTTTGTAACGCGTGGACCGATTTCGATGGTTCTTTTGCTGTTGTATAGTGTGATCCTCCATTGCTAATAGGAGAATAATTTGGTCCTATGGTGGTGGTGGGGGAGGGGGAGGGGTAGTAACTTCGTAATGCGTGGACCGATTTCGATGACTCCTTTTCTGTTCAGTAGAGTATGTTCCTTGATTGATACCATGAGAAAAAAAGTTTAGTGTAATGGGGGTGGGGTAGGGGGTTATAACTAACTTTTAACGCGTGGACCGATTTGGATGGTTCTTTTCATTGTATAGTGTCGAAGACACTAAAAAGTGAAAAATAAAATAGTTTTTTAAAAAAAAGTTGAACCGATTTCACAAAAAGCGCTAAAAAGCATAAAATAATTTTTAATTTTATATCTATTACGACATTTTGAAGTCGGTGCAAATTTAACAAATAAAACAACTACAGAACCACAATTGAAAATTTACGTAATTCTACCTGAACGTTTCAGCTCACGGGATCAAAAGGAAGGACAATTAAATACTTTTGTTGTAGTTTTTTGGTTTGTTTGATTTGCACCGACTTCAAAATGTCGTAATAGATATAAAATTAAAAATTATTTTATGCTTTTTAGCGCTTTTTGTGAAGTCGGTTAAACTTTTTTTTTTTAACTATTTTTTTAAGGCGCTGTTCAGAGGCATAGTTACGTATGATTTGGATGATGTTTTTCAAAGTAATCTTTCGTGCTTATTAATTTTTTCGTCTGTCAGAGGCTTTTAACTTCTAAATGCATTGAGGTATCACATGAAATTCACACGAAATTCGTTTATTCAATTAGAGAAAAACTCTAATTAAGGGAAGGGGCAGGGTGTTAGGTTAGATTACAGTGGTTGCCTCGCATAGACCGCGCCGGATCTATTGCGTTACCACATTTGGGTTCCCTAAATTCTTTACACGTTGTACTGCAGTCGTCGAGTCGCTGCCTTTGTTTAAACTAAAAGTACCCGTCTTTGTTGCGAACTTCAGAATACTCCCAATGTTTGCTTTTGCAACATATTCGCTGTTGTGCGTTTGTACATATCCCCGATTACTAATGACTAGGGAAGTGGTAAGAATATCCTATAGCAATGATTCACCTCTTTAGTTGGCGACCCTGCTTCCCTATATTACGTTGTGGGCGTTTGCGTCGAGGTCGAACTACTGTGGTGGAGTTTACATACCCTCTATTGGGAACCACTCGAGGGCTAGTTTCGCGGTAGCCTTCGTGAGGGTTTCCAGAGCCAAGTCTTTTTTGACATTACCTGCCTCCAGTGTATTCAGATTTTTGTCCTTGGGATGACGCTTTTCGAGGCATAGGTATACGCCACGCCATTTTTCGAAATTTTCGATGAGCAGATCCTCTACCTCCGTGTTGATTTTGAGGATGCAGACCTTTCCTCCTGGGTATCGTTCAACAGTTGTGTACGGTGGTACTAAGCGGAGTATAAATACCTTCGCTGCCTTGATCTAAAATTTCAAAGGAGGCGCCATCCCACAGGTCTTTGAAGGTTTGACCACCTTGCCGTACCATTCTAGCGTAAACTGGTCGTTACACTTGATAATTTTCACGTCTTTGAACTAGCCTGTTTCATCAAATGACGGCATCGGCTAACCCACGTTCTTTTCCAAATGCCCAGCACCTTCATCTGAACGATTTTTCACATCTCCATAGACATCTTGCTATAAGGGTTGCTCCGAGCGATGAGAGTTACTACTTCCCTTGCCAGCTTGGTCGGTGCTCCCGACGAAGACACACTTGCTTTTTAAATTTTCCACATTTATGTAATTATTCGATTGGTTACAATAAATTCGCTAACGCGTTTCGTAATCTTTCACATCATCAGAGCGACTAACTTAGATATTCTAATAACTTGTATAATAAAATTTGTTTGACTAAGTCTACTTTTAGGCTTCATATTAAGTTTTTATAATTCGAGGATTTAACAAAGGGCTCTTATTTATAAAATCTAATTGGTCATTAAACAGAATTTTGTTATCTTGTTTGTTCTTCCTAATCTCAAAAATTTCATATCTGTCCAGTATCCGGCCACCTTCAACGTGATGCAAAATTTTAATTTATCTATACTTGTGCCGTGTCCTGTCTCCTTCAAATGTTTAGCTAACCCAGACTGTGGTTTGTCATTTATAACCGAGGTATTGTGTCCTTGAATCGTGTTTCAATAGTTCTTTTTGTTTTACCTATGTATAGCCCAGGACAATGACCACAACTCACTCTATAAACTCCACTCTTTTTCAAATCGTCAGTTTTTATCTTTAATTTATTGTTTATTAAAATAAAAAATATTGCTTTTTTCATTGATCCAGTTATGATGGCTTCTTGTGTGCCAGATGAAGTATGTTACAACTTCAGTAAGGCTGACTTCTCCGTAATCAACAACTGGCTCTCAGCTTGTGATTGGAGTAGCGTCCTCAATGAACGCGACATTAATGTGCCCGTAAGTTCTTTTTATAGTTTACTGTCTATCTGTTTTACTTACTGTGCCTTATTTCGAAATCGAATAACTTACGATCTAACCAGCCTTGGTTCGATCATTCCTTAAAACATTTAAGGAATGTTAAATGTAAGGCCTGGAAGAGGGTTTGTTCCTATAGGAGCGACGCTGACTATTTAACTTATTCCAATTTACGCAGTAAATTTTAATCTGACTAAGTGTCTTCTTACAATAATTATATTAACAGAATGAAAGCATCCTTACGAGTCGATCCTAAGCGATTATGGAAGTTCGTGAACTTGAAGCGCAATTCTGATGGCTATCCATCTTCTTTGTTTTTCGGAGACAGGGAAAACAAAGAGCCCTTGACGATAGCAAACCTTTTTGCAGACTTTTTTAAAACTGCGTTTTTGGACGACACCTGTGATATTAGCTTTAAGGATTTTACCCATTTGACGAGGTTTCCACCGACTTCTCTCGACTCCAAAGACCTTTTACTTGAGGAAGTTACGATTTTTAAGAAAATTTCTATCTTGACTGATAGTTTTTCAATTGGTCCTGACAGTATCCCCGCCTCACTCGTGAAAAGATGTTGTTCCGTTCTTGATCATATTCTGTGTTATTTATTTAATCTCTCAACTCGTTGCGGTGTTTTTCCGAAAGCTCAGAAAACCTCATTAGTTATTCCCTTTTAAAAAAAAGGTGATAAGTGTGAAATCTCGAACTATAGACCAATTGCAAATCTTTGTTGAATATTAAAGATTTTTGAGGCACTTATTTGCGATGTTCTATACTTCTACTGCAAGCTGTTTTTGCAGCCGTTTCAACATGGCTTCATTAGGGGTAAATCAACTACCACCAACGTATTGGCATTTTCAAACTTTTATATTTCTGCAGTTGAAGGTTGTAAGCAAGTTGACTGTGTTTTTGCTGCCTTCAGCAAGGCTTTCGATAGAATAAATCATAGAATTCTAATTCTCAAACTTTCCTTTCTCGAGTTTTCACAAGTTTTTGTGAATTGGATTCACTCGAACTTATCTGAACGCACTCAGCGGGTTTCTTTTCGTGGAGCTCTGTCTGATGTTATTTTCAACACTTTCGGTGTACCGCAGGGCTCCCACCTTGGGCCATTGTTATTTATAATTTATATCAATTATTTATTCTGTCTCATTCAAATATTCTTTGTTATGTCGACGAAGCACTGTGTCTAACAATGCCGATTGCCTACTTTTAAATTTTGACTTCGACGCCTTTCAGAATTGGTGTTCCATTAATGACCTTCCCCTAAATATCGGAAAGTGTACATCTATGTCTTTCTTACGAAAAAGGTCTCCCTTTTAATTTAACTTTACCATAGAGGGTTGTCCTTTAACAAGAGTTACAAAGACGAAGGACCTAGGTGTCTGGCTCAATTCCCAATTTTCTTTCGAGGATCATTTTCATAGTCAACAAGGCTAACATGATTCTTGGTTTCGTGAAGAGGTGGTCAACGGAATTTGATGAACCTTACATTACAAAGCTTTTATATTGCACTTTTATCAGGCCTATTCTGGAATGTGCCTCGCCAGTCTGGTCACCGCTCTATGTGACACATATCAATCGCATTGAAGCTGTTCAACGGAGGTTCGTTAGGTTCGCTCTTCGAGGCCGTCCTTTGAACTCCTGCAATTGGATACACTTGAAAAGAGATGACGTAACGCAAGGATCCTTTTTGCTTTCGACTGCATACGGGTGTCCATAGACTCTTCTGTTCTCTTGGCTTGTTTTGGCATGTCGGTTTCGGCTCTCTCCTTGAGGAATCACGACTTTCTTTAGTTACCTTTTCATCGCACTAATTATGGATTAAATGAGCCTATAACATCGATGTCGGGATTTTTTAATTCCTCTTTCGATTGTATTGAATTTCATCTATCGCGAAATCATTTGTTGAGGTTCCTTTTTACTTTAAAATTTATGTACTTTCTGCTTTTTATATACCTTTTATACACTTTAGCAGTTTTATTTTCTGTATAAATATTCTCTCATTATCTTTGATTTTATATAGTTTATAATATTGTTCTTATTTAGTTTTGGTTTGTAGTAATCAGCACTTTGATGAAATATTATAGTAAATAAAAAATAAATATAAATAAATCTACTGGTAGTATCGCAGCCACTTACAGAATGTAATGCTGGCAAAATATTACATATGCTTTCACCAAGGGATTCAGCAGCTAAATGGCATCCTAGCAGATATTTCTTTGTATGAGAACCGTCGAACCATAGACCTAGACAACCAATATATGCTAGTTCTTCATAAAAATAAATCGCCAAGATGAATACATCTGTATCAGCGCTGCGGATAAGAACATGAGCAGATTGAATTCAGGCTGCGTGAAATATGTGACAAAACATCATTGAAGCAGCTTCTAAGTGGTTTGATTGTTATTCAAGTACCTCACAAAATATAGACCCTTGCAGCTTGAAACATTTTGATGAATAGTGGAATCCTCCACAAATGTACATCTCGCAGTCTTCTTTTACTTGTGCATATTTTAGAGCATCTTTTGTTCTATCACAAAATAAACAGGATAATTCGTTTGGTCTTTTTCTTTTCAAATTTACCACTTCTATCGACATTTCTTAAGATTCTTAATAAAACACAATTTAAATAGACACTCAAAGATAACGAAAATTGAATTATAATACGCATGCACGACTAACACGATTTTTTAACGTAATGGATTGACGTAGAAACACACTGAACAGCTAGGCGCGCTATGCTTACCATAGGGCACTAATAGGGGATGGAAAGGGACTAAAGGGGACCACCGCAGCTGCCGGCAAGATGTGTTTTTTTCATTATTTGAGGTCTCAGGTATAAGAATCTGAACATAGTTGCCGGTCCACACATTTTGCAGCGCCTGCACTATTTGGCGTATTCCGTCTAAGTATTTGATTGTCGCTTAGTATTTGTTTTGTCTCCAGTGATAAGGTTTTGAAGAATGAATTGGTTTTTTATAGCCTGAAATATGCAACACCGATAAAAATGTCTCATATGGGTACAATTTTACTTTCAGTGGAGGAAAACCATTTTTATAATTTCCAATGTTTATTGTGAATTTGCAGCTGTTGCGAGCAGAATTAAATAACCATATATGTATGTATATACGAAATGACATATTTATTTTGAATCTTTTATATTATTGTAAGGAAAGTGTAAAAATCATTGGAATTACTGATATAAAAATTACAAAAAAAGGTTATTCTAATCTGCAAAATGCTTACCCAGAAAGAGATATAAAATTATTGTGAATATTGTCATCTGTTGCTATCGCCAGCATTTAATAGGCGACATGACGTTGGCAATTAAGAAAACCATGTTGAAAAAAAGATGCTTACACAGAAACCGATAACTAGCGAAAAGTAATACCATTTTCTTGAAGAAATTGCAATCACTCCAGTATTATACATCTCAGTGATAATATTAAAAAAAAGTTAAGAAATTTGTAACTTCCACCCTGCAATCGCCCATAAAAGAGTGTGGAGGTCTCTATGTAAAATTAGTTATGGGGATGTACTTCCAAAAGTTCCAGAAAGCTGAAATTTGATATAAAAGCTAGATGTTATTAGTACATAAACAACGAAAAAGTGAGTGGCCTATGAAGCAAGGAACTGCTGGCGTGCAAAAATACCTTTTTTACTCAATTACGCCAGAAGGAAGAGGTATGATTGTAACATGTATGTAAGATCAGCACATGCACCTCATAAGAGGAACAAGGGTAGTAAAAAATCGGTGGATAGAGAGTGGGCTATGAAAAAAGGAATAGCTGACGCGCAAGAAATACAGCACGAAAAAATAAAAAGAACTAGGACATTTTACAAATAGAAATGAAATCCCACCAAAAAAATATCAGGTAAAGTAGGTTGCCAAGACTCACAAGTTCATAACGCTTTTACTATTAAAAAATTATCAGATCTCATGTAGAGCCAAGCCCCTAACCTTACAAGGCCTAACCCTACAAGCCCAAACTCAACAAATCCTACATCTTGGTCAACAAGTATGGGTTGGTCGTTTCGCGGCGGTACAGACACTCCCATGAAGTAATGGTAAAAAATTAAGACACTGGTCTTTATTGTTGCGTCACGCAATAGTTCCATAAAAGGACGAAGCCATACTTTTTGATCGAGATGCAGGGTTTGTAGAGTTAGGGCTTGTAGAGTTAGGCCTAGTAGTGTAGTGTAGTGCTGGTAACTAAATATGCAAGAAAAATAATTTCAGCTATTCCTTGTGGACATTTTGAAGCGTTGATCTCCATTCCGTTGTCAAGCAGTAGTTGAAAAAGTACTCGTAAATGTTGTTCATGTTGTTCAATATGATCGGATGCTACGCATATGTGGTCCAAATAAGGAATATTTATTGCTTTCACACCGCGAAACACCTCATGGATATGCCTTTGAAATGTTTGAGCCGTTATATATTTGAATTCGTATAATCCAAGTGATGTTGTAATTCCCGTCTTTGGGATGTCACCTGGTTCGACCGGAATTCGGTGATGTCTTTTGTAAATCTTGTATCTTAGAGAAAATTAATTTTCCAAACAATATATTCATAAAGTCTTATGCCTGTGGTATATAATCTATAATCGCCGCAAGGACACCATCCTCCATTAGCTTTTTTAACTAAATGTAAGGGACTAGCCCAGCTACCGTGTTCCATCAAAAATGCCAACTCGTCTGCTGCTCGATGGACTTCGGTAAGGCCCCAGCGATTGACAGAGTACTAGTGTACCTATTTAAGGCGGATGCCATTGCCGTAATCCAGGAATGTTGGGAAACCGAGACCTATCGCACTGAATGGAAAACAGGCGTAATTGTAAAACCTGCAGTCTCCAAATTGATGGGAAAAATTATCTTAATGCAAATCAAGCAAGCGCACTAGTCTAAATGATAAACAGGCATGCTTTCGTGAGAGTTTCTCCTGCAGCGATCACATATAAATCCTCCGAACTATCATCGCACAATCCTCCGAATGGAAATCCCCAGTACATTTAATATTAGGTCTGTTCCCTGATGAGAATGCGGGATCCCGCATGTCCACGAACTTACACATTTTGCGTTCCATCACGTTTTCTGTCAGGCAAACCGGCGGAGAAAAAATCGACGTCACATGTTCCCCTGCTGCACGAACTTACCCAAACATTTTAGATGGTGCATGATCGGCCATCTTTTCTTGCAAAAGTACAAACAGCTGTTCGATGTTTTTGTTTAGAAAGTGAGGTTAGTTTGAGTGACTGTTTCATAGTGACTCGATTGACTAAAAATATTAATAACGAATAATTTGTCAATTAAAATGATTAGATTAACAATTTATAATTAAAATTTCAGTTTAAATAGATTCCGTGTGTTCCATGAATTTTCTTCTTCTTGATTTTTACGAGTTTGCATGAAACATGTTCCCTCGATTTTTGGGTTTGTGAACACTTTTTCTCCCACCATATAAGTAAGTATTTAAACGGAAAGTTTGTGCACGAAAATCGGTGAAACAGACAGCGTTGATCGCGAGTATAAATAGGCAGCATAAATTCGCGAAGTTTCAAATCAATTCTTTAGAAGTGGGTGAAAAATTGAATAAAATGAAAGTGCGGGTGGAAAAGTGCAGTATACCTAAGGTTGCGGGGATTGGTATAGCTTCACAAACCCTAGCGCGGAGTTAGCTCTGTTAATTATGCTGTCAATGTGGGAACGGATATTGAGTTCGCTATCACAGATTATTCCCAGGTCACACAAAGAGGTACCGATAGGGACTGGTACATCGGTTAACATATAGACTCTTGGGGTGCTTTTTTTTATACGATGTGGCCCAATCCTAGGGGACAACCCTTTGATGCGTTAGCATGGTTTTGGCCAGAAGGGAATTAGGGTAAGGGAAGTGAGGAAACTTGAGTCTTGTTTTTGCATTGCTGCGAGCTGGACAACAGCCCAGGGACGGAGTGGATTATTTCTTAATTTCTTAATAAAAGCTCACGGGGTCATCTGGTCTTCAACCCGGGACCCATGGCATGTTGGTCTTGCCGCTCAACGTATTAATCCAACTCCGTGCTGGTAAGACGCTTGCGGGAATAAGAGATGAACTGGCATTTGGAGACATTGAGCTCAAGAAAGTTCTTCATGCACCATGTGGTGAACGAATCGTGGTCTTTTTGCAGTAGGAAAGAGTCGGTTATGGAGGAGATATTTTCATATCATCAGCATAAATGGACAGCTCTGAGTGTTTGATAACACATTTAACATCATTTACTGTAAGGATAAAAATCAATGGACCGAGGTGGCTGCCCTGAGAGACGACGGAACGAGCGACAATAGGGTTAGAAATGGATGAGCTGAAAAGAACATCTTACCGACGGTTGTTGAGGTAGGATTGAATCCAGGAGATGAATCGGAAGGAGAAGTCTAGGCGATCAAGTTTGAACAAGATAACGGTATGGGAGACCTTGTTGAAGGCTTTACTAAAATCGATGGCGATAACATCAACATCTTTACCGTTTTCCAGGGCACATAATGTCTTAGAGACGAAGTCGGTAAGGTTAGTGGTTGTAGATCTTCCTTTGAGGAAGCCATGCTGAGAGAGGGAGAAGATAAACTTACAGTGGAAGAACATGGAATCATAGACAAATTTTTCAAATAGTTTAGGTATGGATGATAATTTAGCAATGGGTCTGTAGTTGGACATATCGTCCTTGCAGCCTTTTTTGAATAGTACAATTAACTTACAGTAGGTGGCGCGCGTGCCGAAATGGGAAATGTATTTGAAAGAACATTTCTGCAATTCGACAATATCTTCTTTCCTTTCAACATAATTTAATAATTACAGCCGATCAATGTTAGTGAATGTAAATCGAAATTATTTAGTGCAAGCGCAAATTTTTTTTAGAATCTTTTTCGTGTGGGATGGGGTTTTGAGTATTGGGGTGGTATGTACAAACTCGGAAATTCGCTTTCGTTGGGACACCATCGAGATGTGGGAAGGGGAAGGGTGGGCGAGAAGTTGGTGGTAACATGTACAAATAATCAAAGCGACCGATATTAGTGTCCGTGTATGTAAGATAAATAATGACACTGCCGATGCCGTCAAATAATTTGGTGATAATACCCGGTATGATGGGTAGGGGGGCGGGAGAAGAGTGTGATATGTACAATGGAAACAGATCGATATTAAGGTGATAATGTGAGAATCCATAATTTTCGATGCCGCTGAGAAGAATAATGACACTCTCGATGCCGTTACATACTGCGAGAAGAAGACACCCCTGGAGTAGGCGTGGAAAGGAAATAACAGAAAAAATAATCGAAATCGACCCATGTGAATGTAGAATTCATAGTTATTAGGGTGTCTGAGATTAACAATCGCACTTTAAATGTCGTTGAATAATATACTATGGAGTTAAGACACATCTAGCACACCTAGAATGAAGTAAATATAATCGGAAACGACACTCACGGAAAGTCCGAGCAACGACGGACACATGCAGCTAGTATTGTATATAAAAGCGAAACTCACTCACTCTCCCTTAAAATTTACCGGAATTTTAAAGCATACGAACCTGAATCACTGGCATCAACAAGTAGGTATATTGATGAGAGGCTCTGAGGGCTATGACATACAGACGGATGGACGGACAGACTAAAATCTTAATGATTCCCAGTTGCTGCGGAACCCTGAAAGTGGTTTGGTGATATTTCAGATATTGAAATACAATTGTCACCCTGCAATTGCTGATACATTCCCCCCCCCCCCATTTGTTTTTTTGTTTCCATGAGTACGGAGTTTTGTTCCATCAGACGGAGACCTCTATAATATACTATACTTAATTTCTGGATAAACGCGGAAAATTCCATCAAAGAATTATACTTTAATTTGTCATTAATAATGTTTTGTTGTTGGTTGTATATCATTTTACCTGTTAGTCGGTTTTGCGGTTTTGTAGAAGGCTCTATTTAGCTAGGTAGTCATTTTCGTCTTATCTCTAAGAATATTAATATTAAATGACTGAATTTCGGATACGTATAAAATTCACGTTATGCAAGGGAAAGAACTTATTTAAATGAACAAATGTGAACACTATTTTTGTTGTACTGATTTACATTTTTCCCTGGTGTATGAAAAATAAATTTGTTCAACTGTCGGCCACTAAATAAATAAAAAAGTTTTAAGATGTAGGGAAGACATCCTCTCTTTGCAAGATCTTGTCAAGAACAACATTTGGGTAACGCAACATTTCAAGAAAAGAAAAATCCGAGATGCTAAGACATATGGGAATAATTTCTGTTCTCAACAACATGCTCTGAATGCGAATTATATCCAAAAATATTTTTTTAATTTACTGCTTTCAATTTTTTTTCCTTTTTTTCATTTTAACTTCTATCACCACTGCCACCCTATTGTTGCTGTACACCTACATCATTGGCGGTGTAATTTTTCCAGTTCTTGCTTAAGAGTGTGGGAACAGCAACATCACGCTGAAAAGCTATTTTCTGCAGGCAGCTTTCATTCTTCGTTTTATAACACCTGTGGGTGGAGGTTTCGTAGGGTGGGTAAACATTTCTTTTCTTTGGGGAATTCCATTTCAAATTCCATGAGACTTTCTTGCTCGCTTACCATGAAGAGGAAGAAAAATAACTGAAGTGCATGGGCGAGCTTTTGTTACCTTTGCGAAATTTTATACGATCAAATTCGTACTTTGAATACGCTTTGCGAATGTTTATGGGGTTACATAGTGGAGTGTACCTTTTTGCAATTTCGTTTCTCTCCGATTTTATTATGCTGCCTGACCTGACATTTTTATACGGTTCAGGTAAATTACAAAATATGTGCATTTGTCTGCATGATTTTTAGATATGTATAAAACCGCACCGCATGGTTGTGCGTGTGGAGGGATTTAAAGGATTTCAGTAATCATTTGTTCACAAAATGTTCTTTAAAGAACTCAAAAAAAAGAGAGAGTGTTATGAAATGTCAAAATTACGTGAAAGTATTTGGGACTTTTGCATTCTGCCTACTTGATGACAGTTCGATATTTAAAAGCAATCGTATGGACTTAGTGCATGACATTAAACATTACAGCTAAACTTTCAGATAGTAGTAATATTTAAGTGGAATATACATCGACAGATGGATTGGTCACGTTCACAGCGACTAATATTTTCGCAACTCACAGAACACTTGGGTAGCTAAAACAGAGTCGACGTTCATCAAAACTAGGGCTTCCCCGCACCCAGATAAGACCGAGCTTTGGTACATATATCTCGGTCCCGGTCTCGTCAAGGTGAAGACGATCTTGCTCTCGTCGCAATCTCGGCGAGATAAAGGCCAATATCGGTCCGGTCTCGCTCTCGGTGAGATAAAAAAAGGAGTATAGGTGGGAAAACGGGAAGCGAGGACAATGTTATATATCTGTGTATATACGCATTTTCTTCTTTTTCCTCGTGTTGAGACCGGCTCTCTCTCGCTGTTGGTGAGAATTATCTCTGTTTAGATATTCTGTTGACTAGAATATATATTCTCGTGGTAGATTACTAGGCCAAGAATGGGTATTTATGGCAATTACAAGCCACATGCAGGCATCACTATATGCGGGAGGTCGTGTGTATGTCTATTCTATTCATCATCGGTGTTCTAACAACGAGTTTAATTAAAACTATAATGCTTCAATTAATATATAAGCGTTGGTGCAGTTCAAGATTGTTATCAATCCATCACAGTTATAGCTGGAAAATGGTGCCAAGAAAAGTAGTGTAGATGTAAAATCACTGTTACTAAAGTTTAACGATGAAATGATACGCAATGACATTCGAAGAGAGAGTATAATAAAGTGTTGGGTGCTATCAATTCCCGTCAATAAAGGTTCAGGCAACACGCAATGCTGAAGAATTGTTTACCAGTTCTGTACATGATAATTAAGGATAAATGCAAATATTTATGGTGTTTTAATTGAAAACATATTGAATACTGTACTGCTTATATAGATCAATGTTATGACTTAACACCATTGACGTTGATTCCGTATAAAGACACTTCAGGTGTTGTACAATATTATTTTAAGAAACAACATGCTATTATGTGCTTTCCTCGAAGCGCATAAGTTATGGTAGCTTTATTGAAATAGGGGTGAGTTTATTTAAAATTTGGGCACAAAATGAATAAGCAAAAAAAGTATCTTCAAATAATTAAAATTTTATTTAAAAGAAAATATCCCTACTTAAATTTTTATTTAAAAGAACCAGTGTTACTAATATCTTTACTTCAAAATTTAATTTAAAGGAACTAATAAACAAAATGTCACTTAGAGAGATTTTCATCAAAATTGTTATCTCTACAACTACAACTACAACTACTGTAAATTACTCAAATAACTTCTCACGATAGACTCGATATTAAAATTATAATTCTTGCAGTAATTCCTTGGATTAGTGAGCAGTTCCGTCGGGCTTACGTTATCTTCACGAGTAAGTATTGTCTTTTTATTCGCTTATAATAGCGCATTGCTAGCGCAATAAATAGCGCATTGCTAGGTATCCTTATTCCTAAACTACCAAATTTTCAACTACTACTAAGATCCGTTCCTATTGGAGTTTTTTAATAATACTAGAAGTAACCCTTCTAACACAGAAGGCGCACTTCCTTGGCAGGAGCCAAGAATCACTTCAGCTATTCCATCAAGACGATGAAATGAGGCTTCCACACGAGCATGCAAGTAAGGAAACTCAGCACATACCATGCAAACAGAGAGTCACGGGAGCACAGAAAATAGATCGTTCTTAAACAATACCTTACTAAGAGTTAAATCAAAATTACGATATAAATTAACATCCCTACATAAACGGTTAATTGGTTCATGCATGTCATAATTTGATCTGGATGGTTCAACATGCAATAAAGGCAGTCTTCAAAGGTTATGTTGGGACTGTCTGAAGGAAACCTTGCTAATAAACGAACCTGAGCATATATCATATCAGCGACTTTGCTTCTTTTCTCAAGCGAGGGCAAACCGACCAACCGAAGGCGGTCGGTGTAGGACTGAAGTGTAAGTGGATCGCCCCGTGGGAGCCCTCTAAGCACAAATCTAAGAAAATTCAGCTGCACTGATTCGATACGCTTGGAATGAACAGCGTAGTAGGGCGACCAGACCTAGGATGTATACTCTTGAATAGGTCTAACGAAGGAGCAGTACAAGTGAATCAATGTTGAAATATCCGAGAACTCTCTCGACCAACGCTTAACAAACCCCAAGATTAAACAGTCCCAATACACGATATAGTTAATATGCAGAGTAAAGTTAAGTTTCCTATCAAGTTTTACCCCAAGGTCAGTAATGGACAGCACGCGACGGAGACCATTGTGGATTAGGGCTCCTGGAAAAGTCATAGCTTCACATTTCTCAAAATTGAGGTGTAAGCCATTATGCTCGCACTACTTCAGAAACGTATCTAAGTTCTTTTGAATAAGGGCGGCGTCACCACCATCCTTAACATAAGAGAAGATCTTCATGTCATCAGCGTAGATTAGAACATTAGAGATCAGAACATTAGAGATCAGACAGACGGAGTAAAGGGCCGAGATGACTGCCTTATGGTACACCAGATGAAGCCCTGAAGATTCTAGAGGTGGAGCCACGGAGCAACACACAATAAGACCTGTCTCTTAGATAGGAAGAAATCCAGTCGAGAAGAACAGGGGGAAACCCCGCCTCCTGAGTTTAAATATAATTACGGTGTGAGGGTTATTATAAAAGACTTTACTGAAATCCTTGTATATGCAGTCAGTTTGCATGCCTCGCTGGAAGCCATAAATAACGTGGGAGGTAAATTCAAGTAACTTAGTAGACGTTGATCTACCGGGAAAAAACCCATGCTGATTGGGAGAGGTTTATCCAATACAACGCTCCATAAGCTGCGAATACACTATTGATTCATATAATTTAGATATGCAAGATAACGCGATTGGTCTATAATTAGTTATAATATTCTTATGACTTTTTTATGAACAGGGATAATTAAAGAGCACTTCCACAATGCAGGAAATTTACCAGCTTGAAGAGAATCGCTAATGGAGTAAGAAGGGCATCGGAACAGGACTTGACGACGGCTGGAGGGATACCGTCAGGATCAGAGGAAAAGTCCGATTTAAGTTCATGGAGTTTTTCTAAAATAAGATCCCGTGATATAAACGGCAAAAAATCGGATGAAGCGGGACGATCCAGAATATGGTAAAAATTATTCCCACATGGCTCAAAGTTATCCGAAGCAAAGGCACCTTAAAATATGAAGTAAAATTGATTGCTATGTCGGACACGTTATCACTAGAAGACCCCTCATACCAAATCGTAGATGGATAGTTGCTCGATTTCTTTTTCATATTGACGAATTTAAGATATTGTGAGGGTTGTTATGCATATTATCGCGAACACTAACAAGGTATTCCTTATGGAGCGAGGAGGATAGTGCCTTAAAACTTTCATAACAGATCACAAAGTCAGAATACGCTATTGCGCTATTACATCGTAATTTTTCCAGAGTTTCTTCTTCCTGTTTCTAAGACTGCGGAGTTCGGCATTGGACCACGGGGAAGAGGAGCATATAAACCTAATCCGTTTAAATGGAACAAAGGAGTTAAAGAAATCATATATCTTATTATAAAATAGAGAAGCGCAGACATCAGTATCATTATTGTGCAGCAATGCCGAAAAATCGACTGAAAGGAGATTAGACGTTATTTCAGAGAAGTTCGATCTCCTATATTCATAAGCATGGTGTTCAAAATTGGGATCCACAATACTAGTACCATCGTAACAGATAGAGACAAAGATGGGCGGATGACAACTATCAATAGCAGATAAATGATCAGAAGCATATTCAACTATAGTGTTAGTCGAATCAGAAGAAAACACAAGATCTAACTGCCTTCCCATAGAGTTCTTTACATCACTCATTTGGTGGAAACCAAAGGAAGCTGTGGTGTCAAGAAATTTAGAAACCATAGATGTAGGATAACATGAGGAAAGGAAGTCATCGTCATCACAGTTAGGTACCCATAGAACATTGGGTAAATTAAAGTCACCAAGAAGAAGAATTTAATCTTCATTGTTCGTCATATTATGGATGAATGTTTGTTCCGACTATTATCTTTGGCCGTAGTTTTCTATTCTTTATTTTTGAATTTATATATAATGTAGTAATCTATTTATTTGATGAATCTGTAATGAATAAATAAATAAATAAATTATGGATGAAGTTTAAACTAAGTGTTAGAATATCGTAAAGACTGCGCCCTTCAGTGTCAACGAAGTTTGTCATGTTAGGGGGAAAATATAGCAACAGAGCAAGCATATATTGAGCTTAGGTAGCTGTAGCTTAAGAACCAAGAGTTCAATAGTGAGTGAACCAGAGAAGGCAGGAAAATCAACTAAGCTGCACTTAAAGTTTGATCTGGAAGCAACCAGTACTCCACCACCCCAATGGCACTGTCTTTTGTAACGCGGAAACGCGTCTGTTAACACGCGAAGTGTCGTTCGTTAGCGTGCCTTGAGTGCTGTTAGAGTGCCGTTAGCGTGCATTTAGAGTGCTGATTGGGTATCTGTGAGTGCTGATAGGGTGGAGTGGAGTTAAAGCGAAAAAAGAGTGGAGTTAAAGTGAAGTGCCGTTAAAAAGCTCGCGAGTTGCTTAAAAATCTTAAAAACGCTCATTCTGGAAAATTCGGCTTTTACGTCAAATTTTTTTATTACACTTTCTGGGAGGAAGAGCTGTATTAATCAGGCTTTTAGTTGCTTTATTAACTAGCATTTGTACCACCATACATAAAGTTCGAAGCCGAGCCCTAAGGCACCCACATGCATTCTAAATGCACGCTAAATCGGCACCCTAAAGGCACTCACAGGCACCCAATCGGCACTCTAAATGCACGCTAACGGCACTCAAGCTACTTAAAAGACACGCTAACGGCACTCAAGGCACTCTAAATGCACGCTAACGGCACTTCGCGTGTCAATAGAGTCTTCCTTTTTTAATTCATTAATTAACAATGCTACCTCTACATGCTATTTCTTCTAAATAATTCTATTCAATAACTTTTCTCATCAACTATCTTCTAAATATCCTCGTTCTATTCTTTAATTTTTTTAATATTTAAAGCTTAACTAAACTAAGAATTCAATTTAGACTAACCTTTTTATTTACTTATTTCTGCTCGTCGCAGCAACTCCATCCTTAGGATTACTTCCACTACTACTACTTTTATTATATTCATATTCAGTTACATTATAATAATTCCTATCCCAGATAATCAAGAAATTGTAGGTTTTTCCTGATCTCTCCTTACAGTTAATGGAAGTTTCAAGTACTCTCCGGTGACTTCTTGAACTTGTATAAGGACTGAAATCCTTATCACAGATAGCAGGGTCCAGATCGAGGGGAAGAAATTCTTCAACAGGATACACTTTGAGGATTATTATGGTAAGTTGTTCTTGGAGTAAGGAAAATTCTAGGTGAGGATTGTTTTAGGAAATACATACAGCTTTAGGCACTATACATCACAGTTATCATGGGGCCTCTTCATCTTCAGGGCGGCTCTTCCTTGAGATTATGCTCCTTCCATAGGAAAGCGGCATCTTTAAGTGCTTCCTGTAAAACAAAATGAATTTTTTTAAACTACCTTTGGTTTTCTTTTCTTTATTTTTATCTTTTCTTTCAGTAGTCAGCACATCTTCAGCCGCGCTAATTGTCGACGTAATAATGCCAAGGATCGAGTCACAATAGAAAGAGATAAGGGTTAGCTTACAAGACGATTTCTCATGCTTCATTATACGATTCGTTTGAAAACTAACGGAGTTACAAGTTTTAATGTCGCTCAATATCTGAAGGATCCAACTTAATTGGAACTCAGAACAAGAACAAGAAGTAGAGCAGAGTGTTCGTTTCAAGAAGCAGAGTAGTCAAATAAAGGACATTTGAATTTTTCATTTGGAAATAGACAACAATATCAACTGGGTAAGATTTAAAGCCAACGAACGTCGAATTTCAACAGCGAGATTTTCATGTTTTATTTAATTTTTATTAAATTTATTTTATTATATTCATGAATATTTTTTTGTATTATATACGCACACACAGTATTAAAATCGAGACAATTTTTTGGAGGTTTTCAGCAACTTATTAAGGCTTTAGTGCCGCCCTTAAGAAAGAATCAAAAGAATAAGGGTTTCCTCTATCAGAAACGCCGATCGTGTTTTCAAACAAATTTTATATATCGTGTTTTAATTACTTATTTAAAGATTTATCATGATTACTTAACGAAAACACATTCATTAACAATAATTAATAGAAATAACAAGAACAATTAAAAAATAATATAGAATCACAGAACAACAAAAGAATAGTCAGGAAAGTTTTGCCTTCACACAACTTTTAGATAGATTCAAATCAATCTTGTCAAGAAAAGAATTAAAAAACCGAGAGATTGACGGTATGGACTCGTGATTTCTCAAGGAACGACTTGGAATCGATATATTAAATGAAGACAACAAGACGGAGAAGTCAATATTGCCTTGAAGACACTTAAAAGCCAAAGAAGTTTTGGAGATGTAACATCTAAATTCAAGAGACTTGAGTTTTATGAGTTGAAGCCTGTCTTAATACGGAGGCAATATGAGAGGGTCGCTTGAAGGAAGCCCACGAAATGCAAAGCGAAGAAAATGACCCGGTCATAGTCATGATAAAATGGTGACCAAACACAATAAGCATACTCCAGAACTGGCCCGATAACAATACAATACAAGAAAATGAGGGTCGTCAAATTCCTTTGCCCATCTTTTAATAAAACCCAATGGAAAATTTTCCTTAATATTTTATAAATATTTTCGTCGAATATAAAACGACTGTTCAGCCAGACACCTAAGTCCTTGGTCTTATTAATATTTTCCAGAATGCACCAAGGGTGTAAAAGTCACAATCGCGTACCGAGGAAACAACACGAAAAATATCGGCATCGTCAGCATAGCAATAAATTTTGGAATTTGTAAAAAATAGAGATACATCATTGATGTAAATAATTAATAAAATTGGGCTAAGATGACTTCCTTGAGGCACACTAGAGGTATTGTTGTAAATAAACTTGGGTAGTGATCCACAGAAAGAGACGCGTTGTGTTCGACATAATAAGTAAGAACGAACCCAGTCAATAAACAAGTATGGAAACCACAAGGCAGTCAACGTGAGTATCAAAATTTGGTGGTAGATATTTCTGTCAAATGCCTTGCTAAATCCTTTAAAGATATAGTCAATTTCCTAACCAGTCTTAATTTAAGATAAACATAAATAAGAGAATTTCGGAAGGTTAGTCGTGGTTGACCTGTGCCAAAAAACGGTTTGCGGTGAAAGTAAAGTACATGGTACATGCCTCTAAAACCTTAGCAATGCAAATTGGCAATGGGTCTGTAGTTAGAAATATCGCACTTATTACCTTCTTGTGGAGAGGAATAATAAGGGATAATCTCTAAAATTTTAGAAAGACACCACAAGAAATTGATAAATTAAATAAACAGCATGGAACAGAAACCAGAGGAAAAGAACATTTGTTTAGAAGGGAAACTGGAAAACCACCAGGTCTGCACGAGAAACTATCTGCCAAATTATTAATGTATCTGGTGACTGCGTCGTCATCAAGCATAAGAACTGTCATTTTAAATTAAGAAGGGCGAAACATCGCCATGTAACTAAAATCCTAGCTAATATCTCAGTTCTTACTAAGGAAAGCTGTTTTAAAAAGATGGCCAAAAAGATTCGCAGTCTTCGAGGGATTGCTACTTTCGGTATCACCTAGCCTCAATAAAGTAGAGTAGCAGTCAGTGCTTCGATTAGAGTTCACAAAAGGCTCACTGCGTATTATAGACCTCATTTTGTTAATATCATTATTGGATGTCAAAAATGAATTGGTCACGCAAATGAGAATAGATGTAACAATCCAAATACCTCCTTGATGTACAGAACCGCTTCCAAGCTTTACTTCTTATGTTTTTAAGATATTTTAGTGAGGTATTTAGTGAAAGCGGACTAAAAAATAATTATTTGGTCGAGAAATGGAAACACAATGCAAGAAAGAAGCATATAGATTGTCATAAAAAGCACTTACCGCCAGATCAATGTCCCGCGTCGAATTCGATGGAGGGATGAATCGCAGTTCACCGGCGATAGTATCACGAACTTTCACAACCTCCATACCTGATCGGATACTAACCTATATCCCACAAGGGGACCTGCTTTCAGCCCAAATTTTGAGGAATTAAAAGGGGTTATTGGGATGCATGGAAAGTGAAGAAGTATATTTCGAACAGCTTCATTGTAAGAAGTTTTGCATTTAATAAAAATCATTTTAGGGTTAATTTGAATAAAAAATTTTTTGATTGCCGATTTTTATAATATTCCCCAAAAGGCTTTGCATGGCTAAATTTCTACATTCTTCCTCTACGTGGACATGTTGTACCATTTTAGAAAGATAAATAAGATGGGCAATTTAACAAAAATGAAGAACAGGTATATTAATTACATGAATTTCGGAGAAAATTTGGGAAAATTCTGAATTTTAGGTAATCGCAAAGAATTTTTTCAGTTTTGGGGGTGACTGAACCTGCAGTGGTTGCAGTTAGATCAACATTGTGGACAATTTTCGAAAGTTCATCAGGATTGTAAGTTTTTGGCGTTTGTTTGATTACGGTTCGTTGGGTAAATTAAAAGATAAAAATGAAATGGTTATGTGCATTCCATTAAAATTGCAAAATTTATGAATCACTCTACACATAACTCTCAAACAGTTGAGATTGCACTATCCCTGCCATAAAATGTTTTGCTTTACTCCGTGAGATGTATCACCTAACTTATTTATATGTTATATGGATAAATGTCAATTCAGTTTAGGCATTTTGAAGGTATTTTATAAAGTTTATAATGTAACAAAGAAGCTTCAGCTACACAGCATATTGCTCCGCAATGTAACCAGAAGCAGTATTTTCAACCTTTTTTCGTCAATGTACAATTCAAGTGATTTAAAAATTTGGAGGCAAACTAACAATAAATTAGGTTTACAACTCAACTCACACCCCCACCCCTACTCCATCGAATTTTTTTTTAACGTGGTACGAATCATGGAACCTACTATCCAACAGAAAAAGAAGTATTCTCCCATTTCGGCTGTCAATAAGGTGATTCTATTTTGAGGTGGCATGCCGTAGTAAAATTTTTGTTCGCCCGTAATTTGACTTTCTGAAGATATTTCGTTGATTGATTTATAAAAGTGATTATGTATAGGTATCACAGTGGTGGCACACTTCAAGAATCTCGCGGACAACTAAATTGCCGCTGCACATTGGTTGAGAATCACCGTTCTAGATCCATAATAGCTTTGTAGGGCTGACTGAATTCAAATTGAAGTACAACAAAGTAATGAAAATTAAATACAAAATTTTCAACCAAGTACATAGCTCGAGGCAATTTCCATCAACGGAGAGTACCAATGTTGGCGATGGTTGCGGAACTAATGGCAGATGGACTTTTCTGCCTAAGGGAGGAGTGATTACTGGATGCTGCACTGTAATCAGGATTCTATAACATCAAGGGAGCCTCAGGTATAAAGAAAACAGCTCTTTCCCGAACATTATAAAAAATTCAAATTAACTGAAATCGCGAGAGTACGGCTTCATCGCAGCACGTGCCTATATAAAAAATCATACAATATATTCCAGTTCAACACCTTAATTTCATCTCAATCAAAAACAAACAGGAAATTAGCTACAAAATTAATTGCATGGTATCAACATTCTCCAGACGATTTTCCAGGAAATGCCGATATGACTCTAATTTGTCCTTAGCTGTGACCCATGAATACGAGGTGCAATAGAAATGGCAGTTAGCATTAAGTTTAGTTCTTAAGAGATCGCGAAAAATGTATGTCGAATGAAGTCATTTTAAAAGTTGGAATTAATTCTTATTTGTTGTGCTGAATGAAGGAATGTCGCTAACATGGTTGTAAATTAGTATACAATTTTTCCCATATCAGAAGAATTTGAGAGGATATCAAGAAACTTCAAGGAATCTTAAAATTACAACGAAACCGTACTACAGCGAGATAAATCTTCGGAGGATCATCGAAACAAACTCCAGCTGCATTGGCTGGATTCGGCGAGATTCTTCTCCGACAAAGATGATAAAATTCTTCATCTTTGCATGCGTGTAAGTCAGAATTGTTGAATATTCCTATTCCAATTCCATTAGAATATAATTTAATTTATATGTTCAGAGAGTAGGTAATATATTTTTGTAAATAAGTGTGGAAAATTGAAATTTTTTTCCGCTAACAAATAAAGAAAATTGAAAAATAAATAAGTCTTATTCAAGTAGAAGTGAGATAGCTGTAATCAAAATTAAATGTGAAAGCCGTGTAAAAGTGAATTTAGATGATATTCTAGGAAATTTGAATGTATCGCAGAAATTAAAAATAGTTTTTAAAAAAAGTTGAATCGACTTCACAAAAAGCGCTTAAAAGCATAACATAATTTTTAATTTTATATATCTATTACAACATTATGAGGTCGATGCAAATTAAACAATTAAAAAAACTACCCAACCACAATTGAAGATAATACATAAAACTACCTGAACGTTTCAGCTCACGGTATCATAAGGAAGGCCGATTAAATACTTTTGTTGTAGTTGTTTGGTCTGTTTAGCTTGCACCGACTTCAAAATGTCGTAATAGATATAAAATAATAAAAAAAAATATTTTATGCTTTTTAGCGCATGTTGTGAAGTCGGCTCAACTTATTTATAAACACTATTTTATTTTTCAATTTTTTGTGTCTTCTACTCTGTACAACAAAAAAGAACCATCCAAATCGGTCCACGCGTTGTTCAACCTCCTGTCCCACTCTTCGCCCCACCAATTTTTTTTTCTCTTGGTATCAATCAGGGAGCGTATTCTAAGCAACAGAAAAAGAATCATCCAAATCGGTTCACGCGTTACAACCTCTACCCAACAGAAAAAGAATTATCCACATCAGTGCACGCGTTATGAAGTTAGGCTATCCCTTCCCCTCCCCCTACCCTAGGCCAACATATTTTCTCCTATTAGCAATGGAGGATCATACTCTGTACAACACAAAAAGAACCATCCTTATCGGTCCACGCGTTACAAAGTTAGGTTCCACCCCCACGCCACCAACATTTTTTTCTCGTGGTATCAACCAGAAAACATACTCTACAAATAGAAAATGAATTATCCAAATCGGTCGACGCGAGACGAAGTTAGACTATCCCCACCCACTCTCCCTAGGTAAAAAAAACAGGACTTTCAAGTTTCCTCACTTCCATTACCCTAATTCCCTTCCGGCTAAAACCATGCTCACGCATCAAAGGGTTGTCCCCTAGGATTTGGCCACATCGTATAAAAAAAAACCTAAGAAATATTAAAATTAACACGATCGGCGATTCTTATAAAGAAAAGTTAAGCTCCTTTGGCTCGTTATCAACAGCAGTACCAAAGGGTTAACTATTCTTCAGCTGCTGGACGCCTTCGCGAGGAAATGAAAACTAGATATAACTCCAACACGAAATTTAATACCAATCTAGACAGCTGTATCAAATTATGATCACTTACGCTGTCCCACTAACCTTGCGGTAAAACTATTTTCCAAAATGCACAAAATATTCACATGACCCGAGCGAATTTTCAAAACATAAATAAACCAAACTGTTTCTGAACTCGAGCAACGTAAGAAATATTAAAATTTCTTCACACGATCGGCGTTTCTAATAAAGGAGCTTAACTTTTCTTTATTAGAAACGTCGATCGTGTTAAGAAATTTTAATATTTCTTACGTTGCTCGAGTTCAGAAACAGTTTGGATTATTTATGTTTTGAAAATTCGCTCGGGTCATGTGAATATTTTGTGCATTTTGGACTGCAGTAGATATTTCTGCAGCTGTTTCAGTAGTGTTTAATTCCCTAAAAATTCCAGATGCAGTCAAAAATTTCCCAAAATTTTATGACAATCCAGGACCAGAGATGCCGAAAGTATGGAGCAAAAGTTGCCGAGCCGTGGCGCTGAAGTCGCTACGCTATTGTTTGAAATCGCCCAAAAATTGCTTTTGATACAAATAACACAAATGTAAAATTTTGGTAGAGGCGTCGTGAAAAAAAAATAGCTTCAATTAAGTATTTAATAATTCACCCAGTTGCTGCCACCTATTTATTACGCACATTTTAATCTTTTAGGAATTAATATTTATATAAATGAAAACGGTCATTATTATTTATTGAATCGTGCATGTCTCTTTTCAAAACATAACATAAAACATAACTGCCTTTGTGCAATTGGTGTGATTAAAAATGAACATATTTCAAATATAAACAAACTGGAAATTGCAAAAAAAACCTTTATTTATTATAACTTCTTTTTCAGAATTCAAACTTTTACGATGTAGACAGTAAACAATTATAACAAGTTATACGTTAACTAAAATCTTCATAAGAAAAAATTATATTCTTGGAGAATTGCAGCGATTATTGTCAGAGCACTTTATTGTGAAGAGTTTTCAAAAACACTTTCTATTATGTTCTTTGTCTATTTTGTAAAAAAAAATTTATAATTCACTTCTAATTTGTTCATAAACTCAAAAAATCTTCCTTACGAACGCTTTGGACGGAAATCATGAGCACATATTAGCGAGCAAATTGACTGGCCTCACTTAGGTATCCTCTATATTCTAAGGTCGAAACTGCAAAGCGTTATAGCTTCGTAGAATAAGTCGTCTGTGTCCTTTTGCTTAGTTTCTTTTGTGTTATACATGATGGAATTAAACAATTTCAACGGCTGTATCAGATATCAGAACACGATGGCACTGAGCATACTTTGAGTTTGAGCGAAAAAATGCCATTACGATAAACGTCAGCTTGGACTCGTTCGGAGTTCCGTAAAAAGTTATTCGCGCAAAATTAGAATTTGAGATGACTCGACAGCAAAAATTTTTCTATAACATCGAGTTATGTGATTTCCATTAGCCAATATGAACTGTTGCTGTAGGCTGCCGTGCAATCTGATTCAGCGTATAGCCCAAAAGCACCGAGCAAGAATTAAGAAATCGCCCAAAAAGTGCAAAGTAACAGAGAGAACAATTTTGTTGCTAAATTGAAGGCTCAAGTAGCCCAATCGGCGATCTGGCAACTCGGTCCACCACTCATCGACTATGTCGTTAGTTTATTCAATGAATGACACATCGTATGGACGAATCCTATTACGAGCCATCAGAAACAAAATTGATGGCCATGATGATGATGATGAGGTTCTTAATATGTAGGGAAGCCCGCTAGAATGTAGCGCTATCAAGAGTAACCTAATTCTCTATTATTCTGACATTCGAGCAATGCAGCTAAAATCGTTACCAGGCGCTTTAACGTTCTGCATTAAAGAGGTTAACATATTTTACGCTAAATCCGACCAACCAATACACAGAGATTAAAACCAGTTAGATTCCCCCCTCCCCTTCTCAAGACGAACAGGTTGACCACTCAGGTTGCCTACATATCCAAGGTATTCGCAACCAACAAAACGTCCACAATTCCCGCAACATCTGAACCACAACATACCATTCAATTGGAGACGGAGTTGGATCAATGCGTTGAGCCGCACGACCACCATGACATGGGCCCCGGGTTCGAGACCAGATGACCCCGTGAGCTTTTATTAAGAAATTAAAATAATCCACTCCGTCTCTGGACTGTTGTCTAGCTCGCAGCAATGCAAAAACAAGACTCAAGTTTCCTCACTTCCCTTACCCCAATTCCCTTCCGGCCAAAACCATGCTAACGCATCAAAGGGTTGTCCCCTAGGATTTGGCCACATCGTATAAAAAAAAATCAGTCATTCAGTCAACTACTTATTCAACGAGAACAACAGACTAATCAACAATTCAGACCGTTTGCCCCCAATCGTCTTATAAGACAAAATCTTCCAAAATCTGAACCAATGGATACAAGCTGTAGACTTTCACGACTTCGAAAACAAAATTACGCGCCTTCAATACCTAATAACATACAAATAAACCGCACATCTAACTTCATTAGCGAAGAACTGTTTAACCTGAATGAGCAAATTTGAACCGTTATTACAATAAATATTTGCAAACCAATCCTAGAAGTATTGAGACTAGAACATATGAACCACTAGAAGTAGATAACGAAAATTTTCGTACAGATGCCTCAATGAACCCATCGGATATTTCCATATCTCATCCTCTTGACATCGGTTCTTCATCATCTTTTATAAAGTGAGAACTAGGAAATTCCCTTACTATTAAGACGACAGTGCGCATGACTGTCGTCACCATTTTTAACACACATAAATAAGATAAGGAAGTAACACTCCCGAATTTTATAAAATTCAAACACCTACGTTAAATGCGATTCCTTATCTTCAAATTCCACGGGTATTTCGCTGGATTCATTCATTAACAATATTTCATCAAAGTGCTGACTACTACAAAACAAAACTAAATAAAAATAGTATAATAAACTATATAAAATCAAGGAATAAGGAGAGAATTCACAAAATATAAATTCGAGAATATAAAGGTGCTAAAGTGTATAAAAGTACATATAAACTAAACCGTACATAAAGTGAAAAGTAAAAAGTAACTTCAACAAAGCTGACTCCTCACATGATTTCGCGATAGATGAAAATCAATGCAATTAAAAGCGGAATTAAAAAATCGCGACATCGATGTGATCGGTTCTTTTAATCCATAATTAGTACGAAGAAAAGGTAACTGAAGAAAGTCGTGATTCCTCTGGGAGCGAGCCGGAACCGATATGCCACAACAAGCCAAGAGAACAGAAGAGTCTATCGACCCCCGTATGCAGTCTAAAGCAAAAAGGATCTTGGAGTTACGGCGTGTCTTTTGAAGTGTATCCAAGTGCAGGAGTTCAAGTCTATCAACATAAGGTGGCAATATAAGTTAGTTATTCCAAGGAAGGCCTCGAAGAGCAAACCTAACGAACCTCCGTTAAACAGCTTCAATGCGATGGATATGTGTCGCATAGAGCGGTGACCAGACTGGAGAGGCATATTCCAGAATAGGCCTGACAAAAGTGCAATATAAAAGCTATGTAATGTTAGGGTCATCAAATTCTTTTGACCACCTCTTCACGAAACCAAGAGTCATATTAGCCTTGTTGACTATGGCATCAAAATGATCCTCGAAAGAAAATAGGGAATTGAGCCAGACTACTAGGTCATTAGTCTTAGTAACTCTTGTTAAAGGACAACCCTCTATGGTGAAGTTAAATTGAAAGGGAGATCTTTTTCGTGAGAAAGACATAGATGTACACTTGCTGCTATTTAGGGGAAGGTTGTTAATGGAAGACCAATTCTGAAAAACGTCCAAGTCAGAAGTAGTATAAGTAGGCAATCGGCATTGTCTGACACAGCCCGAAATATCTTAGCGTCGTCGGCAAAACAAAGAATATTTAAGTGAAACAGAATCGTAGATATATCATTGATATAAATAATAATGGCCCGAGGTGGGAGCCCTGCGGTACACCGGAAGTGTTGAAAATAACTTCAGACAGAGCTCCACGAAAAGAAACCCGCTGTGTGCGTTCAGATAAGTACGAATGAATCCAATTTACAAAAACTCGCGGAAGATCGAAATTGATAACAAGAACTCTATGATTTATTCTATCGAAAGCTTTGCTGAAGTTCAATTGCAGAAATACAGAAGTTTGAAAATTCCATGTTGAAACGGCTGCAAAAACGGCAATGGAAGTATAGAACATCACAAATAAGTGCCTCAAAAATCTTGGATATACAACACAGATTAGCAATTGGTCTATAGAATAGACCAATAGAATAGAATAGGAGCAAGCACGGAATCACATCCTTTCACGAGTGAGGCAGGGATACCCTCAGGACCAATTAAAAAACTATCAAACACGCTAGAGATTTTCTTCAGAATCGTAGCTTCGTCAAGTAAAAGGTCTTTGGATTCGAGAGAAGTCGGTGGGAACCTTGTAAAGTGGGTAAAATCCTTAAAGCTAATATCACAGGTATCGACCAAAAACGCAGTTTTAAAAAAAATGGGCAAAGGCTATCATCAAGTGCTCTGTGCCTTTACTGTCTCCGAAAGACAATGAAGATGATAGCCATCAGAATTACGTTTCAAGTTCACGAACCTCCAAACTCGCTTAGGATCGACGCGTAAGGATGCTTTCATTCTGTTAATATAATTACTATAAAAAGGCAATAAATCAGATAAAAATTGCCTGCGTAAATTGGAATAAGTTAAATAGTCAGCGTCGCCCCTAGAGGAACAAAACCTCTTCCAGGCTTTACATTTAACAGTCCTTTTTTTAATACGGCGTGGCCAAATCCTAAGGGACAACCTTTTGATGCGTTAGCATTGTTTTGGCCGGAAGGAAATTAGAGTAAGGGAAGTGAGGAAACTTGAAAGTCTTGTTTGTGCATTGCTGTGAGCTAGACAACAGCCCAGAGATGGAGTGGATTATTTTAATTTCTTAATAAAAGCTCACGGGGAGATCTGGTCTCGAACCCGGGACCCATGGCATGGTGGTCATGCGGCTCAACAAATTGATCCAACTCCGTCTCCTTAAATGTTTTAAGGAACTATCAAACCAAGGCTGGTTATAACGTGAGTTATTCGATTTAGAAATTGGGGCACAGTAAGTAAAACAGATAGACAGAAAATTATAGAAAGATCTTACGGCCTCATTAATGTCTCGTTCATTGAGGACGCTACTCCAATCACAAGCTGAGAGCCAGTTGTTAATCATAGAGAAGTCAGCCTTGCTGAAGTTATAACAAACGTCATCTGGCACACAATAAGTCATCATAACTGGATCAATGAAAAGAGGAATATGAAGCGCAGGATGATGATCCGATTCCAGAACAGGGGGCACCACGCATCGTCTTACAAGTGTACTAGCAGGATCAGTGGAAAAAATGAGGTCCAGGAACCTTCCATGATCGTTAGACATGCTGCAAGTCTGTGTTGAGCCTGAATAAGAGAGGCTATCTATTATATAAAGGAGGAAGCAAAATGATTACTGGGTTTAGATATCTTGACCCACTTGGGCGTAAAACTGATCTGGCAAACGAGAAAGTAAAAGCAGAAAATTAAAAATGTAAAAATAATCAAAAACGGCCGATATTGTTCTAAAATCAAAACTTTTCGGAGTCAGTAAAATAAAGAGTGATACTCCTGATGTTAAATAATTTGGTGATAAAAAAATCCCTATGGATGGGTTGGGAAGAATGGATCAGTATTTTCTTAGGCATGTATAAGTATAATCGAAACTACCGATATTAGTGACGAATAGATACTTTCGGGACAGAAAGATGAACAGTGACTCTCACGAAGTCCAGGTAAGCCGGATTGTAAATACTGTTCCCGTCTGGAAGTGAAATGCGACCATGTGATTGTGAAAAGAACAGCTGTCATACTGAAATGGAATTAAGCTTGGAATGCTACGGAGATTTTCCTCACAATTTTTCAGATTTTTCTTTCACCTTCGCTTCACCAGCCACACACTGAGCAAGCAGCATCGACACAGTATCCACTTTCATCATTTAAGCGTGATGAAAGTGGATTTAAGGAAAATCACCGAAGCTTCAACAGCAGTGGGAAGGACCCGATAAGATCCTTACGCGCATCAACGATCTGGTCTACAGGATACAGCAGGGACCGGAAGACAAAAAGAAGATGAACAGTTCTAACATGGGGGGCAGTGTAACATGCACTGTTGTCTGGCATAGGCTTCATGATGAAAACCAAATCAAGTTGTTCAATGCGCATATCCCGAATTTCGGAAACCAGCAAAACGTGCGATGCCATATGAAGTCAAGACCGACTCGAACCTCTGGTGAAAATGAATAACGGAAATTTCTAGAACTAAGTTGCTATAGTAGTATAAATAGGGCTGAGTAGCAGTTCTACTTGTTAGTTGTATCTTAACCCGTGAAGTGATTAGTGTTAATTACCAAAGTGAAATGTTATATTGTGAAGAAATATTGTCAAGAAAATTGTGCAACGAATTAATCAGTGAATTTATTTGTGTAGGTATAGTTTCGCTCTCTCTCAGTATGAATGAAGATCTAGATATTGTTGAAGAATATTCAGCATGATAAACATTATGTAAAGCAGCAGAAGTGGAGTGCCCCCAGATAAAAGGATGTCTTTCACGGTTTACAAGTCAACTTGATGGAAGGTGGCGAAAATTTAGACGAAATCATTCCAAAAACCCGAAAATTGTCCGCCATTTTGTTTTTAAAATTTTAATTATCATATTCGTAATTATCGACCTCGAAAACCTTAAATACTAAATTTTGCGAACATTTACTTTAACTTCAAATTTTACTCGCAATCAGCGACCCCAAAAACCCTTAATTATAAAATTTCGTGAAAATCAGGAAATTTTTGAAACAAGGTAACGATCAAAAACTTTAGCTAAAATAGTTATATCGGTTTCTTTTCAGGATATAAAGTTTGGGGCTCGCAAGGAGCGGGAATATACAGAGGTAATATTTCGTAAGGGATGGAAGGCTACAAAGGTGGTAGCTTGGAAGGGGCTGAAGGTCACAAAGGTGGAGCTCGTAAGGGGCGGGAGTATACAAAGGTGGTAGCTCGCAAGGTGCAGGAGGATACAAACGCGGTAGCTCGCAAGTCGCGGGAGGATATGAGGATCGTAGTTCAAATGGGCGGGTGGGACTGGATAATTCTAGTTTTTGTAGTAGAAACTAAGTTCCTCCATTGGATACTAAGGGACACATTTTTGCAGGTAAAGCAAGGCTAAAGTGGCTATAGTTCAACTTTCTAACGAGTGTTCCGATTTGTATAATTATTATTTTTTAAATAGAGTATCATCCCTTGTCCTGCTCCACCGACGCAATCGCCAACCCACTCTTCTTATTTTATTCCATTTTTTTTTGCAGTATAGAGAAAACGTTTGCACGTACAGTTGCTATAGTTCAACTTCTTAAAGTGTGGATCGATTTGGAAAATACCTTGTTTTGTTAAATATAGTATCATCCCTTCTCACATCCACATACCCCTACATCCACCCACTTATTATTTAATTCCATTTTTGTAGTACAGATAGTGTTCCTACATTTGTTACTGATAAAAGACGTTTGCATCTGCAGTTGCTATAGTCCAAATTCCTAACGCGTGGACGGATTTTTGAAAATCCATCATCTCCACTATCCATTGTAACCCCTAGGCGCGGTATCTGTTAGTGATTAACTATTTATTGGCTGAGAACTTGTCAAATAATTGATATGTAATAATGTGAATCGGTATGAACTACTAGAACAAATTAATTAATTTATCAGTAATTACTTATGTGGACTAATTTGGTGTGTCTCGTGTGACCGCTCCAAATGTCGGTTTTAGTTTCGCTGCTCCAATAAATTATCGAAGACGAAGAAGATGACTTCTAATCTGCAGACGGAATTAATAGAAGAATCTTCAATATTTCAATGGGCGGGAGAATGTTACGTCGCCAACCCAGAACTGAAATAGAAAAGAAATTTTTATTTTTACATTCAGTTGATTAATTTTGTTTCTATCCAGTTTAGATCTTACCAAGGCTTGTCTACTCTGCCTACCAGTTACTTTCTCTGGAAATACAAAACTTTATCTGCATGAAGTAAACAATACCTACTGCAAAGAGGATACCGTAATCCAGCAAATCATCATCTTGCGAACTAGAGGCAATCTACCCGACTAACATATTTGCAGTATATCAGATCACGATAATTTTTATATTTTAATATTGTTAGCAGTAGTACAGCTTTTTTATAGCAAAAGAGATATTGCTTTTACATTTTTATGCAATGTGGTACAATGCTTCCGGTTGCAATGCTTCCGATACTGCCGATAATTTTGCTTGGTTCTTCGAGAGCGCCATGTATTGTCGCGATTTTGCACCTTCTATGGAAGAGTTTGATCATATCCAGGAGCGTTCTTCTTCCTCTATTCCTTTGCCCAATATATCTCGTGATATTATCATGAATAGTATCAGAGAACTTAAAATGGAACTTTCCTTTGGTCCTGATGGTGTTCCACCTTCGTTCGTAAGGTCCTGCTCTGACGCATTACTCACACCACTGGAACTCATCATCAGGAAGTCTCTTCAGGCCGGTAGATTTCCCATGCTATGGAAGAGTTCCTTTATACTTCCTGTTTATAAAAAGGGTCATAAAAACTTGATTAAAAGTTACAGAACAATCTCGAAGCTTTCCTGTTGTTCGAGTCTGTTATATATTCACAGCTTGTGTGGCCGTGTAAGGGGCTAATCTCGCCTAATCAACATGGCTTCCTGCCTCGTCGGTTGACGACAACTTACATGCTTGAATTAACCTCCCGCATAATCTCTGCCTTTCAACAGCGTCTCCAAACCGACTGCGTCTACACCGACTTCAGCAAGGCATTTGATAAACTCCCTCACGCTGTGATTAGGCTAAAACTTCGCAAGTTTGGTTTCCCGCCGTTGAAGCTCGAATGAATCTATTCGTACTTAAAATATAGGACATATCGAGTATCTTTTCGTAATGCTTTATCTAGAGTCGTTAGGGCTTCTCCTGGTGTACCTGAGGGAAGCCAGCTTGGTCCGCTGCTGTTTATTCTTGCCATTGACAACATTGTCCCCTGATTAAACAATCGAAAGTCTTAATCTGTGCAGACGATATGAAAATTTTCCCTTGCGTTAGAAACAGTTATGATTTTTCCTGCATTCAGGATGGTTTGGATACTTGCTTGCAACTTAACCTGGGTAAATGTGAAGTTATGTCATTCTATAGGAACCTCAGTCAGCTCGTCTTTGATTATACCTTTATGGATACTACTATCCTTCGCGTGCAGTCCGTTACTGATCTTGGTGTGAAGCTAGACAAAAAACTCGATTTCACTCTACACATAAATTATATTGTGTCTCGGAGTAATTCAGTTCTGGGTTATGTCAAGCGGTGGTCAAGGGAGTTTTCTGATCGGCAGACCTTAATTAACTTGTTCTTTTCTTTGATTAGACCAATTTTCGAGTATGCATCTCAGGTTTGGTCACCTTGCTATGCTGTTCATTCTAGACGTATCGAGTCGGTACAGCGGAACTTTGTTAGGTTCGTACTAGGAGACCTCCCGTGGAATGATCGATTAAGGCTTCCTCGTTATGAGGATCGCCTCCGATTGCTTAATATGCACTCTTTTAAAGATACGATGCAGAGTTGCTGACCTGGTCTTTATTCACCAGCTTTTGAACTCGCGCCCTCGCAGGTAAGGTTTCTTATAGACTTACCTCTTATAGACTATACTCTTATAGACCTACCTCTTTAGGAGACTGCCTTTACTACCTGTCGTTCACTCTCGGTCTAACTATGGTATGCAAGAGCCCATAAATCGCATGTGTAGAGCCGTGAATATGTGCCCCTTTTTCGACTTAACTCTTACTTAAGATTCGTCGAAGTGATCTCTGTTCTCTGTGCAGTCCTAATTGTTATGTTGTGCGTAGTTTTGATTATTTATGTTTTTGGCATGTTGGTGCGGAAGCCTCATTCACCTCAATATGTTGTTATATTCTGGTGAATAGGTGAAGTGATTCTAGGCTCGTGCCTGAAAAGTGCGTCTCATGACTTAAAAGGGTTAATTCGATTTATTTATTTAAAAAAATATTTTTCTGCATTTAGCTTAAACCATCCCACCTCGCCGCGTGAAAATAGTATGGTATGAACATTTTCCAGGAAATGCCAGCATGACTTTAATTTCTCCTTACCTGGGGCTGTGACCCATGAATACGAGGTGCAATAGAAATAACAGTAAGCATTAAGTTTAGTTCTTAAGTGGTCGCAAATAATGTAAGTCTCATAAAGTCATTTTAAAACTTGGAATTAATTATTTATTTTTTTGGCTGATAAATAAACGGAGTTCGTTAGTCGCACAAGATTATAATTAGCTTCATCAAGGCTTTCACCTTCATCGTCATATTCCGCTTCGGCATGGCGGGAATCATTGTCTGATATCCTTTTTGCTATTAAATAACAATGTTCTGACTCGGGGCTTCGGTTTTCGTAGCCTGGCAATCAATAGAAGGAAAACTGACGTTTATGTCCAGCTCCTTTATGCGACTTGCTGCAGAAGCAGTTTTCTCTAAAGACTGTATAGTGACCACGTCTGCAGTAGTGGCCACATAATGGTCCCCGTGGAAAAACGAGGGCGGCTCCCTGAAACGTGAGTATTGGAAAATGTTAACATTCGAAGGAAAATAACAATTTGCACAGTGGAGTGCAAAAAATGCAATAAGTCACGCTTTAATGATCAAAGTGGATACTGGATGCGATGCTGCTTGCTCAGTGTATGGCTGGTGAAGCGAATGAAAGGAAAAATCTGAAAAATTGTGAGGAAAAACTCCGTAGCATTCCGAGCATAATTCCATTTCAGTAAAACCCGGAGGCCATGGACTCAGAAAATTTTATTTTCCCTCTGTCTTTCATTTTTCGCGGTTGTAGATGGCAAACGACTCATGTGAACAGGTGTACGAAGATTTTTTCCCAAAAAGGAGAGAGAAGAAAAACAAGACAGGAAATAATAATAAAAAAGTAGTAACTCTAAGCGGGCTTCGGGGGAAAGAGTACTACGAAATTAATTGTATTCAAGTTCTCTTATTCAGGTATTCTGTAGCTCGGGGGCGATTAGTGGAATTAATTTCGTTTTCCTTTGACAAGCAAAATCTCAAAGCCTCTGTTGCTGAGTGTTCATATTTTACTACTGTGGCATTAGGCTACAAAGGATTATGAGAAGTACATTATTTCTTACCTAGTCCCTGTCTTGTTTTCGAGCTTGCGGGTTTAAGCAGATTTGCTACAGTTTTATTACTTGTATAATTAAATATTCCTCTTCAAGACTTTAAACTTTAATTCCCATATTTAGGAGAATTAAATGGTTCTAGAGAATCTCTTCACATTAGCTTTTAAAGGAATACCTATAAATATGAGGTGAGATAAATTCAGCTTAAACTTTTATTTATCAGAACTAGTTTAAATAGATTTCAGAAGAGCACGATTAACACAATATTCTGTGTTGCAACGTTTGGGCTTCAAGTACTGTAGTATGATTACCCCTTCAGTCCCAACTGAAAGTTTGTTTTCTCAATCGGTGAATATCAAGACTGATAAACGAAATCGTTTATCAGGTGAACACTTGAAGCAGCTGTTGTTTCTAGGAAACCTCTAACGGAAACAGTGGGGTTTAGAATAGTAGAGTTTCAGTCCCGAGTCAGAGTCTGAGTTTTTTGCAATGCAAAAATCTAGTTGTATTTTTATTATTGTTTTCTAATATAAAAGAAACAAGCCTAACAACATATGTATTTATTATCCTCGTTGAAAATGTAATATTTTTCATTTAATTATTTTGTAATAATGAGTTCGTTTTATTATTTTTTGTGATAATTTTCATTTATCCATTTTTAATAAATTTAATAAAAAATTTATTATTAAAATTAAGGAAAATAATCGATTTTTCAATTTCTATCTCCATTAATCGATTACGGAACATCGATGCTTGGAAACATCGATTATTTCATAATCGATATTTTTCTTGAAATATCGGACATCACTACCACTAGATATACTTATCGGTCAAAACGGCCGGTTTAAACATTTTCTCATAAAATTGTTATTTTAAATTAAATTTCAAAGTACTAAATTCTAATTGTTAATGTTGCTTCTGGCAAATATTTGTCCCCATTTTAATCACTCCCTCGACTGGTGGTTGTCGCCGTTCTGTCAGCTTGGATTATCCGGGGGAATTATTCTCACATGAATGATGTTTCATCTTCATGGCGTGGCAATGTTATCTTTTTTGACCAATCTGGTAAATTGCATGAGTCTTCGGATGGTGGGACAGGCTCTTCGAGAGTTTCGAACTCAACTCTACGACGAAAACAGATTGCATACGACAGTGCGACACAACGAAATTTAGGAACCATTGATTTGCACTGCTTGTCACACATTAAATACGACACGGCAGTGCGAAGAAAATTTCTGCCGCACACCCATTTCTGTTTCTAAAATCTACCGGTCACACTCAGGACTGCCAACAGTTAAATTAATATTTTTCTTGGATTTTCATGCTATTTGAGCGGTCAAGTTTCTCGTCGCATCAGCTGTCAATCGAATTCAATCTGCTTCATAGTGCGACAAAACCATTTCGTCGTCGTAAATCAATCCATAAAACGACCGGCACACGACCGGATTACTCCTTAATATATCAACGGTGGATGCGCTTATGTGGCATTTTTGTACAATATATGTAGGTTAAAAATATTATCTACAGTTGAGTAGTTTTTACGATAACCGGCTTTTGAACCTTTTATTTTATTACTTTCCTCTTTAAAACTCTAAATAGCAGGGACCGAAAATAACCATTATTTTACATCTTTAAAACAAAATAAAAACAGAGAAATAATAATCTGATTAGTGATGGGCACTAACGAATGATTCCAACAATCGATAGTTAGCAATTGAACTATTTTAACTGTTGAACTATTTTATTCATTCATTGATTGTTTGTAATCACAATTGAAGGAGTCAATTAAACTAACAAAACAACTACAACAAAAGTATTTAATCGTCCTTTCTTACGATGCGGTGAGCGTGAGCTGAAACGTTTAGGTAGCTTCGATTGTGGTTGAGTAGTTGTTTTGTTTAATTTGCACCACCTTCAAAATATCGTAATAGATGTAAAATTAAAAATAATTTTATGATTTTTAGCACTTTTTGTTTTTTAAAAACAATTTAATTTTTCACATTTTAGTATTTTCATTTACACGACTCGGAGAATGCTGCTCCCCACAAACAAAGTATTTTCAAAAGTTGCAGAAGTAGGGCACCCTGAAAAAAGAAACAGAATTATTTAAACATTACGAAATTGTCCACGGTTACCCTTTCACCTTAGATACAAAATTCTTACCACGGTCTTAGTGCGCCACCGTACTCTATTCAGCAAGAGAGAATCATCGTAGTCATAGAATCGTCGTAGCTACTCTAGAAATCTAGAAATCTCCTGGCATCAGATCCATACCATGTCCCCTATACATATAAAAAACCTGTCGAAGGCGACAAACCTCAGGGAAGTGCCCCTATCACGGAAAAGGCGTGTAAAAGGGCGCGTTCCTTAGATGAGGTGGAAAACGCAGCCAAGAAAACTAAAGTCCGACAGAACCCTGTTCATGGTAATACCAGTAGGACTTCCAGGACACCTGCGAAGGGCGCTGTAGGCTGTTCAGCAGCTACAAAGTGCTCTGTCGCTAACCGTCTGAAGAATGCGGTAGCACCTAAGGACGGGGTAGTCGAGAAATCGGCGGCGGTGGGAATCAAAGAACCGCCAAGGCCATCAACCTCAGGCATGAGAAGGGAAGGCACGGCTTTAACGATGGCGGAGGCTGCCCGTAGCTACCTGAAAGTTGCAGTAGTAGACACTGGCAACAAAGAGTGGAAGCTCACAGCGGATCAGATGCTCCTGGTGGAGAGGAAGCTTATGGCGGTCCTTATGGAACACCTAGCGTTGAAGCCGGGAGGACCTGTCCCACAGTACGACACGACTGGACTTTCTGAGAAGCAGCGTGTCGAAGCTGGGGGCGGTATGGGACAAGGCGAAGTTGCAGGTCATCCCAAGCACGGATATTCCAGAATATCCGAGGGGTAGGATCTGGTTGCCAGAGCCTGTCTTACACGCAAAACAACTTTTGGCGGTTCTGGGATCACAAAACCCCACTATTCCTTGCGTGGACTGGAAAGTCCTTCGGCTGGACGAGCCGAAGCAGACGGGGAGGAACGTCATCCTGCAGCTGAAAGATGAGTCCCTGTCCCTGCTGGAGCGTGCAGGATTTAAGCTGCACTGTGGCTTCAGCTCGGTGTCGGTAAACGTCTATTGGGGGACACAACAGCAAGGTCCTGGGAAACCCGAGCCAATGGGGGTGGCAGCAACCGGAGCGGAGGCTGGGAAACCAGCTGTAGGAGGTAGCCGGCCAAAAGGGAGGCACTGCGGGCGTGGGAGAGATGGAGGTTGAACCTCAGGTGCAGGAACTAGGAGGGCCTGACCGGGAGGAGACGAGCACTAAGGATGCAGGTGGTCCAAATCAACCTACATCACAGTAAGCTAGCATCCGAGAGCTTATTCATCTTCCTAGCGGAGGAGAACATAGATGTTGCTTTAATACAAAGACCGTGGGTCAAGGAAGACGCCATACTGGGATTAAAGCACAAATTATTCACCCTTTACTATAAAAAGGGTGCAGGTAAGCCGAGAACTTGTATTCTGGCCAAGAAGGGCATTAATTTATTTTTATTGTCTAATTACAGCACTAACGACCTCACAGTAGTTCAATGGGTGGGCAGCAGCATGGCGCCTACATGGATCGCTTCGGCGTACATGGCGCATGACGTCTGCATCCCACCTACTGAGGTTCAGGCACTGGCGAAAGCAGCAGATGAAGGGAGACGAGACCTGTTGTTGGGTTGCGACGCCAATGCACACCATTCGGTTTGAAGAAGCACGGACATCAACGAACGTGGTGAGTCTCTATTTAACTTCATTTTAAATTCTTAACTTAGTATCTGTAACAGGGGCAACAGGCCCACATTTATTACAGCAAATAGGGAAGAGGTTTTAGATATGACACTCGTAACGGATTCAAATGATCTAAAGGTGGAGGACTGGAGCGTATCGGGAAAGAGGTCGTTTTCGGACCACTGCTGGATACGCTTCAGAATCAACCTCCTGCCAGAGCCTCGCATCCCCTTTAGAAACCCGGTCAGAGCAGACTGGGATGAATTTAAAAGACGAGTAGCGCATAACATACCAGCGCCAACTTGCGAGATTCTCGAAAATACCCTATCCCTTGATGCTGAGGATTGGACCGCCTACAAAAGGGGACTGAAAGAGTATAAAAACTCCATTAGAAAGGCCAAACGCACTTCATGGAGGGCTTTCTGTGAGTGCATTGAGAGTGCAAGCGAGTCCGCTAGGCTCAGGAAGGCCCTCGCAAGCAGTCCCAGTGTTCCCTCTCTCTTGATGCGGGGCGATGGTTCTTTACAGAATCGGTAGAGGAGACACTGGAGCTGCTTATGAGCACGCATTTTCCCGGTAACTCGGACGCAAATAGGGCGGCAAGTTGTGCGGGTAGACCGGCTAGATCGGAGCTACCAAGCCTGGATTCCGCAAGCTACATAGTAGCACAGGACAGGGTTGAATGGGCAATTAAAACTTTTGCGCCATACAAGTCACCAGGAATAGACGGGATTTGGCCTATCATGCTGCAAAAAGCACAGGCTTCAGTTATTCCGTGGCTTAGGGTGATATTTAAAAGCTGCCTTTTCCATTCCTATGTCCCTCTAGCTTGGAGACAGGTCAAGGTGATCTTTATCCCCAAGGCAGGAAAAAGTGGACACATAATCGCTAAGGGCTTCAGACCAATTAGCCTTTCATCGTTTTTACTTAAAACACTAGAAAGACTTCTCGACGTATACTTGCGTGATCGTATTCTACCAAGAGGGGTTAGCGGCTCCCAGCACGCATATACAAAGGGAAATTCAATGGAAACTGCGCTGCATGCAGTAGAAAGAACGGTTGAGCAGTCACTTAGTAACAGGGAATACACGTTGGGAGTGTTTCTTGATATTGAAGGGGCTTTCAACAACGTCAAGGCTGAAGCAATTCACGATGCCCTTATGTCTCACGGTACAGACCACTCTATCTGCCAGTGGATTGACGCAATGTTATCAAGCCGCCAGATCCACACAAAACTGGGCAACCACGAGAGAGTCAGGTCCTAGACAGAGGAACACCTCAAGGGGGCGTATTGTCACCAGTATTGTGGCTCCTAGTGGTCAACGATATCCTGATGTCACTTGAAAGAGATGGGATAATGGTGGTGGCTTATGCAGACGACCTGGCCTTACTGGTATCAGGAAAGTTCCTAAGCACCATGAGCGAGTTGATGGAAAGAGCACTAGGTAAACTGCACAGGTGGGCGAAGAACTGTGGTTTATCGGTCAATCCTCAGAAGACGGAGGCAATCCTATTCACAAAGATGAGAGTGATCGAAGCCTTCGAACCACCTAAACTAGGGGGCAATACCCTAGCAATAAAGACCCATACTCGATTCCAACTTAGCTGGGGCATGAACATAGATGAACGCGTGAAGAAAGCGTCAATAGCGTTCTACGCCTGCAAGGATTTTTGGCAAGAAATGGGGTATAAGCCCTCGTACTGTCCACTGGATGTATACCTCCATAGTAAGACCTATTCTTATATACGGCATATTAGTCTGGTGGACTGTTCTAGAGAAGGAGAGCAATTTAAATAAAACAAACAAGATTCAAAGAGCTGCCTGCTTGGGCATCTCCGGAGCTATAAGCAAAACACCAACGGCTGCAATGGAGACTATGCTCCATCTCCTACCGCTGCACGTAGTGCTGTAAGACTGAAAGAGTCCAAGTGCTGGAAGAGCTCTGATAACGGCCATAGCAGTATACTAAAGACTTATCCGGGGGGCTAACTGCAGGTGAGCACCGACTACACCACCCCACAACTTAGTTTTGGGAAGGTCTTCTCCACAAGGATCCCAGCTAGAGAAGCGTGGGAAGAGTTGGGGAATGCCACAGGTGTTGAAATATCGGTATTCACGGATGGGTCTAAGTCGGAGAATGGGGTGGGGGCAGGGGTATTCTCGGACTGCCTAAGCATATGCAGTAGGTACCCGTTACCGGACCATTGCAGTGTATTCCAAGCGGATCTTGGCCATAAAAAGGGCGGTAGCACTAATACACGGGCGCCCAAAAATACCAATGGGTAGCGAGATATACTTATACATCGACAGCCAAGCAGCTATCAAGGCGCTGGACTCAAACTTAGTCAGGTCACAGCTGGTCGGCAGGTGTCTGGCGGGTCTCCGGACGTTAGGGGCGAGACACAAGGTAACACTCTGCTGGGTCCCTGGTCACAATGGTGTTCAAGGGAATGAGGCAGCTAATGAGCTGGCAAGGGAGGGATCACAACTGGATGATTCCTTTATTGACAGATCGATCGGCTGGCCGCTAGAATCAGTAAAGAGAGAAATTGACCTTAAGGCTACTCAGCTCGCTAAACAGAGATGGAGTAACTTAACCACATGCAGATTATCAAGGCAGCTGTGGCCTGAATGGGATTTGAGAAAAACCGCATTCCTGCTAAACTGAAGCCGGATAAACCTCCGAAACATTGTGACAGTTATTACTGGCCACTGTCTTTTCGGTAGACACGCAGAACGTCTGCGCGTTCCCACGAATGACTTTTGTCGGAGCTGTATGGACGAGGAAGAGTTGGAAAGCATTCAGCACTTACTCTGCGAATGCCCGGGCCTAGCAAAAAGAAGGTACAATGCAATGGGCGTGTACTTCTTAGGCGAAATGGGCGATATAGCCGGCATCGGGCTGAAGCAGCTCCTAAGGTTTATTAACAGCTGCGGCTGGTTTTAGTTAAACCCGACAATCAGGCACGGTTCCACGGATGTGGTAACACAACGGACCATTTATAGGTCTATGTGAGGCTGATCGGCTGTAGGGCTGATGCCCGCCACCCTTACCTAACCTAACCTACTCTAGGTACAATTTTTTTTATCATTTATCAATTAGGAAACATATACTGTACAACAGAATCCAAATCATTAAAATCAGTCCATGCCTTATGAAGCTAGAAGCCGCCTCTCCTCCAACTCTCATCATAAGCCACACTTTTTGTCAAAATACAAATAGATTCTCTTTGCATTCAGAATCATCTAAATCAGTACACGCGTTACAAAGTTAGACTAACCTACCTCCCACCTCAACCCTAGATCAAGACTGCCCTCATAGTAGCAATGGCAGATCTTACTGTATACAACAAAAAAGAATAATTAAAATTGGGTTACGCACATCCGCACACCAACCTACCCCAGAAATTTTTATCGTGGTACCAGTGGGGAAACATATTCTAAACATCAAAAGAAGAATCATTCATATCAGTTCACACGTTTCGCAGTTAGTCTACCCTAGCCCTACTACCACCCTAGAGCAAAATTTATCCGCATATTAGCAATGGGGGACTATACTCTATATAACAATAAAATAAATCATCCAAATCGGTCTACGCCTTAAGAATTTGACATTCTCCCCCTACCCCACTACAACCGCACTGTTTGAAATTGTATCGCAGTACCAATGTGTTCCCCCATTTCTCTACATCAGGAAAAGAATCACGCGTCACGAAGTTAGACTACCCCTACCTCTCCCCACCCGAACCTAGGCCATATTTTTTCATTTTTGTAATGGGGGATCATACTCTATACAACAAAAAAAGAATTATCTATATCGGTCAATGCATTACGAAGTTAGGTTTCACGCCCCGCACCCCACCAAAATTTATTTGAGGTGGTACCAATCTACCCAAACAGAAAGAATCATCCGAATCAAATCTCCCTTCCCATCTCACCCTAGGAAAAAAAATTTCATTTTTAGAAATGGGGATCATACTCAATACGACAAAAAGAGAATTATCCAAATCGATTCACGCATTACAAAGTTAGGTTTCGCGGTTAATTAGTATTTTTAGGCAACCATGAAAATTTTATTCAAAAACTGAACGAAAATAGTAACGAAAGGTTTTAATGGAAATAAAATAAAAATTGAACATTAATGGTTAATTTTTAATAAATATTTTTTGGTTATCGGCAATACTTTTTTTGGTTGTGAAATAAGAGTTATGGGTAACTTTTTAGTTTTTCTCAATACTAACAGTTATTCCTTGATTTATTTTATAGGTTATTGGATAACCATTATTTCCCAATTTATTTATTTTGGTTATTCAGTAAGAGCTATCAATCAACTTTTACTGCATAACCTTATTAACTTCTTGTTAATAAAAAGATTTATTTTTCGATTGTTATTTTATTGGTTATCCATTTCCTTACAGTTTGAATTTATTTTTTGGTTGGTTTACAACAATTACACTAGCCGAAACGATTTCTGCTTTATAAACTTTATAAATCCTATACGGAAATTCTTATAAATTTATGTATATTGAAAAGGCATGTAGAAGTAAAATTCTTCTATCACGTCAGATTTCTTATATATTTTAATTTGAAAGTGCAAAAAATATTATTTTGAAGTGACTTGACCGACGCAGATCTGTAATTGAATAGAGAAGAATTAAAATTGTTATCGATAACTATTATTTCATAACCAAAAAGAAAAAGTTGTGGAATAATGGTTATTCGATAGCCAATAAAAAAACTAAGAATAAATTTTATTATTGCCAAACATTGATTGATAACTCGTATTGTATCAACTAAATAAATAAATTGTGAAATAATAGTTATCCGATAATTAATAAAATTAAATCAAGAATAAACTCTTATTATGGAGAAAAATTAAAAAAGTTATCGATAACTTTATTTAATAAACACAAAAAAAATTATGGATTAGTGGTTAAGCGTTAACCAAAAAAAGTAGTCCATAGATAACTATTAAATTGCAATGTTTATCATAGATCTAATAACAATTACGGTCCCTGCTAAATACTAATGTCCCCGCAAATATCTTATAGTCTGAATCCACGAAAAACAGCCCCCGTAGTTGGAGGTATTCTTAGTATCACCAAAGGGTAAATTATGAAATTTCCAAAGTACTTGGGTAGATAAGCATCCATTTAAAAACTACACTTGTCTAAAAAAAAATTTGCAAAATTTTACTAAGGCAAATAAGAACCTTAATTTTTATTGTAAAGGTTTCCGCTGAATCCGAAAATAATTGTACTATTGCTGGATCAGGTATGGTTTTCGAGATATATGGTGAAACAAAATCATTATTTCGAGAGATAACGCCATATAGGCCAGCAGCAAAAACGTAATTTTGCATGAAATCATTCCAAAGTTTTTTTTCCTAAAGTCAGAGATCACCACAAACATTTTAAGGCATTACACGTCACAAAAAAGTTTAGTTGCGACGGTCAAAAACAGTTTAAAAAAATGCATTATTTGCCTACTTGCAAATGACAAAAAAAATGTATCGGACTTAAAAAGATAGCCAATCTACATATCTTGTAGAAAATGTAATTACAAAAATGTTAAGAATAATATGTCCAGGTTATGTTAAAAAAACCAAAACAATGTAAAAATCGATTTCCTTAAACCATGTGCATTTTATTAAGATTTGAACTCTAGAATAAGTACAAAAATTATTTTTTATGATTTTTGCATGATCTTTTATTATTTTAGTATTTGTCACGTTAATTTTTCAATTTTAAACAAAATAATTGAAAATATAAATGGGATGCAAAAATGTATTTGTTTTATTTCGAAAAATGTTTTTTTTTAATTATTAAATGTTTTTGTTTTAAAGAAAACTTTTATAGACAAAAATATATCTTTGATTGGTCTTCCCAAAAACAAGAGTTTCTATGTTCGACCCGTATTCATTTTATTTATTTTAATTCTTTTTTAAGACCGGATGAGGATTGTCCAACTTCGTAACGTGCGGACTGATTTGGATGACTACTTTTTTGATTAGTAGAGTATGCTCCCCTATTGGTATCATGTCAAATTATTTTTTATTGTGGAGTGGGATTGAACCTAACTACGGAACGTGTGGATCGATTTAATTGGTCATTGCCATTGAAAAAATGTTATATTAAGGGGAGCGTGCGGGATAAACTGCCTGATTTAGATGATTCTGTTTCTTTTCTGTAAAGCGCAATATCTCTACAGCTGTTGAAATTGCTTTGTTATACGAGCCACGTTTTTCGAATAGCATGTCTAAGGACACTTAAATGTGAAAATGGAAATAGTTTTAAAAACAAAGTTGGAGAGTAATATAAAACTTTATATCTATTACAACATTTTGAAGTCGGTGCAAATTAAAGAAACAAAATGACTACCTAACCACAATCGAAGATACTATATAAAATTAGTCAAACACTTCAAATAATAAGGAAGGAGGATTAAATAAATTTATTTCTAGTAACTTTGTAAGGCGTGGACCGATTTCAATTATTCCTTTTCTGTTCGGTAGAGTATGATCCTTGATTGATACCATGAGAAAAAAATTCTAGTGGAATGGAGGTGGGGTAGGGGGTTAAACCTAACGTTTTAGCGCGTTGACCGATTTGGATGGTTCTTTCTTCGTTGTATAGAGTAGAAGACACTAAAAAGTGAAAAATAAAATAGTTTTTAAAAAAAAGTTGAACGGACTTCACAAAAAGCGCTAACAAGCATAAAATAATTTTTAATTTTATATCTATAACAACATTTTGAAGTCGGTGCAAATTAAACAAATAAAACAACTACAGTACCATAATTGAAAATAATACATAATACTACCTGAACGTTTCAGCTAACGGGATCATAAGAAATGACAATAAAATATTTTTGTTGAAGTTGTTTGATTTGCACCGACTTCAAAATGTCGTAATAGATATAAAATTAAAAATTATTATAAGTCTTCACAGGTTATTTCATATACGCCGCTGCTTTTTAAGAAAGAAGAAAGAAAGAAAGTATGTTTGTTGGTCCACAAATTATAAATTGATGCGAGACGAAAATTTCTTTAGAATTTTAACACCACTTGAACATGCTTGGTCCAGTTTTTTACAAACTGGTTATCGCGGCTCTAACGGAGCGTTCGAATCATTGTCTCCATAATTTTGGTGAGTCTGAAATCGTCGCTCTTGATATTTCAAAGGCTTTTGATAGAGTCTGGCATGCTGCCCTTTTAGCCAAACTTCAAACATTTGATCTTAACCCTACCCTCGTTAAATGGATAGAGAGTTTTTTGTCAGGCCGTTCAATCCGTGTAGTAATTGACGGAGTTACATCTGATTCCTACGAAATAAATGCAGGTGTACCTCAGGATTCAGTTCTTTCACCAACCTTATTTCTTCTTTTTATTAATGATCTCTTATCCCTTACTCTCAATCCTACCCATAGTTTCGCCGACGACAGCACCCTTGATTTCGCGTACACATTTGATTCTGTAATGAATTCACGTGGAAATGCTATAGAAGTAAATCGGGAACGCATGTTTGGATCATTAAACAACGACATTTCTATGGTCCTCGCTTGGGGCAGAGCAAATCGTGTTACGTTTGATGCATCCAAAACTCAATGCTGTTTAATGTCCCTGAAAAAACGCCCAGTTCACCCCAACCCATTTCAGTCGACGGAGTGAATATACCTAATTCACCCTCCCTAAACATCTTGGGTATTGAGATATCCAGCAATTTAAGCTGGACTGATCATATTTTTGCAATCGCGACTTAGCGCTGATCTACAAATCCCACATTAGTCCTAGACTTGAATATAATTCCAATATTTGGGCAGGGATAGGACACACCGCATTGTCTGCGTTAGACAAAGTCGAACGTAAGGCTATTAAACTTATTGGCGATTCCTCAATCTCTGAGGGCCTTGACTTTCTGGAGCATCGACGAAATGTCGGTTGCCTCTCACTCTTCTATCGTTATTTCCATGGCCATTGTTCTAACGAAATTGCTAGCCTGATTCCTTGTAGACCAATGAAAACTCGCGATACAAGATCTACAAGTCGCTTCCACCCCTATACTCTCCAGCTCAAATTTTAACGTACCGTCAAATTTCGGGAATCTTTTCTAAGCAAAACAACATGAATGTGGAACAGCTTACCATCTTCTGTTTTTCCCTCGTCTTATCAGCCTGAAACTTTCAAACGGGGCGTACATCGACACCTCCTTCACTCAACTTCTTAACCCATTTGACTCATCGTTAATTCCTTTCCTGCCAAGGCTGTACTTTAACATCATAGGGCATCTACTGAGCGTTGGTTACATCATTTATAAAACAAAAAACAAACAAAACAAAAAAATATTTGTTTTCTCGAAATCTTTATTGCTTATATAAAACAGGATTACATGATGTTTAAGTTAAATACTTAAACTTTAAAAAAGTTTCGTTTTTTGCGTCCTCTACTCTGCTTTTTGTACAGCAACAAGGAAAAAAATATATATTCAGTGCAAGTGAAGTCTCCTCATAGGATCGTCTTAAACAAAAAAGGTAAACGGGATACAAAATACGACATCGACGTACCTATACCAAACAAGTATATCTTTAATATGTTCACCGTTTCAACCTAACAAAGATTGTTCCAATTTGCACATAAGATATTGTGCCAAAAACGGAGAAAGAGCACTGCCCATAGCTGGTCCAATCTTTTGCGTATATATTTTCCCATCAAAATATAAATAGTTTTGGGCCATACATAAATCAATAAGATTTATTAGCTGCGATGACTTTTCTGAATTTCGTAAAGTGTCTTCTATATCTTTGTATAAAATATCTTTTAGTTTGGCTAAAGGAATTGACGGAGCCAGGTTGACGGGCACTTTGCGACAGTTAAATAAATTGGACAATTCCTTACATTTTACTGTAGAAGTAGGTAATGACAAGATTAATTTTCTCGATTTGACTATTAAAATTAGTAATAATAAATTAGACTTTGCAATATTTAGAAAAGAGGCGTTCTCAGATGCAATAATTCCGGCGAATTCAGATCATCCGTGGAACACGTGTAAGCCGTACCCGAGTCTAGGGGTGGTATGGCTTGCATTAAAAATATTAAATATAAATAGGTATATGTTTTTTCTTTAAAATTTGAAATGAAAATAATTAGTTTACATTGATTCTATGTATTATTAGAAATAGTTCAAGCTCACAAAATATTTTACTTAAGGTTAATCTAATTCGGCCGTTAAATTAGCTATGGGTTAGTAATTTTATTAATGAAGTTTTATTTTATTTTATTATAGAATTTCAGTATTATTGCGTTCATGTTATGTTAGTTGATGAATTATATTTTTACTTCCCTGTAGACGTGGCCACGTGCGAAAATGCTGATGATGTTTCGGTCTTTGTTCTCAATATGTAATTTCTAAATTTCTTGTGCGTGTTTCTCCTCAGATTGAAATTTTGCGTGTTGATTTTACTGTTTATATTTTGCTTTAATAATGATGCTTTTCTTAAAATACTTAAGCTTTTACTCTATTTACTTTTTTTAAATTCTTTAGCTTTTACGAAATTTACTTTTAAGCTTGTGTTACTTGGTCGACCATTCAAAATCAAGAGAGCGAGGAAATCCCTCCTCGTTTTCGAATATCCTATTCACAGCCTCGAGTTTCGTTAGGGCTGGCATGTAGGAATTGGTGTGCAAAAGTCAGTTCGATGAGTTCGATTTATTTTATGTATTATTTTTAGAAATATGAGCATGTTTTATTTTCTGTATTATGGCACTAAGCAGTACCTTTTGCACTTTATTCATTTTAATAATTATTATTATTTCTGTTTCCGATTTATAGGTTCTTAAAACATATTCATATTAAAATTTAATATTGATTAAAATATTCATATTTTATATCATTTGTTAAGTTTATTTCACTGCTACGTATATTTTATTCATTATTATTCATTTAGTTTATTTATTTATTATTATTATTATATTATTATTCCTTTAGTTTATTTATTTCTATAGTTTACTAATTTATATTATTACCTAAGTATATTTCATTCAACTTTGGACTTGAACTCTTTCGAAATGTCTAGATAAATAGACTAAATCGTGCTTATATAAATATTCATAATGTTTTTTTTGCGTTTTATTAAACAATTACATTCGGATTTAAACCAAGGCTTGATAATTAAAACCCTAGCAGTCACTTTACACACGAAATTAGCTGCATTCCATTCAATGCTAAGCCGGTTAGTAAATATTAATATGAGTCAAAAAAAACTTTAAAATGGATCTCAAAACAATCAATAATATTGCTGTCAATAACGGTTACAAAAAACGAATGATATATAATTTGTTAAAAGAAAAATCAAAGAAAAGGGCTATCCTTTCTATATTCCCAAGCAAATTGTCTAATAAAGAACCAAAAAATTGGCATTAGATACCTTATATAAACGGGGTATCAGGAAATCTTAAAGATATTTTAAAAGGCCATAACGTAAATTAAACCAATAGATACCTTATATAAACGGGGTATCAGGAAATCTTAAAGATATTTTAAAAGGCCATAACGTAAATTAAACCAATAAAGGATGAATTGGAAAAAAGTGGAATTTACCAAATCTGCTGCGATGACTGTTCAGGTATACTTATATATTGGCAAAACAAAAAGAAAATGAAAAACTAGGTTTTCTATGTGCTGGATCTGAAAACAATAACCCACACTCAGCTTTGGCTTAACATCTGATAAAAAAAGGGCACAGTACAAGTTTAAAAAATGCAAAAATTTTAATTTATTGCGATGGAGGGATTGTTATGAATAGATTGGAAGTTTTTTAAATTCAAAAAGCTCTAAAATTAAAGAAAAATATTTTGAACGATCAACTAGACTGTACCAATTTTAGTCCGTTATTAGATCCGCACACTTAATTTAAATGTAACACACTTATTTTAACGTAACTTTGAAAGCCAGTCACTGTTATGATGATGCCTCATTAAAGTGAAACGCGTCGAAATTGTTAAAAATCGTTGAAATAAATTGTATTAAAAATTTTTTTTGGAACTAAACAAGTGTTTTCTTTATTTATTTCTTAAGTAAAATTATTATGAATTAAGCTGAGTTGTATATACAGGGCTGAGTAGCAGCCTGTCTAGTTTAAGTCGTGATTGAGACCGCGAATAGTTTAATTGCGATTGATAGTTTGAAGAGTTAGTTTTGTTCTGATAGTTAAATAAAGTTAAACGGCATATTTTGAAGAATAATTGTAATGGAAATTGTATGGAACGAATTTGACAGTAAAGTGAATAAAAACTGTAAGTAATGGTAGTTGAAAATAAGTGTTTTAATATTAATCTGCCGAGCCCGAAGAGCCCCAACTACGTGACAATACGTTTCCGTCTTAACCTCGAAACAGTTTCCATATGCATCTGCGGCACACACATCGTTTACTGATATACGCATTCTCTCTAGTTCCCGTAACCACTAGTGGGTCATGGGGCAGGAGAAGAACTTCACTCGATTCACCAAATTTTTTTCTGAAACTGTCAATGGTCTTTTTCGGTAATGTATTCTCAGCAAAAGACAACCACGGGTCGCCGCCAGTGGGATTCGGATGGCCGACACGTTATTACTTACTTAACCGACGACATTTTTTACCCATTGCTCCGAAAAAAGTATTCTCACCTTCAAAATTCCCTTTTGTCCTACCGCAAAGTATGATTCTACCATTTTTCCCCAATGGGTCTTACAAAACCCAAAAGTAACATGAAACGTCTTTATCAGTTTTACTTTATCATATCATTTTCTAATTTATTATTTGTTCCTTAACACTAGCTAATGCTCGCTGATAGTCGGCTTCTCCTCACCTATTCTGAGTTTATGAACTTATTTCTAACTCCTCTAATATATTGAGACAATCATATAGGAAAATTTATTCTCCTCTATTCCATCCATTCGGGTTTAAATTAGTCTGCTGTCTACTCTTATTTTGGAATATCTTCCTTCTATAATCAGTAACTGTTTCCTCCAGATCATTCTCTTAGTTTTATCAATCATATTGAGCTTATGACGCAAACGCAGTAGTTCACTTTTCCTCTTTTCACTTCTGGTGGTAGGTCCCTGCTTATACTGTGGTACCTTTTAGTTTTCTAGCTTTCCTTAGCGCACTGATATCCGCCTTATTGTTCCTTATTACTACTATTGCAATTTTCCTTGAATTTATCATACTAACCTATCTTTGGCAATACTCTACTACTTAAGATACAAGCCCAGAAAACATGATAGTTTGGCCATTTTACCACCAAGCATGTCGTCATTATTTCATTATTTTTGTATTACAGATTAACCAATCCTTGCACACATATAAAACTGCACACTATCTTAACCAAAACTAAAGAGAAACGCTGATGTCAATGACGCGTTCTAACCTAAATACTTCAACAAAACGAACACAAGATAGAGCCTTTTCATTAATTTAATTATAATTGAGAAATTTTTTATCGTGACCACATTTTCAGAACATTTGTAGGTTCACGTCAAAAAGTAGAATTCGCCAACCTTTTCTTAGTCTTTACTGTAGCAAGTTTCGGTTTATTTACACCACCAATGTTCAGCTGTTGGTGTCAGCTTCCGGGCTTGTATATAGAGTAGGCTGTGTTAGAAGATGACCCACTGTAAGTTTTCCTACTTTGCAATCCATATTCATGATATTTGACGTAAACAGCGAATATAAAAAAGCGCCATTTTGGACGCGGATTTTCAAATCTGAATGGATGAATGAACAAAGGATTGATTGAGCGCCACCTAGGACCATTTTCATTTGGTTAAGTTTCCGTTCACTGCTATGATACACTAATTTGCGGACGACCTTTTAATTATTTTGCATTTGGATTGATCGTACTTTTAATGCTAGTTAACAATATAGTTTTCTAGAACAATAAATAAAGCTTACAAGAACTTTAAGAGCATATTTTTACGGTTCCGTGCCTCAAAACGAAAAAAAGGAACCCTGTAGGATCACTTCGTTGTCCGTCTGTCTGCTGGCTGTCAGTTTGCCTGTCAAAACCCTTTTTCCAGGGACCGTGATTATTTGATATTAATTTCAACTCGATATCTATACCGATGGATCCAAGACTGAATCGGCCGTTGGGGCAAGGGTCTGGAGTAACTCCCCTCGATTCAGTTTATCACTGGCCCTGGGAAAGTACACCGCGGTATTCCAGGCTGAGATCTTCGCTATATTGACATGTACTTACGAGAACCTAAGAAGAGCTTATAAGAACAAAATCATCTCAATCTTCTCGGATAATAAAGCTGCAATCAAAGCAATTGCTTCATCTACCACCAGATCTAAGCTGGTGTGGTAATGCCAATGGTGTAGAACTAATCAAGTCAACTTCATCTGGATACCGCGGTATCAGGGCTACACGGGGATTGAAAAGGCAGATGAACTTGCTAGAAAGGTTTCCAATACCCCCTTTCATAGGGCCGGAGCCGGTCGTTGGAATTCCTCTTTGCACGGCTTAGTGAGGAGCATAGGTTATATTGAACAATCACTCAAGGAGCCTTATGCCCTCACCGTCGCCGGGAACATCCAGGGAGCTCATCAAGCTGAGGAGGTCGGATGTTAGAACTCTGGCTGACCTATTTACCGGCCACTGTCAGCTAAGGAAGCACCTGGTAAGGATAGGCAGCGCCATCGACCTGCAGATTCTGTCTGGAGGATGATGAGACCCCATTACACGTACTATGTGAATGCCCTGCTGTGGCCAGGCGCAGATTTAGCCTATTCGGGAAACCAACCCTGGTACCGAGCGGGCTGAATGACTGCCAACTGCGGGAGCTGTTGAACCTCTTCAGAGGGGCCGTCTTGCTATAAGGAGTTGAGAGGGTTAGCACAAAAGGCCCCAGTGGCCGCAGCGCTTGAGAACCTCACACCTCCAATTTAATCAATCAAAAGGTCCACGGTACCTTAGAGATTTAAATAAATCAAGCTTATAATTGTAAGTCAAAGCAATCAAAAAATACTACCATTTATGCCGCGAAATACGCCCATTTTGCTGCATATTTTGACGCTCGCAAATAAATTAAAACCTATATGGTACTTACCGTTGACCTGGAATCATGAAATTTGTCAAAAAGTAAGGTCTCACAGTACAAGCAAAGGAAAAAATCCGAAAATTTGTAGTTACATCACACGAAAAAATATTACGGATCCCAAGGTGCGCGAGTCAACCTCACCCTTGTCCGGATTTTTTCTTTATGTATGTGTTGCTTTTATTTTCAGATTGGTACCAGAGTTGCCAGATCGGGCGATTTCTCGCCGATTTGGCTACTTGAGCCGTCAATTTGGCTACTTGAGCCGTCAATTTGGTGACAAAGTTTTTCTTTCTGCGACTAGGCACTTTTTTTGCGATTTTTTTTATTCTTGCTCGGCGCTTTTGGGCTATAGGCTGAATCAGATTGCACGGCAGCCTACAGCAACAGTTCATATTGGCTAATCGAAATCACATAACCCGACAGTGGCAGTAGAAAAATGTTTCGAGTCATCTAAAATTTTAATTTTGCGCGAATAACTTTTTACCGAACTCCGAGTTTTATTTCTGATTAGTACCTACGAACACGTTTTTCAGATTAGTGCTTACATTTGTCGTTTCTAATTATCTTAATTTTTAGGGCAAGTGAATTATTGAATTTCACAGAAAAACAATTTTAGCGACATCAAAACTGAACCATAAGATAAATTTGAAGTATTAATTTTTAACAATAAGTAGTGCTCTTTTTTCTGAAGCAAATTTCCGACCTTCGTAATTTGTGCCCTATGCGCTGTTGGTTTTTTTAAAATTCTTTTATTTTTAATAAATTTTGAACTAGGCGAAATCTTCTGTATCGGAGTAGTGAACTTTCGTCCCAGATACAAATAGTATCCGTTCAAGCCACACATCTGAACTTAAAAAAAAGTTGTAGTAAATTTTCAGCCTGTCCATGGTTATAACTACATAGAGATGGGCGATACTGTATCGATATACCGGAGTATCGATACTTTGCTTTCAATACTTGGAGGTTTTGTAATCGGTACTTCCAGCCCCCGATACTACCGATCCTCGATACTTTTCTTTCAATACTCGAAGTATTGACAGCCCAGCCAACACCGTCTCATTATTTGGTGTATGGGTCCAACCTTTAGTCGTGTAGCAGGATACAAAAACTAAATATAGATTTCTATTGAAATAAAAATTCTGATTTTTTAGTTGTTCTTGGGAAATTTCATATTATTCATTTGCTAAAAAGATTTCTTTTGAGGAAATCGATATTTTAATATTTCTCAACGATTAAGTTAATTTCTGTGCAATTTATACACCTATTTTCATATTGTAATGCCAAGTATTCACGCTACTGATGTTTTTAATGATAATTCAGCATCATTATTAGGAAAAACTCGCGAGCTCTCATCTAAGTGCTGCCAAATGGTTACTTCGCTGGACGATCTTCGCATGTCACTAGCTACCACTGACTCCCCGTCGCTTTCTGACGGTCCATCTGTAGAGTCAGTTATGCCTTCCATTGATGGCATTTGGCGCGGTGTTCGGCGCGTGAAGGAGGACCTGGAATCCTGTACTTTGGCTGCCAAAAAGAACAGTGACCTTATTGTTTCTGTTACCGCTGATATTAGGAGTATCTCATCCCGTGTTTCATTCGGCTTTACTTTTGCTTCATCTGCTGACGTTGTCTTGGATGCTCCACCTACCCAAACTGAGTCCTGCCCTCATGTTTTGGACTCGACTTCTTCCGCCATTTCTCAGGATACCACTAATCAACGGCGGGTAGGCGTCTTCGTCGTTGTAAGGGTCGTGTTTCTCAGCCTGTTTCCGATATCGACGGAAATATTGACAACTCGCATACTGTCATGTCGTCTCAAAATCCTACGACTGAACGCATCGTGCGGCAGCCCACTGTGGATGGGGTTGCTGGTAGTTCACTTTCCGTCTCGGTGCAGCGGACGGCCGAGGAATTGGTTCCTACTGACCTGCATTCCGAATTGGTGTAGTCTGTTCCAGATGGTGATGCTGCTGTTGGTGAGGTTGAGCTACATAGGTCCTCGAGCGCTGGTAATGTTTCTGATGTCGTGACTCTGAGACCGGCTGTGCTACCTCGTAGCGTTTTTGTCTCGCGAATTCATCATGATACCACCGCGGACGTCGTCGTGCATCATATTGCCTCACATTTTGGAATTTCGCGAGATGTAATTAACTGTCGAAGAATTGACAAGCCACGCAACTGCCCTAGCTCCTTCTTCGCGTCTTTCAAGGTTGTCATCCCTGATGCTTTGTTCGACGCCATCGTTTCCCCTGAGATTTGGCCCAGTGGACCCATCGTCCGGGAATTTGTTCCTTAAAGCCGTTCAGGCTCTAGAGTTGCTCCAAAAAAACTCATCAGCGAGATCACGTTCTACTACACTAACGTAACCGGCCTTCGATCAAAGACGACTTGCCTCTATACCAGCTCTACTTTTTCATGTTTCGACATGGTCTGTCTGACTGAAACTTGGCTTTGTGGTATGATCGCCGATGTTGAGCTCTTTGGCCCGGAATACATCGTCTTTCGGCGTGACCGACATCTATCTGCAGTGAGCGCTCCTGTACGGGGAAGGAGTACTATGCGCTGTTCGTCGCAACATCCCTTGCTCTGTTGTTGAGATCTTAGACTCAAATATTTTGGAACTTGTATGTATAGTTCTCAGATTGCCGGATAAGAACGTGTTTATTGCCACCTCTTACATTCCTCCGGGAGAAAAACTGTCGATGCTGGAAGCAAGTGAGTCGTAAGTATCCCTGCTTACGACTCACTTGCTTCCAGCATCGACAGTTTTTCTTCCTCTTTACGTCCTCAAGATGAGTTGTTGCTCCTCGGAGATTTCAACATGCCAAGTATTAGCTGGGTGTCATCAGATGTTGACGGGCTGATTCCTTCCCAATCACCTGCATCGCAGAGTTCTCTATGTTTCATTGACGGCATTACCTCTTCCGGGCTTGTACAGTGTTCCAGCATCGCTAATGATTCCGGCAGGTTTTTGGATTTGGTGTTTAGCACTGACCCATGCAGCACCTTGGTCAGGCGTTGCCCGGTTCCTTTAGTTCCTGAGACGTCTCATCATCCTGCGCTTCAAATTGCTTTGGTCTTCGATCCACTGCCTGCTGCATTTCTGATTCACGACGACTTCTATTTTAATTTTAAAAAGGCTGACTTTTCTGTATTGAATAATTTTTTATTGAATTGTAATTGATCTAATGTATTTTATGAGCGGAACATTGATGTGGCGGTAAGTGCTTTTTATGACAATTTGTTTACTTGTTTCTTGCATTGTGTTCCTGTTTCTCGTTCGTTTTCTTCTTTCTCTAGTCCGCCTTGGCTCAATAGCTCGCTGAAGCATCTTAAAAACTTAAAAAATAAAGCATGGAAGCGGTTCTGCTCATCAAGGAGCGACTCGGATTTTTATAACTACTCACAATTGCGCGATGAGTTCAATTCCGAAATTCATGCCTAATATAATAATTACGTTAACAGAATGAGGTCCATTATACGCGGTGAGCCTAAGCAGTTTTGGAGATTTGTTAACTCTAAGCGTAGCACCGACGGCTACCCTACTTTATTAAAACTAGGTGAAACTGAAGGTAGTGATCCCTTGACGATTGCTAACCTTTTCGGCGACTTTTTTAAGACAGCTTTTCTTTCTGACAACTGAGATACTAGCTCTAAGGATTTTAGCTACTTGACATTATTTCCTCCTTCTTTACTGGTAATGAAAGATCTTACATTTGATGACGATACACTCGCGAAACACATCAATAATTTGGCAGATAGTTTTTCGTGCGGTCCTGATGGTATTCCTATTTCCCTTTATAAGAACTGCTCTTCTTCCTTGGTTTCTGTTCTTTGTTATTTATTTAATTTATCTATTTCTTGTGGAGTCTTTCCAAAATCTTGGAAATCATCTCTTGTTATCCCTCTTCACAAGAAAGGCAAGAGGTGTGATATTTCCAATTATAGACCCATTGCAAACTTGTGTTGTATTGCTAAGATTTTTGAGGCATTAGTTTGTGATACACTATACTTTAATTGCAAGCCTTTGGAACTTTCCAGCATGGCTTTAAGAAAGGAAGGTCTACTGCGACTAACCTACCGGAATTCTCAAATTTCTGCTTATCCAAAATTGAGGCTGGAAAGCAAGTGGATTGTATCTTTACAGATTTTAGCAAGGCATTCGACAGAATAAGCCACCAAATTTTGATTCACAAGTTGACGGCCCTCGGGTTTCCTTCATTGTTTGTAGACTGGGTTCGTTCTTACCTACTAAATCGGACTCAGCGTGTGTCCTTCCGTGGATCACTATCCAAGTTTATTTTTAATTCCTCTGGCGTACCTCAGGGAAGTCATCTGGGCCCGATTTTATTTATTATATACATCAATGATGTATCTTTATTCTTGAAATATTCAAAAATTCTTTGTTATGCTGACGACGCCAAAATGTCCCGTGTTGTGTCCTCTATTTGAGACTGTGAACTTTTAAATTCTGACTTAGACGCTGTCTACAACTGGTGTTCTGATAACTATCTTCCCCTCAATATTAGTAAGTGTACGTCTATGTCTTTTACTCGTAGAAAGAATATTCTCGACTTCAAATACACAATGCATGGCTGTGTTCTGGAAAAAATTATTAGGACCAAGGACTTGGGTGTCTGGTTGAACAGTCGTTTTACGTTTGACGATCACATTGATGAGATAGTTATTAAGGCTAATTCTACATTGGGTTTTATAAAAAGATGGGCAAAGGAATTTGACGACCCTTATATCACCAGGCTTCTCTCTCTTCAATTGACCGGGTAGAGGCAGTCCAGCGCCGTTTTGTTCACTTTGCACTTCATGGACTTCCTTGGAGTGACCCTCTTATCCTGCCGCCGTACTCAGGCTTAAGCTCATAAAACTAGACTCTCTTGAATTCAGACGTAACGTCTCTAGAACTGTTTTCGCTTTTGAATGTCTTCAAGGTAATGTTGACTCTCCAGTCTTGTTGTCTTCTTTTAATATATCGATTCCGAGTCGCTCCTTGAGAAATCGAAATTTTCTTAAAATTCCACAGCATCGCACAAATTACAAATTATTTCATGAGCCAGTCACGTCAATGTCTCGGTTTTTTAATTCGCACTTTAACAACATTGATTTTAATCTGTCGAAAAATTCTGTGAAGGCCAAACTTTCCTAACTACTCTGTTATTATTTTGTTATTATTATGTATTATTAATTGTTTTTCTAGTTAATTATTTTTCTATTTTTCTAGTTATTGTTTTAAATTAATTATTTTCTAGTTATTTATATTAATTTTTGTAATTATTGTGATTCTTATTTTATTTTGTGACTGTTGTTATATTTACATGTTAAGTAGTCAGCCCGTTGATGAATCTTAAATAAATAAATAAATAAATAAAGTATCGATACTTTTCTATTCGGTTCCCATCTCTAGTTATAACGCAAATGCATATACGATATACTACTTAATATAAAAAAGATCAAATAGATTCGCAATTAAAGTGTTATACTATAAATTATAGGAGTATAACTAAAAGTCCTAAATAAACATTTTAATAAGTGGTTTGTGTTACTTTAGCCTATCTACCTATATCTTTAATTCAAATTCTTAAAGAGTTCTAGCATAATATGCGTGCTGATTAAACCCATCTGCTTTTATTGAGATCATTTTCAAAGTCTTAGTTTTGTTGCATGTAGCCATCCCATTCAAGAAGTGCAATTAATTTGACGTCATACTCAATTACTTGGCTTAGATATCTACCCTGTTTCCAGAAAATTAAGAACATTCTCACCAGCTGAATAAAGGAAACAAAATACCCTCAACGTCGGGTTCGATCTACGGCAACTAAAGCACAGAAGCTCACCCTAAAGCTAGCAAGCAATTCCTCTTCTCGGGGTGTAAAAATGCTGAAAACTCCATCTGTCAATGTAACACGTAACGAAGGTTCATTAATTAGCTCCGCCTGAGTTTTATTAAATTAGACTTTTGGCGATTTATTTATGACCCCAGATGTGGGGTATAAGCAGAGTGTGCGAGATGAAATCAGCTTGTGTATGTATCTTATGAGTTTCTCTATCGTTCTTCTCTGAATGATTCGACGACGAAGGATAATGGAGAAAATACCTTCCTTCAGGGATCTCATACACCCTCCCTTGATAAGTAATTTATGGTCGGAATGGAGTAGTATTACAATTTTTCAAGACAACCCTCTTTCTAGATAGTTTGTGTCATGCAATTCATTGATAAGAAAAGTAGGTAAGGAGCCTCGAAGAAGTTATCTGACACAGGGCATTTGTCATGCGAACAAGGGGTGGATATAGCGTAAAGTTCTTGGCAAGGCTTAGGTTTTGCATACCTGGTAGTTCTGCTGGTAATTTTTCAAAAAAATGATTTATTTAGTCAGCATTCTTAGCAGTTTTTGCTGTGAGATTAAGAAAACGATGACTACGTGTGGAATGCAAGTTTTTTGACCGTACTCCAGGCCGGCTAATTTAAACGGTATTTGTTTTAGCTAAATATTAACCGTATGTCCCTCTTCACACCACGTTGCAGTGAGCGTTGCAGGAACACAAAGAAAAGTTTCATCTCAGCGCTGAATAAATAACCTCAAGCAATTTCTAACCTTAACTGCTTATTCCACCGCTGAATATTTGAGCCGAAGCTGAAAAGTTTGCTCCGACGAAAAATTGCCACCCAGAGGAAGGTTAACAACATATGCAGGGAGTTCTCTTTATCCCCAAAAACACCATTTTAATCTCGAGAAAAATTTTAATTTCGCCTCAACTTATATGTGCAGCAGACCTTTGCGTCGTGGGTTAATCGAACCATTCTCCTTCCAGTGTTGCCACAAACATTTGCTCAAATATTCTGCCGGGTCAAAGCCTGATTCCGTAATCCCATCTCCAGAAAATCCTGCCACAAATAAACATGTGTTGGAAATATCAGAAAAGGCAAAAGCGAATAAAATAAAACAGTCGGGATTGCCTTCTATTTTGACGAATTTTTTGTGGGTTTAAGTTGAAACGTTTTAAATACATACGTGCTGTGGGCAACTTGGGGTTAAATCTCAGAGTCACTTTCCTCTTTTGATTAATATTCACGTTGGAGTTTTTGAGTATTATGGAGGTGAAAGAGCTTTTAACTTAATGAAAACAAAAAAAAATTCTTACCACATTTCAATGAAATTATTTTCCCACGAGACCGCACAAAGGAAAATTACACAAAAGCGCAGGCAAGTACAAAACTTCAAAGTATTTTTAAGCTAACAAAGCTGCTTGGAAGTTTTGTGGTTTCTACCTCAATCCGATTGCGTTCCAAAAATTTGAAATTTTAATGTTTAATTAAAGGGATATGGTGTTTTTATAGAGAAAACAAGTACACAGCTTAAAAAAATTTATTCCGCTCTAAAAACCAAATGAAATCTATGTGGATTTTTGGAAACATGTCTTACAAGAAGTGGTTGGTGGACGACCATGGATCAGTTGTTCGTACAATATTAGCTGGTTCACGGTCAGGATCTACACTTTAACATGAACTTACAACAACCTCTATCATTGTAGCCATTTCCATAATAAGTTTGTTTTTTAAATAATGTATAAAATAACTGAAATTTCTTTACAAACTATCGATTTTTTCTGAGCTATCACAATCTGATTTTGGAATTCGAATTTAGCAGTTACACCAACAAAACGAAAGGATCACTAAATCACATAGTTTTTTTTTCAGTTTGCCATGATCAGGGGACCGTGAATCAGATGAAAAAAACACAGATAATGTTGTTTTTGTATGGTGCTTTTTGCAGGTGGCAGTTCTACCGTTTCGGAATCATTAAGGGTTGTACCAAATAATTAATCTAAGTAACGTTCAATTAGGGCCTAGGCCGATAACCCACCGACCTAAGAATGGTCCGTTGTGTTATCACATTCCTGGGACCGCAATTGTATGGGCTTATTTGACAGGCTAAGAGTAAACATGAATTAGAGAAAAACTCCGAACACAATCGCCTTAACTACAAAAAGTAGCAGCTTCAGCCCTATGTGAGCAACATCATCCAGTACTCCGCAGGAATACGAGTCTAAAACTTTGCAACTTCTCCGGACCAGGCCCGGGTAATCGCAGAGTAAATACTGAATACTTTCCACTCCTTCCTCGCTCAGACAACTTCAGCAAAAATTGTTGGTGGGTATTTCTAAACGTTCTGAGTGTCTGCCAAACAGATCGTGGTCAGTTATGGCTTCCACAATACTTCGAAGATCCGTATGGTTTCTATTGAGCAGAAAATCCGTTTGCCTAATATTGCAATATGGCCTCATATGTTTTGGAATATTGCTTGTTGTCAGATTGCTACATCTTTCCTCAACCAGCTGAATAGCCCTGACATCAATCTGTTTTCACTAATTTCATAAGTCGGCCGATCGACTAGAGCTCTCAGTTGGAATCGAATAACCCGGGTACCCGGTTCCAGGCGAGTACCTGGTTCCAAATAGGAATCGATTACATCAATGTATCCGGTTCCACTGTGAGAATCGAATCCGCCACCGGGAATCGATTCCGTCGTATGAACTGGTTAATAAGAATGAGTGAAATTGTAAAGCAAAAATTTTCACTAATAGTAGGGAGTAAAAGGAATTTTAAATTTTATTAATAAATCTTAAGTCGTATTTTGTAATTTCACTACAAAAAAATCTCTAATTTCCAAAGAAACTAGACATTTCCTCAGTGAAATGCAAAATTACCTCTGTTTGCCTTGCAACTGAATCTGTACCGCACGATTTCAAGAGGAACCGATTGCTGTGACGGAATCGATTCTGGCGTTGGCACCGATTCTTATAATGGAACCGATTCTCCCTTGGAACGGGATACCCGTGTTGGAACCGGGTACCCGACTTAAATCGGGTACCCGGATGAGAACCGAATACCCGGGTAAGAACCGGGTACCCGCGGGTCGGGTTTCTGAGAGCGCTAGTCTATACAGGCAGCAATTAGTGGAGAATTCCCTTTGCAAGCGTATCAGTCGCCTTATTCCCCTGTACCCCAATATGACCAGGGCTCTTGCTAAGAGCTACCCTGTGGTAGATATTACGTTAACTTGAAACGTTAGCGGGCATTATTCGCACAGCGACCACCAGGCATAAATTTATAATAGCGGCGTTCCATTGCGCCATTCAGAGTACTCCGGCGTACATCCAAGTACGCTCAGCTACACTTAATCATAGATAGGTGTAGTTACTTCGAGTTTTTCCGCTAGGGTTTTTTGCGCTTTAAAAGCTCTCCATATGTATGTGGCTCTTTCGATGTTTTAATTTTTCACAAATATTAAAAGTGTTTAAAAAGAAGCGTCGGCTTTCCGTAAATGTTAAAGACGTTAAAATTATTTCCAAAATTACTGCACTTATCGCATAATTTGCCATATTTTTCACATCCCATCAAAAATCTGCAAGTACAATTTATGAAATGCCAAACTTGTCAGCGGCTCGAGTAGTCGGGTAAAAAAAAGCGTTCCATTGGGGAAGTACTCTGCATGGCCCAATGGAACGCAGCTATTGTGTTGGAGCGGCAATGAAAATTTCACCAAAGCTATATCAAAAAGTGTTGGAAAACACAGTGAAGCTCCCAAAATGTTTGAAATGTTTGTTTTAATGAGAAAACCGTAGTGGAAAAGTCTGTACAATTCTTCTTCTTTTCAATTATGTAGAGCTCCTCTTGTAAGCACCACTGCTTCACCACTCTAAGGGCTCTTTCAATAAAGTCTGCTGTGATTTCTTTGAAGCTTCCTCCTGACATACATGCTCACCGGTCTAAGGGACTTTGCCTCAGTATAAGTTTTCTTCTGCCCGACTGTGGCAAGCAAACGACTTCGGTATCTCTCTATAAGACCGCAATTGCCAAATATGCTATGTAAATTTTCCATAACCGCGGTTCAGAGACCTCAGCGCCCAATTGTAATAGGTCAAGGCATATTCCATCCAGTCCTGCAGTAATAGATCAAGGAACATACCATCCAGTCCAGGACTCCTTGCGTCGTTTGACCTTGAATAATAGGGTTAAACGACTTAATAGCTCGTTTTGCTCCATACAATATAACTGTTCTTAATTCTTAGGGGCTAAAGCATTTCAGTCTTGAAGCTTCGGCAAAGTGAATATCCGGCCTACCATTGCGGACAGCCCTTTTTTTTACAGTCGGCAGACTTCAGAAATGTACCTGAACAAAGTTTTCTGTACCTGTAGTGTTTTCTACGCTCATTTCGTTACCTATACCTAAAGTCCCACGTAATGGCTCTGTGATTTGACATATTTGTCACGTCTGCCGCTTACCAGTTGGATAGCTTCTCGACTAAACCTTCACTGCACAGAATGACGTCACTTAACTCCCTCCGTCTCGCATCGACAAAAGTCGGTCAGCTTTCCCTGTTTAGAGGGGTTAAGTTGTACCTAACAACCGTGTCGCACCACCATGTAAGATCTTGGTCTGTTTTCTAATTTTGCTTAGTACAGAGCATCAACGCCTTCCTAAAGGCCCCATATCTTCTTTCGAAAAATTCAGAGTTCCTGTATGAGAGCTAGCTTCTCCTCGGCGAAATAGCAGCACAACATGTCTGGTGCTGCCCTGCTATGGTGTATATTGAGTTACCAGACTTTTAGGGGAGTTCCACCCACCCTCCGACGGTACGAGCCCACGTCATAAATATAATTAGCAAAAGTGGGTAAGGTAACGAAAATGAAATTATAAAAGTTCACAAATTCGAAATAAAATGTTCACTGTGCAGAATAGTGGATGTCAAATCTGAGTGCTTTATTATAGTTTGCTTTTTTGCTCTGTATATATATATATCTATATGAGCTAGCTAGTGCTTTTCCTCAGATTTTATTTTCTAGTTATCTTTATGCATATTGAATTCTCAGGAAAATTTTAAATTTGACTTTAGCAGAATCTTCTTAACGTGCGTTACACTAATTCAAGTTTATTCAGTACTTTGTTCTATAATTTGTTTAATCTTGTTTTTAAACTTGACGGCACAGACAATGTCATGCCTACTTTGATAGTTTCCCGCAAACCTATCATTTTGTGGAATCCTTTAATTCGCAGAGATAATTTTCCGCGTACAACAAAGTACTTGCTTTGGATAAACAAAAAACTGCATATGCATATGAACGAGTAATTTCTGTAGAATTTCAATCTTCTCATAAGTCTTGTAGCTGGCATGCACATAAAAAGACCGATGATCGTAATCTACCATTGTATGCTCAATGAATGGCGGTTGTGACTGCCTACAAACCATGAAAGGTACAGGCACAGGCTAGCTATACAACTTCAATTTTGCCGTTTCATCAGACCACACTTGAGTGCAGTTTTTATAGATTCGCCTCTACTGTATGTACTACAGTGCTTTTGCACCTTTTTTCTTTGAGCGCCGATCTCGACGAAGCCTTATTTTTGCTTTGACTGTTTCTGATAATTACAAACTAATTAAGATGTGCGTTTGCCGCATTATCACTTTCCTCTGTGGCTGATGTCTTTCTAGAACAATCACTGCACACTGGTAATCTTGATCCTGCGATCGGTAGATCGAATCGCATAAGAAATTCTTAATTGTGCGTTTGCTGCAATTAAGTGCAACTTAATTGAGTGGTGTGATTGCAGCAATTGTGAATTGAATGCTAAAGATAATTATCTTGATTGTTTCTGTTGAAATTCATAGAATCCCTTTATTTTTCCAGAAAATTTAATACTATCGTTCTTATCAGAAAGCCGTTTTTACTAAGGTTCTGAGAAAACATTTTGTGAATTAATTATTTTAAGCTTTTAGAATAGGGGATTTTTAATGTCATTTCTAATCATTATCATATTATGTTATCTATAGGACTTAACCAAAATTTATTACTGGTAATAGCATTAAAAGGAAGCACAGAGGTAGGCAATCTTGCAGCGTATTTTCCCAAAAGGTTTTAACATCCAAAATTGTCAACAATTTTGTTCTACTCCTACCATTGCAGGCATAGTAGTCAGTTCCAAAAGTGCAAAAAATGTTTTGCGATTACTTAAAATTCAGAATTTTCTCAAAGTATCTTCGAAATTCATGTTATTAATACACCTGTTTTTTATTTTTATCAAATTGCCATTCTTATTGCCTTTTGGAAAATATAATAAAAATATGAAATTAAAAGAAATTAAACTCAAATTAATCCTTAAACGCTTTCTATTGAATTCAAAATTTATTATAATTAGTCTTAGTACATATGTTACAAAAGCTGTTCAAAATGCAAAATGCCCCCCCCCCCCACACCACTTTCAATTCATGCTAATAGCCTCCTCCTGAATCCCTCCTTAAGGCGTATTGCAGCCAGCCTTTTAAAAATATTTGCGTCATTGCCTTTCCAATTCTTCTAATTAAACCCCCTCGATTGTTAACTATCATTGAGCAAACTTCATCCTTCACTGTTCCCTATAAGAAAAAGTAGGTTCACCTCGTCCAAACCATCGTTTAGGAAATCTTTCATTCGGTATTGCCTTTAAAATGATACCAAAAAATTCTGGTGCTCCATCGTCTAGTAAAATATTGCCCTAAGATTATCCAGAGGGATGTCCTGTAGTAGACCTGATTCTAGTAGAATAGATTCAAAATTTATGCATAAATTTGGCTAGTACGCACGCGCTGCAAAACGAATGTAACTGTAACTCTCAAAAGGTTGAGATTGCCCCTCCTCCGCCATACAATTTTTTTTTATCTAGGTGAAATCTATCACCCCTATTTATTAATTTTGAACAGCATATCTGAGATACTCTGTATAGTATCTTCGATTGCGGTAAGGTAGCTGTTCTGTTTTTTAATTTGTACCTTTGAAGTCGTAATAGATAGGTATAAAATTAAATATTATTTTATGCCTTTCAATGCTTTTTCTGAAGTCTGCTTAAAATTTTTTGAAAAACTATTTGTTTTTCACTTTTCAGTGTGATATATACTCGAAAAATGTTGCCCGTAAGAACAAAGCAATTTTAATTGTTTCAGACGTAGTGCACTCTATAGAAAGAAAACAGGATTATCCAAACATGTTACAAAATTAGTCACGGCACTATTTTATACCATCATTATAGATTCAAAATTCTAATCGCGGAGCTACTATACTAACGGAGCCTATACAGCAAGAGAGAATCATCAAAATCGGGAAACGCATTACAAAGTTAAGAGACTGCTCCCTACTATTCCCTAGTCACTCTAGGTGCAAAATTTTTGTACAACCGACACAAAATCATCAAAATCGATCTACGGCTACGACAATTTTTGTCACGGTACCCCACTGCACCCTGTAATTGTTTTTTTCTTCGTACCAATCGGGAAACATACTCTACCCAACAATAACAGAATCATCCAAATCGAACCACGCGTTCAGAAATTAGAGTACCCCCCCCCCCCATTCTACTTGTCAGAGAACCAACCTTCCATTAGCAGTCAATAGTCGAAAATGAGAATTCCAAATTAGTGACCTACCACACGCTCAAAACCCAAACAAAATATTTGCATATTTTGCATCACCTTTCAGGAACTAAGCAGAACTTTTAGTAACTGTAAGGCAGCGCACCCGGACATGATGAAATTTCCTACAGCATGATAAAAAAATCCTGCTTCGGATCTCCATCATATAATCCTGGATCTGTATAACGATAACAGAAGAAAAGGAATATACACTAGCTCGTGGAAGATCGCTATACAAATCCCACTTAGGAAAAAATCAAACCCTTCATGAATCATTATTACTCCATAGGATCTTTGTCCAATATTGTTACTGCCCTGGTGCAAAGCTGGAGCATCTGAGGAGGAACTGTACACGAGCCGAACGGATTCAGAAGGACATTAATTACGACTTCTCTCCTTCTGGAACTGGAAGCAGGCGCGGGATGAGCACGATTCTAATGTAGGGAATTCCATGTCTTGCCATTAGGTCGGGAGAATACCTACAACGGTATGTTGCCACTTTATTATCAAACAGCTAGTGATTTAAACAGACATACAAACATAGAACACTTCAGTATAGAGTTAATGGGTTCCTGCCCGGAAGTCTTTCATTACAAAACTCTATCCCACAAAAAATCCCCTCTCTACACAGAGAGCGTGTATATAACACATGCAAAAACGGACTGACAAATATACTCGATCAAGAACAAAGTATTTAATACTTCACATCCGCCGACAAGATACTACATACATTTCACCCAACAACACCTTCAGACGAGCACATTTTAATATTAGTAAATGGTGGGACGAAACCGGCGATATATATATATATATATATATATATATATATATATATATATATATATATATAATGAAGAAGGTAATACTACAAATAGGAAAATAGTCGTCAGCAAAACGACATACACAAAACAAATACAAACGAAAATAAACAGAATTATACTGACAGCTACAGGACTCATAGGGACGATACCAATACCAACGCTGATAATCGATATGGGCATCAGTTCCATTCTCGAAAGTATTATCAGCGCCAGAATAAGTTGTGGAGCAAAACCACACCACATTTCGATAAAATTAAAAGCACACAGGCAAAACTAGGACCAGCATCAGGAGAATACAAACCACAGGCGAAATCTACGAAGCAATCAGGTGACTCTTAGAACATAAGATACTCATCAAAACTATCCAAACTCTTTCCCACGTCCCCTACAAATTGATAATTGTAATTGAACAGCACGCTAATGCAGACAGACACAGGATCACACGAATGTTCGCAGCAAAAGAACACTGAAAAATACACATCGGAGCAAAACACAATAAGATAGGTACTACATTTATACAGATGGTTTAAAATCTGACGCACCAACTGCTGTTGCTATCGTTGTTTAATGTTCCAGGCTATCAAGGCATCCCAGGGATGGAAGGGACAGATGAAGAAGCAAGGAAGGCTGTCGAAGAAACTAACATACTTGGAGATGTAGAGGAGAAACAACAGCATCCTTGCTACCTTCTGAAGAACACCCACGTCTCCAAAACACCCTGCAGACATGCCATGTAGTCAAATTAATGAGAATCTGGACAGGGCATATATGGCTGACACATAGCAACCTGTTTAGCTGCTCACCACCTTCAGGATGCCAAACTTGCCAACGTAGTAACAATCAAACATATACTGACTGCTCAAGATCTAATAAGAACTAAAATAAAAAATACAAGTAAAGCAATATATGTATGTATAACCAAAAATGAATTATTTAAATCAGACTACTTAAGAAAATCTATTAAATTAGAACCATATAAAAACAAGAATGTAGAATCAAGAGAGGAACTAGTCAAAAATAATAAATAAACTTGAAATAAAGTGGAAAAACCTAGCCCGTGTTAGAAAAAAAATCCTCCTTGTACAATCAAAACAAAAGAGGAAATACAAATTTATAAAGGAAAATGTTAAAATACTGAATATGGGAATTAAATTTGTAAAACTAAGAATAGGTAAAAAAATAAATTAGATGTAAAATATACAGTAAAAATAAAGAAAAATATGTAAGAATAAAAAGAGAATTATAAAAATGTAAGCTAAATGAATAGGAAAAATGTAAAAATGTATGTATCAAAACCTTAAAAGAAAATGAAATTATGTATATATATTTGGCATTTAAAAACCTGAGAAGTAAAATTAAAATAAAATATGTAAAAAGAAAAAGAATTGTAAGAATATATATTTAAATGAATTACAAAATATAAAGATGTACTAAGGTTCAAAAATGTGTAAAAAATAATATAAAATTAAAAGAAAGAGTCAAAATGTTATAAATTAAAAAATAATTAATATCAAATAATAAAAATAACAGAAATGCTAAGCCAGAAAATATTAAATCAAATGTAATAGGAAAAAATACATAAGTAGAAAATAATACAAAATTGCATAAGAGAAATAAATTGAAATTTTCGCAATTATGTTTTCTAGGCTCTAAATGGGTTAGATCCCGAACGCGCTTATGCAATTTTTATATGTATAGTAACTCTTAATTAGGTATAATAAAGATATTTGAATTTGAGTTTAAATTTAGGGCTGAAATATGATCGAATTCACAATCGATAAATCATTTTGTTATAAAATAAAATATAACTGTAATTTGTTTTCTTTTTGAATTTTGAAAGTTGTTTTTCGAAATAGACAAAATAACGAACGGTTTAAGATGTTATTCATACCAATCGAACAATTTCTTCTGTTACTTTCATTGTTTTGTATACGTGAGGACTCTATCGGGAGCCTAAAGAAGGACATCTATAAAGATGCATACAGGAAAGCTAGTCTCCGGCGAATTGAGTAATGCAGAGTTAGGGATATCGTGAGGTTCCTTACGGAATCGGGATGGATCTGGTGGGCTTCGATAAATTAAAAGATTGCCCCGCGTGGAAGAAAGGGACACAAATGACCCAGATGGTGATCGAAGAGGCGCTGGCGAAATATACAGGGTACTTCAGATTGGGTGTGCCAAAATAGGTGGGGTAGCAGGCCTTACCTAGGCAAACAAAAAGTAGTATAGCAAAAACTATCATCACAACTAAAATTGAAAAAAATATTTTGGGATTACCTAAAATTCAGCATTTTCGGAAAAATTTTTCCTGTAACTAATACACCTACTTTTTATTTTTATTAAATTGCCCTTATTATTACCTTTCCTAAAAGGTATGGCATGTCAAGATAAAGAAACGATTAGAACAATCGCATACTTAGATATCCCTGACTGTTTAATTATTGTATTGCAGGTAGGAAATTGTTTACATAGGAAATATTTTAAGATAAAGGGTCAAACCCAAGTATTCTGGCGTTCTCTTACTAATACCTGATGGAAATTTTGCTATGAAAGAGCGCCAGTTAGCAAGAATATCGAATAGTTTTTAAGCTAGAATTATTAAAAATTGGCAGAATTTACATTTGAGGAATACGCGGAGAGAATTTATATTTATTGTGTAGTGACTGAAAGGAAAAAGATGTTGTACTGGAATATGAAAGAAGATTCTGTAATTGGCGTGCACCAGAAGAGGGGTATTTTCGCGGGCTTTCCAAAAGTTAAGAGAAACTGTAACTTCAAATAGCACGGAATTGCGAGTTAAGAATCAAAAGATTCTGCCGACGTCGAGCAACAAATAATCACTCTTGTCAAGCAAGATCGTAAAACGAGAATTGAGACGAGTCGCAAGACGACGAGGAGTGTTTTTAGTTCAATTTTGGAGGGTTATTCAACCAGCAGGGTGACGTTCATATCATCATATCCTAGCTCAAGGACTGCTGGAAGAAAATTCCGTGAGAAGAATAAAAATTTTTTCATTTGAGTTCTGGAATGCGACATTGAGAATGGGGCGTTTGTGTGCTGAATTCTGTGGACGGATAAATCGCAGTTTACCGAGGATGGTATCACAAACTTCCACAACCTCCATACCTGGTCAGATACTAACCTGTAAAGGCCAACCCAACCTGCTTCCAGCCCAAATTCTGAGCCAATGTTTGAGGTAGTATCATCGGCACCCAATTAAGTGGACCATTCATGTTGCCGCAAGTGCTTAAAAGCCAAATTTATGCGGACTATTTGCGAAATACACTACTACAATATACCCATGAATGGAGCCCTAGTGCATGCTGCTAACATTGCGAGGTAAATATAACGGAATTCTTATTATTTCGGGATGTCAGAGACTGTCAAACATAGCTCCGCGTGCCATTTTTATAACGCTCAGTCGCAACAGCCCTTAAACTTGTTTTACGAGTGTTACCAAGGACATCCAGATGGTCTATTGTATTATGCCTGTGTGTGTATTTATTCTGTATTCTATGTGAAATTTGTGGGTTCCTTCAGTTTGAAAGAAAACTTTACGTCGGAAACAGATTGATCATAAGTAAATTTTCGTCAAGGGTTGAAACTGGTTGACATGACATCCCGAAAAATAATTGATCGCTTAACTCAAGTCTCTTATCAAAATCATTGAAAAACATGTTGAAAATTTTACATTTTAACAATTTTTACAGCTGTTTTTGTCCCTAAAAACATGAAAAAAACAAATTTTTTTTTTCGATGTTTTGTTTTAGACGATTTTCATGAGCTGAATCGTGTCAACCGTTTTGATATGAACTTTTGGTAAGGGGTACTTCAAGGTCGAACAAAGGTCAAACCAGAAATAATAAAATTTTCAAAAAATTGATTTTCAAAGTATAAGAATAAACGAGTTGAAAAATACCGCATTTTAATCGCATTATTGGTGCCCCTCTCTTGGAAAAACAGTATCAAAAACGGCGCCGTAAGGTAAAGTACCCCCTCAAATGAACAATTTCCGGACCGCTGGATTAGACGAGGTACACTGATTCCTAGGCCCTACTCCATTGATCTTTTTTTTATGAAAAACAATGATGGGTGAAGTTTGTTCAAGGTCTGTAAATAATATAGACGAATTAGTTAGGGGAATTGGAAATACAGCGACGAAAATGCGGGAGAGGTTGGCTACAATACAGCTTAAGCAGGAAATTAGAAGGAGGTTATTGCTAGGCATCAAAAATGATGGAAGATATTTTAAGCAGCTTTTTTAACATAATAATATTAATTGTAATAAGTTTCGAACTCAATAAAAAGTATTTTGCAGACTTTTTAATATTTCCCAAAATAGTTTTCTACACACGAATTTCTACATCATTAATCTATCTGGACATGTACCTTCTTGAAAAGATAATAAGATAGGCAATTTAAAATAAAAAACAGGTGTGTTAATTACATTAATATCGGAGGCAATTTGGGAAAATGCTGAATTTCAGGTAATCGCAAAACATTTTTTTCACTTTTGGAAGTCACTATACTTGCAATGGTAGGAGTAAGATCAACATTGCTGATAATTTTGAAAAGGTCATTGGGAAAGTAGTTTTTAGCATTTGTTTCTTGTCGCTACGTTGCATACCACGAAAAACTTAAACTTATGAAACACCCTGTAACTTCCAAACGGTTGAAATTGCCCCCCAACCTCTGTCAAAAAATTTTTTGTTTGGCTAGGTAAGATCTTCCACCCCAATCATTTTGGTACGGCGAGCAAAAACACCCTGTACACGTATTAAATATTGAAAATGATATAGTTGTATAGCATTCTTTAACACTATAACCGCTTTTCTGCATATAAAATTCAATGCGTTTAATTTAGTTTAAAAATTTGGTCATTATTCAGTCGCTTGCTGCGCACAGTTGCTCCTCTTACAGATCTTATCCTGCCAAAAAATAGTTTAAAAAAAAAACGATTTCACAAAAAGCGTTACGAAGTTAGAGTACCCCTCCCCCCCCCCTCTCCCATCACCAAATTTTTCTCCTATTACAAATGGGGGATTACGCTCTAAAGAGCAGCAAAAGACCATCCAAGTCAGTTCAAGCGTTACAAAGTTAGGTTCCACCCCCCCCCCCCCCCCCAAACTTTTTTTCTCGTGGTATCAACCAGGGAACATACCCTACCCAACAGAACGAATTTTCCAAATCGGTCCACGCGATACAAATATAGACTACCCCTCCCCACTCGCCCCCGGCCCAAGACCAAATTATTTACTCCTATTAGCAATGGGGGATCATACTTTATACAACAAAAAAGGAACCATCTAAATCGGTCCACGCATTACAAAGTTAGTTATTTATTTTTTAGGAAAAATTTGTACAAAAATTGTAGAAAGTATACTTAGTAATTTGTCTTTTACCCGATCCTTACATAATTGACTATGCGATTGCAAAAAATTCGCAAAATAAGGCAATTTTTGGTTCGTCCGAGTGGAGTTCCTCTTAAAGAATGATTGCTATGGCCTTTAAAATAGGATAGTGTGTAGCATTGTAATGTTTTATTTAAATAGGTGAATTATAGGTATAATAAAATTTTAAATTTGAGGCGAAGGGAACTCGATGCAATGGGAAGCTGTGCCCTATTGTTCAGATGGTGTTTCTTTTATAATGCTAGAAAAGAAACAGTAAAATAGGCTGCAAAAGTATAATGACTATCCACTCCGATAAATATCCTATAATTTTGATTTTCAGATTCATCTTTTAAACCAAACTTTTTCAAGGTGAACAAGACATCGATCTTCTAATTCAAGGTAAAACAGATAAAAAATTACACCGTTTAAAATCTGTCTAATTATGCCCTTTTTATATTCAAGGATCAAATTCAGCTTAAAGACCAGAGTCCAAATGAATGAAGAACTTCAATAATTAGCAAATCGGACGATGGGTTTAAACCTTTACAAACAGTGAATCGCAAACCTTTTCTACTATTAATATCCTACCTACCGTTTTCCTTTACCAGGAGGTTTAGTTTCAACTTGTCGCACAAGATCTAAGTATCTAGCAAGCGGCTCGTTTCTCTCAAATCTACTTTGGCCTTATTTTACTCTTTTTGGTTTGATCTCGTATCGAGTGTACAACGTTTGTACACATCTCAAGAAGCTTCTGAAGGTTTTTTGTAATTTTGCATACCTACCCTCGCGAAGCAATCATGACATATTGTGAGTGTACGTAGGTACGCAAAGGTTGGGCGCAAAAATTTAAAAACAAGGAAATTGCACAAAGGAGACAAGTGGGTAAAACGCGGATGCTATTGAATTCGCGTATCCATGAATTCAGATAAGGCTACCTTCACGATGGTCGTTTATCAGACCGCAAACAGCACGGGGCAAATACAAGGGAAGATATAAGCATACATGTTGGGCCTAACAAATGCATCCGCGAAGCAGACTTCTCGGTCGGATCATGCTTATTCGAGTTTTGTCACGATTTTTAAATAAATTGAGTTGTAAATTGTTGCATTTCATCCGTTTGTTATTTAGCCCCTTGCCGCGCTCTGGCGTTTTATTTATCCTTCGCCGAATGAGATTTGTACCGCACTCTGATCTTGGCGGAATCTTCAACGTTAAGATGTTCTTGCAGACCATCAACAGCATTTTATTTTTTCCAAATTAACTCGACAAAATCCATTGCAAATGCCGTAATCAAAAATCAATTTTGAGACTTTCGGTTTTAGTGGAAAATTTGCTTGGAAATTATCTTTGACGCCACACGCTTTCGGACGTAGTCGTAATGGAATAAGAAATGCGGTTTGGGTAAAGAGTTATGTCAACTTTCGTCTGCGGTATTTTGTAATGAATCTTTTGATGTTCAATAAGTGTACAAGTTCTGCGTATAAAATTAATATAAGGATAGTGAGCAAAAGAACAACATAATCGAAAACTTTAATTCAAATCGCTAGTTGTAGAAAAATATTAGTATCAGACACATACAAATCGTACCCTCAGTATATTATTGGCTGCACTTCCGGAAACGGACAACCTACGATTGACTCGAAATTTGTTTTATTCTTAACCGATTTTTCTATTTTTGACACGTGTTTTTTTATGTCTAACCGGGCATAATTTCGTAACGCTTTGACCGAATTGGATGATTCTTTTTTGTTGGGGAGAGGATGTTCCCTAACTGGCGATAGCAAACCTTTTAGCCGAGTTTTTAAAACTGCGTTTTTGGACGATACCTGTGATAGTAGCTTTAAGTATTTTACCCATTTGACGAGGTTTCCACCGACTTCTCTCGAATCCAAATATCTTTTACTTGACGAAGTTACGAATTTGAAGAAAATCTCTACTTTGACTGATAGTTTTTCAATTGGTCCTGACGGTATCCCCGCCTCACTCGTGGAAAGATGTTGTTCCGTTCTTGCTCAACTCGTTGCGGTGTTTTTCTGAAGGCTTGGAAAACCTCATTAATTATTCCCCTCCACAAAAATAGTGATAAATGTGAAATCTCGAACTAAAGACCAATTGCTAATCTTTGTTGTATACCCAAGTTTTTGAGGCACTTATTTGCGATGTTTTATACTTGCACTGCAATCCGTTTTTACAGCCGTTTCAACATGGCTTCATTAGGGGTAAGTCAACTACCACCAATTTATTGGAATTTTCAAACTTCTGTATTTCTGCAATTGAAGGTGGTAAGCAAGTTGACAGTATTTTTACTGACTTCAGCAAAGCTTTCGATAGAATAAATCATAGAATTCTTGTTCTCAAACTCTCCCTTCTTGGGTTTCCGCGAGTTTTTCTAAATTTAATTCATTCGTACTTGTCTGTACGCACTCAGCGGGTTTCTTTTCGTGGAGCTCTAACAAGTGCCCGATGTTTGGATATTAAGAGGAAGAGTGTTCCATAGGCGAATAATTTGGACAGGATGGGAATCTTCCATGGCCGATTTGTAGAAGCGTGGCATTAAAAGATTTCTGTTACGCTGAGATGTTGTGAAGTTAAAGAAAACTCTGAGGTATTCCGGTTTATTAGATTGAAGAAGATTGTACAAGAAAGCAAGAGCCATTTGCTTTGTCGCAGCATTTCATTTGCTGATTCATAGTAGTCCCAAGATTCTTAACTTTTTCTAAAACTGGTAGCGAATACCCGTTTAAAACCACCGACGGAATATTAGACTGATCAATTACGCTGTTGGAGAAAATGATAAACTGCGATTTTCTAGGGTTTAGCTGCAAATTGTTATAATCGGACCATATGCATATACTTTCAAGGTCAGAATTAATGCGAGCTATACAGTCCTCAATGAGATCTATCGGCCGGCTTAAATATGATTGTACGTCGTCCGCATAGAGATGAATAGTTTAGTCCCGGATCACCGACGGCAGATCATTAATAAATAAACTGAACAGTTACGGACCCAAAATTGATCCTTGAGGCACGCCTTGCCTCAGATATAGCCGCGAGGAGAATGTGTTGTCAACCTTAACCTGTTGAGAACGGCCCGAGAGGAAATTAATAATCATTTGAACTGCCAGTGTATCAAACATAAAATAAGAAAAAAGGCTTAGAAAAATCAAGAAGAATTAAGGCGGTTAATTCGTTCCTATCAAGCGCGCTTCTTACGTCAGAAGAGACTTTAAGAATGGCAGTTTCACAGGAGTGATAGGCTCGGAAGCCAGACTGCCAACATGTTAACAAGTTATATTTCTCCAAATATTCCAGTATTTGCCTATACATAAGCTTCTCCAAAACTTTAGACAAAAAGCTTAGTAGGCTAATAGGGCGAAGGTCCGATGGTGATTCTGGACAGGACTTCTTAGGTATGGGTAGAACTATAGCAGTCTTCCAGGTAGTGGGAAACGTAGATCTATTGAGACAGGAATTTAATATATGGTGAATATACCTACCGATTATAGGAAATAGAAGTTTGATAAAGCGAGGTGAAAGGTTGTCTAGTCCTGTTGCGCCTGACCTGATTGAGCTAATAGCAGTTACGACTTCATCAAGATCGACCGCACGGAAAGAAAACAAATTGGTAGAATGACTAATCACTGGAGGACTGGTTAGGTTATCAAAAACGGCGGCCTGACTTGGAGCTACTGAAGGGACATAATTTACGGAAGTGAAAAAAGTATTAAGATCATCAGGTTTAAAGGTGCATGGAATTCGGTCCTTGCAGTATACTCCGACCTGCCGTAAATTGCGCCATAACGTACTAGAGTCAAGATCCGTGTTCAGTTTGGTGCTAAAGAATTGTTGTTTGGCACGACGTATCGCCGAATTAGTCCTGTTGCGAGCTCGTCTCATCAGTTCTAACCCTTCTCTAGCGCTGATATAAATATTCCCGCTCGGCGATAAGGGACTTGACCCTAGCCAAGAACCATGGGCATCGAGTTGCAGCAACACATTTCGATCTCAGGGGGACATACTTGTCAAATAAATACATTTTTCAGATAAGTATAACTTATTTATAAGATACGACAAGGTTCTTTGTGATGATTTTTTCCAGGTGACGACGACGGTGTTTTGAAGTGATGCGAGTCCAGTTCCAACATATTCGCCGCCTTGAAACGATCGGTTTCAATAAAATGATGTGTAAGCGTTCCAACTACTGACTGTGTACTCGTACAATTGATATCTTCATAAAATTGATTTTATAATATAAAAATCTGTAAAGATAATTAAATGGTTTCAGTTTCTTGCATCAGGGCTGACTAGTAGAGAATTTTGAAGAGATCATGGTTGGATCGCAATGGATTAAAGAGGGGAATTAATCAGGATTGAATTGAGGCTTGACCGGAATAGTGTATTGGGAGTGGACACATTTTCGTTATGGGTCTTTTGAGTATGTTGTGTTGGGTTTTTATAGACACCACTCTTATTAAACCGTCCTTTCCGGGATGAGTACTAATTATTCTCCCTAGCAACCATTGCGATGGACGAAGTCTGTGATCCTTCAATAAAACAAGTTCGTTCTCCTTAAGATTTTGATGTTGATTCAACCATTTTGGACGTTGTTGGAGGCGATGTAGGTATTCACTGCTCCAATAAGACCAGAAGTTTTGAAAAAAATCGTTAAACATAACGTTAGCGGTCCAGATAATTGATGTTCATATTAAGTGTTATTGGTTCCGGTGGCATAAGAAGTGGTCCTCCAAGCAAAAAATTTCCTGGTGTTAAAGCGGCTGTATCCTGAGAATCCTGGGACATTTCAGTCAGCGGTCGAGAATTTAAAATGCCTTAAATCTGCATCAGTAACGTACTAAACTCCTCATATGTCAGTAGCGCATTCCCGAATGTTCTTTTTAAATGCGTTTTTACAAACCTCACCCCACTCTCCCACAATCCTCCGAAGTGAGGTGATGACGGTGGAATGAAATGCCATCGAATCCCTTGATATTTAATGGCTTGGGCAATTTCGTGCTCAGTTTGTTGGACTGCTTCAAACTTATATCAGGTTAGTACTGCATTAGCGCCAATAAAATTAGACCCCCAATCACTATACATATCTGTGCATAAACCCCGTCTTGAAACAAATCTTCTAAACGCTGCTAGAAATCCAGGTGTAGAAAGATCACTGACAATTTCCAGATGCATTGCCTTTGTCACCATACATATAAAGACTGCGATATAGCCCTAATAGCTTCGTATTCCCTTTCCCTTTGAGCTCTTTAAGTTGAACGGTCCGCATTAGTCTACATACACCTCTATGAGCGAAAGGACGTGCTTGCTGAACTCGATTACTTGGTAGATCAGCAATCAATTGCGTCCTTGTAATACATTTATGAATGTAATTTCGTATAATGTTCCTTGCATTAAGTATCCAATATTTTCGACGGGATAGAGAAAGAATAAGCTGGGTTCCTCCATGCATTGATTTCTTATGAAGATCGTCTATGATCAATCGAGTCAAATGATTCCTTTCAGGCAGAATAATAGGATGTAAGTAAGGAATGCTTTAATCTTCCTCCAATTCTTATAAGTCCGTCGTTATCAATAAATTGATGTAGCTTAACCAACTTACTTTTCTTACTCATATCTCTTTGATTTTTGCAAGGCACTAATCTCCAGCGGGAATTCTCTTTTTTGAACCATTCTTATCTAAAATTTCAGAGTGGCTTGAAGTTCTTTGCTCCTGAGATAAGCTAGATTTCGATTATTTGTGATTCCGGACATTTGTGATTCAACGGAAGCAATACGCGGTGACTCGAATAAGTTTGAATAATGACGAAAACTAATAATAATATTATGTTAGTAAATATATTTCCAATTTAATTCCAAATAATTTCCAGTGGTTTGTATATGTAATGCTAACCTTTTGTGGCAACCTAACGTTGTATCTGTATAATCCTTTCTCTTAAGCCATTTTTCTTTTCGTTCCCTTAGACAGTGGGGACCATTCCACCAAAGACTTTGATGTTTAAGACTTTCAGGTGCAATTCCTCTGCTTAATGAATGGTGGATGTTGAATGTTGCTAATGAAAGTCTCCCAGTTTGACGGATGCTTTTGTAACCAAGCCAGTACAATTGTGGAATCGCTGGGCTAGCAATTTTGCTAACAACACTGCTCCGCATAATTCTAACTTCGGAAGAGATATCGTTTTTATTAGCGCCACTTTAGTCTTCGCTCATAATAAGTGAACCTCAAATTTGCCGTTTGATTGTAAGACCCTAGCGTAGATGACCGCAGCATATGCTTTTATCGACGCATCACAATATCCATGGAGATCTATCTTTACTGATGTGTGCGCTATATAAGTACAATCTCGGTGATTCCCAGAACGTCTCAAGAAGCAGCCTTCCTTATAAAACTAGGATCTCAACGCTAAGACTGGCTCTAACAACATCACACTGGAACATGTAATGGGAAAGTTTGGACTCGGAAACAGGAATGCAAATGAGGAGTTCTTTGTTGCATTTTGTAACTCGCCGGAAGAGTCTTCTTGATGTAAGGTCTATGCGCTGCGCTGATATTGGCAGCGATCACCAAATTGTAAGAGCTAAGGTTTACTTATGTACAGCAGCACTACGCCCACATAACACAACATCTAATATGCCACGGCTCAATGTGCAGAAGCTAAAAACACCGAACATCCGAAGTGCATATATCACAGCATTGCGCCAAAAAGCTGTTGCACTGCGTCTAAATGTGAACAAGTCCATCGACCAAAAAATAGTTTTTAAAAAAAAAGTTGAACCGACTTCACAAAAAGCGCTAAAAAGCATAAAATAATTTTTTTTTAATTTTATATCTATTACGACATTTTGAAGTCGGTGCAAATCAAACAAACCAAAAAACTACAACAAAAGTATTTAATCGTCATTTCTTATGATCCTGAATAATACTACCTGAACTGAAACGTTCAGGTAGTATTAGGTATTTCAATTGTGGTACTGTAGTTGTTTTATTTGTTTAATTTGCACCGACTTCAAAATGTCGTAATAGATATAAAATTAAAAAAAAATTATTTTATGCTTTTTAGCGCTTTTTGTGAAGTCGGTTCAACTTTTTTTTTAAAAACTATTTTATTTTTCACTTTTTAGTGTCTTCTTCTCTATACAACGAAGAAAGAACCATCCAAATCGGTCCACGCGTTAAAAGTTAGTTTTAACCCCCTACCTCACCCCCATTCCACTAAACTTTTTTTCTCATGGTATCAATCAAGGAATATACTCTACCGAACATAAAAAGAATCATCGAAATCGGCCCAAGCGTTACGAAGTTACTACCCCTCCCCCTCCCCCACCTCCACCATAGGACCAAATTATTCTCCTATTAGCAATGGGGGATTACACTCTATACAAGAGCAAAAGAACCGTACAAATCAATCCACGCGTTACAAAGTTAGGTTCCACCCTCCTTCTCCCACCTCCACCACAGCAACATTTGTTTTCTCGTAGTATCAACCAAGGATCATATTCTATCCAATAGAAGAAGAATTATCCAAATCGGTCCACGCGTTACGAAGTTAGACTACCCCTCCCCCCCACCCACACCTTTCACCATAGGACCAAATTATTCTCCTATTAGGAATGGGGGATCATACTCTATACAACAGAAAAAGAACCATCGAAATCGGACTACGCGTTACAAAGTTAGGATCCACCCCCACCCCCCACCCCCCAAAATTTTTTTCACCTGGTATCAACCACGGAACATACTCTACCCAACAGAAAAAGAATTATCCAAATCGGTTCACGCGATTCAAAGTTAGACTACCCCTCCCCCCCTCCCCCCACCCTAGGCCAATTATTTTCTTCTCCTTTTAGTAATGGGGGATCATACTCTGTACAACAAAAAAAGAACCATCCAAATCGGACCACGCGTTACAAATTTAGGTTTCACCCCCACCCTACCAAAAATTTTTTTGACATGGTACCAATCGGTGAACATACTCTACCCAACAAAAAAAGAATCATCAAAATCGGTCGACGCGTTACGAAGTTATGCCCGGTCAGACATAAAAAAAAAAAATAAAAAATAAAAAAAATAAAAAAAAAAAAAAAAAATACGCGTCGAACTTAGAACCTCTTTGTTTTTGGGAAGTCGGTTAAAAATGGGAAATAGCGAAGGAATGTTTTGTTTTTTGAGCTGTGGTACGAAACACGTGCGATGTTTAGAGAGCGGAAGACGATCATGGATCTGTGATGCCACATGCTCCCATACAGTTGATCGCTAGTGCAATATATAAAAACAGCTTTGTATAGGAGAACAATTTTGTGTACCTATAGGGTACATATACTCATCCTAAAGGTACGTATCCACCAAAGCAAACGAACATTTGCCGACGAGCAAAATGACGTCAACAAGAAAGTGCACACCGCAGCTATGCACATCAACAATGCTTGCTCGTAGGCAATAAAACATGCACACTAACTTTTATTTCTAGGTTTTGCACGTCTTCAGCTTAAAGCGAGTGGTTTCTAGTCATTTCATTTTGTGGTGCAAATGCGTGCTGGCAAAGTTTTGAAAGTGAATTTAATTTAAATTTTGAGTTTATTTGAGTTTAAAAATGGAATGGACAGCTGTTTTGACACTCTGAAGAGATACGATAAGCTTGAATAAGAGTCACCACTTCCCAGAGAATGTGTGTATAGTATCACTCCTGCGCTTACGGATATTCTATAGTTGGTGTCAGATCTTGCAATACTGGGACTAATTTTGGTGATAAGCCATTTAAAGTCTGAAGAGGAAATGCTGGACAAATTTTTGAAACCGCTCAAAGGATGTGTTTTTAACTCCTGTATCAAACTGGTTTTCTTGTACATATCATCTCTACTTTTTGGTTGGTTGGTTGGTTAGTCGGGTTGTTTGTTGCTAAGAAGCACCAAATTGACTCGGAGACCATGAAGGCCCATTGTGAATGCCCTTAAAAAGAAGCCACCCAGATCTCTGTATGAATCTATTTAGGTCCACCAGTGCTAGCTCCGCTAAGTCGTCCAAGTTGTCAAAGAACCTTGCTCCCGAACAGGCGAGTCGTCGTTCTTTTAGAGCCTGACATTCGCAGAGTAGGTGCACTATGAACTCAATTTCTTCTTCATCTCTGCAGCTTCTACAGAACTCATTCGATGGTACGCCGAGTCTAATGGCCATAGCTCCTATGGGGCAGTGTCCGGTGATGACGCCGACGAGTGTTCGAATGCGCTTTCTATCTTCTCTACTTTTATCTCTACTTTTTAAGTACGGTCTCATCCAGCACTGCGGTGAGTTCCGCTTATTATTTAATGAATCCAGAATCACGCAAGAAGCACTTATCACAATTTCCTCCTCGTAAAACATGTCAAACCAAAATAACAAGGTGCTTGCGTGCAAATGATATCCAAATCCAATGGGACGCAAGAATTTGCTCACTAGCATTCGAAATAAGCATTCTCGCAAGAAAATGTTTCCTTCGTGCAAAGCTTTGCTCACGATCATTTGTTTTCGGTGGATACTGACTTTATATTGCATGTGAGCAAAAGCTCTTTTGGTTTGGAACAAGCTCTTTTGACGTCATTATGACGAAATTTTGATCGCGGGCAAATGTTCGTTTGGCTTGGTGGATACCCACCTTAAGAATTGAAATAAACTATCCTTTTTGATTTTGGAGTAGGATGCGAGGATATATTTTTGTTTAGTATTGGGGGGGGGGGGGGGGGAGTGGTAGGATAACTTCGCAACGCGTGGACCGATTTGATGATTCTTTTCTATTGTATGGAGGAGGACACTACATTACTACTATTAGAAAAAATTTGCTCTGTAAGTGGGTTGGGGGAGGGGTAGGTTACCTACTTAGTGTGTAGATGATTCTGTTTTTAATGTATAGAATGTATTAACTTCGTATAATGTTGCATCATTCCTTTATTGCTTAGGCTTAGTGTGAGAGTGGAAGGTGAGGCGGCACCGTTGTACACAATACGATTCCTTACTGCTAAATGATAAAAAAATGTTGCGCCTAGAGCAGCTACGGATGGAGCAATCCCCTTGCTTTGTAATGCGTGCCCCGATTTTGATGCTTCTCTCTCACTTTAAAGAGTAGGTTAGCATACTAGCGCCATGGTAAGAATTTTATTTATAAGGTCATTATATTAAAGGTTGGTCGTGACAAATTTCGCAATATGTTGCCGGATTTGGATAATTCTGTATTCGAACATTTTGAAGTCGGTGCAAAGTAAACAAACAAAACAATTACCAAACATACTAAGTACAGCTAAAATTTATTAAATATCTGCATACACTTAATCTTTATAAATTATTTCGATTGTAAATCAATTAAAAAGGTAAATAACATTTTTCAATTCGTAATTGACTTCTTACGTCACATTGTTCTTTTCATAAAAGTGTTTGAATTTACACATATTGTATATGTATATTAACATTTAGAAAAAAATTGGCGAGTGATCTTCAGACGATATTCAGCAGTTTTATTTTATATAAATATAAAGAACGTTGTTAAATTTCAAATTATTATTTTCTCTAATCTTGAGTGAAGCTCTTTATATAGAAATTGCGAAATTCCAAAAACACATAAATTATTATTTATTTATTTATTATAGTTCAAGAGCTCGTAAATATTTTACGAGTCAGGGGGGCAATCGTCATCCGAGTACGTTACCAACTCATATATGTTTAAAAATGTGAAAAATTTAAAAATTATACTTGCCGCTATAAGTATGAAATTTTATTATAGTTTAATCAACAACTCACAGGTGACTTTGATAACCAAAAGTACGTTACAGGTGAGTCCGAAGGTGCGCATTCAATAGGGTAAATAAACTATAAGGTTGAAATTTATAAATATGATATAGTAAGCGATTTAGAAAATATTTTTACAATGTCAGAGGATTCTGGCCAGCATAAGTAACTGACAGGTGAGGAGTTTAATATTGCGTGTTTATATACCTACTTAATTTTAATTTTTAACTGACTTCCCAAAAACAAAGAGGTTCTAACTTCGTAACGCATAGACCGATTTGGATGATTTTGTTTCTGTTGTATAAATTATGATCGCCCATTGCTAACTCCGAAACGAATGACCGATTTGGATGATTTTTTTCTTTGTTGGGTAAAGTATATTCCCCGATTGGTACCATTTGAAATAAAAATTTGGATTGATGCGGGTGGCGATGGGGGTAAGGGGTGAAACCAAACTTCGTAATGCGTGGACCGATTTCGATCATTCTTTTTTGGTTATATAGAGTATGATACCACGTTGCTCATAATGAAAAAAAGTTGGTTTTAGGGTGGGGTCGGGAGAGGGAGGGGTAGTCCAACTTCATAATGCGTGGATAAAGTTGGATGATTCTTTTTCTGATGTATAAAGTAATGTTCCCACATTGGTACCGCGATTACATTTTAAACGGTGGGATTGTAGTGGGGAGGGGTTGGATGTAAACTTGTTAACGCGTAGACCGATTTGGACGATTCTTTTTATGTTATATAGATTATAATCCCCCATTGCTAATATGAGGATAAATTTTTCACTAGGGTGGTGGTGGGGGAAGGAGTAGACTAACTTCGTAATGTGGATTTGGATGATTTTTCTTTTGATGTGTAGAATATGTTGCGCCACTGGTTCCACGACAAAAATGTATTGGGTGGGGTAGTGTGCGGATAGGGTATTACTCAAGTTCTTAATGCACACACCTATTTGGGAGTTTCTTTTTTGTTGTATATAATATGATCCCTCATGGCTACTATATGGAAAAATGTTGACCTGGTGTTGACGGAGGGGTAGCATAACTTCGTAACGAGTGGACTGCTTTAAGTGATTCTGAATGCATAGAGTATCTATTTGTTTTCTGACAAAAATTGTGGCTTGTGCTGAGAGACGCATGATGGGCGGCGCTTAGCTTTATAAGGCATAGACCGATTTTCATGAACTTGATTCTGGTATACAGGGAACTTTTCCTGATTGATAAATGATAGCAATTTTGTACCTAGAGTGACTACGATAATTCTCTCTTGCTGTATAGAATATGGTGTCGCACTAGTGCCATGGTAATAATTTTCTAAGGTGACTAATTTCGTAATATGACGCCGGGTTTGGATAATTCTGTTTTCATTCTTTAGACCGGGGACCGGCAGCGAGACCAATATCATTGGTAACAGTGCGATACCGAGAGCGAGATTGAGGTGACGAGAGTGGACAAGATATATTAGTTTTATCATTTTATTGTGGAAATTTTTTTTAGTTGTTTCAGCTTTTAGGTCGCTCCGAAAAATGCCAATTGTGTGATTTATGGGGCATATAAGTATACACTGCTCTCCTCAATCGCTTCTTTTTACACTATTTCCTTCTTCACATATTTGCGCTTTATCCCCAATAGTAAACAAAAGCCTTTGTATTCTTATTTTGTCGAGGGGAATATGAAAAAAATGCGTATATACATAGATATATCAGTTGTCCTGGCTGCCCGTTATCCCACCGAAATGCCCTTTTCTTATCTTGTCGAGAGCGAGATCGGATCGAGACAGGCCTTTATCTCGCCGAGATTGCGACGAGAGCAAGATCGTCTTTACCTTGATGAGACCAAGACCGAGATGTGCCGAAGTCTCGGTCTTGTCTCGGTGCCGTGAAGCCCTACTTTTAAATAAATACTTGAACCGACTTCATAAAAAGCGCTAAAAAGCATAAAATAAGTTTTGATTTTATATCTATTACGACATTTTGAAGTCAGTGCGAATTAAACAAACAAAACACAATTGAAGATACTATATAAAATGGCTTGGACGTTTTAGCTCACGGGATCATAAGAAAGGATGATTAAATCTTGTTTGGTTTGTTTAATTTGCACCGACTTGAAAATGTCGTAATGATATAAAATTAAAAATCATTTTATGCTTTTATGCTTTTTAACGTTTTGTTTTTTTAAGTCGGTTTAACTTTTTTTTACAAATTTTATTATTGAATGTAATTGTTATTGACCAATTGAATCTATAATTGAATTTGGTTTACTTAGTGAATTTAACTTAGTAATTTGGAAAATACGCACAAATTATGCATAAAATTTACACTTGACCCGAGTGAATTTGCGAAAAATCCAAAATAAACTTTTTATAAACTCGAGCGACGTGAGAAATATAACAAAATTTCTCAACACGACCAGCGTTTCTGATAAACAAAAAGTAAACTTCTTTGGCTCTTCCTCAACAGCAGCACCAAAGGGTTAGTTTTTCTTTTGCTGCTGGACGCTTTCACGCGAAACCGAAAACTAAATCTTAGCCAGCTAATTTAAACGCTGATCGTGTTGAGAAATTTTGTTATATTTCTCAAGTCGCTCGAATTTATAAAAAGTTTATTTTGGATTTTTAGTAATTTGGGTTGTAATTTTTATGATAGTAATTGATTTAAGCGAAGCTCTCTGATTTTAAAAAAGGAGAAGAAAGTAAATATATATAGAACTGGTATCCTAGATCAGAAATGTTTGTTCTTCTTTGTTTGCGTGTTCGTCCTGTTACGGTAATTCCTTTCCAAGACCTTTGACAAATGTACCCACTTTCAAATAACTAGTTATTTAAATTCTACCAATTATCTACATGATAGTACATCGGGTTTAGACCAGGGCTTTACGATTGCTTTACGTAAAATTTCTAATGACACCTTCAATGCCATTGATAGGAATGAATTGGCAATTTTAGTCTTCCTAGATTTTTCCAAAGCGTTTGATACAGTAAAATGTCCACTACTTTCTTATAAGTTTGCGGATAATTTTAACTTTAGTTCCCAAGCACCCAACTTATATATAATTACGTCAGAGAACGTCACCAAGCCATCTTTTCGAATGGTACTTTATCTTCATTTTTGTCTGTAGGGTAGCCTGGGAGTACCCCGGGGGTCTATTCTTGAACCGCTGCTTTTTCAATTTTTATCAATAAAAATTTCTCACCAGTTATGTATTTTCAATTACATATGCAGATGAAGTTCAATTATACCTCTCAATACCTGTAAAACTAATAGATTACGATGTTTATTGTGTTTATCTTGATCTGGAGGTAATAAGTCAATGGTCAACTACTAATATGCTGTACCTTAATACACAATAGTCAAAATGTCTCGTTATTGAACGGACATCTTTGAATATGGTTTACTTTTCTGCAGTTGTTTTAAGTGGCGTTGCTATTCCTTTTGAAGACTCGGTAAGAAACCGTGGAGTTATTTTTAATAAAATATTCATCAAGCTTGGTTGTGATACAATTACATATTTAAATTACTTGTCGTTGTGCTTGTTGACCAAAATTTTGAAATTTCGCCGTATCTTATTAATATTTACGATTTTCTAGCTCGAGTAGAACATGTAATTAAATTATACCTAGGTGCAAATATTTAATTATAAGGCGCCTATTTTTCTTCCACACTGTCAAGCTCTGAAATAATTTGCTTATATCAATTCGTCAGTTGGTTGAGTCAAGCGCACTCAGTTCGCTCAATAAAAGCATTTTTGAAAATTTACAAGTTTAAAATTTTATATTTCAATAATTATATACCGAAACCCTTTTTATTTTTGACTTAGGTTGTAGTTTTGCTCCTTCTCCATTAATTTGATTTATTAGTTATTGCCAATTTGTTGTGTTTTTCTTCCTTTAATTATTTGTTTATTCTTGTAATTTCTTGTACATTCAATTGAGATGTCATGCCTTAATTGTTCAATTGTTTGTTCTAAACTAAGCCGAATCGCTTCAAAAAAAGAATGGTAGGTGATGCCGTTTTCTTGATGGTTGAATAGACTTCCGGGGACAATTGTTTATTATGCCATGTGTACTCAGAGAACAGGTGGCACAATGTACAGGATGTGGGCTAAATGCACTATGAGCCTGGAAAGGGTAAAGCGGTCAGTTGAATCACATGCTTCCTTTAAGTCAACGGGACCAGATGATATTCAATATGTTATCCCGGCCCTCCTACAATGGCGCTCTGAAGCCCTAGCGCCATAGATTCAGGGTTATTTCCATCACTATCCTAGCAACAGATTCATAGAGGGATTCAAAACTCATCTTTCTATTGAAACCTGTAAAGAGGACTATACTGAGGAACAGGCTTGCAGCCCGATAAGCCTTACATCATTTATACTGGAAACAATACTTTTAACATCTGTGGTGACAACTTAATGGTCACATCAGAAACATTACATTTGTAAAGTTTAGTTATTTTGGGTTGCGTTCGTTTTCATTACCTACTTGCTGTAAATGCTATCAAAGTAGGTCGGAACAATTTTGTTTAAAGAAAAAATGTATAAAAGTCAGAGAAAAATTTTCCATAGTTCAGTTCAAGTTTAGCCCTACAACAATGTTGTTGTCAAAATAATTATAATTAAAAATAAACATTGTTTTCAAAAATAAACCTATTTTCTTAGTTACCTTAAGGTTTATAAATCGTTTTACTTTCAACAATAAAGTTAGTGTTTTTTTATGAATTTGAGACAAGAGTAAGTCCTTGAAATAGAGGCACATTTTGAAGTCCTAGGAAGTTCAGCCCTCTCTAAGCAATCGAGGTTCGTCCGTTAAGACGACCTCAGTAAGCAACAGACGTTACCCCCTGGAATAGATAGTCGTAACGTGGGACACGGCTATATAACCCAACCACTGGAAATTGAGCTATAAGTACTTGGATATATGTAGTACCATCAATCCCACACATCGAAGGTGCAAAACTAAAATTGTGGTGTATTTGGAAGAAGCGGAGCTACATGCCAGGGAATTTCAATGGCCATGGACATTGAAGTGGCCTTCGATAAAATAAGTCTGGAAGCTGTACTAGTGGCACGCACAGTGGATTCACTCATAACGAGATGGATCGACAATATGTTTAAGCAAAGGTAGGTAAATATTTAGAGATGTGTCACAAAAACTAAGGGCATAGTCAGCAGAAGTTGGCCACAGGAACTGTGTGGAGCTTCGTATTGGACTCCCTCCTAAACAAGTTGGATAAGATGCACGTACACAACGTTAGTTATTCCGATGCCATAGCAATTAAAGCACGCGGAATGTTCATATACGCAACAGCGGATACGTACAACTCAGATCTAATAATCTTTACAACATTTACATTTCACATGCCTTGGTGGTCGCAATGTACTAAGTACTAATGGAGACTGTTAGGACTGCTATCGTTGTATCTTTATGTGGTGAAAACCGCAGCAACAACAAAAGGCAAAGGTTTTACATAGGAAAATTCTGGACCTCATGAAGCATGGATTAAGGAACTTGTAATGCCCATATATGAAATAAAATAATTAAAGGTAATAGAAAAATATCAGGAAACGCTTATTTCCAGGGGATCACTTTTTGTGAAATACAGGCTCACGCCATCATATGTTAACGTATTTGGTGATCTTGGCTAGGCAAATTAATTAGGACACTTATTTTTCAACAACAAATGTTCATAGTTTTTATTCGCTTTGCTGATTAGTTCGTTTCACAATTTTTTTTCACAATAAAACGTTTAATTTTTTAGGATTTATGGATTCAATGGCTAAATCAGAACTAACCGACTAGGCTGCTATTCAGCCCTATTTGTAGTAATTGGCTTAATTCTAGAAAGTTCAGCGACTTAGTTCTAGATACTTCCGGGTAGGAATTCTCACGAAATTTGTTGTTTCGGTGCCTTGTAATTACGCAAAATTGTAAAAATGTGTAGAGCTTGAATTTAACAAGTGTGTGTTCAATCGGTTGAAGGAAATGCAAACCGTTTTACAAAATTTTTACTCATGGCAGTCCAAACGCTATGAAGTGTCAAAATCACACGCCAGCTCCCAGCCAGGCGACTGAGTATTTAGATGCAAGCTCCGGGGAACGGCATGGGAGAATTACAGATCATGCGCACAAACTTGACATATTTATTCGTTGCTATGAAATATTTTTCTGTTGCCACAACATATTTTGGGCATGCGCTTAATTTATTGAAACGGTTAGGCAACCAAATTGTGTGAGAATCGCTACCCCGTTATTCATTTTGACCACACCGCGTCATCATAGGTTCGAAGGTTCTGAAGTCTTAGACATTCGCATAGCGAATTTTATTTAATTTTCATCACATAGTTTATGCCCTGTACACTGCACTTTACAATATACTCTAATGGAGAAGTTGGACCTGAGATCCCTTGACAATCAGACGGTTATTAGGTGTATATCACATATGGATATCAGCGCTTCTCTAGCATTGGAGTGCGCTCTTAAATGAAATGCAACTATCTGTGAGAATGAGTTAACACACGTCAGAGTAATAGGGCACACAGGAATCGTTGGAAACGAGAAGGATGATGTGGTTAACCGGACTCTAATTTCCATAACCCAGAGCCCTTCACGGTCCTGGGCAGAGGAATGCTGACGGTGTCAGATCAGTGCATGGGGCAAGTTGACACACTGGAAATGCAATACAGATAGGCCGAGCTGGTGTTGAAAATATTCCTGCTGCTACAAAAAGGAGAAATCCTTTATTTGGATAGGGTAATATATCCTACCAGTCCATGGTAGTTCGGGCGTCATCTAAAGAGGCTACACATTTCTGAAGATGACATCAGTAGACTGTGCCTAGAAAAACAGCAGGTGGTGGTGCACATAGTATTCCAATGGTAGTGCAGGAGCACGCAGGGGATTCCTTCTGCTGGAAGTGCACCAGCCAACAGGATGCCAAACCGGATGCCAACAGGAGGAGGGAGCTATCAGAGCTGACTCATAGAATCAAGGTAAAAGGTGACAACAAGAGAAACTCAGCTTTCCCTCACTAAAGGTTACTGGGAGGGGACGAATAAGGACCCGCTTAAATGTGGTATGATTCGGTATATCCACGGAGAATTGCTTTAAGTGAGTAATAATCTTACACTACCGAAGGGTACTGCCAATCCCTTTTCTTCTAGAAGTTGGGTTAATTAAATGAAAATAAAATTTGTTTATTTATTATTATTTATTTTTATCTTATTTTTCGAAAATCGTGACAAAACAACAGTTTTGATTAAGTGATATTCGGTAGGGTAGCATCGATATTAATGTGATAATCAAGTAATATTTGCAGAGTAATGGTTCTAAAAATAACCATCATGGTGGCACCTTATTTCATACCTGATACTATAAAGCAGCTCTATACCTTTGAACTCAGAACTGAAAACTGCTTAGGTAAGTGAACAATAGAAATTTCCTATCGGGAATGAACGACAAACACATTACGATATCGACTTGCATTGATTCTTGCTTAACATTTTACACGATCAACTCGACGGTTTGCCAAAGGAAATCGTAAGATGAAGCAATCGTTAAAGGTTATAAGGCTTTACTAAGGCCACTTTGTAGAAGGCATAATTATATTCATGTAACTATTGTTCCCTCTTCCTTAACACTTGTTCTAAATGGTTTTTTTTTTCATTTTGTTGTTACCGAAAAAGGGTTCCAACGGATGTTATTCCATTTAAGCTAATTATGGTTGCGTGGAACTCGTCTACACCTTTTTCGTTTACATTTGATATACTCCACGAATTAATATACTTAGACGGAAACAATAGGACGTCGTCATCCAATTTGGCGATATTCAAATTCACTTTCCCGTGTTTCGTTAATTATCAGAATAGAACCTGGGCGAAATCCAATTCCCTGAGTAGGCTTTTATGTTAACGTGGCATTCGTACATATTTGTAGTTAGTCGGCATTGTTTGATATCTAGCCTGATCCAAGAAAGTCACACCGAACTTATGGCCGGGATTGGCTTAGACGACATATCGTTACTTTAGGAATCCTAAACGCATGTGCCCGGTAGGGCGCACCGCGACAATTGGAATTTATTTTCTGTGTTGGAGACGATCACTTTGTGTGCCTTGCTCTTAACGCTTTAGGGCAACCTCGATGTCGCCCCACGAACATGCAAGGAAAGTTAGCAAGGTAAAAAGAACGGTCGGTTTCCTATCTAAACTGAGATTTGCTCAGACATTGCTTGGCCATAATCCCCCAGCTCCGAGGTCTGTTGGAGATGTTCCGTATCCATAAATTTCTGATCCTTATGAGATGTGCAGTCAGCGGCTGTTATCTCTCTTCTGAATACAAGATTTAGGAAATTTAAATATTTGCACGCGCGTTTCCGTGTTTTCTTAAAGCCCGGAATGTTTTGGGGAACCTTTTGGAAAACAAAGACTGATTCCTCAACGTTATCTGCAGCTTCTGTCACATGTTCCCGCTTTCTCGAGAAATTTTACAGTAAAACAGAATATTGCCCCAGGGAAGTTAGCAGTATTTTTTTGCGCGTTTCACCCAAAATGGCAAATAAATTTCATTGTTTCTCGAAAAGTTTAATTTATGTCCAGAGCGAGTTGTGCCTTGTTCACATTCAGGCAAAGTAATTAGTTGACTTTGATGTTGACACAGCAACAAACTCCTTTGAGAGTTCAGTTCTGAAATTTAAGACTTCTGCTAACTTGAGTTGGATTTTTTTCTCACTTAAAGATGTTCATTGTGGCTGTGTTGTTACAAGAAAGATTGAAAGATATTTCAGGCTTTTCGAAAAACGTTACTTCTTACCGCTTTTAGTAAAAAAATTTAAAATTATCCTGAATTTACTGGTTCGGTAAGATCACAATTGAACATGAAAGTGACATAGTTTCATCTTAATAAGCAATGAATGACTCCCATAAAAGGCAGTTGATTACTGTGGGAGTTACAAAGTGTAGTTCGACTTTAAAACGCGTTTTCGATGACATTTTAAGTGTACTTATTGCATTGCAGAATCTACAAAATTGTATGTAATTATTTGACCTCACTAAAAATGCCCAAATGGAATTTGGTATTTAGTAAGAAGTGGGGATCCAGGCCAATATTACTGAAAAACTTTTTTATATTATTATAACAACATCAATTCATATATTTCATATATATATAGGGGAATGTCGTCAGGGTTGGGACACTTTTAGACTTTCCTCTGTATCTTTTGTTTAAATTTAAAATTGGTCGAGACTTCTGTCTCGTATGAAAGTTAAGTCGTTGACAAGAAAGTTTTCCATCGGACAAAGCAACGCGCACCAATAAAAAAAAGTTATTAACACATTAAAAGAACAAATAATGTAGTCAGGGTTGGGACACTGGTAATAATCTGCGAAATTTGTTCCAAAATAATTTTTTATGAACAAATATGGGATCAATTTTGTTTATTTATTCAAAATTACAGACTTTTGACGTGGAAACATTAGTCAGATTCACAATTTTGGCAAATGAAGTAACTCTTAGTGAGTTTGGTGCAATTCAGATGAACTTCTCTTTCCCACTCGCTGCATGCAATGGAGTTGTTGCGATTCAAAACCCGTGGCATCGTTTCCAAGCAAATGATGCAAAAGTCTTCGTCTTCATCTGAAGAAAGTTGTTCTTGCGCTTTCTTTGGTGGGCGACCTGGTTTTGCTGGCGTTTTTGGGTTCGATTTTGTGGTGTTAGATACTGAGCCTTTTTTTGGTGTTTGAGAGGCGTCACGCTTCTCTCGTTTTTCTCGCAATTGGTGACGGTTTTCTGATGATGTTAAAATAGCACTTTTCATTCCGCGCCGTCCACGGTTAGATTTTTTCGCTGGCGCGGCCGCTTGCACAGGCCCAATCGATGACAAAATTTTGGAAAGGTCAGACTCACATGACGTAGAAGTCGAAGGCTCAGAACTCGCTACTTTCGCGTGCGTGCCAACAGAACTCGCTGCTTCCTTGTCCGCGCAAACCTCAAGAGTATCCATAACTATTATACGGCGCTGTAAATCTTCTTCAGTTGCTTCGTTCTCCTGAACAGCTCGCTCGTTTTCTCCGCTAAACACAGCTTGAACGAAGTCGGAATCGGCGAAAATATCGGGGTTGTACGGACAAATACCAGTGGCAAGAAACCCAGCTTTTATATTCCGAGGCGTAAGCGCCGATTCCAAGGTGGATCGGACTAGTTCTGGAATGTGTCTAATTTCCACACCTTTGCCGGCCTGATTCTTCTGCCATGCGCTGCATTGAGATTTGTAATAGGCTTTAACGGGACCGTAAACTGAGACGTCTAACGGTTGTAGGCGATGACTGCAGTTAGGGGGAAATGAGAGCATCGTGACACCATTTTCAGCAGAGATATCCAATGCCTCGACGGAAAGATGCGACGAGTGATTATCTAACAGCAACAATTTAGGTGATTGCTTCGAGGCTTTCGTCTTATCAACGAAAAACTTGATGTACTCAACAAACTCTGTTTGCTGCGTCCACCCAGACGCGTTTGCAAACCCAACTGCCCCAGGTGATGAATTCTCCATGAATGTAGACTGCATGTTCTTTCTAGCGAACAAGAAGAACGGTGGTATTGAATTTCCTTCAGCATTCACTGCTAGAGCCATCGTAACCAGAGATCCTCGTTCCTGACCCGAGATTTGCCCCACTCTTCTGGAGCCTCGCACGGAAATCACTTTTCCAATCTTGGTTGGCACTGTCGAAAACCCTGTTTCGTCCATATTCCAGATGTCTGCCGCCTGATATGGATGCTCTTTCAGTACTACGTCGAGATTACGAAAAAAATGCTGCACATTCTCTTTCGGAAACGATTTGACACGACGCAGAGTCGTTTGCTCGGGAGTGCGCAGAGAAAGTTCCTTGTGGCGCCTCATGAACCCGTAATTCCAATCACGGCCTGTCATTTTGTCGACATCCCAGATTTCAGGATATTTTTTTTATGGCAAACTGATATGCCAGCTCTCTCAACTCAGTGATATTAAGACCATAATACTGGTCGCTGCATTTCTTGATGTAGTTGACGAGCGCTTTCTCTTGTTGGTCCGTGAACACCTAAAAAAAAAGTACCGAAGCCATCAATTTATTTTTAACAAATTTTTTTTATTTTTTACACTTATTTTTGTACTCACTTGATTCGTGGCACATGCAGCGTATGTACCATGTTGAATCGTTTCTCGCAATTGCTCATCAGGAACAGTAGAAATTTCTTCGTATTTCTTCGACACAATGTCTACATATCGCCACAAAGTAGATTTTTGGACATTGTATTGAACTGCAGCAGCTCTCAAGCCTTTGTTCTCCAACTTCACTGCTTTGACCGCCTGAACGGCATCTTTCAGATCAAAGTTTCCTCTCTCTGGTTTTCTTTTAAAGCGAGAAGTTCTAAAAACAAACAATATGTTATAGTGACACGAGTTTTAATTTTTAATTGTTATTTTTATTTATGTTGTGCTTTATGTTTATTTTATTTTCGCTATTTTTTTATTGATATCATTATTTTACTAAATTAAAATGTTTTCAGGAGACAATTTTGTTTAAAAATTTTTTTTAGAATGTCTTGAATTTTATTTATAACAAATTATTTTAATAGGTACCAAAAATATGTCAATCTCATGTTTTGTGGATTGAAAAACAGTTGCGGAACAATTATTTCCCTGATTGAAAAAAAAATGATGTGTCCCAACCCTGACTACAAGCACCATTTTATACCACTTTACCCTAGAGACAAACAGGTTGGAATTTCAACTTTCCCCTCTGGGAACTTATTGAGGGGTATCTACAGATTACAAATATATACTTACTTTAGCATTGACATGTTTTCCCTCGGAGTTGTAAGGCAATTATGACGCACAAGGCAAAACTTTTCGAGGTATCCAAAAAAAAACAACAACACAGTACTTTAACCAAGCAATCTTTGACACGAGTGATGCACGGAAAAGTTTAAGGTTACCAAAAGGAGTAATACCACGCTTTGACATAGATGGCGCGAAGTGTCTCGTTCGAAATATTGGAGTGTCCCAACCCTGACAGCGTCCCAACCCTGACGACATTCCCCTACACACACACACACATATATATATATATATATATATATATATATATATATATATATATATATATATATATATAGATTAACTAGATTAAAAAAACGAGTTGGCAGTGCCGAGTTGGCAGTGAAAATAACCTTACTGAAGCTGAAAAAGTGCCATCTGGAAGAAACTATTTGTCAAAGATTACTTACTACTAGATAAACGACTTCGAGTTTGCTTTTATATATTTCTCGCGTCGGACAACCCTAAAGTCAGAACTAACAATTTTTTTCCGAGAGAGTTTCTGGATAAGAGACACGTATACTTTTCTTATTTTGGAAAGGCCATTAGGATGATAGCTTTCAAGTGTTTACTTGATGTCTCTGTGTTGGGTGGATCAAAAGATAAAAATAAAGAGTAATGTGCATACCGTGAGAAACTGAAATTTATGAATCACCCTGTAACTCCCAAACGGATGGGACTGCCCTTCCCCTGCCATACAAGTTTTGTTTGGCTAGGTGAGATATATCACCTCACTCATTTTGGCACGTCAGATCTGAAGCATCCTGTATATCGGCTGTAGTACAAAAATTTGGACTTCCAAATATGTCTTTCGGTTTTAATCAGACAAAACAATTAATCAAACTAGACATCTATGGCTGAGTTGGCCTGCTTTGAACTTGAAGCCCTGATCTTTCAAATAACGAGATGAATGAATTTTCTTTCCATTATTGAAATGGGTGCACTGTGATGGATGACTTGTGTCGAAATAATTTGTTTCACATCGTGGAAATGTTTACTGACTTGCTTGGTTGTGTATTCAGCGTAAAGTAATGGATGTTACTTTGAGGTGTTTCACAAAATTTGATATTACATTGACTACACCATTTACGGAATAACACATGATTCGAGTAAATTATTTGGAGGCGGAGTGGGATCAATGCGTTGAGCCGCAAGACCACCATGCCATAGGCCCCGGGTTCGAGACCAGATCTCCCCGTGAGTGATTAAGAAATTAAAATAATCCACTCTGTCTCTGAGCTGTTGTCTAGCTCGCAGCTATGCAAAAACAAGACTCAAGCTTCCTCACTCCTCTTACCCTAATTCTCTTCCGGCCAAAACCATGCTAACGCATCAAAGGGTTGTCCCCTAGGATTCGGCCACATCGTGTAAAAAAAAAATTCGCCAAAAATTCAATTAATTGAAATTGAAAAAACAAAATCCGTTTAAGAGCTCGGGCAAAGAAAGAAAAATTAAAATATATCTTTACTGGATCGGGGTTATTTAAGCCGAATATTTTTCAATTTAAAATAAATATGATACTTGTAAAATGAGGTGAATGCAAATAAAATTATATCTAATGTAAAGTTGACAGCCAAGAAATAACTTTAGTAAATGTTGCTATAAATTACAATTTTATTAAAAATATTCCTCTGCTAAAAACTCTACTGTTGTCTGAAATATACCATTTTACAGAAACATTAATAAATAACTACTGCATCATCAATTATAATGCTAACGGCATTGGTTTATCGCTTTACCGGCCTAAAAATCCGGAAGTCCCAGTTTTGAATCCCACCGATGGCGACAAATTGTTGTTTTCTGCCAACAACAGCTTGTAATAAAAAAAGCCATGGGGGGAGGGGGGTCTCAGAGAAAATGTCAATGATCCGGAATCCACTTTAAATTGTATACTTACAACCGTTGTCACGAATCGATTGAAGTTCTTCTCCAGTCCTATGCCCTAGAAGTGGTTACGGAAACTACAAAGAGAGATAGAGAGAGAGAGATTATACCTACAGATTTCTTCTAGACTTTAAACAATGTCTATAGCTAGTACCATAATACACAAACATATTATCTTGTAACTAGATATAGTCGACAAAGATAATAATGACAATAGCACTATTTTTGCACTGCAGTGCATACTTGTTTTCTGTTTTTCTGGAAACAATTCTTCATTGAAAAGCACTTTATTTTGAAAAGTTTTTTTGAAGAGAATTCAACAAACTTTTGAAACGATGATCTTGGACCTCTGAATGCGAATGTTTCATTTTCTACTCCTTCCAATTTTGCTACACACTTGTGGAAGAAAACTCGAGTCTTTCAGTAAATCAAGAAATTCTAGTTCTCGGGAAAGCAGTCATATGTTAAATAAAGAGGTCTTCACATTTGTGTTTTATTTACTCTGTACGTTTCGGCAAATGACGTTGTAGTCCTAAGGAGAACTTCTGAAATCTTGTATATTAGACAATGGTTATAACAAAATAATTAAAGTTGAATTACCATTTAAAGTTTCTTATATAATATTCCAAAAAATTTCGAATTTTCTTCCAAGCATAACCGAAAATTAGCTACAAGAAAAAGTACAAGTACAGGTCCAGTATTAACACAACACCGAAAATTTTAAATTGTCTATTAGACTAATTTACCTTAGGTTAGGTTAAAGTGGCTGCCTAAGAAGGCACACTCAGGCCAAAGAGGCCCATTGTGATACCACAAGTTGAGGCTACAAAAATTTTAAAACCCCATAAAATACCTGAGAAGAAGAGGGTGAACCTGTTACCCCCTCTGCCCCGAGCCAGTTCCCTGTCTCCAGTGGAACCAGTTCACGGGGAGCCAAAATAAATTTGGCTGGAATGGAACGGGTGTTCAGCCATAACCTGTCGTTGGGAACCATTTGGAACTCCTGATAAATCGAGCTAGGTATCCAACGTGAGTGGAGCCTAATTCGGTTAGCTCTTCAAAGAAGGGAGAGCGCAAAAACCGGTTTCTACGTTTGGACAGGACCGGGCAGTTGCCGAGGAGGTGGAGTATGGTTTTCTCTTCCTCTTTGTCATGGCAACTCCTACAGAAGTCGTTTGAAGGCGCGCCCAGTCTATCGGCGTGTCTACCTATGAGGCAGTGGTACGTAATAACGGCTACGGTACTGCTAATTGCTTTGCGTCCGAGTAGAAGACATTTCTGTAAGAGTTCAAGTTTCCAAGTTGCCAGCGGATTGCCCAACTGGTGGTTAATGTCTGAATCAGGACGAGTGGTACCGATTCTCGCTAGTTCGTCCGCTCTACAATTACCCGGAATTTTACTATGTCCAGGCACCCAGATGAGCCGTACTTTCAGGTGCTCAGATGTCATTTAGTGCTGAGCGACGTGTTATAATTGTTTTGGAGGTGGTGTATACTCCCGTGAGGGATTTAATAGCGGCCTGACTAGGTAGCGTTAAATGACTCAGGCGGTCCGCGGCTACTTTTATAGCCATGATTCCCGCCTGAAACACGCTGCAGTAGTCAGGTAAGCGGAATGAGATACCGAGGTCCAAATGTTTCGAGAAGATACCTGCCCCCATTGGGGAGGACCTTCTTCCCATTCCGATGTGGTGGGAAAGAAGGAGTCGAATTTAGTTCAAAAGAAAGGCTTGGGCGAGGTATAGTCGATATTGCTGGCAGTTCTTCTGTCCAGGATTTTAGAGTGACCGAAGCCGGTTCGTTTCCAGATCTGAATTGAGTTAAGGGGGGAAGTACATGAAGACGTTTTCAAAAATCGAATTTTTTTTTATTGTCTTAATCGATAAGTATATGCTCTAAGAATATAATTCCAAAATTCCATAAGCCTATCTCGAAAATTATAAAGGATATGCCACTTGAAAGTGGTCGGCGCCGATCCGGCCCAGCGCGCCTGGGATCGGATCGAGGATCTCTGCTGCGCGCGTAATTCCGCTTACCGGATTTTTTTTCTGCTCTGGAATTTAGAGTGATGAATGCGACTTTGTTAAAGAACGTTCTCGACGTTTTCAGTCCAAATACCGATTTTTCTGGGAATACCCCTCCCCTCTTACCTTCTCCTTATCTGCATCTTTTTTGTCAGTTTTTCGGGACAAACTTTAAACGGCGTTTTCTCAAAACCATGTTTTTCAAATTGGCGTAAAAGATTACAAAAAAACTAGTGAACCGATTTTCTTCATCCAGCACTCATTTTAAAGGGCACAAAAAACTACTCTAGATAGACTGCGGACATAGAAAAAAAATCTTTTTAAGATCATTTTTGACGCGAAAATAATCAAAATTTTTGCAAAAAAAGACAACTTTTTTTTTCATGCCCGATTTTTATAGTTAATGTTCGAATTTCAAAAAGATCGTAGTATATCTAGAATAAACAACCCCCTAGAGTATAAAAATCTTTGGTTTTTTGATTTCAGATGAAAATTGCGGCCAGGAGAATTTACGCCGATTTCCATGTCAGCCGCGACACGAGTTACGAAACCCACCAAAAGTTGATTAATTTTTTATTTTTCAAAATGTAAAAAATGTTTTTTCTCTTCTTAAAACATTGCCCTTAATACATATAATATCGATTTCATGTGGACCTTTTTCATTTTCCCAAAAATAAAGCCCAAAAAAGTCCTTTTTATTCGGCCTTTTCATGTACTTCCCCCCTTAAGCCTAATGGGGGCTGAGGATGCGGTTTGCTTACCAAAGAGATCTAACGGTAGAAGGTGGAGAATAGTGCTCAGGGCTTTGGAAGATGTGGTTTTAAGGGCACCTCTTACCAGCAGTATTGCCATCCTCTGAACTTTATCCATTGTTTTGTGATGGGTTGATATATTTAGTGCCGGTATAAAGTGCAGTATCTCGGAAGCTAATTGTAGTTGTAGTGATTTATAGGGCTTAAAACTTCGTATTGCCCATTTCGATTTCTCTTGTCAAGGATCTTGTGGACCAGTTCATGGCCGCTCGGAGTAACCGGCAACTCAAAAACAATGGTTGCTGATCACCCCGGAAAGTGCGTATTGACTAGTAAGTGCAGCGACTCAAGACTGGATGAAGTCCAACTACCATAACTTTTGGTCAAGAGGCTTGAGGTGGACGGCTTACACCCATGCTATCTAGCAAGGCACAATATACCGCATTTAGATTAGCTGTGTGTGCCATCCTATTCATGGTGTTTTAAGTTTTCTGAAATGCAGTGTTTCCAGCGTCACTCTTTTGTTTACGTTGTTTTCTACACAGAGTATTTTAGTATCTTCGAAATTGGGAATGGTTATGGGATAAACAATGAGTAGAGAAGGCGGTCTTTCCTGGAAATTTGCTTTTTCGATCGGAGTTGTGGAGATTCTGTTCTTCAATAACTGTTTCGTGGTTAGGATAGTTTGCAATTTTCACCGCCACATGGTATTTGGTACACTACTACCACCATCATCTCTTTGTGGATCTTGTCTTTTAGTTACTTACTTGCAGTACGTGTTTCAGCCACTCTACCATGCTTATAGTAGAGAGAAGAGGTGCTAGTAAAAAAAGGTATGCAAATCTACTGGAAATAGGAAAGAATATCCAAACAGAGAGAACAAACGCTTTTCTTTCCACAATTACTGAAAAACTCTGATAGATGGAGGTTGATATGGTATGGCAAAATGTTAGCCCTTATCGAATAGAAAATGTATAAATAATGAAAAGTGTATAAAGTTCTATTATTAACTATAAGTTATCTGTAATTAGCTCACCTGGCCATATTGCAAAATAACTCTGTAAATTGCTCTTTGGTTAGTAACTTATCGAAAAATGAACATTTAACTTTTTAAAATATTTTACGGAATTGGGACGAGCATGTTAAATATTCCTAATAAAAGTCCAGCAAAGTGATGGCGTTGAATGTAACTAAATATTGGAAAAAGTGAAAATTGTACGATTGGTATAAACCAGGGGTGGCCAACCTGCGGCCCGCCTTGACCATTTTTCCGGCCCGCGAGATTTATCACTCTTTTACAAAATATATTTATTTTATAATGGCCAAAGAAGTGAAAACCAATGTATTAAATAAATACATTATTTGTGCATCCATGTATTCAAAAATAACTGTCGAAATTATGAGAAAAAAATTATCTTTGATTTTAAAATAATATTCTTGCCAATATATGACAGATATTTCCTGTTTTATTTATCTGGCGCAAAAAGTTGTTAGCGCTTTTGGTTCAACTTACAGCTGCGAATCGTTTTTTTCGAAAATGAAATTGACCAAAAACAAAACACGCTCAAACATAACGGACGCTAATCTACAACACTAATTACGATGTGCCTAAATTGAGATCGATTTGCAAAAGCTAAGTGAAAGAGTGCAGAAACAAATATCGCACTAGTAAAACAAATATTTTTTAATGATTTCATTTTTAGTGTTATCTATTTCTTTACAATGTGCATTTAGTATAATTATATTATATTAACTATGTTTACATGTAAGAATGATAGTAAACACAATAATAATAACTCATTATGTTTCAATTTTTCACCCCAAAAAATGTCTATGGTGGGTCAAAATCTAATATGGGGATATATAATTTTATATGCGGCCCGCGGAGTTATGATGCCTTTCCAAAGTGGCCCGCAAGTTTATTTGGGTTGGCCACCCCTGGTATAAACAATTTTACGCGATTGTGCTGAAATTCATACCTCAATTCCGTGTTTGCAATCCATTTCGAATAAGGTTGGTTACCCCGCAGTGGTGTGAATTTCTTTTTAACAAATTTAACTTAATTAAGTTTGCGATTTGTCAACTTTGCAGTTTTTTTTACCCACTGAAGATATAGCCGGAGAACAATTTAAATAATACTCTGAATTAAAGGTTGAAAGAATTATTGAAAACGGCTGACAATTTCCAAAGATATATTTTTTCAGTTTTTGAACATTTTCGATGATACACAATTACGGCCCTTTTGGTCGTCTTCCACCATTTTACTTTTCCAAATACTCGATAACTATACATTTTCTTTCGAGTAACACTAACATTTTTTTCTCGTGGTATCAACCAGGGAGCATACTCTACCAACAGAAAAAGAATTATCCAAATCGGCCCACACTTTACGAAATAAGACTACTCCTAACAATGGGGGATCACACTCTGTACAACAGCAAAAGAACCATCCAAATCGGCCGACGCAGAAAAAAGAATTATCCAAATCGGTCCACGCGTTACGAAGTTGGACTACCCCTCCCCCTCCCCCTAAAAAAACACGCACACGCGTCGAATTTAGAACCTCTTTGTTTTTGGGGAGTCGGTTAATAAGCTGCTGTTTTGCAACGGAATCCGTGCCAATTTGTGCTAAATCTTAATTTCGTGTTTGCGGAAAAATAATAAGTGATAGAGAAACACTTTATATCAGAAAGTTTCGTAACTTTCAGCGTAGTTATAGTCCCCCTCCGACCACCCCTTCAGAGTTCGGTAATGACACCACCGGTAGATTATTCGAGAAAAAAGTCTGCTATGAAGTTTCTTGGATTAAGAAAAAGAAATACATAGTTTAATTGGTAGTGCGACAACATGTAATTTGACATCCTACATTCCTTATTTAGACATAATGCTTAGCCACACCCCATCCCAACCCCCCGAAAAATTTTCCCAAAAAATTTATAGCTATTTTTTGTTGATTAAGTGGGACATTATATAAGAAAAAACATTTTATTTCATTTAAAGCGGACATCTCCATCCTAAGTTGTTAAGTTAAGTTGTTAAGTAAAACGTATAAACATTGTTTTTTTTTATTCAGCCATTTGAAAGAGCATCTATCAAGTATTACTGCATAGTTTTTTGGAAAATTTCGAAAATCGTTTGGTGCGTCATTTTGAACACGAAATTTTCCTCTAGTACATTTACAACTTATTTTTGAATATTCAAACAGGTCCTTGGATTACATGAAAAATAAGTACCCACCTGTTGGGTCCGGATCAATAACTTGGGTATTATTGTTGCCCTAAGGAGCCGAAACGGCAGGGCTCAAAACCCCACCCCTTTTTGGGAAAAATCAAGAAAAACGTAGCCTACAAGTTCTACCAGGTGTACAAAATGAAACTCGGCCCTATGGTTTATTATTTCAAAATCAAACGTAAACTGAATAAGTTTTGTAGATACTTGCTAAAAGGGCACCCGCACTACCTTCTTAGTATACACAAACTCTTTTAGTCGCCTACATAATGTTTAACAATGCACAGGACGATGGAAGGACGATGGGTTTTACATGCTCTAACAGAAGAACAAAAGAAGAGACGGTACGACACTTCAATTTCTCTATTGAGTCGGTTTAAAAGAAAAGATTTTCTGCATCAAATTGTTACCAGTGATGAAAAATGGGTCCGTTCCGAAACGCAAGAAATCATGGGTTGATCCAGGACAACCATCAACATACAGTGCAAAACCGAAGTTTCATGGAAAGAAGCTTCTCCTGTGTGTTTGGTGGGATATGAAAGGGGTGCTGTACTACGAGGTGTTAAAATCCGGTGAAACTGAAACATCTACTCAAGTTAAGCGAAGAAAAAATACCGTTTTCTGGACAAGTGATTTTGCTTCATGACAACGCTCATCCGCACACTACTGTAAACACACGACAAGTGATCTTCCCTTTTGGATGGGAACTTCTACCGCACGCATCGTACATCACAAGGGACAAGGCCCCTTCCGATTTTCATTTATTTCGGTCAATGCAAGGGCTGTTGAGCGGGCAGCAATTGTCAACTAAAGAGGTAGCCAGTAAATGGCTGGACGACTATTTTGCTTCAAAGCCACCAAGTTTTTACCGGGAAGGAATTCGCAAATTACCCGAAAAATGGCAAAAGATTGTTGACAACAACAGCAGCTAATTTGAAGAATAAACCTGTAGCGTTTACTTGGAAAATAAATTTGCATTTCGTAAATTTAAGCCGACTTTCATTTTGTACACCTAGAAAAAGGCCGCACTGTGTCCAGCCGTTTTGACAATCATTCTAACAAGGACTTCAAAAAACGACCCTATTCTGAATCTTTTTGACGACTTCACTTTGAGCCTTAATAACTCCGCCCCCTTTTTCGCTAAAAATCCCGTTCTACTTTAATCGCATAGGCCACTTTCTCTTGTTTTCATGGTCTCCTTTAATTTGTCTACGCGATCCCCCCTTCTCCCGCTAGAGTTTCAGAAAACTTCAACTTTGAGGCTCCACAAACGAAAAATTAAGGCTCAGTTGGGAAAAAAAATACTACCTTCCGATTGGCAATATTATTGCCTACTGTAAAAAAAAATTTCGGTAAAAAAGGTTATTTGCGAACCAATTTTCAAAATTTCGCGCTCCGTTACGACCCAGTTTTATATTTTTCCTATAGATAACCGTTTACCACATCAAAATCGGTTCGGTAGATTCTTCTGTTCACATTGGAATATTTTTGTCTACTTTTGTTTTTTCAAGTTTAACATTTTTTCCATGACATATCCAGCAATTTTAATGTTTACAATTTCATTCAAATAAGTTACTACAGAATCTCCATAGATTACCCCTTCAATTCTGTAAAGGTAGCTCTTTAAATACATTGAGCAAACTAAAATAGCTTAAATTTTTATTTGCGTCTCTTAAAAGTTAATTCAGCACAACTCAGCGTTTCTCTTTGGGAATACAATTCGTCTTTTGCAGATTCAAAGCTCTAAGAGAACAACACATTTTACATTCGCCCTCGTATTTTCTCTTTACTAATTGGAGCACGGACATACATTCTGTGTAAATCGCAAATGGTAAGGGAAATCAATGAAAACAGAGATTTCCCCAAGCAATTCTCTCAGGTTCGCAGCGTCTCATTTCATTTCTCTGTTTTCTTCGGCAGCATCCAGCTGGACCATCGCGCTATGGTAGAAGCAAAATCAGCAGGCAAGCAGCGATTGAGTTTGAGAAGTTAAATTCGCGCCAGCTCTTGCCTCCGATATTCGGCAAGGAGGAAATTATCTCTGTGCTGCATCTTGAGTACTTTCTTCATCTCCTACAGATTTGTTTTCACTCTTGGCTGGGCCCGAACCAAGGGCGCGCCCAATTCTGTATAATTGCAGAAGTTGGAGCACAGCCGGAGTTTGCCTGAAAATTCAGTCTGAAGAAAACGGACTGAGTGGACAATAATTGTAAATCACGGGAGGCAACTCACCCAGGTTTAAGTGCAAGCAGTAGCCTCAGCGACTGCCCGGCCGACCCACTTTAATTTGCCTGATTGCACCAAAACTTTCAGTTGACGAGGCGATTCCCAATCGATGTCATATGACCCAGATAACGAAGAATGCTGGAATGGGGATCATTTAGGACCTATTGGAGAATATACGAATTTAAGGGCTATCTAGTTCGTTTATTTTGGGAACTACTGAAGTTTGCCTCGTGTGGTTTGTTCCCATCCCCGCCCATCCCTGGGGATGTGGCGGGGTCCGGGCAAACAAAAGTGCTTTAAGCCTTTCGGGCAAAAGCCACTTAGTGTTATGATGGGATTTGATGTTCCTTAAATCCCCAGGTAAAGACGACCGTTCAGAGGAATTCTCCTACCTTTACAACATTTTACCCTGCAGCCTTTTGGGGTTATAATTAATATTTTCCAAGTAAGTGAATTTAGCTCCTGAAAGGATTTAGAGGGTTATTCTGACCCATCTTAATGTTAGGGGGCATTCGATCTATCTTCAGGAGCATAGCACACTACACTAGCGAACTAGACTACCTGACCAGATTCGATAAACAAAGTCCACTTTCTTAGCAACACATCCCCTCTGAATTTTACACATTCACCTTGAATCTCCTCGTAGCTAAAGAAGTTTAATTTGGACTCCTCCAAGGCTTGGGGTTATGAATCTATCGAAAGGATAACATCCGCCTTCCTCTTCTGCCTGGTATTGATTTTTCCTCGGGGTTGGTATTTTCATTCGACCTGAGGTTTTTACGGAGATGAGCTTGTTTTTGTGTTGTTCGTCCTTTTATAAATCAGGGACGAGCTGTTTTCTTTCAGTTGTGATTTAAATTTTTTCTAGCCCGCAAAGGATTGGAAAAGCCGGATTTTACGTCATTTTTAATATTTTTAATGTTTGTGAATTATTCCCCACAGCTGGAATTTTTCCACCATGCTTTTCAAGGTTATATACTTTCTGTGAGTGGAGATTTAAAAAGGATTTTTTTTCAACCCCAAATTCATCTGAGACGAAATTTTTGCTTGAGGGAAGGCTAATTTTTACAACGATTAGTTTTACATGGAGAGATTAGAACTGTAAAAAATACTTGAAACGCTTTAACGTGTTGTCGTCTACTTAACACTTTCAGATTTTAAAGTTGATGTTGACAAAAATTTAGGTATCCAAACACTGCTGAAAGCGAATTTAAAAAAACTATAAATTTTGTCAGAAGATTTGTCTACAATTAAAGTCGAGCGCTGAATTTTCCAATCTACAGTGGTTCTTACAAAATTGTGGACGGTCAAGGGCAATTTATGTTTATAGGATCGAAATAGATGCTGGAAATTGCTTAAACGCAAAAGCAATTGAGAGTTAAATAGAATCTTAACTTTGCATAGCTTTTTTTTTCCTACATAAAGGAAGATCGACATTTATGCATGAAACCCGTTCACGTCTTTGTAGAAACAGAAGACTTTTGCTTGCTGGATTGCATTTAATATTTAAGGCAAAAAAGTTACTGACCTAACTAAAGGGATTTCAGGGCTCTAATAGTTTTTGGGTGCCAATATAATTTTAAATCGCATGATAGTAAGTCGATTTTCTGGTAATATAGTTATTAATTGCGGATCTAAGGTCTGTCAGTTCGATCAGATTGATTTCCTATAATAAATGTAAGCGACCTAATCGAAGTTTAGCTCTTTAATTAGTCTGAAATGTACTTGTTACTACCTTAGCTATGTCTAAAGATGATGTAAGAGCCTCAATGAGTGCCTGATTCGACCGCAAGCCTCACGATGACACGATGGCTCGATCCATCTACCTCTGTTGATGACGTTCTGAATTATATTAGAATGAGGTCGAAGACTGACGACTCTGTACTTCTACGTTGTCAGCGTCTTAATTCTCGCCTGTCTCAGGGGTATGTATCATCTTTCAAGTTGACGACTTCCCCGGCTCTTTTTGAGATTATCTCTTCCCCGGACTTCTGGCCTAGGAATTCCATCGCACACGAATTTGTGCCTCGGGGCAGGTATACTAACGGTACCCATGACAGAGCAATAACTAATGCTCCAAAAAACTAAGTACGCTGTCCCTTTACTATCAGAATGTGAGGGGACTGAGAACGAAGACAAATCATCTATTTCAAGCATCCCTTGCAAGCTGCTACGATATTATCATGTTGACTGAGACTTGGCTTCATCATGGTTTTTGTGATGCAGAGATTCTTCTTACTCCTATCAGATTTTTCGTAGGGACAGACATTCTGAATCTCTGTGTCGGGGCGGTGGAGTACTGGTTGCTTGCAAATCAGACTTTTTTTTTTTTTTTTTATACACGATGTGGCCAAATCCTAGGGGACAACCCTTTGATGCGTTAGCATGGTTTTGGCCGGAAGGGAATTAGGGTAAGGGAAGTGAGGAAACTTGAGTCTTGTTTGCATTGCTGCGAGCTAGACAACAGCCCAGAGACGGAGTGGATTATTTTAATTTCTTAATAAAAGCTCACGGTCATCTGGGCTCGAACCCGGGACCCACGGCATGTTGGTCTTGCCGCTCAACGCATTGATCCAACTCCGTCTCCGTCTTTGACTGCAGCTTAATTGATGTTCCTGCTTTCTCTGACTCACTCACTCCTGGTTCTTAAGCTTTCCCTGCCTAAGCTCAATATATATTTGCTCAGTTGCTATATTCCCCCTAACCTGTCTTAGTTTAGGCTTCATCCATAATATGACGAACCCTGAAGATGAAATTCTTCTTCTTGGTGACTTTAATTTACCCCATGTTCTATGGGTACCTAACTGTGATGACGATGACTTCCTTCCCTCATGTTATCCCACAACTGTGGTCTCTAAATTTCTTGACACCATCGCTTCCTCTGGTTTGCACCAAATGAGTGATGTAAAGAACTCTATAGGAAGGCAGTTGGACCTTGTGTTTTCTTCTGATTCGACTAACACTATAGTTGAATTAGCTTCTGATCAGTTATCTCCTATTGATAGTTTTCATCCGCCCATCTTTGTCTCCTTCTGTTACGATGGTACTAGTATTGCGGATCCCAATCTCGAACACCATGCTTATGACTTTAGGAGATCGAACTTCTCTGAGATAACGTCTAATCTCCTTTTAGTCGATTTTTCGGCATTACTGAATAATAACGATATTGACGTCTGCGCTTCATTATTTTATAACAAGATATATGATTTGCTGGACTCCCTTGTTCCATTAAAACGGATTAAGTCTACGTGCTCCTCTCCCCCATGGTATAATGCCGAACTCCGTAGTCTTAGGAACAGGAAGAACAAACTCTGGAAAAATTACTTGCGTTGTAATAGCGCAGTAGCGTATTCTGACTTTGTGACCTGTTATGAGAGATTTAAGGCACTATCCTCTTCGCTCTATAATGAATACCTTCTTAGTGTTCGCGATAATATGCACAATAACCCTCGCAATTTCTTTAAATTCGTTAATATGAAAAAGAAATCGAACAACTATCCATCTACGATGTAGTATGAGGGGTCTTCCAGTAATAACGTGTCCGACATATCAAACAATTTTGCTTCATACTTTGAGAGTGCCTTTTCTTCGGATAACTTTGAGCCATGTGCGAATAATTTTGATCATATTTTGGATCGTCCCGCGTCACCCGATTTTTTGCCGTTTATATCACGGGATCATATTTCGGAAAAAATCAATGAACTTAAATCGGACTTTTCCTCTGGTCCTGACGGCATCCCTCCAGCCTTCGTCAGGTCCTGTTCCGATGCCCTTCTTACTCCATTGGCGATTCTCTTCAATAGGTCCCTTCAAGTTGGTAAATTTCCTATATTGTGGAAGTGCTCTTTTATAGTCCCTGTTCATAAAAAAGGCCATAAGAATATTATAACCAATTATAGACCTATCGCAAAGTTATCTTGCATACCTAAATTGTTTGAATCAGTAGTGTATTCGCAGCTTATGGAGCGTTGTATTGGCTTGATCTCTCCCAATCAGCACGGGGTTTTGCCCGGTAGATCAACGACTACTAACTTACTTGAATTTACCTCCCACATTATTTCTGGCTTCCAGAGAGGTTTGCAAACTGACTGCATATACACGGATTTCAGTAGAGCCTTTGATAAACTCCCTCACTCCCTAATTATATTTAAACTCGAGAGGCTGGGTTTCCCCCTGTTCTTTTCGACTGGGTTTCATCCTATCTAAGAGACACGTCTTACCGTGTGTCGCTCCGCGGCTCTGCCTATAGAATTTTCAAGGCTTCGTCTGGTGTACCACAAGGCAGTCATCTCGGTCCTCTACTATTCGTTCTTGCCATTGACGACATTGTCCGTCTGATCTCGTACTCTAATGTTCTAATCTACGCTGATGACATGAAGATCTTCTCTTATATTAAGGATGGTGGGGACGCCGCCCTTATTCAAAAGGACTTAGATACGTTTCTGGCGTGGTGCGAGCATAACGGCTTACACCTCAATTTTGAGAAATGTGAAGCTATGTCTTTCTCCAGGAGTCCCAATCCTCAAGTTTATGATTACAACTTTGCAGGAAATGGTCTCCGTCGCGTGCTGTCCGTAACTGACCTTGGTGTAACACTTGATAGGAAGCTTGATTTTACCCTGCATATTAACTATATCGTGTCTGGAGGCAGTTTAATCTTGGGCTTTGTAAAGCGATGGTCTAGAGAGTTCTCGGATATTCCAACATTGATGCATTTGTACTGCTCCTTAGTTAGACCTATTCTTGAGTATGCATCTCAGGTCTGGTCACCTTACTACGCTGTTCATTCCAAACGTATCGAATCGGTGCAGCGTAATTTTCTTAGATTTGCGCTTAGAGGGCTCCCATTGGAGGATCCATTTAGACTCCCGCCCTACACCGAGCGCCTACAGTTGCTGGGTTTGCCGTCGCTTGAGAAAAGGTGCAAAGTCGCTGACTTGGTGTTTATTCATCAGATATTGAACTCTAATATAGACTCAGGTTCGCTTGTTAGCAGGGTTTCCTTTAGACAGTCCCAACATAACCTTCGAAGACCGCCTTTGTTGCATGTTGAACCATCCAGATCAAATTCTGGCATGCATGAACCAATTTATCGTATGTGTAGGGCTGTAAATTCTTGTCCTGATTTTGATTTAACTCTTAGTAAGGTGATGTTTAAGAGCTATCTATTTTCTGTGCTCCCGTGACTCTCTGTTTGTATGGTGTGTTGCTGAGTTTCCTTCCTTGTTTTGTTTCTGTTTCTTTGTTTTGTTTTTTTGTTTTTGTTTTCCTCTGCATGCTGGTGTGGGAGCCTCATTTAATCTTTTTGATGGAATAGGTGAAGTGTTTCTTGGCTCCTTGCCGAAGAAGTGCGCCTTCTGTGTTAGAAGGGTTAATTCTATAAAAAAAAAGATTTGTTCTGCTGTCCCATCCTCTTTCAAACATAAGTGGCAGGAGTTCTTAGCTAATCCCATCTTCTTTAGGTGGGAGCCTAGTGGTCAAGGGACAGTTAAAGTCCTTGTTGTAAGCCTTTAATCTGGCCTGCTGAATAAGAGTAGCGCTCCCGTTTATAGTAGTAGAAGTGTTGGTCCAGTGTGATTGTTTGCATCTGTCCTCCCATGACTTGATTTGCTTTTCCAGCTGTTGTTTCGAGTAGCTACAAAATATCTCAGATCCCATTGCGTTGACTTTTGCTCTGTTCTTGGCCACTAAACAAGAATCGCCTAGGTTAGTAACGGTTTTATAATCGCATGATATGCCCATTTAGGGTTTTAGGCACCGGGTTTTTCCGAAGTCTTCGTCAGAGTGCAGTTATAGCCGTATTTGTAATTCTTTTCAGGTGGGGATGAAATGTGAGTCTTTGATTTAGAAGCACGCGGAAATACTTAACCTCACTTGAGAATTCCATCCGTATTCCTTCAGCTACAACGGCTGCTAGTCTCAGCTTTCTTTCCTTTGTAAAGCGTACTTCGAGGATTGTACCCTTGAGGGTTGTCCCAAAAGTAATGCACATTTGGCTCTCACTCGAAAAATATTTATTGAAGAAGATGCAAGTAATTACAGGCCTTCAATATAATCTCCTCCCTTATCAATTTCATGCTTGCCAGCGGCGGGTAAGTACTTGGATTCCATTCAGTATTGAGCATCCGAATCTGTCGGGTCACTTCTCCTCGGAGCTCTTCCAGCGTCAACGCACCACACAAAGGATTCCTTCAGCTTTGGGAAGAGATCGAAGTCAGGCGGGCTCAGATCAGGTCTATAAGCCGGGTGGCGGAGCCGTTCCCAGTCGTGTTTTTCGAGAAGTTTGATGATCGGTGAACTGATGTCCACACCACTTTGCAACATTCCTGGACGCAGTTCACGAATTTTTGGGCGTAAGATATTCTGAAGAAAGTTTCTGTAGTACGCTCCAATGTCACTAGTATCCCTCGGAACTCCATCTATGGTGATTACGCCCCGTTTATCGTAGGCAAAGATCATCATTTCTTTCATTTAGAGAATTTTTGTGGTCTCTTTGTTGCTCTAAGACTTCATTTGGGGATCGAAGTCACGTATCTAGGTTTCATCAATTGCAATGATGCGATCGAGGAAGGCTTTAACTTCATTTTCATAACGATCAAGCAATTCACGTGCAATTTCCGAACGTGTTGCTTTTTGTTCGGCTGACAAGAAGTGTGGTACTCAGCTGTGTTAAAATACGATGCGCGCTCGTTTTCGAGTGTCTTCGTCTCAATTTCTCATACTGTAATTCTCCAATCTTCGTCTAGCAACGTTGCAATGATTGAAGCATTTGTGTTGTCAGCTGTAGTAGACGGCCGCCCCGCGCACGGATCGTCTTCGGTATTTGTTCGACCTTCTCGAAACTTCGTGTGCCACCTCTATACTGTGCTACGATTCATAGTAAAACTTCCACACGCTTCTTTTAAACCGGTATGACTTTCGGGCACTTTTTTAACGAGCACTATATTGATGCGAATATATGCACGTTGTTCTATTGCTGAAATCCGACCCAACGGAATGTTCTCGTTTTCTTTTCGAGTTTTTAACATTTTCCCTTTAAACAAATCGCACTACCATTTAATACACCCTACGTTGCCTTCAACCCCCGCTAGAGAGCTCTGTGCATTACAATTGGGACAACCGTGTCCTCGTGTAATTGTTTTGCCAGGATAAATTTTGAGGCCTTCCCTAAGACACCAGAACTGTGTCACATTGAGGTTAATTTGCAAACTTTTCAGACATAGTTCTGTCATACTTATCCGCAATGATAAGTAACAAGTCATTAGCATAGCCATTTCATTCGTATACCAGCATCAGTCGGCCTTAACAGGATATCATCAAAAACAAATGTCCACATCAGAAGGGAAAAGACTCCTACCTAAGAGCATCTGCCGGTGACCCTTACTGTTACCGACATACTCCATATGATCGCCATGACGTTCCGGTTATTAAGTCCATTGCACCATCGGAAGTTCAATTCCTCTCTCAATAGCCGCTCTTTCAATGGATGTCAACAACGTGTTGTCAAATGCACTTTCAATATCAAGAAACGCGCAGAGAACAATATTTTTGCCATTAAAAGCATGATGTTATAGGACCTATCAGTCTTTTCAGAGAGGCTAATGCCATTGAAGTCATCTTGTAACAGAAATTTGTTGAGTCGTGCTGTTAAGAAGATAGTCGATCCCCTCACAGCAGTTACCGCAAGTTTTTCCCTTAGACCTCGTTATTTCTTTTTTGAATTCTGCCAGGGCCTGCTTCTATTTATTCCAGGCGCTTGAATTCTTGGCACTATTAAAGAATCTTCTTGCTTTAGCTCTAAGTGTAGCTATAAGTTTTCTCAGCTTCGTGCTCCACCAGGACAGATATTCAGTAGCCTCTCTGTGTCTGACAGGATTACTACTTTCATAGCTGTGCACGATCAGGTTTTTGTAACTGGTTTGAGGTCATTTCTAGGTCCTGTTAGGATTATATGGGACTGTCATCTATACTAATGTTTTCCAGATAGGTATCATTGTATCAGTGCTGCAGCAGTCCTGGAAGAAGGTGCCATTGGCAAAATAATAACTACAGTGAGCGAAATTTCTATAACCGCACTTAACTTTTTTAAGTTTTAGGAGGAATTATCCTTGGATTTAGTATATAAACACAATAATAAATTTAAAATAGATAACAGTTTATTTATTACTATAAAACATAAGAATTCATTTAAATTTATTTAAAAAAATACAATATTCCTTGAAAACTGAACGAAATTTCTTTAACCGCACTTTCAATTATTCATGAAATATTAACAATTATTTAAACACAGTAAGATTTTTTTTATCTCAATATTTCGTGTGTCCTCCATTGCTTTGAATTACGGAAAAAATTCTATCGGGCATTGAAGATATAAGTGTAGAGATTGTTTCGTTCTCAATACGTTGCCAGGATTTGTGGATTTCCTCTTTTAAGGACTTAATCGTTGCAAATTGGCGACCATTCGAGTAAATATCTCTTGCCATAATACCCCATAGGTTTTCTATAGGGTTTAAGTCTGGACTGCAAGCTGGCCACTTCATTAAAGGGATATCTCTAGCAGCAAACCACTCTCTGGAGGTTTTAGATACATGTATTGCAGCATTGTCCTGTTGGAAAATAAATTGACGGTCACCGATTACGTCCTCTAAAAAGGGTATTAGAGCTGTATCCAGCATTTCCGTATACATTTCCGAGTTCATTTTTGAGGTAATGTAGCATAATTGAAGCTTTCCGGTAGAACAAAAAGCTCCCCATACCATCACACTACCTCCCTTGAAATTTCGACTTAATCTGGGAGGGTCATTTTTCCTTAGATCATGCCAGTAACAGCTAAATCCATCTGGACCGTCCAAATTAAATTTTTTTTCATCGGAAAATATAACCGTTTGCCATTTATCGGTCCAGTCCATGTGGCTTCTTGCATACTCCAGTCTGGCCGTTTAATGTTGCTGCTTTAATTGCGGTTTTTTCGCCGGTTTCCTGAAAACGATATTAGGGTTGGTTCTTAAGATCTGCTGAACACGACGTTTTGTTACTGGCAAGTCCAATTTAGCAACAATTTGCGATGCATACAACCTATTCTTAGTTGCTTCAATTGAAATTTGATTTTTTTGGCGCCTAGTAAGTTTCGTATTACCCCTTGGTGAGACACGATTTCCATATTTTTCCCCTAGTTTTAGGAAATTTCTCACAACCCTATCCGATCTACCAATCTCCTCTGCTATTCTGCGCTTCGAGATGCCTGCTTCTACTAAAACTCTAATTTTCACCTTTTCCTGTTCTGTCAACCGTTTCGCTCTAGCCATAACTTCTAAAATAATTTTACTAGAAGGTAAAAGGTAAGCCAAACAGCAACAAAATATTACGGAATGATACAGAATTATAATTAGAGGACATACCTTTTCGAAATATGAATGTAATGTACACAAAAAAACTCGAACCACTAACTGCGTTTAAAGAAATTTCGCCTTAAATAGCACTGACACTCAACGTTTGCTTGCTTAACTTAGTCTGAAATGCAGCTGCATGCAACTTTTTATCAGTATGAGAAATAAGTGATTAATATAACGGAATTTCATCAACAGCATCAGCTTGCGAACATTTGATTAAGAGTAACTGACTAATTTACAAAAATTTCTAAGTGCGGTTATAGAAATTTCGCTCACTGTAGCACTTCCTCAGTTACGGCGGTGGCAAAGATGGTAGACTCTAACGAATTGGCTATCTCCGCGGTACACACACAAGTAGAAGATGCAGGCCTGCCATTCGAAGGGTTAGCTACGGTTAATCCGGAGAAGGTTACTTGTCCTGGTTCCGGACTAAAGCTTTATGACCTAGAGCCCTTCAATGCCGTAGGTAGAGAAGGGGTGAAGGTTGTAAATAACGATTGGACCAAGAAGGAACACTGGAGACAACCGGCGGCACGTCTGCCTCCGTTAGCAGTCACAGCAGCCTTAATTCTAATTAATTCAACAATTTTGCAATCAAAAGCATTCCCAAACTCAAAAACAAACTTCACTCTTACGCAAAAGATGCACGTTTTCCCTCACAGTATCGTAATATTTTCGGTATCTTATAACTGAAATAGTCTTCTGATTGACTTGCGTTTATGATAAAGTAAAAAAAATAAATAAGTCGGCCCCATGTAATTACAGCTTGAAAACCCATTTGTTACTTAACGTTGTAGACTCAGTGATTATTTTTTAAATGCAAGCGGGTTTTACCTCATGCAAATTTTAAAGTGCTTCTTTAAATTTATAAACGTGGCTGTGTCAGTGGCTTTCCAATGGCACTTTTTCGAGAAATTGCAGGCAAATCGTTCGCATAACTTTAGTTTGAATGAACGATTGCTCAAATGCTCTTGAATGGTTAAAATGCGTTTTCCATGAAAGCACGTGAATTCAGAAGAGTTTTTCTGCTCACGATGTAAAATTTTTTCCTAGCGTAGGAAAAGCATCTGATAACGTGTTGGTTCTACAAGACACTTATGTTGTAAAGAATTTTTTTAAATTTAATAATATTAATAGCATTTTATCCGAATTAATAATTCTAGACGTACGACCCAGACGAGAATTTCTACCTTAAAGAATTGAGTAATAAGGCTTTAATCCAATAAAGCAAAAATAGCTAGCTTTGGTACTTTTGAATCCTAGTTTGAGTGCTACAAACTCCACATTAATGGGATCAGATTCAATTGGATCTTCGAAATATAAATTGCTGTGAAAATGTTAAGGACAAATTTTGTTTATTGCACACACCATATCCATTAATTACTTTTAAGGCATTATTGGATAATGGCGCGGAAAACAGGATAGTTTGCTTAGTTATTCTAAATATAACAATTATTGATATAAGAAAACGCGATGTGTGTCGACATAAAATATCTAAATTTTTGTAATTTTAATATTATAAGTGGATAATATAAGCTTTGAAATGCATTAACATAACGAAGGTCCACATGTGCCAGTTAAGTTCATGTTGGACAAAAAGTTGATGTAGGGATATAAGGAAGTGGAACCATTAATGGAATGAAAGTAAGATAAAAGACATTAAAATACATGAAAACTAACAAGTGAATTAATAGACTTTTGTTTTAAATCTTCATCTAGAGGCCATTGCAGTAGATTGTTTCACCTTTGCAATATCTGTAATTTGCAGATGATTAATAGGTACTTTGCCATTATGAGCTCGATCAGCTTGGCTTGATAAGTTACTGCAAGTACCTTTTACTCTAGAAAGAACGAAAATTTCCTTAGAGCTGTCATTATCTATATAATTTTTTGCGATTGCTTCACCAAGTTAAGTTTTTGGATCAGAAACAAACTCATAATAATCCCATACTTAAAAATGAACTTTTTGATTTTTAGGTACATCTTTTCCGTAACTTCTTACTGATAAAGGTTTAGTTTTAAAATTTAGTTGGGCCCATTTCTTGAAATCAATAATGTCTTGTGTATTTACTTTTTCAACTTTAAGGGGGGGGGGGGGGGGGATAAGGGTTTTAGCGTGAAAAAAAGCACTTTTTTTATAAATATGGATTTTTTTATAAATATGGATGGTACATTATTAAGTATAATTTCAACAACGTTGTCAAATGTTTTTTATGCGAAGATATCGACAAGCCGGTGACGGAGGTTTTCCAAGAACGTCTTTAGAAATAGACGATTTGCGGTGTTCACTGTATCTCGCTGGAAATTATCTGAAATTAAAATCCATTAAAATTTAGTCAAAGTATCATTAAATTCTCCCCCCAACGTTCTCTGATTTTTGTTAATTTTTAAATTTTTGGTGGTCATGTGAAGTGAAAACTGCTATTTTTTACGAAAAATTCCGCCATTTTGTTAGTAGAAAACCCCCTTAATGTAGAAAAAATTTCTGAAACTGAACGTTGGGGGGAGGTATTTTATATGTAGAAAGTGTGTACCAAGTTTGAAATGAATCGGTAATGTAGTTTTTAAATGCCAGTGAACACGGACTTTTGAAAAATGGTTTTGAGAAAAACGCGCTTAAAGTTTTAATAGCTTTCTGACCGCCGCTACAGTTTTAACGGAGAGGAGACTAACTGGTAAATAACTTCGACAGTTTTGCTTTGATCGACTTCAAATTTTGTGACTATATTCTTGAAATGATTAGCTATAAGAAAAGACACCCCCCTCCACTCTTAAAGAGTGTTCGCAAAAATAGCTGTTTTTAGCCCGCCTGTATATGATTGATGAAAACTTGTGATGGGCAAAAATTTACCCTTAAGGGGGTGAAATCATCCCCTTAGTATAAAACAATTGAAAATTTTTAAAAAATCTGAAAAAAAATATTTCGCTCTTTTGAATATTTTTTTCAGATTTTTTAAAAATTTTGAATTTTTTTTATACTAAGGGGATTATTCCACCCTCTTAAGGGTGATTTTTTGAACATCACAAGTTTTCATCAATCATATAAACACATCACATTAATTTTTTAACATTCATTCAATTAAAAAAATTAAGGAATATTGTTTAATTAATTTATTTAAATTTCACTTTTTGGGTATTTTCAACGCCTAAATGGGGATGATAAAAAACATGCTCATTTTGATTTTTCATTGCGAGTAATTTGGTACCTGCCAGATATTTTTAGCATTTTTCTACGTTCTCTAACGAGGTCCAGAAAGAGGTCTAAATTTGTGCGATCTGCACGTCTTATTTTCCTCTTGACGACGGAAAAATGTCTGTCACAATCATTGAAAGAGTGGCCGCCTACTGGAAAATATAACTAACATAATAACATAAAAATAAAAATATATAAAATATTCTAACATAATAGGTGCAGAGAATCATTTAGAACACATTAATATGAAAAACGTATTTCTGAAAAATTATGCTTATAGATACATCGTAATACAATTTACTTATGTGAATTGCAATTTCACATTTATTGCTGATTGTAAAATTCTACGAATAAATTAATTACGTTAAATATTTGTGTGGAATTTGACTTAAGGGGTTATATACAAAGTTGAGGGGAAAAAGTGAGCTAAGTTGGTGATTTTTTTTAAGGGTTTTATGCAAATTTTATTAGAAAAAGCGAAAGACAATTTATTGGTATTACTATCGAAGAAAAAAAACAAGTTGAATTATAGAAAAATATTGAAAATTGTCGGAGTTATGGCCCCTCTCCCGAAGCGCGTTTTTTTTGCAGAGGCTTGCGGTCAACACTCTCCAAGGCGAACCGCTTGACTGAAATCAAAAGAGTAAAAAATTATTGAAGAAAAATATATTGTGGTGTACTTGAACGGTTCGGTTTCCGAAAAAATTTTTTTTCCCAATAAAAAAACCATGTTGACAAAAAAATCGAATTTTTGAGGTGTTCAAAATTCTAAACAAAAATTCATTGCAACCAATCAAAACTTTTTAGATGAAAAAGGAACCGTTCAAGTACACGAGATTGTAAATACGAACAATTAAAAAAAAAATTATGAAAATCGGTTGAAAAGTTTTTGAGATATCACGTTCACCACAACGGTATTTTTCAAAAAACTCTATTCCGAGATTATCGCGTTTAAAGTTTTTGGACGCCGCTCGCCAAGTGCTTATGGATGGAACTAGCGCGCTGCGAACGGCTGTCATTTGAAATCTAGTGCTCCGATCTGGATGAAATTTCACACAGATATTTTCGAAAGTATGTACTTTTGGAATATGCAATCAAAAAATTTTCGATTTTTTGAGCCCCAACTTTGTATATAACCCCTGATTATTATATGCACGGTGGTATTGCGTTGAAGAAGGTCTACTAAAGAGTGACTCTAGAAGGAAAATGACGGTCACTTGTTGGAGGAGTTCAACGCAGGTACGGATGTACGAATCGGTAGAGCTGTTTCGAGAGAAAGTCGATCGCGTCAAAGAGACTAATGAAGAGGTACAAATGAAGAAAGAAAAGTTGCAATACGAAAACGAGTCAAGAACGTGAAACTCAGAGTACAAGAACGATTTGGAGATCTGAATAATGGGAATGATGATACAGAGAAGATTGAACCTTTACGGAGACTGACTGTCTTGCAAGGACAAGGAAAGCATAAACTGCAGACTTTTTATTATTATTTTTATTTATTATTATTTTTTTAAGCATGAAGAGAGGGACAACGAAAAAGATTTTGAGATAGGCAGGCGACCTTAATTGCTTAAGCGAAGAGAAGAAACTTGATGGACGATTGGAGAAACACGTAGAAAGATCGTACGAGATGTGTTTGCATCCCGGTGGAAAAACTGTTTGAACGAACAGTTTTAAGAGGGCGCCAGTATAACGGGCATGATGGTGGCAATGAAAACAGAAATAGTGAACAGTATAATCAGCATGTCCTAGGCGGCCAAAAATCAATGAATGGATATATTAAATAAATAAATAAGGGAATTAGAATTAAGGGGTTACATGGGTTTCACGGCTTCAAAAAATTCCAATTTTTTTTGTCTTATTAAATGCTACAACATCTCTAGAATATGGTCCTACATTTTCAACTCGATCGGAGCAATAGTTTCGGAGATAGAGCCTTGGGAAGTTGCGCGCTCAAAGCCAGTTCGGCTCAGCACGCGTCAGGTATATTGGAACAGCGGCTCATCTATTGTTTCTCTGTCTTTCTTGTCCGTTTCTTCACTTTCACTTTCGTCACAGACAAGAACAAGAGGATGCCCTGGACATTGCAGCTGCAGCAGGTCCTTTACTTTATGAACCAGGAATCGATGATTCTATGTAAGTTGAAAAAAAATTGTTTTCCAAATTTTATTGTCACTCAAAACTTAAAACGCGTTTTTCTCGAAACTGTATTTTCAAAGTCGGTTGTCAAGATTTCTCGAAAACTACTGAACCGATCTTGATGAAATTTTACACACGTCTTCGACATATTATTGACAAGGACTTGAACGAAGGATTTTTTTTTAATTGCAACTATTTTAAAAAAAAAATGTAGCGCTAATTTTACCGAAATTTGTAATTTTTTGTAAAAAGGTCTGCCAAAAATCTAATTTTGATTTTATTTTTTTTTCCTCCGTCCAAATTCTAATTTAAGGTATTAACTAAAACACGTATTTTTTTTTTTTACTTCAGTTCAGTATTTTACTACAAAAATTTCAGAAATTCTTTTTCAAATATGTATATTTAAGGCAATAAAAAGTTCGTATGAAATATTTCATTTTTAATATAAAAAAAATTGTTAAAAATAAGCCGTTTTTTACCCGAGGAAACCCATGTAACCCCTTAAGCTGAATAGTATAAACAGGGCAGCCTGGTCAGTCTAGTCGTGATTGAAACCGCAAATAGTTTATATGCGATTGTACTGTGAAAAGTAAGTTGTGTTTTAACCACTGAAGCGATAAGTTTAAAATTAAAGTTAATCGGTATATTGTCAAGAACAATAGAAAAGAAATTTGTGAAACGAATTGGACAGTGAAGTGAATAAGGACTGTAAATAATTGTGATTGAAAGTAAGTGTCTTAATTAATCCGCTGAACCCGAAGAGTCCTAAACTGTTACAATATAATAAATCTTCCTCGTCAATCACACTGGCAATTTGATGAATTGTTAGGCTATAAATAAATGGAATCTTTGTTTGGTATCGAGAGCTGTCCACACTCCATCGTCGAAGTCCTCCAAAAACTATGTTTTTTCTCTGCATCCTGAAATGAAGACAACACAAAGAATCTTTGTTATATTTAATAATGAGATACGTATCTGAGATGATCATCTACTGGCATCCATAGTCCACTAGCCGGGATTGTTTTAAAGAATAAAATTACTGGATCTGAAATTATTATTTAAGGTTAGGTTAGATTAATTTAATGAAATTTTGTAAATTAATGATAGGTTTAGTACTTACACTGTCACATGATTATAATAATGTTTATAAACAATATACATCTCACAAATGACATAAAAACATGTACATAAAATAATATTTTTCACATTTAATAACAATTACCAAACTTGTTTACATTTGGCACCACGACAAGACTTGAGATGTCATCGCTTTCGCTTTTCTACTTTCTTCGTTAGATTTGTCAAGTTTAGACCAAATGATTTTCGTCCAAAACTAACGATGTGAGAAGGACGATATTGCTAAGTGAGATAGAGGATGATAAAAGGGGAAAAAGTTCTAGAATGATATCCAAAAAAGGAAATATTTTCAAATATAATTTAATGCTTTACCATATATGGTAAACTTTCATAACTTTCAGGAGAAATACGGTAGATATTCAATGTTGAAAAAATAACTGGGCAGTCAGTCGAAGTATAGACTTGCAGCGCGCATGAGAGTATTATTTCGAAATCGTGAAATAAAAAAATTGAAATCGTGGAACATTGAAATCGTGAAATTTATATAAATCTTAGTTTATTAAGTTGTAAAATCCATTTGAAATCTCGAGTTTTGTAGTGGTGTTGTGAATCGAAATCAAAGCAGAAAATTTGTGCAGTGAATTTAGTGAACTTGTTTGTTTTAATTCCAAACTGAAAAGATTCGAGCAATAAGTGACTTTGGTGCAAAGACAAGACCGGGGTGAGTAGAAATCAAAGGGTTTCAACCCGTGCGGATCAAAACTCGTTGAGAAATTTTTTTGCTTGTTTTTGTTGTTTATGAACAAATCTGAAACCTACGAATTAAAAGGACCTATATTAATCCTTTTTCTGAACGGAGAACTCCAAAACATCTTTGTTATATCTTCAAATTAATAGTAAGAACTCTTAGTGTACCCGACCACTGCCACTGCCCTATTTTTGGGGCACTAACAAAAACATTGAAATTTATAATGCTCTAGTAAGTAAAAGGAAGATTCATTTATAAAATAATGACCTTTTTTCCACCACTCTTACCACAAAACACTACTTTTACAAGCACAGAAATCGGCAAACCAATTCGAAGATTTCCAACTGAATTGATTGTGGAATGCGTGTGTTGCCAATACAAACATATTCCTAAGACCAGAACAACATAAGAAAATCAAAATAAGTTAAAATAATCCTTTTAATACAGGGTGTTTCGCATAAGGTGTGCCAAAATAATTGGGGTGACAGATCTCACCTAGCAAATAACCGTTTGGAAGTTACATGGTGATCCATAAATTCCTAATTTGGGTGGTATGCACATCACTCTTTTTATTTTTATGTTTTGATCTACTAAGTGCAGCTACATTAATTAAGCGCCAAAACTACTATCCCAATGACACTTCAAAAATTGTCAACAATGTTGATCTAACTTCTATCATTACTTCATCTTACTTCCAAAAGTGAAAAAAACGTTTTAAAATTACCTAAACTTTATAATTGTCCTTAATTTTCTACAAAATTTATGTAATTGATACACCTTTTTATATTTTTATTACATTGCCTATCTTATTAGCTTTCCAAAAAGTTATAACATGTCCAGGTAGAGTCAAAATTAGAAAAACCGCATCCTTAAATATCACTGAGTACCTTATTATTTAATTGCACTTTGGGTAGGAAATTCTTTAAAGAAACAAAATTGTTAAGTCAAAGGATCGAAAATGTTTTTTTGGGGTAATTAATTTAAATTATTGCTGCAAGAAATTTAGAAAAATGTTAGTGTAATTTTGTTTCATGTTAACTTGTGTTAGGCAGAGTTCACAACCTAGTCTCCTGGCGTTCTTTAACTAATACCTGATGTAAATTTTGCTATAAAAGAGGGTCAGTTAGCAAGAATATCGATCATAGTTGAAAAACAAATCCATAACTATTGGTATTATTAAGCTAAAAGTATTAAAAATTGGCAGAATTTACTTTTAAGGAATACGCTGATATAATTTGAATGAATGATGAAAAAGCGGCTGTACCTACTGGAATATGAATGGAAATTCTCTAATCGACGTGTACTCCAAAAAGGGCTACTTTCCGGGACTTTCCCAAGGTTAAGAGAAACCGCAAGTGAAACTTAAAATTGTGAGTGGAAACATCCGAAGATTCCTGTGCCCTCAAGCAGTGAGTAATCAACCTTATCGGGCAAGACCCTGAAACGATCCCGGGATAGGTCGCAAAGCGATTAGGAGTTTAAGTTTGGAGATTTATTCCCCCAGCAGAGTGACATTCATATCATCATATCCCAGTCCAAGGACAATTGAAAGGAGATTTCAAGAGCAGATTAAAATATCGTATTTGGCTTCTGGAATGCGACATTGAGAACGGGGCATTTCTGGGACGAATTTGGCGGACGGATAAATCGCTGTTCACCGGGGATGACATCAGAAACTTCCACAACCTCCATACCTGGTCAGATACTAACCCATAGACGACCTCCTTCCAGCCTAAATTCTGTGCCAATGTTTCATTTAATTAAAACCCTTCATTTTGCTGCAAGTGGTAAATAGCCAAATTCATGCGGACTTTTTGGAGAATCCACCACCAGATCTACTAGAGGACATCAATATGGATAATCTTAGGGTAACATTTTACCAACACTATAGATACCCAGCGCATTCTGGTATCATTGTAAAGGCAATACTGAAATAAAAATTTAAAGTGACGTTATTCTAAATCCAATGTGGCGGACGTCACAAAATGGCGATTTATAATTTCCATAGTAACCCCTATGATATGGATATCAAATGAAAGGGCTTGATGAGCGAAACACAATAAGTAAAACGACGTCATTCTAAATCCAATAAGGCAGACGTCTTATATGACAATGCAATATTATTATGACATGGAGCAAATCTTCACCTTCACGTGGTGGAATCTATTAATCCGAAACATTCATTGGCAAGGAGACCAACGCAGATGAATAGTAAACCTAACAGATGTCATGAAATTAATAAGAATCAGAAAAGGTTGCAAAAGTCTCAAGAAAGTATAAGACACTGCCCAATAAACAATACCTGATTTATGGATGCAATTTCTAATAAATAGTAAGATTTCTGTGAAAATAGTCGTAACAAATTTTAAACAACTTAAAAATGTTGACAAATAATGGATCTTATTTTGATTGAAAGATTTCAAAAGACTAAAAAGTAAAAAAAATTACAGAATAAAAAAATATTTAAAAAAAAGCTTTTATTTAACAATAAAATATAAAAATGTACTAAAAAGGAAAAAATAAGTTTTTGCTATAATAAATTTAGACTGAAAATAATATTTTCATGAAATAATTAATAAAATAGTACCTCATTTTTAATATTTTGGGTAAAACAAATTTTGACTCACATTAATATTTTGTTTGACATAGTAACTTAGCTTTGATAATTTTGGGTTTACAAAGGAAACAAGCACATATATTTTGGGCCAAAAATGTATTTCAACCATAATATACCTTTAACGTATTTCTTCACGGAATTTCTGTATTCGTATGACTGTAAATAAAAGCTTAGGTTAGGTTGGGTTAAAGTGGCTGCCTAAGAAGGCACACTTAGGCCTAAGAGGCCCTTTGTGCTACCACGTTGAGGCTTGAAATTTACAACCCCATAAAATTACCTAAGGAATAGGAGGATTCTGTCCCCTGTACACCGAACCAGTTTTTGTATCTAGTGGAACTAGTTTTGACTGGGTTGTGAAGGATGTTCATCCTTAGTTCATCGTCGGGAACCATTTTGAACTCCCGATAAATCGAGTCAGGTTTTTGACATCTATTGAGCCTAGCTCGGTTAGCTCTTTGAAGTAGGGGGAGCCCAAAAGCCGGTTCCTACGGTTGGCTAGGGCCGGGCAGCTACCGAGGAGGTGAAGTATGGTTTCCTCTTCCTCCTCGTCGTGGCAACTCCTACAGAAGTCGTTTGAGGGCACGCCCAGCCTATCGGCGTGTCTACCTATGAGGCAGTGACCCGCGATTACGGCTACTGTAGTGCTAATTTGTTTGCGTCCGAGTAGGATAAGCCCTCTTGACCGCTTAAGGTCAAGCTTTGGCCATATCTGTCGGGTAATCAGGCAGGTGTGTTATTCTTGCCAGTTGTTATTAGCAATCTTGAGAGCCTCCTGTGAGAGCTCCATTTTGCATGTAGCTAGCGGTTTACCCGGCTGGTGGTTAATGTCGGAATCAGGACGTGTGGTACCGATTCTAGCTAGTTCGTCGGCTCTGCAATTGCCCGGAATATCACTATGTCCAGGCACCCAGATGAGCCTTACTTTCAGGTGCTCAGCTATGTCATTTAGTGTTGAGCGACATATTATGACCGTTTTAGAGGTTGTGTATACTCCTGAAAGGGATTTAATAGCTGCCTGACTATCTGTGAAAATACATACATTTCCTGTAGGTACCGCTAGTTGATTCAGGCGGTCCACAGCTACTTTTATAGCCATGATTTCTGCTTGAAACACGCTGCAGTAGTCAGGTAAGCGAAATGAGACATCGAGGTCCAGGTGTTCCGAGAATATTCCTCCACCCACTTTGCCATCCAATTTGGAGCCGTCAGTGTAGAGATGCACTGAGTTCTCCCATTGGGGAGGACCTTTCTCCCACTCCGATCTGGTGGGAAAGAAGGAATCGAATTTTGCTCCAAAGAAAGGCTTGGGCGAGGTGTAGTCGATATTGCTGTCAGTTTTATTTTGCAATATTTTGGAGTGACCGAAATCAGTTCGCTTCCAGGTCTGGATTGTGTTAAGTCTAATGGCGGCTGACGCTGCGGTTTGCTTACCAAAGATATCCAACGGTAGAAGGTGGAGAATAGTGTTCAGGGCTTTGGAAGGTGTGGTTCCCAGGGCACCTGTTATCAGCAGTGCTGCCATCCTCTGAACTTTGTCCATTACTTTGAGATGGGTTGCTATATTTAGTGCCGGCCACCAGACAATCACCCCATACATGAGTATAGGCCGTATGACACTTATATAGAGCCAATTCACGATGCGTGGTTCCATACCCCATCTTTTCCCTATAGCCTTCTTACACGAGTACAGCGCTACTGTGGCTTTCCGTACTCTTTCTTGGATGTTAGGCTTCCAGGTAAGTTTTCTATCTAGGACTAAACCTAGGTACTTAACCTGGTTACATAGTTCCAGCCTAACCCCGTCTAGTGTAGGGCAATTAATAGGAGGTGTTTTATGCCTCCGAGAGAAGAGTATTAACTCTGTTTTGTTAGGGTTTATACCTAGATCACACCCATCACTACATGATGAAGTCTTGGAGAGGGCGTGTTGAAAAACCTCGGCCAGTGTATTGGGGTGCTTTCCTGAACATACCAGGGCAATATCATCGGCGTAGGCAATAACCTTGTGACCGGATAACTCCAGGTCTATTAGCAACTCATTTAGAGTTAAGTTCCATAAGAGTGGTGAAAGTATTCCTCCCTGAGGGGTGCCTCTAGTTACCACTCTTTGGATATTGGATCCTCCTAAGCTGGAGATAATGACCCTGCTTTTTAGAATGAGGTCAATAAGTTTTGATGAGAGGGTCGTCGATTTCAAGCCTCCTCAAGGATGCCATTATCGCCTCTGATCTAATATTGTTAAAAGCAAAATAAAAGCTTGGGCGCTTATTAGATATTGAAATTATAAAGTAGTACTAGTGAAACTTAGCGAAGCGAAATTATGCTGAATAATTTAATTACATAATAATATAATATAATTACAGAATAATATAACAACAATATAACAGCAACTGTTTGTTGCAATAACTCAACTAGTAGTTATCACTTGCAAATATTTTTTACTACAGAAACTTTCCAAATCGTGAAAATATATTCACTCTACGCATAAAACGATTGTCAATTAAGTCCGCTAAATAAAAAATTGGGAAGATACTTATTAAATTTCTTTATTAAATGTTTATGTAAGTCTATTACCGACTTAAGATTAATGGCTTTCAGAGTTTTTAAAAAATCAGTGGTCCACC